>CM038670.1:631270777-634098277 GCA_021605145.1 Aegilops bicornis
AGGGGAATGATACACTTGTCTTTCACAATCAATTCTTTTTTTTATGTTTAGGACACGCAAAGCGAGAGCAAAACTCGCTATGAGGAGAAGACTCGGCAAGAGAGGTTTGAACAAGAGGAACTGTCGTCTAGTTGAGTTTGATCATTCTCTCTTTCTATCTCTCTCTTTCTTTCAAGAACTGAATAAGGGCATGTCTGCAAAGGAGAGAGAAATCAGACTTTCTTCTTTACCCCCTCATTATTCAAGACGTGAATATAAAGTGTATTGTAGTCCCTTGGATCTTTTCCGGGATCTTTACTCGTCGTTGATCAAGGAAGCTAGAAGGAAGATGGGTGGTAGGGTGAATGGACATTCGTATCCTCTCCGACTCGTCGGTTAGGAGAGTAGCGACCAAGGGAGGGGTTTTAAATGGCGGCGTTAGTGCAGACCCATGTCCTTGTACTAACTACGTCAACAAAATATATGTGGTCGTATATATTGAAAAGGTGGCCCACTCCCGGCCTCTGCATCCGAGAGATGCATGTGGACAGTCTAAAATTCAGTACAGCTCGCAAAGAGAGCAAAAAGAAATGAAAAACTGAATAAAAATAAAGCCACAACTGGTATGAACATAGGAAAAGATGACTAGACAAAATACACAGTCTGAAATCCAATACAGCTCGCAAACGGAGAAAAAAATAAAAAATTGAATAAACATAAAGCCACAAATGGCATGAACATAGAAAAAGATGACTAGTCACCTATCCTATGATTGGATCACCATCCAAACCAGTTGAAGATACCCTGTGCTATCATTTCCCACCGGTTGCACCCAGTAACCAAATGCTTCCTGGAGTCTGTAGGAGTGAGTAACGGCCATGTACAGATTCGAGCTGTAGCTCTGAAGACAACCTGCAAGAAATTCAATGTATTTTGTCTGTTAAAGATCATAGCATTCCTGCAGTTTCACATAACCCAAAGTAATGCGCATATTTCAATCCGAATGCGTGCCGCAATGACTAATTCTACTCCGGCCACGTCCCAAATAATGAATTAATGCTAGCTGGAGGAGTAATATTCAAGGCTATATGAATGGTGCGTCAAAGGAGCTTCGCGAGAGGGTAATCTATGGATAGGTGTTGTATTGTTTCATCCTGGTCACAAAAACAACAATGTGCACTGCCTATCCATCTTCGCTTTAGTAGGTTATCTTTGGTAAGAATCACTTGCTTGTGGACAAACTACATGAAAAAGTTAATTCGTAAGGGATCCTTAATTTTCCAAATATGACTCGATTTTGGGATTGGGCCAGAATTAATTAGATCCAAGTACATAGATTTGACCAAAAACACCCGCTTCCCGTTAACTTCCAGTGGAAAGAGTCAGACTGGTTGGAGAGTTGAACATCCATCAACCTCCGCACAAGGTGTAGCCAGGAAGTCCAACGCTCCCCTCCTAAAGACCTCCTGAATTGGATGTTAAAAGGCATCGCTTGTAATATTGTAGCCACGTAGTCCTCCTTACATTGTACAATATTATACAAGGTGGGATACTGCAGGGTTAGAGGCGTCTCCTCTAACCACGAGTCTTCCCAAAATCTTGTTGTCGTACCATTGCCAACAACAAATTTCGCTCTATGAAAGAAAGTATGTTTCATTCTGTTCAGCCCTTTCCAAAATGGCGAGTCATTAGGTCTTGCGGTAACCTGAGCCAGAGATTTAGAATGTAAATATTTGTTATGCAAAATATCTGCCTCACATACCATCAACCTCTACTAATAACCTATAGAGCCATTTACTCAGCAAGCATTTATTTTTAATCTCCAGGTTCTAATTCCCAAGTCCCCCCCCCCCGGTCTTTGGGTTGGCAAATAATATCCCATCTTGCCAAGCAGTCCTTTGCCTTAACTTCATCTGATTTCCAGAAACAACGAGATCGATGGAAATCTAATCTCTTGCGTACCCCTTTAGGTACTTCAAAGAAAGATAAAAAGAACACCAGCATACTAGTTAGTACTGAATTTATCAGCACCAACCCACCTCCATAGTACATAAGCTTACCCGTCCAGTAGTTTAATTTTTTTTCAAATCGATCTTTGATGCATTTACATTCTTTATTAGTTAGCTTACGATGGTGAATCAAATTTCCAAGATAACTAAAATGTAAGGATCCCAATTCACAACCGAACAATTGTCGAGTCTTGCTCCTCTTTGTCCCTACCAAAGCGAAACTATTCGCTTGTGTGAAAGTTGACCTTTAGCCCCGACAACTGTTCAAAGAGACACAACACTAGTTTCATATTCCTAGCCTTTGCAAGTTCATGTTCCATGAAGATGATAGTGTAGTCGGCATATTGTAGGATATAACCCCCCCCCCCCCATCGACTAGATGAGGGACGAGTCCACCTACTTGGCCGCTCTCCTTGGCCCGACCAACATATCAGCCACAATGTTGAATAAGATGGAAGACATGGGATCTCCTTTTCTTAAGCCCTTATGAGTCCGGAAATAATGATCGACGTCATCATTCACCTTAATTCCAACACTGCCCTTTTGGATAAAGGAATCCACCTGATTCCTCCAGGATTGAAGCCCTCATGCGCATGGCCTGCTGTAAGAATGACCACTGGACCTTATCGTATGCCTTCTCAAAATCCACCTTGAAGATCACCCCATCTAGTTTCTTCGATTGGATTGCATGTAGAGTTTCCTGTAAGGCAACAACCCCTTCGAGGATATGTCTCCCAGGCATAAAAGAAGTCTGACTCGGTTGCACCACCGAATGGGCGATCCTTGTCAATCTATTTTTGCCAACTTTCGTGAATATTTTGAAACTCGCATTCAAAAGACATATTGGCCTAAACTGCTCAATTCGAACTGCTTCGTCTTTCTTTGGCAACAACGTTATCGTACCAAAGTTAAGATGGAAGAGTTGCAAGTGGCCGTTCAAGAAGTCATGGAACATGGGCATAAGATCATCCTTTATGATATGCCAACATTTCTTAAAAATGCGGTAGGGTACCCATCTGGTCCCGACGCCTTATTCGGCTTCATTTGATATATTGCGTTGAAAACCTCTTTCTCAGTAAATGATGCAGATAAAATCTCATTTTCATCTGATCGAAGCTAAGGAATATCCCCAACTACTAGCTCATCCAGGGACACATCATTTTCCACAGGAGGCCCAAAGAGTTGTTTATAGTAATTTGAAATGTATAACTTGAGGTTATCATGTCCAACCACCGTCCCTTCATCCTGCTCGAGCTGGATTATTTTCTTTTTCCTATGTTTGCCATTTGCAATCATGTGGAAAAATTGAGTATTGTCATCACCATGGACAACTTTTAGAACCTTAGCACGCAAGGCCCATTTCATTTCTTCTTCTCTAAGAAGAACGCGAAGTTTTTGCTCGGCCTCGGACTTTGTGGCCTGCTCGGTCACATCAAGCAGGTTTGATTCCGCTTTCAGGTCTAATACTTCGATCAATTGGATAAGTCTTCCCTTTTCTTGTTTATAAATCCCACTTCCGTTTCTTGCCCAACCCCTTAAAAATTGTCAGAAATGTCTAATCTTGTTTTGCCATCGTTCTACATTGGAATGCCCACCAACAGGCTTGGCCCAGTCTCTTGTGACAATGTCTAAGAAGTTCTCTTTTTCAAACCAGGTTAAGTCAAGAGAGAAAGTATTTTTGTTATCAATATGAGTTGCTTCTCCCGAGTCAACCAACAAGGGTGTGTGGTCTGAGATTGCCCGCTGCATCGCATGCACCGATACAAGTGGGTATTTTTGTTCCCATTCCACACTAGCAAGCATTCTGTCCAACTTCTCATAGGTTGGGGTAGGTAACGAATTCTCCCATGTGTATTGTATACCCGTGAGGTCAATCTCCCTCAGATTGAGACTCTCAATAATTGCATTGAACATGAAATACCATCGTCCATCAAAATTGTTATTATTTTTTTCTTCTCTCCTTCGAGTAATGTTAAAATCCCCTCCAACTAAGATCGACAACCTTTCATCCCCGCAGATCCTAACCAGATCAGGCAGGAAGTCAGGTTTAAGTTCAGGTTGGGCTGCACCGTACACAGCCACTAGAGCCCACCGAAATCCATCCAGTTTTGACCTCACCCGAAACTTGACCATGAAATCACCTCGAACCACATTAATCACCTCTAACGTTTTGCACTTAACCCCCAATAAGACCCCACCGGATCGTCCTCTAGGAGGCAGGCAGTGCCAGTCAAAATCAATTCCACCGGTCAAAGTTCCTAGGAACTACGAGGTGAAATTATCTCTGCATGTTCCGAGTAGGGCAATAAAGTCAGGTTTATGATCAATTGACGCTTCTGCAAGGAACCTTATTTTACCCAAGTATGCTAGACCTCTGCTATTCCAAAAAAATTCCTTTCATTAGTCATCATGAATTTTTTTCTTAAGTTTGACTCTCGTACTTCTACGAACTACCGATGTTGGATAAACTTTCCTCTTCCAGGAACGTTTGGGTTTATCCACCACTTCCTCCACGTCCATGCAACCGATGGCAGTCTGTGCATTGGATTCTAGCATAATATGGTATACATGTCTCTCAGACCCTGTTCCTTCTAACTCAACTTCGGCCTCTGAAATGTTCATTAGATCATCACAAAAGCTCTCTAGAGTTGAAAGTACCAAATTGTTAATATCAGCTTCATTCATAGTCTGATAGCCGCGATATTTTGAATAAGCTCAGATGCTCTCTCAACTTCTAATCTAATAAATCGTTAACAGATTTAGCAATTTCCTTCCCATTGGACCCGAGGGGTATTCCTAATTTGGATGCATTACTAACGATCTCATGTTCAGAAAAATGCAGAATGGAACAACTCTTATTAACTGACATACCTGTAGTCACCCCGATGTCACGAAGCTTGGCTGCCCTCAGAGCACGCCCTAACTGCATGTCGTCAGCATCTGGTTGGGCCTGAATCCGGTTACTGACACGCCTGTCAGCAGACACCGGGTTCATAATCCCACCAAACGCAATCACCTCGTCTGTAGTCCTATCCCTCGGTGACAGGTCCCTCGCTAGGCACCCGTCCGGCCCGACAAGTACTCACTACTAGGGAAAAGCCTAGCAGCGGCGTGGGTTCTAGGTGTATCAGTAGCGCGGGTGCCGGCGCTACAGCTAACTCGTAGCAGCAGCGCGTGCGCTCCCGCGCTACTGATATACAAGTGTAGCAGCAGCGTTCTTCTGAGGAGCTTCGCTCTGCTAATAGCTATAAGCGCTTCTCCTATGCGCTCTTGCTACTACCGCTATTTGCTAACTTTTCTCCACTCGCTCTTGCTAATTTTAGTAGTTTTTTGTTTTTTTCGACATATTTGTTTTGTATTTGAACAGGCTTTATAGAAGAATCTTTAGCACATACAAATGTCATCATGATACACATACAAATGCCTGCGAGACCACAAATGTAATCATAGCATATACATACAAATAGTCTCATCATAATCATCATCCAACACAAAGTGGTATCTTGTCATCATATCGAAAATAGCGATACATGAATACTCGCAACTACAACGTCATCCATCTAAACAAGGGTATACGCGAGAAGAGCTATCACTATGAGTGAGAGCGGAACAATGCAGTACATGAGGTGGCGGTTACGAGTCCTCTCTCGCGCTAGCGTGAACCTCAAGTAACTAGCTTCTCCTTCTTATGCCTTTTGAAGCCTTTATGGCTG
Organism: Aegilops bicornis; assembly: GCA_021605145.1. NCBI lineage: Eukaryota > Viridiplantae > Streptophyta > Magnoliopsida > Poales > Poaceae > Aegilops > Aegilops bicornis. The sequence goes on from CM038670.1 coordinate 631,276,479, forward strand.
GCGCCCGAGAACCCATTCACTTGCGCCTGACACTCATGCCACTCGTTGTACACCCCCAGAACCTTCCTTTTGTACACGACATAGCACTTCCATCTCGCCATCAAGAAACTAGGTACCTGTTAGAGATGCATATTCATGAAGAGGATGTACAATCATATATATGCAACAAAATATACTAGAGCAACACTGAAAAAGAAAGGGTTAGCAACTAGATGCAACATACAATATGCAAACTAATTAACTAGAGGTGCAGGTCATCGTCGCATGAAACTAACAAAGTAGCATTACGCAAGTTCGGCGGGGACCGTGGACATCACAAAGTTTCATCGCTACAAAAGTATACAAGTTCAACCGACACATATCATCATCATCGGCATCATAAATCACTAGAAGTTCCATCCTTCCATATCATCGAGGATGGACCCTAGCTTCTTGAACGACGTGAGGTCTAGGCGTTGCATGCCTATGCGAGTTCGGACGTCAGCTCGCGATATAGGGCCGTGGTGGAACATCCCCTTCTCATCGATGACTTCTTCCATGATGATCGTCGCAATGTCCCTTTGGATGTGAAAGAAGTCATCTCTAAGTTTATAATCCGCTTCTCCATGAGATTCTAGCCACTTGTGGATATGATCATCATTTCTGCTTCTCATGCGAAGCTTTTGGTGATCCGTGTTGAACTGAATCATGAGATGGACGATGTAGAATCCATCCTTCTTGCTTGGTTTTGGGACATGGATGCGAGGAGAAGTTAGTTTTATCTTGAAAACCATCTTCTTGTTCCTTTGTTTCCTGATCGCATGTGGCCACCTCTAATCTTTGAAGCCTTGGATAGCATCATCTAGAATATTCATTATGTGGGTGTAGTCTTTTTCTCGTAGTCTTTGGAAGGGTCAAAATACACGGCGTGGGAGACTTGTGGGTAAAGAACGATAAGGAATGGTAGCGCCCGGTTCTTTGTGAGGAAAAGACACCTCAAATTATTCCCCATATTAGAGAGAAGGAATGATTGAAATGTCTGAAAGGGTTGTACGGAACTGACTTACTTTGGATGATAAGGCACGAGGACAATTTCCGGTCCTTATTCTGTACCATGAAGTTTTGGAGGTACTCCCTAGCAGTTTCACGCTCAAAGTCGTCGAGACTCAAGAAAGACTTCGTGCATGTAATGCGGATCCGCCACACAGATTTGCAAGACTTCTTCACTCTTCATGGCCAGACTCATATATAAGCGTAAAAAGCGGACGATTGTAAAATCGAGCCGCCTTGTCGGCTATCTCAAAGATATGGTCAAACCGCGGGGAAGAACACCTCCGCTGGCCGTGTCTCAACGTAGCACTTCCTCTCGAGCACCACGAGCCGCGTATGTCGGATATCCTGGATCCTTTGAGGCTAGTAGGCTTTTCTCAGTCGACAACACATGGGCGTGCAGTCTCCTGAGATCCCCTGATAATGCCTCCAGCGGTTTTGGCGGTAGCATCGGCTTGCCCGTGATATGGAACATGGCCGCACCTTTCACGGGTACACGCTCTTCAGAATGCATCGTCTGGCTGCTTTGTGCTCTGGCTTGTTTGGAGGCAGTTATCTTCCCCGATCTCTTCCTCTCCTTTTCTTGGGCACACCTTCCGGACCCTTCCTTAACCCCTGCCCCGGGGTTCCCGAGCTAAGCACCTTTACGACCCCGGCTAGTTGAGCACTGTGTTGAGGCGACATCTTGAGCGTGTCACTGTGAGAATTCATGAAGAGACTTTTGCAATCCTTCCAACGACCTTCCTGCCGGGCATATCATCCATATCCTCATTAGCATGTTGACAGCCCGATTCGTCATATGGTTGACTCATCATATCTATGTCACGATCATATGCGTTTGTATTGAGAAACCCATAGGGTCGACCTCCGTCTCATCATCCATTCTACATTCTCTGGGACCGATTACATCAGCCGGTACTATTGCACCCCTTCATCACGTCGTCCGCCGCTCTCACTCGGCACTCTGAGGAGCTGGTAATTGCGTGGCGGTGGTGGTCTCCGCACATGCTTGTTGATGTGTGGTTATTGGTGTGCTCTCGGCGGCTCGAGACGAATAAGATTCTTGACCATAGCGGCACCCAACCCTTCCGACTTCAATCCATGGCGGGGTCTCGTCGTCCTCTCCCACATGCTTTGTCTTTGGAGGAGGCAACGCCTCGTGCCCTGATTTCACCTTTGGACAAGCTAAGCACTGAAGTGCCCGGTGAGAGATCGGCTGGTTGTGGAACGTGGGTTTCAAGGGGTTCAATATCATCCCCTTTCCCACGTCGAACTTCTGGCCTTTTATCAAGTAGAGTATGGTGCACTGGGTTTCTTCGCCCTGCAAACACATATGTTTGTGGCATAAAACATCCGAAAGGCAACGAAAATGGAATATATATATATGTTGGTGCGACATGTAATTACCGTGACGGCGTCGAGCTCAGCCAAAGACGAAGGCCCACCTAGCGCGCCAGAGACTGAGGACGGGCTGCTATGAGCGTGAGCGACCGCGAGAGGAGGCCCGGTTGCGTGAGCAAGTGATGGTCTTGATGTTGTTGTTGTTCATGGAGTTGCTCCCGGCGGCTGGGCATCGAAATCATGTACCGTCTTATGCAGATTTTCCTTCGTCCGATTGATGATAGCTGGAACCAAGTTAGTAGCAAAATCATTTACGCGGCGATTCTGGCTGCATTGATTACTTTCTTGTAGCAACTCATTTTTCTCCTCGGCTGTTTTTCCGCGTCCTCAGCTGCTTTTTCTCGACCGCAAGCTTCACCTTCGCGTCGATGTCCGCCTGACTAAACTTCTTTTTCTGCTTCTTGGCCTCCGGGCCCTCGTTGTAAAACACCTTCCACGTGGCGTCGTCTCCGGCGTCATGCACCACGACCATATTGCGGCCGCTGGCCCAAAGGGAGTCCCTTAAGTTCGTTCAAGGCCCGGTTGAGAGGGGTGTCCCACTTGGGACTCGTCGGAGAAGTAGGGCTTTCGGCTGCAAGTTGGTGATGCTTCTCTAGTAGTCTAATCAATTTCCTCGTGATCTGGTCCGTGTAAAAAAACATTTTTCTCCTTGTCCCACTTGTAGCGGGCCCTGATGAAGTCACGCTCCAAGGGGTTGGTGAACTTCGCGAAGAAGTGCAGGAGACCAGCGGCTTCACGTTCCGCATCCTCCTTATCCCATATGGGCCTTTTACCGAGGTAGCCACGGCTTTCGGCGATGCTTCCCGTGTTCCTTTCTTTGAAGGCTCTTGAATTTCGCAGCCTTAGCCTTGGCTGCCTCGGTAAGCGCAAGTGTCCTTGAACTTTTGAACTCCTCTTACGTAAGTGTGGGATTTTCCTCGAGAATCTTGGGCGGGGGTTCCTCGGCCTCAATAGCTCGTTTCACCCTCCCTTTCCAGGAGGCCAAATCATTGCTGAACATGCCCATGGCGTGATTGTTAATCTTTTTCATCTTCAGATCATCCCACAGTTGTTCTATGTTATCATCCCGGTCGGGGAACTTGAATCTCTTGTGCAACTTCATTACGAGCAACTGCGTCAAATGTTCTTTACTCCTTAAGTCATCGTCGTTGATGCTCGCACATTCCCGTAGGATGCATCCTACTTGGTTCCCATAGCACTTGCGAGATTCTTCCGGCTCTAATGGCTCAAACTTGCCAGGTGCCATCTTTGTGATCACAAGTCGTCCAATACCTAGTTTGTTAGGTTTTCGTATCCTCTGCTTCTTATGCTTCCTCTTTTCGGTAGCGGCACCGACGCCGGTACCTTCCATGATATCTTCCCTCATTGGTACCTTCCTGCCGGTCTCGGCGCCGCCATCGATGTCGGCGCCGTCGGTGTCGATGTCGAGTCGATTACCATCATCGAGGCCGACACGCAAACCTTGCTTAGCGATCAAATAGTCAAAGGTACTCTTGTTCACCCTCATAATCCATCTTATGCGCATCTTGGTGAAAGGCCCGATTTCTTCGTTGTTCGACATGTTTCCTATGATTAAGTATCCTCGTTTATTTCTAAAAGTATGAAAAAATGAGAAATGACATAAAAAGAAATCTATGTGCCAGCACTCGATATGCCAACTATCTAGCACAAATCATGCCAAAATTCACGACAAATTTCGGCATGACCTTTGCTAAAAAATGGACATATCGAGCGCCTGAAATTCACCGGAACGGAAATGAATCAACATTCCAGCGTAACATAGGCCACTCGGATCATTTACCAAAATTTAACCAAAACATCACATGTCCAAATGACATGTTCAAATTCCAAACATGACATATCCACATATCACATGTCCAGTTCAAATTTGCATATAAATTCAGCCTACCTAAATTTGCTTTAACAAGGGATGTTGATTTGGACAATTGCCTAAATGCTGCCTTTTCTTTTAACTACAATTATTTAACCCTAAATTGCTGTCCTATTTTAAAACCTAGCTAAATTCATAACTAAATAGATAACCTAATTAACCTACTGCCCTAACTAAAACCTAAGTAAATTAACGAAGAACCCTAGCTAGCGAGAGAGGGAGGGGAGGGAGGGTTTATAGAGGGTGCAGGGCGAGGAGGGAGGAAGCAGAGGAGGAGGCGAGGGGCCGACGGTCGTGGGCGAGCGCCGAGGTCGGGGCGAGGGCCGGGTCGGGGCGAGCGCCGGGTCGAGGCGAGGCTGGTCGGGGGCGCCGGGTCGGGGAGAGGGCCAGGTCGAGGCGGCGTCGGGCGGGTCGGGTCGGGCGGCGTCAGGCATGGCTGACAGGGGAAGAGAGTGGGGATTTGGGGAAAAGAGGCGGGATGAAGCGGGGAGAGTGAGAATTTTGGGTTAAGTGGGCGTAGCGATGGCAGCGTTTAGACAAAACGCGCTGCTACTAGCTTCACTAGATGTAGCGGTTTGGACCAAACGCGCTGCTACTACCTTAACTAGCTGTAGCGGTTTTCTAAGGAAATCGCTACTGCTAGCTTGACTGTAGCTCTTTTCAGTAAACTGCTACTACTATAACCAGTTTTCCTTTTTCTTTTCCTTTATTTTCTTCCACTTATTTTCTTCCACTTTTATTTCCCGAGAGCAGTGAACGAAGAGAAGGCGATATATATTGCATCATTTGACGGTTAAATATGTATACAAAATAGGAACATATATATTACATCATTGGACCCATGCATAATAATGGCTAAGTGTGTATACAAAATAGGAACACATATATATATATACATATATATATATATACATATATATATATATATATTACATCATTTGACCGATAACATATGGTTCCTCAGCGTTGACGTTTTCGTTTTTGAGTCAGCTTCTTTCCCTTCTTGTTCGTCGAAGAATAATTGAGCCCCTCATTGTGACTTTGCCTTTTTCATGGAGTACGATTTTTCTTAGATAATGTAGTATTGATTCTTCTTTTGACGTATACTCATCGTCATCGTCATCTTCCCTCATTGGGTTGCCGTACTGATCATAGTCTTCCTCGTTGGCGACTCCATCTATTCCAATGATGTTCCTTTTGCCTCTCCTCACGACAACATGGCTGGGATTGCGTGGGTCGGTTATGAAGAAGCATTGTGTCACGTGCTTAGCGTGTACCCATGGCTCGTTTTTTGCGATAGCGTTCACGGTAGCGCTCTTGGCGTCGGGTATAGTCATGGTAGTGAAAATCCGGTTTTCTCTTTCGACATTCTTAGCCCATCTGACACGGAACATCGTCGTGTTGTGCGATCGAGTAGTCAAGCTCCCGGATCTCCTCGACCCTTCCATAAAATCGTTCGATTCTTGCCGTTGTCGCTGCCGGTCATGCATTCCATCGTCACCCCGAGTTACGATCATCATTGTCCATATCTTTGGCCTCCGTGTAGAAGCGTGTATCCGTGATATCATATGCACGATAGGTTACGAGGTTGGGCGAGGGGCCGTAATGCTAAGGCGTATATGAGCAATCCGTCCTTAGAGCCCTCCTCCGGGATTAGCAATAATATGCTCTTTGAACCAATGCAGGAAAGTGGAGTTGTGCTCTTTAGTAACCGGCGTCCGTCCTGCATACCCCGGTCAAGATACTTCTTTGCGATAATTTCTTTGTGCGATTGCCATGAAAGGATCTACCTCATCTAGCTGTTGTAGCACTACCAAGTTTGCTTTCTGTCAAAATCATTGCGTCGATCTGAGTATGCCACATGCAGTTCCTGCGGCCGTTCGATGACCTTCTCCTTGAGCCTCCCATCATGCTTGTTAGCGGGCAAACCAACACTAACACCCGGTGCTGGTCTGCGCCATATAGAAAATTCTCACGCGAAAGAGATGCACTCTTGTGTCACATAGCCACAGGCGATGCTTCCATCCGGACGGGACATATTCTGAAACGAATCCTTTGATGATCCCATTCATCCTCTCAAGCGGCATCATGTTGTGCAGGAATGACGGCCCCAGTCTATTATGTCATCCACAATATGGACACACGGATGCACCATCACGTCGAAAGAACGCGGCGGGAAGTACATCTCAAGCTCATTCATTATCACTGCGATCTCTGCTGTAGCCTTGGAGCTGCTTCACACCGATCGACTTTCGAGAGATGGCGTCGAAAAAGTTGCGAGACCAATAAGCGTGTCACCGGACATGCTTGTCCATTATCCCTCTAAGGGCAACAGGTAGTATATGCGTCATCATCACATGATGGTCATGGGACTTCATCCCGCTGAACCTTTTCTTATGCGTGTCAAGGTATACGCTTATCTTGCCACGATGCTTAACTAACTTTGACTCGGTAAGGCACTTAAAGAATTGATCGATCTCGGCTGACTTAAGGTGAAGCAAGAAGGGGGCAATAATCCTCTTTCTTTATTTTCTTGCCCTTCTTCTCCCGTGCCTCTGTCTCCGTCTCTGTCTCGTCGACATTTTACGGGCGGCATGTGCGAGATCTTCCCTGATTTTCAAATCTTGCAAGTCTTTTCTTGCCTTGGCCCATCCTTGGTCTTATCCGGCATGTTCATCGGTGTTGCGAGCAAGCTCTCAAGGACATTCTTACAGATATGCATTTGATCAAGGCAATGAGGTGTATTGAGTTTGTGCCAGTACTCCAAGTCCCAAAACACATACCTCGTCTTCCATACCTTCAGCAGCGGCTCCGGCGCCTTTCTCATTGTCTTTCCCAGCGCGGGGCACTCCTTCCAGTTTTTCAATAGCTCATCGATTTCGGCACCGCTCCGCTTACGTGGAGGTCCTCGATGCTCAGCGTGACCATTGAATAGATCTCCATGATTTCTCCACGGTTCGTCTGTTGAGCCATCTTGATGCCCCATGTACACGATTTTCCCAGACCGCCATCTTTCCTTGGCGTTAGGCTTTGAGGCGTCGTATCATCCATGCACCGCGCGTGCATCCGCAAATATCTATGGTACACCTAGCCTGCCACATATCCGTAATCGAGATAGTCCTGCCTTTATCGTGATCAGTTGTGACTCTCATGTTGAAATACTACGCCTTTCTTTGGCGTCCCATGTCTTGGCGGTGTTTTCCATAACGTGTCTAACTCCTCTTGAAGTAGCCCAGATACAAATTAATATTATTTCCTGGTTGTTTGGCCCTTGAATAAGCATGCTCATGTGAATGTACTTTGATTTCATGCACAACCAGGGAGGTTGTACATCCATACAAACACGGGCCATGTGCTATGATTGGTGTTACGGTTGCCAAAGCGGATTCATGCCATCGGTACCGCAGCGCCCGAACACGATGTTCCTTGCATCACATTCAAAATATCGATAGAAGTTGTTCAACGCTCTCCACCGGCTTCCATCCTTGGCGTGTCTCAGCCGGATCATCTCCATCGTCGGGCTTCTTCCTCTCCGGCGTGCGGTAGCATTAGCTTTACTTCCTTGGGATCTACAAAATACCTCACGGAGACGGGGAGTGATCGGTAAGTACCATACAACTTTCTGGGGACATTTCTTCCCGGCCTTCTTGTATCGAGAAGCATTGCACACCGGACAGCTTGTTTTTTCCGCGTGCTCCTTCTGATAAATTATGCAATCGTTGATGCATGCATGGTACATCTACCTAGCTAAATGCTACATCTACCTAGCTACCTAATTTGGGAGGAGACAACTTCAACTAGTGGAGGGGGAAGGAAAAAGAGAAAAGGAGTGCATTAATGGAGGTGGTGTAGTTAGGTAGGAGTAATGAAGAGAGAGAAAGGTAGGTAGAAGAGGGAGAGTAATGTGGGAGAAGTGTTGAGGAAGAAGAAGAGTGAGAGTGGGAGGATGTGGGAGGTAGGGAAAGGGAAGAGAGGAGGAGGGGGAGGGTGGGGAAATGTGGTGGGTTGGTGCGGATTAGCGATGGCGGGGGCGTAAAAGCAGCGTTCTTGATAAGAAAGTGGCAACAGCGGCGCTTCGGCGAAGCGCTCTGCTATCCGGGACAAAAAGTGTGTCCAATTTGAAAATTAGCGGCGGCGACCTCGGAAAAACCGGCGCTACTACTACAGCTTTAGCGATGGCGGCTCATGCTACCAGCTGCTGCTAAATGGAGTTGGGGGGGCACTGTCGGTCGATATTTGTAGCAGCGCGGGTTACACCGAGCGCGCTACTGCTAAGCACTTGTCAGTAGCGGGTTTTGCACACCTGCGCTACTGCTAATTAGCAGCAGCGCTCCTTTTTGAGCCGCGTTGCTGCTAATATTCTGTGTATAGGGTTTTCCCTAGTAGTGGCCAGTGTGTGACACGAGGACGAAAGAACACCTCTTGCAGCCACATCTGTCCTCGCCTCCGTTGGCTCAACCCAGCAGCTGTCAGCTGTTGTCGGTGAAGATGGAGCCTGCCTAGGCTCCAAACGGTGAAGAACGGGAGAAGGTGAATCATGGGCCGCCTTCCCGGAACTCCCCTTCCCCTGAACACCGGCAATGCGCCGGGCAGACCCGACAGGCGTCTGGGAGACCACTAGTCTCGGGCCCTCAGCCAGCTCGGCGGCCGACACCAAAACCTCCTGCATCGGGGCGTCATCCGTCTCCATCGTAGCGGTCACCGTCAACGCGACACCGGCTCAAGCATCTCCTGTCTCGGGGCACCAACCGTCATAGTTAGGCAATCCTCTGTCGGAACCAGCGGCAACACATGCTCAGACGGATCGTCCAACTCGACCTTGTGGCTCCATAAGCGGCTAGGGGTAGAAGATGTAGCAAACGACCCAAACCGCGACATGTTCATCAGCGTCGGTGTTTGTGCAGACCCCTTGGCAGACTCGTCTGTCTTACCTGGCCGCACAGCAGGCCCCTTGGCCACCTCACTTGAACTATGGTTTGCGCCTTTGTCCTGACCCCCAGATGTACCATCACCCTTTGTTGTATCCATATCTACATTTCCATCCACCTCCTGAAACAGTTGTGTATCCTCAAACTCCACGTCAAGGTCATACGTGACACCCGCATGAGTCCATTTCACCACATCTGGCACGAACTCGATGTTCACCACACTGACAAGCAACCTCGCCACCCATTTTGCATGGGTGAAAGGCATATCAACCTGTTCGGTTTTCCAAATGAGAGACCCCAAACTCCAGGTCACCAGAAAATTATTAAGCAACTTAGACGGCTCTCCAGAAAAGCGGACCCAAATCCGAGTCAATGACGTACCCTGCGGCTCCTTCTGCTTCCAAGCATCAAATTCTAGAATGCAATTAGTACTAGGCACTCTACACATGCCAAACTTAAGAATACGGACTTGATCCTCCCTCGTCAGAAAAGCAAAAGTATGTTCCTCAAGTCTCACAAGATTCCACTGGAAATTGCCTGGTGCGAGCTTGTGAAGATGATGTATAATTTGTGCCTCAGTCATGAAACCATTCGTCACCTTCACAATACCAGAAAAAGAACTATCCACCGGATGAGCTATCGGGGCTACATCAGGTGACTCAAAGAACATCAATTCCTGACAGCAAACCCCATAAATCATAATGACCGGCTTAGGTCCTAGAAGGAGTGGGCACTCTCCAGTAATATGTTTCATCTTAATACAAATGTCACAAAACTCCTTAGTGCACTCTGCCACAAAATGTCCCGGCTCACCGCGCCGGTAACAAGTCAGCTTCTCTTTTTTACGCGCCCATTTCGAATTCTTTCACCTTTTGACTTATCGGACCCTTTGTCCGAAGAAGAATCCCGAGGCTTGGCCACAGCTTTCTTGGTGACGGGAACCTTCATAGTCGCCAAGGCACACACAGTGTCCAAGGCAGCCCCAGACAAGGCCGGCGAAGAGGCCGCAGCAACCGGCTCAACAGCCGTCTCAGGCACCATGGGAGGCGCGTCTCCGGATGTTTTCGCCGGCGACGGCGGTGGAGGAGGACGTTTGCCCCCTCCTCAACCCCTCGAAATCCATGGTAGCCGCCCCGATAGCGATAATTAGGTCAGGATGCCCCCCTCCATGAAGTTGCCTGGCAGACCTTGGAAACCACGGTTGTCCCCTCCGCCATCGTACCATGTATATCCGCGGCCGCCACCAAAAGACGATGATTCCCGGTGATGGCCTTCTTCGTAGGGATCATATCCGTCATCCCCCAATTGACCACGGCGGGGGGGGGGGGGGGGGTGGGGTATGGCTGCCATCATACGCACCATGATTTATCTCTACCGAGGCCACCATCATGACCACGATCGCCCCCCTGAGCAGGAGCCCCCACGGCAGGCTCTTGTCCACCTCGCAGCGGTGCCTGATGCCTCGGCGGGCCAAATGCCCTGCCCTGCGGCGGCGCTCCTTGGGGCGGCGGGGCTCCCCTAGGCGGCGGCGCCGTCGCTCTGGCAGGAGGCGGCGGGCCCAATCCCCGGCCTGCCATGGTAGCAGTCACAATCCTCGCGCAGGCAGCAGTCACAATCCTCGCAGCGCGGCCCTTCCCGAGCGAAGGAAAACCCAGGCGCAACAACACGAGGGCGAGCCCTAGCGCAATCCAGATGATGTGCATGTTCAGGCTCCCGATCCAAGGCCACCTCATGCAACGACGCCAGGGACGCGGCCGCTGGGCCGACGGTCTGGGCTTCATTCTGGGCCACATACCCAGAACCTTTGAGGCCCACTCCCGCGGTCACAGCTGTCGGCCCACCCGAACCCAGTTTTTTTGTTCAAACATTCAATTCAGGAAGCCCGGATCTCAGCTGATCCGAGGATCGCCGCTGATCTAACTAAGGCCCCGTTCGAAAGCTCTCCAGCTTCCCAAACGAGCCAGCTTCTCGCGGGAGCTAGGTGAGTGTTCGGCTGCTCGTCCGGGCTGACTTGGTGGGAGCTGTAGCGATAGGAAAACAGGAGTTGTAGTGGTAGTGCAAAACGAATCGTTTTCTTGACTTGGCGGTGGCATTCCACTAGTAATTATGCTGAACTTCTCCTCCGCCGTTTCGTGAAGCTGGGCTTGGGCAACTTCTCAAATTTGCACTGGAGGCCGCCTCCGCTTCTTGAAGCTGGCTTCACGGAGCCGAAGCGTTCGGCCAGCTTCACGCCCGCTTCCGAAGAAGCGCGGAGGCGGAGCGCTTCCGAACGGGGCTCATATATGAGTAATACAAGAAGTATGTGTTCATCCAAACTATCCTTGATCTCATTGATCAAAAAGGTATTTCGGACCTATTAGTTTCCCAGATCTGCACCATCTTAGCTGCTCGAAGACAATCAGATTCAACGCCTATGGAAAAGATTACTCCATCGTGATGCGAGTATGAGACATTCCAACACATCAGCATAGAAAAACAGGCACCAACATGAACTGACTATGATGCCCTGATCTCTAAGAGCATTTATAGTAGTACCCCTAAACTCTCAAACCCTAAAAAATAACCGCTTTTTTACGGGTTGAGACGAATTTTTTTCAAAGAATAGAACCCCTTTACTCTTAAACCCTCAAAAAAAATTAGGGGCTCAACCCCTATTCTCCTTCCCAGCCTGTAGAAACAGGGGTTGGCCAGCCCAACCCCTCCCTTACCTGGTTCCCTTGCCAACGACGCGCGGGAGGGAGTTTTCAGCTCCCCCTCCCCGGATCTGGCCGCCGCCGGCCTCCGGCCGCCCTGCCCGGCCGCCCTCCCCAGCGCCCGGCGCTCCATCCCAGCCGCCCTCCGCCTCCCTTGACCCGCGCGTCCTCCTCCCCGCCCGGCGTCCTCCCGCCTCCCTGCGCCGCCAGCCAGCCGCCCTCCCGCCTCCCTCCTGCCACCCGGCCGCCCGAGGCCGGCATCGAGCCGCGACCAGTCGCGAGCCGTCAAGCAGCGCCGCCGCCCTGCCCTCCCGCCCGGCCGCCCCTCCGCCCATGCCCGGCCGCCCTCCGCCCGGCCGCCCGGCGCGCCGCCTCCTCCGAGGTGAGGTATGTACTTTTTCATTTTGTTTCATTTTCTTTATTGTTTCATTTTTCGCACTAATTAGTGACTGTCGCTGCGGATGCAGATGAACAATGAGGAGATTGTCATGGACTCGATGTCCGATTAAATTGATTGGTCGACATCCGATGATTCCGACATTGATGAGTTGTTGCAAGACGACGATGTCGAGATGATGAGCCTCCTCATCGACGTGCAATCGTTTGAATACCGCGTGAAGCTGATGGATCAGAGGAGAGGGTCGAAGATGGGGCGAGTCACCATCTACCGGAACCGCGCTCTCGGACACGAGCATTTGATGGAAGACTACTTCATGGAGGTACCTACATACCCTCCTCGTCTCTTCCGCAGAAGGTACCGAATGCGGCGTAGTTTGTTTGTGAAGATTGTCACCGATTGTGAGGCCGCCTCCTATTACTTTAAACGTCGTAGATCCGCCGCCGGTATCATGGGGTTTAGTGCATATCAAAAGATATCGGCGGCAATGCTGGTACTCGCTTATGGCATACCCGCGGATTATACCGACGAGTATCTTCGCATTGGGCAAGATACAACCACAGAGTCAGTCCGTAGGTTTGCCAAGTTGGTCATCCGATTGTACGGTGAGCAGTTGGATGGGCAACCCTCCCTTGTTTCTATGACAATGTTGGTACCCGTGTGCAACCGGAAAGAAACCCTTCTCGCATACACGCTTTTCTTCAAGCACATCGTGAGATTGAGGATGCAACCACTCATGGTTGGCTCCGGGATGATCTAGTAGAGCACCACTAGCAGTTGGATGGGCGGTGCATTGGCCCATGATGTATCTTTGTTTTACTTTTCTATGTCCTATTTGATTCGAACAATTAGTGTAATTTGCTCAAACATTGTAGTAATAATTTGAATGATTATTGTTTTATTCGGTGTTGTAATAATAACTAGAATGATTATTGTTTTATGTCAAATGTGATGGAATTTGTGATATGTCATATGATGAAATGTGATGAAATGTGATGAAATGTGTGATATATGAAATGCCAGTTTTAAAGGTTGGGGTTGAGGCAAAGACTAGAACCCTCAAATCCAACCCTTAAAGCAGTTTAAGGGTGGGGTTTGAGGGTTCTAGTCTTTGCCTCTGTTTTTTAACCCTTAAAAGTGTCAAAAAGTGACACTTCTCAACCCTTAAAACTGCTATCTTAGAACCCTCAAACCCTCAAACCCTTATAGCAGTTTTAAGGGTTGAGAAGTGCCAGTTTTTGACACTTTTAAGGGTTGAAAAACAGGGGCAAATACTAGAACCCTCAAACCCAACCCTTAAACTGCTTTAAGGATTAGATCTGAGGGTTCTAGTCTTTGCCTCGACCACAACCTTTAAATCTATCATTTGACATCTCACAATTTATGACAACAAGAATACAATCTTCCAAACAAACTACCAAATGACAATCATTGATGCATGGTTTAATAGTTTACATCACAAAATCATCATCTTCCTCCTCTCATTGGCACCATCACCAAAAAGTTGCACCTCGGCGCCATCTCCTAGACCACAAGCGGGCTCCATCAAGCATCTCCATCGGCACCGGTGGAGTCGTACACACCGCCATCACCACTACTACTCATCGGAGTGTCACCTCGAAAAGTAGAGGGCGCAACCACGGAACATCCTCTTCCTCTCCGCGATGTCCTCCTTGTAGTCCTTCCACCATTGCAATTGGTCTTGATCCATGTCCTTCTTGGACATCATCATGTGCTCTTTCTCTTCCACCATGAGTTCTTTCCATACCTTTGCCTCTTTGAGCTTGATCATCCTCTCCTCCAACTCGGCCTTGCGCTTTGCTTCTTCACGCTTTGCTTCAACTTGTGCAAGCTTGACCTCTTTCTTCTTCTCGGTGATAAGAAGCTTCGTCTCCAATGTCTTCGTTGTCAATTCCTCTCTTGCCTTCATCATGTGGTCCATCTTCTCCCTTAGGCTTGACGCCTCTTCTTCCATCTTCACCCTTAGCTTGCCCTTCTTGTTTCCCTCGGGCTTGCCCAAGTTCCTCTCCTCCTCATCTTCACTATCATCCATCCTTAGCATTGCCGACTTCTTGGGTGCGATCTCTTGATCCCTCAACTTCCACTTGTCAAAGGTTTGAAGAATTGACCAAACATGCTTAAATGGGAATGGCTTGCCCTTGGAAGCGGCCATCTCCTTGTACCTCATGTCGGCAATTGTCTCCTATCAACCACACATAAATCACATAAGAACCCACCAATAGCATAGTGCACACACATAATCAAAATAGTGAAGAAATATGTACTCACATAGTCACTCTCCACGGTTCCACTAGGTGGTGCATCCCTCACTTGGTCCATGGCCGCACTCCAACGAGCACAAGCGGGCTTGATCAACTCCCACCGGCCTTGAAGCGACCGGAAAGTGCGATGGATGAACCCACTATTCTTCGGCTTGATCCTACAATAGACGTCCTCGATCCTTTGCCAATACCGTTTACGGTTTGATCGGTGCCGGTGGTTGCATCCATTCCCACAATGCCCAAGCACGAACCAAGAGGACATCTTCCGCCTCGGTGTAGTTTGTCGACCGCGCGTGTGGGCGGGAAGCGGCGGTGAATGCCTCCTCCCCTATCTCGGCCACCTCCTCCTCCTCATCCCCTTCATCCTCCTCATCTTCCTCCTTTTCCTCCAAGTCGTCACCAACCCTAAAGGGGTCTAGAGGCGGAGCTCAGGAGTCCACCTCCGCGTTTTGGAGGAGGTCCATGAAACGAGGATGGGGTTGCCATTTCTCGAACACCTCGTCTTGTGGCGGGAGGAGGTTCGGCTGACGGCGGCGGGCTTCTTCCGCGGCTTCTTCACGGCCGGGGCGAGCCGACGACCTTGAGGAAGCCCTCGAGGCCCTGACCCGGCCTTGGCCCGGCTCTTCTTGGGGCGCGGCTGGGCGGAGGGGCGGCGCCGGGCGGGACGGGGCCGGGGGAGCCGGGAGGCGGGAGAAGGCTGAGGCCCGCCCGCCGCCGCTTGGCCCCGACGTGGGTCGCCGCCACCACGTCGGCCACCAGTGGCGGGCGGGGGCGGGGGCGCCGGGCGAGGCGGGCGGGCTGGCGCTGGCGGCCAGACCCTCCATGGCCGGGCGCGGGAGGAGGCGGGAGGAGGAGGCCGGGAGCAGCTTGCACCGCCGTGAGCGAGGAAGCGAGGAGGAGGAGTACTGGGTTGAGGCGATTTTCCTCTCAACCCCTACTTCTACAGATTGCAAACTGGTTTGAGGTTGGACCTCTAAATTTTTTCTGGGTTTGAAGGTTTAGAGTTCTAATCTACGGCGTTTTTCATGGCCAATAAAAAGCGGTTATTTTTAAGGGTTTAAGGGTTTGAGGGCTCTACTAATAATGCTCTAAGAACCATACCTGCTCCCCGGCTAAAACAAATACCCCATCCGTTCACAAATACGATGTTTTTGTCAACGCAGGGAGTAAGATTTAACAAAGAAACGCTGGGATATGTTGCTCGTTTTGCCAGGAGAATCGTGCGCCCTGCCGACTTCGCGAGCACGACAGATCACACACACAGCCCACATAGTTCCAAGCTGGCAAATCCTGGGGCCCAGCGAGCAGCCACCCAGCGGTGCAGCGCAGACGTGGCGCGCTTTTCTCCCCACCTCTTTATCACCACTCTCAAGTCTCAACTAGCGCGCGCACACTGGAACCCACGGGCGAAACCAGCAGAGTGGAGAAGGTTCTCCCATCCCATGGCTTCCGCGGCCCCCACGAGCGTGTGCCCCATCGCGTCCGTCTCCGGGCGCTCGTCGCCGGCGAGCTACCGTGCCGTGAGGTGCTGGAGCGCGAGGAGGGGGAGGCGCCGGAGGTCGGCGGGGCTGAGGGCGAGGTGCGCGGGCGGCCAGCCCTCCGCCGTGAAGCCCGGCCCGGAGAGCCCCGCGGACGACGGGTCGGTCGGGGACGAGGAGCAGCCGCACCCGCAGTTCGACCTCAACCTCGCCGTCGTGCTCGCCGGCTTCGCGTTCGAAGCCTACAGCACCCCACCCGTGAGCCCCTTGTTCCCCCGCTTCCTATTCATCGTCCTTCGACTGCACTAATCCTGTGTGTGTTCCGGTGATCTGATGGAGGCAAGCGTTCTGTTCGTCTTGTTTGGCAGGCAGATGCGGGCTGGCGCGAGACGGACGCGGCCGAGTGTCAGACGGTGTTCCTATCCGAGTAAGTTGTGGCCGTATCCTCCCCCCACAGAGACCGAATCCAATCATCATGTTTGTGAATTGCACTGCAAGTATTTGTGGTTCTGACCAACTAGAGCAATGCAATTCTGAAAGCTGTCGTCACCCTGAATGCTCTGAATGGTGCGGTGGATATTGCAGTGTGTTTCTCCGTGAAGTATACGATGGCCAACTAGTCGTTAGGCTGAAGAAAGGCAACAATCTTCCTGCAATGGATCCATGGGTATGGTGATGAATATGCTAGTGAGTAGTTACTGTTTGTTGTTTCAGTAATACATGCTTCATATGTTATTTGTTCACGGCGCCTCGTTTATTTTTCTGCGGAGATTATTGAATAATTGATGGAGTATCGTAGTTCGCGAACAGAGTGCTGAAATTGGTCGCTACTTAAGACTTCATAAGATGGCATTATGACCTGTGAAGTTCTGCTCATTGACCTTGCAACAGGTCTTATGTGCATCAAGTGATTTTTTGCTTGAACGACATGACAGTTCATTCATTCACTTGATACCCAGGCTTATACAGAATACAAACGCACTCTGCTTTCGTTATGTCAGTTGCTGAATCTAGTAATCTTATCTAAGATATGTGGGGCAATCTAAATCTAAAGATAATATTCACAGTTTTAATGCAGTGCCCAAGTTTCAGAGCTGCCACATTTACTGAATGAAGCAGTAGTTTACACATTTTAAGTTTAACTACCATTACATAAAGCTCTCTTCTTCTACTTCATCAACAACTTCCTTCTCCTTCAATTGCAGGGTACAAGTGATCCTTATGTAGTTCTACAACTTAATGGTCAAACTGCAAAGAGCCAAATTAAATGGGGGTGGGTAACTTTTTCATTCTCTGTGGATACAAAATTTCCTCTTTGTATTATAAAAACAATGTATGTGATATATATCACCGCCCTCATGGTGTTGACTAATGGGGTTAGTTCCTTGATAAAACATTTGATATGCTTGAGATTGCTATTTTCCCCATCATCGCTGCAGATTCTGATTCCAGCAGTTGATTAATGTAGGACGAAGGAGCCAACCTGGAATCAAGATTTCACATTTAATATTAGGACATCTCTAGAAAATCTACTCCAGGTATGAAGAAGTGAGCTCATAGTGATATTGGACTCACTTCAAGTTGTGATTACTAGACATATCTGTGTTGTTCGTATAGTGCTGCATCTTGGAAGTGCCTATGGGTCTATGGCAATCATGTTCTTTAAAGTTTCCATGGTTGCTAAAAGATTTTACAAACAAAAATACACATCTCGGCTCTCCGCTGTGGGGCTAATTCAGAATCAACAGTGTTAGACGACTGTACATGCTGCAAATTTGCAAATTCTTTTACTTAATCAGCAAGGACATGAGCAAATATACATTTCATTTTAGCATGTGACATAATCATATCTACCAATTTTATGCATCTTTAATTTTCCTTTTAATAACCTACTCCCTCTGTCCCAAATTAATTGAAGTTCTAGGTTTGTCCTAAGTCAAACTATAATATTTGATGTTGTAAATTTTAGCACATTTTTCTATAGAATCGGTCAAACTTAAAAGACATTTGACTTAAGAAAAACTAGAACTTCAATTAATTTTGAACCGAGGGAGTACTTCATTATATTCTGGTATCGCCACAAGTAATATTTGTGCATTTTTTTTCTGCATCTGTGCCATTTTTCTCCATAGATTGAGGCTTGGGATGCAAACCTTATCACCCCACACAAACGAATGGGAAATGCTGGATTGTATCTTGAAACACTTTGCGATGGTAACTCTCTGTATTAATCCAGAAAATGACAATGGTCGTTCTTTGATACTTCTTTTCGTGATTATAAGGTTTCCAGAATCTATTTCAATATGGGGCCATGAATGCTGTTTCAATAATCATTCTGAGTGGAGCTTGTCGTGTGTACAAACCCCAACCCAAAATCGTTAGTGAGGCTACGATATTTTTTTTTAGAAATG
The DNA here is from genome assembly GCA_021605145.1 of Aegilops bicornis. Taxonomy (NCBI): domain Eukaryota; kingdom Viridiplantae; phylum Streptophyta; class Magnoliopsida; order Poales; family Poaceae; genus Aegilops; species Aegilops bicornis. The sequence goes on from CM038670.1 coordinate 631,294,989, forward strand.
TGCGGTTTCCATCTGGTATGCTTATGGAGTATTGACTCTTCATTGGATAGAAAAATGCTACATCTTGGAACCAGAGCAATTTTGGAACGGATTTGAATAAACCTGAGTAACTTACTAATTCCACCAATTTGAAACGTCCAAGGTGCAATCTGCCACCTGTACGGGAATTCCTTGTATCAGATACTGTTACTGTTATTTGAAACTGCACATATCGCTCTAACTACTTTATCAATTATAGCTCTAGGATGGTAACTTATTGCCATGCTAGTTCATTTTTCATAGTGCAAGTACATGTGATAACATTGCTTTTAGTGCAATCAGACATTATGCTCTCCAATAATATTTAATATGATTATATGAATTCATTTGGAGACTTTTGGGATAACCTTGTTCTTTTTAGGAAATAAACATGACATCACTGTCGAATTAGAAGGCCTTGGTGCTGATGGTGGTGGAACTATTGATTTGGAGGTAAGAATAAGATCCCTATACAAGAAAAAAAACAGTGTACCATCAAACAAACTATAACTGATTTAATGAGCCATTCGCAGTTTCACAGTTCATACTTGCATATGCATGGCTTAATCTTTGAGACAATCAGACAAGCATATGACTAGCCGTTGCTGTACTCCCTTGGAATGTGTATGCCATAGTAAAGTGATTCTCTTTCCCCAGAGGGATACAAAGTACCTTCTTAAAAAATAATCTCCCTTTTTTCTTTTCATCCTTCTAACAGCAAAACCAGCAGAATAATTTTCGCAGTTGGCTACTCATAGGTAAAATGGTCTTTTTAATTACGTATAGTCGTATACCGAGGAGTACATAGGCAAAATTCGCCGGTAGGTTACTGCACTTTATATTTATATATCAGGAATCCCCATCTATTATGCATTGCTGCTGTTCTCCTAGCACAAACAGGTAAGATGTGTATACGGACAGCCTACACGTTATCTTCTGTATATCAATAGTTCAGTCCTTAAACAATGCCATAGACTTGATTTCAGGTTTATCTTAATTCTTATTATTAACACACTAGGTCAAATACAAGAGTTATGATGACATTGAGCGTGATAAACAATGGTGGAGAACGCCTTTTGTGTCTGACTTTCTTGAAAAGAGCAGCCTAGGATCTGCTCTTAGGACGGTCCTTGGATCTGAGACTGTAAATGCAAGCCAGTTTGTGCAATCTGCATTTGGGCAACTGAGTTTTTTCACTGACACAAACCTTCTAAAGCCATCGTCTTCTGATAGTGAAGCTGAGGTTTCTGAAAGGCCTGGAGAATCCATGGATAACTCTATTGGTTCAGATGAACTGCAACAACAGAAGATTGATTCGATAGCTTTTGGAGAAAACTCAGATTCCCAAAGTGAACCTGTAGACACTGCTGCCGTTGTTAACAGTGAGGGAAACACATCAACCGATATGAAGGAACCTGATGAGTACTTCTGGAGTGCTTTCACCAAAACACTCAACCAAAATGTTCTTAAGAACTTTGGATATTCTCTTCCAGAGGCCAAGCAATTGGATGGATTTGACCTGCTAAGTTCACTTGGATCAAAATCACGTGAAATGGCTGAACAGCTATATTTAGAATCTGGACTGGCGACAGCAGATACATCAACCAGTGATGGCAGCGAAACAACTCCTGAACATACAGTCAATGCTGACAATGAAGATAGCACAGCGCCAGCTAAAGAGGCAGTGCAGGCTTCCTTTCCAGACATTAATGAAGTATCTCGGGATGTATTGTCTCAAACAGAGAACGTACTAGGAGCTTTGGTGATTCTTTCTAAGAACTTCTCATCTCAAGGCAAGGATTCAGTAGACGAAGCAAACCGGAAAGATAATTCAAACGCAGAAGAACAAGGTGCTGCAGATTCTGTTGATGAGGATGGTGCTGCTGTTGCATCCACCGAAGTGTCCATAAATACACAGAAAACAGATGATACACGTCAACTGTTTGCAAGTGCCGAGACTGCTGTGGAGGCATGGGCTATGCTTGCCACTTCAATGGGACGTTCGAGTTTTATAAAATCAGACTTTGAGAAGATATGTTTTCTGGATAATGTTTCAACGGACACACAGGTCAGGAACATTGGATATTGTGCTATCAGTGGGTTTTGCTGTCTCCTTGCCTTTGTGTTTTAGCATATGTTAACAAACCTCTGCAGGTTGCCATTTGGCGTGATTCTTCACGAAGAAGACTGGTTGTTGCCTTTCGAGGAACTGAGCAAGTATGCCATAATAACATGAAGGACCCACTTCTATTCTCTGAATGAAATATGTACTAATTAACTTCTCCATCTACCATCTTATTTACTTTGGTTTCTGTGTGTCCTCTCAGACAAGGTGGAAGGATTTGGTAACGGACTTGATGCTTGTCCCTGCTGGGTAAGAGTTGACACATCACAGTTCTTTTTTCCCATTAGTTTCTGCGTTTTCATTTTAAGAATTGCTACCATTAAAATGTACTCCCTCCGTTTCTAAATATAATTCTTTCTAGAGATTTCAATACAAACTACATACGGATGTATATAGACATATTTTAGAGTGTAGATCCACTCATTTTGCTCCGTATGTAGTCTCTTATTGGAATCTCTAAAAAGACTTTACATTTAAGAACGGAGGGAGTATTTTACTTTCTTGTATGTTTACTTCACACACCATATTTTGAAGTTGATTCCAGACTAAACCCTGAGAGGCTGGGTGGTGACTTCAAACAAGAAGTTCAAGTTAGTAATATATTCTCTGCATTCACTTGTTTATATGTTTGCTGTTAGTGTAAGCTTACCAGCTTAATGTCATATTATGTTTTAGGTTCACAGTGGATTCTTAAGCGCATATGACTCTGTTAGGAATAGGATCATGGCTCTTGTCAGACAGGCCATCGGATATATGTGAGTATTTTATTACAAAATAAGCATCTCTTGTATTGTAAACTAAAGTAGCAGTTAGTCCAACATGATGCAGCAGGAAAAACTCAAGTTGTACCTTTTGTGAATATTCATATTATTCTCCAGATAGAAATGTTGGCTGCTATCATGCAAGAGAAACTATTGCGAGAAACAATTGTCCAGGCTGGAAGCTTAAATGCTTCTGCTTTCGGTGTATATCAATACCTTTTTTCAATTAGTTCTCGCTAACCTTATTCATAGAGCATCTTATTCTCCACTGTAGGGATGAAGAAGATGCAGAAACCATACCTACGTGGCACATCTACGTAACTGGACATAGTTTAGGTGGAGCACTGGCAACCCTTCTCGCTCTTGAACTTTCATCAAGTCAAATGGCCAAGTAAGCTTGACTTGATTTTGATCCATAACCTTGTTGTTTCATATAGACAATATGGTACCATTCAGTCCAAGGTTTACGTGGAAAGAAGATTCAGTTAAACATCTAACACACGAGACAATCTTAGTTAAGTGATACCAAATACTTGGCTAAAATGCTTTGACGAAGTTTTAACTGTCCCACCCTAGAACTACAAAACCTTAGCCCATGTAACAAAGAAAGAGAGCATCCTCAGGATGCTCTTTCATTTTTTTTTAAGTTTTGCTAAACGTGTAATGTTTAATAGAATTTACAGTGCACAACTAACACCTGGCTTCCAACTTATTTTTGCTTCTGTTATAAACGTGTCAACATAGTACACCAAAGATATGTATGTATGCTATTTACCTCTTGTCCTGCAGTTTGCAAAATTTATATTCGGTGGATGCTCATATTTTTCTTCATGTCCCCTTGTATAGGAATGGTGTTATATTCGTGACAGTGTACAATTTTGGCTCTCCTAGAGTTGGAAATAGAAGGTTTGCTGATGTCTACAATGCGGTAACTGAATTTTGCAACTCTATTCATAGACCATCTACTAAATAGAAACAGGATAAAATTCAACTGCGAATCATGGAGGGCTGTTTTCATGTATTGAATCATGTGTGAATGTATCATTATATGAATTAAGTTGGTAGTGCAGATTGTGATCACAGCCTGTTTTTTGAATTTGAACTTCATTTGGATAAATATATGCAGAAAGTAAAAGATAGCTGGAGAGTTGTCAATCACCGAGATATCATTCCAACAGTGCCACGTCTTATGGGCTATTGCCATGTGGAAACACCAGTTTATCTTAAATGTGGAGATCTAACAGATGCACTGGTAAAATTGTTTTGTATAACCTTTTAGTTTCAATCCACCTTTTTTTCGAATAGTATATTCGGTTAAGTATTGTCAACATTTCCTGCTTTAATCCTTCACATCTTCAAATTTTCACACGAACTTAGAACTGCATTTGTATTCTGACACAGGCAAAAGAAATTTTAGATGAAGACCAAGGTGATGAGATAGGCGAGTACACCCCTGACGTGCTTGTTAGTGAATTTGTGAGTGTCTTTTTCTCCTTACCATAGTGACATTGCTTGCAGATTACCAACTACAAGTTGATATGGTTAGGAAATGCCACAAGAAGATTCAGATTCTAGGATTTAGCAGTACGGGTGCGTTTAGCTTGAGCCCAAGTATTGGCAACCATCCAAAATTTGGCTAGCCAATATTTTTGGTCAATGTTGGCAAAAAAAAAGTGAACTAGAGTTGGCTGGAGGGCATATGTATGCCAAAGTATTGGCAACCATCCAAACAAGAGCCAAATTTTTGGCTATTACGGAAAAATTGGCATGGCTGATTTTGGTCACCATCCAAACATATCCTATAAAGAGTCGTATGTTATTTTAAGCATGAAACATTAGGAAAATAAAAAAAATGCATAGCTAAATAAAATTGATGTTGCTCAAATTGTATTTGACTAGTTGGCATATTAAACTCTTCCCAGATGAAAGGGGAGACACAGCTTGTGGAAAAACTACTCCAGACGGAGATAAATCTACTTCGCTCAATCAGGGATGGCTCAGCTCTTATGCAGCACATGGAAGACTTTTACTACGTCACACTTCTAGAGGTTTCTTGCATCACTAAGTTTGCCTTCTGCTTAAGAACTATTTCTGCTATTTTTACTCCACAATTTATGCCAAAAGCTTCTCCAAGAGAACATAATAACAAAAACAACTGAATTGATGCAGACTGTGAGATCAAGGTACCAATTGGTTGATGATGCAAGCCAAGAATAGCACCAAATTGACCGTGGGATCTTATTAAAGTTGTGTGCTGGAACTTCCCAGACCTGATTCGCACAGGAAGGAACAGGATATTAAGGTACCCTTGAATCAAAACATGCACATATTGCACATTTTATGCTCATTTTCGAGTGCATGTATTGCGCTTTAATCATTCATATTCGGACTAGTCTTCGATTGCACACTTAGCTAGTGGCCAGTGTTTTTTGTTCCCTTCATTTTCCCCGCAACAAAAATGTATTTGTGCTCACTATGTTGTCTGATCCTGCACTTGTGCTTGCAGGGTTACTAAGTGTTCAGCTTCGTTCGACGGCTATGTATATTATTAATGCAGCATTTGCAACCAAAGGTAATCTGATCTGGAAGACAAAATCTGGTCAGCATATTGTTGCCTGCCTAATCCATGTCAACATATTTATGGCTGGTGAGGGTAACCAATTGGGGATTTCTGCTCCAAAGACGTGCATTCGCCATTTACAAGCCACGAGGCGCATGTATAACAAAGCCTCGACTAAGCCGGACAGCTATCAGATGGATCTAGTCTACATATTATGAATGTGAATGTGCTTGGCCAATCCTTATCGGCTTTCATGCTTCTCAGCTGTGATCTGTCTGCCCGAACATTCATGTGAAAAGCCATGTAAATAATGCCCTTTTGCTCCCAAGTGCTTTGAATCATGACAATAGAAGCTCAAATTTCTCGGTTTAAGGGACCCCCGATGTATCTTACAAAAGTACTCCCTCCGTCCCATAATATAAGAGCGTTTTTGACATTGGTGGTGTCAAAAGCACTCTTATATTATGGGACGGAGGGAGTATTATACATCTTACAAAAGTACTCCCTCCGTCCCATAATATAAGAGCGTTTTTGACATTGGTGGTTTCAAAAACACTCTTATATTATGGGACGGAGGGAGTATTGTTATGATGAACACCGGTCGGATAACAGACCTCTAGTATCCTGACTGAAATGTTTATCTTGGATATGAAGTTGGGATACAAATATGGATGTGCGGTAAATACTAACTTCAGAGTGTCCAGAAGAACATGAGCAAGAGAAGAATACTAATAAGATACACCCTTTTCCCTGAACAATAGCGTGCAATACAAGTGAAGCTACGTGGCATAGAGGCTCAAAAAAGGACCCTGATAAGCCAAGCACTAACAGTCTGTGGGACGCTTAAGCAATGTAACTAGCGCCTCGGCCGCTCCAGCTAGATCGCAGCAGCAAACTCCCACAGCTATATTAACTAGAGCTACCTCAATACCATTTTGTGATGTGAAAACTAAATTCATGCGACCAATATGCTTTGCTGCTTCAGGTAAGAAAATATGCTTAACTTTTATCTGGGAGGCAGAGTCCTAAGCCCTGGATTCAAGATCCAACGACCTGATGTTCTTTCATGTACTTACTTAAGGATCGAGCGGGAAATCCATCATCTCTGCAGACCCAGTATTTGCCCATGAGATTCAACAGGTCGGTACAGCATGCTGAGAAATACTCCCTCCGTCCACTAGTGTCAAAAAACGTCTTACATTATTGGGACAGAGGGAGTATTTGACAAAGATTCAAGCAGGGTGAAACAGAAAAAACCCGAAGGTGTAGACCATTCTGGGAAGACTATCTTTCATGATAAAACGAATGCTGACCTTTCACAACAAGTCACCAACTCAATAATGTGTGTTGTTGCCTTCTAGCCTTTCTACTGTTGCGTGTGAAAACAGTGCGTACTCAGATGATAAAAGAAAGAACTGGAGGAGAACACATAAATCTCTCCAATAGTAGACCTAAAAGGCAAATCATAGGACCTAAAACGATGAGTACTCTGGTTGCAAGTTGGCGCCTCAACCAAGAATTAACCTTGTTTAGTTTCAAAGGACATGTTGAAGCCTCCGACTAATCCTGAGACCAAAATGTATTTATGTTTCTATTTCAAGCATACAAACCTAAATTTGCAGTTGTGATAATCAGAGAGTTTAAATTGGTAAATAAATATCAACTTACAAAAAAAAAATACTGTCTTTGTTCCCATGGTTGGTAAGGAAAGTCAAAGTACAACAAACAAATGGACAAAAATATACATTTCCACACGTACATCAACAGTTCATATAGTGTCTACAGCCACTGCTGATTGTATAATTGCTGGTACCCCAAATAGGATAGACGGCGCGCAAGGGTACAGAACCTCAAACTCAGGTAGGAAATCATGCTTCACGCTTTATCTGGGAGAAACTAGAGAGGATGGCTGATCTTGCATTAGCTAACTCCACAATTAGTGCAAGTGCTACATGAAACAAAAATATCAGTTAGATTAACATAAAGATTAAAGCATAGTTTGTTCTTTGTTAGAAACAGAACCTGTTTCAAAGGAAACTTGGGCCGTTCGTAGTTTTGGAGACACCAATGCTCCAAAGACTGATAATGCTTTTGATCTCGCCTTTTGAACCTTAGGTACAAAGCAAAAGAAGAAGAATCATAGAATTTAAGCATTTACAAATTATACAACAATCTTCTTATTTATAGCCCAATATGTAGCTGTGTTGTGCGGCTCAGTTTCTGGCCCCTGGCTGAATCTGCTGTTTTTCATCATTTTCGGATACGATTGCCAAATTCTGAGTTTACTAGCACAAATGTCAAACTTGGGTACAGTTCCGTCTGTCTACTCTGTCTCCTACATCCCAAAACCCCTAATCCAATCTAGGGGGGGCGTTATTAACGGAGGGACGCCGCTATCCGCTACAATCGACCACACCGAGCCTGCATCAAGCAGGCACGGGACATCACATCATCAACACCAATGTCTGCTCCCATTGGCGGTAAGATCCTAAACCACACTTGTTTCATTATGCAATTAGGTGATCTGATGCTAGGATTATGATCCTATAATATCATGCCCAATGAATTATATCCAACAATGGTATCAGAGCTACTTATGCTTAGATTTAGATTCCTAATGACGGTATGTTCGAGTTAATGATCATGATTAACTAAAGATTATTGTTTAAGTCTAATGGTTAGGCCTATTGATTAATGGCCTACGTTAAAGTAAAATATTTAATGTATAGGCTTAATAGGTTTGGGTTAAGGCCAAAATAGCTATGGATTAGTGCTAATTAGGTAATTATTGTTAAGCTTCATGTACTAGCCACGCAACCAAAAGTACGAACTAATGGAAAGGGCTAGGCAATCCACATATACACTTCAACACCCCCTCTCACGCGTATAAATTAAATGCCAGAGGGTGATTTGATCACAAGACCAACAATTCAGCAGCTTCACGTGCTAGCCACAAAACTAAGCTACTATTCTGTGCAATAGAAAGAGACTAATATAAATATATTTTATCCATTAACGGTATAGTGCCCCAGCCTCCGCACAAAGGCTGCTCTTCTCTTGCCGCTTCAGATGCTTCGCACAGCCCAAGGCCCAGGCAGGGCAACATAGCAACAATCCTATAATCTTCAATTTTTTTTCATCTTGTTCACTTGTTAAATAGTCTCACCTCGCTTTTTTACGTTGAATCCCATCAATTTATATGCGTCCCCAAGTTACCTTGGGTATCAACAAGCTGTCTTGGGAATTGATAAGCAGAGGGTGAGACATTGATATGATTTATCCCTTGGGAAACAAAAGAGAGGCTGTGGAAGTGAGATTAAATTGCTTGGATGAATGATGGAAAAGGCCCCATTAAATTGAAAGCATTAATTGCGGGAGTTCAATTGAAATTTAGGCCTCCATGCTGCCGGGTGGCACCGTCCAGATGTTGCTGTGCCGCATTGGTGGAGCGTTTTTGGTGGACGAGGCAACTAGAGTTTTCTTCTCAGTGCAGCATGAGGCATTCTACTTGCACATACTGGTTTCACTAAATTCTCCCGTTGCAAAGCACGGACATATGTGCTAGTAGCAATAAGAACAAGACGAATTGGCAAAATCAAGAAACCCCAAAATTTTCCCTAATCCGACTGAAACCCGAACCCTATTAAGACACCAGCGTGCACAAAGAAAGCATCAACACCAATATGCTTGGTAAGCTCATGCTTCACGGGGTCCCGCGCAATACTGATAGCACTTGTACTGTCTGACAAGAGTGTAGTAGGTGTAGTAACAGAAACACCGAAATCCTCGAGTAACCAGCGTAACTAAGTCACCTCTGCCGTGACAAGAGCCATAGCTCGCAACTCAACCTCTGCACTTGAACGGGAAACTGCAGTCTGTTTCTTCGTCTTTCAGGCAATGAGAGAACCAAAGAAAGACATAGTAAGCAGAAAGTGAACCTAGCCCAGGTAGCATCCCAATAGGCCTGGGGCTCTAACGAGCTAGAACGAGAAAAGAAGAGGCGGTCAGAGGTCGTGCCACGAAGATATCGTAGAACACGAAAAGATGACTATAATGAACCAACGTGGGAGAAGAAACAAACTGACTAAGGATATGGACAGAATAGGAGATATCCGGACGAGTGACAGCGAGATAGACAAGACTCCCAACAAGATGAAGATAATGAGTCAGATCGAACAAGGGCTCGCCATCAGAAGCACGAAGGTGAACATTAAGCTCCATAGGAGTCTCAACACTGCGCTCATCACTAAGAGCCGCACGAGCAAGTAAATCCTGGATATACTTTTCTTGGGAAATAAAAAAGGCATCAGAGGTAGAGGAAATCTCAATCCCAAGAAAGTAAGGAAGAGGACCAAGATCGGACATAAGAAACTGCTCACTGAGACGTGCCTTGACTAAGGCAATGTTCTCAAGATCGTCACCAGTGATGATCATGTCATCAACATATAGAAGAAGAGTGTGACCACAAGCGGAAAGGTGGACAAACATCGCTGGATCATGAGGACTGGGAGAAAAACCAGCCGCAGTCACCACAGAGGCAAAACACTCAAACCAAGCGGGGAGGGGGGGCTTGCTTAAGACCATAGAAAGAGCAACGAAGACGACAAACCATGCCATCAGGAACAGAATACCCAGGTGGTGGCTGCATATAAACCTCCTCACGCAACTCACCATTAAGAAAAGCATTCTTAACATCAAGCTAAGATACAAACCAATGATGAACAGAGGCCACAAAGAGAAGTGTACGGATAGTGGTCATATGGTCCCACAGGAGCAAATATCTCATCGTAATCATGACCATGCTCCTGCTGAAAGCCACGAGCTAGAAGACGAGCTTTATGACGCTCAAGAGAACCATCAGAGCGAGTCTTAATCATAGACCCACTTACAAGTGATGGGACGAACATGGGGACGAAGAGAAACCAGATCCCACGTGCCAGTGCGCTCAAGTGCAGCAATCTCCTCTGCCATCGCAAGATGTCATTCAGGATGAACAACAACATCACGATAAGAGGTAGGCTCAAGTACAGCCGAAAGACCATATCGGTAAGGAGAATAGCGGTCGGGAGGAGGACAAGGCCGAGCCCGAAGACCATAAGTCGGCTGAGAAGAGGAATACCACCCTATAGAGCAGCAAATGGCTGAATGTTGATGAGATATGTGTAAGTGGTAATAGCCTCAGCCCAAAAGCGAGGCGGAAGAGAGGCCGCGATCATACGTGCCGTCTCAAGAAGGTGACGATGCTTGCGCTCAGCCACACCATCTGAGCATGAGCACCAGGACAAGAGAACTGAGTAAGAGTACCCTGCTCAGCAAGGAAACCTTGCAGCGCATTGGGAGATATACTCACCAATTGAATCTACGCGAAAAATACAAATAGGAGAGGAAAACTGGGTATGAACCATATCATCAATTTTTTTGTATATAGATAAGACCTCACTACGACAAGACATGAAATAGATCCAAGTGTATTGAGAAAAATGTCTATAAAAATAATATAGTAGCGATGACCCCCTTTCGAAGCGAGGGAGCCGAACCCCAAACATCAGAGTGAACGAGATCAAAAGGGCGCTCAGACACTGACTCACTATGAGGATAGGGTAGCTGAATCTGCTTACCAAGCCTATAACCCAGACGATCCAACGAAGCGTTACCAGAGACAGACCCCAGAACACCACGATGAACCAAGGATGAGAGACGAGAACCACATAAATGGCCAAGACGACGATGCCATTGCTGAAAAGATCCGGTAGATGCAGCAACAGGGGCTACGAGACTGGCGGCGGTGGCAGCGGAGGAAAGACGAAGCCAGTCAAGGTCCCAGAGACCATCGAGGCCGAGGGCCAAAGACCAAGCAGAAAGCACCTGCGTGCAACGATCCCCGAATCTTAACACGAATCAAATGACCCTACAACTAGAGTCAACAATCTGACCACCAGATATGAGCTGCATGGTAAGTCGAGGAACATGAGTAATAGAGGGAACATGAAAAGAAGTGCTAAGAGTGCCTCGACTAGCTACAAGGAGGGAAGTGCCATCAGCCGTAAGAATATGAACATGGGACTCGACAGATCGAACAGAGGTCAATATGGAAGAATCATAAGTCATATGAAAAGACGCTCCAGTATCAAGAATCCATGGGGATGTACCTGAATGAGTAGAAGGTGGTTTATCAATGCCAGAAGAGTCAGTCACGGAACTTGCAGAACCTGTCAGTGAAGACTCCCAAGTAGCAAGCAGGCATCGTAGCTGCGCAATCTCACGCGCAGACAAGGACACGATGGAAGAGGTCGAGGTAGAAACACATGCCGATGATGAGCAGTCACCATCACCCATGGAAGTCACTTGGGGAGTCGATGTGCAGCGGTCACTGTTGCACGCGGAAGCCGCAAGAGGAGTCGACGTAGAGCGGCCACCGCCGCGCGCGGAAGCCGCGAGAGGAGTCGATGTAGAGCAGAGACCACCACCGCATGCAGAAGCCGCGAGAAGAGTCAATGAATAGCGACCATCACAACCTGCTAAAGACGTTGTAGGGAACAATATCACACACGGACGGGCACCAAGCACCGAGCGACGGACATGTGTGAGACGGGATCAATATAGGGAACACCGTCAAAAGTCTCCGAGCATCGGCGGAGATGCAGGTCCGACCGAAACATCTTTTCTTTTTTACTCTCTTTTTTTTCTCTATGATTTTCTTTTATTTATTTTTAACTCCAATCTGCAAAGCCACCCAGAAAACTTCAGTTCACGCAACTGAACACCCGAGGCCAAACAACATACGGGCGGCAGGGGGCAGCCGGAGCCAAGTCCCCGTGGAGCCAGCGGCGGCCAAATCCCTTGAAACGCGGCCACGGGCAGTGGGAGGAGGCGCGGCCTTGGGGCGGCGGCAGAAGGCGTAGTCACAGTTCGAGCCGGAGGCGGCACCGCCGAAGAAGCCCTAGAGGAGGCGCGGCCGACGGAGAGGATCACGGGCAACGGCCGAGGCCGGTGACACGGGCAGGCGTGACGCAGGCGGCGCAGAGGATCCGGCCAAAGCGGATGAGTAAAATGGCGGCGCGACGCAATCCAAAAAAGCAGGACTCGGTCCAGCGGATGAGGAACCGGCAGCACGGCGCGATCCGAAGTTCACCGACGGCAGCCTGAAGTTCACGGGAGGCGGCGGAGGACCTCCTCGCTGGCGGGGTCCGGTGTGTCAGGGCAAGGACCGGCGACTGGCGGCGGAAGACGGCTGAATCAGGAGCAGAGTTGTTGCAACCTTTCGGCAGAGGAGCAGGAGAAGAAGTACAACGGCAGTGCGTCCCGATCGGCAGCAGGCCAGGCAGAGGCAGGTAGCAGACGCGACAACGATCTCAATTTGGTTCAGAAATGCAACAGATGGGAGGGAGCAATGGAAGCAGAGATCGATGGAAAAAAGATGACTAGGAAAAAAATTGATCGTCAAGCGAGTTGCAGCATCGGAGGAAACCTATGCTCTAATACCATGTTAGAATAGCAACTTACTATTATCTGAAGGCCAAAGCCATTATATGTAGAAGTACATGAGGGAGGCCAAAGGCCAAAATATAGAAGGCAAAAGGGCATCATAATTATAACTCTTAACAGGCGACACCACCTTCGCTCGGGGCCAGCCACGGAAAGAAGCAGCCAACACTGTTGTGCTCATGGACACCAGCTATCTGTGCCTTGCACGCCGGCGGTCGCCGGCACGAGCATCCCCAATGACGCCGCTGATGGGCCATGTGTGTGTGTTGCCAGTAGCCACACTCGGCGTAAGAGCGCGGGACTCGGTTCACAGCACGCTGCTCCGTCGAGCACAGCCACCGAGCCAACATGGTCGACGAACTTGGGTCGCTGCTCCATGAAAATCAAGGGACGCATGGGAAATGAAGCTAGGGTTTTGATCCACAACCGTTTTGTTCCGCCTCAGATTGACGACCGGCGGTGAAGAGAGGCGAGTGGATTCGGTGGTGGTGAGGTTCGGCGGTCGCAGATCTGGAGGCGGCGCGGGCGGTCGGGCGCAGCTGTGGTTGGAGGTCGGGGGGCTGGCTGCAGGCCATTTTGGTTTTGCGACAGCTGCCCGCATGTACATTTGCAGCACCGGCTGCCGCATTTTAGGGCTGCCCAAAAAAGGTTTTGCAAAAATTTTGTGACCGGGCAGCTATGGAGGGCGTTTGTTTGGTCCCAAGTGCCCTAAAAAGAGCTGGTGCCCTAAAATAGGGCAGCTACTGGAGATGCTCTAATCTGATCTGGGGGAGCGTTGCGCAACGAGAAGACCTCCGCCAACCTCTGCTCTGGTGCTAGGGCAGTGCCGCTAGTGCCCAGAGGGACGCTGCTATCCGCTGCAATCGAGTACGCCAAGCTTGCATCACACCTGCATCAAGCAGGCACGGGACATCGCATCATCAACAACAATGGCTGCTCCCATTCGTGGTAAGATTTTAAACCACCCTCTGGTCATTATGCAATTAGGTGATCTGATGCTAGGCTAAAGATCCTATAATGTCATGCCTAATGAACTATATCCAACAAGACTAACTTCAGGAAAACATGTCAAACCTGAGTGCCGCTTTTATACTACAATATTTTCATGCCTTGAAACTTCATTTTGATGTACAAACAGGTCTGGCCTGCGGCATATTAGCGTGAGGCTTGACCAAATTAACCGCTCAAACACAAAACTTGGTTTCATTGACTTGCACCGATTCATCATAACTAGTGCTCTATTTATGTTGCTTTTAAGCAGTCGTTCACGGGAAATTTCTCTCTATCTTTACCTCGAGTTGGCACATTCACTTTGATAAAACAACATTAGTCCAATTTATACGAGTTGCATATGTTGCCTTTACCTGCCAGATTTTCAAAAGATAACAGGCTTTTATATTGCACTTTACCTGACTGCTAACGTCAACACCAGTAGAAGACTTTGCAGTAGTTGCATCTGATTCATTGCTATTATCTATCCAACAAAAAAAGAATTGAAGGTGAGCAAGGGAAATTAATTAACACATACGAACACTAAAAAGGTAGAAATAGTGCACCTGGGGTAGTAGCTGATCCTCTGTACCTTAGTTTTGCTGTAGCGCTATCCTGTGCACTAACAATATCACTGGACTTTGATTCTTCTTGCAAACACCACTTTGATAGAGAAAAATGCGGGTTTGATTCTGAAACATAATCAAAGAACAGCTCGTGATTTGCACATGGAACTATCACTAGTAGTTTGGAGAAGAGACAAATATTAGACTCCATGAGAAAACAAGGATAATTGCCATGTCAGCTCTGAGTTAGTTGTTGATAAGGATTGTCAACTGAAAATAATACACAAGTGTTACCTGATGGTGGCAAGTCTGCAGGATAAACTACTTGCAGCTTAGTGGCTGCAGATTGCTCTTTATGATCAAACAGTGTGCTTGAAACACGTGATGCACCCATCGAGTGGCGAGCACTTGCCAGGTCAAGCCATCCCTAGAAAATAAAGAACACCATTCACATTTATTTCTGAACCGCAACAGTACAGTGCTGAATTAGGCAAACAGTTCTCCAGTAAAATTCTTACAAAAGCACTCGCGCATAGCAACTTTCGAACTAGATGCAAAAACCTAGATCCAGATGCTAGGTTGCAATACAACATGGATAAAATCACCAGATCAAACTACTGCTGCTCAGCTACTGCTTCTTTCTACTCTGAAGATTGAAATTGCAAAACAGCTTTTTTTTCGTACCTGGCGAAGAGCGGAGGAGAGCGAATCCATCAGGAGGAGGTAGCCATCCGCCGAGTCCATGAATCGCAGGATCTCTTCGTCGTCGTCCCCGAGTTCCTCCGCCGCCGCCGCATTATTGGTCTCTTCCACTCGAGGGACCGGGCCCATGTGCTGCAGCACCTCCTCTGCCGCCGCCGTCGCCGCGGCCATCGATCCAATCCTGACACGCCCAAACCCTTTGCTGCGGTGAGAAAAATTGATCGGTTTGGGGATCTGCCAGCTAATTGGCCGAGGTGAGGTCCAAGGGGACTCGGTGTTGCTTCAAGATCCGTGCCGAGAAAGTGATATTGACCGTACCTTTTTTTTTGTGAGGGGCTGATATTGACCGTACCTACCTATACCTGGCCATCTGTCGGGATGGGCCGGGTCTACCAAAGCCCGACACAAAAAACTCAGGCCTGAGGCCGGCCCGGCCCGGTCGTCAGGCATAAAAATCGGGCCCAAGCCTGGCCCATCATCCTAAAAGCCACCGGGCCTCGAGCCAGGCCTCTTCATTAACGCGTGAATACGATGGCCCGGGCCAGGCCGTCGGGCTTGAAAGCTAGGCCTGAGCCTGGCCCGTGGACAAGGTCAGGCCGGGCTGGTCGGGCTTTTTGGGCCGGGTTGGGTCAGGCCCATCGGGCCGGGCCGGGTCGGGCCGACCGTACCTATAGCAGAACCTCAAAATTCAAGGTTTTTCTTCCCTTACAATTACAATACTTTATTCCTAAATAAATACTTGCAATTTCGTGATTTTCTTCTGTGATCTTCAAATACATCCCTCAGCAACTTAATGTTTTAGCTCATGTCCTTGCTAAGTCTTTTATGAACTCTAGTGGTCTTCGTGTTTTCCGTTCTACTCTGGATTATATTTGGAAGACACTTTGTATATGTTGCTTGATTAATAAAAGTGTCGGCGTTCTCCCAAAAAAATGTTACCTCACTCCGAGGGCATTCCCGAGGCAACATCAAGTTTTGTTCACAACTTGCCAAATGCGGTACCTTTCAGCACTTGAAAAAAAAAATATTAAGACTTCCTGAAGATAAATTTAGCTAGATAAGCTTAACTACTGGATTCTTGAATTTTATTTGAATTTTATTAGCTTTCATTTTCTACAATTTCTTTGTTACGTGGTTAATTATTTCCCACATCATTTCATACATTTCGTTATCAATTATTTATTTTTATCTTTTTTGAAAAAAGCACGTAATTCATGATCTTTTGGGTTTTCTGTAATGTTAACTTTGCAATTTTTGTCCATGTGGGCATGATGGTACCAAAAAATACAACATAAATAGGTAGCCCTGCGTATTTCTCCAAAAGGATTTGCAAAAACACAAGAAACTCACATAATAGCAAAAATTAAATGATTTAAATAGACCAATGTAGCATTTTAATCAGTTCATCAAGGTGCACATCCTTTCACATGCTTAGCTTGGACACCAATGTCTTGTCACTGCTGGTTGTTTATTCGTTGTCACGGTTTGCTTTGGCTTCTGCCTTGTAGCTAGCTTTCTTGTCATCTTACAAATCAGCAGAGCATGAATGAACCGAATAACTATAAAGCCCTATCACCCATACGCCATACATGGGCTGTACATTTATCAACACATCCTTCGTAACACCACAACATAAGTACATGGAATCCAGAGATGTTTCTACACACGAACTTCATCTTTGGGTAGGTACCCATGTTGCTTGAGATACCACAGAGCCCCCTGCGCGGCATGCTCTTGTGCGGCCTTCTTCTGTAGTTGAGCATCGCTGTAGCACTCCAATAGAGTCTCCGAGGGTCCCCTGATCTGAACTGTAACCTTGTACGTGAATCTGTGTCATTTCACGCATGAAGTTAGTGGAGCATGTACACACCTTGATAGTAAAATAATTGGTATCCACAACATTTTGTAACAAATACAACACACTATGTGACTAGACAGCAACACATTTATCACCTCATATACTTACGTTGCATTTTATATTCACGCCTGAATTGGATATAATGCATATCACGAAGAAGCATTATCAAGTAACCAAATAAAATGACAGTGAAACATGTCTTAAGATTTTAAATTTATGTGTTCACTATAGTCTGGACTTGATTTTTTTTATATCATACCCACTGAAATCATAGTATTTGACTAGTAGCAAATGCTTAGCTCTGAAGCAGTACACCACAGTGAACTTGTATGACAAATACCAGAATACCACTACAAAGTATATAACACCTTTCCAGACTTGCTGACAATTTTCCTAAACAAGTTAGATATTGACAAATATTCTTGAGACCTTTCCATAAAAAAGTACACTGCTCTCAAACTGTTAAAGCAACTGCTTAATAATGACGGTCCTTGCCAGCTTAAGCTACCCGAAACTACCGTTTATGAAAAGCTTGAGGTTAAGAATAGTGTCAGTGCTTAGATTCTGCTTAATCCTCCTTTTTAGAGCACTATTTAACCTAGAATTGACATGCCACTCTCCTTACCAGGATAAACACCAAAACTAAGTTACTTAGAAATGGACATATATTATGATGGATAAGAAACATATTTTTTTATTTTCTACACTGAAGAAACCACAAACTCTGTAAGAAAAGGAACCGTACAAGGAGGCTATAATTCATTGTAATTTGTAATACAGGCAACTTGATGTATGTTCTCCTTCAAGCAAACTTACCTTCGGAGGTGGCTTGGCCCTTCTTCTTTGCACAATTCAAATTCAGGGGGTTTCCAATAACTTACGGCACATACTTCAAAAAGGAAAGACTTTGCTGTTTTATTTACCATATCACCTGCAAAGGTGATTAAAAGCGTTAAGGCGCTTCCTTTAAAATTTAGAACGAAATTTGAAGTGTGAATAATAAAACATAGTTGTATATCCTGCAAATTTAGCAAACTCAATTAAAACATTAACTCAATATATCTGGGTCTATTTGTTATCTCCCACTCAATAGATGAAGTTGTTTTGACACAATCAAGTTGAATGCACAATAAACAGTCAGATGAAATGTGTAATTGCTTCTTTCCATGTAGAATGTTTCAACACCAAATTTACACCACAAATACTGCAAACTTGGTGCTTGAGAAGTACCACAGACATTTCGTATCTTCATAAGAATATATATATCATGGTTAAAAGACAAAACAAATGGCTAATTAATCCAAAATTTAAGTGCTGTTCACAGCGCGACCAGGTAAGTGAGGTCAAAGTCGACAGTGTGCATATTTTTTTCAACTTTCTAATGGAGAGCATTACGGTGCATAAAAAAAGTATTAGATTTAGCATTACCATGATACTCCTTTCTAATATTTTTCTGAGTTGTTGTTCCCTTCGGCAGACAGGCATTCTGCTTTGCAACCTTGAGCTGATTATTCCTTTCAACACTGACATCATCCTTGGAAAACATGGTATTCCCTGCTGTTCTTTGGCTAGAGGTTCTAAGAGTCCCACGAATAGAAATTTCCGTATTTTGGAAAGAGATGTTTGCATCCCTTTCTTTACCTATCTTCAGATTATTCATTTCTGCAGATATGTCAGCCTCGACTTTGATTGGTTCTTCATTATAACCTAGTAGTTCTGGTTCTTTCTTCCTAGCATCTCGCAAAATCTCTTCCAGTGACTTGTTTTTATGCGTGTATCCATAATTCTGCATGAGTGCACAAGGATTCACAAAAGCAGTAAGTTCGCTTTAGCCTTTTAAGTAGCAGAATCATTCAACAATACTGAAAATTATCATGTTACAGTAATTTGCCTGACACCGCCATAGAAATAATAACCAAAATAAATATTCAATTGGTCAGAAAAAAACATGTAACATAGCAAGTGAACTTACATGGTTAAATTATACTCCCTCCGTCCCGTAATATAGGACTTTTTTTTACACTAGTGTAGTGTCAAAAAACGTCTTACATTATGGGACGGAGGGAGTATATAATAACCGCACATAATGACCATAAATGTGGGCGGGAAATGACAAGGCACTAGTTTGTGAGCCGGGCAATGTTCCTCAAGTAGGATGTCTCAGAAAACAATCAGGAGACATATCTGTTGGAGAATTATATTAGGATATATTAAAAGTATTCTGATTCCAGTCTATAAAAGTCCAATTGTATCCACCCTTTGTTGGTTTTTTACTTCCAGACCTTTTCCAGGGTTCTTCTAATAAACAATGGCAAACATTTTGATGCATGTTCAAGGAAAAGTCTGAAATGCATGTTCAAGACGAACTAAAAAGAGACTGGTTGCAGTGGCCAGGCCATGTTATGACTGCATAGTCAATTGACTACACAGGTTTTGAGCAAAACCTTTACATACAAATTACATGTGCAAATACAAGAAATAATATAAGATTCAGAGAGAAATATGTTTGACATCACATGTTTGTAGTCCTGGCACCACCACTGGCTAGTTGTATACATATTAAAGTCTGGTCGGGATTTGTTTGACATCACATGTTTGTAGTCCTGGCACCACCACTGGCTGGTTGTATACATATTAAAGTCTGGTCGGGATTGTAATCCACACACATAATTAATTCCTCTAATTCCTACATGGTATAGAGCTTCATTTCCCGCCTAACCCTAATCACACCATCATTGCTCCTGATCACCAGCCTCTTCTACCTTGTCAATGTCGTGAGGTTGTCATGGTGATACCCAGACACAAAAAGGGGAAAAAAAGGATTGGCATTTGATGTATTTATGTCTTTCAAGCACATAATTTGGGGATCAAAATGCAGTTCTCGATATGGTGGCAAGCTTCGATGCGTTGCGGCGATCGTGGTAGATATGTGCAGCATAGTTTGGTGATTAGGTGTGCAATTTATCTGCGGTCATGAACATATAAAGTGTTTAGTTCAAGGAACCGGAAAATGAATGGGGCGCACTTGTTTGGTTTGAATTTAGGAATGGAATGTGTTGGTCCATTGCCACTTCATCCCTCGTAAGCACAATGCTAGTTACATACATCGGAAGTGTCATCCCATCAAAATCATGGTATCATCCCATGATGGACCAGAATATTTAAACCAAATACCATAATGCATGTTGACAGTTCATAAAAAACAAATGAAACCATTGAGATTATCGTATTTCATGGTAATTGCAAAACAAAAGTCAAAGGCACCAACGGCAGATCTTCAGTTTAGAAATTGCTTTTTATGCACCCAACTGCAATGGCTCAAACGTCACAATTCTGTGGCAAGTCCAAAAATAGAAGGCCAAGTAACCAAAATATACCTTCAGTTTAGAAAGTGTTTCTTGTGCAGCAAACTTCCTAGCAACTTTTGAATTCCGGTTTGCAGCGGCAGAACTTATCACCTGGCTGTTTATGTTAACTTCCACTTTGACGTGGTACTCTCCATCGACTTTCATAGGCTCGGGAAGGCCTAACTCAAGTTCATGACATTGACAAAGTTCCCGAATTTCTCTCATGGGATTCATGTGCATGTCAGAGAAGCTCAACACTGGCTTTAGAAGCATAAGCACTAGCGTCCAAACGTAGTTCAGGTTGAATCCTGAATCTAAAAGAACTGCAGCAACACAAGATTCGACAATATCACCAAGAACCTGCAAGCAAGATTACAGTAAAAGGATATAAGTGTTTGCCATAAAAATGTTATGCCATATAAAGTATGTGATTGCTAAAGAAATCCTACAAGTCAAACAGAAATCAAATATATCAAATGCAGCAACTAGTTACTCAAGAAAATCATATAACCATAGTACAAAAAAATGTATGATTCCTATCAAATGCAACAACTAGTTACTCAAGAAAATCATATAACCATAGTACTAAAAAATGTATGATTCCTATACAATTATTGATAATGATAATACTTGTTTTGTGTTTTAAGCCGGCTGACCCCTACTATCCCATCTTATATCAAAAAAATTAATAATCACTATATTTTATCAGTAACTGTGCACGCTAAAAATGGATTATCTAAAGAGGCGTAGCAGTTACAAGGATATAACAATACCTTTGGGCATGCTGGTTCTTCTACCAAGTCTTTCTCTGAATTGGGAAGTCTAATATAATTCTCAAACTTATTCACTGCTGTCGAAAGATAATTTGAATCCTTTATAAGATACTTATGGATACCTTTCTGGACTGCCACATATGCAAGCGAATTATTACTGACAACTAACGATTTTAAATCGGTTATTTGACCAGGCTTTAGATCAGGATAAGCTGAGTAGAGGTACGAGGTTATCAAATATTCCAAAACAGCATCTCCAAGGAACTCCAATTTCTGATCAATCAAATACGAAAAGAAAATAGCCAGCCGAGTAAATCATTGATTACTACATCAGTTCACCAATGACAATGCAAGAAAAAAGAAGCTCTGACCTGGTAGCATCCTCCAGAATGTTTATTGAATGAAGGATGCACAAATGCTTCGATAATTAGACCCTTATGTTTGAAATTGTAACCGATTAATTCCTCAAGCTCATCGACGTCGGTGTGGTTCGTGAGAGATAAATTGATGGAGCTTGCATCTAATACTCTATATAGAGATGAATCTTTGAAATCAACATCTATTCCCACCCAGTGAAGGAATGCAAATGCAGCTTTGAATCCACCTTCAACAAGAAATGCTCCGACAAGCGATTCAACAGCATCCGCTATAGTCTTCCTATGCAACCAATGATGCGACTTTGTACACCTCAAGTTACAGTTTTCTCGGCTATCTGTGTGTATATTCACTTCTGTGTCAGCATCGCAAACAACTTTACAAGGCCTTCCCAGTGCAATGAACTGTGTCGGTTCAAAGTGTTGATCCCGTATGTACACCTAAGTTTACATACAGACATGCAAAAAAAAAGATGTTCAGTTACACTACAGAATCCATGGCAGGTATTTGACAGGGAAAACAACTCATTATCTTGTGTAATGATATTTTTTTGCAACAGAAACAAGGATCATGGACCTCTACTAAAATGTTACAAGGCAGCAAACCATGTTTCAAATAAGAGGATGTACTTAAATTAGATCATAAGGATAACCAGAATGTTTGACAACCGTCGTAGATAATTATGGTCAGTCCAAGATAATAAAGAGCTCATCAAGGTTATAATGTCACAATCAGCAATTATTCCTAAGTAAGGAGGATAACGATTATATGGCTATCATGTGCACTGTTGACAAAAAAGTGCGGCTTTAAGTTCAGTTCCGATAGTCACATGGTGAGTCCATCCAGAAAAGGCCTTAACTGGCAGATTGTGGCTTAATCTTGCTTTTCTTGTGGTGATTGTAGTTCATCACTTTATCAGCTGTAGATAATTATGGTCAGGCAGGATAATACAGAGCTCATAAAGGCTATAACATCACTATCAGTAACTATTCCCAAGTAAGGCTATCGTTCAATTACGCTAACGAGTATATGCCTGGCTATCGTTCGCAACACTGACAGAAACATGCAGCTTTAAGTTCAGTTCCGATCACATGGTGAGTCTGTCTAGAAAAGGCCTTCTCTGGCAGATTGTGAACTAATCTTTCTTTTCTTGTGATGATTGTGGTTACACTTTATCAGCTGTCATAGACGGCGGCTTAGAGCAATGGTTCATCTTTTCCGGGGTGGAAACCCTTGATCGGGCCTTCACTGGTTGGATCTGGCAACAGCGGTCTTCTTCACTGTCTTCATGTTTGAGACCAGGCCTTCACTGATTGGATCCGACAACGAGGGTACAGCGGTCTTGTGCAGTGGTACCTACTATCCGGATAGCAGACTCTCAATCTGTGTTAGAGTACGTAATGGGCCTGGGCCCGTTAGTCTTAGGGTTAATTAGAGATAAGGGTCGCTTGCTTAGGGGTCAAGTAAGCCTTGCTTGGGAGTCAAGTAAACCTCTTTATATAAAGAGAGGAGATGTATCAATCTAATCAAGCAAGAATTAAGAAGGAAATCCCTTCCCTTTTTGCCTAGTGTTAGAGTACGTAATGGGCCTGGGCCCGTTAGTCTTAGGGTTAATTAGAGATAAGGGTCGCTTGCTTAGGGGTCAAGTAAGCCTTGCTTGGGAGTCAAGTAAACCTCTTTATATAAAGAGAGGAGATGTATCAATCTAATCAAGCAAGAATTAAGAAGGAAATCCCTTCCTTCTTGCCTGGCCGTGGGCAAAAGGCCCCCGGCCACTCTCGCCCTCCTTCTAGCAGCGCCATAACAATTTGGTATCAGCTAGCTTCGGTTCGATCATGTCTTCACCGCCGCCCAACCGTCTCTTCCGCTGCGGTCACACTGGTCGCCTCTAGCGACCACCACGATGTCGCCGCTCACGCTTTGCGTCGGGATCCTCCGTCGCGCCCGCCCGCCGTCCCTCGCCCGAGGCGGTGTCCCGAGGACCCTAACCCAGCGGTCCAGAGATCCGCCTGTTCTTGGCCAGTCCTCTGAGCCGCACCAGTTCGCCGCCATCGCCGCCATCACCGCGCCGTCGTGGCTGCCATGGCGCCGCGCGCAGCGGCCTCCGCCGCGCTTCGCCGGGCGGCTGCTGCCATCCATCGCCACGCCACAGCTGCGATGGCAGCCGCCCGCTCTGGCAGCCTCCGCCGCGCCCGGCGCTCCAGCGGCAGCTGCTGCAGCAACCGCGCCGGTCGACTCGACGCGCCAGACGCCGTGAAGTCCCGATCCACCAGATCAAGTTCCCGCCGTCGCCATCACCGCTTCCCCAAGGCGTCCCCATCCAGCAGATCAAGTTTCCGCCGTCACCGTCACCGCTTTCGGCTTGGATTACTACCCGTCAAGTGTCGGCGGCGGTGAGGCTGCGAGCTGCTTGCTGCGGCCTCCTCCTAAGCGTCGGCGTGTCGCGAGATGCGTGATACTGCGCTGCCGCTCCTCCCGATTGCGCTTATTGCGCCAAAGGACCTCGATCTCGTCCATTGTGTCGGGGATCTTGGGCATGCTGTTTTCACCACGAACAGCGACCTCAAAGTCTGCAACATCGGCGGTTGAAGCGCGCACCTCCTCGCCATTCTCCATCGACCCTCCACTCTTCTCTCATGCGGTGCAGAAACAGCCGTCCGTGAGAGAAGGCATGGTGTCACCGACAAGAGTGCACGACGTAGCACCGCATTCCGCCGCCCGGGCCCGCGAAGCGCCTCTGCTGGTCGCTCTTGCGACCACTTCCAGTGGCCATACACATACACTCCTTTTGTCCGGATGGTTTCCATGGGATCCGGTGGCTGTGGCTGTACTGCGTGCACGTCCGACGTGCGGATGGTGTCCACTTTATGTTCGAGGTCCAAAATAAAGCGTCCGATCCATTTCTGGTTGAGAGTAATAAACCAAGCCGAGATGTTAAAGGCTTGTTTTTAGGTGTTAGGTTTGTGTTGCGTCGAGTCATGGTTATATGTTGGTTAGGCTGCAGCTCGAGGACAAGCTGCATGTCCGGTGGGGTGTAGTGTTAGAGTACGTAATGGGCCTGGGCCCGTTAGTCTTAGGGTTAATTAGAGATAAGGGTCGCTTGCTTAGGGGTCAAGTAAGCCTTGCTTGGGAGTCAAGTAAACCTCTTTATATAAAGAGAGGAGATGTATCAATCTAATCAAGCAAGAATTAAGAAGGGAATCCCTTCCCTCTTGCCTGGCCGTGGGCAAAAAGGCCCCCGGCCGGCACTCTCGCGCTCTCCTTCTAGCAGCGCCATAACAATCTGCCAATCAATGGTTCGATCCCGCAACATCATCATACATGTGTCATCTCCTTGCAGGATTTGTCTAGGAAGATGGTGATGTGATCTCCAGGGTGAATGCCCTTCGTCTGTACACTGGTTGGACCAGCTTCAGTCCTTGGTTGTTGTAGTTTTGGATTTTAATTTCATCGCTTGAATGGTTGGCTCCGCAAAAGCTGGACACATTCTGACAATTATGTTTGTCACTTTATTTTCCCTTTCTAAGCTGATTTGTTCTGCATTGGCGCCTTTTGAAACATTTTGAAAAAAAAACTGAAGGCTGTGGAATCGATCCAGATGCGGGAAAACCCTCTCCATTTTTAACCTTAAAAACCTGTTGTGTTAAGCATAGGGTACCAATGGTGAACCCACATGGGAGCCACATGCCACCAGTTCTGTCGCCCCAGTACTGGCCCTCAAGAGGCAGAGCTAATCCTGCATGACTCCGTTTTATGTTGTATTAGACTCAGCTAGTCAAGCCGAGCTGGTGACCTAGGTCTGGTTAGACACTAATCCAGTTGAGATTAACCCCTTTTATTTAAATGAGATGTACTAGGTCAGAAACCCTGGCGATAGGGGTTTTATCCAGTCAAGAATCTGAAGAGATTGAGTAGGGTGCTATATAAACGCATAGGGTGTAATCAAGTCGACAACAAATTAAAATGATTATCTCTTCTCTTTGTCCATGGTCTCTCTTGACGACCCTGATCTAGCTCTTCCCTACATGTTCTGGTCATGATCAGAGAAATCAAGGCATAACATGGGCAGAAGATGAGCCTACTGGACTTGGTCTACATTTGAAACAAAGATAACACAACACATAGGTCACACAAAACTTGGAAGGGAAACAGATATTGGGTTCACTGAAAACATTATCTAACCTGCAAATTTCTTTTGATTGATAACTCGTATAAATGTGAATTATTCACTATAGCAGAACGTCTGCTGGTCAATTGCCCTTCATCAAGTCCTTCATATGTAAGAAAGTTGTGACGTCCAACCACATACTTCAAAAAAGCATCACCTAAGACTTCAAAGCGCTCCAAAGAAATCCTCTCCAAACACCTTTCGGTGGTAAGTGCTTCAAGGATCTGAAATAGATCAACATCATTTGCAGCATAAATAGGTAATTCAAACTAGAAGTTCAGCATGAAGGGTGCGAAAATTGCATGACTTACACCAGAAGCACTAATTTGAGAAGCCTCTGAGAATGAAGACAACATGACATCCTTCAACTCAATAGCTACCAGCAAATTCTCCAACCGACACATCAATGATGGTAACAAAGACAGGGAGCTACACATATCCTTTGAAAACCCAATTATCTTCAAAGAGCATAGCTCTGGAGGCAACTCCACAAAGTGCTCCATCAATTCACGACCTTCTTCTAAATACAAATAACAAAATCAGAAAAGGTAACACCATCAGAAATACTATACCTAGATAGGGTCCATTTAAGGAATCATAGTAGAGCAGTATATTCAGAATACAATTCACAAATGGCTTGAATCAATAGTGCTCAAAAGCTTAAAGCAGAGAAGCAAGAACTAGGAAAAATACTAGGTCCAATGCATCCACAAGTAGTTCCAGAATGTTGAAAGCAATTCACAAGCGGTTCAAGAAAATTTGACAGCAAGAATTTACATAGAGCAATATTGGCTCACTACCATCACAGGGTGCAAGTGGCGTTAAGAGAAGATCGACACGTGTGCAAAAAATTGTACACTCCTGCAGAGATGATTGGCCCATTGTCACCTGGAAATACAAGTTGCATATTTCCTAACATTGTACTTATGTTTTGCTTCTCCTCTTAATGAAAAGATGCATGTCCTCTAAAAAAACTGCAGACAGCCATCACAAATATTTCTTCACTTTACGGCAAGTTGAACACTTAGAATTATTTTAATTCTAAGCAAAATAGTGATGTTTGGATAAAGAAGAGTCCAAAACAGGAAACAGTTTATAAAGGTACTAGTTCTGAAGGGACAAAAGGTGTAACCTGTGGTCTCCCGTAATCGGTCATGAAGCAAATTATGCAGATTGAAGAGCTGCTTAGCGTGCAGAAGTGGCTGCTCGGGATGTGATAGTTTGATACCAAACCTGATTTGAAAAGTACATCATTTCATTAGAACATCAATAAAGCACTTAAGCAGAAATATTGCAACATTTATTTTAAACTGCTTATAAACAAAAGTTGGTTAGTTACCGGGAAAAGGCTACCAGGGATGACTAGGATCAGTTCAGTGGGCCTATCATACGACCATCACATAGACTACTTGTAAAGCCGTGACAGAAGCAGCATATTTGCTAACATGTTTCCCAAAACTAAAGCTTCTTATGGGGATTTCTACTGGGGTGGTCCCATGATATTATATCTTTGACTTGCATGGCCTACTTTTTGTAACATGAAGTAGATACACATTATCATACTAAAAATAAATTCGTATATTCTTAAATGGTACAGATAGCTCGCAATCTTAAGGTTGGTTATGTAGCTATACATGACCTAGTGAGTGCTCAATGACGGTAGCATGAGAACTGAAAGCGAAGAAGGGGGATGCAAATAATCGTTCAGTTTGTTACCTTTCCTTGTAATGATCTTCATAAGTAGCACCATCGTGTTCACTTCTAGCATTTAGTTCGTTCAGAATAACATCAATGACGAAAAATGTCTTAATATGGGGAGCAAAGATTAGACTGCCAACGACATCAGTTTTATTGTACATATTATCAAGAAGCCTTAAAGACTCATCTGGCAAATATGATCCATGCGCAGACACACCAGTTGGATCTTTAAAAACCGGTGATGATAAACAGCGCTTAACTGTTGGCCAGTCAATCATAAATATATCACCATACAATTCCTGCTTGATTGGAAGCAGCAGGTAAAAGGTTGAATTAAACTGTAGTGTTTCACTGTTGCCCAACAACATAACATGAGATACAGTGAACTCAGATCGGTCCAGGAGAACCTTCAGAAACATTTCTTGGAAATTGCGTGCAAGCATCATCTGACAAGAAAAAACAATGTTAACATTTTATACGCCATTCAATAAAAGATCACATGTTAACATATGAAAAAATGAGCAAGACGGTGCCTGTTCTTCGTCAAATGATATCGTTCCTAAATGTTTCATTCCTGCTTTCACAATCCTGCCACGAGCCAGATGCAAATCAACCTCCAACTTTTCAGCTTCCATAGGAAGGGGTTGATCACAAAAGACCAAATATCCGATAATGTCTGTCTGCTGGTATGGGAAAGAATTGAATATAGTAGAAATGCAAGTTCAATGGACAGTCCAGTTTGCATGTTGAAGGTTTGAGAATTGTAGAATTAACATCTCATGAAGCTCTTCTCTTAGACTTTCATCTGAAATATGCAAACAATAGCTGAGGCGAATCACCAGTATTATGACAATGTGAGAACAAGTGAGTGACCATACCATCATGACTGTTGCTAGCTGAACCATTTGTTGTTGATGCCTTGTTCTTTCTTGAACCTGAACCAGGCAGAAGAAAATCTGTCAAAGCACCCAATTCATACAATTTCACCAATGCCTCTAAGCATGCATCCCTCTTAGCCTCGTCATTTGATTGGCATGGTTGGCCATCCACTTGACGAAAAGCAGCATTTGGTGGAAGAATTACTCTGCAGATTATCCCCTCAGTGTCATCAATGTAGATGAATGCCGGGGAAGGATTAAAGAACCTTCAAGAAGTTTAGTTATATTAGCACAACAAAGAACTAATGAATAAAAGCATGTGCAATCATAACATGTTGACATACACAGCAGTCCTTACATGTCCTTGGGAAGGTTGTAGCAGTAGCGATGTAGTAGAGATACACTACATGCGGTGCTAATGGAAGCACCCGTTTTTTCCACTCGATAACTTTTCTCCTCGAGGTGATCAAACACATCATTTGAAGTTCTCAAGTCTATCTCTCCATTCATAATGCCTTCACCATCAATATAGTCATTAAGCAACTTTTCTTCAGAATGATTTCCCCTGGTATGTGTATCAGAATGAATAAGGACCAAAATCAAGGACTAAAGTACAATCGAACCTATAATATTAACACCAATTGTCTATCTATTTAATGGAAAAATCACCTCTCCAGGAGAACAACATATTTAGAATTTGTCATCCGAGCACGTCCCCTGGACTGGATAAAACTGGCAACAGTTTCTGGAAGATCAAACCGCACAACAAGGCAACAAGTCTGAATGTCCAGACCCTCTTCACCTACACTGGTAGCAATCAAAAGATTCACCTGCAAACAGCGAATGCAAAGGAACTGTGATGCAAGAAGCATAGTAGATATACGGGTATAAAGCCAAAGTTAGATTTTGGGGCGTGTGTCGCAAGTAATTTGC
This sequence comes from Aegilops bicornis, assembly GCA_021605145.1. Lineage (NCBI taxonomy): Eukaryota > Viridiplantae > Streptophyta > Magnoliopsida > Poales > Poaceae > Aegilops > Aegilops bicornis. Next base: position 631,324,226 of record CM038670.1, read on the forward strand.
AACATGCATTACCAACTCAAAAATAATACAAATGTAGGCCTAAAGCCCTAAGCCCCACGAGTCCGATCCAGGATAGAACCCAGCTTGAGTCAAAAAGACCTACTAAAACCTGATGCTTTTATTATTAGTATAAACAAAACTTTACAAGCCAAGAACCAATCCTTCAGTCTGTCCCATGTCAATCCTTGTACATTGTAAGTGGCCTAGTTAAACCGTTATAACATTGGAACTCACTAACGTCCATCAGAAACGATTAGCCCATGGCCTAGTTAAACCGAATTTGGCTTATACTTGACTAAAACTGCCGACTCACTGACTCAACTGGTGGATCTCAGAGTCTGTGTATGCTGCCCCCGATGTTGTATGCCAACCAGTTATATTCATAGTTAGGTGTACGCCAATTAGAAAGAAAAAATCCACCTCGACAACAACCAAGATCAGTACGAGCCACCTAGTTATGATTATGCTCTCAGGTGTGCTCAATTACATATTTACATCACAAAAAGTGTTAACTTACTCTTGAAGAAAGAGCAGGCCAAGAATAAATGCAGGATGTGACATTCAAAATAGTTATCCAAAGAACACTTTTTATTGTCTTCGGAAGAATTCATGTAGAAGGTATGAATGCCTAATTATACCAATTATTATACCTCGCCAGAAGAGAAATTTTCAACAATAGCATCCATCTTCTGCCTTGACATGTTCTTTGGTCCCGAGTGGCGTCCCACAAGGAACTCACATTTCCAAAGATCAAGGCCTTTCAAATTTTGGAGGATATGTGCTATTGCTCTTGCAACAGTTATTCTTTTCACGAAAACTATGCACTTCATGTTTTCCTCTAGCCTGCTTATTGCAGAAACCAGAGCAAAATAAGCAGGATGATGAGAACAGATAGATGTTGAAATTTTCTCAAGTGGTTATAATTATAATGTTTGAATAGTGGTTTCCAGCGGGATTCTTCTTTCATTTTTACACTTTCATGTGGAAAATGTAAGCCAGTGGAAAGGAATTACTACTGCCCAATCAGTAACAAGATTTCGTTACACCCTAAATTAACTACAGATACTCCAGTACCATAATGTGTCCGTGTAAATACAAAGCATAAAAGGATGTTACGATAAAAGAAAGTAGCACTGACGAGTACGCTCACCTGTATCTCGAGAGAATATTAATAAGAACCACAATTTTATTTGAGAAGAAAGGTTCTACCATCTCCAGATCAAATGAATCATCATGGGTACCTAGAAAGGATGTCTTGTCAGATTCGTGAAGGGCTAATCAGAAAAAAAAATGCATTTAAGATGGCAACTATTTCCTATAAAAAACCGTATCAAAAGCTACATATCCTCAACGATTCCAGTACTGATTATTTTTAATGAAACAGAAAAATCAAGCATGCTTTTGCACATAAAAAACAATGCATTCAGAGATCGAACATGTTTATGGACAAGCCTACTGATAGGCCTATTACACCCACAAGGCCACAACACAGGTCCCACCCATAAGCACTAAGCTTGGAAGGTAATGTCGTAAGCATTCCATCGCCCCCCTGCCTTAGCCCACAGTCCTGCCTCTGCATGGGTAGTGTCCAGCAGCGTAGCTGTGCCAGGCCTTGCACCGTTGAGACACCAGGGTTTCGCTACTTCCAAATCCACCACGTTGCAAGCATTCAATGACGATAACCCTTTATTTGCAAAGATGAAATGGATGTGACAGCTTATCGCCTCCAGTCTATGAACTTCAATTCGATGGAGGTTGCTTTTGCAAATTTTAGTTTGAAGTTTTTCCCCAAATATTGATCTTTGGTGCTAGAAACGGCCAAGATGCAATGATGGTAGGCAAAATTTGAACAGGTGAAGGCCTGGCGTCGACTACTCCAGTGTGATGCTTAAAAAAGCTACTCCAGTATGTTTCCCAAATTTTTCGTCTTGTGAGATCTTTTCACAGAAAGTTTTGTAAGATATATTGTTAATTTAGGAAGATGAATGAGTTCATATTTCTCTTCCATACTTTGGAAATTTTGAATTCCCGTTCTGGAATTCAAATAGTGAACAGCAATACAGGCAGGATATCAGGACAATTAGTTTTTCAAGAACTTTAAAAAATCCACTGCCAGATTTTATAGGGAAGGTGGACCAGATAGATCTAGGAACTAATGTTGGGGTAAAAATGGAGCACAATTAGGTGAGAACTTGCATAACAACTCACCGTCTAATATGTTGCTACTCAGAACAGAAATTGCTTTGTTTAGGTAGTGATGCTTAAATCTGGTAGAATTGTCATTCATGTCAGACTCCTTTCTGTCCAAAACATCACCATCAATTGAAAGGAAAGCCTTTGCAGCCTGCACTAAAATCAAACAAAATAGGAATAACACATCTGATGCTATCTTAAAAGGAGGCAACAAAAAAAGTAAAAAAATACACTCATATGAGAAAGGAGAAAACAGCCAAGAACACTACAACTAAATAGCAAATAAAAGCATAAGCAATGATTAAAGGAAGAAATATAGAATCCATGACAAACAAGATCGCACACGCGCCTGCATTACCGTTATGCTCCCAACTTCAAAAGGTTAGACACTCAAACAGCAGCCAAGGAGAGGAGGAAAATCTTTGACTTAGCAGTGATCTTCCTCATTTGGTCCGTTTGGCATGAACCGAGGTTTACAACCTGGCCATTAGGAAGCAATAAACAGTGCTTCGCCGTCTCGGGGCAGTCCACGACATTCAGGATGACCTAGGAACCAGAGGGATGTGGCAGCAACTCTGACGTGCAACTCTGTCTGTCCAACATAAAACCTTAGGTACCTTAGTGGAACGCTTAGCTAATTACCATGCGTTGATATGGATCAACAAATCAGATTACCTTGTTGTCATCTTGCTCCATGCGACACCCTCAGCCTCGTCTCAGATGAGCTTCTCCTTGGGTAGAATTCATAGTCCGTTAGTGGCGAATCAGCACCTTAGGCGGATTTGAATTTTTGAATTTGGAGTCGGTAGGTGAGAAGGGCAGGTACTGGAGTCTCCCAAAAGGTGCACATTTTGTGATCCCCCGTGTCGGGGGAGGAGGGGGGACACTGCCACCACCGAATAACTAACAAAAACCTTCTTGCAAGCTACGGAAACACCATGCATGAACCACTTGTACATCCATAGGCTCGTAGTACCATAAAATCGACTCAGAAAATTTGTTACGAGCTAAGTGACCATCGCATATGAACAATATAAACTTTCACCCAAAAATAGTGCCATTTCTAATTCTGAACAAATTCTCAAGAACGATTCTTTATTAAACACAATCTATTACTTATCTTGTATTTACGAAGTTCCCAAAATGGATGCTTTCCCATAAAAGCGAGGAGCATCCTATAACAGCTCCCAAGCAACACCCCAAAAGAAAAAGAAATCTTTTTGAACCAACTAACTGAAGAAAAAGGCTGTTCCAAATTAGAGTGAATCCCACAAAAGGCTTAAGGATATTTCATTATCAACGTATCTGACAAAACAGTGTCAACTTACTTGCAGAGCTCCAAACGAACCAAGTTCTTGCAAACAGAATACTAAATTTCCATGCAACCTCCCCAGGGACTTTAGTTTCTTCTGAGAATCCTTGAAATCGTATAGGCTCTCGCGTAGTATGCGTTCACTCTGTTTCAAAATTATATATAACAAAAAGGAGATGAAAAAGAACAGAAAACATAATCTTCTGTACTTGAAATTTGAAATAATAATAATCCACTGTATAGCAGAACAAAACTTTACCTCAAGCTTTGAGCGGTCAAGTTCTTTGTTGTAAGTTACAGTAAGATTAGAGTGACTAAGCGGGACATACGTGTGCACCTCCATATCAGGAAAAGCAAGCACACTTTCCAGTTCTGCATTATCAACCGAACAGACCTACCCAACATGAGAGAAGTTTTGCAAAGCCAAATGTCAATAAGTAATATCCCTAAACCCAGCAGAACTCTCAGGGAACATTAGTAGTATGTACCTTGGCATGCAATAATTCTTCAAGGCTATTGATACATTTGGTGTAATTAAGCTTGTTAGACCCGCCTGTCAAATAAAACATAAGAACAGTTGCATGACCACAAATGGTAAAGAAAATCTTACGTTGCAGGGAAGATAGAACAACTATAGCCGAATCTGATAGTACAACAGTAGAGTAAGCAACACTAGAGACCAACCTAATATTTCAAGTTAGTGCAATGCTAGTCCAACAACTAATTTGTAAGATCCCTGGTAACAGTTGTGGCATTTTACATTAATCTAAAAAGATGTACCAAGGCTGCCATTGCTGAGGTGATTGCTGGGGTTTCCCTCAACCAATCCTTTTCAATCTTGCCTCACCTGTCACCACAGCGGCTGATGCGGAGCTCACCCAATTGAGCTGTCCACCCAACTTGTGGATGGCAAAGCCGACAAGAATGTCATGGGCAGCGGCCTACCCCATTCTTTGTCGCTCCAGTATAGGCCTAGATCTTGGAAAACAATAACTGGGACCATTTCGCTCTGAAGAAAGTGTAGACCTTGTTCCGGCTCGCTTGCCATGGCAACATACGCATACACAGCTTCCTATTCTGACGATGGTGGATTGGTTCAGCCTGCAGCCCTTTCTACACGGTGCCAGACAAGGATCTTGTCCACGTCTTATTTAATTTGTTGCTGGCTTCGCATCTCAGCAGACAATCGGTCCTAGCCCAGTCAGGTGTGCTCTTTCACCGGCTCTGCATCTTTTATGCGCAGTCCATAGCACACCTGCACCATTCCATCCGCCACACCTTGGTCCTCCATGCGCTCGGTACTTCTGAAAAGCCAGAACCGATTGGTTCTTCAATGGTGAGCATCTCAAGCCACTTGCTGTTTGGGGGATGATCCTGGAGCACGCCGCCCTCTCGGATTTTTACTTCTCATATCGTCTCAGCAGTGGTGCTCTCGTGTGTCTGGCATAAGTTCTCTTAGCTTGCTGCGTCGTAGATCTCCTTATAAATATCGAGTTTTTGTTCAATAAAATTTTCACTACCATTGCTCACTAAAAAGAGTCCCAACAAACCAACAGCATATCACAAGTGTCATGTGCCTTTAGGCAATAGACATTGTAACAAGCAGGTAGAGGAAGATGAGAAGAGGCTTGCAGAGCAGAAGGATGGAGACATATCAGCAAAAGGCATCAGGGAGTGGTACAGGTGTGGTAAATATGCAGAAAATCTCTTATACAGTATATAACAGGGAATATGTAGCTAATATATGGAAAAACATATACAGCTCTAAAACCCACCACCCTCAAACTTGTGGTGGATCAACACCACCGAATTTGGACAGGTAAAAGCTGTGTTGTGCTCAAGGTTTTCGAGTCGACGAGTCGTGCCTTGCCGATTGACTAGTCTCGACTAGATGAGATGTTTGAGTCCACTTCCAGTTATGACTCATCGACTAGTCGACGACTAGTCGCGACTAGTCGTTCGACTCGAAAACAGTGGTTGTGCTCTAGTTAGGGTCTTCAAGAAGAAATCCATCAACTGAAACTGGGAAAACACACACTAAGAGCCCAATCAATTGATCCTGCACGGGACCGCATGAAGCATCAGCACCAATATGCTTGGTAAGCTCACGCGCAATGTTGATAACACATGTATTGTTAGACAAAAGAGAAGTCGTTGTAGTTACAGAAACACCAAAATCCTCGAGCAACCACTGCAGCCAAGTCACTACTACTGTCAAGAGAATCATAGCTCGCAATTTGCCTCTACACTCGAACAGGAAGCTACAGTATGTTTCTTTGTCTTCCAGACAATGAGCAAGCAAAATGCAATTGGCGGCCCTTCGGATAGCTAACCTAAGTAGCATTTGAATAGCATGAAGCTTCAGTGAACTGGAGCATTGAAAGAAAAGATGCAAGAGGTAGTACCATGAAGATCTAAAAAGTAAAAGGAGGTGACTATAGTGAACACGAAGGGGAGTGTTGACTCGAGAATGTGAATCGGATATGATATATCCGGATGAATGACGACTAGATAGGCAAGATTGTCAACATGATGATGAGAACGAGTCGGATTAGGAAAGGCTCACCTTAGAACGAGCTTGGAGGTGGACAGTGAGCTCCATTGGTCTCAACAGTCAACGATACACTCATCAGTATGAGCAGCAAAAGGTTCACCAATAGAAGCTTGGGAGGCGGACACTAAGCTCCATCGGAGTCTCAACCATTAACGTACACTCATTAGTAAGAAAAGCAAGAGGATCTTGGATGTACTTCTCTTGGAATATGAAGAAGCCATCGGAGGTAGAAGAAACCTCAATCCAAGAAGGTTGCGAAGAGGACCAAGATCAAACATAAGAAACTGTTCACTAAGACGAACCTTTGTTTTCTCTTGGGATATGAAGAAGCCATTGGAGGTAGAAAAGGCCTCAATCCAAGGAGGTAACAACAAGGACCAAGATCAGACACAAGAAACTGCCCACTAAGACGAGCCTTCTTTTCACTTGGCATATGAAGAAGCTATCGGAGGTAGAAGAAACCTAAATCCAAGGAGGTAGTGAAGAACGGTCCAAGACCAGACAAAAGAAACTGCTCACTAAGACGAGCCTTCTGTTCTCTTGGATATGAAGAAGTCATCGTAGGTAGAAGAACCTCAACCCAAGGAGGCAACGAAGAGAACCAAGATCAGACATAAGAAACTGCTCACCAAGAGCCTTCTTTTCTCTTGGGATATGGAGAAGCCAACGGAGGTAGATGAACCTTCAAGCCAAGAAGGTAGCGAAGAGGACCAAAATCAGACATAATAAAGTGCTTGCTAAGACGAGCTTTCAAAAAGGCAATGCACTCAAATTCATCTCCAAAGATGATCATGTCATCAACATATAGAAGACTCACCTCAGGACAAAAGGTAGACAAAAAGCGCAAGACTATTAATTAGGATTACGCTAATTAAAACAATAATTATCCTATGCCAACATGACAGCGAACTATTAAGTCCTAAGGTGCACAAAAAATGCTATTGAAGTGAAATAGGATGTGCATTTCTGTTCAAGGAGTTCCACATAACTATGGGCGAGCGACACGGGGAGAGCGAAGGAAGCAGCGTCGCTCCGTCTGGCGACATGGTGAGCGTCGTAGCCTAACGCTGCCGCCCGATATCCAGCCACCCCTCTCTGCCGCTGCTGGAGGACGCCGCAAGGCAAAGCCTCGCGGCCGACGATGGCGGCAAGGGACCTTGCTCGTGGCGCTGGGGGGCTCTCGGGCACGGCGGGTCGTCTCCTGCCGCCATGGCGCTGGAGCCCGGACCCGCCCGATCTGAAGCGTCCAGCTCCGGCTGCCTGGTCCGTCCCTAGCGACGTCTTTGCTTTCGGCGTCTTGAGCGGGCTGCGAGCTGGAAGGTAAATCGCGGCGCTCGCGGATCCCCTCTTCCTCATGTCCTTAAAGGCGCGCTCACCGGCTCCATCAATTCGGCCGGCGCGACTACGGTGAAGCGAGGAGGCTCCTCACGCCTCCCGCCGATGGCGGTGGCTCGGGCTTCGCCTTGTTAGGCGGTCGTCCTTCACAACCGAGGTGGTGGCTGCGAGGCGCAGGAGGTGGTGCGCCACTCTCCAGATGCGGCGGTGTTGCTGCCAGGGCCATGCTGGGGGCGTGTTCTAGCCGCCGGCTCCGGCTTCGCACGGATCTGGTTGGGAGTGACATCGGTTAGCCGGATCCGACCGGATCTGGCCTGCAGCGGCCTGGTGTTGGCCATGGGCGATGGGGAGCTGCCATGGTCCGTTGTGGTGGTGCAGGTCTGCAGTCCGCCTTGATTTGTCGTTGCATTGGAGAGGAGGTCTGCCCACTTGGGTGAAAGCTCTGCTCGAACCGGAGCTGACGGCGGTGACGCCTCTGGGCGCCGCTAACCTCCTTGGTGGTGGTGCGGCTGGTGGATTGTGTGGTGGCTGCTTGCTGCAGGTTTGACGGTGGTGGTGGTGCGGCCGGTGGATGGGGCCGAGAGTGGTATGTGTTTCTGGTGCCTGGCAACGGCAATTGGTGCTTTGTGCTGCCAATTGCTTCCTGTGTCTTTGCCTTCAGTGGTGTTCTTCGATGTCGCTCCTGTTGCTATGCATGCTCAAGACCCTCCCATGGTTGTCGTTGTGTTGCGGTGAGCTTCGTGCTCTTGGTGCTGTCTCGGTTCATCTTTGCTCAATGATAATGCAAGATGCCTCCCCAACTTGCTAATTGTTCTGATGTCTCATGGCAGAGCTTCCACTCAAGGTTCATGGCTATGTCACTCGTTGTTTGTGGACGCTCCATTGTTTGTGGACGCTCCTGTGTTGCGCCTGAGGTTCGGTACGCACGCCGGTGAGGTGCATTAGGTTTTTGCAAAGTCTTGGTATTGTGATCCCTCGACGACACCCCACATCTACTTTGTCTCTCGTGGTGTTGGTCCCTCTGTCTGTTAGCTAGGTGTGCCTTGTTTTGGGTGTCCACTTTTTCTCATCTCGTTTACCCTTGTTACTTGTACGGTTTTCGGCCCGGTTTTCCTCATAAACGGGGTCACTTTGTTCAGGTTTTCGATCTGGTTTCCCTTATAAACTGGATCATTCTCTTGGCATTATGGCCACTTTGAGGGGTAATATATTCAGGTGGGGAAGCTCTCCCCATCGGTGACCATTCAAAAAGAAAATCTGGCCACATTTACAATGCGATAAAGAATTCCTAAAGGAAAAAATTATGGCTCCAAACTTAATTGCATAAAAGAGAGCAATACTATGGCCTAACTCTCACATAACACAAAAGGTGAGATCAAATTACATGATTTCAGAGAATGTGGTTGGCCACCAAAGGTAATTAAAAAACCATAACCATGAAATGTTTCCTGATAGGACTGACATTAGATTACAATTACCTTTTCCCATTACTGGTGAAGCAGTCATGCCAAAAATGCGAGGGGGCTTCACCATGTCATTATTGTAGAATTCCTGAAACAATGCTACAAATGTTTTTCAGATTGAACAGAGTTATTATGTACTCCCTCCATCCCAAAATAAGTGTCGCTGATTTAGTACAGTTTTGTACTAATTTGTACTAAACCAGCGACACTTATTTTGGGAGGAAGTAGAATTCATAAAACAATGTTTCAGGTATATGATTTCCTGAAATAACGTTATTAATGTAGAATTCCTGAAACATCTTTTTCAGATTGCAAGTTCTGTCGTTCCCTGAATTTGTTAAACAATACTCCTTGAAAGCTGTCATTTTAGACATAGTATATTCGCAATAAAAAATATTTGGAACAGATACTTGAAAACCATATGCCTACAACTGTCTCAAAAAGTATCTACAGAATGTATAATTTTGCTAGGTTCAAGGGAAATATTGCAATGCAAATTAGTGGTGCGAGTTGTGATTTAGACGGTGCAAATGTAAAGCCATATTGCAATGCAGAAGTGACATCTTCTAGGAAATAAAAGGGATAGTATTCAACACATATTAGCAGTCATTCAATTTCTGCATTAATTAACTGCTTATAGCAATTAAAGACCAACTAGTTGTTCCAACTTCCAACTAGCAATCGTGGTAAGACTGAATATCTGCATGACACTGATACTGTTTGATGATGAGATGACGACAAAGAAGCAGGAAACGTCTTCTTCTGTTGATGGTGGCGAATAGCGAGGGCTCCCGGAGTTCAGAGCTCTTTCTCAAGACTTGCGCTGAGGCGAGGCCTCGGGCTTAACTCCATCTGCATGGCTCGCCTGAGCTGGTGCTGGTGCAGCCCCAACGGTGTTGTAGCATGGGGGTTCCTTGGAAGTCGCGGCTTCGCAGACTGAGGCCTGACGTCAGGCCTTCCATGATTGGGAAGCCAGCCCCGTCCTCTATCTTGTCATATCAGGAAGGACCGTTGAGGCACCCATTGGTTTCGCATCGAAATGATGATGGTGCCTGGATCCCCAACGGTGTTGTAGCATGGGGGTTCCTTGGAAGTCGCGGCTTCGCAGACTGAGGCCTGACGTCAGGCCTTCCATGAATGGGAAGCCAGCCCCGTCCTCTATCTTGTCATATCAGGAAGGACCGTTGAGGCACCCATTGGTTTCGCATCGAAATGATGATGGTGCCTGGATCCCCACGCCCACGTCTGTGGATGGGAAACAGCAGAGGACATGGGACACATGTCACGCCGCAAAACCCGTTAATTCGGCCCACTACGGCGGTTAAAGGAAGGGGAAAAGAGGGTGACTTCCTCCTCCTTCCTCCCCCACTTCCAATCTCACCCTTCTGCCTTCCTGCCTTCTCCTCCATTGCTACACATCCACAGCTCAAGCCCTCCGCCCCTTTATTCGAACCCAGAGAGATGGCCAAAAGCGGGTCCAGTAGCGATCGAACACGTGCTAAGAGTGCGGCCCAGGCGGTCCCATGGAGCTCCGGTCACGGTCAAACACGCGCTCAGAGCGCACTATTGAGACTCACATGGAGCTCAGTGTTCACCTCCATGCTACTGATAATGACCCCTTGTCTAATCCGACGTGTTATCATCATCTTGTTGGGAGTCTTATCTATGTAGTTGTCACTCGTCCGGATATCTCTTATCCGGTCCATATTTTAAGTCGGTTTGTCTCTGCTCCCACTTCGGTTCACTGTAGTCACCTCCTTCATGTTCTTTGATATCTTCGTGGCACGATCTCTCATCGTCTGTTCTTTCCCCGCTCTGGTTCATTACAGCTTCAGGCCTATTCGGATGCTACATGAGCTAGTGATCCCTCGGATCACCGTTCACTTTCTGCTTACTGTGTTTTTCTTGGTGGTTCTCTCGTTGTCGGGAAGACGAAGAAACAAACTGCAGTTGCCCGTTCGAGTGCAGAGGCTGAGTTGCGAGTTATGGCTCTTTTGACAGCAAAGGTCAATCGGGCATGATGGTTACTTCAAGAGTTTCGTGTTTCTGTCACTAAACCTACTCCGGTTTTCTCTGACAATACAGATGCTATTAGCATTGCGGGCGACCCTATGAAGCATGAGCACACCAAGCATACTGGTGTCGATGTTTTTTTTGTGCGCACTTGTGTGCCGGATTAGGTTATTGATCTTCAATATGTGCCTTCCAAGTTACAGTTGACGGATTTCTTTACGAAGGCCTGGACTAGAGCATAGCATGGCTTCTATCTCTCCAAATTCGGTGTCGTAGATCCACCATGAGTTTGAGGAGGGGTGTTAGAGTTATATATTTAGCCATGTACCCCATTGTATTTTCCCTGTTCTATAAGGTTTTTTTGCTTATTGTACCACACTTGTACATGTGTGCTGGCCCTAGGCCAGCTAGAAATACAAGTTGCATATCTCCTAACAACGACAAGTGTAGAGCCACCTTGTAGTTCATAAACCTTTTGATAGTAAACAACGACAACATCATCAACAACCTTGGCAACAACAATTTCAGGCCGAGTGGCACCAGGGACAAGAGTTGATAGTGTAGGCTCGACAAGAGCAACATGGCACAACCAACAGGAGACCTCATCGAAGAGAACGCCCAAGAGACAAAGACCATGCAAGTGAATGCACATGCAGGCAACAAACTCTGTGGTAGTTAACACTTCGAAAGTCACAGAACAATGAGGGGTGGAAACGAAGCCCTACGACGAAGACATTGCATTTTTTTTCCTAGAATAGAGTGAAGTTGGCTCGACTCGATCTGAGAACGAAGACACATGTAGTGGGGCTCGCTTGACCATGGGAGAAGTCACGCGCGTGGGAAGGGAGGACAACAATGGTTGGTGAGGCTGCAACGGGCACGACGACCTGGTGGATAGACATAGACGAAACAACAATTGCGACGACCGTGCGAGGGCGAGCGGAGTCAATGGCACAGGCCAGGTCAAGGAGGGTGTCGAGGGCTTCGAGGAGACGATGGCATCCGCTGGTCCGAAGGCGGAAGCGGCCTGGAAGCGACAATGATGGCGCGACCTAAGGTAGGAGTCCTGCTCTGCGGCACGCCCCAGGATGCAAGCAGGCGACGGGAGGCTTGATCTGGATAAGGCGCAAGCTAGGCAAGGTGATAGCGGTGATGCCTTTATCTACAACTAGGATGGCCCCTTCATGGAGCAGCATGGAAAGCAATGATGACAAGGTGGAGATCAATGAAATAGATAAGAGAATAGAAAAACAGGCCAAAATTGATCAAACTACGAGTTGCCTGGGAAATATGCAATGTATATTCCCATGAGACCATAGGCTATATATATGATGGATAAGTCTGTGTACTAGGGTCATTGTGGGGTTGCAGCACATGGTCCTTGTGGCAGTTAGGAGGATAAAATCCTGGACCATCAAGGACTGGTTGTTAGGATAGAGTTCTGTTCTTGACCATCAAGAACTGTCAGTTAGCATCTTAGACTAGCATCTTAGACTAGCATCTTAGACTAGCATCTTAGACTGGCATCTTAGCAGCATCTTAGCATATGCCTTGGCTAGCTAGCAGCCTATAAATATGTATCCCCAACCCTCAAAGTTGGCATGGCATTGTGTGAGAAATAAACCAACTAAAATTGTCCCAACTCTCCTAGTGTCATCCACAACTATCAATGCTCAGCCGAAAGGTCTAACAAGTGGTATCGAGCCTCGTTAACTGCAGACACCTTGAGCATTTCGTGAGCAGCCAAGTCGGTAGCGGCTGCCAAATGCGCCTCTGGTTACCTCCTCCTCCCGGATCGGCGAAAGCGTCTTCATCGACCTCCTCTTCACGCAATGACCACTGCGAGCCATGTCTGCAGTCGCTCTCAAGACATGGCTACCTCGAGCATGCGGCGCCGGCAGGAGGCCGAGCGCCAGTGAGGAGCGTGAGCGAAGGGTCAGAGCAAAGCTTCGCGCGGCAGTGTCGAGGCTGGTGAGCCGGCAGCAGAGCGGAGGTAGAAGCGGCCAGGCGGAGGTAGAAGCGGCGAAGCAGGCGGCCCGTGAGGCTACGGCGGATGCCAAGGCACTCATGCAGCCCCGGCAGCTCCGGCTCGCGCTGCCGCGACGACGGCGCCGACGCAGATCGCGCCAAAGTGGCGCAGAGCGACGGCAAGACAAAGGCGGCCGAGCACGCCTGCTCAGTGGAGGCACGCACCGCGACGGCGGCCGCAACGACCAGACCGCGGTTTCTACGAGGTCCGGACCGTGGTCGAGATGTTGGTCCCAGTGTTGGGTGGCCTACCTCACTAAAACCAACTACGCCGAGTGGGCCGGAGATCATGAAGGTCGAGCTCGGTGCGGCGCATGTGGGAGGCGATCCAGACGCGAACGTCGACCACTTAGAGGATCGACGGGCGCCGGACGCCTCATCGCCGCAGCCCCGCCCAAGATGCGATTCTCGCTTTCCAACAAGCGGACCGCCAAGGAGGCTTGGGACGCTATCGCCGCGTACGCATCGGCGGCGGCCGTGCTCGCAAGTCCACCTGCGCAGCACTTCGTGAGCGGGAGAACACAGGCTTCAAGCCGGTGAGGGCGTTGATGACTTTGCTCTCCGCCTCAACACTCTGCTGCAGAAGATGGTGAAGTTTGGCGATGCCATCTACACCGAGGAGAGAGCTGTCGAGAAGCTTTTTCGCATTCCCGAGAAGTACAAGCGGATGGCTCGCTCGATCGAGTCGTTGTTGGACCACTCCACGATGACGATAGAGGAGGCGATAGGCCGTCTCAAGGTCGTCGACACCGACGAGCCACGGCCCCCCGCGGGGCCCATCACCACCCGCGGGGAGCTGCTCCGAACTCGGGCGCCGTGGGATCTCTTGGTGATAGGAAGAAGAACCTTCCTCCTCGACGGCGGCCATAAGCGTGGCAAGCGGCGTAAAGCGCGAAGAGGCCCGGGCGAGCACAAGGGCGTCAGAAGGTGATGCCATGCGGGCGCCAGGACGGCGCCCGGCAAATAGCCGGCACAAGACAACGATTGCCTGGCTGTGGCGGTTTAGCCATTGGGCCAATGAGTGTCGGCAACCACGACAAGGCCAGCTCACGCCGTCGCAAAGCGGCGAAGGAGGAGACGGCTCTGTTCATGGCGCATGCAAGCATTGAGCTACCCTCGGCGACTCCGATCGCAAAAGGCTTTCATCCACCTCGACGAGCCAAAAGCACACGCTCTTCTCGGCGATGGCTCCGGGAAGGACAAGACTACGGGGTGGTGCCTCGACACCGGCGCCACCCACCACATGACCGGTCGAAGGGAATTCTTCGCCGAGCTCGACTCCGATGCGCGAGGCTCCGTCAAGTTCGGGGATGCCTCCGCTATGGAGATAAAGGGCGTCGGCTCCGTCATCTTCACCACCAAGACGGGAGAGCACCGGTGAGCGGTGCTCACCGGTGTCTACTACATCCCCGCGCTAAGGAACTCCATCATCAGCTTGGGACAGCTGGATGAGAACGGCTCACGCATGCTGATTGAGCATGGGGTCCTACGCATCTGGGATCGCCAGCGTCGCCTTCTCGCCAAGGTGCCCGAGAGGTGAAAATCGACTCGTCCTTGATGTGCAGTGGCACAACCGTCTGTTTCGCCGTCTGTCGGGACGACGAGAGGCGTGGCGATGGCATGAGCGCTTTGGGCACCTTCACTTTGAGGCCTGAAGCGTCTAAGTGCCAAGGAGATGGTGCGAGGCTGCCATGCCTCGACCATGTGGAAGCGATTCTGCGACATCTGCGTCTTGGACGAAGCGAGACGACTCCCTTTCCCCAACAGCGAAGTTTTCGGGCCAAGGAGAAGCTGGAGCTTCGTGCACGGAGACCTGTGCGGCCGGTGGACGCCAACCACACCAGAGGTCGACGCTACTTCCTGCTGCGTCGCCGATCTCTCCCGCTACATGTGGGTGATGATCCTCGGCGGCAAAGAGATGCGTGAGACGCCATCGGTATGCAGTTGGTGTGGGCGGAGAGCGGCCGCAAATTACGCGTGTTGCGCCCGACAACGGCGGCGAATTCACGGCGGCTGAATTCGCGTCATCTGCGCGCCGATGAGGCATCCAGCGCCGCTACTCCGCCGTCTGACCCGCAACAAAAGCGGCGTCGTCGAGCGGCGCAACCCGGCGGTTGTGGGGATGGCTCGGGCTCTCCTCAGCGAGTAGGATGCCGGCTGTCTTACGGGAGAGGCGGTGCTAACGGCTGTCTACATCCTCAACCGCTCTCCTACTAAGGCACTCGACGGCGAGAACTCCGTCTGAGGCTGGCATGGGCGAAGCCGGCGGTCTCTCATTTGCGGGTCTTTGGCTGCCTTTATGCGTTCGCCAAGGAGCTCGGCCACATCGGCAAGCTCGACGGCGGGGAGCACTCACAGAGTCTTCGCCGGCTTCTGTGAGGGCTCAAAGGCCTACCGCATCCTCGACCCAAAGACACAGCGATGTAGCGCCTGGCGAGACGTCGTGTTCAACAAAGGGCGAGGTGGCAATGGGACAAAGGCGGTGGGCGGCGGCTCGGCGCCGACGTATGGCGACTTCATTGTCGAGTACGCCCACTTCAAGGAAGCTGGGGGAGCAAGCAGCCCCTCTTTGCCGGGCATGTCTACCCCGGCCCCCAAAACTACATCGACTCCGGCGTCTGCTACGCCGAAGACACCACAACCGGCAACGCCGCACCCTCTAGCCCCGGTGGTCACCACTCCGGGCTCGTCTTCATCAGCACCAGCTCACGCAGAGCACAACCCGATGAAGTTCGCTTCCCCGCTCACTCACGACGAGGAGTGTATCGACGCGTGGCATGACGGCGAACCGCTGCGTACCGTCACGATGGATAATCTGCGCGGCGACCGGGCGCCGGATGGGTGTCACGTGACTGGAAGGCGCAGCTACAGCGTGTGAAGACGGCGAACCACGGTCCTTTGCAGAGGCCGAGAGAGAGGCATGGCGTAGCCGCGATGCGATTGGAGATGGATGCGGTCGAGCGAAACCGCGCTGGAGCTCGGCCGATCTCCCTCGTGGTCACCGCGCGCAATCACCCTTAAGTGGGTGTTCAAGGTGAAGAGGGATGGAGTCGGCGCCATCATCAAGCACAAGGCTCGCTTGGTGGCGAGGCTTCTTGCGGCAGGAAGGAGTCGACTTGACGGCGCTTTCACTCCGTGGCACGGATGGAGTCCGTCGACTTCTCCTTACCGGCTGCCCAGAGGGTGGCGTGTCCATCACATGGACGCCAAGTCGGCATTCCTCAACGGTGACTTAAAGGAGGAAGTCTCGTGCATCGCCCACCGGGTTTTGCGATTCCCGGCCGAGAGGCAGAGTACTCCGCCGCGAAGGCCTCTATGGCCTCTGGCGAGCACCTAGGCGTGGAACGCCAAGTCGACTCCACGCTAAAGAAGATGGGCTTGAGCAAAGCCCGCGATGAGGTCGCCGTCTCACCGACGGGCGATGGAGGAAATGCCCTGGCGGTGGGCGTCTCGTTGACGACACGGTGATCACCGCACCAAAGATGCGAGAGGTGGCGGTGTTCAAGGAAGACATGAAGGCCACGTTCGGATGAGTGACACTGGGCTCTCTCCTTCTATCTAGGGATTGAGGTGCACCAGACCACTCTGAGATCGCGCCGACGATCCGCCCTCGCCAAGCGCATCGTTGAGCTAGCCGGGCTCACCGATCGCTATCCAAATCTCACCCGATGGAGGAGAGGTCAAATCGAGCCGCGACAAAGACGACGGAGGAAGTGGATGCTACGCAGCATCGACGCATTATGGGGAGCCTTCGCTACCTCACTCACACACGGCCGACTTGGCATTCTCCGTCGGCTATGTCGGGCCGGTTCATGGAGCGACCAACGTCGGAACACCAAGAAAAGGAAGAGGATCGTCCGCTACATAGCGAGGACCCTCGACCACGGCCTCTACTACCCTAGGTGTCCTGGGCGGCACACTTCGTCGGCATACGACAATGACCACGTCAGCGACATCGACACCAAAGAAGAGCACGAAGCGGGATCCTCCTCTTCCTCGGCAAGTGTCTCGTGAGTCGGCAATCACCAAGCGGCGGTGGCCTGGCCCACCGGGAGGTCGAAAGTACATAGCGGCCTCCACCGCCGCACTCAGCGCCTGGCTTGCTCTCGACCGCTTGGTGATCTTCTCGTTCAAGACACTGCAATCTGCAGCTCGGTGGACAAAGAAGTCCGCCTGCCTCGCAAAGAACCCCGTGTTCCACGAATCTGAGCAAGCACATCCGACCGAGGTATCACTTCATCCGCAATGTGTGGAAGAAGGGAGCATCGAGGCGAAGCTACATCAACACCAAGGATCACTGCAGACTGGCTCACCAAGCCCCTTGGGAGGGTCAAGTTCCTCGAACTTTGCTCCGAGATTGGGATGATTCAACTCTCCCACAAGACAACGTACAAGACTTAGGGGAGAATGATGGATAAGTCTGTGTACTAGGGTCATTTTGGGGTTGCAGCACATGGTCCTTGTGGCAATTAGGAGGATAAAATCCTGGACCATCAAGGACTGTCAGTTAGCATCTTAGACTAGCATCTTAGACTAGCATCTTAGACTGGCATCTTAGCAGTATCTTAGCATATGCCTTGGCTGGCTAGCAGCCTATAAATATGTATCCCCAACCCTCAAAGTTGGCATGGCATTGTGTGAGAAATAAACCAACGAAAATTGTCCCAACTCTCCTAGTGTCATCCACAACTATCAATGCTCAGGCTGAAAGGTCTAACAATATACACGTATATGCACGGTACAATATGCACAAAACTCCTTATATAACGGGATATTACATGGCTAATATATACAAGTCTAATAGGTATAACTTACTACACACTCTCACTTGTTACATGAATGTTGGTGCTTCTTCGAGTGGAGGAATCTTTCTAAGAACTTTGGAGGATTTCAATCCATAGGAACTTCATATGGATTGCATCCCTATGCCCCAATTTTATAGGATTTCGAGCAAAAGGATATATCTAATTAAAAATTTCCTTTGTATCTTGCATGCGCCTTCTCTCAATATTCTCACAAGATACCTATGGAACATTCAAAGAGTACGTTCCAAATTCCTATGCTTCGACTTCCTATAGGATTCAAGAAGTCGTGACACTCTAATCCTATGTTTTTCCTATACTTGTCTTTTGAGAATCATGCGATCCAAAGAGGAACATTCCTTTATTATGTATGTGTTATGTGTGTATTGTTGGAGATATATGCAAGAGGCAATCATAATGATGATTATAATTTTGTGAGTTCATGATTCAATGCACAACATGTTCCTTGAACAATGGGTAGTCGTTCTACTGTATTCATGTACTGTACATGCCATATACATGCCTAGGTATATGCAGGCCCTAGGGGCCCATGGAGATCACCAACCTAGTTGGGATATGTTCCTAGTTCCTAGGAGGCCTTGCGGGTACTTGAAAAGAGACCACGAGTCCTACTCGTGAATGGTCTAGAATCCTACTTGTGGACAGAGGGGGGTGCCTACTCGAAGGAGATGAGGCCACCGCCATACCATAGGTATATAAAGGAGGCCAAGACCACGAAAGAGCGGCAGTTTGATCATCTCCACAACAAACAGAAACCCTAGAGATCTAGAGTGAATTACCTAGTTCGTCCATAGTAGTCATCGAGTTGCGTATCAACTCGACAGATTCCCTCATTGTAACAGCAATTGTACTACCATCTTGAGATATAATCCAAGCAAAGCAAGAGGTAGGACCATTAATTGTCTCGAAAACGGCTGAACATAGGCAAATCGTTGTCTAGCGATCCCAGGTGGCCCGAGCGTAACTCCACGACCAAACAAATCATGCAAAAACATCGTATTGTTGTGAGGCATCAGCATAATTATCGTTGACAAGTACGAATGACAAGTATTCGACTTGTTTGTGTTATCTAATGATGATAGTTTTAAAGTGATCCTTAGTTCGTAAACATACAAGGACACATATGTCAACCAACATATGTATTGGTTAATGAACAAATATATGGAGATACCAAACCAATAGCATAGACATGTTATTTTGATGGACTGTGCTAACGTCCATACGTACGGATTATAAGCGATGGATCCGCACGATTCATCTATGGTCGTTCGGGCTGCTGTTGCTGAGCGTTGATTTCTTTTTTAATACAAAAACAAACACATTCAGTCCAATCTTTTTCCTAATAGCTGCATACATGCATGTAGGACAAAACTGCTGATGTCATCGAAGATCCCATCAAATTTAAAACTTCAAAATGTTTTGTAGGTCAAACCGTCGCTCCGATTGAAAAACTGTTTTCACATAAAAGATTCATCGCAACGATACCTTCGAAACTAGATCCCATGTTGGTATATTTCGACGACTTTTTTTTGGGTCAAAAGTTACCATCCTGTTTACATAGAAATCACCGGGGCATAAAAATGGCTCCTCCAACATTCTCTCCACATGCAAATGCATTAGAGCACATGAAAGCAGATGTCATTGTAGATTCTCGCTATTTCAAAACTGTAAAAAAAATTATAGATCAAACTGTCGTTTCTGATTGAAAAAATGTTTTCACATAAAAATTCGTCGCAAAGAGAACTTCCAAACTAGATCTTATGTTGGCATGTTTTGATGACTTTTTTGGTCAAAAAGTTACCATAAAGTTATCAGTTATTTTATAAGTATATTAACATGTTATTTATGCAGAAGTGACCGGAGCTGTGTTTTCAACGACTTTTCCCCCGGGTCAAAGTTACCGTGGTATTTGTACCTAAGTTATCAACTCGTGGTGCATATATTACCGTGCTATTTTGCATAGAAGTAACCGGGGTATATTTCAACAGTTTTTTATTTGGGTCTAAAGTTACCGGGGTGTTTGTACCTAAGTTATCAGGTCTGCGATGTGTGATTTACCATGCTATTCACACAAAAACTATTGGGGAAGGGGGTATATTCCACCAACAACCCTCCCCCTACCACCATTGCCAAAGGTTACCAGGACTGGGGTACATAAGTTATCAGGTCTGCGGTGTGTGAGTTACCATGCTATTTACGCAAAAGATACCGGGAGGATATTTCATCACCCCCCCCCCCGCTCCCGGTCACCAAGACCGGGGGTACATAAGTTATCAGGTCTGCGACGTGTGAGTTACCGTGTTATTAACATAAAAGTTACTGTGGGTATATTTCATCACTCCCCTAGCCAAAAGTCATCAGGACCGTGTCACATCACTTATCAGGTTTGCAATGCGTGAGTTACCATGCTATTTACACAAAAGTTACCAGGGGATATCTCGTTAACCCCTCCCCCAACAAGCAGCCAATACCGGGGAAAAGAAGTCCATTTTACTAGTGCCACGTCAGCAGAGGGAGGAGAAAAACCAGACAGGGGGTGTTTTGTCCGGTTTTGATTTGTTTGGAGGGTAAAAGAATCCGAAAAATAGATACCACTTTATTCAGGGTAGTAAAATGTACTTTTTTCATACCGGGGTACAATAAGTTATCAGGTCTATGATGTGTGAGTTACCATGCTATTCCAATAAGCTTACCAGGGGGATATTTCATCAACTCCCCCCAATCGCCAAAGTTATCAGGACCGGGGTACATAAATTATCAGGTCTGTGATGTGTGAGTTACCATGCTATACACACACACAAAAATCGACGGTATATTTCATCACCCCCCTCCATCTCGCCAAAATTACCTCGGTGTCATCAACTTGAGACTAGTTGGTAAAAATTATCTACTTAAGTGCGGAAAAGATCGGACATTGCAGTAACTTTTGTGCAAACCTAGAAGAGGAGACATGTTAAATAGCCTATTTACTTTTATTTGTTCAAGAAAAGGGAACGTACGTGAGGTGGTTGGCTAGTAGAGTTACCTCATAAGAGGTACAAGGATCGAAACATTGTGCATATAACCATACTATAGAGTAGATAAGTCATCGGACTAGAAAAGAACAAGAAAACAAATGCCAAAGTGGTAAGAAAAAATAGTGCAAAAAAGGAAAAGAAAGAAAAGGGTTTATTTTTCACCTCGCGTTACAGACATGTACAAAAGACTACTGACCTAATTGTAAACACAAGCTAATTGTAGGCCATGTGGTTATCTACCTCCGTTGTCTACCAGGAGGTGTGGGGATCGACTCCCGCTTCCTCCAAATTTTTACCGTGCCAGAAAAATGCGGGAAGTTGGTCGAGAGGAAAAAGCAGAAAAACGGGAACTTCGGTCGCGGGAGAAGTGGATCGAGAGACAAACGGGAAATAGCGAATCGTGCGGATCTATTCTTAACGTCCAGTCGACTGTAATTTAGCTTTCTCGTATTTTGATTTAATTCTCCATTTATTAGAAACTTGACCTACAAGCATGAATTCTCCCATCAGCATGCACCAAACATTTAAACTCCAATAATGTTTTATTAGCAATGTGGCATGTGGATGTAGTTTTATTGAGACGAGTTCAAGTCCAAAGAAAATTCAATGATGCACTGCTACCATTAGGTGGCCAAGGAATGACAAACCTAATTATTCCATCATATGAAGATAGTCTGTGCATTGCAAATTGTACTGCATGAAGAAGATCTTGACACTACCTTCATAATTTGTGCATATGGGTGCCGCTTATGCGCTTGTGCGTGATGGCATTCATCGAATATCAGAAGTGCAATTGAGTCCATCTTGATGAAACAATGCTGCAAACTATGCAACAAAATCTGGGGAGTCATTACAAGAACCTGCAGTGGCATAGAAAGTGATACAAATTAGGTGCAAAACTATGCACGGAGTAGAACAAAACTCTATCATGTTTTGACAAAAATGGATGCGCAGATTATTGGACTAATGGATCTGTTGTTTACATGTGTGCAGAATTAGACCTCTAATTCAGAAGAAATTACACAGGTGTGTTCATTAGTACTCAGGTGCCATAACTAATTCATGATAAGGCAAATAGCTCCCGACAACATTTTCCAAGCTGGAATGTCATTGTGATTGACCTGCAAGGAGAATGTCAAGTAAACCTTACCTCAGATTCCCCCATCTCTATCTCCCAGTTCTCATGATCTCTTGGGGTTTTACCATCCCCGTAATAACTTTGAACTCTGAAATTGGTGGAATTTGCAATCACCGTCGCTTGCTGTAAAAAAGGAGAGCGGTTTTGTTTACAGAGAAGAAGAGCACTAATTAAACATGCACAGTTGTGGTCAGTCTGGAAAATGCAGTTATAACCTCGACAGAAATTATGCACTCGCGTGCCAAACTACATATACTAAAAATGTGATGTGTGCAAAGCTGGACAGTAATCTACCTGGAGAACAAGGGGGACTGTTGGGGCGAGGAAGATGCAGACATCACGTCTGGGTTTGCGAATGAGATGGCCAAGTTCGTATATGAGCAACACGGCTATATGGGTCTTCCCGCATCCTGTGCCTAGGTACACTATGATGTTCTCCTCGAGAGCCCTCTTGCAGAGATCCAACTGATACCTAAAGCACAAGATATGATGTTGTTATCCAAAATCTGTATTAATGAAACAGAGTAAGATATAATGTTGTTATCCGACTTGGGTATAGCTTAGTGACACAGTGTAATCATTGACCAACAAAAGCTTTGCAACACACCGCCAATTGTTTGTCTCGTGATACTGACAAATAAAGGCAGAGTAGCAGAAACTACAGCACTGGAGATTCTATCAAAGAAAAGGATGTACTTCCTTGCCAGACTAGGGATGCGAGGTACTTCAGAGGCACCACGAAATCTCGGTCAATTATTAGTCCATTTATTCATCGGCATGTTCTTCTAACAGGCGCCCTGCATTGTCAAGGTGTAACTGCGACAGGTTTGATGTGCCCCACCTACCGCTATCATAGAAAGTGAAGAGCGACCAGTGGGAAGATTGGCAGAGCTTTCCCAAAGCAAGTCTGCGACAGGATCGAATCGTAGAGATTAAGAATTGGGATCGCTTTGCGAACAACTATTCCACGGAGCATTAAGTTGTGCAAATAGATAGCAATTAAACTGGAAGCAATTTAGAATTAATCACAACTAATGGGTCATTTAATTTAATCAGATAAATCGACACGAAATGGGGAAGAAATCGAAACAGTGGACTGCAGAGCATGAACTGCTAAATCTAACATTATCTATAATCAACAGCCAAAAACAACGAGCGCACCACGAAGCATTTGAACCCCATCTAAAACCTCCAAGAGCTCCCAAATCAGCAACGGAGGCATGAACCAACCCCCAGAGGCGGAAATCTTCGTGAAACAAACAGGGGTGGCTGACTCTGGTTCCGCTCGGAAGCCCCGCTGCTTGGCCCCAAAACAAATCCGCAGCACACGAGACACCGCGGAATCGCAGGAAATGAGGTGGGGAACATAAGGAGGAGGCGGGGGCGCGGTCGGGTTAGGGAGCTTACTTGCGCGCGATCGTCCTCGGGTCCTTGGGCTCGCGCTCCCCCGCGGTCGAGATGTCGCCCATGGCGGAAGCTTCGCGCGGAAGCGAGGCTCCCTCTCCCTCTCCTGTTTCTCTCTCTTGTGTGCCCCGGGGCGCAACTGCTGGGCGCCGCGGAGGAGGCTGAAAGCGGGGGGAGAAGGACTGCTCGGGGAGGACGAGGAGTCAGTCGGCGAGACGGAGATGCGAAAAGCGCACATGGTGATGAAGGCAAGGGGGCTGAGCGGGTCGTGTCGAGTCCAAAGGGGAAAGGGTACTCGCGGAGCACGAGAGGGCGCAGCTGAGGCGTGGGACCCACGGGTCGAATCCGTGCTCGCTGACGGCTGGGGCCACAGGCACGATGGGACACAGGCAGGACGGAGACGGGACTGTCATTGGGCTCTCCTGGTCCTCGCAGGGCGTGTGCGTGCGACACACACGCAGTCAGGATCTAGCCCGTGGGCCGTGCGGGGGCGAGGAGTCATCTGGGCCCAGGTGGTCAGCGTCATGCGTGCGGAGCCGCGGTAGAACAGTACAGGTCTAGCGGCTGGATGTTGCTGGCTTGAATGCGAGCGTTTTTTTTAAGGAAACTTGAATGCGAGTAGATGGTTCTGTGACCTCTCTGTCAGTGATAAAGCATCCCCGATGCTCCATACTGGGCAACCGTTGCAGCAGTTTACTGCTTCCTCTACCAGAGGGGATGTCAAAATTTAAGGCCTCTTTTGGTTCATAGGATAGGATTATCATAGAAATAGGAATTTTGTAGGAAATGAGATAACATGTATCTTAAATCCTATGAGTAGGAATAGGAAATGAGAAGTCATTTGGTTGACATCAAAGGAATTTTTCCATTAAGTCTAGGCTCATTTTTTTTTCCTATGAAATGTGGAGGATAGGAACCAATCCTATGTAGGAATAGGAATCCATTCCTATAAACCAAAGGGCTCTAAAGGAAAAAATCCTATAAAAATCCTATCCTCTAGAATTTCTATAAGATTCCTTCAAACCAAAGGAGGCCTAAGTCAAATAATTCAAATGCTAAAGGGCACATATGTGTGTATGTCCACATTGCTAAGAAAATGCAATCATTTACTGATGGTATTTCTAACAGATTCTATAAACTTAACTCCAGAAAACACTTACTAGGAGTTTCTTACAAAATGTAGGCATTGAGAAGTTGTTCATTAGGCTAGTCATAGTGGAGAGTAACTTAAACTAGTGTCATGCATATGACACTAGTCTTTGTTACTACTCCCTCCGTTCAGAATTACTTGTCACAAAAATGAATGTATCTACAACTAAAATACATCTAGGTACATTCATTTCTTGAATGAGTAATTCCGAACGGAGGGAGTACCTTCATAGTGCAAAGTAACATACAAGTAGTATCATAGATGATAGCATTTATTATACTATAGACTCATTTTGCTTTGGGTTGCGCTATGTTACAGAAACATACTCCCTCCGTCCCAAAGGCGTAAGACGCTTTTTGACACTACACTAGTATGAAAAAACGTCTTACATTATGGGACGAAAGGAATATTATGTTACTCCAAACACCTCTCTCCTCATTAACTCTATGCGACATAAGCAAATTTGTCTTGAAATGCGCTATGTTATTTGCTAAGTTACTCCCACTATGACCAGCCTTAGGTGGTGTTTGGTTCTCTAGTCCTAGGAATTTTTCTAGTCCCAACTAAAAAGTCCCTAGTCCCTAAAAAGTCCCTCCCTGTTTGTTTCCAGAGACTAAAAAGTCCCTAGTCCCTTCCTAGAGGCTATTAAATGACCATGTTGCCCCTAGTATATAGAAAAATAACAATCAAACAACACCATGGGGTGGCGGGCCAATGGGTGCATAGAGGGCATTGTTGGAAAAGTCCCAAAAAGACTCTCCTTGAGAGTCTTCTTCATTTAGTCCCAAATGCCTAGTTTAGTCCCAAAAAGTCCCTCCCGTTTGGTAAAAAAGTCTCTAAGAGGGACTTTTTCTAGTCCCTACACAAAAAAGTCCCTGGAAACAAACACCCCCTTAGCATATCCCTAAAGGTAACTCGCAATATTTTTTGCTTTTTAATTTTCACCTCCTTTTGCATAACAAAAATCCAATTCAGGTATATTTCCACGCTACTGTAAAACTTACGATAAGGAAAAAGAAAATGATTATATGGCCCTTTGCCAAACACCTTGTGTGTGTCGCCAGTCAAAGAGCACGATGGTCGTGCGTCTCTCCTCCCTTTGTCTCCCCTCCAAGGAAAGGCGCTAGGGTTTCTGCCTCCCATCGGTGGTGGCGCCGATCTGCCACGTCTCTTGTGGTCGGAGGGCCATGGGTGCGCGGTGGATCCTGGCCCTTGCTAGCGAGAGGGCTCTGTTTTTAGATGCTTCTTCAAGTTTTGTTAGGGTTTTTATTCTGCTCAGGAAGACGAGACGACGGCGGCTTCTTGAAGATGGAATAAGGTTCTCCCCGCCTAGCCCATGTCCTGGTGGTGCATCTAGCATCATCGGAGAACGTGTGGAGGTGTACCAGCGATTGTACCATGCACCACCGCCTCCATGACATCATCACTGACATCTTTCGTGAACGCACCCATTGGCAATTCGCATGGCAATAGACCAGAAACCCTATTTCGTACATAGGGACTATATAAAGGAGAAGAAAGCCCTTTGGTGACAAAAATCGCACATCCATCGAGTCATCCCTTCGCAGGCGCCACCACTCCCATCTACAACAGCCATATCCATATCCATCTCCGCCTCCAAAGTCCCCATCTCCATAGCCATTATACTTGTAATCGAGAGTACTTCGCATACAACAACACTGTAAGACTATTTAACCATTCATCTTCAAGTACTATCTTCTACTCCCTCCGTCCGAAAATACTTGTCCTAGAAATGGTTGTATCTAGACTTGTTTTAGTTATAGATACATAAATTGTATCTATTTCTAGGACAAGTATTTATAGGACAAGTATTTCCGGAGGAGGGAGTACAATGTTTTTTCCTGTGATTTATTTGCGATGTGTGAGTAGTCCTTTCAGGCTAAAGTCTGAGGTCTAGCCTCGTTGCCCTATGTACTCATGTAATGGGATTGTTACTTTATTTTGAGTAATAATGTTGTTTCAATGTGTTGTGCAACGGTTGTGTCCCTTGTCTCTACCTAGTCGTAAGGCCTTGCAGATACCCGGGATACTAAGGGTTGGTCAAGGAGAGGTTAAGTGCAAACAGGAGCAGAAGGCCATGCCAAACTTTGTTGTTAATAAGATTAGTGTGGTAGCTGAAAAGTATTCTCTCGGTGTACATACGGTGCAGTCATTAAATACCCGATGTGTTGGTATAGTCACTAAAGGCAACAAGAAATGGAAAGTGATACGTCTCCAACGTATCTATAATTTTTGATTGTTCCATGCTATTATATTATCCATCTTGGATGTTTTATATGCATTTATATGCTATTTTGTATGATTTTTGGGACTAACCTATTAACCTAGAGCCCAGTGCCACTTTTATTTTTTCCTTGTTTTTGAGTATCGCAGAAAAGGAATACCGAACGGAGTCCAATTGACGTGCCAAATTTTGATGATTTTTTATGGACCAAAAGAAGCCCCCGGAGTAAGAGTTGGGCCAGAAGAGTCCCGGGCTGTCCACGAGGGTGGGGGGCGCGCCCTACCCCTCTGGGTGTGGGCCCCTATCTCATGGATTTACCTGGAGACCCTCGACGTGAGACCGGCGCAAAAATTCCTATAAATACGTAAACCTCCGTAACATAACCTAGATTAGGAGTTCCGCCACGCAAGCCTCTGTAGCCACCGAAAACCAATCTAGACCTGCTCCTAAGCACTCGCCAGAGGGGGAATCCCTCTCCGGTGGCCATCTTCATCATCTCGGCGCTCTCCATGACGAGGAGGGAGTAGTTCACCCTCGGGGCTGAGGGTATGCACCAGTAGCTATGTGTTTGATCTCTCTCTCTTGTGTTCTTGATTCGACACAATCTTGATGTATCGCGAGCTTTACTATTATAGTGGATCTTATGATGTTTCTCCCCCTCTACTCTCTTGTAATGGATTGAGTTTTCCCTTTGAAGTTATCTTATCGGATTGAGTCTTTAAGGATTTGAGAACACTTGATGTATGTCTTGCATGTGCTTATCTATGGTGACAGTGGCATATTCACGTGATCTATTTGATGTATGTTTTGGTGATCAACTTGCGGGTTCAGTGACCTTATGAACTTATGCATAGGGGTTGGCACACGTTTTCGTCTTGACTCCCGTAGAAACTTTGGGGCACTCTTTGAAGTTATTTGTGTTGGTTGAATAGATGAATCTGAGATTGTGTGATGCATAACGTATAATCATGCCCACGGATACTTGAGGTGACATTGGAGTATCTAGGTGACATTGGGGTTTTGGTTGATTTGTGTCTTAAGGTGTTAGTCTAGTACGAACTCTACGATAGATCGAACAGAAAGAATAGCTTCATGTTATTTTACTACAGACTCTTGAATAGATCAATCAGGAACGATAACTTTGAGGTGGTTTCGTACCCTAAGATAATCTCTTCGTTTGTTCTCCGCTATTAGTAACTTTTGAGTGACTCTTTGTTGAATGTTGAGGGATAGTTACATGATCCAATTATGTTATTATTTTTGAGAGAACTTGCACTAGTGAAAGTATGAACCCTAGGCCTTGTTTCAACGCATTGCAATACCGTTTACGCTCACTTTTATTACTTGTTACCTTGTTGTTTTTATATTTTCATATTACAAAAACCTATATATACTATCCATATTGCACTTGTATCACCATCTCTTCGCCGAACTAGTGCACCTATACAATTTACCATTGTATTGGTTGTGTTGGGGACACAAGAGATTTTTTGTTATTTGGTTGCAGGGTTGTTTGAGAGAGACCATCTTCAACCTACGCCTCCCACGGATTGATAAACCTTAGGTCATCCACTTGAGGGAAATTTGCTACTGTCCTACAAATCTCTGCACTTGGAGGCCCAACAACGTCTACAAGAAGAAGGTTGTGTAGTAGACATCAGAAAGCCAATTGATGGTGCTAAGAAACTTCTAGATGACATGCAAGAAAACCATGCCAGTGGCATGCTGTAAGATCCGCTACATGAAAGGAAAAATCCAATCACCAAAGAAAAGAATGAAGAGCTTACGACGAAGGTTGAAGAACTTACATGTATGATCGAAGGTAAAGAAGAAATGTATATAAACATTATTTAATGTTGAGACTGGTGATGTTAATTTTATTGCTCGTAAAAATTACAATCTTGGCTGGAAGAGCCAAAATTATGCTTCTAATTTTCCTAGAACACTATATCCTAGTAATCAAGGAGCATCAAACACAATTATAATGGAGTGATAGTAATCGTCTAACTCTTTAACACACCCTCAAAACTACTGAAAATTGGGGTGGGCTTTAGGCCCATCTAGAAATTTCTGAAAAATCTCTAAGGGCCCATGTGGGTTATTGGCACTAGGTGGAGCGGGAAGTTTAGTCCCACCCCGCTAGTGAAGGAGTTGAACCTCTTTATAAGGATTTCTCTTCTACATGCTATTAGAGCTTGAGAATAGAAGAGGCCCTCGTGCACCTCCTCCTCCGCCGCCCGCCTCGCTGCGCCGCACCGCGCCATGACTCCACCCCATCTGCTGCGTACACGGTCGACGGGAGAGTAGGTCTCCGAAACCCCGCCCCTCCGTTTCCTGTACGGGAGAGGGGCGAATAGGTTTTTGGGAAGCGACCACGCAACTGCTCGCCTATGATCCACTACTTCCTCTATGTCTGCGTCGCCTTCATCATCACCATGTCCACCGACGCCGAACGTTCCGCCGCCGAGAAGCTCGAGGCCGACAAGAAGGCCGCCGAGGACGCCTCTGCTACCGCCACCACCGCGGCCGCGTCTGCATGGCCTACTGGAGGCTATAACACGTTTATCCCGCTCCTGATTACTTTCGTATTGGCATTACTAGAAGTATGTGTAGATGTGTATACTGTTTGCGTAGTACGTGCTTGCTTAGATCAGAATCAGTATGTTGTTAATTTAGTCAATGCCATGCTAGTGATTTATCTATGGATTAAATTAGTCAAAAAATTGCCTATTTACTCAGCAATCCAAAAACCTATTATGTGTAGGAATTTTTCGGCAAGTAGCTTTGCCGCTGCACTGAAACCGGATAAGTTTACCGGTACGTACTTTAAGCTACCGGCATCTAAGACCACTTTATGGCTCACGGCTATGAACGTGTTACGGGTCACCGGTGTCTCCACGGGAACGATTGCTCTGAGCAGAGAAGGCGTTCAGGGAGGCCACCGTTGTGTTTCTCGGAGCAGTTCTTAGCGTGATCGGAGATAAATTGGTCGACGCACATTTACATGTGCATGTCGCCAAGGACTTGTGGGAGGCGCTCGAATCTATGTTTGGGGCCACCGATGCCGGGAGTGAGATGTATATTATAGAGAAGTTCCACGATTACAAGATGGTTGAAAACCGTCCTGTATTGGAGCAGGCTCATGAGATAATATGCATCGTTAAGGAGCTTGAGCTTCTTAAGTGTGATTTACCAGGCAAGTTTGTCGCGAGCTGCATAATCGCTAAGCTCCCTAATTCTTGGAGGAACTTTGCCACCACTCTGAAACATCAGAGGCGTGAATTCTCAGTGGAGGATATCATTGGCCATCTGAGTGTTGAGCAGAATTCGAGGGCAAAGGACTCGCAAGAAAAAGGCGCCGAAGGGACTTCTGTCGCCAACATGGTGAACCAGAGGAACTTCAACTCCCACAAGCCCAAAGGAAAGAACGGTGTCCAACACAATACCGACTTTAAGAAGAAGGGTAAGAAGACCTTCAAGAAGAACAAGAAGGATGAGGGCTGCTTTGCTTGTGGTTCGGTTAAACATTGGGCCAACAAGTGCCCAAACAAGTTTAAGAAGTCAGGACAGGACTCCAAGTCTGTCAACGGGATTATGGGCAACAATGAGAATGGCGCATCTGGGTACGGTAATTTATTTACTATTTTTCAGTGTTTCAGCCTCCTACCAATTGGTGAGTGGACACAGGTGCAGGTGTTCATGTCTGTGCTGACATTTCATTGTTGACTTCTTACCAGGTCACAGGCCACGGGTCCGTATTGATGGGAATGGCGCGAGCGCTTCTGTTCATGGTGTTGGCACGGTCGATCTGAAGTTTACTTCGAGAAGGATCGTGCAGCTGAAGAACATGCAGCATGTCCCCGCCATCAAGAAGAACCTCGTTAGTGGCTCCCTTCTATGTAGAGAAGGGTTTAAGTTTGTCTTCGAGTCTAATAAATTAGTTGTTACTAAATATGGAGTATTTGTTGGAAAAGGTTATGAGAGCGGAGGGATGTTTCGCCTTTCCCTCGCAGATTTTTGTAATAAAGTCATGAACCATATTCGTTTGAGTGTTAATGAATCTGAAGTTTGGCATTCACATCTTTGTCACATTTGTTTCGGTGTTATGACGGGGCTAGCTAAGTTGGATTTAATCCCGAGTTTCACGTTAGCCAAAGGTTCTAAGTGCCTTTCATGTGTGCAAGCTAAGCAACCTCGCAAGCCTCACAAGGCTGCGGAGGAGAGACACTTGGCACCATTAGAACTCATACATTCTGATCTTTGTGAGATGAATGGTGTGTTGACTAAAGGTGGAAATAAATACTTCATGACATTGATAGATGATTCCACTAGATATTGCTATGTGTATCTGTTAAATACTAAATATGAGGCTCTACACTACTTTAAAATCTATAAGGTAGAAGTTGAGAATCAACTTGAAAAGAAAATTAAACGAGTCCGGTCAGATCGTGGTGGAGAGTACTTCTCGAGTGAGTTTGATTCCTTTTGTGCGGAACACGACATTATTCATGAGAGGACGCCTCCCTATTCACCCCAGTCAAAGGGGGTTGCTGAGCGGAAAACCGTACTCTAACTGATTTGGTTAACGCCATGTTAGATACATCGGGTTTATCCAAGGCATGGTGGGGGGAGGCTATATTGACGCCATGTCATGTGTCCTGAATAAAGTTCCGACAAAGGATAAAGAGATCACTCCCTATGAAAAATGGGCAAAGATAAGGACAACACTCTCGTACTTGCGTACTTGGGGCTGTTTGGCGAATGTCAATGTGCCGATCCCTGATGACCCACAAGTATAGGGGATCTATCATAGTCCTTTCGATAAGTAAGTGTGTCGAACCCAACGAGGAGCAGAAGGAAATGATAAGCAGTTTTCAGCAAGGTATTCTCGCAAGTACTGAAATAAGTGGTAACAGATAGTTTTGTGATAAGGTAAATTGCAACGAGTAGCAAGTAACAAGAGTAAATAAAGTGCAACAAGGTGGCCCAATCCTTTTTGTAGCAAAGGACAAGCGGAACATACTCTTATAATAGGGAAAGGGCTCCTGAGGACACATGGGAATATCATCAAGCTAGTTTTCATCACGTTCATATGATTTGCGTTCGGTACTTTGATAATTTGATATGTGGGTGGACCGGTGCTTGGGTGTTGTTCTTACTTGAACAAGCATCCCACTTATGATTAACCTCTATTGCAAGCATCCGCAACTACAACAAAAGTATTAAGGTAAACCTAACCATAGCATGAAACATATGGATCCAAAACAGCCCCTTACGAAGCAACGCATAAACTAGGGTTTTGATGCTTTGTTCCGGGAGCCAAAGGAATTACCCCCTCGTCGTGCCTGTGACCACCAAATTCCGTTGGTGCCAAAAGTGCGATGCCGATCAATGTCCGGTCCATATAGATATGCACCCCACCGTAAAACAGAGATTGAGAAGTAAATCTGTGAGATGATGAACAATGGCATTATTCGTCGCAGCACGAGCCCCTTCGCTTCTCCAGTGCTCTTGGTTCGTAAGAAGGATGGATCCTGGCGCTTTTGAAATATCCTATGCCGCACAAATTCCTGAATGACATCTTGTCGCATAGAAGAGAGCTTTTATTCCATTAGGAAGAGCTTAAGCCGCCCAGGTATGTCTTCCAGGGGGGGAAGCTAATTACACTGTTTGGTTTCCTAACATAGGACTGAGCATGTCTTCTGTCACTCTACTAACCCATCATCTACTTATTACTTCCCAATGCCTTCCTCTAGGCCCAAATAATGGTGAAGTGTTATGTAGTCGACGTTCACATAACACCACTAGAGGCTAGACAACATACATCTCATCAAAATATCGAATCTAATACCAAATTCACATGACTACTAATAGCAAGACTTCTCCCTTGTCCTCGAACAAACGTAACTCACTCACAAAGCATATTCATGTTCATAATCGAGGGGTAATGATATGCATAAAGGATCTGAACATATGATCTTCCACCAAGTAAACCAACTAGCATCAACTACAAGGAGTAATCAACACTACTAGCAACCTACTAGCACCAATCCCGGGACTTGGAGACAAGAATTGGACACAAGAGATGAACTAGGGTTTGGAGATGAGATGGTGCTTGGTGAAGATGTTGATGGAGATTGCCCTCTCCCGATGAGAGGAGCGTTGGTGATGATGATGGCGATGATTTCCCCCTCCGGAGGGAAGTGTCCCGGCAGAACAGCTCACGGAGCCCTAGATTGGTTCCGCCAAGGTTTCGCCTCATGGCGGCGGAGTCTCATCCCGAAAGGTTGCTTCTGATTTTTTTTCTCATTGAAAGACTTCATATAGGAGAAGATGGGCATTGGAGAGCCACCAGGGGGCCCATGAGGTAGGGGGGCGCGCCCCGGGGGGGGGGGGGGGTGCCCCCCACCCTCGTGAGCAGGGTGTGGGCCCCCTGGCCTTCATCTTTGGCGACGATTTTTCTTTATTTATTTTAAGATATTCTGTGGAGTTTGAGGACTTTTGGAGTTGCATGTAATAGGTCTCCAATATTTGCTCCTTTTCTAGCCGAATTCCAAATTTCAGATTCCCCTCTTCATGTAAACCTTGTAAAATAAGAGAGAACAGCCATAAGTATTGTGACATAACGTGAAATAACAGCCCATAATGCAATAAATATCAATATAAAAGCATGATGCAAAATGGACGTATCAACTCCCCCAAGCTTAGACCTCGCTTGTCCTCAAGCGAAAAGCCGATAACAATAAATATGTCCTCATGTTTAGAGGTAGAGGCGTCGATAAAAATAAAATACAGACATGAAGGCATCTTGATTAATCTCATAAAAGCTAAATTTATAGATTTTTGTCATTTGATTAATTATGTTCAAGTGATGATCTTTTCACAATGCAAAAGTATGAATCGTAAACCTTATTGGGCACCAACAAATTATAACCTCAGTCATTGAAGCAATTGCAATTTATCATAACATCGTAAAGAGTCTATGTCGAGCTTAAAAGCAAGTCCACATACTCGACTATCACTTAGTCCTTCATAATTGCTAGCACTCACGCAATACTTGTGGTTACGGAGTTTTAATCGGACACAGAGAAAGATAGGGGCTTATATTTTTGCCCCACAACCTTTTACCTCAAGGGTAATGTCAACAATAACAATTCATGCTCCCCTACTCCAATTAGATATATATATATATCATGTTCTTTCCAACATGCTGAGCTTGCCAAAGGATAAAATGAAAAAGGAAAGGTGAAGATCACCGTGACTCTTGCATAAGGTAGAAGATAATAATAAAAGATAGGCCCTTCGCAGAGGGAAGCGGAGGTTGCCATGCGCTTTTTATGGTTGGATGCACAAAATCTTAATGCAAAAGAACGTCACTTTATATTGCCCCTTGTATGTGGAACTTTATTATGCAGTCAAATCGCTTTTATTACTTCCACAACAAGTTCGTACAAAGCTTATTTCTCTGCACTAATAAGTCATGCATATTTAGAGAGCAATTTTATTGCTTGCACCGATGACAACTTACTTGAAGAATCTTACTCAATCCATAGGTAGATATGGTGGACTCTCATGGCTAAACTGGTTTAAGGGTATTTGGAAGCACAAGTAGTATCTCTACTTGGTGCTTTGAGAATTTGGCTAGCATGAGGGGGAAAGGCAAGCTCAACATGTTAGAGGATCCATGACAACATACTTTTCTCGGATACAAGAAAACATAACTCATTATGTTGTCTTCCTTGTCCAACATCAACTCTTTAGCATGTCATATTTTAATGAGTGCTCCCAATCATAAAAGATGTCAATGATAATATATCTATATGTGAAACCTCTCTCTCCTTATTACTTCCTATTAATTGCAACAATGACCAAAACTATATTTGCCAACTCCCAACAACTTTTAATCATCATACTCTTTCTATGTGAAGTCATTACTTTCAATAAGATCAATATGAACTCTTTGTTTCTTTTTATTTCCTTTTCTTTTATTCACCCAAGATCATGGCAAAATAATCAAGCCCTTGACTCAGCACTAATCTTTATTATATATAGCTCACGGACTCGATTACATAGAGGGATCATAAAGCAAAACTAAAAACTAGATCATGCCATAAGCTTTATTCTACTAAATCAAGATACTACTAATAGGATC
Source organism: Aegilops bicornis (assembly GCA_021605145.1). Lineage (NCBI taxonomy): Eukaryota > Viridiplantae > Streptophyta > Magnoliopsida > Poales > Poaceae > Aegilops > Aegilops bicornis. The sequence goes on from CM038670.1 coordinate 631,359,053, forward strand.
GAACTAAGAAAAATGGTAAAGATAGGAGTTGTGATGGTGATACGATACCGGGGCACCTCCCCCAGGCTTGGCAGTTGCCAAGGGGAGTGCTCATACCCATGTGATTATATCTCCTTCTTGGTCGGTGAAGGTGGAGGTGTTGGATAGTCGCACATCGAGTGTAAGAGGTCCTCCAATTTGCGGATAATGCCCTTGAGTGCAACAATATGCTCCTTCAACAAAATATTTTCACTTGTGAGATACTTGTTTTGAATATGAGCTAACTCAATCATCTTGAAAGCTTCGATTTCATTTGGGGTGAGAAAGTTGTGATCAAGTTGGAGGGTGTCTCCTCACGGGAGCTTGGTCCTCCGTGGCCTCCTTGATCCTTTCATCCTTGTTGATCTCCATGGGTTCTTCCCTCTTCAGCTCTATCTTCATTAGCCAAGCATCTTTGTCACCAATGTCGGAGGAGGGGGACGACATGATGCCTGGCCTTGACAACCCTGACAGAAAACATCTCGAAACAAGAACAGAGGATAATTGCGTGATACAGGAGTCAAAACCTTCGGGAAAATATATAATGAATTTTTACCGACCAAAATACGTATCGTGCAAGAAAATGGAGTCCGGAGGGCACACGAGGTGCTCACGAGGTAGGGGCGCGCCGGGCGCCCACCACCTCGTGGGGCCCTCGTGTCCTTCCCGACTGCCACTTATTTTCTATTTTTCTAAATATTCCAAAACGGAGAAATATTGCCTTAAAAATTGTTTTGGAGTCGGTTTACTTACCGTACCACATACCTATTCCTTTTCGAGTCCTAAACGGTCCGAAGTGTCCCTTATGTATTCCTCCGGTTACGGTTTCAATAATATTGGTTTCAACATTTATGGGATTACCCGAGATATAATGTTTGATTCTTTGACCGTTTACCACCTTCGGATTTGTGCCTTTGAAGTTGTTGATTTTTATGGCACCGGAACGATAGACCTCCTCGATAACGTAGGGACCTTCCCATTTAGAGAGAAGTTTTCCTTCAAAAAATCTTAAACGAGAGTTGTATAGCAATACATAATCACCTACATTGAACTCACGCTTTTGTATCCTTTTGTCATGCCATCTTTTAACTTTTTCTTTAAATAACTTGGCATTTTCATAAGCTTGGGTTCTCCATTCATCAAGTGAGCTAATATCAAATAACCTCTTCTCACCCAAGAAGTTTGAAATCATAGTTGAGCTCTTTAATAGCCCAATATGCCTTATGTTCTAGTTCGAGAGGTAAGTGACATGCTTTTCCATAAACCATTTTATACGGAGACATACCCATAGGATTCTTATATGCAGTTCTATAGGCCCATAATGCATCATCAAGTTTCTTGAACCAATTCTTTCTAGACCTATTAACAGTCTTTTGCAAAATTAATTTGAGCTCTCTATTACTCAATTCTACTGGACCATTGGACTGTGGGTGATAAGGAGATGCAATTCTATGATTAACGTCATATTTAGCAAGCATTTTACGGAAAGCACCATGAATAAAGTGTGAACCACCATCAGTCATTAAATATCCAGGGACTCCAAACCTCGGAAAAATAACTTCCTTAAGCATTTTAATAGAAGTGTTATGATCAACACTACTAGTAGGAATAGATTCTACCCACTTAGTAACGTAATCAACAGCAACTAAAATATGTGTATATCCATTAGAGGCAGGAAAAGGTCCCATATAATCAAAGCCCCAAACATCAAATGGTTCAATAACAAGTGAATAATTCATAGGCATTTCTTGACGTCTACTAATATTACCAATTCTTTGACATTCATCGCAAGACAAAACAAACTTACGGGCATCTTTGAAGAGAGTGGGCCAATAAAACCCGGATTGCAGTACCTTATGTGCAGTTCTATCTCCAGCATGGTGTCCTCCATAAGCTTCGGAGTGACACTTGCGTAGGATCTGTTCCTGTTCATGCTCAGGCACACAACATCTAATAACACCATCTACTCCTTTATAAAGATGTGGGTCATCCCAAAAGCAATGTCGCAAATCATAAAAGAACTTTTTCTTTTGTTGGTATGTGAAGCTAGGTGGTATAAATTTAGCAACAATATAATTAGCATAATCATCATACCATGGAGTGCTACGAGAAGTGCTTATGACATTTAATTGTTCATCAGGAAAGCTATCATCAATAGGTAGTAGGTCATCAAGAACATTTTCTAACCTAGATAAGTTATCTGCAACGGGGTTCTCAGCTCCTTTTCTATCAACAATATGCAAATCAAATTCTTGCAGCAAGAGAACCCATCTAATAAATCTAGGTTTCGCATCTTTCTTTTCCATAAGATATTTAATAGCAGCATGATCAGTGTGAATAGTTACTTTAGAATCAACAATATAGGGTCTGAATTTATCACAAGCAAATACAATCGCTAAAAGTTCCTTTTCGGTAGTAGCATAATTTCTTTGAGCATTGTCTAGAGTCTTACTAGCATAATGGATAACATTTAATTTCTTATCAACTCTTTGCCCTAGAACAACACCTACAACATAATCACTAGCATCACACATAATTTCAAAGGGTAAATTCCAATCGTGTGGTCGAACAACAAAAAGTGTAGACTAATGCTTTCTTAAGTATTTCAAATGCTTCTACACAATCATCATCAAAGACAAATGGTACATCTTTTTGTAATAAATTAGTCGAGGCCGAGAAATTTTTGAAAAGTCCTTAATGAACCTCCTATAAAATCCCGTGACCAAGGAAACTTCTTATACCTTTGATGTCCTTGGGACATGGCATCTTTTCAATAGCATCAACCTTGGCTTTATCAACTTCAATACCTCTTTCAGAAACTTTGTGCCCCAAGACAATACCTTCATTAACCATAAAGTGGCACTTCTCCCAATTCAAGACAAGATTAGTTTCTTCACATCTCTGCAAAACTCGATCAAGATTGCTCAAGCAATCATCAAAAGAGGAACCACAGACGGAAAAGTCGTCCATGAAAACCTCACAAATCTTTTCACAAAAATCAGAGAATATAGCCATCATGCATCTTTGAAAGGTAGCAGGTGCATTACATAAACCAAAAGGCATACTCTATAAGAAAAAGTACCAAAAGGGCATGTGAAAGTAGTCTTTGATTGATCTTTAGCCATTACGGTATTTGAGAGAAACCGAATAACCATCTAGAAAGCAATAATGTGTATGTTTGCATAATCTTTCTAGCATTTGATCAATAAAAGGTAAGGGGTAATGATCTTTCTTAGTAGCTTTATTTAATTTGCGGAAATCAATTACCATCCTATAACTTGTGATAATTCTTTGCGGAATCAATTCATCTTTATCATTAGGGACAACAGTAATACCTCCCTTCTTAGGGACACAATGGACAGGACATACCCAACGACTATCAAAGAACGGGATAAATTATACCTGCCTCCGTAAGCTTGAGTATCTCTTTTCTTACCACTTCTTTCATTTTAGGATTCAAACGTCACGAGGATCACGAACGGGTTTGGCATCCGCTTCCAAGTTTATTTTATGTCGACATAGAGTGGGACTAATGCCCTTAAGATCATCAAGAGTATATCCAATAGCGGCACGGTGCTTCTTCAGAGTTTTCAATAATCTTTCTTCTTCATGCTCAAAGGTTAGCACTAATAATAACTGGATATATTTTCTTTTCATCAAGATAAGCATATTTAAGATTATCAGGCAACGGTTTAAGCTCAAACACAGGATCACCCTTGGGTGGAGGAGGATCCCCTAGGATTTAAACAAGCAAATTGTGTTGCGGAATAGGTTCCTGTTTAAAGAATACTTCATCTATTTCCCTTCTTTCATTCATGAACATATCATTTTCATGGTCTAGCAAATAGTGTTCTAAAGGATCACTAGGAGGTACGGCAATACAAGGAAGACCAATAATTTCATCCTTACTAGGCAATTCTTCCTCACGATGTTGTTTACTAAATTTAGAGAAATTAAACTCATGAACCATATCATCCAAGCCAATAGTAACAACATTCTTTTTGCAATCTATCCTATCATTAACGAGTATTCAAGAAGGGTCTACCAAATATAATGGGACAAAAGCTATCTTGTGGAGAACCAAGAACAAGAAAATCAGCAGGATATTTAGTTTTCCCACACAAGACTTCAACATCTCTAACAATTCCCTAATCGTGAAATAGTATCTCTACTGGAAAGCTTAATTGTGACATCAATTTCTTCTAACTCAATAGGTGCAATATCATGCATAATTTCTTTGTATAATTCAATGGGTATTGCACTAGCACTAGCGCCCATATCACATAAGCCATGATAACAATGATCTCCTATTTTAATGTAAATAACAAGCACGCCTACCACAGGTCTATGTTTATCTTTAGCACAAGGTTTAGCAATTCTAGCAGTTTCACCACAGAATTGAATAACATGCCCATCAATATTATCGCATTACACGAGATATTTAACAATAGCAATATTAGGTTCTACTTTAACTTGCTCAGAGGTGTATAAGTTCTAATATTGCTTTTACTAACAACAAATTGAAGCTTTAGCATGATCCTTTACTCTAACAAGGAAAGGTGGTTTCTCAACATAAGAGGTGGGAACAATAGGATCATTATAAGTGACAGTCTTTTCTTCAACTTTAATAGGTGCATCTACTTTTACTTCCTATGGGGAGGATGATATTTAAACCACTTCTCCTTAGGGATATCAACATAAGTAGCAAAAGATTCACAGAAAGAAGCTACTATCTCAGAGTCAAGTCCATATTTAGTGCTAAACTTACGGAAATATCGGTATCCATAAAAGATTTAACACAATCAAACTTAGGTGTCATACCTGACTCCTTACCTTCGTCGAGGTCCCAATCTTCGTAGTTGCGTTTAATTCTATCCAATAAATTCCATTTAAATTCAATAGTCTTCATCATAAAAGAGCCAAAGACAAGAAGTATCGAGCATGGTGCGGTTGTTATCGTAAAGTTTAGCATAAAAATTCAAGAATTGTCACTCTTGAGAGCTCATGATTGGGGCATGAATATAACATTGATTTAAGCCTCCCCAAGCTTGAGCGATGCTTTCTCCTTCATGAGGCCAAAAATTATATATATAATTGTGATCACGATGAACAAGATGCATAGGGTAATACTTTTGATGAAATTCCAATTTCAATCTTTTATAGTTCCATGATCTCATATCATCACATAGCCTATACCATGTCAATGCGTCTTCCTTCAAAGATAAAGGGAAGACCTTCTTCTTAACAACATCATCGGGTATACCTGCAAGCTTAAATAATCCACAAACTTCATCCACATAGAGTAGATGTTCATCAGGATGCTTTGTTCCATCTCCTGTAAAAGTATTAGCCAGCAGTTTTTCCATCATACACGAAGGAACTTCAAAAGGAGTTTCATTTTCAATAGGTTAAGTAGGTTGAGGAGCAATTCTTTGCTCTACTGGACGGGGTGAAGATACCCCGAACAAGCCCCTCAGAGAATTAGTTTCCATAGTAACAAGTGACAGAAAATTTCAGCACACTATATAAAATTTTCCTTACCAAATTCAACTTACCAAAGGCGCTACATCCCCGGCAACGGCGCTAGAAAAGAGTCTTGATGACCCACAAGTATAGGGGATCTATCGTAGTCTTTTCGATAAGAAAGTGTGTCGAACCCAACGAGGAGCAGAAGGAAATGATAAGCAGTTTTCAAAGAAGGTATTCTCTCGTAAGCATCAAATAAGTGGTAACAGATAGTTTTGTGATAAGGTAAATTGCAACGAGTAGCAAGTAACAAGAGTAAATAAAGTGCAACAAGGTGGCCCAATCCTTTTTTTAGCAAAGGACAAGCGGAACATACTCTTATAATAGGAAAAGGGCTCCCGAGGACACATGGGAATATCATCAAGCTAGTTTTCATCACGTTCATATGATTCGCGTTCGGTACTTTGATAATTTTTTATGTGGGTGGACCGGTGCTTGGGTGTTGTTCTTACTTGAACAAGCATCCCACTTATGATTAACCTCTATTGCAAGCATCCGCAACTACAACAAAACTATTAAGGTAAACCTAACCATATCATGAAACATATGGATCCAAAACAGCCCCTTACGAAGCAACGCATAAACTAGGGTTTAAGCTTACATCACTCTAGCAACCCATCATCTACTTATTACTTCCCAATGCCTTCCTCTAGGCCCAAATAATGGTGAAGTGTTATGTAGTCGACGTTCACATAACACCACTAGAGGCTGGACAACATACTTCTCATCAAAATATCGAATCTAATACCAAATTCACATGACTACTAATAGCAAGACTTCTCCCTTGTCCTCGGAACAAACGTAACTACTCACAAAGCATATTCATGTTCATAATCAGAGGGGTAATAATATGCATAAAGGATCTGAACATATGATCTTCCACCAAGTAAACCAACTAGCATCAACTACAAGGAGTAATCAACACTACTAGCAACCTACTAGCACCAATCTCGGACTTGGAGACAAGAATTGGACACAAGAGATGAACTAGGGTTTGGAGATGAGATGGTGCTGGTGAAGATGTTGATGGAGATTGCCCTCTCCCGATGAGAGGAGCGTTGGTGATGATGATGGCGATGATTTCCCCCTCCCGGAGGGAAGTGTCCCTCAGTAACAGCCCGCCGAGCCCTAGATTGGTTCCGCCTCGTGGCGGCGGAGTCTCGTCCCGAAAGGTTGCTTCTGATTTTTTTCTCATCGAAAGACTTCATATAGGAGAAGATGGGCATCGGAGAGCCACCAGGGGGCCCACGAGGTAGGGGGGCGCGCCCCAGGGGGGCGCGCCCCAGGGGGGGCGCGCCCCCACCCACGTGAGCAGGGTGTGGGCCCCTGGACTTCATCTTTGGCGATGATTTTTCTTTATTTATTTTAAGATATTCCGTGGAGTTTCAGGACTTTTGGAGTTGCACAGAATAGGTCTCCAATATTTGCTCCTTTTCCAAATTGAATTCCAGTTAAGCATTCCCCTCTTCATGTAAACCTTGTAAAATAAGAGAGAATAGCCATAAGTATTATGACATAACGTGAAATAACAGCCCATAATGCAATAAATATCGATATAAAAGCATGATGAAAAATGGACTATCAATCCCCAAAAAGCGTAAGCTTGGACCCAAGACTGTGGACTGTGTTAATTTGGGATATGCTAAGAACAGCGTTGGCTATAGGTTTCTAGTAGTGAAATCTGAGGTACCTGACCAGAAGGTCAGTACAATTATGGAGTCTAAGGATGCTACATTCTTCGAGGATATTTTTCCTATGAGAGATATGCAAAGCAATCCTAGACAAGAATCTGATGAGACTCCTGAGCCTGTCATTCCTATGGAATATTATGAACGGACACATGATGAAAATCCTGAGGAGGATGACGAGGAAACCCTTGGTAGGGGCAAGAGACAAAGGACTGCAAAGACCTTTGGTGATGATTTCTCCGTGTACCTTGTGGATGATACTCCCACTTCTATTTCAGAAGCGTATGCCTCTCCACAAGCTGACTACTAGAAGGATGCGGTCCGTAGCGAGATGGATTCCATCATGGCTAACGGGACATGGGAGATCACTGACCATCCCTATGGTTGCAAACCACTGGGATGTAAGTGGGTGTTTAAAAAGAAGCTTAGGCCCGATGGTACAATTGAAAAGTACAAGGCTAGGCTTGTGGCCAAGGGCTATGACCAGAAAGAAGAGGAAGATTTCTTTGATATTTATTCACCTGTGGCTAGACTGACCACCATTCGAGTATTACTCTCGTTGGCGGCCTCACATGGTCTTCTCGTCCATCAGATGGATGTTAAGACGGCTTTTCTGAATGGAGAACTAAACGAGGAAATCTACATGCAACATCCAAATGGCTTTGTGATAGATGGTCAGGAAATAAAGGTGTGTAGGTTGCTGAAATCTTTATATGGCCTGAAGCTAGCACCTAAGCAATGGCATGATAAGTTCAATACAACTCTGACTGTTGGTTTCGTTGTTAATGAGGCTGACAAATGTCTATACTATCGCCATGGTGGGGGCGATGGAGTTATACTGTGCTTGTATGTTGATGACATACTGATATTCGGAACAAACCTCAAAGTCATTGAGGAGGTCAAATCGTTTCTATCTCGTAACTTTGAGATGAAAGACCTTAGTGTGGCTGATGTTATCTTGAACATCAAGCTACTGAGAGATAATGAGGGTGGGATTACACTTCTGCAATCCCACTATGTTGAGAAGGTGTTGAGTCATTTTGGATATTCGGACTGCACACCATCTCAAACACCATAAGATCCTAGCGTGTTGATACGAAAGTCTAAAGGCACGGCTAAAGATCAATTGAGATACTCTCACATCATTGGTTCACCGATGTACCTAGCGAGCGCAATGAGGCCTGACATCGCGTTTGCTGTGAGCAAACTGAGCCGGTTTGTATCCAAACCGGGTGATGTACATTGGCATGCTGTTGAAAGAGTTATGCGCTATCTGAAAGGTACTATGAACTATTGAAAGTGCGTTATATCGACTAGAGGGGGGGGGGTGAATAGGCGATTTTTATGAATTCTTCACTGAGGAATTTGCAGGTGAGGAAATTCCTGAGTGAAGAACGACTTGCAGCAGAATAAGTACTCAGATGTAAACATAACAGAACACAAGCATGGTCATCATGAAGAAATGAAGACAAGCACAAAGTACAGAAAGCGTAAACACAGGATAACATAGGATGAAGACAATCAGACTGAAGAAATTGAACCGAGGAAATTGAGAAAGCCTTCAGTCAAAGTCTTCAAAAACAGATATGAACAAGTGCACAACACAGTAATGAGGAAATGAAAGAGTTGAGGAAATAGAACCAGTAGGCTTGGTGAAGACAATGATTTGGTAGACCAGTTCCAACTGTTGTGACAGTTGTACGTCTGGTTGGAGCGGCTAGGTATTTAAACCTGGGGACACACAGTCCTCACTATATTCTCCTTGAGCTAAGGTCACACAGACCTCGCCCAATCACACATGGTAAGTCTTCAGGTGACTTCCAAACCTTCACAAACTCGGTCAATCGGCGATCCACAATTTCCTCTTGGATGCTCTAGACCATGACGCCTAATTGTCTAGAAGATGCACAGTCTTCAAAGGTAACAAGCGTCGGATCCACGCAGGATCAATCTCTTCAGTGATGCTCAATCACCTTGGGTTTGTAGGTGTTTGGGTTTGGGTTTTCCTCACTTGATGATTTTCGCTCAAAGTCCTCGGAGGATGGGATGCTCTCAAATGACAAGTGTCAGTTTCTCTCGAGCAGCCAACCAGCTAGTGGTTATAGGGGGTGGCTATTTATAGCCTAGGGAGCAGCCCGACATGATAATACATAAATGCCCTTCAATGATATGACCGTTAGGTGGGTATATATTTTGGAACAGTGGCAGTAGTACAAAGAATCTGGCCGGAATTTTGAGTATCAAATACCTCGTGGCTATCATGTTCCTCACTGTAGGCAATCCGCCGCAAATTCCTAACTCCTCAGTCAGAACAAATTCCTTAGCGACTAGAAGAACTTCGTCTCTGTCACTGAAGAAATTGACTGAGCTGTATGAGATTTCCAATGGCTTCACTCGAAGGGATTGGTACATGTAGGATTTTGAGTTGAGCATCACATGGAAATTTTTCCTTAGTATTTCCTCGACCCCCTTTAACAGTACGGTGTTTCCTATGACTCAAGAAAGAGAAAATGAAACTACGAAAACAAAAGTCTTCACGCTTCATGTTCCTCGTATGAATGCCAAGTCTTCATGTCACACCAATTTCTTCACTTTCAAAGTCTTCAAAAAGTCTTCAGAAAACCAAAATCTTCAGTCGAAGATATTCATTTTTAGGAGTCGACTTTCTATGTAAATATCAAACTCCTCATAGACTTATAGACCTGTGTACACTCATAAACACATTAGTCCCTTAACCTATAAGTCTTCAATACACCAAAATCACTAAGGGGCACTAGATGCACTTACAATCTCCCCCTTTTTGGTGATTGATGACAATATAGGTTAATTTTTCAACGGGGATAATCATATGAAGTGTAAATACTGATATTGAGGAATTTGATTGTAAGATATAGAAGAACTCCCCCTGAAGATGTGCATAGTGAGGAGTTTGCTTTTGAAGCAATGCACACTTGAAGAGTAGAATCATGAAGATCTCCCCCTATATCTTGTAATTCATACACGCATTTGACATATAATATGAAGAATTTGAAATGCATGATGAAATATGGTGACTGATGTAATTCAGCATGCGTGCATTAACATTAACGAGGAATGAGCATGCAGAAGAATACAACAAAAGTATCAGACCACCATAGAGTTTAAGTTTACAACTTGATCGAATAAAGTCTCAGAAGAACGAGAGTTGTAACTTAGCAAAAAACGCCCATATAGATAGACCCGCTTGAAGACTAACTCAAATTTCTCCCCCTTTGTCATAAATGACCAAAAGGATCGAAAAAATGAGGACTAACGCCCCTGAAGAATATCAAGTTGATGGAGGAGCGCCAGCGTTGTTGGGGTCGTGTGTAGTTGTAGGGTCTGCCGCAGTGTCGTCCAAGTCTTCATACTCGTCGGTGTCGCGTGATGAAGAATAGGAGCTGGCCACCAAGGAAGGAACCTTGACCTTCTTGAATTTCTTCGGTGGAGGTGCATCACCAAAAATCCTCCTTGAGACCCATTTGCTTCGTGATCTTCTTCACCATATAGATGTGTGACAGAATAGCCCAAAGTGCGATCAAGACTTCATGGAGGTAGTTATGGTTTTTCTTCACTGAATTATGTGTAGCAGTCATGTTGTGAAGAATAGAACCAAACTGATGCTTAACCCATTTATGGTTTCGATCCACCTTCTGGTGAAGACTGAGAAGAAGCTCACGGTCAGTCATCACTCTTGGAGCTGTGGCTTGAGGATTTGGCTTGGATGCATTGGCAGCAGAATCATGAGTGGCAGAGTCGTCATTGGTGGAATACGATGCAACTTTGTGAAACTGACCATCCAATGGACGAATGCCTTCATCTATAACAGCAGCGGCCTTGCCCTTTTCATCAGCTGAAGAAAATGTCCTTTTGAGGACTTCAATGGGGGGGCAAGTAGCTGCAATGGTTGAGAGTGTCAACCTTGTAGTTGAGCGAAGACCTTGTTCTGATGAATCTTATAATCCAAGGTGCATAAGGCTTCAACTCAAATGGAGGGAGTGCAACATTTTCCAGACTCATGAAGAAATCGTGATAATTGACAGGAATGCCATGAATGATGTTGAATAGCAGATTCTTCATGATGCCAACAATTTCCTCATCAGATGAGTTGTGGCCTTTGATTGGACTCATAGTCTTCGTCAGAATGCGATAGACTGTTCTTGGTACATACAACAATTCCTTCACGAGGAATTTGGTCCTTGGGGCTTGACCGGGCTTCAGAGGCTTCATAAGCATGTGCATGTAATGAGCAGTGAGTTCAGGCTCCTGGTACAGGCAGCGAGCTCCCTCAAGGGGTGGACTGATGGGCAGGGTGTGAAGTAATTTAGAGGCCGGTGCCTTATAATGAGTGTTTTCGGTCATCCAGTCCAACACCCAAGAGTTGATATCATCAGCATCGCCTGTGATGTGCAGGGTTGCATAAAATTGAAGAATGAGCTCTTCATTCCAATCGCAAATATCCGTGCAAAAGTTGAGCGATCCTACATCATGAAGCACACTGAGGACTAGGGTAAAACAAGGCATTCATTCCATGTAGACATGAGGAGTATGATCGTGGTCGAAGACTTTGTCCTTGTTGAAGAGCAGTGAAGAATAAAAATTTGCTTGGCTGGCAGTCCAGAACCGCTTCCTTCTAAGACGAGAAGAGTCATATGGGTTGAAGTCAGTGAAGAAAACATGCTCGCCGAAGAAGTCATCAACCTTGAATTTCTGCTTCTTCGAGAAGTGATCCTTTGGCTTGGGCTGAGGAGTATCAGTCAATTGCATCACCACCTCAGGAATCGCAATCTCAGGCTCCATAGGCTGAGGAATTTCAGGTTCTTCTTCAGTGATAGCCTGGGTCTTTAATTCTTTATTAACATTTTCTTCAGAACTAGTGGCTGGAATCTCTTCATGGACAGACGGGGTTGCACGAGGTTCTTCATATCCCATTTGTACTTCAGTATTGACAGGGGACTGAGGAATTTGTTGCAGTGGTGTGAACTGAGGAGAGTTGGGGTGCTGACTTTCCCAAAAGTCATCATTCAGCACTGGTGTTGTACACCCAATGTCCACATCTTCATCTTCACTCTTTTCCTCAACTCCGATCCTTCCGTATGCATCAGATGTGAAGAAAACCAAGGTTGCAGAGTGTGCAGCAGTGAAGAAAAGGAAAGCATCAACTTCATCAGATTCTTCAGCTCCGAAGAAGATGAAGCCATTGACCAGCTCTTTTGCAAATCCAATTGATGCTATTCCGGTCTCATCCATGCCATCAAAGGACCTTGTTCCTTTTGATGAAGAATATGTGATTCCAAGTGAATCAGATGAAGAGAATCCTTCTGCTGCTTCGTCAGAGCAGTTGGATGAAAAAATTGAAGCGGGTGCAATCCCTTCAACCCCAATAGTACTCCTGAGGCAATCGAGATGCATGTTGTCCTTTGGCACATGGCGAGATGCACAGGTGCTGAGGATTTTGTCGGAGGAGCTGAGGACTTTGGCAGGGGAGCTGGAGCAGCTTGAGGAGTTGGCTGTAAGGGCTTTGAAGAATCTGGCTGTGAGGGCATTGCTGAGGAACTTGGCCGTGAGGGCATTGAGGATGAAGCACTTGGATTATGAGCAGGCTTCTTTGCCATGGCCTTCTTTGGCTTGACAGCAGAGGCCTCAGCAGTGGCAGCAGCAGCAGCAGAGTCTTCATTAAATTTCCTTACTGCTTCCTTAGCTATTTTGGCTAGCTTGGCATGGCGCTTGGCCCATTCATCAGGATAGTCCTCATCACGCTTGAGGCTGGTGGGACTAGCTTCTTGGCCAGGTGCTAATGGAGGTCTTGGGCATGGAGGATTTAGAGCGAATTTCTTCATATACTTGGGAGTAACATATCTGTACTCCCTCCATTCCCGTGCCCATCTCCTCTCAATCTTTTGAATGCGCACCTTGCACTGATTTTTATCCTCCTCAGGGGGTGTGCAGTACCCAACATAGATGTCATCAGGGATCTCAAATGCCGTGTTGACCTTAGGCCTTTTTCCTCCTTTTTGTGGCTTCTTACCGTCAACCATTTTCTTCAGCTGAGGAATATGAACAACTGAATTTTCTGAAGAGGTGTGCAACTTTTCTTCGAGGAACGTTGCAAATGAGTTAAGTTGATGAGAACGTAGTGATTCAGCAGGGGACATGAGTACCTATGAACATCGTATAGTTGCGAGGAATTTGGAGAGGTCATATGCGTTCCCAGAAGGTTTTTCAAAAAGAACAAGTTTGAGGAATTTGACCAGATGTGTCTTGAAGAATTTCACTAAGCGTTCTTTGTATTAGGTTCCATAGTTGTACAGATCGAAAATCCACACAATTGAGGAATCTTGAAAAATGTTGCTTAGAGAAACGGCTCAAGAACAGATGACATGTGAGGTGTTTAGTGTGTGTGAATTTGAAGAATAAACACCTTTGAAAATTTTGTAGTAAACATTTGAATTAAATAGGGCAGTAAAATAACTTTTAATTACCTTGGATGAAGAACACGCGAACTGGGAAGTGTAGATGTGAAGTTCGTCAATTCAGATCTTCCACGCCCTAACTCGGCAGAGGAAGACAACTACGGCGGTGGCGGAGTGAAGAAATCCGCAGCCAGCGCGAATACGACGGCGACGAGGTCGAGGCAGTGAAGCTCTTCCTCACCGGCGATGATGGAAGTAGCGGCGGTGCTAGGTTTTGGGAAACTCGAGCGGGAGAGAGGTCGAGCGGAGTAAAAGTGAAGTGAGGAAGGGGAGGGGTATTTATAGTTGGAGTGAAAAACTATTCGCTCAAGAATTGGAATGAGCGTGCCTGACCCTTCTCATTAAACTTGACATGTGTCACCCACGTACTGAGAGGTGGCGATCGTGTGAGATCGTGGGTGAATAGATAAACATTTCACAGAATGCAGAACGGTTTGAGCAGCTAAGCCGAAAATTTAGATAAGATAGGTTTTAAAGTACCGTTTGCAAATACTTCAGCTGACAAGGACACATTGAAGATTTTGAACGAGTTTCAAATAGAACGCACATAAAGAATTTGTGAATAGACTGGGTTGAGTTTAGCATAGAGGGGGAAGGGTTCGATCACATTCACTTAGCAGAAAAAGCAACTTGAAGAATTAGCAATAAGTAAATGCTGTAGAGGACATAAAGTCTCTATATATAAATAGCCAATGAAGAAAAACGACGGAAATGGTGAAGACAATGCAAAGTTGAAGAAAATGAGCAACTAAGGAATTTCAAAACTGCGGAAAAACTCAATTGAAGATTTTCAACTTTTGGTGGTGGCGTAACCCACCGTGTAAGAATGATGATTTCAGACACCGCGTACAATTGTCGTAGGGATCTGAGAATCAAATTCTTCATTAATTTCTTCACACTTAGAGTGTTAGTCTTCATTGATTGAAGAAAAATATTTCTTCATGTGTTGCACATCTAAGTCATCAAATTTTCATAAGTCTTAGGATGAGTGTCCTTTTCAAAGAATATTCGAAGATTTTAGGATATTTAGCTCACACCTCAACTTGCTACATCTCTTCTCATCCAAGGGCTTAGTGAAGATATCGGCTAGCTGTACTTCAGTCCATACATGCTCAATAGAGATGTCGCCCTTCCACACATGATCACGAAGAAAATGATGACGAATTTGAATGTGCTTAGTCTTCGAGTCTTTGGCGGGTTGTGAGCAATCTTGATTGCACTCTCATTGTCACAAAGAGAGAGGCACATTCTTCATGTTGACCCCATAGTCCTTGAGAGTTTGCTTCATCCATAGCAATTGAGCACATCAAGAACCAAAGAAGAATGTACTCGGCTTCAAAGAATAGGCGTTGATACGATTACGCTTCTTCGAGGACCAACAGACCAATGATCGTCTGAGGCAATGGCATGTGCCTGATGTTGACTTGCGGTCCACACGATCACCAGCATAGTCAGAGTCTAAATATCCAATGAGATCAAAAGCCGAGCCCTTGGGGTACCATAATCCAAGTGTTGGTGTGTGAGATAGCACTACAAAAAAATACACTTCCGTGATGATACGTGTTTGTCACAGTAGGTCGCGTTTTTTGTCATGCATGTACATCCATGACAAATTTATGACAGAATCAAGATAGTCATACATGTGCTGTCGTAGAAGTGTTCCATGACATTACCAAAATTATCATCACGGAAGTGTCCACTTCCATGACGATAAATCGCGCGTCCACCAGTGCTTTCGTCAAGGGTGACCGACACGTGGCATCCACCGTAACGGAACGCCGTTAAGCTTTCGGTCGGATTTTGGATCCGATAACCCGTTAATGTACCACGACCAATACCGATTTTCCACGTGTAAAATTCTCATTGGTCGACGGATCCACGTGTCACCCGCGTTGCACAGTGTCACTCATCCAACGGTCGAGATGGGCCTATGATATGTTGACACGTGGACCGCCCAAAAGTGGCCCACAAAGTTTAAATGGGCCGCCCAACCAAGGCCCATAAGATTTAGCGGACCATAATGGGTCGGCCAGCTAAAACCCACAAAATTTAGCGGACCATAATGGGCCAGCCCAGCTAAAAGGCCCACAAGATTTTCACGGACCACAATGGGTCGGCCCAGCTAAAGGCCCACAAGATTCTGCAGACCATAATGGGCCGCCCACTAAAGGCCCAACATTCTGTCACAATCGGCCTCACAACGGCCTGGTCTAAACTTGTCATCAATGCGCCCATGGTCACTTCGCCCGTTAACGTACCGCTAAGTAATTGGGCGAATTACGGCCCGGTGTATTTCCGCCTGTTAAAGGTCCCATTCATTTGGGCCCATTTACGTGCCATCAAAACTTTCGCCCATAAATGACCGGTGAAGGATTTGGCTCATATTCGGACATGTCCGTCATTCGCCCGTTAGAGGCCCACTAAAGATTTGGGCCACTTTCGCCTGTTGTCATTTTCGACCGTTAACACCGGACGTAAACCATGGGCCATATGTGGCCCAACGTCATATCGGGCCCATTAACGGCCCATATAAAAATGACAATAATCTAGCCCGACCGAAGTTCCGGCCTGTTGAAGGCCCGTGTATTAGGTCGGCGCATTTACGGCTTGTCCGAATTTCGGCCTGTCAAATATTTGCATCGTAAATGGGCCACCATTTCGGCCTTCTAAGTCCAGTGGGTTATTTGGCAATCAGGGCCCAATCTCACTTTCGGTCTATTAAAGGCCCATGTTTTTTATGGGCTCGAGATATTTACACCTGTAAACGGCCTATTTTTACCGAGGGGCCAAATTATGTTTAGGCCTGTTAAAGGCCCACTATGGGCACAGGCCTACCAGAAAAATTTGAAAGCTTATGCTAATTTAACCCAGATATTTTTAGTGGGCTACATTCCAATTTCGGCCCGTAATCATTTTTAGCCCAATTGGAATGGGCCCGACGAATGTTGGCATGTTGGGCTCCTACGAAGCTTTCGGCCGAATACATTACTAAGATAAACCTACACTATACAAAATAGCGTCAGAATTATCGCACTGTGGCAAGATCATAAATGTTGTATCACAACAAAATAAATTCCAATCATACAACAAAAGGCCTGTTGGCATAAAGTTTACAGCCCTTCCGGATAAAAGCACCATCGGATGTATAGAAGCACATATCATTTGACTCGAAGTGCTAATGTTTCAGTCAGAATCTGATGGAGCAAAGACGATCTCCACCTTTTTTCCGCCATTGCTCTTCAACAACGGTTTAATGTCCGATATTCTCGTTTCGTAACCATTCATATCTTGACGACATTTCTCAACCACTATTCTTGTTTCCAAACAACGTCCATTAGGGATTGGACTTGTGTCTCGAGCACGATATATCACTCTGCCTAGAAGGAAGATTTTGTTCAAGAGGGCGATTTGGACGAGGTTACCTTGACAACCAACCCGAAATTACGCAGAAGGTGCTTTTTGCCTTTGTTAGTGGAGAGATCTTGACGACCGCAAAGAAGAGGTGACATTGTGCCCGTAGTAGCCTCGTCACCTTCGTGGTTGTGGCTGTTCAATCATTTGTTCCATAGCTTCCTGAAAGTTTGAACTTGTAGATTAGTGTACCGGATAAGTTACTAATGAGACAAAAACAAACAAAGTAGGTTAAACGTTTATACATAACTTATTTTAGTGAACTACTGTAATACATTAGCATGTATTGTAGTGCCAACTACATAATAAAATCACTTCCGAAACATATGTCCATGTAGCATGCCTACTGTATTGTCTATTTCCTCACATTCGTTGACATCTAAGGATAAAGAGACATGGTTTAAAGTAGGATGAACATAGTATGACATCATTCATATCATGGGCAAATAGATATAAAACAAGCGTGCTATTTTATCATTGTGTGCATGACGTGAACATAACAACTAGATTACATATCAAGACCAAAAGAATATCCTTCATCTCTTTTAAACCATGTAAGGTGAAATGATACGTTAAGACAATTGTGTATAAAAGTGAACAGAGTAATCGACATTGGCTGCAAACCAAGTAGTTAAATGAACACATCACACTACCAATCAGTTCAAGGCAGGAGGAGTAAGGACTTACAACAGCGGCTTGAACTGGTGTGCTCATGGCCTTCATCTTGCTGGTGTGTGCTACCTCTTGAGCACTGCGTTGGATTTCCCCGAAGAGGAGAGGATGATGCATCAAAGTAGCGTAAGTATTTCCCTCAGTTTTTGAGAACCAAGGTATCAATCCAGTAGGAGGCCACGCACAAGTCCCTCGTACCTGCACAAAATGATAGTTCCTCGCAACCAACGCGATTATGGGCTGTCAATTCCTTCACGGCCACTTACGAGAGTGAGATCTGATAGAGATGATAAATAATATTTTTGGTATTTTTGGTATAGAGATGCAAAGTGAAAAGTAAAAGGCAAAGTAAAAACAAAGCAAGTATTAAAGTGATGGAGATTAATATGATGAGAATAGACTCGGGGGCCATAGGTTTCACTAGTGGCTTCTCTCAAGAGCATAAGTATTCTACGGTGGGTGAACAAATTACTGTTGAGCAATTGATGTAATTGAGCATAGTTATGAGTATATCTAGGTATGATCATGTATATAGGCATCACGTCCGAGACAAGTAGACCGAAACGATTCTCATCTACTACTATTACTCCACTCATCGACCGCTATCCAAAGATGCATCTAGAGTATTAAGTTAAAAAGCAGTAACGCCTTAAGCAAGATGACATGATGTAGAGGGATAAATTCATGCAATATGATAAAAACCCCATCTTGTTATCCTCGATGGCAACAATACAATACGTGCCTTGCTGCCCCTTCCTTTGGGAAAGGACACCGCAAGATTGAACCCAAAGCTAAGCACTTCTCCCATTGCAAGAACTACCAATCTAGTTGGCCAAACCAAACGGATAATTCAAGAGACTTGCAAAGATAACCAATCATACATAAAAGAATTCAGAGAAGATTCAAATACTATTCATAGATAAGCTGGATCATAAACCCACAATTCATCGGTCTCAACAAACACACCGCAAAAAGAAGATTACATCGAATAGATCTCCACGGGAGAAGGGGAGAACATTGTATTGAGATCCAAAACGAGAGAAGAAGCCATCTAGCTACTAGCTATGGACCCGAAGGTCTGAAGTAAACTACTCACACTTCATCGGAGGGGCTATGGTGATGATGTAGAAGCCCTCCATGGTGGATGCCCCCTCCGTGAAGCTCCTGAACAGGCCCCAAGATGGGATCTCGTGGATACAGGAAGTTGCGGCGGTGGAATTAGGTTTTTGGCTCCTGTTCTGATTGTTTGGGGGTACGTAGGTATATATAGGAGGAAGGAGTACGTCGGTGGAGTGACAGGGGGCCTGATAACCCACAAGTATAGGGGATCGCAACAGTTTTCGAGGGTAGAGTATTCAACCCAAATTTATTGATTCGACACAAAGGGGGCCAAAGAATATTCTCAAGTATTAGCATCTGAGTTGTCAATTCAACCACACCTGGGAACTTAGTATCTGTAGCAAAGTGTTTAGTAGCAAAGTAATATGATAGTGGCGGTAACGGTAACAATATTAAAGACAACAAAAGTAATGTTTTTGGTATTTTGTAGTGATTGTAACAGTAGCAGCGGAAAAGTAAATAAGCGTAAACCAGTATATGGAAAACTTGTAGGCACCGGATCAATGATGGATAATTATGCCGGATGTGGTTCGTCATGTAATAGTCATAACATAGGGTGACACAGAACTAGCTCCAATTCATCAATGTAATGTAGGCATGTATTCCGTATATAGTCATACGTGCTTATGGAAAAGAACTTGCATGACATCTTTTGTCCTACCCTCCGTGGCAGCGGGTCCTATTGGATACTAAGGGATACTAAGGCCTCCTTTTAATAGAGAACCGAACAAAGCATTAGCACATAGTGAATACATGAACTCCTCAAACTATGGTCATCACCGGAGTGGTCCCGATTATTGTCACTTGAGGGTTGGGATCATAACACATAGTAGGTGACTATAGACGTGCAAGATAGGATCAAGAACAAACATATATTCATGAAAACATAATAGGTTCAGATCTGAAATCATGGCACTCGGGCCCTAGTGACAAGCATTAAGCATAGCAAAGTCATAGCAACATCAATCTCGTAACATAGTGGATACTAGGATCAAACCCTAACATAACTAACTCGATTACATGATAAATCTCATCCAACCCATCACCGCCCGGCAAGCCTACGATGGAATTACTCACGCATGCGGTGAGCATCATGAAATTGGTGATGGAGGATGGTTGATGATGACGACGGCGACGAATCCCTCTCTCCGGAGCCCGAACGGACTCCAGATCAGCCCTCCCGAGAGATTAGGGCTTGGCGGCGGTCTCAGATCGTAAAAAGCGATGAAACTTTCTCTCGATTTTTCTCTCCCGAAAGCCAATATATGGAGTTGGAGTTGGCGCCGGAGGGTCTCCAGGGGCCCACGAGGTAGGGGGCGCGTCTGGGGGCGCCCCACCTCGTGGATGTGGTGTGGGCCCCCTGGTCTTCATCTTTGGCGAGAATTTTTTATTATTTTTTATAAGACATCCCGTGGAGTTTCAGGTCATTCCGAGAACTTTTGTTTTCTGCACATAAAACAACATCATGGCAATTCTGCTATAAACAACGTTAGTCCGGGTTAGTTCCATTCAAATCATACAAGTTAGAGTCCAAAACAAGGGCAAACGTGTTTGGAAAAGTAGATACGACGGAGACGTACCAACTCCCCCAAGCTTAAACCCTTGCTTGTCCTCAAGCAATTCAATTGACAAACCGAAAGAGAAAAGAAAAATTTTACAAACTCGCTTGCTCTTGTTGTTGTACCTATGTCAAGACAAAGATTCAGGTTTTCAGTAAAGATCATAACTAACCACATTTGCAATAACTCCTAAGTCTCATGTTTACTCATATCAATAACATAATCAGCTAGCAAGCCATAATAATAAATCTCGGATGACAACACTTTCTCAAAACAATCATAATATGATATAACAAGATGGTATCTCGCTAGCCCTTTCTGAGAGCGAAAACATAAATGCAGAACACCTTTAAAAATGAAGGACTGACTAGACATTGTAATCCGTGGTAAAAGAGATCCAATCATAGTCATACCTGATATAAATTAACAGTAATGAATGCAGATGACAGCTGTGCTCTCCAACTAGTGCTTTTTAATAAGAGGGCGATGACTCAACATAAAAGTAAATAGATAGGCCCTTCTTAGAGGGAAGCAGGGATTTGTAGAGGTGCCAGAGCTCGATTTTGAAATAGAGATAATTATATTTTGAGCGGCATACTTTCATTGTCAACATAACAACTAAGAGATGATTATATCTTCCATGATAAACAAATTATAGGCGGTTCCCAAACAGAATGTTAAAGTTTATACTCCCCCTCCTCCACAAGCATCAATCCATGGCTTGCTCGAAACAACGAGTGCCTCCAACATTCAACGGGTCCTGTGGGGAGTTTTGTTTGCAATTATTTTGATTTAGTTTGCATAAAGCATGGGACTGGGCATCCCGGTGACCAGCCATTTTCTCGTGAGTGAGGAGCGGAGTCCACTCCTCTTGAGAATAACCCGCCTAACACGGAAGATAAGGGCAGCACTAGTTGATATATGAGCTATTCGAGCATGCAAAACAGAATGATTATTTGAAGGTTTAGAGTTTGGCACATACAAATTTACTTGGAACGGCTGATAACCCACAAGTATAGGGGATCGCAACAGTTTTCGATAAGTAAGAGTGTCGAACCCAACGAGGAGCTAAAGGTAGAACAAATATTCCCTCAAGTTCTATCGACCACCGATACAACACTACGCACGCTTGACGTTCGCTTTACCTATAACAAGTATGAAACCAGAAGTACTTTGTAGGTGTTTTCGGATAGGCTTGCAAGAAAGTAAAAAGCACGAAAATAAAACTAGGGGCTGTTAAGGTAAAGACACAACTAAAGTAAATATAGCGAGTGTGGAAAAGTGATGGTAGGTGTGGCGAAATTGTCCCTTAAGCAATTGACTACTTTACTAGACCGATAGCAAGTTTTATGTGGAGAGGCCACCGCTAGCATGTCATCCCTTACTTGGAATTCTATGCACTTATGATTGGAACTATTAGCAAGCATCCGCAACTACTAACGTTCATTAGGGTAAAACCCAACCATAGCATTAAGATATATTGGTCCCCTTCAATCTCGTATGCATCAATTTCTATGCTAGGTTGAAGCTTCATCACTCTTGCCCTCCAATACATAGTCCTATCAACATACAACTAACCCTATGGTGTGATCCACGCGCGCGCTCATATGATGGGCACCAAAGGACAACAACATAACCTCAAGCAAATTAAATCAATCATAGCAATTCATCAACCACCATTAGGACAACGAAAATCTACTCAGACATCATAGGATGGCAACACATCATTAGAAAATAATATGAAGCATAAAGCACCATGTTCAAGTAGAGGGTACAGCGGGCTGCATTTTAAATTTCTGCGCATAATTTATATATCATCTTGGAGTACACATTTTGTACTAATATTATGTTCTATGCTCAATGAAGAGTTTCTCCATGGATGGCCTATCAATGGTGCTGGATTCTGTCAAGATCTTATATATCCAAATGAATAGTTTTGATCTCGAACAAGATTATTGGCTTGCTGCAATGCTTTCCATGTCCGGAGAAGTTGTATATAAAGGTGATAATTTCACGCACATTGGAAGCCCGCATATAGTGTACTAGAATTAACTGCTCACCTGTTGCTCTTCGACACTCTTCTTTAGACCTTAACTGCTTTTCAATCTTCATGTCTATTTAGGCAACGAGAAAGGTAAGAAAGTTATAACCAATCGGTGGATTCGTAAGCATCGGGATTTTCTCACTTCTCATGAGATTCGATTGAAGACAATAACGCTAGAACGATATGTAGCCAACCGTGCAAACACAAGATTTGTCACATTCTTCCCCTGAATGCGAGGTTACTATTGTCCATCGTGCTTAAGTTTATCTGCAGATGGTTTTGACGGATGGGTATGTCGAAGAGCAAAAAAGGAGTTTCAGTGGGCAAAAGATCTTACGAACGCGTCGGGCTTCTATTTACAACATATTGTGGTCATAATCCAGTAAATTTACGACCCAGACGTTCATTCTATGGACCTGACCGATCCATTTGACCGTGGATCGCCGAAAAACAAGGCTGGAGTTAGATGTTGTTGCCCTTTTCAATCTGGGTTTTTTGTAAACCCGATGAACAATCTACCCTCGTGTTTTGTACAGCTTTGTAAGCTGGAGTTAGATGTTCCTGCCCTTTTCAACTCGGCTGGATCGTCATATTTTCTTTGAAACAAGGCAAATGGCTTGCCATTCGCTTAATTTAGAGTGAAATATTGTAACAAATCACAACCAAGGGAAATAACATCACTCACGCCGGCCGCTTGAGCTCACTGCATTACGTAAGCCAGCGATTAGCCCCACCAAAGACCCACAAACTTATTTCAACTAGCACATCAAATGGGCTGTAAATTTTCATAGGAAAGGCTGCATGACCGTGACAGATTTGGATTCCGACATTTGGGACCTGCGAGGAAATAGCCTATCCAAGGTGGTGTCGACTTACTAGCCAACAACAAACGATTACGCCTACCACCGTTGGATTGACATCCAACATCTGTCATGTATCTTCTATCTCTTGTCTTCTTCTTCCTCCACCGCCCAAACCAAATCACCCGTCGGCTCCGCCGCTCCCGCCTCCCATGGTCGGTCACGCCTCTGCCGCCCTACCATACGTACCCTCCAACGTTGGCCAGTCCCTCCCTCTATTCCCCCACACGTCCTGTTATTCTCCGGCGACGGCAGCCCCAACACGCACCCGTGCCCGAACCAGTCAACCCTCGTACTCCCCTCCACCAGCGACTGGACCGGCGCATCTTCAATGGCTCTTGTTCGTTCCGTCCGAGGCCTCGCCGTCGTCCTCCGCCTTGCGGCCTTGGTTCGCTCGCCGTCTTGTGCGCGCCGCCTCTTGCATTGTCAACGCTGTCAACAACCGAGAGGAACAAGGAGATGATCAGACGTGGAGAGGATGACAAGAGGACCCACCAGCCATGGCGACGCAAGCAAGTGCCTCTATAGTACAAGCCCAAAATATGGTTCCTCCTAATGGTTGGACATCCGGGGCTCACGCCATTGTCAACGTAGTCAATAAACGAGAGAACTACACTACGAGCGGCCGACACCGTGGACCCAAAGAAGTCGCGTAGTTTTTTGAGGAACAAGCGGTTGTTATTTATACTAGTTTTAGCGACGGGTCGTGGTAACAACGGGCTGTGCGGGCCTGTGGGCCCGCCTAGCTGTGGTTTTATTTATGTTTACCACATCATGAGCCTAGTTGTGTTTTTTTTCTTTGAAAATGGCTAGCCCAGTTCTATTTTTTAAAAGAAATGCCCAAACAAGGCCTACTTGCTTTATCGGTTCTATTTGCTGCAAATCTTTCAAGACGATGAGAGTTTCATTCGGTTTGCCCGTAAATGGCTCAGAACATTTATAAAACACATCAAACCGGGAATTAGTTTCAATTTTTTTTCATTACAAGATCTTAAATTCCATTGATTTTTATGCGTGGACAATTATTTGGATTTTATATTTATATAAATTATTTTCAAAATAGTTTTAATGTGAATCGATATTTCTGGATTAAAACAGTTGACCGCACCAAATATGCAAAATTTCGTATACTTTTTAACCGTGGCCACAATATGGGGTGTAATGCTAACAAAAAGAAGATGGGCTCCAAAAACCTTAAAAATTAGCAATGGGCTGTACATTATTAGAAATAATGGCGGATGGGTCAGTATGCTGTTTTCCATGATTTGAGGCTGACTTGTGCGCCTACTACGGTTGACGCCAGATGCTTTCATAAAAAAGGTTGACGCATTACAGCAACGCCTCGTCAACTTAGTCAACACACGAGAGCAAAGGATCGTTGGATGTCCATCCAACGGCTGTCGTCTTCTTCAATCTCTCGCTCTTCATGCTCCACTCAAACAAGTGCCGGTGGATCGCTTCTCCCTCCTCCTGCGGTCGGCTATGCTGCCGCGCAGGCCTCATGGCCCCACCTTGCTCCCATCGCTGGCCTAGCCATCCCTCTACTCACCCACACATGCTGTTATTCTCCGGCGACGGCAGACGAACCAGTAAACCCTCGTACTCCTCCGTGTGGGAAACAACTACCGAGTATTCCTTGGCTCCGTGTCGTTCCCTTCCTAGGCCTCGTCGTCGTCCACCGCCCTAGTGCTCTCGGCGCGGCCTGGTCAACATGGTCAATGAACGACATCCATAAGAAGTGGACTGTACGTGGAGAGGCTGACAACTGGGTCCACGGCCGCACGCAAGGAAATGCCTCCTTATTACGTGCAAAATAATGATTCCTCCACCTGACAGCTAGGACCCACAGGAAGGGCCTTTGTATTTCGTGAAAAAAATGTTCCTCCCGCTGACAGGTCGGACCCACCAGCTATATCTTCGCACGCAAGGAAGTGCCTCCTTATTACGCCCAAAAATATGAATACCCCCTGCTAGCTGGGACCCACCATATTGTTGGGCTGACTTGTGGGCCTACTAAGTTGAGGGGGACGGAGGGCTTTGTCAACTTAGTCAATACTCCAAAGGACCGTATGATGTCCATCCAACGGCCATAGTGCTTCTTCAACCTCTGGTCTTCTTGCTCCAACGCCCAAAGCAGCCGGTCATGCCGCTTTGCTCCGGCCTCCGTGGCGGTGTGCTACCGCCTCTGCCTCCGTGGCCCGGCTCGCGTCGTCCCTTCCTAGGCCTCGCCGTCGTCCACCGCCGTGGTGCTCGCGGCGCGGCGCGGCCTATGTGGTCAACGACCGACGTCCCTCGGACGAGTACTGGACGTGGAGAGACTGGCAGCCGGGTCCACGGCAGCCGCAAGGAAGTGCCTCCTTATTACGCGGAAAATAATTATTCCTCCACCTGACACCGGGGACCCACCGGACGGGCCACCAGTATTTTGCGAAAAAATCATTTCTCCCTGACTGCTGGGACCCACTGGACGGGCCACCGTATTTCGCAAAAAAAACGTTGCCCCCGCTGTCAGCTCGGACCCACCGGAAGTGCCTCCTTATTATGCACAAAAAAATGAATACTCCCCCGGCTAGCTGGGACCCACCTTGGTGGGAGGCTGTCTTGTGGGCCTACTAAGTTGATGGGGACGAAGGGCTCTCTCAACTTAGTCAATATGAACGATTCTAGCTCCAAAGGACCGTGACGATGTCCATCCAACGGTCAGTAGTGCTTCTTCAACCTCTGGTCTTCTTGCTCCAGCCGCCCAAAGCAGCGCCCGTCGTCAGCATGCTCCTGCCTCCGGTGCGGCTATGCCGCCATGAGGCCTCACCGCCCCTACTATTCCCACCTGGCCAGCCCTCATGGCGACGGCAAGCCTCACACCACGGTCGAACCGGTGAACCCTCGTACTCCTCTCCACACGGGCTTCCACCGTCAAGCGTCTTCCCGGCTCCGTGTCGCCCCTTCCTAGGCCTCGTCGTCGTCCACCGCCCGTGGTGCTCTCTCAAGGGCGTGGTCAACGTGGTCAAGGAACGACTTCCGTCGGAAGAGTACTCAGACGTGGAGAGGCCGATACCGGGTCCACGCCACGCCCAGCTCTTTGTGATTTGCCAAGTAAGTCGCTTTGTCGTGCCTGTTGGGCTGCAAATCTTTCAAGACGAGGAGAGCTTTCATCTGGCCGGGCCGAGAAAATGGCCCATCAGTAATGAGAAATGGGTTGTACATTTTTAAAACACATCAAACCGGCAATTAGTTTCAAATATTTTTTTCATTCAAGATTTTAAATTACATTGATTTTTATGCGTGGAGAATTTGTTGGATTTTATATTGATATACATTTATTTTTAAAATCAGTTTGAATGTGAGTCAAAATTTCGGGATTAAATACAGTTCGGACCGCACCGAAATATGCAAAATTTCATATAAGTTTTTAACCGTGGCCACAATATGGGTTGTATGCTAACAAAAAGAATATGGGCTCCAAAAAAACCTTAAGAATTAGCAAATGGGCTGTAAATTATTAGAAATAATGGCAGATGGGTCAATGTCTGTTTTCGATGATTTGAGGCTTTCCTAAAAAGGTTGACGACAAGCAAAGTGACGGTTGGATGTCCATCCAACGGCCGTCGTCTTCTTCAATCTCTGCTTCTGCTCCAAATTACCAAACAAGCGCCGTGGGATCGCTCACTCCCTCCTCCTCGCTGCCGTGTCATGCCACGCAGCCTCACCGCTCCATCGTACTCCCATTGCTGGCCTAGCCATCCCTCTACTCACCCACACTGCTGTTATTCTCCAATGACGGCAGACGAACCAAGAACGTCAGACAACAGATTCTCGGCGTGGGGAAACAACCGCCGAAGTCTTCCCTGCCTCCGTGTCGTCCCCTTCCTAGGCCTCGCCGTCGTCCACCGCCGTGGTGCTCTCGGCGCGGCCTTGTCAATGTGGTCAACGACCGACTTCCATCGGAAGAGTACTGTGCGTGGAGATGCTGAAAGCCGGGTCCACGTCCGCAGCAAGGAAGTGCCTCCTTATTACGTGCAAAATAATTATTCCTCCACCTGACAGCGGGGTCCCATCGGATGGGCCACCATATTTCGTGAAAAAACGTTTCCCGATCGCCGGGGACCCACCAGCTACACCTTCGCACGCAAGGAAGTGCGCCCAGCAAAAACACGATTCGCCCCGGCTGCCGACCCACCCGCTACATCCTCGCACGCAAGGAAGTGCGTCCGCAAAAAACGATTCGCCCGACCGCCGGGACCCACCAGCTACATCTTCGCAGTAAGGAAGTGCTCGATACGGGACCCACCTGGTCGAAGCGTACGTAGCGTTGTCTTTCTGGTCGCGAACGTGTACGTACAAATATACTGGTGAATGTAGAGGCGCACACGTGTCGTAGTATAGGCACGCACGTAGCATGTACACGTACGTACGGTGGCCAGGGTGCAAGAAAGAAAATACGACCACGTATGTGTATATACGAGCGGGGTCTCGAACGCCTACTCGCGCATACGTACGGCGAGGGCTCGTGTACATGGCTGGGTCGGAACGGAGAAACAACGTCGTCGTCGTGTTCATGGGGAGGCAACGGAATGCGTCGTGTTCATGGGGAGGCAACGGAATGCGTCATGTTCATCGGGAGGCAACGAACGCGGGAGCCAACCGACCGGGTCGGAACGGAATGCGTGGTCGTGTTCATCGGGATGGCTTGGACGGAACAGCGATGGAACGAGGCTGGCGTATCGCATGAACGGAGGAAACGGACCTCCGACATTCGGAACAGGGTCCTGTTGATCGGGAGGGGTGTGGCGTCATCAAAAGCGGAGGAAGCGGACCTCCTACGGTCAAACGGGGTCCTGTTGATCGGGAGGTGTGGCGCATCGCAAAACGGAGGAACGGACCTCCCACGATCGAAACGGGGGTCCTGTTGATCGGGAGGAGTGTGGCGTACCACAAAACGGACGAAACGGACTTGTGTTGGAGCGCTACGGTCGAAACGGGGGTCCTGTTCATCGGGAGGGGTGTGGCATATGATGTCTACTACACAACCTTCTTCTTTAGACGTTGTTGGGCCTGCAAGTGCACAGGTTTGTAGGACAGTAGCAAATTTCCCTCAAGTGGATGACCTAAGGTTTATCAATCTGTAGGAGGCGTAGGATGAAGATGGTCTCTCTCAAACAACCCCGCAACCAAATAACAAAGAGTCTCTTGTGTCCCCAACACACCGAATACAATGGCAAATTATATAGGTGCACTAGTTCGGCGAAGAGATGGTGATACAAGTGCAATATGGATGGTAGATAAAGGTTTTTGTAATATGAAAATATAAAAACAGCAAGGTAACTAATGATAAAAGTGAGCGTAAACGGTATTGCAATGCTAGGAAACAAGGCCTAGGGTTCATACTTTCACTAGTGCAAGTTCTCTCAACAATAATAACATAGATAGATCATATAACTATCCCTCAACATGCAACAAAGAGTCACTCCAAAGTCACCAATAGTGGAGAACAAACGAAGAGATTATGGTAGGGTACCAAACCACCTCAAAGTTATTCTTTCCAATCAATCTGTTGGGCTATTCCTATAAGTGTCACAAACAACCCTAGAGTTCGTACTAGAATAACACCTTAAGACACAAATCAACCAAAACCCTAATGTCACCTAGATACTCCAATGTCACCTCAAGTATCCGTGGGTATGATTATACGATATGCATCACACAATCTCGTAATCATCTATTCAACCAACACATAGAACCTCAAAGAGTGCCCCAAAGTTTCTACCGAGAATCACGACGAGAACGTGTGCCAACCCCTATGCATAGGTTCATGGGCGGAACCATAAGTTGATCACCAAAACATACATCAAGTGAATCACGTGATATCCCATTGTCACCACAGACACGCACGGCAAGACATACATCAAGTGTTCTCAAATCTTTAAAGACTCAATCCGATAAGATTACTTCAAGGGGAAAACTCAATCCATTAAAAGAGAGTAGAGGGGAGAAGAAACATAAGATCCAACTATAATAGCAAAGCTCATGATACATCAAGATCGTGCCAAATCAAGAACACGAGAGAGACAGAGAGAGAGAGAGAGAGAGAGAGAGATCAAACACATAGCTATCGGTACATACCCTCAGCCAGAGGGTGAACTACTCCCTCCTCGTCATGGAGAGCGCCGGATGATGAAGATGGCCACGGTGAGGGTTCCCCCCCTCCGTGGTCTTAACAGGTCCCGATTGGTTTTTGGTGGCTCTGGAGGTTTTGCGGCGGTGGAACTCCCGATCTATCTTTTGTTCTGGAAGTTTTACGATACGTAGGTATATATGGGTGCAAGGGGTACGTCGGTGGAGCCTCGGGGGCCCCACAAGGCAGGGGGCGCGCCCCCCACCCTCGTGGCCAGCTCCCGTATCTTCTGACGTAGAGTCCAAGTCTATCCGGTGGCTTTCCTTCCAAAAATAACTTCTCTAGTTGACTTCGTTCGCTTCGACTCATTCGATATTCCTTTTCCTCAAACACCGAAATAGGCATAAAATAACAAATCAAATTTGGGCCTCCGGTTAATAGGTTAGTCCCAAAAATAATATAAAAGTGTATAATAAAGCCCATAATCATTCAAATCACATAGTAATATAGCATGAATGCTTCATAAATTATAGATACATTGGAGACGTATCAGCGTACCGCAAAACGGACGAAACGGACTTGTGTTGGAGCGCTACGGTCAAAACGGGGGTCCTGTTCATCGGGATGGTGTGGCGTACCGCAAAACGGGACTCCACGAGATACTGTTCATCTCCACCGTCGACCTTCTCCAGCCTCCACGGGCTACCGTCGACCTCCTCCAGCCTCCACGGGCTCCTGGTCATCCAGCCTCCACCACGCGCTACTCCACCGGCCATCGCTCAACCACCCCTCCACCGCCTCACTGTTCATCCAGCCCTCCACCATCTAATCGCTCATCCAGCCCTCCACACCACGGGTCCTATTCAACCACCTCTCCACGGCCACCCCTCCACCGCTCATCGCTCATCCAGCCCTCCACACCACGGGTCCTGTTTCATCCAGAGGCAACGCCACCGCCACCGCTTATCCAACCCCCCGCAACGCTCATCGCTCATCCAACCGATCGGCTTCGCTTAGCGGCAGAGCGGCGAATCGCCCATCGGGTTCGCCAACAGCTATTGATCGATCGCTCGGGTTCGATAGCGTAGATCGCAGGTGCAATCGCCGGGTTCGATTAGAGCCCAACGCCTCGCTCGGGTTCGATTAGAGCCAACGCCGCACGTGTACAAGAGAACGCGCATCGCCGCCTCCGACCTCCCACCGTGAATCGGAAATCCTCAAATTTTCCTCCCCTCGCTTCTACCACGGTTTTTTCCATCATGGACGGCCCAAAGAATGTCATGCAACTGCGTCTCCGGCCCGCCCAGGACGAAAAGCCCATTTTCTGTCATGATTTTTTTGTCATAGAAGTAGGAGCCCACCACATCTATGATGATACCGGGTTTTGTCACAATTATCGTCATAGATGTGTCATATGTATGACAAATTTTTTTTTCGTTCGGCCCAAAATGTCATGGATGTGTCTTTTTTTTGTAGTGTAGATATCGAAGAATATGCTTCACAGCCTTATGGTGTGATTCCTTTGGTGTAGCTTGAAATCGGGCACACATGCAAACACTAAGCATAATATCTGGCCTAGATGCACATAAATACAATAGAGAACCAATCATGGAGCAGTATACCTTTTGATCGAAGTCAATACCATTTTCATCAAGGCATAGATGGCCATTTGTGGGCATTGGAATTTTGACCCTTTGCAATCTTGCATGCCGAATTTCCTTAGTACATCCTTGAGGTATTTCTCTGAGATATGAATATGCCATTCGCTGTTGATTTAATTTGAAGACCTAAGAAGAATTTCAATTCTCCCATCATAGACATTTGATATTCTTCACTCATCATATAGGCAAATTCATCACTGTAACGTTGGTCAATACAACCAAAGATAATATCATCAACATAAATTTGGCACACAAACAATTCACCATCATAAGATTTAGTGAAAAGAGTAGGGTCAAGTGAACCGTGTTTGAAGCATTTCTTCATGAGGAATTCCTTTCAAGTATCATACCACACCCGAGGGGCCTGCTTGAGGCCATAGAGGGCCTTATTGAGTCTGAAGACTTTGTCAGGATGCTTTGGATCTTCAAAACTGGGGTTGAGCAACATATACTTCTTCCTCAAGCTTACCATTGAGGAATGCACTTTTCACATCCATTTGATATAAAGTGATATCATGATGGTTAGCATAAGCAAGTAATATGCGAATAACCTCAAGTCTAGCAACAGCTAAAAAAGTTTCATCGAAATCAATTCCTTCAACCTGTGTGTAGCCTTGAGCTACAAGCCGTGCCTTATTCCTCACCACAAGGCCATTTTCATCTTGCTTGTTGCGGTAGATCCACTTTGTGCCAATGATATTGTGCTTGTGAGGACCTGGGCGATTAACCAGTTCCCAGACGTTGTTCAGCTTTAACTGATGTAATTCTTCTTGCATAGCTTGAATCCACTCAGGCTCCAGAAATGCTTCGTCTACCTTAGTGGGCTCGGTGATAGAGACGAAAGCAAAGTGCCCACAAAAGTTAGACAAATGTGAAGCTTTTGAGCATGTGAGAGGACCTGGAATGTTGATGTCGCTGATGATTTTCTCAATCTGCACTTCGTTGGCAACGCGAGGATGAGCGGCCTGTCGTCGAGTAATTTGATCAGCATTTTCTTCAGCACCATTTTCTTCAGGTGCATCAACATGATGTTCTTCACGTTCTGGAATGATTTCTTCAACAGATTCTTCGGTAGGAATGACATCCTCAGTGGCTTTGAACTTGATAGATTCCTCAGGTGACTGTTCATCTAACACAGAAGGTAGGTGCTCTCTTTGCGAGCCATTACTTTCATCAAACCGCACATCTATAGTTTCAACAACTTTGTGAAGAATGTTGTTGAAGACTCTGTAGGTGTGCGAGTCCTTTCCGTAACCAAGCATAAAACCTTCATGTGCTTTCGGTGCAATTGAGTTGTGATGAGGATCTCTAATCCAACATTTAGCACCGAAGACTTTGAAATAACTCACATTGGGTTTCTTGTCAGTGAGGAGTTCATAAGCAGTCTTCTTAAAGAATTTGTGAAGATATACCCTGTTGATGATGTGGCACGCAGTATCAATTGCCTCAATCCAGAAACGACGAGGCGTCTTGTATTCATCAAGCATAGTGCGAGCCATCTCAACAAGAGTCCTGTTCTTGTGTTCCACGACACCATTTTGCTGAGGAGTATAAGGAGCAGATAACTCATGAGTAATACCGAGTTCATCAAGATAGTCATCAAGACCAGAATTCTTAAACTCGGTTCCATTATCACTTATGATGTGCTTGATCTTCACACCAAAGTTGGTTGAAGCCCTCGAAGAAAATCGTTTGAAGACTTCCTGCACCTCATGTTTGTAAGTGACAATATGCACCCATGTGTAACGAGAGTAATCATGAACAATAACAAAGCCATATAGAGATGCATCATTTGTAACTGCCGAATAATGATTAGGACCAAAGAGATCCATGTGAAGCAATTCAAATGGTCGAGTAGTAGTCATGATAGTCTTCGCTGGATGCTTGGCCTTTGTCATCTTTCCGGCTTCACAGGCTCCGCATAAGTGATCCTTGAGGAATTTGACATTCTCAATGCCAATGACATGCTTCTTCTTCGCGAGCGTGTGCAGATTCCTCATGTTGGGGAACGTAGTAATTTCAAAAAAATTCCTACGCACACGCAAGATCATGGTGATGCATAGAAACGAGAGGGGAGAGTGTGTCCACGTACCCTCATAGACCGAAAGCGGAAGCGTTAGCACAATGCGGTTGATGTAGTCGTACGTCTTCATGATCCGACCGATCCAAGTACCGAATGTACGGCACCTCCGAGTTCAGCACACGTTCAGCTCGATGACGTCCCGCCAACTCCGATCCAGTAGAGCTTCACAGGAGAGTTCCATCAGCACGACGGTGTGGTGACGGTGATGATGTTGCTACAGACGCAGGGCTTCGCCTAAGCACTGCTACGATATGACCGAGGTGGAATATGGTGGAGGGGGGCACCGCACACGGCTGGAATAGATCAACAGATCAACTTGTGTGTTCAGAGGTGCCCCCCGCCTGTGATATAAAGGAGTGGAGGAGGGGAGAGGGCTGCCTCACGGGCGCGCCTCGGGAGTCCTATTCCCACCGGGAGTAGGATTCCTCCCCTTCCAAGTAGTAGGAGTAGGAGACAAGGAAGGGGAAGAGGGAAGAGAAGGAAGGAGGGGGCGCCGCCTGTCGGTGTCAAAACCGGCGGATCTGGGGTAGGGGGTCCCAAACTATGCATCTAAGGTGGATGGTAACAGGAGGCAAGGGACATGATATTTACCCAGGTTCGGGCCCCTCTCTATGGAGGTAATACCCTACTTCCTGCTTGATTGATCTTGATGAATATGAGTATTACAAGAGTTGATCTACCATGAGATCGAAGAGGCTAAACCCTAGAAGCTAGCCTATGGTATGATTTTTGTTGTCCTACGGACTAAACCCTCTGGTTTATATAGACACCGGAGGGGGCTAGGGTTACACAGAGTTGGTTACAATGTAGGAGATCTTCATATCCGTGACGCCAAGCTTGCCTTCCACGCCAAGAGAGTCCCATCCGGACACGAGACGAAGTCTTCAATCTTGTATCTTCATAGTCCAACCGTCCGCCAAAGGATATAGTCCGGTTGTCCGGATACCCCTAATCCAGACTCCTCAAGAGCCCCTGAACCAGGCTTCAATGACGATGAGTCCGGCGCGCAGATTGTCTTCGGCATTGCAAGGCGGGTTCCTCCTCCGAATACTCCATAGAAGATTTTGAACAAAAGGATAGTGTCCGGTTCTGCAAAACAAGTTCCACATACCATCGTAGAGAGAATAATATTTCCACAAATCTAATCTGCCGATGCATTATAGCATGACATCACACCAGGGCCCGGTCATTATTCGAACCGTTTTTCACAACCAGCCACCGCACATATCGCGAGGCAGTTTCCTAGGCACGTCTTGTCGAAGCAGAGATCGTGTCCCCTTATCACGGGGTTCTCATCAATACGGACGTGGGTAACCCAACCGTGCCATTAATTACAGTGCTTGGGGATCAAGCGAGCTTTGCTAGGCAAGTGGGGGCACAGTTTCGTCCACCTTTATAAAGGGATAAGGACTTCACCTTCTTCACCCACGCCTTCTTCCCTCTCGCATATCCATTCTTGCGCACTCGAGCTCCAACGCCCAAGCTTGCACCCTTTCTCCTCGAACCGCTTCAATCATGTCTAGAGCGGGAGGCAAGTGGATGAAATCCTCCGTCACGGAGGAGGACATCAAGAAGCTGCGAGGAGCCGGATACTTGGCCGCGGACATCGCGCACCGGCTGCCCGACGCGGAGCAGATCGTCCCTACCCCGGAACCTTACGAGAGGGTAGTCTTCCTCACCCACTTCGTCCGCAGACTGGGATTTCCTCTCCACCCATTCGTCCGGGGCCTCATGTTCTACTACGGGCTGGACTTCCATGACTGGCCCTCAACTTCATCCTCAACATCTCGGCGTTTATCGTCAGGTATGCGAGGCCTTCCTCCGCATTCAAATTTCACTTCACTGTGGTCAAGACCTTCAATGTCAAGCCGAAGGTTGTAGGCGGCCAGCAAGCGGAATGCGACGGCGCCATGGTGGGAAAAATGCCCAATGTCACATGGCTTGAGGGCTCCTATGTGGAGACCAGAAAGGGGTGGCAATCGCGGTGGTTCTACATCACCGAGCCGCGTGACACCAACTAGGTGGCGGCCCCTGAGTTCTGATCCGGCGTCTCCACGCGGCTCACCTCCTGGAAAGAGAAGGGCCTGTCCTGGGGTAGCCCGGTAGAGCTAACCGGACTCCAGACCTGCATCATGAACATGATGAACAGGAAAATCAAGCTTGTCAACGTGGTCCAGGTCATGCTCTTCCGCCGGATCCTCCCGCGTCAACAACGGGTAGTCAATTTGTGGGAGTTCGACCCAGCCGAGCACCAGACGCTGCAGGAGCTTTTCGACATGACGCACAAGGACATCTGGGAGGTGTTGTTTAAAGGCGCCGAGGTACCTCCTCCCCTTACCGAGGACCGTGGACTCAGCGCAAAGCGCCACGCCAATCTGGTAGGTTTTTACACATCACAAGATGTTTAGTTTCCTCAGTTTAATCATAAGCAGGATCTAGGCCCTTATGCCTTTGACAGGACTGGGGGGAGATGGTCGAGCGGATTGACTGCCCAGCCCCCCTGCCCGAAGATCCAGCAGACGCTCTCCTAACGGAGATGTTGACTCTGGCACCTTACGAGGTGACAGCGAAGACGGCCAAGAAGAAGGCCATGGGGACCCGACAGGGTCTCCGGTGCAAGGTTGTGTTGGACTCATCGTCCGACCACTCCGAGGCGCACTCCTCCCACGATGACGAGGAGGAAGAGGAAAATTCTCCCCCAGCCGGGGGAGACAAGAAAAGGAATGCCGCCCCAACCGGGGAGGCCGAAGGGTCCAAGAAAGAGAGGACCTTCCTTCCGGACTGCTCCACAACCGCCACCCACAACGACGACGAATGGCTGCCCAGGGACAAGCCCCTGGCGCAGTCATAAGTATCCGAATACCATAATAATTCTTGATATATTTTACCGCACTGCCTCTCATCACGCCGAACATGATTATGCAGCCCGCCCCGAGCCCATATCAACGTATCTTCGTCGGATGGTTCTTTGGACCCGTCGGATATGAATAGTGATTCACTTTCGACCGCCTCCACCCCTCGCCCTACGGACAACATCGAGGTGTTGTCTCAAAGGGCACCGAGCCGGGGAGGTAGTCTCGAGGCGCCTCAAAGGCGACATTCCGGACCACAGGCGCAAAGGGAGCAAGACTTCCATGGGCTCGAGAGTTCGGCCTCCGGCCGAACACCGCCCGGAACCTTCAGTGGTTCCGACTCGAAGCGACCCCTGCGAAGAGGGGCAAGCCGCTTGCGGGTGACCTCTGTCCATCCAGAGGCATCGGACAACTTGCCGGAAGCACTCCAAGGCGCTTCCATCAACGAAGAACACCGCACTATCATGAGTGCGGTGATGGAGAGGTTCGATCCGCCAAAAGCGGACTAACTGAAGCTTGCGCCACCTCCTAACAAAGCTTTGAGGTAAGTAATTAAATTACAGGAAATATCATCAGAGCAGACAGTAGCCCCTAATGCTCGCTTATGCTCACAAGAAAAGCGGAATAGAGGATCGAATAATAACCGCAGGAGTCTAATTATGGTATGTCTATGTGAATCTACAGGCTTCCATGCTGGCCGCTACCGCACGTATTGCGGAGGTCGCCGCACTACAGTGGGACTTTGAGCGATCCAAGGAAGAGCTCGGCCTTTCCAAGAGGCAGCTCGAGGAGAACAAAGGTAAGCAATACCTTGTCAATATGAAAAAAGAAAGAGTTGGTTGCAGAATAATAGGATCATCATGAATTTTGCCAGGGGCCACGACCGAAGTGGTGACCCTCAAGAGGGCGTTGTCCGAGGCTGAAAACAAAGCAGCCAAGTAGCACGCTGAGCGAGAAAGACACGAAGCCCGGGTAGGTGAGGTGCAGCAAGAGCTCCAGGTGCTCGTCAAGAAGCATGAGTCCCTGGAGCTTGACTCGAGGACGCGAGAGTCCGAGCTTGCCCAGGCCCTTGAAAGTGCAAAAAATGCCAAGGCCGAAGCCCATAAGGCCCTCCAGGAAGTTGAGGCAGTGAAAAAGATAGCGGCGGGCAAGGCATTTACTATGAAAAGTAGGCATGCGAAAGAAAATTTCCTTTTACTTACCCGAGTTCAGAGCTCTCTAGGAGCATTCGCAGATCTGCCACGTAGTGTGTCTGACGCCGCGGAGTTCTACCGAGCCGAGGAGGGAAGCTCGACGGAGAAGTTGTTCTAGTCTCAGTATACTGGGACCGAACACCCGATGCCCGTGAGCGACCAGCTGAAGCAACTGGTCGAGCTCCACAAGGCGGCCGAACAGGCCATGAGGGGCCTTATAGTCCGGATGTGGCCTGGCGATTCCCTTCCCAACAGCTAGGCCTGGTGAGGCGGCTTGTAGATGCCTTCCCGCGGCTGGAAGTCATCAAGCGGTCCGTCTGCATCGAAGGTGCACGCAGGGCTCTTGCCCGTGCAAAGGTGCACTGGGCGAAGATGGACGCCGAAAAGCTAGTGAAGGAGGGGCCAGAGGCAAGGAGCATCGCCACCCGAAATGTATTATGGAAGTGTCTCAAGGGTGCCCGACTTGTGGCGGACGAATGTACCAAAGATGTAATCTTTGAATGAACTTGCTCATGTGATCCTTGTGTTTATGAAAACTAGTTCATGTGCGTTATGCAACGCTTTTGTATTTAAAATATTACCTTCTGTGTGGTCGTTTATAAATTCTGAGAGTTGCTAGTCGTCGGCTTCTGCCCCCATGCAACTAGTGCTGGGGTGTTCGGGATAAATCTGAGCACTCCTTTTCCCATTCTTGGGTCCTTCGAGGGAGGTGTTCAGCGCAACGAACCAGGCAATCGGACTATAATGCTTTATCGCTCTCACTTAGCCATAGAAGTCTATAATTTTAAATTTTGGTGAAGCCCCTAGTCTTCGGAAAGCCAAATTTGGGGCGCTATACATGCCTAAGCCAGACAAGGACGGCTCCTCGCCCGAAGCGGAAAAAGTCTTTAGGGTCTTGAGACCTCCCGAACAGCGACCAGCTCTCGCCTCATCATGACAGTCAGTTTTAGCTTTCTCTACTGAGGTGCTCGGCCGGAAGAACCGGGGCACAATCGCAGTAGTTATCCTAGTGCTACCTTAGCCGATATAGCGGAAGTAAGGTACCACAACATGGGAGCCGAGCAAACCCAACTATTGACCCAAGGCATGATTCGGAGCTGATGCATATAATGCTATATGTTCGGGGTGCCACACTGTCGAAAGTGTTCGGACTTCTTACGCCGAATTATGGGGTATACGGAAGCCCCTCGCGTATTGGCCGTACCACGATTGTAATGGGTGCTGATTGTCATAGATAAGCATATATATAAAAGAATATAGGATGTAATAATAGACTAGTACTATGCATTGTTTATTTAATAAATGCGTTAAAGCATACTGATACAAGTGGTGCGGTAAGCAAACAATAGGACTATTTGACATGTCCCATCCAAGGGCAAGATGCGGACTGGTATCTTAAAACAGGTATTTAGCTCGTTATCAGAGACCACCTGGGGATTTCGTTGTACGACGTGGCTTCCTGCCTCCTTGGGTGTATCATGTGTCCGGCTACCGCACTGCCGGATAAGGCTTCCAGAGAGTAGAGTCCTGAAAGAGAGAGAGAGAGAGAGTTAAGAAGGTAGTGAGCCCCTAGGGCGGTTAAACCGCATTGTGGGACACGCCATGATCGTGCCCCCGCCTATACCCATGGTATTTTCAATGCGTAATTATGCACGCGTTGGACGGACTTTGCCGTTGTACTAAGACTAGGGCGGGGACCGAATTGCTAGGCGAGCTCTGAGAGTGCCAGGCAATCCTGTTGCAGAATATTCTGGATGCGCTTGACGGTGTCCGGGGGCTTGATCGCCGAACTGGTGTGTTGCCTCAAAAGGCTACTTTGTGCTTCTGCTGCGAGGGCCGCAGTGTGCTCCTCCGTACGGAGCGAGCGTTCTATGTTTCCATTGACTGTGTTGACCCCCCTAGGTCCTGGCATCTTGAGCTTGAGGTATGCGTAATGCGGTACCGCATTGAATCTTGCAAATGCGGTGCGCTCGAGTAGTGCGTGATAGCCGCTACGGAATGGGACGATGTCGAAGATTAACTCCTCGCTTCGGAAGTTGTCCAGAGATCCGAAGACCACTTCCAGTGTGATTGAGCCCGTACAATGGGCCTCTACACCTGGAATAACGCCTTTAAAGGTCGCTTTTGGTGGGTTTGATCCTCGAGGGTCTATACCCATTTTGTGCAATCATATCCTGGTAAAGCAGGTTCGTCTTGCCGCATGATCCATAAGGACTTGAGTGAGGTGATATCCGTCGATGATTGGGTCTAGGACCAATGCAGCATATCTGCCATGATGGATACTTGTGGGGTGGTCCCTACGACCAAATGTGATCGGACTAGAGGACCATGGGTTGAACTTTGGGGCGACGGGATCCATCGCGTATACGTCCCTTAGTGCACGCTTCCGTTCTCTTTTGGGGATGTGGGTTGCGTATATCATGTTTACTGTCCTCACTTGTGGGGGGAACCTCTTCATCTTCCGTGTTCACGGCCGTGGCTCCTCCTCGTCATCAATGTGCAGCCCCTTGTCCTTGTCTTCAGCATTTTACTTGCTGGCCTGCTTGAACACCCAGCATTCTCTGTTGGTGTGATTGGCTGGCTTATCGGGGGTGCCGTGTATTTGACACGAGCGGTCGAGTATGCGGTCCAAACTGGACGGGCCCGGAGTACTTCTTTTGAATGGCTTTTTCCGCTGACCGGATTTAGAGCCTCTGAATCCGGCATTGACTGCCGTGTCTTTGGAGTTATCACCGTTGCTGTGGTGTGGCCTGCCGTTGCTGTCCTTGGTATTCGAAGTGCCAAGGTTCCTTGATATGTTATTGCTACGAGCCAGCCAACTATCCTCTCCCACGCAAAAGCGGGTCATGAGTGTCGTGAGGGCTGCCATTGATTTCGGCTTTTCCTGGCCGAGGTGCCGGGCGAGCCACTCTTCACGGATGTTGTGCTTGAATGCCGCTAAGGCTTCTGCATCTGGACAGTCGACAATTTGGTTTTTATTCGTTAGGAACCGTGTCCAAAATTGCCTGGCCGATTCCCCTGGCTGCTGAATTATGTGGCTCAAGTCATCGGCGTGTGGTGGTCGCACATAAGTGCCCTGGAAATTGTCGAGAAATGCGTCTTCCAGATCCTCCCAACAGCCGACGGAGTCTGATGGCAGGCTATTCAGCCAATGCCGAGCTGGTCCTTTGAGTTTTAACGGGAGGTACTTGATGGCATGTAGATCATCACCGCGGGCCATGTGGATGTGGAGGAGGAAGTCCTCAATCCATACCGCGGGATCTATTGTACCATCGTATGATTCGATATTTACAGGTTAAAAACCTTCTGGGAATTCGTGCTCCATTACTTCGTAAGTGAAGCATAGGGGGTGTGATGTGCCTCTGCGCTGGGCTATGTCGCGACGCAGCTCGTAGGAGTCCTGCTTGCTGTATTCGGCCCATCCGGAATTGCTTTTACTATATCCGGCGAGGCAGTCACCGTCCCTTGTGGGGGCACGGCCCCGTGATCCATAGATCGATGATACGTCTCCAACGTATCTATAATTTTTGATTGCTCCATGCTATATTATCTATTGTTTTGGACTATATTGGGCTTTATTTTCCACTTTTATATTACTTTTGGGACTAACCTATTAACCGGAGGCCCAGCCCAGAATTGCTGTTTTTTTGCCTATTTCAGTGTTTCAA
This sequence comes from Aegilops bicornis, assembly GCA_021605145.1. Classification (NCBI taxonomy): domain Eukaryota; kingdom Viridiplantae; phylum Streptophyta; class Magnoliopsida; order Poales; family Poaceae; genus Aegilops; species Aegilops bicornis. The sequence goes on from CM038670.1 coordinate 631,400,010, forward strand.
AGAAACGGAATATCAAACAGAGTCCAAACGGAATGAAATCTTCGGGAACGTGATTTTCTCATCGGATAAGACCCAGGAGACTTGGACCCTCCGTCAAGAAAGCTCCGAGGCGGCCACGAGGGTGGAGGGTGCCCCCCTAGGGCGCTCCCCCTACCTCATGGGCCCCTCGAGGCTCCACCGACGTACTTCTTCCTCCTATATATACCTACATACCCCCGTCAGATCAGATACGGAGCCAAAAACCTAATTCCACTGCCGCAACTTTCTGTATCCACGATATCCCATCTTGGGGCCTGTTCCAGAGCTCCGCCGGAAGGGGATTCCACCACGGAGGGCTTCTACATCAACATCATAGCCTCTCCGATGAAGTGTGAGTAGTTTACCTCAGACCTTCGGGTCCATAGTTAGTAGCTAGATGGCTTCTTCTCTCATTTTGGATCTCAATACAATGTTCTCCCCCTCTCTCGTGGAGATCTATTCGATGTAATCTTCTTTTTGCGGTGTGTTTGTTGAGACCGATGAATTGTGGGTTTATGATCAAGATTATCTATGAGCAATATTTGAATCTTTTCTGAATTCATTTATGTATGATTGAGTTATCTTTACAAGTCTCTTCGAATTATCCGTTTGGTTTGGCCAACTATATTGGTAGTTCTTGCAATGGGAGAAGTGTTTAGCTTTGGGTTCAATCTTGCGGTGTCCTTTCCCAAAGGATGAGGGGCAGCAAGGCACGTATTGTATTGTTGCCATCGAGGATAACAAGATGGGGTATTTATCACATTGCATGAATTTATTCCTCTACATCATGTCATCTTGCTTAAGGCATTACTCTGCTTTTCATTAACTTAATACTCTAGATGCATGCTTTGGATAGCGGTCGATGAGTGGAGTAATAGTAGTAGATGCAAAGTGAGTCGGTCTACTTGTCTCGCATATGATGCCTATATACATGATCATACCTAGATACTCTCATAACTATGCTCAATTCACAATTGCTCAACAAGAATTGCTCACCCGCCGTAAAATACCTATGCTCTTGAGAGAAGCCACTAGTGAAATCTATGGCCCCCGGGTCTATTTTCATCATATTAATCTTCCTATGCTTTATTATTGATTTGCTCTTTACTTTGCCTTTTATTTTACTTTGCATCTTTATACCAAAAATACCAAAAAATATTATCTATCATCTCTATCAGATCTCACTCTCGTAAGTGACCGTGAAGGGATTGATACCCCCTATTCGTGTTGGTTGCGAGGAGCTATTTGTTTTGTGTAGGTACGAGGGACTCACGCGTGGCCTCCTACTGGATTGATACCTTGGTTCTCAAAAACTGAGGGAAATACTTACGCTACTCTGCTGCATCATCCTCTCCTCTTCGGGGAAAACCAGCGCAAGCTCAAGACGTAGCAAGAAGGATTTCTGGCGCCGTTGCCGGGGAGTCTCTGCACAAGTCAACATACCAAGTACCCATCACAATCCCTTATCTCTCGCATTACATTATTTGCCATTTGCCTCTCGTTTTCCTCCCTCCCACTTCACCATTGCCGTTTTATTCGCCCTTTTTCCGTTCGTCTTTTCATTTGCCTTGATGTCTTACTTGCCTCGCTTGCTAGTTTGGTTAAAATAGTTGAGTATTTATTCCTAAACAGAGAAGCTAATATCTATGGATCCTCATCCGCTTGCCAATCTTTTTAAGAGATCCAATTATGATGAACCAATTCCTAGTGATTTGGATGCACTAGATTATCTTTATAAGGTTTTGCCTGAAATCCGTAAATCTGAAAAGTGTGATGAAGTGCTTTATGAAGTGATTCACAATAGTTCTTTGAATAAAAAGCATGATTGCAATGATTTTATTATAAATTCTATTGATGTAAATTATGCTAATACTATGCAAAACCCTAAGCTTGGGGATGCTAGTTTTGTTATGTCCAATAGTCATGATTGGGGAGATTCTTCTTATGATCTTGAAAATTTATTCAAGACCCATGATGAATATAAGATTGATAATAATGTTTGCAATAATATTGAAAGTGGGTTTGGAAGAGTGTCAACTTTAGATCCCACATATTTGGATAACATTCAATCTTATGAAATTTTTGATAAAGGTGGGCTTGGAGAAATCATGACTTTAGTTAATGATAATCCCACTATTTTGGAAGAGTGTCAAATTCGCATGCATGTGGATCGTGTTGAGAATATGTTATGTGATAGCTATTTGTTGAATTTTCTTATGATCCTACATGTAATTATTATGAGAGAGGAAAATATGGTTATAGAAATTTTCATGTTACCAAATTACCTCTCGTAATGTTGAGATTGCTATTGTTCCTTTCCGCTTCCTTGCATATGCTAGTTTTTGCTTGCCGTGATAATTTGTTTGCCTATAATATGCCTATGCATAGGAAGTATGTTAGACTTAAGTGTGTTCGTCACATGTTTTATGATGCTCTCTTTGTGCCTCAATTCTTGTCTTTCTTGTGAGCATCATTGAAATCTCAATGCCTAGCTAAAAAGGCTTTAAAGAAAAGCGCTTGTTGGGAGACAACCCAATATTTTTCCTTGTTGCTTAGTAATAAATAATCCATCTACCTTATGTTTATATGTGGTTTTATGTTTTAATTAGTGTTTGTGCCAAGCTAAACCTATAGGATCTTCTTGGATAATAGTTATTTGATCTTGCTGTAATTTCCAGAAACTTTCGGTTCACGAAAACAATTGTTAAAAATCACCAGAACGTGATAAAATTGTGATTTCAATTGCTTCTGATCAATAAACAAATTGCCTAGGTCGTCCTATTTTTTTTGAATTTTTGGAGTTCCATAAGTTTTCGTTAGTTACAGATTACTACAGACTGTTCTGTTTTTGACAGATTCTGTTTTTCGTGTGTTGTTTGCTTATTTTGATGAATATATGGCTAGTAAAATAGTTTATGATCCATAGGGAAGTTGGAATACAGTAGGTTTAACACCAATATAAATAAAGAATGAGTTCATTACAGTACCTTGAAGTGATCTTTTGTTTTCTTTCGCTAACGGAGCTCACGAGATTTCTGTTCAGTTTTGTGTTGTGAAGTTTTCAAGTTTTGGGTGAATTTTTTTTGATGGATTATGGAACAAGGAGTGGCAATATCCTAAGATAGGGGATGCCCATGGCACCCCAATGATAATCCAAGGACACCAAAAAGTCAAAGCTTGGGGATGCCCCGGAAGGCATCCCCTCTTTCGTCCACTTTCATCGGTAACTTTACTTGGAGCTATATTTTTATTCACCACATGATATGTGTTTTTTTTTGGAGCATCTTGTATTATTTGCGTCTTTGCTTGTTAGTTTACCACAATCATACTTTCTGTACACACCTTTTGAGAGAGCCATACATGAATTGGAATTTGTTAGAATACTCTATGTGCTTCACTTATATCTTTTGAGCTTGATAGTTTTGCTCTATGTGCTTCACTTATATCTTTTGAGCTTGATAGTTTTGCTCTAGTACTTCACTTATATCTTTTAGAGCACAGTGGTGGATTTGTTTTAAAGAAACTATTGATCTCTCATGCTTCACTTAGATTATTTTGAGAGTCTTAAATAGCATGGTAATTTGCTTAATAATAATATGCTTGGTATTCAAGATTTGTAGAACTTTCTTTTGAGTGCGTTGAATACTAAGAAAAGTTTGATGCTTGATAATTTTTTTGAGATATGGAGGTGATAATATTAAAGTCGTGCTAGTTGAGTAGTTGTGAATTTGAGAAATACTTGTGTTGAAGTTTGCAAGTCCCGTAGCATGCACATATGGTAAAGGTTATGTAGCAAATTTGAAACATTAGGTGTTATTTGATTGTCCTCCTTATGAGTGGCGGTCGGGGACGAGCGATGGTTTTTTCCTACCAATCTATCCCCCTAGGAGCATGCGCATAGTGCTTTGGTTTTTGATGGCTTGTAGATTTGTGCAATAAGTATGTGAGTTCTTTATGACTAATGTTGAGTCCATGGATTATACACATTCTCACCCTTCCATCCTTGCTAGCCTCTTCGGTACCGTGTATTGCCCTTTCTCACATTGAGAGTTGGTGCAAACTTCGCCGGTGCATCCAAACCCCGTGATATGATACGCTCTTTCACACATAAACCTCCTTATATCTTCCTCAAAACAGCCACCATACCTACCTATTATGGCATTTCCATAGCCATTCCGAGATATATTGACATGCAACTCTCCACCATACCGTTCTTCATGACACATTCATCATTGTCATATTGCTTAGCATGATCATGTAGTTGACATAGTATTTGTGGCAAAGCCATCATTCATAATTCTTTCATACATGTCACTCTTGATTCATTGCATATCCCGGTACACCGCCCGAGGCATTCATATAGAGTCATACTTTGTTTTAGTATCGAGTTGTAATCATCGAGTTGTAAATAAATAGAAGTGTGATGATCATCATTTTCTAGAGCATTGTCCCAAAAAAATCTAAAAAAAAGAAAGGCCAAAGAAAAAAAAAGAAGGCCCAAAAAAAGGGGCAATGCTACTATCTCTTTTTCCACACTTGTGCTTCAAAGTAGCACCATGTTCTTCATATAGCGAGTCTCATATATTGTGCTTCAAAGTAGCACCATGCTCTTCATATAGCGAGTCTCATATATTGTGCTTCAAAGTAGCACCATGTTCTTCATATAGAGAGTTTCATATGTTGTCACTTTCATATACTAGTGGGAATCTTTCATTATAGAACTTGGCTTGTGTATTCCAACGATGGGCTTCCTCAAATTCCCTAGGACTTCGTGAGCAAGCAAGTTGGATGCACACCCACTTAGTTTCTTTTGTTGAGATTTCATACATTTATAGCTCTAGTGCATCCGTTGCATGGCAATACCTACTCCTTGCATTAACATCAATTGATGGGCATCTCCATAGCCTGTTGATTAGCCTCGTTGATGTGAGACCTTCTCCTTTTTTGTCTTATCCACATAACCCCCATCATTATATTCTATTCCACCCATAGTGCTATGTCCATGGCTCGCGCTCATATATTGCGTGAAGGTTTATAAGTTTGAGATTACTAAAGTATGAAGCAATTGCTTGACTTGTCATCGGGGTTGTGCATGATGAGAGCATTCTTGTGTGACGAAAATGGAGAATGACTAAACTATATGATTTTGTAGGGATGAACTTTCTTTGGCCATGTTATTTTAAGAAGACATAATTGCTTAGTTAGTATGCTTGAAGTATTATTATTTTTATGTCAATATGAACTTTTGTCTTGAATCTTTCGGATCTGAATATTCATACCACAATTAAGAAGAATTACATTGAAATTATGCCAAGTAGCACTCCGCATCAAAAATTCTCTTTTATCATTTACCTACTCGAGGACGAAAGGTGAATTAAGCTTGGGGATGCCTCGATACGTCTCCAACGTATCTATAATTTTGATTGCTCCATGCTATATTATCTATTGTTTTGGACTATATTGGGCTTTATTTTCCACTTTTATATTACTTTTGGGACTAACCTATTAACCGGAGGCCCAACCCGTAATTGCTATTTTTTTGCCTATTTCAAAGGTTTCAAGAAACGGAATATCAAACGGAGTCCAAACGGAATGAAATCTTCGAACGTGATTTTCTCATCGGATAAGACCCAGGAGACTTAGACCTCCGTCAAGAAAGCTCGAGGCGGCCACGAGGTGGAGGGCGCGCCCCTAGGGCGCGCCTCACCTCGTGGGCCCCTCGAGGCTCCACCGACGCATTTCTTCCTCCTATATATACTTACGCACTTCACGGATCGATCACGGAGCCAAAACCTAATTCCACCGCCGCAACTTTCTCAGATCCACGAGATCCCATCTTGGGGCCTGTTAGGAGCTTCTGCTTGGGAAGGATTCCACCATGGAGGGCTTCTACATCAACATCATAGCCTCTCCGATGAAGTGTGAGTAGTTTACCTCAGACCTTCGGGTCCATAGTTAGTAGCTAGACGGCTTCTTCTCTCTTTTTGGATCTCAATACAATGTTCTCCCCCTCTCTCGTGGATATCTATTCGATGTAATCTTCTTTTTGCGGTGTGTTTGTTGATACCGATGAATTGTGGGTTTATGATCAAGATTATTATGAGCAATATTTGAATTAATTCTTTTATGTATGATTGAGTTATCATTACAAGTATCTTCGAATTATCCGTTTGGTTTGGCCAACTAGATTGGTAGTTCTTGCAATGGGAGAAGTGTTTAGCTTTGGGTTCAATCTTGTGGTGTCCTTTCCGAGTGACAGAAGGGGCAGGAAGGCACGTATTGTATTGTTGCCATCGAGGATAACAAGATGGGGTATTTATCACATTGCATGAATTTATTCCTCTACATCATGTCATCTTGCTTAAGGTGTTACTCTATTTTCATTAACTTAATACTCTAGATGCATGTTGGCTAGCGGTCGATGAGTGGAGTAATAGTAGTAGATGCGGTGAGTCGGTCTACTTGTCTCGGACGTGATGCCTATATACATGATCATACCTAGATACTCTCATAACTATGCTCAATTCTGTCAATTGCTCAACAGTAATTCGTTCACCCACCATAAAATACCTATGCTCTTGAGAGAAGCCACTAGTGAAATCTATGGCCCCCGGGTCTCTTTTCATCATATTAATCTTCCTACGCTTTATTATTGCTTTGCTCTTTACTTTGCCTTTTATTTTACTTTGCATCTTTATACCAAAAATACCAAAAATATTATCTATCATCTCTATCAGATCTCACTCTCGTAAGTGACCGTGAAGGGATTGACAACCCCTATTCGCGTTGGTTGTGAGGAGCTATTTGTTTTGTGTAGGAACGAGGGACTCGCTACCGCCTCCTACTGGATTGATACCTTGGTTCTCAAAAACTGAGGGAAATACTTACGCTACTCTGTTGCATCATCCTCTCCTCTTCGGGGAAAACTAACGCAAGCTCAAGACGTAGCAATCGATCTAGCGTGTTTTTCCCTGTCTTCCAATACGTCTCGCAGGTCTCGCGTGTTTCCCATTGCCTTGGTATGTTTGTTTGAATGGCGACGGGATGCAGGCTAATTTTCAGGCCATACTGCCTCTCTATCTCGACCACGAGGTGGCCGATCAGCCGTCGAACGCGGGGTGACCTATGGTAGGGCGTTCGAGTTCGTACTCCTGAGCCGCAAGGACTTCAGTCCATCTATCTGCTAGCAGATCCTGATCAGCTCGAAGCTGTTGCTGCTTTTTCCTCAGGCTGTTTGCTGGGGCTATAAGCCGGCGCTTAAAGCGCTCCTGCTCGACGGGATCCTCAGGTACGACAAATTCTTCATCGTCGACGGTCGCTTCGTCTTTGGAGGGAGGCATATAGTTGTCGTCCTCCATTTCTTCCTCTGCCGCTCTCTTAGGAGGGCTGGCTTGTTCATCCTCCGGCTCTTGATCATTCTGGAGGGGGTTGTCATCATCTTCGGCACTGTCCGGAGTACTGTTATCTCCTGTGCCGGTATCACCGCTTTTGCTGTGGCGGGACTTAGAGCAGCGCTGCTGACGTCGGCGCTGGGGTTGCTTCTTGGAGGGGCCGTCCTCCGTTGTCTTGTCGCCATTGCCCTCTTTGGGTGTATCCACCATGTATATATCAAATGATGAGGTGGCAGTTCAGTGTCTTGTGGGCAGTGGTTCCTGTGCGTCTCCGGCATCGTTTTCCATACCATCGATGCCTTCGGAGTCGAAGTCGAGCATGTCGGTTAAATCGTCGACAGTGGCTACTAAGTGGGTGGTGGGTGGGGATTGAATTTCTTCGTCATCCGCATCCCACTCTAGCCGGACATAGTTCGGCCAAGGTTCTCCAGACAGGGAGAGAGATTTTAATGAGTTCAGTATGTCGCCGAATGGCGAGTGCTGAAAGATATCTGTGGAGGTGAACTCCATGATCAGCGCCCAATCGGTTTCGATAGGTATGGGCGCGGGTGGCGCGGAGTCCGTGGCTGAGGACGAGTCCAGCAGTTCGGCAACACGGCTCTCATGAAGGGTAAGGTCGGTATTCGGCTCTATTGCCATTGGGGGTGCGGCCTCCATGGCGGAGTCTATCCTCCCGTCCTCGGATGGCGCGATCTGCTCCGGACTAGAGGCCGGAGTAGTTGCTGGCGTGATCTCCCGAACACCATCCGACGGCAGAGCTATATCGTGCTCATCGTGATCGTGCGGCACACCTAGCATGGGCCCGAATCCATCGAAGATCAAGTCTCCGCGGATATCGGCAGTGTAATTCAAGTTTCCGAACCTGACCTGATGCCAGGGGTGTAGCTCTCGATCTGCTCCAGATGGCCAAAAGAGTTGGCCCGCAGTGCGAAGCCGCCGAACACGAAGATCTATCCAGGAAGGAAAACCTCACCCTAGACCGCATCATTGTCGATGATCGAAGGGGCCATCGAACCTTGCAGCAACGACACAGTGGAACTCTCAATGAAAGCACCAATGTCGGTGTCAAAACTGGCGGATCTCGGGTAGGGGGTCCCGAATCGCGCCTAAGGTGGATGGTAACAGGAGGCAAGGGACACGATGTTTACCTGTGTTCGGGCCCTCTCTATGGAGGTAATACCCTACTTCCTGCTTGATTGATCTTGATGAATACGAGTATTACAAGAGTTGATCTACCACGAGATCGAAGAGGCTAAACCCTAGAAGCTAGCCTATGGTATGATTGTTGTTGTCCTACGGACTAAATCCTCCGGTTTATATAGACACCGGAGGGGGCTAGGGTTACACAGAGTCGGTTACAACAGAAGGAGATCTTCATATCCGTATCGCCAAGCTTGCCTTCCACACCAAGAGAGTCTCATCCGGACACGAGACGAAGTCTTCAATCTTGTATCTTCATAGTCCAACAGTCCGGCCAAAGGATATAGTCCGGCTGTCCGGATACCCCTAATCCAGGACTCCCTCACCGCCCCTCCCCCTAGTCCAATTCGGACTAGTCATTGGGGGGGCGCGGCCTGCCTCTCTCTCTCTCCCCTAAAGCCCAATAAGGCCCATATACTTCTTCCCCAGTATTCCCGTGACTCCCCGGTACTCCAAAAAATACCCGAACCACTCGGAACCTTTCCGATGTCCGAATATAGTCGTCCAATATATCGATCTTTACGTCTTGGCCATTTCGAGACTCCTCGTCATGTCCCCGATCTCATCCGGGACTCTGAACTACCTTCGGTACATCAAAACACAAAACTCATAATACAATCATCACCGAAACTTTAAGCGTGCGGACCGTACGGGTTCGAGAACTATGTAGACATGACCGAGACATGTCTTCGGTCAATAACCAATAGGGAAACCTGGATGCTCATATTGGCTCCTACATATTCTACGAAAATCTTTATCAGTCAAACTGCATAACAACATACGTTGTTCCCTTTGTCATCGGTATGTTACTTGCCCGAGATTTGATCATCGATATCTCAATACCTAGTTCAATCTCGTTACCAGCAAGTCTCTTTACTCGTTCCGTAATACATCATCCTGCAACTAACTCATTAGTTACAATGCTTGAATGGCTTATAAAGATGTGCATTACCGAGAGGGCCTAGAGATACCTCTCCGACAATCAGAGTGACAAATCCTAATCTCAAAATACGCCAACCCAACAAGTACCTTCAGAGACACCTGTAGAGTACCTTTATAATCACCCAGTTACGTTGTGATGTTTGGTAGTACACAAAGTGTTCCTCCGGTAAACGGAGTTGCATAATCTCATAGTCATAGGAACATGTATAAGTCATGAAGAAAGCAATAACAACATACTAAATGATCAAGTGCTAAGCTAACGGAATGGGTCAAGTCAATCACATCATTCTCCTAATGATGTGATCCCGTTAATCAAATGACAACTCATGTCTATGGTTAGGAAACTTAACCATCTTTGATTAACGAGCTAGTCAAGTAGAGGCATACTAGTGACACTATGTTTGTCTACGTATTCACACATGTAGTATGTTTCCAGTTAATACAATTCTAGCATGAATAATAAACATTTATCATGAAATAAGGAAATAAATAATAACTTTATTATTGCCTCTAGGGCATATTTCCTTCAGTCTCCCCCTTGCACTAGAGTCAATAATCTAGTTCACATCGCCATGTGATTTAACATCAACAGTTCACATCTTTATGTGGTTAACACCCATAGTTCACATCGATATGTGACCAACACCCAAAGGGTTTACTAGAGTCAGTAATCTAGTTCACATCGCTATGTGATTAACACCCAAAGAGTACTAAGGTGTGATCATGCTTTTCTTGTGAGATAATTTTAGTCAACGGGTCTGTTACATTCAGATCCGTAAGTATTTTGCAAATTTCTATGTCTACAATGCTCTGCATGGAGCTACTCTAGCTAATAGCTCCTACTTTCAATATGTATCCAGATTGAGACTTTAGAGTCATCTGGATCAGTGTCAAAACTTGTGTCGACGTAACCCTTTACGATGAACCTTTTGTCATTTCCATCATCGAGAAACATATCCTTATTCCACTAAGGATAATTTTGACCGTTGTCCAGTGATATACTCCTAGATCACTATTGTACTCCCTTGCCAAACTCACTGGTAGGGTATACAATAGATCTGGTACACAACATGGCATACTTTATATAACCTATGGTTGAGGCATAGGGAATGACTTTCATTCTCTTTCTATCTTCTGCCGTGGTCGCGCTTTGAGTCTAACTCAATTTCACACCTTGTAACACAGGCAAGAACTCTTTCTTTGACTGTTTCATTTTGAACTATTTCAAAATCTTGACAAGGTATGTACTCATTGAAAAAACTTATCAAGCGTCTTGATCTATCTCTATAGATCTTGATGCTCAATATGTAAGCAGCTTCACTGAGGTCTTTCTTTGAAAAGCTCCTTTCAAATACTCCTTTATGCTTTCCAGAAAATTCTACAATATTTCCGATCAACAATATGTCATTCACATATATTTATCGTAAATGTCAGTAGTGCTCCCACTCACTTTCTTGTAAATACAGGCTTCACCGCAAGTCTCAGATAAAACTATATGCTTTGATCAACTCATCAAAGCGTATATTCCAACTCCGAGATGCTTGCACCAGTCCATAGATGGATCGCTGGAGCTTGCACATTTTGTCAGCACCTTTAGGATCGACAAAACCTTCTGGTTGCATCATATACAACTCTTCTTTAAGAAATCCATTAAGGAATGTAGTTTTGACATCAAATTGCCAGATTTCATAAAATGTGGCAATTTGCTAACTGATGACCCACAAGTACAGGGGATCTATCGTAGTCCTTTCGATAAGTAAGAGTGTCGAACCCAACGAGGAGCAGAAGGAAATGATAAACGGTTTTCAGCAAGGTATTCTCTGCAACCACTGAAATTATAGGTAACAGATAGTCTTGTGATAGGATAATTTGTAACGAGCAACAAGTAACAAAAGTAAATAAAGTGCAGTGATATGTCTCCAACGTATCTATAATTTATGAAGTATTCATGCTATTATACTATCCTTCTAGGATGTTTTATATGCATTTATTTGATATTTTATATGATTTTTGGGACTAACCTATTAACCTAGAGCCCAGTGCCAGTTTCTGTTTTCTCCTTGTTTTAGAGTATCGCTGTCAGTGTACAAAAGTAGGGGCTCTGCTTTTGACCCCTTTACTTGTGCACGGGCAGTCAGAGCCTCCCGCCACGGCCACGCATAGATATAGCAGGAAAGGGGAGCTGGAGAGAAGCCAAAGCCACGAGGACAAACGAAGCAACAACAAGGACCAAGGCCACAAAGATCAGATAGGCGTAGCAGGTTCCCCTGGCAAGGTCCCTTGCTAGGGCAGCCTCAACAGCCCCGGCAAGACCCTTGCCGGGGCAGATCGCCCACGCCAGCCGAAGTGAGCCGCCCTTGAGCCCACCAACGCTCGACAAATGCGTTGGGACAGGGCTCGGGAGGCACCTCCGTGGTGGCATGCAGATCTTTGTGAAGACATAGAATGCTCAAGATCAAATGAGGATAAGAGGGCAACCATCCTCGCCGAAGAAACCCACAAGACCCCCGGCAAGACCCTTGCCGGGGAGGCCAGCGTGCCACTGCAAGACCCTTGCCAGGCCACCTGACAAGGCCCTCGCCAAAGCGCACTAGCAGGGCCACTGCCAGGCCCACACCAGATAAGTCTTCGCCGCCGTTCGCATGCAGCTGCCAACCCAACCAGTCGGGCAGGCACCTGCGTGGCGGCATGCAATCCTTTGTGGAGGCTCCACCACCGCGCCACCTCAACTGCCTGCCTGCCTACATGGCACCGCATGCATCACTGGCTAGGGCGCGTGTCGAAGAAAGGAGGAGCGGCGACGGATGGGACGGACCTCGCTCCCGTCCCCAATAAAGAAAGAGGACACCTAAGCGATGCATTAAATGCATCTTGTCCTGTAATACGAGGGACAACCTCGCAACACTGAACCCTTTCCACCTCCTACTTGCCACTGTGGCGACCCCTTTTCCTATAAAAGGAGGCCCGAGGCGACCAGGAGAAGGATTCGGCTCTTTGGAACCTCGCAGCACCTAGAGCTAGTGCGACAGCTCAAGAACACTAAATACATCCACCAAAGTAGGACTAGGGTTTTACGCACCTTTGCGGCCCGAACCAGGGTAAAATCCCTTTGTGTTGTCTGCTCGTCCCGCTCTTCTCACGATCCCCGCGCCCCGCAACTGTAGAAGGGATTCTAGTGATCCCATAGGTGTCGTTTTCGACCTCCGGCAAGCGCACCTCTTCGGGGTGTTGCGCTCCCGTTGAGGACGTGTCAGAGAGCTCCGCTGGCAAGAGCAAGAAGTCCAGAGCCATGCCACCAGAGACCAAGAAGGTGCCCGTCAAGGAGAACGGTACGGGGGAGTTTTTACCATAAGCTCCACCCTCGACGGCAAATAGGAAAGCGAGCTCGTCGCCTTCCTGCGGGCGAATGTCGATGTGTTTGCATGGCAAGCCTCCGACATCCCCGGCGTTCCCAGGGAGGTGATTGAGCACCACCTTGCTGTCTGTCCTCATGCGCGACCCATCAAGCAGAAGGTCAGGAAGCAAGCTCTCGAGAGGCATGAGTTCATCGTGGAGGAAATCAGAAAGCTAGAGGCGGCAGGCTTGGTGAGAGGAGTACTCCATCCAACGTGGTTGGCCAATCCGTTAGTGGTGTGCAAGGCAAATGGAAAATGGAGGCTGTGTATTGATTACACAAACATCAATAAGGCCTGCCCAAAGGATCCTTTCCCGTCGTCGCGCATTGACCAGATTGTTGACTCCACGGCTGGGTGTGACCTCTTATCGTTCCTGGACGCCTACTCAGGATACCACCAGATCTTCATGACAAAGGAAGACGAGGAAAAGACAACATTCATCACCCCACGTGGTACGTATTGCTTTTTACGGATGCCTTCGGGTTGAAGAGTGCTGGCTCAACCTTTGCAAGAGCAGTCCAAATTGGTTTTGAGCACCAACTACATAGAAATATGGAAGCTTATATGGATGATATAGTGGTCAAAACCAAGGACAAAGCAACGCTCGTGCAAGATCTGGAGGAAACATTTGGGAACCTACGCAAGATCAACCTCAAATTGAAACCTGAGAAGTGTGTCTTCGGCGTCCCGTCCAGCAAGCTTCTCGGGTTCTTTGTGTCCCAGCACGGGATTGAAGCAAACCCAGATAAGATCAAAGGCCATTGAGCAGATTGGGGCACCCAAACGGATCAAGGACGTGTGTCGGCTCACTGGCTGTGTTGCTGCCATGAGCCGGTTCATCTCCAAGTCCGCGGAGCATGCCCTTCCTTTTTTCAAGATCTTAAAAAAAGCAGGGCCGATGGAGTGGACCCCAGAGGCCGAGGCAGCGCTGCAAGATTTGAAGAAGTACCTCTCCTCTACCCCAAAGGTCTTTGGTTGCGCCCAAACCACAAGAACCGTTGCTGCTTTATCTAGCGGCAACGAATCAGGTGGTTAGCGCCGCACTAGTGGCGCAGAGAGAGGTTGATGAGGAGACAGCAGCAGCAGCAGAGTCGACGGTTGGCGGGCCGGAACCCTCCACAGCAGGGCTCAACCTCGGCAAGGCTGAACCCCCGGCAGGGTTCGGCCCGGCAAGACTGGCGCCCGTATGACGGGACCCCGGCAAGGCTGAACCCCGGCAGGGTTCGGCCCCAGTAAGTCTTGGCGGAGTTTGTTGCAGAATGGACCTCGACGCCCGATGAAGAGGTACGAGAGACCACTCTCCCCGACAAGGAAATGAGTAGCAATTGGATCATGTACTTTGATGGTGCCTTCTTGCTGCAAGGCGCCGACGCTGGTGTGCTGCTTGTCGCACCCACCGGAGAGCACCTCAAGTACGTCGTCCAGATGCACTTCCCCCAGGAGATGTCAACCAACAACACCGCCGAGTACGAGGGCTTGCTTGCCGGTCTCAGGATTGCGGTGGACCTCAGGGTTAAAAAGCTCATCATTAGGGGCGACTCATAGCTCGTCGTCAGGCAGATCAACAAAGACTATCAAATCCCGTTGATGGAAGCTTACGTAGATGAGGTGAGGAAACTGGAGGAGCGCTTTGAAGGTATAGAAGCAGAGCATGTCCCTCAGGCGGAGAATGACATCGCCGATTACCTGTCAAAGCGCGCTGCCCTCAAGCTACCTGTAGAATCAGGTACTTTTGTGCTTCAGTTAACTCAGCCATCCGTTGAGCCATCGACCGGGCAGAACAAGCGGAGGAAGCTAGGCCTTGGCAAGTACTTCCCCATCGAGCTTCCCAGGGCCGCCGGCGAAGATGTTGTCGTGGATGCCAATCCTGCCGCGAGGCGACCGACTCCGTCAGGACCTCTGGTCATGGCCGTGGAGGCGGCCGCCCCCGTAGCAGAAGAAATGCCTTTGGTCCTTGTCGTCGAGCCACAGGCTCCGGCATGGGCACAACACACCGTACGATTCCTTTAGAAAGGAGAGCTTCCTGAGGAGCAGGAAGAGGCGGAAAGAGTAGCCCACCGGGTCTGCCCTGTGCAGTTAAATGCCGATAACGAGCTATACTGTAAGAAGACCGAATGGGGTGAAATTTAAGTGCATCTCCGGAGGAAGGACTAAAGCTGTTGGCGAGAGATACATGGAGGCATATGTGGCTCCCACATAGGGTCGAGGGCCCTTGCCGCAAGGCTTTCTGCAACGCTTCTTCCGCCCACCACCCTCCACTACAAAAAAGACACATCCATGACCTTTTGGGCCGAACGAATTTTTTTTCTGTCATACATATGACACTTCTATGACGATAATTGTGACAAAACCCGGTATCATCATAGATGTGGTGGGCTCCTACTTCTATGACAAAAACTCATGACAAAAAATGGGCTTTTCGTCTTGGGCGGGCCGGAGACACAGCTGCATGACATTCTTTGGGCCGTCCATGACGGAAAAAACCGTGGTAGAAGCGAGGGGGAGGAAAATTTCGGGGAGTTGCTGGTTACGGTGGGAGGTCGGGGGCCAAGCGATGCATCGCTTTCTCTCGTGACACGATGCGTGTAAAAGTAGGTATTGGCTCTAATCGAACCCAAGCGAGGCATTGGGCTCTAATCGAACCCGAAAGTGATTGCACCGCAGTTACGCTACATCGAACCCAAGCGATCGATCGATGGCTGTTAACTGAACCCGATGCAGCGATTCCTTCGATACTGCTGCTAACTGAAGCCGATCGATTGGATGAACAGTAAGCATTGCGGCGGGGGGGGGGGGGGGTGGATTAACAGTGAGCGGTGGCGTTGCCTCTGGATGAACAGTAGACGGTGGAGGGGTGCCCGTGGAGGGGTGAATGAACAGGACCCCGTGGTGTGGAGGGCTAGATGAATAGTTGAAGGTGGAGGGGTGCCCGTGGAGGGTGGTTGAATAGTAGCCGGTGGAGTAGCGCGCGGTGGAGGCTGGATGAACAGGAGCCCGTGGAGGCTGGAGGAGGTCGACGGTAGCCCGTGGAGGCTAGAGGAGGTCAACGGTGTAGATGAACAGTATCCCGTGGAGTCCTGCTTATGGCACGCCACACCCTCCCGATGAACAGACCCCCGTTTCGACCGTGGCGCTCCAACACAAGTCCGCTTTCGTCCGCTTTTGTGGTACGCCACACCCTCCCGATCAACAGACCCCTGCTTCGACCGTAGGAGGTCTGCTTCCTCCGCTTTGGCGGTACGCCACACCTCTCCCGATCAACAGGACCCCTGCTTCGACCGTAGGAGGTCCGCTTCTCCCTTTTGCGGTACGCCACACCCTCCCGATCAACAGACCTCCGCTTTGATCGTAGGAGGTCCGCTTCTCCGCTTTGCGGTACACCACACCCTCTCGATCAACATGACCCTGCTCCGAACGTAGGAGGTTCATTTCCTCTCACAGCGATACGCCAGCCTCGCTTTCCATCGCATGTTTCGGCCCAAGCCGGTTGGCTCCCACGCCGTTGCTGTTCTCCCGATGAACATGACGCATTCCGTTGCCTCCCCATGAACAGGACGCATTCTGTTGCCTCCCCATGAACACGACGACGATGCTGTTTCTCCGTTCTGACCCAGCCATGTACACAAGCCCTGGCCGTACATATGCGCGAGTAGGCGTTCGAGACCCTGCCCATATGTACGTGACGCGGGTCAGATTTTCTTTCTTGCACCCTCGCCAGACGTGACGTATACATGCTACGTGCGCCTCTAGTACGACACATGCGCCGCTTCTACAACGACCAAGATGTACGTGCATACCGTCATGACCGTAATGACAACGCTACATACGCTTCGACTAGGTGGGTCCCGACTGTCAGGCACTTCCTTGCCTGCGAAGATGTAGCTGGTGGGTCCCAACAGTCAGGGGGTGAATCGTTTTTTGCCTGGACGCACTTCCTTGTGTGCGAAGATGTAACTTGTAGGTCCCAGCAGTCAGGGGGGTGAATTGTTTTTTTGCCCGGACGCACTTCCTTGCGTGCGAAGGTGTCGCTGGTGGGTCCCAGCGGTCAGGGGGGCGAATCGTTTTGTTTTTTTGCCCGGACGCACTTCCTTGCGTGCGAAGATGTAGCTGGTGGGTCCCAGCAATCAGGGGGAAACGTTTTTTTTGGCGAAATACAAGGGTCCGTCCGGTGGGTCCTAGCTGTCGGTGGAGGAATCATTATTTTCGTGTAATAAGGAGGCACTTCCTTGCTGCGCCCGTGGACCCGGTATCGGCCTCTCCACGCATCTGATCCATGTTCGATGGAAGTCGTTCCTTGACCACGTTGACCACGCCGCCGAGAGCACCAGGCGATGGGACGACGGGCAGGCCTAGGAAGGGACGACGGGAGCTGGGAAGACGCGGCAAAGCCCGCGGAGAGGAGTACGAGGGTTCACCGTTCGGCTGCGGTGTGAGGCTGCCGTCGCCGTAGGGCCCGGCCAACGGTGGGAATAGTAGGGGCGGTGAGGCCTCCAGCAACCTGACCGCCACGGAGGCAGGAGCATGTGGCACGACCGGCGCTGCTTTGGGCGGCCGAGCAAGAAGACTAGAGGATGAAGAAGCACTACGGCCCTTGGATGGACATCGACGGTCACCGGAGCTAGAATCGTTCATATTGACTAAAGTTGACAAAGGCCCCGTCCAGCCAACTTAGTAGGCCCATTAAGTCAGCCTCCCACCATGGTGGGTCCTAGCTAGCAAGGGAGTGTTCATTTTTTGTGCGTAATAAGGAGGCACTTCCGGTGGGTCCGAGCCGACAGCCTGGGAACGCGTTTTTACAAATACGCTGTGTCGGTGGGTCCCAGCAATGAGGGGAAAGCGTTTTTTCGCCAAAATAAGTTGGCCCGTCCAAGAGGTCCCTCTGTCGTGTGGAGGAATAATTATTTTATGCGGCGTAATAAGGAGGCACTTCCTTGCAGCCGCCGACCCAAATTGTCGGCCTCTCCACGATAGTACTCTTTTCGATGGAAGTCGGTCGTTGACCACGTTGACCACGCCGCGCCGAGAGCACCAGTATGGTGGTCCTGACGAGGGCGAGGCCTAGGAAGGGACGACACGGAGCCGGGAAGATGCAGCAGCTGGTAGCCCGCGCGATGTGAGTACGAGGGTTCACTGGTTCGGCTGGCGTGAGGCTCCCATCGCCGCAGAATAACAGGGGTGTGGGTGAGTAGAGGGATACCCGGGCCAGCGGTGGGAGTAGTAGGGGCGGTGAGGCCTCATGGCATCACAGCCGGCCACGAGAGGTAGGAGCACGCTGCACGATCGGGCGCTGCTTTGGGCGGCTGGAGCAAGAAGACCAGAGGTTGAAGAAGCACTATGGCCGTTGGATGGACATCGTACAATCACTGGAGCTAGAATCGTTCATATTGACTAAGTTGACAAAGCCCTCCGTCCCCGTCAACTTTGTTGGCCCACAAGTCATCCTCCCACTATGGTGGGTCCCAGCTAGCAGGGTGGGTATTCATTTTTTTGCGCGTAATAAGGAGGCACTTCCTTGCGTGTGAAGATATAGCTGGTGGGTCCGACATGTCGGCGGGGGGGACGTTTTTTTCGCGAAATACAGAGGCCCTTCCGGTGGGTCCCAGCTGTCAGGTGGAGGAATCATTATTTTGTGCGTACAGTCCACGGCCGATGGATGTCGTTCGTTGACCATGTTGACCAGTTGCCGAGAGCACCATGGCGGTGGACGACGAGGCCTAGGAAGGGAACGACACGGAGCCGGGAAGACTCGACAATGTTTGCCCATGCGGTGGGGAGTACGAGGGTTCTTGGTCCCTGCCGTCGCCGGAAAATAACAGGAGGTGTGGGTGAGTAGAGGAATGGATCGCCAAAGAATGAAGTAGGGTGGGGTGGTGCGGCCTGTATGCGGCAAAGACAGCCACGGAGGCGGAGCAGCAGTCCCACCGGAGCTGGTTTGGGCAGCTGGAGCAAGAAGATCAGATATTGAAGAAGCAGCATGGCCGTTAGATTAACATCCAACGGTCACTACTGCTAGAATCGTTTATGGACTAAGTTGACAAAGCCAAAGTACACGTCAACCTAGTAGACCCACAAGTCAGCCTCCAAATCTGTCCCAAACAGCATACAGCCCAAAATTTCTAGCCAGATTCAAATTAATTTTAAATCTAAATATACCTTAATTTAAATTCAATGAAATTTTACCCGCACAAAAACAATGAAATTTAAAATATCAAAATCCGAAAGAAAACAGTATTTGGGAACTAATTGCCTGTTTGCTGTATTTTTTTTCATTTTACAGCCCATTTATTATTACTTATAGCCCATTTCATAGCCCATTTCTTATTACTTATAGCCCATTTTCTAGGCAAAATGCATCCCTCCTCGTCTTGAAAGATTTCCGGCCCAACAGGGTGTAGAAAAGCAAGTAGGCCTATGTTGGTTATTCTGCAAAAAACTAAATAGCTGGCTAGCCATTTTTTAGAAAGGAAAAAAACAAACTGGGCTGGTCATGTGCTAAACATATGAAATAAAAGCACAGGCTAGACGGGCCATGGGTCCCGCACAACCCAGTTGATACCCTTCTCCGTCCCGAAAAAACAAATTATCAAGACGCTACTTGGGTCCCTCTTGTCATCCTCATCATGTACAAATATCTCCTTATTCCTCTTGGTTGTTGACCATGTTGACAACACCGGAGGGCGGCGCTGCGGCGAGCGAACCAAGGCGGAGGACGATGGTGAGGCCTCGGACAGGAATGAACAGGAGCCGAGGAAGATCACAGCCAGCCGTGGGAGGCGGGAGCAGGCGGTCCCGCTGGCGCTGGTTTGGCTTTGGCGGCTCGAGGAAGAAGAGACTGAAGAAACGCGACAGACGTTGAATGTCAATCGAACGGTCAAGGTTGGCACAATCGTTTTTTGACTAAGCGGACACCAAGTAGCATACTTTTTATATATATGAAGAAAACTGCGAGGAAAATGCGTTAAATGCTGCCGTCCTCCTCACAGGGAACGTTCGCCACATAAGTGACTAGCACCCTTGGTTTTCAACCGAGAGGTCTTGGGTTTGAGTCCGAGGAACTATCAATTTTGTCCTCCTTCCTTCCTCGGAAAAAAAGGGAAAGAAAATCAAAGACTTGGGAAGGCGTACAGAACAAGCTAGTGTACCAGTAAAGAGACGTTGCCAAGTTTTAGAAAAAAGAAAGACGTGCTCCTGTAGCTGGTTCGAATCCAAACCAAGACTATGACTATATATGGTGCTATGCTACTCTACAAGTAATGAAATTGACATATCCAACATTCGCTTCTCCTCTTCTCTACTTACTCTGCCTAGCATCAGAAGCTCTGGCCGCATCAACCATGTCCGCTGGCTGCTCGTCCACCTGCTTCTTCAAGCAGTAACAACCAGATATGCGCCAAGTCGCCACCCGCATTCATCACCGTGGGTCTCATCACACCCTCACGCAAGACGCGCACCGCAGCCGATTGCTCATCGCAACCCGTTGCCATTGGTGTGGTGCCACTGCTGCAAATCACGCAGAGTCATCCGTCGCGTCTCAACCACAATCCGCAACCCTGGCCGAGTCTTCTACAAATGCCTGAATCATGGGGTAATAATATGTTTAAGTGTCGTTCTGCTATTTTCAGTTGCTGATTTTTAATAGTTTGGTTGATGATCTTCCAATTTGATTCGTGCAGAAAAGGGAAGATTCATGTGATTTGTATTTCTGGGAAGTTGCTGATGTGGGGGAATGCAACTATGCTGATTATTTGGTTGGCCTAGGAATCCCAATACCAGCAGGTTGGGGTGTTGGACAAGTAACTGAAGGAACGGCAGAAGAGGAAGATGCAGAGCAGAAGGTTAAAGATGCAGTTCCTCTGATCATGGCCAAGCAACAAATGGCCGAACGGCCTTGACAACAATGAGGAGATGAAAGAGCTTGTGAAGATAATGGGCAAAATCGATGTGCTCAGAGGATGACCTGCCTCTTTATTTGTAGTGTATGTAGCACTCGTGATGTATTCAAGGCTACGACATGAGCACTTTCCCGAAACTAGTAATGAATGAAACCCGTAGCAGTCTGGGCGTAGTGTTGTGAACATCTAATGATTTCTATTAACGGAAATCAGGGGTATCCTTTGCTCATATAAATAAATAAATAGCAGAGGCCCCGCCGGGTCAGCTTTGTTCTCATTCAAAGACGCCGAGCAAATAGCAGTCCAACAACAAACTATGTCATCAAATTCAAGTTTCACAGCCAAATATGAGTACAACTAAACAACAATGTCATCATGTTTTAGTTGTCATACAATCACCAAACACAAATCAGCATACATAACAAGTGATGTTCTCACAAAGAAAATACTAAACAACATGTTCATCAGGTTTCAGTTGTCATAGCAAACACAATTTCACATAGTAGATAAAAAAACGCCTTCTGATAGGCAAATACGACAAAAGTAATGTAATCATCATCCGCAGCAGCAGCGTCAACATCTTCGCCATGTGTATCAGTCTGAATCGTAATTCCCCACGGTGTCATCTTCTTCTTCGTCCTCAACGTCCTCGAACGTTGGCTTCTTCTTGATCAACTCTTGTATGTCCACAAAGCAGACAGCAATCTTTTCGCCAAGGCGTCATTGACGTGATGGTCCTCAACGATATTAGGAACATCTGTGTTATCTTGTACATCAGAGCAAGTAAGCATCATCTTGTTGTGCAACTTCATTAAACGAATTCCTCTGCTCAAACCTTTGCAATACTCTCCGATCGCCGCTACGTGCAAATGTGTCTTCCAAGAAAAATATCTGTGTTGCTTGATTTGCCAAAATAAAAGGCTCGTTGGTCCGATACGCCGCCTTGACATTGATAGATTTGAAATAATCATCAGCTCTGGGTTTCGCGATCCTCGAAAACAGGTTATACCAACGACAAAGACAATGTAACCACACACCGATGATTCTCGAATCGGAGATATATCGCAATCGAACAATGTCTGTTATGTTAGCATACATTTCAGTTATCTCTTTGTCATACGTATCCGTGCTCATGATGGCACTATTTTGTGTCTTACTGCCTTCGTCTTGTGCAAGGGTGTTGTAGTGCACATCTCCAACAATGCAAGATTCATAATGTCTTACCCGAGTATCAGGACCCATTGCTAGTGAGTAAAGGGCATCATCAACTGCCTGCCCATCCTCCCGCATCTTCTTAACCTATGGTTATAAAATAGACAAGTTGATCATCTTATGTACTCAATATATTAAAAAAACTGACAGTGCACTTCAAAATCTTACATGGTTCTTGAACCATTTCGCAAATCCTGCCATAACCAGGTTGTCAATGTTTCTTGGATTTTGCGGCAAGAATTCCTCTTTGTAGATGCTGCACAACATAGTGATCGCGTCAAACATCTAAATATATAAGAATGTGCTGCAAGTTTAGTAGATTACGATGTATAAGCTGCAGATCGCACTTACTTGATATAAGGTAGTATCTCGTGACGCTTATTCAACACATACCAAACCATTTTGTCCAAATCTTTAGGTTTGTCCTCTTGTCGACTCATCCCAGTAACTCGAGCAGAATAATCGAAAACATTGAGCCCGAGATTGTCTTCACCCACCTCTTTGCTAAGCTGATCAGCTGTTTCAATGTATTTTGAGCAGAATGTCAACGCTTCTGTAGCAATGTAGGCCTCTGCAATGGAACCCTCAGGTCTAGCTTTGTTCCTAGCATAGCCCTTGAAAGTGCCTAACCGCCTTTCAGTAGGGTACATCCAGCCATACTGTACTGGACCTCTAAGTAGTGCTTCATCAGGTAGATGAACAACCAAATGCACCATCGCATCAAAGAAGGCTGGAGGATATATCTTCTCAAGGTCGCATAGGATAGTTGGTATCTTGTCTCTAAGACGCTCCAAAGCATCTATCCTGAAATTTCTACTGCAGAGTTCCCTGAAGAATTGTCCCAACTCGCAATCGCTTCTCAGTATAAGTCGTATGCCCAATCCTCTAAGGATAACAGTAAAACCCTTTGAAGTAGGACGTGGCGGTCATGAGTTTTCAACCCTTGTACCTTGTTTCCATCTCAGACCGACTCTCCTTTCGTGGTTGGAAGCAAATCCATGTGGGAATCTCACACGTGATGTGACCTCGCATAATTCTTTTCTTTTTACCTTGTCCAAGACATACACAACCGGTGCCATATCCCGTGGTTTACCTTCATCTTGCACCTGCAAATCCTTTCTCGATACCAGTGTGTCAAATTAATCCTAGATTTTAAGGTATCTTTCGTCTTGCCTCCAATGTTAAGAAGTGTGTCGGTAATGACGTCACATATATTTTTCTCGATGTGCATCACATCAAGATTATGCCGCAGATCCAAATCTTTCCAATACTCCAAGTCCCACAAAGTGGACCCGTGGGTAAACAATAATCTCTCTTCTACCGTGCCACACTTCCTCTTCCCGCTACCATTACCAGGATGGTTTCCTGGTGTAATATGCCTGGCCTTCTCTAATTCCACTAGCAACTCATCGGCGGTGAGCCTCTTTGGCGCATCACAGTTTTCATGCTTTGCATTGAACACATGTCTTCGGTATTTTCTAGGATGCGGCTTGTCCTTGGCAAGGAAACGGCGGTGTCCAATGTAAAAGATCTTGCTAAGTATTGCGTATGACAGCGGGTTCCTATCGCAGCGAACACATGCATTGTAACCATGTGTCGTTCGGCCTGACGTAGTGCCCAAAGCCGGATAATCATGGATGCACCAAATTACAACAAAGATGCGTAAAGAAATCAGCTGGTGGGCTGCTATATAGGTCTCGAGTGAGAACCCCATTCCATAGCTGTTGAAGTTCCTCCACAAGAGGCTCCATGAACAAATCAAAATCCTTTCCCCGACTTTTTGGACCTGGGATGAGCAAGGCCATCATGTAGTTTGATTCTTTGGTGCGTATATTTGGAGGCATGTTGTAAGGGATAACAAGCACCGCCACATGCTATATGTGGCGCCTCGTGGCCAAATGGGTTAAATCCATCCAAGCTAAGCCAAGTCTAATGTTTCTTGGGTCAAGAAGAAACTCTTTGTGTTTATCAATGAAGCTTTTCCACTCACTACCATGAGATGGATGGCTCATTACATTCGATCTCTCAGACTCTGGTTCCTAGAATGCCACAAGACATCCTCTCTTGTTTCAAAGATCAAGAAACAACCTCTGCAATCTTGGTGTAATTGGAAAATGTCTCGGAACATTATGAGGAACCCTCTTCACAAAGACGCCATCTTTCCATCTTGATGATTTGCATTTCGGGCATTCACTTAAGTTGGCATAATCCTTCCGGAACAGAACACAATTATTCTTACAAACATGGATCATATCATATCCAATTCCAACTGCAGGAAGGAAATTCTTCATTTTACTGTAGGTGCATGGCAGCTCAAACGCATCTGGGAAAGATTTGCGGAAAGCAGCCAACATCGCATCGAATGATTTGTTGGTCATCCGCTCAGATGTCTTCACCTGAAGAAAGGTGACCATAGCTGAGAATACTAACAGCTTATTTCCGGTGACAAGCAACATTGCATTGTTCCAACATGCGGGCCCACCGCTTTTCTTCTCGCAGTGAAAGTTCACGGAATGCACGAGCATTTCGTAGCATTGTTTCAATGTTGGTCAAACTCATCGGCTCCGCTTACCACCACCTCCTCCTCCTCTTCCACCTGAGCATCAGGCAGATCAAGATGGTGATCTGCTGCTTCCACGTAGTCAATAACATTGACGTTCACAGCTTCACCATGATGAACCCACCTAGTATGTGTGACCGACATCCCATACAAGTGTAGATGATTTTGCACAGTTGACTGGGGTCTTGTAACTGAATTCATACAACTGCTACACGGGCAGAGCACATCTGATTTCGGACCACCGTACTTAGCTCTGATAAAGTTCATGAAGTTTTCAACCCCCTCGACATATGCAGCGGAGAATCTTCGAGCAGAAGTTATCCAAGTCCTGTCCATCTATTGGACATACAAATTAGTTCTTCTACTAGATATTACAGGAAAAACATATATGCCTTTTTATGAAGTCCAGAAAAAAAACCTAGGTCGATGTCTAAAGCTATGGCAAGATATTTGGACGAGCAGATCTAAGTAACGAAATATATGTAAAGCTAATTCAGTAAACATATTTGAGTGCTAAATTATGGCAGGCTGTTTCAAAGAATAATGAGGCCGAGCACACAGCCATCAAACTATCAAGGCCATCGCAGCAACAAAGATCGAGTATAAAGCGGTGTAGAGCTATTTCACCTAACAGATTGGCTACTAGACCATGGCAATCTACGTCACAATAAATATATGGCAGGATATTTTAGCAACTAATCGGCCTTGGCATGCCATCTCAGCTAAGGCATTGAGTGCGAACAGGCAAGGAAGCTTCTAAGCGAGCATATTGACAGAAACTACTTTGGCAAACAAAGTGAGATTAACAACGATATCAGCTAACATTCAGCGTTACACCGACATGAACGGGCCTCGGCCTAGAATGCGCTGCGTACCATGGGAGAAGCCGACCGCCGTGCGTCTCCACACGAACGCCGCCCGGGTGGCGGCATCGACCACCGTCGCCTCCACAAGAACATAGCCAGAGGTGGCGGCGCGGCTAGAGGATGGCAGTCTACGAGAGCGTACTGTGGGAGCGAGAGGATCGCCGTGCGTCCCCTCAACGAACTGCGGCGCCGACGTATCGGCGCGGCGGGGAGGGCGGCTTTGGCGGAGTGAATGGAGTGGAGGGGGGACGGGGGGAGGGGGCTTTGGGGAATATTTGGCTGAAGGGCGATTGAATCAATTTGGGGAATTTTGTGTGTGTGTGTGTGTGGGGGAGGATTTTCGCGGTGGGAAGGGGAGTTTGGCGATGGTCGGTTTCTCCAAGTGCAGTCCCACGTGTCGGTGAAGAGGCAAGCCAAGCGCTGCCCGCTTATGCGTGAGCCGTGTGCAGGACCGAACGTGTGTGGGGTGCAATGCGACCGCGACAGGAGTGTTGTGAGTGTACCGCCTTTTTTTCTTTTAAACTAGGTGCTTAGCCCCCTCAAAAAAATGTTGCTTCGCGCGATCCATCGATACTACTACTAGTAATCCGGTAATCCCGACTAAAACGGCACGGCCGGGTCTTTTCCCGCGCGATATGCTGGGAGGTTGGCTTAATTGGGTTTTCTAGATTTGTCTTGGTTCAATAAAAAGCAGAGTTGGTGATGATGGTGTGCCTGTCATCCTGCAATATAGGCCGTTCGATCTATATCTAACGGATAGGAAGGAAACTATGACAATTTACCCGCACACCTCTCCACATTTGCAGATAAGGCTTTCCCTCGTTCATCCTTTTCTCCCACAAGATCTTGATCTTCCGTGCAACACACGTGCATCTTGCTAGTACTCCTACAATATGTATATTATTGTGAAAGTTCATATACACCGACCGAGATTAATGCAAACACGGCGGATTTTCATTACATTTTGAACTTTTATAGGACAGAAAAATAAAAGAAACCCGACCCTAAACCTATTCTACGGCGGCGACCGACGTCCTCCATCTGCGATCTCTATGTACGGGGGCGGGGTTCAAGACCCGTGAAGTGAAGGTGCGGTCTCCGGCGAGGAAGAGTAGAACACGGAATACAGACCGGCCTGTTGGCACACCATGCCCTGCCGCCTCCCATGCCCTACTCATCCTCGGAGGAGTCCCCGACCTCGGCGGTGCCGGACGTTGGACGGCGGCAAGTAGGACGCGTGGCTGATGATGCTCCCGTCGTCGGCCGCCAGCGTGGCCACCGCTTGTGTGGTCGCGTCCTCGTCTGGCTACGCCACTATTGCGTCACGATAGGCGACTTGAGCGAGGGCGGCGACCTCGAGCTTCATCCCCGAAGACAAGCTCTCCCGCAGAGCGTTCGCACTTGCGGTCACGGCGGATGTGGTGCCAGGTAGGAGGACGATGCGCTATGGTGTGGAGGTTAGCTGGGCGTTGCCGCTTTAAGTAGCGCATTCCGGTGAGGCCAAGCGTCCGGGTGCGTCATTAAGTCGCCGGAGTTGGTTCCTCGGCACCGAGCCTCTTAACGACGACATACGTAATGGACGGCATGAATGCGGGCAGCTGGCGCCGGCTGGGAACGCACCGCGTGATGGCGCGAGGGACGAGGGCTTTGGTGTGCCAGGGTAGTCAGCTGCGGTCGTGGCAACGTTGGAGATACCCTTTGCTCAAATGCGATCCCCGCATGTCATTGAAAAAGCAAGACGACCCGGCATGGTCTCAGGTCCAGAGGATGCAGTTGGCCGTGCTACACCACTCCGCGGACGCGTCGCGACACCCCGTGCATCCTCGACGAGCCGGGTGTTGGGGTGTGTTTGGATTGTGTCCAAAGTGCACCTTACCAAAATTTTGGTCATGACCCAAAGATTGGTCTTTGTTTGGATGGTTGCCATTTATTTGGCATGCCAATGAACTCTAGCCAACTCTAGTTCATTTTTCTTGCCAATGTCGGCCAAATCATGGGCAACCAATAACTCAACGAAAATTTTGGCTACCCAATGCTTTGATGGGGCAATCTTGGGCACAAACCAAACATACCATTGGTCGTGCCACAGCACTAACGCCACCCTCGGCACACTGAAACCGACCGTGTCTATCGACGATATGAGTGTGTCGCTCACCGCGGTCGCCGTGTCCGAGGCGGTGCTGGAGTCGCCCGTTGTTGGCCCCAACGACCCACATGAACGGTTGTTGGTGGCGAGGAGGTCGTGGGCCAGCTCCTCCATTGGACTATTCTGCGCTACGTCGTCCCGAAGGGTGTGCCCGACATGTCGGTTTCCCTGTTTTCCCGGCCATATTCGAGCCTCAGTGCTCCGCGTTGTGCATTAGGCCTTTCACAATGTAGGCCAAGCGAGACAACTTATTGTTTATTTGAGCCGTTCAAGTGTAATCATGTGGCGTTTTCTTATTTCTCATTCCTCTCCAACCCTCTTCTCCATCGATCATGTCGCCCTCCAGTCGAGTCCATCCTCCCGCATGCCTCATTTGAACATTCCGCCGAGTATCATTCGCATGTACCCACCCTAGTCCTCTTTCAATAGATCTCCGGACCCCGAGATGAAATCGAGAGGGAATGAGTGGGGGCACGTGATACCTAAGGAGGATTCAAAATTTTGAGCCGGTGATCATAGCATCCGCAAATCATATATAAAGGGTATTCAATGTTCGCTTGCTTTTGAACGCATAATATACTCCCTCCTATCCTTTCTACTTTACATATAAGTTTTATGTGTAGTCAAAGTATCTCTACTAAGATAAAAAGGTATCAACATTCAACAACGCCCAATCAATATTGTTAGATTCAGACGTACTCCTAGATTTGTACTTAGATGGTTTCCAATTTGACTATTGACAAGATTAATAGTACTCCTTTCACATAGGTGAGTAAGTCAACTTAGGCTGTGCACCGTGACCAAGGAGGAGGGGAAAACGAGTGACATTAATGTTTATTTGCTAATTAATAGTATTGCATGCAATGAACTAACCACTGCATGTCATGTTTGATAGTCTCAGGTCATTAAAAGCATGCACACCCTCATCTCTTATTGGTTGATATGTCAAAAACAAGAAACGAGGTAGAAGTTAATGCACCGCGCCTACGTGTTTTGGGATTATTTGGTTTTCGTAAGATGACTTACACACCTAGACGGAGGGAGTACATGAGATGTATAATGTGAAAATTATATCATTGGAAACTCCTTTCACATACAAAATTGACCGTATGCTTTGTGTAAGTTGCATGTCATATATTATTACTCTAACATTTGGTCAAAGTTAGCCTCGAAAAACGCATTAGATCCTGTATGCTTTGTGTAAGTTGCATGTCATATATTATTACTCTAACATTTGTGTAAGTTGCATGTCATATATCATTACTCTAACATTTGGTCAAAGTAGTATAGTGGAAGTGGATCCTCTGACGTAGGTATCCCTGCCTTACCCTTCCTTTCGATCACTTTCATCGCGGACCCCATGCTTGCTAGGCCCTGCATGTCGCTTACTCAATGGGTTCGCCACGCCGGAGGATCCTCATCCGTAGTATACTCCCTTTGTTTTTATTTACTCCGCATAAAACGGAGGGAGTGGTGGTATAATAAATGACGCGGGCGGGAGGGGAGGGACGTCGGTTTGCTCTCAACAGCGGTCGCACAAGCGAGCGAAAATGCAAGACGAAGCGCGTTCCATTCGGTGAGCGACGTGGAGGGTCCAGCGTGCCGGGATGCAACGCGAACGCGACAAGAGCGATGTACAGTCAAAAC
This sequence comes from Aegilops bicornis, assembly GCA_021605145.1. Taxonomy (NCBI): domain Eukaryota; kingdom Viridiplantae; phylum Streptophyta; class Magnoliopsida; order Poales; family Poaceae; genus Aegilops; species Aegilops bicornis. The sequence goes on from CM038670.1 coordinate 631,429,279, forward strand.
CGATTGGCCGGTCGTCACCGAAACCACTATTCACACCAGAACCTTCGCTGCTCGTCCTAAAACCACACCAAATCTCCAGCCCATTCCCCCACCTTTCGATCCCCTAGCCCGCATCAACCGTCCCCTAGTTTGCTGGAAATCCATGGTGCGCCGCAAGATCACTTACTACAAGATGCTGATGCCGGAGCGCCGGGCAGAAATCATGGCAGCGGTCGGCGCCACAGACCTCCGTTCCCCAGCTCGCTTTGCGGCGGGCCAATCCCCGAGTTCTCTAGAGCCAAGCTACGAGGAGGAGGAAGCCGATCCAATGTTCACTGCGGAGGTCGCGCGCGAAGGCCCCGATGGGTATGAGACGATGGACGCCGACTTTGTGCCGCGTCCCGAGTCCCCCATGGTGCAAAGCGGACCAGCGGTTCAACATGGCGATACTAAAGGAGGACCGGGAGGCAGAGGCTCAACTCGATGCGGAGCGCGCGCATGCCGCTGCCATCGAGGCTCTCCTGCAGGCGGAACCGGATGTCGTGGATGTGAACCGGGCAGCGGAGGCTCAACTTGAGGCGGAGTGCGCGGATGCCGCTGCCATCGAGGCCCTCCTGCAGGCGGAACCGGACGTCCTGGACATGAACCGGTTGGCAGAGGTTCGACACGACGCAGAGCGCACGGATGCCGCTCTCATCGACGCCCTCCTACAGGCGGAACCGGAAGTCCTGGACTTGAACCGGGCGGCGGAGGCTCGACTCGACATTGAGGCCCTCCTGCAGGCGGAACCAGACATCCTCGACTTGAACCGGGCTGTGCTCTCGTCTGCAGAAGCGCCAGACGCCCGCTTGAACGAGTAGCCGGAGGCCGAGGACAACCACGGTGCGGAGACACACGCCGGCAGCGACGGCTGGTTCAAGGCCGGCAGCCAAAGACGACGAGGCCGTCTCTTTCCGCGAAAGCAAAGGATAGTTTTTCTTTATGTTGTTGTTTTTATTGATCTTTTACTGTGTAAAAAAATACTATTTGTTATGCAAGTCGCCTGACTTGGGTCAGTCTACCATTTGAGGCGGTTGGATGAATATCCTACGTCTCCTAACCCTAATTTCCTTCTTCCTCACCTCTTCTTCTTCCCCAATGCATCACCGCACGGGCCGTCACGGATAATCCCCAACATGCGGTTGGATAAACATACTCTATGAACGAAAATTATGTGTCAGCGATAGGATGGTTGAGTTTGGTTTGTTCACATGCGACTGACGTGTCGATGAGGGTGCGTTCCTTGGTTGGGTTTGCGGCGTGCAGGAAGCGATCAGTGAGGGTGCGGTGTGACCGCGACGTGCAGGAGCGACCGTGCAGGAGGGTGTGGTGCGATGACAGCCGCATGCAAGTGTACCTCCTTCTCATTTTGAAAACTTTAGGCAAGCTTGGCAAAAATGTGTGGCGAAGTTTGGCAATGCAAGGCCTAGACCCAAACAGGATATGTACGTATGTACTAGGAGTACTAGTGTAAAAAAAGAAAGGCAAGGTTTTCCTTCGATACAAATCCTCGTTTCACGTGTCAATTAATGCGTATTTTTTTCTCGAAAGACCAAAGAGCTAACCATCTCACTCCTGATCGCTTGATTAATGCAGCGCCATGCAAACGAACCTTCTCACTTCCGCATGCATGCAGGGTATATTAATTTCCTTGGTTGCTAACCCCATCAATTTTGCCTCGATTAGTGTTAGTGGCCCTTTGCAAATTGTAATTTTGATATACTGGCCTTGTGTACAAAAAAATGGAGGTAGTAACTATATTTGAATTCCTTGCCCATTGCGGTGACGTCGACGATTTTTTTTTGTGGTTTGGCGAAGTGCGTTCATGGAGAACATCATTGAGGGAGACCACGGTAAGTCGTTATAAGTGCCGCCGCAATCCGAGACAACCGCCTTATTTGCATCCAGAAGTCCTTTACTAGTACTACTACTAGGAGTACTAGTGCGGTGAGATGGTTTCTCGAAGAAGACGATGGAGAAGCGGAGTCGTGAAGAGTGAAATGATGGTTGCTTCATTTGTGCTTTGTGATTTGACGCCTCACCGCTTTGTAATTTGTGATAGAAGGGACAGGGAGTAGACTACTGTGCTCTATATTGTACTACAAGCGACCAAGCAAGAGAGAAAGAGGAGAGACGTTGCATTTTCTATTCCTTCAATCAATCAATCAGGGAGCTTCGGTTCCATCTTTTTGGCTTTGGCAACACCGTCCACAATGGTTCCCACGATGCCAAAAGCTATTTTCACATTTGGCTACACATTGTGGATGCCCTTAACCGTACCACTTTGTTTTGCTCCTGTGTGCTATCTATACAAATCTCAATTATATTGATCTAAAAAATTATAGAATCAAAGATTAGTAAAAAGGAGGTGGTTTGCCGCGCGGATGGCAGGGGAGGTTTCTTATTTTCGGAGGACGTTGTCCTGGCGGTTTGCTAACATGCGGTTCCACGTGTCAGTGCTTTACCAAGCTGATCCGCGTCCCACATGAGGCAGAAGAACGGCAGATGAGGGAGAAGCGGATTCAGCAACGAGTGAGATGATGGTTGCTTCGTCCCTCCAACTTCTTTTTTTAGCATTATTACTTCGTCCCTCCAACTTAACTGCGGGAAAGGTGCAGCTTTGTGATTTGACGCCTCATTGCTCATTACTACGCCAGAGCTATGACTGGGTGCTTCACCCCGCCGCTGCTCGCATCAGATTCCGTATGGCACGTGGACTGGTAGCTTGATGTTCCACATGTCGGCGAAAGGGACTAGAAGATTTATGAAAGCGAGCACTCCACTCTTACGACGGAGGAGTAGACGACACGACGGCCCGATGAACTGTCACTTGTCTTTGTATAGTACTATAGTTTTGTTGTTTCGCACGATCCATCGATACAAACCCGATTAAATAGGAAAGGGCGGATTTTTCCGCCCGTAGATGATAATCTTGGCCATACATTTCAAAGGCAATTTTAATGTATGCAAACTGAATAATTATAAGTAACAATATGATATCTAGTAAAACTAAAAACACATATGATTTATTGTCTTAGAGTGTAGTAGTAGTGCTGTATTGCATAGTTGTTAGATGTAACATGCGAGAACATGTAGAGATGTAGTTTTGGAGGGCCTACAGAGAGAAAAGCGTAATACGGTCACCGAACTTCAGAATAAGCTGATTACTGTCACTATATACGTTTTGCGGTGATTATCCGGTCACTTGCTCACAGTTCAGCATCGGATTGCACTCATTGACCGCCAAATAGTCTGCGTGGCGCCATGTTGACTATTTAAATTGACCATGTTCCTTGTGGGTCCCACCTATCAGTTCGCATAGGGAAAAGGTCGATAAACAAAAATTTACGCAGCGCCGACAAAGCTCCAACCCGTGCGCTGGAATCACCTAGTTGTGTATGTGTCCTGCTGTGGCCTGATGTGTGCGCATGCACGTGTAGGTTGAGCACTTGAGCGTGAGAGTGTGTGTTGGTCGTGTGGTGTCTTTGGTGTGTGCATGCATGCGTGTGTGTGTGCGTGTGAGTGTTGCGTGCGTGCGTGGCTGCGTGTGTACGTGGGAGTGTTGCGTGCGTGCGTGGGTGCATGTGTTTGTGTGAGTGTTGCGTGGATGGAGTTCGTGTGCATGCGTGCGTGTGTGTATAATCACCACACCAGCTCCCGTGGTGTTAAAACAGACGGCTCAAAGATACCAATACAAGGCCACCTTGTCCGCTGTGCCCACGGGTCATGACTTGAACCACCGTCAAAATATATTTTTGTTGTTTGTTTTCATTCTTACTAGCAAGATGCCCGTATGCGTTGCATGTAACATCAAGATGCACTTGTATGACTTGTTTATCTTGTGAGAGAAAAGGATGAACGAGGGAAGGCCTTATTTGCAAATGTGGAGAGGTGTGTGGGTACCTTTTGCAAAATTTCCATAGTTTCTTTCCTATCCGCCGATATAAATCGGACTGCCAATATTGCAGGATGGCAGGCACACCATCATCACCAACTCTGTTTTTTATAAGTGTGTATTTTATGTATTTTATAATAGTGTAGATGTAGAGTAGATACAAGTCGACAGGTGGGCACGATGGTAGTGAGATAATGAGATGCAACACTAGAGTTGCCACGTGGAGCGTTTAACTGGTCAACTAGTCATGTCATGAGCAAATACAAAGTTGTACGGTGAGCCCGTGGATCAGATAATAACCACTAAACGTAAATAAAGGACCGTAATGAGTGGATTATGAAGTCCAATGTATGTATCGTGCTTTCTCTTCAAATACAATGATCGTCATTGCATATATCGCGAGAGAAAGATGAAACACGCGTGAATTTTCTGGGGGCTTACTTTTAGAGGACCTGGAGATAGTTTTGTGTGCATACGTGAAAGGGGCGTATAGGGGGGTATGCGATGGAGAGAGAGATGCTCTTCGTTTCTCTTTATTATCACTAACTTTGTATATAGTATAAAAATATACAAATTCACAAAGGTCGGAATAAATATCATTGTGGGCACCATGCAATGCAAATTAGCGTTAATCTCCTCCATATAACTTTGTAATGTTGTATATATGTAGAAACTCTAAAATAATTTTTGGCCACACTTTATTCAAAAGGAATGTTGTATGCGAAATAAACGTGAAGAGAGGGCTTTTTAGATCAATGGGGTACGTGATGTAACATGTGTGAATGTGTAGTTGATGCATTTGGCGGGGCCTAGAGAGGTATGTGTGTGTATTACGTATTCGAGAGAGGAATGGATAGAGGGGCCGACGGGGGCGAAGGGCGTGGGAGAGATAGCACGAGAAATGAGAGTGGTCTGGAGAGAGAGACGAATATGACGTCACGACAAGAGATTCCATTCCCTTGAGTGTGTATATGCAAGGGGGGAGGGAATAGAGGCACCAGGAGAAATTTTCTGTGTGTGTGGTGTTTTTGTTTGTATGTGTGGGTGTGAGAAGATAATGAGACGTGGGGGCAGAGGGTGTGTCACCGCGTGAGGTCCGTGGGTCGAGGTGAGGCCCTTCGCTCGGTTCCGCCCCTCTGCGCCACATTGGTCGGTCCATGACACATTTAGGAAGACCCATGGATGACTAGTCATACAAGACAAAGATAGCAGAATTGTGAAGGACTCTGTGTCCACTGACAAAGCCGGCTAGGATTTGTAACCCTAGGTTCTCGGACTAAGGTAACCCCTTTATCTCTAATATTACTATTCATCCAACCTAACTTTAAGGGGCATCCTACAGAATGCTCTGCTAGAATCATACTCGTCGATTAGGAAGAGAGGTGTGAGATAATGCGTGAGAGACAAGCGTAAAGATAATGTGCGTACATGAGACACGTAGGCAGGTCCATGTATATAGAAAGGGTCGATGAGGATTGTGCGTGTGTATGTTTGCGGGAGGAAGAGTGCTTGTGATAAAGGTTAGTGAAAACAGTTGTAAATACTTATGAGAGGGAGGGAGGTTTATATCTATAGCATGTGTGCGAGAAAGACACCTCGGGAGAGAGTGTGTGAGCATGTGTGAGAGACCACCGATGGAGAGTGAAAATACACGTAAAAGACTGCTCTACACATTGATTAAAGATATAAATTCTATCCAAATATTAGGATGGGATCATGATATTTGCAATTCGCATAAGGAGCGGTCATTGATCCATCAGACATCTAGATTCTATCAAATTTGAGCATGTCTATGTTATTATTCAACACAATTGATCCACATAGTTAGTATTTTGAATTCTAGACAATGCATCGCTTTAGCAATCGAATATAAACGTGAGTATAGTTCATGTTGTGTGTGTAAAGCACATTATACATATGAAAGTTACACAATGGACATTTATAAATAGCTACCTATGAACTAGCATACATTTCAATTCAACCTAAGGTGGTTTAAAAAAATCGAATTCAACATGAAGTCCATTCAATTATTTGAATTTGATATCATGGCATTTGTAAACCATACCTAAACTATGGGGGTACCAATCTTTGCTCTGATTTTGTACATAATAGCATATGTAGTCGTGTACAATATAGATTCAAATTTAGCTCCTCCATTCCAAAATAATCGTAGTTATAGGATTTTCAAGTGTCAAAATTTCAAAAGGAAGCGGATAATTTAATGAGGTTTTCAAACATACAAGGTCAAATATAACGTTGTCTATTTAGGTCAATCCTCATAGTTCAAGAGTACTCTAAACGTGAACGCTTGTGTTTCAAAATTTCAAATGAAGCGCCAAAAGAGCCTCTACACGCCCGAAACCGCGTGAGACCAATGTTTGGTAGTACAAGGAAATTACTTTTCTAATAACTCCGACCCGTGAAACCTACCGGCCCGACGTCCAAAGGTCTAAACCGAGGTAGGTTTGTAGCTTCATCTAGACGTCACGCAATCGCCTCCGAAAAACATTCACACACAATGGCCGCCTAAGCACACATGCGCTACGGCGAAATCGCCTCCCACAAGACTATTTGGGACACCTGGGATTACCATCCTACCCCGACCCGCAGAGGTCCGAATTTAGGAGGGCAAAGTTTGTTCTTTCCCCAAATTTCAAACTAGCGCGTCCCATCTTCTGTTCAAAAAAGCCAAAAACAAGCGCGTCCCAGACCGAAACATGGTTCCCCCCCACCCGTCTGATTCCCCATTCGTACTCCATGGGAGCCAAAACTACCTCTCCACCAGCCGCGAAACCCCGGTGTCCTTCGTCCGCCATCCCATCCCACCCATCAACCGCCGCCCTCCTCCATCACGCCGGAGCCGATACCCCGACGTCGTCGTCCACCGCAACCTCAACCGCAACGCCCTCCACGGCTAGTTGTTGAAGCCGAGGCCGAGCCGTCTGCATTCGCAAGCGTTCAACCACGCCGCCTCCTGCGCCTCACTGCTGGCGCTCCAACTCGCCACCCTCCACCGCACCGGAGCTGTTCCTGCCTTTCGCCGTCCTTCGCCGCCTCGGATCTGCTTCCTCCACGACATACGGCCACGACAACACAGTCAACAATTTGGCCATGGGTTCGCCCAAGCCTGCACCTCCGTAACATCGGTTTCCCGGTAAAAAGAAGAAGATCGGCGCGCGACATGTGGAGGTGACCACACCGCAACCGAAGAAGGTACTCCTCTTCCCTTATTCGTGCAAATCTTACGTCTCTGCTTGCACGGTATTCATCCCACGGAAGACACTAGTTGACCGCTTCTTCTTGATACTAGATGTTCCTAGTAACTCACGATGCACAAGGTTTATCCTCGTATACTATTTTACCTTAGCTAGAGGTCCGTCGCCCTCCTGAATTTCAATTTTTGGCCAGTTGATTCCCAATTAACGGAAGCATTCCCCGGCGTAACAGGCGCTAGTACGACTATTACGCCGGGAAGCTGCGCCTTGGTGTTTATCTTAGGGGTGTGTGCGGCCTAGAGCTACTGGCGCCCGATCTGGAGGTCGGTCAGGATTAAAGGGATGGCTTGGGGGCGCTGCCAAGCATGGCGTTGGTGTGAGGTCGATGGGAGGGCGGGGCGGCGGAGGCACGGGTCTGGGCTGGTGGTCGCCGGCGATTCGAGAAATATCGTCAACGGTGACTGGCGGGAGGTAGACGAAGGCCATCTGCCCGTTCCTTATAGATCGGACGGTTCATTAAAACAAGTCGACTGACCTATTTATTTTCAGTCGACTGTTATCTTAGATATGACCACATGTGGTTGTGTGCTGGAGGAGTACCTGCATTTCCTGTGCTCATATATTACAAAATCATACGGAGTAGAATCTAATTTTGTTTGCCATGCAATGTTGTAGAGCTATCATATGTCTCCTATCATTTATTTTTCAGCCACCTGCTATCTGCTACTTCTACAAAGGCACTAGTTCTCGCACACACTTCATCCATACTCTCACTATTGTGTTTTTATGCAAGGGTATTTCAGAGTCCGCGGCGAAGCAAAAAAGAAAAGAGACAAGTCATGCCAGCTTTCTACGCGGCTAGGCGCGACACGTTACATCGCTTTAAAGGGTGCAGTGTCAGCAGATGGAGACGGTAAACGTTGCTCTGGAGTTGATGACCTCGCTCGTAATGAACCACCATCACAGGTGCTTGCTTTAACTTCGCGGTGTCATATGTGGTTGCATGTTCCATATGGTGTCTAGCTTGTATTCGAAAGGCCGAAATCGGTCTTTATTAAGATAAGGAAAGATATTTTTTACATGAACCACCGTCCCGTGAGCACCAGAAGACAAATAGCTAGCTGTGGCACTTGGCGAGCCAAAGGACAAGCCCAAAGCAAAGACATGCATCACCTGGAAGCCAACTAAAAAGCCGCGATGGTGGCGAAGCAGCCCGCCTCCCACCTGGCTCTCAGGTCCTAGATGATCATGTTCACCACTCCAGCTGGATTTCTAGCTTGTTATAAGTGCACCTAGTGCCACCCCTAGTTGGTTTTGGAGTATTGACGACAAATGTGGTTGAGGGACTAATGCGTTTGTGAGAATTGCAGGATAACGCAGGTAGTGTCCCTCATTGATTCGGTTTACCTACGGGAGAGGACCCCTAAAAATGTATGAAGACATTGACGACAATGGTGGTATGTGAAGATATTCACATTGAAGACTATGACATGAGAAGACATTGAGTGAAGACTATGGAGCGCGAAGACTGTGTTGTTTCGTTGTTTTCTTTTCTTCTTTGTTGAGTCATAGGAACCACCGTACTGTCAAGTGGGGTCCAAGTGATCATAGTTAGAATGACTGAAGTGATGCTCAACCCAAATCCTATGTCTTCGAGCGAAGACAATGAGAGCAAAACTTATCCAGAGCTGGATGAGTGGGCTTTGCTTGTAGCCCAAGTAAAGTTGCCGTGTGTGTTTGAAATCTGACCGTTGGAACACGTGTCAGTTCCTTAGTGACCCAGGGTCATTTCGGACAAATCAGGTCGGGTTGCCTAGTGGCTATAAATAGCCCACTGCCTACACCATAAATTGGTGGCTGCTCAGAGTTAGTGCACGGCTTTTGTTGTTTGAGAGCAACCCACCTCGAAGCCTTTGAGAGAGAGAAATCCTTGCGAGGACAAAGCCCAAACACCCAGAGCCAAAGAGTGTTAGGCATCACTGAAGTCTTTACGTCTGTGTGACACGAAGACTTATTACACTTGAGGATTGTGAATCCTCCACCGGTTAGGCGTCACGCTCGAGCATCCAAGAGTCATTGTGGATTGCCGGTGAACGCAGTCTGTGAAGGTTCGTAAGTCTACCTTGAAGACTTACCAGAGTGATTGGGCGAGGACTGTGTGTCCTTTGCTCAAGGGGAATAAGGTGAAGACGCGGTCTTCTGAGTTGAATCTCAGCCTCCCTAACCAGATGTACAGTTGTCACAAAGAATTGAACTGGTCCAACAAATCATGTGTCTTCAACAAGTGACTGGTTCTATCCCTTCCCTCCTTTACTTTGAGTTTGTCTTCGTGAAGTCATTGCTTATATGTCTTATCTGTTTGACTTCATTGCTTGAATACTATCATTGTTTGGCTTCATACTATCTTCCATCTTGATCCTTACTACCAAGCTGCTATTAGTCTTGTACTTTCACGTCATTGCATACTTGACTATGGTTTGCTTGTTGTAGTTTACCTTCCGCTGCATATCAATTAGGTCATTTCTATTGTTTGTCTTCGAAACATCCGTGTTTTGAAGACTTCCCTAAAAATCGCCTATTCACCCCCTCTAGTCGATAACTAGCACTTTCAATTGGTATCTCGAGCAAGGTACTCCCTTGTTCTCAGGTGATTTGTTTTAACCACCGGAGTTTTAGCTATGTCGATTGCAGGGATAATCAAAGTCTCCACCGCTTGCCCCGTGTTCGATGGAACCGACTATCCCTCTTTGGAAGAATAAGATGCGCATGCATCTTGAAGCCATTGATGTCGACCCTACGGTATGTTGTCAAGAACGGCGTTCCCAAATCTGGTGAAGGTGTCACCTCGCCGATGTCAAGAAGTTCATTCCATCGACTCCACCGCAAAGAACATCATCTCGTGGTCATCGACCAAAGGACAAGATGGCCGTGTGAGTGCTCTGGAAGCGTCGAAGCTAGTCTGGGACCGGCTATCCAAGGTCAACGGCAAGCGTCTCAACCCAGAGATCAAAGGATCGGTGTTCTTCGCAACCTCTTCAACCGCTTCAAGAGAAACGACAATGAAAATGTCCAGCTCACGCTTGATCGCCTCATCGACATCACAAATGAGCTTCATGCTCTCGGCGCCACCGAGATCACCAAGCATGAAATCGTCAAGACACTCGAGATCACTTGACAACTCTTTTGACACCCTTGCCCTCATGATACAAGAACGTCCGACTTCAAGACACTCGATCCGTCTGATATACTTGAGAGGCTCAACACACATGAGTTCCAAATTTTACGAGAAAAGAGATATCTATGGTCCCAACTATGGCGAAATCACGCTTTGAAGGCAAAAAGTTGTTTCCTCATCCGAAGAAGAATCATTGCGATTACGATGATCCACGAAGACATTGGAAAGGAACTTGCTATGCTTGTGAAGAAGTTCCCAAGTTCACTAGGAAGAAAGGCTTCAGAAAGTCTTCACGATCCAGCTCAAGAAATGATGAAGCTTCCACTCATGACTACAAGAAGAGAACCTGTCAGAAGAGCAAGAAAACTGGACACTATATCTCTGAGTGTCCATAGTGGGACAATGAGAAGAAGAAGAAGAAGAGCAAGGAATATGATCCTGATGACAAGAAAAAGAAGAAATCTTCGAAGTCTTCTTCCAAGTCCTCATCAAAGTCTTCATCTCATAAGAAGAGCTCATCTGGCAAGGCTCGTGCTTTTGTTGGCAAGGAAATGGATTCAGAGGAGGAGTCTGCTTCTGAGGAGGTGGAGGTGGAGTCTGAAGAGGAGTCCGACCCTGGCTTTGCAAGTCTGGCTTTAGCCACAGCCTATGTTGCCAAGTCCATCTTCAACACCAAGACAATGACTTCTACACCAACGTCAAGTCGATGATAAGGACGACCTGCTCCCACCCTCATCGCTTCATGGCACGCGGTGCCAAGGTAAAATCACGTGATGCTTACTTTCAAACATCAAGTGAAGATGACTGATTGTGAATCCAAACCCAGCTACAAAACACTTGCTAAAATTGCAACCGAACAACAAAGAGCTATGGAACATACTCAAAAACTGTTAGACAAAAGCGATGACCTGTTGGACGCGGAAATGACACGTTCACAGTCCTTAGTTGAAGACATTAAAAATCTTCATGCTAAGTACCAAGAACTTGAAAGTCGTCATGAAACGCTCTCAACTACTCATGAAAGGCTCTCCTATGATTATCTTCAAAGGAAGCAAGAGCTTGAGAAATTGAGAGCGGCTCATGAAGATCTTAAAAAAGAGAATGAGTCACTTCGCGCTCAACAGATCAGTTCCGCTCACGATGTGTTTGAACCACCATGTCTAAAATGTCTTGAGCGTGATATCACTACCTCTGTTCTTTGAATGTTCAATCTGCTACATCGTTGCATTGTCTTCAACTACTAATGTGGTAACTAACCCCTCTGCGGGATACCACCGCTATTGCCGATGAAAATGCTGGGTTGAAGACATTGCTTGAAACAGGATGTATAAAAGTCCGAAAGGGCATGAGACACTTTATGCGATGTCCTCAAAAGCAGATTTTGAACCGAAACCCTAGGAAAGAGGGTGTTGGGTTCGAGAGGAAAATGAATGTTGATGGTTCCTCTTTGGAAGCCCGAGCAGTATCCCAAAACCACATGGGTTCTTTGCAAAGGGACCTTCAGTGGATCCATCCACCTTATCTGGCTTTACTGTGCTAACCCTATTATCATTGATGAATCCTTTGATGCAAACTATAAGCTGTTCAAGAATCAGAATGGTGAAGTGTTTGCCAGGTATATTGGTACTAACTGCAGGAATGGACCACCTATGAAGAAGATCTGGGTTCCCAAAAGCTGTCTTGAGAATCTTCCAAAGGAATGTCATCATGACACCACCGGGAAGAAGACAAATCCAGCACCTAAGGCGTCATATGGTCCAAAGGCTTCATACAGACAGAGGACTCACCGAGTCACCCCTAACGCCAATGTTTTGCAGGAAACCGTACTCAAATTTATGAATATGAGCGTGTGTCTTCAAACCGCTATGTTCATAGAACTAAGAACTTTTCTGCTTATTCATATGAGTATCATTCATCTCCTGCAAGGCTATTTGCTAGGGCTCCAAAGCCGAAATTCTCAGATGCTGCACTTAGACTCATTGCTTCTAAGCCACCCCTAAAGATGTGGGTGGTTAAGAAGAATTAACTCTCTTCTGCAGGAAAGGGTCTCCAGCCGAAAATCAAAGGCGTCTGATGCTATTGCTGGGGACCTAAAACATCTTGTAGGGCACAAGATCAAATGCCTAAATGGTCTCACTATGTATTTTGTGCCTGAATCGTTTGCCATTCGTCCTATCAGTCCTAATCTTGATTTAAGCTTCAATAATCCACTTGCCCGTCAAATGTTTATGCTTCACAATGCTCTTGGTGAAGCCTATCCCCTAACTGCATCAGAGGGTATGACACCTCATGCTTCAGAATGGATTATGGACAGTGGATGCACTAATCATATGACTGGTGATCGAAGTCTTCTCATGGACTCAAGCTTACGTCCATCAGACAAGAGTCACATCACATTTGCTGACACATGTAAAAGCAAGGTATTGGGTCTAGGTAGAGTTGCAATCTCAAAGGATCAACACATGGATAAAGTGATGCTTGTTGAATCCCTTGGTTTCAACTTGATGTATGTCTCAATGCTTTGTGACTTGAACATGATTGTGATATTCGGAAAATATCGTTGCCTTGTACTAATGGAATATGACAAGTCTCTAGTCTTTGAAGGGTATAGGAAAGATGATCTATATATGGTAGATTTCTCGGAGGTCCACAACTTGCCGTATGTCTTCTTGCAAAAGCTTGAATCTTTGGCTCGCATCGGAGGTCGGGCATCTTGGCATGAGGAACTTACACACACTTGCCAAGAAGAAGCATGTCATAGGCATCGAAGGTGTCAAGTTCAAGAAGGATCATTTGTGTGGTGCCCGCAAAGTCGAAAGATGACTAGGGCAAAGCACCCTCGAAAACAATCATGACCACATCTCAACCCTTCGAAATGTTACACATGGATTTGTTTGGCCCTACTCATTACTCTACCCTCACAACAACTGCTTGTCTCTATGGCTTCGTCATTGTTGATGACTACTCAAGATACACATGGGTGCACATAATTCTCTACAAGATTGAAGTGCAAGATGTCTTCAGACGCTTCGCCAATCGAGCAATGAACAATTATGGCTTCAAGATCAAGCTTATCAGAAGTGATAACGGCATCAATTCAAGAACACCGGACTTGATCTTTATCTCGATACCATGGGAATCACTCATGAGTTCTTCTGCTCCATACACACCTCAAAGAAATGGCATCGTGGAGCGCAAGAACAGAACCCTCATTGAGATGGCTCGAACAATGCTCGACGAGTACAAGACACCAAGAAAGTTCTCGCACGAAGCCATTGATACGACTTGTCACGTCATCAACCGTGTTTATATCCATAAGCTTCAACAAAACATCCTATGAGCTCCTTCTTGGCAAGAAGCCAAATGTCAGCTACTTCAGAGTATTTGGGGCTAAGTGTTGGGTCAAGGATCCCCATCACAAGTCAAAATTTGAACCCAAAGCTCACGAAGGCTTCATGCTCGGTTACGGAAAGGACACACACTCTTACAGAGTCTTCAATCTCTATCTCTACAAAATCGTCGAAATCAGAGGCGTGCGATTTGATGAAACCAATGGTTCACAAAGAGAGTTCCCGCCAAGCACACTAGACGAAGCTCACCCAATGAATCTATCAAGTTGATGGGAACCGTGAAATCATGCCTTCAAGCACAACTCAAGAGGAACTTATCATTTCGCACCTAACCAACTCAAGACAATGCTCACTGAAGACAATCCTCCCAATGATGACGATGATCAGCATGAGCAAAGTCTTCGTCCAGTTCATCCTCGAGTTGCAAATGAAGTACAGATTGAGAAGATAATTGATAACATCAATGCACCTGGTCCGCTTACTCGCTCAAGAGCAACACAACTAGCAAATTTCTGTGGGCACTTTTCTTTTGTGTCAATATCAGAACCCAAGAAAGTTGCTGAAGCCTTTATGGAACCAGAATGGATACAAGCTATGCAAGAAGAACTTCAACTGTTCAAGCTGAATAATGTTTGGGAACTTGTCAAGCGTCCCGACCCTCGCAAGCATAACATTATTGGCACCAAATGGATATATCAAAACAAGCAAGACGAGCATGGTCAAGTAAATGTAAACAAAGCACGGCTTGTGGCTCAAGGATATACTCAAGTTGAAGGAATTGACATCGATGAAACATTTTCTCCTGTAGCTAGGCTTGAAGCTATTCGCATACTACTAGCCTATGCTAACCACCACAACATCTTGCTCTATCAAATGGATGTGAAGAGTGCATTTCTCAACGGCAAGATTGAAGAAGAAGTATATGTAGCTCAACCACCTGGCTTTGAAGATCCAAAACATCCTGATATGGTGTACAAGCTAAATAAAGCACTGTATGGCCTCAAACAAGCTCCTCGCGCCTGGTATGATCTCTTCACGAAGACATATGATGGTGAACTGTTTGTATGCCAAATATATGTGGATGACATTATCTTCGGCCGCACCAACCAGAAGTATAGTGATGAGTTTGGATACATGATGCAAGAACAATATCAGATGTCCATGATGGGAGAAATACCTCCAAGATTGTCTGAAGAAGTTTGGAATGCAAGAGTGCAAAGGATATACGACGCCAATGCCAGCCAAACACCATCTGGGTCCCGACGACAATGGTAAAGAGTTCGATCAAAAGGTATACCGCTCCATGATTGGTTCCTTACTTTACCTATGTGCATCTAGGCCAGATATTATCTTAGTGTTTGCATGTGTGCTCGATTCCAAGCGGCACCAAAGGAATCGCATCACTTAGCTGTGAAGCGAATTCTTCGATATTTGGCTCACACCCCAACACTCGGATTATGGTATCCAAAGGGCTCAAAATTTGATTTAGTTGGATTTTCGGATGCTGATTATGCTGGTGACAAGGTGGATCGCAAGTCTACATCAGGCACATGTCACTTTCTGGGACGATCACTTGTTTGTTGGTCTTCAAAGAAGCAGAACTGTGTGTCACTCTCAACTGCAGAATCTGAATACATTGCTTCTTTGGATCTTCTTGTGCTCAGCTTCTATGGATGAAGCAAACTCTCAAGGACTATGGCATCAATCTGACACAAGTACCTCTCTTCTGCGACAACGAAAGCGCCATCAAGATTGCTAACAATCCAGTCCAGCACTCAAAGACAAAGCACATTGAAATTCGTCATCATTTTCTCAGGGATCATGTCATGAAGAAAGATATTGACATCATTCACGTCAACACTGAAGAGCAACTGGCAGATATCTTCACAAAGCCCTTGGATGAGAAAAGGTTTTGCAAGTTACGGTGTGAGCTAAATATCTTGAAATCCTCAAATGTCCTGTGATCAAGCACACATCCTAACACTTATGCATGTTGATGACTTAGATGTGCAACACACAGTAACATATATCTTCAATCAATGAAGACTTACATTCGAAAGTGTGAATACATTAAAGTGGAATTTGACTTCGGAGCGCCACGATAATTGTGCGCCGTGTCTGGGTCTAATACTTTCTATACGGTGGGTAACGCCACCACCAAATTTCCTTGTTTGAAGTGTTTCACTCATGGCGTTATTTCTTCAATATCTTCGCATTTGATTTGTCTTCAACTTCAACCTATCTTCATGATTTTCACTATGTTAATTTGGTTGTTGTCTTATATATATATATATATATATATATATATATATATATATATATGTTGTTCTCCTCTCTGACATTCACTTATAGCTATGTCTTCAAGTTGAATCTTTTGAACTAAGTGAATGTGATCGGACCCTAATCTCTCTATGCTTTTTATCTCAACTCTATCTGTCCAAATCATATGCATTCTATTGAAACTGTCAAATGTCTTCTCTGCGTCCTTGTTAGCAGAAGACACAGAGACAAACTTTAAGTCTGCTTTAAATGATTCATCCTTACTGTTGAAATCCGGAGAAGCCGGAACGACCATCCGACAAACTTGGCGAGCGTGGGGACGTGGGACAACTCAGAGTATGTTGCATGCATGCCACGTGCCCCTCAGATGTGAACCGCCAGGGGCGCCTGCATAATTGCGCTGTGCCGCACACCTCGTTATAAATACATGTCCCCTGCGGTAAAGAAAATCTTCTTCCACCTCTCCACCTCGTCAAAACCCTAGCGCCACCGCTAGCTCTCGACAACGCCGGTGACGAAGCGCTTAGCTGCCGCGACTTCTCCGACGCCATCCTCATGCCGGCCGCGAACATCGTCATCTCCGCCGCCGCCGTAGGTGTCCTCCGTCACCAAGTTAGGGCACGGTGGATTGAACTGCTCGGCCTCCTTTCTTCCCGTCTAGCAGTTCTTCGAGTGGTAAATATAACTCTATTTTTACCATATTTTTGATCTTCAAGATTCATCCTACTTGCCAAAATTGGTTTCTGCCCATACTACGTTAGATCTATTTTGTCTGCATCTCGTACTGCCTAGTATATTCACTTAAGCTTCACAACTAGTTAGATTCCTCACTTGTACTTATTCACGGATTCGTACAAATCTGGAACCAACTCTCAACGTATAAGTGAATGTCTTCGCATCATGAGGTCAATGTCTTCAAACTGATTTATCTTCAAAATCTTACGAGAATGCATATGACCTCTTCCCTTCCCTCGCATCTCTAATGCTGTCACGGTACATGTCCGTGGGAGAATCCCTTGGTTCTCATAGTCTGCATTCGTTTGCGAGAATTCTTACATCAAACTAACTCTCCCGAAGCCGGTTCACTGTCTTTCCGACAACGCAAGCCTTTGAAGCCTTTGAACGTGAAGCCATTCAGTTTGAAATTCATGGCTTCAGAGAAATCAGTCAGGAAGGGCGGCAGACAGCGTCGTGAGGGAACCTCAAAAGATCTGCCTGATGACCTCGCAGAGTTGTACAAAACAGATCCCGAAGAGACTTACAATCAGCGCAAGACGCGAATCCTATGGATTCGCCGATATTGGGCTGAACAATGATTCAAGTACAATTTCGTCACACATGAATATGCCGAGAAGAATGCTATCAGAAGCCCTTGGGGTGATATTCTCTTTCGAGGCCTTCCACCCAAGAACATGGCTGAAGCTATTGCACAAGGCTTCTATCCTTGTATGGTCCGTGGACCTCACCGAGAATGCCGACCCAACGTCTTTGCTCTGGTGTCGTGACGATAATCTCTTCAAGTGCAACTTCCAGCATGCAAAGACTTCTGCAAAGGAAAACAAGAAGTCATTGGGATTAGACTTCAACCCTGGTCCCTCTGCTCCTCGTGCTGACGGCTCACGTGACGCTGAACCCAATGTCATCGGTCCCTTTTCAAACCTTGATGGCCTCATCACCTACATCTTGGTCCAAGGTGCCAAAGTGGATCACTCTGATGACAATGCTGATTCTGATGAAGCCCCAGCTCCAGCTCCTGCTCCTGCTCCAAAGCCGCAGAAGCTTAAGAAAGTCAAGGCTCCAAAGTCAGCTGTTCCTCCAAAAGCTTCACGTGTGAAGCCATTGGCCACTGCACCTCCTGAAGCCGATTACGCAGTCAAGATCAATCCCGTATCTCCAAGAAGACGGAGAAGAGAAAGAAAATTGTCAAGAACACTGAACTGACACTGACCCCTGCTGCCATTCTGCGTGAAGAGCACATTGATCTGTCAAGTGATGACGATCTTGCAGATGATGCTCTTGAGCAACTTATCAAGAGCAAAGAAGAAGCATCTTCAACAATTTGCCTCTCTTTGATGTGGCAATCATCCATCACTTCATTGATGAGTGGTTTGACACTCCAAACATCAGCTTTGAAAATCTGCAACTTCCTATTGGCCTCAGCGTCTCCTTCAATGGCGCCATTGCTTCTGAGCTAGCTCTTGCTCAGCGGATTGTTGAACTGAAGCACAAGATTGACTATGAGAAGGCTCAGTTGAAGAAGCATATGGCTACACTCAGCGTGCAAGACGTCAAAAACTTCAAGGTCATGCTGCACGACCTCAAGGAAGCCTTTGTCAAGAAGCGTGAAGAAGCGGAGGCTCTCGTGAGCGCATGAAGGCTCTGGTGACAAGTGTGTGCTTGCCTACAATGAAATTTGAGAAGCGCAAGGCACTTGGTCGTCTGGCATTGACCCTGAATGGCTGCAAAGAAAAGAAGTCTTCAATCGACCAAGCTGCACCTTCAAGGCGTGAAGAACCCCGCATAGTCTTCCCAAGCAGCATGACTGCTCGAAGCCAAAGGTCCGGTCAACCGCTTCAATGTAAGAAGACGAGGGCTGCCGAGGCTGAAGCCAGAAAAAGGAAAAATCCTGATGCCTCTGATGCTGCTCCCTCCAAGAAGAAGCTTAAGACCAAGAAGAATCGGGCTGCTCCCACAGAGCCCTTGGTTGTTGAACCCATTTCTGTGGTTCGTCCCGCGTCTGCAACCCAAGAACTTTGAATGACTGTTCATGAGCCTGCTTCCACAGAGGCTCCTGAAGCTGAAGAGATTCCAGCAGCTGATCCCATCACTGCTGAAGACATTGGTCACCATGACAATGTTGAAGATGATGAAGTTCTTCCTCAAATCGAGTACAATGTGGTATCATCGCCTGTTCGTACGAACAACAAACTCATCAGCATTGGTCGTCCTCTGACGCCAATTGCATAGGATGCTTCATGGGCTGATCGCCCGCAACAACAAGACTCCCCTAGTACTCCCCAACAACAAGTCACTCCCCAACAACAAGTCACTCCCCAACAACAACAACAAGAAGAAGAGGAAGACTTTGAGGCCCAGGCAACCCCATCTCCAAAGGCGTCGCTAGCATTTCGCAGGCTTCGCAAAGGTCAAAGGCCTCAAGTCCCTCTTTCGAGCGTTCCATAAGGAGAAGTGCACCACCAACCTGTTGCACGTCAAGTGTTTTCAGAAGCCACTCCAACTATGAATGTCTCCAAGTCTGAAGCCAAAGCTGCTGAAGACAATCCGGCTGCATCAGCCGCAGACACCCAAGAAGAAGAAGAACGTGTCCCTACACCCCCTTAATTGAAGAAGTTATACCTGATATCAACGTGCCAGTGCCCGACCCTCCATCTCCTCAAGTGGAGGTTGAAAACATTGAGGTTGCCACCTCCAACACCAATGAAGCCAATGACGTGGTCATGGCTGAAGCAAATGTGGAACCTGCACCAACTGCTCCTGAAGCCACTGAAGGATATGTGCCTGAAGCCAATGAGGCAACTGCTCCCGAAGCATCTGCTGAGCAGCCTGAAGCCTCAGTTGCTGCCATCGCCTCCAGCCCGCCACCAAGGCCCTACACAATTGAGCAAGCATACAACTATGGCGAGCTAGTCACAAGAAGATGGCCCGTTACGCTCCCTCCGCCTCATGCCTCTCGATCCTCGGTTCGACTATCATATTGAGCATAGGCCTCGGTCCAAGCGAAGCCAAGACTGCCAAGGTTTCCAGGCACTGCCACCTCAACAGGTTCTTTCAATGCAAATGGCTTCAAAGCCCACAACACTTTCTTTGACAGTGCAAAGAACCCCTACACAAGGCCAACGATATCTTCTGACCGTTTCTGGAGCTATCAGCAAAGAAGCTATTACTCATGTGTTCTGTATGATCAAGGCCGCATTTTCCCTCATATGCGCCTTGACGCTGAAGCCATTGCCGGACTGCCGTGCTTAGAAGAAGCACTTGATTGCTTTCGTGATGCAGGTCTGCTTGGTTTCGTGGATGCATAAAGAACACCGGAATGAAGAACTTGTGCTTCAATTCTATGCTACCCTCCACATCCGCTGCTACAACAGTAGATACGAAGACATGGGTTCTCGAGTGGATGACAGGAAATGTTCATCATGAAGCCAAAGCTCTTGACATCATTGAGCTCACAGGCCTACCCACTCCCGGAGAGTTGTTTGAACCTGGATGTCAACTCCACCGCGATGCCTTGGAGAGCATATTTCACAAGCCAGAACCCGACATGAGTCAGATGCTGAGCATGATGAAGCCACTACCACATGATGTTGAATACCCTCAGCACTTCTTTGTTGATGACCTTGAGTATCTTCCTCGTACCATATATCACATCATCAGGCGAACTCTATGGCCAATGAAAGGGCATTCATCATCTGCAAAGCTTGAAGAAGCAATGAAGACATTGGTCTTTTACATCCTCAATGGCATCAGCTTCAACACGCAAGAATTCTTCATCCGACAATTGGCTGCGTCTGGATCTGATCTGTTTGGTCTGAAATTTTATGCTCCATGGGTCATGCGCCTCATCAAGATGCACTCTGCTATCAACTATCAGCCCTCTGCTCGCAATCATCTGATCTTTCTACCAGAGGTTGATATGTCAATTCAAGCCATATACCCTGAGCCAGCCAAAACGCCACTTTGTCTTCAGAACCGATCACCATAGCTTCTCTCAACCGATGGAAGGCGTCCAAGCGGTATCACGTGTCTATCCCCTGGCTGGGAACACACGTCTGCCTCATCGTGCGCGGACTGAAGCCACTGAGAGCACAATTGGCCAAAGGCCTCGGAAGCGCTCTCGCGTCCTCAATGATCGAGAACTTCTTGTGGCGCTGCATCAAAAACAGGATAAGCATCACTCCTGGCTCAAGCGACAAATGCAAAGCCTCTTGGTGGACGTCAATCGCATTTGAAATCTTGCCACCAAGAATGCTTTTGTCACTCATGAGACCTGTCGGCGATCATGGAAGAGTTTGACCCTGCTCAGTGTTGAAGCAGATCTTCAAGACGATGGCTTCACTGAACGCTTCAAGTTTGACTCCACTCCTCCACGGAATGCAGTCCTACGACGAACTCCATCACTTGAAGACTCTGACTATTCTTCCTCCGCGACAACTGTCAATGCCAGAGTGATCGATGATGAAGATGATGCTACTTCACCGCCCCCTACTTCTGCACGAATCGACACTGCACCAAGCTCGTCTGCACCGCCAACCAACAACGACAACCTGCTGCATCATCTACTTACGAAGAGGACGAGTAGATGCTCTAGGTCTTCAAACCTTTTTGGTCCTTCTTGACAAAAGGGCGAAGCATATGAGTTTGATAGTCTTCAAGCCCGGGTTCATAAGGGCGGTTGCACTATATTTTGCCTAGTGTTTACAACTCTCATTTTTGATACATTTGGTTCTTTGAGTTGTAACACTTAAACTCAATGCTCGCCTGCTACTTATTTGCCTTACTCTGGTGCGATGATAAATTCCGCATGTGCGGGGATAACTTCCGCACTTAGATCATTCTGCAGACGTCCATTTTTCATTATGCATGTCATTCTCTTAGCTATATCTTTTCATGCATGATGAATTATCTTCATAAGTTGAAGAGGATCTCCACAAGTACAACCTGCCATGTGCATTTGCATTCCAAAAGCAAACTACTTATATGCACATCTTCAGGGGGAGCCTTTGCCACTTATGAACACAATTCCTATCCTTTACAATTTCACATATTTTATCCCGTTGAAAACTTCAACCAGTTTGTCATCAATCACCAAAAGGGGAGATTGTAAGTGCACCTAGTGCCACCCCTAGTTGGTTTTGGAGTATTGACGACAAATGTGGTTGAGGGACTAATGTGTTTGTGAGAATTGCAGGATAACGCAGTAGTGTCCCTCATTGATTCGGTTTACCTACAGGGACGACCCTAAAAATGTATGAAGACATTGGCGACAATGGTGGTATGTGAAGATATTCACATTGAAGACTATGACATGAGAAGACATTGAGTGAAGACTATGGAGCCACGAAGACTGTGTTGTTTCATTGTTTCCTTTTCTTCTTTGTTGAGTCATAGGAACCACCGTCTTTGTTAAGTGGGGTCCAAGTGATCATAGTTAGAATGATCAAGTGATGCTCAACCCAAATCCTATGTCTTCGACGAAGACAATGAGAGCAAAACTTATCCGAGTTGGATGAGTCACTTTGCTTGTAGCCCAAGTAAAGTTGTCGTGTGTGTTTGAAATCGACCGTTGGAACACGTGTCGGGTTCCTTAGTGACCGGGGTCATTTCGGATAAATCAGGTCGGGTTGCCTAGTGGCTATAAATAGCCCACCCCTACACCATAATTGGTGGCTGCTCGGAGTTAGTGCACGGCTTTTGTCGTTTGAGAGCAACCCACCTCGAAGCCTTTGAGAGAGAAATCCTTGCGAGGACAAAGCCCAAACACCCCGAGCCAAAGAGTGTTAGGCATCACTGAAGTCTTTACATCTGTGTGACACGAAGACTTATTACACTTGAGGACTGTGAATCCTCCAGCCGGTTAGGCGTCGCGTTCTGAGCATCCAAGAGTCATTGTGGATTGCCGGTGAACGCAGTCTGTGAAGGTTCAGAAGTCTACCTTGAAGGCTTACCAGAGTGATTGGGCGAAGACTGTGTGTCCTTTGCTCAAGGGGAATAAGGTGAAGACGCGGTCTTCTGAGTTGAATCTCAGCCTCCCTAACCAGATGTACAGTTGTCACAACAACTGGAACTGGTCCAACAAATCATGTGTCTTCAACAAGTGACTGGTTATATCCCTTCCCTCCTTTACTTTGAGTTTGTCTTCGTGAATTCATTGCTTATATGTCTTATCTGTTTGACTTCATTGCTTGACTACTATCGTTGTTTGGCTTCATACTATCTTCCATCTTGATCCTTACTACCAAGCTGCTATTAGTCTTGTACTTTCACGTCATTGCATACTTGACTATGGTTTGCTTGTTGTAGTTTACCTTCCGCTGCATATCAATTAGGTCATTTCTATTGTTTGTCTTTGAAACATCCATGTTTTGAAGACTTTGCTAAAAATCGCCTATTCACCCCCCCCCCCCTCTAGTCGATAACTAGCACTTTCACTTGTATTGCTTCCAATTTGGTTAAATTACATCTACTTAGCTTACACATTATACCTTTGAATATGACATGCCTTTCTGTTTTTGGTACATACTAGTACATCTGTGTATTAACCATGTTCTTACATCAAACTAATGTTCTTGTGTATCCCTCATCAATCACTTATGACGAGGCAGTCAGGCAAGGGGACTACTCCTCATTTAAAGAATGCAACGTCAGCCTCCCGACATGATTCTCAAGAAACAGAAATGTTAGATGAAGATAGTGAACGTAGCTCTGTAGTTGCTTACAGCATTTCCCCTACACTAGCATCGCAGGTGCCTGCTCTAACTTGGCAGCGTGATATGTGGTTGCATGTTGCATATGGTGTCTAGATTGTAATTCTTCCAATTTTGTTAAACTGCATGTGCTAGTCTGCTTAGCTTATACTCCTGTAAATGTGACATTATACATGTTAATGTGACATGCCTTCCTGTATTTAGTACATAGTACATCTGTCTATTAAGCATGTCCTTACATAAAACTATTGTTTTTTGTATCTCGCATCAATCAATATGACGAGACACCTTTAGTATATGCAGTGCGATATTAGTTGCATCTTTCATATGATTTATAGCATGCTGCTGCTTCTAATTTGTTGAAATTCCATTTATGATGGGACGCTTTTAACTTGGCGTAGTCATATTGGTTTCATCTTTCATGTGGTGTCTACCTTGCATTGCTTCTTATTTGCTGGAATGGTTTACCTTAGTTTACACAAACAGTTGTGAACATGCCATGTCGTCTGTTTTTCGTACATATTCCATCCACGGTATCATGTGTTTGCCTTACATCAAAGTAGTGATTGTCAGTATCATGCATGAATGAGTTCCGAAGAGAGAATTTTATTGCTTTTTCTTGTCGGTTTTACTTGACAAGTCAAAATCAATAAAGCGGAAGGAAGTTAGCAAGGCAGCCGATAAAGGTGCTCCTTCCAAACGGAGGGCCTCTACAGTTTCTACTCCTCCACACCCCCAAGATGATTTCCAAGACAACACATGCATAGACACTCAACAAAGCTGTGTTTATGATGAGCATGTCTCCCCTAGTGCAGCATCACCGGTGATCCCTCTAACTTGGCAATCAAGTATATGTGGTTGCATGTTATGTGTGATGTCTAGCTTGTATTGCTTCTAATTTTGTTGAATTCCATCTGCTTACTTTACACATTATACTTGAATAAGACACGTGTTCCTGTTTCTAGAACATACAATATCTCTCTATCACACCATGTTCTTACATAAAATTACTATTGTTGTGTAACCTTCAACAATCACTTATCATAAGACACGTTTGACTTCGGAGTGTGATATAGGTTACATCTCACATTCTTTTCTAGCTTGTACTACTAATTTGTTGAAATGGCACTTATGACGAGACAGCTTTTAACTTGGTAGAGTGATATTCGTTGCATCTTTCATATGGTGTCTAGCTTTCATTGCTTCTAATTTGTTGAAATGCCTTCTCCTTAGTTTACACATCATAAGCTGTGAATATGCAATGTTGTGAATATGCAATGGCACTAATGACGAGAGACCTCTAACATGGTAGTGTGATGTTGTTTGCATCTTGCATATGATTTATTTCTTGTACTACTTCACATTTGTTTAAACGCCATTTATGCTGAGACACTGTTAACTTGGCAGAGCGATATTTGTAACATCTTTCATATGGTGTCTACCTTCCATTGCATTGCTTCTAATTTGGTGAAATGCCTTCTTCTTAGTTTACACATCATAGTTCTGGTTATCTCTTCCGTCCTGTTTTTCATACATATTACATCCTCCTATCATGTGGTTGTCTAACATCAAAGTTCAGTTTTGTCTCAAGATTCACGCATCAATTTGTTCTCAAGAACTAAATTGTTATTCCTTTTCTTGTCGGCTTGACTTAACATGGCACGTAGAAAGAGGAAGAAACACGTAATGGCGAGGGAATGAGAAGCGGATGAATCTTGCGATTCTCTTTGAATGCTTGATGGTGCAATAGAAGGTGAAAGTCCAGCGGAAAATTCTACAAACACGGCATGCCATGCTACACGAGCTGCAAAAAAAGCCAAACAGAAACAAATAGCTGCCACCAAACAAGCAGAGATAGCCCTAGTTCTTGCAACACCTACCACAAGTACTACCGGCACGACATACTGTAAGGCCAATCGAAACTAGCTAGCACATTCCCAAGCTCCCTTGCCACTGACACTACTTCCCAAGCACTCTTGACACAAGACGAAGTTGGCAATATCGGATGAACCTTGTGAGCTTCAACAGCAAGAAGGTAGTTGCTGGAGTCAAGTTACAGTTGCATGCTTCTTTATATGTAGTCTCATAGTTTGATGTACACTAACACTTCCTATGTTTGTTGTTGGACTAGCACCTAGGCGCAAGAGGAAACAAACATCAAGGATAATGCTCGATAGGTTAACTAAATCTAGAGGAGGAAGAATGGAGATCCGTTTTGAGGCAGGTTTAAAAAGGCCACGTGATGCTACAGAGTCAGCCAAGTTAGTATCAGAGGCAGCGGTTGCCGTTAGGTGTCATGTACGTATCCTCCCAACATGGATTCAATACAGGAATGACAAAGACGAAACCCAGTTCAACACCTTCCTCGACCATTTATCTGTAAGTATGGTTATGTATGGAAACTAGTAATATCGTCTTGCTCATCCCATACTTTCTAGGTTCTTGATAATGAGACTCCCATAATTTTCAACAGATGAGGTTCAAGTTGGATAGCCAAGATGATGCAACGGACAAGCTTGCACCCATGTTTTCAAGTCTGCTCTACGACAAGATCGGTATAACTTGAGGAAAACTCACTTTGAAGGCAAGGCTAACGTTGAACTTTCCCAAACATCTCCGATGGAAAATATATCGGATGAAGACCGGAGGGCCTTGTTAAACACCGGTCCGATCTGAAGTATCGGTACATTATATATATGTGATCGGATCACATATTGAAGTCCTATTGACGCATGTGCCACACAAATCTATCTTCTTGTAGGTGAACTGTTCAAAGAACAAGGCCAACCGCACGAAAGTGAAATTCCAATGCAGATTTACGTGATCTCGTAGCTATATTGCACATCGCGAGGCTCTTGTAATTAGCTGCCGTTTGACTCTTTTTGCTGTACCATATTATCGAGATCTATATTGACTTGTTCGAAATGCAGGAAAGCCATAAGGACCAAAAAGTACCTGAACCAAATGATGTGGAAATCTTCAAGGACTGTCACACCAGCAAGAAGAAGGGCATGACTACACCAGTCAAAGCCGCTGTTGTAAGTCCTTAATCCTCATGCCTTTTAACTACTACTTACTCTTGAACTGCATGGTTTGCAACCAATGTCTATTACTCTTTTCAATTTTATACACAATTGTCTTAGCGTATCATTGCACCTTACAAGGTTTAAAAGGGAGGAGTGATGTTCCTTTGATCTTGACCCGTAGTCTAGTTCCGTCTTGGACTTGCCCACAACGTTACAATTGCCTGTTTATGCATTCTCGGTTGTTTTGTGATATGAATGATGTCATACTATGCTTACCGTATTATAAACTTCGTCTCTTTATCCTTAGCCCTCAATACAATGTGAAGAAATAGACAATACATTAGCGATGGTACATGGTCATATGTTTGGAACCTGGTTTTATTACGTACTTTGCAATAAAATACAACTAATATTTTACATGGGTTCACCAGAATAAGTTCTATATATAGACCAAAGCTATTTTGTTTGGTTTTGCTGCCTCCTTAATATCTTATGTTCTAGTACTACTAATGTAAAACCTCAACTTTTCAGCGAGCTATGGAAAATATGGTGGAACCGCCATCTTCTGAAGGTGGCGAGGCAACTATAACCGCAATGTCAGCTCTTCTTTGCGATGGGTCGATACACAATCCACTAACGATTGCCAAAAGCACGTTCTGCATAATCTTTGGGTTAGTTGTTAAGGCAATATCGTCCAAACTGCCTCATGATCAAGATAAGCAAGCTCAAAGCAATGTTGTATCTGCGCTCCAGACACAAGTCCATTCCCTAACAGAGGCCCTTTGTGAAACAAGGAGAAACATTGCTCAATGTCGTCAAGATAAAAATGCATGGTTTTGAAACCAGACTATCAGACATTTGCTATGTTGTTCAGGAGCCTAGGGGAAATGAAGGCGAGGGTTATGGTGCTCCATTGGACAATACAACATGAAAAGCATGTAATCGGTCAAATGAACCGAGCTTACGAACTTACGGTGGTGCATTTATACGCTAGACTGTTAAGTTTTATGCCTTCCTTTTGTTATATAGTTGTAATTTGTTTTGGTGCGATACAAAATTTATTCTTAACGTGCAGCCACCGGCTGAAGAAAACAGCAAGCCATTTTTGTATAGTGTAGGGTGTTCCCTATATTTGCACTGGTGGCGATCTTTGATGCCGAGTGGATGTAATCTTTTAGGGAATGGGCCATATACAATCGCCTTAATAGCCTAGCGTTAGTTTCGGCCTTATTTATTTCCTAGTCTTCTTTTTCCCTGGTTTTCTAGTGGCCGCAACTACCCATGGGCCATATACGGGCCATAGGATCCATGGGTCTCCCTACGGCCGTCGATAAATGGGCTTTATGTCGGTGGGCCTCGGGCCATCGATAAATGGCCCTATGTCGATGGGCCTCGGCCGTCGGATAAATGGGTCTACATGGGCCGTGTCTGGCGTAATTGGTATCGGCCCGACGCAGTAACGGGCCGTTAACGAGCCGCAGGACTGCAAAAGCTTAATTCTGTCACAGGCATAACGGGTCATTAATGGGCCAGAATATAGGACGGGTTGGCCAGAAACGAGCCGACTCTTGCCATGGGTCGAATTTGGCCCATTAGGAGAACAGGCCAGTAACGGGCCGGAAGTAACCGAGGGACGAAAAGGAGCCCAAGAACGTATGGGCCGTCAATAGGCCGAAAGCTAACACGGGATGGAAACGGCCCATGTAAATCACGGGCCGTTAACGGGTACAAAGAAAATTACTGTTCATTATGGGCTAGAGTCACCATGGGCCTATAAAGGGCCAAAAGATCTGAAAGGCCTCATATGGGCCGAAAGACGTTGTGGGCCATACATGGGCCGAAAGTGAAATGATTTGGTGTTATATTCGACGGCCCACATGACGTTGTTGGGCCGATTTCCTTTAGTGCTTAACGGGCCGTGAGTTAAAGGGCCGTAAAATGGGCTATTTGCAAAGAGACCGTTAACAGGCTTTTCATGGGCCAGCCCGTTAACTTTTGACCAAGTCAAACGGGCCGGCTTTGTAAGCTAAATGGGCCAATGGTGGGCCGTGGCACGTGTCGACATATCATAGGCGCCTATCGACCCAGCAGCGGTGACACGTGTTTCGTCCGGCCAATAAGAATTTTACGTGGAAATTTCCCATTGGTCGGGGCTGTTAACGGGTTATCGGATCCAAAACCCGACCGGATAGCTTAACGGCGTTCGTTCACGGTGGATGCCACGTGTCGGTCACCCTTGACGAAAAGCACTTCGCGGACGCGCGATTTATCGTCATGGAAGTGGACACTTCCGTGATGATAATTTTGGTAATGTCATGGAACACTTCTCTGACGGCACAGGTATGACTATCTTGATTCTGTCATAAAATCGTCATGGATGTACATGCATGACAGAAAACGCGACCTACTGTGACAAACACGTATCATCACGGAAGTGTATTTTTTTTGTAGTGCTCCAGGATGCGACGGGACTAGTAACCAAGTGTGAAGCGTGCCAGTTCCATTCGAAGAAGCTCCATCAACCAGCTCAAGCCCTTCAAACCATCCCTCTCTCCTGGCCCTTCTCGGTCCGGGGGCTCAACATATTGGGCCCTTTCCCCCGTGCTGTCGGGGGCTTTGAGTACTTGTACATCTCAATCAACAAGTTCACAAAGTGGCCAGAAGTGGAGGCAGTGAGGAAGGTGACAGCGCAGTCAACCATCAAGTTCTTCAAGGGACTAGTGTGCCGTTTGGGGTGCCCAACAGGATCATCACCGACAACTACACGCAGTTCACAAGCCATGCCTTCATGCAATACATTGAGGATCTCGGCAGCAAGGTCTATTTTGCTTCCGTGGCACATCCACGGAGCAACGGCCAAGCGGAGAGAGCAAATGCTGAAGTCCTGCGAGGCTTGAGGACAAGGACTTTTGACAGACTGCGC
The DNA here is from genome assembly GCA_021605145.1 of Aegilops bicornis. NCBI lineage: Eukaryota > Viridiplantae > Streptophyta > Magnoliopsida > Poales > Poaceae > Aegilops > Aegilops bicornis. The sequence goes on from CM038670.1 coordinate 631,458,606, forward strand.
AAAAGCGGGAGGCGCTGGATTGATGAGTTGCCGGCGGTTCTTTGGTCGATCAGAACGACGCCAAATCGAGCCACCGGCCAGACACCCTTTGCCCTGGTTTACGGGGCAGAAGCAGTTCTCCCCACGGAACTCATATACGGGTCACCTCGAGTGCTCGCTTATGATGAGCTTGAGCAAGAGCGATTGTGGCAAGATGACACGACGCACCTTGAGGAAGATTGTCTCCGGGCGGCTGGAGAGCAGACAAGACAAAGAAGCCTTGCGCGCTACCATAGCCGCAAGGTTCATGCCGGAGCTTTGAGGAAGGCGACCTTGTTCTTGACGCGTTCGATTCGGCCAAGAATTCCAACAAGTTGACGCTGAAGTGGGAAGGCCCTTATCGGGTAACACGAGTCACCGGGCCGGCACGGTCCATTTGGAGACCGAAGATGCCATTCCGATGAGTAACTCCTAGAACATCGAGCATCTTCGCAAGTTTTACCCATAAAGAAGCGGCTGTCAGACCTCCGGCAAGCCACCCTTTGTACAAGCCTTGCCTTGGCAAGGCATGTAACCCTTTGTACAAAGCCGGTATGAGACCCTGAGCATAAATAAACGAAGCGCTGGTGCCCTAAGTTATTGCATGCATGCTAGGTTGAGTCTCTTCCTTGGTTAGGGTTGATAGTGCTTAGCGGCGGCTAACCCCTAGCTTAGAGGTCGAGTGCGTGTCTCTCTGTTCTTCTCTGTCTTCTTTGGTTCGCAGGGCATGTAAGTATTCTTGCCGAGCTGTTTTGGAAGAAAGGGAATAGACCGGCGCCCGGGCCCCGGCAAGCCAGAGTTGCCGGGGGCTGCAAGAACAAGGATCCCTCCGCGGCAAGCCAAAATTGCCAGGGGCTGCAGATCCAGATAAGTCCCTTATCCTCTATCATGCATTTCGTTATGGACTAGGATACGTGAAACCCCGTTCTATCTCTGAGCTACCGTGCTCCCCCTTTTTGGCACCCAAGGATTATCCACAGGTGCGGATTTGAGTCGTGGCAGCGGCAGCAAGAGAAGGAGCAGGGGCCTAAGCCCACCTCATCCCTGCCTCTGCCAAGGGCGTGAGAAAGGTCGAGCGAAGTGGGGAAACAGCAAGGCCTGTTGCCGGGCGAAAAACGTTTGTCTTAAGGATAACGAGGCTTCATTCCTTGTCGTGGGTTCCACCCACGAACAAAAATCCCGGCAAACATCCCTTTTTCATTAAAAAACATCCCGTACAGGTACAGTCCATACGAAATGAAAAACATGAACAAGGGGGTTACAAGTTCTAAAGCTAACAAAGGCCCGAAGGCTTACAAGACTAAAAAGATATAAGGTGCCTGTAATCCTTTTCTTGTCCCTCTCCTTAGGAAATGAAACAAGAAAGCAGAAGGGCAAAAGGGGCGCCTAGGCGAGCTACGAGTGGCAGAAGACACCAAGAGAACTTCCCGGTGGTCGTCCAAGGGCTGGATGGTGATGGCGGCGCCGGAGGCAGAGCTCGAAGACGAGGCGGCAGGGCGTCAACACGTGATTTAAGGCGTCGGTGCCCAGATTGACTTGACGGCACTGCCGCCCGTCCTCTCCCTGTTCTGCAGCCTCCCTACGCCAGCCGCCCAAGGAGACGACCCCGAGAAGTTCAAGGAGTCGGCAACACGGATGATGGGTTCGCCGGTGCCGCTCGGAGCGGTGCCCGACGCCTAGTCGGACCCGTCATCCCGCCGCCCGCTACCTTCGTCGTCGCTGCCGTTGCCTTCCTCGCCGCTCTCGCTTGAGGAGGAATCTTCATTGTCGGAGGAGCTCTCCACGCAGCATCTCACGCGGGTCCCGAAGTGCCTGAAGATCTTGACAGAGAGGAGGCCGCCCTCCATCAGTTTGAAATGGAGAGCGAGCACATCCGTCAAGCTGTGGAGGCGAGCGAAGGTCTTCCACCCTCGGTGAAGATACATGACGTGAGGGGCGGGGAACTCGACGTCGACCCATGTGACGCTGTTCCCACAACCCCTCATGTGCAGCCGCAGCGCTTGCGGCGGATCCAGTTCCATCTCCCGCGCAAATGGGGTCAGGAGGTGAAGGCGACAGCGCGGTGGATGGCGCAGCCTGACGAAGAATTCACATGGGTTGTCCCCGGCGTGGCCCTCCATCGGAGGAGGGGCTGCTGGGGGAGGCGAGGCCAATCTGCCGCCCCGTCCTCCTCTCCCTCGAGCACCGCGGCGGCCTCGACCTCGCCCCCTCCCCCTCCCTCTAGCGGCCGGCTCCGCCGCTACGAGCTCTTGGGGAGGAGCGATGCGCTGTCTGGCCGAAACCCTCGCCGCCACCGATGAAGCGACGCCATGCCCCCTCGCCATGGCAGGGGAAGAAAGGAAGCGGGAATGGAGAGAGCCGGATGGCGAAAGATTGAGGGGCACCGCTCCTCCCGCTCCCCTCTTTATAAAGGGGCGGGGGCGGGGCTCGGCCGCCCCCTCTCGGCCAATCCGACTTCTTGAAGTGACAGCAAGCGGGGCCGTCGACCGCCCTCCCCGCTCCGTTGAAGGCGCGTGGGAATCGACCCGCACGCGCGCGACTACCCACGTCTCGTGCGCCTGTCATTTGCTCTGCATTATGCATGCGGCGAACGTGGCCCAAGGGGCGGGCGCAATGGGACACGTGGAACGACGGTTCCCGAGCAAAGGCAGTAAATGGGAGGCGGCTCTGCGGTTTCGAAGAGACATGCAAGCCGCCTCTTTATTGTCCACCACAAGGTGACGCCAGCATGCTTCCGTCATGCGCGCGCACGACCCCCACACCGCGCATTCAACACGGGTCATGGAGAAGCGCGGCGGACGGAACAGTGGCCGCGGTAAAAATCCGCCCCAACTGCCCGCGCACCGTTCTGGGCCTGGCCCAACAACGTGTTGCGCTTATGTGTGGCCCAGGCCCGGGGGCTCCTGTCGGTGTACAAAAGTAGGGGCTCTGCTTTTGACCCCTTTACTTGTGCACGGGCAGTCAGAGCCTCCATACGGCCACACATAGATATAGCAGGAAAGGGAGGCTGGAGAGAAGCCAAAGCCACGAGGACAAACGAAGCAACAACAAGGACCAAGGCCACAAAGATCGGATAGGCGTGGCAGGTTCCCCGGCAAGGTCCCTTCTTTGGGGCAGCCTCAGCAGCCCCGGCAAGACCCTTGCCGGGGCAGCTCGCCCACGCCGGCCAAAGTGAGCCGCCCTTGAGCCCACCAACGCTCGACAAATGCATTGGGACAGGGCTCGGGAGGCACCTCCGTGGTGCCATGCAGATCTTTGTGAAGACATAGAATGCTCAAGATCAAATGAGGATAAGAGGGGAACCATCCTCGCCGAAGAAACCCACAAGACCCCCGGCAAGACCCTTGCCGGGGAGGCAAGCGTGCCACGGAAAGACCCTTGCCGGGCCACCCTACAAGGCCCTCGCCAAAGCGCACCGGCAGGGCCACTGCCAGGCCCGCACCAGATAAGTCTTCGCCCTCGTTCGCATGCAGCTGCCGGCCCAACCAGCGGGGCAGGCACCTGCGTGGCGGCATGCAATCCTTTGTGGAGGCTCCACCACCGTGCCACCTCAGCTGCCTGCCTGCCTACATGGCACCACATACATCACTGACCAGGGCGCGTGTCAAAGCAAGGAGGAGCGGCGACGGATGGGACGGGCCTCGCTCCCGTCCCGAATAAAGCAAGAGGACACCTAAGCGATGCATTAAATGCATCTTGTCCTGTAATACAAGGGATAACCTCGCAGCATTGTACCCTTTCCACCTCCTACTTGCCACCGTGGTGACCCCTTTTCCTATAAAAGGAGGCCCGAGGTGACCAGGAGAAGGATTCGGCTCTTTGGAACCTCGCAGCACCTAGAGCTAGTTCGAGAGCTCAAGAACACTAAATACATCCACCAAAGCAGGACTAGGGTTTTACGCACCTTTGCGGCCCGAACCTGGGTAAAATCTCTTTGTGTTGTTTGTTGGTCCCGCTCTTCTCACGATCCCCGCGCCCCGCAACCGTAGAAGGGATTCCAGTGATCCCATAGGTGTCGTTTCCCACCGACAATCTCCGAAAAGGAAAACCAAACGGAGTCCAATTGACGTGCCACTTGACGGAGATCATTTTTGGACCAGAAGAAGCCCACGGAGTACCAGAAGCAGGCCAGAAGAGTCCCCGGCTGCCCATGAGGGTGGGGGGCGCGCCCCCCTGCCTCGTGGACAGCTCGGAGACCCCCCTGACGTAAAATCAACGCAAAACTCTTCTATATATACCCAAATTTCTAGAAAGAAACCTAGATCGGAAGTTCCGCCGCCGCAAGCCTCTGTAGCCACGAGAAGTCAATCTAGGCCCTCTCCGGCACCCTGCCGGAGGGGGCCATCATCACCGATGGCCATGGAGGAGTATCCCGGAGGGGCCATCATCACCATGAAGGCCAAGGACCAAAGGGTGGAGGCCATGGAGGAGGAAGCACAAGGGGGAGAACCTCTCCTCCTCTCTTCTGGTGGCGCCGGAGTGCCATCGGGAGGGGAATCATCGCCACGGTGATAGTCTTCATCAACATCATCACCATCCTCACCTCTTTTATGCGGTCCACTCTCCCGCACCCCGCAGTAATCCCTACTTGAACATGGTGCTTTATGCCACATATTATGATCCAATGATGTGTTGCCATCCTATGATGTTTTGAGTAGATATCTTTTGTCTTTGGGTTGATTGATGATCTAGATTGGTATGAGTTGTATGTTTTATTTTGGTGCTGTCCTATGGTGTCCTCTGTGTCGCGCAAGCGTGAGGGACTCCCGCTGTAGGGTGTTGCAATACGTTCATGATTCGCTTAAAGTGGGTTGGTGACTGACTGAAACACAAACCCGAGTAAGAGGGATTGTTGCATATGGGAATAAAGAAGACTTGATGCTTTAATGCTATTGTTGGGTTTTAATTTAATGATCTTTAGTAGTTGCGGATGCTTGCTAGAGTTCCAATCATAAGTGCATATAATCCAAGTAGAGAAAGTATGTTAGCTTATGCCTCTCCCTCATATGAAACTGCAATAGTGATTACCAGTCTTGTTAACAATTGCCTAGGACAATTCCGCAGACCGATCCACCATTATTCCACACTCACTATTTATAATATTTAGTAATATATTCTAACTTTATGATAACAACACCTACTTTTATATTTTAGCTCTCCGATTTCATGCAAAGTTATCCTCTTCATACCCACAACGTAGTTTTATTTCTCGTTTCTAGTTGGAAGCAAATGTTAGATTGCACGTGAAATTGTCGATGGCGAGATAGGGCTTGAGAGAATATTGGTCTTACCTTTACCTCCTTGTGGGTTCGACACTCCATACTTATCACTTCCACCTTTGGAAATTTCTACGATGATTCCCTGCACTTGGGGATTATCATGCAGCAAGGTGGCCCAATCCTTTTTGTAGCAAAGGACAAGCCTGGACAAACTCTTATATAGAGAAAAGTGCTCCAGAGGACACATGGGAATTGTCGTCAAGCTAGTTTTCATCACGTTCATATGATTCGCGTTCGGTACTTTGATAATTTGATATGTGGGTGGACCGGTGCTTGGGTGATGTCCTTACTTGGACAAGCATCCCACTTATGATTAACCCCTATTGCAAGCATCCGCAACTACAAAATAAGTATTAAGGTAAACCTAACCATAGCATGAAACATATGGATCCAAATCAGCCCCTTACGAAGCAACGCATAAACTAGGGTTTAAGCTTCTGTCACTCTAGCAACCCATCATCTACTTATTACTCCCCGATGCCTTCCTTTAGGCCCAAATAATGGTGAAGTGTCATGTAGTCAACGTTCACATAACACCACTAGAGGAGAGACAACATACATCTCATCAAAATATCGAACGAATACCAAATTCACATGACTACTAATAGCAAGACTTCTCCCATGTCCTCAGGAACAAACGTAACTACTCACAAAGCATATTCATGTTCATGATCAGAGGAGTATTAATATGCGTATGGGATCTGAACATATGATCTTCCACCAAATAAACCAACTAGTATCAACTACAAGGAGTAATCAACAATACTAGCAACCTATAGGTACCAATCCCAGACTTAGAGACAAGAATTGGATACAAGAGATGAACTAGGGTTTGAGAGGAGATGGTGCTGGTGAAAATGTTGATGGAGATTGGCCCTCTCCCGATGAGAGGAGCGTTGGTGATGACGATGGCGATGATTTCCTCCTCCCGGGGGGAAGTGTCCCCGGCAGAACGTCTCTGCCGGAGCCCTTGATTGGTTTCACCAAGGTTCCGCCTCGTGGCGGCGGAGTCTCGTCCCGAAAGCTTGCTTATGATTTTTCTTCGGACGAAAGACTTCATATAGCAGAAGATGGGCACCAGAGGGCCAGCAGGGGCCCACGAGGCGGGGCGCCGGGTAGGCGCGCCCCACCCTCGTGGCCAGGGTGTGGGCCCCCTTTGGTATTTCTTCCGCTCGGTATTTTTTATTATTTCCAAAAATAACTTTTGTGGAGTTTCAGGACTTTTGGAGTTGTGCAAAATAGGTCTCTAATATTTGCTCCTTTTCCAGCTCAGAATTCCAGCTGCCGGCATTCTCCCTCCTTATGTAAACCTTGTAAAATAAGAGAGAATATGCATAAGTATTGTGACATAATGTGTAATAACAGACCATAATGCAATAAATATCGATATAAAAGCATGATGCAAAATGGACGTATCAACTCCCCCAAGCTTAGACCTTGCTTGTCCTCAAGTGGAAACCGATAATGATAAATATGTCACATGTTTAGAGGTAGAGGTGTCGATAAAATAAAATACAGACATGAGGGCATCATGGTTAATCTTATAACAGCAACATATATGGATAATGTCATATGATTTCTTATGCTCAAGTAATGATCTATTCACAATGCAAAGTATGAATCAAAAACTTTATTGAGAACCAACAAACTATAATCTCAGTCATTGAAGCAATTGCAATTTATCATAACATCAGTAAGAGTCTATGTCAGAGCTTTTCAGCAAGTCCACATACTCAACTATCATTTAGTCTTTCACAATTGCTAACACTCACGCAATACTTGTGGTTACGGAATTTTAATCGGACATAGAGAAAGATAGGGGCTTATAGTTTCGCCTCCCAACCTTTTACCTCAAGGGTAATGTCAACAATAATTGTTCATGCTAACTTATATCCAATTATATATATATATATATATATATATATATATATATATATATATCAGGATCTTTCCAACATACTGTCCTTACCAAAGGACAAAATGTAAAAAGGAAAGGTAAAGATCACCATGACTCTTGCATAAGGTAGAAGATAATAGTAAAAGATAGGCCCTTCGCAGAGGGAAGCAGAGGTTGCCATGCGCTTTCAGAGTTGGATGCACAAAATCTTAATGCGAAAGAACGTCACTTTATATTGCCACTTGTGATATGAACCTTTATTATGCAGTCTGTCGCTTTTATTTCTTGCACATCACAAGATCGTATAAAGCTTATTTCCTCCACACCAATCAATCATACATATTTAGAGAGCAATTTTTATTGCTTGCACCAATGACAACTTACTTGAAGGATCTTACTCAATCCATAGGTAGATATGGTGGACTCTCATGGCAAAACTGGTTTAAGGATATTTGGAAGCACAAGTAGTATCTCTACTTGGTGCAAAGAATTTAGCTAGCATGAGGGGAAAGGCAAGCTCAACATGTTGGATGATCCATGACAATATACTTTATTTCAGATATAAAAAAACATAACCCATTATGTTGTCTTCCTTGTCCAACATCAACTCTTTAGCATGTCATATTTTAATGAGTGCTCACAATCATAAAAGATGTCCAAGATAGTATATTTATATGTTAAACCCCTCTTTCTTTATTACTTCCTATTAATTGCAATGATGACCAAAGCTATGTTTGTCAACTCTCAACAACTTTTAATCATCATACTCTTTCTATGTGAAGTCATTACTCTTCATAAGATCAATATGATCTCTTTTTATTTCATTTTATTCTTTTCTCTTTTCTTTTATTCACTCAAGAACATAGCAAGATAATCAAGCCCTTGACTCAACACTAATCTTTATTATATAGCTCACAGACTCGATTACATAGAGGGATCATAAAGCAAAACTCAAAACTAGATCATACTAAAACTTTATTCTACTAGATCAAGATAATACTAAAAAGGATCAAACTAAGAAAAACGGTAAAGATAGGAGATGTGGTGGTGATACGATACCGGGGCACCTCCCCCAAGCTTGGCAGTTGCCAAGGGGAGTGCCCATACCCATATGATTATATCTCCTTCTTTGTTGGTGAAGAAGATGATGGTGATGATGGATAGTCGCACATCGAGTGTAAGAGGTCCTCCAACTTGCGGATAATGCCCTTGAGTGCGATGATATGCTCCTTCAACAAAATATTTTCACGTGTGAGATACTTGTATTGTATGCGGGCTAACTAAATCATCTTGAAAGCTTCGATCTTAGTTGGGGTAAGAACATTGTGATCAAGTTGAAGGATGTCTTCTGTTGCCGGAACTTGGTCCTCTGTGGCCTTCTTGATCCCTTCATCCTTGTTGATCTCCATGGGTTCTTCCCTCGTCAGCTATATCTTCATTAGCCAAGCATCGTTGTCACCATTGTTGGAGGAGGGGGACGACATGATGCCTAGCCTTGACAACCCTAACAGAAAATAGCTCGAAACAAAAATAGAGGATATTTGCGTGATACAGGAGTCAAAACCTTCGGTAGATTATATAATGAATTTTTACTGACCAAAATACGTATCGTGCAAGAAAACGGAGTCCGGAGAGCGCATGAGGTGCCCACGAGGCGGGGCGCGCCCAGGGGTAGGGCGCGCCCTCCACCCTCGTGGAGCCCTCGTGTCCTTCCCGGACTGCTTCTTATTTTTCTATTTTTCTAAATATTCCAAAACGGAGAAAAATTGCCATTAGAACTGTTTTGGAGTCGGTTTACATACCGTACCACATACCTATTCCTATTCGGAGTGTGAAACGTTCCGGAAAGTGTCCCTTATGTATTCCTCCGGGGTCACGGTTTCAATAACATTGGTTTCAACATTTATGGAATTACCTGAGATATAATGTTTGATTCTTTGGCCGTTCACCACCTTCGGATTCGTGCCTTCGAAGTTGTTGATTTTTATGGCATCGGAACGATAGACCTCGTCGATAACATAAGGGCCTTCCCATTTAGAGAGAAGTTTTCCTGCAAAAAATCTTAAATGAGAGGTGTATAGCAATACATAATCACCTATATTGAACTCACGCTTTTGTATCCTTTTGTCATGCCATCTTTTAACTTATTCTTTAAACAATTTGGCATTCTCATAGGCTTGGGTTCTCCATTCATCAAGTGAGCTAATGTCAAATAACCTCTTCTCACCGGCAAGTTTGAAATCATAATTGAGTTCTTTAATAGCCCAATAAGCCTTATGTTCTAGTTCGAGAGATAAGTGACATGCTTTACCATAAACCATTTTATATGGAGACATACCCATAGGATTTTTATATGCAGTTCTATAGGCCCATAATGCATCATTAATAGCCCAATAATTGAGTGCAGAAGATTGTGATCAAGTTGACAAAGTCTTGCATACGCGTCAACTTATTTTTTTTAGGGGACGCGTCACTTAGTAGGCCCACAAGTGCGTGGCAGAGAACTTATAGCCCATTTGTGTTTTGTAAGAATGTACATCCCATTTTTGAATTCTAATGGAATTTACAACAGCCCATTTATAGTTTGTTAAAAGTACAGCCCATTTTCTAGCTAGGACAATGATTAATAATTTCAACCAATCGTTGAAGATAGAATTCAATAGAATTTCCCACATTTTGATGGGATCCGAAATATTTTTATCCCGAAATTTCTAGTCAGATTAAATATAAATTTGTATTACGTAAAAATCCAACGAAACATTGCGCGCGCAACAATGAAAATTTAAGATTTTCAAAATCCATAAATAATATTTTATAAACTAATTTCGTGTTTGGTGCATTTTTATAGTTACTTGCCAGTTTTATAATTACATCCCATTTATTATTTTTTAAAGCCCATTTTCCTGTTAAGCCTAATGCATCCCTCCTAGGAAAGATTTGCAGCCAGTGAGCGGAGAATAACAAGTTGACCTTGCACAGGTATTCCTCAAAAAAGCGTATAGCTGGGCTAGCCATTTTCATCTTTAAAAATTAGTATCTGGGCTGGATATCTGGCACAGGCTAGGCGAGCCACCTTGCCCGATTAAAACTCTGCTCTCCTCTGAACAACAACGAAATCATCACCAAGAAAAACTACAAGTGCTCACGCCTCAAAAACACAAATACTGCTCGAGCTGCTTGGTCCCAGCTGTCGGCCGCACCTTGTGCAATTCTCTCGTTTATATTGACTACATAGGTTGACAATGGTGTGGGACCCTGATGTCAGGAAACCAGGAGAAAGCAAAAATATATATAATTGTACATAATAAGGAGGCACTTGCATACGTACGGCTATGGCCCTAGTGGGTCCCTAGTGTCATCCAGTCAAAATAAAGTCATCTCCTAAATCCTCATGTTCGTTGACGATGTTAACAATGCTCGGCGCCATGGCGAGCGCAACAACTCAAAGGACAATGGAGAGGGCCTCGCGGGCCCTATGGATGGTCTGATACAGCGCCCGCTGCTCATTCAAGAAGCCAGGATCATCGGACACCTATGAGCACCTTCGAGAAATTGAGACGGCATGAAACGGTAAGGCCGCGTTTGTGTGCTCTGTTTTATTTCAAACTTGTATTAACATACAAGTGTAATTTACTCATCATCGGAAACAACGCTTAAAATATAGGCGTAATGAAACCGAGGGCCCGAGGTTTGTAAGTAAAACCGGCGGGTTACACGCGTAATTTGAGAGACCAGTGTATATTTTACGAGCACTGCTATATGGATGACATTACCAGACGATACATGCACGACGTGCGTATCATGCCATCCATGGGCAAGGCTGAAACAGTAGCTAACGGCTGGATTAGCAATCGTCCGAGTGTCGTTCAACATTTTTATCGTGTGTGAAGTACTTCCGATATTTTACTAGTCGAAATCGACCAACCAAGCGCCTTCCGATATTTCATACACCTTTACACAAGTTTTCATACAATAGGAATTTAGAGACTGTTTTTACATCATAATGAGTAGGTGAAACAACCGTGGACTAGTTTCAAGTGGATGGACATCCACTTGAAACTAATCCACGGTTCTTTCACCCAATGATATAATAAATATCATCATCATTATCATATCATTAACAACTTATCATCATAATACATCATTGTCATATAACACCTCCTCAAGATCATCGTTTTCATCAATGAGACATCATATAGAAAATTGGTCACTAGTCGTAATCACAAGTACTCCTCATCATCAACTCTAAGACATTGTATCACATAATAAACATATTATACCTCATAGGACCTACTACATTCTCTTAGGACCTACTATATTCTCTAAGGTAAAATAGCAAAAAACAAGATAGCCCCTGACTCTCCATTATGGAGAATGGAGATTATCCTGTCTCCAATTCTTGCCTTTAAGCAATGTTACTTCCAAGAACCTCCTTGCGAATGTCCAAACATTTTTTCCATTTTTGATTAGCATGTGTTCACGGTTTTAGAAATCCGATACGCAATTGAGATCCGTAGGATGACCTGGCTGTATGTTCGTAACTTCAAGGCGACCATTGTAATACATCGATGAGGCACACAATCCATCGGGATTTTCTGTTGAAAAACATAGTAATAACCAGTAGTTAGCAATGATGTACTAGTTTTGGAAGTATGCAAAAGATGCACGGATGTCGTAATAGTAAAAAATCTTACCGTGGTATCTCCATAGAAGTTATCGTGGTTCAACACGTGCACTAGTGGCACGTATTCACCATAATTTGGAGGAGTTCCATAATAGGTATTGTAATTCTCAAAGAAAGTACAAAATGCGATCAGATGATTTTTCTCCTTACAAGTTAATTCGAGCCACCACCGTAGTGGGTTTTGTCTACCATCTTACGCACATTCTTTGAAGATTCAAAATAAGCTGTCAATGGAAATAAGCTGTCAACTATTTTGAAATAAACAATATAAATTAGTTAATAACTATGTTTGAGAAACTCACATTGCGGTAGAATCGAAGCGTATCAACAAGGACCCAAATGTCCATATTGTCTTGCTCGATGTCAGGATCACCAAGATCCATGGTGACAATCATACCCTCATAAAAACCATACATTTTGCAAAGTGCTTCCCAATTTTGGCAACCAAAATGGGTTACGGTCTGAGCATTGTACAGATTTACTTCAAAATCCATATCATGATGGGTCCTTAGGTGTATTTTCTTTGTCTCAAAATTTTCATGGTCTTCAAAACCCATCCTCTCCAAGACATAGCGTCTTGCATGGCATGGGATAAGCTAGTCAAATTGTAAAAGATGAAAATTAGACGTTGAAATAGTTGAAGTCATGCTTAATTACGAAAAAACTCTTGTCGTTGTTGCGTCTGTTTCAACATCAAAGGTCTCCTCGAGCTTAATCTTTGAAGCGCCGATCTTCGTCGACTCAACGAACATGTCGCACATACCTCGATCGTTGTGGCACCAGCTGCACTCCCGGAGGCGTAAATGCGTCAAAGTACGACATTTCCTACGTTCATAATTCAAAGATTAAACTTGTACAATTAAATATATGTACTAAAAAACCTAAATTAGATCATTATTTTTCAAGAAAATCCAGGCCACTCGATATTTCCTACATATTCTAGCACAAGTCATGCCAGGATTCACGGAAAAATCTGGCATGACCTTTGCTAAAAAAGGACATATCGAGCGCCTGAAATTTGCGGAGCGGAATTTAATCAACACTCCGGCAAAACATAGGCCACTCGGAGGTGTAAATTGAACATGAACGGCCACTTGGGCAACCACATATCCTATTTGAGCAACAAAAGATATACATGGATATTTGGCTGGTCTCACCTCGATGTCGGAGGGGGTCGGTGATGGGGACGACGGCGGGGATGATGGAGGGGCTCCTTGATTTCTGCAAAAGCAAAAACTGTATAAGTTATCAGTAATACATCCCGAATAATTGCTTAAACTAAAAAATAACAACAAATATGACATGTTCAACTAGTTTTATTAATTCAACTAGTTCTTACTAAATATAAACTTACTATAAATAGAATATGTGGTTCAACTAGTTATATTAATTATCTTACTAAACAACTAGTTTCTAAAAATAAAGTAGTTCAACTAGTTATATTAATTATCTTACTAAAAATACATTAGTTCTATTAATTCAACTAGTTCAACTAGTTTATTAATTTACTTACTAAACTAGTTCAACTACAACTAAAGTAGTTCAACTACAACTACTATTAATCATACTGCCCTAGTTAACTAGTACCATCACTACTAGTAATTAACATCTACTACTACTAAAAATCACTACTAGTAATTTGCAGGAACGGAAATTAATCAACACTCCGGCAAGGTCATTTAGCGATGGTCATTGCATTTCAAAATAAACTAGTTCTATTAATTATCTTACTAAATAAACTAGTTCTATTAAGCACTTACCAAATAAACTAGTTCTATTAAGTACCTAATATAAATAAACTAGTTATATTAATCACTTACTAAATAAACTATTTTCTATTAAACAATTGCTAAAATTTCTACTACCCTAGTTCTACCCTAAATTTTCTTAATTATATTTTATTCAAAACACCTACGATTTGCAAGAACAGAGACAAGGGAGGGAGGGAGGAGAGAGGAGGGGGAGCGGGCGGCCGGAGGAGGAGGAGGGAGGGGCGATGGGAGGAGGGCTGCCGGCAAAGGAGGGAGGAGGGGGCGGCCGCATGCAGAGGGAGGAGGGCACAGTGGGAGGAGGAGGGAGGAGGGTGCGGTGGGAGGAGGAGGCACGGAAGGAGGGAGTACCTCGGTGGCGGATGGAGGGCAGTGTGGCGGCGGGCGATGATGAGGTCGAGCCAGCGGTGAGATCGAGGCGGAGGGTGGGGGAGGCGGCGACGACGGTGAGGTCGAGAGCGGCGACGGGCGGCAGCGGTGAGGTTGAGGGCGGCCTCGGGCGGCGGCGGTGAGGGCAGGCTCGGGCTCGGGCGTGGCGATAGAGGAGTAGGGAACAGGGGAGGAGGACTTAGTGAAATTTTGAGCGGGGTTAAGTCGAACTAGCGATGGCGCACTTTAGGAACCGCGCTATAGCTAAAGTAGCTATAAGCGCATTTTACGTAAAAACGCCATCGCTAAGTGTAAGCACGCATCAAAAAAATACATTGGCCATCAATGATCTTTTGTGTACAATCTGAATTGTCAATATGAGTCCACTCCGGTAGGAACCGGAGAGGACTCATATTGCGCCTAAATTCTACACATAGAGTTCCGTGAAGACTAATTGGTTGTGATAGTTTGAAGTAACATATTTAAGGTGGTAAACACCACATTGGCGGGCGAGGTGGGACTAAACTTGTGGGCTGATCGTGGCGATGGCGATTTTCTTAGAATCGCGCTGCTGCTAACTTCTATAGCAGTAGCGCTGTTCAGTATAGGGTGCTACTGCTATAACTAGCTGGGTTGCGAGGTCATGGCAATTAGAGCAATAGCGCGGTTTGGCGTGGATGCGCTACTTCTATTTTCCTTTCAGCAGCGTGTTTTGCTATCACGCGCTGCTGCTAAATAGCAGTAGCGTTGTATTTTGAGGAGCACTGCTGGTAAGATTCTGTGTATAGGCTTTTCCCTAGTAGTGTTCCATCTACTTATAAAGGGGGTGATGCAGAGTTAGTTGTAACAAAGCAACAAGCATCATGTCTGGGTTGGTCCCATTTTTGTTCACTACTTAATGGGAAAAGACAGCAATGCAATAGCTTCAATTCAACATTTATTTAAAACAGTACCAATACAAGTAGCACAACATCTCAAAGCACACTGCACAATCATGTGGATGAAGGCATGTACTGACCTTTCATGAGACCACCATGATAAAATACGAATCTGCCAACATGAATAGGAAATCCAATCTTGAGGTAAAAGTGTTTCGCGTAGCGAAGCAAAATGTCGCAATAGCAACAAGTTGAATAGATATCCCTGTTTAAATAGAGGCAAAAAAAGGAATCAATTACTGGCTAATAAAGGAGGATGAGACATGCGGCCACAAAAATGGTAATCCCGCCAATCCCTAACAAGTGTTGCAGCTTTGAAATAAGATTCAGTAGTTAATTCTGAGAGTGGCATCAATTACTGGCTTATAAAGGGGGTGATGCTGAATTTGTCGTAACAAAGAAACAAGCATCATGTCTGGGTTGGTCCCATTTTTGTTCACTACTTAATGGGAAAAGACATCAATACAATAGCTTCAATTCAACATTTATTTAAAACAGTACCAAAACAAGTAGCACAACATCTCAAAGGCTTAAAGCACACTACACATCATGTGGATGAGACCAAGATTTGAAACAACTCGCCACGAAGACTGGAAATAAATCTCGATCTCCTTTTGTGCAGTTCCACCAAAATTAAGCAAAGTCACCGGTGTGACATTCAAGTTGAACTGCACGAAACACTCTTAAAACATAAGTGTTTCAAGTAGCGAAGCAAAATGTCGCAATAGCAACAAGTTGTGGATACCCCTGTTTTAACAGAGGCAAAAAATGGAAACAATTACTTGTCGATAAAGGAGGATGAAACAAACGGTGACAGAAAGAAGCATCTAACTTATCTTGGATGGAAACAAAGTAGGATAGTAGCATTTCTAAAACGGTTGCATTTATTCATATTAATAGAGACATTCTCTTGAAACAACATTTGTTAAAACATGTAATTTACTTTTAATTGGCATTGCTTCAATTTTCGGCGGCATTCTTAGATTAACAACAAGAAAATAGTTGTATGGGACATGCCAGCACCATGTGCGCCCACACGTATAAATGGGTGATGCAGAGTATGTAGCCAAGCAGCATATATATGCGTTGGTCCCATATTTGTTCTCTTTGAACCTTTTTCCTATGTGAGGGCAGCAAATCTAGTCATGCACAAACTACACGAACCCCCAGTTTCTTTCACTTTTCAACAAAGAGATCGGTTCCTTACAGTTGTGTGTTCTGGGTTACCCCCTTTTCCCTTTTCGACCTACAAAGCGGCTGGATAGCCAGTCTATACTACTTTCCGCCCCTCCTTTCCTCATTGAACCACATCCTAGATTCTTGCTCCAGCCCACCGCACCCTTCTTTCCTCTTTGAACCAAGACCTAGATTCGACTACAGATCGAAAAATATCCACATGCAGCTAGAGCAACAACGGTTTCAAAGAAACTTATACCTTAGGGTCGTCGGGATGTGGCAAGGCATGCGGCGGGAGGCCAAATATGCCCACACTACGTACGACAGCGAGGAAGAAGGGGTCGGTGGCCCTCCCGCACAGTCGCTGCGTGAAAGAGAACAACGCAGCCGGCAGTGGATTGCCTCCCTCGCCGAAGGCGATAGAGTGAACGCTGCACCTCCTCCCCTTCCCGGTGCGACGGGATACGGACGCCTCCTTCACCAGCTGTGAGGGGGGAGAGAGAGAGACAAGAGGCCAACGCAGTCTTGTTTAGATCTAGTGAAGAGAGGGTGAGAGACTGTGAATATAGCAAACCCTAGCAAATGAACGCTGAGCCTCCAGCGTGTATACATATATGTAGTGCGTCGAGCGTGTGGAGAGTGCAAACCCTAGTGAACAAGCGCTGAGGCTCCAGCTTATATATATACTACTGTAGTACGGACTGAGCTCTGGTGCCTTCACTGCACCTGCTTTTGGCTGTATGACAGGTGAGCCAGCCACATTTTGGGCCCACCTGTCATAAACCCAAAGGCAGGTGCACTAAATCAATGAAGCCGCGTCCATAAGTACTCTCGTGTATACGACTAATATATAGTGGAGTGGTTTTCTTATTCTCTCCATAACAATCGTTTTAAATTGTGTAAGTACGAAACAAAACTCTTTATTTAATGTACAGTGAAGAAAACTAGTACTACTTCCGATGAACTAACGATCCACGCCCACGTGTCCTGGTCACACTTCCTGTCATTCATGCGTGGTACACTACCCTCCCTTAAGTGAACAACCACACATGCGCCAAATTATCGGAAACGTGTGAGTGTGTACAAATAAAGAATTTTAATTTCAATTATCGGAAAGGTTTGAGAGTATTACAAAGTTTTACTTCAGTCAAATCTAATATGCGGAGTAAATAAAAATGGAGGGCTACTACGTCCATCCGGGCCAGTTTTTAGTCCACACCTTTTTTTAATCAAAGTTAATAGCTGGACAAATAAAATTACAGGAGAGCTGGAGACAGAGTTGTGAGAAGGCTTAGAAATCAATACAAAACTTATGCCCTTAGTACCAACGTCGATCCTTCTTCGAGGAAACATTTGGTTCATAGCCAATTGTGTGATAAAAATTGCACCAACATGAAAGACGACTGCGTCTCCAACGCAACCAAGGTGAACTGATGAAGGATATCATCTTTGTGCGTAACAAGCAAAGAGCACTGATGGAAGGCAGCTTGTTTTTCATTGAAAATCGATCAGCTTCACCAACCGACGCAACCACGAGGTGCAACCATGAGCATCGATAGGTCATCGTGGTGATGCATCATCCATTTGGCATCAAGTTTGGGTGAGGCACCTATGAAGTTCGACAAATCCTCACTTTGGTCTGTTTCTTCTCAGTAATCAAGCTCGAGGAAGGAAGAACCACATGGCAGAGGACAGTGAGGCGGAACAACAATGGCCATCCAATTTTCTGCAGTTCCACTAAAATTGAGGAAGACATGCCCGGGTATGGAGACACGCATCGCTGTTTCCAAAAATATAAAAAAAGGGTTAGCAACGACATCTCAATTGTCAATAAGAATTAATGAAAAGTACACCAACAAACAGAAGCATCATAATTATCTTGATGGGAACTAAACCAGGATACCCGAGAAAAAAGGCATTTCTTCATTTAACCAGTGATAGTACTACCACCATATGGACAATGACCGCAGAACCACCATGTACTTTTTGTCGAAACAACATGTATACCTCCACCGAGGCATAAATCAGGACAACTTTTTCGAGTGGCATTTCCTCTATAATAGTACTAGTAGGTGATGTTGGACCAGCCGACGAACCCTAGCTACTATGCATGGGGAGCTGGGGAGTAGTCGCATAGAAGAAAACCCGCACGCAGCGACCTGGGGAGCTGGACCAGTACAAGAAGTTATACCTCAGGTGGGCGAGATGTCATTTAGGCAGGCGGGCGGGATCTGCCCACACGACGGCAGCGAACAAGGGCGCGGAGGATCTTCGTCCGCGCCAGCGCCGGCTCCAAGAGGACGGTGCGCATCGGCTTCCTCCGTCGCCGATGGCGACAACGTCAACACTGCACCTCCTCGCCTCCCGCAGCGGACGGGATTCGGCCGGATCTGTGACCACCGGTGAGAAGAGAGATAGAGTGGACACTGTCATCTTGTTTTGATATGGAGAGGGTGAGAGATAGACACGAGAAACTCTATCAAACAAGAGGCTATAATGGAGTAAAAAAATCTCTCCATAGCAGTGGTTTTAAATAGAATACGCGCGATCCCGGAAAAAAGAAACGAAAATTGGCGGACAATTTTTTAAGGGTCTGTCTAGGACACATTTAGATGTGACATAGTTATGTCACATCTAAGTTGATGTCCACTCTGTTTGTGGTCTATTTTTTTTCCTAGTTTTCTTGTTTCTTGTTGCTACATTATATACTTGTGGGAGCTTAGATGTGATATCCTTAAATAACATCTAGATGTGAATTAGACAAACTGATTTTCTAACGTACCAAGAAAGAAAACTCGATCAAAAACACGCCCCCGCTTCCAGGTCGCGAGAGTCGTCGCGCACACACACATAGAAATAGACATGCATATCCGTGTTTACGTAAAATTCCATCTCCATCTCCATCTCCAATCATATTTGTCCAACTGGCACATTATTTACGTTGTTAATTATATACGCAGCAATATTAACGTACAACATCTCTTGTTTGCGGACGTCCGGACCGCTACCACGTCCGGTCCTGACCAACCCGAACCCTCTTCATCACCCGCGCCTGCTTCCCGCCTGAAACGGTCAGTGCCGGATTCATGCCCGGCCAGAGCGGACGCGACCTCTCACTGGCGTCGACATTGAAGCGGCGCGCCGGTCGAGAGAGCGTCGCCCACGCCGCTTCCGGATGCACGCGGCTGCTCCGCGTTCAATGGTCGCAATAGTTGGGTGCACGCGGCTGCTCCGCGTTCAAAGGTCGCAATAGCTGGCTACAACATGCATGTAGAAGTTCTTGGGAGTCCATGCTACAGCTAGCTGTCCTCCCCCAACTCGTCAATCTCTTCCAGTAGTGCTAGTACTCCATGGCGCGATCCATCGACAAGCAGGCGGGAAAATTATCGTATACTCGGTTTTGCGGTGAGTGGCATGCCGGCGACCGTGTGGGGTCGAGCCGTGGAGGAGGGTGAGACACGAACACGATAGACGTGATTTAAACGTTGGTTTTGCTCGATGGCGCGATCCTCTGAAGCGAAAGCGTTGGTTTCTCTCCGTTTCCATTTTTCTCGTAAAACGGAAACTTTCCACTCCATTTTCATTCCTATTCCAAGGTTGCCCCGTTACAACATTCCATCAAATACAAAGGAAAACTAACAAGCATGCTGATGCATCTCAATGATTCACAGATCACAGCCAATATTTACTTCACAACTAAAGAAAAAAAGTTGTGAGAGCGTGTACGAAAGAAAAACTATTGATGGGGTCACTACGACTTAAACCCTAAACCCTAAACCCTAAACATGATTTTATTTCTTGGCTAGGTAGAACATGTCGAAGGAAAGACGGCTGGCACCCTCGTATCATACGATGCTTTTGTGCAGTTCCACTAAAATCGACCTGAGCATCCCTGATGGCAAAGATACTGAAGAAGTGTGATTAGAATAATAGTATTGGCACTAGTTCATGCGACATAAACTCATCACAGGGAGAAGCCGGTAGAAGTAGAGAAATATCGACATGAAGATGGAGCTACGGCAGTGGAGCAAGCCAGCTCCAAAAGGAAGATGGACGACCTGGGACGTCGGGCTGTAGCTAGAAGGGCGGTTGGGACGCGGCATCGGCCCATACCGCGGTGACCCCCGATTGGGGCGCACCGACTGTGGGTTTTCTCCTCGCCGATGTCGACCGCGTCTACGCAGAACATTGTTCCCTTCCCCCAGCTGCGGGATTAGGCCCGTCGTTCTATGCTTGTGAAGAGAGCAACCTAAGCAAGCAGGCTTGTAGCTTAGGCTCCTGCTAGTGTATATATAGTGGTTTTATTTTTCTCTCCATATCAACCATTCCCATTTTATATTGCGTACGTGTCATTCAAGAGTGAAATGATGGTTGCTTCTTCCGACTAACTTACTGTGTGATTTGACTGCTCCTTAGTGGCCCCTACACGTACTCCCCCTACGTGTATGCAACAGTCACACGTACACATGGAAGCAAAAATGCGCGCGACGCCCTAATGCATGCATGTCCGAGCACACGACGGAACACACACGGTCACGCTCAAGTGCTCAACCTCCACGTGCATTGTAACGCCCTCGATGCGGCTATATCTCCCACGTGTCGAAGCACGACTTAGAGGCATAACCGCATTGAAAGCAGGACTCAAGTTCATAGGGTGCACACATCAATCATGGCAAAAATGACAAAAGTGCATGTTCTGATAAGAATCTGAAACTAACATCACATAGCCCTCTTCTAACAGCATTTCTGGCATGTTAGTATTTTCACTAAGTCTGTGAAGCTGATATATTTTGCACTTTTGCCATGCTTGTTTGGACCTGTTATGGTGTAATTTAGCCGTAGATCAGTGTTCCTCTTTTGTCAAGCATCTTGAGTAGATCACTGCCATATGCTTTGTTGGTACGTTTGGGTGAAGTAGCTTAATTTCTTGTTGCTTGCTATGTGGCATCGTGCTGTTAATGACAGAATTGCGCCATTCTTGTTTTGCTTGCCATTTGCAAACCGTGCATCCGATTCCGGTGATCTTTATATCGATTTCAACCGAAATCATCTCACCTTTCCAGCGGCATACTTGGTTTGCCAAGTTGATGCCTTGTTCATCATTTTCCTTCCGGAGCACGCATACGCATTGCATCTCACATCTCGCATATCATGCCATGTATTGCATCATGTTGTTTGTGCATCGCCCATGATTTATTGTGGTTCCATTGTTTGTGTTCTTGCTTTGGGTAGAGCCAGGAGACGAGTACGTGAACGAGGAACCTGTTTAGAACGCCTACGAGGATCAAGCTTTCGACAACTCTGAGAACTTTGCAGGCAAGATGACCATACCCTCGAAATCACTTCTATCTTTGCTTGCTAGATGCTCGCTCTTTTGCTATGCCTATGCTACGATGCCTACCACTTGCTATATCATGCCTCCCATGTTGCCATGTCAAGCCTCTAACCATCCTTTCCTAGCAAACCGTTGTTTGGCTATGTTACCGCTTTGCTCAGCCCCTCTTATAGCGTTGTTAGTTGCGGTGAAGATGAAGTTTGTTCCTTGTTGGAACATGGAGATGTTGTTCCTTGTTGGAACAGGTTTACTTGTTGGGATATCACAATATATCTTATTTAATTGATGCATCTATATACTTGGTAAAGGGTGGAAGGCTCGGCCTTATGCCCGTGTTTTGTTCCACTCTTGCCGCCCTAGTTTCCATCATATCGGTATTATGTACCCGGATTTTGCGTCCCTAACGCGGTTGGGTGATTTATGGGACCCCTTGACAGTTCGCTTTGAATAAGACTCCTCCAAAGAAGGCCCAACCTTGGTTTTACCATTTGACTACCTACCACATATACCCCTTCCCTTGGGTTCTGCAGACTCAAGGGTCATCTTTATTTTAGCCCCCCCCCCCCCCGGCCAGTGCTCCTCCGAGTGTTGGTCCGAACCGAGCAGCCTGCGGGGCCACCACGGGGAAACTCGAGGCTTGGTTTTACTCGTAGCTTGACTTATCCGGTGTGCCCTGAGAACGAGGTAGGTGCGACTCCTATCGGGATTTGTCGGCACATCGGGCGGCTTTGCTGGTCTTGTTTTATTACTGTCGAAATGTCTTGTAGCCGGGATTCCGAGACTGATGGGGTCTTCCCGGGGAGAAGGAATATCCTTCGTTGATCGCGAGAGCTTATCATGGGCTAAGTTGGGACACCCCTGCAGGGTATTATCTTTCGAAAGCCGTGCCCGCGGTTATGAGGCAGATGGGAATTTGTTAATGTCCGCTTGTAGAAAACCCGAAGTTGACCTTAATTAAAGACATCAACTGCGTGTGTAACCGTGATGGTCTCTTCTCGTGAGTCCGGGAAGTGAACACGGTGTTGGAGTTATGTTTGGCGTAAGTAGTTTCAGGATCACCTCTTGATCGCTACTAGCTTCACGACCGTGCCTTGCTTCTCTTCTCGCTCTCTTTTGCGAATGTAGCCACCATATATGCTAGTCGCTTGCTGCAGCTCCACCTCACAACTCTGTCCTTCCTATAAGCTTAAATAGTCTTGATCTCGCGGGTGTGAGATTGCTGAGTCCTCGTGACTCACAGATGCTTCCAAAACCAGTTTGCAGGTGCCGATGAAACCGTGCAGGTGACGCATCCGAGCTCAAGGAGGAGCTCGATGAAGATCTTGTTCATGGTGTTGTTTCGTTTCAGTTGATCGATAGTGGAGCCCAGTTGGGACGGCCGGGATCTGTGTAGCATTTGGGGTAGTCTTTTTTTATTTTGGTTCCGTAGTCGGACCTTGATTGTATCTGTATGATGTAATGCTTTACTCATGTATTGTGTGAAGTGGCGATTGTAAGCCAACTATGTATCTCTTTCCCTTATGTATTACATGGGTTGTGTGAAGATTACCTCACTTGCGACGTTGCTTTCAATGCGGTTATGCCTCTAAGTCGTGCTTCGACACGTGGGAGATATAGCCGCATCGAGGGCGTTACATGCATGCACACACATACTCAGTCAGGGTGAGCTAGTGACCGTATAAACACCGGAAAAAATATATATATTGAGCGCAATGAGCGTATTATGAAGTCCACTGACCGTATTTTTACAAATATACAGTGACAGACAGTGTATTTATCTCGTTTGAAATTAAGCCATATTAACTGGAGAGGAGGCGGTATGGACTAGCATTACTTTGTTGTGTCCCGTCAACTTGCCGAACGAGGAGAAGGTTGCAGGACGGGAGAAGCTTGCGCGCGGTGGCTCGCAGGACAAGGAGAAACTTTTGACTAATGCAAGCTCTCCCTCGCTCAGGCGGTGGACGTGCAACCGTTAATTTAGTGTCAGATTGCCAGAAGCATACACTATACTACTAGTGCTATTATTGTTCGACTTCCCGAATAGGCGAACAACCAAGCGCAAAGTCTACTAGTAGTACTAGTACTACTACTATGGTCTATAAAGGTATGTACTATACTAGTACTAGGAACCGGATGGAGGAGCGTCTGCACTCTTATTATAATTTTAAAATGTGATAAAGCAATCTTCAACACATTTGGTTCTCTTCGAGGGTTCTCGCATGTGATAATGGAAGTTGATTGCATGGAACACTCGCCACAATTCTCGCTTAATTCTGGCTCATATCCTGTTACAAATAGTAGCGCTCGGTAATATTTCCTCTTTTTTTGTTATTCAGCATGTAAACAGGTCAGCAGACCTTGCGGCGCATCTTCGTGCGAACTGTGCTTGCTGCACTTTGAATGTGGCCAAGAGCTGGCTTGATGAAACACCTCACTTCCTACTTCTTTTTTTGCGAGGTACCTCGCTTCCTAGTGACCAGTGTCTTGGCTGATCGTCCTAAGAATGCTTATATATGAATAAAGCTCTCTCATTTACCCGCAAAAAGATTAAGCCATATTAACCGTAAAGGAGGGAGTATGGACTAGCACTACTTTTTGGTGTGTCCCGTCAACTCGCATGAGCGAGGAGAAGCTTGCGAGGACAAGGTGAAGCTCGCTTACGCCTTTTGACTAATGCAACCTACCCTTGGTGGACATGCATCAGTCCATTCGGTGTCAGATTGTCAGAGGCATACACTGTAGTACCCAACATGCGGAGTAGCATCATTGTTCGACTTCACGAAGAGGCGAAGAGCCAAGCGCAGTAGTACGAGTAGTACTACTACTAGAACCGCATGGTGGAGCGTCTATAATCTTTTTTTATCTCTGATAAAGTACACGTTTATTCTGGAGAAGGGCGGAAAACGGCAGCCCAACATGTAATGAATGATATCGATCAACCAACTATGCTCGAATATATCTTGGCCTCCGTGCGAGCCTGTCTATGTGTTCTCGCTCCTCATCTCTCTCAAGGAACGGCGGGTTGGCTCTTTGCCGTCAATTGAGATCGGTTTGCTCACACTCCTGTCCCACATGTCAGTGATATGCCAAGAGGAGGTGCGTTGACCGACCGCCATACGCTGCATTTCTGGTTTTTCACCTTCATACTACTCCTCCCTCCGTCCACAGTTCTGGTATGCGCTTCATTATGATGCATTTCTCTCAATGCATTTCCACCACCAGAGAGACTTTAGACGCGTTTGGTTTAATGCTCAATTAATTAGGGCGTGGTAACCGCAATCAAATCCACATTTTCTCTCCATGTACTGTACTACTACTACGGAGTGGAGTAAGTGCATGCATGTGTGTACCCGGGGTGGAAGCACTGCATGCATGTGTGTACGCATTATTCCCTCTAGTAATAGACGCCGTGCTATAACTACCAATGCTATTTTTCAGGTTGATCGCTAGTCGCCTTGGTCCCATAGATTTTTTTTCTTTTTTCTGAAGCGTGATGTATAAACAGTGACGGATGGAGTAGTATGAGCGGTTTCAAAGAAGAGCGTATTGATGGTTGCTTCTTCCGAGCAACTTACAGTGGGAAAGGTGGGGCTTATGATTTGACTGCTCATTACTCACTATTAATGCTGCGCAACGACCGGGCTGAGTCTCCCATGCGGTTGTGCACTACCCCCTCGGTTCTTAAATATACTCCGGAGTATTTGTCTTTCTAGAGATTTCAATGAGTGACTACTCAAATATTTGTCTTTTTAGAGATTTCAAATGGACTGGCACATACGGATGTATATAGACATATTTTAGAGTGTAGATTCACTCATTTTGCTTCGTATGTAGTCACTTGTTGAAATCTCTAGAAAGACGAATAGAATATTTAGGAACGGAGGGAGTACACATACGAAGCAAAATGAGTGAATCTACACTCTAAAATATGCCCGTTCGAAATTTGTAAAAAGATAAATATTTAGGAACGAAGGAGTATAATTTTGTGCATGGCACATGGACCTGGATGATGAAGAGGCTTCTGGCAATGCTATCAAGCTTCCATCATTTGTTTACATAATTGACGTACTATATAAATAATTTTCCAGCGACATGAAATTGTACAATGGTGTGAGCTTTCAGCTTTTGTTTCGCGTGTCTTGCCATCGATGCTCTTTCGAAAACAATAAAAAAACTAACTTCCTTGCTAATGCATGTCAATTATTAGCAGATCAGAGCTAATAATTACATCACAACTGAAGACAGAGTTGTGAGAAGGTGTTAAACTAAAATTGATCCATGCTTTCATTGGCAGCAACGTCCCCCCAGCTCTGTCTAAATCAACAAGGCATGTTGGGAAAAAGTAGATGTCTGGAGCATGCAACATTCCGATCATTTTATGCAGTTCCACTAAAATAGAGCTGAGCGTCCCTGTTCCAAATATATTAAGTGTGATTATGATAATAGAGGACTGCTGATGAAACAATAAACACACAAATAGAAGCCGGTCACCTTTGCAGTCTCTCTTAAGACTAACTAGTTGGAGAAGATTAGGCTCGGAGTTGGATGAGGAGGATAGAGCAAAACCAATCTCCCTTTGTGTAGTCGCCTTTGAAATGTAGAGACGTTGCCCGTGTGACATTTTAGTACAACTGCACAAAACACTCTTAAGAAAAAAGTGATTTGTGCAGTTCACCAAAAGGTCGCAATAGCAATGAGGTGAAATAGATAGCCCTGTTTGCAAAAAAGAGGTAGAAAGGAAACAATTACTGGCCAATAACAGTTGATGACACATGCGACGACAAAAAAGAAGCATATTCTTTATCCTAAGGGAAGATAACAACACGGTTGTGTTTGTCTAAAACGGTGTGAGGACGAGAATGCAATATGGAAAGTACGCCAGACGAGCTACGTTTTGGGCAAAGAACTATGGAAGATCCACATGCAGCGACGTGGGAAGACAGGCAGTGGAGCAAGGCGGAGGATACAGAGGTCGCCGGGATGTAACTAGGTGAGCGGCGGCGGGCGGAATCTGCGAAAGGTGTGGCGTGAGCCCTGCCGCGCCGGAGCTTGGTCAGAGAGAACAACGTGTACCGCAGATCGGGACGTGCTGCCTCCGCGCCGTCGAACAGAGAAACGATGCACTTCCTCCCTTTCCCCCGGCGGACGGGATGCGGCCAGATCAGTGACCAACGGTGAGAGAGAGAGAGAGAGAGGCCACCGCACTCCCTTTCCCCCGGTGGACGGGGTGCGGCCGGATCAGTGACCAACGATGTGAGAGAGAGAGGCCACCGCAGCCTTGTGTGGTATACTCTGAAGAGCGACAAACCAGGCAGGCAGGCTCCATTGTATATAGTGAGCGGACTACCTTTTTCTCCATAAAAATCGTTTTATATTCTATGTACGTGCCATTGAGAGCTATAACTTTATTTAAAAATAACGCGGCAACGCGTCAAGTCGAACTTTGTTTCGTGCACGCGTGGTACACGACCTCCCTAGGTAAACAACCGCTACATGCGTTCAAATTAGCATGTGGGCTGCCATTTCGTAAAGAAATGAGCTCCACCGTGTACCAGCGGGTGTGGCTGGGCACGGCGTGAGTACATGCACGGTGCACCTATTCTCTTCTTGTATACATACACCACCTACGTGGGGTTGTGTGAGAGATACAAACCTAGAGAGATATAGTGTGTGGGTTCTTGAGAGGTTTTTGGGGGGTCAATCAAAAATGTAACATATGCAATGTGTGTGAAATAGAGTCATGGATATAACATATATATAGAGGCGATCCACGAGAAGAGAGTGGAGGTATCATCGGCTTGAGGTGTCCATAGAATCGAAGAGAGGGATGATGTGTGTGTGTGTGTGTCTGTGTGATCGATAAAGAGTGCCATCGAATTTGTGTGTGCCCACGTCAAAGATATAGAGTGGCTGGCCCTCTTGGAACGTGATAGGGGACATGTGCAGTTTGTCTCTGTGGCATGGATACCTACCTGCAGCGCTCGACTATCGGTGTGTGGTGGGGGAAGAGGGAGGCCCAATTAACTATAGAGGTACAATGGCTGGTACATGTGTGGAGGAGGACAGAGGTCTACCTCATGTATTAAGGAGATCGATCTGCCTCATGTATTAAGGAAGATCGATCGACATCAATGCATATGTGCAGGAGAGGAATAAGATTGGGAGAGACACAGATCTAGAGTGTTGGAGGGGGTGGCAGTGGAGTTGCTTCTAACAAATGGTGGGATAGGCTTGCTAGACAAACGGAGGGCACGCGCCCGCAATATCAATAAGAGAGGAGATAGCTGCTTGTTTTCTGTGCACGTGCATGTGAGAGACGGGTCAGGAGGCATGCACGAATGATGAGGGGGGACGATGTGGTTGTGGTAAGCAGACGTAACTACATAGAAAGATCAATCGCCCTTTGTTAGAGAAAGGAGAGACATAACTTGTGAGGTAGGTCGATCGATGGGGGGGGTAGTTAAAGTCGATCTAGGTATGTGTTGGGAGATCGATCGGTATACATGCATGTGCGTGTTAGAAGCAAATGAGGCACGAGGAGAAGGATAGAGAGAGAGGGATGCATGTAGGAGGTGGTACGAGAGGCATACTATATCAAGGGTGAAGGAGTGTGCGAGTACGAGAACGATGAAAAGAGTGGTGGGAGTGAGGCATGGACGGTGACAAGAGAAGAGGGGAAGCTTGTGTTTGTGCTAGGCACACCTGGCTAGAGAGGCATATCGATCGATGTGTGCCGTAAAGAAGGAGCTGGGGGGCCTACACACACCATGGGTGAACGACCTAAAGTGAAAAGATGAATTTGCGTGATGGAGCTAGAGAATGCTGAGGGAGGCTGAGAGGGATTCGGGCATGTGCATGCACAAGAGAAAGTTACCGCTAGCTACAAAGATAAGAGGGTTGTGTGGGTGTAAAATACGAATAGAGATCATATATACTTCATTATAAAAAGCGAATTCGGATATTTGAAGAATTTATCATAGTGTTTTAAGCCGACGCATGTGTGAATATATATAACGGTGATACACATGGTGTGGTTATGAACATGTTATACTACATTTAATATATTTTATCTCTACTCTTATAAAAAACGGAGTCGTTGTTTTTGGTGTGCCTGACATCCTGCATTATAGGTCCGTCAATTTATATCTTATGGATAGCAAGGAAACTATGATGGTTGAAGTTGGCAACAATCATGATTGTAGATTCTTATTGAAATAGAGAAACGAATTCAAATTTAGTTCGAATTGCAACGGTAGTATAGACATTTGGAATGCACTAAAATGTTGGTATGAGTAGGTTACATGCATTATACAGCAATCGAAAAAATTTAATTTGACATAACATGGATTCATACTCCCTCCTTCCATCTATATAGGGTGTAATGAGTTTTTTAAGACCGCCTTTGACTATTGACAAGATTAATAGTACATGACATGCACAATGTGAAAATTATATCATTGAAAGAACCTTTCATGCATTTAATTTAACGGTGTGCTTTGTGTAAGTTGCATGTAATATATCATTGCTCTAATATTTGGTCGAAGTTAGCATCGAAAAACCCATTAGGCCCTATATAGATGGAAGGAGGAGTAACTTTGAATAACATTTGTATAGTAAAACGGGCAAGACTCTCTCTTTGTGTGGTGTGAATAGTTTTATTTTTTGTTTTCTTTTGGTTGAGGGAAGTGCGAATTGATTTGGTACGTAAAAGTACAATATTACTACACGTTAGTCTTGTCCCTAAAATTCAACCCGCGTCTTGTTATATCCTGAAAATTCAGATATCGTGCTCCCAAAATTGGCGCCTTCACAACCCGCGCCTTGCTATCCCGAAATTATAACGCGCGCGAAAACTCCCTCCAGCTGCCAAATCCCGACACGTAACATCCCCCTTCTAACCCTGAGCCGAAAGGGCCGCTAGTTCAAATCGGTGCGGAGTACTTTTGTAACACACCCTACATTTTGGACAAGCGCGTCCCTAAGTCATGCTTCACCCCCTCTTATCGCCCCCTTTTCGCCATTCGAAATCCCAGGCCACCATGACCTCTCCGCTCTAGCCGCGAAACCCCACCCTCCTCCGTCCGCCACGTCACCGCTGCCCAGCCGGAGCCTCTTCCCCGACGACGTCGTCCACCGCAACAGCTCGACGTCCCTCGTCCACCTCCCCGGATGAGGATCCGTCGTCCATCTCGCCATCCCGCCGGTTCAGCCGCCCCGTCCTCCACCTCCAAGGAGCTGCTCCGACGATCGCCTCGTCTATTGCTACCTCTTGAGCTTGCGTTGGATTTCCCCGAAGAGGAGAGGATAATGCAGTAGAGTAGCGTAAGTATTTCCCTCAGTTTTTGAGAACCAAGGTATCAATCCAGTAGGAGGCCACGTGCAAGTCCCTCGTACCTACACAAAACAAATAGCCCAACGCAACCAACGCGATTAGGGGTTGTCAATCCCTTCACGGTCACTTACGAGAGTGAGATCAGATAGAGATGATAGATAATATTTTTCGTATTTTTGGTATAAAGATGCAAAGTAAAATAAAAAGCAAAGTAAAAAAGCAAAGCAATAATAAAGTGATGAAAGATTGATATGATAGAGAATAGACCCGGGGGCCGTAGATTTCACTAGTGGCTTCTCTCAAGAGCATAAGTATTTTACGATGGGTGAACGAATTACTGTTGAGCAATTGACAGAACTGAGCATATTTATGAGAGTATCTAGGTTTGATCATGTATATAGGCATCACGTCCGAGACAATTAGACCGACTCCTGCCTGCATTTACTACTATTACTCCACTCATCGACCGCTATCCAGCATGCATCTAGAGTATTAAGTTAATGAAAACAGAGTACCGCCTTAAGCAAGATGACATGATGTAGAGGGATAAATTCATGCAATATGATAAAAAAACCCATTTTGTTATCCTCGATGGCAACAATACAATACGTGCCTTGCTGCCCCTTCACATCCTTTGGGAAAGGACACATGCAAGATTGAACCCAAAGCTAAGCACTTCTCCCATTGCAAGAACTACCAATCTAGTCGGCCAAACCAAACGGGTAATTCGAAGAGACTTGCAAAGATAACCAATCATACATAAAAGAATTCAGAGAAGATTCAAATATTGCTCATAGATAATCTTGATCATAAACCCACAATTCATCGTTCTCAACAAACACACCGCAAAAAGAAGATTACATCGAATAGATCACCACAAGAGAGGGGGAGAACATTGTATTGAGATCCAAAAAGAGAGAAGAAGCCATCTAGCTACTAACTATGGACCCGAAGGTCTGAGGTAAACTACTCACACTTCATCGGAGAGGCTATGATGATGTAGAAGCCCTCTGTGGTGGATCCCCTTCCGGCGGAGCTCCTAACAGGCCCCAAGATGGGATCTCGTGGATCTGAGAAAGTTGCGGCGGTGGAATTAGGTTTTGGCTCCGTATCGATCGTTCGGGGTAATGAGGTATATATAGGAGGAAGAAATGCGTCGGTGGAGCAACAGGGGCCATGAGGGTGGAGGGCGCTACTGGGGGAGTGCGCCCCCTACCTCGTGCCTTCCCTGTTGGTTGCTTGACGTAGGGTCCAAGTCTCCTGGATCATGTTCGGTGAGAAAATCACGTTCCCGAAGGTTTCATTCCGTTTGGACTCCGTTTGATATTCCATTTCTTCGAAACACTAAAATAGATAAAAAAAACAGCAAATCTGGGCTGGGCCTCCAGTTAATAGGTTAGTCCCAAAAGTAATATAAAAGTGTAAAATAAAGCCCAATATGGTCCAAAACAGTAGATAATATAGCATGGAGCAATCAAAAATTATAGATACGTTGGAGACGTATCAGGCGTCCCCAAGCTTAATTCCTGCTCGTCCTCGAGTAGGTAAATGATAAAAAAAGAATTTTTGATGCGGAGTGCTACTTGGCATAATTCCAATGTAATTCTTCTTAATTGTGGTATGAATATTCAGATTCGAAAGATTCAAGACAAAAGTTTAATATTGACATAAAAATAATAATACTTCAAGCATACTAACACAGCAATTATGTCTTCTCAAAATAACCTGGCCAAAGAAAGTTATCCCTACAAAATCATATAGTCCGGCTATGCTCTATCTTCACCACACAAAGTATTTAAATCATGCACAACCCGATGACAAGCCAAGCAATTGTTTCATACTTTTGACATTCTCAAAACTTTTTCAGTCTTCACGCAATACATGAGCGTGAGCCATGGATATAGCACTATATGTGGAATAGAATGGTAGTTGTGGAGAAGACAAAAAGGGAGAAGATAGTCTCACATCAACTAGGCGTATCAACGGGCTATGGAGATGCCCATCAATAGATATCAATGTGAGTGAGTAGGGATTGCCATGCAACGGATGCACTAGAGCTATAAGTATATGAAAGCTCAATAAAAGAAACTAAGTGGATGTGCGTCCAACTCGCTTGCTCACGAAGACCTGGGGCAATTTAAGGAAGCCCATCATTGGAATATACAAGCCAAGTTCTATAATGAAAAATTCCCACTAGTATATGAAGGTGACAAAATGAGAGGCTCTCTATCATGAAGATCATGGTGCTACTTTGAAGCACAAGTGCGGTAAAAGGATAGTAACATTGTCCCTTCTCTCTTTTTCTCTCATTTTATTTATTTATTTAGGCTTTTTCTCTTTTTTATGTCCTCTTTTCTTTTCTCTTTTTATTTATTTATTTTTCATCCGGAGTCTCATCCCGACTTGTGGGGGAATCATAGTCTCCATCATCCTTTCCTCACTTGGGACAATGCTTTAAAAATGATGATCATCACACTCTTATTTACTTACAACTCAACAATTACAACTCGATACTTAGAACAAAATACGGCTCTATGTGTATGCCTCCGGCGGTGTACCGGGATATGCAATGATTCATGAGTGACATGTATGAAATAATTATGAATGGTCTCTTTACCACAAATACGATGTCAACTACATGATCATGCTAAGCAATATGACAATGATGGAGCGTGTCATAATAAACGGAACGGTGGAAAGGCTAAGCAATATGACAATGATGGAGCGTGTCATAATAAACGGAACGGTGGAAAGTTGCATGACAATATATCTCAGAATGGCTATGAAAATGCCATAATAGGTAGGTATGGTGGCTGTTTTGAGGAAGGTATATGGTGGGTGTATGATACCGGCGGAAAGTGCGCGGTATTAGAAAGGCTAGCAATGGTGGAAGGGTGAGAAAAGTGCGTATAATCCATGGACTCAACATTAGTCATAAAGAACTCATATACTTATTGCAAAAATACAAGTTATCAAAGCAAAGTATTGCGCGCATGCTCCTAGGGGGATAAATTGGTAGGAAAAGACCATCGCTCGTCCCCGACCGCCACTCATAAGGAAGACAATCAATAAATAAATCATGCTCTGACTTCATCACATAACGGTTCATCATATGTGCATGCTACGAAAATCACAAACTTTAACACAAGTATTTCTCAATTCACAACTACTCAACTAGCATGACTCTAATATTACTACCTCCATATCTCAAAACAATTATCAAGCATCAAACTTTTCTTAGTATTCAACGCACTCAAAAGAAAGTTTTACAAATCTTGAATACCAAGCACATTATTATTATTATTAAGCAAATTACCATGCTATTTAAGACTCTCAAAAATAATCTAAGTGAAGCATGAGAGATCAATAGTTTCTATAAAACAAATCCACCACCGTGCTCTAAAAGATACTAGATCATTGCTGGCGCGCGTTGCTGCGCCCCTCTATATATAAAATGAAATGGTAGGAATATTCATAAATATATTATGACATAAAACATATAGAATTTGCATAAATAACACCATGTATTTGTTTTTTTAGGAAAAGCCTTCATGGCGCATTTATTGATTTTTCAACACAACTACATCTTGAATTACATCTGAAACAATAAAGAATAGACATCACATACATACTCGCTAAAAGCAAGGTTCATGGATACAAATTGACTTGGAATAACATACACAACAATGTACACAACAATGTACTACTAATCAGTACTGCCAGGAAAAATAATAAACATTAGATTGTGTACATGGTGCGTATACTACTGGCCATTTCATGGGACATGAGTGCTAACAAGGTAGTTAGTTACTACGTACCACCATACAGATACATGCAGTAGTGGGTGTATATAGTAATCAAACATTAGAAAAAGGAATGGACAAAAAACCAATAAAATAATCAGATACAACTAATCAGATATTTTACACCCATAATCTGATTTTCTTGCATGTAAGGTTATCATATGAGCCTGAATACCACTCTAGTCCATCTGCAACTTTGCAATGAGTAAATGATCTTGTTTCATCCAAAATATTAGCAATAAGTTCAGACTATTTGATTCAGCAACTAAAGAATGAACAAAATAAAGACAAGTTATGCATAATGGCAAAAACAAGAACATCATTGAGATGAGACTTACACAAAGCAATTGTTCGATAAAAATGCTTGCTTTCCAGCAAGCAATCTGACACCATAATGCATTCTACATCGCCGATCAAGTGATAGAACAAAAATTTACAGCCCTCCTAATTGTGAATTAACAGGCAGGAACTTAATTAGATATAACACCTTGCACAATGCTTACACTCAACATCTTATTGTCCAAATCAAGATAGAAAATCAAGTCCAGGAAACACAATGTGCAAGCAATCTTCTTTGACTAAGCAATATTTTTCTAATGTAAAATTGGAAATGAGATGGGACAACCTACCGCAGTTGTGAATATTGTTGTTGTTGCAATGAGCCAATATGCTGCTTAGGACCCCACCTGTTATCTTTATGCCTCTATTCACGACCCAAAAAACATCAAACCTGTTATAGGATTGGTACATATAATTAACTTGAGCACCTACAGGAAAGATAAACAGGAGCAACACTGATGAGATCTGAGGGCACGCAATATGGTGCTAGAGCAGGTTGAAGATACCGGAACAGGCAACAAAGTTCAGATCCGGCGTATTTGGGTGGTGAGGTTGAGGGGTCGAGCAGCGTGCCAATGTGTCTGAATTGAAAACCCTACCTCCACGCCCCCAATTTCAAATTTAGAAGAAACACAACCACACAAGTAATAGTATTAGAAGTGAACTACAAAAATCAAAATCATATCAGTGAATGATATGATACTTAGGGGATCAAGGTTAACTCATATTAAAATAACCTAGTTCATGTTAAGCTGAAAGATATCACCAGAATATAGATCATATGGTCACATCATCAGAACCTGCATCTTGCAAATCATCATGATGCAGTGGTAAAATGATTTAAACTTCTACCAATGGTTACTTCTAATTATAATGTCTAAATGTTTTCAGCGACATATGGGTACCTACCACCAATCATGAAATATCAGCTTCCAAAATACGCATACATCACACCAATTTTCTAATTATATTTTGTACATGCTTTCAATCAGAATTGAACTGGATCTTATTATCGAGATAACAAATTTTAATATTTGAGTTCAGGCCTTCAAGGTGCAATACCTGATTGCGGCTAACAACAACATGCTTCTGCACCCATATAGACTATATCACCATAATGACTAAAGCAGGTACCAGAAGTAAGGCACACTACAATGGTCATATTAACACTCAATCATGATGCAAAAAATATATGCCTAGAGAAAACAAATTAGCATGGATGCTAATCTATCAACTACAAGGTTAGCATTGCATTATATTAATATTGATTATCCGCACATTTCTCCGGAGACAAAGTGTCGGCTTCTTGTCTGAACAATTGACGGGACATCTCCATGAGGAACTGTGTCTCATCGGATACCAACATGTTACCATGGTTGGATGAAACTCCTTAGCACGCTTCACAAACAATACCACGATAGCTTTGCCTTCGACCACGGCTCCCTTCTTCATCTCCTTCAGGTGCGGCTAGATGTTTTCTCTCCTGTCCAGAGGAGGCCGAGGAGGGAGCAGCTCCAGAATTCTTTGAGCTGGGCAGCGCTAGGACTATGGATTTATATTTTATAAGTTGTCAATGTCATTGTAATCTGTCAGTCTAAAGCTCTGTCAAGAACTTGGGACCCTTCCTTTTCAATCAAGTGTGTCATCTCATCCGGATTATACCTGAAAATGGCATGAAAATAAATCAAAGGGGCTGCACAATTAGGCTATGAAAAAAAGAACTACAATTGTTACGTGGAACCATGGGGATCGCAAGTGCCTAATGGTGCATCGGTTTTCACTTGAATTACCTGTGTCTTTCTCGAGCAGATTGAACCTCGTGGAAAGGCTCCCATTATTCTTCCCTTGGCCTCCACCGCCTGAGATAGAGCAACAGCGGCAGTGGTCGCACGGTGCCAATCTGCCGCTGCCGCTGGACTGTAAAAACAATATAATTAGCATGTACTGCCAACGAATCTCGAAAATAATGCGGCACTGCCGCTGAATCTGGACTGTAAAAAACCGATCTAAGCATGGATTGGATTCACCACTGTTGCTGCACCCCCTAGCGTGGCGACAAGACCATGCTATCCACCGCGGCTCCATGGGGATCCGGCGCTGCCCCACTGGCGGTGGTGGCGTGCCCTTGTTCTGCGAGCGAGAGGGTTGTGTCGAGCGTGGGGAGGTGCCGCGCCGCCATCGCCATTGTCATAGGAAGAGGCGTGACAGAGGGGAGGGAGGAATAGCGAAGCGCTCGTAGGAGAGGGCCTTCTCTAGCTTGGGCCGAGCAGGTAAACTTGCCCAACTAACCACAGGGCTCCAAAATAGCTACGGGAGTAGCTGCCCGTGCGAGGTTAGACCAGCTCGCACTAAACATAGCGTTAACTTCAGATCGGACGCTCAAGAACGTTTAACACACAAAATCAATGGCGATTCAACGATTAAAAATGCTGATGGCATGAGAGGGCTGGGAGGGTGCTCAGTTTTAATATATCTAAATAAGTGAAGCACTAGAGCAAAACTATATAGCTCAAAAGTTATAAGTGAAGCACATCGAGTATTCTAACAAATTCCAAATCATGTATGGCTCTCTCAAAAGGTGTGTACAGCAAGGATGATTGTGGTAAACTAAAAAGCAAAGACTCAAATCATACAAGACGCTCCAAGCAAAACACATATTATGTGGTGAATAAAAATATAGCTCCAAGTAAAGTTACCGATGGAAGTGGACGAAAGAGGGGATGCCTTCCGGGGGCATCCCCAAGCTTTGAATTTTTTGTGTCCTTATATTATCTTGGGGGTGCCATGGGCATCCCAAGCTTAGGCTCTTTCCACTCCTTGTTCCATAATCCATCAAAAATATTTCACCCAAAACTTGAAAACTTCACAACACAAAACTCAACAGAAATCTCGTGAGCTCCGTTAGCGAAAGAAAACAAAAGACCACTTCAAGGTACTGTAATGAACTCATTATTTATTTATA
Organism: Aegilops bicornis; assembly: GCA_021605145.1. NCBI lineage: Eukaryota > Viridiplantae > Streptophyta > Magnoliopsida > Poales > Poaceae > Aegilops > Aegilops bicornis. The sequence continues at coordinate 631,495,507 of CM038670.1, forward strand.
TTGGTGTTAAACCTATTGTATTCCAACTTGTCTATGTAATATAAACTATTTTACTAGCCATAGATTCATCAAAATAAGCAAACAACACACGAAAAACAGAATCTGTCAAAAACATAACAGTCTGTAGTAATCTGTAACTAACGCAAACTTCTGGAACTTCAAAAATTCAGACAAAATGGGACGGCCTAGGCAATTTGTTAATTGATCAGCAGAAATTGGAATCACTATTTTATCACATTCTTGTGATTTTTAAAATTGTTTTCGTGAACCGAAATTTTCTGGAAATTACAGCAAGATCAAATAACTATCATCCAAGAAGATCCTATAGGTTTAACTTGGCACAAACACTAATTAAAACATAAAACCACATCTAAACAGAAGGTAGATGGATTATTTATTCCTAAAAAAACAAAAACTAAAAACTAAAAATAAAATTGGGATGCCTCCCAACAAGCGCTATCGTTTAACGCCCCTAGCTAGGCATAAAAGCAAGGACAGATCTAGGTATTGCCATCTTTGGTAGGCAATCCTTCAACAAGGCATGTACCTTCCTTAGAAATTTCTTTCTTTCTAGTAATTATCAAACTTTTAGGCAAAATATCGAAAAATTCATTCGTAGCAAATGGTTCCTTAATGATAGCAAAAAGATTGGGATGAATACTTATAGATTTAAGATCCGCAGTTTCCTTACTAGAGGATTCACCCTTATTTTTAGGAATATACATGAGCTTAGCAATTTTTGTAGGTGAACTTGGAGTATTTTTTACGGAAGAAAAAGTGGTTCCCAAGTTGGTAATGATACCCTCAAGTTTATCGATTCTAGAGGAATCTTGATTTATTTTCTCATTAACTATGGGTTCCTTCTCCTTAATATTTTTCAAAGTTACTCCTACCTAAGATCCATATTGGGTAATTTGATTGTGGATCTTTTTATCTAAAATTTCAATTAACTCAACGGTAGCAACTTTATTTTCAATAATTTCAAGTCTTTGCATTACATGCTCCAAATTTAACATAGTTCCATTAACCAAAAGAGGTGGTGAGCCAAATAAATCTATCATAGCATTATAAGAATCAAAAGTATGGCTACCCAAGAAATTCCCTCCGGTAATGGTATCGAGGATATATCTATACCAAGGATTATCACCTACATAAAAATTGCGGAGAAGAACTGAAGTAGATTGCTTCCTGGTAGATCTATTTTGAGCATTGCAAATTCTATACCAAGCGTCTTTTAGATTTCCCCGAAGAGGAGAGGATAATGCAGCAGAGTAGCGTAAGTATTTCCCTCAGTTTTTGAGAACCAAGGTATCAATCCAGTAGGAGGCCACGCGCAAGTCCCTCGTATCTACACAAAACAAATAGCTCAACGCAACCAACGCGATTAGGGGTTGTCAATTCCTTCACGGTCACTTACGAGAGTGAGATCTGATAGAGATGATAGATAATATTTTTGGTATATTTTTGGTATAAAGATGCAAAGTAAAATGAAAATCAAAGTAAAAAAGAAAAGCAATAATAAAGTGATGGAAGATTGATATGATAGAGAATAGACCCGGGGCCATAGATTTCACTAGTGGCTTCTCTCAAGAGCATAAGTATTTTACGGTGGGTGAGCAATTCTTGTTGAGCGATTGATGTAATTGAGCATAGTTATGAGAGTATCTAGGTATGATCATGTATATAGGCATCACGTCCGAGACAAGTAGACCAACTCCTGCCTGCATCTACTACTATTACTCCACTCATCGACCGCTATCCAAAGATGCATCTAGAGTATTAAGTTAATGAAAAGCGAGTAACGCTTAAGCAAGATGACATGATGTAGAGGGATAAATTCATGCAATATGATAAAAACCCCATCTTGTTATCCTCGATGGCAACAATACAATACGTGCCTTGCTGCTCATACATCCTTTGGGAAAGGACACCGCAAGATTGAACCCAAAGCTAAGCACTTCTCCCATTGCAAGAACTACCAATCTAGTTGGCCAAACCAAACGGATAATTCAAAGAGACTTGCAAAGATAACCAATCATACATAAAAGAATTCAGAGAAGATTCAAATATTGCTCATAGATAATCTTGATCATAAACCCACAATTCATCGGTCTCAACAAACACACCGCAAAAAATAAGATTACATCGAATAGATCTCCACAAGAGAGTGGGAGAACATTGTATTGAGATCCAAAAGAGAGAAGAAGCCATCTAGCTACTAACTATGGACCCGAAGGTCCGAGGTAAACTACTCACACTTCATCGGAGAGGCTATGATGATGTAGAAGCCCTCCATGGTGGATTCCCTTCCGGTGGAGCTCGGAACAGGCCCCAAGATGGGATCTCGTGGATCTGAGAAAGTTGCGGCGGTGGAATTAGGTTTTGGCTCCGTGTCGATCGTTCGAATGCGTGAGGTATATATAGGAGGAAGAAGTACGTCGGTGGAGCAACAGGGGGGCCCATGAGGGTGGAGGGCGCGCCTGGGAGGGAGGGCGCGCCTGGAGGGGAGGGCGCGCGCCCCTACCTCGTGCCTTCCCTGTTGGTTGCTTGACGTAGGGTCCAAGTCTCCTGGATCATGTTCGGTGAGAAAATCACGTTCGCGAAGGTTTCATTCCGTTTGGACTCCGTTTGATATTCCGTTTCTTCGAAACACTGAAATAGGCAAAAAAAACAGCAAATCTGGGCTGGGCCTCCGGTTAATAGGTTAGTCCCAAAAGTAATATAAAAGTGTAAAATAAAGCCCAATATGGTCCAAAACAGTAGATAATATAGCATGTAGCAATCAAAAATTATAGATACGTTGGAGACGTATCATCTATCGCGACTGCTCCATCCCCACAGCGCCGCCTTAACCTGCTCCACCGGAACCGCAGCATCCTCACCGACTCCTCGGACGAAGCCGAGGCCTACTCGGCGCCACCAAAGAGGTTGTACATTCATCGCGTCGCACCTTCTCCTTAACTCGACCTCCCGGCGCTGATGATGCTCCATCCCACACCACCATGGAGGGGCTACCTTGAAGCCGGCGCCGCGGGCGACATCTCCACGGCGGCTCTCCCCCAGTGCGAGGCCCCTTCGGCGGCGGCATCCATACCGGCCGGATATGCTGCTGCTGCTCCGGCTCTCGCTTCGCTTCGCTTCAGCCTTCTTCTTGCTCCGGCTCTCGCCACGATCGCTCGCTTCGCCGCTGCTCTTTCTCTCCCCTCGCTCGTCTTTGCTTCTGCCTTGATTAAGCCACACTTGATCGATTGAGTCGACTTTTGGGTCGATCAATTTTTAGGGGTTGGGGGGCTGCGGAGTTAAGGAAGAACCACCAGCAGGGACGGGGCTCACGGAGAGGTACCCACTATCTATCTTAGGGTTCAGGGTGGGGGCGGGGGCCTAGAGGGCTGGCCGAGGCGGGGTGGCGAAGTTGTTTGGCGAGGCGGCGCTGGGGCCAGCGGTTCGGCCGGTGGTGGTGGCGGCTCGAGGGTGCAGTTGAAGATGAACTGCCGCCCTCCTAAACTACATGTCAAGTGCCTCTCTGCTACCATTGCGTTCAGTTTCGACAGTAGCATTCAGATTCCACAGTAAATTTCAGTTTCAACAGTTAAGTTCAGAGTCAACAGTTTTTACCTCACCTGTTGTAGTCACCCGACATTCTCCCTCCTTATGTAAACCTTGTAAAATAAGAGAGAATATGCATAAATATTGTGACATAATGTGTAATAACAGCCCATAATGCAATAAATATCAATATAAAAGCATGATGCAAAATGGACGTATCACTAACATGATTCAAACAGACTTGAGCATCGCTACGAGTGAGAAAATCTCATCGTAGTCCACACCTTGAACTTTGTCAAAAACCTTTTTTTTGACAAGTCTAGCTTTGTAGATAGTAACACTACTATCAGCGTCCGTCTTCCTCTTGAAGATCCATTTATTTTCTATGGCTTGCCGATCATCGAGCAAGTCAACCAAAGTCCGCACTTTGTTCCCATACATGGATTCCATCTCAGATTTCATGGCCTCAAGCCATTTTTGCGGAATCTGGGCTCATCATCGCTTCCTCATAGTTCGTAGGTTCGTCATGGTCAAGTAACATGACCTCCAGAACAGGATTACTGTACCACTCTGGTGCGGATCTTACTCTAGTTTACCTACGAGGTTCGGTAGTAACTTGATCTGAAGTTACATGATCATCATCATTAGCTTCCTCACTAGTTGGTGTAGTAGTCACAGGAACAGATTTCTGTGATGAACTACTTTCCAATAAGGGAGCAGGTATAGTTACCTCATCAAGTTCTACTTTCCTCTCACTCACTTCTTTCGAGAGGAACTCCTTCTCTAGAAAGGATCCATTCTTAGCAACGAATGTCTTGCCTTTGGATCTGTGATTAGAAGGTGTACCCAACAGTCTCCTTTGGGTATCCTATGAAGACGCATTTCTCTGATTTGGGTTCGAGCTTATCAGGTTGAAACTTTTTCACATAAGCATCGCAACTCCAAACTTTAAGAAAAGACAGATTAGGTTTCTTGCCAAACCACAGTTCATATGGTGTCGCCTCACCGGATTTAGATGGTGCCCTATTTCACGTGAATGCAACTGTCTCTAATGCATAACCCCAAAACTATAGTGGTAAATCGGTAAGAAACATCATAGATTGCACTATATCCAATAAAGTACGGTTATGACGTTCGGACACACCATTATGCTATGGTGTTCTAGGTGGCACGAATTTGTGAAACTATTTCACATTGTTTTAATTAAAGACCAAACTCGTAACTCAAATATTTGTCTCCGCGATCAGAACGTAGAAACTTTATTTTCTTGTCACGATGATTTTCCACTTCACTCTGAAATTCTTTGAACTTTTCAAATGTTTCAGACTTATGTTTCATCAAGTAGATATACCCATATCTGCTCAAATCATCTGTGAAGGTCAGAAAATAACGATACCCGCCGCGAGCCTCAACACTCATCGGACCGCATACATCAGTATGTATTTTTCCAATAATTCAGTTGCTCGCTCCATTATTCCGGAGAACGAAGTCTTAGTCATCTTGCCCATGAGGCATGGTTCGCAAGCATCAAGTGATTCCAAAAACCCATCAGCATGGAGTTTCTTCATGCGCTTTACACCAATATGACCTAAACGGCAATGCCACAAATAAGTTGCACTATCATTATTAACTTTGCATATTTTGGCTTCAATATTATGAATATGTGTATCACTACGATCGAGATCCAACAAACCATTTTCATTGGGTGTATGACCATAGAAGGTTTTATTCAGGTAAACAGAACAACAATTGTTCTCTAACTTAAATGAATAACTGTATTGCAATAAACATGATCAAATCATATTCATGCTCAATGCAAACACCAAATAACATTTATTTAGGTTCAACACTAATCCCGAAAGTATAGGGAGTGTGCGATGATGATCATATCGATCTTGGAACTGCTTCCAACACACATCGTCACTTCACTCTTAACTAGTTTCTGTTCATTCTGCAACTCCCGTTTCGAGTTACTACTCTTAGCAACTGAACTAGTATCAAATACCGAGGGGTTGTTATAAATACTAGTAAAGTACACATCAATAACATGTATATCAAATATACTTTTGTTCACTTTGCCATCCTTCTTATCCGCCAAATACTTGGGGCAGTTCCGCTTCCACTGACCAGTCCCTTTGCAGTAGAAGCACTCAGTTTCAGGCTTAGGTCCAGACTTGGGCTTCTTCTCTTGAGCAGAAACTTGCTTGCCGTTCTTCTCGAAGTTCCCCTTCTATACCTTTGCCCTTTTCTTAAAACTAGTGTTCTTGTTAACCATCAACACTTGACGCTCTTTCTTGATTTCTACCTCCGTCGATTTCAGCATCACGAAGAGCTTGGGAATCATTTCCGTTATCCCTTGCATATTATAGTTCATCACGAAGTTCTAGTAACTTGGTGACAGTGACTAGAGAACTTTGTCAATCACTATCTTATTTTGAAGATTAACTCCCACTTGATTCAAGTGATTGTAGCACTTAGAAATTCTGAGCACATGCTCACTAGATGAGCAATTATCCTCCATCTTGTAGGCAAAGTACTGTCAGAGGTCTCATACCTCTCGACACGGGCATGAGTATGAAATACCAATTTCAACTCTTGGAACATCTTATATGCTCCGTGGCGTTCAAAACATTTTTGAAGTCCCGGTTCTAAGCCGTAAAACATGGTGCACTAAACTATCAAGTAGTCATCATATCGAGCTTTTGTCAAAACATTCATAACATTTGCATCTGCTCCTGCAATAGGTCTGTCACCTAGCGGTGCATCAAGGACATAATTCTTACGTGCAGCAATGAGGATAATCCCGGATCACGGATCCAATCCGCATCATTGCTACTAACATCTTTCAACTTAGTTTTCTCTAGGAACATATAAAAATTAAACGGGGAGCAACATCGTGAGCTATTGATCTACAACATAGACATGCAAAATACTATCAGGTACTAAGTTCATGATAAATTTAAGTTTAATTAATCATATTACTTAAGAACTCCCACTTAGATAGACATCCCTCTAATCATCTAAGTGATCACGTGAACCAAATCAACTAAACCATAACCGATCATCACGTGAAATGGAGTAGTTTTCAATGGTGAACATCACTATGTTGATCATATCTACTATATGATTCACGCTCGACCTTTCGGTCTCAGTGTTCCGAGGCCATATCTGCATATGCTAGGCTCGTCAAGTTTAACCTGAGTATTCTGCGTGTGCAAAACTGGCTTGCGCCCGTTGTAGATGGATGTAGAGCTTATCACACCCGATCATCACGTGGTGTTTGGGCACGACGAACTTTGGTAACGGTGCATACTCAGGGAGAACACTTTTATCTTGAAATTTAGTGAGAGATCATCTTATAATGCTACCGTCAATCAAAGCAAAATAAGATGCATAAAAGATAAACATCACATGCAATCAATATAAGTGATATGATATGGCCATCATCATCTTGTGCTTGTGATCTCCATCTCCGAAGCACCGTCATGATCACCATATTCACCGGTAGCGACACCTTGATCTCCATCGTAGCATCGTTGTCGTCTCGCCAACTATTGCTTCTCGACTATCGCTACCGCTTAGTGATAAAGTAAAGCAATTATGTATGCGATTGCATTGCATACAATAAAGCGACAACCATATGGCTCCTGCCAGTTGCCGATAACTCGGTTACAAAACATGATCATCTCATACAATAAAATATAGCATCATGCTTTGACTATATCACATCACAACATGCCCTGCAAAAACAAGTTAGACGTCCTCTACTTTGTTGTTGCAAGTTTTACGTGGCTGCTACGGGCTGAGCAAGAACCGTTCTTACCTACGCATCAAAACCACAATGATAGTTCATCAAGTTAGTGTTGTTTTAACCTTCTCAAGGACCGGGCATAGCCACACTCGGTTCAACTAAAGTTGGAGAAACTGACACCCGCCAGCCACCTGTGTGCAAAGCACGTCGGTAGAACCAGTCTCGCGTAAGCGTACGCGTAATGTCGGTCTGGGACGCTTCATCCAACAATACCGCCGAACCAAAGTGTGACATGCTGGTAAGCAGTATGACTTGTATCGGCCACAACTCGCTTGTGTTCTACTCGTGCATATAACATCAACGCATAAAACCTGGCTCGGATGCCACTGTTGGGGAATGTAGTAATTTCAAAAAAATTCCTACGCACACGCAAGATCATGGTGATGCATAGCAACGAGAGGGGAGAGTGTGTCCACGTACCCTCATAGACCGAAAGCGGAAGCGTTAGCACAATGCGGTTGATGTAGTCGTACGTCTTCATGATCCGACCGATCCAAGTACCGAACGTACAACACCTCCGAGTTCGGCACACGTTCAGCTCGATGACATCCCGCGAACTCCGATCCAGCAGAGCTTCACGGGAGAGTTCCGTCAGCACGACGGCGTGGTGACGGTGATGATGTTGCTACCGACGCAGGGCTTCGCCTAAGCACCGCTACGATATGACCGAGGTGGAATATGGTGGAGGGGGGCACCGCACACGGCTGAAATAGATCAACAGATCAACTTGTGTGTCTAGAGGTGCCCCCCTGCCCCCGTATATAAAGGAGTGGAGGAGGGGGAGAGGGCTGGCCCCTATGGCACGCCCTGGAGGAGTCCTACTCCCACCGGGAGTAGGATTCCTCTCCTTCCAAGTAGTAGGAGTAGGAGACAAGGAAGGGGAAGAGGGAAGAGAAGGAAGGAGGGGGCGCCGCCCCTCCCCCTAGTCCAATTCGGACTAGTCATTGGGTGGGGGGGGGGGGCTGCCTCTCTCTCTCCCCTAAAGCCCAATAAGGCACATATACTTCTTCCCCCGTATTCCCGTAACTCCCCGGTACTCCGAAAAATACCCGAACCACTCGGAACCTTTCCGATGTCCGAATATAGTCGTCCAATATATCAATCTTTATGTCTCGGCCATTTAGAGACTCCTCGTCATGTCCCCGATCTCATCCGGGACTCCGAACTACCTTCGGTACATCAAAACACAAAAACTCATAATACAATCGTCACCGAAACTTTAAGCGTGCGGACCCTACGGGTTCGAGAACTATGTAGACATGACCGAGACATGTCTCCGGTCAATAACCAATAGCGGAACCTAGATGCTCATATTGGCTCCTACATATTCTACGAAGATCTTTATCGGTCAAACTGCATAACAACATACGTTGTTCCCTTTGTCATCGGTGTCGAGGATATATCCCGCGGTATGACCCGGCTGGAGTTGTAAACCGACTGGGACTTGGTAAACCGGCGGATGGTAAACCGGCAGAGAGTTAAGACAGAGAGTCAAGACAGATGGCTAAGACAGACGGTAAACCGGCTGGTGGTAAACTGGCAGACAATGGTAAACCGGCAGACAATGTTAAACCGGCTGGTGGTAAACCGGCAGATAATGGTAAACCGGCAGACAATGTTAAACCGGCAGACAATGTTAAACCGACAGACAATGTTAAACCGGCAAACAGTGATAACTGGGTTGTCAGGGGTTATGAAGCCCGAGACGTTATGAAGCCCAAGATGTTAAGAAGCCCATGAAGATAAGTTAGAATAGTTAAGACTTAAGTCCGAGTTGGACTCTATATGTAACCCGCCTCTTCAACATATATAAGGAGGGGTAGGGCTCCCCAAAGAGGGACAAGTTACGAGCAAGAAGAAATAATCTTAGGGCTAGACACAAAGAGGAGAGCCGGTTTACATCGACTCCCTCATGATGATAATGAGACCTAGCCTCAAACAGCATGTAGGGTTTTTACCGGATGATGTTTCCCGGGGCCCGAAGCTGTCTAAATCCTCGTCTTATGTGTTGCGTCTCTCGATTCCGCTCAACCCCTCTCAAGCTACCACATAGATGCGTTGGCCTCGCGACTAAGTCCTTACACTAGGACATCTGACGTGACAATTCCACGACAGTTGGTGCCCACCGTGGGGCTCGCGCACGATGGTGTTGAATTCTTGGAGGGATTTTTCCTAGAGTTTTGAGAAGATCGTGACCCGCCGAGTCAGCAATAGTCGGGTGGCATCTATATTGCACCGCGCCCTCAAGCCGCCGAGACAGAGAAGAAATCGGTCTCGCCAAGATAAACCGCCGCGTCATGTGGTCTGTTAAAAGCTGGCAGGTTCCGTCGATGGAAGTAGATGCATCAAATCAATCCTCGTCCAAGCCAATTTAAACCAGTGCAATCAGCGAGTCACCGTCATTGTTCCACTTACATATATCCAAATCCAAGGGGTTCAGAGACGGTCAACAGGGGTCACCTGCATCATCTGCCAGTACAAACGGCGATCAGGACAAGTGCTTGTGGCCACGTGAGAGCTCCAGATTGATTATATTGTGTCCAAAGTCACTACCAAATCATCCTCCCATGAAAAAAAAATTATCTGCTGGAAGTGGATAACGCTACAGGCTCGGACTCCTCCTGCGATCCTCCTCATTGACCCGCCGCGCCTCTGCCGTTGCTGGTTCGCGCCTTCAACTCGTCGACCGCTGGCGTCGCCCCCTGCTGCTCTGTTGCTTGCCGTTCTTCGCTGGTTCATCACGACTGGGCCTCTATTCCACCAACCCGCCGCCGGTTCAGCAGCGCCTCTCCAACCCGCTGCCGGTTCAGTCGCGCCTCGCTCCCTCTGAGTCGCCATCACCGACCCGCAGCCGCGCCTCTCCGATCTGCCGCCGGTTCAGTCGCGCCTCGCTCCCTCTGAGTCACCATCACCGACCCGCAACCGCGCCTCTCCGATCTGCCGCCGGTTCAGTCGCACCTCGTCGGCCGGCTGCCCCGAGCTGCCCTCGTGAAACCGCCCTCGCCTCTACTGTCATCGCTTGCCTGAGTCTATTGGCCCGTCTCGCCGATTTACCTCCGCTGTCCCAGCCTTGAGTCACCAACATGCAGCCGCTGCTATGGCTCACCTCAAGACCAGCCCTGCCTTTCGCTGCTGCTGATGCCACCAAACACTATTCTAGGTGGAACTAACCGCGTGATGCTCAATGACGAGACTGCAGCAGGGGTATATTCAGAGACACTCCGGGTCCTTTGTATTTGTGGATCAGTCAACACTCCGGGTCAAAATCAAATCCATCAAAGGGATCGGCGTCAAGAGCTGCCATCGCCAAAGATGTTATGACCAAGTCGCCGTTGCCTCTGTCGACTACTTTCGATCTGCTGGCCGGAACAGGCCCAAAACCTTGAGCCGCTGCCTCCCATCGTTGCCGCGGTCAACTCGCACCGGCCTTGCTGCCATGACTTGCGTCCGCCCACGGTTTGACTCACCATCGTGCCAAGACACCGGCTACCACTGTCCCAACTCGCCAGGGAGACCGGCCCGATACTCCGAGTCACCCTCGACTCCGCGACTTCACTCTGAGTCGCCCTCGATCTCAACAGACCAGCCCTACCTAAACCGTACTCCGTCAAGCCGCGGCCTTCCCACCAGTTTTGCTTCAAATCGCCGAGATCAGCAGAAGTGGATCCGTCATGGTCAAACATCAGTAGCGTATTATTCATGATGGAAATCGTACTGTTACTGTTATGTCCCATTGAACGAGCAATAGTACGAAGCACCGTACATCAATAAGAATATACTTGGATGTGGATGATCCTCGACTACAACGATCGGACGAGGAGTCAGACCCGCCAGGCTTCCGCGGCCGCAACTTAATCATGGCCGGCGCGCCGTTTCGCAGTCACAGTTTCTGCCGGCGCACTACGCCGCCTGAGTCGCTGTGTCGAGACGCCACCCTGGTCCGACCTGACCTCGCTGCGAGCCTTTGTTGGTCAGATCTGCCCTGGCCCACTTCGTCAACCCGGTCGCCTCGAACTTGGGCGCTCCTCTCAGCCGCCGTGCTATAAACCGGCAGAACCACTGCCGTCTCCAAGTGGCCCGCTCCCGAGTCACCGAGCCTCTCCCGCCGTCCCCAGAGTACGCGCGCCCCGCGAGCTGACTCCATCTCCTCCTGCACACCGGCGCCTTCCGAACCAGCCCTGGTCGGGGTTCCACCGCCGACCCGGCCTCCTGTCATGCGTTGACCCGGGCTTGCGTCACCCCTCTGCCACTGGTGCTTCCACTTCTGCTCCACCCGGTCATCTCCCCCGCACTATGTACCATCTACGCATCGGACCACAGTCGCTATGAGCTGCCTCGGCCCCTCCATGCACGAACCGCCGCCGTGTCTCGCCGTCGGGTCACCACCGCCGAGAAACCGCTTCCGTTGTCTCACCAAGCATCCGTTGACCTGTCAAACTGTGGCCGGATCACTACTGGGCGGCCTGGCCTTCGCTTTATTGCCCCGGCAGGATCACTGTTCCTTCGCCCGCGCGTCAAGGCCGCCATGGCCATATCCCGGCCCGCTCTTTCTTGCAAGACGGCGCTGGCTCGGAGCTGCCTTCCCGCTGGCCATGGCCGCGTTTCTCCAACTCGCCGCTGCCGCGGACGTATCTCGTCGACCTGCCGGGTTGAACCGGCCCTGTCGTCGCGAGTCGACACCGCTACCCCTCATTCAGCTTTGTGCCCAAGCCGCCGATTGCTGTCACCGCGCCTGTGGGTGGCTGCTCCCGCCGCGAGCCTCTGCAGAGCTATCCGCATGCCAGACTAAGTGGCCCCCGGCCGGCTCTGGTGAGCCCGGCTCGGCCTTGCCTCTAGACCGGCACCGGCCCTCCACTGCCGGGCTACAGCTCCACTTTCCGCTACGAGCGGCCTCGCCGAATCGCTGCCGGGTCACCGCCGAGCGGCCTTGCCGAATCGCCGCCGGGTCACCGCCGAGCGGCCTTGCCGAATCGCCTCCGGGTCACCGCCGAGTGGCTTCGCCAAATCGCCGTCGGGTCACCGCCAAACGGCCTCGCCGAATCGCCATCGGGTCACCTCCGAGCGGCCTTGCCGAATCACCCCTGTGTCAAGGCTGCCGTGACCACGACTCGGCCCGCTTTTTCTTGCAAGAGGGTGCCGGCTCGCTGCTGCCTTCCCGCTGGCCACGGCCGCGCCTCTGCCATCAAGATCGCGAAGCTGCTGCGCCCGGTTACATTCTTTGATAATCGGCTGCCCCCCTTTTCAAAATCATGCTCTGTATATGACCCGGCCGCACCTTGTACACCCTTGTGCCTGCTGATGAAGGTATGAGTGAAGGAGATAAGTATGGCCGGTTGGAAGACAAGTCAAAAGATATGGGCATTTGTTGTTAAAAAAAGGGACGTGTTACTGTCACCGTGGTATAACTGTGAGCCGGCTACTACTACTCCACGTGAGGATAAGGCTACATGTCCACATTCATCCGACGAAAATATCAGGTGTTGTTGAAAATCCTTTGGATGCATACATAAGGATCAAACAGAATTCACTCACAGCACAGAAAGATTATCTACGGGTGTCTACGTCTAGATCATCTGTGGTTCACAAACACCAGGTGCTATCTTTTCTATAAATCTTATCAGTATATATTACGTCGTTTAAAAAACAATTATTCTGGTATGTGGTATTTTTTCGCAGGACCATTATTTATTACAAGGGTGTGGCAAAGGGGCGTAAGCCAATATTGCTTTTGTACTAGTACTTGTCCGTGCCGTACTGCTGGATGGATACGTGAGTAAGTCGCTGCCCCCGCTACATCAACATACGCGACCCATCGTCCGCACCTACCGCCGAGTCGCCCGCCTTTACCAGGGTGATCATCAACTCCACGGTGAATAACCCCTGGCATGATATATCAGGTGAAATCCATCCAATATATTTTATATTGTATATTGACTTCTTTAAAAGAGCAATTACTTTGGCCTGCAAAGTTGTCTAATGCAGGACCCTAAACCGCCATATTGGTGCAAATTTAAAGGCCGTCAGAAAATTTCGGGCTTAAAAAGAGGGATTCCGGTTTAAAATCCGGCTCAAGGGGAAGATATTTCCCACAAAGCTTTGAAGCTCTCAAATCCGGTTCAAAATCCCGTTTCAAGAAGGATTTATCTCTTGCAAAAAGTTAAAGGGTGCCAAAGAGGACCTGCTGCCATGATGCGCGGTTCAAATATGGGTATCATGCCTTATTGGCTTATCATATTATTGATCACTTGGGGGCTTGGTCATGTCTGAACCATAGTCACACCTCTTGATCGGCGCAATACCACAGTATCACTTGGGGCTTTGGTCGTGTCCGAACCATAGCAACGCCATTTGGTAGGCGAAAAGCCACAACATCACTTGGGGACTTGGTCATGTCTGAACCATAGTCACGCCTCTTGATCGGCCTAGTGCCACAACATCACTTGGGGGCTTTGGTCGAACCCGAACCATCGCTACACCTCTTGATCAGCGTAATGCCAACGCATCATTTGGGGACCTGGCTGACTTGAACCATAGCTACGCCTTTTTGGGGGCATGGTCTTGTCCGACCATGGTAATGCCACTTGATCGGCTCAAAGCCTCATTTGCAATGGTTTTATCTTTGCCTTTGCTTCTGTTTTTCTTTTGATAAAATATTTTTTTCTGTTGCGTTTTCACCCAACATTATTAAATCCGGTTCAAATGTCAGTTACAGATTGACGGAACACGATTAAATCATAATCCGGAGACTATCATCCCGGTTTGGTTTCGACTAGAAGTCGCCAATATATATTTGGATTGCGCCATTGGAATCATGCGCTCATAAATCATTGGATTATATTATTCAAATCTTTAAATAGCCAACATGGCTGGATTTTATTATGGTTATCGATAAGATTACTATGATTAAGGTTTCCAAAGTCGCTTTAGCGCAATGGCTATTATATTATCAATGGGTATGATTTATTTTATAATTGAAGGAATAGTCCCAAGTCGCTGCAAGCTTACGACCCGGTACTTGGGGGCTACATTATTCAACTCAAGATTATATCAAATATGCAAGTCTCATGTCGCTGCAAGCATGCACCATGACACTTGGGGGCTAATGCAAAGTCATTTTTATTAGTCTTATCGAAGACCCGGCTCATCACATCATAATGAGCCGGCCCTTGGGGGCTACCAATTGCTCCTGTCAACAATTCAAGGTACACAAATTTTCATCTATTATTGAAGGATCCACTGCTCAATTGGTAAAGCACAAAGCTCTCAACCTTGTGGACGTGGGTTCACGCCCCATCTATTTGCATAATGACCCGACCCTTGGGGGCTACACTGGTTGAAGTTTTTATGAGCATCAGGAAATTACAAGTCCCAGGTTGCTGCAAGCATGACAACCCGGCACTTGGGGGCTACATATGTGGAATATTCAGTTCTGGCTATTGATTGAGATGAACAACCTGGATTTCTTCAAGCTTGTGACATTCATATTGAAGCAAATCTTAAGTTGTTACTACGTTACCTTTTTAAGATTTGAGGGCTACAAGTGATAGGCATATAAGAGGTATATTTCCAAAAGCTGATGTTAACAAACAGTTATGATCCGGTACCATCAATATTTGTAAACCGCAAAGTTCTACATTCTTAAACCGGTGAAGATCACATGAGTATTTCACGGACCAATATTTTTGTTAAGCATTGGGAGCTGAGTCAAAGAAGTTATTCTTCACAATATTTCTCTGTGACAAACCAATGTCAGCAAATTGATTATGAAGCTGGCCTATTGACCCGGATTTTATAGAAGGAAATGACAAGGATTTAAAGATGCTCAGGATCAGTTTAACATGGATAAATCCAAATTAAACTGGGGGCTAATGTCGGGGATATACCCCGCGGTATGACCCGACTGGAGTTATAAACCGGCTGGGACTTGGTAAACCGGCGGATGGTAAACCGGCGGAGAGTTAAGACAGAGAGTCAAGACAGATGGCTAAGACAGACGGTAAACCGGCTGGTGGTAAACCGGCAGACAATGGTAAACCGGCAGACAATGTTAAACCGGCTGGTGGTAAACCGGCAGATAATGGTAAACCGGCAGACAATGGTAAACCGGCAGACAATGTTAAACCGGCTGGTGGTAAACCGGCTAATGGTAAACCGGCAGACAATGTTAAACCGACAGACAATGTTAAACCGGCAAACAATGATAACTGGGTTGTCAGGGGTTATGAAGCCCGAGACGTTATGAAGCCCAAGATGTTAAGAAGCCCATGAAGATAAGTTAGAATAGTTAAGACTTAAGTCCGAGTTGGACTCTATATGTAACCCGCCTCTTCAACATATATAAGGAGGGGTAGGGCTCCCCAAAGAGGGACAAGTTACGAGCAAGAAGAAATAATCTTAGGGCTAGACACAAAGAGGAGAGCCGGTTTACGGCGACTCCCTCATGATGATAATGAGACCTAGCCTCAAACAACATGTAGGGTTTTTACCGGATGATGTTTCCCGGGGCCCGAAGCTGTCTAAATCCTCGTCTTGTGTGTTGCATCTCTCGATTCCGCTCAACCCCTCTCAAGCTACCACATAGATGTGTTGGCCTCGCGACTAAGTCCTTACACTAGGACATCTGACGTGACAATTCCACGACAATCGGTATGTTACTTGCCCGAGATTTGATCGTCGGTATCTCAATACCTAGTTCAATCTTGTTACCGAAAAGTCTCTTTACTCGTTCCGTAATACATCATCCTGCAACTAACTCATTAGTTACAATGCTTGCAAGGCTTATAGTGATGTGCATTACCGAGAGGGCCCAGAGATACCTCTCCAACAATCGGAGTGACAAATCCTAATCTCGAAATACGCCAACCCAACAAGTACCTTCAGAGACACCTGTAGAGTACCTTTATAATCACCCAGTTACGTTGTGACGTTTGGTAGCACACAAAGTGTTCCTCCGTAAACAGGAGTTGCATAATCTCATAGTCATAGGAACATGTATAAGTCATGAAGAAAGCAATAGCAACATACTAAAGCGATCAAGTGCTAAGCTAGCGGAATGGGTCAAGTCAATCACATCATTCTCCTAATGATGTGACCCCGTTAATCAAATGACAACTCATGTCTATGGTTAGGAAACTTAACCATCTTTGATTAACGAGCTAGTCAAGTAGAGGCATACTAGTGACACTATGTTTATCTATGTATTCACACATGTATTATGTTTCCGGTTAATACAATTCTAGCATGAATAATAAACATCTATCATGAAATAAGGAAATAAATAATAACTTTATTATTGCCTCTAGGGCATATTTCCTTCACCTCATGCCAGCATGACCAAGTCGTCGATGCCATAGCCAGCCTTCTGAAGCTTTTGCAAGTAAACATACGGCTGGTTGTGGTCCTGTAGAGAAATCAACAATATACAGATCTCCTCTCCTAAAGCCTTCGAAGACTTTGGAATTGTCAGCTTCCATGATCACAACACAACGATACTTGCCAAAGACAACAACCATATCAAGATCACAGAGCATTGAGACAGACATGAGGTTGTATCCTAAGGACTCGACAAGCATGACTTTGTCCATGTGTCGATCCTTTGAGATCGCAACTTACCTAGACCCAATACCTGACTTTTGCCTTTGTCAGTGAAGATGATATGGTTCAGATGCGATGGAGATAATGGAACATCCATCAATAGATTCTTGTCACTAGTCATGTGATTTGTACATCCACTATCGAGGACCCACTCATTGGCTTTGGGTTGATCATCCTGCAGATGAATTAGTGCATCTTACGAACTCATATGCTTCATCAGTGAAGAATATGACATCAATTCATCAGATCAATTTCATCAACCAATAGAACAGATAAAACAGTATGAGGACGTGAGAAATGAGGGTTCATTTCTTCATGATTAGCTCAAGGCCCTTTCGTGCATTTTCAGGTCTCCAGCAAATTCTTCAGACGTTTAAGCACGTCTGGAGACCTGACCATGCAGAAGAGATTAGTTATTTTTCTTCACCACCCACATCTGAAGGGGTGGCAAAGAGTTCATCACTTTGTGAGCTCCATACGAGAAAGGTGGCATAGAAGCCAGTCCTTCTTTTCACATAAGAGGAGTTAGGATAAGCATATGAATAAGCAGAGAAATTCTTCGAGGACTTATGAACATAATGATTAGAAGAATAATGCTCATATTCATAACCCTTAGCTCTTCCCTGCGAAACAAAGGTGTTAGCATGATGATGTTCATATGAGGACTTTGATTCTTTTAAGGAATTTCATCCATGTAAGGAGTTTGATCCGTATGAGGACTTGGATCCATATGAAGAATTTGGTCCATATGAAGAATTTGATCTGGGGTTCCTATTCTTCATAGGTGGTGTCATGATGACATTCACTTGAAGATTTTCAAGGTACCTTTTGGGAACCCATATTTTGGCAGTTAGTGCCAACATATCTAGCAAATACTTCACCATTCTGATTTTTGAACAGTTTATAGTTGGAGTCAAATGACTCATTAGCAGAATGAGGAGAATCACATGTAAAGCCAGATAGATTAGATGGATCTATTGGACGTCCCTTTGCAGCAACCCATGAGGTTTTGGGGTACTGCTCAGGCTTCCAATATGTCCCATCAGCATTGATTTTCCTCTCAAAGGCAATACCCTCTTTCCTAGGGTTCCTGTTGAGGATCTGCTTTTTAAGCACATCACAAAGAGTCTGATGCCCTTTGATGCTTTTGTACAAGCCTGTCACGTACAATTCCTTCAGCCCTGCATCATCAGTGATACTAGCAATGTCCTTAGATGAGGAATTAGTGATAGCAGAGACAGGTGAAGAATTTGTAGCATTAGAAGCATTTGAACATTCAGGTGAAGAATTAGCAGATTCACGTTCTATGCACTTCAAACATGGAGGAACAAATTCTTCCTGAGCAGCGCTGATTTGTTGAGCAAGTAATGAATCGCGCTCCTTCTGAAGATCTTCATAACTCACCCTTAGCTTTTCAAGATCTTGCTTTCTTTGAAAACTTCATAAGAAAGCTTCTCATGATCAGATAAGAGAGTGTTATGATGACCTTGAAGGTTGTCAAACCTAGACTAAAGTCTCTGAAGATTTTTAGTCAAGGTTAGTGCGATCCATTTCTTCACCCAACATATCATCACTGTTGTCTAGCATGTTTTGAACCTTTTCAAAAGCCTTTTGTTGTTTCATAACAATCTTAGCAAGTTTAGAGTAGCTGGGCTTGAGGTTTTCATCAGATTCATCCTCACTTGATTTAGAGGAGGTATATTTGAGTACCTTGGCACCCTTTGCCATGAAGGAATAGGTGGGAGCGTAGTCATTGTTGCCTTCATCAGCCTTGTTGGTGAAGCCATTTTCTTCAGAGTTGAAGATAGACTTGCTGACGAATGTAGTAGCGAGAGCTAGACTCATCACACCAGAATCGGACTCCTCAGATGCCTCCTCTTCCTCATGTTCCTCAGATTCAGCCTCTGAGTCCATTTCCTTGCCAATGAATGCCCGAGCCTTCTTGGAGCTGCTCTTCTTGTGAGATGAAGACTTTGAGGATTTTGATGATGAAGACTTTGAAGATTTCTTCTTCTTCTTCGCATCATTAGAACTGTAATCCTTGTATTTCTTATTATTTGATTCATTTTCCCACTGAGGACAATCTTGAATGTAGTGACCAGGTTTCTTCCATTTGTGGCGTAGCCTCTTCTTGTAGTCACTGGATGAGGAATCATTGCTCCTTGAGGATTTTCCAAAGCGACCACGTCTTGAGAACTTCTGAAATTTCTTCACGAGCAGTGCTAGTTCCTGGCTCAGTTCTTCGGGATCACCAAGGCTGCTGCCAGAATCTTCATCTTCAGACTCAAAAATTGCCTTGGCCTTCAGGGCACGTGATCTGCCATAGCTCGAACCATAGAGATCTCTCTTTTCAACAAGCTGGAACTTATGAGTGTTTAGCCTCTCGAGGATATCAGCGGGATCAAGTGACTTGTAATCTCCACGTTCTTGTATCATCAGTGCCAGAGTATCAAATGAGGAATCAAGCGATCTCAAATAGCTTTCTTCACCACCTCATGGTCGGTGATGTCAGTGGCACCAAGTGCTTGAAGCTCATTTAAGATGTCACTGAGACGATCGAAGGTTTGTTGAACATTTTCATTGTCGAGTCTTTTGAAGCAGTTGAAGAGATTGCGAAGAACGTCAACTCGAGAGTCATGCTGTGCTGAGACTCCTTCGTTGACTTTGGACAGCCTATCCCAGATAAGCTTAGCAGTTTCCAAAGCACTCAATCTACCATACTGTCCTTTGCTCAAATGGCCACATATGATGTTCTTCGCTTGAGAATCGAGTTGCTTGAATCTCTTCACATCAGAAGCATTCAGATAAGGTGTGACTGAGGGAACACCATTTTCCACAACATACCAGAGATCGTTATCAATTGCCTCAAGATGCATTCGCATCTTATTCTTCCAGTAGGGGTAGTCTGTCCCATCGAAGGTAGGACACCCAGCAGAGACCTTGATCATACCTGCAGCCGACTAACTAAAACTCCAGGCGGTTAAACCAAAATCACAAAGAACAAGGGAGAATCCTTCTCTGATACCAATTGAAAGTGCGTTATATCGACTAGAGGGGCGGTGAATAGGCGATTCTTATGAATTCTTCACTCAGGAATTTGCGGGTGAGGAAATTCCTGAGTGAAGAACGACTTCAGCGGAATAAGTACTTAGATGTAAACATAACAGAACACAAGCATGGTCATCATGAAGAAATGAAGACAAGCACAGAGTACATAAAGCGTAAACACAGGATGAAGACAATCAACTGAAGAAATTGAACTGAGGAAATTGAGAAAGTCTTCAGTCAAAGTCTTGAAAAACAGATATGAACAAGTGCACAACACAGTAACGAGGAAATGAAAGTGTTGAGGAAATAGAACCAGTAGGCTTGGTGAAGACAATGATTTGGTAGACCAGTTCCAACTGTTGTGACAGTTGTACGTCTGGTTGGAGCGGCTAGGTATTTAAACCTGAGGACGCACAGTCCTCACCGTATTCTCCTTGAGCTAAGGTCACACAGACCTCGCCCAATCACTCGTGGTAAGTCTACAGGTGACTTCCAAACCTTCACAAACTCGGTCACTCGGCGATCCACAATTTCCTCTTGGATGCTCTAGATCATGATGCCTAACTATCTAGAAGATGCACAGTCTTCAAAGGTAACAAGCGTCGGATCCACGCATGATCAATCTCTTCAGTGATGCTCAATCACTTTGGGTTTGTAGGTGTTTGGGTTTGGGTTTTCCTCATTTGATGATTTTCGCTCAAAGTCCTCGGAGGATGGGATGCTCTCATATGACAAGTGTTAGTTTCTCTCGGAGCAGCCAACCAACTAGTGGTTGTAGGGGGGCGGCTATTTATAGCCTAGGGAGCAGCCCGACATGATAAGACATAAATGCCCTTCAATGATATGACCGTTAGGTGGGTAGATATTTTGGAACAGCTGGCGCGTAGTGATACGTCTCCAACGTATCTATAATTTTTTATTGCTCCATGCTACTTTATCTATTGTTTTGGACTATAATGGGCTTTATTTTCCACTTTTATATTATTTTTGGGACTAACCTATTAACCGGATGCCCAGCCCAGAATTGCTGTTTTTTGCCTATTTCAGTGTTTCGAAGAAAGGAATATCAAACGGAGTCCAAACGGAATGAAACCTTCGGGAACGTGATTTTCTCACCGAACGTGATCCAGGAGACTTGGACCCTAGTCCAAGGAGTGCCAGAGTCGGTCACGAGGGTGGGCGCGCCTCCCGGACGCGCCCCGCCTCGTGGGCCCCGACGCTCCACCGACGCATTCCTTCCTCCTATATATACCTCGTACCCCCAACGGATCGGGGCGGAGCCAAAAACCTAATTCCATCGCCAGAATTTCCTCAGATCCACGAGATCCCATCTTGGGGCCTGTTAGGAGCTCCGTGGGAGGGGCATCCACCATGGAGGGCTTCTACATCAACACCATAGCCCCTCCGATGAAGTGTGAGTAGTTTACTTCAGACCTTCGGGTCCATAGTTATTAGCTAGATGGCTTCTTCTCTCTTTTTGGATCTCAATACAATCTTCTCCCCCTCTCTCGTGGAGATCTATTCGATGTAGTCTTCTTTTTGTGGTGTGTTTGTTGAGACCGATGAATTGTGGGTTTATGATCCAGCTTATCTATGGAAAATATTTGAATCTTCTCTGAATTCTTTTATGTATGATTAAGTTATCTTTGCAAGTCTCTTCGAATTATCCGTTTGGTTTGGCCAACTAGATTGGTAGTTCTTGCAATGGGAGAAGTACTTAGCTTTGGGTTCAATCTTGCGGTGACCTTACCCAAAGGATGTAAAGGGTTGCAAGGCACATATTGTATTGTTGCCATCGAGGATAACAAGATGGGGTATTTATCATATTGCATGAATTTATTCCTCTACATCATGTCATCTTGCTTAAAGGCGTTACTCTGTTTTTAACTTAATACTCTAGATGCATGCTTTGGATAGCGGTCGATGAGTGGAGTAATAGTAGTAGATGCGTAATCGTTTGACTACTTGTCACAGACGTGATGCCTATATACATGATCATTGCTGGATAACCTCATAACTATGCTCAATTCATCAATTGCTCAACAGTAATTTGTTCACCCACCGTAGAATACTTATGCTCTTGAGAGAAGCCACTAGTGAAACCTATGGCCCCCGGGTCTATTCTCATCATATCAATCTCCATCACTTTATTTACTTGCTTTGCTTTTACTTTTACTTTGCATCTTTGTACCAAAAATACCAAAAATATTATCTCTATCAGATCTCATTCTCGTAAGTGACCGTGAAGGGATTGACAACCCCTAATCGCGTTGTTTGCGAGTAGCTATCGTTTTGTGCAGGTACGAGGGACTTGCGCGTAGCCTCCTACTGGATTGATACCTTGGTTCTCAAAAACTAAGGGAAATAATTACGCTACTTTGCTGCATCATCCTCTCCTCTTTGGGGAAATCCAACGCAGTGCTCAAGAGGTAGCAAGAAGAATTTCTGGCGCCGTTGCCGGGGAGGTCTTTGCAAAAGTCAACATACCAAGTACCCATCACAATCCCTATCTCTCGCATTACATTATTTTCCATTTGCTTCTCTTTTTCCTCTCCCCCACTTCACCCTTGCCGTTTTATTCGCCCTCTCTTTCCCAATCTCCTCCTCTTTTTCCCTTTCCTTTTGTTTGCTCATGTGTTAGTTTGCTTTCTTATCATCATGACTAGTCTCATATCTTCTCCATTATCTCCCGAGAGTGAAGTTCTAAATTTTAAGCAAAGGGAGGGAGAAAATCTAAAGGATGCTTGGTATAGAATTTGCAATGCTCAAAATAGATCTACCAGGAAGCAATCTACTTCAGTTTTTCTTCGT
Organism: Aegilops bicornis; assembly: GCA_021605145.1. NCBI lineage: Eukaryota > Viridiplantae > Streptophyta > Magnoliopsida > Poales > Poaceae > Aegilops > Aegilops bicornis. The sequence continues at coordinate 631,518,317 of CM038670.1, forward strand.
AATTTTTATGTAGGTGCTAATCCTTGGTATAGATATATCCTTGATACCATTACCGAAGGGAATTTCTTGGGTAGCCATACTTTTGATTCTTATAATGCTTTAATAGATTTATTTGGCTCACCTCCTCTTTTGGTTAATGGAACTATGTTAACTTTGGAGCATGTTATGCAAAGGCTTGAAATTATTGAAAACAAAGTTGCTACCATTGAATCCATTGAAAATCTAGATAAAAAGATCCATAATCAAATTACTCAATATGGATCTAAGGTAGGAATGACTTTGAAAAATATTAAGGAGAAGGAACCCATGGTTAATGAGAAAATAAATCTAGACTCTACTCGAATCGATAAACTTGAGGGTATCATTACCAACTTGGGAACCGCTTTTTCTTCCGTAAAGAATACTCCTAGTCCTCCCACTAAAATTTCCAAGCTTATGTATGTTCCTAAAAATAAGGGTGAATCATCTAGTAAGGAAAATGCGGATCTTAAATCTATAAGTATTCATCCTGATCTTTTTACTATCATTAAGGAACCATTTGCTACGAATGAATTTTTCGATCTTGTGCCTAAAAGTTTGATAATTACTAGAAATAAAGAAAATCCTAAAGGAGGAAGGTGCCTCATTAAAGAATTGCCTACCAAAGATGGCAATACCTAGATCTATCCTTGCTTTTATGCCTAGCTAGGGGCGTTAAACGATAGCGCTTGTTGGGAGGCAACCCAATTTTATTTTGTGTATTTTGTTTTTGGTTCTGTTTAGGAATAAATAATCCATCTAGCCTATGTTTAGATGTGGTTTTATCTTTTAATTAGTGTTTGTGCCAAGTTGGACCTATTGGATCTTCTTGGATGATAGTTATTTGATCTTGCTGTAATTTCCAGAATCTGTGTGCTCAGTGCCCGAATTGTTAAAAATCATCAGAACATGATAAAATAGTGATTCTAATTTCTGATGATCAATAAACAAATTGTCCAGTTCTTCTAATTTTTGTAGATTTTTTTGGGTTCCAGAAGTTTGAGTTAGTTACAGATTACTACAGACTGTTCTGTTTTTGACAGATTCTGTTTTGCGTGTGTTGTTTGCTTATTTTAATGAATCTATGGCTAGTAAAATAGTTTATGGTCCATAGATAAGTTGGAATACAGTAGGTTTAACACCAATATAAATAAAGAATGAGTTCATTACAGTACCTTAAAGTAGTCTTTTGTTTTCTTTCTCTAACGGAGCTCACGAGATTTCTATTGAGTTTTGTGTTGTGAAGTTTTCAAGTTTTGGGTGAATTCTTTTGATGGATTATGGAACAAGGAGTGGCAAGAGCCTAAGCTTGGGGATGCCCATGGCACCCCAAGATAATCCAAGGACACCAAAAGTCAAAGCTTGGGGATGCCCGGAAGGCATCCCTCTTTAAATCTACTTCCATCGGTAATTTACTTGGAGCTATATTTTTATTCACCAACATGATATGTGTTTTGCTTGGAGCGTCTTGTATCATTTGAGTATTTGCTTGTTAGTTACCACAATCATCCTTGCTGTACACACCATTTGAGAGAGCCATATACGAACTGAAATTTCATAGAATACTCTATGTGCTTCACTTATATCTTTTGAGCTTGATAATTTGCTCATAGTGCTTCACTTGTATCTTTTTGAGTGTGATAATATTTGCTCTAGTGCTTCACTTAGATCTTTTAGAGCACGGTGGTGGATTTGTTTTAAAGAAACTTGATCTCTCATGCTTCACTTAGATTATTTTGAGAGTCGTTAATAGCATGGTAATTTGCTTAATGTTAATATACTTGGTATTCAAGATATGTGAAACTTTCTTTTGAGTGCGTTGAATTCTAAGATAAGTTTGATGCTTGATAATTGTTTTGAGATATGGAGGTAATAATATCAAAGTCATGCTAGTTCAGTAGTTGTGAATTTGAGAAATGCTTGTGTTGAAGTTGGTAAATCCCGTAGCATGCACGTATGGTTAAAGTTGTGTAACAAATTTGAAATATGAAGTGTACCTGGCTTGTGCATCCTTATGAGTGGCGGTCGGGGACGAGCGATGGTCTTTTCCTACCAATCTATCCCCCTAGGAGCATCTGCGTAGTACTTGATTTTGATGACTTCTAAATTTTTGCAATAAGTATGTGAGTTCTTTTGACTAATGTTGAGTCCATGGATTATACGCACTTTTACCTTTCCGCCATTGCTAGCCTCTTGATGCCGTGCATTGCCCTTTCTCACATTGAGAGTTGGCGCAAACTTCACGGTGCATCCAAACCCCGTGTACGATATGCTCTATCACACATAAACCTCCTTATATCTTCCTCAAAACAGCCACCATACCTACCTATTATGGCATTTCCATAGCCATTCCGAGATATATTGCTATGCAACTTCCACCATCATCATCATGACATACTTTACTTTTGTCATATTGCCATTGCATGATCATGTAGTTGACATCGTATTTGTGGCAAAGCCACCATGCATTATTTTTCATACATGTCACTCTTGATTCATTGCACCATCCCGATACACCTTGAGGCATTCATATAGAGTCATATCTTGTTCTAGTTTCGAGTTGTAATCCTTATGTTGTAATCAATAGAAGTGTGATGATCATCATTATTAGAGCATTGCCAAAAAAAGAAGAGAAAGGCCAAAAAAAAGGAAAGGCCCAAAAAAAAGAAAAGGGCAATGCTACTATCTCTTTTTCCACACTTGTGCTTCAAAGTAGCACCATGTTCTTCATGTAATGAGTCTCATATTTTGTGCTTCAAAGTAGCACCTCGTTCTTCATATAGTGAGTCTCATATATTGTGCTTCAAAGTAGCACCATGTTTTTCATATAGTGAGTCTCATAAGTTGTCTTTTTCATACTAGTGGGAATTTTTCATTATAGAACTTGGCTTGTATATTCCTACGATGGGCTTCCTCAAAATGCCCTAGGTCTTCATGAGCAAGCAAGTTGGATGCACACCCACTAGTTTTCTTTTGTTGAGCATTCATAGATCTAGTGCATCCGTTGCATGGCAATCCCTACTCCTCATGTTGACATCAATTGATGGGCATCTCCATAGCCCGTTGATTATCCTCGTCAATGTGAGACTTTCTCCTTTTTTGTCTTCTCCACACAATCCCCATCATCATATTCTATTCCATCCATAGTGCTATATCCATGGCTCACGCTCATGTATTGCGTGAAGGTTGAAAAAGTTTGAGATTATTTAAGTATGAAACAATTGCTTGGCTTGTCATCGGGGGTATAGAAGTTGGGAACATCTTTGTGTGACGAAAATGAAGCATAGCCTAACTATATGATTTTGTAGGGATGAACTTTCTTTGGCCATGTTATTTTGAGATGACATAATTATTTGAAGTATTATTATTTTTATGTCAATATGAACTTTTGTCTTGAATCTTTCGGATCTGAATATTCATATCACAATTAAGAAGATTTACATTGAAATTGTGCCAAAGTATCACTCCGCATCAAAAATTCTCTTTTTATCATTTACCTACTCGAGGACAAGCAGGAATTAAGCTTGGGGATGCCTGATATGTCTCCAACGTATCTATAATTTTTGATTGCTCCATGCTACTTTATCTATTGTTTTGGACTATAATGGGCTTTATTTTCCACTTTTATATTATTTTTGAGACTAACCTATTAACCGGAGGCCCAGCCCAGAATTGCTGTATTTTGCCTATTTCAGTGTTTCGAAGAAACGGAATATCAAACGGAGACCAAACGGAATGAAACCTTCGGGAACGTGATTTTCTCACCGAACGTGATCCAGGAGACTTGGACCCTACTCCAAGGAGTGCCAGAGTCGGTCACGAGGGTGGGGGGCGCGCCCCTCCCCCTGGGCGCGCCCCCTGCCTCGTGGGCCCCCTGACGCTCCACCGAAGTACTCCTTCCTCCTATATATACCTACGTACCCCCAACAGATTGGGGACGGAGCCAAAAACCTAATTCCATCGCCAGAACTTCACCTGTATCCACGAGATCCCATCTTGGGGCCTGTTCGAGCTCCCGTGGGAGGGGCATCCACCACGGAGGGCTTCTACATCAACACCATAGCCCCTCCGATGAAGTGTGAGTAGTTTACTTCAGACCTTCGGTCCATAGTTAGTAGCTAGATGGCTTCTTCTCTCTTTTGGATCTCAATACAATGTTCTCCCCCTCTCTCGTGGAGATCTATTCGATGTAATCTTCTTTTTGCGGTGTGTTTGTTGAGACCGATGAATTGTGGGTTTATGATCTAGCTTATCTATGGAAAATATTTGAATCTTCTCTGAATTCTTTTATGTATGATTAAGTTATCTTTGCAAGTCTCTTCAAATTATCCGTTTGGTTTGGCCAACTAGATTGGTAGTTCTTGCAATGGGAGAAGTGCTTAGCTTTGGGTTCAATCTTGCGGTGACGTTACCCAGGATGTAAAGGGTTGCAAGGCACGTATTGTATTGTTGCCATCGAGGATAACAAGATGGGGTATTTATCATATTGCATGAATTTATTCCTCTACATCATGTCATCTTGGTTAAGGCGTTACTCCGTTTTAACTTAATACTCTAGATGCATCTTTGGATAGCGGTCGATGAGTGGAGTAATAGTAGTAGATGCAGAATCGTTTCGGTCTACTTGTCACGGACGTGGTGCCTATATACATGATCATTGCCTGGATAACCTCATAACTATGCTCAATTCATCAATTGCTCAACAAGAATTTGTTCACCCACCGTAGAATACTTATGCTCTTGAGAGAAGCCACTAGTGAAACCTATGGCCCCCGGGTCTATTCTCATCATATCAATCTCCATCACTTTATTTACTTGCTTTGCTTTTACTTTTACTTTGCATCTTTATACCAAAAATACCAAAAATATTATCTCTATCAGATCTCACTCTCGTAAGTGACCGTGAAGGGATTGACAACCCCTAATCGCGTTGGTTGCGAGTAGCTATTGTTTTGTGCAGGTACGAGGGACTTGCGCGTAGCCTCCTACTGGATTGATACCTTGGTTCTCAAAAACTGAGGGAAATACTTACGCTACTTTGCTGCATCATCCTCTCCTCTTCGGGGAAATCCAACGCAGTGCTCAAGAGGTAGCACGTAGCACAGCAACGGTCGGAATTTTGAGTATCAAATACCTCAGGGCTATCATGTTCCTCACTGTGTAGGCAATCCGCACTGGCGAATTCCTAACTCCTCAGTCAGAATAAATTCCTCGTGACCGGAAGAACTTCGTCTCATCCTTTGAAGAAATTGACTGAGTTGTATGAGATTTCCAATGGCTTCACTCGAAGGGATTGGTAGGTGTAGGATTTTGAGTTGAGCATCACATGGAAATTTTCCCTTAGTATTTCCTCGACCCCTTTTAACAGTACGGTGTTTCCTATGACTTAAGAAATAGAAAATGAAACTACGAAAACAAAAGTCTTCACGCTTCATGTTCCTCGTATGAATACCAAGTCTTCAGGTCACACCAATTTCTTCACTTTCAAAGTCTTTAGAAAGTCTTCGAAAACCAAAATCTTCAACGTAGATATTCATTTTAGGGATCGACTTTCTCGGTAAATATCAAACTCCTCATAGACTCATAGACCTGTACACTCATAAACACATTAGTCCCTTAACCTATAAGTCTTCAATACACCAAAATCACTAAGGGGCACTAGATGCACTTACAACTATGGACTTCACTATACCAGAGACCCGTCGGTACTTGAAGGGTATAGTGATGCGAATTGGATCTCTGATGCTGATGAGATGAAGGCCAAAACTGCGTATATGTTTACTCTTGGAGGTGGCGCTATTTCCTGGAAGTCTTGCAAGCAAACGATCTTAACGAGATCAACAATGGAACAGAATTAACATCATTAGACACATCTGGTGTTGAAGCAGGATGGCTTCAAGATCTTTTGATGGACTTGCCATTAGTTGATAAACCGGTTCCGACTATTCTTATGAACTGTGATAATCAGACTGTTGTCACCAAGGTGAAGAGTTCAAAGGACAACATGAAGTCCAACAAACACATAAGAATGAGATTAAAAGTTGTCAGAAAATTAAGAAACTCCGAAGTGATAGCGTTGGACTATGTCCATACGGCTAAGAATCTGGCAGATCCCTTTACGAAAGGGCTATCACGTGTTGTGATAGATAATGCATCGAGGGAGATGGGTATGAGACCCACATGAGTTTCCATGGTGGTAACCCAACCTATGTGATCGGAGATCCCGTGAAGTAGGACCTGGGAAAACAAGCCAGTGGTGAACTGAGGAGAGTAACTACACTAACCCACTCCGTTGGAGATGCAATACTCTCAATACCGTATGGTAGGATGACTATTGTCTTAATGTGTTCCAAAGCTTATGTAAGCAAGATACTATCTTACAGAGCGATCTTTGGAGGAACACACCTATGTGAGCCCGACTGCTGGTTACAGTATATGAGATTAGGGTGATCTCTAGTAAGCTCATGAATAGGCCAGGAGTGTGACTTATATGCTCCACCCGAGGGGTCAGCCTTCGGCAGCCCAGTACTAGTAATACATGTGGTGAAGCTTCTTTACGCCAAACTGACAATTCAAGGCATAGTCCATTGTTCAGTTGTGAAGGAGTGTAGCTACTTGCTCTAGGTGAAGCTCAACCTTAACAGGTCTTCATTGAAACACTGGTATATCAAAACATCAATTGGAACGGAGGACACAATGTGCCCTCGAGATCTGGTGGGGGATTGCTGAAATTTGGGGTGGGCTTTAGGCCCATCTAGCAACTTTTGAAAAATCTCTAAGGGCCCATGTGGGTTATTGGCACTAGGTGGAGTGGAAAGTTTAGTCCCACCCCGCTAGTGGAGAAGGAGTTGGACCTCTTTATAAGGGTTTCTCTTCTACATGCTATTGGAGCTTGAGAATAGAAGAGGCCCTCATGCACTCCTCCTCCACCGCCTGCCTTGCCACGCCTCGTCACGACGCGCCGCGGGTTGTGGAATTGAGCCGAGCCGAGCTCACACCTACGCACTTATTTTTGCCAGTCACTAACGGAGAGTCCCTGACAGCTGGGCCACGATCTGAGACGTCGGATCATGGGCTGTAACGGATTCGGACGTGGATCGAGCCCACTCACTCCACGCAGCTGCGCCTATATAAGTGTGCGGTGTCTCCTAACCCTAGCCGCCACAACAGATCACATCTGCTCACGCGCCCGCCCACCGTCATTCCTTTGCTGCTGCTGCCGCCGGTGACTCCACCCCGTCCGCCGCATACACGGTCGACGGGAGAGCAGGTCTCCGAAACCCCGCCCCTCTGTTTCCTGTACGGGAGAGGGACGAATAGGTTTTTGGGAAGCAACCAGCGACTGCTCGCCTCTGATCCCCTACTTCCTCTACGTCCGCGTCGCCTTCATCATCACCATGTCCACTGACGCCGAACGTGCCGCCGCCGAGAAGCTCGAGGCCGAGAAGGCCGCCGAGGACACCTCTGCAACCGCCACCGCCGCGGCCGCTTCTGCATGGCCCAATGAAGGGTATAATACGTTTATCCCGCTCATAATTACTTTCGTATTAGCAGTATTAGCAGTATGTATAGATGTGTCTACTGTTTGCGTAGTATGTACTTGCTTAGATCAGAATCAGTATGTTGTTAATTTAGTCAATTCTATGCTAGTGATTTATCGGTGAATTAAATTAGTTGAAAAATTGCCTATTTACTCAGCAAAAACCTTTATGGCTGCTCACACCGAGCAAAAGAATACCTTATGACAGTCTCCCGGCTAATGGGCCTCTCATGTCGACTCCCGGCTTGGTGGGTCGGGTTGAGGTTGATAAACCTAATGATGCAATCCATCTAGCTTACCGATAAAGGTTGTTGCCCAAAGGCGTATCATTGTTTACTCTGCACGTTGTAAGCAAGATAGTTCGTACTCATACAAGGTAACACCAGCTCAGTTATCTAGTATATTTTGATATCCATGCATCTTCAAAGTTAATTAGTTAATTATTTTGTTTTTCTTGTTAACAAGCTTTAACACGGGTAGTTGGCAAAATCAAAAAATAAAGTTTTACTGAAAAAGGGTTTCCCCGCTTTGTATTTTAAAGCAACCAGTACTGATATAAGGATCGCTGGGGCGAGTAGCATATCAAGCCCAAAAGAAAACGAAAAGAAACAAATATCAACAACGGCAGCTTGACAAAGCGTGGATGACCCGCCACCGCTACGCCCTCCACGGACAAACCACCACAACCCGAGGCCCGGAACCACCGCGTACCAAGCAGCATCTCCAAGAAGGAATGCGACACCGACGACGCTGCTGCCCGGACATGTCCTAGGGTTTCCCCCGGCACGCGGAGGAAGGTGGGGGATTGATATCACCGACACTCTTCAGGAAGGAATGGTGGCACCCGCAGGTGTCACCACATCGGAGCCGAAGAGCCGGCAAGGATTTCTCCCGCACTCCAACCCCACCGCCCAACGGACCGGAGCCGACCAGCCAGACCGCCGCCCACCACCATGCACCATCGCGGTTGCGCCGCCACCCACGCCGCCTCGCTGCGAACACCAACACGAGGCCAAGAGGACCGAAAAGAAGCGCCCCGCGGAGGGAGAAGCAACACTGTAGCCGAACGGGAGGGAACCACCTCCACCGCCGTCGTGCGGGAGGCCATAGACTCCGGCACCGTCGCGGTAGCCGTCCGGACGCGGTAGCCGTCCGCGTCCGGACGCGGCAAGGCATGCCAGCCACCGGCCCGCCAGTTCAAACGGGCCCGCTAAGCCCCGCCGGCCACGCTGTAGCAAGCCGATAATGGCGCCGCCAGCACCCAACCGCACATCGCCTCTCCCCCGCCTCCCAGAAGCCACGAAGCAGACCCACCCCGCCGCTGGCCCACCCAGGCCCAGATGGGGCCCGAAGGGCCTAGATCTGGGCCGAGACCGCGCCGCCGCATTGCGCCGCCGCCTAGTAGCCCGCCCCCGATCGCGCCAGGAACCCCCGCCGTCGCGCAGGACTGCCGCCGCCCAGAGACACCGCCCGGAATCACCCCGTCCGCCGGAGGACACCCGAGAGGGGAAGGGCCAGGGGGTCGCCGCCACCAGCGTCGCCTGGGCCAGGCCCGCGGCCGGCGCCGACGACGGCGGCAGGGAGGAGGGGGGAGGGAAGGCGCGCGGAAGAGGAGGTGGGCGCGGTTGCGGACGAACGTTTATGAAAAATTGCGTGAACACTTTTTACATTTTATGAACATTTTTTTAAATTTTCTATGAACATACTTTAAAACGTGTGAACATCTTCTAACTGTCATGATTTTTTTTCAGTGGTATGAACATTCTTAAAAAAATTACACGACCAAAGTTTACATCTTCATGAACATTTTTAAGCATGTAAACATTTTATAAATGACACAAACGTTTTTTAATGGTATGAGCAGTTTTTAAATTACGTGGGCTTTTACATTCAAGATATTTTTAATGTACGTTGCTAAAAATTTTGAATGAAAGTCATTTTTGAAATATATATTCAAAAAATCGGATTATGTAAAAAGAAACGAAAATAAGAAAAAAAAAGAAACAAAAAAGAAAGCCCGTACTAGACATAGCCCATTTACGGGGGCCCTCTGAGGTGAGGCTCTCGGAGGAATCAGTCTTCCTGATATATGTCTTCGGCTGATCCGTGCGCCAGGTACCGGATAGGAAGTTTTTCGAAATCAATCGAACCACAGATGGCGAGTTCGTCGGAGAAGGCGCCTTCCCCTGCAGCGGCGGATCTGCCGGAGCGAGGTAAGATTACGGTGGCCAGCGGCAAACCAAAGGGGAAGACGAGGAGGATGACGCAGGAGGAGATCGACAGCTACATCCGGTACAAGGGCATGCGCATCCCCGTCGACTCCGTCCGCAGGGCGAGCAAGCTGAGGCTGGCTCTCACCAACCTCGACGACCTCGGCAGCCTCCCGGTGTCCCCGGACGACCTGGACGACTACGTCACCAACATGATCCGGGAGGTGAACGCGATCGAGGATGACTTCCAGAAAAAGAGAGGCGAGATCGCGAAGGAGTACTACGCGAAGGGCTACGTCGAGCACGAGGTCAGCGACGACGACGAAGCAGGAGGCAGCAACCCCCGTGTGGAGATGGGCTCGCCCTCGCCCTCGCCCAGGACCGGAAGCACCGTGACCGCAAGGAAGCTCAACTGAACGAGCACATTATCAGACTGTCCCTGATCTCGATCGGCAGTGCTTTCGGATAAATCGTCAGTCTGGTAAACGATGGATTCAATAGTATGAGCGCTCCTATAGCGCAATAATAAAATTTCACTATATCAGCATCAATCATTTTTTTTTCTTCATCATCCTTTTTGAATCATTGATCTAGAGTAGTTGATTTGTTTGATTCAGCTTGTATTAAATGGTTGTGCTATGTATTCCGTTTTGTCTGATGGTCACTTGATCTAATTTTAAACATATGAGGACTGCACGGTGAGTAAATTTACATGTTCTGCTGTAAATACTAAGTTCATTTAGTTGCACTAGGATGTTGTTTTTACCATCTGGTACCTTCACTTTCTATGGTCGAGGAGCTCGTGTCATGGATGGTTGATTTCATGGTGGAGCTCTGGTTTGCACCATCAATCTCTAGAAGACGTCAATACTGCAAAGAATGGGTGATCCGAATCCAGCGGTGCTCTAGCGAGCCAAACTGATCACCAACAAGCTCTAACTTGTGGGAGGTAATGCTTCCAATGTTGACGATCGTTGAGATAATGGTCGCCATTGAGCTAAAATCCACGAGCGCTAATGCGTCCAATGTTAGCGGCGAGAGATCGAAGACATATTGATCAGCAAGGAGTCGAAACCAGCGATCGCTAATGCCTCCAATGTTGGAGGTGCGAGATAAGCGGATTTATGTTTTTTATTTATGTTTTTTATTTATGGTGTTCTTTGTGAATGCATGGGGTTTATGTTGCTATGTTTTCTCATTGCGTTTCGAGAGGGCTGTTCCTATGTTGTATGTTTATTTCATTGCTGCATATACCATTTCTAAATGTTGCTTACGTTGATTTCCCGGTTGCATCTACTGATACCTTCTATGTCTCAATTTTTTGTTGCAATGAAATGAGGATTTACTGCATACCTCGAATGTTTTGTCGTGTGTACATGTCTAAAATGTTGCAATTTTTTTGCATGTCTTTCAGATCGCTACTGAAAATATTACAATGATGATGCACAGGGAGTTTAGAAAAAATATTGCACGCAACACGTGTATCCAGGGCCAAGACAACATTCGTTTATCGACAGACTAAACTTAGGAATTGAATATATTTGGGGAAAAAGGAGACTCATTGGAGAAGGACTGGAATGACCCAGCCCAGCGCGCGACAGGCCACAGGCCACATGACACAACCTCGCCTTTTCTGTTTCTTTTCACGTACTTTGCTTTCTTTTTTACTTTTGTTTGTACTTTCAAATATTCTAAATATATATCTTATAAAAACACTTTAACTAAAATATTTTTGAAATTCTTAATCAAGCATTTGAGAAATGCTAAATGTGTATGGAAAAATATTTCTCATGTATATGAAAATTATACACAAAAAACATACAATGTGTATGAACAAGTTGTTCATGTATTTAAAAACTATTAATCAAGCATTTGAAAAACAATTAGTCAAGTACTTGAAAAACGTTAATCAAGTATTTGAATTTTCTTAAATGTGTATATAAAAATATTTTGAATGCATACACAAAATGTACAAATGCTTATGAAAAAATAGAAATAAAAAATATATATGAGAAATGTTAATCATGTACCTAAAAAAAAATGTACAATGTGTCGGGGGGAAATAGACATGCAATAAATATAGGAAAAATGTTAATTTGTATTTACAAATTTAAACATGTATAAGAAATGTTCTTGATGTATAAAAAGAGTACAATATATGTTTAAAAGTGTAGACATAAAACTGAATAGAGAAAAATGTCAATCCTATACTGGCAAACTGTAAACTTGTACAAACAAAATGCTTATGTGCACAAAAAATGTACAATCCGAATGAAAAATAGTAGACATCAAAAAAAATATCTGAAAAAGGTTATTCATGTATTTGAAAAATGTTGAACCTGAATAAGAAAAAAAATCTCAAGTATATGTAAAATATACAATATGTATGAAAAAAGTAGACTCCAAAACATATATCTGAAAAAAATGTTAATTATGTTTTTGAAAAATGTCACAATGAGTATAAAAACTGTTCCTACAATATGTATGAAAGAAAAGTAGACCTCACAACATATTTTTTTTAATCTATCATGTATTTTAAAATTGATGAAGATGAATAAAATAATATTTCCTTGCACATATATATTTTTTACATTGTGTAAGAAAAGACGTAAAAATCAAGGCTAATAGGAAAGAAACAAAGCAAACCAAAGAGGAAAAAAGGAAAAGAAAAAGAAAAAGAAAATAGAAAAATAGAAGAAACCAATCGAAAGCAGTGCAACATAGTGAAAAATGAAACCTGAAGAAAACCAAGAAAGAAGCAAATACTACCAAAGCGAGAAAGAGGATGAAAAAAAAAAGAAGCCAATGCAAAATAGTGAAATAATGTGAAAATTGAGAAACCCAATAAAATGAAACGGAAACAAAAGAAAACCAAAAAAGCCAAAGCAAAAAAGAAAAACACGAATAAAAAAGAACCCAAAAAAAATAAAGAAAAACAGTGAATGCAGTGAAAGAATGGTTCTATAGTACTGGGTTGGCCCTATTTTTGGCTACCAGAAAGTCCTTTAGGCGAGAGAAGCATATATCTCGCAGCAAGCGAGATGGTAGATCCTATTTGGCACGACAGTCGCTGCTTAACGGCCGCGCGCACCCGCTGCTGGACACTGCTAGGGCTGGACCAAAAGCTCGTAGCTCACGAGCTTAATGAGCGCTCGATAGTTCGGCTTATTAAGCTCGTAGCTCGCTTCTTAATGAACAGAGCCAATCATTCATTTGAGCTCGTTAAGCTTAACGAGCTTAACGAGCGAGCTAACGAGTTTCACGAGTAGCTCGTTAAGCTCGTTTGTAACAACACAACATATATTTTTATATTACGTGACAAACTTTTTGTAGCACCTCAGCCCATCTATTTAATCTACTCGACATATGAGGTAACATACTACTTCATTTCTTTTTGTAGTCACAATATTTTATCTTGAAAACCATACCTACACATTCATCATATATATCGTAGCACATTATAATCTGTTAATGAACGATCACGAGCTTAACGAGCTTCAAACGAGCCGAGCCGAGCAGGATTTTCTGCTCGTTAAACTTAACGAGTTTAACGAGCCGAGCCTTAACAAGCACGAGCTTAACGAGCCGAGCTGCTCGTTAGTCCAGCCCTAGACATTGCACGTGGGAGTGAGGGTGTGCGCCACCATTTTCCCAGCGCTCAGCACGCATAATAGGAGCTCCCAAGCGAGATATAGCTCTTGCGCTCAGGCCGGGCCGCCACACATTACAATCAGCCGGGCACCGAGCACAGCCCACTCACACTTCAAAAAAAAAAGTTGTGTCCGCCAAGGCTCCAGCTCAATAATTGCTCAAGCCAAGTCAGAGTTATACATGCAGCTTCATCATACATGCAGCTTCATCACAAAAATCCTTGAGAGGTAACTCTAACAGTTCATCCCAGCATGAAAGCGTGAGCATCAACGACTCAGAGGGAAGACTGCAGCGGCTTTATCGACCTCAAGACCTAGCTCCCCGTGACCTAGCCCCTCCCCACCTCAGGCCGGCCACTCCTGCCCCCCTGGCCACTCCCAGCCCGGCCAGAGGCTACTCCGCCCCGCTGACCACCCACAGCCATGTCCTCCCTCCGCCGACTGTGGGTCGCCACATGAGACCTACCGGGTTGAAGTCCAGCCTCCTCCGGCTGCCTCGGCTCCTCGCCTGGCCACCATCATGAGGCCTCCTCCACTGATCCCCGGCACCCTCTCCGGTTGCCTCTCCGCCAGCTTCGCCCCTCTCCGTCCCCAAGCGTCCTCATCTCCGCCGCACGACCCGCCATCCGCTTGAGATCTGCGCTCGGCGGACGAGGCTCCTGCCCAAAGAAGCCGGCCTGGCAGTGTTGCTCAGGGCGGAAGCGCCCCGCTTAACGTCGCCCGCTGTTCATGGGCGCTGCTCGGCGACGGCTCGCCAGTCCCTCCTGCTCCGCGACGGAGTGCCCCGGTGCCAAAGACCGCCACCCAAGCGCCTGAAAGTGCCGCCATGAGATATGTTGTGCGCTGCCGCTTCTTGACCATAAGGCCAAGCGGCACCGCCAGGTTCTCCGCCTCGTCGGACAACTCGTCCTCGCCTCCTCTGCGTCGCCGTGTTTGTTCGCCGGTTGGCACCCTTGGCGTGCACTCCGCTGCCTCCACTCGCTCCACCGCTGACCTCCCGACGCCCGGGTCCTCTGGATTCACGGCCTCGATCGCTCGGCAAGCTGGTTCGCCACGACGCTTTGTGTCCGCCGGGCTAGCTACACTGTGTGTTTCAGGCGAGCTCCGGCCCCCGCTGTGTCCTCCAGGCCGGCGACCTCCTCGCGCTCCGTGTCTCCAACATGCTCGGCCTCCTCGCACGCTGCTACCTCTTGAGCACTGCGTTGGTTTTTCCTTGAAGAGGAAAGGGTGATGCAATAAAGTAGCGTAAGTATTTCCCTCATTTTGAGAACCAAGGTATCAATCCAGTAGGAGACCACGCTCAAGTCCCACGCACCTACACAAACAAATAAAAACCTCACAACCAACGCGATAAAGGGGTTGTCAATCCCTTCACGGTCACTTCATTTAGAGTGAGATCTGATAGAGATGATAAGATAATATTTTTGGTATTTTTATGATAAAGAGTAAAAGTAAAGATTGCAAGGTAAACGGTAATAGAAATAACGGGAGATTAATATGATGGAAAATAGACCCGGGGGCATAGGTTTCACTAGTGGCTTCTCTCAAGAGCATACGTATTATGGTGGGTAAACGAATTACTGTCGAGCAATTGATAGAATTGAGCATAGTTATGAGAATATCTAGGTATGATCATGTATATAGGCATCACGTCCGTGACAAGTAGACGGACTCCTGCCTGCATCTACTACTATTACTCCACACATCAACCGCTATCCAGCATGCATCTATAGTATTAAGTTCATAAGAATGGAGTAACGCTTTAAGCAAGATGACATGATGTAGAGGGATAAACTCATGCAATATGATATAAACCTCATCTTTTCATCCTCGATGGCAACAATACAATACGTGTCGTTTCCCCTACTGTCACTGGGATCGAGCACCGCAAGATTGAACCCAAAGCTAAGCACTTCTCCCATTGCAAGAAAGATCAATCTAGTAGGCAAAACCAAACTGATAATTCGAAGAGACTTGCAAAGATAACCAATCATACATAAAAGAATTTAGAGGAGATTCGAATATTGTTCATAGATAAACTTGATCATAAACCCACAATTCATCGGATCTCGACAAACACACCGCAAAAGAAGATTACATCGAATAGATCTCCAAGAGAATCGAGAAGAACCTGGTATTGAGATCCAAAGAGAGAGAAGAAGCCATCTAGCTAATAACTATGGACCCGAAGGTCTGAAGTAAACTACTCACACATCATCGGAGAGGCTATAGTGTTGATGTAGAAACCCTCCGTGATCGATGCCCCCTCCGGTGGAGCGCCGGAAAAGGCCCCAAGATGGGATCTCATGGGTACAGAAGGTTGCGGCGGTGGAAATAGGGTTTTTGCTCCGTATCTGATGTTTCCAGGGTATATGAGTATATATAGGCGAAAGAGGTCGGTCAGGAGAGCTATGAGGGGCCCACGAGGGTGGGGGCGCCGAGGGGCAAAGCGCGCCTCCCTGCCTCGTGGCCTCCTTGTTCGTTTCTTGACGTCCACTCCAAGTCCTTTGGATCACGTTTGTTCCAAAAATCCCGTTCCCGAAGGTTTCATTCCGTTTGGACTCCGTTTGATATCTTTTTCCTTCGAAACACTGAAATAGGCAAAAAAACAGCAATTTGGGCTGGGCCTCCGGTTAATAGGTTAGTCCCAAAAATAAATTAAAAGTGTATAATAAAACCCATTAAACATCCAAAACAGAATATATATTAGCATGGAACAATAAAAAATTATAGATACGTTGGAGACGTATCAAGCATCCCCAAGCTTAATTCCTGCTCGTCCTCGAGTAGGTAAATGATAAAAACAGAATTTTTAATGTGGAATGCTACTTAGCATAATTTTCAATGTAATTTTCTTATTTGTGGCAAGAATATTCATATCCGAAAGATTCAAGATAAAAGTCTGATATTGACATAAAAATAATAATACTTCAAGCATACTAAAGCAATCATGTCTTCTCAAAATAACATGGCCAAAGAAAGTTATCCCTTCAAAATCATATAGTTAGGCCATGTTTCAATATCGTCACACACATGCATAACCCCGATGACAAGCCGAGCAATTGGTTCATACTTTTTAACGCGCTTCAGCCTTTTCAACTCTTACGCAATACATGAGCGCAAGCCATGGATATAGCACTATGGGTGGAGTAAAGTATAATGATGGGGGTTATGAGAGAAGACAAAAAGGTAGAAAGTCTCACATTGATGCGGCTAATCAATAGGCTATGGATATGCCCATCAATTAATGTAAATGAGAGGAGTAGGGATTGCCACGCAATGGATGCACTAGAGCTATAAATATATGAAAGCTCAACAAAAGAAACTAAGTGGGTGTGCATCCAACTTGCTTGCTCACGAAGACCTAGGGCATTTTGAGGAAGCCCATCATTGGAATATACAAGCCAAGTTCTATAATGAAAATTCCCACTAGTATATGAAAGTGACAACATAGGAGACTCTCTATCATGAAGATCATGGTGCTACTTTGAAGCACAAGTGTGGAAAAAGGATAGTAACATTGTCCCTTCTCTCTTTTACTCTCATTTTTCTTTTCTTTTCTTTTTATCTTTTTTTTAATCCGGAATCTCATCCCGACTTGTGGGGGAATCATAGTCTCCATCATCCTTTCCTCACATGGGACAATGCTCTGATAATGATGGTCATCACACTTTTTGAAGGAAATATGCCCTAGAGGCAATAATAAAGTTATTATTTATTTCCTTATTTCATGATAAATGTTTATTATTCATGCTAGAATTGTATTAACCGGAAACATGATACATGTGTGAATACATAGACAAACATATAGTCACTAGTATGCCTCTACTTGACTAGCTCATTAATCAAAGATGGTTATGTTTCCTAACCATAGACATGTGTTGTTATTTGATTAATGGGATCACATAATTAGGAGAATGATGTGATTGACATGACCCATTCCGTTAGCCTAGCACTTGATCGCTTAGTATGTTGCTATTGCTTTCTTCATGACTTATACATGTTCCCTGTAACTATGAGATTATGCAACTCCTGTTTACCGGAGAAACACTTTGGGTGCTACCAAACGTCACAACGTAATCGGGTGATTATAAAGGAGTACTACAGGTGTCTCCAAAGGTACATGTTGGGTTGGCGATTTCGAGATTAGGTTTTGTCACTCCGATTGTCGGAGAGGTATATCTGAGCCCTCTCGGTAATGCACATCACTATAAGCCTTGCAAGCAATGTAGCTAATGAGTTAGTTACGGAATGATGCATTACGTAACGAGTAAAGAGACTTGCCAGGAACGAGATTGAACTAGGTATTGGATACCGACGATCAAATCTCGGGCAAGTAACATACCGATGACAAAGGGAACAACGTATGTTGTTATGCGGTTTGACCGATAAAGATCTTCGTAGAATATGTAGGAGCCAATATGGGCATCCAGGTTCCGCTATTGGTTATTGACCAAGAATAGTTCTAGGTCATGTCTACATAGTTCTCGAACCCGTAGGGTCCGCACGCTAACGTTACGATGACAGTTTTATTATGAGTTTATGAGTTTTGATGTACCGAAGGAGTTCGAGTCCCGGATGAGATCGGGGACATGACGAGGAGTCTCGAAATGATCGAGACGTAAAGATCGATATATTGGACGACTATATTCGGAGTTCGGAAAGGTTCCAGTGATTCGGTATTTTTCAGAGTACCGAGAGTTACGGAAATACGTATTGGGCCTTATTGGGCCATACGGGAAAGAAGGAAAAGGGCCTCAAGGGTGGCCGCACCCTTCCCTTGGTCTGGTCCGAATTGACTAGGGAAGGGGGCGCCCCTTCCTTCCTTCTCCTTTTCCTTCCCTTTCCTTCTCTCCTACTCCTGCTACATGGAAGGTCTCCTAGTTGGACTAGGAAGGGGAATCCTACTCCCGTGGGAGTAGGACTCCTCCTGGTGCGCCCTCCTAGGCCGGCCACCTCCTCCCTTGCTCCTTTATATACGGGGCGGGGGCACCCCAGACACACAAGTTGATCTACGGATCGTTCCTTAGCCGTGTCGGTGCCCCCTCCACCATATTCCACTTCGGTCATATCGTCATGAGCTTAGGCGAAGCCCTGCACCGTAGAGTCATATCGTCATGAGCTTAAGGCGAAGCCCTGCGCCGGTGGAGCATCATCATCGCCACCACGCCGTCGTCTTGTGGAACTCATCCCCGACGCTTTGCTTTGGATCGGAGTCCGGGGATCGTCATCGAGTTGAACGTGTGCTGAACTCGGAGGTGCCGTGCGTTCGGTACTTGGATCGGTCGGTTCGTGAAGACGTACGACTACATCAACCGTGTTGTTATAACGCTTCCGCTTACGGTCTACGAGGGTACGTGGACATACACTCTTCCCTCTCGTTGCTATGCCATCACCATGATCTTGCGTGTGCGTAGGATTTTTTTTGAAATTACTACGTTCCCCAACAGTGGCATCCGAGCCAGGTTTTATGCGTTGATGTCATATGCACGAGTAGAACACAAGTGAGTTGTGGGCGATATAAGTCATACTGCTTACCAGCATGTCATACTTTGGTTCAGCGGTATTGTGAGATGAAGCGGCCCGAACCGACATTACGCGTACGCTTACGCGAGACTGGTTTCACCGCTTCGAGCACTCGTTGCTTAAAGGTGACCGGCGGGTGTCTGTCTCTCTCTCTCACTTTAGTTGAATCGAGTGTGACTACGCCCGGTCCTTGCGAAGGTTAAAACAGCACCAACTTGACAAACTATCGTTGTGGTTTTGATGCGTAGGTAAGAACGGTTCTTGCTCAGCCCGTAGCAGCCACGTAAAACTTGCAACAACAAAGTAGAAGACGTCTAACTTGTTTTTCCAGGGCGTGTTGTGATGTGATATGGTCAAGACGTGATGCTATATTTTATTGTATGAGATGATCATGTTTTGTAACCGAGTTATCGGCAACTGGCAGGAGCCATATGGTTGTCGCTTTATTGTATGAAATGCAAACGCCATGTAATTGCTTTACTTTATCACTAAGCGGTAGCGATAGTCATGGAAGCAATAGTTGGCGAGACGACAACGATGCTACGATGGAGATCAAGGTGTCGCGCCCGGTGGCGATGGTGATCATAACGGTGCTTCGGAGATGGAGATCACAAGCACAAGATGATGATGGCCATATCATATCACTTATATTGATTGCATGTGATGTTTATCCATTATGCATCTTATCTTGCTTTGATTGACGGTAGCATTATAAGATGATCTCTCACTAAAATTATCAAGAAGTGTTCTCCCTGAGTATGCACCGTTGCGAAAGTTCTTTGTGCTGAGACACCACGTGATGATCAGGTGTGATAGGCTCTACGTTCAAATACAACGGGTGCAAAACAGTTGCGCACGCAGAATACTCAGGTTAAACTTGACGAGCCTAGCATATAACAGATATGGCCTCGGAGCACGGAGACCGAAGGTCGAACGTGAATCATATAGTAGATATGATCAACATAGTGATGTTCACCATTGAAACTACTCCATCTCACGTGATGATCGGACATGGTTTAGTTGATTTGGATCACGTAATCACTTAGATAACTGGAGAGATGTCTATCTAAGTGGGAGTTCTTTAGTAATATGATTAATTGAACTTTAATTTATCATGAACTTAGTCCTGGTAGTATTTTGTAAATTATGTTGTAGATCAATAGCTCGCGTTGTTGCTTCCCTATGGTTTTATATGTGTTCCTAGAGAGAATTGTATTGAAAAATGTTAGTAGCAATGATGCGGATTGGATCCGTGATCTGAGGTTTATCCTCATTGCTGCACGTAAGAATTATGTCCTTAATGCACCGCTAGGTGACAGACCTATTGCAGGAGCAAATGCGCACGTTATGAACGTTTGGCTAGCTCAATATGATGACTACTTGATAGTTTAGTGCACCATACTTAACGGCTTAGAATCGGGACTTCAAAGATGTTTTGAGCGTCATGGACCATATGAGATGTTCCAGGAGTTGAAGTTAATATTTCAAGCAAATACCCGAGTTGAGAGATATGAAGTCTCCAACAAGTTCTATGGCTAAAAGATGGAGGAGAATCGCTCAACTAGTGAGCATGTGCTCAGATTGTCTGGGTACTTCAATCGCTTGAATCAAGTGGGAGTTAATCTTCCGTATAAGATAGTGATTGACAGAATTCTCTAGTCACCATCGCAGTTAGTAGAACTTCGTGATGAACTATAATATGCAAGGGATGACAAAAGTAATTCCCAAGCTCTTCGTGATGCTGAAATCGACGAAGGTAGAAATCAAGAAAAGAGCATCAAGTGTTGATGATTGACAAGACCACTAGTTTCAAGAAAAGGGCAAAGGGAAAGAAAGGAAACTTCAAGTAGAATGACAAGCAAGTTGTCGCTCCTGCGAAGAAGCCCAAAGCTGAACAAAGCCTGAAACTGAGTGCTTACACTGCAAAGGAAATGGTCACTAGAAGCGGAAATGCCCTGAATATTTGGTGGATAAGAAGGATGGCAAAGTGAACAAGGGTATATTTGATATACAGGTTATTGATGTGTGCCTTACTAGTGTTTATAGTAGCCCTGAGTATTTGATACTCGTTCGGTTGCTAAGATTAGTAACTCGAAACAGGAGTTACAAAATAAACAGAGACTAGTTGAAGGGGAAGTGACGATGAGTGTTGGAAGTAGTTCCAAGATTGATATGATCATCATCATACACTCCCTATATTTTCGAGATTAGTGTTAAAAGCCAAATAAATGTTATTTAGCGTTTGCGTTGAGCATGAATATGATTTGATCATGTTTATTGCAAAACAGTTATTCATTTAAAGTTAAAGAATAATTGTTATTCTGTTTACATGAATAAAACCTTCGATGGTTATACACCCAATGAAAATAGTTTGTTGGATCTCGATTATAGTGATACACATATTCATAATATTGATGCCAAAAGATGCAAAGTTAATAATGATAGTGCAACTTATTTGTGGCACTGCCGTTTGAGTCATATCGGTGTAAAACGCATGAAGAAACTCCATAAAGATGGATTTTCGGAATCACTTGGTTATGAATCATTTGATGCTTGTGAACCGTGCTTTTTGGGCAAGATGACAAAAACTCCGTTCTCCGGAACAATGGAACGAGCTACTGACTTGTTGGAAATAATACATACCAATGTATGCGATCCAATGAGTGTTGATGCCCGTGGCAAGTATCATTAGTTTCTGACCTTCGCAGATGATTTGAGCACATATGTGTATATCTTCTTGATGAAACATAAGTCTGAAATAGTTGAAAGGTTCAAAGAATTTCAGAGTGAAGTGGAGAATCATCATAACAAGAAAATAAAGTTTCTACGATCTGATCGTGAAAGAGAATATTTGAGTTACGAGTTTGGCCTTCATATAAAACAATGTGAAATAGTTTCGCAACTCACGCCACCTGGAACACCACAGCTTAATGGTGTGTCCGAACGTCGTAACCGCACTTTATTGGATATGGTGCGATCTATGATGTCTCTTATTGATTTACCATTATCGTTTTGGGGTTATGCATTAGAGACAGCTGCATTCACATTTAAATAGGGCACCATCTAAATCCGTTGAGACGACACCGTATGAACTATGGTTTAGCAAAGAACCTAAGCTGTCGTTTCTTAAAGCTTGGAGTTGTGATGCTTATATGAAAAGGTTTTCAACCTGATAAGCTCGAACCCAAATCGGAGAAGTGCGTCTTCATAGAATACCCAAAGGTAACTATTGGGTACACCTTCTATCACAGATCCGAAGGCAAGTTATTCGTTGCTAAGATGGATCCTTTCTAGAGAAGAAGTTTCTCTCGAAAGAAGTGAGTGGGAGGAAAGTAGAGCTTGATAAGGTAATTTGTACCATCTCCCGAATTGGAAAGTAGTGCATCACGTAAATTAGTTCGATGATTCCTACACCAATTAGTGAGGAAGTTAATGATGATGATCATGAAACTTCAGATCAAGTTGCTACCAAACCTCGTAGGTCTTCCAGAGTAAGATCCGCACTGTAGTGGTACGGTAATCATGTTCTGGAAGTCATGTTACTAGACCATGATGAACCTACGAACTATGAGGAAGCGATGATGAGCCCAGATTCCATGAAATGGCTTGAGGCCATAAAATCTGAGATATGATCCATGTATGAGAACAAAGTATGGACTTTGATTGACTTGCTCGATGATCAGCAAGCCATGTTAAATAAATGGATCTTCAAGAGGAAGATGGAAACTGATAGTAGTGTTACTATCTACAAAGCTCGACTTGTTGCAAAAGGGTTTTCGACAAGTTCAAGATGTAGAATACGATGAGATTTTCTCACTCGTAACGATGCTTAAGTCTGTCCGAATCATGTTAGCAATTGCCACATTTTATGAAATCTGGCAAATGGATGTCAAAACTGCATTCCTTAATGGATTTATTAAAGAAGAGTTGCATATGATGCAACCGAGAAGGTTTTGTCAATCCTAAAGATGCTATCAAAATGTGCAAGCTCCAAATGATCCATCTATGGACCGGTGCAAGCATCTCAGAGTTGGAATATATGCTTGATGATTTGATCAAAGCATATGGTTTTATCTGAACTTTTGGAGAAGCCTGTATTTACAAGAAAGTGAGTGGGAGCACTACAACATTTCTGATAAGTATATGTGAATGACATATTGTTGATTAGAAATGATGTAGAATTTTTCTGGAAAGCATAAAGGAGTATTTGAAAGGAGTTCTTTAAAAGAAAGACCTCAGTAAAGCTACTTACATATTGAGCATCAAAATCTATTGAGATAGATCAAGACGCTTGATAAGTTTTTCAATAAGTACATACCTTGTCAAGATTTTTGAAGTAAGTTCAAAATGGAACAGTCAAAGAAAAGTTCTTGCCTGTGTTGCAAAGGTGTGAAATTGAGTAAGACTCAAAATCCCGACCACGGCAGAAAATAGAAAAGAGAGTGAGAGTCATTCCCTATGCCTCAGTCATAGGTTCTATAAAGTATGCTATGCTATGTACTGCACCTATTGTATACCTTGCTCAATTTGGCAAGGAGTACAATAGTGATCTAGGAGTAGATCACTTTGGACATTGGTCAAGAACATCCTTAGTGAGGACTAAGGAAATATTTCTCGATTATGGAGGTGATAAATGAGCTCGTCGTAAAGAGTTACATCGATGCAAGCTTTTTACACTGATCCAGATGACTCTAAGTCTCAATCTGGATACATATTGAAAGTGGGAGCAATTAGCTAGAGTAGCTCCGTGCAGAGCATTGTAGACATAAAATATTTGCAAAATACATACGGCTCTGAATGTGACAGACCCGTTGACTAAGCTTCTCTCACGAGCAAAACATGATCATGACTCTAGTAAACCCTTTGGGTGTTGGTCACATGACGATGTGAACTATGGGTGTTAATCACATACAGATGTGAATATTAGTGTTGAATCACATGATGATGTGAGCTAGATTATTGACTCTAGTGCAAGTGGGAGATCAAGGAAATATGCCCTAGAGGCAATAATAAAGTTATTATTTATTTCCTTATTTCATGATAAATGTTTATTATTCATGCTAGAATTGTATTAACCGGAAACATGATACATGTGTGAATACATAGACAAACATATAGTCACTAGTATGCCTCTACTTGACTAGCTCATTAATCAAAGATGGTTATGTTTCCTAACCATAGACATGTGTTGTTATTTGATTAATGGGATCACATAATTAGGAGAATGATGTGATTGACATGACCCATTCCGTTAGCCTAGCACTTGATCGTTTAGTATGTTGCTATTGCTTTCTTCATGACTTATACATATTCCTGTAACTATGAGATTATGCAACTCCTGTTTACGGAGGAACACTTTGGTGCTACCAAACGTCACAACGTGAATCGGGTGATTATAAAGGAGTACTACAGGTGTCTCCAAAGGTACATGTTGGGTTGGCGTATTTCGAGATTAGGTTTTGTCACTCCGATTGTCGGAGAGGTATCTCTGGGCCCTCTCGGTAATGCACATCACTATAAGCCTTGCAAGCAATGTAGCTAATGAGTTAGTTACGGAATGATGCATTACGTAACGAGTAAAGAGACTTGCCAAGAATGTGAGATTGAACTAGGTATTGGATACCGACGATCAAATCTCGGGCAAGTAACATACCGATGACAAAGGGAACAACGTATGTTGTTATGCGGTTTGACCGATAAAGATCTTCAGAGAATATGTAGGAGCCAATATGGGCATCCAGGTTCCGCTATTGGTTATTGACCAAGAATAGTTCTAGGTCATGTCTACATAGTTCTCGAACCCGTAGGGTCCGCACGCTTAACGCTACGATGACAGTTTTATTATGAGTTTATGAGTTTTGATGTACCGAAGGAGTTCGGAGTCCCGGATGAGATCGGGGACATGACGAGGAGTCTCGAAATGGTCGAGACGTAAAGATCGATATATTGGACGACTATATTCGGAGTTCGGAAAGGTTCCGAGTGATTCGGGTATTTTTCAGAGTACCGGAGAGTTACGGAAATACGTATTGGGCTTTATTGGGCCATACGGGAAAGAAGGAAAAGGGCCTCAAGGGTGGCGCACCCCTTCCCTTGGTCTGGTCCGAATTGGACTAGGGAAGGCGCCCCTTCCTTCCTTCTCCTTTTCCCTTCCCTTTCCTTCTCTCCTACTCCTGCTACATGGAAGGTCTCCTAGTTGGACTAGGAAAGGGGGAATCCTACTCCTGGTGGGAGTAGGACTCCTCCTTGGTGCGCCCCCTCCTAGGCCGGCCACCTCCTCCCTTGCTCCTTTATATACGGGGGCACCCCAGACACACAAGTTGATCTACGGATCATTCCTTAGCCGTGTCACGGTGCCCCCTCCACCATATTCCACTTCGGTCATATCGTCACGGAGCTTAAGCGAAGCCTGCACGGTAGAGTCATATCGTCATGAGCTTAGGCGAAGCCCTGCGCCGGTGGAGCATCATCATCGTCCTGCGCCCGTCGTCTTGTGGAACTCATCCCCGACGCTTTGCGGATCGGAGCCGGGGATCGTCATCGAGCTGAACGTGTCTGAACTCGGAGGTGCCGTGCGTTCGGTACTTGTATCGGTCGGTTCGTGAAGACGTACTACGACTTCAACAGCGTTGTTATAACGCTTCCGCTTACGGTCTACGAGGGTACGTGGACATACACTCTTCCCTCTCGTTGCTATGCCATCACCATGATCTTGCGTGTGCGTAGGAAATTTTTTGAAATTACTATGTTCCCCAACACTTTTATTACTTACAACTCAAGAATTACAACTCAATACTTAGAACAAAATATGACTCTATGTGAATGCCTCCGGCAGTGTACCGGGATATGCAATGAATCAAGAGTGACATGTATGAAAAATTATGAATGGTGGCTTTGCCACAAATACGATGTCAACTACATGATCATGCAAAGCAATATGACAATGATGAAGTGTGTCATAATAAACTGAACGGTGGAAAGTTGCATGGCAATATATCTCGGAATGGCTATGGAAATGCCATGATAGGTAGGTATGGTGGCTGTTTTGAGGAAGATATAAGGAGGTTTATGTGTGATAGAGCGTATCATATCACGGGGTTTGGATGCACCGGTGAAGTTTGCACCAACTCTCAAGGTGAGAAAGGGCAATGCATGGTACCATAGAGGCTAGAAAATTGTTGAAGGTTGAGAGTGCGTATAATCCATGGACTCACATTAGTCATAAAGAACTCATATACTTATTGCAAAAGTTTATTAGACCTCAAAGCAAAGTACTACTACGCATGCCCCTAGAGGGATAGATTGGTAGGAAAAGACCATCTCTCGTCCCCGACCACCACTCATAAGGAAAGCAATAAAAAAACACCTTATGTGTCAAAATTATCACACAACTTTTACCATACGTGCATGATACGGGACTTGCCAACTTTAACAAAAGTATTTCACAATTTCACAATTACTCAACTAGCACACTCTAATATGACCACCTTTATATCTCAAAACACTTATCAAGTATCAAACTTCTCATGATATTCAATGAACTCAATATGGAAAATTAATTTCACAATTAAAGAAAATTACCGTGCTGTTTAAGACTCTCAAAATAATATAAGTGAAGCATGAGAGATCAATAATTTCTATAAAATACAACCACCGCCATGCTCTAAAAGATATAAATGAAGCACTAGAGAAAAAACTATATAGTTCAAAAGATATAAGTGAAGCACATAGAGTATTCTAACAAATTCCGAATCATGTGTGTCTCTCTCAAAAGGTATGTACATCAAGGATGATTGTGGTAAACTAAAAATCAAAGACTCAAATCATACAAGACGCTCCAAGCAAAACACATATCATGTGGTGAATGAAAATATAGCTCCAAGTAAAGTTACCGATGGACGAAGACGAAAGAGGGGATGCCTTCCGGGGCATCCCCAAGCTTAGGATTTTGGTTGTCCTTGAATTTTACCTTGGGGTGCCTTGGGCATCCCCAAGCTTAGTCTCTTGCCAATTCTTGTTCCATAATTCATCAAATCTTTACCCAAAATATGAAAACTTCACAACACAAAACTCAACAGAAAATCTCATAAGCTCCGTTAGCGAAAGAAAACAAAACACCACTTCAAGGTACTGTATTGAACTCATTCTTTATTTATATTGGTGTTAAACCTACTGTATTCCAACTTCTCTATGGTTTATAAACTCTTTTACTAGCCATATATTCATCAAAATAAGCAAACAACACACAAAAACAGAATCTGTCAAAAACAGGACAGTCTGTAGTAATCTGTACCTAACGCAAACTTCTGGAACTCAGAAAAATCTACCAAAATAGAAAGACCTAGATAATTTTTTTATTGATCTACTGCAATTGGAATCAGTACTTTATCACGTTCTGGTGATTTTTAACAATTGTTTTCGTGAACAGAAAGTTTCTGGAATTTTCAGCAAGATCAAATAACTATCCTCCAAGAAGATCCTATAGGTTTAACTTGGCATAAACACTAAATAAAACATAAAAAAAATCTAACCAGAGGCTAGATCAAAGATTTATTCCTAAACAGGAGCAAAAAGCAAAAACAAAAATAAAATTGGGTTGCCTCCTAACAAGCGCTATCGTTTAACACTCTTAGCTAGGCATAAAAACAAGGATAGATCTAAGTATTGCCATATTTGGTAGGCAATCCATAAGTGGCTCTTCATAAGGTAATTTAATCTTCTTTCTAGGGAAGTGTTCCATTCCTTTCCTTAACGGAAATTGGAATCTAATATTTCCTTCCTTCATATCAATAATTGCACCAATCATTTTAAGGAAAGGTCTACCAAGAATAATAGGACATGAAGGATTGCAATCTATATCAAGAACAATAAAATCTACAGGCACATAATTCCTATTTGCAACAATAAGAACATCATTAATTCTTCCCATAGGCTTTTTGATAGTGGAATCCACAAGATGCAAGTTTAAAGAACAATCATCAAATTCACGGAAACCTAGCAAATCGCACAAAGTTTTTGGAATCGTGGAAACACTAGCACCCAAATCACACAAAGCAAAGCATTCATGATCTTTAATTTTAATTTTAATAGTAGGTACCCACTCATCATAAAGTTTTCTAGGGATATAAACTTCCAACTCAAGCTTTTCTTCATAAGATTGCATCAAAGCATCAACGATATGTTTGGTAAAAGCTTTATTTTGACTATAAGCATGCAGAGAATTTAGCACGGATTGCAACAAGGAAATACAATCTATCAAAGAGAAATTATCATAATTAAATTCCTTGAAATCCAAAATAGTGGGTTCATTGATATCTAAAGTTTTAACCTCTTCAATCCCACTTTTACCAATATTTGCATCAAGATCTAAAAACTCCGAATTTTTTGGACGCCTTCTAACTAAAGTTGACTCATCTCCAGTCCCATCATTATTAAGATTAATATTGCAAAACAAAGATTTGATAGGAGACACATCAATAACTTTTAGATCTTCATCTTTATTCTCATAAAAATTAGAATAACACGCTTTCACAAAGCAATCTTTCTTAGCACGCATTCTAGCGGTTCTTTCTTTCCACTCATCAATGGAAATTCTCATGGCCTTGAGAGACTCATTGATATCATGCTTAGGTGGAATAGATCTAAGTTTCAAAGAATCAACATCAAGAGAAATCCTATCCATGTTCCTAGCCAACTCATCAACTTTAAGCAATTTTTCTTCAAGCAAAGCATTGAAATTCTTTTGTGAATTCATAAACTCTTTAATACTAGTCTCAAAATCAGAGGGAAATTTATTAAAATTTCCATAAGAATTGTTGTAGGAATTACCATAATTATTAAAGGAATTACTAGGGAACGGCCTAGGATTAAATTTTCCTCTATAAGTGTTATTACCAAAATTGTTCCTGCCAACAAAATTTGAAGGAAATATGCCCTAGAGGCAATAATAAAGTTATTATTTATTTCCTTATATCATGATAAATGTTTATTGTTCATGCTAGAATTGTATTAACCGGAAACATAATACATGTGTGAATATATAGACAAACAGTATGTCACTAGTATGCCTCTACTTGACTAGCTTGTTAATCAAAGATGGTTATGTTTCCTAACCATGAACAAGGAGTTGTTATTTGATTAACAAGGTCACATCATTAGTAGAATGATCTGATTGACATGACCCATTCCGTTAGCTTAACACTTGATCGCTTAGTATGTTAATGCTTTCTTCATGACCCATACATGTTCCTGTAACTATGAGATTATGCAACTCCGTTTACGGAGGAACACTTTGGGTGCTACCAAAGCGTCACAACGTAATCGGGTGATTATAAAGGAGTACTACAGGTGTCTCCAAAGGTACTTGTTGGGTTGGCGTATTTGAGATTAGGTTTTGTCACTCCGATTGTCTGGAGAGGTATCTCTAGGCCTTCTCGGTGATACACATCACTTAAGCCTTGCAAGCATTACAACTAATGAGTTAGTTGTGAGATGATGTATTACGGAACGAGTAAAGAGACTTACCGGTAACGAGATTGAACTAGGTATTGGATACCGACGATCGAATCTCGGGTAAGTAACATACCGATGACAAAGGGAACAACGTATGTCGTTATGCGGTTTGACCGATAAAGATCTTCGTAGAATATGTAGGAACCAATATGGGCATCCAGGTTCCGCTATTGGTTATTGACCGAGAATGGTTCTAGGTCATGTCTACATAGTTCTCGAACCCGTAGGGTCCGCACGCTTAACGCTTCGATGGCGATTCATTATGAGTTTATAAGTATTGATGCACGAAGGTTGTTCGAGTCCCGGATGTGATCACGGACATGACGAGGAGTCTCGAAATGGTCGAGACATAAAGATTGATATATTGGAAGCCTATGTTTGGACTTGGAAGGGTTCCGAGTGAAATCGGAATTTACTGAGTACCGGAGGTTACCGGAACCCCGGGAACTACATGGGCCATAGTGGGCCTTAGTGGAAAGGAGAGAGGGCCAGCCCTAGGTGGTCGCCCCCCTTCCCTAGTCCTATTAGGACTAGGAAAGGTGGGCCGCCCTCTCTCTCTTTCCCCCTCCGGAATCCTAATCCAACTAGGATTGGAGGAGGAGTCCTACTCCCGGAGGAGTAGGACTCCCTTGCGCGCCCCCCTTGGGCCGCCACCTCCCCTTGGCTCCTTTATATACGGGGCAGGGGCACCCCAAGACACACAAGTTGATCTACGGATCTTTCCTTAGCCGCAGCGGTGCCCCTTCCACCATATTCCACCTCGGTCATATCGTCGTAGAGCTTAGGCGAAGCCTGCTACCGGAGAAGTCATATCGTCATGGAGCTTAGGCGAAGCCCTGCGTCGGTGGAGCATCAACATCGCCACCACGCCGTCAGGTGCTGACGGAACTCATCCCCGACACTTTGCTGGATCGAGTCCGGGATCGCCATCGAGCTGAACGTGTGCGTAACTCGGAGGTGCCGTGACGTTCGGTACTTGGATCGGTCGGATCGTGAAGACGTCGACTACATCAACCGCGTTGTTATAACGCTTCCGCTTTCGGTCTACGAGGGTACGTGGACGGACACTCTTCCCTCTCGTTGCTATACCATCACCATGGTCTTGCGTGATCGTAGGAAAATTTTGAAATTACTACGTTCCCCAACAAAATTCACATCCAAAGATTCATTATTATTCTCAATCAAAGTAGACAAAGGCATATCATTAGGATCGGAAGAAACACTCTTGTGAGCAAACAATTTCATAAGTTCATCCATCTTTCCACTCAAAACATTAATTTCTTCAATTGCATGAACCTTTTTACTAGTAAATCTTTCAGTGTGCCATTGAGAATAATTAACCATAATATTATCTAGGAGTTTGGTAGCTTCTCCTAATGTGATTTCCATAAAAGTGCCTCCCGCGGAAGAATCTAAAAGATTTCTAGAAGCAAAATTCAACCAGGCATAATTTTTTTGTATAATCATCCACAAATTCAAACCATGAGTAGGGCAATTACGTATCATTAATTTCATCCTCTCCCAAGCTTGTGCAACATGTTCATGATCAAGTTGCTTAAAATTAATAATATCGTTCCTAAGAGAGATGATTTTAGCGGGAGGAAAATACTTAGAGATAAAAGCATCTTTGCACTTATTCCAAGAATCAATACTATTTTTAGGCAAAGAATAAAATCAAGTTTTAGCACGATCTCTAAGCGAAAAAGGAAATAGCTTCAATTTAAAAATATCATTGTCCACATCTTTCTTCTTTTGCATATCACACAAATGAACAAAGCTATTCAGATGAGTAGCGGCATCTTCACTAGGAAGGTCAGCGAATTGATCTTTCATGACAAGATTCAACAAAGCAACATTAATTTCACAAGATTCAGCTTCGGTAAGAGGAGCAATCGGAGTGCTAAGACAATCATTGTTGTTGGTATTGGTAAAGTCACACAATTTAGTATTGTCTTGAGCCATCGTGACAAACAAGCAATCCAACACACAAGCACACAAGAAGCAAGCGAAAAAGAGGCGAACGGAAAAGAGAGGGCGAATAAAACGGCAAGGGTGAAGCGGGGGAGAGGAAAACGAGAGGCAAATGGCAAATAATGTAATGCGAGGGATAAGAGTTTGTGATGGGTACTTGGTATGTCTTGACTTGTGCGTAGACTCCCCGGCAACGGCGCTAGAAATCCTTCTTGCTACCTCTTGAGCACTGTGTTGGTTTTTCCTTGAAGAGGAAAGGGTGATGCAGTAAAGTAGCGTAAGTATTTTCCTCAGTTTAAGAACCAAGGTATCAATCCAGTAGGAGACCATGCTCAAGTCCCACGCACCTACACAAACAAATAAGAACCTCGCAACCAACGCGATAAAGGGGTTGTCAATCCCTTCGCGGTCACTTACGAGAGTGAGATCTGATAGAGATGATAAAATAATATTTTTGGTATTTTTATGATAAAGAGTAAAAGTAAAGATTGCAAGGTAAACGGTAATAGAAATAACGGTAGATTAATATGATATAAAATAGACCCGGGGGCCATAGGTTTCACTAGTGGCTTCTCTCAAGAGCATAAGTATTACGGCGGGTAAACGAATTACTGTCGAGAAATTGATAGAATTGAGCATAGTTATGAGAATATCTAGGTATGATCATGTATCTAGGCATCACGTCCGTGACAAGTAGACCGACTCCTGCCTGCATCTACTACTATTACTCCACACATCGACCGCTATCCAGCATGCATCTAGAGTATTAAGTTCATAAGAACGGAGTAATGCTTTAAGCAAGATGACATGATGTAGAGGGATAAATTCATGCAATATGATGTAAACCCCATCTTTTTATCCTCGATGGCAACAATACAATACCTGTCATTTACCCTACTGTCACTGGGATCGAGCACCACAAGATTGAACCCAAAGCTAAGCACTTCTCCCATTGCAAGAAAGATCAATCTAGTAGGCCAAACCAAACTAATAATTCGAAGAGACTTGCAAAGATAACCAATCATACATAAAAGAATTCAGAGGAGATTCAAATATTGTTCATAGATAAACTTGATCATAAACCCACAATTCATCGGATCTCGACAAACACACCGCAAAAGAAGATTACGTCGAATAGATCTCCAAGAGAATCGAGGAGAACTTTGTATTGAGATCCAAAGAGAGAGAAGAAGCCATCTAGCTAATAACTATGGACCCGAAGGTCTGAAGTAAACTACTCACACATCATCGGAGAGGCTATGGTGTCGATGTAGAAACCCTCCGTGATTGATGCCCCCTCCGGCGGAGCGCCGAAAAAGGCCCCAAGATGGGATCTCACGGGTACAGAAGGTTGCGGCGGTGGAAATAAGGTTTTTGCTCTATATCTGATGTTTCCAGGGTATATGAGTATATATAGGTGAAAGAGGTCGGTCAGGAGAGCTACAAGGGGCCCACGAGGGTGGGCGGCGTGCCCAGGGGGGCATGCGCGCCTCCCTGCTTCGTGGCCTCCTCGTTCATTTCTTGACGTCCACTCCAAGTCCTCTGGATCACGTTTGTTCCAAAAATCACGTTCCCGAAGGTTTCACTCCGTTTGGACTCTGTTTGATATCCTTTTCCTTTGAAACACTGAAATAGGCAAAAAAAACAGCAATTTGGGCCGGGCCTCCGGTTAATAGGTTAGTCCCAAAAATAATATAAAAGTGTATAATAAAACCCATTAAACATCCAAAACAAAATATATATTAGCATGGAACAATCAAAAATTATAGATACGTTGGAGACGTATCACACGCCACACCATTCTCTGGGCACCCTGCGCGCCGCCCTGCGGCCGCCATCTGCTACCTCCCTCGCTCTGAGGAGATGATTGCGGCGGAGCGGGCGTTGGGCCTCGCCCTCCTCATCACGGTGGCTGGCTGCTGCTCCGGCATCTCCTGCGACGACGTGGCTGCCGTCATTCGCGCCAAGTTTGATCTACATGCACACGGTTTCTCCGTGCACAAGCATGCTCCCGAGGAGTTCCTCGTCCGTTTCTCGAGCTCGGAGCTTCGCGAGCGTGTTGCTACCGCGGGCCGGGCGCGTACTCCCCGGTTTCGTCTTATCTTCCACCCTTGGGGCCGAACGGCGGGCTCCGAGCCGGTGGCGGCTCCGTTCCTCCTCTCCATCGAGCTCTATGGCATCCCCGACCATGCATGGCGTCGCTCCTCCGCCGAGTTCATGCTCTCATCGTTCTGCAAGGTCGAGAATCTCGCGTCGGAGACTCGGTCCATGGCGGACATGTCGGTCTTCAAGCTCACCGCCTGGATCACCAACCCGGACGCTATTCCGCGCTCCTCCGAGCTGCTCGTCCCCGACGATGATGCGGTCTCCCCCGACGCTGACCCGGATCGCGCCGAGCGGCTCACCCTCGGCCTCGTGTGCTTCCCCGTCCGCATCCACATCGTGGCGTGCGATGACCTCCGCCGCCTCCGGCCGGTGAGGACGCCGTCCCGGACCTGGACTCGCCCCCGCTCCCCCACGTTGGTCGCAACACCATGATTTCCCTCATGCTGCCCCATCGCCGCGTGACCCGCCGGTTGGCCGTGCTGGTCGTCGGCGCCACCGCCGCCACGCACACGCCCTGCCCACATGCCACACCTGGGAGGGCATCCTCGGGCCCCACCCGGGTGCCGTTGCTGCCGACCGGATCCTTGCAAAGGAGCGCCCGGGCCCGTCCTCTCTGCACGCTTTGGATAAAGCTGTGCCACCCCTCGTCACCGCTCTGGAGACCATTTTGGCGCGTTCTTCCCCGCCAACCGCTTCGCTACCGTGATCGCCGGGCTTCAATTCAAATGTGGTCGCCACGACGCGTGGCTGCTTCGAGCCACGCTAGCGATGCCTCGCTTCCTTCCTCCGCCCGAGGCACGCGAAGAGCAGCTTGTCGACAACGACAATTCTCCATTGAGTCCTACCGCTGATGCCACGCCTGTCGCTGTCCCGAACCCCCTCCCAGGCCACTCTCCTGCTCTGGCCAATAGCAAGCCGATAGCGCCCCCCACATTGCTACCTCACCAGATCCGATGCTCCTGGGGCCACCTTCTTCTCCAATTGTCGCCTCGGATCCGTTGCCCGAGGGGCCCTCCACCTCTCCGCCAGCGCCAGCCCCCCACCTGCCTCTGGATGCTGGACATCTGGCTGGCCCCACTAAGCTGGTGCATGCGGCACCGATCCCGCCAATCATGGCGACCGCCCCTGTTGGCGTGCGTTGCAACGCCATGCTCGCCTCTTCACCTTCCCCTCCTCCCCCGCACGTTGGTAGCATGCAAACCCCTATTTGCACTGATCTGGTGATCAACTCAGGCCCGACCCTTCGTGCTGATGCCGATCGGGGCGCCCTGACTGAGTTTTTCGATGCGTTGGCAGTCCGTACCCAGCCCATCCTACCCGCACCTCTGGCTCGCCGTCGCCGGAAGGAGATCCCCGCGAATTTCACCCCTCGTCGCAGTTTCCGAATTGCGAAGGCCGACCGAGGGTTGGGATCTGAGCTGAAAGCCAAGAGAGTGCTCCTCCATCACCTTGGGCTGATCAACGATGATAGCGCGCCGATCTCCGAAGAGATGCTTGCCAAGTACGCACAACTCTTCGAGCGGCCTCTCGCCGAAGACGTCATCGAGGCATTCGCCGGTTTCTTCGGTTGGATCTTGCCTCAGCCCTCGTCGTCCACGGTGCTGGGCTCCCCCTCCCTGCCTTGCCGCATCAAGGCATAGGCCGCTTCGTTCTGCATTGGAGCACACCACCCCCATCCCTCTTTATGGAGTGTAACCAAAAGATTCTTTTATGGAATGTGCGTGGTTTGAACAATGGCGCCAAATGCACTGCTGTCTGTAGCGTGATCACCGCTGCCTCGCCCTCTATCGTGTGCCTGCAAGAAACCAAGCTTGCGGCTGTCACCGATTCTCTTGTTCTAGACACTCTAGGCCCTCTCTATGAGGAGTTCTACTCCCTGCCTGCAGATGGCACTCATGGTGGCATCATCCTCGCTTGGCGTAGTCCCGATGTTTCCATCTCGAACCCCCAAATTGGAGATCACCACATCACGGCTCTCGTCACCCCGTCAGATGGCAGCGGCCATTGGTGGCTTACCGGGGTTTATGGCCTGCAGGAGGACGCGGCCAAGCTCGACTTCCTCAACGACCTACGTGACGTGCGTGATTCCCGCATCGGTCCTGGCTTCTTGGGGGAGACTTCAACATGATTGTTGTGCCCGACGAGAAGAACAACCAGCATGTCAATCATTGTTGCATGAACAGATTCTGGCGGTTCATTGCTGATGAGGAGCTTCGTGACCTTTACCTCCACGGCCGCAGTTATACCTGGTCTAGCGAGCGTGACACTCCGACGCTTGTCCGCATCGATCGCGTGCTTTGCACATCCGGTTGGGAGATCGCCCATCCCAACTGCTTGCTCAAATGTCTTTCCTCCGCAGCCTCCGATCACTGCCCCCTGCTCGGGGACTGTGTCTCTCGCCCGCCCGGCGCTCGCCGTTTCCACTTCGAGCACTTCTGGCCGAAACTCGACGGGTTCCACCACGTGGTCTCCGAGGCATGGAACTCCGGCCATCCAGACCCCGACCCCTACCGGTGCATCGTGGCGTGCCTCAAGGTCACCGCTCGTCGCCTCCAATCGTGTAGTGCACGCACCATTGGCAACGTCTCCCTCCAATTCAAGGTGGCTCGAGAGATCATCTCTAGACTTGACGCTGCTCAGCCACGACGAGGCATGGCTGCGGCAGAAGCTTAAGTGTTCCTACCTCGGGCTGGCCTCCCTCGAGCGTTCCATCGTGCGTCAGCGCGTCCGTCTCGCCTGGCTTCACGGCGACGACGTGGTTGTCTCCTACCTCAAGATCCACGCCTCTCATAGGAAACAGCGGACCTCCATTACCTCCCTCCAAGTTGGAGGGCTGATTGTCACTAGCCACGACGCCATGGCCAAGGCCGCCTTCCACCACTTCTCCGGCGTCCTTGGCACGGCTGAGGCGCGGGAGTTCTCCATCGACCAAACACTCCTCCGGCAGTACGCCTCCCCCTTGATGACCTCGACGAGCCTTTCTCCGAGGAGGAAATCTGGCGCGCGGTTAAGTGCTTACCTTCTGGCAAAGCGCCAGGACCGGATGGCTTCATAGCCGAGTTTCTTCCGGCAAAGCAAGATATTTGCGACGCGTTCAACAAGTTCTATACCGCCAACGGGCGTGGCTTTCAAAAGCTTAACAAGGCACTCCTCACCCTGCTACCCAAGCATGCGGATGCAGGGGTGCTCTCAGATTATCGCCCCATTAGCCTCATCCACCTCATCGCCAAACTCTTTGCAAAGGTTCTCTCGCTTCGCCTCGCACCAAAGCTCGGCGCCATGGTTTCGACTAACCAAAGCGCTTTCATTACCGGGAGATGCATCCACGACAATTTCCTCCTGGTTCAGCAGACGACCCACCTCCTCCACAACCTCAAGTCACCGTGCATGCTGCTCAAGCTCGACATTTCTAGGGCCTTCGATAACGTCTCGTGGTCTTTCCTTCTGGAGACGATGCGACAGCTTGGCTTCGGGCGCCGCTGGAGGGACTGGATCTCGATCCTTCTCTCGACCGCCTCCACTAGGGTATTGATCAACGGACAACCAGGGCCGCCCATCGACCACGCTTGCGGGCTTTGGCAGGGAGATCCGGTCTCACCCATGCTATTCACTATCGTCATCGACGTCCCGAACTCCATGCTTCTTCGCGCGGTCGATCTCGGGCTCCTCCAACACCTCACGCCCAGACATGCCAGTTCCAGCATCTCGCTCTATGCTAATGACATCGTCATCTTCTGCCACCCCGATCGCCAAGACATGACGGCTATCAGGGAGATCCTGCACGTTTTCGGCGTCGCATCCGGCTGCTACCTCTTGAGCACTGCGTTGGTTTTCCCTTGAAGAGAAAAGGGTGATGCAGTAAAGTAGCGTAAGTATTTCCCTCGGTTTTTGAGAACCAAGGTATCAATCCGATGGGAGATCACGCCGAGTCCCACGCACCAACACAAACAATAAGAACCTCGCAACCAACGCGATAAAGGGGTTGTCAATCCCTTCACGGTCACTTACGAGAGTGAGATCTGATAGATATGATAATATAATATTTTTGGTATTTTTATGATAAAGATGCAAAGTAAAATAAACGGCAATAGAAATAGCTAAGTGTCGGAAGATTAATATGATAGAAAATAGACCCAGGGGCCATAGGTTTCACTAGTGGCTTCTCTCAAGAGCATAAGTATTATGGTGGGTAAACAAATTACTATCGAGCAATTGATAGAATTGAGCATAGTTATGAGAATATCTAGGTATGATCATGTATATAGGCATCACGTCCGCGACAAGTAGACCGAAACGATTCTGCATCTACTACTATTACTCCACACATTGACCGCTATCCAGCATGCATCTAGAGTATTAAGTTCATAAGAACGAGTAATGCATTAAGAAAGATGACATGATGTAGAGGGATAAACTCATGCAATATGATATAAACCCCATCTTTTTATCCTCGATGGCAACAATACAATATGTGCCTTGCTGCCCTGCTGTCACTGGGAAAGGACACCGCAAGATTGAACCCAAAGCTAAGCACTTCTCCCATTGCAAGAAAGATCAATCTAGTAGGCCAAACCAAACTGATAATTCGAAGAGACTTGCAAAGATAACCAATCATACATAAAAGAATTCAGAGGAGATTCAAATATTGTTCATAGATAAACTTGATCATAAACCCACAATTCATCGGATCTCGACAAACACACGTCAAAATAAGATTACATCGAATAGATCTCCAAGAGAATCGAGGAGAACATGGTATTGAGATCCAAAGAGAGAGAAGAAGCCATCTAGCTAATAACTATGGACCCGAAGGTCTGAGGTAAACTACTCACACATCATTGGAGAGGATATGGTGTTGAAGTAGAAGCCCTCCGTGATCAATGCCCCCCTCGTGAGCGCCGGAAAAAGGCCCCAAGATGGGATCTCACGGGTACAGAAGGTTGCGGTGGTGGAAATAGGGGTTTGGCTCTGTCTCTGATCGTTTGGGGGTACGTAGGTATATATAGGAGGAAGAAGTACGTCGGTGGAGCAACGAGGGGCCCACGAGGGTGGAGGGCGCGCCCCCTGCCTCGTGCCTTCCTCGTTGATTGCTTTGCGTAGACTCCAAGTCCTCTGGTTCACGTTTGTTCCGAAAATCATGTTCCCGAAGGTTTCATTCCGTTTGATATTCCTTTTCTGCGAAACACTGAAATAGGCAAAAAAACAGCAATTTGGGCTAGGCCTCCGGTTAATAGGTTAGTCCCAAAATAATATAAAAGTGTATAATAAAGCCCATTAAACATCCAAAACAGAATATAATATAGCATGGAACAATAAAACATTATAGATACGTTGGAGACGTATCACCGGCCTGCGGACTAACTTCGCCAAATGCTCTGCCACTCCGATCAGGTGCATTGACGCGCACACGACCCTCATCGCTGACGAAATGCACTGCCTCGTGACGCAGTTCCCTGTGTAGTACCTAGGCCTACCTCTCTCCATCCGCAAGACGTCTTCTTCCAGCCTACTGGCCATCGTGCTCAAGCTCGAGCGGAAGCTATCTACATGGCGCGCCTCCATGCTCTCTCGTGGTGGCCGGCTAGCTCTCGTTCGCCACGTCCTATGTGCCATCCCTACTCACTTCCTCACGGCCATCACCTTCAACCAGACCATTCTCAAAAAGGTCAATCGCATCATCCGCGGATTCCTCTGGGCCGGATGCAAGGAGGCCAATGGTGGTCGATGTATGGTCAACTGGCAGCGGGTTTGCCGGCCTCTCCATCTCGGCGGGTTGGGCGTCCGCGACCTACAGCGTGCGGGTATCGCTCTTCGTGCTCGCTGGCTTTGGCTTCAGCGCACTGATCCCTCGCGCCCCAGGAGCCACTTACATATCCCGCATGATGCCAATGTCAGCGCCATCTTCTGCGCCTCGACCACCTGGAGCGTTAGCAGCGGCGACAAGTGCATGTTCTGGACTGACCACTGGATTGATGGTCGTTCGGTGTCCGAGATCGCTCCTCAACTCTTCCAACTGATCCCGAAGAGACGGCGTAAGGTTCGCACGGTCCGGGATGGTCTCTCCCAGCGCTCTTGGGTGCAAGACATCCACGGTGCTCTCGGCCCGGAGGCCATGGTGCAGTACATGCAGCTATGGCGGGCGCTTCGGCACTTTCAGCTTACCAACTCTCCGGACACCATCCAATGTCGCTGGACCTCTTCAGGCACCTACTCTGTCAGCTCTTGCTACCAGGCCCTCTTCCTTGGTGCCTGCGAGGAACCACACTGGAAGCTCACGTGGAAATCTTGGGCACCGCTTCACATCAAGTTCTTCATGTGGCTTGCTCTTCAAGATAGGTGCTGGACGGCCGAGCGTCTCGCGAGACATGGCCTGCCCCATGAGCCCACTTGCGCCCTCTGCGACCAGGAAGATGAAACGATGCAATACCTGCTGGTTGGCTGCTCCTTCTCCCGCCAGGTGTGGTATGATATTCTTGCTTGGGCTCGCTCCCCTACAGATTTGTCGACCAGAGACTTCGACTTCCTTGCTTGGTGGGCTTCTTCTTGCGATCTCGCGCCCGCTGCCACACGAAAAGGCCTATCCTCCCTCATCATCCTCACCACTTGGTGGATCTGGAAGCATCGGAACAGCTGCACCTTCGACGGGGACCGACCCTCTGTCTCCCACCTATGCTCCACCATCAAGGACGAAGCGTGCCTTTGGGCCCAGGCCGGCGCCGCCGCGATCACCAATATCAGCCCAGAGCGCTAGGCTAGGGTTTTTCTTGGGGATGAGCAACCCCATCTGTTTGCTCGACTTCCACTTCCATGCCTTTCTTTTGTGTACATGGCATAGTGTGTCGTCCTAATCCCATGCTGTAAACACTCTCCTTCTATCAATGGAAAGATACGCATCCTTAGCGTATTCGCGAAAAAAACATAAATATCAAGCCGACGGCAGAAACCTGCGGCACGTTTCGGCCTTGACTCTCGCGCCATTTTTTATATGTTGTAAATGTGTTTTTTTCGTTGCTGCATATACAGTTTCTAAATGCTACTTACGTTGATTTCCCTGTTACACCTGGTGATACCTTCTATTTCTCAATTTGTTATTGCAATGAAATGAGGATTTACTGCATATCTTGAATGTTTTGTCGTGTGTACATGTCTAAAATGTAGCAATTTTTTTCATGTCTTTCAGATCGACGGAAAAATATTATAATGATGATGCATAAGGAGTTTAAAAAAGAACATTGCACGCAACTCGTTTATCCGGGGCCAAGACAGCATTCATTTGTCCACAAACTAAACTTATGAATTGAAGATATATGAAAAAAAAACCAGACTTGTTGGACACAGACTCGCGGCCTACAAGCAAGTCTACTGGGATGAACTGTTTTTAATTCCCTATGGCTAAAGACTAATTTGAAACGTGCCGCGGGTTAGAAACAACATGAAAGTGTGTTTAGTCTTTAATTCCCTATAGGGAACTGTTTCTAACATTAGGGAATTAAAAACAGTTCATCCCATAACTTTTTTAATTCCCCATGGTTAAAGAATAATTTGAAAAATTGTAGATTTTCACCAACCGAACAGCCAAGTTCGTATTTTCGAGGCCATTTATAAATTGCTAATCAGATTTTGGCAAATTATATGGTGTTGGAAAACCCTATGAAAATGCGTTTCTTTTTCATTTAGAAAGTTTTATCTAATTTTCAACGGTTTAAACGTTATTTAGAAAACGGTCAAAGTTCCACCGAGTTCGTATTTTCGAGTTAATTTTTTAACCGTTTGTCGGAATGCAGCAAACAATATGGCATTCGAAAGCTTGGATAAATGCAAAATTTTTATGTATATAATGGTTCTCCCAGTTCCTTACAGTTTTATGTCAATTTTTAAAATTGTTGAAATCGTATTTTGGCCATAATTTGTGCAAACTTTATTGGAATGGGGCATATAATATACCCATGGATAGCTATATAAAATGCAAAACTTTTCCGCGTAGAAACTTTTCTCTGATTCCCAACCGGTTTTACATAATTTTGAAAACGGCGAGATCATGCGTTTTGCCTTCATTGCAAAAACCGAGTCTCCGAAAATGCATGGCGTGAAGAGGTTGAACTTCTGGAGCAGTTTTGTTTAAACTTCACTCAATTTTTCACGTGCTGTTTTTTGTTCGTAACTCCCCAACCACTTATCAGAATTGAGCAAATGATATACCAATGGAAAGCTGTTGCAAACAGGCAACTTTCCTGTGTTGGCCATTTTTTCGTACTCGCAACGGTTTTGAAAGATTTTTTTGAATATGTAAAAACGTGTTTCTAACGATATACATGATACTTTTAGACTGTAGATCACAATGTAGCATATAATATACCATTGGAAAGCTAATGAATAATAGCAACTTTTTCTTGTTGACAATTGTTACAAATTAGTTGTCGTTTGTGAGTAGTTTTTATAACGGTAAAAATAATGTCGTTTTTGCCTTTTTTTCAACATGTAAATGAACGACGGACGTCTCGCACATGAATTTTGAACTATGCTAGGAGGAGCATGTGAACTTATTGCAACAAACATTTTAAGCTTTTAGTTTTCTATTCTTACATTCTTATCCGAAACGCATCTGTATAGTAGTTGAACTTCCCGCTGTTTTCACCTTGAACTTCTGTCATGTATTTTTGTTCAACCTCTCTCACAAGAATTTTTTATCTTTCTCCGGCCAAGGACTTGAACTCCTAGCAACAAAATTTTTGGACTTTGCCTTTTTATTCAACTTTTTCTCATATGAAACACACGCCATGTAGTACGTGAACTTCTGGCTGTTATCTATTTGAACTGTTCTCTGCTTTTTTTTGCCCTAATTGCTAAAGCACTCATCAAAATTGAGCATGTAAATCCTAGGTTTTTATAATCTTTGAACTTCTCAGTTTTTAAAATTTGAACTTCTTAGTTTTATTCTTATAAAAGAAAAAAAGATTTTAAGTAAACATCATAGAACCTTTTTAAAATTGAAATTCATACGTTAATTTTGCATAGAAAAGAGAAGAATTTGAGTTTGTTGTATACATCAAAC
Organism: Aegilops bicornis; assembly: GCA_021605145.1. Lineage (NCBI taxonomy): Eukaryota > Viridiplantae > Streptophyta > Magnoliopsida > Poales > Poaceae > Aegilops > Aegilops bicornis. Next base: position 631,560,902 of record CM038670.1, read on the forward strand.
TATTATGTTTTTTAATATGAAATTATTTATTTCTTTTTTAAAATCGAATTGCTCCAAATGTCTTTTAAATGCAGTAAATGACGCTACCCTTTAGCAACGGAATAAAATCTGAAAAATTTATAGAGATCAAACCGCTCCATTTTTCAATTTTTGAACCTCTTTGTGTATTTTTAGAAATAGAAAAATTGGAGTTTTTTTAATAAATGACGAACCTCTTCTTATTTCGAACTGAACTTCTTGGTTAATCGTTACTAACGCGAAAAATTCAAGTTTTTGCAATAAATATCGAACTGCACCATTCTTTAAATTGAACTTCTCGGGTTATTTTCCTTGGAGTAACAAGGAAAATCTTTGTTTTTCATATACATTGAACAATTTTATTTTTTAAAATTGAACTTCTTGGTTTTTTCAATTTGGACTTCTTGGTGTTATTCATCTGTAACGGAAAAAATCCTAGTTTTGTAATAAACATTTGTACAATTTCTTGGTTATTTCAAACTGAACTTCTTGGTTTATTCGTTAGTAATAGGAAAATTCGAGTTTTTGTAATAAATAGTGAACTGCTCCTTTTTTTTGAAATTGAACTTCTTGGTTATTATTTAGTAACGAGGAAAATTTGGGTTTTTCATATACATTGAACAATTATATTCTAAAAAATTGAACTTCTTGGTTTTTTCAATTTGGACTTCTTGGTTTATTCTCCAGTATCATACGAATTTCTCAAGTAATGTATCCACATAAGTAGACAAATCTAAAATTTTGATTTATACAAAGTAGATAGAAACACATATATTTTGCATGGGTGTACTGGTTGACCAATTCATCATCACACATGCATACAAAACTTGGATGTCGTGTATGCAGCAGCAGCGAGAGAGGAGCGGCGGAAGTTCAATTAGAGATGCAAGGGCAAGCCGCACGCGATGGATGGAGACCAGGCCCGTAACTCCCCAACCCCACTTATTGTTTTTATGGGGAAAATGCTAGGTTTTGATACACATCATACAGTTCTCTTTTTTAGAAAAAAAATTGAACTTCTTGGTTTTATTTTTTTGAAATGGGAAAATTGGGTTTTTATTCTCTGTTTTATCTTCTAGAAATGAGAAAATTCTAAATAAATTATGAATATTGAACTGCTATGTTATTTTAATTTGACCTTCTTAGTTTTATTTTTCTAGAAATGAAAAAAAGTTTCTTATCGGACGGGCCTCGATTTCTTTTTCATTTTTGTTACTTTGTTTTTGAATGAGCTCCTTTGTGTTGCACTGCTCGGTACGGTGAAATATGAACTTTCCAAAATCGAGAATATGTACTTCAGCGGACCCTTTTTAAAATGTAATTTGTTATCGCTTGTATACTTTTGTTTTATTGCACATACATAACTTTTTTTGTGAATTTACATGAATCTTTTATTTCGCTTGTGAAAAGAAAAACAATGTTTAACACCAAGACATGAAGACTGAAGAAAATATTACATAGGCTTTTAGAACACACAAACACAAACGGGAGTATATATGAGAGCACACTCGACACAAATAATAGAGCATGCACATATGGGAGCACACGAGACACACGAAGTACCCACACAGTGAGCACACGCACAGACATATGAGACACCAGACTTAGGACAGACGCAGGAGTACATAACACTCTTTTTCTTTTGATTTTTGAACTTTTGTTTAAGTCTACTTTGAACTTCTGAATATCCATTTACAAGCTCGAGGCCATCAGGTTCTAGCGGCCCAAATTTAAGTTATATGAACTCTGAAGAATGATACTACAGCTCCATAGGAACTTCTCGACGCATGCAGTATGCATTTTCTTCAGATAAAATCGAGTGAATTTGTGACCTCGTCAGCTTTGACAGGCAACTGCGTGAGCATGCTCCTGGCAGCGACACTCCTCATGTTTTGGGGATTGGAGCTAGCTCACATGGTGCACCTAACAACAACACACAGGAGCATGCAGCACTACAGTCCACACATGTTGAGCAACACCGCATACTTAACTGAAGATGTCTGCACTCGCACGACATGTCGCCATGATAGTGGAAGTTGAGTTGCACTAGCATTAATCAAGTTGGCATGCTGAAAGTCGACATAGTGGACTGCAGCCATGCTAACTACTGCTGAAAATGGTCAACCATACTAATTACTCCACAAAATGGTGAAGAATAGTTGACCGTGTGCAGCCATACTATTTTTCTTGAGCATATGAATGACAAGTAGACATTCAACTATAGAAAACCAGCCCTATCTACTAGAAATTACATCCAGCCAAAAAATTGACTAATTACTCCCAAAAGCACCAGAAATCAATTCAAATTGAGAGGATAAATAAACAGAGTAGTTCAAGACACCAAGCAATTTCTCCCAAAATGGGGCTTTTCTGTTTTTGGACCAATTTGACACACGCATTGGAGGAGGAGGCTCACCACCGCCGGGGAGGAGCCTTGATGAAGGAAACTACTATGAGGAAGGTTAGGAAGCAGCGTCGAGCGGGAGATAGGCAGCGGCCGTGGCGCAAGGAGAGGAAGATGGCAGGCGTTGTGGGGTGAGAAAAATGGCGGTTTGGGGTGGTCGGGCACGAAGCCTGGGTCAGACGCCTCTCCGTACCTCGACGGCCGGCGGCGGCTCAAATACCCTATGTTGCAGTTCAAACACACCTGCAGAGGAAAGTCTAAGCGGTGGCCGTCACTGGTAGTGGTGGGTCGAGGAGTGCGCGAGCATCACACATGTTGGGCAGAATCAAATCAAACTGCAAGATGGAGAGAAGGTGGACGGCACTGGAAGAAGTTATGGCATGCAGTAGAATGTTCGCGTTGGAAGCAGAGGAGGCGTGTCGTGGCCGGGGCGACGGCTCCCAGAGGCGCGTCGGGGGATGGGGGCCGATGGTGGGAGGGGCGCCGGGGCCGCGATGACAGTGGCGAGAGGTGCCTCGAGGGATTGGGGCCAGCGGTGGGAAGCATGCCGGGGCCGGGGCGACGGCGGCCAGAGGCGCCGGATCCTTTTCATGTACAATGTTTTTTATAATTTTGAATGGTTTAAGTGTAATTTAGGAAACGGTCAAAGTTCCACCGAGTTCGTATTTTCAAGTTAATTTTTAACCGCCCGTCAGAATCTAGCAAATGATATGGATTGAAAACCTTGAAGAAATGCGAAACATTTTGGTATATAATGTTTCTCCTAATTCTTTACGGTTTTAAGTCAATTTTGAAAATGGTTAAAAACTTTTTTGGCAGTAATTTTTGCCTTTTTGTTGGAATGGGGCAAATAATATACCCTTGGAAAGCTATTGAAAATGCGAAACTTTTTTGTATATAAAGTTTTCTCCAATTCCCTGATGTTTTTAAGTAATTTAAAATGACGAGATCATGATTTCTACCTTCATCGCGAATGGAAATGCATTGTGTGAAGTAGTTGAACTTCTAAGGCGTGTCTGTTTGAACTTTACTCTGTTTATGATGTGCTGTTTTTTGCCTGTACTCCCAAACCACTTAACGGAATTGAGCAAATGATACATCGATGGAAAGCTATTGAAAACACGCAACTTTCCCGTGTTGATCAGTTTTTCATGCTCGCGACGGTTCAAAAGAATTTTTTAAATACATAAAAACATGTTTTAAATTATATTCATGAAAAAATGTAAACCATTCATCGAAATGTAGCATATAATATACGGTTGGAAAGCTTATGAATAGGAGCAGCTTTTTTATGTAGACAAATGTTACAAATTCATTGCCGTTTGAGAGGAGTTTAAGAAATGGCAATCACGATGTTGTTTTTGTCTCTCTTTTTTAACATGTAATTGAAGGTCGGAGTCTAGTAATATAATTTTTTAACCATAGGGTGGTGCACGTGAAATTCTTGCAACAAACATTTTAGTCTTTTACTTTTGTATTATTTTATTCTCATCTGAAACACATTCCGTATAGTAGTTGAACTACTTTTTCATATTGAACTTCGGCCAAGTATTTCTTTTTTGTAATTCCTCACCCGTTCCTCGGAGTTCCACAAATGATAAATCGTTAGAAACTTGTTGAAAAGACGCAACTTTTTTTAGTATGGTTAAACTTTTCTTTTCGAATAACACACACCAATTTATTTTAACCATTTATTTTTTGAATAGAGCATACAATATACCCCTTGGAAAGTCATCGAATAGAAAAGACTTTTTTCATGCAGAGTATTTTTGTTCAAAAATTGTAATGGATTAAGAGAATTATTTAAACAAGATACACCACATCTTTTTTGTGTTTTATTAACATGTAAACTCGCGTTGAACCTCTCTAACAAGAATTTTTGAACTTCCGCGGGAGGAGCACTTGCACTTCTAGCAACAAAAAAATTTAGACTTCGCCTTATTACTCTTTTTTCTCGTATGAAACACACACCACGTAGTACGTGAACTTCTGGCTGTTATCACTTTAAACTTCTCTCTGTTTCACTTTAGTAATGGGAATTTTTTTAGTTTTTTATAGACATCGAACCGCTCTAATCTTTTTATTTGAAATTCTTTGTGTGTTTATTAGAAATGTGAAAATTGGAGTTTTGTTAGAAACATCGAACTTCTTCGTTATTTCGAATAGAACTTATTGGTCTTATTCTTTAGTAACCGGAAAAATCCGAGTTTTTCAAATAAATATCAAATTTTTCTGGTTTAAAAAATGAACTTCTTGGTTTTATTCTTCAGCAAATTTTTCATGTACACACTTTTTACAAATTCGTTGTCGTTTGAGAGCATAAAATGGCGAAAACAACATTGGTTTCCTTTTTTTTTAACTATGTAGGGAGGAGCACGTGAACTTCTCGGTACAACCATTTTAGGCTTTTAGTTTTGTATTCTTTTTATTCTCAACTGAGAATACATTCTATATAATAGTTGAACTGCTCGTTGTTTTCACATTGAACTTCGGTCACGTAAATTTGGTCGTAATTCCTCAATCATTCGTCAGAGTTGCACAATGTTTTGTGTGTGTTTTTGCACAAGTAAATAGACGGTGAACCTCCTTTACAAGAATATTTGAACTTCCTGGGCCGACTACGTGAACTTCTAGCTAAAGTGTTTTTAGACCTTATCTTTTTATTATTTTTTTCTTATATGAAACATACTCCATGTAGTAGTTAAACCGCCGGTTGCTTTCACTTTGAACTTCTCTCTGCTTTTGTTTCAAAGTTTTAGTGGATCCTTACCATATTCGGCGCCCTGAGGTGCAATGTGGCGACGCGGTGTAGCCCAGACGAGGGCCATAGCCGGTCGCGCACGGGCCGGCGGCCGGGGTATGATAATACCGCTTGTAAAAACTTATGTATAGAAAACCGAGTTATTTGAATTTTGAGCTCTGTTATTATAAATTGAACTTCTTGGTTTATTCTTTAGTAATGGGAGAAATCCGAGTTTTGTAAAAGACATCAAACCACTCTACTATTATAAATTAAACTTCTTGGGTTTATTGTTTTAGTAATGGGGAAAATCTGAGTTTTTTTATATACATTGAACTACTCAGTTATTTTAGTTTGAACTTCTTGGTTTTATTCTCTTAATAAGGAGAAATATCCAAGGTTTTAATATACATCAAACTATTCTATTATTTAAAATTGAACTTCCTAGTTTTTATTTTTGCTAGGAGTATTTTAATGAACATCCAACTGTTGTGGTATTTAAACCTGAACATTTTATTTTATTTTTTAGAAACAAATAATTGTTTTTATTTTTGTAATAAACTTCAGACTTCTCTGTTTTTAAAATTTGAACTTCGTGGATTTTCTGTGTGTTCGCCTCTTTATTTTTGGATACCCAATGTGTGTGTTTTGCCGTAAGCGAATATATTGAACTATCCACGGCAGAGAATATGAACTTTGCATCAACCTTTCTTTTGTCATCAATAAATGCTCGCTTGTTTTTCGCTTTTAATATTGAAATTCTATGCTCTATGTTTTTGTAAAAATTTCATGAAGGAGAAGGAAAGCATCAACATAATGTGTGTCAGAGAGCAGCTAGTTGGGGAAACCAAGCAATACATGATACATATTTTACTACTCCCTCCGTTCCTAGATATAGGGTGTATAGTTTTTGGCACGGAAATTAAAGAACACACGTGGAGGGAAAATTTCACAAGTTTTGGGCGAGATTAAACCTGACTAATTGACATGAGGAAATAGAGGAGCTTGCCCGATATAAGGAAATGTAATCAAATCCCTAAAAAAATATCCAAACGAGTGGTGCAATGCAATACACCTTATATTTCGGACTTTTTCTCAAAAATCTATACACCTTATATCAAGGAACGGAGGGAGTATAAAGAACAGAGAACAATTTTTTTATCATGTCTTTCCAATTTGAACCTCACTAAAAAAGTTTCTATTCAATGTACTTTTTATTGTTTCCGTATTGGTTGAACTTGTGCTTTCTCAAAATTGAACTTCCTAATTTTTTACTCCATGAACACAAAAAACTGACACTATAAAAACAATATGGAAAACAAACATGACAAAAAATAGTTTTAAAATTTAGTGTAATACGCGCACGCGCGCACACACACCCACAACACATCCACAATTTTCTTTTTGGCTTTCATGAAATGAAAACAGTTTCAGTCTCACAAGCATAGGCATCAAACTTCCATGAATTACGAAACAAACTTTTTTGCGTCAACTTAGATAAACTTCCCTCGTTTTTTTAGAAAAGGAGGATGACCCCCGGCCTCTGCATCTGGGAGATGCATACAGCCACTTTATTGCTCTCGAGGACCTTACAAAGTATTACAACAATATGCCTGAATCCGCCATCTTGGCAACATATGCCACTACTCCTATCCATATGATGAAGGGGTGCTACCTACTCACCTAAGCCTATCATAAAAAGCCAGAAGCCCCAGCCGAGCCACATACCGGGTCTGGGGCATAAACTGGTCTGACGCACTCACATGTGTCGTCGCTGCCATCTTCCACATGTCCGTCTTCAGAGCAGATATTGAGGCTTCTACCTTGTCAGGCCACTCCGTCATCGACGCCACCTTGATGCCGTGACAACTACCTCCACTGCTGAAGTCCATCATCACAAGATCGCGGCGCCGAAGTCTCCATCGCACCATGCCGCCGAGATCCGCCGTCAACAATGTGAAGGATGAAGCACCGCTCCACCAAAAAAGGCACCCGCTGGTCCCTCGATCCCGTGTACGCCTCCAAGAATGACGCCCCCAAGGAGGAAACGACACCAACGCGTCGCCGTCATCCGATCAACTGATCTAGGGTTTCCCCGGGAGCTAGCGGATAGAGGTCTAGAGCTTCTCCACGGCGATGCCTTCAAGAAGGTAATGACACAAAAGGGTGCCACCAACGCCGGTCTTGGCATCAAGCCGAGCACACGGTTTTCACCCGGATCCGCTCGAAGAACCTCCATCACGTATTGTGTGCACGGTCGCCGCCGATCTGAGCCGCCGCACATCGAAGTAGACGACCGGCGGATCAGATCTGTCCGGAGGGCACAACCCGCATGGTGCCGACCCAACCACCAGCCCTCCATGCCGCCACCGCCGATCCGAGGTCGATGGTTTGTCGCCGCAGACCGCCGCCGCCGCCGAAACGCCGCCACGCTGCCCGAGGTAGAGCCGGCTGCCGCACTTCACCATCGCCGCCCTTGGCGAGGGCAGCCGCCATACCGCCGGAAAGCGAGCCCGCCCGCCGCCGAGCGATCGGCCGTGCCACCCACGCCGCGGGGCTCCGCACCGCCCCCACGGCGCAGGCAAGAGGGAAGACCCCCGCCACCGCCATCAGCCCTGGGCTATCGCTGACAGCGTCCTTCGGCGGCGGCGGAGGGAGGGGAGGAAGGATGGGGACCCCCAGCGGCTAGGGTTTCAGATCCCGCCCGAGTCGCCCGAGCGGGTGCGACGCGGGGGGCGGGGGCGACGCGGGGGGCGGTTGGCCCAAAGTGATCAACCACATGAGTGTGCCGCACCTCCACTATTGGGATCTACGGTAGGGTGCGTCGACTGCAAATTTAAATTTTCCTACGCGCAGAACATCCAGGACATGCTACGGGAGATGGATCACAGTTCGTTACCACTAGACGCGCAGTGCCGTGCAGCGGAAGAAGAGTTGGGGCAGCGCGTCCGCGTGGATCGTCTCCTCCTCGTCCGATCTCCCTCGAACAGCCGGTCGTCCGATCCCACGTACGAGTTCGCCGGAGCGGCGCAAGTGCACCGCCTCTAACGGTATCCGCGCGTGCAGGAGGAACACCGTGCGGCGGACTGCTAGGTCTGATCACACAGTCGGCGGCAAGTGGAGGTGGCTATTCGCAACACATGCAAACCCTAGTCGCAGCCAAAGCGATCAACCACATGAGTGTGCCGCACCTCCACTTTATATAGGCATCCGTCGCAAGCTCAACACTTGGGCCTCGCACGGACCCTAAAACCCAAAGTCTACTCGGTCACGTTCCTAGTCCAGTTCAGATCACATCCGACCAGTGTCCTATGAACCGACCTCGTAGGTTCCTTCCCTTAAGCGCGCGACCCCTTAGGTTCAAGTCGGCTTGGTCACAGTTCGGATCACCTCCGACCTGCACGGTTGGTAGTTGCCTCTAGCAAGGCGTGCCGACCACCAAGCAGACTATGAAGCTGGTTAGACGAACCTGTACAACGTCTCACACTTCTGTTCCCTTTGCCGCACGATATATGTTGTTGGGCTCAAGGCGAGACTGTCATCCTTGTGCTAGCCCGACCTCTCTCTCGTTCCAGTGATACCGACCACAATTCGGATTATCTCATAATCCTTGTCGCATGGCCATGCTGTTCCTGGTCGGATCACATGAGGGGCCCAGAGTATATCTCTCCTGATCGGAGGGGCAATCCCATCTTGCTTGACCACGTCTCGCAGCATGGGACTGGACAAACCCGAAACCTACCTTTGTAACTACCCAGTCACGGAGTAGCGTTTGGTTGGCCCAAAGCAAGTCTGTCACCATCCCGAGTACATGCGTCAGCTCAGGTCTTAGGACATAGAACGTATGTTGTACTAGAGACTCACAGATGACATATCGTTGCGTCTCATAGTTGGGTCTGTCCGACTCGGACCTTATCTCGACTCGGATCCGACTACGTCGAATCCGACTAGACCTTTCCAAGTCCATATTATCCGGTTAGCATCCAATGCTCCATGGCTAGTGAGACCAAGCCATCGACCGTGTCATATGCCAGTCTAGTCGGCCGCGCGTTCACACAACCCTTTTGACTAGGGACCTTTTAGGACAGTCATCATACAATGCATAGTCCCACAAACAAGTCACATACTTGCTGATACACATCATTGATAATGTCCAAGGACTATCTTTATTCATAAACACATAGGAAATATCATCATACATGATTGCCTCTAGGGCATATCTCCAACAGTCTCCCACTTGCACTAGAGTCAATCAAATAGACATCGAATGCCCATAGCTCTAACGTGCCCCTCATGCTTGGGTTGTGGAAGCGGCTTAGTCAATGGATCTGCAACATTTGCATCCGTGTGAATCTTGCATAACTCTACATCACCATTCTTTACGATCTTCGTATCGGTGATATTTCCGATCTATGTGTCCGACCTTGTGGTGATTCCTCGGCTCCTTGGCTTGTGCGATGGCACCGAATTATCACAATAAAGGTCCAATAGTTTCACCGAGGCTGGGAAAATACCAAGATCATCCAGAAAATGCCGGATCCAAACACCTTCCTTTGCGACTTCACAAGCCGCAATGTATTAAACTTCTGTGGTAGAATCGGCCACCGTATCCTGCTTGGAACTCATCCAGTGCACTGCTCCTCCATTCAGGACGTACACGAATCCGAACTGTGATCGACAATCATCTCTATCGGTTTGGAAACTAGCATCGACGTAACCCCTTACGACGAGCTCTTCCTCACCTCCATAAACTAGGAACATCTCTTTAGTCCTTTTAAGGTACTTCAAAATAGTCTTTACCGCTGCCCAGTGACTCTCACAGGTTGGCACGCATCTGCTTGTTAGGCTTATTGCAAAAGCAACATCAGGCCTTGTACATATCATGGCATACATGATGGATCCGATTGCCGAGGCATATGGAATCCTACTCATCCTGCTTCGCTCATCAGATGTCGAAGGACTCTGAGTCTCACTTAGCCTTATACCATGTGAGAGTGGCAAGAACCCTTTCTTCGCCTCACTCATGTTGAACCGCTTCAACACTTTATCTATGTACGTGCTTCGCTTAAGCCGAGCAGCCTCCTCGATCTATCTCTATAGATCTTGATGCCTAAAATATAGACTGCCTCACCAAGGTCCTTCATCGAAAACTTGCCATTCAATGATCCCTTGACCGAGTTTAACATCGAAACATCGTTCCCGATCAGTAGTATGTTGTCCACATACAAGATCAAAAACACTATCGAGCTCCCACTTAACTTCTTGTATAAACAAGAGTCCTCTTTGCTTTTGATGAAACCGAGACCAGTGACGACCTCATCAAAACGAATGTTCCAACTCCGAGATGCTTGCTTCAACCCATAAATGGATCTCTTGAGCTTGCATACCTTACTAGTGCTAGTCGGATCGACAAAACCCTCGGGTTGTATCATATACACGTCCTCGGTTAAATTTCCGTGAAGGAAAGCCATTTTAACATCCATCTGCCATATCTCGTAATCGAAATATGCAGCTATAGCTACTATGATCCTCACCGACTTCAGCATCGCTACCGGCGAGTAAGTCTTGTCATAGTCAATTCCTTGAACTTGTCCATAACCTTTAGCGACAAGCCGAGCTTTGTGGATCTGAACATTTCCATCCACATCGGTTTTCTTCTTAAAGACCCATTTGCAACCAATGGCGATTCGCCGGTGGCGGATCAACCAAGTCCTGCACTTGATTCTCATCCATGGACTTTAACTTTCGGATCTCATGGCCTCTAGCCATGCCTCGAATCTGGGCTCACCATCGCTTCCGCATATGTGGCCGGCTCGTCGCTTTCTAGCAACAATACATCACGCTTTTCTGCAATCTTTCCGATCTCCGTGGTTCCAAAGGTCGCTTCCACTACAAGTTCCCTGACCGACTCGGTATGATCTCATCACCAGCCGAGCCGTCCCGAGTGGTCCTCGAATTTCTTCGAGTCGAACCGTCCTCCCACCGGCCTCCCGACCGAGAAACTCTTTCTCAAGAAAAACCCGTTCGAGCAACAAACACTTTGTTCTCTTCCCGGTTGTAGAAGCTATATCCCAAGGTTTCCCTCGGATATCCCACGAATATGCATTTATCCGACTTAGGTGTAAGCTTGTCTGACATAAGTCGCTTGACAAATGCTTCACAATCCCAAATCTTTAGAAAAGACAAACTGGGACTCTTCCCGGTCCACACCTCAGGTGGTGTCTTGTCTACGGATTTTGATGGTACCCTATTAAGTGTGAAAGCTGCAGTTTCTAGAGCGTATCCCCAAATTGACAAGGGTAAGTCCGATTTGCTCATCATAGACCGGACCATGTCCAACAAGGTCCTATTCCTCCGTTCTGACACGCCGTTTCTCGTATGCGTGCAGGAGGTGTGAGCTGAGGTACTATACCTCGACTTTTCGATGATTATCAAACTCGACTCATGTACTCACCTCCACGATCGGATCAGAAGCTTTATAGTCTTGCCGAGCTGATTCTCAACTTCATTCTGAAACTCTTTGAACTTTTCAAAAGTCTCCGACTTGTGCCTCATCAAATATATATATCCATATCTACTCAAGTCGTCGGTAAAAGTCACGAAGTACTGATAGCCACCTCTGGCGGTTGTGCTCATTGGACCACACACATCACTATGTATAAGTTCCAATAGCTCGGATGCCCTCTCACAACTCTTTGCGAAAGGAGACTTAGTCATCTTGCCGAGCAAGCATGATTCGAAGGACCCGAAGTCGGACGAAGTTAGGAGCCCATCATCATGGAGCTTCTTCATGCGTTTCAGACTAATGTGTCCAAGCCGGCAATGCCAGAAGTATGTCGGATTTATCTCATTAGGCTTATGCCTCTTGACATTCATGTTATAGACCGGTTCCTGTTCTAGATTCAATATAAATAGCCCATCAACAATGGGTGCATAGCCATGGAACATACCATTCAAAAATATCGAACAACCGTTGTCCTTTAAAATGAATTCATGACCTTGAGTCATCAAACATGAGGCAGAAATAATGTTCTGACTAAGTGCAGGAATGTAATAACAATTATTCAATTCCATTATGAATCCGGAAGGAAGCTGGAGCTCCATCGTGCCGACATACATCGCATCAAAACTTGCTTTGTTTCCGACCCTGATGTAAATCTCCACTTGTGACACACGCCTTGTTCTTACCAGCCCTCGCATCGAGTTGCAAATATGAACAACCGATCCGGTATCAAATACCCAAGAGCTACTAGGTATGTCAGCAAGGTAAATGTCTATAACATATGCAACAAGTGTACCTTTGCCTGAAGAAGCATTTCCGGCCTTCTTGCCATGCTCTGCAAGCCACTTGCTACAGTTCCTCTTCCAGTGACCGGTCTCCTTACAGTGATAGCAAACGGTCTTCGAGTCCGGTTCATACTTCGGCGCTGCGGCAGAGGTTACCGTCTCCGTGCCCTTTGCCTTAGCCTTTTTCTTGGACCAACTCTTCTTGAACTTAGCCGATTTCTGCACCATCAACACTTAATGCGTGCCTTTCTTAATGTCCTGCTCTGCCACTTTGAGCATCCCATGCAATTCAGTGAGCTTCTTATCCATGCCATGCATATGATAGTTCGAGATGAACGTCCCATAGCTGGGCGGAAGAGAACCCAGAACATCATCAGTAGCCAGCTCATCCAAGAGCGGGAAGCCCAAACGATCCAAAGCTTGCACATATCTGATCATCTTGATCACATGTGGGCTTAGTGGATCACCTTCCTTCACCTTGCAATCCGTCAAGGATCGCCAGATGTTGAACCTTTCGGTCCTAGCCTGTGTCTGAAACATGCTCTTTAGACTCTCGATCATATCGTAAGCCTCAACATTTTTGAAATGCTGTTGTAAATCGGGCTCCATACAAGCCAGCATCAGACAGCTGATCTCCGTTGATTCATCATCGAGTTTCTGGTAGGCATTTTTAGTTGTGGCACTAGCATTATCAGCAGGTTCTTCTGGAAGTGGATCCTCAAGAACATGTTCCTTTTTATCATGCTTGAGAACAATTCTCAGATTTCTATACCAGGTGGTAAAGTTTGTTCCATTCAGTTTATCCTTTTCGAATTGATTTCAATGCAAAGTTGGGTTGAGCAGGTGGTGCCATTGATCTACAATGAAAATATGCAATCACTAAGCAATGTGTTTATGTAGAGTAATTCTAGCCTAAATGTAAATACTCCCACTGAAGTCAAGATCCCTCCGCAAACTCTCGGTGATTCAGATCCGACTAGCGCATGCGACTAGTGAGCTTTAGCATCACTGCTAGCCAACATACCTATCCGGTAAGCAACTCCTTGCTAATCGTATCTCCATACGACTCCTGTCGGTTGAGAAGGTATCTCATACCCCGGCTCCCAACCTTCTTTGCCACAAGGCCCAAAACCGTTTTGATAGCCCTGTCAAGTTAACCTGATGCAGTGCATGTCCGTGTCCGACACGAACCCTTCAGTTCAAGGACACCCAGCAGCACCTCAATTTTATGAGCCCACTACTAGACGTACTTGACGTACGAAGGTGCAAAATCGGGGATGGCAATTTGATTGATATTCATGAGGGATCATTCTATCATTCTAACATGCATAGAAACAAAGAAGCATAACAATCACAAATATAACACATATTGTGAAATAGTATGGCTCCATCATGGACGTTCTTCCAGGTCGGCTCCGACTCCGACGACCATCTACGAACTCCATTTTGTTTGCCACGCCGGGACGCCAAGCCACCAACCTGATCTCTATTATCCAACTACCACAACTAGTAATGAAATTTACATAGAGTCACAAGTCGACACGCAAGTCGTTATACAATATAATGACAACACTTTGGCTCCTGCCGGCTAACAAACATGACACGCAGGCCACGTATAGATTACACACATGCATCACATACACATGAGCCATACTATTCACATCAAACCTGCAAAACAAAGTTATGCATAGAATCGCATTCTACCGGTTTGTGTGTCGGGTACGAAATACACGGCGCTACGCACACGTTTTCGGAAATCACAGATCGCATCTGAACTCCGTTCACGCCGAATTTTCTGATCTGGCCGATCTTATCGATCATCGCGAATCCAACTCGGATTTACGTTTCACTGTTAACCCCGATGACGGCTAACCGACCGGTAGGGTGCGTCGACTGCAAATTTAAACTTCCCTCGTGAGCAACAATACACGAACCTCTCCTAGCTTGTTGGGGCCAGAACTCGTTTTCTGCAAAGGAACACTGCAGGAGGGAAGAGGGGTTGAGAAGCTTGGCGTCGTCAGCATTCTGTATAGGGAGGTGTGGAAAGACGACCTGCTGCTGCTGGTGGCCGTCGACCCAGCAGCTCGGCAGCCTCCTGGCTGGAGGGGCTCGTACAAGATTCGTCACCCAGCCGCCTCTATTATTGAAGGACTTTGTTATTTTAATTCAAACTTTTTGAGTATCTTTTTTCAATAACAGGAAAATCCATGGGAATTTTTTTTGTACACCCATAACATTTTCTTTGAACTCTCTAACTTATTAAATTTTAACTTTGAGAGTTAATATTTTCTAGGTGACGTTTGTTTTCTTCTTTGGTATATAAACAACGAACCACTCAGTTTTTTTAATTTGAACTTCCTGGTACATTCTTTAATAACTGGAGAAATCCGAGTTTTCTAATAAACATCGAACCACTTTATTATTTAGATCTGAACTACTAGTTTTTAAAAAAATTGGGCAAAATTCGTTTTTGTTTACCTTTTTGAACTACTTTGTAATTTTTATCTTCAAACATTGGGTCTAGTGCCCCATGGTAAATAATTATGTGTACATTTTATTGGCGACCCATGAATGGAGAAAAGATTGTAACATGATACATTAACTTGCTTCAGTTTTTTGAACTTTCATTTTTTTAAATTTGAACTTTTTGAAAATTTCCAGATGGACGTCATGGGGTTTCAGATAGACGTCAGTGGAGCACTAGTTCTTGAGAAAAGGAAATAACGGAAAACAAAAAATCCTTCTACAGTAGATGTCCCAACTTAGTACATGCCCCACCACGTCTTTAAATTGTACTCTCAATCCCACCCCCCCCCCCCCCCCTAAAAAAATACTCCCTCTGTTTTTATTTACGTCGCATATTAGAGTTAACTAAAGTCAAACTTTCTAAAATTTGAGCATGTTTATAGAAAAGAATATACATATTTACCATAAAAAATTTATATGATGTGGAAGTACATTCAATAATGAATCCAAATGTATCGATTTGTTATTGTATATGTTAATATTTTTGTCTATAAATTTTATCAAAGTTTACGAAGCTTGACTTTAACCAAAGCTAATATGCGGAGTAAATAAAAACGGAGGGAGTACAGCTAGTACTTGGCGGCCTAGCATTCTGCCTGCATCGCTCACACACTTTCAGTGTTTGTCTATTCTTTATTTATTCAAACTATGCATATGCAACAGAACTGCTGTTCAAATACTATTGATTGCAGAGTTCTCCCGTTTTTTTATTCCCGTATGTTATCTTTGAACTTCAGTGGTTTTTGCATCTGACCTTCCAATCATTCTGCGACGGCGGCTCATGAGTATCAGGGCCACCAAGTTCCCGTACAGAAGCAATCGTCAATAATTTTACATTATGATATGAATTTGGAGTGAGAAGAACAACTGTCATGGACAACAGTGAGCAAAAGAAAATCCTTTGATGCGGCTATTTTGGTCAAATCGTAATGAAGCAAACCTCACTCTGCTTGGATCTCGTGTTCCTCAACCTGCCACAGTCTGTTCCAATAGGACCTATTTGTCCTCCCCAAATAACACTTTCAACTTCCTGAAGGGACTAATATTGCAAGAAATTACTGATTTTAGAGGTCTAATCACTGCTGGGCAGGATTTTACATCCATTCAAGAGTTCTTTTCGTGTGAACAACCCATACTCCTTTCAAAAAGAGTACTTTGCCTGCATCCTAAACGACAGTGCAGGTAGCATGCACGACTGCACACATCACACACGCCCTTGCTCCACGCGAGCGACGGACAACCTGCAGTATAAGACGAGGTTGGACTGCGCGACGGCCGTAGTTGGACGGCGCAGGAGTCGCATGGGCACTGGAAGCTGCACCAGCCAAAGCCCAGGAGGACGGGCGTCGCGCGGGATGGTGCACCAACGGGGATTGGGCCCGTCAGGATGCCGGTGGCTAAGGTGCTGAACGTCTTGGTGCTGCATTGTTGAACGGCCGGATTTGGCAGCGTCGAATGGCCTGAGAGCTGCTGTGGTGGAGAGCAGCGAGAAATCGGGCAGAGGTGGATAAATCGAGCAGCGACAGGGGTCCTGGTCGACGAAGGAGCAATAGGGGCTGTGGTGGCGAGGTCTACGGCTGGGTCCCCGGCGTCGGCGGACGGAGGGCGGGGCACGTCGGCGGTCGGCGCTCTTGATGGGAAGCAGCGCACATGGTCAGGAGGTAGTGGGGGGTTAGGCCAGTAGCGCGATGCGAGGACGGCGGAGGGCGTTGGGCACAAGGAAGAAGGAAGGGGCGGCGGGGGTCACAATGAAGGAGGAAGAACCAACAGCGGGGGAGGAGGCGCGCCAGTGATTGGGGAGGAAGCGCACCGGCAGCGGGGAAGGAGGCACGCTAGCAGCGGGGGAGGTTGCACGCGGCGGGGGTTCTAGGGAGGGCGGCGCGCGACGGATCCGGCGGGGGGTTCGGGGAAGGCCTGCAGCGGTTGGGGGTTCGGGAGGACCTCCTCCTGGGGGCGTGGTCGGGAAGAGGCGAACGGTCTCTGCGCGTGGCCAGGGGCGGCGCCGGTTGCCGGATGCAGTGGGCGGCGGAGGGTAGGCAGTTCGCCGGAGAGTGGGAGGCCGGCGGCCGCGCGGGATGGGTCGTGGGGGGTCGGGGGGTGGTGGAACATCCCGCCGGCTCTATATAGGGGGGCGTTGTGATCATAATACTATTATGATCCTGTGATCGTAGGAGTATATATACAAGGATTGACTATTTGTCACCCTGGGTGAGAAATAGTTATTCTTCACTCCTCTATTTTAACGTCAATGTATTGTAATTTTATGTTCTGTTGTCTTATTTTAGACGTAAAAAGAGAATGTAAGAGAATATATATTTGCCGTAAAAAATATTTTATGTTATGTAAAATTACAAACATAAAAACATAGTGTAAAATATACATAAAATGCTATTTTTTTTGTCTTATGACATATATTTTTGTTTTTTTATGCCAAATTTTACGTAGTGAATCACCATGAATGTAACTATTTGTATTTCAAATGTAATTTATTTATGAAACGATCATAAGATTACCTCGGGTAAAGAATAACTTATTATGCATCCTGGGTGATAAGCAGTAATCAATGCCCAGAGCTTGAATCTTATAATTCCACCTTCGGACGAGAGATCAACTAATCGCATGCCTTTCTCACACTTCTTGACTAAGTCCACAAAATCATCATCATGCAATCGTCCCAGTTTGAACTTGAAAGATTGATGTGCAGGGGGAGCTATTTGCAGAACTAGAGTAACGAATAATTGGCACATGGTCATAGAGCACCTCTATACGCTCTAACATGTGTACTGTAATATGAGGAAATTGTTGTTACCATTCGATATTCATTAACACATGATCAAGCTTTTCAAAACTTAGCAAAGTTTGGTTATTAGCCTAGGTCAACCAACGACCAGAAAATTTAGCTTTTAGTAACCTTGAACTGTTGATGATAGGGTTGAATAAGAAAGGTCAATGAGTGTCAAAGTGGATATTATTTTTCTCTTGCTGGTATCGTAGGATATTGAGACACCCCCCATAAGTATTGGGTATGAGTTCTTCTTAACAAGGTTAACCAGTTCATGAACAAGGTAGGTTTATGCTCATCTCGGGCAACCCCATAGACCACTTCTAAACTCCACATAAAATTGCCGGATCTATTTTAGAGATGAAACTTTTCGACCAAAATGCTAACAAATCCATCGCGCGAAGGTAGAAAGTGCAAGGTGAAGTTGAAACCACCAAAGAGGTTCGACGACATGCATCGAGAAGTCGTGTATGCCAAATTCCATGATCGCGACAAAGTCCAACCCATAGTCACACTCACAATCAACAATACATCACTATTTAGCCAAGTCAGCGAAACCTCTGGTATTTCAGAACTCGGCTTCCGTAATGAGCCATGTGGAATTGAGATTCTGCCTCCCAGCCTCCCCACCACCAGATCTCACATTTCAATTGCTTTCTAAATATTAGTACACTAATTTTAGGGCATCAGAAAAGGCAAAAAAACAGTTTATGGCCAAAACCCTTCTCTCTTCTCACCTAGAACCATTTTTAGTGCATCAACTTTTACATCATCTGTTGGAGATGCTCTAGGGATTATAGGCTGCCATATTTAAGGTGCAACAACCCAATTGGCCCCTCCGAAGGTGAGTAGCATGTAGGTTTACCCGGCACGGAGCTTGCTTTAGAGCTATCTTCACTGTGTGGCTGGCAACTTGATAGGATGTTGAGGAGATTGACTTGTTCATCCAATGCAGTTATAGGAAGAACATGTTTTAGTACTAGCAACCAATTACTTGACTGAATTGAGATTAGATTGAGTAGAACTTGTCAACGACAAAATTAAATAGAGCAGGGATAGTTGATTGTCGCACCAAAAAGAACAATAAAAAAGAAGCCATCTCTAGCTTGCACTTCGTGCAAGCATCAAAGGACCATGTAATTGTTGGGGAAAAGACATTCTTTCAAATATAAAGTTTTCTATGATTTCCTTTTGCTGGGACCATGTGTTGCTGAGCAATAGTTAATCTATAGCCGCTAAAAGAAGAGGTATATGTTGGATTAGTTGTACTACACGGATAGAATTAAACTGAGACTCAAACCCCATATCCACGGGCTGGTCATAGTGGGGCGTAACTTATACTAGTGTCATGCATATGACACTAATCTAAGTTGCTATCATCATAGTGCAAAGTATCATAGTAGTAGTGTCATAGATGGATTCATTTATTAGCTTGTAAAGTCATTTTCTTTTGGGAAGCGTTATGTTACAGTAACATATTTTGTTACCACAAACATCTCTCTCCTCATTAACTATTTGTCACACATGCAAATTTTTCTTGGGGTGTGTTATGTTACTAGCTAAGTTACTCACACTATGCCCAACATCACGGTTAGTCAGGTACTCCCCCCTTCCGGTTTAGGGCGCATCTAATTTTTTTTTCTCATTTTACAAGTCCAAATCTTGTTGCTCTCATTCACATGTTCAGATTTCAAGGTGCACTAAATCATGAATGCAAGGATTAAGAGAAAACTCATAAAATGTAAAAGTTTTTGGTCAATTATTGGTCACGCATGCACACATTGCAATTAATACATTGGTAAAAAATATGAGTAAAACGAGCCCATTAATTGAGTACTTCTACAAACTACAAAAACTATTCCACCACTCACCATCTACCTTGGTTGGTGAGATTTTTAAATTGAGTCCTATAAACCAGAAGGGAGGCAGTATCCTTTACACGAGAAGGAACAGAGATAGCGAGGGCATGCAAGAGCCAGAGACCAACCACCACTGCACGGTTAAGACATGCACACCCAGGTGTTGGCCAGCGAAGGGTACTGATCTGATAGTGGCAGGACGCACTCGTGTCCATCAAAGTAGACCCTCCTCAGGAACGCCTAGCCCCCCGATAAGGCGAAGTCGCTTGGGTCTTTCTCCAGTATCATCTCCATCTACACATTCCCATCCCCCAACAGCTTCTTGTTGTAGTTATTGATCCCCTAGAACATCTTCATGTCATCTGCAAAACACACATTTCTTACACACTCTTTCTTCAAAGTATTATACTACTAGTTAACCCTGTCAAAGATTGTGTGCTTACTGATGGATGCAGTGCTCATGAGGGGTTGGTAGTTGAAGCTAAAGAGCTGCATCAGGCTCTAGAGGTTGGGGTTTCGCACCACCAAATTCTAGTCACAGGCCTGGTCCTAATGTTATGGAGGCCCTCGTGCGATGAGGTACAGTGGACATCCTAACTATAACACATTAATATAAATATTTTACTAGTATATGTCGCATATCATGAATATGAAGGCATAAACATAAAATTGTAATTTTAATTAGCAGATACAGTCTCAATACATCATGTATATATGACTATACGATGCAAATGATGATTATAAGATACATGCACTAAACTATAAAGAACTATTAAATAAATACAACATGATGAAGTGTGTCACGGGGGGCTTTGCCCCTGTCCACCCCATAATAGTGTTCACGTTATGTTCTACATATCACATTTTTTTGAGAATTATTTAGATATGGTAGAAAATCACAATTTCCGTGAGGGGCATTGTGTTTCAGAAGAAAAACTATCCCAACTATGCACACCACGTACACATTAATGTTGATGGTGATTTTCCCATTTTCCCATTTGGATCCACTTGATCATATTCATTTGCCAAAGAGAAATGGTGAAATTAGCAATCATCAATCGCAAAACCAAGGAAGCACACAAAAGCGGCAGGAATCATAAAGAAAACATGAAGTAGTAGCGAAACAAAATCGACACAACAGGCTGCAGAACAGCAAGAGAAGGACAAATTGTTCCAGCGCCATCGGTCTCAGGCTTGAATTAGCAAACCTTGAACAATTTTAGATGTAAGGTTGTTTAATTTTATTTTGACTTGTCATATTGTGTTGTGCGACGTCTTTTTATTCCATCATGAGAATGCCTTGTTTGACCCAAATATGTCGCGTGCTAGCATTGGTCTTTGGAACAAAGTCCCACTAGGAGTTCGAC
This sequence comes from Aegilops bicornis, assembly GCA_021605145.1. Classification (NCBI taxonomy): domain Eukaryota; kingdom Viridiplantae; phylum Streptophyta; class Magnoliopsida; order Poales; family Poaceae; genus Aegilops; species Aegilops bicornis. Next base: position 631,581,885 of record CM038670.1, read on the forward strand.
ATTTTGCATTTGCGTTTTGCATAGACACGACTGTCGGGGTTATGATCCTGACAATGAGTACTAGGGATACGAATAAGGGGCAGAACCTACCTATGGTGCAGGTGTAACACTCGGTGTTTAACGAGTTCAGGCCCCTCTCGGTGGAGGTAAAAGCCCTACGTCTCGTGCCCTGAGGCTTGCTTTGATTTGATGGGTATGGTTACAAAGATTACTTGCCCCTGGCTATGGAGAGGGGTGCGGCTTATATAGAGTGTGCCACAGCCCCATGTCTCCCATTCCGTCGGGGCAGTTAATGACATTGAATGAGTCAGTTACTAGTGTAATGAGCCTCTACTACAACAGTTACAGGTAACAATAGCTATAACTCTATTTAGTGGATGACTTAGGATTCTTCGACCGTTGCAGCTCCCGCGATGCCCTCTTGCCCTCTTCTGTTCGAGTGGTGATCCATCAGCTCAGTAACATGTGATCGTCCGAGTGCCATTGAGTTGTCCAAGCGAACCTCTTGATGTATGCATCCGAATGTTAGGTTGGTCCAGGGACCTACCCATGATGGTGATGGGCCCTATGTGGGTCCCAAATAATGGGTTCTTGACCCTACCTGAAACAGATGACCACATCATTAGCCCCCGAATCGGTTGAGGTTTTGTAGGACAAACAAACCGATCTTTCGGTTTAGTCTGAGCGCTGCGGGAGCACTCGGGATATGTTTCCGAATTGTGGTTCATTGTTCCTTGTACGAAAACGCAACGGATTTCGGAATTTAGGTACCCAGATGACAGGGTATTGTCGATCATCGAGAGAAAACCTGGTGGCATTCATTTTGTCTCTCGGAGGAAATAGACTAGGGGCCCGAGTGAGAGCATGCCATTACAACTCGAGTGGCGACGCCGGTGCGTGGTCTGACTCTCCTGAGAGACGCCACTCCTTATCCCAGGGGAACGTCGGCGCAGGCCTTCTACGAGTCCAGTTTTACGAGTCATGCGCCTTGGAGCCTACCGAGAGGGCCAAGTGAACCTGCAGAGGGGCGTCAAGCTCGCCACATTACAATCCTGAAGGGGACTTAAGTCGGGTGTTTAACGTGGCCGAGTGCACGGGTCCCCGTGGAGGGTGGTCAGTCGGACTGACATGCATACTTTAGGAAAGGAATCAGGTGATCAATCGGACTGACTCGTTCCAGGAATCTCGGGATTTGAATTCGCGTGTTCGCGCGCGGAAGCGGTAATGTTGTGCGTTAGTGGTAAAGTGGGGGCGTGGCCCCTCGATTTTCGCACACGACTTCCGCCACGTGCCACGCCTGCTCTGCGCATAGCCCTGTCGCGCGGGCCGTCGATCCAGGGATCTGCGGCGAGAGATCCGGTTGGTGATTTTGTCTGGCGATATAAAAGATTTGGGGGCAGAGGTCCGGCCCTCAGATCCCCTCTCCCTCACTCCGACTCCTCTGCTTCCTTCCTCCTCCCGAGTGCACAACGATGGCGAGGGATTCCACGGCCAAGGCGGAGAAAGCGAAGAATGCGGGGGAGGCGTCCTCCTCCGGCTCCGGTGCGGTGGCTGGAGGCGCGTCGGGGGACTAGATCCCGTCGCGAGTCACTTCTTGCCGACTTGAAGAAATTGCGGAGGAGGGGATCATCCAGCGCGACGGGCGGCGCCGCCCGAGTGTGGGTGAGGTCGAGCCAGCGCCACAACAGGACGAGCGAGTCCTGCTCGTCACCCACGTTGAGCAGGGTTCTCAATGCCTCCCCACCCATTTTTCCAAGTGTTCCTCGACTACTTCGGCGCGCAACTCCATCACCTTCCTCCCAATGCCATCATCTATCTCTCGGCTTTTGTCTCCCTTTGCGAGAACTTCTTGGGTTGTCCGCCCCATTGGGACCTCTTCAAGTATATCTTCACTTGCCGGTCGATGACCGTCAAGAAAGACTCATCGACTGGTGATAAGACCCACGTCACCCAGCTATGTGGGGGTCTGGGTATCCAGGTTCGTGGGGGGAGGTCCTTCCCGAAGATGAGCTTCCCCAACTCCGTCAAGGGGTGGCACGGAACCTGGTTTTACTGCAGAGATGTCCCCAACGCTAACAGTCGGTCAGGCCTCCCGTCGTACTCCTCGGAGAGGGTGAGGGCTCCTTCGTCTCTCTCGGTGGCGAAAGAGGAGAAGGCGGATGTCCACATCCTATCCACTGCCCTCATCAGAGTCGTGAATGCCGACGTCAACGGGATGGATTTGCTGGAGACATTCTTCACTCGGCGGATCCAGCCGCTGCAAGCCAGGGCCCACCCGATGTGGATGTGTGAGGGGCCGAGTGACCCCACCCGAGTGCACCCCGAGGAGCTCGCCGAGAAGGACGTGGGGGCCAAGATCAAGGCCATCACCTGCGCCTGAGACAACCCGAGGGGGCCCAGGAGGGTGCCCCCGTACTCCAAAGATTTGCAGCCTTTAGAGGTACGTATGCGACGTCAGTCGGTTCATGTATGTACTATTCTTCGTGTGTCCAACTCAAATCGCTGTGACGAATTTGCCCTTCAAGATTTCTCGAAGCTGATCTCCAAGATCCTGGTGGTAGACCGGTCGCCCGAGGACGCGGTGAGTGATTCTGAGCGCCGCTACTCAGAGGAGGATGAACACGACGACGATGACGACAAGGACGGGAGTATGAAGATGGGGAGGAGGCCGATTCCTCTCCATCCTATGAGGCCCCCAGGGAACCCCGCACGAAGGCGCATCACGATCCGAGTGACAAGGCCGAAGGAGCGTCACAACCGACTGCTTCAGGGCGGACATATCTTGTGTATCAGAGGATTTTGACGTACACGTGCAATTTGGATCGGAGGGCCGAGGACCAACGGACCATGTTTTGTCTTAATTTTAATCGACTCATTAGCCCCGCATTGAATACTTTTACACCGAGCCTGATGCAGAGTTTTGTCCAGATGAACTGTTTCTGAAGCAGTTGATGGTATCTCTTGACAAACAGGAGTATAAATTAATAAATAACGATGTATATATGAAAAAAGTAGACATCAAAATTTATATATTTTAAAAAAATCAATCATGTATTTTAAAATTGATAAATAACGATGTATAAAAAATATTTCCTTCCATATATGAAATTTTTACAGTGTGTAAGTAAAAATGTAAAAAATCATGCGTAATCAGAAAGAAACAAAGAAAACTGAAGAGAAAAAAAGAAAATAGGAAAAAAGAAGAAGCGTGTCAAAAGCAGTGCAACATATTCCACGCAAAAAAAAAAGCAGTGCAATGTAGTGAAAAATGAAACCTGAAGAATATCAGGAAAGAAGCAAATACCACCGAAGCGAAAAAGAGAATGTAAGAAGAAACACCAAAGAAAGCGATGCAAAATTGTGAAACCATTTGAAAACCTATAAAAAGATCAGAAATAAACGAAAAGCAAAGAAAGACAAAGGAAACAAGAAAAACAGAAAAAAAAAAAAGAAGCCCAAAAACTAAAGCAAAACAGTGAACGCAGTGGAAGAATGGTTCTATAATACTGGGCCGGCCCTGTACTGACCAGAAAGTCCTTCAGGCGAGAGATAAGGATATGTCTCACCCCGCAAAAAAAAAAAGAGAGAAGGATATGTCTGGCAGGGGAGCTCCTACTCTGCGCCTTCAGCGCCATCTAGCCAACTGGCGCTCGCAGCAGCGTCTTGCTGGGCCGGCCCACGAGCGCGTAACGCCAGCGAACAAAATTTCCTGCAAATAGTTGCAGCGCAAAGTATTCGAACTCACGTCTTTGCGTTCTAAACCCTCTCACCTAACCACTAGAGCTACTTAGTACTTGTAATTAGTATGACCTCGACAGTAATTAAGGAGAATACGGGCTGCGCAGTTCCAAAAAACTGAAAGTTCACAAATTAAGAGAAGTTTGTGATTTTTTCTCAAAAAAAAAGGCTCACATATTCATAAAAGTTCACAAATAATGAAAAAGTTCACGTGAAACAAAAGAAGTTCAAGAAAATTGAATAAAGTACACTAATTTGAGAAAAAAGTTCACAAATTTGAAAACAATTTCAGAAATGTTTTATAAAAGTTCATCGTTTTTGAAAAAAGTTCATTGAATTTGAAAAAAAATTCATCAGATTTGAAAAAAGTTTGTGAAAAAAGTTCATCGATTTTGAAAAAGTTCTTTGATTTGAAAAAAAATTCATCGAATTTCAAAAAAGTTCATCCAATTTAAAATAAGTTCATCGAATTTGGAAATAAGTTCATCGATTCTGAAAAAGTTCATAGATTCTAAGAAAAGCTCATCAAAATTTTAAAAAGTTCATCTATTTGGGAAAAATGTCGACGGATCTGAAAAGTTCATTGAACAAAGAGGAAGGAGATTTTTTTTTCCTGTTCGTACAAAGAAAAAAAACAGAAGAAAAAAACCATTTAGAATAATAAAAGGATGAAAAAAAAGGAAAAAAGAAATAGAAAAAAGGGAAAAGAGAAAGGACACTTGAATAAGCGGAAGAAGCACTACCTTTGCAGCAAACATGGGATGGTGGAATGGTTTGTGCTTCTCGTCACCAACGTGTATTTGAGGATCGAATCCCAGTTTCCTCGCTCCTTATTTTTTGGGTGTACAGGAGAAAAAAAAAGAAAATGGGCCAAGCCCAGCTAAAGAGGCGCCCGTTAGCAGAATACACGTTAACGGACGTCTGGAGCGCCAAATAGGAAATGCCGTCTGGCAGCCGGGCACCGAACATAGCCCACTCACACTTCAGAAAAAGAAGAAAATAAAGTTGCGTCCGCCAAGGCTCCAGCTCAACAATCGCTCAAAAGAAAAGTCAGAGTTCCACATACAGCTTCAGCACAAAAATCCCGGCGAGGTAACTCCTCCGCTCTGAGCTCTGACTAAATATAATGCCGGCAGCGTAAACCCGCGGCAAGTTTCGGCCTTGACTCTCGCGCCATTGTTTTCCCAACGCAAAGGTCAACTGCTGAAGCTCCAAGACGCCATCCATCATCCATGGCCACACGCAGCGCTACGTACAGCATGAAATGGACCGGCGAGGAAATTGGGCGGCAGCTCCATGTCTCCGCTGCTCAGGTCATAATGTTAACCCCAGGTTTTCCACCCGTATGACGCGCAGGAATCAATGCGGATCCCTGTCACCCGCGTACTTTGGCTAATCCGGCGACCAAGCACGGATACCAAATAGAGATGGACTGCCGCTCTCTGAAGTCCCTGTTCTAGAACTGACGACAGGACCGCAGCATATGGTGGTAGGAGTACTTTTTAAGAATTCGTTCATTTTATGAGATCAGAATGAATCGCTATCGACGGCTTTTTTTGTAGCTATATATAGGTCGGGTAAAGACGTCTGTTAATAAGTACTTATGCAGGAAAAATTCGTTGTGCTAGCGCCATGGATTCATATGGAAGACGAGTTTCTCTTATTCTGAAGAGGATATTATTTCAGAAAAACAACCAGAAGAAAAGGTTCCCTTTGTTAAGCGTCTTTCAGCGTGTCATCAAGTGGACCATGGCAACGTCAGAACAGCTAGCGACCTCCTTCGCTCTATCGGTTTGACTTTGCATCTTATATACAAGTCATTACGTCCCTTTTAACTGAATCCAAATCAGTAACCCAGCCAATATGCACTGACAAGTCTCGAAATAGGAAACACTACCAGTAGGCCGAGAGCGACACCATGTCTTGTCTTAATTTTAATAGACCAATTAGCTCAGCCTTGAATACTTTTACATGCAGCCTGATGCAGAGTTCTGGCCAGATGAACTGTTTCTGAATCAGTTGATGGTATCGTTTGACAAACAGGAGGAGGTTGGCATCACAGCTACTGCTCTTGGACAATCGACCGATTGTTTTCTCCTTGCTAGGCACTTTGAATGTGTTTCTTTAGGTATCTCAGATTCTCAGCATCTGTATACCCAGTGCATCTTTGGTACTGCATTCTCAAGAATCTTTATGAATCATTCGTAGGAGGGTTGCGGCCCCTGTTGGCTATTAATATCAATTATTATTCTGGCAATTGCTCAAAGTTTTGCACAGCAAAGCCGTGTTGACTTGGCATTAACATAACTACATTTGCCAATTGCGGGGTTACAGCAACACCATACCATTATATCAATGAGGTTCTATTCAGCATTCAGTAATGTCGAGCATCCAAGCTGCAGAAACTAATCGGAGCATCCAGTAGTGTCGAGCATCCAAGTTGCAGAAACTAATCGGAAAATGTCAAAATCAAAAATTGGAATAGCAGCTGGGGAGTGGCAGCAAAGGCTTCAGAAAAGCATGCATTCAACTGCTGGTTGTGTCTGTCAGGGTACACAAGGAACGGACAGCCCATGCCGAGATGCGTAGATTAGGATCCCGTTGCAGAAGATTTAATTGGGGCGATTCGTCATTAAGGGCCACTTGTCTTTAATTAGTGACCGAGCATCATCTAAGGTACGACGACGGCGGCGTGCAAACAATGCAGGCAGGAACGGAGCTGAAATGTACAGTCTCAGTTCACATGGCACACCAATCTTCTGTAACATAAAAGCTCTAGCGAATGGATGAGGAGGCCAAAAGAGGAACTCGTCTCGTACAATATATATTCCGGAGGCAAGATGCCATCGCCGGCGCTGCGCTCTATTCTAACGGAAACCTGCTGAACCACTAAAGCAAAGTCAGCGATCTCCTCGAACGGACAGACGGTTCTACGCGCGATCATATATCATACTCCCTCCGTTCCAAAATAGATGACCCAATTTTATACTAACGTTAGTATAAAGTTGGATCATCTATTTTAAAACGGAGGGAGTATAAACAAAACACAACATGGTTCAGATAACGGAAAAAGAAAGAGAAGAAACCCAGCGCACCGGATCATGCGAACTGCCAACAAAAGTCGAATTTCGCAACCGGAGATGCGACAGGTGGCCTATCTTACTCTGAATATACGCTCCAGGCTGCACACTGTTTTGTCGAAGAGCAGGGATGACTTAGTCTATTCTCGCAGGCGATGGGTTTAATTTAGTCTCTGATAGCGTCAGATGCGAGTGTGATTGGTAGGTGCATAAACAAAGTCGCCATGTTGGGCGCTGACCTTGCGATGAATCGATCCGACTGCGTCGGGTTTCCACGGGAGTTGCTTGCTGCATTTGGGGATCCTTTCTCTACGCGCCCTCCTGAGGCTGCCACCCCGGCGGGGAGCTTACGGCGATCTAGGTGGTTGCTAGCTGCCGGTAACATGATTTTCGCCATAAACTAGTGGCTGCCGGTAACATGTAAACACTTGACAACCACGATTATATACTTTAACTAAAATTGCATCGCGGTGTTTTACCACCAAGCTGGGCTACATGATTGGTGTTCGCATGGTTTGCGGCCGGAACAAGATTACAAGACCAGTTTTAAACACGGGTCCCATCGAAGATGATGATGAATCGGATTTTGATGAGCAGCAAAAATCGTACAATTTTAATCAGACAGCAGCGCTTGTACAAAATCTGAAGCGTCTTATTCATGTCTATAGGGGAATGGGCAACCAAATAAATTTGCTGCAAAACAAGAAGAAGAAAGATATAGAAATCTCTAGAAGCAGAACTGTGCGGCTGCCGGTTTTGCACGTCCATTGCGCACTTGAACGGACCAGATGAATAGTTTATCCGCCAACGAGATTGCTCGACTGCAAATGCTTTGTCTTTTATATATACAGACAAAACAAACAAACAAAAACGCAGCGAGACTGGATTCCAAAATAAATAAATGAAACAGAGAGCACTGTACAGTTGACCGGAGCAAAAAAGAACAGACTACAAATACAGGTGTTTGTGGACAGGATTCGTTCGGCGTGACATATTTTGTTTCACACCAAAAGTCCTCTTCAATTACGTCACATACATATTTGAATCTTCTGTGTTCAAATTGGGATATCGTGGTGAATCCAATCAAATGATTGATACATGATGGGATTATTTCTCAATTGGGACGCCAGCATGATTCAGTAAACATAGAAAACTAGTATTACTGTGTTACTCAATTGGGAGTATATCTTACACTATAAGGCTGGTCATAGTGGGGGAGTAACTTAGACTAGTGTCATGCATATAACACTAGTCTAAGTTACTACCTTCATAGTGCAAAGTAACATAGTAGTAGTGTTATAGATCGCTTCATTTATTAGCTCATAGACTCAATATTTCTTGGGAAGCGCTATGTGATGGTAACATAATATGTTACTCCAAACACCTTTCTCCTCATTAACTAGGTGCCACATAAGCAAACTTGTTTTGGGATGCGTTATGTTACTAGCTAAGTTACTCCCACTATGACTAGCCTAAGAGACTTTGTGTTGCATTTAGCCTCAGTAGCAATAAATTACTCCCTCCATCTGGACATATCGGTTGTAATAACATCTTATATTAGAGAATAGTAGCTAAGTAAAGATACAGGTTGTGGAGCTTCAAGAATGGCGAAGACACTAATAAATGCATCGCCCTTGGCAGGAACATCTCCTCCCGCTGAACCACCCCACTAACCTTCTAACCGATAGTTCGTTTTCAGCAGACATCAACTTTTAATTCCCATACCACAAATAGAGCATTTCTAACTGATCCCCCATCCGGTATTAGAGGAGGATAAATTCCATTTTTCTTTTTAACCGGCACCTAACCGAGCTCTTAAAACATTTATTAGGAAATTAAATTACTTTGCAGTGGCCGCGACTCTTAAAAATACTCGGCCGTCCTCCCATGGAGTAGATGGGTTGAGCAGTACAAGCAGTGGTGAAGCTTAGTATATATCTTGATGGGGCTATGCCCCCCCCGCCCACCCCCCTCCCAACTTAGGACAATTTTGTGAAGAAAATATTAAGTAGAGGGCCTAGCTGGAAGAAAAAAAAATAGTATTTTGCCCTCTCAAATGTTCACATTTTGTGCCCCCCCCCCCAAGGAATTCTATTGTAGCTCTGCCACTAAGTAGAAGGTTATGCATCTTTGCATGTTGTGGTTCTCTGTGTTAAGTTTGTAACCAAAAATTTGATACTTTTTAATTCCCTGGTCCATAGGAAATGAAGTTGGGAGCTTGAAAACAACATCTTAACAATTATGTAGCCTATAGATGGGTATATGTTTCAAAAACTTGCAGGTACAAACATCATCCCTCAAAAGTAAATCCACGGTTGAAAGAAAAACCAAATGAAAACCCTACAGTGTTAGACAATGGTGGAAAATATTTTTGGTTGCACCTATGCAAGTGGTTACAAAGGCCGAAGACAATAGAACATCTTAGACATGTGGGACCCTAGAAATGGAGTCGTAGTCTACCTCTTCGAAGATGTGTTCCATCATGCAAAGTTTGATGTTCAGTGGGTGACCCGGTTGAGTATCTAGGTACGATGCTAGAATTCCTTGGACAATCTCTAGTGTCAGATGTGTTCGGCCGTTTCGTTCAAAGAATAAAGGTTGATATTCCCCTTAAAAATAGGAGGAAAAGAAGATGAATGGTCATGAAACTAAAAGAGGCCAGAACACAGAACTTCCTAAAGGAACATGAATGTTGAGAGAGAGGGAGAGTGAGACTTGCAATAGACAAAACACCCAACGGAAACAGAGATGCAAGTGTGTGGTTTGAACTAATTGAATATCCTAAATGCTATTGATATGACAGTAGATAAACATTGATTTGGAGCGAACTCCCTCGGGTACATAAGATATCGCACGTGAATCTCGAAATGTTCGCTCCCACCACTCGGGAACGACTTAGAATATCTAAATGGTTCGATGGTTCGCTGCATAACCCCCCCCCCCCCCCCCCCTTAAAGAATGCCTAAATTTTATGTGTTTTTATTCATTTTCTAAATCCTGAACAAGTGAGCACGACAAATCATACTCCCTCCATCCTAAAATATATGACCATTTTTTCGGTTTGATAGCATGGTAAAGAGGGTGTTTGATAGCATGATAACTTTTGAGCGGTACTCCGAGGGTCCATTCGTCCTCTCGCGAAAGCCACCAACAACACACAATCGTTCGCTCAGGTTACCCTCCCGAGCGAACGTCTGCTAGCTATCGGCGCCTCTTTATATGTATTTAAGACAGGTCTCATCTCTAGAGGCAACAATAGAATATCTTACTCGAAATGTAAATCATGCCATAACTAACAAGATTCCATGGGCAGCACCACAATTGCAAAGCTGTAAACCCGAGATTCCCGGGCATTAATAACTGTCATCAAAGGTTAAAAGTTTCAAACGTACAGCCCAGTCCAACGTAAAAGAAATTTTCGAGTAACAGAAAGATACCTGAAAAGTGTAAAACAAGATTGCAAAAAACTAGCCAAGGATTTATGGGAATTTATACAGCCCCGAACCAACTCCAAAAACAATCCGAAATACTAGGAGTATCTGGTTATTGCCTCGTGCCAAACTCTCGACACACAAGTACACGATGGGACGGACGTCCTCCAGCTATGATCTCCAGAATCCAGAGATTCCGAAACGGCACCGCCCCTGATCCGAGACCACCACAGAAGATTCACTCCGGGCGGGCCCCGTTCTCCAGCCAGAAGCCAAAACAAAAACCATCGCCGCCACACGATATTCCCGAAAACAAAATCCCAACCGTCCGCCTATTTCGCGTGGCCACTTTTCTCCGTGCCTCGCCCGTCTCCTATAAATCAGACGCCACCGGCTGGTTCCCCCAGCCTCTCATCACGCCAATCCCGACTTCCCGATTCCGATCGCTGAACACCAACCACTTTCCTAAGCAGAGGGGCGCCGCGGATATGTCGGCGACGTGCGCGGCGGACTTGGGGCCGCTGCTGGGGGCGGCGGCGGCGAACGCCACGGACTACCTGTGCAACAGGTTCGCCGACACCACGTCGGCGGTGGACTCGACCTACCTGCTCTTCTCGGCCTACCTCGTCTTCGCCATGCAGCTCGGCTTCGCCATGCTCTGCGCCGGCTCCGTCCGGGCCAAGAACACCATGAACATCATGCTCACCAACGTGCTCGACGCCGCCGCCGGCGCGCTCTTCTACTACCTCTTCGGCTTCGCCTTCGCCTTCGGCACGCCCTCCAACGGCTTCATCGGCAAGCACTTCTTCGGCCTCAAGGACATGCCGCAGACCGGCTTCGACTACAGCTTCTTCCTCTTCCAGTGGGCCTTCGCCATCGCCGCCGCCGGCATCACCTCCGGCTCCATCGCCGAGAGGACGCAGTTCGTCGCCTACCTCATCTACTCGGCCTTCCTCACCGGCTTCGTCTACCCGGTCGTGTCCCACTGGATCTGGTCCGTCGACGGCTGGGCCTCCGCGGCCCGCACGTCCGGCCCGCTGCTCTTCAAGTCCGGCGTGATCGACTTCGCCGGCTCCGGCGTCGTGCACATGGTCGGCGGCATCGCCGGCTTCTGGGGCGCGCTCATCGAGGGGCCCCGCATCGGCCGGTTCGACCACGCCGGCCGCTCGGTGGCGCTCAAGGGCCACAGCGCGTCGCTCGTGGTGCTCGGGACCTTCCTGCTCTGGTTCGGCTGGTACGGGTTCAACCCGGGGTCCTTCGTCACCATCCTCAAGTCGTACGGGCCGCCCGGGAGCATCAACGGGCAGTGGTCGGGCGTGGGCCGCACCGCCGTGACGACCACGCTGGCGGGCAGCGTGGCGGCGCTCACGACGCTGTTCGGGAAGCGGCTCCAGACGGGGCACTGGAACGTGGTGGACGTCTGCAACGGCCTGCTCGGCGGGTTCGCGGCCATCACCGCCGGGTGCAGCGTGGTCGACCCGTGGGCCGCCGTCATCTGCGGCTTCGTCTCGGCGTGGGTGCTCATCGGCCTCAACGCGCTCGCGGGGCGCCTCAAGTACGACGACCCGCTGGAGGCCGCGCAGCTGCACGGCGGCTGCGGCGCGTGGGGGATCATCTTCACGGCGCTGTTCGCCAAGCAGAAGTACGTGGAGGAGATCTACGGCGCCGGCAGGCCGTACGGGCTGTTCCTGGGCGGCGGCGGGCGGCTGCTGGCGGCGCACATCGTGCAGATCCTCGTCATCGCCGGGTTCGTGAGCTGCACCATGGGCCCGCTCTTCTTCGCGCTCAAGAAGCTGGGCCTGCTCCGCATCTCGGCCGAGGACGAGATGGCCGGCATGGACCTGACCCGGCACGGCGGGTTCGCCTACGTCTACCACGACGACGACGAGCACGACAAGTCGGTTGGTGGCTTCATGCTCAGGTCGGCGCAGACCCGCGTCGAGCCGGCGGCGGCGGCCAACAGCCAGGTCTAACTAATCAAGCCGGAGTACGTAACAAGAAATTCAGTGGAAATCGCCTTTCTGTTCTCGCGCGTCATATCTCATATGTGATCCCGATCATCGGACGATGTTTTCCAGTACTGTTTGGGCCAATGCTTTGCCGCTCTTGTGTTTTCGCAAGATTGTAAAATTACATAGGACGAGGTTAAATTTCTTTTTCCTTTTTTGTGTACATGCGTGCGTTTAGGGAGGAAAAATGCGTGGTGTGTGGATGGAATCTGCAGGGCTGGGGTTTTTCTTTCTTGGTGATATCTTGTCATTTTTGTGGTGGAATTCTGTGATCATAAGGGTGTGGTCAAGATAGGTGGCTGTTGAAGGTTGAATTGTTGAGATTTGTCCTCTAGTACGGGCTACCCTCTCTATCAAAACTTTGGCGCGTTTTCTCGATTGAATGGCTTTAGTTTTGTGCGCTACGAATGTTCTGACGCTCTCTCTATATATATTATTTCGCGAAAGTTCTTTGTACTTTTCATTTTCATTTTGATTTTCAGTAAAAATACTAGGGGGTTGGTTCTTTGTGCACATTTATATTTAGTTTACACACGATGACTGACGGCTGCACCTACAAACAAAACACCTCACCAGAGTACTCTACCTACTACTCACTGTTTTAAATGAGCCGGCATAGACCAATATAGATTGGTCATGTAGAGACGCAGCAATCATATTCAAACCTTCCTTCGGGTTTGAGCCAGAAAAGAGGGATCAGAGGTAGTACAAAACTGTGCTACTAGTAGAAGCTCCTGTTGGTAGATGATACTTCCTCCGTTTTAAAATAGATGACCCAATTTTGAAACGGAGAGAGTAACTACTACTATTTCCTGTCTTCAATACTTGTGCTCGAACAAACTGAAAGCAGGCTCAATTATGCAGTACAAGTACAACATCACACATCTCCCTTTCAATAATCCTGCCAAATAAGACGCTTGGAGTTGGAAAGAGATTGGAGAGTGCTTGCGAGCTAGTTTCCTCACCAAGTTGCTGAGCCAGGACAACACAGGTCGCGCACACGTCGCATAAACAAAGCACTCCTATGTCACCGGGTGGACAGGGAGGAAAACATTAGTACTCCCTCCGTCCAGAAATACTCGTCGAATGAATGGACGTATCTAGAAGTATTTTAGTTCTAGATACATTCATTTTTATGCATTTCTTTGACGAGTATTTCCGGATGGAGGGAGTAGATGACTGTCACAGTGTCGCTCTATCGAGATTCTCTACCGCTAACGACCAAAGCCTGTGGATAAAACTCTCAATAACTTTTGAGTAATATAAATAGGAGAAAGTTCTCTGGCACGTCTCATTACCATAATCCAAAAGGCCAAAGACCATTTTGAGTTACCATAAACCCTTACAAACACCTGTTGCAAAAAATTTAAAAATACATCCAAATCCTTGAGGATGCCGAAATCCGCTTCTTCCTGCATCTATTGGCGATCATGCCATGTGGAAAGCTCGTTGCCGGCTCTAGCTTCCGTCTCAGTGGAATAGACTTGTTTAAACCTAAGAGTTCGTAAAAGTAGCGGTCAAGAAGTCATCGATAAGAAGACGCCAACTGCCGCGATCTGCATAGCAAATCGCCATCCCAGAGAAGAAAAATTCAGATAGGGTATATAGAATGCTCCAGTTCCGGCTAGACAAAGTTAGGGAACACCATTATCACACGCTCCCTGACGAGGCCAAGGCTAGCCCACCTTTGTGAGTCGGAAATGGTATCGGAGAATCAAGACACACACAACCACGTTGTCCGCTCCACAGGACAAGACTACCGAGATAAATCCACAAACTTTGCTAGACCCGAAAAATAGACCAAGGGATCCACCGTCTTCCACTCACCTCCTAATGAGGTGAAGAAGCATCATCAAAACGAGGAAGAGGATATCTCATTCCACGCCGACATAGACCAACATCTCCTCATCCATGAATGGAAACAAACCCTAACCTTACTACCACGGGGCCAAATCCCTGGCCCCCTAACCATCACCAAGCGATGGACGGAGGAAGAAGGGGGCCTTAGACTCACCATGGAGTAGGGTAAATCAGCCACCGCCACCGCGTGTTGCCTAGGTTAGGGAGCAAGAACGGAAATAATATCTGTAGCTGGAAGATGATTTCCATATAGAATCACGGAATACTTAGTTAAATGCGTAACTTATTTAGAACCACATTTGTAATACCAGTACTTCTTAAAATGCAAGGCATACGGTTATTGTCTTAAAATGGAGTATATTTCGTTAAGTTTATAGAAAAAAACGTGAATGACTATAGTTTGAAATCAATGTCGGTGAATCTGTCATGTAAAATATTTTTGTATTGCAATTATTTGGTATTCTAGATATTGATAATTTTTCCATGAATTTGGTCAAACTTGAAAAGTTTGATACTACAACATACAATTTACATGCCTTATGTTTTGGGGACACAGTGAGTGTATATTAATATGCAATCCAAATAAATGCCCTTTGCTTTCTTCAACTTTGTCAACATAGTTGTCCTTCTAACATTTTCAATGCATTATCAATCAACGTTTACCCGCAAAGAAAAATTCAACGTTTTTCATATTTTGATCATTGCAAAAAAAGCAAATTAATTCCGTTTGTACGTGCTTGCCCGCTTTAGGAAAACTAGCAATTTAATTATTTTATGAAGAAAAAGGGATAGACAGTTCCTAGGAAAAGGTAATATAGTCATTTCAGCCGAGAGCTGAGGCGTTACCGAACATGCCCTTAATTATTCTAACCAAATTTGAGAAGATATCTAATTTGAAACAGTGTGTGTACAAAACATGAATATTTTGTTTCTAACTTTGGATACACGAATTTAGTATATTTTATAACATCATCTTTTTTGGGTGGGAGAGGGGCAGGCGTAATGGACTTAATGGAAGAAACATATATAAAATGTTTTCTTAAAACAAAGACCAAATGCTCATGTTGCTTTCCCTATGGAGGTTTTTTTTTGCGGGAGCTCTATGGAGATGTTAACACGTCCTATAAATTTGACAAGCCAAATCTAGGATAGAGCCCCATAAAAAGGGGCAGACAGATTGAAACCCACCAAATTGCGACATACAGAAAATTTACTCAAATGATAATTGTTGTGGCACGAAGCACTCCAGCCATGACGATTTTTACAACTAAAATTGTCATGCGGAAAAACCCCCAAAAGAACTAAAAGTTGACATCTAAAAAGAAAGTTGCCATGCTTGACAACCAAAATTGTCATCCTCGCCTCGCTAAACTCGCCACCAAAAGCGTTCGGAGTTGCCATGCATGCGTGTCATACGTGTGACACTTATCATGGTCTAAAATTTAACAATCCGAAAGCAAACATTTTCTTTTGAGCGGGCAAAAGCAAACTTTCTTGTATAGATAATGTTTTACATATAATTTTCTTTGGGTAAAAGCTGCTTTGCACCATTTTTCAAATACGCACGGGTACAAAAAAGGACTAAAGTGTTATTTTCGAAAGCATTTTGGAGTGCTGATTTTTTTGCGACGACTTCCATGAATGTCTTTTCGAGATGAAATTTTATGGGCACGTAAATTTTTTGTCAATGTTTGTAGAAAAAAAAATCTATTTTTTGAAGGTTTTTCATTTTTCTTCTTCTGATTTTAATGTTCATCCCGAGCTCAAGAGCTCATATGAGCTCGGAAGCAGAAGATGCCTTTTGCATATATGAGCCCTAGTCACATCTATAATTCAACACCAGATGTATAGTAGACTTAACAGAAAAAAAGGGAATATGTATATCTTCTTTTGGAAAACAAAAGACTAAAGCCTCATGTTGCTTTCCCTATGGAGATGTTCTTCTTTTTTTTGCGGAAAAAATTCAAATCTATTCATCTTCAATCATGGCAGTACAACGAATACCAGAAATAAAAATTACATCTAGATTCGTAGACCACCTAGCGACGACTACAAGCACCGGCGAGCCGAGGCGCCGCCCGTCATCGCTCCTCCATCGCCGAGCCGGGCACAACTTGTTGTAGTAGACAATGGAAGTCGTCGTGCTAAGGCCCCATAGGACCAAAGACCCCGAACAGCAACCGCCGATGAAAAATAATGTAGATCGGAAGGATCCAAACCGAAGACACACGAACGTGAGATTTAACAACGATGAGATCCGAGCAAATCCACCAAAGATAGATCTGCCGGAGACACACCTCCACACGCCCACCAACGATGCTAAACGCATCCGAAACGGGGCTAGGCGGAGACCTTTATTCCATCTTCGTAGAGCCGCCGCCTCGCCTTCCCGAGTAGGACACAAACCCTAACAAGATTGAAAAATTGACTAAAAACGGAGCCCTCCGCCGCTTGCCAGATCCATCAGCGCCTCCATGGCCCTAGGGCCACCGGAGACGAGGCGGACCTGCGCCGGCGCCGGCGAGAGGCACGAACCCTAACTTTCTCTAACTTTCTTTCTTGGAGGAGGAGGATGAGCAACATAATCTTCCCTATGGAGATGTTAACGCGTCGTATACATTTTTTTTTGCGGGGAACGCGTCGTATAAATTTGACAAGCCAGGTCCTAGGATAGAGTCTGATAAAAGGGGGCAAGAGGCACCACATTGCTATAGAATTTAACAATCCGAAAGCAAACATTCTGGTACAGATAATGTATACATTGAATTGTCTTTGGGGTAAAAAAGCCGCTTGCACCGTTTTCCAAACCACGCACGGGTACGGAAAAGGACACTCGCGCACGCACTTCCCTCGACGCCGGAGCTCCTTTGGCTGATGTCACCAAGAGAGCCGCCGCACTAGCTCGTGCACCGTGGCCGCCGCGCCTACTGCTGCCTTTCCCGTCCGCGAGGGAGGCCGAGCCGGCCAATCGGCGCGCGCCGTGGTGCGCTCGCCATCCATCCAGACTTCTTTCTTCCCTTGGCGTAGCATTCGGATTACAACTCAGAGCAGACGGCAACAACACAAGGAGATGTTTATTACTAGCCGAAAAGGTGGTCGTGCCTTTGCCTTGGCGCGTTTCGGTGCTTCACGGGGATCCCGGGCCGGTCCAAAAGGCGACGGCGCGCACGCGAGGCACCAGTGGGGGGTGGCCAGTAAAATAGGCCTCCGTTTTGCCTTTGTCTTTTTTTTTTCTTCCCGGGGAGCCGATCGAATCACTCACTGGCTGTTGCGCGTTGGTTGCTGACAGCCAGTCGGGGGGCTGTGCTGGTGAGTTGGTGAGCGCGTATTTTTCTTCTCGGGCTCCGGCGATTGGCCAAATCTCTTCCATGCATGCATGCATGCCGCAGTGGTGGGATAAGCTTTTTAATTCACCGGCAAAATCTTGTCGTACCACAGCTCTCAAAACGGGAGAACTGTGATGCCTTGGTAAGATTCTCGTTCAACGGGAAAATCTACTCTACAGGCATTTGCCGTTGAAGCCAGCTGGATGGAAATGTGGCGGAAACGGGTGGGGAGCACTACTAGTATATTGGACATTTGGACTCTTGTACGGCTGTACCGTGCGTTATTGTTAGCCTCACTCGATCTCACTGTTCGTACACGATAAGGTTGGCCTCAGTAAACAACTCCTGTCTCCTGGCAATGGTGACTATAAGCAGTGGGATGACACCCCGCGTGATAGGTGAGCACGAACACTTTGCGCTCCAGAGTCGAGACCTCGTGGTTGGGCTGCCATGTGGCCAGTGTACTTATCATGTCGTCCTCCATGCATGGAATCAAAGGAGTCAAATTTTTGGGGTGGAGCGGCATGATGAGACAACACCGACGGCGTGGGAATCGGCGATGCATGCAGCACGAGCCCTTTGTTTAAAATTTCCTCTCTTTCTAGTGTAGCCGGACTGCTGGAGATCGTCTCACGTATACTCGTGTTGCCAACGTGCTGCTCAAAGGTTGGGAGGTCACATCCAGAAAGAGTCACGTTGGGAGAGCATAAGCCTTCTCAGATCTCAGCCACTCTCGGCCGTCGGATCGTTTACTTGATGCGTTTAGGACCATCGGATCTGGCTCCTGGAAGACCCTGGCCGTTGGATCAAAAAAAGTTACTGCTACAATGAATAGTTACCGTCTCATTCCTGCCACCTCCTGTAATTTCCTTGCCCCGCCGAGGGCATATTGGACATTTCAACTGCTTGAGAAAATATCTAATATCAACAGCGGTGAGACCTAGCGCTGGAACCCTCCCGCTCCTGCCCGCTCTCGCCTCTGCCCCGTCCGTGTCTCCTCTCCTCCTCCCGTCAACCACCTACCTAGCGCCGGATCTCCCGTCGAGCTCGCTCCTCGCCGTCGCTCTGAGCCGCCTCCTCCCTCCCCTTTTCGCGCCTCCCTCTTTCTCTCCCTCGAAACCCTAACCCGCGCCCCCCTCACTGCCCGTTGCGGTTGCCGCCGCCGCCTTCTCTCCTCTTCCTCCCGCACCTTCTGCCCGCTCTCGTCGATGCCCCACACCACCGTCATCTATCCGCGTCCTCTTCCTTCTTC
The DNA here is from genome assembly GCA_021605145.1 of Aegilops bicornis. Taxonomy (NCBI): domain Eukaryota; kingdom Viridiplantae; phylum Streptophyta; class Magnoliopsida; order Poales; family Poaceae; genus Aegilops; species Aegilops bicornis. The sequence continues at coordinate 631,600,581 of CM038670.1, forward strand.
TCCTCCTCACGGGCGACGACGGCAGGGCGGCAAGCGCGTTCGCCCGCCTCCGCTCCACGAGCCCTCCCGTCCTCGTCTGCGCCCTTCTCGCTTGAGGACCCCAGTCACCTCGGCCCGGCGTCCTACCGGGTCTGCTGCCGTCCTCCCTGCGTCGCCCTCGGCACGCTGCCTCCGCCCTCCACTTCGTTTCCTCCATGCTTCGATTTGGTACCTCCACTCGTCTCCATCTCTCCGCCTCTCACCCACCCCCTCGCCATGCGAGTGTGTGTGTGTGCAACGCTCGGTTTGGTCGGTCGCTGGTTCCTCCGAACAGTTGGTCCATCGGGCGCTGGGAGACCTTAGGGGTTAGGGACGGACCCAACGATGTGAGGGTTCGAGCAGTGGCGGTTGCGCCGCAACCTTTGCAAATACCTCGACTCAAAGAGTCCCCCAACTTGTTGGTGGTGGTGTTGGTGCAAGCTACATGATTAACCAGTTTGTGTGAACTTCCTTTGGATCAAAGAGGCCCTAGGTTGTCACATCTCTCACCGGCACCATAGATTCATGTCCTGCTTCTCTTTTCTCTTGATGATATGTCCTCTCTTTATGATGGTGATGTGTGTACATTCCGTTTTATGGGAAAGAGGTTATTCTCGGTGATGATAAGATTTCCTTTGTGCATTGTATATCCTCGGTCATCAATAGACACTGTGTCTTCTATCACAACTGGATGTTTCTCTCCTATCTCATGCCGATATATTGTTGGTTCACATGCTGCATTGTTGGTTCCGACATCTGGAATATATCATTGCAGGATGATTGTTGATGGGGTGCCGATACATGTGTGTGAACAACCTCATGTGATTGATGAAAGAGGGCGGTGGTCGACCACCTTGATGTCCATGCCAAGAAGGATTATATATGTTCGGTTTAGCATTTTGTTCATATGTATGCCATTCGATAATGGCTGCAGCTTTAGATTTGGATTCAGAGATACTGTAGGGTGTGCCCTATGTTGAATATTATAACTGTAGGAGCTTGCATTCAAGCTGATTTATTGTCTCGAAAAGTGGGCCTTGGGAGTTGTTAATTGACTAAACGTGTATCTTTTAGGAGTTGTTTTATTTGATGGTCCGGTAAATGACTTGCTTCCCGCAATGGTTAGTTGTTTTTATATTTTGTTATGGCTACTAGATGGGTGATTGCGATTGAGACTGTATTCAACTATTGATTTTCTTGATGTGACTGAATTTGGTATGAGGTGGTTTGTGTGTTTGGATGCTCTTCAACTTTTCTGGTTATACTAGATACTAATCTACAATTCTATATATGCCATGCTATTTGGCTATCCATTTTCTTGATCTACTTGAATTAGTCCTACAGAGATGTCTGATGTATGTGTGTGTGTGTGTGGGGCGGGGGGGGGGGGGGGTGGTATTAGGAGAAACAAGGGGGGTATGTTAGGAGAATTTCCTTCATTTCCATGGTTAATTAATCACAGGAGTATTCAAAAGCAGGCCATCATTGCTATTAGGAAATTCTAGGAGGTTCCGACAGTCTTTTTTGTTTGGTGTACGATGGTCACATTTGTATTGACATCAAAATTCAGATTTAATATGTATATTGGGAGACTTTACTTCTATGACTAGATCATGAATATCTTTTGATCTTCTAAGAAACAGTTCTCCTGGATATTCCAAGTTATACCTGCTCATACATCTGTTATATTACAAAATCATGAATATCTTTTGATCTTCTAAGAAATAGTTCACCACGTCAGCCCACTCCACATTGCATTGAACTATATGCAGTTTACTTTTATCATAAACCATGTGGCTTAAGTTAAGCTTGACGGGTCACTGATTACTTAGTATGGCAGCTCTTGCACAAAAAAATAGTATGGTAGCTTAGTATTTAGTGCTTACTGTATTAGTCAGTCAAGTATGCCGAATACCCTGTTTTGAAAGCACACGTCCCCTTTGGGACGTCTTTCCATCCTTTTGTACTCTATCTACCGTGTATGAACATTGTATCCTTTAATTTACCCTATATATGAACATTGCATCCTTCAAATGTGTTCTACTATCGTTCTCGTGGCTATGGAGATGTGTTGTACTACAGTTTTGGTATCCATCTATGGTGTCTTGCTTGTATTACATGTGAATGTTTCTTTCTTCTTTTATATTGTAATCCCGATTGAATATGAATGCTAAGCTTGGCTTTCTACTAACTCCATTGCTTGCATGGTCACATCGTTGGGACCGGCACCCTCGCACCAAGGTTTCTGATGCATTCAAACATCAATAATCAGCAGCGACCACAAAGGTGAGAGGTATGAAGTGGGTGGGTCACTATCTCCACACTTGGTCTTTCTATTTGACATCGCATAACATATGATTGACTTGTGTTTTTCAAATTTCTTTACCGAGTTAATTACATGGGGCTTCTATGTCTTTCCTACTTTATTGTCGGTATATGGATCGTTACTGTAGCCCTCTAATTTCCTTCAATTTTTGTAACTTGATGCCTTGAAAATAATAGTTAACTGCCAGATCTTATACCTGTATACACATTTCTCATAGAGATCATATAGATGACACGATTATTTCCAGAACATGCAACATGTATGTTTACTCTCCTGTCAACCATATCCTTGTATTTCTTATGCGCCTCTTAGAATTTGCATGACTTAGGTTTTACACATTCCTTTTAGGGCAGAAACTGTAATGTTTAGTTCTTATGATCGAGGCCAGGTTGATGAACTGGAACTTTCAATTTCCGATGCCGTGTGATTAAGATGGTGTGTATCAACTTTTTGCTAGAAACCGTGTTTGATTGCCTGCATGAAGTTACCTGTTACATTTGAATGTTCATTGCTACAGTTGTCTTTGTTAGGGTTATGCTTGTGTTTCCACTGGAAATAAGCATGAACTATATAATTAGTATTTTGCATTTTCTCGGAAAGGGTTGAAAGTAAGTTATGTGCTTCAAACGAATTAATGTCCAGTAATATTATGTGCGTAAGTATTGTTGTGGGGTTCCCGTGAGCTGCTATTGTTGCACTATGTCAGTCGACATTCTTCTTTGCCGTCTATGCTCTTCAGGCTCACTGGTTGTTTTAGGTCTTTCACTTCAGAATTATTAGTTTGATTGCCTAAAATTATGTCTCATGTTTCCACTCTTCTAAGTTAGGCCCTGTTTTACCTCTTTGCCTCTAGAATTTATTTTTCTCGATTCTCTCACGCTTCATTTATACCACTTGATCACTGCTCTAAAAAACTACCATATATTGTTTCTTCCAATTGGTCCCTGCTTATCCATTTTTTCTCATAGGGATGATATAGCTAAGTAGCTTATTTCGACAGCATCAACCATCTATGTTTATCGTGGTTGTACTTCTCTGAAGAATATTGTTCTATTTATCTGCTGCATTAATTGTATTATCATGATGAATCTCACTTTCCAGTTTATAATTATGTATGAAATATCACTACTTTATTGTTATGTTCTGTTTCTTTAATTTCATAGCCAATTAACTACAATTACTGAACTTGACATATGGTCATCCCATTATAAACACTAAAATGCACACAAGCGCTTCAACATTGGTCAAACAGTTCTGATTTAGACTCCTATTTATTCTTTCACTATGACAAACAGTCAGCCTACATCTCTTGCTTTCAACTATAAACCTTCTACCTTGTGCAAGGATATTTAGATTGTAGTTGGTAACTAATTATGCAAATTTGGTGATCTATCTGTCTGTTTGACTTTAGAGTAGTTTGAATTACTAGCCCATAATGTTCGCTGCATTGCAAAATTAACTTTTACACAAAAACTTGTTTTCAAAGTTAAGTTCTGACGATTTTGCATGCTCTAGTATATGGAGATCCCTGTCAGAAACCTTTAAAGCTATGTATATTTCAAATGCAGGTTCGTGCAAAACATCTGGTTGGTCTGGTTGCTGCCCGACATGACCTTCATGTTTGGTTGAGTTTCAAATCTAATGGGAAGAGATGTGGCTTTGTTCAAGATGTCGACAGCTCAATTTTTTTTCTGATTATAACAGTTTTGTTGTTTCTTGTGCTCGTATTTTTGAAGTACTTCCTTCTAAATTACTTCTATCATCGCATATTCAGGCCTTCTCACGAGCAAGCTTTGCAATTGCTGCAAGGGACCTTGGTTGGTGGTCAGAATGTTAGGATTTCATCGAGAAGAAGCCCTTCGAACAAATAAACTCAGGTTAATTTGCGTACCGAACTTCTATCCTGTCTTGAGTTGTATATATACTAGAGGTAAAATGGGTAATATATAACATGTGAACACTTTCAGCCTCAGGAAGCCAGTCAGTTGTATGTCCAGTTCTCCACTATAAAATTGTTTGTGCTCTGCCTGTTTTCGCCTCTTTCTTTGATATATAACAGTGCCTAGAACATAAACGATTGTGTTTCTATATTTACTTTCCCTTTAGAACAGTGGAAATTCATATTCTATTCAAAAGCACTTCATGTACATAGTCAAATGCTTAAGAAACAGTAGTATGCTAATTCACTTTTTATCTTCCTGGGGGTTCATATTCATTTGTAGTAACTAAAGAAGCTTGTGATATTGTTTTCATTAGCACAGTGCAAATCAAACCAAAAAAATACACATGTTTGCCCTTTGTAAAGAACTACTAATACTATATATGCTCTACTTTGTACAAAATCACATGTATATTATGCTTGCCCCTAAATTGTTGCTTTGTGCTGAAAAACTATTACTATATTATGCTTTGATCTGAGTTTTGGTGCTTAAATCAAGTATTTATGGAGACCATGCCCTTATGCGAGTCTTAAGACCTTGCTAGGTTGTTTTATTGTTGTGAAGGCATCATCATGGGTGATTTTTGTTACATTGCCTCCTTCACACTTACATCCACCATCAATCAGGCATTCCCTTTTTCCACGTAAAATCAAGTGAATGTTGTACTCCCAAACCAATTAGCACGTTTCGGTTTGATAAATACCATGCATTGATCCCTGCACTTTTGACAAATTTATATTCATGACATCTCCGGTTTACTCCCGCTCTCAATTTTTGTGCTTCTTGGATCTGGCAGCTTCATGGAGAAATGGAACCTATCATTATTTTGTCAGACTAAGTGTGGAGTTACTTGTGCAAGTTACACCGTCAGCAAACACATGAAGACCTGCATGCTATCATCGCAAGTGAGGATTTACGTGCTCTAAGTTAATTTGTTAGGGAGAAAACAAAGGTTTGTGTGCCTATTAGTAATTTTTTGTTTTATCATAGTGGGCACCTTATCTATCTATAACATGTGACCTGTTGAAAGATCGTGGATGTCGCCTAGAGGGGGGGGGGGGTGAATAAGCGTTTTAAAATAATTACGGTTTAGGCTAGAACAAATGTGGAATAAACCTAGCGGTTAATTTGTCAAGCACAACTAGGCTCACCTAAGTGCACGAACAACTTATGCTAAGCAAGATAAGCAACTATGTGATAGCAAGATATATGACAAAGAACAATATGGCTATCACAAAGTAAAGTGCATAAGTAAAGGGCTCGGATAAGAGATAACCGAGGCACGTGGAGACGATGATGTATCCCGAAGTTCACACCCTTGCGGATGCTAATCTCTGTTTGGAGCGTGTGGAGGCACAATGCTCCCCAAGAAGCCACTAGGGCCACCGTAATCTCCTCATGCCCTCGCACAATGCAAGATGCCGTGATTCCACTAAGCGACCCTTGAGGGCGGTCACCGAACCCGTACAAATGGCAACCCTTGGGGGCGGTCAACGAACCCGTAAACTTTGGCAACCCTTGGGGGCGGTCACCGGTACCCGTCAAATTGCTCGGGGCGATCTCCACAACCTAATTGGAGACCCCGACGCTTTCCCGGAGCTTTACACCACAATGATTGAGATCCAAACACCACAAAGGTTGGGGCTATCTCCCCAACGACACCACGAAGCTTCACCACAATGGAATATGGCTCCGAGGTGACCTCAACCGTATAGGGCGCCCAAGCACCCAAGAGGAACAAGCTCAAGGGTACCAAGCACCGAAGAGTAATAAGCTTCTCAACTTGTAACTTCCACGTATCACCGTGGAGAACTCAAACCGATGCACCAAATGCAATGGCAAGGGCACACGGAGTACCCAAGTCCTTCTCTCCCAAATCCCACCAAAGCAACTAATGCCAGGGAGGAAAGTGAGAGAAAGAACAAGAAGGAGAACACCAAGAACTCCAAGATCTAGATCCGAGGGTTCCCCTCACATAGAGGATAAAGTGATTGGTGGAAATGTGGATCTAGATCTCCTCTCTCTTTTTCCTCAAAAACTAGCAAGAATCCATGGAGGGATTGAGAGTTAGCAAGCTCGAAGAAGGTAAACAATGGGGGAAGAACACGAGCTCAAAGGATAAGGTTCATTGGGGAAGAAGACCCTTTTATAGGAGGGAAAAATCCAACCGTTATGTGCTCAAATTTCAAGACACGAAGCGGCATTATTACTCCACGAGCGGTACTACCGCTCGGGTGGAAGAAGCAGGGAAAAGGAGCAACGAAATATGAACCTTGGGGCGGTAGTACCGCATATAATCGGTACTACCGCACACGAGCAGAACTACCGCACACGAGCGGAACTACCGCTCCTACTGCCGCTACTACTGCCGCTCAACCCGACACGAGAAAACCACGTCTCGAGTCGAGGCGGTACCAGCATGGAACCGGAGCCGTACTACCGCTTATGGCCATGGGCGGTACTACTGCCGTGGGACAGCGGTACTACCGCTTGTGGCGATACGCGGTACTGCCGCTCCGGCCCAGCGGTACTACCGCTGGCGCCATCCTTATGCCACTTCCACGAAAATAGGTATACTCTAAGGAAAACCAGAACTGACATAACTTCTGCAAATGAGCTCTGAATTGAGCAAACTCAAGCTTGTTGGATAGAGGAAGACGAATAGCATCAAAACAGCGCAGGAGGTATGCCTAACAAGCAAAGGAGTGAAACCTCCAACAGAGAAGAACCGACATACCCTCCAACATCGAAAACATCATAGAAGATGCATGTGAACTCCGTTTTCAATGAACTTGAGCTTGTCATAAGAATGACCATAAGCTCCAAATCTCACAAGGAGAAGAACCAAACAAGAACCAATAAAGATGATACAAGGATGCAATGGTTTGAGCTCTCTACGAACGATACGATCAAGCAACTCATCGAGAGCCCCCCTTGATAGTACGGCAATCGATCCTATAACCCGGTCTCCCACAACTACCATGAGACCAGTAAAATAGAAAACCTATCAAGGGCAAACCTTTGCCTTGCGCATAGTCCACTTGAGCTGGATGATGACGATCTTGACTCCCTCAAGCTGGACAAACTTTCTTGAATACGATGGCTCGGTGAAGACTAGTAGATTGCTCCCCCATACTCCACTATGGGTGAGCCACTCTTCGACACATCTTCACAAGTCCATTGCCACCACAATGGACGGCAAGCTTCAAGCATATGATCTCTTCGTGATGATCCTACTTGAACTTGCACACCGCAACCTAAACCCACAAAGAACTCTCACGAAGACCATGGGTTAGTACACAAAGCGTATTTGACAATGCTTACCATACCATGGGGTCGCTTGATCCCTCTCGGTACATCTTCTGTGCTTTGTGTGTTGATCAACTTGATTCACTCTTTGACTTAGTCTTGATCAACCTTGAATCTTTCCAACTCTCTTCATTTGGATGATGTCTTGAAGGTAAACATGAATGATCACACACTCTTCTTCTTCAAGACATGCTTGCTATAAGCTCAACATTCATATGACCAATCTTCGGATAATCCCTTAATAGCACCTTGGTCATCACAAACTCTCCTTGAAACCAACAAATGGACTCCAAGAAAATCCTATGGACAAACCCTTCAAATATAACTCAAGGCAACCATTAGTCCATAGAGATAGTCATCAATTACCAAAACCAAACATGGGAGCACCGCATGTTCTTTCACCTGTGCAACTGCAAAGGTGTTGGGCGATAAAAATTCTGTATAACACATGTTCTTATACACTCTGCCTATGCTTAGTACAGAAACTATGCATAGCTGTTACTCTCTTTTTTATGGCCTTGTGTAGTATATATTGTAAATAAATTATCATGAACTATTGAGCCTTTCACTTTTTCTGTAACATACCGAACCTTTGCATTATTGCTTTCATTGTATAAACATACGAAATGCAAAATGTTTCATACCAGGTTGGATATGGCTGGGGCGGGTGGGGTGCGGCAAGCCGCACTTCCTATCTAGTTAGTATGATATGCCCATCCCAATGGGTGGTGAGCTGTGAGCAGTACTAGTTTGTACGTACTTATGCTTGAACACGGGTGGACGGTGCACGCAACTGACAAGCTAGCCGTGTGTTGGTTGAGATCCTCATACCACGTACTAGTACCATCATGATAATGATATGGATTGGGTCTGTCTAGGACACATCTAGATGTGATATGATTATATCACATCTAATATGATGTCCACTCTGTTTGTGGTCTATTTTTTTGTCCTAATTTTTTTGGTTCTTATTGTTGCATTATATTTATGGAAGCTTAGATGTGACATCATTAAAAAACATCTAGATGTGAATTAGACAAACTGATATGGATTATGCGGTCTATATGAAGTGCAATCTTTTGCTTGGGAGGAAAGTGAGGCCAGCGGATGTGCATTTTTAGTTATTAGAAAGAAACAAGTGTACTTTCCCAGATTCGCGAACATTGAATGAGATCAATTGATCTGTTGCTTGATCGCGGGACACTGTTTTATAGTACATGCGGTTCGTGGCAAGCGATGCTTATACGAACCGTCTCGTGCTTTTCTGGTACTAGTAAGTATGCACGTGCAACGCATGTTTCAACTAAAATACATTTTATTATGAAATATAAAAATTCTATCATCATATAAACATTCTAAAAAATTAGATAACTCATACGAAGAGCATATTGCTCCTAATTCTATCATCATATAGACCTTTTAGAGAAATTGATGCACCATGGCCACACCCCTGCGCCGGCAACCACTGTACCATAGATGTTTGTCTGCCAGACATCATTGTTCATACTGTATCACAGAAACAATTTCATAGCACGATCTATCTAAGATTTTTCATAACTGTATCCAAAATTAACTAAATATAAGGTATATTGTTTCCAATCAGAAAAATACCAATCCTATTTCCTTCTATTTGGTTCCTATGAAACGGACATTACAATAGGCACCGGAAATAAAATAAAATTGATATGCAAGTGTGCATAGAAATAAGTGGAATCCACATAAGCCGGTCAAATGACATAATTCATCTAAGTTGTAAGGTACAAGTTTGTGCACCATGAAAACCAGTCAGAGAACTAACTGACGGACAAACCAGATGTGCAAGCCTACTAAAGGTAGAACTACTCATAACCTGAACAATGTAGCTTATTTGTGGCCAATTAGTGTTCATCTTTCCATGGCCAGGTCCGTATTTGCGACTATTCATTTAGAACAACATGCTTCTCTTGTAAACTTTCACAATATGTACGGGTATGTCATGTGCCCACATAAATCCTGCAACAGGTTTTTAATCATTCTTAAAATTGCATGCAACTATTCAGGATTATAAGTTGAATAGGAAATATTCGAATCTGAGCCCGAGCTCATCTGCACCTGCGCTCACGAAAAAAATCAAAATAAATAATAGAAAAATTCAAAAAATTCCAAAAAAAATTCTGGTGGTGGACAATTTGATGCGTGAGGTGCGCTCCAATTTTCAAAACATTTGGAATTCCTGTGCAGCTCTCAGCAAAAAAGACAAATTGGAGGTCTGTAAAAATGTGTACCGTTCATATACTGTTCTGGTCTGATTTGTCTTTTTTGCTGAGAGCTGCACAGAAGTCCAAATGTTTTGAAAATTGGAGCGTACCTCACGCATCAAATTGTCTACCACCCAAATTCTTTTTGGAATTTTTTGAATTTTTCTGAAGTTTTTACGATTTTTTTTTGACCGGGTGTAGATGCACCCGGGCACCGAAACGCCGTTCTCGTTGAATAGCTCTTATATGAGACCCGAAAAAATATAATAGGAGCTAACATGGCAGCAAACACGGACTACATTTTATAAGCTACTCAAGAACACTCAACTCTTTCACGTCTATGAAACTAAAAAAAATTCTAAGCCATGATTAACTCCTAATTTCAACATGGTCTATCTGGTTATATCCTTCCCGGGCTTCACAACAGAAGATAATCTAGATCACGTACACGTACAGAAGAGCCAATATGCCTGATTGGTACTTCAGTTTAACATGAAGTTGTTTCATTGATGTACAACTATATATTGGTTGTGAGGGCACCCATTCCCGTTGAATGAGAATATGCAATCAAGTATGATCATGCACAGATGCATTACCGATGAGGTTAGTAAAATCCAGCATGATCCAACATAAGTGTTATTTTCATGAACATGCTTAGAAGCATATTATCATGGTGTATACATCTGTATGCTCCAAAAACTGAAATCAGATGTGCCATGGCACAGAAATGTCATAGTACGCCCCAAAAAATATTTTTCTTCTATACATGGACACAGAACAAGGTCTAATCAGAGATAACAAAACAAAAGCATCACAAAGTGCATACTTATTATCTTAACCATGAGACATCAATAATTACAAGCACCAAGAAAAGGGCAAATTTTCACCTTTGTACATATGTCAAGTGTGTAGTGCAGACTGCTGGGTGTTGCTCTCTCCTCGTGGCAAGCGATGCTTCTGCGAACCGTCTCGTGCTTTTCTGGTATAAGAAATGCGGAGCTAGGCAAAGAATGATCAAACGATCGATCACGTGGACACGCATGGAACTCCCGGAAATACCCAGGCGCGCACGTTTTGCCGCGCGATTCGCGCAGTAGTTCAATCCTGTATGAGGGGGTCGTAAAAAAGAAAATCTCTCAAAAAGTTTTAACTGCTAAGTTTAACCAGTTTCAGAGATATGAGATTAAGCAATTTTTCAGTCGGTCGTAGGCACAAAATAATTAATTTTTATCGACCGCTCGTGCTAAGTTTTAACATTAAAACTTAACATGTTTTTTAAAAGTCATCAAAATATATTCAAAATGGATCTTATTTAAAAGCACTGGTCACGAGAAACATGATTATGAAAGCATAATTTAATTTGAAATTTTGATTAGAAGATATTAAAACCTTGAAAATTGAAAACCAAAATAATGCTGGAATTTTATCTATTTATGTGCCAACTTAATAACTATTTCAGAAATTTCTAAATAAATCCTAGAGGCCCACTTAGACCATTTGTGCAAGGCAAGGGATACTACTAAAGTTTAGTCCCATGCTGCTAGTTTAGTGGGAGTTGGACCTCCTTATAAGGGAGGTTCTTTCCCCACTTGTATGAGCATGAGAACAAGACAGACATCCACGCGCGCTCCTCCTCCGCCGCCCGCCTCGCCACGCCACGCCACGCCTCGCCTCGTCACGACGCGCCGCGCCGCGGGTTGTGGGAATGAGCCGAGCCGATGTCTAAGCCGCAAAGTTCCTGAGCACTGCGCTGCTACTACGATCTTCCCCATCCCGACTTGCGGCGTGCATCGCAGGTCGGCACAGTAGGCCTACGAAACCGTTCCATACATTCTCATACTCTTCCTGTTAGAGGTTCTATCACAACTTCTTGCTCTAGTGTCGGTTCTAGTTCATATATGCAGATGCTATTTACCTTCTCACTGTCAAACTACATGACTTGTTTTATCTTTGCTATATTAGTCATGCTTTATCTAATATTTTTATTAATAAAATTATTCGGTAAATTGCTCATATTTCCAACAATCCAAAAACCTTATTATAGGCAATTTACCCCGAGTGATTTTGCTGCTTCCATGAAACCTCCTATGTTTGAGGGTATCCACTATAAGAGGTGACGCGTGAGAGCAGTCTTATGGTTTCAAACCATGAGTTGCTATGACGCCACTCTTGGCAAATCTGAAGGAGAGCTTGATGCTCAACAGGCACAAGCTTTTCAGAAAATGGATATTCTGTTTAAGGCTGCTCTCTTGAGTGTTCTTGGTGAGAACATAGTTGATGCTTATGCGTCAATTAATAATGGAAAATATATGTGGTATGCACTCGAGGCCAAGTTTGGGGTCTCGGATGCTGGCACTAAGCTGTACATCATGGAGCAATTCTATGATTACAGGATGACTAAAGAGCGTTGTGTGGTTGAGCAAGCTCATGAGATACAGTCATTTGCTAGAGAACTCGAGCACTTCAATTATATGCTACCGGACAAGTTTGTTGCCGGAGGTATCATCACTAAGCTTCCTCCTTCGTGGAGGAACTTTGCTACCTTACTGAAGCATAAGAGACAGGAGTTTTCCGTCCCGGATCTCATTGGCACTCTTGATGTGGAAGAAAAGGCGAGAGCAAAGGACACACGTGCTCGAGGTATTGAGGGAGGATCTAGTGCCAATCTGGTACAGAAGAAGAACTTTCAGCCCCACAAGTTCAAGAAAAAGGGCAAGTTTGATGGTAAAGCAAAGTTTGATGGGATGAACAAGGCTGTGCAACACACGAACTTCAAGAAGAAGAATGACAAGAAGAAAGGTGTTTGTCATGTGTGTGGGGATCCTGATCATTGGGCTCCTATTTGCCCTAATCGCTATGACAAGCGTCATCCTGAGAAAGGCGGCAAGACCGCTAATGTTGTCATTGTAGACACTGACATGAAGGATGTTGGGTACGATATATTTCCCACTATTCTTTCAGTATGTCATTCTCCTGATTGGTTGATTGACACGGGTGCTAATGTGCATGTATGTGGTGATATTTTCATGTTTTCATCTTATCAGACCGCGGGGACTTCAACTGTGCTAATGGGCAACGGTTCAAGTGCTTCTGTTCGTGGTGTTGGCACGGTCGATCTGAAGTTTACTTCGGGGAAGATCGTCTTGGTCAAGAACATGCATTATGTCCCTCCGTCAATAAAAATCTTGTTAGCGGATCTCTTACGTGTAGAGATGGCTACAAGCTTGTCTTTGAGTCGAATAAATTTGTAATATCCAAGTATGGAACCTTTGTTGGTAAAGGCTATGAGTCAGGAGGCCTGTTTCGTTTATCCTTATAAGACGTTTGCAATAAAGTTGTTAATTATATTTGCAACAATAGTGAATCAAATGTGTGGCATTCACGTCTTTTTCATGTTAACTTTGGTTGCATGTCGGGACTGGCGAAGTTGAACTTAATTCCTAGTTTCACCACTGTCAAGGGATCCAAGTGTCAAGTGTGTGTGCAAGCTAAGCAACCTCGTAAGTCTCATGTGACTGCGGAAACGATAAATCTTGCACCACTAGAACTCATACATTCAGATCTATGTGAAATGAATGGTGTTTTGACGAAAGGTGGAAAGAAATATTTCATGACGTTAATTGACGACTCCACTAGATACTGCCGTGTGTATCTTCTGAAATCTAAGGATGAGGCTTTGAACTTTTCAAGATCTGTAAAGTCAAGTGGAAAACCAACTTGATCGGAAAACCAAGAGGCTTAGGTCCGACTGTGGTGGAGAGAATTTTTCCAATGAATTTGATGCTTTTTGTGCGGAACATGGTATAATCCATAAGAGGACGCCTCCCTATTCACCTCAGTCAAATGGGGTGGCCGAAAGAAAGAACTGTACTCTAACAGATTTGGTTAACGCCATGTTAGACACATCGGGTCTCTCCAAGGCATGGTGGGGGGATGCGATATTGACTGCATGTCATGTCCTAAACCGAGTTCCCACAAAGAATAAAGAGATAACTCCATTCGAGGAATGGGAGAAGAAAAGACTAAAACTCTCTTATCTATGAACCTGGGGCTGTTTGGTGAAAGTCAATGTGCCAATTCCAAAGAAGTGCAAGCTTGGACCAAAGACCATGGATTGTGTTTTCCTGGGATATGCTTTTCATAGCATTGGTTATAGATTCTTGGTTGTAAAATCTGAGGTACCGACATGCATGTCGAATGCGATCATGGAGTCGAATGATGCGACTTTCTTTGAAGATATCTTTCCAATGAAGGATATGGCTACCTCATCTAATCAGGAGATGCCTAGTTCATCGAATCAGGAACCAGTTATAATTACCGAACCTGCCATTTCGATGGAACACTTTGAAAATGCTATGGAGGAGAACAATAAAGTTCCTACTAGGAGCAAGAGACAGAGGACTGCAATGTCCTTTGGTGATGATTTTCTTTTGTATCTCATAGATGATACTCCCAATTCTATTTCAGAGGCCTATGCGTCTGAAGATGCTGACTACTGGAAGGAAGTGGTTCGTAGCGAGATGGATTCTATCTTGGCGAATGAAACTTGGGAGATAACTGATCGTCCTTATGGGTGCAAACCTATAGGATGCAAATGGGTATTCAAGAAGAAGCTTAGGCCTGATGGTACTATTGAAAAGTACAAGGCTTGGCTCGTGGCTAAGGGTTATACCCAAAAGGAAGGTGAAGACTTCTTTGATACTTACTCACCTGTGGCTCGACTGATCACTATTCGAGTTCTACTTTCACTAGCTGCCTCACATGGTCTTCTCGTTCATCAAATGGATGTTAAGACTTCTTTCCTAAATGGAGAGTTGTACGAGGAAATTTATATGGAACAACCAGATGGGTTTGTACTAGATGGTCAGGAAGGAAAAATGTGCAAGTTGCTGAAGTCTTTGTATGGACTCAAGCAAGCACCCAAACAGTGGCATGAGAAGTTTGAAAGAACTTTAACAGCTGTAGGCTTTGTTGTAGACGAAGCTGACAAATGTGTGTACTATCGCCATGGTGGGGGCGAGGGAGCTATCCTTTGCTTGTATGTTGATGACATACTGATTTTCGGAACAAATCTGAATGTTATTAAGGAGGTTAATGATTTCCTACCTCGCTGTTTTGAGATGAAGGATTTAGGAGTGGCTGATGTCATTCTGAACATCAAGTTGTTGAGAGACGATGATGGTGGGATTACATTGCTTCAATCTCACTATGTGGAAAAGATCTTGAGTCGCTTTGGCTATAGTGACTGCAAGCCCTCTCCAACACCATATGATGCTAGCATGCTGCTTCGAAAGAATCGAAAAATTGCTAGAGATCAATTGAAGTGTTCTTGGATTATTGGCTCGCTTATGTACTTAGCCAGTGCTACAAGACCTGACATATCTTTTGTTGTTAGCAAACTGAGTCGGTTTGTCTCAAAACTAGGAGATGTGCATTGGAAAGTGATACGTCTCCAACGTATCTATAATTTTTGATTGCTCCATGCTATATTATCTACTGTTTTGGGCAACATTGGGCTTTATTTTCCACTTTTATATTACTTTTGGGACAAACTATTAACCGGAGGCCCAACCCAGATTTGTTGTTTTTTTGCCAATTTCAGTATTTCGAAGAAAAGGAATATCAAATGGAGTCAAAACGGAACGAAATCGACTAGAGAAGTTATTTTTTGGAAGGAAAGCTACAGGATGGACTTGGACCCCACGTCAAGGAAGGAACGAGGAAGCCACGAGGGTGGGGGGCGCGCCCACCCCCCTAGGGCGCGCCCCCTGCCTCGTGGGGCACTCGTGGCTCCCCTGACGTGCTGCTTCCGCCTATATAACTCCACGTACCCTAAAAACATCAAAAATCAAGATAGATCGGGAGTTCCGCCGCCGCAAGCCTCTGTAGCCACGAAAAACCAATCGGGGCCCTCTCCCCGCACCCTGCCGGAGGGGAACCCTCACCGGTGGCCATCTTCATCACCCCGGCGCTCTGCATGACGAGGAGGGAGTATTTCACCCTCGGGGCTGAGGGTATGTACCAGTAGCTATGTGTTTGATCTCTCTCTCTCTCTCTCTCATGTTCTTGATTTGGCACGATCTTGATGTATCGCGAGCTTTGCTATTATAGTTGGATCTTATGTTTCTTCTCCCCCTCTACTCTCTTGTAATGAATTGAGTTTTCCCCTTGAAGTAATCTTATCGGATTGAGTATTTAAAGATTTGAGAACACTTGATATATGTCTTGCCGTGCGTATATGTGGTGACAATGGGATATCACGTGATTCACTTGATGTATGTTTTGGTGATCAACTTGCGGGTTCCGCCCATGAACCTATGCATAGGGGTTGGCACACGTTTTTCGCCGTGATTCTCCGGTAGAAACTTTGGGAACTCTTTGAGGTTCTATGTGTTGGTTGAATAGATGAATCTGAGATTGTGTGATGCATATCGTATAATCATACCCACGGATACTTGAGGTGACATTGGAGTATCTAGGTGACATTAGGTTTTGGTTGATTTGTGTCTTAAGGTGTTATTCTAGTACGAACTCTAGGGCTGTTTGTGACACTTACAGAAATAGCCCAACGGATTGATTGGAAAGAATAACGTTGAGGTGGTTTCGTACCCTACCATAATCTGTTCGTTTGTTTTCTGCTATTAGTGACTTTGGAGTGACTCTTTGTTGCATGCTGAGGAATAGTTATACGATCCAATTATGTTATTATTGTTGAGATAACTTGCACTAGTGAAAGTATGAACCCTAGGCCTTGTTTCCTATCATTGCAATACCGTTTACGCTCACTTTATTCATTAGTTACCTTGTTGTTTTTATATTTTCAGATTACAAAAACCTATATCTACCATCCATATTGCACTTGTATCACCATCTCTTCGCCGAACTAGTGCACCTATACAATTTACCATTGTATTGGGTGTGTTGGGGACACAAGAGACTCTTTGTTATTTGGTTGAAGGGTTGCTTGAGAGAGACCATCTTCAACCTACGCTTCCCACGGATTGATAAACTTTAGGTCATCCACTTGAGGGAAATTTGCTACTGTCCTACAAACCTCTGCAGTTGGAGGCCCAACAACATCTACAAGGAGAAGGTTGCGTCGTAGACATCAAGCTCTTTTCTGGCGCCGTTTCCGGGGAGGCTGGTAAGCGGCACTCACACCCCGTCAACTAAGCTCTTTTAAAGGCGCCGTTGTCGGGAGGTTAGTGCTTGAAGGTATATCTTTAGATCTTGCAATCGAATCTTTTTGTTTCTTGTTTTAGCACTAGTTTAGTCTATAAAAAAAACTACAAAAAAATGGAGTTGAGTTTGTCTCATTTACTCCATCTTTTTAATATCTTTTGTGAGAATGATGGGAAGGAAAATTGTGCTCAAGTGCTAGAAGAAGAATTACATATAATGCTTGGAATGAAATATGTGAATGATGAGCATGATTGCAATGTTGTTAGTATGAATTCCTTGAATATCCATGATGCTAATGATATGCAAAGCCACAAGCTTGGGGAAGCTATGTTTGATGAAGATGATATTATTTGTCCCCCAAGCTTTGATGAGCAAATTTACTATGATGAAAGCATGCCTCCTATCTATGATGATTATTGTGATGACACGTATGCTTTAAAGAATAATTATAACCATGAAACTTGTCATCTTGATCTTAATTTTCAATCACATGATATTTGTTTTGTTGAGTTTGTTCCCACTATTCTGAATGAGAAGAATTTTGCTTGTGTGGAGAGTAGTAAATTTTTTATGCAAGTAGATCATGAAAATAATGCTTTAGGTGATGGTTATATTGTTTAATTCATTCATGATGCTACTGAAAATTATTATGAGGGAGGAATGTATGCTTGTAGGAATTGCAATAATATCAAGTTTCCTCTCTATGTGCTTAAAATCTTGAAGTTATGCTTGTTTTGCCTTCCTATGCTAGTTGATTATTGTTCCCATAAGTTGTTTGCTCACAAAATACCTATGAATAGGAAGTGGGTTAGACTTAAATGTGCTAGTCATATTCTTCATGATGCTCTCTTTATGTTTCAATTCTTATCTTTTATGTGACCATCATTGAAATCATCATGCCTAGCTAGGGGCATTAAACGATAGCGCTTGTTGGGAGGCAACCCAAATTTATTTTAGTTTCTTTCTTTTTGGTTCTGTTTAGTAATAAATAATATATCTAGAATATGGTTAGATGTGGTTTTATGTTTTAATTAGTGTTTGTGCCAAGTAGAACCTTTGGGAAGACTTGGGTAAAGTCTTTATGATCATGCTGTAAAAAAACAGAAACTTTAGCGCTCACGAGATTAGCTAGAAATTTTTACTGGAGAGTGCTATTTAGTTTATTATTTTTGAAGATGATTACTAGTCAAATTCCTCAGGTCCAGAAATTTATTTTAGAATTTTTGGAGTTCCAGAAGTTTGCATTAGTTACAGATTACTACAGACTGTTCTGTTTTTGACAGATTCTGTTTTTCGTGTGTTGTTTGCTTATTTTGATGAATCTATGGCTAGTAAAATAGTTTATAAACCATATAGAAGTTGGAATACAGTAGGTTTAACACCAATTCAAATAAATAATGAGTTAATTACAGTAGCTTGAAGTGGTGTTTTGTTTTCTTTCGCTAACGGAGCTCACGAGTTTTCTGTTAAGTTTCGTGTTGTGAAGTTTTCAGGTTTTGGGTAAAGCTTCGATAGACTATGGAATAAGGAGTGGAAAGAGCCTAAGCTTGGGGATTACCAAGGCACCCCAAGGTAATATTCAAGGATAACCAAGCGTCTAAGCTTGGGGATGCCCCGGAAGGCACCCCCTCTTTCGTCTTCTTTCATCGGTAACTGATACGTCTCCAACATATCTATAATTTATGAAGCATTCATGCTACATTATTATGTGTTTTGAATGATTATGGGCTTTATTATACACTTTTATATTACTTTTGGGACTAACCTATTAACCGGAGGCCCAGCCCATATTGCTGTTTTATTGCCTGTTTCAGTATTTCGAAGAAAAGGAATATCAAACGGAGTCCAAACGGAATGAAACCTTCGGCATCGTGATTTTTTGGAAGAATATCATCCTGGAGGCTTGGAGATCAAGTCAGAAGACCCTCGAGGAGCCCAGGAGATAGGCCCCCCCCCCCTACAGGGCGCGGCCCCTTGTCTCGTGGACCCCTCAAGCACCCCCCGGCCGACTTCTTTCGCCTATATAACCCTACATACCCTAAAACCAGCAGAAACGAAGATAGATCGGGAGTTCCGCCGCTGCAAGCCTCTTTAGCCACCAAAAACCTCTCGGGAGTCCGTTCCGGCACCCTGCCGGAGGGGGATCCCATCACCGGTGGCCATCTTCATCATCGCGGCGCTCTCCATGACGAGGAGGGAGTAGTTCACCCTCGGGGCCGAGGGTATGTACCAGTAGCTATATGTTTGATCTCTCTCTCTCTCTTGTGTTCTCTCTCATGTTCCCTCTATGGCACGATCTTGATGTATCCCGAGCTTTGCTATTGTAGTTGGATCTTATGATGTTTCTCCCCTCTACTCTCTTGTGATGAATTGAGTTTCCCCTTTTGAGTTATCTTATCGGATTGAGTCTTTATTTGAGAACACTTGATGTATGTCTTGCCGTGTTTATCTGTGGTGACAATGGGATATCATGTGCCTCTTGATGTATGTTTTGGTGACCAACTTGCGGGTTCCGCCCATGAACCTATGCATAGGGGTTGGCACACGTTCTTGACTCTCCGGTAGAAACTTTGGGGCACTCTTTGAAGTACTTTGTGTTGGTTGGATGAATCTGAGATTGTGTGATGCATATCGTATAATCATGCCCACGGATACTTGAGGTGACAATGGAGTATCTAGGTGACATTAGGGTTTTGGTTGATTTGTGTCTTAAGGTGTTATTCTAGTACGAACTCTTTTATAGATCAATCCGAAAGAATAACTTTGAGGTGGTTTCGTACCCTACCATAATCTCTACGTTTGTTCTCCGCTATTAGTGGCTTTGGAGTGACTCTTTGTTGCATGTTGAGGGCTTGTTATATGATCTACCTATGTTATTATAGTTGAGAGAACTTGCACTAGTGAAAGTATGAACCCTAGGCCTTGTTTCCTACCATTGCAATACCGTTTACGCTCACTTTTATCGCCCGCTACCTTGCTGTTTTTATAATTTCAGATTACAAAAACCTTTATCTACCATCCATATTGCACTTGTATCACCATCTCTTCGCCGAACTAGTGCACATATACAATTTACCATTGTATTGGGTGTGTTGGGGACACAAGAGACTCTTTGTTATTTGGTTGAAGGGTTGCTTGAGAGAGACCATCTTCAACCTACGCTTCCCACGGATTGATAAACCTTAGGTCATCCACTTGAGGGAAATTTGCTACTGTCCTACAAACCTGTGCACTTGCAGGCCCAACAATGTCTACAAGAAGAAGGTCGTGTAATAGACATCAAGATCTTTTTCCGCGCCGTTGTCATGAGGTGAGTGCTTGAAGGTATATCTTTAGATCTTGCAATCGAATCTTTTTTGTTTCTTGTTTTATCACTAGTTTAGTTTATAAAAGAAAACTACAAAAGAATAGAGTTAAGTTTGTCTCATACGCTTCATCTTTTTAATATCTTTCGTGAGTTTGATGGAAAGGAAAATTGTGCTCAAGTGCTAGAGGAAGAGTGCATTAAAATGCTTGATACTGAATCTTTGAATGATGAGCATGATCGCAATGTTGTTAGTATAAACTCCTTGAATATCCATAGTATTAATGATGATTGCTCTAGTCATGATGAAAATATCTCTGATGAGCATGTCAACTTTTGTGGAGTGCATGTTTGCATGAACACACCAAATAGAGAAGATATTTATTGCAAGAGGCATAAGCATTTAGAAACTAAATGGTTGCAAGAAAGGCTAGATGTGAGTGCTGAAAATTTAAAATTCCTTTGTCGTACTTGTGAACTTTGCAATGAACGTGGTCATTTACATCTCCAATGCAAATTGTTTCATGACCGAATCGTGTCCAAAAATTGTGATGATTTGATCGCCCTTGAACATTATAATGAACTTAGTTTGCTTTTGGGTTATGAAGAGTTGAAACGTTTAACTAAGCCTATTCCTGAATTTAATCTTGAGCATTTCCTTGATATTGATTTAGAAAAGATTTATATGTTTTGTGCGGAGAATTTCATTGAAAATCCTTATATTGCCAATTACCTAAAGAAAAGAAAGCAAATAGAAGATGATGAGAATACTCTTTGAGCGGAAGGACTTCCCAATATCCTCCTATTATTTCTTATGATGAATCGTGTAACGAGGAGGAGCTTTCTATTCAACCAATCTCGTCAATAAGGAGCTCAAAGAGGAAGGTTGAACCCACACATAATGTGAAGAAGAAAAAGAAAAGAAGGAGCAACAAAGGTAGAAAGCTATCCCTCCCAAATGATGTTGCTCCTACTACTCATTGTGATGATGATAATTGCTTTACTATTGGTGCTATCCATACACTACAAAAATATACACTTTCGTGATGATACGTGTTTGTCACAGTAGGTCGCGTTTTTTGTCATGCATGTATATCCATGACAAATTTATGACAGAATCAAGATAGTCATACCTGTGCTGTCGTAGAAGTGTTCCATGACATTACCAAAATTATCATCACGGAAGTGTCCACTTCCATGACGATAAATCGCGCGTCACAGAAGTGTTTTCGTCAAGGGTGACCGACACGTGGCATCCACCGTAACGGAACGCCGTTAAGCTATCGGGTCGGATTTTGGATTCGATAACCCGTTAATGTACCCGACCAATGGGAAATTTCCACGTGTAAAATCATCATTGGCTGGAGGAAACACGTGTCGGCTCATCCTTGGGATAGATGTCATCCACTCATTGGATAGAAGGCGCCTATGATACGTCGACACGTGGCACGACCCATCAAGTTTAAATGGGCCGGCCCAACTAAAGGCCCACAAGATTTTGCGTCCCATAATGGGCCGGCCCAGTTAAAGGCCCACGAGATTTTGCGGACTATAATGGGCTGGCCCAGCTAAAGGCCCACAAGATTTCGCGGGCCATATTAGGCCGGCCCAGTAAAGGCCCACAAGATTTTTGTGTGCCATAATGGGCCGGCCCAGGTAAAGGCCCACAAAATTCTTACGGATCATAATGGGCCAGCCCAGCTAAAGGCCCAAGAGATTTCGCCGACATTAATGGGCCGGCCCAGCTGTAGGCCCACAAGATTTTGAGGACCCTAGTAGGCCAGCCCATTAACTGGCTGCCATGATTTGGGCCAAATGCCGGCCCATATTTGATCCGGTCCAATAATGGCCTGCCACGTTCCGGGCCTAATAATGGCCCATATAAGATCCGGCCCGTTAAAAACCTCCCACTTTCTGGGCCAAATCACGGCCCAGATCAGGTCTGGCCCTTTAAGAGGCTTTGGGCTCAATTATGGCCCATATCAGATTCGGCCCGTTGACTGGACTCTATGCTTTTGGGCCCACTTGCTAAAGGCCCATTTAGTAATTGACCTGATATTAGTTTCGCCTATTAAGGGCCCATTTAACATTTCGCCCTATATTAATTTCGCCTGTTAAAACCCGTCATATAGTTGGGCCTAACTACGGCCGGTTTGCATCCGCCTTTCATGACCGATATCTGATTGGGCCAAACAAGGACCGAGACAACTCGCTCGTTAAAAGACCATGAATTGATTCGCACAATCATGGGCCGGGTCCATTTCGGCTCTTTGCCGCCCGTGAGCTATTCAAAGCATGTTTCGTGTCCAGCCTACTTCTCACTTTCTCCTAAAGCCCATTGAGTTTTCTTGCGAAAAGAGGGCCAGGAGTTACTCGGCCTATTAAAGGCCCGAATCTACTAGTGGGCCAGTTTGACGGGGCCGATGATGCTGATCATACATCATGATTGCATGATGGCCCGGTTATGTACCGTAATTTTACGGTTTGGCCGGTTTATCATAAGACATGATATATATACAAGAAAATAACTGCAGCATCGTGAATAAGAAAAAACCTAGACTATACAATAAAGAAATTACGGCATATTACATCCACTTTGGGCATCAAAGTTCGCCACTATGATAATAAAGCACAAGCAGACATAGATTACATACCTTTGGGCATCAAAGATCGCCACCAAAGTGCAAATAAACACGCCGACAAAATAATATACAAAACCGACAGACTTCAATAGAGTTGAAGAAAGGTTAGCCTCATTGGGAGCTGCATAGCAAGCAACCGAAAGCAAGATGATGAGACTGCACTTGTTCAACACTTATATCTTCCTCACTTTGAAAGATAAACAAGCAGACAGATGACAGGTTTTGCACATAAAAGTACCAATGCTGACAATTCATCACATTTCTTACTGTAGAATAAAGTGACACGGTTTAATTTTGCATTAACTCAATATGGTATTGTTCAGGTCAAGACATGGCAGGAAATGACATTGTGAAGGAGTTAGCAGCTTCACGACACCACTGGATTACAGATCAAGAACTCATAAGTATCAATGGTTAGTGTGCTGTCAATTTATCCCATTTCAAATTGGAAAATAAAGAGACGGTTTAAATAATACTCCCTCCGTCCGGAATTGCTTGTGATCAAAATGGATGTGTCTAGAACTAAAATACATCTAGATACATCCATTTCAATGACAAGTATTTTCGGACGGAGGGAGTAGTAGATTTTTTTTTGCGGGTGATATGACATTGTTCATAGTTAAGACATTGCGAGAATATGACATTGTGTCAGTAGTGGGTAGGTTCACCACACCACTGGATTACGGATGAAGAACGAAGCATACATGCGAGGCAAAATAAGATCACTTGCTCTGTATAGTTTATTTTACATGGTATGAAGAAGGAACTTGGTTGTACAACTAAAAACTTAAATTGAGAAGGACAAACTTTTGTTTATGAACTACATAATAAACTTTAAACATGCAATTCGATGCAAACACCAAAAATAAACAGCTGTTGCAGTCATGCCTAACCAAATATACACAACAAAGTTTGGCTTGAGAAGGACAAACTTACATTACGGTGAAGACAAACTCTATAAAGCCCTTGTCCATGCTGATGGGGGGGCAATTCAAGACGTTTAGCACAGAATGTTCTTCATAAGCATTCCCTTTATTCTACATTTTGCTAAGAGTAAATATAGATGTGATAATATACGCAAAAATGGAGAATATTTAAGATAAGATGAAGAGTGATGCTACATAACCAAGTAGCTATAAATGTATGTGCAGCGATACAGGAAAAAGGCACAACCAAGACCAATGCATTAAACTTCTTGATACCAACCTTATGGTAAGAGTAAATATAGATCCGATGTGTAGAAAATGGAGGGCAAAGGAAAATAAGCTGCAGAGTGATGGTACATGAACAACTACCTGTCAATATAAGTACACTGATAAAGGACAACATGTACTTACAAGAACAATGCAGAGTTAAAAAATTCATTGGCATTGGACATATTCTACACTAATGTAACCATTCATACAGATCAGATGATTTGGAGCGAACAATTGATAACCAAGCTATCATGCATACTGCTATCACATAATGAACCAGGTATGTATGCAAGTACAGTGATACAGGACAACAGGTACTAACAAGAGCAAAGCAGCGGGCAGCATATTTGCGATATCCTGTCGTTCTTTTCAAACCGGAATTCTTCTTCGAGCAGATTTCCTGCAAAAAAAGATCCGTAAGGCACATGCGGAAAAGTAGAAGTTCAAATTGTCATGTGATTTCATAGACAATACCTAATCCTGGGAACGAGACCAGTGCATAACAAGGTTTTTCTATTCAATGTATTCTAAATTTAGCACATGAGACTTCACCGGAAATTCGTTTATAGACTTGCCATCAAAGTGTGATTTCCTCAGGTAACACCGATCTTTGCTGCAATGCTTCCTTGAAAAGCACAAGCAAGCTTTGCTCGTCATGACTATCCAGATTGACCCTCACCTAGTTACAACAATGTAATGTAAATCATTGATGTGTTCGATCAGCAGAAAACAGGAAAATAATAACCATGAATAATAGCACTTACACGTAAGTTGGACACAAGATGTGAAAATGGTGTTTGTCTTCACTATAATCTTCCCATGATGGGAATATATGCATGTAGTCCCTAACAACATTGAAAGCATTGTCTTTTAAACTGGGAATAAATGGAATGGGGTTCCAATCTGCAGGAATTGCCCGTCTCTGCAGTTGGGATAAGTCTTCGGCCGGTGGACTTGCTGTACTTTTTGCTGGAGTGAGATTTTTACGTAATGCAATTTGGTGCTATGGCAAATGAAATCGGTATACCTTTTCTTTGGAGTGCAGGTCCTGTGTGGTGGGGCTAGTGGTGTGGCCAGTGAAGTATGGGTACAGTCTGCTGGAGTCGGTCCTATGTTTTGTGTCACTGGTTGTACAACCAATATAAGTGGGACGCTGTTTGATTTCTCCGTCACCACCACGTTTTCAAGGACTTTGCTGGTGCTCCTTCAGGTTCGGCAATCATCCTCTTCCTTTTTGATGTCTGATGCACAAGAACAAAATTTGAGTGGAAAAACATGGTATGACGACAGATGGAATATGTATTGATAATGGATGGGCATGGCATCTTGAGTTATATGATGAGTAAACTAAGCAGATGGTGGTGCAACAAAGTAGAAGAAATGCAAGACAACATATGCAAGATACGCACAATTAATAAAACCTTGCCAAATTAGAACAGACACATTGATGGGTGAACAGGACAAGCCATCTGCCTTTGACTCCTCGAGGTTAGAATAGTCATTAGGATGATATTCTGAACAAGAATCAACAGTGGGGAGCGTCACGAGTTTCATTGCTTCGAATGGCACTCAATGCCTTGGTGCCAATTTTGTAAGTCATTACAGGTGTTCCACAATATTCTTCTAATGCGCCGGATTACGATATTCACCGGTAATTGCGTATAATATCTGAGAACCATGAAAACATAAATAGTTGTGAGATTATCTTTGTAATGCAGATGATATTTTAATATAGGGGCGCCCCTGTAAGCACTTATGTGCTATCACTGGTTTCTGATGAGAGAGCTCATGTCTGCTGTAATATCGTGCGTGCATTTATATAATCTGGCACAAGTACACAAAAAATAGGCTCCAGAAGTAAGGATAGCTGGCAGATGATAGGTTCATAATATATCAGTATACGAGTTTATTGCCAAACCATGATAACAAGAGCACACAACAACTAGGCAGATCATAGTGTACATAACAGGGGTACACCATAACCACGATACATAAATCGGGAAAGTGGAACTGGCTTGAAAATACGGTGTTGTATTGCCGCTAGTAATTGAAAGCCTATCGATCATGTACAGGCCAGCACTATCGAACATGGTAAAGAAGAGCAAGCATATTCTGGATAATAAAATGTTGGTTGCACAGTGCCCACACAAGATGAACCAGAGCGCATTAAGAATGCAACTCCACTCTCTCGACCATTTCAGGCGGTTGGATGAAGATCATACGTCTCCTAACCCTTCTTCTTCCTCGTCTCTTAATTCTTCCTATACAGAACACGGCACGGGCCGCCGGCCTGACCACCGGCCCCCACCGCCTGTGTTCCTCCGCCACCCCCACCCCCACCCGCATTGAGTTTTCTTTATTCGGCGAGGCCCCACAACCACCCGAGCCCCTTGGATCGCACCGGCGAACTCCGGCGAGCTCTGAAAAATCGACTGACCCAATTTTCAAATTTAGTCTACTGCGATTTAACTAGTGTGGAATATAAAAGGGGAAAACCATAAGCATTGGGAGTATAGTGTTGAGCATGCCATGGCGGATCTGAAGATGCAAACCGGACAAAGGAAACTTCGCAACCAAGACAAGAAATCAGAGTAAAGCAGTGGCGATCTATTTTCTTGCTGCGATAAATAAGTTGAGCAGAATCTGAAGAGTACCGCCTCTAGTGCGGCGCGATGTCTGATCTGCTGAGAATTTGTGGTGCTGCGGTAGAGATGGCTATCGGTGGCGTGGAAGCAGATCTAGGAGGGTAGACGGTGGCGGCGGGCGTGGTGGGACGAGGCGGTCAGAGGAGCGGCGCCGACAAGGTGGACAAGCGGGGATGAAGCGAGAGGACGGGATGCAAGGATCCCGGTCGAAGGCATGGATGAGAGAGGTCGATCTCTTGTAATGGACGGCGGCATCGGGTATCAGCTCGGCATGGTGGAGGAGGACGGCGGTGGATGTGGTGGCGGACGGCGGACGAAGGAGGTGGGGTGGAGAGGGTGTTTTGGCGCCCACGGAGTACGAATGGGGAAAAGGGAGGTAGAGAGGAAGGGGGAACCATGTATTCAGGGCGCGCTTGTCTCAAATGCGAGGAAATTTACAAACTTAGCCCCCGTTTCAAATTTCTACTACATCACAGCAACATTAGTCGGTTGGGGATAGGACGGAAATCTCGCACCGAATATTTGCCGACGAGAGTTTGTTTTTGGCGCCCACCGTGTATGAATAAGAATCGGGGAGGGAGTCGATTTCGGCCGAGGGCACAATGTGTTTTGGCGCCCACCGTATATGAATCCGGGTGAGAGGCGGTTACATCACGTTTGGGTGAAATTACAAACCTACCCCTATCAAAACCTATATAAATCCAGCAGATAGGCTTTGCGTGGCAGCGATAGGCAGTAGTGATTTCCATCTCGCAGATTTTGGTTTCGGGCGGGGTTACTGCGACTTTCCCCGCTTCGTTCAAATTTTGCACGATTACGCGTTTACCGTGCCAACTCAATTCGAATCCCGTTTGTATTCTACTATTTTTTGGGGGATCCATTTTCAATTGGAATTACTTTCTATATACATCATTTTTTATATATACTTTCAAAAGCACAACACCATTTATACATAAATATGGTTTACAAATGGCATGATCTCAGATTCATAAGGTTGTATCCATCAATTTGGATTTTCAAATATTTGAAACCACTTTATGTTAAAATCCAATGTATGCATTCCTCGCTAACTGTCTCCAATTAATGTGTGTTTCATGCAGGGTTTTTTAACTTCTCAAACATGTATAATGTGTTTCACACACACGCAACATATAGTTTAATCCTGTTTAGACATTAATTGCATATAAACCATGCATTGTTTGTAATTGAAGAATCTATGGATCACCAATATTGACAAACTATATAACATTACACGTGTGCCCAAATTCAAATGAATATGCATGTTTGATACACCAGTTTGCGTTATGATATTATCGATGTCGTGATCTCCAGTTTAAATATTTGAATCCCTTTAATCTAGATATTCGCCTCATATAGCTATCACTCATGCTTATATAGGACTATCTCTCCGGACCTATACGCTGCTCATCGCCTCTCGTGCATCTCTCGTGCTACCTGTATGTCGACAATGATCTTTTATCTTCGTAACACACTGACGGTACTCTCTCCCTCGACCTTCATCACTCTATCTCTCTCTAAGTATATCTTGCTCCCTGCTATGTGTCTCTAGCTATGATTCTCCATGTGGAATCTCTTTCTCTCACACAAACACAAACCTTTGTCTCCTGGGGTCTCATTTCTCTCAACTATTCTCATGTGTGCCACTCGCACACCCCTCATACAGAGATGTCTTTCGCTCCTTAGATATGAGAACCCTCGACTCTTCCTCTTCAATATCTCTTTCTCACACACAAACACAAACTCTGTCTCCTGTGGTCTCATATTTCTCCATTGTTCTCTTGTATGTCGCTCAAACACACACCCTCTCCCTAGAGATATCTTGTGTTCCCTCATATGTCTCTCTAGCTATCACTCTCGCTAGAAATATCTTTCTCTCGCAGATACAAAACTCCGTCTCTCTGGATCTCATTTCTCTCTGATATCTATTTGTATGTGACTCACATGCACCCTCTCTCTATCTCTCTCACACCCACACACATAACCCAGCCTTCTGATCCACTCGACTCCTATCTCTAAC
Organism: Aegilops bicornis; assembly: GCA_021605145.1. Classification (NCBI taxonomy): domain Eukaryota; kingdom Viridiplantae; phylum Streptophyta; class Magnoliopsida; order Poales; family Poaceae; genus Aegilops; species Aegilops bicornis. The sequence continues at coordinate 631,629,418 of CM038670.1, forward strand.
ACACACTAGCTAGCATCTTTATCTTTCTATTTATCCTGCTTCTCCATCAACCTTCTTTCTCGCCCTCACTCTTGATTCCTATCACGCACACTACATATGTTTCTCTCTACATGCAGTCAAGTGCCCTCTCACACACATATATAACTTCACCCTTTGAACCACCCGACGGTCATCTCCAACACCCAAACTAATGGATGTCCCTCTAGCTAGCATCTCCATCTCTGTATCTATCTACAGTTTCTTCGTTAACATTTCTTTATCGCACGAAGTCTTGCTTCCTATCACCCACACTATATATGTCTCTCCATACACATGCATTTATATGTTGATATCTTTTGCACAATCGTTGCGCCTCACCCCCTCTGCTCGCCATAGATGCATGCTCCAGCCCACGCCACTATCTCTTAAAGACAAAAACACATGTTCAATTGTCGGGCCTTCTTCCCTGCATTCTCACATGCATGCATATTGTCATACCGACCCGTCTCTCCATGTCGTTGATCTTATGACTTATGTCTTCTTTCTTTTATCTCGATCATGCGCGCGCGCACACACACACATCCCACGTATACATGTATACCTCTCACACATGCATGTTCAAGGTCTCTATGTATCCATACGTAGTTAATTACCCTCAATCCTAACGCCACATCGAATCGTTCTCCTCTTTTGTGCACATAACTTCCTTTGGATGGGCAAAACACACACTCACACTTAACAATCTCCTTCTAGCTACCCCCCCCCCCCCCGCGCCTCTCACCCTTCCCCTATATACCCGAAACCAATAAGACCATCCCTTTGTTTAATTCCCGCCTACATGCACCATCGGTATATAGTAGCCTTCCTCGGTGTCTCTCGAACAAACACGTTCTCTCGATGTCGACTCCTCTCACGCGCACGCACCTTCTCTTCCCTCTCTACGGGCATTTTCTCTCTCGCACCCCATCATTGGTGGCCTCTGCCATACACATCACCTCTCTATGATGAAGCCATGCACACTTAAATTACATCTGCCACAGAGGACCCCGCGACACACACACACACGCGCGTGCGCGCGCACACACACACACACACACACGCACGCACGCACCACCCCCACACACTAAGGCTCCATCTATCTCTCTCTCTCACACACCACACAAACACACACACACACACGCATGCACCCCTCCCCCCACACACACTTAGACTCCATCTCTCTCTCTCTCTCACACACACACACGCAAACTAAGACTCCATCTCTCTCTCTCTCTCCTCTCTCTCTCTCTCACACACACACACACACCCCACACACACACTAAGACTCCATCTCACACACACATGCTCTAGGCGGAGCATTTGTTCCTACCACCCTTCATCCAACCTTACCCATATGACAAACAATCACCTTTATTTACTTGCATAACATGGACAGATTCCACTTTACTTTAGTAGTTAGCAAACTTATCATCTGTACCCTTATAAAAAAACGAGTTGGCGATGATGGTGTGCCTGCCATCTTGTAATGTCTGCACCGTATGATCTATATCTGACGGATAGAAAGAAACTATGATAATTTTACAAAAGATACCCGCACCTCTCTCCACATCATTATCTCCCGCAACCTCATTGCTCAGCAATTAAAAAAGAAATAAATCTCTGGAATAATCTAGCATGCATGGTGGCCGCTGCCGCCTACCGGCGCTGTCCATCCCCATGCCTCCGCCCATTCCGACCACCAGTCACCACCACGCTCCACTCCTCCTCGCCTTATCTCTCATCATTCATTTTTTCGATAACATTCTCGAGATACCAATTTTCCGATAAAATTCTCGAGATATCTTTGTTTTTTACACATGGGATTACTCCTGCATGGGTCAATCACAACAGGTGTTTTGTAAAAGAATGCATATTGATGTTCCATGCAATGCATGAGAATCTTGCTTGTAATTATATAACGCAAACCACGAGCAGGAAGTGACATTTTTTTGACACAACCACGTTAACATGGCCACGTAAATCACGAGCAGGAAGGAGAAGGAAGCAGGCTGTGGAGTAACGTTTTTTACCACAATTTCTTAGGAAACCGAGTGCAATAATCGAGTAGTTTTGCAAACTACCATTACTACTACACCAAACGGTTCAAAACCTATAGTCCCTTGCCGGTAGCGCTTCCACGTGAAACGGTCAGCGTCATACAGCATCAAGCCGCATTAATGCCCGGCCAGAGCAGAGGCGACCTCTCACTGGCGCCGGCTTTGAAGTGGCGCGACGGCCGAGAGAGCGCCGCTTCCCGGTGCACACGACTGCTCCATGTCGAGACTGACCATAGGCCCTGTTTGGATCCATGGGTTAGAGTTAGTTTGAGCTAGTTGGGGCTCAAATAGCCCTAAAGTATCCAAGCATGAGGGTTTAAATTGGAGCAAGTTGCACCGAACCCACCAAAAAAAAACCATCCCACCCAAGAGGTGCTAACTGGAGATAGTTCTCATTGGGACCACCGAAAAATCACTTTTCTCTCTCCATGAAGTGCATTTATTGTCAATCTAACCCTGTCACCCAAACACCTCTTTGGCTACAGATTAGTTCAGGGTTAGTCATGAGTTAGTCTAACCTCTAGCTAAGTTAGAGTATCAAACAGAGCAGTATAGGACATGCAAGTTGCTCAAAGCATACAGGCAAATTAAATGCGTGAAAGGATTTTTTTCTTTTTGAAAATGGAACGTGAAAGGATTTTTTTTAGAATGCTCTTGGCATGTCGCTAACATGTGATAGTTAACCGACCTCAATAGACGGCAGAAACGCCAGCCCGACACACTTTGTTAGAGACGAGGAGGGAGAAGCGATACAGCTCTTTGGATTACTAGAGATAGGTGTCGCACGGAAGCCAAGAAATATGGTGATAGCGTGGGTTAGCCATGTACTAGTATGATGTAACTACACTGGGCTGCCGTGTTTCGTACTCTTCCAGTCCACTTTGGAGATGATTGGTTAATTTTGTATTGCTGAATAATATTAAATATTATGAGTGCAGACGCTCCACCACGAGGTTCCTTGCTCCTTCTCGGTCGTCCAGAATCTATTGTTCTTCCACTCTATTTTTTTTACGTGAGCTTTGTTCATCCTTTTGCCAACATGCGAGACATCTAGCTTCAAGGTGCACGTGTTATGCAACGATCGTTCCATCTATATGAAGAACATGTGGGAATTTGGAACTACGAGGACGGACATGTACCCGTGGAGTGGATGTACGAACCTGAGTAATGTAGCGCAGTAAGTGAAGTAGAAAGGCACAAATAGTATGAACATGCGTAGCATACAGGGTGTGTTTGGTTGCGTTCTCGTCTCAGCATAGTTGTTCCCCCTTCATGCATGCTCAACTCAACACCCCTCTTCATGCATGCTCTCTTCATGCATGCTTCTAGTGTATTTGTGCTAAACTAGTGTGGACTCATGCACCATCCATACACTCTACCAAACACCCAAAAGTAGGTCGAGAAGGGAACTCTTAGGCGGCATTTGTCTCTTACTACGTAGTACCACTAAATGTTGTATGTGCAATGCACGATGATGTTATGGAGTACGTGCCTAAGTACTCTACTACTACTATATTAGTTGGAGGCACATATTAACTTTTATATTTGTTTACGTGTATGTCCCGAGACCTTCCAACTATACGTGTCTTTCTCTCCAGGTCGCACTTTGTATCGTTCATACCACTAAGTACTACTACGTGTGGTCTCCGACCCAGAAGTGGAAGAAGTGGAGACGCTCTACCACGCTGTTTTTTTATGCTGGGCTCTACCACGCTGTTCATGTCCCACTCCTTTCGCTGACGTGTGGGACATCCAGCACGTGCCGTGTTTGGCACCCTTCGTCGTAAGAGTTGAAACGCTAGCATTCATCAGAAATAAAAAATAATTATAAATCGGCAATGATACTATTTTTTTGCGAACCAATCAGCAGTGATACTATACCACGCGGTTTCCTTGCTCCTCGATATCGGAAAGAATACTTCTGTTTGCCAACATGTGGGACGTCGACCATCCAGGTCCACTTGCCATGCACGCAGAACTCCAAGGGAGAGTCACCCAGGTCGTCGCCGCATGATAACAATGACTAATGAGCCGTCAAATCACAAGCCCACTTCCCACTTTGAAGTTGCTCGGACGAAGGAACCATCATGACTTCATTGAATTCCACTTCTTGAAGAAAACTACTGTACCAGCAGTACTGCTAGCTACAGTATTTACTCCAACAGAGGCCTCCTTTCGTTCATAGGATAGGAATATTAAAATCATAGGAAGTGAGATGACATGCATCTCAATTCCTATAGAGAAAGAGATGCCATTTGATGCATAGGATAGGAATGTTTCCATTTAGTCTAGGCTAATGTACTGGTAATTTGCTCTAAAAACTACAGTAGTAACTAGTACTAGTACTGGTACATATGCTCTTACTCAGACATAGACACACACACTAACTACTAGTACTACTACTTCTCACATGCTGGCCAGACGCCGTCGTTCTCCTTCCCGGCTTTGTCGGAGACACCCCACCGTGCTTGGATCTCCACGACCTCTCCTTGGCAGCGGCGTCGTCCTTTTCTTTCTTGCGGCGGCGGGCCTCTCTTTTCTTGAGTGCTTTCTGACTTTTCCTCTCCCTCTGTGCGGCTTTGGTCACCTCTTGCTCTACCGCCCATTCGGCCTTGGCATCTTCAAATTCCTCCCACATAGTTGTGAGGTCGCGAGCGGCGATGAACTCGGACGGCGGGATGCCATCACTTCTGTCGGTGTCAAAACCGACGGATCTCGGGTAGGGGGTCCCGAACTGTGCGTCTAGGCGGATGGTAACAGGAGACAAGGGACACGATGGAGGTAAAACCCTACTCCTGCTTGATTAATATTGATATTTTGGGTAGTACAAGCGTGGATCTACCACGAGATCAGAGAGGCTAAACCCTAGAAGCTAGCCTATGGTATGATTGTTGTTCGTCCTACGGACTAAAACCCTCTGGTTTATATAGACACCGGATAGGGTTAGGGTTACACAGAGTCGGTTACAATGGTAGGAGATCTACATATCCGTATCGCCAAGCTTGCCTTCCACGCCAAGGAAAGTCCCATTCGGACACGGGACGAAGTCTTCAATCTTGTATCTTCATAGTCCAGGAGTCCGGCCAACGGTGATAGTTCGGCTATCCGGACACCCCCTAATCCAGGACTCCTCAGTAGCCACTGAACCAGGCTTCAATGACGACGAATCAGGCGCGCCTATTGTCTTCGGCATTGCAAGGCGGGTTCCTCCTCCGAATACTTCATAGAAGATTTTGAACACAAGGATAGTGTCCGGCTCTGCAAAACAAGTTCCACATACCATCGTAGAGAGAATAACCTTTGCACAGATCTGCTGACATATCCCGCGGCGTGACATCACACCACGGCGTGCCTTTATATGAATCGTTTTCTTGTCCTACCTCGGCGTTTAGCGAGGCGGTTTCTTCGCACGCCTTATCGTGAGCGGAGATCGTGCCCCCCTTATTCGAGATCCTCATCAATACCGTGGGTAACCCAATCGTGCCCGTTAGCACGCCTCCTCCATCGGCCGAGTCCCGAACGGTCACGGGGAGGGCTCTTGGTATTCAACCTCTTTATAACAAGACCAAGGCCCGCTCCTTTCTTTCAATCTCAATCAAATCCGCCCATCGCCTCGAGTTCCAACACCCAAAGCTCCAGATTTAGGCGCTTCGGACCTTCAACGATGTCCGGCTCCGACCTGCACGGCCGGTGGATGTCTTCTTTCGTCACGGAAGAAGATGTGCTAAAGCTGAGAGACGCCAGGTATCTAACCGGCGAAATTTCACATAGGCTGCCTGCCCAAGGGCAGGTTATTCCCACTCCCGAGCCTGGTGAGAGCGTGGTATTCATGTTTCACTTTCTTCGGGGTTTAGGCTTCCCGACGGACCCCTTTGTGAGGGGGCTCATGTTTTATTATGGGCTGGAATTCCATGACTTGGATCCGGAGTCCATCCTCCACATCTCTCGTTCATTGTCGTATGTGAAGCCTTCCTCCGCATTACCCCTCACTTTGGATTGTGGCTCAAGACCTTCAAAGTGGAGCCGAAGATGATCAAGGGGCATCAGGCAGAGTGCAGAGGGGCTGTTTTAAGCAAGAATGCGGACGCTCCATGGCCCGAGGGCTCTTTTCAAGAGGAGCTCAATTTATGGCAACAAGAGTGGTTTTATATCACCGCTCCCAGGGGCACCAAATGGGCGGCGCCACCTGCCTTCCGCTCGTGTCCTCCATCACGGCGGGCGTCATGGGTCAATAAAGGGCTCGACTGGGGACCGTCCAAGGACGTACCTCTGTTGCAGGGCCGTATTCGAGACCTCCGAGAGAGAGAGAGAGAGAGAGAGAGAGAGAGAGAGAGAGAGAGAGAGAGAGAGATCAATCTGGTCGTAGTAGCGCATGTCATGCTGATTCGTCGCACCTTGCCCTGCAAACGTCACCCCCTCCGCCTGTGAGAGTTTAATCCGGAGGGACCACGAGCTCTCCAACATGTTATGGGCATAACGCCCGTGGAGATGTACCAACTGTTCTTCGGATCACAAGCAATGTGTCCGGACTTATCCGAGGACGCAGGTCTGAGCTGCAATCGCCTGGATACTCAAGTAAGTAGTCCTGTACCCGGACATGCTATCCGCATATTTATCATAAACTTGCCCTTAAAAGAGCTATCCTTTAAACATGAGTGGATAGCAAAAGCAAAACTGATCAGGTGTCCGGCCCCCCTCCCTGAGACCACGCCGGATCCTGTATTAACCAAGATGCTAGAGGTTGTGCCCTTTGAAGAAGGCGAAGGGGGGAACAAGGGAACTACTACCTCCGTGAAGGAGGCTATCAAGAAAGGGGGGATCGAGAATCCCTCCCTCCAAGGGGAGAAGAGGACCGCTTCTGAAGATCCGGAGACCAAAGCCACGAAGCGGGGGAAGAAATCTTCACCAGAGGGTCCTGCGACGGGAGATGCCCCGACCGCACTATTTCCCCAAGGAGATCAGCCCTCCAGCGGGCCGTAAGTAAAGGAGGGCATTTTTTTCAAAAGAGAGACATCCCCGTTTTATTTCTGAAGGTAACCGAAAGTTTACCTTGTAGTTCGGATCTCAGCCCTTCACAGCAGAGCTCGTCTTCAGGGGATCTTGGTCCGGAGATGATGGAGAGCGAAACGCCTCCGCCTGCCGTACCGTTAGGCAAGGTGGACGACCCTGAGGTGTCGTCACGGAGGGCGTCTCCGAATCTGGCGGGGCCAGAAGGCAGCCGTATGTCCCCTCAAAGCCCTCCGTGCCCGGCCTTCGAAAAAGGCCACCGGACAAGTCCGGCACCAACGGGTGTACGGTTGGAGGAGCTGAAGGATCTGCTCGGGCGAGCGTCTATCTCGGAAGATCACCGTACGTTAATGGGTACGGTGATTGAAAGGATTTCATCCGCTGAGAGCGGATTGCATGAAGCCGTCGTAAGTTTACTAACGGGTTTTGAGGTACGCAAAATGATGTACCTTCTGACAGTTTTGCATATAAAATGCGCCATGTATAGATAGTAGCCCCTGAGACTTGGTGCGGTGTCAAAAAATGACGGAGCGCCGAGGATCATAACCCCAGGTACAATATGCGCTCTTCCTATGTAGGTGGCGAAGCGTCCGGTGGCTAGCCAGGCTGATGAATTTGCCGAATTGAAGCGGCAACTTGACATGGCGGATGCGGACATCACGCTTGTTAATAAGCGGCTTGACGAGTCACAAGGTATGCAACTTCTCCGCGGACACCTGGTAAGGGAGCTTGACGCCCATGCCTTACAACATGTATGCCTAATACGTATGGTGCCGCTGCTATGGAGAACCTTCGGGCGGAGCTTGCCCGAGCCAAGGAGCAATCCAGAAAAAGTGATGCGGCTGCCTTGAAGGCGGCCGTAGAGCTAAAAGTCAACATGCCGCCATCGTCAAGCAAGAAAGAAATGGCCGAGATGGCCGTGAAATTGAAGGATGCTACTGACCGTTGCGAGCTTCTTGAAAAAGAAGATCGAGCGAATCAAGGGGACCTGAAAAAGGCCGCCACCGAGGCCAATGATACTCGCTCTGCGATGAGAGCTATGAAGGAGGAGCTACGTCAGGCCGGAGATATTGCGGCTGGGAAGCCCTTTCTGACGCGGAGGAAATTCACGGATCCTAAGTACGCTCAATTGGACCGGCTGTGGGGTGCGGAGGATGCTTATCTAGACTTGGCGGCGAGTGCCGCAGACGCGGCCGAACACTTCCGAGGTCAAAAGGATCACGGAACGGAAGAGCTTTTTTGGTCGCAGTTCCATAGTCCGGAGCGTCCACTTTCATTAACCGATCGTTTGGCCGAATGGGCTGAGCTGAATAGGTTGTCCGGACTTGCCATGAAGGCTTTCGTGACTCATTTGTGGCCAAAAAGGCCCGAGCCGAGGAGTTATTTTGGCTTGGTGCAACAGTTCCTTGGTGTGGTGCCGCATATCGATGCAATGAAGCGGTCAGCATGCATAGAGGGTGCGCGGATGGCTCTTGCCCGTGTCAAGACATACTGGGCAGAGATGAAGGCCACCGACGTTGCATCCCAAGATTCGGACAGAAGCTTTAGTACCGCCGAGCACTATTTTGAGGAAGTCCTGCAGGCGCTCGCTTAATAGAGACGCAGCGGCTCGATGGATATTATGTTTTAATGACATGTATGATTTGTGAAAACAATGTTTCAATATAATATAAGAGATTTTTATACTTGTGCGTTTAAGTATTAAAACACCTCCTGTGCGGCTGTTGATGTATATGTGTATATAACCTGAAAGATGGCAGTCTTCGGCTTCAGCCCCCACGCACATAGTGCGGGGGTGTTTGCAAAAAGGCGCATTTTCACACTTAATCCAACGCCTTGGTCCTGTAAAGGAGGTGATAGCGTAGCAAACTAGGCAACCGGACTATAATGCTTTATCACTTTCACTTAGCCATAGGAGTTTGATGGTGGGGCTACTATATAGCCCCTAGGGGCACCGCGCTCTCCGGTCGGCGCGTATGTGCCTGACCGCAAATGGTCCTTCGTTAATGTGGGGAATTCTAAACATTCCGGTGGGTCATCGAGTGGTTGACCAGTCTCACGCTATATCTGACGGTCGATTTTCGGCTTTCTCTCGAGGTGCTCACCGGCGAACCGGGCACAATCGTAGTAGTTCTCCTGGTGCCGCGTTAGCCGATAGAACGGAACGTAAGGCAACAAAACATAGGAGCCGGGCAAACCCAACATTTGACCAAAGACATGATTCGGACCTGATGCATATAAGGCCTAACTCGAGACGCCGAACACTCCCTAAGGTATTCGGTCTTTATGAAAACGGGCAGAATAATGCCCTAAGCCCCTGGTGTCTAGGTACGCGCAAAAGTTCTGGTGCGCCCGATGCCAAAACGCCAGCCTCCTCCTCGGTTATAGCAAGAAACCGGGGGATGTGTATCAACAAGAGACAGTAAAAAAGGTTTACGCAGGGTCTTATTCTGAAAAGAATCCTTGCAACGGGTCCCTACTGCACGTCTGCGCCTGTGTCTCCGTTTTGCCGTATCCTGGACGGGTGTAGCACGGTGTTCATCTGTAAAAGAGAAGAACTTACTTGAAAAGAGAAAAAGATCGTGCGAAAAAAGTACTTTATATTAAATAAACAGTGCAGTTCGAAAAGTGAATAAAATTGAGCTTTATTGTCTCTTGTTGTACGTGCGTGCAGCCCCTTGCACGGGGGTATGCCACTAGTAGGCATTTATATGTTTACGCTGGACTCGTCTAGCCATGTCCGGGGTTCGAATGACCTATTCAGGTGCTTTGATTAGCGGAGCTGGATTAGTGTGGGGCTGTCAAGGAAGTCTCACGTTCTTCCGTGCTCGAGTAACACTTGATACTCCCTTTTAATAAGATGGTGCCGCGTGGACCATGCATTTTAAGTGTATGAGATGCATAATGCGGTATTGCGTTAAAGCGGGCGGAAGCTTCATGTCCCAGTAGTTCTTGATAGCTACATTCGAATGGGCGATGTGGAAGGTTAACTTTTCACGGCGGAAGTTGTCGGATGACCCGAACACAACTTCTAGCAGTAGGGAGCCCGTACAATGGGCATATAGGCCTGGCATTACCCCTTTGAAGGAGGTGTTGCTATGGCGAATTTTGGTTGGGTCTATCCCAATTTTGCGGATTGTGTCCTGATATAGCAGGTTTAGATCACTAACTCTGTCCGTTAGGACCTGTGTAAATTGGAGTCCGTCGATTATAGGATCTAATATCAAGGCAGTGCATCCTGCATTCCGGATACTTCCGGAATAGTCCTGATGATCGAAGGTGATTGGTTTTGACAACCATCGTTGGGACTCTGCTGGGATAGACCGTGCGGCGCGTGTTTCTATGGGCGCCGCTCTGTTTTTCCCTTTTGTCACTTGAAGTGAGTTCACTGTTTTGACTTTTTGTGGGAAATTCTTTTGTTTTCCGGTTCTCTGCTTGTGGGGTTCGTCATCGTCCTCGCTTGGTGTGTCGAGCCCCTTGTGTTCGGCATTGAGTTTTCCGGACTGCTTGAAGACCCAACAATCTCTGTGGGTATGGTTTGCAGGCTTCCCGGGAGTACTGTGGATTTGGCATATTTTGTCCAAGATTTTGTTTAGGTTGGATAGCTCGTCGTTGTTGTCCTTGAGGGGCAGTTTTTTATGATTCTGTCGGGAGCTTCTGAATCCGGCGTTGACTGCCGTGCTCTTCGGGTTGTTTCCCTTTGTCCGACGCTGGTCCTTGCTGCGTCGTGGTTTTCCATTTCCATCCCTGACTTCGGATGTACTTGGGTTGCTGGTACTGCACCTTGCTAGCCAACTATCCTCTCCCGCGCAAAAGAGGGTCATGAGGCTTGTTAATGCAGCCATTGTTCTCGGCTTCTCCTGGCCGAGGTGTCTGGCGAGCCATTCGTCTTGGACGTTGTGTTTGAAAGCTACTAAGACTTCGGCGTCCAGACAGTCGACTATTTGGTTTTTTTTGATGAGGAACCTGTTCCAGAATTTGCGGGCTGACTCTCCGGGTTGCTGAGTTATGTGACTTAAATCGTCTGCATCCGTAGGACGGACATAAGTCCCTTGAAAATTTGCCCGAAAAGCATCCTCGAGCTCTTCCCAACTTCCAACGGTATTTTCAGGGAGGCTTTTGAGCCAATGCCGGGCTGGCCCTTTGAGCTTGAGGGGTAATTATTTTATGGCGTGGAGATCATCTCCTCTAGCCATGTGTATGTGGAGGATGTAATCCTCAATCCGCACTCAGTGGTCCTGTTGTTCCGTCGTATGCCTCTATGTTTACGGGTTTGAATCACCGGGAATTTGTGATCCAAAGACCTCATCGGTGAAACACAGGGGGTGTGCGGCACCCCTATACTTGGGTGTGCCGTGATGTTCGGATATTTGGCGTGTTGCATTGCTTGGAAGAGCTTGCTTTCTTGGCCCATAGATGGAACTAACTAGGTCATCCTTTTGATGCGAATCCTTATGCGGATCGCGTGCCGTCTTGTGTGCGGCGCCGCTTGCCGCTCCATGTTTGCCATGTGGTCGTCTATCCGACCGGGCGGCCTCTTTGTTCTTTGATTGCGGGGTTTCACGGCCTCCTCATAGAATTCGGGCAGTAATTTGCGCCGGGTAGCTCTTTGTTTGCCGATCGTCAGCCGTATTTCTCACGGTGTTGAGTACTTTGCTCCATCTGATTCTGAGTGCATCTTCCGCTGTTTTGAGCTTCCGCTTCTGCTTTTTCAGGCTACGCGCAGTGGCGACGAGCCTTTTCTGGAGGTTCTTCTGCTCCAACAATTTGTCCCGCGTGAGATCGTCCGGACTGTTGTCTTCGCCGGGGACGGGTTGTTTATCCAAGTTGTCCTGTTCGGACGGTTGCTCGATAGCATGTTCGTCGTCCACAGGTTCGCCCTGCTCTATGGCTGGGTCTGTGTGGCTGCCATGTTTGTCGAGGCGGGACTTGGTGCGGCGTTTACGTTGCCGTTTTGATTGCCGAGGGATTTATCCTTCGTAGTGTCCCGTTGTTCCTCGGCGTCACTTCCTTTAGGTGTATCCACCATGTATACATCGTGGGATGAGGTGGCTGTCCAAGATCCTATAGGTGCTGGTTCATGATTGTCTCCTACATCGCCGTCCATACCGCCGGTGTCTTCGAGTCGAAATCGAGCACGCCGCTTTAGCTTTCGGCGGTGGCTACAAAGTGGGCGGTGGGTGGACGTTGAATTTCTTCGTCGTCTGCATCCCAACCTTCCCGACCGTAATCCGCCAGGGCTCTCTTGATAAAGAGAGAGACTTTAGTGAATTCAGGATGTCGCCAAAGGGCGAAAAGTGCCGAAAGATGTCCGCGGCAGTGAACTCCATAACCGGGCGCCCAATTGGATTCGACAAGGGGGCGCGGAGGGTTCGGAGTCCGGAGAGGAGTCCGGCACCTTGGTGTCACGGTCTTCGCAAAGGACAGGGATGGAGTTCGGCTCAATCGCTGTAGAGATCGTAGCTCCCGAGGTGGTGTCCAACCACTCGTCCTCGATCGGCGGAGTCGGCTCCGAGCTAAGGGTCGGAGCGGACGCGGGTGCGGTCTCCAGGGCACTGTTCAACGGCAGAGCTAGATCGTTCCCATCGAGACAGTGCGGCGCGCTTGGCTATGGCTCGAATCCTTCGAAGATTAAGTCTCCGCGGATGTCGGCCGTGTAGTTCAAACTCCCAAATCTGACCTGATGGCCAGGGGCGTAGTTTTCGATCTGCTCCAGATGGCCAAGTGAATTGGCCCGCAGTGCAAAGCCGCCAAATACGAAGATCTGTCCGGGGAGAAAAGTCTCACCCTGGACCGCGTTGTTGTTGATGATCAAAGGAGCCATCGGGCCTAAGGATGACGACACAGAGGAACTCTCAATGAAAGCACCAATGTCGGTGTCAAAACCGGCGGATCTCGGGTAGGGGGACCCGAACTGTGCGTCTAGGCGGATGGTAACAGGAGACAAGGGACACGATGTTTTTACCCAGGTTCGGGCCCTCTCGATGGAGGTAAAACCCTACTCCTACTTGATTAATATTGATGATATGGGTAGTACAAGAGTGGATCTACCACGAGATCGTAGAGGCTAAACCCTAGAAGCTAGCCTATGGTATGATTGTTGTTCGTCCTATGGACTAAAACCCTCCGGTTTATATAGACACCGGATAGGGTTAGGGTTACACGTAGTCGGTTACAATGGTAGGAGATCTACATATCCGTATCGCCAAGCTTGCCTTCCACGCCAAGGAAAGTCCCATCCGGACACGGGACGAAGTCTTCAATCTTGTATCTTCATAGTCCAGGAGTCCGGCCAACGGTGATAGTTCGGCTATCCGGACACCCCCTAATCCAGGACTCCCTCAGCTTCCCTACCATTTTGTGTGCGTTCGTGAGCGGCGAGGAACTCGGCGCGGCGGGATGCCATCGCTGCCTTACCGGTTAGTGTGCGGCGCGGTGGCATGAACGACGCTTGCTGAGATATCTGGGGTGGAGTTGCCCCGGCGTTGCCTGACATTACTGTTTAGACGTTTGATGGAGGCCTACACGAACGCCGAGCATGTATTCACCTGGCTCAACACCAACGGTCATACTCGGACCGCCTTTCTCATGTATATCGTCCATCACAACGACAATCTATAAAACAACCTAAGATAGAGAGGGTACTATGGTAGTATGGTATGGAGTATGTACTATCGTGAGCGACCGATCTTAGTGCCACTGCACACCGAAACCCCTTCCATCGCTAGCGCGCGCTTCCCACCTGAAACGGCCACCGTCTCTCCGTAATGTCAATGCCGCATTCACCGGACTTAACTGCAGGTGCAATTGGTGTGTCATCGACATGCGGGCTGACGCCTGCTCGCCCACATGTCAAGAGCTCAAACGCATCTCCGCTAAGTCATCAAGCAGCGTCCCCTGCTCACGCCCGACAAACCTACTCCGGCGCCAGCTTGTCCATCTGTCTGCCGCGGCTCATTGCCATTCGCCCGCTATATTAACTTGAGCCCCAGCTCCCAGCCATAGCCAAAGACCCACACTTATTCTCCTCCGGTCCCTTCCTTCTGTTGGCACCACTTCAACCATGGCCTCCTAGCGCTCCGAAGCTCTCTTGGACGTACTGTCGCAGGAGCAGATGAGGGACATCAGCGGCTCCGCTTCGGGCGCGCTCCAAAGCTCTCTTCGACATACTGTCGCAGGAGAAAATGAAGGAGATCGCCGGCTCCCCCCTCGGCCGCCCTCCGCCGCCACGACCACGAAGCCGGCGCGCGTGCGTAGGCGCAGCCGGCAGCGAGGAAGAGTAGTACACAGTAGGTCGCCACCGCTCTGGTCCTAGGAAGGCCACCACTCCTCCACTCAGTCGATGCCAAGCTTGGTGGGATAAAAATCGGCGGCCGATTAGCCGCTTAATGGCGACGTGGAGGTGGAAATCTTCATAACCTCGTGCTCCGGAGGAGGAGGTTATCGAGGCGGAGAAGGAGGAGTCAAATGCAATGGCTCGCTTTCTCGGGTTCATGGTCGGACATGGTGGTCGGGGCCCGCAATAGTTTAGATTAGGTTTACGAGGGTTTTAGTACGGTTTGTGCGAAATATGTAATGAATTTCATCCAGTTTATAGGAAAAGTTCTCGAAATGTAATGAATTTCATCCGGTCAATTTGAAATTTGCTTTATTTGCATGAATTTCGTCCGGTTAGTTCATATAGTTGTCGAAAGGTATGCGGGCAGCATCGAATGGCATCGATCAGTGTCCTCGGACAGATGCCGGTGTAAAATTTGTGGGCCAGCACTGGAGATGCCCTAACTATCATGCTATAATCGCTAACAATCCTCCATTATTTGGCAGGGAATAGTTATCCCTCGATCAAAATCAGATCCGCGGTGTTTCGCACTCCTCCCACGTAAGAGTGTAAACTCTTGCTTACATAAAATGGAGCAAGTGGACGGCATCAGAAAGCACGTCATATCACTCGAACTAGCCCGCCTAACGAGCGGGAAAGCACCGCCCTCGTCATTTTGTTCTGGATTTCTATCGATCGATCGCGTGAAAAGGTTACGCTTCGCAAGTTCTAAAGGAAAAGGCGACACACTTATGACTCGTACGCACCGCAACCCCGACAGTCCGGCTCGCACGCCGCTCACCAGAGGGGACACGCGTTGTCTTGCAATTTCACTGACATGTGGGACCGTAATTGAATAAACCGTTGATAGCCGAAATCTAATCGCTCGGCGGGCGTCGGCTGAGAAGAGAGAAACGGGGGAGGGAGAAGAGATCGCCCGCCCGCCACAAGATGGACTCCAAGAAATATATCGATGATAATGTGAGGTGGGCCATGCCGGTGTCCGACCGCCTCGAGCCCGCTCTCACCGCCTGCCCCTCAAGACGCCAGCTGCCCGTTGCATGCATAGCAAGTAGTCCCCGCTTATGTGGAGGAGAGAGAGGCATTGACAAAGTCAAGGAATAACAGTGGAGACAATAGCTTTCATGAAAAATAAACAATGAATACTTGTTGCTCGTCCTCTATATCGGAAAGAATACTTTCATTCGCCGACATGTGGGACGTCGACCATCCCGTCCACCGCCATGCACAAAATTATCCTGGTCTACCCCGGTCGTATCGCAGGCCCAACCTTTCCCAATCGTAAGTTGTTCGGACGAAGGAACCATCATGACTTCGTTGAATTCCGCTTCTTCAAGAAAACTTCATCGCATTCGCAATACTACTACCACACGCCAAGACCGGACGGCACTGCATTCACGTCATATCACTAAAACCCACTAGGCCAAACTAGCCCGCCTAGGTCATCTATTTTGGAACGGAGGGAGTACGTCTCTGCACTGCTATGATTTTGTGTTGCACGTTCTCTGTACTTTTGCTACAATTTTCCTACCCTATGAACCAAATGAGGCATGAATGTATGTCGACTATTGTCTGATCGATTGCTAAGCCTACAATTTTAGGAGCTAGGGCTATTGGTCGATCGACGAGGGATAAGTATAAGCGTACCACGAGCTCATCAGCCCCAACGTTTCTCTTCGGTGAGTGTTTTGTAAGTACTATAGCTCGCACAGTAGCTAGCCTACTAACACCAAGAATCATCAAACAAGCCCTGCTGATATGATAAACAGTTCAAAATTACATCTAAGCATGCCATATATTACATCAAAAGCTGGTGATGATACATCTGTTTCCATAACTCGGAGAGGGTTCGCATGATTCACTATGAAACAAAAGTAGCAAGATACGCCCACACAAAACAGTGCACTAGCCCTAAGATGGTTTGATAACATGCATCGTTCTGGTAATTAAACACAGGGCAATGCAAACTACCCTGAAGGATTAGCACGACCAACTATTTCTTGTCATCGATCTCTCGGGCAATGACCACAACACAGACAGCGGCATGGGAATCGATTTCTTGGGCGAACCACAGGACTGACCGCGACATCGGAATCGATCTCTGGGGCAATGTCCACAGGATGGACAGCGGCATCGGAATCGATCTCCAGGGCGATGCCAACAGGACGGGCCACGACATCGGAATCATCAAGGACAACCACCGGCACCTACACAACCCTAACACATTAGAAAGCACATTGCAAATAATCAAAAAGCAAGCACATTGCAAATAATCAAAAACCACAACTATGGTAATAAGCCATTATTTTTTACCTTGTGCAGCTCACCAGGATCTCATCCTCCGGGGCCATCTCCTCGCCCTCGATGGGGGGCCGAATATCGCTTCTCAGCGGCGACTATCTCCTCAAAAACGGTCTTGAGCATCACAGAGGAGGCAATCAGAGTTCCTGGGGTAGGCACGGTGGGGCCCTTGCTGTTCTTCCAACTTTCTTTGAGGAGTTCGTCCGCCAACGTCCTCAACTCTTTGGCCAGTGCTTGTTTCTTGGAGTTCTTCGCCTCCATGGGTTGGCCCGCCAACATGGTCAACTCGTTGGTCGGTGCTCGCTTCCTGGAGATCGCTGTCTCCAGTGGGTTGTCCGCCGGCAACTCTTTGCCTAGTGCTCCAGGATCCATCAATGAACTGACAAACAAAAAGCAATCGAAAAGGAAACCACAATCGCAATGAAAACGGGAAAAGAATAGGATGTGAGAATCGGTCGGTGCTTCGCAAAAAGAAGATTATTGGAATGAAAATATAGCAGCATAACTGATTCGCCCACCTTTCCTTCGTCGGTACAGAAGAAAAATGGCATAAGTGAGTAGCCTGGAGTGAGGTTTTCTTCAAGAAAGGGAAGAAAGGGCTTGAACGAGCGGTCCAATGAAATGATGGTTGCTTCGTCCAAATTAACTTGGAGGCCACCTTACCACCGCTTGTAAAGGTGTGAGTTTTCGATATGACGGGTCATGACGGCCACACCGGGTGACAGTGAGTCTCGACTGTAGCACCTCGCTGTGATTTGGTGGATGGCACGCGGGGCCGGATGCTTTGAAATGTCCTGCATGTAGATAGAGCGGCTAGTCATATAGGAGTGCTCAATATTGTGCACCGCGACCAAGGCGGAGAGGAAAATGAGAGAACTATGTAATTAATGCACGAGTTTAATTAGGGTAGTTTTGTAAAGTACGAGATACAATACATTCCTCCAATCGCAAAATGCCTTGGTTCATGAGATTTGAGATTTGAGCCCTATAAACCGAAGGGAGGGGGTACTGCACACGGTGTAGTCTAGTCACTTGTTGAAATCTCTAGAAAGGCAAATACTCCTTTCCGGTTTATAGGTCTATACTACTCCCTCCGTCTAGGTGTGTAAGTCATCTTACGAAAACCAAATAGTCCCAAAACACTTAGGTGCGGTGCATTAATTTCTACCTTGTTTCTTGTTTCTTGACATACGTATCAACCAATAAGAGATGAGAGGTGTGCATGCTTTTAATGACTTGCAATGGCTAGTTCATTGCATGGAATGCTATTAATTAGCAAATAAACATTGGTTACCCTAGGAGGAAACGGTGCTAAGCGCGTGGACCTATGCGTAATGAGTATCAACCAATGGATAATGGAGTTTAATCGTTAAACAATAGCAATTTTGTCTCATGCAAGAGCCTGGCCAGTACTCCAAGGAACCGCACCACGCGAGCGTTCGCAACTGCCAATTCGGGTTGCGCTTGGCTCCTCGCCTCTTCGAGAAGACGAACAATGATGTTACTCCTACTTCTACAAAGATCGAATCCATCGCTGCATGTCCGCCCACCTCGTGCGGGAGAGATAGCGTGTAGCGAAAGCTTTACTTATCGCTTCCTCGCTTTTATGCGTCTATGACAGGTGGGCCCAACAGTGGTTGGCCACCCTGTCATGCAGCCAAAGGCAGGTGCAAGCAAACACCGGAGCTCGTCCGCGAGGGAGAGGGCGTCGTAGTAATCAAATTTCTCGGTCTTGTACGAGTTGACGCGACACATCAAAGCACTGCACTCGATAAAAGTCTTTTTACACATTTCAAATGGGCTACTTCGTATGTAGGAGTAGACATATTCTTCTCCGTATGTAGTCACTTGTTGCAATCTCTAACAAGACTTATATTTGGAAACGGAGGGAGTACAACGCATGCATGCATGCCGTGACTTTCCTTTTGATACTTGCATGTGTTGATTTGATGCACCTTGCCAAATTTTGACTATAAATTTAACTAACCAAATTTTCATGCATGTCACAAAAAATTACGGGGCTGTTTGGATTGTAACTATGTTTGTCTTATGTTGCCACATTATTTTTCCCACACTTGCCACACTTGCCTAACCTGAGTTGCTCAAATTGTTAGACACAGTTTGGCTTGCCTAAGGAAATCTTGCCACAATTTTTGTGTCTATGACATGTGGGGTTCACTGCTAATAAAAAAATTCTTGTCTTAGATGTGGCTAATAAAAAAGACTTATATTTAGGAACGGAGGGAGTAGAAAATATAAATAATAATGCATGTTGGGGCAACCCACGCTTCCGCTTAATTTTAGCCGTGGGCTTGTTCACAATTTTTGCGAGGGGTGGTTGTTCATTTAATGGAGGGACTTGTAGTACCAGACTTGAATGATACAAAGTGCGACCTGGCACACCGTAACACCACTTGGAACAAGCGGGTAGCTATCTCAAAAAACAATCAACAACAAAAAAGAACCACGACCTGTCATGTAGTAGTACACAATTTTAAACGATTGTTTTGATGGAGTGAAAAAGGAAAACTACCCCACTACTTATATATAGGCCGGAGCCTCCGCGCTTTCTTGTTAGGGCTGCTCTATTCACACACTCTCATCCTCTCCAGATCTAAACAAGATAGGGGTAGTAACACTGTCTTTCTCCCTTCAAAAACACTGGCTTTCTATCCTCACCGCTGGTTACAGATCCGGACGTATCCCCTCCGCCTGTGAAGGGGAGGAGGGCAGCGTTTAGGCCGTCGTCGACAATGAGGAGGAGACCCACCGCCGGCCGCACCATTATCTCCGGCCGAGCTCCGCGCTGGAGGTCATCCGATCCCTTCTGCTGTTGCTCGTGGGCGGATCCGCCTCCGCCGCCCACCTATCCACATCCCGACGACCTTCAGGCATATCTTCATTCGAAACCGCTTTAGTTTCTACTTCCCAGCTACACGTCATTGCATGTGCATCATTTTCTACCTCTCAGCCCCTCTCGATCGGATGGTCCAACGTCACATATTTTTTTTTTCTTCTATTGTTAGAGGTAAAGCTACTTCATGGAGTCGAATGTTGTACTTGGTTCAAATAAGAAATAAAGTGGGGTGGGGAATTTAGTATGTACATCGGACTTGGTACAAACAGGAAGGAAAGGGGTGAAAGTAGTACGCACTAGTCATCCAACCGGTCTCTTGGTCGAAAAGGGAAATATAGGGGTAACGCTGCATACAAAGTGGTATGACCAGACTAGATTTGCTATCCACACATAGGAGTAGGTGGCTAGAGTGAACAAAAATGGGACCAACCCAGATATGTTTCTTGGATGTTTGTTTCTCGGGGCAACAAACTATGAATCACCATTTTATGCCCCTGTTTACGTACATGGTGCTGGAATGCTGGTGCACCCACTATCCTAGCTGTTCTTAATCTAATGTCCTTGGTAAAAATGAAGCCATGCCACTGTTATAAGCCATGAAAAGTTTAGCCAAATGTTTTTGCCTGTAATTGTTTGAGACTCGATCTGTTTCCTCTCAGGCCTTTTTGTGCAAACAGGATATCCAATTCACACAGTTCTTTGTTGTAGACCTTTTGGTGCACTGCACAAAACTCTTCTTAAAAGAAGTGACTTTTGTGATGTTTAACTGGAATGTCGAGAATGGAACAGCTTGGTTCATTTTGGTGGAACTGCACAAAGGGAGATCTGTGTTCCAATCCTCATCATCCATATTACGCCCATAACCTTCCCATAGGTAAGAATGATATTTAATGCATGTGTTCATCTCTATTTTCCGACTGCCATGAGAAAATTATGCTATTTTTACTAGTACACTTGTACTCCCTCACTGACAAAACCAATTCTGAATTAGAAGGCCAATCATGTACTTGGTTTCACCAACTGGTGAGGAGAAAGAGAAACAGAGCATGAAGAGGAAGAAGAAGAAGAATAAACAAAGTGCTAAGGCGATCTTGTTGAAGCTGTGAGGCCTCATCGAGGCCATTCAAGGGCTCCTGAACGACTACCTTACATGTGAGACGATCCTCCGAGGAGCCCTTCCACTTCGCTGTCTCACTTAATTAATTAGGAGTACTTAAGTACCACTAATTTATTATCGCCTAATTTTCCTGTTGGAGTTAAACAAATCTTTAGTAGGACCCTATGCGTGGAATCATGTACGTGTGTATGTTTGTCTATGGAGGTGAATCATGTGGTGGAGCAGGGAGGGAATATTATTAGTCTCATGACATAATAGTGCTATTGTTTGGCATGTCAATTTATTGCCATTGGTTCAATGAGGCAATGTTTTGCGTATTGTCCATCATGAATTTGATGCTACTGTTTGAGTAATATGCTAATGTCTTCCTATCCTTTCTCACTAAGCTAATGAAGGTTTCACCTTGTTCCTACTTGTGCAAACAGAGATCATGTTGTGCCAATCATACATTTTAGTGGAACTACACAAGACAATACAATGAACTGTATCCCAGCCAGTTCTTTAACTCTGCTGGAAGTTCTTGATAATCTTTCGATATAATCCCAAAGACCGGTAAACAAGAGTGATTTCAACCATACATTTGAAGTGCACAAAAATATATACTATTGTGTGATTCCAAGTGAGTGCTTTATCATCTCTTATGGACTACATGAATAAGCTTTTTTCTCAGTTGGTACGGGCCTAAGGCCTTCATCCATATTAGTTCTTTGTCATCTCTATTTGTATCGTACTCATCATGAGAAACTCCTTTATCTTTGCACGTTAAAGTTTTGCAACCTGTGATAAATGGCAATGCTTTGAGTGTTGAGTTGAGCTAATTGCCATTGATTAAATAAACTAATACCTCTCTTTAAGCAAGACTACTATGTTGCTAACTTTACCCATTAAGATAATGAGGGTGCTTCTATTTGTTAGTGTATGCTTCATCAACTAGTCCCACTATTACAAAGAACCTCACTCTCTCAATATATGTGCCAACAGGATCCTCGATTTTGGTGGAACTGCACAAAAACTTTGGGTGCTTCATTGCCTCGACAGCTTCCGTCCTTTCTTGTCAGTCGCTAATCTCCGCTTGATTTCTTCCTTTGCTGTCAGTCGCTTGGCTTATCTCGACTTCCAGTCAAAGGAAATAGTAATTGATATGCTACCTCACACAGGTTGGTACTGGTCTTTATCCTGATTATTGTGCCTGTCATATGTATTGGTAATTTGGTATTGTGCTACCGTTTGCCGATTTCATAAAGGAGTAATTTGGAGCCTGAACTCGCAGGCAAATCATTACATCGGGTGATTTCAGTAGAACTGCACAAAATGGTCGATGGACAGTACTTATGTTGCTGCTATGTACTCCAAAGTTCACTCGCATAACCAGATCGACTATGGAAGCAGAACTCACAAAGATTAGACATATCATGCGTCGAAGGTATGGCTTTGAGAGCTTTTGATGGATTTGCCGGTGGTTGATAAACCAAGGCCGCTGTCCTTATGAACTGTGACAATCAAACAGTGATTGCCAAGGCTAAGAGTTCAAAGGACAACATGAAATCCACAAAGCACATAAGAAGAAGATTGAAATCTGTCAGAAAATCAAGAAACTCCGAAGTAATAGCGTTGGATTATATCCAGATGGCTAAGAATCTCGCAGACCCTTTTACGAAAGGGCTATCACGGACGATGTTGACAAGAAGTGCCTATATTCATTCGAGTATCAACCAGCGTCAACCAACTGTCAAACTCCAAGTATTAGGAGAGTGAATGCCAAAAGTATTGCTTGGTGCATAGCCCAGAAAAATGCAGCCCAGTCTTTGGTCCCAACTTGTGCCTTTTGGTTATCGGCACATATGGTAGCGAACTATATGGCATGGAGTCTAAAGATTCCAAACAAGTTGGTTGACGCGTATATTCATCTGGCACTTAATCGGCCTCAGCACGCCAAGGATGCTCCATTTCAGCTTGAACTGCACAAAAAATTTGGGTGGTTTATTTTCTCAACCGCCTCCTTTCTCGCTCCTGCAATGTAGAATTTTGGCGAGATATAGGACCAAGATGAGCCAAGAACTAGTTGGATGAAAGTAGTGGCCAAGTTGCTCAAACCTCCCTCGACACGAGGCCACTATTTGAGGATAAACCTACAAGCAAAGTTCAGATTATGTCTTTGCCTCTTATGTACTCAAAAGTTTACTCGTACAAGAACTAATTTTAGCAAGAAGTACCTCCGATTGAACACCATTTACCAAATTGCACTTAGGTAATTAAAGTTCGTCCATGGATCATATTGGCTGTGATCTCAATCATTTGGATACATAAACATACCGAACATGTGTATATCTGAATCTTTTTGTGAATTATGTGTGAATATTGTCGTGTGATCTATCAATCATTTGGATGCATAGATATGCTGAGCTTGTGTATATACGAATCTTTTGAGTTGTCGATAGTGAATGTTGGCTATGAATATGAACATGTCCTGTGAACCTGAGTTTGATATGAATGTTTAGCTTTTCTGTTGTATTTGTGTGTGAACTTGTTAGTATGCCTACTGTTGGGTATAAAACGAAGGTCTCTTATAAAAGTAATGCTGTGTCCAATTTATGTTTTCCCTTCTAACCACATTATATATATTTATGTTATTACTATTATCGTATATTTTATAGAGACTTATGTATACATTATAAAAACATCCCACGTGTTATTAACTTATAAAAGTAAATGTTTAACGGAAAATCCTGGCTGTTTTTGACTCACGTGCAAGGAAAATCCTGGTGATTATGCATAAAAGGTTGCGTAAGATTTTAAGGACCAATTTAATAATAACGCTCACTTTTATTTTGAGCAATAACTCGCTAATTTCTTAATTATCTATATAAAAAATGTGCCTCTCCGGTTTATTCTTTATATTAATTGCTCCTTCTAACATAACATTATACATATAACGAGCCCACCTCCTGTTATTCTCCACAGACTACAGCCCCATGCCTCAACAGAACTAGTTATAACCCTTCTCCTCCTCTCAATCTGCGACTCCACCGCCGCTGCTTTCCCATCTCCGAGTCGTTCCCGTCCGGCCTCGCCGTCGTCCGGCGCCTCGCTGTGTTCGGTCTTGGCGTGGTCAACAAACGAAGTCATCGGAAGAGGATCAGATGCGGAGAGCTCGACGGCCGGGACCCATGAGGTCCATGGTCGCACGCAAGGAAAGTACCTCCTTATTAAGATGAAAAAATGTTTCCTCCACCGATAGCCGGACCCACTGGCCAGATCTTCGCACGGAAGGAAGTGCCTCCTTGTTTTGGCGAAAAATTATTCATCCTGCTGATACCGGGACCCGTCAGACGGTGATCGACTTGTGGGCCTGCTAAGCGGACGGTACGCACGGCTTTGTCAACTTAATCAACAAATGATTCTAGTAGCCGGACCGTTGGATGTTAATCCAACAGCCGTGCTTCTTCTTCAACCTCTCGTTCTTGCTCTCGCTCTCCGTGCATCGCAGCCGTGCCGCCACAAGACCAACCAAAGGAAGTTTTCCACTCCTCTCCATCTGCGACTCCACCGCCCCCATCTTCCCCTTCTCCGGTCGCTCCAAATTGCGCGCCGCACGTGTGGTCAACGTGTTCAACAACCGAGAGTCATCGGAAGGTGACTGTACGTGAGAGGCTGACAATGGGGACACACCACGCCCATGGACGCATGCATGCAACGGAACGCTGACTTGTGGGCCTACTAAGTTGACGGGGACTGCTGGGACCCACCTGACGGGCCACCGTATTTCACGAAAAGACATCCCCCCCGCTGTCAGCTCGGACCCACCGGAAGTGCCTCCTTATTACGCATAAAAAAATGAATACTCCCCCGGCTAGCTGGGACCCACCTTGGTGGGAGGCTGACTTGTGGGCCTACTAAGTTGACGGGGACGAAGGGCTTTGTCAACTTAGTCAATATGAACGATTCTAGCTCTAGTGATCGTACGATGTCCATCCAACGACCGTAGTGCTTCTTCAACCTCTGGTCTTCTTGCTCCAAATTACCAAACCAAATACCGGTCATGCCTCATGCTCCCGCCTCCCGTGGCGGTGTCAGGTCAGCGAGGCCTCACCGCCCCTACTATTCCCACCGCTGGCCGTGCCCTGCGTAGCAACGACCTCACACCGCAGTAACCAAAGTGAACCCTCGTACTCCTGTCCGCGCGGGCTTCCACTGCCGCGTTTTCCCCGGCTCCGCGTCGTCCCCTTCCTAGGCCTCGCCGAATTCCACCGCCATGGTGCTCTCCACGCGGCGTGGTCAACGTGGTCAAGGAACGACTTCCATCGGAAGAGTATCAGACGTGGAGAGGTCGATACCGGGTCCAAGGCCACAACCCAGTTTTTTGTTATTTGCCAAGTAAGTCGCTTTGTCACGCTGTTGGGCTGCAAATCTTTCAAGACGAGGAGAGCTTTCATTCGGTGCCGAGAAAATGGCCCATCAAGAATGAGAAATGGGCTGTACATTTTTAAAACACATCAAACCGGCAATTAGTTTCAAATATCTTTTTTTTTCATTTCGAGATTTTAAATTACATTAATTTTTATGCGTGGAGAATTTGTTGGATTTTATATTGATATACATTTATTTTTCAAATCAGTTTGAACGTGAGTCGAAATTTCGGGATTAAAAACAGTTCGTACCGCACCGAAATATCCAAAATTTCGTATAATGTTTTAACCGTGGCCACAGTATGGGCTGTAATGCTAACAAAAAGAATATGGGCTCCAAAAAAACCTTAAGAATTACCAAATGGGCTGTAAATTATTAGAAATAATGGTAGATGGGTTGTATGTCGTTTTGCATGATTTGAGGCTTTCCTAAAAAAGGTTGACGACAAGCAAAGGATCGTTGGATGGCCATCCAACGGCCGTCGTGCTTCTTCAATCTCTGCTCTTCCTGCTCCAGCCGCTCAAACAAGCGCCGGCGGCCTGCTCCCTCCTCTCCTCCTCATGCCGGGCTGTCTTGCTGCAGTGCCTCACCGCCCACTATGTCCCGTCACCTCGCCATCCCTCTACTCACCACACTCGCTGTTATTCTCCGGCGACGGCAGATTTAACCAAGAAACCCTCGCTCAACAGATTCTCCACGTGGGAAACAATCACGAAGTCTTCCGCCTCCCGTGTCGCTCCTTCCTAGGCCTCGCCATCGCCCACCGCCTCGGTGCTCTAGGCGCGGCCTGGTCAACTCCGGTCAACGACCGACATGCATCTGAAGTGGATCAGACGTGGAGAGGCCGACAGCTGGTTCCACGGCCGCACGCAAGGAAATGCCTCCTTATTACGCGCAAAATAATGATCCCTCCACCGACATCGTGGACCCACCGAAGGGCCTCTCAGATTTCGCGAAAAAGTTACCGCCACGACAAATAACCCACCAGCTATATCTTCGCACGCAAGGAAGTGCCTCCTTATTACGCACAAAAAATGAATACTCTGCCTGTTAGCTGGGACCCAGTATAGTGGCAGGCTGACTTGTGGGCCTGCTAAGTTGACGGAGACGGAGGGCTTTGTCAACTTAGTCAATATGCACGATTCTAGCTCCAGTGGCCGTACGATGTCCATCCAACGACCGTAGTGCTTTGTCAACCTCTGGTCTTCTTGCTCCAGCCGCCCAAACCAGCGCCGGTCGTGCCTCGTGCTCCTGCCTCCCGTGGCAGGCTGCGATGCGGCGTAGGCCTCACCGCCCCCTACTACTCCCACCGCTGGCCGTGCCATCCCTCTACACACCCACACCCTCGTTATTCAAGGGCGACGGCAGCCTCACACCGCATTAACGAAAGTGAACCTCATACTCCTCTACGCTGGGCATCCACCGCCACAGATTCCCCTTTAAGATCAAGGCTCCCCTTCCTAGGCCTCGCCCGTCGTCCACCGCCAGTGCTCTCGGCGCGGCGTGGTCAAGGTGGTCAAGGAATGGCTTCCATTGGACGTGGATCAGACGTGGAGAGGTCGATACCGGGTCCACGGTCATGAAGGAAGTGCCCCCTTATTACGGGCAAAATAATTATTCCTCCACCTGTCAGCGGGGACCCACCGGATGGGCCACCGTATTTCACGAAAAAACGATTCGCCCCCTGACTGCTGGGACCCACCAGCTACATCTTCGTACGCAAGGAAGTGCCTGACAGTTGGGACCCACCTGGTCGTAGCGTACGTAGCGTTGTCATTCTGGTCGCAAACGTGTACGTACATACCGGTCGATGAGAGGCGCGCACGTGTCGTTGTAGAGGCGCGCACGTAGCATGTACACGTACGTACATCGGCGAGGGTGCAAGAAAGAAAATACGGCCACGTACGTACATACGGGCAGGGTCTCGAACGTCTACTCGTGCATACATACATGGCTGGGTCGGAAGGGAGAAACAACGTCGTCGTCGTGTTAATGGGAGCCAACCGGCTGGGTTGGAACGGAATGCGTGGTCATGTTCATCGGGAGGGCTTGGACGGAACATGCGATGGAAACGAGGCCTGGTGTACCGCACAACGGAGGAAACGGCCTTGTGTTCGACCGGCCACGTTTGAAACGGGGGTCTTGTTGATCGGGAGGGGTGTCGCGTACCGCAAAACGGAGGAAACAGACCTCCTACGGTCGAAATGGGGGTCCTGTTGATCGGGAGGGGTGTGGCGTACCGCAAAACTGACGAAACGGACTTGTGTTGGAGCGCTACGGTCGAAACGGGGGTCCTGTTCATCGGGAGGGGTGTGGCGTACCGCAAGACGGGACTCCACGAGATACTGTTCATCTCCACCGTCGACCTCCTCTAGCCTCCACGGGCTCCTGTTCATCCAGCCTCCACCGCGCACAACTCCACCGGCTACTGTTCAACCACCCCTCCACGGGCACCCCTCCACCGCTCACTGTTCATCCAGCCCTCCACACCACGGGTCCTGTTCAACCACCCTCCACGGACACCCCTCCACCGCTCATCGCTCATCCAGCCCTCCACACCACGGGTCCTGTTCATCCAGAGGCAACACCACCGCCACCGCTCATCCAACCCCACTCCCCCGCAACGCCATCGCTCATCCAATCGACCGCTTCGCTTAGCAGCAGAGCGGCGAATCGCTCCATCGGGTTCGATTAACGACCATCGATCGATCGCTTCGGGTTCAGATAACGCAGCGTAGCCTGCAGCTGTCGCTTTCGGGTTCAGTTAGAGCCCAACGCCTCGCCGGGTTCGATTAGAGCCAACGCCGCACACACGCACGTCGTCACGAGAGAAAGCAGCGCATCGCCGCCCCGACCTCCCACCGTGAACCGCAACTCCTCGAAATTTTCCTCCCCTCGCTTCTACCACGGTTTTTCCATCATGGACGGCCCAAAGAATGTCATGCAGCTGCGTCTCCGCCCGCCTGTGACGAAAAGCCCATTTTCTGTCATGATTTTTTGTCATAGAAGTAGGAGCCCACCACATCTATGATGATACCGGGTTTTGTCACAATTATCATCATAGAAGTGTCATATGTATGACAGAAAAAAATTTCGTTCAACCCAAAATGTCACGGATGTGTCTTTTTTTTGTAGTTATATTTTTAACGATGAGAGTTATTATGCTTATGATACAAAAGGGCCCAAACTTGGGGAAGCTATGTGTGATGAGAATGACATGTTTGCGAATATATTTGCTGAAATTAATATTTGTCCCAAGCTTGGGGATGCTACGTTTAGTGAAGATGATATTTTTAGCATCCCAAGTTTTGAAATGCAAAGTTGTTATGATGATAGCATGCCTCCTACCTATGATGATTATATTGATGAAAGTGGGTTCGAAAGAGTGTCAACTTTAGGAAGTAGTGATCCCACTATTTTGGAGGATGTTGAATTTTATTGTGATGAATATGAAAGTGGATTTGGAAGAGTGTACACTTTATTTAGTGATTCCACTATCTTGGGAGAGGTTTCAATCGATTATGATGAGAACGAAGTTGCTACTTATGATGATTATTGTGATGAAACTTATGCTATAAAAAGTAGTGATGACTATATTTACAAATCTTGTCATGATTATGATTACCCTTTTTCTGAACATTACTCTTTTAATGTGGAAACAATTTTTAGTGTTCAAGTCTTTTATGATACTCCCACTATTCTGAATGAGAAGAATTTTGCTTGTGTGGAGAGTAGTAAATTTTCTATGCTAGTAGATCATGAAAATAATGCTTTAGGTGCTGGTTATATAGTTGAATTCATTCATGATGCTACTGAAAATTATTATGAGGGAGGAACATATGCTTGTAGGAGTTGCAATAATATCAAGTTTCCTCTCTATGTGTTGAAATTTTTGAAGCTATGCTTGTTTTACCTTCCTATGCTAGTTGATTTTTGTTCCCATAAGTTGTTTTCTCACAAAATCCCTATGCATAGGAAGTGGGTTAGACTTAAATGTTCTAGTCATATTCTTTATTATGCTCTCTTTATGTTTCAATTCTTATCTTTTATGTGAGCATCATTGAAATCATCATGCCTAGCTAGAAGGGCATTAAAGAAAAGTGCTTGTTGGGAGACAACCCAATATTTATCCTTACTGTTTTTGTGTGTCCACATGATTATGATACTTTAGTAATCATGTTTTATGGCTTTTATTTCAATAAAGTGCCAAGTAAGGCCTATAGGATAACCTATGGTGATAGTTGATTTGATTCTGCTGAAAAACAGAAACTTTGCACGCACGAGAAAACATTTAGTAAATCACAGAAAAGTGCTTTTGCGTTGATTCTTTTTGCTGTAGATCAATAGACAAATTGCCTAATACTTCCTATTTTGTCAGAATTTTTGGAGTTCCAGAAGTTTGTGTTAGTTACAGATTACTACAGACTGTTCTGTTTTTGACAGATTCTGTTTTTCGTGTGTTGTTTGCTTATTTTGATGCATCTATGGCTAGTAAAATAGTTTATAAACCATATAGAAGTTGGAATACAGTAGGTTAAACACCAATATAAATAAAAAATGAGTTCATTACAGTACCTTGTAGTGGTGTTCTGTTTTCTTTCGCTAACGGAGCTTACAAGTTTTCTGTTAAGTTTTGTGTTGTGGAGTTTTCAAGTTTTGGGCAAAGATTCGATGGACTATGGAATAAGGAGTGGAAAGAGCCTAAGCTTGGGGATGCCCAAGGCACCCCAAGGTAATATCCAAGGACAACCAAGAGCCTAAGCTTGGGGATGCCCCGGATGGCATCCCCTCTTTCGTCTTCGTTCATCGGTAACTTTACTTGGAGCTATATTTTTATTCACCACATGATATGTGTTTTTCTTGGAGCGTCATTTTCTTTTGTTAGTGTTAGCTTGATGTTATTTAGAATAATGTTTTACATCTTTAGTTTCAATAAAAAAGTCAAGGATAGCCTTTGCCATGCTTATTTTGCTAGTATACATGTTTCTGATTGAAAACAGAAAGTTACCGCTGTTGCAAAAATTCCTCAGAAAAGTCAGAGAATGGTATAATGTTGAAACTTTTTAATATTGAGCTATGATAAATTTATTGCAGTGGGAATTTTATTTCATAATTTTTGGAGTTAGGGAAGTTTGATGAATCTTGCATTCTTTACAGACTATACTGTTTTGACAGATTTCTGTTATGGTTGCATTGTTTGCATATATTTGCTTGTTTAATGATTCTATTTCAGGATAGGAGTATTAAATATGCAGAGGCATTTTGTATGCAATGTTGAATAATAATTTTAGTGATTTTTTACAGTAGAAAATGATAAGGTTTTGCATTGGTTTATACTAACCTATCTCACGAGTTCTTGTTGAGTTTGTTGTGAATGAAGCTTTTGATAAAAAGAAGAGAAACCATGATATGAGAGGAATTAAGGAGACATAAAAGCTCAAGCTTGGGGATGCCCAAGGCACCCCAACATAATATTTCAATAAGTCTCAAGCATCTAAGCTTGGGGATGCCCCGGTAGGCATCCCACCTCTCTTCTTCAACAACTATCGGTTAGTATCGGTTGAGCCTAAGTTTTTGCTTATTCACGTGAGTTGTGCTATCCTTGCAATGTCATTTTGTTTTGCTTTGCTTGCTGTTTGAATAAGATACCAAGATCTGAAATTATTTAATGAGAGAGAGTCTTCACATAGTTGCATAATTATTTAGCTACTCATTGATCTTCACTTATATCTTTTTGGAGTAGTTTTTCATTTACTCGTGTGCTTCACTTATATCCTTTGAGTAAATGGTTGAATGAGTTGAATGTCATAAATCTGAAACTATATATGCCTCATTTGCTTATCCCATGGGGAGTATTGACTTCACATCTAAGAAGTAGAGGTTGTAAATTTATTGACGGTTAGCAAGCATTGTATTAGTCATTTGAACAATTCATGAAAGAATATTGAAGGAAGAGAGATTTCACATATAAATATATTATCATAGACATCTTTTATAATTGTGAGCACTCATTATGTATGACATGCTAAAGAGTTGATGTTGGACAAGGAAGACAACGTAATGATTTATGTTTTCTCACATCTCAGTTAAAGTATATTGTCTTGGATCATTCAAACATGTTGAGCTTGCCTTTCCCCCTCAGGCTAGCCAAAATTCCTTGCACCAAGTAGAGATACTACTTGTGCTTCCAAATATCCTTAAACCCAGTTTTGCCATGAGAGCCCACCATACCTACCTATGGATTGAGTAAGATCCTTCAAGTAAGTTGTCATCGGTGCAAGCAATAAAAAATGCTCTCTAAATATGCATGACTTATTAGTGCGGAGAAAATAAGCTCTGTCATTTAACTTGTTATGGAAGCAATAAAAGCGACGGACTGCATAATAAAGGTCCATATACAAGGGCAATATAAAGTGACGTTCTTTCGCATTAAGATTTTGTGTATCCAACCCTAAAAGCGCATGACAACCTCTGCTCCCCTCTGCGAAGGGCCTATCTTTTACTTTATGTCTTTTACTTTATGCAAGAGTCAAGGTGATCTTCACCTTTCCCTTTTTCATTTTATCCTTTGGCAAGCACTTTGTGTTAGGGTGATCCTGATATATATATCCAATTGGATGTACGTTAGCATGAACTATTATTGTTGACATCACCCGAAGGTGAATACGTGTGGAGGCAACATTATAAGCCCCTATCTTTCTCTATATCTGATTAAAACTTAATAACCACAAGTATTGCGTGAGTGTTAGCAATTGTAGAAGACTATATGATAGTTGAGTATGTGAAGTTTGCTAAAATCAAAGCTCTGACATAGACCCTTCCTGAAAATAGGATGAATTGCAATTGTTTAATGACTAAGAATGAAGTTTGCTAGTTTCCAAGAAAGTTTATGGTCTATGCTTTAACTTGTGAATTGCTTGTTACTTGATTATGAAAAGTTTTATGAGATGAACTACTGTTATGACATATTATCATGCTAGAAAAGGTGATTGAAATTATCATTGATCAAACTTGTGCACCTTCTAGCATTCACACTTCATAAATTCTTTATTTATCATTTACCTACTCGAGGACGAGTAGGAATTAAGCTTGGGGATGCTGATACGTCTCCAACGTATCTATAATATGAAGCATTCATGCTATATTATTATGTGTATTGAATGATCATGGGCTTTATTATACACTTTTATATTACTTTTGGGACTAACCTATTAACCGGAGGCCCATCCCATATTGCTGTTTTATTGCCTGTTTTAGTATTTCGAAGAAAAGGAATATCAAACTGAGTCCAAACGGAATGAAACCTTTGGCATCGTGATTTTTTGGAAGAATGTCATCCTGGAGGCTTGGAGATCAAGTCAGAAGACCCTCGAGGAGCCCAGGAGATAGGGGGGCGCCCCCCCTACAGGGCGCGGCCCCCTGTCTCGTGGACCCCTCGCACTACAAAAAAAGACACATCCGTGACATTTGGGCCGAACGAAAAAAATTTCTGTCATACATATGACACTTCTATGACGATAATTGTGACAAAACCCGGTATCATCATAGATGTGGTGGGCTCCTACTTATATGACAAAAAATCATGACAGAAAATGGGCTTTTCGTATAGTGCGGGACGGATACGCAGCTACATGACAGTCTATGTGCCGTCAATGATGGAAAAAACCGTGGTAGAAGCGGCGGGAGGAAAATTTCTGAGTTGTCGTTACGGTGGGAGGTCGTAGGCGGAGCGATGCGCTGCTTTCTCGTGACGTACGCGTGCGTGTGCGAGGCGTTGGCTCTAATCAAGCCGAAGCGAGGCGTTGGGATCTAATCGAACCCGGCGACAGACCGCAGTTACGCGTTATCGAACCCGAGCAATCGACCGATGGTCGTTAATCAACTCGATGGAGCGATTCGCCAGCTACTGCTGCTAATCAAGCCGATCGTTGCCTCTGGGATGAACAGTGAGTGTTGCGGGGGGTTGGATGAACATTGAGCGGTGGCGTTGCCTCTGGATGAACAGGAACCCGTGGCATGGAGGGCTGGATGAACAGTAGACGGTGGAGGGGTGGCCGTGGAGGGATGGTTGAACATGACCCCATGGTGTGGAGGGCTGGATGAACAGTAGACGGTGGAAGGGTGCCCGTGTGGAGGGGTGGTTGAACAGTAGCCAGTGGAGTAGCGCGCGGTGGAGGCTAGATGAACAGGAGCCCGTGGAGGCTGGAGGAGGTCGACGGTAGCCCGTGGAGGCTGGAGGAGGTCGACGGTGGAGATGAACAAGATCCCGTGGAGTCCTGCTTTGCAAGACGCCACACCCTCCCCCTGCTTTTGACCGTGGCGCTCCAACACAAGTCTGTTTTCGTCTGCTTTTGCGGTACGCCACACCCTCCCGGCGAACAGGACCCCTGCTTCGACCGTAGTGCTCCAACACAAGTCTGTTTACCGCTTTTGCGGTATGCCACACCCTCCCGATCAACAGGACCCCGTTTCGACCGTCGAGGTCCGCTTTCTCCGCTTCGCGGGTACGCCAGGCCTCGTTTCCATCGCCTGTTCCGTCCAAGCCGGTTGGCTCCCACGTGTTCCCTTGCCTCCCGATGAACACGACACATTCCGTTGCCTCCCCCTGAACACGACACATTCCGTTGCCTCCCCATGAACACGACGCGTTCCGTTGCCTCCCCATGAACACGAGCCCTCGCCGTACGTATGCGCGACTAGGCGTTCGAGACCCCGCCCGTATGTACACATACGTGGCCATATTTTCTTTCTTGCACCCTGGCCGCTGTACGTACGTGTACATGCTACGTGCGCGCCTCTACTACGACACGTACGCGCCTCTACTACGACACGTGCGCGCCTCTACATCGACCAGTATATTTGTACGTACAAGTTCGCAACAAGAATGACAACACTACGTACGCTTCGACCAGGTGGGTCCCGGCTGTGAGGAAGTTCCTTGCGTGCGAAAATGTAGCTGGTGGGTCCCAGCAGTCAGAGGGGCGAATCGTTTTTTTTTGCCTGGACGCACTTCCTTTGCGTGCGAAGATGTAGCAGGTGGGTCCTAGCAGTTAGGGGGGCGAATCGTTTTTTTTGGACGCACTTCCTTGCGTGCAAAGATGTAGCTGGTGGGTCCCAGCAGTCAGGGGGGCGAATTGTTTTGTTTTTTTGCCCGGACGCACTTCCTTGCGTGCGAAGGTGTAGCTGGTGGGTCCCAGCAGTCAGGGGGGAAACGTTTTTTTTTCGCGAAATACGGTGGCCCGTCCGGTGGGTCCCTGCTGTCAGGTGGAGGAATCATTTTTTTCGCATAATAAGGAGGCACTTCCTTGCTGCCGCCGTGGACCCACTGCCGACCTCTCCACGTGACAAATCCACGTCCGATGGAAGCCATTCCTTGACCACCTTGACCACGCCGCCGAGAGTACCGATAAAGTGGACGACGGCGAGGCCTAGGAAGGGGACGACTTGAGCCGAGGAAGACGCGGCAAGGATGCCCACGCCAGAGGAGTATGAGGGTTCACTAGTTCGCTGCGGTGTGAGGTTGCCGTCGCCGCAGAATAACAGGGGGTGTGGGTGAGTAGAGGGATGGCCTGGCCAGCGGTGGGAGTAGTAGGGGGTGGTGAGGCCTCCGCCGCATCGCAGCCGGCCACGGGAGGCAGGAGCACGAGGCACGACGGGCGCTGGTTTGGGCGGCTGGAGCAAGAATACCAGAGGTTGAAGAAGCACTACGGCCGTTGGATGGACATCGTACGGTCACTGGAGCTAGAATCATGCATATTGACTAAGTTGACAAAGCCCTCCGTCCCGTCAACTTAGTAGGCCCACAAGTCAGCCTGCCACTATATCGGGTCCAAGCTAATAGGGGAGCATTCATTTTTGTGTGCGTAATAAGGAGGCACTTCTCATGTATGAAGATATAATCGTGGGTCTCGAGCTCTCGTGAGCCGGGCCATGGGAGGAGGGAGGAGGCAGTCCCGCCGGCGCTTGTTTGAGCGGCTGGAGCAGGAAGAGCAGAGATTGAAGAAGCACGACGGCCGTTGGATGGCCAGCCAACAGTCACTGCTTGTGCGTCAACCTTTTTTTTAGGAAAGCCTCAAATCTGTGGAAAACAGCATAAATCCCATCTGCCATTATTTTTAATAATTTATAGCCCATTTGCTAATTCTTAAGGTTTTTTTTGGAGCCCATATTCTTTTTGTTAGCATTACAGCCCATATCGTGGCCACGGTTAAAAACTTATACGAAATTTTGCATATTTCAAAAGTGGTTCGAACTGTTTTTAATCCTGAAATTTCGACTCACATTCAAACTGATTTTAAAAATAAATGTATATCAATATAAAATCCAACAAATTTTCCACGCATAAAAATTAATGTAATTTAAAATCTCGAAATAAAAAAAACATATTTGAAACTAACTGCCGGTTTGATGTGTTTTAAAAATGTATAACCCATTTCTCATTACTGATGGGCCATTTTCTCGGACAGCCGAATGAAAGCTCTCCTCGTCTTGAAAGATTTGCAGCCCAACAGGACTGACAAAGCGACTTACTTGGCAAATCACAAAAAATCTGGGCTGTGGCCGTGGACCCAGCTGTCAGACTCTACACGCATAAGATTTCCCGATGGAATGTCGTTGACCACATTGACCACGCCGCGCCGAGAGCACCAAGGCGGTGGACGACGGCGAGGCCTAGCTAGGAAGGCGACGACGTGGAGCCGGGGAAGACGCGGCAGTGGATGCCCACGCGGAGAGGAGTACCAGGGTTCACTGGTTCGTCTGTGATGTGAGGCTGCCGTCACCGCAGGGCCTGGCTAGCGGTGGGAGTAGTAGGGGGCGATGAGGCCTCAACGACAAAGACAACCGCCACCGGAGGCAGGAGCAAAGGTCTCCCAAGCTACCGGTTTGGGCGGCTGGTGCAAGAAGAGCAGCGATTGAAGAAGCGAGGACCGCTCGATTCAAATCCAACGGTTATCGCTGCTAGAATCGTTGTTGACTAAGTTGACAAGCCACTGCGTCTGGCGTCAACTTAGTAGGCCCACAGTCAGCCTTCCAACCGTGCGCCCAGATGTCGCTGGGAGGAATCATTTTTTTCGCGTAATAAGGAGGCGATTGATTGTGTGCGGCTGCACCAGCCGGAGGGAGTAGGGTGGGCTGGGAAGCCTGCCCGGCATCACAGCCGGGCCACAAGAGGAGGGAGCAGGAGTCCCACCGGCGCTTAGTTTAGGCGGCCGGAGCAGGAAGATCGAGATTGAAGAAGCACGGCTGCTAGAATCGTGTGTTCACCGACAAAGCCTTGCGTAAACAAGTCAGCCTCGAAATCTGTGGCGTGTACAGCCCATTTGCTATTATTTTTATAATTTTTACTCATTTTCTAATTCATATGGAATTTATTGCAGCCCGTTTTCCATTTTTAGAATTGCCGGCCATTTTCTGGTCAGTACCAGGGTCAAAAAATTAACTAAATGCGTGGGAAATTTTTGCTGGGGAACGAAATATTCTTAATCCAAAAATTAATAGCCATACTAAAACAAATTTAAAAATAAGTTAGTACTATGTCATGTTAAATCCAATGAAATACGTACAAGATATCAGTGAAGAACAAAATAAAAAAAAACTAATATCCCATTTGCTCGTCTTGAAAGATTTGCAGCCCATTAATTCGGAGAAAACAAATAGGCCTAGCTTGGGTATTCTTCAAAAAGAAATACTGGGCTACCTAATTTCCCAAAGAACTGGTGCATGAGCATTTAGATTTATTTATTTATTTACTTATTTATGTTTAGGGGACCATGAGCATGTACCTGGGCCGGATTCATGTGAGTGCGTCTCTTCCAGTTAATTATGGGCTTCACTATTGGGCCTTCATCAGTGGGCTGCATGTTATCAACAAGTGGAAAATGTGTTCCGCATTTAAAAATAGTATGAGCTACGTGCAGACGGGGCACTAAAGGATCGAACTGCAACGACTTCCAAAACATTGTGTTTGTCGCTCTAACAACACATTTATATTCAACCAACAGATTTAAATATACTACTGATTGTACATTGAAAACATCAAGAGCAAAGCAACTGTGGTTGGGGGTGCAATGTATAAAGAAGGTGCCGTAAGAGTGAAGACGCAGCTCTCTCTTCCAAACCAAACATCAGCCATCATTACAAAAGGGCTACCAAAAAGAACATGTGTATGCATCAAACTAAATAAAGATCCTACTACACCAAGTGTATGCGCATCTAACTAACTGGCTCGGTTAGACGTTACTATTTATTAAGTCATGGAGATTGGTGACGGCTTGAACCGGATGGGTGCCTCGACGGGGAAACTCTAGCCAAGATGGGTCAAAGTCCGATACTTGTGACCCTCTCTCCTACTTTGGGTTGCGTGAGCGTGGCGGCACATATCGTGGTATGGTGCATGCAGAGATGCATGGTATGCAGCTGTAATGCACGCTTTTGCCCGATGAACGAAACCGTGCTGCCATCATGATCCTTGCCGTCGGTTATCTCCTCGTTAATCAGATAATTCAGTCCGACAAATGAGAGCGTGTTAAGGCTACTTACCAGCCTCCGGTCAAAAATTCACGAAGGCCCGTAGAAGCGGGATCCCGCTCAAAGACCTTGCAAGGATCGTGATTGTATTCCGCAAAACAACACGTCCGGTATGTGCGAACGATCATCAATCTTTCGCCGTCAGTTCGATCGAGCCAGAACCACCGCAATCGCCATGCCGCTTTTCTTTGGAAGGTTCTGGCTTAGGAAGGGTAGGGACACCAGGCGGCCTACAATATGATATCAAGTTGGAGTCAAATAAAAAAGGGCTCTTGATTTAGTCAATCTTAAGAACAGCATGTTATGAGCATGCATATTTTTTCAGTAAATGTTGATAGTAATATAAGCAAGCCATCATGATATCATAGGAAAGTAACATACTGCTGTAACAGCCGTTTGTAGTGATGACTGGAGTAGGCCAGCAATACATCCAGCCATAGAAGGAGTCGACAGCGTAAATGAAGCCCTTGTGTTCAATGGCATCAGAGACAGAGAACCATGGAGGATGTATGATCCTGCGATGGACGTGCAGATTTATCCACTTACCGTAGTGACCTGTCAAATAGGCGAGACCACGGTTGAAGAACGCAATTAGCCTGAAATCTTTATAATTCCCAGATCTTGTGGGCACTTGGCAGATTACAACCTTGAGCAAATCAAACTTGGTATCATGTTGGCTACTGTAAGATTCTGAGTATTCTAGGTCATGTGCCAAAGCAAAGGCAAAGTGTTAATCGAAGGAAGGGGATCAATCACCGGGTGTAGACCTCCACGAGCATCCAAATGCCGCGATCGTCGACGAGCACCATCCAAGACGTGTTCATGCCGACCCAAAGTACATACCGTTAATGTAGCCGAGGCCGACGGGATCAGATCACAGTGAAGGGGGTTGATGCTCGCCACCCTATGATCGTTATGCTGCGTGACACGCCATTTCTGAAGATCAGGCGGCATCAGCAAGCAAGGAGCTGGCTTAAAAAGCTCCGGCCTGAGGGCTTTGAGTAAACGGTACAGCCCCGATGAGCACGCGGCGAGCGGCATGGCACTGAGATTGTCCATACGCGAAACAATGAGCTTGATTACCTCTGTCGGGAGCGAATTCCAGCCATTCTTTTGGCGGACGCTGCTCGGTTCTGCCATTGTTAGTGCTTGGGTTTGACGAGGGGAGGCGCCTTAGCGGGATGGAAGCTTGGACGAGATTATGTGCGGACAAAGATGGAGAAGCGAATATGTGTCATGGGAAGTGTATAGGTGATGATGACTACAAAGACGCTTGACTTACAAGACACATACCAAAGGTGTAGGGTCATATCGATACCAGACAACTTGCTTGAGTGATCACAAGATCGGTACTCCCTACAAGACCTACTACAAAGATTATGCCCTAGCTTGCTAGTGTAGAGTAGAAGAGTAGGACTCTGCTCTACTACTAGCACCAGAGGAGTAGTATATTCTAATCTAAAATAGTTACAAACTTCGATGCCCGATCGTGGAACGACTATGAACCGTGCTCAAAGACCGTGTCTACGTGGTGTTTGGACTTATATGCAAAAGAAATAGCAAGATGCCCGTGCATTGCACGGCACACCATCATCACCAACTCGGTTTTTTTCTGTACTCCTACTGCTATAAAAGACTCAGTTGGTGATGATGGAGGCAAGGAGGCGTGTTCAGCCGGGCGTGCAGCGGACGGCGCATCACTATTCGATTTGTTATAAAAAAGTACTTGTAGAGATAGACACATAGGGAGGAGCACGAGGTAAGGCCTTATCTGTAAATGTGGAGAGAGGTGCGGGTATCTTTTGTAAAATTGTCATAGTTGGCTTTATATCCGCCGATATAGATCGGACGGTCTATATTACAAGATGGCGTACAAACCATCATCACCAACTCGGTTTTCTATAAGAGTAGATATATATAGATATAGATAGATAGAGACTAGGGAGTACTAGTAAGGACACCATCTACTGCTTCGTGTGCTACTCCTGCGCTCCATTCGGCGGCCGCAACGTCCCCTACAGCCACTCCCTCCCGCGCTCCATTCGGCGGGCGCTGTTGAAATCTGGGGAGCGCACTCGCGACTGCTGGCAGCCACGACTTCACCGACGACGACTTCTTCCCCGACCTCGGCAACCTCTTCCTCAACGACATGGGCGACAACCTCAACGCCAACGGTGCTGCTCCCGTTGCACCGTATGTGTTTTTGTCCTTCTTGTTCGAAATCGTGGTAGAATTCATGTTTCTACTCTGTATCCTACTACTATGCTAGACCACATGATTAGTTTCATCTCTGTTATAGCCGTCATGATTTATTTTGTGCTTATTCGGATTAAATCTCGTAGTAACTTGCTCACATATTCAACTGGCGCAACGTCCCCTACAGCCACTCCCGTTTCATGGACGGCTTGGTCGATGCCTCCAAGGAGCCCTTCCTCCACTGCTATGAGTGCCCGATGCCGTTTTGTGGCTCGCCGGTGGACATGGTTCATCACCTCACGGATGCGTGCAGCGGTCACTGCTGGCCCTTGGCGGAGAACATCAAGTACGACACGTGCTACCGGTTCACCATGCCGGAGTCGCTGGAGGATCACCGCCGCCGCTAGTCTCGGAGGAGGACAACAAGATCTTCCTCTTGATCGTGGGCACCGGGCGAGGCCCAGAGGCCGCCGCCGTCTTTGTAGTGTGCGTCGGGCGCCACGACGCCGACAATCGACACGAGGCAGATGTACGGGTGCGAGGTCAATGTTACTACCCTCCGGGTCACGTGGCGGGCGTAAACCGCCTCATCGGACAGACTTGGAACACGAGGAGCTGGGACTAGCCCGCCAATGTGGACTTGGAAAACCCATGGCATCCGTTCTATCCTTTACCCGCCGACTCGGTGCACGGGGACTCCAAGGAGGTTCACCGACATACGCTGTTATCAAGTGCACTTAGAAAACATGTAGTGTGTGTGTGGGCGCTTATGGCCCGTGTCTTTGCCGCTTTTGATTCTCGTAAGCTTGTCGTTAAACTTGAGTGGCTTTCGCATGCGGTCCTTCCTTTGAACTGCTCCTCTCAGTGAGCTGATGTAAGACACTTTGGGTTTCATTTGATAATGGAACCGGGGAGGAGCCTCCCTGTTCTTCTAAAAAAATACGCATTATCAAGTTAAATGTTGATCATTAGTCTTCGCTCAATTTAATCCCCTGTCTAAGCATGTGGAGACTTTCATGTAGGATCTTGCTCTATTGGAGTATCGCACATGAATAAAAGTGTATCCGTTTATGGTTTAGTCTAGAATCTTCCATGTATGAATTTTTACTACAAGATCGTGAAAGACTTACGATGAACCATTTCTTACATCTCCTCCGCCCCTTGCAAGTCATCCTGATTTAATCCCTCCGTCTAGGTGTATAAGGGCATGGTTAATATTACTTAATAGTATAGCCAACTGTTGACTATAAGAAGGTTCCATGTCATCTCAGAGCCAACATGTATAACAATCGATACTCAAAAACTAATTCTTAAAGATCAT
The DNA here is from genome assembly GCA_021605145.1 of Aegilops bicornis. Lineage (NCBI taxonomy): Eukaryota > Viridiplantae > Streptophyta > Magnoliopsida > Poales > Poaceae > Aegilops > Aegilops bicornis. The sequence continues at coordinate 631,670,566 of CM038670.1, forward strand.
TTCTTGCAAAGCACAATAAGTGTTATTTCTTCACAAGTTTTGGATGCAAGGTTGAACAGTTGAACGCTTTTGTTTGCAAAGATACCTTTTTATCTATTTCACCCGGATGTTTGTGAGCTCTAGAGATGAGATAATATCCAAGAAACCTATCGATACCCGTTACACATGAGATGACCCTCACATCCTTTGTCAAAATAAACAACTCCCGATCAATGCATTTCACTCTTCGTGCAACGACGGGCACCTTACTACTATAGATTAGTACGACCAAAAATTGAACTAACATTATATATAGTACGATAAATACTGATGCATGTCACCTAAAATTATATCATTCAAAACTATGTTCAAATACGAATCCAACGATATAGTTTTTGTTGACATGCACTAACATTTCGTCAGTTAAATCTCAATAAATTCAATGGGGACTAATAAACCACGACCGATGTAGTACAAGTGTAGAGGGCGGTGCTGCACGGAGTCTCACCTCTCACCCCACTCGTGGCGCAAAGAAAGCCGTCATATCACAAAACCCAACCACTCCCAGTAATAAATGGCCTGGTAAAATAAACAGACAATCAACCATCACATCCCTCCGTCTTTTTTGCATTTCATCTCTCTGCATTTACTTTCTCCGGCTCATCTCCGACACTCGATCCCTAGCTACTACTCCTAGGGCCAGTTCTTTTGGCGGCTTCCCCAGCTTTTCCCACAACAAGGCGCCTCACTCATTTATTTGGGCTTCTAAACTACTACTCCGTCCTGGTTTATTCCTCACCATTGTAATTTGTGCTAAATTTTGACCAAAGATTTAACTGATAAAATGTTACTCAAAACACTTAGGCGCGGTGCATCTAGGTGTGTAAGTCATCTTACAAAAACCAAATAATCCGAAAACACTTAGGCGCGGTGCATTAACTTCTACCTCGTTTCTTGTTTCTTGACATATCAACCAATAAGAGATAAAGAGTGTGCATGCTTTTAATGACTTGAGATATCAAACACGACCTGCAGTGGTTAGTTCATTGCATGCAATACTATTAATTAGCAAATAAACATTAACCTTTCTTGTTTTCTCCTCTTCCTTGGTCACGGTGCACAGAGAAATAACCACAGAGAAGGAAGCTAAAAGTAAACAATCAAACGAGCATTTTTGCATTTGTTTTGCATTGAATCGTTTCACAAGCTTGACTAGTGCTGTTTTTCCACTTTTACAAAAACCGCATCGTAATGTTTAAACATGCATTTGCAAGTACATAAGTAATAGTAGTACTCCCTCCGTCTAGGTGTACAAGTCTTCCCTCCTTCTTGGTCACCGTGCACAACCAAAGATGACTTATTGACCTGGACGGAGGGAGTAACACAGTCTGCAAGCATATATCGAGAGAGACGTGTAGTCCGATAGTATATAGTAAAGTTTGTGCTATATGCACGTACTTGCAAAATGCGTAATAATACACATAGTTTCCAAACTTTCCCTTTTACATACTTAATTAAGGACGCTAAAAATTCCTGAATGTTCGGGATTTATCATTTGCGTCCCAAAACTAATGAGATCGCCTTACGAAACAAAAATTATACTCCTCCTAAAAGCCACGGCGCTCGCAGGAGCACTTGCGGCGCGCCACGAGTGCCCTAGTGCGCGGCCGTTTCCCAGCGCGCCGACACAACGCCTCTTCCTCGGCCTCGCAACTCGCGAGGTGATGATTGGTGACTTGCCGGCGGGCGAGAGCAATCTCACCGGTGTGGTGATCCGGCGCCAACAGGTACTCCTCCTGGCTGGAGGCATGCACCCGGTCCACGTACCGCCAAGCGTAGATGAGGCGCTTGGGCCCGACTGCACTCAGGGCGTCGGCACGGGCGTCCTCCGCCACCCTCACGGCCCTCGCACGAGCCTTCTGCCAAAGAACCAATTGCTTGACTCTCTCGGACGCGACATAGATCTCCCATAAAGCTTGTTGCGCGGTGTGCTTCTCTTCCTCGGCCTTCTTCTCCGCCTCTATTTTGGCGCGCTCTGCTGGAGGCAAAGCCTCCCACAAGGCTACATCCATTTCTTTCCAAAGCTCCTCAAGGCTGGGGGGCTCGGCGGGCGATGCAGCGTTCTCCTCGTAGCAGGGAGCCGACGCGTCCGCCGACGCGCGTGCCGGTGAGATTGAGAATGCCGACACGTCCACCTCGACGCGTCACGGCGAGGAGCGGAACGCCGACGCGTCCTCCTCGACTAGTGGCAGCGAGGAACGGAACGACGACGGGTCGCGTCGCGGCGAGGAGTGGAACGCCGACGCGTCCTCCTCGACTAGTGGCGGCAAGGAACGGTAAGGCGACGCGTGATCGTCCGCGCGGTGCAGCGAGGGGCTCCTAGGGCTTGGGACGGGAGATGCCATGGTGGTCGATGTGAGAGGGAGGGGGTGGAGATAGCGATGAACGTGAACATGAGGGGGAGGAGATAGCGATGTCGTGGGAGGCGCAGTATTTATAGCTAGAAATGGCACACCTGCGTAAGATATGGATCGAAGTGAGATCGATTAATCGCAGGTTCAGCTATGCCACTCACATCTCGGGCCAAGACATCGCTAGGCCCGTATGTCAGTGACCCAATGCACCTGAAGTTAAGTAAAAGCTACGTGGGCATATTTGCTGGAGTAAATTACGGGGGAGCGAAGGGGTGGAAATATTGCTGGTCACAACAGATTGGACGAGCGTGGGGGGAGGAGAGTCATGCATGCAGATTTTTTCACACGGGGTGGAGTGGTGGGACCGTCGGAGGGAGAAGGAGAGTTTGGTAGGCATATTGTTTCCACACATGGAGAGGAAAAGATTTGGAGACGAACGGGCTTCCTGTAGGTATGGGGAACAAAGGCATAATAAGTCATCTTGCATGCCCGGCTAGGTATAGTCTCAAGTCATTAAAAACATACACGCCCCACACATGTTCATATTTCAAGGTGCACTAAATTATCCTGTAATTTTAGAGACCTGATTAACGCTTTTGTGGTAGCGTCTCTTGCATCGGGGGACTATGACAGGTCTGCTATGCGTGACCTAAAGATGAAAGCGTTGAGCATCTCGAAGTTGATCAACAATCTTCAATTGTCAAAGATTAGCCATTTGGCCACTAAGGTGGCACACTTAATCGCAAAGTATAGCTTTGACAATAGATTAGATGGTATTCTTGTAAATAATGTACCGCCCTGTGTGGTGAATATTGTATCGAATGAGTGTACTGGTGTGGCTGGTTAATTAATATAAGGTGGTGTTTAAAAAAGTATATATTTGGTCAAACACTTTGCAAACGGTTGATGGGAGTAAAAAGGACCAGAGGGAGTATCATGCATGCAGAGTAGGCAAAAAAAATTACTCATTTTTAGCCGGTCGAAGTCTCAAAGGGCGCGACCGCGCGAGGAAGGCAAAGGTCGTGGGAGGCACGACGATTGACGGAATTAAGTGAAGTTACATCCACACGCTGGCATGGCGTGTGAACAGGCAGAAGCTATATCGCCAGGCCTACGATATGGGTCTAGTAGACATGACATCTAGTGGGTCCCGCATAGTTCTCGAGAACTCTTTGGGGGCTTGCAGCCGTTTATCCACCGGGCAAGCCAGCAACCCCACGCCGTTCGCACGCCCTACTCGTCCCCTCGTCTTCTACCTCACAACAGTTGGCTCGACTCATCCCGTCCTTTCACATTAGTTCGCTCCCGCTTTTATGGGTACAACAGTTCAACTTTTCCTAACCCTCCTCCAAAATCCATGGCCTCCCAAATCTCCATGGTCGCCGCCGAGTACCAGGTTAGAGCCATCACCGGCGATCAGTTCATCATCATCTACACACGTGGATCCGCGTTGGTGAAAGCATGGCTTGCTCGCTTCCTACGCATGTTCAACAGTTCAACGGATGAGTGGGTCGCTGGGCTAGATGTTGAGTACACCACAGTCCTGGGACGAGAGAAGGATCTAAAGGACGAAGAGAGGAAGAAGCCTGCCGTGATCCAGGTTTGTGTACATAATGTTTGCTTGGTCTACCACATATGCCATGCCGACGTTGAGTGCCAGGATTTTAAGAACTTCCTTAAGGACAAAAGAGTGAAATTCGTTACTGTAGGCTTTAAGAATGACAAAGAAGTCCTGCGTCGGATAGGTCTCGTTGTAGGCCAGCCCTTCGATCTCCGTAAGGCAAGCCGGTGTCCTCCTCTCAACCTTCAATGCTGACCTCGGCAGCAGCCATGATTGATCCTTCAGACGCTTAAACTGAAGAAACCTCATCACGAAGTTTCATCATGCATGGGAGTCGAAGACATTAGATGAAGATCACATCCTCAGACGCAGCAATGGATGCCTACCTTTGTTTAAATATCTACATGGGTTGGGTTGGATGAAGAAGCGAGCCCAAAGGTCCGTTCAAGCAAAGAAGGCCGCGAAGAGGAAGAGGAAGAGGGACGAGGACGAAGTCGAGGACGTGGACTCGGACTCCGAGTAGGTGGCAGTGCCGTCGCTCATGCTGGTTCTACTGCAGTGTCAAGCTGACTAGTTGCTTAGTTTATTTTCAAGGGTGTGTTGTGCTGAGGCCCCAACAGAACTATGTTTATGTTCTTTCTCGTTATTTGAACTGTTTAGTACGTAGAGTAGTACTAGTACTATGTCTTACTATTGTTCTTCTTCCAGTTGGTACTACTGCTCGTAACTTCGTGTTCCCACTGTACTTAATACATTCGTACTAGTAGTATAATTTGGGTCAGTCGATTTGTGAAAGAAGTTCGACGGAGCTAAGGAAGAAGACGGCAGAAGAGGTGGAAGAAGCCCTTCTAGCCATCCATGTTGCATCAAACGGCTCACATGAGTCGACGGACCCAAATTGCTCCTTCAGATTGCGGGATCCACGTGGCATTCAAGGTCTCAAGGTAGATTCCACGTCCTCACCTGGTTTATGCGGGCTCGACGCTGCTGGCGACAAGCTTCCGCCACGACAGCCACCATGCGCGCCTCCTCCGCGCGGGCGGAGACGACAATGACACGCTAGTTCCTCCTCGCCGGCGTGCTGGAGCACGCGCTCGTCCTCCTCTTCGTATGCTGCGTGCATAGACGCGGCTCCACCAGCTGCTCGCATGCTTGGCAGCACGGCGGCATGGCAAGGAGGGACTGCAGACGACGTGAGCGGGCGAGCCTTCGGCTTCATGGCACAGGGATGGCGGCGACACGGCGGTGATGGGCGAGAAATTGTTGGCCAGAGCAGGCGGGCGCCGGCATGCGCAACGACGGCAGCGGCATATTGATGAGTGCGCGTATGGGAGCTTACTTTAGTTTTATATGAGGTTGGTCAAACTTAAAAGAAAACCGTACTAGTACACGTAAACATTAGACTTAGGCAGCGCTTTTTTTGAAGTTACTACCACATCCACGATACGGAATCCTGTGCAAGCGCGTGAACCGCGGCCGCGCGGTCGATCAAACGGTGCGTCACCGTGTCGCGCTCGAAGGACATCCATCGAACCTTTTTTCGTGTGTGTGAAAACAATCCTCGAATATAACTCAACTTTTTTTTCCTGGGAAAGTTCTTGACGCTGCAATATTTCCATATATTTGAATTTAGCTCCAGTTTGTGTTTATTTGGATTTGGACGTTTCAGGTGCGCCCTAGTTTTTTTAATACTTATTTTGTGTGTGTGACTGAGAGAGAACGTGTGTATGTTTCCATATGTGTGTTGTGGCGGAAGGGCAATGTGGAGACGGTGTGCGTGTGATACACACATAGAGAGGTGTGAATGTGCAAACGATCATGCATGAGTGAGACATAGACAGATGCCGATACGTTGTGTATACATGAGAGAACGGACTTCTAGTTTACTTGTGTGTGCGTGTGTGTGTGTGTGAGAGAGAGAGAGAGAGAGAGAGAGAGGGATAGAGAGAGGAGCATCCGTAACACAACAACCATCTCTCTCGATTCGTCCGTCCCTCGCAGGATCGCATGCAACATATGCATCAACGCGCACATTTTGACACCCTCACTCGGCCCCTGCCCACCACAAGGCCCGCGCAATCTCTTCGTGAATACCCATTTCTCTCCTTAGGTTTGTTTTCGCTCAATATCTGACACACACACACACACACGCACGCACGCACACACACACAAACACACACACACACACACACACACACACACAAGCGCGCGCGCGCACGCACGTAGCACAACACACACACACTCCCCCGAGCACACAATTCATCCCCATCCAAGGTTATACGGCGACCACTCTCGCTTGTGCTTCTTTGCACCCCAACATGCACAACACCTCAATCTTCAAAGAGGGCATCGAGCAGATCGAAGACGGCGACCACACCGCGCTAGAGAATGCGGGGTCATTTGGAAGCAGGGTGATGTGACGACGGTTGACTGACTCCTCCCCCCACCCTCTCTCTCTCTCTTGCACAAAATTACCAATCCCTCTCTCCCCCGCACAAAATTGTCAATCCCTCAACCCATGAGATCCTTCCCTCTCGTCCATGTTCTTCAATCTCTCTCATCAAACATGTTGTCTCTTCTCCTTCCAAGTATACAGAATCACGTATATTACATGTCTCCATCTTTCTCACAGACCTAACTTCTTCCTCTCTCTTTCTCTCTCTCTCTTTGTGTCTCGTTGGGTTTGTCTCCTACTCTCTTGTCCACATACATACAATCTTTCCCGCCCTATCTGCTCCATCTTCAAAAGCTCTCTCTACACGTTTCATTCACACAATGGGATATGTCAAAATGTTGCTTCTATAATGGCTGATGTAGAGTTTTGGTTGTTTTTGTTGCATCCTACAAAGTAATAACTATGAAATGCATTTAGATTCTCATTTGACCGGGATTATGTGAGTTTGAGCATGTTGTGAAGTACTATAGACCTTGTATACATCTTGGGATTCGACAATGATTGTAACTATTGAATTGTATAGACCATTACATTCGTAGTCAATAGCCTAATATATTTATTTCACAATTTCAACAAATGATTAGTTCACTACAAACTAAGAAAACAAATGTGTACTCCCTCCGTTTTTATTTAAGTCCGCGTATTAGCATTGGTCAAAGTCAAGTTTTGTAAACTCTCAGAAAGCTTATAACAAAAAATATTAACATATACAATAACAAATAAATACCATTAGATTCATTATTGAATATACTTCCACATCATACATATTTGTTATGGTAAATCTTTATATTTTTATATAAACTTGGTCAAACTTTAGGAAGTTTGACTTTGGTCAAACCTAATATGCAGAGTTTACTACTACTACTCGCCACGCCACATGGGGAGTCCAGTGTCACAAAATTGTGAGGTCGGCGGGAAAATCTCCCGCGACCCTGATTCGAGCAGTGGGAAGTTACCATCATAGCCTTCGGAACAGGCTTACGTACGATGCTTGGTAGGGGGCTGTTTTCGTAACTTCAGGTTCACCCTACCCAGCCAGCCCCACCCCGGCACCCAAAGTAGTACACCTGAATACTCCCCATTTTCTATCCCCACCGCAAAATAGACTTCTCCACGACACCGTAGCCTTCGTGCTCCTCCCCTTTACATCGGCACACTCGTCCACCGCAGCGCATCTGCCTCATCGATGACCTCGTACGCCGCACTGGAGCCGGTCCACCATCGTCGTCATAGACGGAGCCTCTTCCCCGGCATCGTCTTCCACAGTCTCGGATCTTTTTCCCGGAAGCCGACGCCAAGCGCAGAAGTACCACCATCACGGACAATGAACTGACTCCCGTTGCCGACCATGACTCACAGAGGCCGCCGCGACCATCGTTCTCCTCCTCGATTGGTAATGTGTGTATTGAATCACTTAGCAAAGACATGTGCAGTTCCAATTTTGTTCATACCTACCCTTCAATTTTCCTGGGTGCTATTGTTCCCGTAAAAGTAATTGGTTATAGCCTCCATTGTCCAACAGAATATCAGCTTGTAATTGTGCGTCGCTTCCCAGATCGCTACCGTGCTTGGGTAGGTTTTTCATCTGCAACCAGCAGTGTGGCAAATGATGGAAAGGTTTTTAGAACTAGCAAGATGCCCATGCGCTGAACGCATCAAGATGCATTTGTATGAGTATTTTATCTTGTGGGAGAAAAGGATGAACGAGGGATGGCCTTATTTGCAAATCTGGAGAGGGGTATGGGTATATTTTTGCAAAATTCCCATTGGTTTCCTTCCTATCTGTCAGATATAAATCGGACGGCCTATATTGCAAGAAAAAAAAGTATAGAGAAAAAAGTAGACAGTAAAGGAAGTAGAGATAAATATTAAATATTAAATATAAAATAAATATAACCGTAGAGAAGAGAGTAGAGATAGCAGAGACGTCGGGAAAGGATCGCGCGCGCGCGGGAAAAAGCGGCCGGGCGTGCGCTAGTTTGGGCGCGCCGTCCGGCGCGCTTTATAAAATCCAACGCCTCCACCGCTCTGTTTTGCCACCGCCTGCGTGCCTCGCCACCTCTCTCGCCGCTCTTTTCGCCTCGCCACCGCCCAGGCCACCATGCCGCCGCGTCGCCGGGAAACTTGGGGATACCGCGGCGTCCGCGCGCGCCCCTCCGGCGGCTTCTCTGTCGAGATCCGGTTCCACGGGATGCGCCTCGGCCTTGGCAATTTCGACACCGCCAACGAGGCCGTCCGCGCATACGACGCGGCGTCGTGGCGCCTTCGGTGGCCTCATAGAACATTGAACTTCCCCAACGTGCCGGCGCGGGAGCGGGCGCAGGAGCTCGCGCCTCTGCCGCGGCTTAGCACTGACGAGGATCGTCACGACAACCGGAGGCGGGAGCACTGTCTCGGCATCGCCGAGATGGACGAGGAAGCCATTGCGCTGTGGCGCCAACACTTCCCGCAGGACATCATCAACGAGCGCGAGTTCTACGCGCAAAGGAAGGCAGAGAGGGATAAGAGGAGGGTGGAGCGAGCCGCCTATCACGAGGACAAGCGTAGGCGAAAAGCGGACGCTCAATTCAACATGAGGCTAGGAGCAGCGTCGCCTTGGGAATCCGACGACGATCGGTATCTTCACGCCTACAGTCACACGTCGGAGGAGGACATCACCGAGGAGCAGTCGGACGACGAGGAGTAGTTGAATTATCTTTTTTGTATCTATCTATGCTGAGAACTATCCTCTACTCTCTAGTATCTATATCTCGATCTCAGCATCAGAACGCTTTTTTAAAGCGCCGCTATGCTATGCGATTCTGCCGGAGATGCTCTAACATGGCGCATTTAGTGCTTTAATGTTGCCCACAAGATGCGCGAGTATTACTATTAGTATTTTTCTTGCCATGTTGAGATTTTGAAACCACGAGTGTGAACATGCAGAGGAGCAATGAAGACCAAACACGGGATATTCGGGACATCTTCAAGGAGCGTGGCAAGTTAAAGAGGAGCTGCACCGAACCTGTAAAACGAGCTTATGTAAGTAACACCCTTTCAATTACTTTCGTTTAGCCTCGTGTTCTTCGATGTGTATATGTGGTAGTTTCTGTTTCTCTTAAGCGTGGCGTTCTTTGATGTGTAATAAGAAGAGTCTTAATCGTCCTAATGCTTTTGTTTTTAACTTGATGTAGGAAGTGGGTGTTCTCACCGTGTAGTCTGTTTTTATATTTCTTTTCCTTTTGAATTCACTTCTTCGAGTTTTGTTTATCTGGCTTCTACTAAATGGATGTAGGTTTCTCTAAGTATTGATCTAAAAAAGAAGTAACTTCATGTCAGGATGCAGTTCCTGCGAGGAGGGAAGTATGGTCAACCTCGAGATCATGTTTCCAAAATGAGGCTGGATTACACACAAGGTGCCGCCTCCTAATGATGCTTTGGATTAGACACAAGGTGCAAATTCCCAGATGATGCTGGATTACACACAAGCCAGGTGGAGTCGTCAGCTGTTCGTGCCCTCGTGGCATTAGTAAAGGCTGAAAGAAAGCGTGCAACAGCCCTTGAGAATGTAGCTGAGTTCCTTAAGAAGCGAAAAGAGCAATTAGATGATCTCTTCACCCAAGCCAAAGAAGAGATGGAAGAAGCCAGAAATAAGCTAGCAGAGGCAGAGCAGGCTAGGTGTCTCCTGCTATCTAAAACTGCTGTCAATACAAAATTTCCTTCATAATAGCTAGGTTCAAATGTTTATCCAACAAGATGCTCATAGATGTCTGTGCATCTACCGATGTGGCACAAAATGTTTTTTTGGGTCATGTAATAACAGCAATTACTTTCCAAACAATAATGTATTTAAGCATTGGACATGGTATAGTTCACGCCAAGAAGCCCGACATTCCAAGTCCAACTTCCACATCAAACTCAGGTTCACAGATATCTCGCACATTCATACATAATGTCCACAACCATGATTCACTTCAAAGCCAAAAAATGTTAGGAGAGTTATAAATAAAGAAAAACCTCTACTAGTTCCTGCTACCAGTGCGAGCACAACAAAGTCAAGACCATGCGTAAATTAATTATATTTTAGTCATTTTTTGTGTTCTAAAATTCCTGCCGACTCTCGGAAGGACGTGTTGCTGGCACACGCGCGGATTCAATGAAGGCAGGCGGGGCAGTCTTAAGCTGGTTGCACGCGGCGAGGAGGCGTGCTCACTGGCCTGCAGCTGAAAAGTGCCCTCTTGGCCGGTGCACCGGTTCAATGCCTGCGCTATGAGAGGTCGTGTCTGTGTCAAAGCAATCACTCCCTCCAGTCCTTTTTTGTTTGGGTATAACAAAATCTCGTTTTCCATTCAGATTTTACAAGTCAAATTCATGGACAAACTTTGACCCAAAGTACGATGGGGACTAGTAAACCAGAATGGACGTAGTAGTTGTTTTAATCAAAGAAGGGTTTCTTCCGATTCTTCGAAAACCAGCATCTAAATCTAAACCATAGTATTTGCCCTAGAACTACCAGGTTCAACATCTCGTAACATAAACCCATACAACCATACGCCAAGGAGGTATGTAGTACTATGAATTCCATTTTTGCTCCATACCGATCGTTCTAAAAACTACTTACTACTTATAACGTGCCATTTAAAATCGGAACTCTTAACCCCGCTAAAAAAACGATATTTTAAACGTGGCTACTCGGTCTGTGGCAATCGGGCGAGCCACCGCGCTCAAGTCGTTCACCTATGGTCCCGACCATCAACTCCTACAAAGGTGCTCCACCACGCACTCTTGCACCCGTGAATGCAGCAATCATGCACCTAAGGTTTTAGGGTTTATTTGTTAACGCCGCCTTTACGTAACACTCATGTGTGCGAGACAATGAGAGGTCGATCGTGTGTGCACCTCTTCTCTTCGTATATGTACTCCACCGTTTGTCCGGTGTCCAAAAAATTATAATAATTACTAGCAATGTGCCAATGCGTTGCCACACGATCAAAGTAGATTAATACATATTCACCGATTTGATAGAAAAAAAAGGTCTAGTTTTGAAATACGTATATCACTAAAAATATGTTATGTTTCACTCAAAATACATTCCTTTGGCGGTTTTGATGAGATAAGGGAGGCATGTTGTTGGTTTCAAGATTCGAGAAGTGGTATATGTCTAATTTCTACTCTTACTAGCAAGATGCCCGTGCGTTGCACGGAACATCAAAATCTCGTGGGAGAAAAGGATGAACGAGGGAAGGCCTTAACTGCAAAGTGGTGAAGAGTGTGGGTAAATTGCCATATTTTCCTTCCTAGCTATCCGTCAGATATAAAACGGACGGCCTACATTGCAGGATGGCAGGCCCACCATCATCACCAACTCTATTTTTTATCCCTACTCTTATAAAAAGCATTGTCGGTGATGATCGTGTGCCTGCCATCCTGCAATATAGGTCGTCCGATCTATATCTGATGGATAGGAAGGAAACTATGGCAATTTTGCAAAAAGATACCCACACCCCTCTCCACATTTGCAAATAAGGTCTTCCCTCGTTCATCCTTTTTCCTCACAAGATAAACTACTCATACAAATGCATCTTGATGTTCCGTGCAACGCATGGCATCTTGCTAGTTGTTGCAAAAAGCCCATGTATGTGTGTGAGAGAGAGGTAGAGTGGAGGAGGACGAAGTGCATGTGTGACAAAGACACAAGTAGTGTGTGTGCGATAGGTATCAGCTTAAAATGAGGCGATAGTGTGTGTGTGCACGATCGAGAGGGCGTGTCTCAAGAAGGGAAGAAAAAGCTACATAGATAGAAGGAGCGAGAGAGAGACATGTATGCGATGGTGGAAGCATGAGTGTGCGGGTGTATAAACCTATCTAGAGGCTAGCTAGTCGATAAATGCTTGTGAGAGAAATACGAGTCGGGGTGCGAAAGCGAGAGTTTTGTGTGTGTGAGAGAGAGAGGCGGTAGTCGGGAAGGGGGGGTGGAAGCAGGAGTTGTGTGTGTCTATGAGAGAGAGAGAGAGAGGAGATGGTAGTCGGGGTTGTCTGATCGGTGTCAGACTGGGATGGAGACGAAAAGGAGACCTCAACAAATGTTGTGTCTACAGGAGAGAGAGAGTAATTTTAGTGGTATGAGTCATATGTAGAGAGATATAGGGTGTGTGAGTGAATCCCATAGAGAGAAAGACAAAGTGAAAGACGAGTGGAGACTGTGTGTGTGGTGGTGAAAAAGAAAGCTTAGGTACCGAGTGATACCAAAGAACAGTAGAGACGTGAGAGATAATGAAAACCGTGTAATGTATAATGATAGGGAGAGTGTGACACTTCTCAATGGAGACTTCAAGAGACCATGTTTGCGAGGATAGGAGAAACATGAAGTGAGCGTGCGGGTGAGCTGGAGCAAAGAGAGTGATGGCTACCTGAAGGAGCATGCATGCGAGAGAGATGGGCGTGAAAGGAGTGAACAAAAGGGATTCAAATATTTGAATTCGAGATGATGATACATGTAATCCATACTCAAACCAAAATTGATCTATCAAACATGCATACTCATATGAATTCACGCACATCTATGCTATTTAATATGTAGATATTATTGATCCATACATTTTAGTAGAACATATTTTGGTTAAATTTTTTCGAATTCAACCTTAAGATTTCGAGATCGTTGTATTTGTAAATCATATTATACATATAAAGGAGCAGAATTCTTTGTTGTGCTTTTGAAAGTATATATGTAAAAAAAATGATGTATATAGAATGTAATTCCAATTGAAAATGGATCCCGCCCGAAAAAAATAGTAGAATACAAACGGGATTCGAATTGAGTTGGCACGGTAAACGCAGTAATCGTGCAAAATTTGAACGAAGCGGGAAAGCCGCAGAATCGCCGGAACCAAAATCTGCGAGATGGAAATCACTACCTGCCTATCCTCGCCGCAAAGCCTATCTGCTGGATTTCTATAGGTTTTGATAGGGGTAGGTTTGTAATTTCACCCAAACGTGACGCAACCGCCTCTCACCCGGATTCATACACGGTGGGCGCCAAAACACAGTGTGCTCTCGGCCGAAATCGACTCCCTCCCCGATTCATATTCATACACGGTGGGCGCCAAAAACAAACTCTCATCGGCAAATATTCGGTGTATGTGAGATTATCGTCCTATCCCCAACCGACTAATGTTGCTGTGATGTAGTAGAAATTTGAAACGGGGGCTAAGTTTGTAAATTTCCTCAATTTTTAGACAAGCGCGCCCTGACTACATGGTTCCCCCCCTTCCTCTCTACCTCCCTTTTCCCCATTCGTACTCTGTGGGCGCCAAAACATCCTCTCCACCCCCACCCTCCTCCGTCCGCCGCCGTCCGCCACCCCATCCACCGCCATCCTCCTCCACCATGCCGGAGCTGATACCCCGACGCCGCCGTCCATTACAAGAGATCGACCTCTCTCATCCACGCCTTCAGACCGGGATCCTTGCATCCCGTCCTCTCGCTTCATCCCCGCCGTCGTCCACCTTGTCGGCGCCGCTCCTACGACCGTCTCGTCCACCGCGCCCCGCCGCCACCGTCTACCCTCCTAGATCTGCTTCCACGCCGCCGACAGCCATCGCTACCGCAACACCGTCAAATTCTCACCAGACGCGTACACGGCGCCGCACCAGAGGCGGTACTCTTTCGTATCTGCTCAACTTATTTATCATAGCAAGAAAATAGATCGCCACTGCTTTACTCTGATTTCTTGTCTTGGTTGCGAAGTTGCCTTTGTCCGGTTTGCACCTTCAGATCCGCCATGGCACGCTCAACACTATACTCCCAACGCTTATGGTTTTCCCTTTTATATTCCACACTAGTTAAATCACGATGAGACTAAATTTCAAAATTGGGTCAGTCGATTTTTCAGAGCTCGCCGGAGTTTGCCGGTGTGATCCAAGGGGCTCGGGTGGTTGTGGGTCCTCGCCGAACGAAGAAAACTCGACGCGGGTGGGGGGTGGGGTGGCGGAGGAACACAGGCAGTGGGGGCCGGTGGTCCGACCGGCGGCCCGTGCGGTGTTCTGTATGGGAAGAATCACAGACGAGGAAGAAGAAAGGTTAGGAGACGTAGGATGTTCATCCAACCGCCTGAAATGGTCGAGAGATAGCTGGGAGTTGCATTCTTAATGCGCTCTGGTTCATCATGTGTGGGCACTGCGTAACCAACATTTTATTATCCAAAATCTGCATGCTCTTCTTTACCATGTTCGATAGAGCTGTGACACAAAACATAGGACCGACTCCAGCAGACTGTACCCATACTTCACTGGCCACACCACTAGCCCCACCACACAGGACCTGCACTCCAAAGAAAAGGTATACCAATTTCATTTGCAATAGCACCAGCTGTACCACGTAAAAATCCCACTCCAAAGAAAAGTACAGAAGTCCACCGGTCAAGACCTATCCCAACCGCAGAGATGGCCAATTCCTGCAGATTGGAACCCCATTCCATTTATTCCCAGCTTAAAAGACAATGCTTTCAATGTTGTTAGGGACTACGTGCATATATTCCCATCATGGGAAGATTATAGTGAAGACAAACACCATTTTCACATCTTCCTGTCCAACTTATGTGTAAGTGCTATTATTCATGGTTATTATTTACCTGTTTTCTGCTGATTGAACACATCAATGATTTACATTACATTGTTGTAACTAGGCGAGGTCCAATCTGCATAGTCATGACGAGGAAAGCTTGCTTGTGCTTTTCAAGGAAGCATTGCAGCAGTATCGGTGTTACCTGAGGAAATCACACTTTGGTGGCAAATCTATAAACTAATTTCCGGTGAAGTCTCCTGTGCTAAATTTAGAAGACATTGAATGGAAAAACATTGTTATGCACTGGTCTCGTTCCTAGGATGAGGTACTATCTATGAAATCACATGACAATTTGAACTTCTACTTTTCCGCATGTGCCTTACGGATCTTGTTTGCAGGAAATCTGCTCGAAGAAGAATTCCGGTTTGAAAAGAACGACAGGATATCGCAAATATGCTGCCCGCTGCTTTGCTCTTGTTAGTACTGTTGTATCAGTATCACTGTACTTGCATACATACCTGGTTCATTATGTGAGAGCAGTACGCATGATAGCTTGCTTATCAATTGTTCGCTCCAAATTCTTCAGTATCCAATGCCAATGTTTTTTTAGCTCTGCATTGTTCTTGTAAGTACATGCTGTCCTTTATCAGTGTACTTATAATGACAGTAGTTGTTCATGTACCATCACTCTGCAGCTTATTTTCCTTTGCCTCCATTTTCTACACATCAGATCTATATTTACTCTTACCATAAGGTTGGTACTAAAGAAGTTTAGCTGTGCATTGCTCTTGGCTGTACCTTTTGCCTGTATCGCTGCACTTACATTTATAGCTACTTGGTTATGTAGCATCACTCTTCATCTTATCTTAAATATTCTCCATTTTTTCGTATATTATCACATCTATATTTACTCTTAACAAAATGTAGAATAAAGGCAATGCTTATGAAGAAGATTCTGTGGTAAACTTCTTGAATTGCCCCCCCCCCCATCAGCATGGACAAGGCCTTTATAGAGCCTGTCTTCACCAATAATGCAAGTTTGTCCATCTCAAGCCTTCAAACTTTGTTGTATATATTTGGTTAGGCATGACTGCAACAGCTGTTTATTTTTCGTGTTTGCATCAAATTGGATGTTTAAAGTTTATTGTGTACTCCCTCCGTTCCAAAATAGATGACCCAATTTTGTACTGAAGTTAGTATAAAGTTGGGTCATCTATTTTAGAACGGAGGGAGTAGTTCATAAACAAAACTTTGTCCTTTCTCAATTGAAGTTTTCAGTTGTACAACCAAGTTCCTTATTCATACCATGTAAATTAAACTATACAGAGCAAGTGATCTTCTTTTGCACTGCATGTATGCTTCTATTCTTCATTCGTAATCCAGTGGTGTGGTGAACCTACCCACTACAGCACAATGTCATATTATGCAATGTCTTAACTATGAACAATGTCATATCATTCTACCACTCCCTCCGTCCGAAAATACTTGTCATTGAAATGGATGTATCTAGATGTATTTTAGTTCTAGACACATCCATTTTGATGACAAGTAATTCCGGACGGAGGGAGTATTATTTAAACCGTCTCTTTATTTGCCAATTTGAAATGGGATAAATTGATAGCACACTAACCATTGATACTTATGAGTTCTTGATCTGTAATCCAGTGGTGTCGTGAAGCTGCCAACTCCTTCACAATGTCATTTCCTGCCATGTCTTGACCTGAATAATACCATATTGTGTTAATGCAATTTTAAACTGTGTCACTTTATTCGTCAGTAAGAAATGTGATGAATTGTCAGCACTGATACTTTTATGTGCAAAACCTGTCATCTGTCTGCTTGTTTATCTTTTAGAGTGAGGAAGATTTAAGTGTTGAACAAGCGCAGTCTCATCAACTTGCTCACCGCTATACCGCAGCTCCCAATGAGGCTAACCTTTCTTGAACTCTATTGAAGTCTTTGTCGGTTTTGTATATTATTTTGTCGACATGTTTATTTGCACTGGTGGCAATCTTTGATGCCCAGTGTATGTAATCTGATGTCTGCTTGTGCTTTATTATCATAGTGGCAAACTTTGATGCCCAGTGGATGTAATATGCTCTAATTTCTTTATTGTATAGTCTAGGTTTTTTCTTATTCACGATGCTGCAGTTATTTTACTGTCTTCGCAAGAAACCGCCAAACCGTAAAATTACGTTACATAATCGGCCGTCATGCAATCACGATGTAGGTTGGGCCCAAACGCGCCGAACAGCTAACGGGCCGGCAGCAGCCCGAAATGAACTCCGGCCCATGATTGTGCGAATCAAATCACGGGCTTTTAACAGGCTAAAATTGTCTCGGTCCTTGTTTGGCCCAATCAGATATCGGCTGCAAGCAGGCCGGATGCAAACCAGGTCGTAGTTAGGCCCAACTATATGACGGGCATTTAACATGCCGAAATTAATATAGGGCCGAAATGTTAAATGGGTCCTTAAGAGGCCAAAACTAATGTCAGGCCGAATTACTAAGTGGGCCTCTAGCAAGTGGGCCCAAAAGCATAATGTCCAGTTGACGGGCGAATCGATATGGGCCATAATTGAGCCCATAGCCTCTTAAAGGGTCATACACTGTTCGGGCCGTAATTTGGCCCGTAAAGTGGTAGGCTTTAACGGGCGGATCTCATATGGGCCACTATTAGGCGGAACGTGGCAGGCCATTAATGGACCGGATCAAATATGGGCGGCATTTGGCCCAAAACATGGCAGCTAGTTAATGGGCCGGCCTACTAGGGCCCTCAAATTCTTGTGGGCCTACAGCTGGGCCGGCCCGTTAATGTCGGTGAATTCTCGTGGGCCTTTAGCCGGGCCGACCCATTATGATCTGCAAGAATCTTGTGGGCCTTTACATGGGCCGGCCCATTATGGCAAACAAAAAACTTGTGGGCCTTTACCTGGGCCGGCCCATTATGGCACGCGAAATCTTGTGGGCCGTTAGCTGGGCCAGCCCACTATGGCCCGCAAAATCTCGTGGGCCTTTAGCTGGGCCGGCCCATAATGGTCCGCAAAATCTTATGGGCCTTTAGTTGGGCCGGCCCATTTAAAATTGATGGGCCGGTACACGTGTCAACATATCATAGGCGCGTCACGCCCATTGGATGAGTGACACCTGTGCCAGCGCGGACCTGACACGTGTCTCCTCCAGCCAATGATGATTTTACAAATGGAAAATCCCCATTGGTCGGGGCTGTTAACGGGTTATCGGATCCAAAACCCGGCCCGATAGCTTAACGGCGTTCCGTTACGGTGGATGACACGTGTCGGTCACCCTTGACGAAAAGCACTTCGCGGACGCCGATTTATCGTCATGGAAGTGGACACTTCCGTGATGATAATTTTGGTAATGTCATGGAACACTTCTACGACAACACATGTATGACTATCTTGATTCTCGCTATAAATTTGTAATGTATGTACATGCATGACAACAAACGCGACCTACTGTGACAAACACGTATCATCATGGAAGTGTATTTTTTTGTAGTGTCGAGCACCCCCCCCCCCGACCGACTTCTTTCGCCTATATAACCCTACGTACCCTAAAACGATCAGAAACAAAGATATATCGGGAGTTCCGCCGCCGCAAGCCTCTGTAGCCACCAAAAACCTCTCGGGAGTCCTTTCCGGCACCCTGCCGGAGGGGGATCCCATCACCGATGGCCATCTTCATCATCCAGACGCTCTCCATGACGAGCAGGGAGTAGTTCACCCTTGGGGCTGAGGGTATGTATCAGTAGCTATGTGTTTGATCTCTCTCTCTCTCTCTCTCTCTCGTGTTCTCTCTCGTGTTCCCTCTATGGCGCGATCTTGATGTATCCCGAGCTTTGCTATTGTAGTTGGATCTTATGATGTTTCTCCCCCTCTACTCTCTTGTGATGAATTGAGTTTCCCCTTTTGAGTTATCTTATCGGATTGAGTCTTTATTTGAGAACACTTGATGTATGTCTTGCCGTGTTTATCTGCGGTGACAATGGGATATCATGTGCCTCTTGATGTATGTTTTGGTGACCAACTTGCGGGTTCCGCCCATGAACCTATGCATAGGGGTTGGCACACAATCTTGACTCTCCGGTAGAAACTTTGGGGCACTCTTTGAAGTACTTTGTGTTGGTTGGATGAATCTGAGATTGTGTGATGCATATCGTATAATCATGCCCACGGATACTTGAGGTGACAATGGATTATCTAGGTGACATTAGGGTTTTGGTTGATTTGTGTCTTAAGGTGTTATTCTAGTAAGAACTCTTTTATAGATCGATCCGAAAGAATAACTTTGAGGTGGTTTCGTACCCTGCCATAATCTATGCGTTTGTTCTCTGCTATTAGTGGCCTTGGAGTGACTCTTTTTTGCATGTTGAGGGCTTGTTATATGATCTATCTATGTTATTATTGTTGAGGGAACTTGCACTAGTGAAAGTATGAACCCTAGGCCTTGTTTCCTACCATTGCAATACCGTTTACGCTCACTTTTATCGCCCGCTACCTTGCTGTTTTTATAATTTCAGACTACAAAAACATTTATCTACCATCCATATTGCACTTGTATCACCATCTCTTCGCCGAACTAGTGCACCTATACAATTTACCATTGTATTGGGTGTGTTGGGGACACAAGAGACTCTTTGTTATTTGGTTGCAGGGTTTTTGAGAGAGACCATCTTCATCCCTCGCCTCCCTACGGATTGATAAACCTTAGGTCATCCACTTGAGGGAAATTTGCTACTGTCCTACAAACCTGTGCACTTGCAGGCCCAACAACGTCTACAAGAAGAAGGTTGTGTAGTAGACATCACTAACTTTACTTGGATCTATATTTTTATTCACCACATGATATGTGTTTTGCTTGGAGCGTCATTTTATTTTCTTTAGCTATGCTTGCTGTTTGAATAAAGTACCAAGATATGAAATTATTAAATGGGAGAGTCTTCATATAGTTGCATAATTATTCGATTACTCATTGATCTTCACTTATATCTTTTGGAGTAGTTTGTTGTTTGCTCTAGTGCTTCACTTATATCTTTTAGAGCATGGTGGTAGTTTTATTTTGAAGAAATAGATGAACTCTCATGCTTAACTTAGATTATTCTGAGAGTCTTAAATAGCATGGTAATTTACCTAATAATAATAATATGCTTGGTATTCAAGATTTGTAAGACTTCCTTATGAGTGTGTTCAATACTAAGAGAAGTTTAATGCTTGATAATTGTTTTGAGATATGGAGGTAATAATATTAAAGTCGTGATAGTTGAGTAGTTGTGAATTTGAGAAATACTTGTGTTGAAGTTTGCAAGTCCCGTAGCGTGCACGTATGGTAAACATTATGTAACAAATTTGAAACATGAGGTGTTATTTGATTGTCTTCCTTATGAGTGGCGGTCGTGGACGAGCGATGGTATTTTCCTACCAATCTATCCCCCTAGGAGCATGCGCGTAGTGCTTTGGTTTTTGATGGCTTGTAGATTTTTGCAATAAGTATGTGAGTTCTTTATGACTAATATTGAGTCCATGGATCATACGCACTCTCACCCTTCCATCATCGCTAGCCTCTTGATTGCAGTGCATTGCCCTTTCTCACATTGAGAGTTGGTGCAAACTTCGCCGGTGCATCCAAACTCCGTGATATGGTACGCTCTTTCACACATAAACCTCCTTATATCTTCCTCAAAACAGCCACCATACCTACCTATTATGGCATTTCCATAGCCATTTCGAGATATATTGCCATGCAACTTTCCACCATACCGTTCTTCATGACACATTCATTATTGTCATGTTGCTTAGCATGATCATGTAGTTGGCATAGTATTTGTGGCAAAGCCACCGTTCATAGTTCTTTCATACATGTCACTCTTGATTCATTGCATATCCCGGTACACCGCCGGAGCCATTCATATAGAGTCATACTTTGTTCTAGTATCGAGTTGTAATCATTGAGTTGTAAACAAATAGAAGTGTGATGATCATCATTTAATAGAGCATTGTCCCCAAAAAAAACAGAAAGGCCAAAGAAAAAAAAAGAAGGCCCAAAAAATAAATAAATAAATAAATAAATAAATAAAAAGGGGCAATGCTACTATCCTTTTTTCCACACTTGTGCTTCAAAGTAGCACCATGTTCTTCATATAGCGAGTCTCATATATTGTGCTTCAAAGTAGCACCATGTTTTTCATATAGAGAGGTTCATATGTTGTCACTTTCGTATACTAGTGGGAATTTTTCATTATAGAACTTGGCTTGTATATTCCAACGATGGGCTTCCTCAAATGCCCTAGGTCTTCGTGAGCAAGCAAGTTGGATGCACACCCACTTAGTTTCTTTTGTTGAGCTTTCATACATTTATAGCACTAGTGCATTCGTTGCATGGCAATCCCTACTCCTTGCATTAACATCAATCGATGGGCATCTCCATAGCTTGTTGATTAGCCTCGTTGATGTGAGACTTTATCCTTTTTTGTCTTCTCCACATAACCCCCATCATCATATTCTATTCCACCCATAGTGCTATATCCATGGCTCACGCTCATGTATTGCGTGAAGGTTTATAAGTTTGAGATTACTAGAGTATGAAACAATTGCTTGGCTTGTCATCGGGTTGTGCATGATGAGAGCATTCTTGTGTGACAAAATGGAGCATGACTAAACCATATGATTTTGTAGGGATGAACTTTCTTTGGCCATGTTATTTTGAGAAGACATAATTGCTTAGTTAGTATGCTTGAAGTATTATTATTTTTATGTCGATATGAACTTTTGTCTTGAATCTTTCGGATCTGAATATTCATACCACAAGTAAGAAGAATTACAATGAAATTATGCCAAATAGCATTCCACATCAAAAATTATCTTTTTTATCATTTACCTACTCGAGGACGAGCAGGAATTAAGCTTGGGGATGCTTGATACGTCTCCAACGTATCTATATTTTTGATTGCTCCATGCTATATTATCTACTGTTTTGGGCAACATTGGGCTTTATTTTCCACTTTTATATTATTTTTGGGACTAACCTATTAACCGGAGGCCCATCCTAGATTTGTTGTTTTTTGCCTATTTCAGTATTTCGAAGAAAAGGAATATCAAACGGAGTCAAAACAGAACGAAATCAACTGGAGAAGTTATATTTGGAAGGAAAGCTACCGGATGGACTTGGACCCCACGTCAAGGAAGGAACGAGGAAGCCACGAGGGTGGGGGCGCGCCCACCGCCCTAGGGCGCGCCCCCTGCCTCGTGGGGCCCTCGTGGCTCCCCTGACGTGCTTCTTCCGCCTAATATAACTCCACGTAACCTAAAAACATCAAAAATCAAGATAGATCGGGAGTTCCACCGCCGCAAGCCTCTGTATCCACGAAAAACCAATCGGGACCCTGTTCCGGCACCCTGCCGGAGGGGGGAACCCTCACCGGTGGCCATCTTCATCATCCCGGCGCTCTCGATGACGAAGAGGGAGTAGTTCACCCTCGGGGCTAAGGGTATGTACTAGTAGCTATGTGTTTGATCTCTCTCTCTCTCTCGTGTTCTTGATTTGGCACAATCTTGATGTATCGCGAGCTTTGCTATTATAGTTGGATCTTATGTTTCTTCTCCCCCTCTACTCTCTTATAATGAATTGAGTTTTCCCCTTGAAGTAATCTTATCGGATTGAGTCTTTAAAGATTTGAGAAGACTTGATGTATGTCTTGCCGTGCATATCTGTGGTGACAATGGGATATCACGTGATTCACTTGATGTATGTTTTGGTGATCAACTTGCGGGTTCCGCCCATGAACCTATGCATAGGGGTTGGCACACGTTTTCGTCGTGATTCTCCGGTAGAAACTTTGGGGCACTCTTTGAGGTTCTATGTGTTGGTTGAATAGATGAATCTGAGATTGTGTGATGCATATCGTATAATCATACCCACGGATACTTGAGGTGACATTTGAGTATCTAGGTGACATTAGGGTTTTGGTTGATTTGTGTCTTAAGGTGTTATTCTAGTATGAACTCTAGGGTTGTTTGTGACACTTATAGGAATAGCCCAACGGATTGATTGGAAAGAATAACTTTGAGGTGGTTTCGTACCCTACCATAATCTCTTCGTTTGTTTTCTGCTATTATTGACTTTGGAGTGACTCTTTGTTGCATGTTGAGGAATAGTTATACGATCCAATTATGTTATTATTGTTGAGAGAACTTGCACTAGTGAAAGTATGAAACCTAGGCCTTGTTTCCTATCGTTGCAATACCGTTTACGCTCACTTTATTCATTAGTTACCTTGCTGTTTTTATATTTTTAGATTACAAAAATATATATCTACCATCCATATTGCACTTGTATCACCATCTCTTCGCCGAACTAGTGCACCTATACAATTTACCATTGTATTGGGCGTGTTGGGGACACAGAGACTCTTTGTTATTTGGTTGCAGGGTTGCTTGAGAGAGACCATCTTCAACCTACGCTTCCCACGGATTGATAAACCTTAGGTCATTCACTTGAGGGAAATTTGCTACTGTCCTACAAACCTCTGCACTTGGAGGCCCAACAACGTCTACAAGGAGAAGGTTGCGTAGTAGACATCAGAAAGCTCTAGAGAGAGTTTTGCGTCATTTGAAAGGCACTGCGAATTATGGAATTCACTACACCGGGCACCCAAAGGTGCTTGAAGGGCATAGTGACTCAAATTGGATCTCAAATGCTGATGAGATAAAGGCCACGAGCGGATATATATTCACTCATGGAGGTGGCGCTGTTTCTTGGAAGTCTTGCCAGCATACCATCTTAACGAGGTCAATAATGGAAGCAGAACTCACAACACTAGATACAGCTACGGTCGAAGAAGATTGTCTACGCCGGCTCTTGAATGACTTGTCGGTTGTTGAGAAACCTGTATCGGGTATCCTTATGAACTGCGACAATCAAACTGTGATCACGAAAGTGAGCAGCTCAAAGGATAACATGAAGTCATCAAGACACGTTTAGAGAAGGTTAAAGTCTATCAGGAAAATGAGAAACTCCGGAGTTATTGCATTGGATTATATCCAAGCGTCTAAAAATCTGGCAGATCCTTTTACTAAGGGTCTATCACGTAATGTGATAGATAATGCATCAAGGGAGATGGGTATGAGACCCATAATATGAGTTGTTCACAGTGGTAACCTATTCTTTGTGATCGGAGATCCCGTGAATCAGATGTGGAAGGCAAGTTGTTGATCAACTGAGAGGAGAGTATCCTTACTATTAACAATACCACTCCATGAAGATGCAATACTCTCCTAAAACTTCATGGCTGGCTGATGTATATTTTAATGTGTTGTAAGTGGCTCATTTAAGCAAAGATGTTGTCCTGTAGAACATCTTTTGAAGAACACACCTATATGAGTCTGATTGTCAAACGTCGCAATATATGAGAGTAGGGTTCTCTCTAGTAAACTCATGAAAGGTCTCAGAGTATGACGCATAAGCTCCACCCACAGGGATGACCCACGGTAGCCATGTATCGGTCAAGGCTTTATGTGAAGCTAGATTCGCAGAAAACTTGCAGTTCAAGGCCTAGTCCACTGTTCAAGTTGCTTACTAGTGTAGCATAGAGTTCTAGGTGGGAGTTCAACTTAACAGTCTCCACTGCAGTACCGGTATATGAAACAATGTTTTGGAACTAAAGGCAAATTCTATGTGCCTCTAGGATCTGGTGGGGGATTGCTGGAATTTTATCTATTTATGGGCCAACCCAATAACTATTTCAGAAATTCCTAAATAAATCCTAGAGGCCCACTTAGCCCATTTGTGCAAGGCAAGGGATACTACTAAAGTTTAGTCCCACAGTGCTAGTTTAGTGGGAGTTGGACCTCCTTATAAGGGAGGTTCTTTCCTCACTTGTATGAGCATGAGAACAAGAGGGACATCCACGCGCGCTCCTCCTCCGCCACCCGCCTCGCCACGCCACGCCTCGTCACGACGCGCCGCGGGTTGCGGGAATGAGCCGAGCCGATGTCTAAATTTTTGCCACGCACGACGGGTATACGAAAGGTCACGCGGGAGCTGAAACGTTTTTCTGTAGTGGACACTGAATCCGAACGGCTTGCCTCTTCGGCTGAAGTCTGTTCGCTTCGTCTCCCTCTGTTGCTTCACCTCCCGTCGCAGCCTGTTCGACTCCTTCTCCTATGCCTATATAAGACAGGTCGCTCCTCTTCAGAGAGACACACCAGAAGATCCTCTTCCTCTCGCCGCAAAGTTCCTGAGCACTGCGTTGCTGCTACGATCTTCCCCATCCCGACTAGCGGCGTGCACCGCAGGTCGGGACAGTAGGCCTCCGAAACCGCACCTTTTGAGTCCTGTACGGGAGAAGGGTGATAAGGTTTTTGGGGAGCGCTGAGCGCGACTACTGACTTCTTCGTCACGGACGCCCCAGACTCCAACGACTACTTCCCCGACGACGACTTCTTCCCCGACGTCGACAACCTCCTCGACAACATGGTTGGCGAGGACACCGACCCCAAGACCGGTGCATCTGCTCCCATTCCGTACGTTCTCATACTCTTCCTGTTAGAGGTTCTGTCACAACTTCTTGCTCTAGTGTTTGTTCTAGATGTGTTTGGTTCTAGTTCATATATGCAGATGCTACTTACCTTCTCTCTGTCAAATTACATGACTTGTTTAATCTCTGCTATATTAGTCATGCTTTATCTAATATTTCTATTAATAAAATCATTCGGTAAATTGCTGATATTTCCAACAAACAAAAGGTTGACATGAGGGACATGCATGCCCCCGGCACTTACGTGCCACGAGTCATCCTCTCCCATGGAACTTGGTAGTACTTTACTCCCGAAAGTACCACAAAAATGCACATGGTTCCCACACATTGGTTGGTGACGACTGCCGAGATTCCAACTCGTCTCGCGAACCAGTTTTTTTCTTCTAAACAAAGCGGCAGCACGATAGTTGTAAGCTGCGAATTTCTAAGTTGGAACTAGAGTATAAGCTTCAATTTGTACTATTCTCTTTGTCTCATAATGTAAAATGTTTTTTGACATTATCCTAAGTCAGAGAGTCGACTGAAAATTTAAACGAGAAATCTAAATACCCGCCGACTGGCAGTTTGCAACAGCGCACGGGTTTACGACCGCTCGATCCGCATCCAACGCCTGCCGTCTCGTTGCGCAGCTGGGTGGCGCTAGCCATTACCTGTACTCTCCGTCGCTGACATGTGGGTCCCCCCGAAACCGCCCGTCTCGCCTAATGCGCACGATCCCCACTCGCCGCCTCTCCCTCTTCGTCCGCATTACTTCTTCCTCCTCTGCTGTTGCGGTTTCATTCAAATCTCCTCTCGCTCCCCCTCCCCCTCGTCCGCGACGGTTCCTGATGGTGGCGTGTTCCGGTTCGCGGCGGACGACGTCTGAATCTGCGGTGAGGAACGCATTCCCCACCCCTGTTTCCTTCCTGTTTTGCTCTGCCGCCGGTCCGCCATTGATTTAGGCTGCACGGAGCCTTCGAATCCGGTGGTTTGTTGTTCCCATTAGGTTAGATTAAGGCCGGCTTCTAGTTTCTGAGTCGGCGTTGAGCAGCGCATCCTCCCTTCCCCCACCCACCCGCCCGCCCCGCTCTGTATTTCCTGTCGTTGCGCCTTCATGCTTCGCCGTTGATTTTTGGTGCTCGGACCCTTCGATTCTGGCCGTTGTTGTTGCTATTAGGTTAGATTAGGTCGCCTTCTAATTCCAGTTGAATATTGGTTCAGACATCTGGTTTAATTTGTGGTAAGCGTGGGTGTGGATAGGTCTTAGTGGTGGTAAGTGTGGTCGGTTCTAATAAGGATTTTGGTCTGGTGTTAGTGTTGTGGATGTGGATGTTTAGGACATCCAATAGTGTTTGGTGTTTATGGATTTCAAGTTATGCATCAGTGGCTGAGGATTTGAAAAGTAACCCTAAGTTTTATGTTGGTTTTGTTTGATGTGGTGTGTCTATTGATTAGGCTTTGTGGTGATCCAATTAGCATGTTTACAATGCTTGATTTGCTTGTGATGTCTTGTTCTGTTCAAATATCATGATGTTTATATTGAACTTGCCAATGACATTGCACTCAAATTACCGTATCTTTGAAACTCTGTTAGTTATCGGTGTTATCTTGTTATGGTTAAATTATCATGATGATGGTATTACACTTACCACTGTCATCTTACTGTAGTTACCAGTAGTTTTACTAGACTAACTACATGCAGCACAATGCTCATTTCTCATTCATTTGTCTGGTTGGTTTATTAATGAACATGTGTGAATGCCATTTCTTATCACTGGTAATCTGGTTGTAACTTACCAATTTCATTGTGCCTCAATTATCAGTCACACATGCTTTTATATACCTGTGCCATCTGTTTTACTTTTTTTTAGCAGGTGGCGATGAACCAAGTGCAGTTTGCTTGTTTCCTTTTATCAGCTGTATTATTACTTTGTCAAACATCAGTTTTATAGATGTTGCAGTTAATTGTGATATCAGTCTTTCAAAGTCATATAATGGTTTCATTCGCTTTTCTTTTTTTCCTACGTGTCAGGGAGACAATGTCGAGGAAGCGCAAAGGAGATGGTGATGGAATCGATGAGGTTCCTTCGAAAAAGGCGAAACGCCCTCCTCCGCGGAACAGAGCCTCACCCAGTTCGCTTCTTCTAGCATGCAAGGACATGAATGATGACAGGAAGAGAGCCATTGATGATATGGATTTAACTAGCCTTCGAATATCCAATGTGACCATCTATTCAACAATCTCGCAGTGTGGCTTGCTGATCTCTACGACCCCAATTCATGGAGGTGGTCGTGCCGAGGCCAAGGCAGGCTTCCGGTCAATGAGGAATATGTGCATCGTGTTATGGGCATGCCGCGTGGAGGGAATGATGTCCCTTACAACCTCCCTTTTGAAGCTGATATTGAGTTAGGGCTTGAGTTGTTTGGCGAGCTTGGATATGCCCCTAAAATGACTGATCTCGTTGATCTCATAAAGGGTTCTAAAAATTCTGATGATACTTTCAAGCGTATGTGGCTTCGCTATGGGAATACAGTCATTGCCCCGACCACCTCCAACAAAGTTAGCCCCCGATGGTATGCTGTGCTGGTAAGTTTGTTTTGTAATTATGTTATTTTCTTTCTTGTGTGCCTGATAACTTTACTATATGCCAGTGCGGTAACTTTCATATTTTTTTTGGTGCATTCGGTGAACTTCAGTTTCTTTTTGTTTTTTAACTTGCAGCGTGACATCGATGGTATTAAAAATCTCAATTGGTCCAAATTTATTGCTGATGAACTACACAAGGCGTCTTTGAACGCATAAGCCTACCAGGTTGCCTTCTCTTCTACAATGTAAGTGATGATGCTTTCCTCTTACCTTCTCTTTTGTCATTTGTCATTTCTTTGTCATTTTGTGTCTGATTTTTGTTTGTGTTTACCATGACGCTTGTGTTTTTCTTATCAGCTACTGTACATTCATGTGATTGATCTTTCTGGACTTGGCATCGTATTACCTGATGGTCCTTTTCCCATCAATATCTGGACAAAGAAGCTGATAACTCTTGTCCTCAACAAGGATGTTCAGGCTGACAAAGTTTCTTTCGGGAAACTACCGATAATCCATATCTATGTTTTTCAGTTCACAGACTGCTTTGCAACTGCATTTTCTTTTCATTGTTTTTTGTTGTTACTTATCTGTCATGTCGCTACATTTTTTTCCAGTTGAAGCCTGAGTTTGGCATGAATTTCTGTCTGTTGAGTGGTCTGGAAGGTCTTGAAAAGTTTATGCATGTTCATACTTCCCCAAGCTGCAGTCAAGAGGTGAGCATGTAACCTAGTTTCTTGAATTTTTTTTGCTATTTTATGTTCTTTCATTGGCTGATAACTTATTTGTTGCACTCACTGTGGTGACCCTCTTTTGATGCCAACTTGACACTCTTTACTATTTTGTTTGTTTCCAATGTGTCATATCCTCTATAAAAGATAATAATTATGATGCAACCATGTGATAATTCTTAGTGCAATGCCTTGATAACTTTGTAGCATTCCTGTGATAACTTGATATCATGATAACTTTGGTTGCATTTATTGTGATGATTCTTAGATAACTTAAGTTTTTTTGCTGATATCTAACTGTGCTGTTTTAGCTTTCTCGTATATTGATCTTCATTTTCATGGTGACTGAATGTTTGCTAAATCATGAATACATTCATTTGTTTACTGCAACGACACCACACATTTGTTTTTGGTATTGTTCTTTTTGTGTGTGCTTTTTTGTTAACTCATGATAACTTTTGTTGCATTTTGGTGATAACTTACTAGTTATTTCTATTTTTTTTGCATTTTTATGTTGAACATAAATTTGCCAAATCAACTCAGATAGTTGCTCGGTTCACGTCCGCCATGGCTGGCATCCTAGGCAATCTTGTGGAATCATTCACCGCTTTAGATGATGAGGGCCATTCAGATGCATCCCGTCAGCTAGACGCTGGATTGAACGTTCTCTCCTCTGCCGCCGCCCGTACGACGTCAAGGACTACGCGCTCATCGCAAGGCAAAGCGCCGTAAAGCTACCGGAAAGAATGTTGCTGAAGATTCCGACGGTGATGACGGTATCACGGAGGCAATGATTCTGATTCGACCGACTCGATGATGATGACGATTTTAATGATATGGACTATCGAGTTGTTCGTCGTCGCCAGAAAGATCCTTTTGTTGCTCCAGCAAAGGGTACCGTGGATGTAGATATGGGCAGCGGTCCGGTGATGATGACACCACACATCTTGATGGTGCAACTGTCACAAAGCTCATGATGGCACAGACCGGATGTTGAAGATACTCTGTCCGCCTGCCGATGATAACCTCAATGAGTCTCGTGTCTTACTCATCGCACATCTCATGCAAGATCCGTCGAATCAGGTGATGGAGGGCTTAGCCGCCAAGGTCGAACATGCATATGCAAGGCGGCCACTAAATCTTCTGTCAAGCGGTGCGTTACTCAGCTTCTGAAAAATTTGGCTTACCAGAGGCGCAAGAAACTGAGGCTACCATCACCCTCCCGTTCAGCTTCACCAACTGTGCCATCACCCCCCCCCCCCCCGTCCAACTTCACCAGTTGTGCCTCCCAGCCCATCGCAAAGGCTGTCTTCACCAATTGCACTGTCAGCATCCGAGGTTCATTAGCTGTGAAGAAAGTTGTGGTCCAGGAGCTTGGTATACGTGTGGCTGAAAAGGGAACCGGTGTCTCCGTCCCACTATCCACCATGCGGAAGGAGGCCCCACGCAGGTGAATGATTATTTTCCATGGTCCTTTTTATCAATTATGTGCCTGAAACAACATGGTAAATATAGTTGTTTGAGTAAGGTAGTTTGGGTAATTTCATCTTTGGTAATCAACTTGCTCATTTTTCCTTTGCAGGCACCCGCAAACAATCAAGGTCGCTAAGGATTCGTGGATTGCACCAAAGTGAAAAGGTATTCACATTCTTACTTTCATTTATGTTCAGTGAGTTATATTGTTCTTGTTGTCCGATAACTTATTTTGATGAACATTGATAACTCAACTTTGCCCCCGATAATTTACATTTACCAATCTTGATAGTTGTATGTGCTTGTAACATTTGGTTATTTTTTCATTTAGTGCACCTATGAAACAAGTTGCTGCTGCTAAGGGTTCACCAAGTGTATCAGGAAAAAGGTGTTCACATACCTTTCTAATTGCTGGTTTTTTTGTTCATATCATTTGGTAACTTTATATTTCTAGTCCTTGATAACTCTATAATTTTTTCTCTGGATGCTACTTATACCTGAAATATGTGACATCTTTTTTTTGATTGAAACATGTGGTAACTTAGGTTTAACAACATGTGTAATCTCACTACTACCCTTGTGTACCAATTTTTTCAGTCGTTCAAAAGATAAAACTGCTGTGAAAAAGGTGAAATTCGCCAAGACCAGATCCTCTCCATGACTCAGGGCAACATAGTCGCAGATAACGCCATCGGAGACAACGAAGTTATCCATCTTGATGAATCTCCCACGGCGACATCTCCGTCTGAAAAAGCAGCAAGATTCTAGCAAGGGCGCATCCGATGTCATGCGGCAACATCGGTGGTGTTTCGATGACGCTGTTTTTCAGCTTCTTTGCGGCAATCAAGCTATCGCTGTTGTTGAAGATATCGCCAGCGTGGTTGTGGCTGTTGAATGTGAAAATGAAGTCATCCCAAATATAGTGCATGATGGAAGTGAAGGTATTTCTGTTCGCCATCACCCTTTGTTTTTGTTTCTTGTATGTTATGATGTTTTATGTTGACGATGTGTTGAATCTTTTTCCGCTGTAGCCGTTCGTGCCACTGAGAAAGTTGTGGGAGGTACCCGAGTCAATATGCCTATTGATACGGCTACAGCTGGAGGTCAAGAGAATGATGCCCATAATCCTGTTGGCACAGGTTGGTAACTTAACTTTCTTATGTTGATAACTTGTCTGTTTAACCCCTGATAACTCAAGTTAATGTTCTGGAACTAACAAATACAATGTCCTCTACATGTTTTCCTGATGCATATTTTCCTTATTTGTGTGTTACTTGTGATGTTTGAAGCAGTAGCTGACCATACGTTGGACTCGAGCACCCCTGGAGCTGGAGAATACGATGGTAATTTTACGCCACCCACCGCTTCTCTTGGGCTTGATGCCATCTTTGGTGCGAGTCCACAAGTGCCACCATCTCATCAAGCAATCGCAACGGCTCAAGCTGCACCAACATTGGCTCAAGTACCACCTGCAGCACCACAAGCATCGGGCGGCGGTGCCATCTGCTCAAGTACCATCTGCAGCACCTGTAAGCACCCTGCGGGCGCCATCTGCTCAAGTACCACCTGCAGCACTGTAGCACTGGGCGGCGCCATCTGCTCAAGTACCACCTGCAGCACTGTAAGCACTGCTTGGCGCCATCTGCTCAAGTACCACCCTACAAAGACTTAGTGGCCCCTGTCATTCCAGGCTCGCAACTACCGTTGATGCTGACTCGAAGGGCAAGGCAGTGATTAAAGTTACCAAGGCGCAACCGGTTGCTTGGGCTCCGCCACCCAACTCTGGTAAGTGAAGACCTCGTGTCTTCGCTTTTATGCAGCGAGAGTGATGGATTGAGATATGTCAGTGTTCATCGTATTTGTTTGTGCCTTGGCGTGCTCTTTTTATTTATGTGTTTGGAACTTGCTATCATTCCGTGTGTATGCATGAATGTAATACTACTTCTATGCTTTGTATGATGTAAATGAACATATGTGCTTTCAGTACCCAGAATATATATTTCTGTTGTGTCCGCTACAATATTTTGTACGATGCTAGCATAGACGATAACTCCATCCTCTTTCCCCCTGGTAACTTCGTCAGTTTTGAAAGCCGATGTTATCCGTTACTAACTTTTTAGTAAGCGCGTGATACGTACATCTCCTATCATTGCCTATTTATTTTCCTTGATTCATTGTCATGCTTACAAAACAATACTGCACTGGTAGTAGCAGGTGTGTACTCTTATTCATCTAAACTTTTTTATTATTCCCTCATTTTTTAATTACCCTGATAAGTCTATATGACACTATCTTGGTAACTCAAATGTTCAAATCCTGACAATTTATGATCCATTGACACCATAACTCCATCCACATATGCATTCTTTACCAATTCTGGGCTATACAATTCTTTTTGGTCTTCTTTTTTACATGTTATGACGATTTGTTGATATCACAGCTGTTCCTTGTTATGCACCAGTGTTATCTAATTTGTTCCTTAAAAGGCCCATACATGTGTGCTGGTAATCCACATTCACATTACAGTATCTTCTATATTGTGTTCTGATAACTTTTTGTATCTTGTCTCAATTTTTAATACTTGTTTTTTTGCAACAATTTATCTTGTTTATCACTACTATTCATGTCCTCGTCGCTCTTTTTTATTTAAGTAACACCGAAGCTGGTCGTGCAAGTGTATGACGTTGAGATTGACGATGATGAGGTTCTCATGTGGTGGGAAGAATTTGAGCATGACAATCCAGCATTAAAAGGGAAATCTAATGTTCAAATAGGTGATTTTTTTCTGCTCCATGAACATTGCAACCCTTGCACAAACCCCTTTCTTTGTTTTTCAACTATGGACCACCACTTGATAGTCAAAACATGTGGCAGTTGATAAGTTTTGACCAATCACTTGATAATTCTTTCTCTCATCTGCTGATAACTCATGTTTTTCTGTTTTTTCTGTTTCTACCAGACAACCCTCAAAGTCCAACATTTGTTACACCAGAGTTACCACCTCGCACAGAGCATTTAGTACGCAGTTCAACCCCTAAATCCTTTAGGAAAGTTAGGGTCACCCACCCGTCCAAATACCTGCTCCCCCCTTTTGCCACCCTCACACCGAGCGAGGAGGAAGAGTATGTTTACAATGAAGTTATCAAGCATACTACTGATTCTAACTCTAAGATTAAAGAGTATGTTCCCATCCTTTTTCTCATCTTTTTTAACATAAATCATTATTTGTGTGGCATTTTTTGAAATGTATTTTTTAAATCTTTTTTTGTATTTTGTAGTGTTAGGGTCATTGACATTGATGGTAGGTGGGTCACCCTCGGTGAGCTTGCCAATTGTGTGAGGGGAGTTGGGCAACTATCAACCAGCATTGCCGAGTTACATGTTCGCATTCT
The DNA here is from genome assembly GCA_021605145.1 of Aegilops bicornis. Lineage (NCBI taxonomy): Eukaryota > Viridiplantae > Streptophyta > Magnoliopsida > Poales > Poaceae > Aegilops > Aegilops bicornis. The sequence goes on from CM038670.1 coordinate 631,704,230, forward strand.
CCAGAATAAGGAAACACCAAACAGGCTCATCTTCCCTTGGGTGCTATCTGTGTATCTGTTGATAGGAGACTTCAAATCCAAGTGTTTATTGAAGTATTTTCGACGGGACAAGTCTTACATTCTTAGTCACCAGGATCAGGTATGTTATGTTTGCTGGATCTGGTAACTTTACAGTTAGTGTCTTGGTAACTTCCTGTTAATATCATGTAACTTCCTGTTATTTGCGGATATTGTTTGTTCTTCATGTCATGATAACCTGTTTCATGCACACTGGCAACTTTGACCTTTCTGCCCTGATAATTTCTTTTTCTAGTTGCCTCCCATGTGAATTTCATGACCGTTTGTTATCTTGGTAATTTTGTTTCTTTTCCAACTCCTTCTATGCTTACTGCCTTTTAATTTTTTGCAGTTGCTATTCCCTGCTTTGCAAAAGTTGGCTGCGGTCCAGATGACGGGCATTGGTATGTGTTGTCACTAAATCTTAGGGCGAAGCGGTTTGAAGTTCTAGATTCATTGCGTGAACAAGATAGTCCTTCTCTTCTCGAGCATGCGACAAGATACATGAACGGTATAAAGAAGGCCTGGTTGATAAATTACAAGGACTCGCATAAGCAGATTCAGGAGTATGAACTTGTGTACATTGATGTGTTGAAACAGGATAATGGGTTAGTTGTGGATTGTTCACTCTCTTTTTAACATCCCACTACATGTTTCCCATCCCTGTTTATTGACCCGGTCGCAAACTCCAATTAAACTGATTTTGTGTTGTTTTTTTCATCACAAATGTTTCAGCATTGATTGCGGATTTTTCATCAAGACTTACCTTGAGGTGTGGGATGGCAAAATGTTCCAGCCTTAACTCATGAACAAATTCCAGCTCTCCGGAAAATTATGACATTGAGGTGGTTAGATCATTATCAAAACAAATCCAAACAGTGGCGTTATCATCTGTTCGGCAGCGGGTGATGAGGTGATATTTTTTTTACGACCGTGTGATAATTTCTACCAAACTGTGATGATAACTTTTTTATATGAATCTGTCATGACAATGCCATGGAGCAAAGTGTTGACATGTTGTTTTACTATAGTATACACAGTCCAAAGTCACTGACTATATGATATAATTCACTACTGTGATTATAATTTGTTCATAAGCAGTTTTTAGAAGTGCAAGCATGCCTAATTTTTTGTTCATAAGTAATGCAATGCAGTGCTGGTAGCCTTCAAAAAATGTAGATATAAAAATATTGGATTTACAAATCCATGTCAATTCCATCATACATTGCTGGTAGCTGGCATAATAGTGTATTGATAGCTTGGTAAAGATATAAAAAATTGGATTTACAAATCCATGTCAATCCCATCAAAAATTTGCTGGTAACTGGCATAATAGGGTACTGATAGCTTGCTTAAATTATAGATATACACCTTTTGCATTACAAAGCCATGATAAATCCATGATACAATGCTGATAACTGGAATGTTATGGGGCTTGTAGCTTGCACATTATGGTCCATGAAAAAAATGCAGCCACCATCTTCCATTTTAGTAGCACCTTCTTCATTTATCTTGCTATGGGAGATTTTCATGTGCGTTTGTCATGTTCCAGACTCCCGCACACACCACATATCCTTTTTGGCTTGGGTTTTGCAATCTCAAAACCTGACTGCTTTCTTTTTGACTTTGGCCGCCCCTTCGTTGTTGTCTTGGGAGGGTCTAGTATCAACTTTGTGTTTGAGGACAGAGCTGCATCAGGATGTGGCGGCTGGATGACAAAAGCATGATTGTTTTTGCTAGCATGTATCGTCACCCGCACACTTTCTTCTTTGTGTGGCGGGGTTACCCTGTCACGCACATTAGTAGCACTTTCTTGTTGTGTGACGGGGTTCTCCTGTCGCTGCACATTAGTGGCACTTGTTTGCTGTGTGGCTGGGTTCTCTGGATGTCTTGCATCGGGGGCGTTTTGGTGCTGTGTGACGGGGTTGTCTTCATTCATCCGCCTACAGTGTATCGAAAGGTGATCCGCTGTCCTTGAAACGATCCTTTTGCTTCTTCCTTTTCCTTTCTTGCTTTTTAAGTTGATTGTTCTTCAGGGTTTCAAGCTCCTCCTTGAAATTATACATGTGTTTTCTTGCCAATCTGGTCCCGACATCTGTTAGGCAAGCGTCTTTGGCCGATGCCTTAAATTCTTTAAGAATTGACGTGTATCGCATGCCGCTTTTCCCCTCCTCTGGCATCGACTTCTTAACTGTCGGCTGTTCGAAATCAAGTTGAATAAGATCCTCCTCTGGATCCCAGGTCCACCTCTTTAGGATGTACTTTCCAGGTATCTCGTATACCCCAATTTGGTCCATAACTCGTAGCACGTGCGCGCATAGTAGCCCGTCACAATCAAACTTGCAGCAACTACACGAGTATGTCTCTTCATCCATGTTTGCTTGCACATGGTAGTCCATGTCTCCATATTTTGGTATTATCCCCCGCACTGAGCTGACCTTGAAACTACCATCATCCAATGCGTCGCATCTCAGATGCTGATTTCACCTTCATCTCCACGGAACTTGCAAAACAAGTTATGTGTGTACAGCCCTGCACCGTGCATCTCCAGCTGGTTCATCGAGTACATTTCGGTTTCTTTGTACATTGTTTCCAATCGCTCTTTTGACACGCTTAGCCATCACCTTATCCTGTATTGCGATTGTCTTGTTGTGCGAATTCGACCAGTGAGTTGTTTGGGTTGACATACTTCTTGAGCACAGAGTTAAAACCCTCGCTTCTTGCCGTGGTCTGCAAGAACGGGAAAAATCGTGCATATAGTATACCGGGACCCAACACTTCCTGTTATCCCACAGCCATTGGAAGTGCTCGTTGTCAGTCTGGCCATACGCTTCCATCATCACCCACCACTTGTGCTCATACTCCTCAACTGCATTCATAATATAAACATGGTAACATCAAGTATTGGATGATGGTAACATCTGTTCAAACATATTTGGTAACTAGGAACAGCACTGCTGTTGATAATTCATCACACACACATGGTTACTTTAGTTGAAGCATCATGGTAAGTACTTTGCACACAGGATAAGTTTTTTTTTCAGAGCGAATACCACTCTGTGTGTGTAGTACAAGCAACATTTTTAACTAGCAACAAAAAGATACTCATATCAATCAGCACTAGCTGGTGATTGAAAAGTTTTGTTGTAACTAGTGGGATGAACAACTGAAATGTGTACATCAAACATGAACATGATAGGGGTAGTACAGTAGCAATTAATGTAGGTAATTTTGTTATAATCCTCCGTAACTTGTCACCTTGTTAGATGGTAACTGTTGTTATCATGCATCTAAACCCATTTTCTATGTGCCCATTTTTATGTGTTTTAAGTTAGTGAGGGTGGGAAGTAAAATACCAGTCAAAGGCTATTGTCAACACAATCCTTGAATGCATTGTTTAGTGGGTCATTGTCACCATCGCCTTCCCAAGCTTCTCTTGTGCTTTTTTCATTATATGCCGGTAGCCAATTCCTGTACTATCCCGATGAACACCTCATCAATAGCACTCTGATTGCAAAATCTTGATCTGTTATTATGTTACGTGGCGCAATTCCACCCATTGCATGCAAGAATGCATTAAACAGCCACACAAAGTTACCAGATAGTTCGTTTCGAACAAACCCACAACCAAATTGGATTGACTGCCCATGGTTATTAATGCCAATGAAGGGTGCACATGGCATTTTGTACATGTTTGTCATGTATGTTGTCTCAAATCACATGACATCATTGTATCTAGCATATGCCCTGCGCGACGCACCATCTATCCAGAATAAATTTTCCACTCTGTCCTCATCATCAAGCTTTATTCTCCAATAGAAATCTAGATCTTGTGCCTTCATATCTTGGAAGTACGAGATTGTGCTCCCCACATCAAGATGGCGGTACTCCATCCGGAATTTAGCTCGCTGGTTTATGGCGTCCTTTGTTGTGTATGGTACATCTTTAGGATTCCCGTAGAACCATTCCATTAGTTGCATCTGTCTTGCTGTCTCTATGTTGCATCCGTGCAATATCTTCAAGAAGTCCTGCTCATCTTTTGGAATGTTCCTATGTGATGATAGGAACTTTGTCAAGGACGGCTTTCTTATTAGAGGGTGGTTGTGGTCGTCGTTGAAGCGTTTGACTCTCCACCACGCATCTGTGTGGGTGATGTAAAGGTGGGCCGGACATCCCGACCTCACAACCTTCCCTCTTTTCCTCTTCTTCACGATGCCTTTTGGGTCCTGCACATCCTCTGTCTCTTCCTTGTTTGTTTTTGGCTTGCCGTATTTCCCACAAACCAAGAGGACTCTGCTTACAGTATTGTCTTTAATTGTTTTTCTGTATTCCAGTCTCATTCCAAACCCATGTCTCTGTGCATATTGCCTGTAGTGTTCATAAGCTTCCTCAAAAGTATCAAACTTCATCGTTTCATCAGGAGGTTTCGGTGTGGAGTATGCCTCGGTATTTTTGTCTCCCTATTCAACATTCTCTCCCTCCATTTTTGGACTCGCTAGCTCGCTGACTGAATGATCAAAAAAGCTTTCTCTCCCCCCTATGCTGCTAGTAGTCGGTTCTTTGCTTGTCTCTCGAACCATCGGGTTGCTTCTAGATGTAGCACCTGTAATGTTTTTGAAAGTTGTTATTTTGTGTTATATTTTCTGCATGCCAAAACTAGTGGTAACTTGTATTCCAGTTGCTTGGTAAAGTTTGCATGCATTAAGATGTTTTTTGTAGTTGTAAAGTGAAAGCATGTAATTCCAATTGCAATACAGATTGCATGATAATTGTGATGCGTAAGTGTGGTAACTGTACCTAAATTCATGGTAACCTATGTGCATCAAGCTACGTGATTTGTGAACTGTTTCATGGTGAATGTGATAGTTGTAAATAACATAGGGTGTTAGTTGCAATTCAATTACGATGGTAACAAGTTTGTGTACAAAATGTGGTAGCATGGTAAATGTTTTACCTTCATCTGCTTTTGGCAGAACTAAAGCTTGCCGTGTGTGCATATTCACACCGTTGGTTTGTCCCTCACACCACTCATCATGACATCCACATTACCCCCGTTGTCATGCGCCATTTTCTTGTGTTGCAGCACCTGCTAGCACATATGATTGCACCCATTAATTTTCCACAATTACAAGCAATCTTGATTATTTTTCACAACAACTATATGTTTTTCCTTTTACTGCACTGATTACTTCTTTTTTATAATAGGTATCGCTTTTGGCAAAGAACCAGCATATGGGAGTATGATGTTGACAGTTTCTATCAACCTCATTTCATGAACATCATTTTTATCAAAAATGTCCTGTGGCAACAATGTAAATCAACACATGGTATTCTTGTAGTGTTTTTAGCACCTTTGGTTCTGAGTTTTCCGGTAATTTGTAATGAATTAGCATGATAACTTGTTCGACATGGGTTTGTTCAATATAAAAAGGAAGAAAAGGATCTTTTTTATGTTGAATAAGTCTTAAAGGATGCTGATTACTCAATGCACACACTGGTAATCTATATTCAATCGAGATGGTATGTTAGTTTTAATGAGAAAATTCATACATGTATTTTCTAACATGCTCCAAAAAAGATAGCTTGATAGATTGATGATGATAACCTATATGTGTTTATGTTGGTAACTTAATGATGAGGTAACTCAATGATGTAATCTGTAGGTAGGAACATGGTCCAATTTTACCAACTTTTTGCCTGTAAAAGAGGAAAATTTAGTCAATCTTTTTGTTGGTAACCTGACTGAATTTGAGTGGTAACTCAATTACAACCGAGGAATTACACACATGTAGTAAAAGTACTACCTCTTTTTTGCATCCTTTAGTTCTTGTTGTTCTTTTCCCCATGTTTTTCCCCTTGATTTTATTGGTATGAAATGCAAATGCAGCATGTGTATAGAGGTTGAATCACTTACCTCCTTTCTTTTTTGCCTGATTATGACGAAATTGAGACGAACTGTGTAACCCCTGTGATGTTCTTGTGGTAAACCGGGGCCCTCCCTCAAATCCTTGTGTTTTGGTGGTGTTTTTCGTGGTTTCCTTTTTTGGTGGATCAGATCTGGGCCGAGGTCGCCGCGATGGAGGCGCGTCGGGGAGAGAGGAAAGAACTGATCGGGGCAGGTGGATGTTTCTTGCGATGGAGGTAAAAAACTAGGTTTTGGGTTGGTAAGTCACGTGCAGGAGGGGGGAGGTGGGCCAAATGGGTTGTGTTAACTGTCTTGGGCCTCAATGCGTTGCGCGCGGTGGGCCTCGCGAGAGAAGGCTGGGTCGTGGGTGGAGCTCCCAAAGTGGGTCACGCGCGGGGAGGGACGCAGGTGTACGATCGTGCGGATTTGTCGCTAACCATCAGTCGGCTGGTGGTTAGTCGCGTCCAAATTTAAAAGCGCTCAACAGATTGCCAAGTTTCTGTCTCGACGGTTTGATCACTGTTTCTCTTGTTCCTCACCACGTTCGATCTTCTCTTCCCCAACCGCTTCCATGGACCACCGGCCGGACCGTCAGTCACCACCGCCCCCACGGACCACCGCCGGACCGTCAGTCACCATCGCCCGCGGCCGCTGGTGCTCTCACTCCAACCTATGTCCCATCCTCCCTTCAACAGCCGCCCATCATAGTGTTGCCGTCGTCCCCGGCCATCCCTCTAGCCCCGGTCATGGCCAGTATTATTTTCTGGCAAACCTGCACCACCCCCACACCCCTAAGATAGATAGTGGGGCCGTCTGCTATCCTAAGATAGACCCAAAGAGTTTCTCGGGCAAGCTTCTTCCTTTCCTCCGATGAGCTCCTTCCTTCCCTCCGCCAGTTCCTTCCTTCATGTGAAATCGACTGATTCAAAATCTAAATTCAGGTGGCTTACATATAGCTATTGTGCTTACTACGTTATAGGACGAGACGGAGGGAGTACTAGACAGCAGCCGTGGGGAAGCTCTCGACGAAGCCAACTCATAACATGCAAGTACACAAGGTAACGTATACGTACCGGGCATGAACAGGAACAGGCGCAGCTGATAGCGAATGGCATCGGGACCAGGCAACTGGATGAACTTATTGCGGCGACCAGGTCTATGGGTCGACCCACGCTAGCCGCTGCGGGCTGACCGGACGCAAGTCGTCAACTGGGATGTGACCCAGAAGCAAAGCCGTACGTGCGTACTCAAAGGCTGTGGAACGACGGGAGAACGATCGTTTTCGTGTGCCCTATGCCGGCTCAGTCAAGAAGTTGACGAGACGCACGCAGAGCGGTGGAGCCGTTTTTCCACGCAGCAATGTTTCAACCTCGACAAGGTGATCAACCAAGGAGCCCAGTGTTGACGTGACCGGATGCATGCATCCATCCACCGCGGTGCAGTTCAGTTCAGACGGATGGCTGGTTGGTCACAGGAGTGCTCGCGCCAACTGTTGAGTTGTGCATGTCGTATGCATGGCATGGGCAGCAGCAAATGGTCCACCCCACCTGTCTACGTGCTGCTGGGTTTGTACCCTGTAGCTCCCGGATAGATAATACGTACTTCCTTCGTCCGAAAATACTTGTCATCAAAATAAATAAAAATAAATGTATCTAGAACTAAAATACATGTAGATACATCTCCTTTTATCTATTTTGATGATAAGTATTTTCAGACGGAGGGAGCATACCAATACTCTTGAACCTTTTCCCCTTCCAATTATATGTCTCACGTGTACTTTGGAGCTTTCCTACAGCTTGTTTTAATCAATTCTACTACTGCTACCCAAATGTTTTTCCCTTGCTCCAGGAAAGGTGGCCATCCGTTCAGAAAAAAGAGGCAAAGGTGGCCACAATCATCGTGGCCCACCTGATTGAGGAATGAACGATCGGGAAGAGCACAAGACTGACTGAACTCGAGCAGCTCCAAATCACTCTCTGCCTCTGATAGCCTATCTGCTTTTCCGCTTTCAGCTATCAGATTACCGATTGGAAGGGTGCCGCCCAAAGTCAGCAGACCACCTAACCCTGCCAGAGGCGGCCTCCATTTCTTTGTTGTTGTATATTGAACGTCCAAAGATTCCACCTAGCTACCTCTGATAGGCCTAATTTAGCGTGGCGGTTTCGCCTTCTCGCGAGTCGGGTCAGCATCCCGATCACCGTGTCACGCAATACCCATCAGCCAGAGGAAAAGTTGATAAGCGTGCGTGCGTCCCAGTCACTGCAGAGATAGAGAAAGGGATGCTTCGGTAGTTCTAAAGGGGCACGTATTTACCTGTATGAATTCCACTGAAGACAGCTCGCAGTTTTCAGTTTCAGTAGTTCCAGCAGTGAGCACAGTGCTATGATTTCACTCTGAACTTTTGACATTCCACTGCAGAGTGCAGACAGCACACAGTTTTCAGTTTCAAGCAGTGGACACAGTGCTATGGTTTCACTCTGAACTTTCGACTCTGCAGTGCTACATGGTTCAACTTCCTTGCTGGAGGACCGATGCTTGCAAGTGAAATAAAGTACTGGTCAGTTTGCCAACCGGCCCAATAAATTCTCGTAACAGTGGGCATAGATCATACAGCACGCCGACATAGTCGAGGAAAATGCAACCTGACATCTCGAAAGGAAACTAGAGGCTAATCTACATGGGTAAGGATAAGATCGGTAAAGATCTCTAAATTCCCATCCTGTTCCATGTTCTTCCCCATCATACGACTCCGCTTGCCTTTACTTGACAGCTTGATGGGGTGCCATTTCGTGATCCAGCATGTACAGTCAATATGAAGGGGCAACTTTGGTTCAGTGGCCTGCATTAGAGATGTTCCCACAAGTATTCATCCATATGGCCATATTGTCTATGCGTCGACCTATCGAGAAGGTTGCGCACTAGAATGCCACATCATCTAGTCATCAGGCATCATATCTTGGCCGTCATCTGCAAAAGGGTACTCACAACTGGTGACGGACGGAAATTAGATGCCACAAGGATAACATAAAGTGTCAGGGTATTTGGTTTGTTAATTATTTCTGCTCACATATAAGATGGCCAATTTGCCGCCTATTGTAAAGGAATGGATGAGAAGTGAAGATGTTTGGACCATGATGGGCTCAAGTAGCAAAGAAAGCCTGGCATGGCAGCACCAACAAACAAGATCAGCAGGTCCCAAGTAACCTACCCCTCATGGAGACTCATGTGTCAACCTCAAATTTCGCATTTGTCTCCTACGGAACATATTCAGGCACACCTCTTCACCTTAAAATAGTATTTTAAGGCCAAAAATCTACCCCGAAATAACTTTGAGACAAGCAATTTGATTTAGCAAATTGAACGAACATGTTTAAGTTTACCATTAGGCCATAAGGCCCATTACACTCACTACGAAACGTGAACAGAAACCATTGCAGATGTTATGATTTTAGCTGTACAGATCTCACAAGTACCTTTAAAATTGCACACAACTATGATATTTACGAATTCCATTTTTGTTGGATCAATCAATTATGTATGGAGACCATCCTAAACATAACCTTCACCTGCAAATGTACCAATACGGTGGCACATATATTCTCAAAGGTACTATTTGATCCGGATTAAACAGCTTGGCACCTTGGAAAAAAGAGAATCAAAGAGAGCATATAAATTAGAGAAAAGTAGATGATCACAGAACATTCAGAAAAACTACTGAAGGTTCATAAATAAATTCGATATTGGATGATCATCCAATCGATCCATGCAGGAGAGATGATCATTCTTCTCCAAAAGACACAAAAATATCTCTGAAAACTACAGGACATGAAAGGCTATTTATATTCCAAAGACTTAAATGATCTCTGCAAACTAAGGACAAGACCAGTTCAGGTGGCTATGTATTGAGTAACTTGCGGAAGCTGACACGAGAATTGAAGATGAGTATTACTAAGACCTTTTTTAGAACGAAGATGCCAGCGGCATCCGGCTTTAAATTAAGGGAATAAAGCCACGAAACGGCAGAGTCACAAACACCAACAAGGTCTCAGACACACACAGCAACAGAAACGAAAATAGGGGGGTTCCAACAAGTGACATAACAAGGCAAGCGCCACCCCGAGCACTCAGGCTACTAAGACTTCCATGCCTTCTCCAACATATCTGCTACGATAGTCTCCTCCAAATTATCTCTAGATAGAAAGTGGAAAGTGAAGCACACACTACTTCGTCTCAGGGGGCTACATGTTAACGAAGCCATCTATTCTAACCCAGGATGGACACACTAAAATTTGAGAAGCTTCATAACCCTCTGCAAGATATTTACTGAGACAGCAGGGCATGATTTCTTCAGGTGCACATACCCTTGGCTTGCCAACACATCATCCAATCTATTTGAAGACATGATAAATTCAGCACAAGCATCTTTTAGCCTGCTGCAGTGATGCTGATCTGCGAGAGCTAACGTGGTCGCCACAGTCTCAACATCAAGAGTTTTGCAAAGAATGTCTTCACATATCATCTTCATCCTTACCATTGCATACCGATCTGCAGCCACTAGCAAGTGCTTGACCATTTCTTTTTTCTCATCATCATCAAGGTTGTCCATGGAAGGCAATGAATCTGTGTAGATAAAGTGAAGTAATGCCTTGAAAACAGCAGGCTGCATTTCTTCGACGGTTATGTTCTGGCTCCACTTGCCTCGCATCGGTCCATACAGCTCTGCCTTGAAGACTGGAGACCGTGCTGCGAGCACAATCTTATGTGCAGGAAAAATCTCACCTTCAACCTCGAATGCCACATCTGCTTGAGTTAATTGCAAGGAACTACCACACTTCAGCATGTTGTAATGAGTCAGTACCACTAGTCACTTTTTTTGCCATGCAGTGCCAACTCTAAGCCTAAGTGTTGCATACCGGTCTGACAGCCGTATAAGCGTGTATTGACCACGATTCGACCTGAAGGGCCCACTGGTCAGGTGCCACCGTGGCTTACCCGCTCGCACCCGCTCGGTCAGTCCTCCCAGTTGGCTCGGTCGCACCAAGTAGCTGGCTCGGGTCGAACCTGTACGCGACGAACCCTAGTTTCTCTCCCCCCTCGCTCGTCTCCCTCTCCACTCCCTCTCTGGCGATGGCGGCGGCGACTCCCGGCGGCGCGGACGGCGCGGGCGGGTACGGGGACCTTCCTGGCCTCGGCCCCGATGACCATTTAGGTCTGGACGTCGACGACGGCTCCAACAGATTACTCCAAATAAGCAGACGACGAGGATTTGGAGGAGGAGGCCGCGCTATCCATGGAGGACAGGTTGAAGTCGGCAGAGATATGGGTGGCCCACCCTACCAAGGAGCCATCGGTGGACCGGTGGAGCTGCTGGCGGCGTCAGAAGTCCTTCTCCATCTCTCGCTTCTTCAGATCCAAAACAGGGGGCTAGGGTTAGTGTTTCTGATGACAGCTTAGATGATGCTGTAATTTGTGTTGTCAATTGTAGTTTGGATGATGATGTTTGGGATGTTCGGATTCATTTTGATGCACAACACAATCTGAATAGGAAGATATGCAGCTCAGATGTCACATTTCTGAACTTATATGCACTGATGCACACACAAGGTTATTCCTTCTCTGATGAACTGTATCACATGAAGAATTTAGGCATTGGGAGAGGAAAGAGAGCTTGGGTTAGACTTAATTGACACAAACATCAAGCTGCAGCAACTTAAGAAGGAATATCAGCATAGTTTAGTTCCGAATTTGCTAGTGAGGGCAACATCACCTTTTCTATGTCAGATAGAACAAGAAGATTTACTGAGATCAAACTATAGCAATTTCTGTCAGAGGAGAAAAGAAAATTTAGCAACTATATTATATAGACCACCTGTTGTGTATGATCTCAGTGAGCCTGCAGTTCTTGCTGTTGATCACCAAGGTGTTGTTTTTCATAGTCAGTGCACACAAGAGAGCAGAAATGTCAGTAAGGGCAAGCTGAAAGTTGTAATGGAGGAAGATGCAGTGGTAGAAGAGGGACATAATAACAGTGATGAATCTGAGGCTGTTGCATATGACAGTGACACCAATCCTTTCTGCATGAAGAAGTACAGGATAATTGAAGACACAGAGATAATTGAGGGGATTAAACTAGCAGAGCAAGAAGTTGAAGATGAAGATTCAGATGAAGATTAAGATGAGGATTCAGAAGAGGAACAATTACATTATGAGGGTGACACTGAGGTTGAGGACTTGTTTGAGATGGAGGAGGAGGAGGAGGAACAGGAGAAGGAGGATGAGGTCAAAGTAGTTGCAATGTAAGAAGCACCAATGCAAAAACCTGCAAAAAAGAGGAAGAAGATGGCAGTTAGGAGAGGCCCTACTACTAGGACACACTCAAGTGTGTTGGAGAAGGTGCAAACTAATTTCATTCCTTCATCAGATGAAGAAGATGATGGGTTGTTGTTTGAGGATGAAGATGATGGACATGAGCCACTGTCATTTGTTCTGCCCAAAGGGAGGAAGAGTAGGGCCAAGAAAAGGAAGCCAAGGATCTGGTACAATGAAAAACTTGAGCAACCACATCAGCAGTTATGTCTGTACATGTGCTTTAAGAATCAACAGCAATTCAGAGATGCATTGTTGAGCTTGCACATCACACGTGCCGAGACTTCAGGTATCACGTAAATTGCAGACTAAAGGATAATTGCTTGTTGTAAGCAAGAGCACCGCCATTTTTGCATAGTTGCTGCAGTTATCAAAGGGGAGAAAACTTTTGCTATCAAGAAAATAAGGCTAGAGCACACTTGCCCTAGCAAAGACCTGAGACATCTAGGATAAGTGCCAAGTGGCTTGCAAAGACCTATGAGTCCTTGTTCAGGTCTGATCCAACCACCCGCATACACACTATTGACAACTGCAATGAGAAGTATGGTGTTGATGTGCCAAGGCACATGGCCTATAGGGCCAAAAATCTTCTTTGTGGAAGCCGTGCTAGGAGAGCACCGTAAGTAGTATCCCAGGCTTAGGGATTATGCTCGCACCATCATGGATACAAACCACGGTAGTAGAGTTGTAGTTACCTTGATTACTCCAAGACCAACTACAAAAATACCACATCCAGGACCAATGTTTCATGCTATGTTCTTCTGCATAAATGGAGCAAGGGAGGATTTCTCAATGGATGCAGACCATTCATTGGTTAGTAATGCTTTATAGTTCTTTGTCAATGGATGTAGTGGTGCTTTATAGTTCTTCATACTTAAATATAAAGTTTAGTAATGCTTTGTAGAAGTTTAAATTGTTATTTGGTTGCAACAACAGGTGTTGATGGATGCTTTATTAAGCTCACCACTGGTGCTCAAATCCTAGCTGCCACTGGAAGAGATGGGAATAATAATATTTTCCCACTTGCATTTGCTGTTGTTGGACAAGAGGACACAGCTAAATGGTGTTGGTTTCTACACCAACTGAAGATATGCCTAGGAGGAGAAGTAGGCAAATTTGGGCCTTATACTATCATGTCTGATAGACAGAAGGTATGTATGCATCTTTCTGTTACTATCTTGCTTTATAGTTCTTCTGCATTAGCATGTTATGTTCTTTCTTTTACTAGTACATCAGCTAAGTCTAGCATGTTATGTGAACAGGGGCTGCTAAATGCAGTAAACCAAGTTTTTCCAAATTGTCATCAAAGATTTTGCCTTAGACACCTCTATGCAAATTTCCAGAATCTTTGGGTTTAGGGGGAAGATCTTAAGAAATGCATGGATAATGCCATTATGCCTATAACTAGCACAAGTTTAACATTGCCATGAATGACTTGAAAAATGAGAGTGTGGAAGCTTGGAAGTGGCTTAGTGGAATACCTAAGCACACATGGGCTAGGCATGCTTTTGACACTAAGCGCAAGACAGACTTGGTTGTTAACAACCTCTCCGAGGTGTTCAACAAGTACATCCTAGATTTTAGGAAAAAACCTATTAGGACCATGATTGATGGTATTAAGGACAAGCAGATGGTGAGGTGGCATAGGAACAGAGAGAAAGGAAGGGAATCTCTATGGGAAATCACACCACATTATCTTTGAGAAGCTTGAGGAGGAAAAGGAAAGGGCCGATTCTACAAACCTATCCAAGCCGGTGTAAATCTTTGGCAAGTGACTAGTGGTTAGCAAACACATGTCAGAAACTTGGAAGCTTACACATGTGGGTGCAGAAAGTGGGACCTGTCTGGAGTACCATGCAACCATGCCATATCAGCAATTAACAAGGCAAAAAGATTTCCAGAGGACTATGTTTGCAATTTCTTCAAAAACCTTTTACCTTGCTGCATATGAACCAATGATATATCCAGTTCTGGTGAACATGATTGGACAAGGACAAGTGGACCGGACATAGAGCCACCCCAATTTCATGTGAAGAAGGGGAGAAGGAAAGAGAAGAGAATAAAGGGCAGATTTGAGGTGCCTAAACCAAAGGATGCTCAAGAATGGCCACTATAACATGCAAGAACTGTGGCCTCCAAGGCCATAGGTACACCAACTACAAGAAAGAGTTGAGACCAGAGTTGGCTATGAGGAAAAACAAGCATGTGGTAAACCCTTGTGAATTTTCATTGTTAATTAGTCTTGTTTCCTTCTTAGTTTTTGTTATAAACCTTTGTGACTAACTAGCATGTTTCTTTTATGTTTGCAAGGCACTGCAAGATCAAGGAATGAAGGTAGTCAAGCTGCAAGATCAAGGACTGAAGGTACTCCATCAGATCACAAAGCAGCCACCAAAGAAGGTCTGCTTCGCAAGGTCTTCTTCTGCAAGAACTACTTCGCTACACACTGCAAGTGCAAGAGCTATACGCTCTTTGCCAAGAGTAAGAGGGACAGCAAGTGCAAAAGCTACTTCTGCAAGAACTGCAAGTGCAAGTGCAACATTTGCAAGGCCTTTCACTGCCCCAAGATTTTCTGCAGGAGTTGTTGGAAATATGCCCTAGAGGCAATAATAAAAGCATTATTATTATATTTCCTTGTTTATGATAATTGTCTTTTATTCATGCTATAATTGTATTATCCGGAAATCGTAATACATGTGTGAATACATAGACCACAATACGTCCCTAGTAAGCCTCTAGTTGACTAGCTCGTTGGTCAACAGATAGTCATGGTTTCGACTATGGACATCGATGTCATTGACAACGGGATCACGTCATTAGGAGAATGACGTGATGGACAAGACCCAATCTTAAGCATAGCACAAGATCGTGTAGTTCGTTTTGCTAGAGCTTTCTCAATGTCAAGTATCTATTCCTTAGACCATGAGATCGTGTAACTCCCGGATACCGTAGGAGTGCTTTGGGTATACCAAACGTCACAACGTAACTGGGTGACTATAAAGGTGCATTACAGGTACCTCCGAAAGTGTCTGTTGGGTTGACACGGATCGAGACAGGGATTTGTCACTCCGTATTACGGAGAGGTATCACTGGGCCCACTCGGTAGTGCATCATCATAATGAGCTCAAAGTGACCAAGTGTCTGGTCACGGGATCATGCATTACGGTACGAGTAAAGTGACTTGCCGTTAACGAGACTGAACGAGGTATTGGGATACCGACGATCGAGTCTCGGGCAAGTAACATACCGTCTGACAAAGGGAATAGTATACGGGGTTGATTGAATCCTCGACATCGTGGTTCATCCGATGACATCATCGAGGAGCATGTGGGAGCCAACATGGGTATCCAGATCCCGCTGTTGGTTATTGACCTGAGAGCGTCTCGGTCATGTCTGCATGTCTCCCGAACCCGTAGGGTCTACATGTTGGAAATATGCCCTAGAGGCAATAATAAATTAGTTATTATTATTATATTTCCTTGTTCATGATAATCGTTTATTATCCATGCTATAATTGTATTGATAGGAAACTCAAATACATGTGTGGATACATAGACAACACCATGTCCCTAGCAAGCCTCTATTGGCTAGCTCGTTGATCAATAGATGGTTACGGTTTCCTAACCATGGACATTGGATGTCATTGATAACGGGATCACATCATTAGTAGAATGATGTGATGGACAAGACCCAATCCTAAGCCTAGCACAAAGATCGTAGTTCGTATGCTAAAGCTTTTCTAATGTCAAGTATCATTTCCTTAGACCATGAGATTGTGCAACTCCGGATACCGTAGGAATGCTTTGGGTGTACCAAACGTCACAACGTAATCGGGTGACTATAAAGGTGCACTACAGGTATCTCCGAAAGTGTCTGTTGGGTTGACACGAATCGAGATCGATTTGTCACTCCGTGACGGAGAGGTATCTCTGGGCCCACTCGGTAGGACATCATCATAATGTGCACAATGTGACCAAGGGGTTGATCACGGGATGATGTGTTACAGAACGAGTAAAGAGACTTGCCGGAAACGAGATTGAACAAGGTATCGGGATACCGACGATCGAATCTCGGGCAAGTACAATACCGCTAGACAAAGGGAATTGTATACGGGATCGATTGAGTCCTTGACATCGTGGTTCATCCGATGAGATCATCGTGGAACATGTGGGAGCCAACATGGGTATCCAGATCCCGCTGTTGGTTATTGACCGGAGAACGTCTCGGTCATGTCTGCATGGTTCCCGAACCCGTAGGGTCTACACACTTAAGGTTCGATGACGCTAGGGTTATAGAGGAAGTTTGTATGTGGTTACCGAATGTTGCTCGGAGTCCCGGATGAGATCTCGGACGTCATGAGGAGTTCCGGAATGGTCCGGAGGTAAAGATTTATATATGGGAAGTCCTATTTTGGTCGCTTAAAAGTTTCGCACTTTATCGGTATTGTACCGGAGTGCCGAAGGGGTCCGGGGTCCACTGGGGTCCACCTGCCCGGGGCCACATGGGCTGTAGGGGTGCGCCTTGGCCTATATGGGCCAAGGGCACCAGCCCCAAGAGGCCCATGCGCCAAGGAAACTTGGGGAGGGAAGAGTCCTCAAGGGGAAGGCACCTCCGAGGTGCCTTGGGAGGATGGACTCCTCCCCTTCTTGGCCGCACCCCTTCCTTGGAGGAAGGGGCAAGGCTGCGCCTCCCCTCTCCCTTGCCCCTATATAGTGGAGGGAGGGAGGGCATCCACACATGAGCCTGGCGCCTCCTCCTCCCCTGTGACACCTCCTCCTCTCCCGTGAGGTGCTTGGCGAAGCCCTGCAGATTGCCACGCTCCTCCACCACCACCACGCCGTTGTGCTGCTGTTGGATGGAGTCTTCCTCAACCTCTCCCTCTCTCCTTGCTGGATCAAGGCATGGGAGACGTCACCGGGCTGTACGTGTGTTGAACGCGGAGGTGCCGCCCGTTCGGCACTCGGATCTCCGGTGATTTGGATCACGACTAGTACGACTCCTTCAACCCCGTTCTCTTGAACGCTTCCGCTTAGCGATCTACAAGGGTATGTAGATGCACTCTCCTTCCCTCGTAGCTAGTTTCTCCATAGATAGATCTTGGTGACACGTAGGAAAATTTTGAATTTCTGCTACGTTCCCCAACAGTGGCATCATGAGCTAGGTCTATTGCGTAGATTCTTTGCACGAGTAGAACACAAAGTAGTTGTGGGCGTTGATTTTGTTCAATATGCTTGCCGTTACTAGTCCAATCTTGTTTCGACGGTATTGTGGGATGAAGCGGCCCGGACCGAACTTACACGCATTTCCACGTGAGACAGGTTCCACCGGCCGACATGCACTTGGTGCATAAGGTGGCTAGCGGGTGCCGCCTCTCCCACTTTAGTCGGAACGGATTCGATGAAAAGGGTCCTTATGAAGGGTAAATAGCAATTGGCATATCACGTTGTGGTTTTATGTAGGTAAGAAACGTTCTTGCTAGAAACCCAAAGAAGCCACGTAAAACATGCAAACAACAATTAGAGGACGTCTAACTTGTTTTTGCAGGGTATGCTATGTGATGTGATATGGCCAAGAAGAATGTGATGAATGATATGTGATGTATGAGATTGATCATGTTCTTGTAATAGGATTCACGACTTGCATGTCGATGAGTATGACAACCGGCAGGAGCCATAGGAGTTGTCTTTCTTTATTGTATGACCTGCGTGTCATTGAACAACGCCATGTAATTACTTTACTTTATTGCTAACCGGTAGCCATAGTAGTAGAAGTAATAAGTTGGCGAGACAACTTCATGGAGACACGATGATGGAGATCATGATGATGGAGATCATGGTGTCATGCGGTAACAATAATGATCATGGAGCCCCAAGATGGAGATCAAAAGGAGCAATATGATATTGGCCATATCATGTCACTACTATATAATTGCATGTGATGTTTATTATGTTTATGCATCTTGTTTACTTAGAACGACGGTAGTAAATAAGATGATCCCTTACACAAATTTCAAGAAGTGTTCTCCCCGACCGTGCACCGTTGCTACAGTTAAGTAAACTTCTAAGCACCACGTGATGATCGGGTGTGATGGATTCTTACGTTCACATACAACGGGTGTAAGACAGATTTACACAAAGAAAAACACTTGGGGTTAACTTGACGAGCCTAGCATGTATGCATATGGCCTCGGGAACACAGAGACCGAAAAGGTCGAGCATGAGTCGTATAGTAGATACGATCAACATGAAGATGTTCACCGATGATGACTAGTCCGTCTCACGTGATGATCGGACACGGCCTAGTTGACTCGGATCATGTAATCACTTAGATGACTAGAGGGATGTCTATTTGAGTGGGAGGTCATAAGATGAACTTAATTATCTTGAACATAGTCAAAAGACCATTTGCAAATTATGTCGTAAGCTCGCGCTTTAGTTCCACTGTTTAGATATGTTCCTAGAGAAAATATAGTTGAATGTTGTAAGTAGCGATTATGCGGACAGTAGAAAGCTTATGTCCTTAATGCACCGCCAAGGTGTTGAACCCCAAAGCGTCGTCTGTGGATGTTGCGAACATCGGACATACACGTTTTTGATAACTACATGATAGTTCAGTTAAACGGTTTAGAGTTGAGGCACCAAAGACGTTGTCGAAATGTCGCGGAACATATGAGATGTTTCGAGGGCTGAAATTGGGATTTCAAGCTCGTGCTCACGTCAAGAGGTATAAGACCTCCGGCGATTTTCTTAGCCTGCAAACTAAGGGAGAAAAGCTCAATCGTTGAGCTTGTGCTCAGATTGTCTGAGTGCAACAATCACTTGAATCGAGTGGGAGTTGATCTTCCAGATGAGAAAGTGATGTTTCTCCAAAGTCATTGCCACCAAGCTGCTAGAGCTTCGTGATGAACTATAACATATCAGGGATAGATATGATGATCCTTGAGCTATTCACGATGTTTGACACCGCGAAAGTAGAAATCAAGAAGGAGCATCAATTGTTGATGGTTGGTGAAACCACTAGTTTCAAGAAAGGCAAGGGCAAGTAGGGACACTTCATGAAACGGCAAATCAGTTCTTTGCTCCAAAGAAGAAACCCAAGGTTGAACCCAAACCCGAGACTAAGTGCTTCGTAATAAGGGAATAGACACCTTTGAGCAGAATTACCCTAGATACTTGGTAGATAAGAAGGCTGGCAAGGTCGATAGAAGTATATTGGATATACATTATGTTAATGTGTGCTTGACTAGTACTCCTAGTAGCACCTGGGTATTAGATACCGGTTCGGTTGCTAAGTGTTAGTAACTCGAAATAAAAGCTACGAAATAAACGGAGACTAGCTAAAGGTGAGCCGACGATATGTGTTGGAAGTATTTCCAAGGTTGATGTGATCAAGCATCGCACGCTCCCTCTACCATCGAGATTGGAGTTAAGCCTAAAAATTGTTATTTGGTGTTTGCGTTGAGCATAGACATGATTGGGTTATGTCTATCGCAATACGGTTATTCATCTAAGGAGAATAATGGTTACTCTGTTTATTTGAATAATACCTTCAATGGTCTTGCTCCTAAATAAATGGTTTATTGAATCTCGATCATAGTAATACGCATTTTCATGCCAAAAGTATAAGATAGTAATGATAGTACCACTTACTTGTGGCACTGCCATATAAGTCATATTGGTGTAAAACGCATGAAGAAGCTCCATGTTGATGGATCTTTGGACTAACTCGTTTTGAAAAGTTTGAGACATGCGAACCATGTCTATTGGTGCATACGCATGAAGAAACTCCATGCAGATGGATCGTTTAGACTCACTTGATTTTGAATCACTTGAGATATGCAAATCATACCACATGGACAAGATGACCTGAAAAGTCATGGTTTCAAAGAAGATGGAACTAGATAGCAACTTGTTGGAAGTAACACATTTTGATGTGTGCAGTCCAATAAGTGCTTTGAGGCATCTTGATGAATATCGTTATGTTCTTACTTCACAGATGATTCGGGTAGATGTTGAGTATATTTACTTGATGAAACACAAGTCTGAATTATTGAATGGTTCAAGTAATTTCAGAGTGAAGTTTAAGATCTTCGTGACAAGAGGATAGAATGTCTATGATATGATCATAGAGATGAATATCTGAGTTACGAGTTTTGGCACACAATTAAGACATTGTGCAAATTGTTTCACAATTAATACCGCCTTGAACACCATAGTGTGATGGTGTGTCCGAACATCATAGTTGCACCTTATTGGATATGGTGCGTACCATGATGTCTCTTATCGAATTTCCACTATCGTTCATGGGTTAGGCATTAGAGACAACCGCACTCACTTTAAATAGGGCACCACGTAATTCCGTTGAGATGACATCATATGAACTATGGTTTAGAGAAACCTAAGCTGTCATCTCTTAAAGGTTTGGGGCTGCGACGCTTATGTGAAAAAGTTTCAGGTTGATAAGCTCAAACCCAAAGCAGACAAAATGCATCTTCATAGGACACCCAAAACAGTTGGGTATACCTCCCAATTCAGATCCGGAAGCAATAGGGATTGTTTCTTGAATCGGGTTCTTTCTCGAGGAAAAGTTCGTCTCGAAAAGTTGAGTGGGAGGATGGTGGAGACTTGATGAGGTTATTGAACCGTCACTTCAACTAGTGTGTAGCAGGGCACATGAAGTTGTTCCCGTGGCACCTACACCAATTGAAGTAGAAGCTTATGACAGTAATCATGAAGTTTCGGATCAAGTCACTACCGAACCTCGTAGGACGACAAGGACGCCAGATCGCTTCGTGAGTGGTACGGTGATCCTGTCTTGAAGGTCATGTTGCTAGACAACAATGAACCTACGAGCTATGGAGAAGCGATGGTGGGCCCAAATTCCGACAAATGGTTAGAGGCCATGAAATCCGAGATAGTATCCATATATCGTAACAAAGCATGGACTTTGGTGGACTTGCCCGATGATCGCAAGCCATTGAGATGAATGGATCTTTAAGAAGAAGACGGACGTGGACGGTAATGTCACCGTCTATGAAGCTCGACTTGTGGCGAAAAGTTTTTCACAAGTTCAAGGAGTTGACTACGATGAGATTTTCTCATCCGTAGCAATGCTTAAGTCCGTCGGAATCATGTTAGCATTAGCTGCATTTATGAAATCAGGCAGATGGATGTCAAAACGAGTTTCCTTACCAGTTTACGTAAGGAAAGGTTGTATGTGATACAATCAGAAAAGTTTTGTCGATCCTAAGGATGCTAAAAAAGTATGCTAGCTCCAGCGATCCTTTCTAAGGACTGGAGTAAGCATATTGGAGTTGGAATGTGCGCTTTGATGAGATGATCAAAGATTTTGGGTTTATACAAAGTTTATGAGAAACTTGTATTTCCAAAGAAGTGAGTAGGAGCACTATAGAATTTTTGATGAGTATATGTTGTTGACATATTGATGATCGTAAATGATGTAGAATTACTGAAAGCATATAGGGTTATTTGAAAGATGTTTTCAATAGAAAACCTGGATTAAGCTATTTGAACACTGAGCATCGAGATCTATAAGGATAGATAAAAATGCTTAATAATACTTTCAAATGAGCACATACCTTGACATAATCTTGAAGGTGTTCAAGATGGATCAGTCAAAGAAGGAGTTCTTGCCTGAGTTGTAAGGTATGAAGTTAAGAGTTAAAGCTCGACCACGGCAGAAAAGAGAGAAAGGACGAAGGTCGTCCCCTATGCTTCAGACATAGGCTCCATAGTATGCTATCTTTGAGTACCGCATCGAAGTGTGCCTTGCCATGAGTCACTAGGTACAAGAATGATCCAGAATGGATCATTGGACAATGATCAAAATTGTCCTTGGAGTAAATAAGGACATGTTTCTCGATTATGGAGGTGATAAAGAGTTCGGCGTAAAGGGTTACGTCGATGCAAGCTTTAACACCTATCCGAATGACTCTAAGTAGCAAACAGGATACGTATAGTGGGACAACCATTTGGAAAAGCTCCAATTGGATCGTGGAAACAGAAATTACAATATGAGATAGAGAATTGCAAAGCACACACGGATCTGAAAGGTTCGGACCCGTTGACTAAAACCCGCTGACTAAAACCTCTCTCACAAGCAAAACATGATCAAACCTCGTAACTCATTGAGTCTAAATCACATGATGATGTGAACTAGTTTACGCACACTAGTAAACTCTTTGGGTGTTGGTCACATGGCGATGTGACCTATCGCTGCTAATCACATGACGATGTGAACTAGATTATTGACTCTAGTGCAAGTGGGAGACTGTTGGAAATATGCCCTAGAGGCAATAATAAATTAGTTATTATTATTATATTTCCTTGTTCATGATAATCGTTTATTATCCATGCTATAATTGTATTGATAGGAAACTCAAATACATGTGTGGATACATAGACAACACCATGTCCCTAGCAAGCCTCTATTGGCTAGCTCGTTGATCAATAGATGGTTACGGTTTCCTAACCATGGACATTGGATGTCATTGATAACGGGATCACATCATTAGTAGAATGATGTGATGGACAAGACCCAATCCTAAGCCTAGCACAAAGATCGTAGTTCGTATGCTAAAGCTTTTCTAATGTCAAGTATCATTTCCTTAGACCATGAGATTGTGCAACTCCCGGATACCGTAGGAATGCTTTGGGTGTACCAAACGTCACAACGTAATCGGGTGACTATAAAGGTGCACTACAGCATCTCCGAAAGTGTCTGTTGGGTTGACACGAATCGAGACTGGATTTGTCACTCCGATGACGGAGAGGTATCTCTGGGCCCACTCGGTAGGACATCATCATAATGTGCACAATGTGACCAAGGGGTTGATCACGGGATGATGTGTTACGGAACGAGTAAAGAGACTTGCCGGAAACGAGATTGAACAAGGTATCGGGATACCGACGATCGAATCTCGGGCAAGTACAATACCGCTAGACAAAGGGAATTGTATACGGGATCGATTGAGTCCTTGACATCGTGGTTCATCCGATGAGATCATCGTGGAACATGTGGGAGCCAACATGGGTATCCAGATCCCGCTGTTGGTTATTGACCGAGAACGTCTCGGTCATGTCTCATGGTTCCCGAACCCGTAGGGTCTACACACTTAAGGTTCGATGACGCTAGGGTTATAAAGGAAGTTTGTATGTGGTTACCGAATGTTGTTTGGAGTCCCGGATGAGATCTCGGACGTCATGAGGAGTTCCGGAATGGTCCGGAGGTAAAGATTTATATATGGGAAGTCCTATTTTGGTCGCCGGAAAAGTTTCGCACTTTATCGGTATTGTACCGGAGTGCCGAAGGGGTCCGGGGTCCACCGGGGGGGTCCACCTGCCCCGGGGGGCCACATGGGCTGTAGGGGTGCGCCGTGGCCTATATGGGCCAAGGGCACCAGCCCCAAGAGGCCCATGCACCAAGGAAACTTGGGGAGGGAAGAGTCCTCAAGGGGAAGGCACCTCCGAGGTGCCTTGGGAGGATGCACTCCTCCCCCTTCTTGCCGCACCCCTTCCTTGGAGGAAGGGGCAAGGCTGCTCCTCCCCTCTCCTTGCCCCTATATATAGTGGAGGGAGGGAGGGCATCCACACATGAGCCCTGGCGCCTCCCTCCCTCCCGTGACACCTCCTCCTCTCCCGTGAGGTGCTTGGCGGCCTCGCAGATTGCCACGCCTCCACCACCACCACGCCACGTTGTGCTGCTGTTGGATGGAGTCTTCCTCAACCTCTCCTCTCTCCTTGCTGGATCAAGGCATGGGAGACGCCACCGGGCTGTACGTGTGTTGAACGCGGAGGTGCCGCCTGCTCGCACTCGGATCTCCGTGATTTGGATCACGACTAGTACGACTCCTTCAACCCCGTTCTCTTCAACGCTTCCGCTTAGCGATCTACAAGGGTATGTAGATGCACTCTCCTTCCCTCGTAGCTAGTTTCTCCATAGATAGATCTTGGTGACACGTAGGAAAATTTTGAATTTCTGCTACGTTCCCCAACACTACACACTTAAGGTTCGGTGACGCTAGGGTTATTAGGAAGACTTGTATGTGATTACCGAATGATGTTCGGAGTCCCGGATGAGATCCCGGAGGAGTTCCGGAAGGGTCCGGAGGTAAAGATTTATATATGGGAAGTTGTCAAACGGACACCGGAAAAGTTTCGGGGCATATCGGTATTGTATCGGGGTCACCGGAAGGGTTCCGGAGGTCCACCGGAGGGGCCACCCTCCCGGGGCCACTTGGGCTGCGTGGGAAGGGGCCAGCCCTGGTGGGCTGGGCGCACCCTCCCTTGGGCCCTTGCGCCTAGGGTTTAGGGGGAACCCTAGAGGGGCGCCTTGCTTGGGGGCAAGCCCTCCTCGCCGCCGCCTCTAGATGCCATCTAGAGGGGCCCCTGCCCTCTCCCCTATAAATAGAGGGGTGAGGGAGGCTGCAACACACAATTGAAGGCGCAGCCCTCCCTCCCAACACCTCTCCTCCTCCGCGTGCGCTTGGCGAAGCCCTGCCGAGAACTGTCACTCCACCATCATCACGCCGTCGTCCGCTGCTGGAGCCATCTTCCTCAACCTCTCCTTCCTCCTTTCTCGATCAAGACGGAGGAGACGTCGTCTGCATCTTGTCACGTGTGTTGAACGCGGAGGTGCTGTCCGTTCAGCACTTGGTCATCGGTGATCGGAATCACGTTGTGTACGACTCCATCATCACCACTCCCTCGAACGCTTCCGCACTCTATCTACAAGTGGTATGTAGATGCAAACTCACTCCCTTGACTCGTTGCTTAGATGAACTCATAGATGGATCTTGGTGAAACCGTAGGAAAATTTTTAATTTTCTGCAACGTTCCCCAACAAAGGGCATCATGAGCTAGGTCTATGCGTAGTTCTCTATTGCACGAGTAGAACACAATTTGGTTGTGGGCGTAGATCTTGTCAACTTGCTTGCCGCTACTAGTCTTATCTTGTTTCCACGGTATTGTGGGATGAAGCGGCCCGGACCAACCTTACACGTACGCTTATGTGAGACCGGTTCCACCGACTAACATGCACTAGTTGCATAAGGTGGCTGGCGGGTGTCTGTCTCTCCCACTTTAGTTGGAGCGGATTCGATGAAAAGGGTCCTTATGAAGGGTAAATAGAAGTTGACAAGATCACGTTGTGGTTATTCGTAGGTAAGAAAACGTTCTTGCTAGAACCCAATTGCAGCCACGTAAAAGATGCAACAACAATTAGAGGACGTCTAACTTGTTTTTGCAGCAATTGTCATGTGATGTGATATGGCCAAGTTGTGATGAATGATGAATGACATATTGTGATGTATGAGATCATGTTCTTGTAATAGGAATCACGACTTGCATGTCGATGAGTATGACAACCGGCAGGAGCCATAGGAGTTGTCTTTATTTTTGTATGACCTGCGTGTCATTGAAGAATGCCATGTAAATTACTTTACTTTATTGCTAAACGTTAGCCATAGAAGTAGAAGTAGTCGTTGGCGTGACAACTTCATGAAGACACGATGATGGAGATCATGGTGTCATGCCGGTGACAAGATGATCATGGAGCCCTGAAGATGGAGATCAATGGAGCTTTATGATATTGGCCATATCATGTCACTACTATATAATTGCATGTGATGTTTATTATGTTTATGCATCTTGTTTACTTAGAACGACGGTAGTAAATAAGATGATCCCTTACAACAATATCAAGAAGTGTTCTCCCCTAACTGTGCACCGTTGCTAAAGTTTGTCGCTTCTAAGCACCACGTGATGATCGGGTGTGATGGATTCTTACGTTCACATACAACGGGTGTAAGACAGATTTACACACACAAAACACTTAGGGTTAACTTGACGAGCCTAGCATGTACAGACATGGCCTCGGAACACGGAGACCGAAGGTCGAACATGAGTCGTATGGAAGATACGATCAACATGAGAATGTTCACCGACGATGACTAGTCCGTCTCACGTGATGATCGGACATGGCCTAGTCGACTCGGATCGTGTAACACTTAGATGACTAGAGGATGTCTAATCTGAGTGGGAGTTCATTAAAATAATTTGATTAGATGAACTTAATTATCATGAACTTAGTCTAAAACTTTTGCATAATATGTCTTGTAGATCAAATGGCCAACGCTCATGTCAACTTGAACTTCAACGCGTTCCTAGAGAAAACCAAGCTGAAAGATGATGGCTGCAACTATACGGACTGGGTCCTAACCCGAGATCATCCTCATAGCTGCCAGGAAACAATATGTCCTAGAAGGACCGCTAGGTGACGCCTTGCCGTCCCGAGAACCAAGACATTATGAATGCTTGGCAATCTCGTCTTGATGATTACTCCCTCGTTCGTGCGGCATGCTTTACAACTTAGAACCGGGCTCCAAAAGCGTTTTGAGCATCACGGAGCATATGAGATGTTCGAGGAGCTGAAACTAGTTTTCCAAGCTCACGCCGGGTCGAGAGATATGACATCTCCGACAAGTTCTATAGTTGTAAGATGGAGGAAAATAGTTACGTCGGTGAGCACATACTCAAGATGTCCGGGTTGCACAACCGTATGACCCAAATGAATATTAACCTCCCCGATGAGGTGGTCATTGACAGAATCCTTGATCTCTCCCACCAAGCTACAAGAGCTTTGTGATGAACTACAATATGCGGGGATGGTGAAGACCATTCCTGAAGTATTTTCAATGTGAAGTCAGCAGAGGTTGAGATCAAGAAAGAACATCAAGTGTTGATGGTCAATAAGACCACTAAGTTCAAGAAGGGCAAGGGCAAGAAGAACTTCAAGAAGGACGGCAAGGATGTTGCGGCGCCCGATAAGCCGCCATTCGAAGAAGTCAAAGAATGGACCCAAGCACGAGACCGAGTGCTTTTATTGCAAGGGAAGGGTCATCGAAGCGGAACTGCCCTAAATACTTAGCGGATAAGAAGGCCGGCAACACCAAAGGTATATTTGATATACATGTAATTGATGTGTACCTTACAAGACTCGTAGTAACTCCTGGGTATTTGATACCGTGTCGTTGCTCATATTTGTAACTCACAGCAGAGCTGCGGAATAAGCGGAGACTGGCGAAGGGCGAGGTGACGATCTTGGCGTCGGGAATGGTTCCAGTCGATGTGATCGCCGTCGACACGCTACCTCTACATTTACCCTACGGGATTAGTTTTGAACCTTAATAATTGTTATTTGGTGCCAAGTTTGAGCATGAACATTGTATCTGGGTCTCGTTTAATGCGAGATGGCTACTCATTTAAATCCGAGAATAATGGTTGTTCTATTTATATGAGAGATATGTTTTATGGTCATGCTCCGATGGTCAATGGTTTATTCTTAATGAATCTCGAGCGTAATGTTACACATATTCATAGCGTGAATACCAAAAGATGTAAAGTTGATAACGATAGTCCCACATACTTGTGTAATCGCCGCCTTGGTCACATTGGTGTCAAGCGCATGAAGAAGCTCCATGCTGATGGACTTCTGGAGTCTCTAGATTATGAATCATTTGACACATGCGAACCATGCCTCATGGGCAAGATGACCAAGACTCCGTTCTCCGTAACAATGGAGCGAGCAACCAACTTATTGGAAATCATACATACCGATGTGTGCGGTCCAATGAGTGTTGAGGCTCATGGAGGATATCGTTATGTTCTCACTCTCACAGATGACTTGAGTAGATATGGGTATGTCTACTTGATGAAACACAAGTCTGAGACCTTTGAAAAGTTCAAGGAATTTCAGAATGAGGTAGAGAATCAACGTGACCGAAAAATAAAGTTCTTACGATCAGATCGTGGAGGAGAATATTTAAGTCACGAATTTGGTACACACTTAAGAAAATGTGGAATCGTTTCACAACTCACGCCGCTGGAACACCTCGGTAGTAATGGTGTGTCCGAACGTCGTGTCGCACTCTATTGGATATGGTGCGATCTATGATGTCTCTTACAGATTTACCGCTATCATTTTGGGGATACGCTCTAGAGACAGCTACATTCACTTTAAATAGAGCACCGTCTAAATCCGTTGAGACGACACCGTATGAATTATGGTTTGGGAAGAAACCTAAGCTGTCGTTTCTAAAAGTTTGGGGATGCGATGCTTATGTCAAGAAACTTCAACCTGAAAAGCTCGAACCCAAGTCGGAAAAATGCGTCTTCATAGGATACCCTAAGGAAACCATTGGGTATACCTTCTACCTTAGATCCGAAGGCAAGATCTTTGTTGCCAGAACGGATCCTTTCTGAGAAAGAGTTTCTCTCGAAAGGAGTAAGTGGGAGGAAAGTAGAACTCGATGAAGTACTACCTCTTGAACCGGAAAGTAGTGCAGCTCAGAAAATGTTCCTGTGGTGCCTACACCAATTGGAGAGGAAATTATTGATGATGATCAAGGTACTTGGATCAAGTTGCTCTTGAACCCGTGGGTCCACTAGGACACGTTCCGCACTGCAGTGAATGCGGCAACCCTGTCACCGGAAATCATGTTGTTAGACAACGGTGAACCTTGAACTATGAAGAAGCGATGGCGGGCCCAGATTCCAACAAATGGCTAGAAGCCATGAAATCCGAGATAGAATCCATGTATGAAAACAAAGTATGGACTTTGGTGACTTGCCCGATGATCGGCGGCGATAGAAAACAAATGGATCTTTAAGAAGAAGACGGACGCGGATGGTAATGTCACCATCTATAAAGCTCGACTTGTCGCTAAGGGTTATCGGCAAGTTCAAGGGATTGACTACGATGAGACTTTCTCTCCCGTAGCGAAGCTTAAGTCCGTCCGAATCATGTTAGCAATTGCCGTATACTATGATTATGAGATATGGCAGATGGACGTCAAAACAGCGTTCCTTAATGGTTACCTTAAGGAAGAGCTATATATGATGCAGCCGGAAGGTTTTGTCGATCCTAAGAATGCTAACAAAGTATGCAAGCTCCAGCGATCCATTTATGGGCTGGTGCAAGCATCTCGGAGTTGGAACATTCGCTTTGATGAGATGATCAAAGCGTTTGGGTTTATGCAGACTTATGGAGAAGCCTGCGTTTACAAGAAAGTGAGTGGGAGCTCTGTAGCATTTCTCATATTATATGTAGATGACATACTTTTGATGGGAAATGATATAGAATTCTTGGACAACATTAAGGCCTACTTGAATAAGTGTTTTTCAATGAAGGACCTTGGAGAAGCTGCTTATATATTAGGCATCAAGATCTATAGAGATAGATCGAGATGCCTCATAGGTCTTTCACAAAGCACATACCTTGATAAGATTTTGAAGAAGTTCAAAATGGATCAGTCCAAGAAATGGTTCTTGCACATCTTGCAAGGTGTGAGATTGAGCTCAGCTCAATGCCCGACCACGACAAAAGATAAAGAAGAGATGAGCGTCATCCCCTATGCCTCAACCATAGGATATATTATGTATGCCATGCGTGTACTGACCTGATGTAAACCTTGCCGTAAGTTTGGTAGGAAGGTACCAAAGTAATCCCGCAAGGAACACCGGACAGCGGTCAAGAATATCCTGAAGTAGCTGAAAAGGACAAAGGACATGTTTCTCGTTTATGGAGGTGACGAAGAGCTCGTCAGAAGGGTTACGTCGACGCTAAGCTTCGACACAGATCTGGATGACTCTAAGTCACAAACCGGATACATGTATATGTTGAATGGTGGAAGCGATAAGCTGGTGCAATGCAAGCAAGCGTCGTGGCGGGATCTACATGTGAAGCGGAGTACATGGCTGCCTCGGAGGCAGCGCATGAAGCAATCTGGGTGAACGAGTTCATCACCGACCTAGGAGTCATACCCAATGCGTCGGGGCCGATCAAACTCTTCTGTGACAACACTGGAGCTATTGCATTTGCAAAGGAGCCCAGGATTCACAAGAAGACCAGGCACATCAAGCGTCGCTTCAACTCCATTCGTGAAAATGTTCAAGATGGAGACATAGAAATTTGTAAGGTGCATACGGATCTGAATGTCGCAGATCCGTTGACTAAACCTCTCTCATGAGCAAAACATGATCAACACCGTAACTCTATGGGTGTTCGATTCATCACAATGTAACTAGATTATTGACTCTAGTGCAAGTGGGAGACTGTTGGAAATATGCCCTAGAGGCAATAATAAAAGCATTATTATTATATTTCCTTGTTTATGATAATTGTCTTTTATTCATGCTATAATTGTATTATCCGGAAATCATAATACATGTGTGAATACATAGACCACAATACGTCCCTAGTAAGCCTCTAGTTGACTAGCTCGTTGGTCAATAGATAGTCATGGTTTCCTGACTATGGACATCAGATGTCATTGACAACGGGATCACGTCATTAGGAGAATGACGTGATGGACAAGACCCAATCTTAAGCATAGCACAAGATCGTGTAGTTCGTTTTGCTAGACCTTTCTCAATGTCAAGTATCTATTCCTTAGACCATGGGATCGTGTAACTCCCGGATACCGTAGGAGTGCTTTGGGTATACCAAACGTCACAACGTAACTGGGTGACTATAAAGGTGCATCACAGGTATCTCCGAAAGTGTCTGTTGGGTTGACACGGATCGAGACAGGGATTTGTCACTCCGTATTACGGACAGGTATCACTGGGCCCACTCGGTAGTGCATCATCATAATGAGCTCAAAGTGACCAAGTGTCTGATCACGGGATCATGCATTACGTGATGCGAGTAAAGTGACTTGCCGATGCTTGAGGTGAACGAGGTATTGGGATACCGACGATCGACTCTCGGGCAAGTAACATACCGTCTGACAAAGGGAATAGTATATGGGGTTGATTGAATCCTCGACATCGTGGTTCATCCGATGACATCATCGAGGAGCATGTGGGATCCAACATGGGTATCCAGATCCCGCTGTTGGTTATTGACCTGAGAGCGCCTCGGTCATGTCTGCATGTCTCCCGAACCCGTAGGGTCTACACATAAGGTTCGGTGGCGCTAGGGTTATTAGGAAGACTTGTATGTGATTACCGAATGATGTTGAGTCCGGATGAGATCCCGGACGTCACGAGGAGTTCCGGAAGGGTCCGGAGGTAAAGATTTATATATGGGAAGTTGTCAAAGCGGACACCGGAAAAGTTTGGGGCATATCGGTATTATCTGGGGTCACCGGAAGGGTTCCGGAGGTCCACCGGAGGCCACCTCCCGGGGGCCACTTGGGCTGTGTGGGAAGGGGCCAGCCTGGTGGGCTGGGCGCACCCTCCCTTGGGCCCTTGCGCCTAGGGTTGAGGGAACCCTAGAGGCGCCCCCTTGCTTGGGGGCAAGCCCCTCCCTTGGCCGCCCCCTCTAGATGCCATCTAGAGGGGCCGCCCCTGCCCTCTCCCCTATAAATAGAGGGGTGAGGGAGGGCTGCAACACACAATTGAAGGCGCAGCCCCTCCCTCCCAACACCTCTCCTCCTCAGCGTGCGCTTGGCTAAGCCTGCCGAGAATGTCACTCCACCATCATCACGCCGTCGTGCTGCTGCTGGAGCCATCTTCCTCAACCTCTCCTTCCTCCTTGATGGATCAAGACGGAGGAGACGTCGTCCGTACCGTACGTGTGTTGAACGCGGAGGTGCTGTCCGTTCAGCACTTGGTCATCGGTGATCGGAATCACGTTGTGTACGACTCCATCATCACCACTCCCTCGAACGCTTCCTTTTCGATCTACAAGTGGTATGTAGATGCAAACTCACTCCCTTGACTCGTTGCTTAGATGAACTCATAGATGGATCTTGGTGAAACCGTAGGAAAATTTTAATTTTTACGCAACATTCCCCAACAGAGCTTCATCTTACGGTGCTCCTTCTTCTAGTGCCCCGTGGAAATATACTCGTTTGATGTCATTCTTCACCGCCCGGTGGTAACACTGAGTGAGAGAATTGCTGCTACTTTGGTATGATGGAGTACCAGAATTGAGTTCTAATGGAGTACCAGAGTTGAGTGTTAGAAAACTAAGTTATTTGTGCTGGGAAACTAAGTTATTTGTGCTGGAAAACTAAGTTATTTGTGCTGGAAAACTAAGTTATTTGTGCTGGAAAACTAAGTCATTTGTGAACTTATAATGCTCCTGTGAACTTATAATGCTCCTGTGAACATATTATGCCTGCAATATATGCAATATTTGGTCATTTGGCACTTGTGAGGAACTCAATGCTTTTTGGAGTGCTTTTTGTCATGTTCATTTGGTCATTTGGCACTTGTGAACAACTCAACTCAATGCATATTTGCTCTAACCAGGGACAGAGTTTGATTTGGTTTGATTTTGGCCTGAGTTAAATTTGCTAAATAACTTGAGCCATCTAACTGAGAGAGCATTAGCTAAATATTTCATCACAGGTTGTCACAGGTTGAAGAGGAGATAACTTGAGCCATCTAACTTGAGCATACAGGAGTTCAACATGACCATGGATTCTTAACTAAAGCTAGAAATACATTACACTTAGCTAAAGATCATAACATAGTGGAGTCTCCAACATTGTTCACAACTACTACATTCATACATTACACTTAACTAAACCACCCTTCACAAAAGATTAGCAAAGCCTTCTATCAAACCAACTTATATCATGATAGGTATGCTCTGCCTCATCTACCCAGATCAACTTCATCTACCTCATTCCTTCAAGATGTCATGGATCAACTTCAACTTATCTTTGCTCTTCTGAAGTGACTTGAACTGCACAACAAGCTGGAGCTTTAACTCATCCCTGCGTTTTATCAGATTCTCATGTCCCTTCTTGAACTGCACATTCTCTTCTGTGAGTTTTTTCACAGACTGGGTGAGCTCATCAACCTGAATCTTTAAATTGTTGTTGCCTTCAGCTAGCTTTTCCTTCTCTTTCAAATGATTCATCTTGAGTTCCTAATGACACCGCCTTGAGCTTCTACCAGTTCATCAACACTTTGTACTTCTCTTTCATCTTGAAGTTCTCTGCCTCTTTCTTCTCCATCTCATTCTTCATGGCAGCCACAATCGATGCAAAGTGGCAGCCTCAGCTTTCTTCTCCTTAGCTCGCACATAACTTAAATCCAACACCCTGTCCTCCACGGGCATTGAGAAGTTGATGGACATCTTCAACTAGTTTGTCATAGTTGGCATCCAGATTCCTTTTCTCTTCTTTAAGGTGGTGGATAGTAAGTGAACTTTCCAGTTATCCTTCCTCCTAGCAGTCCTGCTGTCTTCAAACATTTCCCAAAGCTTCAACAATGCATTTTGCATTGTGGGAGGCCACTCAGGTCAACCCAAGCAAGGAAACCACAATTGACAGCTTCCTGCAATATAGCAAACAATTATATTGTTACTCTCAAGAATTACCACTTTTAAAAATCAACTAACAACATAAGGAGTAAAACCTATACATGTGGCCAACCAAACAATTAGCAACTACGCAACCTAAACCGCCTCAATTAAACTATTAGCATCTACATGCCTCAATCAACTAACAAAGACATGCCTACACAACATGTTGCCGTGAGCTTTAGTACTAATAACTAACTAAAATATGAGCTTACGCACGCCAACTAAAACTGCTGCCAATATTACGATGAACATAGCCAACTATAATATTGCGTGACCATCATTACTATAAGCATCATAACTACTAAAATGGTAAAACCATATGCTTCATCATCGGTAGTAGTACCTATATTACAGTGAACATGAGAGAGCATCAAACTTACAGCCGAGCACAAACTAGAAACCTCCTGCCGGTCTCAAATGATTCAAAAGCTACACGCTCGATTGGCGGCCGATGCTCCACGCAGAGCCCCTCTGGTGCCTTCTCCAAGCCATTGTAGTCTTGGTCTTCAATGCTAGCAGGAATCTACAGGAGCACATACTCAAATCAGAAAACCAGATCATGAAATCCCCAAATCCCCAAATCCCCAAATCCCCAAATCACGTAACCCTAACCCTAGCTCTATCACTGACCTGATAATGCATCCCGTCGGAGGAGGAGGAGATCTGCAGGCTGGACAAGTCGTCGCTGCTCTCATCCTCGAAGACCATGGCGCGGCGGGGGCGGACGCGGCAGTCTGCGCGAGCGGCGGCGGCGGCGGCTGGAGAGATGAGGGCGATGCAGCGAGGAGAGGGACAGAGTGGAGCGTCGAGTGCGGCTGGTCACAGACGGGTTCGACCGGACCAGGTACATGGACTGACCGAGACGAATGCTAAACTTACCGAAAGCGGAAGTGCGGTAAGCCACGGTGGCACCTCGACCGGTGGGCCCTTTAGGTCGAATCGTGGTCAATACACGCTTATACGGCTGTCAGACCGGTATGCAACACTTAGGCTTAGAGTTGGCACTGCATGGCAAAAAAAGTGACTAGTGGTACTGACTCGTTACAACGTGCTGAAGTATGGTAGTTCCTTGCAATTAACTCCATCTGCTTCCTCGGCCGCCTCTAGCAATTTTCCGAAATTTTCTGCCAAGTCTGAGGGTGGCATCTGGACCTCAGCTGTTATCGTAGTGTCTGCAACAAGTGGTTCCATGATCACAGTTAGATCGCACTCAATTACAAGACGGTCATCCCGCAGGTAAGCCGACTCCTCCAGCTGAGTCTTTTTCTTAAAACTTGGAGCACCCCAAATATTATAATAATCATCGGTCCCACTGGTATCGAGAGAATTGAACACTATCGGTGATTTCGAGCAGAACTTCACGGGCGACGATAGCCCGCTGGCCTGGTTGACCAACCTCAGGTCGTAGAGCACCCTTACCTTGGCACCCTTGCTCAGGAGCTCTAGGTAGACTGAGACGTGGCCCTGGCTTTGCTCGCTCTCTCCGTCTGGAAAGTAGAGGATGCACCATTGGTACCCGCCAACGGAGGCGGTGGTGGACCGGATGAATTTGCCGATGCCCATGCCCTTATGCAGGCTGTACCCGACGATCTCGAATACAAGCGTGGCCCGCGCCGTCACAGGGGTGCACCTCGACGCCCTCCTTTCTGTTGGCCTCTTCGATGCCGCCATTGTGGGAGTTTCCCTGCGGGCTGAGGATTGTCGATGGCGTGGGGTGGGGATCAAGGCGGTGGCGATGGGAGAGCTGGGGGAGGGGGGAACGTCGATGCGATCTGAGCGTGGGACACAGCGACACGACGGCGGAAGGTAGGCGATCGGCGCGATCGAACCGGAAGACGATGGTTTGGGCGAGAAACCCTCCGTTTCCGAGTATATCTCTCCTATTCGGCTGGCTCGACGAAACTACTGTCCGCCCGATCGATCTCATGTTGCCCACGTAAACAACGAAAGGTGTCCTAGCGACTGGTGGCTCCGGATCGATCTCATACGGAGGCCATGGTGCGGGAAAAAAACACGTATCCATGATTAGCGGATCGGCGAGATCGGCTACGGCGCCGGCCTCTCACTTCCGCTCCCCTCTCCTCTCGCGCATGCCAGTTGGGACGAGATCCCCGTCGCAGGCGTCCAGCCCTCCACATGCACCAGCGTGTCAGCGTGTGCGATGGTTCCATCAGTTATAGGCGGCGGCAGGTATCATACACGCTGCCGGAGGCAACCTCGCGTCAAGCTCAGGGAGGACCGGACGAGTACGCCTCAGTCGGCCTCCCGTCCGTGGGCGTCCAGGCCGGACTGCCGGAGCCGCCTACGTCCGGCGGTCTCGCGCTGGGACACCGAAGCCCGCACGCAAGGACGGTCGTGACAGACGGTGCATACGCTCTCCCGCGTGGGCAATCTGCTCGACGTCGTTGCACTCTGTAGGTGACATGCTTTTTTCTTTGGATCGATGCTCTGGCCAAGAAGAGCATGAAGAATATGAAGAATGATTGCGCATGCTATCATGAACGGCAGTGGCCGTAGCACGAGCTCTGGAAGAAGTGGAGGGCGAAGCACGCACTGACAGAGAGCTAGTTGTTGAGCTTAGGATGTTGAAGAAGAAGGTTATGAAGCTTGAAGATCAAGCACTACCAATACCCATTTGCAAATACTTTTGGGCATTTGTAGGTATGGTAATCGCATTGGTTGTAATGTTGAAAATGTATGGAAAGGCATGAATTATGGAGGAATTTGTAATCTTGAAATTGTATGAGAAATTCACCTAGTTTAAATGTTGGTCAAAGTTGTTTAAATGTTAAAAAAAAGAGAAGAAGTGACCAACATTTAAATATGTTGAAAAAAAGAGAAGAAATGAGGAGTTCAGAAACTTTTGATCAATGAAATGCAGTTCTCTGCTCTGCCTTTCTGTCAAAAAAAAAGGGTTGGTCTTGGGCCAAATTCAGAGCGTAGAGCCAAGTGTAGGCTAGACTAATGGGCCAACTGCATCCAATTAGGCCCATTCGGGTTCCCTTGCGTATTTTTACATTTTACATTACGATTTAATTTACGGTGAAATCATAATGCTGAAATTTTTTGTGGAAGCTAATTGAATTATTTCAGAGCCAAACAATTAAGGTTAGAAATTTTTTGGAGCTGTTAATTAATCCAATTCAAATACACTGTGATTTAAATCAATGACCAAAATGTCATGGAAAATGTGCGTCGGCTCTGGTAGAGGTTTACACCTGGTGCCAAAATAAATGAATATTTTTTAAGGGCATTACATTGAAAAAAAATAATTTGTCTAAAAACATAAAGGGTGAAAAATGCACAAAAAATTGGTGCGGCTGGGGACTCGAACCCAAGACCGCATGGGTTTGTGGTGTTTAGGGCTGCGCTGGTAACCGCTAGGACAGATGGCAAGACTTTGACATGGGTAGGGAAAGAAGGTATACATAGTAAGACCGTGAAATTTGTCAAAAAAAATAGTGAGACCGTGAATGTTTGCACTGCAGCGTGAGTGGTTTTCCTTTGTTTTGCACTGAAATTTTGGAGGGTTGGAAGGTTGAAAATGTATGTTTGCACTGCCACATGATTTTGGTTAGAGTGGAACTTGGTTTAGAGTTAGAGTGGCACTTGGTTTAGGATTTAAAGGGAATGAATTTGCATGTTAGTTCACGACTTATTTTTTTTGAATGAAACAGAGGGCTTCTCACCCCCTCCGATTTTCATTAATGAAAACCACAAGTTCTCGAACTTCATGACTTGGTTTAGGGAAGAAATGATATGTTTGGGCACAGACATTTTTTAACACACATAATAAACCTTAATAACTTAGATAAGATGCAACACACCATACCATTACAATAATAAGTTCACGGACACATGATGAAACATGACACGACATAGAAAAGCAACAAAATAAAAAACGAAACATGATGAGCTTGACTCCGGGTTTAAACATCTTCTTCTTGACCTCCTTCTTCCACCTTGGCCACGCGCGCCCCTTCAACACCATCTTCATCTTCACACCTCCTCCTCCTCGTCGTAGGAAAGGGAGTGCATCTGGCCTGGAGTGGGGAAGATGCTCTCGTAGTTGGTGTAGATGTTGTAGACGGTGAAGAAGATGGCTTCGCAGCCGCACCAAAAGACTTGGACGAGGAGCTCACGCGTGTCAGATGGGTTGGTGAAGGTGACCGTGAGCAGTAGGAGGATGCCGCCGCGGTCACGAACCTCGTTGAGGGTGAACATCCTCGGCGAGCCTCGTGGGAGGTGGGCATAGCCGGCTCTGAGGAAGGCGCGGGTGAGTTCAACGGAACACCTCCACCTTGAAATAGCCCACACATGGAGCTCCCTCTCCACGAGCACGCCCGATGGGTAGCGCAGCTCCGGCACGACTGGTGGACGGTTGAAGGTCGGCCCGTTGAACTGCATCTTCACTTGGTCTCGCTTGGGGAGGGCTCGGTCGCTTGGGTGTTTGAAGTTGGAGAGAATGGATCGGATCTGGCTTGTAGGTGGGAGAGGAAGAGAGGCACCCCATTTATAGGCCTATGGGTGGGAGAGGAAGAGAGAAAGGATGAGAACGGTGCGTGTGTGAATCCGGACGCGTGTGTGTATCCTGACGCATGTGTGTATCCGTTACGTTTTGCACTCTTAATTTTTTGCACGAAAACGATGCATGGGGCGCGTGCGTGCATCTGAATCACTTCATAGTTCTTTGACCGGGCGGTGCATCTGACTCGCTGCCCTAAACCACTGCCCTGAACCACCTAGCTCGTCTCGCTAGCCTAGCTCGCCTAACGCGCCTCGCTCGCCTCGCTTGCATGCATGCACGTCGCCGCCTCCCGAACATGCAAACCCACGTCGCCGCCTCCCATGCATGCAAGGCCTGGAAAGGCTGAGACAGGCTATTTACTGCGGTCTCAGGCCCAGACAACGAACGGCCCAACGGTCCATCCAGCACGCCTGGTATTTGTTAAAAAACAATCTCCCAACCAATCAGATTGCATCTCGTGGATCGCCCCCCTCCTCCCTGCAGATTCCTTCTAGAAGGGTTAGATCGACGGCCCTTGATCGCCGCTAGGGTTAGATGAACGGTCCTTGTTTAGCGCTAGGGTTAGCGGGGTTTGGGAGGGGTTTGGAGTAGTCAAAGCTATGTTTGACCAGATTTCAAATGAGCATAATATATTAAATAAAAAACAAAAAAAATAAAAAACTTATGCACATAGTCTTCTTATGTCATATACTAACGATTTAAGTTGATAAACAAGGTTTACATACATTTAAACGATAAGTTCATTTGTATTGTGTGATATCTCGAGTATCTCAAACTCTCTTGTAGGAAGTGAAGAGAAGTGTTTTGGGGAAATGAACATGAAAAATTTAAAAAACTCACCACAACTTCATTTTGGAGTGACTAAGAGGGATCTAGGCTTAGTTTTTCATTTTGATGTTTTACACTTGTTTAAATCTTGGTCAAAGTTAAGTTTGACCAGAATTCAAATGAGCAAAACAAATTAAAAAAATCAAAAAATGGAAAAACCAGCGCACATAGTCTGTATATATAGAATATATGTGTAGGAAAGTTATTTGGCTGATTTAGACAAGGTCGAAAAAAACCTTGCTTACAAATGAGGCCGTTTACCCTACCTTTGGACCCCTCTTTTAGCACATTTTTCATGAAAATTTCAAAAACCTCACCACAGCTTCATTTTGGATTGACTAAGAAGGATCCAGGCTTAGTTTTTCATTTTGATGTTTTAGACTTGTTTAAATCTTGGTCAAAGTTAGGTTTGACCAGAATTCAAATGAGCAAACAAATTCAAAAAATCAAAAAAAAGGAAAAGCCATGTGCTCATTCAAACATCATCCAACAGATTTAAACATCATGTCAAACATACTTCTAACATAGGTCCAACATCATCCAGCAGAAATACAACATGTCAAGTGATAAATGTTTCATAACATTTCATAATACAACATCATCCCTTATTCATAATGTTTCATAATTATTCATATATAGCGTTGGGGCTTCTGTCTGTTCCTTGAGCTTCTTGCCATCACTTTGCTCCTCGTGCACCTTGTGCTCATTGCTTCTTCTCTTCTCCTCTTGGTTGTCGGTACCTTGCGCGTCTTCTTCAAACCTATCATAGAGCTGTGCAAAACATAAAGGGTAATGAGATCATGTCAAGTGATAAATGTACAGTAGTATTTGACCCTTGCAAGATTTACATACCTAGCAGAACTCACAACAACAGAAGGTTGGTCACCATTTGGAGCCTCACATGGATAATCATTTAGAGCCTCACTTGGATCACCATGATCACCATTTGGAGCCTCACTTGGATCACCATGATCACTATTTGGAGCCTCACTTGGATCACCATTTGGAGCCTCACATGAATCATTATTTGGAGGAAATTTTGGATCATCGTCAAAATCATGCGGCTATTGACCATCATCATTTGGAACCTCGTCAAAATCCTCATCTGATGCAACCGGCTGTTGACCATCATTTTCATCATCTGTTGCGGCAACCGGCTGCTGACCAACATTTTCATCGAATCCTTCATCGAAACTCTCTCCGAATGCTGGATCTACTGTGTTATCACAATACTTACCGAAATTACCAGACCCACCACACCTTGTGCACTTACGCTTCCTCGCTCCAAGTCTAACTCCTTCGCTGCGAGGTCTGATTCAACTCTTCCTTGGTCTACCTGCCGCTCTCTTGAGCTGGGCGCAAAGCTTGAATCCAGGGTCCACCATGTCCCATTGTTGTTTTCCCTCCATAGCAGGCAAGGCATAAGCATATGTGGCTTTGGACCTTGCAACAGAGTAGTAATCATGCACATACTATTGTATGTTCCCTGCTGGACCTGGGAGAGAAGTGATGAAAAACAAGCATGAGTGCATGGCAACCCAGTTATCTGCCATTGCCTACAACTGCAAGTTCTAGCTTCTAAATCCACTGGATATCCCCATTGCCTCTTATCTTTATCCAAATATGATATCTCTGCTGTGGTACCCGAGCAAAGAGTCATGTTCATTTCCAAGCCTGTTGTCTTCTGCTTCAGTTCATTCATCACAGCAGGGATGATAATGTGGCCCATGAATTTTGCCTCGGCTATTCCTGCACGATAATGAAATTTCTGCATGTATTCTATCCTTATCATGTCAAGCAAATCCATCACATAATGACCCTTTAGTTTCCGGATCATTAAGTTGAAAGACTCTACTAGATTATTGTGCACATAGTCAACTTTGCTCACTTCACTGAATTGGCTTCTGGCCCATAACTTGGAGTGGTGAGTTTCCAAGTATTCTTTCACTTTGTGATTCATGTATAACTGCCTCAAGTGGTAGTTGTGCATCTTCACACTGCGAGTCAAAGATGCTGGCCATAAATTGTCGGTATACACCTTTCCTTTGAATTTCTTCATGAAATTTGCAGCAAGGTGACGCATGCATTCCCTATGCTCTACTCCAGCGAACACATTGTCCACGACCACTTCTAAACCTTTGCGAGACATATCTGTATGAATGACCAACCCATTGGGATGTGCAATAGCCAGCAGATTATGCAAAACCAAGTCCAGCTCTCCTCGGACTCTGTCTCCAAAGACATCGTAGGCAATCGGAAATACAAAGCTGTGTGCATCAACTGCACAAGCTGCTACTAACTGTCCTTTAAACCTCCTCGTGAGAAAAGTGGCATCAATAGCCAAATAAGGCCCGCACTTGCCAAAAACAACGGCGACAAGCCTCAAAGCGGAACAAAAACCCTCCTAAAGCATTCCTTGGTCTTTGTCACTCCCACGAATGTGTACTCCACGGTGTGGTGATCAATATCTACAATACTACCTGCTTGTCCTCTCCACTTCACCTTTGAATGAATACAACAATTGAAAACTTTCCTGCCAGTTACCATAAATAGAATCCATAGCATGTTGTTTACCATTGAACAACCTCATGTATGGTAAATCTATTTTGAACTTATCTTTGATGTTCTTCTGCAATTCCTTTGGACCCACTTGCTCGTTTTATTTCACCCACTTCTTTATTTCTTCCGCCACCCATCTTGACTTGGCTCTACTGATTGTATCCTTCTTAAGGGTTGATTCCTGGCATGTGTGCTTAAAAGGGTTCACTTTGACCTAAACATTAGTGCTATTTCGCATTTTAGATGCGAGCAGCCTCCATGGACAACCCTCGATCGGACAAAGGCACTCAGAACGCATTTGATCGCTCTTGTCAACTTTGAAAGCACGTTCTACCTTGATGCAAGATGTCACAAGTGCATTTCTACACTCATTCATGGATGCAAAAACTGTACCTTCTTCCATATGAGGGTTCAAAGGGTCCCATTCAACAGCTGCAAGGTCTTCGTCCTCACCCACCGTGTCATGATCCACACGGTCTGCATTGTGAGCCTCATCTTGGTTTTCAGTCCGAGGTGCCCGTCAGAAATTCGAATAACATCAGAATATAGCTTCTCTTCATCAACCCTTAATTGTAGTCATCAGGCTCCACTTCAAGGGGGACCCTACTGCTGTTGCCCACACTTGTCGAGCCACCACGTCGCCGTGCACCAACTGAACTGTTCTGGCTAGAGATGCCATTACGACGACTTGGTTCTCCTCGAGATGTTGCACCCATCATCCTAGGTCCAAATGCCTGCTCAAGCACATCAACTTGCAGCCTCACATGAAAATTATCTTTCTCTTTATGCCTAACAAACATGGTAGCTAGCTCTTCATCATTACTAACTGTCACCCATTTCTTTTCCCCATCATAGTATTTGTATACCACTTCATCAAGCAAAACCCAAGTATATTGGCTACAAATTACCTCCCCAAATTGTCTGAAACTCCAATTACTAGCCATTGGCAACCGATAATCAAAACCTCCTTGGTATTTCTTCTTATCCTTTGCATCGAACATGTACCGGTCCCTTATAATGTGCACCATGAAACAAAACCGCAACTCCATCCTAACCGGCGAAAAACAGAGACGCAACCAGCACACTAATTGGGAAAACCTACTCGAATCGAGTGTTCAAATGCACAACTAAGCTCAATCTAAACAAGAGGTGAGACTTACCCCTCGGGAACCCGATGGACGCCATGGCGGATCTCCGGCCCGATGCCTGCCTCGCCAAATACTCCGGGGTCGCCGCTGCTCGCCATTTCGCCCTAGGGTTCTTCCTCCTAGTTCAAATAGCTCGAGCAGCCCCCCTGAGGGAGTCCTGGACTAGGGGGTGTCCGGATAGCTGAACTATCATCTTTGGCCGGACTCCTGGACTATGAAGATACAAGATTGAAGACTTCGTCCCGTGTCCGGATAGGACCTTCCTTGGCGTGGAAGGCAAGCTTGGCGATACGGATATGTAGATTTCCTACCATTGTAACCGACTGCAGAACCCTAACCCTATTCGGTGTCTATATAAACCGAAGGGTTTTAGTCCAGAGGATCTAACAACAATCATACCATAGGCTAGCTTCTAGGGTTTAGCCTCTCTAATCTCGTGGTAGATCTACTCTTGTACTACCCATATCATCAATATTAATCAAGCAGAGTAGGGTATTACCTCCATCGAGAGGGCCCAAACCTGGGTAAAAACATCGTGTCCCTTGTCTCCTGTTACCATCCGCCTAGATGCACAGTTTGGGACCCCCTACCCGAGATCCGCCGGTTTTGACACCCACATTGGTGCTTTCATTGAGAGTTCCTCTGTGCCGTTGCCGTTAGGAAGGATGCCTCATCCCGTCTTTAAAGACAATACTATCGCCAAAGGAGCCTTGGCCACTGGTCAGACTCTTCGGTTAGGTGGTTTTCTTATGACCGCCAGTTCGGCCACCGCGCCGATGACTTCTCGGGTCATCGAAACCAATCTTCACGTTAACTCGAGAACTTGCCGAGCGGTTAGATCCGATCGAGCTCTCCTCCGTAAACGAGCTCTTGGATCGCATCGCCGCTCGAGTCG
The DNA here is from genome assembly GCA_021605145.1 of Aegilops bicornis. NCBI lineage: Eukaryota > Viridiplantae > Streptophyta > Magnoliopsida > Poales > Poaceae > Aegilops > Aegilops bicornis. The sequence goes on from CM038670.1 coordinate 631,747,858, forward strand.
CCACAGACTACGACCAGATCGGGCCTAAAACCGATCGAGAGAGATCAACTCTCCCTGTGCTACCCATCATGTTGCTGTGGTAGAGGAGCAATACGGCGATTCTTCTTCTATCTTAAGGACTAGCTACGTCTGATTCCCGATCCCTCCATGCCGGATTCCCGCAGAGGGATGGATGTTGATCAAGCCACGAACTTAAAGTCGGCGCGGGTTGGATTCATTGGATAGCATTCAAAATCCAAACTTCCAAGTTCGAAACTTCTCGGCCCTCGAGTCTTAAATTGGACGGGGTTCCGGATCTAGTTCCACCGCCCACCCAAACATTAGCGATCTATCCCGAATTCGGCAAGAGCCCGCTGAAACAAGACACCATTATCGGGCCAAATTCCTCCCGGTTATGGTCAGGATAAAGGATCGCCGAGAGGAGGACGCAATCTCACTTTTCTCGCAATAATTGCACGGACAAGGGAATCCTAAACGCCATAAGTCGTCATAAATTACACGCTTTGCTGACTTGGTGACCATAGTACAAAAGTATCTGTGCGATGGAGAGTGCTTGGAAAACCGAAAGTAAATTTTGGGATAATCCGCCCCGAATACAGCCCTAGTCCGAAATAAAAGGGTGCATCATCACCAAGCACCTGGGTTAAACATCAAAACAAAAACCCCTAAAGGGAACGGAACCGTCTTTGGAGGGTTGGCTAAATGGACCTCGCAAAATTCATAGCACAGAGGGCGCCACTCCAACTCATAGCCTTCGAGCATGTTGGATACTACGGCAGGTGGCCAAAAGTGGCGAAGAGCTTCTAGCCTCAGAATCCCAGCCCAGCAACACAAGTACAGTATTAACATTCTTCGAGACTTTCGCATCAAATAACATGCGGAAACGAACACTCCGCAACCTTGCCGAAGTCTACTAAGTAGCCACAATAAATCCATGGAGTGACACGGCTATTACCTTTAGTGCCAAAGTGATTTAACCCAAATTCGAACAGCCCGAGCACCGGCCGCATTGGTCCTCGGTCCAATAGTGGATGGCTTTCGCCTACTAAGGTACTCATGGATGGCGGCAGCGGACTAAACCTCATCTACGAGGAAACCCTCCGAAAAATGGAAATAGATCGAACCGCATTGAGCGAAGCAAGACAACCTTTAGAGGAATAATCCCTAGCCGGGAAGCATGCTGCACAGGAAAAATCACATCGACGTAGTGTTCGCTCACGGACAATTACAGGTCCGAGGAGGTCACATTTCAAGTGGCCCTGCTCAGCGGATATCACGCTTTATTAGGGCGTAGAGGTATTCACACTTTTTCAAGCTATACCCCATTATGGGTACATGAAGCTTAAAATGCCGGACCTAACGGAATCATCACTCGCTAGTGATATGAACATAGCACACCGCTACCGAAAACAAGACAGCCGCACTAGCCCTCGAGGCACTATCCGAAGCCCTAGCGGCCGAGGAACTCACTGCGATGCGCTCCACGGTGAACAGGGACGATGTGATACTTGATAAAAGATCCAAGTCCACCTCTTTAAAGCCAGCGGATGAAATAGTCAAATTCCAAGTCCACCCAACGGACCCCGCAAAGACGGCCTCCATTGGGGCACAATTAAACCCCGATGTAGACGCCGACTACGAGAATTTCTACGAGAAAAGCGACATTTTTGCCCGGCACCCTTCGTGACATGCCAGAATCCCAAGTCGGCTGGCCGAGCATAGCCTAAATATCCTAAAAGGATTCAAGCCACCAAACAGGCTCTTCGCGCTTTTCCGAACCCAAGAGACAAGCCATGGGAGAGGAGCTAGCCAAACTTCCGGAAGCCGGATTCATCGTAGATATAAAACATCCGGACTGGCTAGCAAATCTGGTGATGGTACTAAAGAAGGATAAATCCTGGCGCCTATGTGTTGATTTCAAAGACCTTAATAAGGCTTGCCCAAAGGATCCCTTCCCCCTCCCTCGCATTAATCAAATTATCGACGCTACAGCAGGACACGACTCATTGTGCTTCCTCGACGCGTACTCCGGCTACCACCAAATCAAGATGGCGGAGCCAGACCAAGCCGCAACAGCATTCATCACTTCATACGGCCCATTCTGCTTCAACACAATGCCCTTCGAGCTAAAAAACGCCGGCGTAACATATTAGCGCATGATTCAGACATGTCTGGCAAAAAACCAGATTGGCAAAACAGTGGAAGCATATGTAGATGACGTGGTCGTCAAATCCAAGCATGTCGAAACTCTAGTAGATGACTTGAGGCTCACATTCGACAATCTCCGAAAATATGACATTAAGCTCAATCCGGAAAATGCGTCTTGGCGTTCCAGCCGAGAGCTCTTGGGCTTCATTGTGTCCGTAGAGGAATTGAAGCAAACCCAGCCAAGATCCGAGCTCTGTCACAATTGGATATTGCAAAGACCTCAAACAAATACAAAAATGATCGATGCATAGCGGCTCTAAGCCGCTTTATTTCCGCTTGGGAGAAAAGGCGTTACCCTTTACCGCCTCCTCCGCGCATCGAACACTTCGAGTGGACGGACGCCGCCACGGCCGGACTCGAAGAAATAAAATCCATATTGGAAACAAATCCGGTCCTGGCTGCGCCCAACATGGGCGAACCAATGCTATTATATATCTCCGCAACACATCAAGTTGTCAGCGCGGTGCTCGTCGTTGAACGAGAAACGGACGGACACAGGTTCCCTCTTCAAAAACCAGTTTACTATGTGTCCACTGTCCTAACTCCATGCAAGTCCCGGTACCCACATTATCAAAATATAGCATACGCGGTGTTCATGGCATCCCGGAAGTTGCGACACTACTTTCAAGAGTGTTCGATAACGGTAGCCTCGAAGTACCTCTTAACGACATTATAAACAACCGCGACGCCGACGGGCGGATTGCTAAATGGGCCATAGAGCTCCTTCCATTCGACATAACCTATAAGCCACGCACGAGCTATTAAGTCGCAGGTTTTGGCCGACTTCGTGGCCGAATGGACCGTCGAACTCCCTAAAGAGTACGGCGCATACTCCAATTGGATCATGCACTTTGACGGCTCGAAAATGTTGGCCGGCCTAGGGGCTGGCGTCGTCCTGACGTCCCCAACCGGGGACACAGTCCAATACATCCTTCAGATAATATATACGGACTCCAACAACGCAGCCGAATACGAGGCCCTTCTGCACGGCCTCCGGATGGCAGTCTCCATAGGAATTAAACGCCTAGAGGTGCGCGGGGATTTGAACCTCGCGATATCTCAAATAAACGGAGACTTTGATGCCAAAGATCCGAAAATGGCAGCGTACCGTAATGCGGTCCTAAAATGTCAAGACGGTTCAAGGGCTCGAATATCATCATATAGCCCAGATAACAACCAGGCGGCGGACGTATTGGCACACATCAGCGCAAACACGATGCCGCCCCGCCCAACATCTTCACGAACGGCTGTTCAAGCCATCCGTACTATGGGAAGGAGTCCGGAAATAACAATCCGGACCCAACCGCACCGACTCGACCAACACTCGACACAACCGGAGACTCGCCAACGAGATAACACCCTCCGCCCACGAAATAATGGCGGTTATCGCCCGTGGATCGGAACCATTCCTAGCCTACCTAACTAGGCAGGAACTCCCGAAGACCAAAATGAGGCTCGCTGCATAGTACGGTGATCCAAAGCCTATAAAGTCCATGAGGGAGAGCTCTATAAGAAATGCACAACAGGAGTCCTTCAAAGGTGTATCTCCGAAGAGGAAGGGCGATACCTCTTGGCTGAATTTCATGCCGACTGGGTGGGCACCACGCCGCAGCTCGGGCCCTTGTAGGCAAGGCCTTCCAGACAGGATTTTATTGGCCGACGGCCCGGCAGATCTTGCGCAGGATTTAGTCCAACGATGCGTCGGTTGCCGCCTTTTTGCTAACCAAAGCCACATGCCACCCACCGCCTCAAAACTATACCCATCACCGCCGTTCATGGTCCGAGGGCTTGACATGGTTGAACCCCTTAAGGGAGGAACCCATAAGCAAAAATACCTATTGGTAATGGTAGATAAATTCACCAAATGGATAGAGGCCAAGCACTGTTAAGCGGCCGAATCCGGGCGGTGATAGACTTCATATCGGGGTAGTGCACCGTTATGGCGTCCCCACAAGATTATCATCGATAACGACACCAACTTCACGGCCGTTGAGGTCAAATTATGGTGCAAAAACATGGGCATCAAGCTCGATTACGCCTCAGTCTATCACCCTCAAACCAACGGTCAAGTCGAGCGAGCAAACGGTCTAATCATGAGCAGCATTAAACCCAGACTAGTGCGGTCCCTCAAGGAATCTAACACGCCTTTGGGTTGAGGAGCTCGACTCCGTACTCGGGGCTGCGGACCACGCCGAATCGTACTACCGGATTCACACCATTTTTATGGTGTATGCAGTAGCGGCAGTCTTGCCCTGCGACATAATGCATGACTCACCTCGCGTGCGCATGTATGAAGAAAGAGAAGCCGAGCTCGATCGGCGGGACAGTTGGACGCATTGGAGGAGGAGCGCGGCGTGGCAAAAGCTCGTTCCGCAATTTATCAATAGCAGGATCGAAGATATCAAAGCAGAGAAGTACGGGCCAAAGCTTACAACGTTGGCGAACTAGTTCTACGTCTGCCGGACAAGAAAAAGGACAAACTCAAGCCCAAATGGGAAGGTCCTTTCATCATCAACCAGGTCCTGACCGGCGGAGCATACCGTCTGCGAAACGCATCGGATAACCGACTCGAGCCGAACCCATGGAACGCAGCCCGTCTATGAAGATTCTACGCCTAAGCGCCGGACTCCGAGTTCGTCTCCTTCCTCCGTCCACATTTTCTATTTTTGCTGTATTTTATTTCTCTCCTTCCTCCTCCTTCTTCTTGAATCCTTTAGAGGCTCGTTTGCGCTTTGTTCGCACATACTTGACGCGCTGTCCGCGCTCATTATACCCGGGGCTTCTTTAATGTAAGCTTATTTATACGGGCTTCATGCCCAACACATGTGTCAAACTTCCGCATGTACCTTTTACTCACCATTATATGCATCGATATGACTTAAGTTTTGGCCAAGCTGGGTTGCTCGGCTCTGTGCTTACCCCTCGTTCCCGATTGTTCGGCTTGGTGGTAAAGGGAGCACCTCTGCTTTTGTTACTGTCGGGTCAGCCGGATGTGTACCTAAGACTGGGTGAAGCCGAAAGCTAGCGTTCTTAAGGGAATATTCGGTCGCTGAACTGAAAGATGATTTTTAACTATTTATCCATCTGCCCCGGATGATTTTCTGCTTTCTTAGCAGTTTGGACATGCACTTTAGGGCATGCCTCCCGAGGAAAGGAACCCTTAACGGAACTATTCTCCTGGAAGATGTTTCTTACTATCCATGTAATATAACATAACTAGTTGGGCACTTGTCCGATACAGCAATAATGACCCCTACGCCTTGTCTCCATGCATGCCCGGTTCTTACATAACCGCAAGGGTATTCGGACACACTCGGACTATTGGGTCCCGAGGTCGGGCTTAAAAGGTCCGCTATGACAAACGATCTACAATCTGGCTAGAAGACATTTTTCATGTCATATTCAATTACATAGTCAACTCGACTAATTGTATTCCTCCTCAATGTCGTCTAATAGGCTATCTAATTTACAATCTTTCTGGGAATACTTGGCGGCCAATTCTACTTGGCCGTACACTAAGCTTACAGGGATCTCCTTCCGATCAGGACCCACAGGTCCGACCTCGGCCATGTGGTTTCGGTCAGCCTTCGTGTACCGCGTCTTTACCATGGCCAAGGCCTCCCTGGCGCCTTGACGGCAGACCGATATCTTCCATAGTCGGAAGCGCCGCCGTGCTCCTTGAAGCCGCTCTGCCAACTCCCCAATGCCTTCGGTCAGGGAGATAGATGGCCACAAGGCCTGGGCGACGCCTTTCATCACCTGCTGAACTCGTTCGTGCAGCTGACGCAGTTCGGGAAGAAGATCACCCGAAGAACCGGGCATCTCCTCCTCAGGAAGACCTGCGAGCAAACCTACATACATGTTTATGTTAGTCGCCTTCCTCGCCGAACTCTTTCAAAGTTCGTTTAAGCACTTACTAAAAATGCCGCGACGAAGCCGTCGATTCTCCTTTACGGAGTCAGACAACTGGGCACGAACATCCTTTAGTTCCTCACCCAGTTGGGTGTTGGCATCTTGGAGGTTATTTTTCTCCTGCCGCACCCTCGTAAGAACGCTCTCGCCGGTCTTTAGCTGGCGCAGGAGCTGTTGCTTGTCCGGATCCATCCCGGCGCTATCTGCAATGTTAATGTCAGATTTATGCACACGCCGCACTTTGCGAAACTACTTCTACTTTGAAGGGCATATATTACCGGAGGAGTCTTCATGGCTTCCCGGCCATGCGCGGCCTCAAGTTGGGCCTTGCACTCTTCAAGCTCCCGGGACAAACGGGTATTCTTTTCGGTAAGAACTCAGATTCCAAATGATCCTTAAATCAGTTATCCTAACTATTTTAAGTCTCGGGGCTACTTGGCATATATAATCACAAAATTCCTTACCCGTATGTCTTTCACATACCGCCTCCGTGGCTCTGGCTAGGCCATCTCGAGCGGCACGGAGGTGCGCTTCTCCCGAACTAAAGGCGTCCAACGCCTCTTGGGAGAAACATGCGTCACGTAGAATAGTCCGGCGGCGCCTATAAATCATGGCGCGCTCCACCTCCGACTTGGTGGCGGACAGTCTGTCGGCATCCTCCATTGGAGGAGCATCCGACGCACGCCTCGTGTTTGTACCCCCTTTCGGACTCGGCTTTTGAGCCAGGTTGGCGGAGGTCCGATTGGCAACTTCTCCAGACTCAGTCCGGCGAGCGCTCTTTTTCCTGAAAAAACCACGAGTGTCAGTGTGCCTCCCAGGAACCGCTCCTTAAAACACGATGGCACATCATACCATTGCGGCGACATCTCGAGTCATACCGCACTTCTTTTCCGCCTGCTGGGCCGAGTTGCCCCTTGTTGGACGGCCGCGGCAGGATCATCTTCCCGTTCTGAAGGCACCCCCTGCGAAACACCATCAAATACGTGGTGATTAGAGGTAAAGCACGGGTGGGTCATGGTATCCGGACTTCGGTCACGGTTACCTGGGAGGCCGGAAATAATCCGGGGTAGTCGGCCGTAATGGCAACCAAAGCATTGTCGATACTAAGTTGGGGGAACACCCCATCGATCAGCTCCACCTTTATATCCGGGTCCTCTTCGGAGGCCGGATCGAGGGACCGTTCCGGATCCTCGGGTTGTGGGGGCGGGCTGTGTATCTTCTCCACGGCCCGGCACAGTTCCTGCGTAGAAACCATGAAATGAGATATTTAACCACGGGAACATGGATCGGACAGGCCACAAAGATATTTTCTTACCCAACTTCAAGGATTATTCGAAGAAAACCCGTTCAGTGGACTGACGTGGAGAAAATCCTCCTCTTCCCCTTTGTACATGGCGGACAAGGTCTTCACCAGTTCGGTGACCGATCCCGGCCCTTTGCGGCCATGGCGGGTGGCATCGTCCTCCCCGTTGAAGTCCCACATGGGGTGGCCCCTATATTGGAGCGGTTGCACTCCCCTCATAATGCAGATTGCCATGACTCCAATCATGGTCAATCCGGCATGAGCCAGTAATCTTATTCGGCTCATCAAGTAATGGACGTCCCGGTCATTTTCCCTCCGAGGCTCATGAGCGCCAGCTTAGGCGCTTCTTCAGAGGAGCATTGCTGAACTCCGGAAGGCCGATCCGAACAGGATCCGGCAGCGGGACGTCCTCCATGTAAAACCATTCTTAGGGCCAGTCCTCGGATGCCTTCTTTGGGGTTCCGGATAAGTATCCGGTCCTAGAGATGCGCCATAGTTCGGCTCCGCCCACTTGATATATTGACCCTTCATGAGAACGAGGCACAAGGCAGAACAATCTCTTCCACGTAATCGAAATGGGCCTCAACGCCCTAAACAGCTCGCAAAGGGCCGCAAAGCCCGCTTATATGCGAGATGGAGGCAGGCGTAAGGTTGTGCAGCCGAGGCCGTAGAACTCCGAAGCCCCGGAGAAACGGATGGATTGGAAATCTGAGTCCTCTCATTAGGTAAGAGACGGCATACCTGCTTCTCCCTTAGAGGGATCGGGGACGCTCTCCGCCTACTTCCCGCCCTTATAAGTGGTGAGTCCGGAACGCACCGGAACCATGAAGGCTGGGGGAAGGAATCCCTTGGTTTGGAGCACCACCAATTACTCTTGCGGATCGAGCATCTCCCCAATCTCTGGCTGAGGGCTGGGAACGCGAGAGGAGGAGCCGCGTCGACTGTCCATGGTGGAGTGGGTTTTTTGTCAAAGGCGCTCTGATGAAGGCTCGCGAAGGGAGGATGGTGTGATCCGGATCTGGATCCCCGTCTCTTTTATAGACGGCTCATTTGCACAGCAAGGGGGGTAAATGTAAAGATACCACGACTTTTCACATTCGCTCGACACGTGGAATATGGCCATTATTGGGCGTGGAAGCCGAGAAGCGATATTCACAAGAAAGCCGGACACTATTCAACACAGGATTCAGAGGGGAACCCGCCTTGCAATGCCGAAGACAATCAACACGCCGGACTTATCATCATTGAAGCCTGGTTCGGGGGCTACTGAGGGAGTCCTGGACTAGGGGGTGTCCGGATAGCCGAACTATCATCTTTGGCCGGACTCCTGGACTATGAAGATACAAGATTGCAGACTTCGTCCCGTGTCCGGATAGGACCTTCCTTGGCGTGGAAGGCAAGGTTGGCGATACGGATACGTAGATATCCTACCATTGTAACCGTCTCTGTGTAACCCTAACCCTATTCGGTGTCTATATAAACCAAAGGGTTTTAGTCCGTAGGATGAACAACAATCATACCATAGGCTAGCTTCTAGGGTTTAGCCTCTACGATCTCGTGGTAGATCTAATCTTGTACTACCCATATCATCAATATTAATCAAGCAGCAGTAGGGTATTACCTCCATCGAGAGGGCCCGAACCTGGGTAAAAACATCGTGTCCCTTGTCTCCTGTTACCATCCTCCTAGACGCACAGTTCGGGACCCCCTACCCAAGATCCGCCGGTTTTGACACCGACACCCCCACCTTTGAGTGCTCCGGCCGGGCGCATGGAAGGAGGCCGCGCCGCGGGTCGAGCAGGTGGCGGGCGCCCCACCCGTGGCATCGCAGGAAGGCGGCGGGCGTCGCAGGTAGCCGTGGAGCGTAGGCGCAGGACGGTAGCGGCGGAGTAGGCCATGCACCGGTGGTGGCGGGCAGGTCTTTGGACGCAGCAGACAGCCGGGCCGGGCGGATGGGCAGAGTGAGCTAGAATCCTATGAATGATTTGGGGATTTAGTTGCACGGGCCTACATGTCAGCTCCGGACCCATGTCCATGCCGTCCCACGTGTGAGCTCCGGACCCACAACCACTAACGCCGGCGGACGGAATGGACTCAAATATGGCTGTTTGGCCTCGTCATAGTTGTTGTGCATGGACTAGGGGCAAAACTGAGCACAATTCGCATCTAAGGGAAAAACTGAGCACATGGACACCACTGAGGGCAAAAGGATAACTAACCCATTTTAGAATTTGACCATGAAAATTATGTTTTGTATGAACCATGGCAATTTTATGTGCATGTATCATAGAGCATGACAATTTTAGTATTTTGACCATGAAAATTATGTTTTGTATGAACCATGGCAATTTTAAGTGCATGTATCATGGAAATTTTAGTTTATGGTTCATGGCAAGTCTAGTTTATTAATTCCCTGTTTTATAATATGTCAAAATTTACTTTTAAATGTGCAAGAAAATAGCTGAAACATATCATGGCAACTTCAGTGTAAACACAATGGCAATTCATGTGCAATAGACATGACAACTTTTAAAAGTCGTCGAAACATATTGATATGAGATCTAGTTTCGAAGATCACGTCGCGATGGATTTAATGGTGAAAACGGACCTTCAATCGAATTTTTCATTAAAAAGATAAAACAGTTTAAAAACTGGAAATCCAAAAATATTCCCACATGCATGCATGCGGTGACGTGGCGTAGCCTGTGTGTTATAGGGCGTGCGGGTGGATGTCGCTCGCACCACACGTGTGGGCGTTATCAGCGTCCAAAAAACACGCAGAAAGAACTCCATGCATTGGTGCATTGGTTCTCAATTTCAGGAAAAACTTGCTTCATACTAGTTCATAAGTACTGCAAACCCTTGCGATTTAGTGCCCAACATGATATTCACTGAACATCCATAACAAATTTCTGAGGATATTAGAAAGTAATGTACCTCTTCCTAATACGTTTTTCCGTGTAACCAGTGTGAATCTTGGATTCACTAAAAGCCCAAAAAAGTAAGAGGACATGTTCACAGTTTGATGAGGACACCAACTTTGAAATTTGTTAGTTAGGGTCATCAATGATCTTCCACTTATAGCCAATGACATGTATATGAAAACTAGTTAAAAGTCCTGAAATAAAGTCATTAAAATCATTAGTCCTCTCAAGTGGTTTTCTCATAAATCATCAAGACAAACTATGGTATAATGGAGATGCATTTTTGCTCATGTCATGGATATAATCTGTAGAATACTATAGGGGTGTGTATGTAGAGGCAATCGTATCTATCACACAGTGTGGATGGTAGTACGCACTAGCGTTTATGCAGATTCAAGCCCTCTTCGGTGGAGGTAATACCCTACTCTTGTGATGCTCTTAACTCTTGGTGTAAGGTAGAATATGAGAGAGTTCCACCCTCAGCCAGGTGCCCTCCTCCCAGCTTATATAGAGTGCGCCGAGACTTTGCCCTAGAGCTCGGCGAGGAAGGCCTCGGACCGGCGGTGGTCGGGTGATTGCTCTCTTCGAGGAGTTCTATGTAGGATCCATTGATGTTGCCAATCTAAACCATGGGATCATCACGCTAATCCCCAAGGTTCCTGGGGCTTCGGACATTCGCCAATTTCGACCAATCACCATGATCAACGTGATTTTCCGCATCTTATCGAAGCGGTACGCCAATAGGGTAAACATCAGAAGGTGGTCTTCCTGAAGCTTGACTTCCATAAAGCCTATGACACGGTCCGCTGGTCCTTCCTTCTGGAAGTCTTACTCCGTAATGGGTTCAATGACCGTTGGGTCTCCCGTGTCATGCAAATGGTGTCCTATGGGTGTACCGTGGTTAACATTAACGGGGAATTTGGGCCCTACTTCCCCACGCTTTGTGGGGTTAGGCAGGGTGACCCCTATCCCCCCTTCTATTTAACATGATGGTGACGCCCTAGCTACCATCCTAGACAAGGCCAAGGCCGAGGGTAGGGATGGCAATGGGGACAATCCCCTATGGGGATACCTACAAAATCCCCATCCCCATCTATTCCCTATCAGCCAATCCCCATCCCCGTTTACATGACTGGGGATGAAATTTCCCCATACCCATGCCCCACTGGGGAACGGGGCCCCATTAGGGTCCCCATCCCCATAAACAAATACTCATATACATAATATGACACCCTATAATCAACATACATACATGTGTTCACCTTGTCTTGCTAATGCCTTTCTAGGTCGTATTGACTTCTTGGTCATGGTGGCAGCTGAGTTGAGGATGTGAGAAAGGTTTAAGGTTTTTTTTGGAGTTTTTGTTTTGTTTTCGCAAGTTTGTTTGTGAATATTTTAAGGTTGACCGCAGTATCACAGTTACTCACCGGGTCCCCGATGGGTATTGGGTCTGGGGAATAGGATATCGTCCCCATCCCCGTTGTACCCTATGGGGAATAAAATAGTTTGGTAAATATCCCCATGGGGATGTTTTTCGCCCATCCCCACCCCCTAATAGATGAAATCCCCACGGGTTTAGCGGGTATGGGGCCCCGTTGCCATCCCTAGCCGAGGGGCATATTTGCGGCGTAGTGCCTGATATGTCTCCAACGTATCTATAATTTTTGATTTCTCCATGCTATTATATATTCTGTTTTGAATGTTTAATGGGCTTATTTATACACTTTTATATTATTTTTGGGACTAACCTATTAACCCAAGGCCCAGTGCAAATTGCTGTTTTTTTGCCTATTTCAGTGTTTCGCAGAAAAAGAATATCAAACGGAGTCCAAACGGAATGAATCCTTCGGGATAGTTATTTTTGGAACAAACGTGATCCAGAGGATTTGGAGTGGATGTCAAGCAATCAACAAGGAGGCCACGAGGCATGGGGCGCGCCTACCCCCCTGAGCGCGCCCTCAACCCTCGTGGGACCCTCGTTGCTCCACCGACCTACTTCTTCCTCCTATATATACCTACGTACCCCCAAACCATCAAGGAGCACCACTAAAACCTAATTCCACCGCCACAACCTTCTATACCCGTGAGATCCCATCTTGGGGCCTTTTCCGGCGCTCTGCTGGAGGGGGCATTGATGATGGACGGCTTCTACATCAACACCATAGCCTCTCCGATGATGTGTGAGTAGTTTACCTCAGACCTTCGGGTCCATAGTTATTAGCTAGATGGCTTCTTCTCTCTCTTTGGATCTCAATACAATGTTCTCCTCGATCTTCTTGGAGATCTAGTCGATGTAATCTTCTTTTGCGGTGTGTTTGTCGAGATCCGATGAATTGTGGGTTTATGATCCAGATTATCTATGAACAATATTTGAATCTTCTCTGAATTGTTTTATGTATGATTTGTTATCTTTGCAAGTCTCTTCGAATTATCAGTTTGGTTTGGCCTACTAGATTTATCTTTCTTGCAATTGGAGAAGTGCTTAGCTTTGGATTCAATCTTGCGGTGCTCGATCCCAGTGATAGTAGGGGAAACAACACGTATTGTATTGTTGCCATCGAGGATAGAAAGATGGGGTTTATATCATATTGCATGAGTTTATCCCTCTACATCATGTCATCTTGCTTAAAGCGTTACTCCGTTCTTATGAACTTAATACTCTAGATGCATGCTGGATAGCGGTCTATGTGTGGAGTAATAGTAGTAGATGCAGGCTAGAGTCGGTGTACTTGTCACGAACGTGATGCCTATATACATGATCATACCTTAGATATTCTCATAACTATGCTCAGTTCTATCAATTGCTCGACAGTAATTTGTTCACCCACCGTAATACTTATGCTATCTTGAGAGAAGCCACTTGTGAAACCTATGGCCCCAGGTCTATTTTCCATCATATAAGTTTCCGCTCTACTTTTATTTTGCAATCTTTACTTTTACTCTTTATCATAAAAATACCGAAAATATTATCTTATCATCTCTATCAAATCTCACTTTTTCAAGTGGTCGTGAAGGGATTGACAACCCCTTTATCGCGTTGGTTGCAAGGTTCTTATTTGTTTGTGTAGGTGCAAGGGACTTGAGCGTGGCCTCCTACTGGATTGATACCTTGGTTCTCAAAACTGAGGGAAATACTTACGCTACTTTGCTGCATCACCCTTTCCTCTTCAAGGAAAAAACCAACGTAGTGCTCAAGAGGTAGCAAGAAGGATTTCTGGCGCCGTTGCCGGGGAGTCTATGCACAAGTCAACATACCAAGTACCCATCACAAACTCTTATCCCTCGCATTACATTATCTGCCATTCGCCTCTCATTTTCCTCCCCCCCACTTCACCCTTGCCGTTTTATTCGCCCTCTTTTTCTGTTCGCCTCTTTTTCGCTCGCTTTGTCGTTATCGCTAGTCTTTTATCTACTCCGTTGTCTCCCGAGAATGAAGTTCTTAATTTTAAACAAAGGGAGGGAGAAAATCTAAAAGATGCTTGGTACCGAATTTGCAAGGCGCAAAATAGATCTACTAGGAAGCAATCTACTTCCGTTCTTCTTCACAATTTTTATTTAGGCATCAGTCCTTGGAATAGATATATTCTTGATACCATTACCGGAGGAAATTTCTTGGGTAGCCATACTTTTGATTCTTATAGTGCTATGATAGATTTGTTTGGCCCACCACCTCTTTTGGTTAATGGAACTATTTTAACTTTGGAACATGTGATGCAAAGGCTTGAAATTATTGAAAATAAAGTTGCCACTGTAGAGTTGATTGAAAACTTAGATAGAAAGATCCGTAACCAAATTACCCAATACGGATCTAAGGTAGGAGTTGCTCTTAAAATTTTCAAAGAAAAGGAACCCATGGTTAACGAAAAGATAGATCAAGATTCCAGTAGAATTGATAAAATTGAGGATATTATTACCAACCTAGGGTCTGGCTTTTCTTCAATGAAAAACACTCCTTCTAATGCTAAGATTGCCAAATTGATGTATGTTCCTAAAAATAAGTGTGAAACTTGTAGTAAGGGAAATGCAGACCTCAAATCCATAAGTGTTCACCCCAACTTTCTCGCTATCCTTAAGGAACCTTTTGATACAAATGATTTTCTCGATTTCGTGGAGTTTGATAATTAATAAAAGGAAAGAAACTCCTAAGGGTTATAGATGCCCTATTGAAGAATTACCTACCAAAGATGGCAATACCTAGATCTATCCTCGCTTTTATGCCTAGCTAGGGGCGTTAAACGATAGAGTTTGTTGGGAGGCAACCCAATTTTATTTTAGTTTTTTGCTTTTTGGTTCTGTTTAGTAATAAATAATCAATCTAGCTTATTTTCATATGTGGTTTTGTGTTTTAATTAGTGTTTGTGCCAAGTATAACCTTTGGGAAGACTTGGGGAAAGTCTTCGCAATCTTGCTGTAAAAAACAGAAACTTTAGCGCTCACGAGATTAGCTTCAACTTTTTACTGGAGAGAGATATTTAGTTGATTGTTTTTGCAGATGATTAATAGATAAATTCTTCACGTCCAGCAATTTATTTTAGATTTTTTGGAGTTACAGAAGTTTGCGTTAGTTACAGATTACTACAGACTGTTCTGTTTTTGACAGATTCTGTTTTTCGTGTGTTATTTGCTTATTTTGACGAATCTATGGCTAGTAATGGAGTTTATGAACCATAGGAAAGTTTTAATACAGTAGATTTAACACCAATATAAATAAAGAATGATTTTATACAGTACCTTGAAGTAGTGTTTTGTTTTGTTTCGCTAACGGAGCTCACGAGATTTTCTGTTAAGTTTTGTGTTGTGAAGTTTTAAAGTTTTGGGTAAAGATTTGATGGATTATGGAACAATGATTGGCAAGAGCCTAAGCTTGCGGATTCCCATGGCACCCCAAGGTAAAATTCAAGGACAACCAAAATCCTAAGCTTGGGGATGCCCCGGAAGGCATCCCCTCTTTTGTCTTCGTCCATCGGTAACTTTACTTGGAGCTATATTTTTATTCACCACATGATATGTGTTTTGCTTGGAGCGTCTTGTATGATTTGAGCCTTTGATTTTTTGTTCTCCACAATCATCCTTTCTGTACACACCTTTTGAGAGAGACACACATGATTCGGAATTCGTTAGAATACTCTATGTGCTTCACTTATATCTTTTGAGCTAAACAATTTTGCTCTAGTGCTTCACTTATATCATTTAGAGCACGGTGGTGGTTATATTTATAGAAATTATTGAACTCTCATGCTTCACTTATATTATTTTGAGAGTCCTTTAGAACAGCATGGTAATTTGCTTTGGTTATAAAATTAGTCCTAATATGATAGGAATCCAAGATAAAAACTATAAAGTGCATTGAATACTAAGAGAAGTTTGATACTTGATAATTGTTTTCAAATACGAAGATGGTGATATTAGAGTCATGCTAGTTGAGTAGTTGTGAATTTGAGAAATACTTGTTCTAAAGTTTGTGATTCCCGTAGCATGCACGTATGGTGAACCGTTATGTGATGAAGTCGGAGCATGATTTATTCATTGATTGTCTTCCTTATGAGTGGCGGTCGGGGACGAGCGATAGTCCTTTTCTACCAATTTATCCTCCTAGGAGCATGCACATAGTACTTCGTTCTGATAACTAATATATTTTTGCAATAAGTATGTGAGTTCTTTATGACTAATGTTGAGTCCATGGATTATACGCACTCTCATCCTTCCACCATTGCTGACCTCTCTAATACCGTGCACCTTTCGCCGGTATCATATACCGACCATATACCTTCCTCAAAACAGCCACCATATCTACCTATTATGGCATTTCCATAGCCATTCCAAGATATATTGCCATGTAACTTACCACCGTTCCGTTTATTGTGACACGCTTCATCATTGTCACATTGCTTTGCATGATCATGTAGTTGACATCGTATTTGTGGCAAAGCCACCTTCATAATTCGTTCATACATGTCACTCTTGATTAATTTCATATCCCTGTACACCGCCAAAGGCATTCACATAGAGTCATATTTTGTTCTAAGTATTGAGTTGTAATTCTTGAGTTGTAAGTAAATAAAAGTGTGATGATCATTATTAGAGCATTGTCCCATGTGAGGAAAGGATGATGGAGACTATGATTCCCCCATAAGTCGGGATGAGACTCCGGACGAAAAAAAGAGAGAAAGAAAAGAGGCCAAAAAAATAAAGAAGGCCCAAATAAAAAAGAAAATAAATAATGAGAGAAAAAGAGAGAAGGGACAGTGTTACTATCCTTTTCCCACACTTGTGCTTCAAAGTAGCACCATGATCTTCATGATAGAGAGTCTCCTATGTTGTCACTTTCATATACTAGTGGGAATTTTACATTATAGAACTTCGCTTGTATATTCCAATGATGGGCTTCCTCAAAATACCCTAGGTCTTCGTGAGCAAGCGAGTTGGATGCACACCCACTTAGTTTCTTTTGTTGAGCTTTCATACACTTATAGCTCAAGTGCATCTGTTGCATGGCAATCCCTACTCACTCACATTGATATCTATTAATGGGCATCTCCATAGCCCATTGATACAACTAGTTGATGTGAGACTATCTTCTCCTTTTTTGTCTTCTCCACAACCACCATTCTATTCCACCTATAGTGCTATGTCCATGGCTCACGCTCATATATTGCATGAAGATCGAAAAAGTTTGAGAACATCAAAAGTATGAAACAATTGCTTGGCTTGTCATCGGGGTTGTGCATGATTTAAATACTTTGTGTGGTGAAGATAGAGCATAGCCAGACTATATGATTTTGTAGGGATAACTTTCTTTGGCCATGTTATTTTGAGAAGACATGATTGCTTTGTTAGTATGCTTAAAGTATTATTATTTTCATGTTAATAATAAACTTTTATCTTGAATCTTTTGGATCTGAACATTCATGCCAAAATAAAGAGAAATACATTGAAGAATATGCTAAGTAGCATTCCACATCAAAAATTCTATTTTTATCATTTACCTACTCGAGGACGAGCAGGAATTAAGCTTGGGGATGCTTGATACGTCTCCAATGTATCTATAATTTTTGATTGCTCCATGCTATTATATATTTCGTTTTGGATGTTTAATGGGCTTATTTATACACTTTTATATTATTTTTGGGACTAACCTATTAACCCAAGGCCTAGTGCAAATTGCTGCTTTTGCCTATTTCAGTGTTTCGCAGAAAAAGAATATCAAACAGAGTCCAAACGGAATGAAACCTTCGGGAGAGTTATTTTTGGAACAAACGTGATCCAGAGGACTTGGAGTGGACGTCAAGCAATCAACGAGGAGGCCACGAGGCAGGGGGCGTGCCTACCCCCCTGTGCGCGCCCTCCACCCTCGTGGGCCCCTCGTTGCTCCACCGACCTACTTCTTCCTCCTATATATACCTACGTACCCCAAACCATCGAGGAGTACCACGAAAACCTAATTCCACCGCCGCAACCTTCTGTACCAGTGAGATCCCATCTTGGGGCCTTTTCTGGCGCTCTGCCGGACAGGGCATTGATGACGGAGGGCTTCTACATCAACACCATAGCCTCTCTGATGATGTGTGAGTAGTTTACCTCAGACCTTCGGGTCCATAGTTATTAGCTAGATGACTTCTTCTCTCTCTTTGGATCTCAATACAAAGTTCTCCTCGGTCTTCTTGGAGATCTATTCGATGTAATCTTCTTTTGCAGCGTGTTTGTCAAGATCCAATGAATTGTGGGTTTATGATCTAGATTATCTATGAACAATATTTGAATCTTCTCTGAATTTTTTTATGTATGATTGGTTATCTTTGCAAGTCTCTTCGAATTATCAGTTTGGTTTGACCTACTAGATTGATCTTTCTTGCAACGGGAGAAGTGCTTAGCTTCGGGTTCAATCTTGGGGTGCTCGATCCTAGTGACAGTAGGGGAAACGACACGTATTGTACTGTTGCCATCGAGGATAACAAGATGGGGTTTATATCATATTGCATGAGTTTATCCCTCTACATCATATCATCTTTCTTAAAGCGTTACTCCGTTCTTATGAACTTAATACTCTAGATGCATGCTGGATAGCGGTCGATGTGTGGAGTAATAGTAGTAGATGCAGACAGGAGTCGGTCTACTTGTCGCGGACGTGATGCCTATATACATGATCATACCTAGATATTCTCATAACTATGCTCAATTCTATCAATTGCTCGACAGTAGTTTGTTCACCCACCGTAATACTTATGCTATCTTGAGAGAAGCCACTAGTGAAACCTATGGCCCCCGGGTCTATTTTCAATCATATAAGTTTCCGATCTACTTTTATTTTTCAATCTTTACTTTTACTCTTTATCATAAAAATACCAAAAATATTATCTTATCATCTCTATCAGATCTCACTTTTGCAAGTGGCCGTGAAGGGATTGACAACCCCTTTATCGCGTTGGTTGCAAGGTACTTATTTGTTTGTTAGGTGCAAGGGACTTGAGCATGGCCTCCTACTGGATTGATACCTTGGTTCTCAAAAACTGAGGGAAATACTTATGCTACTTTGCTGCATCACCCTTTCCTCTTCAAGGGAAAACCCAACGCAGTGCTCAAGAGGTAGCAGTGCCACACTTAGTGGGAGGTGGTGGGGTCTCCCTCCTACAGTACGCCGACGACACTATTCATGGTGAAATTCCTCCTCCTCTTCTTTTAGTAGATGTCTGGTCTCAAGATCAGCTTTGACAAGAGCGCTGTGATGGTATTGGGGTGTTGGGAAACGTAGGATGCAATTTCAAAAAAAAAATTCTACGCTCACGCAAGATCTATCTAGGAGATGCATAGCAATGAGAGGGGAGAGTGTGTCTAAGTACCCTCGTAGACCGAAAGCGGAAGCGTTTGACAACGCGGTTGATGTAGTCGAACTTCTTCTCGTTCCGACTGATCAAGCACTGAACGTACGGCACCTCCGAGTTCTGCACACGTTCAGCTCGGTGACGTCCCTCGCCTTCTTGATCCAGGAAGGTGTCGAGGTAGTAGATGAGTTCCGTCGGCACGACAGCCTGATGACGGTGATGGTGATGCAATCTCCGCAGGGCTTCGCCTAAGCACTACGAAGATATGACCGAGGGAGTAAACTGGGGACGGGGGCACCGCACACGGCTAAGACAATGTTGTGTGTCCTTGTGTGGCGCCCCGTCCCCACATATATATATATATATATATATATATATATATATCAATATTTACCTCTCGACCACTTCGAGACTCCTAGTCATGTCCGTGATCTCATCTGGGACTCTGAACAACATTCAGTCACCAAATCATATAACTCATATAATACTATATCGGCATCGAACGTTAAGCGTGCGGACCCTACGGGTTCGAGAACTATGTATACATGACCGAGACACCTCTCCGGTCAATAACCAATAGCGGAACCTGGATCCTCATATTGTCTCCTACATATTCTACGAAGATCTTTATCGGTCGGACCGTTATGACAACATACGTAATTCCCTTTGTCTATCGGTATGTTACTTGCCCGAGATTCGATCGTCGGTATCTTCATACCTAGTTCAATCTCGTTACCGACAAGTATCTTTACTCATTCCGTAATACATCACCTCATCACTAACTCCTTAGTCGTTTGCTTGCAAGATTATGATGTGTATTACCGAGAGGGTCCAGAGATACCTCTCCGATACTTGGAGTGACAAATCCTAATCTTGATCTATTCCAACTCAACAAACACCTTCGAAGATACCTGTAGAGCATCTTTATAATCACCCAGTTACGTTGTGACGTTTGATAGCACACAAGGCATTCCTCCGGTATCCGGGAGTTGCATAATCTCATAGTCCAAGGAATATGTATTTGACATGAAGAAAGCAATAGCAATAAAACTGAACTATCATAATGCTAAGATAACGGATGGGTCTTGTCCATCACATCATTCTCCTAAGGATGTGATCTCGTTATCAAATGACAACTCATGTCCATGGTTAGGAAACCTTAACCATCTTTGATCAATGAGCTAGTCTATTAGAAGCTCACTAGGGACATGTTGTTTGTTTATGTATTCACACATGTATTAAGGTTTCCGATCAATACAATTCTAGCATGAATAAACATTTATCATGAATGAGTAAATATTAAATAACAACTTTATTATTGCCTCTAGGGCATATTTCTTTCAGTCTCCCACTTGCACTAGAGTCAATAATCTAGTTCACATCGACATGTGATTTAACACCAATAGTTCACATCGTCATGTGCTTAACACCCATAGTTCACATTGCCATGTGACCAACACCCAAAGGGTATACTAGAGTCAATAATATAGTTCACATCGCCATGTGATTAACACCCAAAGAGTACTAAGGTGTGATCTGGTTTTGCTTGTGAGAGAAGTTTAGTCTGCAAGCATGTCACATTCAGATCCGTATGTATATTTGAAAATTTCTATTTTTACAATGCTCTGCATGGTGCTACTCTAGCTAATTGCTCCCACTATCAATATGTATTTATATTGAGACTCGGACTCATCCGAATTGGTTTCAAAGCTTGCATCGGCGTAAACCTTTATGACAAACTCTTTATCACCTCCATAACCAAGAAATATTTCCTTAGTCCTCTTAGGTAACTAAGGATAAATTTTGACCGCTATCCACTGATCTACTCCTGGTTCACTATTGTATCCCCTTCCCAAACTCATGGCAAGGTACACAACAGGTCTAGTACACAGCGTGGCATACTTTATAGAACCTATGGCTGAGGCATAGGGGTGACTTTCATTCTCACACTATTTTCTGCCGTGGTCGGGTTTTGAGTCTTAATCAACTTCATACCTTGCAACACAGGCAAGAACCCTTTCTTTACTGATCCATTTTGAACTTCTTCAAAATCTTGTCAAGGTATGTACTTTGTGAAAGTCCCATTAAACGTCTCGATCAATCTCTATAGATCCTGATGCACAATAGATAAGTAGCTTTACCGAGGTCTTTTATTGAAAAATTCTTATTCAAGTATCCTTTTATGCTATCCAGAAATTCTATATCATTTCCAATCAGCAATATGTATCACATATAATACCAGAAATGTTACACAGCTCCCACTCACTTTCTTCTAAATACAGGCTTCACCGTAAGTCTGTATAAAACCATATGATTTGATCACCTCATCAAAGCGTATATTCCAACTCCGATATGCTTGCACCAGTTGATACGTCCATTTTGCATCATGCTTTTATATCGATATTTATCGCATTATGGGCTGTTATTTCACGTTATGTCACAATACTTATGGCTATTCTCTTTTATTTTACGAGAATGCCGGCAGCTGGAAAAGGAGCAAATATTGGAGACCTATTCTGCGCAACTCAAAAGTCCACGAAACTCCACGGAATATCTTAAAATAAATAAGGAAAAATCATCGCCAAAGATGAAGGCCGGGGGCCCACACCGCTCACGAGGGTGGGCCTCCCCCACAGCGCGCCCCCTACCTCGTGGGCCCCATGGTGGCTCTCCGACGCCCATCTTCTCCTATATGAAGTCTTTCGATGAGGAAAAACCAAAAACAACCTTTCGGGACAAAACTCCGCCTCCACGAGGCGGAACCTTGGCGGAACCATTCTAGGGCTCCGGCAGAGCTGTTCTGCCGGGGACACTTCCCTCCGGGAGGGGGAAATCATCACCATCATCATCACCAACGCTCCTCTCACCGGGAGAGGGCAATCTCCATCAGCATCTTCACCAGCACCATCTCATATCCAAACCCTAGTTCATCTCTTGTATCCAATTCTTGTCTCCAAGTCCGGGATTGGTGCTAGTAGGTTGCTAGTAGTGTTGATTACTCCTTGTAGTTGATGCTAGTTGGTTTATTTGGTGGAAGATCGTATGTTCAGATGCTTTATGCATATTATTACCCCTCGATTATGAACATGAATATGCTTTGTGAGTAGTTATGTTTGTTCCGAGGACAAGGGAGAAGTCTTGCTATTAGTGGTCATGTGAATTTGGTATTCGTTCGATATTTTGATAAGATGTATGTTGTCTAGCCTCTAGTGGTGTTATGTGAACGTCGACTACATAACACTTCACCATTATTTGAGCCTAGAGGAAGGCATTTGGAAGTAATAAGTAGATGATGGGTTGCTAGAGTGACAGAAGATTAAACCCTAGTTTATGCGTTGCTTCGTGAGGGGCTGATTTGGATCCATATGTTTCATGCTATGGTTAGGTTTACCTTAATACTTTTGTTGTAGTTGTAGATGCTTGCAATAGAGGTTAATCATAAGTGGGATGCTTGTTCAAGTAAGAACAGCACCCAAGCACCGGTCCACCCACATATCAAATTATCAAAGTACCGAACGCGAATCGTATGAACGTGATGAAAACTGGCTTGACGATATTCCCATGTGTCCTCGGGAGCGCTTTTCCTATTATAAGAGTTTGTCCAGGCTTGTCGTTAGCTACAAAAGGGATTGGGCCACCTTGCTGCACTTTATTTACTCTTGTTACTTGTTGCTCGTTACAATTTATCTTATCACAAAACTATGTGTTACCACTTATTTCGATTTTGCGAGAGAATACCTTGCTGAAAACCGCTTATCATTTCCTTCTACTCCTTGTTGGGTTCGACACTCTTACTTATCGAAAGGACTACGATAGATCCCTTATACTTGTGGGTCATCACCAGTCCATAGATGGATCCCATGAGCTTGCACACTTTGTTAGCACCTTTAGGATCGACAAAACCTTCTGGTTGCATCATATACAACTCTTTTTAGAGATATCCTTTAAGGAATGCAGTTTTGACATCCATTTGCCATATTTCATAATCGTAAAATGTGGCAATTTCTAACATGATTCGGACGGACTTAAGCATCGCTATGGGTGAGAAAGTCTCATCGTAGTCAACTCCTTCAACTTATCGAAAACCTTTCGCGAGAAGTCAAGCTTAGTAGACAGTAACATTACCATCAGCGTCAGTCTTCTTCTTGAAGATCCATTTATTCTATATGGCTTGCTGATCATCGGGCATGTCCACCAAAGTCCACACTTTGTTCTTATACATGGATCTATCTCAGATTTCATGGCTTCAATCCATCTGTCAGAATCTGGGCTCATCATAGCTTCTTCATAGTTTGTAGGTTCGCCATTGTCTAGTAACATGACTTGTCCTTGCTACAAAAGGGATTGGGCCACCTTGCTGCACTTTATTTACTCTTGTTACTTGTTGCTCGTTACAATTTATCTTATCACAAAACTATGTGTTACCACTTATTTCAGTACTTGCAGAGAATACCTTGCTGAAAACCGCTTATCATTTCCTTCGCTCCTCGTTGGGTTCGACACTCTTACTTATCGAAAGGACTACGATAGATCCCCTATACTTGTGGGTCATGAAGAATCTTTTTCCGGCGCCCGTTGCGGGAGTGTAGCGCCTTTGGTAGGTGGAATTTGGTAAGGAAAAATTTATATAGTGTGCTGAAATTTACATCACTTTTTACTATGGAAAGTAATTCTGAGGGGCTTGTTAGGTATCTTCACCCCGTCGATGAGAGCAAAGAGTTTCTCCTCATCCTTCTTAACATTTTGAAAATGAAATTCCTTTTGAATTCCCTTCGGGTATGATGGAAAAACTGCTAGCTAATACTTTTACAGGAGATGGAACAAAGCATCCTGATGAACATCTACTCTATGTGGATGAAGTTTGTGGACTATTTAAGCTTGCAGGTACACCCGATGATGTTGTTAAGAAGAAGGTCTTCCCTTTATATTTGAAGGGAGACGCATTGACATGGTATAGGCTATGTGATGATACGAGATCATGGAACTATAAAAGATTGAAATTGGAATTTCATCAAAACTATTACCCTATGCATCTTGTTCATCCTGATCGCAATTATATATATAATTTTTGGCCTCGCGAAGGAGAAAGCATCGCTCAAGCTTGGGGGAAGCTTAAATCAATGTTATATTCATGCCCCAATCATGAGCTCCCAAGAGAAATAATTATTCAAAGTTTTTATGCTCGGCTTTCTGATAACAATCGCACCATGCTCGATACTTCTTGTGCTGGCTCTTTTATGATGAACGCTATTGAATTTAAATGGAATTTATTGGATAGAATTAAACGCAACTCTGAAGATTGGGACCTCGATGAAGGTAAGGAGTCAGGTATGGCACCTAAGTTTGATTGTGTTAAATCTTTCATGGATACCGATATTTTCCGTAAGTTTAGCACTGAATATGGACTTGACTCTGAGATAGTAGCTTCTTTTTGTGAATCTTTTGCTACTTATGTTGATCTCCCCAAGGAGAAGTGGTTTAAATATCATCCTCCCATAGAAGTAAAAGTAGTTGCACCTATTAAAGTTGAACAAAATACTGTCACTTATAATGATCCTATTGTTCCCACTTCTTATGTTGAGAAACCACCTTTCCCTGTTAGAATAAAGGATCATGCTAAAGCTTCAACTATGGTTCGTAAAAGCAATATTAGAACTTATACACCTCCTGAGCAAGTCAAAGTAGAACCTAATATTGCTATTGTTAAATATCTCTTGTCTGATAATATTGATGGGCATGTTATTCAATTACATGGTGAATCTGCTAGAATTGCTAAACCTTGTGCTAAAGATAAACATAGACCTGTGGTAGGCGTGCACATTATTTTTGTTAAAATAGGAGATCATTGTTATCATGGCTTATGTGATATGGGTGCTAGTGCTAGTGTTATACCTTATGATTTATATAAATAAATTAAGCATGAAATTGCACGTCTTTGAGTTAGAAGATATTGATGTTACAATTAAACTTGCCAATAGAGATACTATATCTGCAATGGAAATTGTTAGAGATGTTGAAGTCTTGTGTGGGAAAACTAAATATCCTGCTGATTTTCATGTTCTCAGTTCTCCACAAGATAGCTTTTGTCCCATTATATTTGGTAGACCCTTCTTGAATACTGTTAATGCTAAGATAGACTGCAAAAAGAATGTTGTTACTCTTGGCTTGGATGATATGGTTGATGAGTTTAATTTCTCTAAATTTAGTAAACAACATCGTGAGGAAGAATTGCCTAGTAAGGATGAAATTATTGGTCTTGCTTCTATTGCCGTACCTCCTAGTGATCCTTTAGAACACTATTTGCTAGATCATGAAAATGATATGTTCATGAATGAAAGAAGGGAAATAGATGAAGTATTCTTTAAACATGAACCTATTCTGCAACACAATTTTCCTGTTGAAGTCCTAGGGGATCCTCCTCCACCCAAGGGTGATCTCGTGTTTGAGCTTAAACCGTTGCCTGATAATCTTAAATATGCTTATCTTGATGAAAAGAAAATATATCATGTTATTATTAGTGCTACCTTTCAGAGCATGAAGAAGAAAGATTATTGAAAACTCAAGAAGCACCGTCTGCTATTGGATATACTCTTGATGATCTTAAGGGCATTAGCCCCACTTTATGTCAACATAAAATAAATTTGAAGCAGATGCCAAACCAGTTCGTGATCCTCAACAACGTTTGAATCCTAAAATGAAAGAAGTGGTAAGAAAAGAAATACTCAAGCTTACGGAGGCAGGTATAATTTATCCCTGTCGATAGTCGATTAGGTAAGTCCTGTCCATTGTGTCCCTAAGAAGGGAGGTATTACTGTTGTTCCTAATGATAAAGATGAATTGATCCCCCAAAGAATTATCACAGTTATAGGATGGTAATTGATTTCCATAAATTAAATAAAGCTACTAAGAAATATCATTACCCTTACCTTTTATTGATCAAATGCTAGAAATATTATGCAAACATACACATTATTGCTTTCTAGATGGTTATTCTGGTTTCTCTCAAATACCTGTGTCGGCTAAAGATCAATCAAAGACTACTTTTACTTGCCCTTTTGGTACTTTTGCTTATAGATTTATGCCTTTTAGTTTATGTAATGCACCTGCCACCTTTCAAAGATGCATGATGGCTATATTCTCTGATTTTTGTGAAAAAAAATTGTGAGGTTTTCATGGACGATTTTTCCGTCTATGGTTCCTCTTTTGATGATTGCTTGAGCAATCTTGATCGAGTTTTGTAGAGATGTGAAGAAACTAATCTTGTCTTGAATTGGGAAAAGTGCCACTTTATGGTTAATGAAGGTATTGTCTTGGGGCACAAAGTTTCTGAAAGAGGTACTGAAGTTGATAAAGCCAAGGTTGATGCTATTGAAAAGATGCCATGTCCCAAGAACATCAAAGGTATAAGAAGTTTCCTTGGTCACGCCGGATTTTATAGGAGGTTCATTAAGGACTTCTCAAAAATTTCTCGGCCTCTGACTAATTTATTAGAAAAAGATGTACCATTTGTCTTTAATGATGATTGTGTAGAAGCATTTGAAATACTTAAGAAAGCATTAGTCTCTGCACCGGTTGTTCAGCCACCTGATTGGAATTTACCCTTTGAAATTATGTGTGATGCTATGATTATGCTGTAGGTGTTGTTCTAGGGCAAAGATTTGATAGGAAACTAAATGTTATCCATTATGCTAGTAAGACTCTAGACAATGCTCAAAGAAATTATGCTACTACCGAAAAGGAACTTTTAGCAGTTGTATTTGCTTGTGATAAATTCAGACCCTATATTGTTGATTCTAAAGTAACTATTCACACTAATCATGCTGCTATTAAATATCTTATGGAAAATAAAGATGCAAAACCTAGACTTATTAGATGGGTTCTCTTGCTGCAAGAATTTGATTTGCATATTGTTGATAGAAAAGGAGCTGAGAACCCCGTTGCATACAACTTATCTAGGTTAGAGAATGTTCTTGATGACCCACTACCAATTGATGATAGCTTTCCTTAGGGCTGGAAAAAAGCTCGAAGCTCGTGAGCTAAACAAGTAGCTCGTGACTCGGCTCGAATCGACTCGAACTCGAAGAATAACGAGTCGAGCCAAGCTTTAGTTTAAGATCGTTTATAGACCAAGTTAAATGAGCCAATCTCACGAGTAGCCGTGTAACTCGTTAGGCTCGATACAATAGATCAGCCACTCCCAATACAAAGAAAGATCAGCCACTAAACAACCTACGTTCCAGGCGCACAACCCAAGGCCGAGGAGTTGAAGGCCTAGCCTCCTAGGAGACTCACGCGTTACAAGAAAATTAAAATTGTTTAGTGATATATATGTTTAATATATACATAATCATTTTTATCATATTTGAGGGCTTTATGTTTATATCTTAAACGAGCTTAACAAGCTAAACGAGCCAGATCACGAGTTATACGAGTCGAGCCAATCTTGGGTTTGAGCTCGTGATAGTAACGAGTCGAGTCGAGCTAGCTCGTTAACGAAACGAGCTCTAGCGAGTCGAGCTGAGCTGGCTCGACTCGGCTCGAATTCCAGCCCTAGCTTTCCTGATGAACAATTAAATGTCATAAGCACTTCTCGTAGCACTCCATGGTATGCTGATTATGCTAAATATTTTGTTGCTAAATTTATACCACCTAGCTTCACATACCAACAAAAGAAAAAGTTTTTCTATGATTTGCGGCATTACTTTTGGAATGACCCACATCTTTATAAAGAAGGAGTAGATGGTGTTATTGGACGTTGTGTACCTAAGCATGAACAGGAACAGATCCTACGCAAGTGTCACTCCGAAGCTTATGGAGGACACCATGTTGGAGATAGAACTGCACATAAGGTATTGCAATCCGGTTTTTATTGGCCCACTCTCTTCAAGGATGCCCGTAAGTTTGTTTTGTCTTGCGATGAATGTCAAAGAATTGGTAATATTAGTAGACGTCAAGAAATGCCTATGAACTATTCACTTGTTATTGAACCATTTGATGTTTGGGGCTTTGATTATATGGGACCTTTTCTTGCCTCTAATGGATATACACATATTTTGGTTGCTGTTGATTACGTTACTAAGTGGGTCGAAGCTATTCCAACAAGTAGTGCTGATCATAACACTTCTATTAAAATGCTTAAGGAAGTTATTTTTCTGAGGTTTGGAGTCCCTAGATATTTAATGACTGATGGTGGTTCACACTTTATTCATGGTGCTTTCCGTAAAATGCTTGCTAAATATGACGTTAATCATAGAATTGCATCTCCATATCACCCACAGTCTAGTGGTCAAGTAGAATTGAGCAATAGAGAGCTCAAATTAATTTTGCAAAAGACTGTTAATAGGTCTAGAAAGAATTGGTCCAAGAAACTTGATGATGCATTATGGGCCTATAGAGCTACATATAAAAATCCTATGGGTATGTCTCCGTATAAAATGGTTTATGGAAAAGCATGTCACTTACCTCTCGAACTAGAACATAAGGCATATTGGGCTATTAAAGAGCTCAACTATGATTTCAAACTTGCCGGTGAGAAGAGGTTATTTGATATTAGCTCACTTGATGAATGGAGAACCCAAGCTTATGAAAATGCTAAGTTGTTTAAAGAAAAAGTTAAAAGTTGGCATGACAAAAGGATACAAAAGTGTGAGTTTAATGTAGGTGATTATGTATTGCTATACAACTCTCGTTTAAGATTTTTTGCAGGAAAACTTCTCTCTAAATGGGAAGGTCCCTACGTTATCGAGGAGGTCTATCGCTCGGTGCCATAAAAATCAACAACTTCAAGGTACAAATCCGAAGGTGGTAAACGGTCAAAGGATCAAACATTATATCTCGTAATCCCATAAATGTTGAAACCAATATTATTGGAACCGTAACCCGGAGGAATACATAAGGGACACTTTCCAGACTGTTTGCACTCGAAAAGGAATAGGTATGTGGTACGGTAAGTAAACCGACTCCAAAACAATTTTTAAGGCAATATTTCTCCGTTTTGGAATATTTAGAAAAAAATAGAAAAATAAGTAGCAGTCCAGGAAGGACACGAGGGCCCCACGAGGGTGGTGGGCGCGCCCTACTCCCCTGGGCGCGCCCCCTACCTCGTGAGCACCTCGTGTGCCCTCCGAACTCCGTTTTCTTGCACGATACGTATTTTGGTCGGTAAAAATTCATAATATATTCTCTCGAAGGTTTTGACCCCCGTATCACGCAAATATCCTCTGTTCTTGTTTCGAGTTGTTGCTGCTGCAGATTAGATCAACATGTCGTCCCAGGATTCGGAAGGAGAAAGCTATGTGGATGATTACCTAGAAAATCGGAAAGTCTATGGAGACATGGAGCACGATGGTTAGACTACGGAGGAAGAAGAGGACTATGAACCCAAGGGGAAGGAGGAGACGAGCTCAGATGAAGATGAAGCCCCATTACCTCAACCTGGGGACATGCATGTGGAGTTCAAAAAATCAAGTCTCCCTGATAGGGTAAAAAACCAAAGATCGAGTTTATCCCTTTTCGTCTCTTGCAGGAAAATAAGCAGGACTTATGCAAAAATATATTAACCTTGGAGTGGGAGATTGATGATTTGAGGGACCAAAATTCTGTCCTCAAGCACAAGTTAAGGGAGAAGTCTATGCCATCAACTAAGTCAACATCACCACCACCTTCTTCGCCAACAAAGGAGACATAATCACATGGGTATGGGAACTCCCCTTGGCAACTGCCAAGCTTGGGGGAGGTGCACCGGTATCGTATCACCATCACAACTCCTATCTTTACCGTTTTTCTTAGTTCGATCCTTTTAGTAGTATCTTGATCTAGTAGAATAAAGTTTATGGCATGATCTAGTTTTGAGTTTTGCTTTATGATCCCTCTATGTAATCAAGTCTGTGAGCTATATATATATAATAAAGTTTAGTGTTGAGTCAAGGGCTTGATTATTTTGCCATGATCTTGGGTGAGTAAAAGAAAAGAAAGAAGAAAAAATAAAAAGAAACAAAGAGTTCATATTGATCTTATTGAGAGTAATGACTTCACATAGAAAGAGTATGATGATTAAAAGTTGTTGGGAGTTGGCAAATATAGCTTTGGTCATCGTTGCAATTAATAGGAAGTAATAAGGAAAGGGAGGTTTCACATATAGATATATTATCATTGACATCTTTTATGATTGGGAGCACTCATTAAAATATAACATGCTAAAGAGTTGATGTTGGACAAGGAAGACAACGTGATGAGTTATGTTTTCTTATATCTGAGATAAAGTATGTTGTCATGGATCCTCTAACATGTTGAGCTTGCCTTTCCCCTTATGTTAGCCAAAGTCTCAGCACCAAGTAGAGATACTACTTGTGCTTCCAAATACCCTTAAACCAGTTTAGCCATGAGAGTCCACCATATCTACCTATGGATTGAGTAAGATCCTTCATGTAAGTTGTCATCGGTGCAAAGCAATAAAAATTGCTCTCTAAATATGTATGATTGATTGGTGTGGGAGAAATAAGCTTTATACGATCTTGTGATATGGAAGAAATAAAAGCGACGGACTGCATAATAAAGGCTCATATCACAAGGGGCAATATAAAGTGACGTTCTTTCGCATTGAGATTTTGTGCATCCACCATAAAAGCGCATGGCAACCTCTGCTTCCCTCTGCGAAGGGCCTATCTTTTATTATTATCCTCTACCTTATGCAAGAGTCAAGGTGATCATCATCTTTCCCTTTTTCATTTTATCCTTTGGCAAGCCCAGCATGTTGGAAAGAACATGATATATATATATATATATCTAATTGGATGTAGGGGGGCATGAATTATTATTGTTAACATTACCCTTGAGGTAAAAGGTTGTGGGGCAAAACTATAAGCCCCTATCTTTCTCTGTCTCCGATTAAAACTCCGTAACCACAAGTATTGTGTGAGTGTTAGCAATTATGAAGGACTAAGTGATAGTTGAGTATGTGGACTTGCTTTTAAGCTCTGACATAGACTCTTTCCGATGTTATGATAAATTGCAATTGCTTCAATGACTCAGGTTATAATTTGTTGGTGCTCAATAAGGTTTCTGATTCATACTTTTGCATTGGGAAAAGACCATCACTTGAACATAAGTAATCATATGACAAAATCTATATATGTTTCTATTATGAGAACAATCATGATGCCTTCATGTCCGTATTTTATTTGTGTCAACGCCTCTACCTCTAAACATAAGGACATATTTATTGTTATCGGCTTTTTGCTTGAGGACAAGCGAGGTCTAAGCTTGGAGGAGTTGATACGTCCATTTTGCATCATGCTTTTATATCGATATTTATCGCATTATGGGCTGTTATTTCACGTTATGTCCCAATACTTATGACTATTCTCTTTTATTTTACAAGGTTTACATGAAGAGGGAGAATGCCGCATTTGGAATTCTAGGTCGGAAAAGGAGCAAATATTGGAGACCTATTCACAAGAACTCCAAAAGTCCTGAAACTCCACGGAATATCTTAAAATAAATAAGGAAAAATCATCGCCAAAGATGAAGGCCAGGGGGCCCACACCC
Source organism: Aegilops bicornis (assembly GCA_021605145.1). NCBI lineage: Eukaryota > Viridiplantae > Streptophyta > Magnoliopsida > Poales > Poaceae > Aegilops > Aegilops bicornis. The sequence goes on from CM038670.1 coordinate 631,779,570, forward strand.
TGCTCACGAGGGTGCCCCCCCCTGGGGCGCGCCCCCTACCTCGTGGGCCCCATGGTGGCTCTCCGACGCCCATCTTCTCCTATATGAAGTCTTTCGATGAGGAAAAAACCAAAAACAACCTTTCGGGACGAAACTTCAACGCCACGAGGCGGAACCTTGGCGGAACCAATCTAGGGCTCCTGCAGAGTTGTTCTGCCAGGGACACTGCCCTCCGGGAGGGGGAAATCATCACCATCATCATCACCAACGCTCCTCTCATCGGGAGAGGGCAATCTCCATCAGCATCTTCACCAGCACCATCTCATATCCAAACCCTAGTTCATCTCTTGTATCCAATTCTTGTCTCCAAGTCCGGGATTGGTGCTAGTAGGTTGCTAGTAGTGTTGATTACTCCTTGTAGTTGATGCTAGTTGGTTTATTTGGTGGAAGATCATATGTTCAGATCATTTATGCATATTATTACCCTCCGATTATGAACATGAATATGCTTTGTGAGTAGTTACGTTTGTTCCCGAGGACAAGGGAGAAGTCTTGCTATTAGTAGTCATGTGAATTTGGTACTGCTCGATATTTTGATGAGATGTATGTTGTCTAGCCTCTAGTGGTGTTATGTGAACGTCTACTACATAACACTTCACCATTATTTGGGCCTAGAGGAAGGCATTGGGAAGTAATAAGTAGATGATGGGTTGCTAGAGTGTAAGCTTAAACCCTAGTTTATGCGTTGCTTCGTGAGGGGCTGATTTGGATCCATATGTTTCATGCTATGGTTAGGTTTACCTTAATACTTTTGTTATAGTTGCGAATGCTTGCAATAGAGGTTAATCATAAGTGGGATGCTTGTTCAAGTAAGAACATCACCCAAGCACCGGTCCACCCACATATCAAATTATCAAAGTACCGAACGCGAATCATATGAACGTGATGAAAACTGGCTTGCCGATATTCCCATGTGTCCTCGGGAGCGCTTTTCCTATTATAAGAGTTTGTCCAGGCTTGTCGTTAGCTACAAAAGGGATTGGGCCACCTTGCTGCACTTTATTTACTCTTGTTACTTGTTGCTCGTTACAATTTATCTTATCACAAAACTATGTGTTACCACTTATTTCAGTACTTGCAGAGAATACCTTGCTGAAAACCGCTTATCATTTCCTTCTACTCCTCGTTGGGTTCGACACTCTTACTTATCGAAAGGACTACGATAGATCCCCTATACTTGTGGGTCATCACCAGTCCATAGATGGATCCCAGGAGCTTGCACACTTTGTTAGCACCTTTAGGATCGACAAAACCTTCTGGTTGCATCATATACAACTCTTTTTAGAGATATCCTTTAAGGAATGCAGTTTTGACATCCATTTGCCATATTTCATAATCGTAAAATGTGGCAATTTCTAACATGATTCGGATGGACTTAAGCATCGCTATGGGTGAGAAAGTCTCATCGTAGTCAACTCCTTCAACTTATCGAAAACCTTTCGCGAGAAGTCAAGCTTAGTAGACAGTAACATTACCATCAGCGTCAGTCTTCTTCTTGAAGATCCATTTATTCTATATGGCTTGCCGATCATCGGGCATGTCCACCAAAGTCCACACTTTGTTCTTATACATGGATCTATCTCAGATTTCATGGCTTCAATCCATCTGTCAGAATCTGGGCTCATCATAGCTTCTTCATAGTTTGTAGGTTCGCCATTGTCTAGTAACATGACTTCCAGAACAGGATTACCGTACCACTCTGGTGCGGAACATGCTCTGTTCGACCTACAAGGTCCAGTAGTAACTTGATCTGAAGTTTCATGATCATCGTCATTAGCTTCCTCTCTAGTTGGTGTAGGCATCACGGGAACAGATTTCTCTGATGTGCTACTTTCCAAATTGAGAGAAGATACAATTACCTTATCAAGTTCTACTTTCCTCCCACTCACTTCTTTCGTGAGAAACTCCTTCTCCAGAAAGGACCCATTCTTAGCAACAAAGATCTTGCCTTTTGGATCTGTGGTAGAAGGTGTACCCAATAGTGTCCTTAGGGTATCCTATGAAGATGCACTTCTCCGATTTAGGTTCGAGCTTATCAAGCTGAAGCCTTTTGACATAAGAGTCGCATCCCCAAACTTTAAGAAACGACAGCTTAGGTTTCTTGCCAAACCATAGTTCATATTGTGTCGTCTCAAAGGATTTAGACGGTGCCCTATTTAATGTGAATGCAGCTGTCTCTAATGCATAACCCCAAAAATGATAGTGGTAAATCAGCAAGAGACATCATAGAACACACCATGTCCAATAAAGTGCGGCTACGACGTTCGGACACACCATTACGTTGTGGTGTTCCAGGTGGAGAGAGTTGTGAAACAATTCCACGTTGTTTTAAATGAAGGCCAAACTCGTAACTCAAATATTCGCCTTTGCGATTAGATTGTAGAAACTTTATTCTCTTTGTTATGATGATTCTTTACTTCACTCTGAAATTCTTTGAACTTTTCAAATGTTTCAAACTTGTGTTTCATTACGTAGATATACCCATATCTGCTCAAATCATCTGTGAAGGTCAGAAAATAACGATACCCGTCGCGTGCCTCAACACTCATTGGACCGCATACATCAGTATGTATTATTTCCAATAAGTCATTAGCTCGCTCCATTCTTTCCAAGAACGGAGTTTTAGTCATCTTGCCCATGAGGCATGGTTCGCAAGTATCAAATGATTCATAATCAAGTGATTCCAAAAGTCCATCTGCATGGAGTTTCTTCATGCGCTTTACACCAAAATGACCTAAACGGCAGTGCCACAAATATGTTGCACTATCATTATCAACTTTGTATCTTTTGGCATCAATATTATGAATATGTGTATTACTACGATCGAGATTCAATAAACCGTTTACATTGGGTGTATGACCATAGAAGGTTTTATTCATGTAAATAGAATAACAATTATTCTCTAATTTAAATGAATAACTATATTGCAATAAACATGATCCAATCATATTCATGCTTAACGCAAACACAAAATAACATTTAGGTCCAACACTAATCCCGAAGGTAGAGTGAGTGTGCCATGGTGATCTTATCAACCTTGGAATCACTTCCAACACACATCGTCACCTCGCCCTTAACTAGTCTCTGTTCATTTTGCAACTCCTATTTCGAGTTAGTAATCTTGGCAGCTGAACCAGTATCAAATACCCAGGGGTTACTATGAACACTAATAAAGTACACATTAATAACATGTATATCAAATATAACTTTGTTCACTTTGCCATCCTTGTTATCCGCCAATTATTTGGGGCAGTTCCCCTTCTAGTAACCATTCCCTTTGAAGTAGAAGCACTCAGTTTCAGGCTTAGGTATAGCTTTTGGCTTCTTAAAGGGAGTGGCAACTTGCTTGCCATTCTTCTTGAAGTTCTCTTTCTTTAACTTTGCCTTTTTTCTTGAAACTAGTGGTCTTGTTAACCATCAACACTTGATGCTCTTTCTTGATTTCTACCTTCGCCAATTTGAGCATTGTGAAGAGCTCGGGAATTGTTTTCGTCATCCCTTGCATATTATAGTTCATCACGAAGTTCTAGTAGCTTGGTGATGGTGACTAGAGAACTCTGTCAATCACTATCTTATTTGGAAGATTAACTCCCACTTGATTCAAGTGATTGTAGTGCCCAGACATTCTGAGTACATGCTCACTGGCTGAGCTATTCTCCTCCATCTTGTAGGCAAAGTATTTATCAAAGGTCTCATACCTCTCGACACGGGCATGAGTCTGCAATACCAATTTCAGTTCTTGGAACATCTCATATGCTCCGTGACGTTTCAAAACATTTTTGAAGTCCCGGATCTAAGCCGTAAAGCATGGTGCACTAAACTATCAAGTAGTCATCATTATGAGCTTGCCAAACGTTCATAACGTCTGTATCTGCTCCTGCAATAGGTATGTCACATAGCGGTGCATAAAGGACATAATTCTTCTGTGCAGCAATGAGGACAATCCTCAGATCACGGACCAAGTCCGCATCATTGCTACTATCATCTTTCAACTATTTTTTCTCTAGGAACATATAAAAAATAAACGGGGAGCTATATCGCGAGCTATTGATCTATGACACAATTTGCAAATAGTATCAGGACTAAGTTCATGATAAATTAAGTTCAGTTAATCAAATTACTTAAGAACTCCCACTTAGATAGACATCCCTCAAGTCATCTAAATGATACATGATCCAAATCAACTAAACGATGTCCGATAATCACGTGAGATGGAGTAGTCATCAATGGTGAACATCTCTATGTTGATCATATCTACTATATGATTCACGTTCGACCTTTTGGTCTCCAGTGTTCCGAGGACATGTATGTGCATGCCAAGCTCATCAAGTTTAACCCAAGTATTCCGCATGTTGATGTCTACTACGCAACCTTCTTCTTGTAGACGTTGTTGGGCCTCCAAGTGCAGAGGTTTGTAGGACAGTAGAAAATTTCACATCCATAGATTCATTGTTATTCTCAATCAAAGTAGACAAAGGCATATCATTAGGATTAGAAGAAACACTCTTAGTAGCAAATAATTTCATAAGTTCATCCATATTTCCACTCAAAACATTAATTTCTTCTATCGCATTCACTTTTTATTAGTAGATCTTTCAGTGTGCCATTGGGAATAATTAACCATAATATTATCTAGAAGTTTAGTAGCATCTCCTAAAGTGATTTCCATAAAAGTGCCTCCATGGCCGAATCTAAAAGATTTCTAGAAGCAAAATTCAATCCGGCATAAATTTTTTGTATAATCATCCACAAATTTAAAACATGAGTAGGGCAATTACGTATCATTAATTTCATTCTCTCCCAAGATTGTGCAACATGTTCATGATCAAGTTGCTTAAAATTCATAATATTGTTCCTAAGAGAGATGATCTTAGCGGGAGGAAAATACTTAGAGATAAAAGCATCTTTGCACTTGTTCCAAGAATCAATACTATTTTTGGGCAAAGACGAAAACCAAGTTTTAGCACGATCTCTAAGCTTAAAAAGGAAATAGCTTCAATTTAACAACATCATTGTCAATATCTTTCTTCTTTGCATATCACACAAATCCACGGTTATTTAAATGAGTAGCGGCATCTTCACTAGGAAGGCCGGCGAATTGATCTTTCATAACAAGATTCAATAAAGCAGCATTGATTTCTCATGATTCAGTATTGGCTAGAGGAGCAATCGGAGTGCTAAGGAAATCATTATTGTTGGTATTGGTAAAGTCACACAATTTGGTATTATCTTGAGCCATAGTGACAAGCAAGCAATTCAACACACGAGCTATCAAAAAAAGGGCACGCTAAAAGAGAGAGGAGTGTGGGAAAGAGAGGGCTAATAAAACGGCAAGGGTGAAGTGGGGGAGAGGAAAACGAGAGGCAAATGGAAAATAATGTAATGCGAGAGATAAGGGATTGTGATGGGTACTTGGTATGTTGACTTTATGAGACTCCCAAGAACGGCGCCAGAAATCCTTCTTGCTATGTCTTGAGCTTGCGTTGGTGTTCCTCGAAGAGGAGAGGATGATGCATTAGAGTAGTGTAAGTATTTCCCTCAGTTTTTGAGAACCAAGGTATCAGTCCAGTAGGAGGCCACGCGCAAGTCCCTCGTACCTACACAAAACAAATAGCTCCTCGCAACCAACACGAATAGGGGTTGTCAATCCCTTCACGGTCACTTACGAGAGTGAGATCTGATAGAGATGATAAATAATATTTTTGGTATTTTTTGGTATAAAGATGCAAAGTAAAATAAAAGGCAAAGTAAAGAGCAAAGCAATAATAAAGCGTAGGAAGATTAATATGATGAAAATAGACCCGGGGGCCATAGATTTCACTAGTGGCTTCTCTCAAGAGCATAGGTATTTTACGGTGGGTGAACGAATTACTGTTGAGCAATTGACAGAATTGAGCATAGTTATGAGAATATCTAGGTATGATCATGTATATAGGCATCACGTCCGAGACAAGTAGACCGACTCCTGCCTGCATCTACTACTATTACTCCACTCATCGACCGCTATCCAGCATGCATCTAGAGTATTAAGTTAATTAAAACAGAGTAACGCCTTAAGGAAGATGACATGATGTAGAGGAATAAATTCATGCAATATGATAAATACCCCATCTTGTTATCCTCGATGGCAACAATACAATACGTGCCTTGCAACCCTTTCTGTCACTGGGTAAGGACACCGCAAGATTGAACCCAAACCTAACACTTCTCCCATTGCAAGAACTACCAATCTAGTTGGCCAAACCAAACGGATAATTCGAAGAGACTTGCAAAGATAACTCAATCATACATAAAAGAATTCAGAAAAGATTCAAATATTGCTCATAGATAATCTTGATCATAAACCCACAATTCATCGGTCTCAACAAATACACCGCAAAAACAAGATTACATCGTATAGATCTCCACGAGAGAGGGGGAGAACATTGTATTGAGATCCAAAAAGAGCGAAGAAGCCATCTAGCTACTAACTATGGACCCGAAGGTCTGAGGTAAACTACTCACACTTCATCGGAGAGGGTATGATGATGATGTAGAAGCCCTCCGTGGTGGAAACCCCTTCCGGCGGAGCTCCGGAACAGGCCCCAAGATGGGATCTCGTGGATACAAAAAGTTGCGGCGGTGGAATTTGGTTTTTGGCTCCGTATCTGATCCGTTGGGGGTATGTAGGTATATATAGGAGGAAGGAGTACGTCGGTGGAGCTTCGAGGGGCCCACGAGGCAGGGGGCGCGCCCTACGGGGGCGCCCACCTCGTGGCCGCCTCGTGGCTTTCTTGACGGAGGGTCCAAGTCTCCTGGGTCTTATCCGATGAGAAAATCACGTTCCCGAAGATTTCATTCCGTTTGGACTCCGTTTGATATTCCGTTTCTTCGAAACACTAAAATAGGAAAAAAAACAGCAATTCTGGGCTGGGCCTCCGGTTAATAGGTTAGTCCCAAAAGTAATATAAAATTGCAAAATAAAGCCCAATATAGTACAAAACAATAGATAATATAGCATGGAGCAATCAAAAATTATAGATACGTTGGAGACGGATCATTCCTCTGACAAAATTATTGTGAATCTGATCCTTGAGATGTACTGCCATATACTACCAACTCATCATATAATCTCTAAGAACGGTGCATACTGTGGTACTGACGCGGACTGGGTGGCTTACGAGGGAAGCCATCCGAGTAGCTTGCTGAGGAAGACTCTTATACTCTTCTCGAGGCTTTTGTGTGGGTAGCGTGCAGAAGAAATCTTGATAACTTACACACGAAGCTTGGTCGGATTATTGTGTTGGAGAAACTTGAGTTCCGTACTTGAGAAGCTTCTCCTCGGGTTTGCTTGTTGAGAAAAATTCATTTCCGTCTGTCAGAAGATTTTATCGAGGTATCTTGTAGAGAAAGACCGGGTACCGTGGGCCGGAAATTGTTCACATATCATGGTGAGGAAAAATTTGAGGAGCCTTGCCTCATAAATTTCTTCCGATAGCGTGTGGAATAATGCTGGGTTTCTTATGTCCAAAACTTCATACTGATATACAGACTGAAATCCATGCACACTTCCATAATATTTTGTGGCTGATTATTTGCATGAGAAAATTTGTTTGACTGTCTTCCTTGAGCATATCACATCCCGACCTTCTGTTGGAGTATAACATATTTCAAGTACCATTTATTGCTGAGCCAAAACTTTTCCTATGATCCATACCTTTGACTGAAAAATATACCATTGATCTTGCATCTGACTTGTCTTTCTGCTGGCTGGATCATTACTGCTGTAGAATTGATGCGGATAATCAATCCAAGACACAATTGGCATTCTGAGCAGATATTCCTTTTATCATGCGATTGACTGAGAAGGCCATAATGTTTAGCTGAGCTTCTTCCAAATATTTGAAATACTTATTACTTCTTTGAGTTCGGTGTCAGTTGATGATCAACTCTTTATAGGGGAAATATAATGTAACACCGGGGCCCAAAAAGAAAGAAGCAAAAGAAAACTCAACTAAATAAAAACACACAACAACAATCAATTCACACAATCAATATCACACATTACTGCTAGTCACACAATATGCATGCCTACTTAATCACACAAATCTCACGGAATCTCCGGCTCTACAATCTAGCATGATGTGACGTTGTGCACGAGTACGAATAAATGTGTGGAAGAATTGGTGTAAACAGTGCTACACCAAGTGCTAGCTTAGCCAGGTACCAACCTGGACTAGCTCGGAGGTGAGGACGCACTCGGTACTCATGTAGCAGGACACGAAGGTGGCAACCACATTATTATCAAGCAGACGGAAAAAGATCCGTACTCGTCCAAGAAATAGGATAGCAGGGAAAACTGAGGCTGCTGGCACTGCCCTTTCTTGGTAACTACGATCATTAGGGGTTGCCAAAATGACAAGAAAAAGGACGATCCGTGATAGAAGCATGTCTACCACCAAAACAAAAGGTGGGGCTGCAGGAAATAATTCGGCGCGATACTTGAGCACCATTTTTGCAAACAGTGTTAGGATCACTTGGCATCACTCTGCTGGGACAGAAATGACGCCAAACACCACAGAATGAGCAAGAAAAGAAAACTGGAGAAATGCAAAGGCTGAGCTATAGTGGATCCAAACCGATGCCATCTACACTCACCAGATTAAACTGTTAGTGAAAATACTAAGACTATATGCATGATATGCAACAACCAAATGCGACAAACAAGACCACCTCTAAACTACCAATTTCTACCGGTTTCTACAGCTCGCGCTGACTAGGGCGTCCTACAGCCAGACCTGCTCTGATACCAAGCATGTGGCACCCCGGCTCAGAGAAACCGGAACGCCCCGTATTCCAGCCCAGAGATCGAGGAGAAGTCTCTGGAATACGACACTGCTAGGCATAGAACAAATCAGCTCTTATTACAAGAATAATAATACAAGGGTCTGATGTTACAAAGAAGCACATCAGCATGGCGACATTACGCCTGCGATACTACACTTGCTCTATGCTAGCAACGAAACAACTCGTAGCAGCGGAATACTTCTAGAAGCGGAACAACGACGAAGGTGGTGAACTCCACTCTACAGGAACTCTGGCTGGGACACGATCTACCTCGCACGCACGGCAACCATCGACAATCAATCAAGCAATCAAGGCATCACCTGCAATCTGGCATGACACGCAAGGTTAGTACATTGAATGTACTTGCAAGCTCACAACAACCATAAACATCAGGGCAAGACAATAACATAGCATTTAATAGGTTAATTAAATTAACAACTATTATGATGAAACAACTACTAAGCCTGGTATGAAACTGATACAATACTAGTAAATCACCATCTCAGATCTCCATAACCATATCTCTCTTGGCTAACCGGCCAAGCAATATACCATCTCGATCACCTCGTGATCAAATCCAAACAGTGATTGTTCCGGCGATCACAACCACGACCAACACTTGGTCTCAAACGTGATCCTTCCGGCGATCACTACCATGACCAACACTTGGTCTCAAACATCATCATCAACATCCTGCCAATCTGTACTACTCAACATATCAACATATCCACATATAAATCACCTATAAGCCATTCCGTCATGTGAGTGTTGATCGAACGGTGGGACCTAATATGAACCCATGCCCATGACCGAGGACGCGGCTATCGATAGTTTAAACAAATACTCTCTGCAGAGGTAGCGCACTTTACCCACACAACCGTACCCATGGCCTCGTACTCCCATTCGGGTGGACCAACGGTGTTCCGACAAAACCGATCTACTGCCATGACACTCTCCCGGCCACTCCGACCAACACCCCTTCTGTGTTTAGTCCTAGGTGGCCCCGTGTCTACCAAAGACACAACGACACCCGTCGTGGACAAAACATAAACGTCCCAACAGGGACAAAAAGTCGCCTAACAACTATGGGCACACAAGGTTATGTCTGCTTACCGGGCCAGGGTACGCACGCCCATAACCTTCCCTCGTTGGAGGCACCGGAAGGCAAATGTAGTTGCACTGGAAGAGCCCGGTTCGGTGGCACCTGACCAACTTAATGACGTAATTTATCCCCAAAAATATAACTGTGGTAACTGATACTCCAATATCAACTATCAAACTATAAGCCAAGTCATAGCAATATCCAACAAATAATCCAAGCAAAATATCATCATCTCAAAATATTCCAAGGGTAGCACAACACTGCTGTTATGATGAATCCGAAAACATTAATCCTACTACTCCAATAACAAGAATAAAGCTATTCGGCTAAGATCCACATGTAAACATCATCTCCGAAAATAATACTCCAAGCAACAGAACATCAAATAGCATCATGAAAATAATCATACTAAGCACTAATAATCCGAAGGCAGCATGATATCCAAAGTAATACTTCAAAATAATACCAGATACCATCATGAAAAAATAATCATAATAGCCACTAAGAATCCAAAGGCAAATTTCATCCACATAATCATCAAAATATTAATCCTAGAACTCCAAGCAACATCATGGCAATATCACGATCAAAACAATACTCCGGGAAATGCCATGAACTAGTCATACATAGCTGATGCAACATTTTAAACAAGTTCAAATGAATAAACCAAGTCACTACATTGCAATCATGCAAATGGAGAGTGTGGCTTGCCTGGGGTGGAAGGATACACCGGGAGAGAGTGCGAGAGGCTCGCGAAAAGAATCGCCGGAAAACGTTCATTCTCGGAGGGGGCTGATTAAGTGCAAGGGCAAAATGGTCATTTTCAGAATGTCAAAACATGGTGAAAATGATACGAACAGAACGGGCTCGACGAAATGAAGAAGTGGGCTTTGGAATCACCTGCTTTGGAGTTGGGAGTAAAAAGTTATAGCTGTTTTTCTGCCAGGGACCTCTTTGTAATAAAAATCATCACAAACATGCTCTTAATAGAAAAACAGAACGTGCACTCGGAGAAATACGCTTTCGGTGGATGAAAGCGTACATGGAAAAAGCCGTGTCCAGTTATCCACGCCAGTAGGGGGCGGGGGCGACCTCTGGGTCGCTGACTGGCGGGTCCCATGAGCTGTGGGGCCCATCACTTATCCAGCTGGGCACGCAGGGTCAACGCCCACCCGCCGACAGGTGGGGCCGAGGGCCCACTGGCCAGCTGGGTCAACTCCCTCCTCTCTCTCCTCCCGCTCCTTCTCTTCTTCCCTGATGCGGCGCAGAACAGAGGGAGGGGCGCCGGCACCGGCGCTGGCCTCGCAGCTCCGGCTAACTCCGGCCAAGGGGAGGCCACTCGCGACCGCAGCGCAACCCATCACATCCATCCAGGGGAAAACAAGCCACGGGGAGGAGTGGAGAGGCGGTGACGGTTGGATGAAGAAAGAGGCAGTGGCGACGGCGATCCTCGGGGTACGCGGCCAGGGTGGCTTTGGCGGTGGGGCGAGGACACGGGGAGGACCGCTGGGGTCTGGGTGGAGCTATGGTGAGGTCAGGAGGGAGGGGGAGGGCTATTTTGGCTCGGATTTAAGCGGGCACCGACGGCGGCCATGGCGGGGAGGGGAGGGCAGGAGAGCTCCTCGAGCTCAAACGAGGGGCTGGGGAGGCGTAGTGGAGCGAGGGGAAGCTGGTGAGGTGCTCGGGAGGGCTCGGGGATGGCCTATATATAGGCGGGCGAGAGAGATGGGCTCGGGTGCCGCCGGGCACGTCCGGCCGAGGCTCTGGCGACGGCCAGCGAGCATGGGAGGACGCGGGAACACGACGAGCTATTGATGCAGGGATCATGGAGAGGTAGACGACGCCGGGGAGCAGAGGAAGAAGCCGAGTACCATTAAAACTGCATTCGGCGGCGAGCGTTGGTGGGCGTCGGTGAGGGGTTTTACTGAGAGGGAGAGAGGTCCAGTATGACGGCAACGACGCAGTAAAACTCTTGGACATGCTCACGCGCGCGAAGCCGACGAGAGGAGGAGCTGCCGACGCACAAACGGCCACTGGACGCGGCCATTGCCCATAGAGCGCGTGCACTGTGGTGCCATTAACGCGGTCACTGCGTGCACTGGCAGGTAGCGAGGGAGAGGGGCTTGACCATGTTGTCTAGTGGGTAGTTCATCCAAGGTAGGTCTCAACCGTGGTGGTAGCTTGGTTAAAAGTGATCTGGTTAAACGGTAAGCAGTCTCTGAAGTTTACCACAGTAAACTTGGGTGACCACTAGTGATCACCAGGAAGGGTTTTGGGTCCAATGGAGTTGTCTGCAAGGTTGAGGTAAAGAAGGACTTTCGTCCTGGTAACTTGGAGAAGATTTGGATCAAGATAAATCATAGTTGCTTTGCAACTGCCAAATCTGGTCCAGAAATGAGATTTGGATGATGCACTCAAATGGTGTGGCCACTTGAGCTCAAATTTGGCAAGGCTTCAAGATTTGATCATATAAAGATGTTGTATAAGTTTCATACCAATTGGATTCACCAAAATGGTCTTGCTTCACAAACATCCTTGCTGACCAGAAACTTGCAAAAATTCTAGAGGAATAATGGCTTGATGAACCATGCCCAACATGGGTACAGGAAGGTTATATGGATAATAGAAGGCCTAGAAAAATTGGCAGCCATAATGGACAAGATAAAATATACTTTCTTCACAAACTGAAATTTTGGGCAGAATCAAAGAATTGGAGATGAGCTCACATAGAGGCATTACATGAGCTCTAGTTTGGTGGAGGGCTATGATATGATGATATGAGGGATCATGCAAAATGGCAACTCATTTGGATATGCCTAACTTGCACCTCCTTCACAAAGCTTCTTTCTGGATAGAAACTTTGGAAAATCATAATTAAATAATTAGTAGGCAAATGAGGTTGCATTTTGGCATGTGGCAATGATATGGACAGGAGAAGGTGTCCAAGGAGTTTGAGGTCAATTGGGAAAAGGAAAATAGCACTTGCTTCACAATGTGCCATTTAGGGCAGAATAGGAAATGAATTATTTGAGCAAGATGATAAACATGACAAATGAAATATTTTGCCATATTTGAGAAAGATATGACCCAAACAATTTATGAAATTTTTTTGGGAATTTTAGGAGTGATGGAAATAAAGGTTGCTTCACAACCTAGGGCAGACATGATTATTCCTTTAATAGAAAAAGGAATATTCCCTAGAAAAAGATTTTAGGGTTTGGTCAAGCAGTGAAGTGACATGATCTTGGCAGGGTTTTGATAAAGATGAGCCACTTGGGAAGGAAAAAGAGGATGATTTCCCAGGTGACAAGGCCACAGAACCACTCCAAAAGAAAAACAAAGCAAAAACCCGTAAATCAAAAAGAAAAAGAAAAGGGCCAAAACACAGGCTGTTACATTCGAGGGCGAAGAGCATCGCCAGATGGCGGAGCGCGTCTAGCGACTCCTCGACACGGCTGCTAAGCAGCACGAGGCCGGCTGCCGCACTGAGGCGCCCAACCGGCAAAATGACGATCCGCCTCCCCGTCGAGACCAATGCGCGACATCCCGGACGCCGACTGGTGGCGTCCGCGGAAGAAGAGACAAGGAGCCGGCTGCCAGCCACAGCCGGACTCGCTTCACCATCGAGCGCGACCAAGACGGCCACCCAAGAGCAGTGGAACGACGGGATGACCGTCCGCCTCCTCCCCCTCGCAGGGAAAGGCGCGTCTCCCCGCCGCCTGTTGAGCACCCGACACTCGGCGACCACCTTGGCCGCCGAGAAGGAGTCGGAGAGAATGACGCCCGCCACCGGATCGACCGCCTCAACCGATCCCTGGCACTAGAAGAAGATCATGAGCTCGGTCCGCCCTGTTTTGGCCCCCGCATTCGAGATGAGCCCTTACCCAAAGGGTTCACGCTCCCGAGAGACACGCCCAAATACACCGGCTCCGTGAAGCCGGAGGACTGGCTGGTCGACTACTCCACAGCCGTCAGCATCGCGAACGGCAACAAGCGCATTATCGTGAAGTACGTTCCGCTCATGATCCAGGGCACGGCCCGGATATGGCTGAACAGCCTGAAGCCCCGCAGCATCAACAGCTAGGTCGATTTCACCGAAGCCTTCATCCGCAAATTCACCGGCACGTACACGCGGCCGCCCAAGCCCCGCCAGCTCTCCTTGTGTGTCCAAGGCCCCAACGAGTCGACTCGCAACTACCTCACACGCTGGGCCGAGCTCTGCAACTCTTGTGAAGGTGTGCACGAGGTGCAGGCCATCGAGTACTTCACCGCCGGGTACCGAGAGGGCACCCTCCTCAAGCACAAGCTTCTCTGCAATGAGCCGGCGACCCTTGACGAGCTGCTGAGCATAGCAGATAAATAAGCCATGGCCGACTCCTCCATGAACGCGGAGATCCAAGTTGATGCATCTGGCAAAGTAGCTCCTCCGGCTCTCGGGCCCCGGCTGGTGACACCAGCCGGCGTCAGCAGCCCAACGACAACAAACGCAAGGCCACGCAGCTAGCTTTTACAAGCCAGTAGGTGGCGACAGTCGAAGACCAGCAGCCAGAAGGACAGCCTCCATCCAAGCGTCAGAAGGGCGGCAAGACCAATTGGCTGCCCGCTTTCTCGTATGAGCAGACTCTTGATGCACCCTGCAAATTTCACAGTGGCGCGAAGCCGTCCAACCACACCACTCGGAAGTGCCATTGGCTCACCAAGATCGCCAAGGGGGAAGGCCTTCTGCCTCCTCCGCCTGTTGGGCATCCGCCTCCTCCTCCACCCCAGCAGCCGGCAGTTCGACCGGTCTTAGACATACAAGACGAGTATCCCGAAGAGCACGGAGCTTATGTCGTGTTCACCAGCGTGGCCGGTGATAAGCACAGTAGACAGCAACAACAGCAAGAAGTAAATGCAGTGGCATCAGAGACTCCCGAGTTCATGCACTGGTCCGAGAATCCCATCAGCTGGAGCAGAGCCGACCACCCGGAAGTAATGCCCAATCCCGGCTCCTATGCCCTGGTTCTTGATGCCACTTTTGCCACAGAGAGGCGAGCTGCTCATTTTTCCCGAGTTCTGATAGATGGTGGTACAAGGATACCATGGAGAAGTTAGGAATCAAACAAAGGCAGCTTCAGCCCAGCCGGACTGTATTCCATGGCATAGTTCCTGGCCTTTCCTGCTCACCAATCGGCAAGATCCAGATAGACGTCCTCTTTGGAGGCAAAGATCACTTCCGCCGAGAGCCGGTCTGGTTTGAGGTGGTGGACCTTGAGAGCCCATACCATGCACTACTTGGCCGACCTACTCTGGCCCAGTAAATGGCGGTCCCCCACTATGCTTACCTCAAGATGAAGATGCCGAGTTCCAAGGGAATTCTGACCATAGCAGGGGATCACAAGAAGTCGTCCGCCTGCGCAGTCAAACGGCCAAGTGGAGCGAGCAAACGGCCTTATTTTGTCCGGCATCAATCCCCGACTGGTCGAGCCTCTGGAGTGTTTGGCCGGCTGCTGGCTCGACAAGCTGCCGGCCGTCCTCTGGAGTCTGCGCACAACCGCGAACAATTCAACCGGCTTCACTCCTTTCTTCCTCGTCTATGGTGCCGAAGTCGTCATCCCAACGGACATAGAATTCGACTCCCCTCGAGTCACCATGTACACCGAAGAGGAGGCAAAAGAAGCATGACAAGACGGCATCGATTTGCTGGAAGAGGGTCGGCTGTTGGCACTTAGCCGGTCCACCATCTACCAGCAGAGCCTGCGCCGATACTACAACCAGAAGGTCAAGCCAACATCCTTCTAAGAGGGAGACCTTGTGCTCCGACTGATCCAGCGAACAGCCGGCCAGCTCAAGCTCTCAGCGCCTTGGGAAGGCCCCTTCATCATCAGCAAGGTGTTGGGAAACGACTCCTACTACCTGATCTACGCTCAGAAGCCCCGAGCGCGCAAGAGGGACGACTCCGGCAAGGAGACGGAGCGCCCATGGAATGCAAATATCCTCCGAAGATTTTACAGTTGATGCAGTATGTACCATGCTACCTTTTGTATTAAAGTATGAAGACTCCGGGGCCCCCGAGAAGAGCCCGGGGACTGCCCTCTTTTATCTATATGATAAGAATTATTCCCATGAATGTGTTATTTCATTTATGACGCCTGGCACCGGGTCCGATTAGTCGGCCCGGGGACTAGCCGCCTTGCACTATGTAATGCTTCCTGCAGCCGGACAAGTAAAGTGTTAGCACTTAAGCCTTCTCCTGCCGGAAGCCACAGCTCGCAGAGCAACTGTCTGGTGGGCAGGAGTAAGGCAGAAAGGGTGCCCACATGAAAATTGGCTAAGGACCGAAAGCATGTGCATAGTTCAAGCCGGCTTCCCGCCTCTACGACCGACTGTTGAGCAACCGGCCAGCCGGCTTCTCCTTAACTTGCTAAAACATTCTAATTGGCTAAGTACTTGCCTTCCCGAAGGTAGCTAAGTACTTGACCCAGCCACAGTCCGCAGAGCGGCTGTTCGGCTGGCAAGATGGCAACTAAGGGAGGGCGGCAAAGGAAAAAATGCCAAGGAACAGAAGGCAGGAAAAGATAGGACCGGCAAAAATATTTACACATCAAAGGCCCTTGGCCAGCATTCAATAGAAGTTTAAAATACACCCCGCGGGTGGAATTGTGCAAAGTTAACAAGTTCGTAGAGACTGATAAGCAGGTAAAACAAAAGATAAATTGGTAGCCTAAGGAGCAGCAGACAGGTTAGGTGGATAGGAGGAGTCGGTGGCGCCCGTTGGTGGAGCGGCCGGCTGGTCAGTCCCCGCTTGGTCGCCTCCAGTGGCAGCCAGCTCGCCCGGGCGTGGCTCGTTGCTGGAGGCGCGGTCGAGCTGAGGTTGGTCGTCCGCTCCGACCTCTAGCACCTCCTCTTCGCCTTCCTCCTCCTCGTTGTCTTCTTCCTCGCCGCTGGATTCGATCACCTCAGCCGAGTCCTCGCCGTCCTCCGGGTTTAGCCCGAACCATTCTGGTGGTGCCTCGGCATCGTTCTCGCCCCGCTCCGGGATGAAGATGCTGGTGTCGGTGTACTCTGCGATTGCCGCCGCGCGCTTGACAAGGTCATCCTCTACGGCCACCAGCTCCTCCTGGGCCTCCTGCCGAAACGTGGTCAACTGGGCTAGATTTAGCCGAGGGTACCACGCCTTGACAAACTCCAAGGCCCGGCGCGCTCCAGCTCGGGACGAGGAGCCCTTCCAGGCCTCAAGACGGACGGCCGCCACCTCCAGCCAGTCGGCGGTCCGATTGGGAGTGAGCGGTGCCGGCATGTCCGGCCACAGGGCAACGATCGCCTGGGCGCCGACATGCTGAAGACGGCGCAACATCCGGTGAGCCGGCCGAAGACGGGCCTCGATGCTCAGGAGCTGCTCGCTAAGGGTTCGGGGGGCATTGGCAGCAATCTGCGCACCTTCCGCCCTCTGTCCTTCGCGATCAGCTTCAATGGCCTAATTGGCAGCGTCAGAATGACCATGGAAGAAGTCTGCCAAAACAGAAAGCAAACAGCCAAAGTTAGAGACGAGAGGCCGGCTCGACCAGAAGCCGGCAACTCAAAGAAGAAAAAAGAGGGAAGCTCGCCATCAACTATGTCTTCAATCTAGTGAAAGCCGGAAGTCAGCATCGCCTCCTTGTCAATCCAGGCGGAGCGTTCGGTCGCAAACTCAGCAAGGAGGCTGGTCTCCTTGTCCTCCGCCTCCTTCTGGACCTTCTTGAGAAGCTCCGCCTGCTCCGCCAGTTGCGTGACCAGCCGGTCACGCTCTTCAGCCACCTTGCCGCACTCCACCTCCTTGGCATGCAGCGCAGTATTGGTTTCGCCCAGCTGCTGCTGCAGGGTGGCGTTGGCCTCTGCGAGAGCAAAAAAGGAAAAAGGTGTCAGTAACCAACAGAGAAGAAGCACAGTTGCTGGGGAGATCCGGCCCGACTGCTTAGCAGTCGGCCCGAATCTCGGGGACTACAGCCCGCGGGTGCGCCAGCGCGCCCCCGCGGAGAAAGAAGTCGTCAATATCAACCCAAAGAAGATCAGTCGCCAGGAAGATCCGGCCCGACTGCTCAGCAGTCGGCCTGAATCTCGGGGACTACAGCCTGCGGGCGCGCCAACACGCCCCCACAGAGAGATATGAAGACTTACTCCGGCTCTCCGACAAGTCGACGACACGTTGATCCAACTCCTGGACTTTGGAGTTGAAGGCGGCCGCACAGAGGTTATGATAATCCTGCAGCAAATACATTAGCATTCGGACCTTGCCAATTAAAGTTCCGAGCTACCTGCTCAGCAGCCGGCTCGAAACTCGGGGACTAAATCAGTGGGTGTGCTGACGCGCCCCCACGAAGCAATACAAGAATTAAAAACGAAGAAGCAAGAAGCGTACCCGGATGGCCTCTCGCGATTCCAGGAACGCCTTGTTGCAGTGCTTGAGAGCATCGGCCTCGGTGCGGAGTTTGGCTTGAACGTCTAGGATCGCCTTGTTTAGAGGGCCCGTCCCACCTCCCCGCCCCCACCCAGTGGGCGCGACGCTGGTCGCCTCGGTGTCCGGGATCGAGGAGCTTGCGGCGCCAGTCTCCAGCGGGCGTGGCACCGAGGCCGCCTTTGCAAGCCGGCGACGCGTCAGGGTACGGACCTCAGGAGTTGGGTCCGTCGCCATCTCCTCTCCAGCTGGTGGCGCCGGTGGATCAGCCGGCTGCTTGTCCGGCGCTTCCTCAGAAAGTGGTGGCCGGGGCACGATTACGTCCGGCATGGCGACATCGCCGTTGTCCCTCTCCATGACAGGGTGCTCGCCGATGGCTTCCCCAGTCTGCGCCACGAACTCCTGTGGTGGTGGTGCGGAGTTCAGGGGAGTGATGAATATCGCCGAATGGCGGCGCGCGGCTTCTTCAGCCTCCTTCTTCGCTGCGATGGCTGCCTCGGCTTCCGCCAGCTTCTTCAGGGCAGCAGCATCCGCCCTTTCCGGTTCCGCCTTCTCCAGGCGGGAGGCCTCCTGCTCCTCGCGTGCCTCCTGCGCGTTTTGCTCCGTTGCCTCCCGGAGGTCGGCGGCCGGGTCGATTCACCGGATAGTGGCAGAAGTCTCCGCCGACCCAATGATGGAGGCGGCGGTCGACTTCTCAAGAGAGAGTGGGGCCCTAAGTCAAGAAGATAAAGCGAAAGAAACTCAGAAAGAATCAACAAGAAAAAATGAAGGCGCGAGAGGAAGGCAGTACTTACGCGGAAACCAGCTGCGGCTCCTTCACCGCCTTGCGGAAGCGGATGGCCTTCGCGGCCGCTTCATCCCGCTTAGTTGCCACCGCCGAGCCCTTGGGTTTCTTCGGCCGGCTGCCGAACAGGCTCGGGGCGGCCCTGCGCTTGTGCGCACCACCTCGGGCTGCCGGCGCGGCAGACGAGCTCACGCCCTATTGGTCGGACCGCAGCTGGCGGCGCGGGACGACTTCCCCCGCATCGTCGTCGGGCCAGTCCTCGAGGCCGGCCCCATGCCCTGAGCCGCCTGCTTCGCTGCCTTCTCCCTCGGCGTCGTCCTCCAAGGTAGCCGCCCCCAAGTCGGGGTCATCCACGTCGCTCTTCGCTCGGTCGGGGAGGAATTGATGAACCGGCCCCGCGGCGCCGGCGGACGGCTGGAGGAGGGGGCTCTGTTCAAATGCCGATTGGTCAGGTTGGACAGGCAGAACTCAGCAACAAAAAAGATAGAGAAAAAGAAAGATAACTCACCATAGGCGGGGGGTCGGCGCGTGAATACGGCTCCTTGCCGAACCACCACTCTTCCGTGAGCTCGCAGTTCGCAAGGTAGTTCACCATATGAGCTACCTCTGCATGAGGCATCTCCTTGGTGCATAGCCGGATTGGGTCCCGATGCCCGCTCATCTGACAGATCATGTGAGGGCGGCCCTGGAGCGGGAGCACCCGGCGCGCCACGAAGGCGGACAGCAAGTCGGGCCCGGTCAGGCCCTCCGACTGTGTCAACACTCGGAGCCGCGCGATTGCGGCAGCCCCAGAAGGCGACAGCGTCCTGGCCCGGTACGACCAGTTGGGCCGCCTCCCAGCCGGCGGGCTGGCTACGTAAGCCGGCAAGTTAACCCAGTCGCCCTTCGAGAAGACGCTCTTCACGTAGAAGTGCGACCACTGCCACATCTTCACCGACTTGATCAGCATGATGGGAGGAAACGGATTTTCGGCCGCTGGCCTCCGCACCGCAATGAAGGCGCCTCATTGAGCCGGCACGCCTGCGACGAGGGTGCCGAGCTTGGTGTAGAATAACTCCCCTCAAAGCTCGATGGTGGGGAGGACGCCGAGGAAGCCTTCGCACAGAGTGACGAAGGCGGACAGCAGCACCACCGTGTTCGGGATGAGGTGGTGCGGCTGAAGATTATAGAACTCGAGGAAGGACCAGAAGAAGCTGCTCGCCGGCAGGCCGAGGCCGTGCAGGCAGTGCGAGCGGAAGACGACCCGCTCGCCCTCCTCCGGAGCCGGCGAGATCTCCCTCTCCGGCGCGAGGCGGACCTTCACGTAGTCTTTGCCGGGCAGCCGCCGCGTCTGGCGGAGGAAGTCGATGTGGTCTTCATGGACTTCGGAGCCGTCCCATGCTCCGGTGCGTGCCATGGGGGGCGTGAGGTTGAAAGACGAGCTCATCGGAGACGAGCAGCGGCAGCGCCCCGGCGTGACTTGGAGGTGCTGTGGCGAAAGAAAGAAGAAGGAGGCAAGAATGGGGTGGAGAGGCGAGCGTGCTCCACCGCTCCCTCTCCTCCCCCTACTTATAGGCCTACGGGCTGCGAAGCCGAGGGGCGATCATGGGATTTACTGCGCCCACGACCCCACGCCCCACATTATTTATCGCGAAAGTTATCGCGCCAAGCAGAATTCCATGGGGAAACTCAACCGCCCACCTCGGCCGCAGCGGATCCGCTCGCGTGCCGAGGCCCGGTAGTGGCGGGCCCCGCCCGTAGGCGCATCCCATCACGCGCGTTGGCTGGTAGACCGGCCCGGCCACTCGACGACACGTGGCATGCCCACGACGGTCGGCGACCTGGAAGCTTAGCAAGCACGCCACCTGGTTCCCGTTGTCGCATTCAAAGTTTTGGATAAGTCAGGCTGGACGAGGCCGACTCCTGCCAGGCGGCTCGGCAGAAGTCGGACGAAGCTCCACCTCAAGCGCTCGGAGAAGGAAACTGTTGAGGCTCCTCGGCTGCTCAGCCGCAGCACCTCACCAGCTACGGGGACTACTGTCGGAGTAATGGGCCACGGGTAGGCTAACCCGAGTCCCTGAACCTTCCAAGACATCGGGGCTGGTTGCGCCCCTCAAGGCATCAAGACGAAGTGCCGCCTTCTGGTGGCCGGCTGGAGGAATAGTCGGCTGCCCGTAGACGGCCGAGTTCCAGAAGCCGGCATCAATACAATCCGACTCCTAGTGGGCCGCTTCCAGAGAAGCCGGCCCCTAGCAGTCGGCCCGTGGCGCCCACAAAGTCTGCACCCTCATCAAGAAAGACAAGATAGGGAATGGCTACAGTGTAGCCCATCCCTCCCAAATCCAGGGATGGGCGTGGCCACAGTGCACCGTACAGGCGGAGATCTCCACCCGGCACGACACTGTTGCCACTCAGCCCCTAACGTCACCACAGGCAGGTGGAGCCCTGCTCCCACGATGGCCTGTCGGTACGGCCTGCAGGCGTTGGGCCCTACCAGGCGGCGGGGGGCCGGAAGGCGTCGGAGGCCAGACCAATCAAACCTGAGGAAGGCCGGCTTCCAGCAGGCGGCCTATTCCTCCCTCGGGGCCAGTGCGACATTAACCAGATGAGATGCTGAGTGGCTACAGTGATCTCCCACCAGGCAGCGGGACTGTAGCCACGCTCCCCTGACCAAGCCTGCGTCATTAGCGTCACGGCTATAGTGATCAGCAGCCGACAAGACCCGCGAGCAGCAGAGGCGGCCTATCGGCTCCGTACCAGACCAGGCGGCGGGCCCCAGCAGCCGCCGGAGAAGCCGGCGACCAGAGAGACTGACAACTAGGTCCTACACCCGGCCAGATTACCATTGTACCCCTGGGGGTAGGCATATATAAACCCCCCAGGGCACCCACGCAAAGGGTTGGAACCTGTTAGAAATAGACCAGCACCTAGGGGAGAGGAGAGCAAGCCTTGCCTTCTTCTACCTCTAGCATACAGCTCGAGGAGCATCATTGTACTCACTAGTGCCTTAGTGATCATGCGGAGACCCCGCAGAGCAGGACTAGGGGTGTTATCTCCCAGGAGAGCCCCAAACCTGGGTAAAGTGCACCGGCGTTCGTGTCTACGCCTCATCCCGCTTCCAGACACCGGCGACGTTCTACTCGCTCCCACCATGATAAGCCATCCTTTGGCATATGTCGCACCCAACCCCCGACATTAGAAATCATAGAAGACTATATGATGGTTGAGTATGTGGGGCTCTTACTTAGACTCTGTTGAATAAGTTGAATTGCAATTGCTTGGTGACTGGGAACATAGGTTGTTGAGTTTCAAGAGAATTCATTGTTTGAACCTTAACATGTGAATTGGTTGCGACTTTAACATGAGAAGTTTTATGAGAAAGAGTTGCTGGTATGATGCTATGAAAAGTGATTGAAATTATCATTGATCAAACTCATGCACTTTGCTAGCATTCACACTTCATAAATTATTTCTTTTATCATTTACCTACTCAAGGACGAGTAGGAATTAAGCTTGGGGATGCTGATATGTCTCCAACGTATCTATAATTTATGAATTATTCATGCCATGTTTACAAAAAAATTATATGGTTTTGGTATGATTTGCATGGAACTAACCCGAACTGACGATGTTTTCACCAAAACTACCGTGGTGTTGTTTTTTGTGCAGAAATGAAAGTTCTCCAAATGAGCTGAAACTTTTTGACAATTTTTTTGGAACAAAAGAGACCCCTGAAAAGCTTCGTGGGAGGGCTAGAATAGCCACGAGAACAGCACAACCAACCAGGGCATGCCTGGTGGGCCCGGCTCGCCCTGGTGGGTTGTGCTCACCTCGACGCCCATATTCGTGTGAAATCGATGCCAAAAAATCCTATAAATAGATAAACCATCATAAATAACCCTAGATAGGAAGTTCCGCCGCTGCAAGCCTCTGCAGCCACCAAAAACCAATCGGGAGCCCGTTAGGCACCTCACGGAGGGAGATCATCACCGCCATCTTCATCATCCCAAATGACCACCATGATGAGGAGGGAGTAGTGCACCCTCGGGGCTGAGGGTTTGTACGAGTAGCTATGTGTTTAATCTCTCTCTCTCTCTCTCTCATGTTCTTGAGATGTCACGATCTTGATGTATCGTGGGCTTTGTTAATATAGTCGGATCATATGGTGTTTTCCCCTCTCTATCTTGTTGTGATGAATTGATTTTTCCCTTTGAGATTTCGTCTTATCGGATTGAATAATTTTATGGATTTGAGAGCACTTGATTTATGTCTTGCATATGAATACTCGTGGTGACAATGGGGTATCACATTGATTCACTTGATATATGTTTTTGCACCCAACTCGTGGATTCCCGATGTGACATTGGGGTAATCTACGCATAGGGGTTGATGCACGTTCTTGTCTTTGTTTCTCCGGTAGAAATCTTGGGGCACTCTTTGAGGTGCTTTGTGTTGGATTGAGTATTATAAATCTGAAATTATTTGGTGTTATTTTGGTACGAACTCTTGGATAGATCAATCGGAAAGAATAGCTTCGAGGTGGTTTCGTACCCTACAAACAATTTCTTCTTATGTTCTCCGCTAGATAGGAACTTTGGAGTGATTCTTCATCGCACGTGAGGGATGCTTATATGATCCAATTATGTTAGCATTGTTGAGAGATTGCACTAGTGAAAGTACGGACCCTAGGCCTCATTTTCAAGCATTGCAATACTGTTTGTGCTCTGTTTTATCAATTGTTACCTTGCTGTTTTTTATTGTTCCTATTACAAAAATCAATATCTACAATCATTACTACACTTTTATCACCATGTCTTCGCCAAACTAGTGCACCTATACAATTTGTCATTGTATTGGGTGTGTTGGGTACTCAAGAGACTTTTTGTTATTTGGTTGCAGGGTCATTTGAGAGAGACCATCTTCATCCCACGCCTCCCATGGATTGATAAACCTTAGGTCATCCACTTGAGGGAAAATTGCTACTGTCCTACAAAACTCTGCGCTTGGAAGCCCAACACGTGTCTACAAGAATAAAGTTGCGTAGTAGACATCAGTAGTCCATTAAAATATCTAAAATGTCTTATATTTAGAAACGGAGGGAGTGCAAGATTAATTGCACGGGATAATCATAATTGGTAGAAAGGTCAAATAGAACAGTGCAGCAAAGAATAGTAATTATGTAGAAGTTTTCGGTAACAGAGAATAGAACTACGGGGCATAGGTTCACTCGTGGCATCTCTCAAGCATAAACGTGTAGTGTGATGAACAAATTATAGCCGAGCAGCGATTAAGTTGGAATATTTATATTTATGACTATGATCATTCATGGTATAATCTCATATAGTCATTATGTTCGTTATATGTAGATCGTTATCCAACTGCATCTACAACTAATACTCCACTCTAAGACTGATATCCAGCATGAATTTCAAAGTATTAAGTTCATAACAAACAGAGCATTGCAATAAGCATGATGACATAATCTAGACAGTAAAATATCACCTAATATGAAAGAAACCATCGTTCTATCCTTAGTGAAAACAATATGATACGTGTATGTTCCCTTTCTATCACTAGGATGAAGCACCACAAGATCAAACCCACTACTATGCACCACTTCCTTTCAATAACAACCCATCAAACTTGACCAAAGCAGACAATAGATCGAAAACCATACACACCTATCAAATTATACAGCAAAGAAACCTCAAAAGATTCAACTGAATTCAATGAACAATCTGATCATAAAGGGACAGTTAATCATATGCCAACAAAGACAGCACCGATTACATCGAATTGACACTGATCATGTGAGGCGGCTCTCGGGAATTTTGTATTGAAACACAAGAGATAGAGAGAGCTATCTAGCTAGCTACTGCTATGGACCCTAAGGTCCTAAGGGAACTATATACTCACACATGGTCATGTAGGTAGCAAGGTTGATGTAGAAACCTCCCATGGTGGATTCCCCCTCCATATTGAATCTCCTCATAAAAGGAACTTGCGGTGGCAAAAAACAGAGAAAGTTAGTGTGAATGGTTTCATGAAACATGTAATTTATAAGCAAAAAATGGAAGAACGATGGTGCTCAGGGGGCCCTCGAGACCTGGTGGCGCGGGTCCACCCCTGGCCGCGCCCCATGGACGTGTGGAGGCCCTATGGGTCCCCTCATCTGCCTCCGGTGCTTTCTAGAACATCCTTGCCCCATTTTTTAATCCTTAGGTTTCTTTACCTACGTAGATATTGAATTTCCGAGAAGTCAAAAACATGCAGAAAACAACAACTAACTCTAGGTACTGAATTAATAGGTTGGTCCTGAAAAATAATATAAATTTTATGAAATGTATTCAAAAAGTGATAATATGATATCATGAAACAATAAAAAATTATATATATGTTTCAGACGTATCAATGCCGCATAGCGTGAATCTTATAATTCCACCTTTGGGCGAGAGATTGACCAATCGCATGCCTTTCCAAACTTCTTGACTAAGTCCACAAAGTCATCATCATGTGATCATCCCAGTTCAAACTTGAAAGGTTGATGTGCAGGGGGAGCTATTTGCAGAACCAGAGTCAAGAATAATTGGGCATGGACGTAGAGCGCCTCTATACGCTCCAACATGTCTACTGTAACATGAGGAAATTGTTGTTACCATTCGATATTCATTAACACATGATCGAGCTTTTTAAAAGTTATCAAAGTTTGATTATTAGCCCAGGTCAACCGATGACCAAAAAATTTAGCCTTTAGTAATACCAAACTATGATGATAGCGTTGAATAAGAAAGGTCAATGAGTGTCAAAGTGGATGTTATTTTTCTCTTGGTGGTACAATAGGATATTGAGATCCCCCTATAAGTATTGGGTATGAGTTCTTCTTGACAAGGTTAACCAGTTCATGAACAAAGCAGGTTTATGCTAATCTCGGGCAACCCCATAGATCACTTTTAAACTCCATATAAAATAGTCGGCTATATTTTAGAGATGAAACTTTTTGACCAAAAAGGCTAACAAATCCATCGAGATAGATTGAACTCCAAGTAAGATACATGCCCGTCGCGCGAAGGTAGGTAGTGCAAGATGAAGTCGAAACCACCAAAGAGGTGGTCAATGACATGCACCAGAACCAGAAGTCAAGGATACTAGATTATGTGATCGCGAAAAAGTCCAA
The DNA here is from genome assembly GCA_021605145.1 of Aegilops bicornis. Lineage (NCBI taxonomy): Eukaryota > Viridiplantae > Streptophyta > Magnoliopsida > Poales > Poaceae > Aegilops > Aegilops bicornis. The sequence continues at coordinate 631,805,887 of CM038670.1, forward strand.
CCCATAGTCACACTCACAATCAACAATACATTACTATTTTAGCCAAGTCACCAAAACCTCTAGTATTTCAGAACCCGACTTTCATAATGAGCCATGTGGAATTGAGATTCTTCCTCCCCACCTTCGGATCTCACATTTCAATTTCTTCCAAATTTTAGTGCACTAGTTTTTGGGCATATGAAAAAGCAAAAAAAAAATCATGGCCAAAACCCTTCTCTCTTGTCACCTAGAACCATTTTTAGTACATCAACTTTACATCATCTATTGAAGATGCTCTAGGGATGATAGGCTGCCATATTTAAGGTGCAACAATCCAGTTGGCCCCTCCGAAGGTGAGTAGCATGTGGGTTTACCTGATATGGAGCTTACTCTAGAGTCATCTTCACCATGTGGCTGGCAACTTGATAGGATGTCGAGGAGGTTGACCAATTCAGTTGATGCAGTTACATGTAGAACAGTTTTTGGTACTAGTGACCAATTGCTTGACTGAATTGAGATTAGATTGAGTAAAACTTGTCCAGAGTGAAGTTAAATAGAGCAGGGAAAGCATCTTGGAATAGTTGATTGTCACACCAAAAAGAAGTCATTTCTAGCTTGCACTTCGTGCTAGCATCAAAGGACCATGTAATTGTTAGGAAGAAGACATTGTTACCGTATATGAAGTTCTCTACGATTTCCTTTTACTAGGGCCATGTGTTGATGAGAAATAATTAATCTATAGCCGCTAAAGAAAAGGTATATGTTGGTTTAGTTGTACTACATGGAGAGAATTAAATTGAGACTCAAACCCCGTGTCCTGAAGTTGGTCATAGTGGGGAGTAACTTATACTAGTGTCATGCATATGACTGTTGGGGAACGTAGTAATTTCAAAAAATTTCCTACGATCACGCAAGACCATGGTGATGGCATGGCAACGAGAGGGAAGAGTGTCCGTCCACGTACCCTCGTAGACCGAAAGCGGAAGCGTTATAACAACGCGGTTGATGTAGTCGTACGTCTTCACGATCCGACCGATCCAAGCACCGAACGTACGGCACCTCCGAAGTTACGCACATCGCTCACTCGATGGCGATCCCGGACTCCGATCCAAAGCAAAGTGTCGGGATGAGTTCCGTCAACCTGACGGCGTGGTGGACGATGTTGATGCTCCACCGACGCGGGGCTTCGCCTAAGCTCCATGACGATATGACTTCTCCGGCGAGGGCTTCGCCTAAGCTCTCTGACGATATGACCGAAGTGGAATATGGTGGAAGGGGCACCGCACACGGCTAAGGAAAGATCCGTGAGATCAACTTGTGTGTCTTGGGTGCCCCCTGCCCCGATATAAAGGAGCCAAGGGGAGGTGGCCGGCCCAAGGGGAGGCGCGCAAGGAGTCCTACTCCCTCCGGGAGTAGGACTCCCCTCAATCCTAGTTGGATTAGGATTCCGGGGGAAGAGAGAGAGAGGGGCCGGCCCACCTTTCCTAGTCCTAATAGGACTAGGGGAAGGGGCGCGGCCACCTAGGGCTGCCCCTTCTCCTTTCCTCCAAGGCCCACTATGGGCCCATGTAGTTCCCGGGGGGTTCCGGTAACCTCCCGGTATTCCGGTAAATTCCCGATTTCACTCGGAACCTTTCCGGTGTCCAAATGTAGGCTTCCAATATATCAATCTTTATGTCTCGACCATTTCGAGACTCCTCGTCATGTCCGTGATCACATCCGGGACTCCGAACAACCTTCGGTGCATCAATACTTATAAACTCATTATGAACTGTCATCGAAACGTTAAGCGTGCGGACCCTACGGGTTCGAGAACTATGTAGACATGACCTAGAACCATTCTCGGTCAATAACCAATAGCGGAACCTGGATGCCCATATTGGTTCCTACATATTCTACGAAGATCTTTATCGGTCAAACCGCATAACGACATACGTTGTTCCCTTTGTCATCGGTATGTTACTTACCCGAGATTCGATCGTCGGTATCCAATACCTAGTTCAATCTCGTTACCGGTAAGTCTCTTTACTGCTCAGAATACATCATCTCACAACTAACTCATTAGTTGTGATGCTTGCAAGGCTTAAGTGATGTGTATTACCGAGAAGGCTCGAGATACCTCTCCGACAATCGGAGTGATAAAACCTAATCTCGAAATACGCCAACCCAACAAGTACCTTTGGAGACACCTGTAGTACTCCTTTATAATCACCCGATTCACGTTGTGACGTTTGGTAGTACCCAAAGTGTTCCTCCGATAAACGGAGTTGCATAATCTCATAGTTATAGGAACATGTATGGGTCATGAAGAAAGCATTAACATACTAAACGATCAAGTGTTTAAGCTAACGGAATGGGTCATGTCAATCAGATCATTCTACTAATGATGTGACCTTGTTAATCAAATAACAACTCCTTGTTCATGGTTAGGAAACATAACCATCTTTGATTAACAAGCTAGTCAAGTAGAGGCATACTAGTGACATCTTTGTTTGTCTATATATTCACACATGTATTATGTTTCCGGTTAATACAATTCTAGCATGAATAATAAACATTTATCATGATATAAGGAAATAAATAATAACTTTATTATTGCCTCTAGGGCATATTTCCTTCAGTCTCCCACTTGCACTAGAGTCAATAATCTAGATTACAAAGTAATGATCCTTACACCCATGGAGTCTTGGTGCTGATCATGTTTTGCTCGTGGAAGAGGCTTAGTCAATGGGTCTGCAACATTCAGATCCGTATGTATTTTGCAAATCTCTATGTCTCCAATGCTCTGCACGGAGCTACTCTAGCTAATTGCTCCCACTTTCAATATGTATCCAGATTGAGTCTTAGAGTCATCTGGATCTGTGTAAAAAGCTTGCATCGATGTAACTCTTTCTGACGGGCTCTTTTATCACCTCCATAATCGAGAAATATTTCCTTAGTCCTCACTAAGGATGTTCTTGACCAATGTCCAGTGATCTACTCCTAGATCACTATTGTACTCCCTTGCCAAATTCAGAGCAAGGTATACAATAGGTCTGGTACATAGCATAGCATACTTCATAGAACCTATGATTGAGGCATAGGGAATGACTTTCATTCCCTTTTCTATTTTCTGCCGTGGTCGGGATTTGAGTCTTACTCAATTTCATACGTTTTGCAACACAGGCAAGAACTTTTCCTTGACTGTTCCATTTTGAACTACTTCAAAATCTTGACAAGGTATGTACTTATTGAAAAACTTATCAAGCGTCTTGATCTATCTCTATAGATCTTGATGCTCAATATGTAAGCAGCTTCACCGAGGTCCTTCTTTGAAAAACTCCTTTCAAATACTCCTTTATGCTTTGCGTAATAATTCTACATTATTTACGATCAACAATATGTCATTCACATATACTTATCGTAAATGTTGTAGTGCTCCCACTCACTTTCTTGTAAATACAGGCTTCTCCAAAAGTGCAGATAAAACCATATGCTTTGATCACTCTATCAAAGCGTTTATTCCAACTCCGAGATGCTTGCACCAGTCCATAGATGGATCGCTGAAGCTTTGCACATTTTGTTAGCTCCTTTAGGATTGATAAAACCTTCTGGTTGCATCATATACAACTCTTCTTTAATAAATCCATTAAAGAATGTAGTTTTGACATCCATTTGCCAGATTTCATAAAATGTGGCAATTGCTAACATGATTCTGGACAGACTTAAGAATCGCTACAGTTTGAGAAAATCTCATTGTAGTCAACACCTTGAACTTGTCGAAAACCTTTTTGTGACAAGTCGAGCTTTGTAGATAGTAGCACTACTATCAATGTCCGTCTTCCTCTTGAAGATCCATTTATTTAACATGGCTTGCTGATCATCGAGCAAGTCAATCAAAGTCCATACTTTGTTCTCATACATGGATCCTATCTCAGATTTTATGGCCTCAAGCCATTTCGCGGAATCTGGGCTCATCATCGCTTCCTCATAGTTCGTAGGTTCATCATGGTCTAGTAACATGACTTCCGTAACATGATTACCGTACCACTCACAGTGCGGATCTTATTCTGGAAGACCTACGAGGTTTGGTAGCAACTTGATCTGAAGTTTCATGATCATCATCATCAACTTCCTCACTAATTGGTGTAGGAATCACCGGAACTGATTTCTGTGATGAACTACTTTCCAATAAGGGAGAAGGTACAATTACCTCATCAAGTTCTACTTTCCTCCCACTCACTTCTTTCGAGAGAAACTTCTTCTCTAGAAAGGATCCACCTTAGCAACGAATAACTTGCCTTCGGATCTGTGATAGAAGGTGTACCCAATAGTTGCCTTTGGGTATTCTATGAAGACGCACTTCTCCGATTTGGGTTCGAGCTTATAAGGTGAAACCTTTTTTCATAAGTATCACAACTCCAAACTTTAAGAAAGCGACAACTTAGGTTTACTGCTTAAACCATAGTTCATACGGTGTCGCCTCAACGGATTTAGATGGTGCCCTATTAAACGTGAATGCAGCTGTCTCTAATGCATAACCCCAAAAGCGATAGTGGTAAACCGATAAGAGACATCATAGATCGCATCATATCCAATAAAGTGCGGTTGATTCTGACGTTCGGACACACCATAACGTTGTGGTGTTCCGTGGCGTGAGCTGTGAAACTATTCCACTTTGTTTTAATTGAAGACCAAACTCGTAACTCAAATATTCATCTCACGATCAGATCGCGAAACTTTATTTTCTTGTTACGATGTTTTCTACTTCACTCTGAAATTCTTTGAACTTTTCAACTATTTCAGACTTATGTTTCATCAAGAAGATATACGCATATCTGCTCAAATCATCTGTGAAGGTCGGAAAATAATGATACTTGCCACGAGCATCAATACTCATTGAATCGCATACATCGGTATGTATTATTTCCAATAAGTCAAGAGCTTGTTCCATTGTTCCGAGAACGGAGTTTTAGTCATCTTGCCCAAAAGGCACGGTTCGCAAGCATCAAATGATTCATAATCAAGTGATTCCAAAAGTCCATCGACATGGAGTTTTCTTCATGCGCTTTACACCAATATGACCTAAACGGCAAAGTGCCACAAATAAGTTGCACTATCATTATTAACTTTGCATCTTTTGGTTTCAATATTATGAATATGTGTATCACTATGATCGAGATCCAATGAACCATTTTCATTGGGTGTGTAACCATATAAGGTTTTATTCATGTAAATGTAACAACAATTTATTCTCTTACTTAAATGAATAATCGTATTGCAATAAACATGATCAAATCATATTTATGCTCAACACCAAATAACACTTATTTAGGTTCCACACTAATCCCGAAAGTATAGGGAGTGTGCGATGATGATTATATCAATCTTGGAACTACTTCCAACACTCATCGTCTCTTCCCCTTCAACTAGTTTCTGCTTATTCTCAGAACTCCTGCTTTGAGTTACTAATCTTAGCAACCGAACAAGTATCAAATACTCGGGGCTACTATAAACACTAGTAAAGCACACATCAATAACCTGTATATCAAATATACCCTTGTTCACTTTGCCATCCTTCTTATCCACCAAATATCTCGGTATTTCCGCTTCCGGTGACCATTTCCTATGCAGTGTAAGCACTCAGTTTCAGGCTTTGGTTCAGCTTTGGGTTTCTTCGTGGGAGTGACAACTTGCTTGTCATTCTACTTGAAGTTCCCTTTCTTTCCCTTTGCCCTTTTCTTGAAACTAATGGTCATGTCAATCATCAACACTTGATGCTCTTTCTCGATTTCTACCTTCGTCGATTTCAACATCACGAAGAGTTCGGGAATCGTTTTCGTCATCCCTTGCATACTATAGTTCATCACGAAGTTCTAGTAACTTAGTGATGGTGACTAGAGAATTCTGTCAATCACTATCTTATCCGGAAGATTAACTCCCACTTGATTCAAGCGATTGAAGTACCTGCATAATCTGAGAACATGCTCACTAGTTGAGCGATTCTCCTCCATCTTTTAGCTATAGAACTTGTTGGAGATTTCATACCTCTCAACTCGGGTATTTGCTTGAAATATTAACTTCAACTCCTGGAACATCTCATATGGTCCATGACGTTCAAAACGCCTTTGAAGTCCCGATTCTAAGCCGTTAAGTATGGTGCACTAAACTATCAAGTAGTCATCATATTGAGCCAGCCAAACGCTCATAACGTATGCATCTCGCTTCCTGCAATAGGTCTGTCACCTAGCGGTGCATTAAGGACATAATTCTTCAGGCAGCAATGAGGATAAACCTCAGATCACGGATCCAATCCGCAACATTGCTACCAACATTTTTCAATACAATTTTCTCTAGGAACACATATAAAAACATAGGGAAGCAACAACGCGAGCTATTGATCTACAACATAATTTGCAAAATACTACCAGGACTAAGTTCACGATAAATTTAAGTTCAATTAATCATATTACTTAAGAACTCCCACTTAGATAGACATCTCTCTAGTCATCCAAGTGATCACGTGATCCATATCAACTAAACCGTGTCCGATCATCACGTGAGACGGAGTAGTTTCAACGGTGAACATCACTATGTTGATCATATCTACTATATGATTCACATTCGACCTTTCGGTCTCCGTGTTCCGAGGCCACATCTGTTATATGCTAGGCTCGTCAAGTTTAACCTGAGTATTCTGCGTGTGCAACTGTTTTGCACCCGTTGTAGATGGACGTAGAACTTATCACACCCGATCATCACGTGGTGTCCGGGTACTACGAACTTTGGCAACGGTGCATACTCGTGGAGAACACTTCTTGATAATTTTTAGTGAGAGATCATCTTATAATGCTACCGTCAATCAAAGCAAGATAAGATGCATAAAGGATAAACATCACATGCAATCAATATAAGTGATATGATATGGTCATCATCATCTTGTGCTTGTGATCTCCATCGCCAAGCACCGTCATGATCACCATCATCACCGGTAGCGACACCTTGATCTCCATCGTAGCATCGTTGTCGTCTCGCCAATCTTATGCTTCCACGACTATCACTACCGCTTAGTAATAAAGTAAAGCATTACATCGCGATTGCATTGCATACAATAAAGCGACAACCATATGGCTCGCCATTGCCGATAACTCGGTTACAAAACATGATCATCTCATACAATAAAATATAGCATCACGTCTTGACCATATCACATCACAACATGCCCTGCAAAAACAAGTTAGACGTCCTCTACTTTGTTGTTGCAAGTTTTACGTGGCTGCTACGGGCTGAGCAAGAACCGTTCTTACCTACGCATCAAAACCACAACGATAGTTTGTCAAATAGACTCTGTTTTAACCTTCTCAAGGACCGGGCGTAGCCCACTCGGTTCAACTAAAGTTGGAGAGACAGGTCTTCGCAAGCCATCTATGTGCAAAGCACGTCGAGGGAACCGGTCTCGCGTAAGCGTCTGGCGTAAGGTTGGTCCGGATCGTCTCGTCCAACAATACCGCTGAACCAAAGTATGACATGCCGGTAGGCAGTATGACTTGTATCGCCCACAACTCACTTGTGTTCTACTCGTGCATATGACATCAACGCATAAAACCAGGCTCGGATGCCATCGTTGGGGAACGTAGTAATTTCAAAAATTTCCTACGATCACGCAAGACCATGGTGATGGCATGGCAACGAGAGGGAAGAGTGTCCGCCCACGTACCCTCGTGAGACCGAAAGCGAAGCGTTATAACAACGCGGTTGATGTAGTCGTGCGTCTTCACGATCCGACCGATCCAAGCACCGAACGTCACGGCACCTCCGAGTTCTGCACACGTTCAGCTCGATGGCGATCCCGGACTCCGATCCAGAAAGTGTCGGGATGAGTTCCGTCAAGACGACAGCGTGGTGACGATGTTGATGCTCCACCGACGCGAGGCTTCGCCTAAGCTCATGACGATATGACTTCTCTGGCGCAGGCTTCGCCTAAGCTCTCTGACGATATGACCGAAGTGGAATATGGTGGAAGGGGCACCGCACACGGCTAAGGAAAGATCCGTAGATCAACTTGTGTGTCTTGGGGTGCCCCCTGCCCCGTATATAAAGGAGCCAAGGGGAGGTGGCGGCCCAAGGGGGAGGCGCGCAAGGGAGTCCTACTCCTCCGGAGTAGGACTCCCTCCAATCCTAGTTAGATTAGGATTCCGGAGGAAGAGAGAGAGGGGGCGGCCCACCTTTCCTAGTCCTAATAGGACTAGGGAAGAAGCGTGTGCCACCTAGGGCTGCCCTTCTCCTTTCCTCCAAGGCCCACTATGGGCCCATGTAGTTCAGGGGATCCGGTAACCTCCCGGTATTCCGGTAAATTCCCGATTTCACTCGGAACCTTTCCGGTGTCCAAATGTAGGCTTCCAATATATCAATCTTTATGTCTCGACCATTTCGAGACTCCTCGTCATGTCCGTGATCACATCCGGGACTCGAACAACCTTGATTGCATCAATACTTATAAACTCATTATGAATCATCGCCGAAGCGTTAAGCGTGCGGACCCTACGGGTTCGAGAACTATGTAGACATGACCTAGAACCATTCTCGGTCAATAACCAATAGCGGAACCTGGATGCCCATATTGGTTCCTACATATTCTACGAAGATCTTTATCGGTCAAACCGCATAACGACATACGTTGTTCCCTTTGTCATCGGTATGTTACTTACCCGAGATTCGATCGTCGGTATCCAATACCTAGTTCAATCTCGTTGCGGTAAGTCTCTTTACTGGATTACGTAATACATCATCTCACAACTAACTCATTAGTTGTGATGCTTGCAAGGCTTAAGTGATGTGTATTACCGAGAAGGCCTGGAGATACCTCTCCCAGCAATCGGAGTGATAAAACCTAATCTCGAAATACGCCAACCCAACAAGTACCTTTGGAGACACCTGTAGTACTCCTTTATAATCACCCGATTACGTTGTGACGCTTTGGTAGTACCAAAGTGTTCCTCCGGTAACGGAGTTGCATAATCTCATAGTTATAGGAACATGTATGGGTCATGAAGAAAGCATTAACATACTAAACGATCAAGTGTTTAAGCTAACGGAATGGGTCATGTCAATCAGATCATTCTACTAATGATGTGACCTTGTTAATCAAATAACAACTCCTTGTTCATGGTTAGGAAACATAACCATCTTTGATTAACAAGCTAGTCAAGTAGAGGCATACTAGTGACATACTGTTTGTCTATATATTCACACATGTATTATGTTTCCGGTTAATACAATTCTAGCATGAATAATAAACATTTATCATGATATAAGGAAATAAATAATAACTTTATTATTGCCTCTAGGGCATATTTCCTTCAATGACACTAGTCTAAATTGCTACCACCATGATTGTGCAAAGTATCATAGTAGTGGTGGTGTCATAGATGGATTCATGTATTAGCTTGTAAACTCCTTTTCTTTTGGGAAGCGTTATGTACGGTAACATACTATGTTACCACAAACATGTCTCACCTCATTAACTATTTGTCACATATGCAAATTTGTCTTGTGGTATGTTATGTTACTAGCTAAGTTACTCACACTATGCCCAAGCTCAGGGTTAGTTAGGTACTCCCTCCCTTCTGGTTTATAGGGTGTATCTATTTTTTTTCCATTTTATAAGTCCCAATTTTATTGCTCTTATTCACATGTTCAGATTTCAAGGTGCACTAAATCGTTGAATGCAAGGATAAGAGAACTCATAAAATATAAAAGTTCTTGGTCAATTATTGGTCACACATGCACGCATTGCAATTAATACATTGGTAAACAAAAATTTTTAAGAAAAATGAGCCCACAAATTGAGTACTTCTGCAAACTACAAAAATTATTCCACCATTTGTCATCTACCTTGGTTAGTGATATTTTTGAATTGAGCCGTATAAACCAAAAGGGAGGGGTATCCTTTACACAAAAAGGAACATAGATAGCGAGAGCAGGCAAGAGTTGGAGACCAGCCACCACTGCACGGCTAAGACACGCACGCCCCAGGCATTGGCTAGCGAGGGTACTGATCTGACAGTAGCATGACACACTCGTGTCCATCAAAGTGGACCCTTCTTAGGAACGCCTAGCCCCCTCATAAGGTGAATTCGCTCGGGTCTTTCTCCAGTGTCATATCCATCTACATGTTCCCATCCCCCAACAGCTTCTCGTTGTAGTTCTTGATCCCCCAGAACATCTCTATGTCATCTACAAACCACACATTTCTTACCCACTCTTGCTTTGTAGTATTATACTGCTAGTTAACCATGTCAAGGATTGTGAGCTTACTGATGGTCCAATACTGATGAGGGGTTGGTAGGTGAAGCTAAAGATCTGCATCAGGCTACAAAGGTTGGGGTGACGCACCACCAGGTTCCAGTCGCAGGGCCGGTCCTGGCGTTATGGAGGCCCTCGTGCGAATAAGGTACAATGGACATACCAACTATAACACAGCAATATAAATATTTTACCGTATATATCGAACATCATGAATATGAAGGCATACACATAAAAGTGTTATTTAATTAGCAAATAAAGTCTCAATACATCATGTATATATGATTATACGATGCAAATGATGATTATAAGATACGTGCACTAAATTATAAACAATTGTTAAATAAATACAACGTGATTAAGTGTGTGCGGGGCTTTGCTCCCCACCCTACACATCGATGCTAAAGTCAGTCGGCAGTCGGCATCTTGGGGGTTGCTATGCTCGTTGAGGGAGAAATTGTTGATGTACAGTACATCTTAAACTACGAGGTGGTCGTCTTGTTGTTCTGCGTGACGAACGATAGAATACCGCCACGACAGCAGTTGTCGGACCGTCTGTTGTACGACGCGCCCGCCGGTAGGTCCACCATGATCGGTTGCTTCTCACAGCAATGCGGAGGGCCGCCATCGACAACACTGAATCTGCTGCAGCAATCGTGCTTTGTCGTCTCGGTGCCAGTCACGACAGAGATGAACTTGCGCCCGGCCCACACCCACCTCAGCCGCCACCCCGGGCGCTCGATGTGGCGGGCAGCTCCTATGGCGCGTAAATCGCCGCGAAGCGACCGCACAGGTACCCCCACCCCCACGCCCTGCTGCGTATAAGTTGGCCGGCCCAGGTACATCATGTCTGACTTTAGGAAGGTTACCGAGTTTTTTCCTGTTTTTTCTCCTTTTTCAATTTTCTTTTTTTCTTTTGCTTTTTCATTTCCTTTTTTCGTTTTAGTTTCATTTCTTTTCGATTTTTGTTTCTTCCTCATTTCCTTTTTTCTTCTTTGTTTTTTTTTCCTTTTTCTCGTTTTTGTGAACATTTTTTGTTCACTGAATTCAAAAATGTTCATGAAATTCAAAATTTGTGAATCGTATTCAAAATTTGTTCACCGTAATTTAAAACATGTTCATCAAATTCAAATATCGTTCATCTGCTTTTCAAAATTAAATCTGATTTTCAAAAAGTGTCTTTAATTGAGAATTTGTTCATCAAGTTCAAAAATGAAAAAAAATCATTTAATTCAAAAATTGTTCATCGTATTCAAAATTCGTTAACCATAATTTTTAAAAATGTTCATCAAATTAAAAAAATGTTCATCCATTTTAAAAAAAGTTCATCCTATTTTCAAAAAATGTTCTTGAATTAAGAATTTGTTTATCATGTTCAAAAATTGTTCATCTGATACAAAAATGCTCATCCATATCCAAATTCACGAACATTTTTTGAAATCACAATTCTTTTTGAAATAACAAACATTTTTTCAAATTCATTAAAATATTTGAATTCAAGGACATTTTTTGGGTCCATGAATTTTTTCAAAATTCGCATTTTCTTTAATTTTGGAACTTTTTTTAGATCATGAATTATGTAAAGAAGAAAAAACAAATTCATAAGAAAAAACAAAGCAAGAAAATAGGGGGCGCCCCGCCGCCGCTCATGGGCCGGCCCAAATGGGTGCGCAAGGGAGTGGGGGGTGCGCGCTGGCCTCCCAATGCATACCGTGCCAAATAGGGGCACCTAATGTGGAAGTACAAATATATATATTATTATTTTTATTTTTTGAATTTTCTTTCGATTTTACTATTCACCCGAGCTCATTTGAGCTCGGGAGCAGAAGAACACTTTCGGGATGCTCACCCTTGCCTGCACGCAGTGGCAGAAAATCGTGATTTCTGTCAGGAGCATCGCATTTCAGCAGAAAAACAATCCCAATTATGCACGCCTCGTACACATTAGTGTCGATGGACGGGAAATCCCAGTTGATGGTGATTTTCCGTTTGGATCCACCGGATCATATTCATCTGCCAGAAACATGGCCAAATTAGCAATTATGAACCGCAAAATCAAGGAAACGCACAAAGCGGTAGGAATCATAAAGGAAAACGGATGAACTACCAGCAAATCCAAACCGGTAGGACAGATAGCACATGAAGATGAACAGGATAAAACCGTTCCAGCGCCACCGGTCTCAAGCTCGAGGGCTTCTTCACCAAGCGGCGGCTGACAAGGAAACCTTGAACAATTTTAGATGTAAGGTTGTTTAATTTTATTTTGACTTGTCATATTGTGTTGTGCGACGTCTTTTTAATCCGTTGTGAGAATGCCTTGTTCGAAAAAATATGTTGCACGCTAGCATTGGTATTTGGAACAAAGGCCCATTGGGAGTCCGACATTCTTGCCTTTGCGTTCTGCATAGGCGTGATCGCATGCTCTAGGTAGATTCTCAGCAAATGTTAAGACTATGTGTCGCAACGCAAATGGCATGGGCGGCCGTGAGCCCTTAACTAGCCGTCCTGTTGTTTGGACGATGGAGGTCGGTGCACCATGAATGCAGTCCCCCGGGTGTTTACGTGAAGGGTAACTGAATACAGCCCCTAGACCGATTACGGGGAGGTCCAAACAATGATGCACCCCTGAGTCTAGTAAGTAGGGAGATCTCTTGAACCAGTCCGCAAACATTCCCATGGAGGTTCAGTACTAGTTGCTTTCTGCGCTCTTTAGCAATCAGATAACAAGTATTGAAAACAGAATGAAGTGATTGCATAATAAAGCACTTTTTATTCAGTGTCCTAATACATGATCGTGCTAATATGAGGGTAACACAAAGTCTGTCGATCGAAACTGCATTTTAAGTAAAAACGAGAATGTAAAATATACTAAGATAGATGGGTAGTGGATGACTTGTTGGTCGTGCGTCCTTCCTAACTTCCGTTGGTCTTTGTGATTAGAGTTATTTACCCAAAACCACCACATTATGGGTTAGGGTAACAAATCAGTACCACATTTGAGGCAGGGCACAAAAAATCACTAACAATGGGGCTAATCTGTAACGCGGAGCACTGATAGTCTGATAAGTTTGCGAAAACAGCTAAACTGACAAGTTGGGCCCACATGTCGGGCTGACGTGGCGACGACTAAACGCTTTGACCAACTGATGTGGCAAATAAGATGCGGACCCCACCTGTCAATGACTAGACGGTCATCTTCTTCCCAAATCTCTCTCTCTTTGAGGCATTCCATCAAACAGCTCTTAGGCGCCATTCATTTTCCTCTCGTGCGGGAGAGCGAGCAGCTAGCACGTCCGCCTCTCCATGGAGCGCCCGGTCGCGTGCCCGACGGCGAGGAGCGCCACCGGCCTGCAGCCGGTCGAAAGCGCCAGCCCCGCCAGCGCCGACGAGGAGCACCCGGCCTTGCGCCCAGCCTCGCCACGCGTCGGCCGGCAGCGGCGCCTAGTCCCGCCGCGTGCCGACGAGGAGCACCCACCGCCCGCGCCCGAGCCGACGAGGAGCACCAGCCACGCCGCCGACGACGAACGAGTCCGCTTCTCCATGGAGCGCCGATCGCCACGTGCTTTCGGCCGGCCGCTGAACAACGGCTCCAGCCGCCACGCCATGCCAACGAAGCGGCTCCCAGCCCGCCGCACGCCTTGCCCGCCCCACGCACCGGCGACGAGCGATAGGCCCCGCACCGCGGCTCGCCAAGCGCACACTTGTAGTCCCTTGTGACTATGGGGGGAGGGCACGCATGAAGACTCATGGCCAACGCCATGGCAGCGGTGCTATGGCCTGCGGGGTGCCCAAAAAATGTTTGTTGAAATGCCTATAAAAAAAGAAGGAAGTAGTAGAAAAAAAACAAATACTTGAGTCATTGACAGATGAGACCTATTGTCCAAGTCAGCATATTGTCCACATATGCACGCCACGTCAGCCCGACATGCGGGTCCAACTTGTCAGTTTTGCTGTTTTCGCGACCAAATTCCACCGTTAGTGCTCCGCGTTACAGATTGGCCCCATTGTTGGTGGTTTTTGTCTTTTCTTAAATGTAGTGCGTCTGTTCACACTGCTTAAAATGTGATGGTTTTGGGTAAATAACTCTTGTGATTGATTGCTCTACCATGGAGCACACGGCCGTGGGGTGGTGCTGTATCGGTGGGGGGCCACCGGACCTCATAATACCCGGGATGTCTCCTTTCTGGTGCTTGGACGGACTCTATTAATTGTCGCCGTCGTGCTGGTGCAGTCGATGGTGCGGGCTAGCCGCACTTCAGCTTGTATGAGGATAGCGGCCTCTTCCTCAAGGGCGTGTTGCGGGTTGCTGTTGATAGTGATGATGTCGTATGGCCCTGGCATCTTCACCTTCATGTATGCGTAGCATGGGATTACCATGAACTTAGCGAAGGTTGTTCTTCCGAGGACTGCATCGTACCACCTTGAAAGGGCGCAATCTCAAAGCATATTAATTCTTAGTTGCTGTGGAGGATCCCGAAAGTGACGTCCAGTGTTATTTGACCTATGGGCTCCACCCTTTGGCCTGGCACAATTCCGCAAAATTCCATGGCCGAAGGACGGAGGACATCCATTGGTATCCCCATCTTATGCAGGTTGTGACGCCGGAGCCGTTATCAATGAGGACTTTGGAAAACCTGTTACCCCCTATATATTAGTGGGTCTGTGACCGGGGGCATCCGGCCTGGGCTAGCTATGTGGTCTGTGTGGTCCTCTTGTCCAAAATATATGGTGTGCTCTGGCCATTCGAGGAACCTGTTGTGTCTCCTAGCGCGTGTGTGGTGCCACCAACACATGTGCCTTCTTGGCTTCAGGTCAGATGTTATCATGTTCACCCGGCGTACGTCTTTAGGGAATCCTCGTTGGCCTGAGATTCGGAGTTGCGAGTCTTGGCGGGCTGCAGGAACTGGGGACCTGACTCGTTGTTGCCGAGGTCTCCTTCGAGGTTATTGCCCTTCTCCTTTACGAGTTGTTCGTTGTGCTGGCAATCTCGCGTGGAGTGTGCTAATTTGTGAGTTCCATAACTATGGTACAAGCATGCACCGCTCATAGTTTCCTCATATGTGCGTGGTGGTCGCCTATATTTGCCGCCCCATATCTCCTTCTTTGTTCCGGCTCTTCAGCCTCGCTTGCTGCCGCGACCAGCTTTGAATCTTGCTCTTCCCTCCTCTTGTGGTCCTCCTTGCCTTTGCTACTGCGGGCTTCGAAATTGTCCCTGCCCGTGGTATTCGCGACTTCCAGGCTTGGCATGGGGTGCCAACATGCCCGTGCGGTCTCTTCACCCATGGCGTGGTTATTGGCTATCTTCACGAGTTGCTGCCATTGATGTTAGCTCTCCCTCTCCCATTTTCTTACCAAGCTTGTGGCAAAAGATGGGATCTTGCGCGTCATTGACGAATGTCTCAATGGAAGTTTCGTCGGAGATATTTGTTAAAGTGTTTCTCTTCTTGAGCCACCGTGCAACAAAGTCACGGACGGACTCGTTGTCCTCCTGTATAATGCTACAGAGGTCGGCATCGCTCCCCGGGCAGTGGTATGTGCCCTCAAAATTGTTGGAGAAAACATGCTCGAAGTCAGCCCAGGTGTGGATGGAGTTGAGCGGGAGGCCGCTCAACCAAGAGTGCGTGTGTCCTGTGAGACACAGATGATGCCGCAATGCATTACCGATGTCTTCATTGGCCATCTCTATTGATGTGAGGTAATCGTTGAGCCAATTATATGGTTTTGTGTTGCCGGGGTACTTCTCAACGTCGTGGACTATGAACGGCCGTGGGAACAGATGGGTGATCACCGCGTGACGGTGGAGCGATGCTGGACCTAAGTGATTTGAAGTGCGATGGCGGGGCTCCTCGATTCTGCCCGTAGTGCTCTATTGTTGTGGCTCTAGAATCTGAGTAAATGCCTAGATGCCCTGTTGCTACCGGGCCTCCCGCGGGGAGCGTTGCCCTCTGTTGTACCGCCACCGCTGAGATTGGCTGTTGAAGGTTTCCGTCCTCTACTGCTGGTGCGGCCTCTGGACGTTGCACTGACTCTTGTCTTTGTTCACGGGACGGGTAATTTGCAGTAGAGAGGACGCTGGCAGTGCCGAGGAGCCTTTCCCGTGAGCGCTCAACGTTGTCATGGAGCTCCACTGTCCAATGGAGGACCTGCTTCAGATCGACCAGGAGCCTCGGGTCTCTCTACGTGGCTTGTAGCTTGTCTACCAGAATCGTTGTGGCCTTGAGTCCGCACACTGGTCTTGGTTGTGGCACCGCTTCTGTTGGCTCGTTGAATCCTATGCCCGTCTCGCATCCGCGAGCTACCAGGTCGTTCAGTAGAGCCCGCGCGTGACGATGGGCTCGTCACAGGTCACAGCCCTCTTGTGTCGTATTCTCCTGCCACCGTGGTTCGCATGCGGTGGCCTCCAAGGTGCGCTGCTGTATAGGTGCAGTTGCGTGTTTAGTTGCAATACGCGGAGGGCCTCCCACTACCGGAACAGGGCCATACCCCGACGGCCAAAACAATGCCGACGGCCACCGTCGGCTTCTTCGGAGATATGCCGACAGCCTGGGCCCGGCCGTCGGCGTAAAAAGACCGTCGGGATACACAAAGATAGGCCGACGGCAACCGGCGTAGAATGGCCGTCGGCCTATTCGCATATTCGCCGACAGCCGTCGTCTTTACAACGGCCGTCGGCATACCGTGGGGGCCCGGCCACCCGGTTAACTAACGGCGTCGGACCTATGCCAACGGCCGACACGGGGGCCGTCGGCATAGGTCCAAAGGCCACGCTATCGATCCTGGCCGCACCATGCGAGCCTATGCCGGCCGCCGCATATCTGCCACGTCAGCGATCCGCGGCACGCTGGTCGGATCTATGCCGACGGCTAAGCCGTCGGCATAGGTTGTTCCTCGTTGGTGCTATGGAAGGCATGACGGATGGGCGTGTTTGGTGGATAGGTGGGTCGGTGACGATCCAGAGTTTGTTGCCAAGAGCATCAAGGCCCGCAAACTGTGGAAAAGAGCGGGACACACGGCCAAGGAAACAGGAACCACGGGGCTTCAAGGCCATGAAGGTATATCTATATGAAAGATGCATTTTGGTTCTTCTTTACCGTCATGTTCTTATGTATGGCTAACCATTTGGCGTTGCGGAGGACAAGTTGCAGAGGCCGCTCTCGGACATGGAGTCGTGGAAGCGGCCCGCGAGCGGAGTGATCGCAAGGAGGGCGAGAGTCGATTACTACAACACCGAGAAACACACAGAGTCTTACACTCGGACCTATCGAAGTTGCATCCGGATGTTCCCGTTCTCGAGGTCGCCAGATCTCGGATCGACGACACGGCGGTGGTGGCCATCGAGGTAAGTCCCATGGCCGGTGCAGTGTTTCGATGGCTTGATCACTCCGTCGATCTCGTACACACCTTCGAGCTACCAACCCGAGCCCGTTAGAGAGTAATGCGAGCGTTCATAGCCTCCCTTAGACCGCCAACGTCTTGTAAGTACTTCCCTTATCTTCTTTGTCTCTATCTTTCTTAGTTTATTTTCATCACTTTGCCCACTTAGAAACAACCTCAATTTTGTAGGCATATCGGGCCTTTCTCGAGCATAGGCATATTGAGGTGAGGGAGTACTTACAGCGAGTGAAGGCAAGCGATGATTACAATCAGCGATGGCGGTTAGTTTTGCCCTCTTAAACCAAGCTCAAATTTGCACTTTCATTCCTTGACTTTGTTGATCACGGCTTGTTTCTAAGTGGACTTGTTTAACTAACATCCGTGCTATCTTGGCGTCTTGGACTAACCGCGGAGCCACCACAAGTTGGACCCCCACCACCACTGCGGAGACGCCCACACCTTCCCACGTTCGAGGAATGGCTGGCACTAGGCGGTGATACTCCGGTTAGTACATTTGCCTAACTAATGACAAACTAGTTCTCGTTCATTCAACACTATCATGTCATATTTATCGTTAGAATCTTCTTTCAAACATGTAGGGGGCCGGTGGCTCGACTCTGAGCTGTCGACCCCGATCACTCCGATCTGGCAGAGTGATGGTGGTCGCGGTGGCGGTTTTAGCGGAGGAGGACTTGGCGGTGGCGGTTTTGGCGGAGGTGGACTTGGTGGTGGTTTTGGCGGAGGTGGACTCGGTGGTGGTGGTGGTGCTTGATGTCGATGGTGTATGCGGCCGTTGTGGCATGTCTTTCATGTTTCAACTTTTATGATGTTTCATGTCTTGCACTATTCTTATGTTCGTGATGTTTCATGTCTTGCACTATTCTTATGTTCACGGTGATGATCTTGACTATGTTTAAATGATGTTGATGAACCGTCATATTTCATATTATTCTGTTTTGAAATGTTGTCAAATGAATTGGAAAAGAGAAAACAGGAAAAATAAAAAAAAATAAAAAAACTATGCCTACGGCAAAGCCGTCGGCATAGATACGCCCAGGACCACCAGGAGGAGACACGTGGCAGGCTATGCCTACGGCAAAGCCGTCGGCATAGATATAAATCTATGCCGACGGCTTGGCCGTAAACATAGCCTCGCCGCCAAAGTTAAACCAGGGGCGACACGTGGCGAAGATATGCCTACGGCAAAGCCGTCGGCATAGATTTATATCTATGCCGGCGGCTTTGCGTAGGCATAGCCCTCGCCGCCGAGTTAAACCGAGGAGCGACACGTGGCGAGATATGCCTACGGCAAAACCGTCGGCATAGATTCATATCTATGCCGACGGCTTTGCCGTAGGCATATCTTCGCCACGTGTCGCCCCAACCGCCAGCGATTTAGCCGGCGCCGTCTGCTGTCGCCGACGGAAAACTACGCCGACGGCTATTCTATGCCGACGGTACGTGCCAAAGGCCGTCGGCATAGCCACGCCCGACGGCATTTTTATGCCGACGGCGACAGAGTACGCCGACGTGATCTACATCGACGGGATATGCCTACGGCGTGCCGGCATAGATCTATGCCGACGGCTATTGGGCCTATGCCGACGGCCCATGGCCGTAGGCATAGACCGCGAGTCCGGTAGTGTCCAAATCCCTGGACACCGGGTCGCTGCCATGTATAGGCATGGTGAGATAGTTCATGCCATGCACAATGATGGGTGGTAGCGTGGTTGTGGCCTCCGCGAAGTTTAGGTTGGTAGCTGGAGGCGTGGGGAAGCGTGGAGGGGCAAACCGCGGGGCACCCGAGCCGACCTGTTGCGGCAAAATTTCGTATTTTGACCTTTTTCACGTATAAAATCAAGATCCCCGGTGTGGAAAAAATTCAAGATTTGACCATTTTGCTACCGGAGAATCTCAGTAGCTACATCGAACTACCGCCTTGGCCCCGTGGTGGTAGGTTCTCTGGCGCCGTCTGGCCGTTAACGATGGACACGCATGTGAAGGGACCTACCGCCGACTATAATGATGAGCTCTTGCAACCTACCGCCAGGCTGTCGGTGATGAGTTTGAATAAGGTTGTGAGTGGAGGGGGCTGTGCTGCTCCCCCACCCACTCATTCACCCCACTCTTCTTTCGAGCTCAAGCTCTCTCCCTCTCTTCTCCCCCACCAAATCGCCCACTAGATCCCCCTCCATTGCTTGAGATTTGTTCGGTGGATCGAGGCCATTTGCATCACTCAAGGTACCTCCCTCATCCCCCATTTATTTGGTTGGTTCAAATCATGCATTTAGCTCATTTTGTTGGAATCACTAGTTCATGGTTTTGTTGTGGTAAAATCAATGTATATGATGCATTTAGGGTAATGTTTGTGCTTTGACAATGTATTGTGTCACTGGCATTGTTTGAGTAGTAAGAAATGTCATTTAGTTTTTGTTAGGGTCAGGTTTAATGATATGGTTAGGGTTATGCTTAAGTAAATGCCTATATCACTAGTAGAAAAGGGGGCAATGGTCCAGGCTCGGTCAGCCCATTAGTCTCGGTTCAATCTAGAACCGGGACCCATGGGGGCATTGGACCCGGTTCGTGAGCCCCGGGGGCCGGCCGGGCCATGTGGGCCATTGGTCCCGGTTCGTCTGGACCTTTTGGTCCCGGTTGGTGGGACGAACCGGGACCAATGGGCCTCGCTCCTGGTCCACCACCATTGGTCCCGGTTGGTGGCTTGAACCGGGACCAAAGGCTGCCCTTTAGTCCCGGTTCATGCAACGAACCAGGACCAATGAATTGCCTATATATACCCCTCGCCCGCGAGCAGAGCACTTCACTGCTCTATTTTTTTGCCCGGCCATTGGAGAGCTTTGTGGTGCTCTAGCTCACCTCCTATGCACACGAGGTGTTCGATGGAATGCCCGAGCCACACTACTTAACTTTCTCCTCTCCAAGCTCGACCTCCAAACTCCATTTTCCTCAATATTTGTCTAGGTTTAGCGGTCTGTCACGTCCCGTCTCCGTCTTCACCGCCGTCGATCGCCCGCGCCGATCTCATCGCCGGCACCACCGTGGTGAGCCTCTTGTTCTTATCTTCTTTCTGAAAGGAAAAATATTCTTACTTCTATTAATTTGCTCACTTAATTATCTATTCATGATGTTCTGTAATGGTTTTTGACACACTTAATTATATATAATGCACGCAAATGAACCGGCAATGGATGTACGGTGAAAGACACACCTCCGAGTATATTAAGGGCGTGCATGATTTTCTCGAAATGGCTGAGGCAAACAAGCAGAATGGTTTTATGTGTTGTCCATGCCCTATATGTGGGAATACGAAGTCTTACTCTGACTGGAAAATCCTTCACACACCCACCTTTACAAGGGTTTCATGCCACACTATAATGTTTGGACGAGGCACGGAGAAATAGGGGTTATGATGGAAGACGGCGAAGAAGAAGAGTACGATGACAACTATGTGCCCCCTGAATACGGTGATGCTCTTGAACATCAAGAGGAACCGGGCGATGTGCACGATGATCTTTGTGGTAAGCTGCTGAAGATCAAGAGGAACCAGACGATGTGCCCGATGATGATGATCTCCGGGTCATTGTTGATGCAAGGACGCAACGCGAAAGTCAAAAGGAGAAGCTGAAGTTCGATCGCATGTTAGAGGATCACAAAAAAGGGTTGTACCCCAATTGCGAAGATGGCAACACAAAGTTCGGTACCATACTAGAATTGCTGCAGTGGAAGGCAGAGAATCTTGATCGACAAAGGATTTGAGAAGCTCAAAATATTGAAGAAGAAGCTTCCAAAGGATAACGAATTGCCGTCTGACAAAGACATACGCATCAAAGAAGGTCGTATGCCCTCTAGGATTGAGGTGCGGAAGATATATGCATGCCCTAATGATCGCATCCTCTACCGGTGCGTAAAGGATCTGAACGCATGTACGGTATGTGGTGCATTACGGTATAAGATCGACGAGATGACCACAGTGATGTTGACGGCGAGCCCCTGTGAAGAGGGTTCTGCGAAGGTGATGTGGTATGCTCCTATAATACCACGGTTGAAATGTCTGCTCGTAAATGGAGAGCATGCCAAGTTGATGTGATGGCACGGTGAGGACCGTAAGAAAGACGGAAGTTGAGAGCACCACGACGGGTCGCAGTGGAGAAAATCGAGAGAAATCTTGGGATGAGTTTGCAAGTGACCCAAGGAACGTATGGTTTGCTTTAAGCGCGGATGGCATTAATCCTTTCGGGGAGCGAGCAACAATCACAGCACTGGCCCGTGACTCTATGTATGTATAACCTTCCTCCTTGGATGTGCATGAAGCGGAAGTTCATTATGATGCCGTTCTCATCCAAGGCCCTAAGCAACCTGGCAACGACATTGATGTGTACCTAAGGCCATTAGTTGAAGAACTTTTACAGCTGTGGAATGGAAACGGTGTACGTACGTGGGATGAGCACAAACAGGAGGAATTTGACCTAAAGGCGTTGCTGTTCATGACAATCAACGATTGGCCCGCTCTCAGTAACCTTTCAGGACAGACAAACAAGGGATACCACGCATGCACACACTGTTTATTGACACCGATAGTATATACCTGGGAAGCTGCAGGAAGAATGTGTATCTGGGCCATCGTCGATTTCTTCCGACCAACCATCAATGTCGAAAGAAAGGCATGCATTTCAAAGGCGAGGCAGATCACCGGAAGAAGCCCGCCATGCGTACCGGTGATCACGTACTTGCTATGGTCAATGATTCACACATAATCTTTGGAAAGGGTCCCAGCGGACTAGCTGTTCCGAATGACGCGGAGAAACACGCACCCATGTGGAAGAAGAAATCTATATTTTGGGACCTACCCTACTGGAAAGACCTAGAGGTGCGCTCTTCGATCGACGTGATGCACGTGACGAAGAACCTTTGTGTGAACCTGCTAGCTTCTTGGGCATGTACGGGAAGACAAAAGATACACCTGAGGCACGGGAGGACCTGCAACGCTTGCACGAAAAAGACGCCATGCCTCCAAAGAAGTATGAAGGTCCTGCCAGCTACACTCTTACGAAAGAAGAGAAAGAAATCTTCTTTGAATGCCTGCTCAGTATGAAGGTCCTGACTGGCTTCTCGTCGAATATAAAGGGAATAATAAATATGCTAGAGAAAAAGTTCCAGAACATAAAGTCTCATGACTGCCACATGATTATGACGCAACTGCTTCCGGTTGCATTGAGGGGGCTTCTACCGGAAAACGTCCGATTAGCCATTGTGAAGCTATGTACATTTCTCAATGCAATATCTCAGAAGGTGATCGATCCAGAAATCGTCTGAACGCTAAGGAGTGATGTGGCGCAATGTCTTGTCGATTTGAGCTGGTATTCCCACCATCCTTCTTCAATATCATGACGCACGTCCTAGTTCATCTAGTCGACGAGATTGTCATTATGGGGCCCGTATTTCTACACAATATGTTCCCCTTTGAGAGGTTCATGGGAGTCCTAAAGAAATATGTCCGTAACCGCGCTAGGCCAGAAGGAAGCATCTCCATGGGCCATCAAACATAGATGTCATTGGGTTTTGTGTTGACTTCATTCCTGGCCTTAAGAAGATAGGTCTCCCTAAATCGCGGTATGAGGGAGGAGACTTGGAAAAAGGCACGCTTGGAAGGGACTCAATAATATGCAGGGACGGATATTCTTTGTCTCAAGCACACTACAGTTCTCTGAGAACTCTACCTTGGTGACCCCGTATGTCGATGAACACAAGAACAATCTGCGCTCAAAACACCCGGAGCAGTGCGACGACTGGATTACATGTGAACACATCAGGACTTTCAGCAGTTGGTTGGAAACACGTCTCAGAGGTGACAACACTGTTTGTGATGAGTTGTACTTGTTGTGCAGGGGACCATCTTCGGCTGTAATGATTTGGAAAGGATACGAGATAAATGGGAATACATTTTACACGATCGACCAAGATCAAAAGAGCACCAACCAAAACAGCGGCGTCCGCTTTGATGCAGCCACCGAGAGGGGAAAGGACACATATTTGAAGGAAATATGCCCTAGAGGCAATAATAAAGTTATTATTTATTTCCTTATATCATGATAAATGTTTATTATTCATGCTAGAATTGTATTAACAGGAAACATAATACATGTGTGAATACATAAACCTACAGAGTGTCACTAGTATGCCTCTACTTGACTAGCTCGTTAATCAAAGATGGTTGTGTTTCCTAACCATGAACAAGGAGTTGTTATTTGATTAACGGGATCACATCATTGGTTGAATGATCTGATTGACATGACCCATTCCATTAGCATAGCACCTGATCGTATAGTTTGTTGCTAGTGCTTTTCTTCATGACTTATACATGTTCCTATGACTATGAGATTATGCAACTCCCGTTTGCACGAGGAACACTTTGGGTGCTACCAAAGCGTCACAACGTAATCGGGTGATTATAAAGGTACATTACAGGTGTCTCCGAAGGTACATGTTGGGTTGGCATATTTGAGATTAGGATTTGTCACTCCGATTGTGGGAGAGGTATCTCTGGGCCCTCTCGGTAATGCACATCACATAAGCCTTGCAAGCATTGCAACTAATGAGTTAGTTGTGAGATGATGTATTACGGAACGAGTAAAGAGACTTGCGATAGCAGATTGAACTAGGTATTGGATACCGACGATCGAATCTCGGGCAAGTAACATACCGATGACAAAGGGAACAACGTATGTTGTTATGCGGTCTGACCGATAAAGATCTTCGTAGAATATGTAGGAGCCAATATGGGCATCCAGGTCCCGCTATTGGTTATTGACCGCAGAGGTGTCTCGGTCATGTCTACATAGTTCTCGAACCCGTAGGGTCCGCACGCTTAACGCTTCGATGGCAGTTACTATGAGTTGTTATGATGTTTCTGTACCGAAGGTTGTTGAGTCCGGATGAGATCACGGACGTGACGAGGAGTCTCGAAATGGTCGAGACATAAAGATTCATATATTGGAAGTCTATGTTTGGACATCGGAAGTGTTCGGGTGAAATTAGGAATTTTACCAAATGCACCGGAGGTTACGGAACCCCCGGAATACTAATGGGCCAACATGGGCCTTAGTGGAAAGGAGAGAAGGGGGCCCAAGTGCTGGCGCACCTTCCCCCTTCCCTAGTCCTATTAGGACTAGGAGAAGGCGCCCCTCTCTCTCCCTTCCCACTTGGGGAAACCTAGTTGGACTAGGATTGGGGGAATCCTACTCCTAGTAGGAGTAGGACACCCTGGCGCACCTCCCTTGGCCGGCCAGCCCCTCCTCCTTCCCTCCTTTATATCTGAGGCGGAAGGGCACCCCATGACACACAAGTTGATCCTTGAGATCTTTCCTTAGCCGTGTGCGGTGCCCCTTCCACCATATTACACCTCGAGAATACCGTGGCAGAGCTTAGGCGAAGCCTGCGCCGGTGGAACATCATCATCGTCACCACGCCGTCGTCTTGTGAAACTCTCCCTCAACACTCGGCTGGATCGGAGTTCGAGGGGCGTCATCGAGCTGAGCGTGTGCAGAACTCGGAGGTGCCGTGCGTTCGGTACTTGGATCGGTTGGATCGTGAAGAAATCGACTACTTCCTCTACGTTGCGTCAACGCTTCGGCTGTGGGTCTCACGAGGGTGCGTAGACAACACTCTCATCTCGTTGCTATGCATCACCATGATCTTGCGTGATCGTAGGAAAATTTTTGAAATTACTACGTTACCCAACAGTGGCATCCGAGCCTGGTTTTATGCGTAGATGTCATATGCACGAGTAGAACACAAGTGAGTTGTGGACGATACAAGTCATACTGCCTACCAGCATGTCATACTTTGGTTCAGCGGTATTGTTGGAAAGACGATCCAGACCAACCTTACAGCGTACTCTTACGCGAGACCGGTTCCCTCGGCGTGCTTTGCACATAGATGGCTTGTGGAAGACTGTCTCTCCAACTTTAGTTGAACCGAGTGTGGCTCGCCCGGTCCTTGAGAAGGTTAAAGCGGAGTCTATTTGACGAAGTATCGTTGTGGTTTTGATGCGTAGGTAAGAACGGTTCTTGCTCAGCCCGTAGCAGCCACGTAAAACTTGCAACAACAAAGTAGAGGACGTCTAACTTGTTTTTGCAGGGCATGTTGTGATGTGATATGGTCAAGACGTGATGCTATATTTTATTGTATGAGATGATCATGTTTTGTAACCGAGTTATCGGCAATGGCGAGAGCCATATGGTTGTCGCTTTATTGTATGCAATGCAATCGCCTGTAATGCTTTACTTTATCACTAAGCGGTAGCGATAGTCGTAGAAGCATAAGTTTGGCGAGGCGACAACGATGCTACGATGGAGATCAAGGTGTCGCGCCCGGTGGCGATGGTGATCATGACGGTGCTTGGAGATGGAGATCACAAGCACAAGATGATGATGGCCATATCATATCACTTATATTGATTGCATGTGATGTTAATCCTTTATGCATCTTATCTTGCTTTGATTGACGGTAGCATTATAAGATGATCCTTACTAAATTATCAAGAAGTGTTCTCCCCGAGTATGCACCGTTGCGAAAGTTCTTCGTCTTTGAGACACCACGTGATGATCGGGTGTGATAGGCTCTACGTTCAAATACAACGGGTGCAAAACAGTTGCACACGCAGAATACTCGAGTTATACTTGACGAGCTATGCATATAAGATATGACCTCGGAACACGTAGACCGAAAGGTCGGCGTGAATCATATAGTAGATATGATCAACATATTGATGTTCACCATTGAAACTACTCCATCACACGTGATGATCGGTCATGGTGTAGTTGATATGGATCACGCAATCACTTAGAGAATTGGAGGGATATTTTTCTAAGTGGGAGTTCTTAAAGTAATATGATTAATTGAACTTAAATTTATCATGAACTTAGTACCGATAGTATCTTGCTTGTCTATGATGTGTAGATAGATGGCTCGTCTTTGTTGTTCCGTTGAATTTTAATGCGTTCCTTGAGAAAGCAAAGTTGAAAGATGATGGCAGCAATTACACGGACTGGGTCCGTAACTTGAGGATTATCCTTATTGCTGCACGGAAGAATTACGTCACTGGAAGCACCGTTAGGTGCCGGGCCTGGTGCAAGGGCTGCGCCGGATGTTGTGAACGTCTGGCAAAGCAAAGCTGATGACTACTCTATAGTTCGATTGTGCCATGCTTTACGGCTTAGAACCGGACTTCAACGTCGTTTTGAACACCATGGAGCATATGAGATGTTCCAGAGTTGAAGTTAATATTCCAAGCGAATGCCGGATTGAGAGATATGAAGTCTCAATAAGTTCTATAGGCATAAGATGGAGGAGAACGGTTACATCGGTGAGCATATACTCGTAATGTCTGGATATAACAATCACTTGATTCAACTGGGAGTTAATCTTCCGTATGATTGCGTCATTTACATAATTCTCCAATCACTGCCACCAAGCTACAAGAGCTTCGTGATGAACTATAATATGCAAGGGATGACCAAAACAATGCCCGAGCTCTTCGCGATCTTTGAAAGCGGAGGTAGAAATCAAAAAGGAGCATCAAGTGTTGATGGTTAACAAAACCACTAGTTTCAAGAAAAAGGGCAAAGGAAAGAAAAAGGGAAACTTCAAAAAGAACGGCAAGCAAGTTGTTGATCAAGAGAAGAAACCCAAAGTCTGGTCCTAAGCACAGGCCGAAAGTGCTTCTATTGCAAGCAGTGCTGTCCTTTGAAGCGGAACTGCCCCAAGTATTTGGCGGATAAGAAGGATGGCAAGGTTAACAAAGGTATATGTGATATACAAGTTATTGATGTGTACCTTACTAATACTCGCATGAGCACTGGGTATTTGATCTTGGTTACATTGCTAATATTTGCAACTTCGAAGCAGGGCTACGGATTAGCGAAGATTGGCTAAGGGCGAGGTGACGATCTTGGCGTGGGAAATGGTTCCAAAGTCGATGTGATCGCAATCGACACGCTACCTCTACATCTACCTTCGGGATTAGTATTAGACCTAAATAATTGTTATTTAGTACCGGCGTTGAGCATGAACATTATATCTGGATCTTGTTTAATGCGAGGCGGTTATTCATTTAAATCGTAGAATAATGGTTGTTCTATTTATATGAATAATATCTTTTATGGTCATGCACCATTGAAGAATGGTTTGTTTTACTTAATCTCGATAGTAGTGATACACATATTCATAACGTTGAAGCCAAAAGATGTAGAGTTGATAATGATAGTGCAACTTATTTGTGGCACTTGCCGTTTAGGTCATATCGGTGTAAAGCGCATGAAGAAACTCCATCTTGATGGACTTTTGGAGTCACTTGATTATGAATCACTTGGCACTTGCGAACCGTGCCTTATGGGCAAGATGACTAAAACACCGTTCTCCGGAACTATGGAGAGAGCAACAGATTTATTGGAAATCATACATCTTGATGTATGTGGTCCAATGAATGTTGAGGCTAAATGGCGGATATCGTTATTTTCTCACCTTCACAGATGATTTGAGCAGATATGGGTATATCTACTTAATGAAACACAAATCTGAAACATTTGAAAAGTTCAAAGAATTTCAGAGTGAAGTGGAAAATCATCGTAACAAGAAAATAAAGTTTCTACGATCTGATCGTGGAGGAGAATATTTGAGTTCTGAGTTTGGCCTACATTTGAAACAATGCGGAATAGTTTGCAACTTACGCCACCGGAACACCACAACGTAATGGTGTGTCCGAGCGTCGTAATCGTACTTTATTAGATATGGTGCGATCTATGATGTCTCTTCTTGATTTACCGCTATCGTTTTGGGGTTATGCTTTAGAGACGGCTACATTCACTTTAAATAGGGCACCATCTAAATCCGTTGAGACGACGCCTTATGAGCGTGGTTTGGCAAGAAACCAAAGTTGTCGCGTTTCTGAAAGTTTGGGGCTGCGATGCTTATGTGAAAAAGCTTCAACCTGATAAGCTCGAACCCAAATCGAATGTGTCTTCATAGGATACCCAAAGGAGGCTGTTGGGTACACCTTCTATCACAGATCCGAAGGCAAGATTTTTGTTGCTAAATTCGGAAACTTTTTGGAGAAGGAGTTTCTCTCGAAAGAAGTGAGTGGGAGGAAAGTAGAACTTGATGAGATAAGCTGTATCTACTCCCTTATTGAGAAGTAGTACATCACTGAAAACAGTTTACATGACACCTACACCAAATAGGGAAGAAGCTAATGATGATGATCATGAAACTTGAGATCAAGTTTCTCTGAGAACTTAGAGATCAACGAGCAAGATCCGCACCAGAGTGGTACGGTAATCCTATTCGGAAGTCATATTCTTTGGAACATGATGAACCTACGAACTATGAAGAAGCGATGGTGAGCCCAGATTCCACAAAATGGCTGGAGGCCATGAAATCTGAGATGGGATCCATGTATGAGAACAAAGTGTGGACTTTGGTTGACTTGCCCGATGATCGGCAAGCAATTGAGAATAAATGGATCTTCAAGAAGAAGGCGGCTGATGGTAATATTCTTGTCTATAAAGCTCGACTTGTTGCAAAAGGTTTTCGACAAGTTCAAGGGATTGACTACGATGAGACCTTCTCACCCGTGGCGATGCTTAAGTCCGTCCGAATCATGTTAGCAATTGCCGCATTTTATGATTATGAAATTTGGCAAATGGATGTTAAAAGCGCATTCCTGAATGGATTTACGGAAGAAGAGTTGTATATGATGCAACGAGAAGGTTTTGTCGATCCAAAAGGAGCTAACAAAGTGTGCAAGCTCCAGCGATCCATTTATGGACTGGTGCAAGCCTCTCGGAGTTGGAATAAAGCGTTTTGATAGTGTGATCAAAGCATTTGGTTTTATCTGAGACTTTTGGAGAAGCCTGTATTTACAAGAAAGTGAGTGGGAGCTCTGTAGCATTTACGATATTATATGTGGATGACATATTACGATCGGAAATGATATAGAATTCTGGATAGCATAAAGGGATACTTGAATAAGAGTTTTTCGATGAAAGACCTCGGTGAAGCTGCTTACATATTGGGCATTAAGATCTATAGAGATAGATCAAGGCGGCTTAATAGGACTTTCACAAAGCACATACCTTGACAAAGTTTTTGAAAAAGTTCAAAATGGATCGTGCAAAGAAAGGGTTCTTGCCGGTGCTACAAGGTGTGAAGTTGAGTAAGACTCAATGCCCGACCACCGCAGAAGATAGAGAGAAAATGAAAGATGTTCCCTATGCTTCAGCCATAGGCTCTATCATGTATGCAATGTCTTGTGTACCGGACACGATGTGTGCCTTCTTTGTAAGTTTGGCGGCGGTACCAAAGTAATCCGAGTGGATCATCGGACAGCGGTCAAGAACATCCTTAAGTACTTAAGAAGGACTAAGGATATGTTTCTCATTTATGGCGGTGACAAAGAACTTCGTCAAATGGCAGTTACGTCGGCATAGCTTTGACAACGATCCAGACGATTCTAAATCGCAAACCGGATCGTATTTACATTAAACGGAGGAGCTGTCGGTTGGTGCGGTTCCAAACAAAGCGTCGTGGCGGGATCTACATGTGAAGCTGAGTACATAGCTGCTTGGGAAGCAGCTAATGAAGGAGTCTGGATGAAGGAGTTCATAACCGATCTAGGTGTTGTACCTAGTGTATCGGGTCCAATGAAAATCTTTTGTGACAATATCGTGCAATTGCCTTAGCAAAGGAATCCAGATTTCACAAGAGAACCAAGCACATCAAAAGACGCCTTCAACTCCATCCGGATTTGGTCCGGTGGGAGACATAGAGATATGCAAGATACATACGGATCTGAATGTTGCAGACCGTTGACTAAGCCTCTTCCACGAGCAAAACATGATCGGCACCAAGACTCCATGGGTGTTAGAATCATTACTTGTGTAATCTAGATTATTGACTCTAGTGCAAGTGGGAGGCTGAAGGAAATATGCCCTAGAGGCAATAATAAAGTTATTATTTATTTCCTTATATCATGATAAATGTTTATTATTCATGCTAGAATTGTATTAACAGGAAACATAATACATGTGTGAATACATAAACCTCTGAGTGTCACTAGTATGCCTCTACTTGACTAGCTCGTTAATCAAAGATGGTTGTGTTTCCTAACCATGAACAAGGAGTTGTTATTTGATTAACGGGATCACATCATTGGTTGAATGATCTGATTGACATGACCCATTCCATTAGCATAGCACCTGATCGTATAGTTTGTTGCTAGTGCTTTTCTTCATGACTTATACATGTTCCTATGACTATGAGATTATGCAACTCCCGTTTGCACGAGGAACACTTTGGGTGCTACCAAAAGCGTCCTACAACGTAGCTGGGTGATTATAAAGGTACATTACAGGTGTCTCCGAAGGTACATGTTGGGTTGGCATATTTCGAGATTAGGATTTGTCACTCCGATTATGGGAGAGGTATCTCTGGGCCCTCTCGGTAATGCACATCACATAAGCCTTGCAAGCATTGCAACTAATGAGTTAGTTGTGAGATGATGTATTACGGAACGAGTAAAGAGACTTGCGGTAGCGAGATTGAACTAGGTATTGGATACCGGCGATCGAATCTCGGGCAAGTAACATACCGATGACAAAGGGAACAACGTATGTTGTTATGCGGTCGACCGATAAAGATCTTCGTAGAATATGTAGGAGCCAATATGGGCATCCAGGTCCCGCTATTGGTTATTGACCGGAGAGGTGTCTCGGTCATGTCTACATAGTTCTCGAACCCGTAGGGTCCGCACGCTTAACGCTTCGATGGCAGTTACTATGAGTTGTTATGATGTTTCTGTACCGAAGGTTGTTCGAGTCCGGATGAGATCACGGACGTGACGAGGAGTCTCGAAATGGTCGAGACATAAAGATTCATATATTGGAAGTCTATGTT
Source organism: Aegilops bicornis (assembly GCA_021605145.1). Lineage (NCBI taxonomy): Eukaryota > Viridiplantae > Streptophyta > Magnoliopsida > Poales > Poaceae > Aegilops > Aegilops bicornis. The sequence continues at coordinate 631,837,492 of CM038670.1, forward strand.
TGGACATCGGAAGTGTTCCGGGTGAAATTAGGAATTTTACCAGAAATGCAGGGAGGTTACGGAACCCCGGAATACTAATGGGCCAACATGGGCCTTAGTGGAAAGGAGAGAAGGGGCCCAAGTGCTGGCGCACCTTCCCCTTCCCTAGTCCTATTAGGACTAGGAGAAGGCGCCCCCTCTCTCCCTTCCCACTTGGGAAACCTAGTTGGACTAGGATTGGGGAATCCTACTCCTAGTAGGAGTAGGACACCCTGGCGCACCTCCCTTGGCGGCCAGCCCTCCTCCTTCCCTCCTTTATATCACGAGGCGGAGGGCACCCCATGACACACAAGTTGATCCTTGAGATCTTTCCTTAGCCGTGTGCGGTGCCCCTTCCACCATATTACACCTCGAGAATACCGTAGCGAGCTTAGGCGAAGCCTGCGCCCGGTGGAACATCATCATCGTCACTGCGCCGTCGTCTTGTGAAACTCTCCCTCAACACTCGGCTGGATCGGAGTTCGAGGGCGTCATCGAGCTGAGCGTGTGCAGAACTTCGGAGGTGCCGTGCGTTCGGTACTTGGATCGGTTGGATCGTGAAGAAATCGACTACTTCCTCTACGTTGCGTCAACGCTTCACTGTGGGTCTCACGAGTGCGTAGACAACACTCTCATCTCGTTGCTATGCATCACCATGATCTTGCGTGATCGTAGGAAAATTTTTGAAATTACTACGTTACCCAACAATATTATGGTTACATAGTGGACATATGGGAACTTGACTACGGAGTAGATTTTAAGGTCCCTTTGTTTAAATGCAACAGGGTCAATCTGTCAGAGGCGAGTGCAGGTAGACCCACGATGCGGAATGACAACAGTGGATCTGAAAAATCTTGGGTACCTGGATGAACCGTTCGTCCTAGCCAATGATGTGGCACAGGTTATCTATGTGAAGGACATGTCTACCGGACCGAGAAAAGAAAAGATAAGGAAGCGAATACATCATACGATGAGCCAAAGCGCCACATAGTTCTTTCGGGAAAAGGGACATCGTGGGAGTGGAGGCAAAGGCAGGACATATGTCGAAGATTATGAAAAGTTTCATGAAATTCCTCCTTCAAAGTCAAAGGCTGACCCGACATCACGATAAGCGATGAAGATTATCCATGGTTACGGCGCAATAAGCAAATGACACAAGCGAAGAAAAAGCGAAGACTTTCTCCCATAACTATTATGATGATACCATGCCAACTTTGTTATATACGAGTATGATACCTTTGTCCGTTTTGTACATGCTGATGCTATGTGGGTGAAATTATGATACCATGCCAACTTTCAACTTTTTCAGAGTTCATTTGAAATGCTTTATTATGAATTTAGGTTGAATTTTCTCTATAGGCGCATCTATGTTCATTTTTTTAGTAAAGTTAATCAAAACTTGTGATTCACACAAATTTCAAGGAATTCAAATTTTAATTATTCAAATTTGAAAACTAATGGCACTAACAGAAAGTTTATAATTTTTCTAAAACTAATGGCACTAACAGAAAGTATAATTTTGCTGACCTAAAAGCAAATAGAATTAAAAAATAAAGCAAAAACAAAAGAAAATAAATAATGCAGAAAACAAAACAAAAAAACTGGAAACAAAATAAAATAGCAACGATAAGTATTTTGTTGTAAGTAGAAACAAAATAAAATAAATAAAGCAACAAAGAAAACAAAAAAACAAAAAAACAAAAAAGTGTTTTTAAATTTGAAAACTAATGGCACTAACAGAAAGTTTATAATTTTTCTAAAACTAAAAGCAAAAGGAATTAAAAAATAAAGCAAAGAACAAAAAAAATGCAAAAAACAAAACAAAAAACTGGAAAAAAATAAAAAAACTGCCACCTATTGGGCCACCACGGCCTGAATACGACTAGAAACCCAACCTGGGCCAGGATTCAGGCCCGCAGAAGAACCAATAGGCCCACAGGCAGCACAGTGTGAGATTAGGCCCATAAGCCTGCATTTGAGAGGAGCTCGAGAGGGTAGCCGTAGTGGGGCTTATAAACCACTCCGAGCCCCTCTCAACTAGCGAGGTGGGACTAAACTTTTGGCCGCGGGCAGCACAAGGCCTTTGGTCCCGGTTGGTGGCACCAACCGGGACTAAAGGAGGGCATTGGTACCGGTTGGTGTGTAACGCCCTCGATGCGGTTATATCTCCCACGTGTCGAAGCACGACTTAGAGGCATAACCGCATTGAAAGCAATGTCGCAAGTGAGGTAATCTTCACACAACCCATGTAATACATAAGGGAAAGAGATACATAGTTGGCTTACGATGCCACTTCACACAATACATAAATAAACATCCATCATCCAGATTACACTCAAGGTCCGACTACGGAACCAAAATAAAAGAAGACTACCCCAAATGCTACACGGATCCCGATCGTCCCAAGCTGGCTCCACTATTGATCATCGAGGAAAGACACATAGTAACGACCATGTTCCTCGTCGAACTTCCACTTGAGCTCGGTTGCGTCATACACTTTGGCATCATCGGCACCTGCAATCGTTTTGGTAGAATCTGTGAGTCACGGGGACTCAGCAATCTCACACCAGCGAGATCAAGACTATTTAAGCTTATAGGAAGGACAGAGTTGTGAGGTGGAGCTGCGACAGCGACTAGCATGTATGGTGGCTACATTACGCAAAAGAGAGCGAGAAGAGAAGCAAAGGCACGGTCGTGAAGCTAGTAGTGATCAAGAAGTGATCCCGAAACTACTTACGTCAAACATAACTCCAACACGTGTTCACTTCCCGGACTCCGAGAAGAGACCATCACAGTTACACACCTTGATTGATGTGTATTAATTAAGGTCAACTTCGGGTTTTCTACAACCGGACATTAACAAATTCCCATCGCCTCATAACCCGGGCACGGCTTTGAAAGATAATACCTGCAAGGGTGTCCCAACAACCCATTATAAGCTCTCACGGTCAACGAAGGATATTCCTTCTACCGAAGACCCGATCGATCTCGGAATCCCGGACTACAAGACATTTCGACAAAGCAATAAAACAAGACCAGCAAAGCCGCCCGAATGTGCCGACAAATCCCGATAGGAGCTGCACATATCTCGTTCTCAGGGCACACCGGATGGGCAAGACGTCGGGTTGGCATAGACCCTGGATTGCCCAGGGGGCACCGGACATCGCCCAGGTTGGGCGAGCACTCGAAGGAGCACTGGTTCGGGGGTTAAAATAAAGATGACCCTCGGGCTCGCGAAAACTCGGGGGAAAAAAGCTTAGGTGGCAAATGGTAAAACCAAAGTTGGGCCTTGCTGGAGGAGTCTTATTGAAAGCGAACTGTCAAGGGGGTCCCATAAATCACCCAACCGTGTAAAGAACGCGAAATCAAGGAACATAACACTGGTATGACGGAAACTAGGGTGGCAAGAGTGGAACAAAACACCAGGCATAAGGCCGAGCCTTCCACCCTTTACCAAGTATATAGATGCATTAATTAAACAATAGATATTGTGATATCCCAACAAGTAAACATGTTCCAACAAGGAACAAACTTCATCTTCACCTGCAACTAGAACCGCTATAAGAGGGGCTGAGCAAAGCGGTAACATAGCCAATCAACGGTTTGCTAGGAAAGGATGGTTAGAGGTTTGACACGGCAATATGGGAGGCATGATAAGAAAGTGATAGGCATCGTAGCATAGGCATAGCAAAAGAGCGAGCATCTAGCAAGCAAAGATAGAAGTGATTTCGAGGGTATGGTCATCTTGCCTGCAAGGTTCTCAGATTTGTCGAATGCTTGATCCTCGTAAGCGTTCTCAACAGGTTCCTCGTTCACGTACTCGTCTCCCGGCTCTACCCAAAGCAAGAACACAAACAATGGAACCACAATAAATCACGGTGCAATGCACAAGCAACATGATGCAATACATGGCATGATATGCGAGATGTCATATGCAATGCATATGCGTGCTCCGGAAGGAAAATGATGAACCAGGCATCAAATTGGCAAAACAAGTATGCCGCTGGAAAGGTGAGATGATTTCGGTTGAAATCGATATAAAGATCACCGGAATCGGATGCACGGTTTGCAAATGACAAGCAAAACAAGAATGGCACAAATCTGCCATTAACAGCATGATGCCACATAGCAAGCAACAAGAAATTAAACTACTGCACCCAAACGTACCAACAAAGCATATGGCAGTGATCTACTCAAGCTGCTTGACAAAAGATGAACACTGAGCTACGGCTAAATAACACCATAACAGGTCCAAACAAGCATGGCAAATGTGCAAAATATATCAGCTTCACAGACAGAAAATACTGAACATGGCAGAATCAGCATCAGGAAGCAATGTTCAGAGCAAGCAAACAACATTATACAGGAACTTATAATAGCAAAACAAGGCATGGCATGAATCTACTCAAAGCATAGAACAAAAGTCCCTTACTGACCATGAGCCAAAAGGGATCAGAAAATGTAATAGCACCCATGTAAACATAGCAAGTTCCGTTAACAGATTCAGCAAACAGGACATGACATTGACAGAATTATGTAGGCATCTTCGCGAGCTCGATGCAGTCACTACAGCGCATTACATGATAAACTAAGCATACATCCATCAATAAGACATGGCATAGAAGCTATAAATAGCAAGAACAACATCATAGCTTACACGGATCAACTACAACAACCTTGGCAAAATTGAATAACATGTAAACAACCTGGCAGGAAACATTTTATAGCAAAAGTAGAGCTCCATTGACTCAAGCTATGGCACTCCATAATTGCAAACAAAGGCATGGATGGATAGAGCGTAACCATATGTTCAAAACATCCTTACTGAAGTATCTCAAAATATGCATGGATCTCTCTGTAGCATCAAGTTTACATGGCATAAAAATATCAGCAAAACAGGGGCTGAAATCAGCAACATCATGAAGCCTAGTTTGCATGCTTGTGCTAGTCACCACAGAGATCACAAAAATACATGGCATACACCCCTGTAATGATGGCATGACATATTACAAAACACATATAGGACTCAAGTTCATAGGATGCACACATCAATCATGGCAAAAATGACAAAAGTGCATGTTCTGATAAGAATCTGAAACTAACATCACGTAGCCCCCTTCTAACAGCATTTCGGGCATCAAGATGAGCTCAAATGAAAATGATGCAATGAGTCGAAATGATGTACACATCGGGTTGAACATTTCGGTATGCCATACACCGAAAACGGAGCCATGGGTGCAAAGTTATGGCATGATGAAAATACAACAAAATAATCACAGGATAAAAGACGAGGAAAACGGGGGGAGAAGAAGTCAACCCTCTCGTTTGGATCTAGATCCGGGCGCGGACTCCGAGGCAGGCCGGAGCCTCGCCGGAGTTGGAGGGAGGAGAGGCCGGGGCGGCCGGATCTCGCCGGTTCCGGCGCCGGGCGGAGGCGAGGCGACGGGAGGTCCGGAAGCGGGCGCCGGCTGGGAACTCGAGGCGGGCGCTAGGGCGGCGGTGGCCGGGGTCGAGGGCGAGGCGGCGCCCTGTGCGGGGCGGCGGCGGAGCCCGAGGCGGCGGCGGACGGAGGCGCCGGGCGCGGGCGCTGGTTGGCCGGAGGGCCTCAGACGGCTCGCGGGCCTGCTGGGTCGGCGAAGTGGGCGTGGCGCGCATGCAGCAGCCTCTGCGATTCGCCGGGCGCGGGCGGTGGACGGTCTGCTCCGTCCGGACGTGTCCGTGGCGCGCGAGAGCGGGCTAGGGTTAGGGTGGAAATGATTCGGGATTTGGAAATGGGGGTCTTTAAATAGAGGTAGAGGAGGCTAGGGAGCTCCAAATTGAGCACGGTTTTCACCCACACAATCGTGATCCGACGACGGAGAGCATGGAAGTGACTTAGATAGGTTATTGGGCTGTTTGAAGGGGTGTTGGGCTGCAACTTAAGAGTGGCCTTTGCGGTTATGCGGTTAACCGTTGGAGTATCAAACGAGCTCCAAATGACTCGAAACTTGACAGGTGGTCTATCGGTGGTGTACCAAGGCCACTTGACAAACCTCGGTCCATTCCGAGAAAGTTTAGTACCGCTCACGGTAAAATGTAAAAGGGGGCCGGGGAAATAGGAGTGCGGATTGCAAAAGCAGACAACGGGAAAATGCTCGGATGCATGAGACGAACACGTATGCAAATGAGATGCACATGATGACATGATATGAAATGCATGACATGGACAAAATGCAAAACAAAAGACAAAAACCCAACCACGGAGGGAATATCATATCACAATGCCGAAAATGGCAAGAGTTGGAGTTACAAATATGGAAAGTTACATCCGGGGTGTTACATGGTGCCACCAACCGGGACCAAAAGGCCGCCGCTTCCCGCCCTTTGGGCTGCCGAAAACTGGCCTTTGGTCCCAGTTGGTGGCACCAACCGGGACTAAAGGGGGCATTGGTCCCGGTTGGTGCCTGAACCGACCAATGCTCTTGGTATATAACCGGGACTTGTGAAAATTTCAGTTTCTCATCTCCATTTGCCCCCGACGACGCCGAGCTCATCGCCGAGCTGCCCGACGCCGTCGCCGCCCTGCCGCCCCGCCCGACCAGCGCCGTTGCGTCGCTCGTCGCCGTCGCCCGTCGCCGGCGTCCCCGAACCAGCGCCCTGCCCTCTGCCTCGGGCCCGCCCAGCCTGTCGCCCAGCGCCATCGCCGCCGCCCAGCCGCCTCGACGCCTTCCCTGCCCAGCGCCACCGCCTCTGCCTCAGACCGGCCCCGACCTCGTCGTCGCCGACGCCGCCCATAGTGAGCCCCCGCGCCCTGCCCTGCCCCCTGCCGCAACCGCCGCCCATAGCTAGTGATGCTTTTTTTTGCATAATGTTGATGATATTTTTATGTATGTATGCTTTTTTTACTAGCTAGGAAAGTATGTATGCTTTTTTGTATATATGTATGTATGTATGCTTTTTTGTATGTATATATGTATGTATGTATGCTTTTTTTGTATGCATATATGTTGATGAAATATGAACAATGCATTAGGCAAAACCTTTACTTTTTTTCGAAATTTTCTATTTGAACATTTTTTTAAAAGCAATACTAAAAGAATGAGAGGGAAAAGGAAAATAAGAAGAGGAAGAAAGGAGGAGAAGAGGAGAAATAAATAAGAAGAGAAAAAAGAAGAAAAAGAAGAAGAGAAGAAGAAAGGAATAGACGAGAAGAAGATGAAAAAATATTCTATTTTTTCTTCTTCTCCTCTATTCCTTTCTTCTTCTCCTCTTTCTTTTATTTTTTTCCTTCGATCTTCTCCTCTATTCCTTTTTTCTTCTCCTTTTTTTATTTCTTCTTTGTTTTCTTATGTTTTATCGGGTCTGTCGTCGTCGATGTACCCCTCCTGATAACTTCAATACGAGGGGGGGTCGATATACCCCCTCCCCAATAACATTATTTTCCCATGTATATGTATGTCGCGTCGTTGTCGATATAACCCCCTCCCGGATAACTTCGACATGAGGGGCGATCGATATATATACCCCCTCTCGACCGTGATAACTTATACCACGGCAGCACCCCCCTCGGCCCTCTCGCTCGACCAAAACTCTCGAGGACACCCAAACCCTAGAGAAAAAACGATGTTGGTCTCCTACCCCCTCCCGCCGTGCCCCTACCCGACAAACTCTCTCGAGGCCACCCAAATTTACCAAGTTAAAAGAGCGTTGTCGTCGAGGCCACCCCAAACCCTTGAAGCATTGTCTAGGCCACCCCAAACCCTAGATAAGCAGCGTCGAGGCCACTAACATGATTCCTTATTGTGATTAGCTAGCTAGTTCTACGTTTGCCACTAATATATATCCATTTGTACCATGTTTGAATAATAATTGACATGTTGTAAATATTTGCATAAACTATGGAGCATTCCCGAGACGAAGCAACAGAAGCGATGTTGGGGGACATAATCGCACAAGGAATGATGTCGTTGCGTCATTTCTCAACGACACCGATGGTCAGGAAGGACTGGGTGAAGAAGAGGACTATGCTCATGATGGCTCCGGCCCATTAATGCCGGTACAAGAAGAGGGCTATGTTCATGATGGCTCCGGTGACCCAATGGAGGTACAAGAAGGAGACCGTGCTGACTGCTCCGGTGACCGAACCGAGTCCGGCCAGGTATATATATATTAGTTAAGCCCGTGCTGACTAGTTAATTGATGCATTCATTGTTTTGGTATATGTACACATATTAATTAACTCTCGTCTTTCTTCCTTTTTCTAGCCCTCCGGATCGAGCACAACCTCGGTAAGGAGACGAGGCCTGAAGAAAAAGTTGAGCTCGGATGAAAGGTTTGAGATCACAGCAATCGCGCCCGACGGCGAATCGATTGAACCCATCCGGACAAAGAAGCATTTTTTGCTCAGTACGGGGTTCTTGTTAGGGACAAGATCCCGATCAGCATCCACCAATGGTATAAGCCTAAGGAGGAAGACCACGAGGTGTCTTATGTCAATGATATGCGAAGATGATCTTTGGACTAAGTGAAGGCAAATTTCACCATACCGCCGGAGGAGGATCCGGAGAAGCCAGTTAAAGAGCAATTAATCAAGTCTTGTGCTCTTAAGAAGATGGCAAGCCTATTCAGGAGGTGGAGGAAAGAGCTGAACAAGTTTGTCGACAAAGAAGAGACACCAGAATTCATCGGCAAATATGAGAGGATCAAAGATCACTGGCCTGCATTTGTGGCCCACAAGACATCGGAAAAGAGTAAGAAGATGTCAGAGACAAACAAGAAAAATGCTGCGAAGAAGAAGTTTCACCATCGCATGGGTCGTGGCTACCTCAAAGCCCGGCCTAAGTGGTCCAAGGCTGAGAATGATTTGCTTGATAAAGGGATCGAACCGGAGACAATGAACTGGCAGACCGTTGCGGACTTGGTTCTTGAGGCTGGCGGAACCTTGGACCATGTATCGAGGAAGTGCCGTTGGGCAGACGAGCAAATGAAAATACCGATCACCAAGCTTGGCACTATATCGATGCAGCGCAGCAAGGGACGTTCGTTCTAGACAGGGAGAAGGGCGAGCTCACAATGGCCCTCGGGAATCCTGAGCACCACAGGCGGACACGAGGCACGCCAGCTCCATTCCGTGGAAGGTTAGTTTTCCGGACGCGAGGATTACAAAACCGGAGAGGAGGAAGAAAGCGGAAGCAGAGCCAACTGCAGGCGCTGCACAAAAGGGTAATGGGGCTAGAGGAACGAGAAGCAGAACGCAACAAACGACCTACCGAAGCTTCCCCCGAAGCTACCCCGCCATCTCAGCGGAGAAGCAGTGTGCCTTCCACCGAGCTGCTTCAGCCGGAGCATGTCTTGACGGCTCCTGCCAGCTATCCCGTGGATGCTATCACGGAGTCTCAAAATTGCCACATTATGACGCAATGGATTGATACGTCTCTGTCGTATCTATAATTTTTTATTGTTCCATGCCAATATTATTCAACTTTCATATATATTTTGGCAACCTTTTATATTATTTTTGGGACTAACATATTGATCCGATTGCCCGGCTTGCGGTTCACATGCATTGCATGTTTTTGGTTTCGCAGAATATCCATATCAAGCGAGTCCAAACAGGATAAAAACGGACGGAGCTTATTTTTGGAAAATATGGAAAATCTGGAAGGAAAATCAACGCAAACCGGTGTCCGAGGTGGGCACGAGGTAGGGGGCGCCCCCCCTAGGGCGCGCCCCCTACCCTCGTGAGCCCACCGTAAGGCGGTTGACGCTCTTATTTTGCCACAAGAAAGCTAATATTCAGAAGAAAAAAATCACGGCGAAGGTTTCAGGCCAATCGGAGTTACGGATCTCCATATATACACAAAACGGTGAAACCGAGCAAAAACAGAACACAGAAACAGAGAGATAGATCCAACCTCGGAGGGGCTCTCGCCCCTCCCACGCCATGGGAGCCAAGGACCAGAGGGGAAACCCTTCTCCCATCTAGGGAGGAGGTCAAGGAAGAAGAAGAAGAAGGGGCTCTCCCCTCGCTTCGATGGCGCGGAGCATGCCGGGGGCCATCATCATCACCGCTATCTTCACCAACACCGCTGTCATCTTCACCAACATCTCCATCACCTTCCCCCGTCTATCTACAGCGGTCCACTCTTCCGCAACCCATTGTACCATCTACTTGAACATGGTGCTTTATGCTTCATATTATTATCCAATGATGTGTTGCCATCCTATGATGTCTGAGTAGATTTTCGTTGTCCTATTGGTGGTTGATGAATTGCTATGACTGATTTAATTTTCTTGTGGTTGTGTTGTTGTCCTTTGGTGCCCATCATATGAGCGCGCGCGTGGATCACACCATAGGGTTAGTTGTATGTTGATAGGACTATGTATTGGAGGGCAAGAGTGACATAAGCTTCAACCTAGCAAAGAAATTGATGCATACGGGATTGAAGGGGGACCAATATATCTTAATGCTATGGTTAGGTTTTACCTTAATGAATGTTAGTAGTTGCGGATGCTTGCTAATAGTTCCAATCATAAGTGCATAGAATTCCAAGTAAGGGATTACATGCTAGCAGTGGCCTTTCCCACATAAAACTTGCTATCGGTCTAGTAAAGTAGTCAATTGCTTAAGGGATAATTTCGCAACTCCTACCATCACTTTTCCACACTCGCTATATTTACTTTAGTTGTGTCTTTACCTTAGCAGCCCCTAGTTTTATTTTCGTGCTCTTTACTTTCTTGCTAACCTATCCAAAAACACCTACAAAGTACTTCTAGTTTCATACTTGTTCTAGGTAAAGCGAACGTCAAGCGTGCGTAGAGTTGTATCGATGGTCGATAGAACTTGAGGGAATATTTGTTCTACCTTTAGCTCCTCGTTGGGTTCGACACTCTTACTTATCAAAAACTGTTGCGATCCCCTATACTTGTGGGTTATCAAGACCTTTTTCTGCCGCCGTTGCCGGGAAGCAATAGCATGGGGTGAATATTCTCGTGTGTGCTTGTTTGCTTTATCACTAAGTAATTTTATTTGCTGTCCGTAGTTGTTTCCTATCTTTAGTCATGGGTAGGAAACGCAAAATACCAAAAAAAATTAGTTGTACCTACTGCTCCAATGGTTGAAGAACCACTCAAAATCTATCACACTCACGAAGCTTTTTACTTGGATCATCTTCGATCCCTATGTGCTCGTGCTGAAACCCCAACTAGCTTAGTTGAGGGCAAATCTTTAGATGAGCATGCTTGTTATGTGCGAGACCGTATATCTGAAAAAGGGAAACGTTTATTGGATCAAATTCAACGTTTGCAATGCTATGCTTGGAATTTATGTTATTATTATGATTTTACTTGTTGTTCTGAAAACCCTAAGAAACACCTTCCCTACCAATGTGAGTTTATTGATAATGGAATCTTATCCTCGTATGCTAAAGGTGTTTATAATTACTATGATGTTCAACAAATTGAAGAATTTGTTGCTTTTAAGGGTGCTTATGAAATTTCTTCTTTGATTGAAAAGTATGGTGCTACTCTTTACGAATCTGAAAATTTTGCCATACTTAAATATTGCTATGATAATTATGCTTCTAATCCTTATGTTAAACCATATATTAAGAACTACTCCGCTGTCCAATAAGAGACTAATATTTTGCAGGAGTCTATGGAAGAAGAAACTGATGAAACTATGAGCTCATTGGATGAAAAAGATGATGAGGAGAGCGAAGAACAAAAGGAGGAAGAGCGGATTGATCACCCGTGCCCACCTTCTAATGAGAGTAACTCTTCAACTCATACATTATTTAATTCCCCTTCGTGCTTACCGAAGGATGATTGCTATGATGATTGTTATGATCCTGTTGATTCTTTTGAAATATCCCTTTTCGATGATGCTTGCTATGCTTGTGGCCAAGATGCCAATATGAATTATGCTTATGGAGATGAACTTGATATAGTTCCTTATATTATGAATGAAATTGTTGCTATTGCACCCACGCATGATAGTCCTATTATCTTTTTGAATTCTCCCGACTACACTATATCGGAGAAGCTTGCACTTATTAAGGATTATATTGATGGGTTGCCTTTTACCATTGCACATGATGATTTTGATAGATATAATATGCATGTGCTTGCTGCTCCTACTTACAATTATTATGAGAGAGGAACTATTTCTCCACCTCTCTATGTTTCCCATACTATGAAATTGCAAGAAACTGCTTATACTATGCATTGGCCTTTACTATGTGTGCATGAATTGTTCTTTTATGACATGCCGATGCATAGGAAGAGAGTTAGACTTCTTTGTTGCATGATATATGTTACTTTGTGCTCACTACTAAATTACAAATCATTGTTAATTAAAATTGGCTTTGATATACCTTGGGATCCGGGTGGATTCATTACTTGAGCACTATATGCCTAGCTTAATGGCTTTAAAGAAAGCGCTGTCAGGTAGACAACCCGGAAGTTTTAGAGAGTCATTTATTTCTGTTGAGTGCTTTCCTATAGTTTAAAAACAACAAAAATAAAGAGGGGAACCCAAAACTTTTTCAAAAAGAAAAGTGAAAGTGAGAGAGACGAGCATTGTGAAAGTGGGGGACGTCCTTGAACTTTGTTCATGCCCATGGGAACTTTGTGAATCTTAATTACAGAAAAATTTCAATAAAAATAATTATCCCCTTGTACAATTCCATTGTATTATAAAAATAATGTGCCAAGGTTTGCCTTTAGGATGTTTACAATGCTTGTTGGTTTGTGCGGTGCAGGACAGAAACTTTGGCTGTAGTGTGCGAATTTAATTTTTTACTGGAACGTCAAATGGTTCTGATTCTTTTTGCACTGTGTTTCCGCGCAAATGTTTTATTTTTCCTAATTTTTGCAGAATTTTTGAAGTATCAAAAGTATGGTGAATGTTCAGATTGCTACAGACTATTCTGTTTTAGACAGATTCTGTTTTTGATGCATAGTTTGCTTGTTTTGATGAAACTATCAATTTATATCAGTGGATTAAGCCATGAAAAATTTATATTACAGTAGACACAATGCAAAAACAAAATATGAATTGGTTTGCAACAGTACTTAGAGTAGTGATTTGCTTTATTATACTAACGGATCTTACCGAGTTTTCTGTTGAAGTTTTGTGTGGATGAAGTGTTCGATGATCAAGAAGGTAACGATGTGAGAAGAAGGAAGAGAGGCAAGAGCTCAATCTTGGGGATGCCCGAGGCACCCCAAGTAAATATTCAAGGAGACTCAAGCGTCTAAGCTTGGGGATGCTGGGAAGACATCCCCTCTTTCTTCAACAAATATTAGTATGTTTTCGGATTCGTTTCGTTCATGCGATATGTGCAAGTCTTGGAGCGTCTTTTGCAATTAGGTTTTTATTTTTCTTTTATGCACCATGCTGGTATGAGATGGTCCTTGGTTGATTTATAGAATGCTCTATGCACTTACTTATATCTTTTGAGTATGGCTTTATAGAATGCTTCATGTGCTTCACTTATATCATTTGAAGTTTGGATTGCCTGTTTCTCTTTACATAGACAACCGCCATTTGTAGAATGCTCTTTTGCTTCACTTATATTTGTTAGAGCTTGGGCATATTGTCACAGCCCTAGAATTGTTTGTAATTAGTTGCATCAGCATCCATGCATCATGTTTAAATTCCACTTAAATTTGAATTGGGGAAAGTGGTAAGCCTCAGAAATCTTTTCTAAAATAATCAACATTAAAATCTCTTCAAAGAAGTCCAAGAAAATGTTCCTCTTAGTCTCTGAAAATATTGGCAAGAGGTAAAAGTCAAACCAATATTTTGGTATCTCAGAAAAATTTATTTTGGGCCTTTGAATTAATTCAATAACTATTTGCATTGGATATATATATTTTATATAATTAATATATGTCCAATAATTCTGGAACTTTTTATGTGGTTTGGTATATTTTAGTTCCAGCCACATAATTAATTTCAGCATTTTATCAAATGGTTTAGTACTTTTACTAAATCAAAACAGACAAAATAAAATAGAAAACAGAAAAGAATTAGGAAGAGAGAGAGAGACGAAGCCTACCTGGCCTTACCTGAAGTCAGCCCAGCAGCATGGCCCAGCCCACCACACAGCACTTGCCGATCGTCGTCAGCTCCGCCCTTGAGCCCGCCTGGCGTGGTCGCCAGCAGCCTTGCGCCGAGCCACCTCATGCTTCCGCCGACGCTGGAGGCTGGCTGGAGACGCCACGCACCCTCCCCCCCCCCTCCCGACCACTCTGACCTATCCACTCCTCCTCTCCCCTCCTCTGCTCTCTCCCCGCAGCGCACCCGAGCGCGCTCGTCGCCGCCGCTCGCTGCCACCGCGGCCACCGGCCACCACACGCCTCGCCGACCCGCCAAGAAGCTCTGCGTCGTCTTCCTCGTCATCTCCACCGAGCCAAGCCAGCCGGGACGCTCCGTAGCGTCGTCATCGCCACCGTCTTCCACCTCGGGAGCCGGTCACCACCGACGTTGATTCGCCGTCACCAAGCCGTCCCCGAGCCCGCTGACCTTCTCCTCTGCCCCCCAGTGAGCCCCCGATCGCTTTCCCCTGTTCTCTTCTTCAATAGCATGCCCTAGCTAGGCCACCGTCGAGAGATCTCCACGCCGCCGGCCATGTCGCCACCGCGGCTACGGCCGTGCAAGCCCACATCCGAGCTCACGGCTGCACTCAACGCACTCCCGCGAATCGAACACGACCATCCATGGTTCCTTCCGTGCCCCGCATCTCCGAACCCGAGCTCGTCCGAGCTCCGGCAGCCGCTAAAGCTCGTCAGCGGCCACTTTCGGGCCACCCCAGCACCACCCGCCACCACCACTAGAAGCGCCTGAAGGAAATATGCCCTAGAGGCAATAATAAAGTTATTATTTATTTCCTTATATCATGATAAATGTTTATTATTCATGCTAGAATTGTATTAACCGGAAACATAATACATGTGTGAATACATAGACAAACATATAGTCACTAGTATGCCTCTACTTGACTAGCTCATTAATCAAAGATGGTTATGTTTCCTAACCATAGACATGTGTTGTCATTTGATTAACGGGATCACATCATTAGGAGAATGGTGTGATTGACATGACCCATTCCGTTAGCCTAGCACTTGATCGTTTAGTATATTGCTATTGCTTTCTTCATGACTTATACATGTTCCTGTAACTATGAGATTATGCAACTCCCGTTTACGGAGGAACACTTTGGGTGCTACCAAAGCGTCCTGGCGTAACTGGGTGATTATAAAGGAGTACTACAGGTGTCTCCAAAGGTACATGTTGGGTTGGCGTATTTCGAGATTAGGTTTTGTCACTCCGATTGCTCGGAGAGGTATCTCTAGGCCTTCTCGGTAATACACATCACATAAGCCTTGCAAGCATTGCAACTAATAAGTTAGTTGTGAGATGATGTATTACGGAACGAGTAAAGAGACTTACCGATAGCGAGATTGAACTAGGTATTGGATACCGACGATCGAATCTCGGGTAAGTAACATACCGATGACAAAGGGAACAATGTATGTCGTTATGCGGTTTGACCGATAAAGATCTTCGAAGAATATGTAGGAACCAATATGGGCATCCAGGTTCCGCTATTGGTTATTGACCGAGTATAGTTCTAGGTCATGTCTACATAGTTCTCGAACCCGTAGGGTCCGCACGCTTAACGTTACGATGACAGTTTATTATGAGTTCATAAGTTTTGATGTACCGAAGTTTGTTCGGAGTCACGGATGTGATCACGGACATGACGAGGAGTCACTAAATGGTCGAGACATAAAGATTGATATATTGGAAGCCTATATTTGGATATCGGAATGGTTCCGGATGAACTCGGGAATTTTCCGGAACACCGGGGGGTTACCGGAACCTTCCCGGGGATGTTGGGCCTTAATGGGCCATAAGGGAGAAGAGGAGGGCGGCCGGCAGGGCAGGCCGCCCCTCCCCTAGTCCGAATAGGACAAGGAGGAGAGGCGGCGCCCCCTTCCTCTTTCCTCCCCTTTCCTTCTCCAACAAGGCAAGAGGGAGTCCTACTCCCGGTGGGAGTAGGACTCCTCGGCGCACCCTAGGAGGGCCGGCCGCACCTCCGCCTCCCTCCTTTATATACGGGGGCAGGGGGGCACCCCATGACACAAGTTGATCTACATGATCGTTCCTTAGCCGTGTGCGGTGCCCCCCTCCACCATATTCCACCTCGGTCATATCGTCGCGAAGCTTAGGCGAAGCCCTGCGCCGGTGAAGCATCATCATCGCCGTCCTGCGCCCGTCGTGCTAACGGAACTCATCCCCGACACTTTGCTGGATCGGAGTCCGGGGATCGTCATCGAGCTGAACGTGTGCTGAACTCGGAGGTTCCATGCGTTCGGTACTTGGATCGGTCGGATCGTGAAGACGTACGACTACATCAACTGCGTTGTTATAACGCTTCCGCTTACGGTCTACGAGGGTGCGTGGACATACACTCCCCTCTCGTTGCTATGCCATCACCACGATCTTGCGTGTGCGTAGGAAATTTTTTGAAATTACTGCGTTCCCCAACAGTGGCATCCGAGCCTGGTTTTATGCGTTGATGTCATATGCACGAGTAGAACACAAGTGAGTTGTGGGCGATATAAGTCATACCGCTTACCAAAGCATGTCATACTTTGGTTGGCGGTATTGTGAGATGAAGCGGCCGGACCGACATTACGCCAGACGCTTACGCGAGACTGGTTTCACCGCTTGAGCACTCGTTGCTTAAAGGTGACGGCGGGTGTCTGTCTCTCTCACTTTAGTTGAACCGAGTGTGGCTACGCCCGGTCCTTGCGAAGGTTAAAACAGCACCAACTTGACAAACTATCGTTGTGGTTTTGATGCGTAGGTAAAGAATGGTTCTTGCTCAGCCCGTAGCAGCCACGTAAAATTTGTAAACAACAAAGTAGAGGACGTCTAACTTGTTTTTGCAGGGCATGTTGTGATGTGATATGGTCAAGACGTGATGCTATATTTTATTGTATGAGATGATCATGTTTTGTAACCAAGTTATCGGCAACTGGCAGGAGCCATATGGTTGTCGCTTTATTGTATGAAATGCAAACACCATGTAATTGCTTTACTTTATCACTAAGCGGTAGCGATAGTCGTAGAAGCAATAGTTGGCGAAACGACAACGATGCTACGATGGAGATCAAGGTGTCGCGCCGGTGACGATGGTGATCACGACGGTGCTTCGGAGATGGAGATCACAAGCACAAGATGATGATGGCCATATCATATCACTTATATTGATTGCATGTGATGTTTATCCTTTATGCATCTTATTTTGCTTTGATTGACGGTAGCATTATAAGATGATCTCTCACTAAATATCAAGAAGTGTTCTCCCTGAGTATGCACCGTTGCGAAAGTTCTTCGTGCTGAGACACCACGTGATGATCGGATGTGATAGGCTCTACGTTCAAATACAACGGGTGCAAAATACTTGCACACGCGGAATACTCAGGTCAAACTTGACGAGCCTAGCATATACAGATATGGCCTCGGAGCACGGAGACCGAAAGGTCGAACGTGAATCATATAGTAGATATGATCAACATAGTGATGTTCACCATTGAAACTATTCCATCTCACGTGATGATCGGACATGGTTTGGTTGATTTGGATCACGTAATCACTTAGATAACTAGAGAGATGTCTATCTAAGTGGGAGTTCTTTAGTAATATGATTAAATGAACTTAAATTTATCATGAACTTAGTACTGATAGTATTTTTCTTGTCTATGTTTACTGTAGATAGATGGCTCGTCTGTTGTTCCGTTGAATTTTAATGCGTTCCTTGAGAAAGCAAAGTTGAAAGATGATGGTAGCAATTACACGGACTGGGTCCGTAACACGAGGATTATCCTCATTGCTGCCTGGAAGAATTACGTCTGGAAGCACCGCTGGGTGCCGAACTTCTTCTTTGATGTAACCGACGACGTTAAGAACGTCTGGCGAGCAAAGCTGATGACTACTCGATAGTTCGATGTGCCATGCTACGGCTTAGAACCGGGCCTTCAACGACGTTTTGAGCGTCATGGAGCATATGAGATGTTCCAGAGTTGAAGTTAATATTTCAAGCAAATGCCGGATTGAGAGATATGAAGTCTCCAATAAGTTCTATAGTTGCAAGATGGAGGAAAATAGTTACGTCGGTGAACACATACTCAAAATGTCCAGGTATAATAATCACTTGATTCAACTGGGAGTTAATCTTCACGATGATAGTGTCATTGATGTAATTCTTCAATCACTGCCACCAAGCTACAAGAGCTTTGTGATGAACTATAATATGCAAGGGATGGACAAGTCTATTCCCGAGCTCTTCGCAATGCTAAAAGTCAGCGGAGGTAGAAATCAAAAAGGAGCATCAAGTGTTGATGGTTAACAAGACCACCGATTTCAAGAAAAAGGGCAAAGGGAAGAAGAAGGGAACTTCAAGAAGAACAGCAAACAAGTTGCTGCTCAAGAGAAGAAACCCAAGTCTGGACCTAAGCCTGAAACTGAGTGCTTCTCTATCGCAAGCGGAGACCACTGAAGCCGAAACTGCCCCCAAGTATTTGGCGGATAAGAAGGATGGCAAGGTGAACAAAGGTATATGTGATATACATGTTATTGATGTGTACCTTACTAATACTCATGATAGTACACAGGTATTTGATACCGTTACATTGCTAATATTTGCAACTCGAAACAGGAACTACGGATTGCGAAGATTGGCTAAGGGCGAGGTGACGATGCGCGTGGGAAATGGTTCCAAAGTCGATGTGATCGCGGTCGGCACGCTACCTCTACATCTACCATCGGGATTAGTTTTAGACCTAAATAATTGTTATTTGGTGCCGGCGTTAAGCATGAACATTATATTTGGATCTTGTTTGATGCGAGACGGTTATTCATTTAAGTCAGAGAATAATGGTTGTTCTATTTATATGAATAATATCTTTTATGGTCATGCACCCTTGAAGAGTGGTCTATTTTTATTGAATCTCGATAGTAGTAATACACATATTCATAGTGTTGAAACCAAAAGATACAGAGTTGATAATGATAATGCAACTTATTTGTGGCACCGCCGTTTGGGTCATATCGATTGTAAAAGCATGAAGAAACTCCATACTGATGGACTTTTGGAATCACTTGATTATGAATCACTTGGTACTTGCGAACCGTGCCTCATGGGCAAGATGACTAAAATGCCGTTCTCCGGAACCATGGAGCGAGCAAAGGATTTGTTGGAAATCATACATCTTGATGTTTGTGGTCCAATGAATGTTGAGGCCTTGTGGCGGGTATCGTTATTTTCTCACCTTCACAGATGATTTGAGCAGATATGGGTATATCTACTTGATGAAACATAAGTCTGAAACATTTGAAAAGTTCAAGGAATTTCAGAGTGAAGTGGAAAATCATCGTAACAAGAAAATAAAATTTCTACGATCTGATCGTGGAGGAGAATATTTGAGTTACGAGTTTGGTCTACATTTGAAACAATGCGGAATAGTTTAGCAGCTCCATACCGGAACACCACAACGAAATGGTGTGTCCGAACGTCAGAATCGTGCTTTACTAGATATGGTGCGATCTATGATGTCTCTTACTGATTTACCGCTATCGTTTTGGGGTTATGCTTTAGAGACGGCCGCATTCACGTTAAATAGGGCACCATCAAAATCCGTTGAAACGACACCTTATGAACTATGGTTTAGCAAGAAACCAAAGTTGTCGTATCTTAAAGTTTGGGGTGGCGATGCTTATGTGAAGAAACTTCAACCAGATAAGCTCGAACCTAAATCGGAGAAATGTGTCTTCATAGGATACCCAAAAGAGACTATTGGGTACACCTTCTATCACAGATCTGAGGGCAAGATTTTCGTTGCTAAATTCGGATCCTTTCTAGAAAAAGAGTTTCTCTCGAAAGAAGTGAGTGGGAGGAAAGTAGAACTTGATGAGATAACTGTATCTGTTCCCTTACTGGAAAATAGTTCATCACAAGAACCGGTTCCTGTGACAACTACACCAATAAGTGAGGAAGCTAATGATATTGATCATGAAACTTCAGATCAAGTTTCTCTTGAACTACGTGGAGTCAACTAGAGTAAGATCCGCACTGCAGTGGTACGGTAATCCTATTCTGGAAGTCATGTTACTTGACCATGGCGAACCTACAAACTATGAAGAAGCGATGGTGAGCCCAGATTCCGCAAAATGGCTGGAAGCCATGAAATCTGAGATGGGATCCATGTATGAGAACAAAGTATGGACTTTGGTTGACTTGCCCAATGATAGGCAAGCTATTGAGAATAAATGGATCTTTAAGAAGAAGACTGACGCTGATGGTAATGTAACTGTCTATAAAGCTCGACTTGTTGCGAAAGGTTTTCGACAAGTTCAAGGGGTTGACTACGATGAGACTTTCTCACCCTCGCGATGCTTAAGTCTGTCGAATCATGTTAGCAATTGCTGCATTTTATGATTATGAAATTTGGCAAATGGATGTAAAATTGCATTCTTGAATGGATTTCTAGAAGAAGAGTTGTATATGATGCAACCAGAAGGTTTTGTTGATCCAAAGGGTGCTAACAAAGTGTGCAAGCTCCAGCGATCAATTTATGGTCCAGTGCAAGCCTCTCGGAGTTGGAATAAACGCTTTGATAGTGTGATCAAAGCATATGGTTTTATCTGCACTTTTGGAGAAGCCTGTATTTACAAGAAAGTGAGTGGGAGCTCAGAGCATTTCTGATATTATATGTGGACGACATATTATTGATTGGAAATGATATAGAATTCTGGATAGCATAAAAGGATACTTGAATAAAAGTTTTTCAATGAAAGACCTCGGTGAAGCTGCTTACATATTGGGCATCAAGATCTATAGAGATAGATCAAGACGCTTAATTGGACTTTCACAAAGCACATACCTTGATAAAGTTTTGAAAAGGTTCAAAATGGATCGAGCAAAGAAAGGTTTTTACCTGTATTACAAGGTGTGAAATTGAGTCGGACTCAATGCCCGACCACAAGCAGAAGATAGAGAGAAAATGAAAGATGTTCCCTATGCTTCAGCCATAGGCTCTATCATGTATGCAATGCTGTGTACGGACACGGCGTATGCTTAGCAATAAGCTTGGCAGGAAGGTACCAAAGTAATCCAGAGTGGATCATCGGACAGCGGTCAAGAACATCCTGAAATACGAAAAGGACTAAGGATATGTTTCGTATATGGAGGTGACAAAGAGCTAGTCGTAAATGGTTACGTCGATGCAAGCTTTGACATCGATCCGGACGATTCTAAATCGCAAACCGGATACGTATTTTTATTAAGCGGTGGAGCTGTTAGTTGGTGCAGTTCTAAACAAAGCGTCGTGGCGGGATCTACATGTGAAGCGGAGTACATAGCTGCTTCGAAGCAGCAAATGAAGGAGTCTGGATGAAAGAGTTCATTTCCGATCTAGGTGTCATACCAAGTGCATCGGGACAAATGAAGATCTTCTGTGACAAGACTGGTGCAATTGCCTTGGCAAAAGAATCCAGATTTCACAAGAGGACAAAGCATATCAAGAGATGCTTCAATTCCATTCGGGACCAAGTCCAAGTGGGAGACATAGAGATTTGCAAGATACATACGGATCGGAATGTTGCAGACCTGTTGACTAAGCCTCTTCCACGAGCAAAACATGATCAGCACCAAGACTCCATGGGTGTTAGAATCATTACTTTGTGTAATCTAGATTATTGACTCTAGTGCAAGTGGGAGGCTGAAGGAAATATGCCCTAGAGGCAATAATAAAGTTATTATTTATTTCCTTATATCATGATAAATGTTTATTATTCATGCTAGAATTGTATTAACGGAAACATAATACATGTGTGAATACATAGACAAACATATAGTCACTAGTATGCCTCTACTTGACTAGCTCATTAATCAAAGATGGTTATGTTTCCTAACCATAGACATGTGTTGTCATTTGATTAATAGGATCACATCATTAGGAGAATGGTGTGATTGACATGACCCATTCCTTAGCCTAGCACTTGATCGTTTAGTATATTGCTATTGCTTTCTTCATGACTTATACATGTTCCTGTAACTATGAGATTATGCAACTCCGTTTACGGAGGAACACTTTGGTGCTACCAAAGCGTCACAACGTAATCGGGTGATTATAAAGGAGTACTACAGGTGTCTCCAAAGGTACATGTTGGGTTGGCGTATTTCGAGATTAGGTTTTGTCACTCCGATTGTCGGAGAGGTATCTCTAGGCCTTCTCGGTAATACACATCACATAAGCCTTGCAAGCATTGCAACTAATAAGTTAGTTGTGAGATGATGTATTACGGAACGAGTAAAGAGACTTACGATAGCGAGATTGAACTAGGTATTGGATACCGACGATCGAATCTTGGGTAAGTAACATACCGATGACAAAGGGAACAACGTATGTCGTTATGCGGTTTGACCGATAAAGATCTTCGAAGAATATGTAGGAACCAATATGGGCATCCAGGTTCCGCTATTGGTTATTGACCGAGAATAGTTCTAGGTCATGTCTACATAGTTCTCGAACCCGTAGGGTCCGCTTGCGCTTAACGTTCTGACGGCGACGGTTTATTATGAGTTCATAAGTTTTGATGTGCGAAGTTTGTTCGAGTCCGGATGTGATCACGGACATGACGAGGAGCCTCGAAATGGTCGAGACATAAAGATTGATATATTGGAAGCCTATATTTGGATATCGGAATGATTCCGGATGAAATCGGGAATTTTCCGGAATACCGGGGGGTTACCGGAACCTTCCCGGGGGATGTTGGGCCTTAACGGGCCATAAGGGAGAAGAGGAGGGCCGGCCAGCAGGCGCGCCCCCTCCCCTAGTCCGAATAGGACAAGGAGAGGCGGCGCCCCTTCCTCTTTCCTCCCCTTTCCTTCTCCAACAAGGCAAGAGGGGAGTCCTACTCCCGGTGGGAGTAGGACTCCTCGGCGCACCCTAGGAGGGCCGGCCGCACCTCCCCTCCCTCCTTTATATACGGGGCAGGGGCACCCCATGACACAAGTTGATCTACGTGATCGTTCCTTAGCCGTGTGCGGTGCCCCCCTCCACCATATTCCACCTCGGTCATATCGTCGCGAAGCTTAGGCGAAGCCCTGCGCCGGTGAAGCATCATCATCGTCCTGCCACGCCGTCGTCTTGTGGAACTCATCCCCGACACTTTGCTGGATCGAGTCCGGGATCGTCATCGAAAGCTGAGCGTGTCTGAACTTCGGAGGTGCCGTGCGTTCGGTACTTGGATCGGTCGGATCGTGAAGGCGTCACGACTACATCAACTGCGTTGTTATAACGCTTCGCTTCACGGTCTCGAGTGCGTGGACATACACTCTCCCCTCTCGTTGCTATGCCATCACCACGATCTTGCGTGTGCGTAGGAAATTTTTTGAAATTACTGCGTTCCCCAACAGCGCCGCAACGCCAGGAACCCGTAGAGCCCTCCCGCGCATCAAACCATCACCGGAGTAGCGATTCCGGCGTGCCTCCGCCGTCTGTCAAGGTTGCCAACGGCTAATCCCCGGCCGTGCCGATGTGGCCGCGTGATTAGTGCTAATCACTGCCAGCTAACCACCCCACAGCCATCGACGATGGGCCCCACAGCGAGTCAAAGCACGAGTCAACGCGGGATTAGCGCCTCTGTCACTGACCAGTGGGCCCGGCATGTCAGGTTTGACCTGGACCGGGTCAGTTGACCTGCTGACGTCATTGTTGACCTTGCTAACGCCATAAAGCTTTTCTGGTTTTCCAATAACCAGGAAATTCCAGAAAATAGTTAAAACTTCTAAAAATAGTAGAAAATAATCTATAACTCAGGTTGAAAAGATTTATATATGAAAAATGATCAGAAAAATCCAATCTATCCATTTGTACCATTTTCATGCATGTTGGAACAACGTATAGTTGCTGAATTGGATAAATCAAATAATTGGCATTTGAATTTCACATATGGAGTTGAATTTGAATCTTTGATTCAAACCAACTTCATTTAGTCTGGTTGTAGTTGCATTAGCCCAACATTCATATTGCCATGTCATAGCATGCATCATATTGTCGCATTGCATTGATTGTGTCCTTCTGTGTTTGCCGGTAACCGTCCCCTCTCGATGAGAGCGATGTTCTGACGACGAGATTGATGACACCAATGAAGAACTATATTATCTTCAAAGTGCCAGGCAAGAAAACCCCCTTGTTCATTCCGATACAATCCCACTCTCTCGCTCCTGCTCTCTTTTACTGCATTAGGACAACAACGATTCAACTGTTACATGCTGCGGTAATTGAACCCCTTTCCTCTGCATGACCTGTCATTGCCACAGTAAATAGATGAAACCCACTAGCATGAGTAGGAGTTGTTTGAGCCCTGATGTGCCTACTCATTCAAGCTTGTTTGTCATGCCTGCTATTTCTTAGAGTTGTGTCAGGTCTGATTCATCGGGAATGAATTGGAATGTGGTGAACATGTCCTACTGTGTGTGAGGAAAGTGTGTGAACACGATTTGGTTAAGGTAGCGGTGAGAGGCCATGTAGGAGTACATGGTGGGTTGTCTCATTGAAACCATCCTCAGGCGGGAGTTACGTGTTTGTGATCCCTGAACAGTTACTACCACACATTGGGTTCCGGTAACTCGACCCCTCTCGGCTTATTAATCAACTCGATCTCTATCCAGGAGTTGCAACTAGTTTCTGGTGTTTGTAGGTAGTGTTAGTAGTCTACCAAGTGGCACCCGGTACAGGTGGGCTTGGGACAAACTAGGCACAGTGGCACGGTGTACCAAGTGGCACCCGGATGGTGGGCTTGGGAACCCTGCTCACATCGTTTGGGGCCGTGAGCGACACCCCTGCCGGATCTCCTTGTGGATGGAACTCGAATAGGCGATAAACCTGGACGAGAGACTTGTGTGGTTAGTCAGGTCGTGGCCGACTCCCTCACTAGGCTTCCGCTTGAAGGTTGCCGAGATACACGACGTGTACATGGTGGTAAGTGGCGAGAGCGTGTGTGAAGAAGTACACCCCTGCAGGGTTAATATGATCTATTCGAATAGCCGTGTCCACGGTAAAGGACTTCTGGGTTGCCTGTACAGTTCATAGACAAGTGAAAGTGGATACTCTAAAATGCGCAAGATAAGCGTGAGTGCTATGGATGGCGTTCTCGTAGGGAGACGGGAGCGGATCCATAGTGGTGTATTGATATGGTGAATATGTGGAATCGTGTGCGCCACCTCAAAAGAGTTACTTGCAATCGTAGTTCAGGATAGCCACCGAGTCAAAGCTGGCTTGCTGCAGTCAAACTCCACCACCCCCTTTGTTGATACCGATGCATATGTAGCTAGTTCTGATGTAAGTCTTGATGGGTACATTTGTACTCACGTTTGCTTAATTTATGTTTTTGCAGAGAGACTTCAGTCTCGCTGGTAGTTCCGTGTGGACTTCGACATTTAGCTTGATACCTCAACTACGATCTTGTGCCCTCGGCAAGATCTAGTAGATAGTCAGGCTTCTCAGCCTTTTTCATTTGTAGATGTCTGTACTTTCGGACATGTTAAGCTTCCGCATGTGCTTGTTGCTTGTATGCTCTGTATGTTGGGGTCATGAGACCCATGTTTGTAATATCTCGCTCCTCGGAGCCTAATGAATAAATACTCTGAGTCGTAGAGTCTTGTTGTGATGCCATGTTGTATTTGCACATATCGAGCATATTGTGTGTATTATTGAACTGCTTGGTATGTGTGGGATCCGACAACCTAGTTGTTTATCCTTGGTAGCCTCTCTTATGGGGGAAATGTAGTCTTATGCTTCCATGAGCCATAGTAGTCCACTACAGCCCGGTTCACCGGGGTCCTGCTACCAGACTATCTTGCTCAAACACTGGCCGGCATGTGATTCACTTTGTTCATGTGTCTGTCCCTTCGGGGAAATGTCACGCGGTGACATCCGGAGTCCTGCCTAGCCTGCTACAGCCCGGGTTCCTGGAGTCCTGTTAGCCCGATTCTACAGCCCCGGATTCGCACTTGGCCAACCGACATGCTCGATGTTGATTCATGTATGCCTATCCCGTAAGTTAGTGCCACTTTGGGTTCCACGACTAGTCATGTCGGCCCGGGTTCTCTGTCATATGGATGCTAGCGACACTATCATATACGTGAGCCAAAAGGCATAAACGGTCCCGGGCCATGGTAAGGCGACACCCATGGGAATACCGTGCGTGAGGGCGCAAAGTGATATGAGGTGTTACGGCTAGATCGATGTGACTTGGAATCGGGGTCTGACACATATCTTACGTAGAAAGAATTAAACTCTCTTGCTTCACTTATATCTATTTAGAGAGATGACAGAACTGGTCATTCACATGGTTAGTCATAAAATCCTACATAAACTTGTAGATCGCTGAATATGATATGTTTGATTCCTTGCAATAGTTTTGCGATATAAAGGTGGTGATATTAGAGTCGTGCTAGTTGAGTAATCGTGAAATTGAGAAATACGTGTGTTGAGGTTTGCAAGTCCCGTAGCATGCACGTATGGTGAACCGTTATGTAACAAAGTCGGAGCATGAGGTGTTTATTGATTGCCTTCCTTATGAGTGGCGGTCGGGGACGAGCGATGGTCTTTTCCTACCAATCTATCCCCCTAGGAGCATGCGCGTAGTACTTTGTTTCGATGACTAATAGATTTTTGCAATAAGTATGTGAGTTCTTTATGACTAATGTTGAGTCCATGGATTATACGCACTCTCACCCTTCCATCATTGCTAGCCTCTTGATGCCGTGCATTGCCCTTTCTCACCTCGAGAGTTGGTGCAAACTTCACGGTGCATCCAAACCCCGTGATATGATACGCTCTGTCACACATAAGCCTCATTATATCTTCCTCAAAACAGCCACTATACCTACCTATTATGGCATTTCCATAGCCATTCCGAGATATATTGCCATGCAACTTCCATCATCCTCATATACATGACTTGAGCATTTATCGTCATATTGCTTTGCATGATCGTAAGATGGCCAGCATGATGTTTTCATGGCTTGTCTGCTTTCTGATGTCATTGCTACGCTAGATCATTGCACATCCCTGTACTCCGCCGGAGGCATTCATATAGAGTCATATCTTTGTTCTAGATATCGAGTTGTAATATTGAGTTGTAAGTAAATAAAAGTGTGATGATCATCATTATTAGAGCATTGCCCCAAAGGAGGAAAGGATGATGGAGACTATGATTCCCCCACAAGTCGGGATGAGACTCCGGACTTTACAAAAAATAAAAGAGGCCAAAGAAGCCCAAATAAAAAAAGAGGCCAAAGAAGCCCATAAAAAATATATATATATATAAAGGAAAATAAAAAAATGAGAGAAAAAGGGAGAAGGGGCAATGTTACTATCCTTTTACCACACTTGTGCTTCAAAGTAGCACCATGTTCTTCATATAGAGAGTCTCTTGAGTTATCACTTTCATATACTAGTGGGAATTTTCATTATAGAACTTGGCTTGTATATTCCAACGATGGGCTTCCTAAAATGCCATAGGTCTTCATGAGCAAGCAAGTTGGATGCACACCCGCTTAGTTTCAGTTTGAGCTTTCATACACTTACAGCTCTTAGTGCATCCGTTGCATGGCCCGTTGATATCTATTAATGGGCATCTCCAAAGCCCGTTGATATGCCTAGTTGATGTGAGACTTTCTCCTTTTTTGTCTTCTCCACATAACCCCCACCATCATATTCTATTCCACCTATAGTGCTATGTACCTGGCTCACGCTCATGTATTGCGTGAAAGTTGAAAAGGTTTGAGAACTCAAAAGTATGAAACAATTGCTTGGCTTGTCGTCAGGGTTGTGCATGATGTAAATATTTTGTGTGGTGAAGATGGAGCATAGCCAGACTATATGATTTTGTAGGGATGAGCTTTCTTTGGCTATGTTATTTCAATAAGACATAATTTCTTGGTTGGTATGCTTGAAGTATTATTGTTTTTATGTCAAAGGATAGACTATTGCTTTGAATCACTCGTGTCTTAATATTCATGCCATGATTAGACATATGATCAAAATTATGCTAGGTAGCATTCCACATCAAAATTATCTTTTTATCATTTACCTACTCGAGGACGAGCAGGAATTAAGCTTGGGGATGTTGATACGTCTCTGTCGTATCTATAATTTTTGATTGTTCCATGCCAATATTATTCAACTTTCATATACTTTTTGGCAACCTTTTATATTATTTTTGGGACTAACATATTGATCCAGTGCCCAGTGCCAGTCCCTGTCTGTTGCATGTTTTTGGTTTCGCAGAATATCCATATCAAAAGGAGTCCAAACGGGATAAAAACGGACGCAGCTTATTTTTGGAAGATCTGGAACATTCGGAAGGAAAATCAACACAAACCGTGCCCGAGGTGGGCACGAGGTAAGCGCCCCTAGGGCGCTCCCCCTACCCTCATGAGCCCACCGTAAGGCGGTTGACGCTCTTCTTTTGCCGCAAGAAAGCTAATATTCAGAAGAAAAAAATCACGGCGAAGGTTTCAGGCCAATCGGAGTTACGGATCTCCCTATATACACGAAACGGTGAAACAGAGCAAAAACAGAACACAGAAACAGAGAAATAGATCCAATCTCGGAGGGGCTCTCGCCCCTCCCACGCCATGGGAGCCAAGGACCAGAGGGGAAACCCTTCTCCCATCTAGGGAGGAGGTCAAGGAAGAAGAAGAAGAAGAAGGGGGGCTCTCCCCCCTCGCTTCCGGTGGCGCCGGAACGCCTCCGGGGGCCATCATCATCACCGCAATCTTCACCAACACCGCCGTCATCTTCACCAACATCTCCATCACCTACCCCCTTCTATCTACAGCGGTCCACTCTCCCGCAACCCGCTGTACCCTCTACTTGAACATGGTGCTTTATGCTTCATATTATTATCCAATGATGTGTTGCCATCCTATGATGTCTGAGTAGATTTTCGTTGTCCTATTGGTGGTTGATGAATTGCTATGATTGATTTAATTTGCTCGTGGTTATGTTGCTGTCCTTTGGTGCCCATCATATGAGCTGCGTGGATCACACCATAGGGTTAGTTGTATGTTGATAGGACTATGTATTGGAGGGCAAGAGTGACAGAAGCTTCAACCTAGCATAGAAATTGATGCATACGGGATTGAAGGGGGACCAATATATCGTAATGCTATGGTTGGTTTTTACCTTAATGAATGTTAGTAGTTGCAGATGCTTGCTAATAGTTCCAATCATAAGTGCATAGAATTCCAAGTAAGGGATTACATGCTAGCAGTGGCCTCTCCCACATAAAACTTGCTATCAGTCTAGTAAAGTAGTCAATTGCTTAAGGGACAATTTCGCAACTCCTACCACCACTTTTCCACACTCACTATATTTACTTTAGTTGTGTCTTTACCTTAGCAGCCCCTAGTTTTATTTTCATGCTCTTTACTTTCTTGCTAACCTATCCAAAAACACCTACAAAGTACTTCTAGTTTCATACTTGTTCTAGGTAAAGCGAACGTCAAGCATGCGTAGAGTTGTATCGGTGGTCGATAGAACTTGAGGGAATATTTGTTCTACCTTTAGCTCCTCGTTGGGTTCGACACTCTTACTTATTGAAAACTGTTGTGATCCCCTATACTTGTGGGTTATCATGGATGAATTTGAAGGTCAAAGTAATTTGTTGGCTCTGTTTATCCCATCTTGAACCCATACAACTTTTACGCTGCCCTTGATTCCATAAGGATATGCTAGGGTGATGGTGGATAAAATAACGGAGGGATTTGAGGACCTCCAGCTTGACCACCCTACCGTTTAAGGGGAGACTAGGTTGGGTTCTGCTCTGAAGACTCCATCCCTATGGCGGAAGGAGCTCATCAACCGTCCGAACTGGACGCCTCCGCCTCCTCCTCCTCCTCCTCCTCCGGCGAGTCAGGGCACTCCGCCTCCTCCACCGCCTCCTCCTCTGGCGAGTCAGGGAACCCCGCCTCCTCCACCGCCTCCTCCTCCGTGAGTGGCGATCGAGCGGTCGGCCTCCTTCTCCCGGCGTGGCGGCACTCCGCCTCCTTCTCCGCGCTGCTGGCCGCGGCCAACAGCCAGCAGCCTCCTACTTCTCCGCCTACTTGACAAGGCGGAAGAGACCCGCCGCCGCCCGGCTGCTCCGGTAGCGTCGTAGTCCTTCTCCTCCGCCTCGTAAGCAAGCACGAAGAAAGGCGGGCCTTGCAGCCGCTCCGTATGCTCCGGCGTCTAGCAGTATAGCAAGAGGCGGGAGGTCGGGAAGTACTGTCAGACATCAAAGGTCAAAAGAACGAGCAGCTGCGAAAAAATTGCCCAGCTCGGCGAACAAGCAAATCAATCGTGTCCCCCGCTCAATGTGTCTAGCGGCGACATCGTCGCTAATGCTCCGAGGACGGTGGCCGGTTATGGCAATCTTGCAGATTACACCGACGATCAACTTCCCGATTTCATGGAGGTGGGCGAACACGAATCTGAGTACGGGAAGCCTCTCGTCAAAGATGAAAAATCTCTAACAACGATGATGCGAAGATTCCATAATTGGTACATGAAAACCTGCAGAGAGTCTGGGGGGACGAATACTTGTATCTGAACATTAAAGAGGAGCACAACCTCGTTGGAACTGATTTGTTGACTGTTCCATTTGAGGAGTTCTTCGAGTTCTTCAATCAAAAGGCCCTCGATAAATTAACGGTCTTTTGCTACTGTCTGTAAGTACTATTTATGTCATTAAGTCTCTATATATAGCTCAGCTCTTTTATTGCATGTATTTATAATTAATTATCCTCACTATATTATGCAGATTGAAGATCGTCGAGTCACGAGAAAACAAGAAATGTATGATATTGGGTTCATTAGCACAAATATCATAGATGAAATTCAGGTTAAAAAGCACGCCGAAGAGGCCGAGGCCAACTTGCTACAATTGTTGATCAAAAATCAAAACAAAGATACCATACTCTTTCCTTACAACTTCAAGTGAGTGTTCTTTATCGTGTGCATATTCGGTTTCCATTATTACTCGAGCGAGGTTATAGTAATGTAATTGATGAGTTATGAATGCGTGCGCAGCTACCACTATGTTCTTCTGGAGATTAAGCTTGAGCGGGGACTAGTAACCGTCTTAGACTCGAGATGAAAAGATCCTGAAACCTATGCGGACATGAATAAATTGCTCAACAAGTAAGTTCAATCGATCATTATCGCACCATATCGGCAACTTTTTGTTCATTTCCTGATATCTCAAGTAATAATAATTATTTTCTTTGTCTTGCAGGGTTTGGAAACAGTTCACCGCAGAAGCTCCGGGACTGCCGAAGGAGCTGCGATATACATACCGGACGTAAGTACTACTGGCTAGCTAGTTGCGCGCATCTCTCGTTGATTCTATAGCTATACTTTCATCAATGCCATTTATAATGCTTCATTATCAGTTTGATTGACCTCTATTTCTCGTAAAGTGCTTGTGGCAGGAACAAGGGAATGATTCATGGATACTACGTGTGCGAGTTCATCTACAACGCGACTTTGAAAAATAAGCGGGGCTACTCTAAAAGAGAATATGAAGTGCGTAAGCAATAATATTCACAATTTCATTTTATTACACCATCATTTCTGTTGAGTTTCATTCATATATATGTATTAACCCCTTCTGCAAATTAGACGTGGCAGATGCGGAAAGAACTCCTATCACAAGATCGCATGAAAGCAATTCAAGAGGAATTGGCGGGATTGTTTCTTGACCACGTCATCAATAAAGCCAGAGAATACCATGTGGAAGTTGATTTCAAATGCTAGGGGATTGTAAGAGATCTTACATATTGTATATGTATGTAGCCAGTAGCGTCGGGTAGATAATACGAAAACTTGTTGTTCGACCAATCTCTCGGAGAAGGAGAGGTCGATCGACCACTTCTCTCGGTATGCATAACGAACTTTTGTACTTAATGGTTTCCTTCATTTTCTTACTAGCTAGCGTGTCGAGGACCTCTCTATGTATATAGTACGTAGCATCGACCAAGCACGGACATAAGAGAGGACACTTCTCTCTCTATTAATTAGCTAACTAACACAATATATGAAACACCTAAATTAACCCCCCAAAACCCCCCAACCCCTCCCCCCCCCCTTTCAAAAAAAACAAAAACCCAAGCCACTGAAAAGCTGATGCGTGGAAGCCTTTTGGTCCCGGTTTATGTCACCAACCGGGATCAAAGGCCCCCCTGCCTGGGCTGCCCGCATCGGCAACGTGGATGCCCATCTGTCCCGGTTCGTGTAAGAACCGGGACTAAAGGGGGGAGGCATTAGTAACGACCCTTTAGTCCCGGTTCAAGAACCGGGACTAAAGGCCCTTACGAACCGGGACAAATGCCATGTTTTCTACTAGTGTATGATGAACGTTAGGGTTATAGTTTAGGGTTTTGTTAGAGTAGTTACCTCGCGAACTATAGCTAGGATTTTTGCCTTGGATGACCTTTGTAGTAATCCCTTGACTTGTAGGATGGGATCGATCATCTTTGTTGAGACTTCCGCGAAGGTGGCGGCGAAGCGTGAACGTGCAGTCATTGAGGAAAAGATGGACTTGTGGGTCAAAGCTGTCGATGCATTGAATGCGGCTTGTAGAGATTTTACAAAGTATTATGTGTCGAAGTGCGACGATGACATAGTTAAGTTATACCAAGCTAAAGAGAAAAACATAAGCAATCTCAAGAAGGAAGAGAAAATTCATAGACGCGCTCTTGCAAGGCAAATTGCATTGTGTGGAACAAGGGATGAAGTGAATGAGATGGACTTTAATAACCCTGGCCAGATCATTGATTGGCTAGTTAGGCAACCATCATTGACGATACTTAGTCGGGCAACTCGTTGGGTTTGGGTCCGTGAAAGAAATGATGTCATTTGTTGCAACCTGGGGTCGTACGACAAAGATGTCTTGTTGATGAACTAGTAGAGGGGGTTGAAACACATGATGTTGTAGTGTCATTTGGACTGTAATGGCATGTACCCTTATCATTTATGTAACCTATGTCATTTGAACCAGTGAGAACATTATGTAACCTAGGTCATTCTAAATAAGTTATGCTTTGTGTTTGTATTGTATCATTTGATTTGAGTTTGGTTTGTTCTATTTCATGTAGCATGGAAAACAGGGCCCCGGAGGAGATGAAGAAAGTATATGAGAAGTGTTGTGACATTGCATCTAAGAGTCTGGCGGTGACGTCTGAGAAGATTGTAGCAGAGCAACAGCTTGGTATCAAGAGGGAGCTTGAAGCATGGTTCAAGAGCAATGATGAGGTAATTGTTGCCATGAACGATTTCAACAAGTATCCTTTCATGGAGGAACCTTCTGATCTTAAGGAGAAAAAAGTTTTCCGGAGGCTTGTGAAAGAAAAAAAGAGGATACTTAATGAGCTGCATGAGATGGAATATGCTTGCAGCCATTCTTTGGCAACGGAGATCTTTTTCTCTGTGAGCAAAGAAGAATTTCGTGAGCTGGACTTGAGAAAACCCGGACAGCTCATTGGATGGGCAATCACACAAGGCATGTCAGAGATTCCGGAACGCCGTGCTCGATGGGCCTGGTTCGGTGAAACGAAAGGTGTATTGGAGAATTGGGAGGGATCGTTGGATTTTCAACTGAAGCCTGATCCTGATCGTGACGAACAAATTAACGTCTTATACGTTTTAGATCTTTTTTTCCGTTGTAGAAAATATATGCTCGAGCTTGAGCTTCTAGTTTGAACTCCTGTCATTCGAATCGCTAGATGTTTTAAGTCATTTGAACAAGTGTCATTTGTGGATGTAATGAACTATGCTCAGTTATGTAACAGATGGAAAGGCAAAGGGCTATAAAATAAAGGCAAAGGGACATGGATCAGCACCCTACCGCCATAGGCTCCGGCGGTAGGCTGGCCAACCCTACCGTCCAAAGAATGGCCGACTTGGTCACAGCAGAAATGGCCGTGGGGTGGCGAACCCTACCGCTTGAGCTGCATGTGATGAGATCCTACCGCCAAAAATTTGGCGGTAGGGTGGCCAACCCTACCGTCGTTAATGTTGCCGATTTGGTCACAGGAGGTAGCATATATGACTGTAGGGTCACCAACCCTACCGCCAAGAGCTCTGGCGGTAGGTTGGCCAACCTTACCGCCACAAATTTGGCTAATTTGGTCACAGGAACAGCAGCAGAGCAGGCAGTTGGATGGCCACCCTACCGCCGTCCTCCTTGGCGGTAGGATGGCCAACCCTACCACAAAACAGGGGCAAGTTTGCGTTCCAGTAATTTTTCATTGCTTACCGCCAAGTCTTCTGGCGGTAGGGTTTCATTGCCTACCGCGAAGGCGTCTGGCGGTAGGGTGCAAAGAAGAGCAAGAGCTTGCTCTGTTTTCCATCGTGTTCATCATTTCAATTGATAGTAACAGCAGCATAACAGATGTAGTTCATGACATAGTTTCATCACAAGTTCACGACATGTTTCGCAAATAAAGTACATAGTTCAACACAAGTTTCACAAATCAAAGACACAGTTCATCACATGTTTCTTGAATTGAAGGCATAGTTAATGACTAGTTTTTCAAAAGTAAGGCCTTATTGGGTCACACGAGGCCATTTTCCTTTCTTGTCGCGTGCCTCATCCTCCTCTTGGGCTTCACGAGCCCTTGCAAGCTTTCTTGCTATCTCCTCTTGACGAGCAATCTTCTCCTTGCGTGCCCTCTCCTCCTCACGCTTTTTTCGCTCCATCCTCTCCTTTTCACGACGCTCTTCATCCAAGCCTCTCTGAAATGCTTCTTCAAACAACTGATGTCTCCTTAGACAATCTCGATATTGATCTTTCTTAACATGTTCTGGCACATCTTGATCTATCCATGTGAAGTACTTACAAAGTGGAGGCGGCGACTATGTACGAATAAAAAACAAATGTGGTCATTAGTAAGATAGGTTCATGTTGTAGCAACGGCTGAATACTCTTTGAACTTGAACAACTTACCGGCAGTACATCATAGGCGTGAGCTGGACGAGGACGATCATAGGCATAGTTGGGACAAACAAAATATCTTCTTCCTTCCGTCCATGATTTCTTGCGGTCGGTGGATACCTTAACTTTGCAAACATCTCCACACCAACATGATGGAGTTCTCATATCTTTGTCCTTCACCTTATCCAACTCGGCGTTAGTCCACTTGTCCGGCATGTCCTCGCGGTTAGCACACGGGGGCCTCGTCATGGAACCGGAAGAAGCCATGCCTATAAAGAAAATTTTGGTAGTTAGTAAAGTAAAATAACATGTATGTATGCAAGAAAAACAAATAACAAGACTGGAGTAAGCCAATAAATGTGAGTACCACTCACATTATTACAACCATTCGGGTTAAGCAAGATGTCAATAGGCCTTCCTCTATCAACCCTTTCGTCCTACGACCACGGCCACTGGTACCCGACCGTCCCCCACGCCCTCTAGTATTGTCTCCTCATCCACTACCGCAAGATCCGTCCGTCCTCCACGCGCACCACTCCTGCCTCCTCGTCCACTACCACTCCTACCTCCTCGTGTGCCACCGGTACCTCCTCTTCGGGCACCACTTTGACTAGTGGGATCCGGAGTGTTGGTATCGATCCGTGGCTTTTTGGTGCATTTCCTAACATTGTGTCCCGGCTCATCACATTGACCACAACTATTGATGTCCGGTGCCTCCATGAAATGGCCGCTACCAAATTGTTTCATTCTGGTGTATCCAGCTAGGTCATCCATGTCACCCCTAAACCTCTTCTTTCTTCTTCCCTTTGTAGGCACCATAAGTTCGGGTCGGGGGCGATGTGTGGCCCATCATACTCGAGCCTTTGTGGTGATCTAGGAAGGGATGAAACCTAGGAGCCCATGTCAACTTCGTTCGTTCCAATGTGAACTCATGCAACCGCACGGTGGTACCATCGGATACTTTCAAGTTTCCGAACCTTGCGGCGGTCATCACATGTGAGCAAGGCCAATGATACTTGTGAGGTCTCTCGCACTGACACCACCGGGTCTTGAGGCGCACCTCATACGCTACTCCACCGTACGTCATGTCGTCCCTTGTTGTGCCACCCAGCTCATCGACTTGGTAGATTTGTTCTTTTTCATTGAAACTAATGATTTGTTGACGCCAAGACTTGCGCGCTTGATGCTTCAACCAATCCTCGACTTTGAAGGGAAATTCCATTTTCTCACCTATCCATTTGGCCGTCACTTCGGAATGCCTCAGAAAATACTCGTTGAGCTTGAAGAACATATATTTCACTATTGCAGTGACCGGCAAGGAACGAACACCCTTGAGCACATTGTTGAAGCATTCCACCATGTTACTTGTCATGTCTCCATATTGGAAACCTCCTTCGTCGTAAGCACGTGACCACTTATGCTTCTCCAGAAAATGCCTTGTTAAGAATTCTCTCCCTCCTTTATTCTTCTCCAACGCCTTGAATAGTTTATCATAGCGACTTTGGAATGTGTCGGTGTTGAATGCAACACAAACATGGATAAGATCTTTGCAAAACTCCTTACTCTTGCATGCACGGTAAAAGTTTGCCACGAAATGCCTCATGCACCAACAGTGTTGGAGTTTTGGATAGCCTGGAATGTCAACTTCTATTGCTTTGAGAATCCCATGATGGCGATCTGATATGATGCACACCTCTCTTTTGGGGCCAATCACCTTCGTCCTCACATGATCCATAAACCACTCCCAATTATCATCATGCTCGGAAGGCACCAATGCAAATGCCACCAGCAACACATTTTCATTGGACGAGTGAGCCATTGCTACCATTAATGTGCTCTTGTACTTTCCGGTCAAGAATGTGCCATCAATTGACAAGACGGGGCGGCAATGCCTAAATGCATCGATGCATTGCCCATAGCTCCAAAAAGCTCGATGAAACACTCCCTCGATCGACACGACCCTATGGCGCATGCCCGGGTTCCGATAAGCAATGGCTCCCAACATTCTTGGAAGAATATTGTACGCGGCGACATAATCACCATGCAACATCCTTATAGCGTTTGCCTTGGCCATCCACACCTTCCCATACTTGACCGGGTACCCGAATCGTTCGAAGACTGAACTCATGAGGAACTTCACCTTCACGGTTGGATCATGGGATATCTCATTCAACAATTTGTAGCCTAGATACTCGGACGTGAGTTGGCGGTGTCCCTTGCTTGATCCGCTTTCTGCAGCGGTATGCACTCGTGGGTGGCCACACAACTCTTCAACTCCCATTGTCTGGTTTCCTTGATCTTTCTTCCATGGACCTTCCATGGGCAACCTTCTTTGTCACATTTGATGGTGTAGCGCAATTTTTGTTGGAATGACCAACAACGAATGGCCTATGGTTCCGAATGGCGTAATCACTCAACCATATCTTGAACTCTTCCAAACAACCAAACTTGATCCCTTTCTTCAAATGAGCACTCTCATCCTCACCCGGTGGCCTTGGATCACCCATCCTCGGGCAAGGTGATGGTTCGACCAAGCCCAACCTCATGCCACCTCAACAACGGCCTTGTCGGCAAGACTAGGATCACGAAACGAAGAGGGTCCTCTTTCCTTGCCATTGACCTTCTTGTAAATTTGATTTTCTTCTGGAGTGAATCCATCCTCATCGAATTCTTCCAGTGGACCCTCATCATCCGACTCATACCTACACATACGGCTATAAGGGAGGTTACGGTCCATGTCTTGTTGATGCACAATGACATCCAAGTCACCAATGGGATTGTAATGAATCTCTTCTTGTTCTGCATACACATCATCTTGAGCAATAGCATCTCCATCAACATGAGCAATGGCATCTTCATGAACATGAAAAATGGCATGTTCATCAACATGAGCAATGGCCTCTTCTCCAACATGATCATCACACTACTAGGAAAACCCTTACCAGTAGCGCTGGTTTTTTGGCTATTAGTAGCGCGGGCAGGCACGCTACTTCTACGGTGCTACAGCTATTTTTTAGCAGTAGCACGTTTCCTGACCCATGCTGTAGATATTCTAAGTACTAGTAGCGCTGCTTTCTCCGCACACGCTACTGCTATCGTATGTACTAGTAGCGCTGCTTTCTCCACCCCACGCTACAGCTAATTAATTAGAAATTAAAAAAATCAAATGCAGTATTCATGGATGGAAATTCAGATGCATTTGCTTCACCAACAATGATTAGTAGTAGCATCAACATAGCCTCTAATTCAGCATAGGAGTTGCAAGTAAGGGAAAATTACCACCGACACTAGCTAATAATCATCATAGCTAGTCATTACCACCAACATTGTCTAATCATCATAGCTACATAGTGTAGCACATCATCATCATCTTAAATTCATTCTAGCTAGCTAATCACTCCTACTGCTCTCTTTCAGGTAAAATAGCATAGAACATGTGGAGCGCTCCTGATTCATCATATTGAAGCATGCATATGAACCTGTCTCCTAATTATGGGCTACGCTTCTGATTGCTGGCCCCTAGTACTTCTCTGCGATCCTTCACAATTTTGTTCCAGTCTTTGACTATTAAGACTTGCTCGCTTCTAGAAATCCTGAATGCACTCATGTGCAATGTAGGAAGTCTTGGCCGTATGCTAACCATGGACATGCAACCTTTAGCTTCGATCCACTAAGGCACAACTATCATCGGGAGTCCCTGTTGAAGAACATCGTAGTAACATACTTAGCAATGAAGTTTAGCTTAAAAATAATGTATGCAAAAGATGCACTAAGGAAAAATAGTAAAAATCTTATCATCTTTCCTAAATAGATGTGACCGTAGTTCAGTACGAACACTATTGGTCGCACGTTTTGAGTACTAACATTTCTAAGTCCAGGAAAATCATTTGTCTTGGCAGTATGAAGATCCTCAAGCCATGAAACATAATGACTTGTCTCCTCGCAGTTTAGTTCAGCCCCGGGATAGTAGTAGGTCATGTCTACCAAGCCTTGGGACATGTTTGCTTGAATGGAAATAAGTCATCAATAGAAATTAGTTGTCAAATATTTTTGAATAAACAATATCCAAGATATAAATATGGTTGAGAAACTTACATAAAGGTAGAACTGGGCGTCGCACATCGACCCGGATGTCGATATTATCTTCAATATCATCTTCGGACGAATATCAAAGGTGATAAGCATATCAAGCTCAAATGCATAAGCCTTGCATAGTGCTGTCCATTGTTTGCATTCAAAATGGGTGTAGGTGTATGTATTGTATAATTTTGCGAGAAAACTATAACCATGCTCGGTCCTCAAGTTAACTCTTTTTACCTCCATAGTTTCCAT
Organism: Aegilops bicornis; assembly: GCA_021605145.1. NCBI lineage: Eukaryota > Viridiplantae > Streptophyta > Magnoliopsida > Poales > Poaceae > Aegilops > Aegilops bicornis. The sequence continues at coordinate 631,876,886 of CM038670.1, forward strand.
AGTACTGAAACCAATCTTATCCAAGACATATATTCTTGCATGGCAGGGGATACGCTAGTAGAATAGTAACATATTAAATTATAAGTTGAAGCAAAAGAAGCAGAAGTCATACTTAATTACGAAAAAAGACTTGTCGTTGTGACTTACTGTATGCACTTCGAAGTTCTCATCCAGCTTGATGTTGAAGCACCTACCACCAACTAGGTGAGGCACATGTCAGATCGGCAGCCATTCTTCGCGATGATTCGCACATACCGAATTCCCTTTCGCTATCGTCGTCAGACATTTCCTATGTTCATATAGTTGAAAAAGACGTGCATTCAATAAGCAAAACTAAATCATAAAACAAATTAGTATTCAAATTAACATGCATTCAATAAGAAAACTAAATCATCTCTTGCGTCCGTACATCGTCGAATATTATCACTAATACATCTCGAATTGTATCATACATATAACATCACTAATACAGCTAGAACCCTAGCGAGCAGCGAATGTCGGCGGCGGTGGACACCCAAAGAGAAGGAACCATCACGGGATCATAGCTCGGTGAGATCCACGAAGAACCATCCGAATGCTTGTCGGACCTGCCCTCCAACGCAACCATGTAGCGACGGACGTGCTCATCCTCCTTGCTGACACGGTGAGATACCACCTCTGCGGTGGACGAAGGTCTCCCCACTGTCACTGGCCCACGCGACCGCCACCAAATAAGGTCCGAGTCAATGACGGGTTGCGTCCTCACAAAGTTGTGCGCCCCGGAAGGTAGCACCTCCCAGTACGAGCCAGGCGGAGCCCAGTCCCGGACATGGCCCCTATAATCAAGCAAGCCTCCCCCGCCGAGTCGACGACGCGGATGCGGGCCAGGCATCGTCGACGTCGAGAACAAATGCTTAATTATGAAAACAAAATTAATAAACACTTAGCAAAATTCGGCATGACCTTTGCTAAAAGCAGGACATATCGAGTGCCTGAAATTTGTCATAACGTAAACGAATCGACATTCTGGCAAAACATAGGCCACTCGGCAAAATATGACATGTCCAAAATGTGACATGTTCAAAATATGACATGTCCATTGCAAATTTGCATATAACAGGAAAATTTTGCTTTAACTAAAAAAATAACAACAATTGCTTTAACTAAATAAATACCTAGAATTTGTTAACTACACCTAAAACAACTAAAACACCTAGAATTATGTTAAATACACCTAAAACACCTAAATTCTATTAACTATACCTAATTAAAAACCTAGATAAATTTTTGTCTTAATTTAAAAACCTAGATAAATTTATGTCCTAATTTTAAAACCTAGCTAATTTAGGTAGGAGGAGTACCTCTCGGTGGAAGAGGGCCTTGAGGGGAGCGGGGAGGATGGCCGTGTGAGGGAGGCGGTCGGCGGGGAGGAGGGCCAGCCTTGGGAGGCGGCAGTGAGGAGGAGGGCCAGCTGGGGAGGATGGTCGGCGGGAGAGGGCAGCCGGGGAGGAGGGCCCATGTGAGGAGGCGGCCGTGGGAGGAGGGCCAGCGTGGGAGGATGGTCAGTGTGAGGGAGGCGGTCGGCGGGGAGTAGGGCTGGCGCTGGGAGGCGGCGGCTGGGGAGGAGGGCCACAGGGAGGGCGACCGGCGTAGGACACGGGGCGGCGGCCGGAGCGGGGGATTTAGGGGTGCGTGAGTGTGAGCGTGAGAGTTTGAGAGTGAGTGAGAGAGAGAGGGGCGCGCGCGCGGGCCGGAGCAGGGGGGAAGCAGAGGTGGGCTTAGCAGCAGCGTGGGGGAGGACGCCCAGCGTTATAGCTAAACCTGCAAGAGGGGGCCGAGTGCGTGGCCCATTAACAGCAGCGCTCGCCGGGAAAACACGCGCTACTGCTAACGTGCGATTGCAGCGCTGGTTTTGGCCGGCGCTATGGCTAAGTAGCAGTAGCGTGGGGTATATAGCCAACGCTACTGCTAAATGTCTACCTATAAGCATTTTCCTAGTAGTGTCACCTCGAAGAACTATGGCTCTAGCGTTGATGTCCTCTTCATTTGGTTGGCAACTTGGTGGTTGGCTACCCGCATTGTGGTCATACACCACGACACCATCATGTATTGGGGAGGACACATTCCGGTTCAAGTCGAGTAGTGGCCGAGGAACTTCAACCTTTACTTATCTTGTGGCAAATAACTCAAGTGACTTGTCTTGTGATCCCTCAACTTTCTCCTTATACACATCCCAATGCAATTGAGAGGTGATGGGCATACTCTTTAATCGGGATCTTACTCCCACTCCCACATCATACCGCCCAATAAGCTTCACACCATCACTTGGGTTAATCCAATTGAGGACGCTTCTCACTTTCACGACAATATCATCATAGCTCAGGCTTGTGTCAAAAACCATGGCCTCCTCCCCTCCGTCGGCATTTCCATCCATGAAAGCCGCCTTGTCCAAATAATGCACATTCACTAGTTTATCCATCTAAAAACAATGGAACAAAATTGAGTCATCCATGGACCGGCCATTTCATATGGATGAACTATCTAAAATATAAGATTTGAATCTAACAACTAGTATACCTTAATCATAGCACTAACCCTAACCCTAACCTAACTAAACCCCTAACCCTAACACTTAAGCTAGCTTTCCACAACAAAGAGAGACACATATTACTTAGGTCAACCATAAATGCACAATAAATGCTAAGCTAGAGGAAGAACTAGGGGGTTGCAAAACTAGTTGATTCCAACAAAACTAGATGATTTGAACCAACCAAATGAAGGGGGGTGAGGGAGGTACCTTGGGTGATGCAAATGGCCTCGATCCACGGGACAAATCTCAAGAAATGGAGGAGGATCTAGTGGGTGCTTGGGTGGGGGAGAAGAGGGGGAGAGACTGAGAGCTCGGGGAAGAAGATGAGTGGAGTGGGTGGGTGGTGAGTGGACCCCACCAAACCTTATCCTCCAGGACCCTACCTCCAGAGACCTCGGCGGTAGGGTGTTGGAGCCTCATCAACGCCTTTCTGGCCAGTAGGTCCCTTGCCACGTCGGCACTAACGGTCGGACGGCCGTCAAGCAGGAACCTACCGCCGGGGTGGGCCAGGTATGGCTTGTAGATAGCTACCGCCGGAGCCTCCGGCGGTAGCCAAAAGGGTCAAATGTCGAAAAAAATTCATACCGTGGTCAGATCCGGATTTTATATGCTAAAAGGGTCAAAACACGAAATTTGGCCACCAGTTGCTGCATAGTGATGATGGGCGCCGTAGGAGCCTGCGCCGTGGTGTCCTTTGGCCCGGAGACCGGTGGGGCTTGCAGCCCTGCCGTTGTTGTCGTCACGGGTGGTATCTGAGACATCGCAGCCGTGGTTGTTCCCACTGGTTCTGTCATCATGACCTGCTACAGCGATACTCCTTCTGTAGCATTGGGCGAAAAGGTCTCCTCAGTCATGGCCTCATGGGCTAACTGTCTCCGGTCTCCTCAGATGGTTCTAACTCGCTCCATGAGCTTGATCCCGGGGTTTCTTGAATAGTGTGTAGCCTGGCGTATTCATCTTCATTGGCGAGGAAGATTATCCCAACCTCATTGCTTTCGCAATCCGAGAGTGAAACGACGTCGACTACGTTTGTGCCTTCATCGGAGTTGGAGCCATCGATGATGCAGTTCTCAGTGTGTGTGTGTGTGTGTGTGTGTGTGTGTGTGTGTGTGTGTGTGTGTGTGTGTGTGTGATGAAGCAGTTGTTGCAGACCATGGCGACGAAGTGTGAGATCGGGGTGGGCTGGTGGAAATGTGTGGGGTCGCCGCAACGCCTAGCCCCTGATGCCCAGGTTGGGAACGCATGGGGTGTTAGTGTGCCGCCATCCTTGGAGTTGGAGGTCGGCGGTGAATATGCCGTTGTTGATGACAGATGTGTCTGCGCGGTCATTGGATCGGTGGTATGCACATGCAGAAATCGCCATGGGAGTTAACCGTGAAAGCCATGGCGCCGATGTAGATCGTACGAACATGGTCGACCGGTGGGTTGATGTCAACCCGGCCTGCCCCGTCGACGGTAAAAGTGAGAGAACCAAAGGTGAGGCTCTCCCCCGATGGGAGGCCACCGGAGATTAGGGAATATCAGATTTGAGATCGACCTCCAGCCGACGCAACCTTTACCTCGCGCGCCAACTGACGGTGCAGAAAACCGTCAGATCCTCGGTAGGGGTCCTGGCGTATCTAGAAGTCTCAGAGCGGAGGTCGCACGGGTTTTTTTACCCAGGTTGGGTCCTCCGAAGAGTAATACCCTACATCATGCTCGTATTTTTTATTCATGATGGAGGGATACCTCATGCGAGGGGTTTACAATGGTGTTTGAGAGATGACTACCGAGAGTTGTTTCTATTGGAGTAGATGGGAATGAGAGCTCCCTACCCTCCCCTTATATACTCGAAGAGGCTAGGGTTTTACAGAGGGAGGAAACATATCTAGGGTTGCCACAACACCAACTTGGAGGTCAAGTTGGCCGCATGGTGTTTATCTTCTCCCCCCCGCCCATCATCGCTTGGCATCGTGGGCCATCCAGCAGGCCTACCTGGCTCCCCTCGGTGAGCCACCCTGGTGTATTATCTCTTTGAGAAATCCTGAACCTGGGTAAATCTTGTGTCCCTCTTACCATCATGTCAAGGCTACCAGCTCGGGACCCCTACCTGAGGTCTGCTAGATTTGACTCCATCACCACTCCCTTCTTGAAGGCATCATCGAGGTGATACACAACTTCCTCCACCCTAGGCAACTTTGGGGAAAACCCTAGATGAATGTGATCAGAAGATGGCAGCACTTTTAAGTCGTCTTCCTCGTCGGCCAAATCATTTTCGTGAGATCTGCACTAGCCAGAGGGACGAGGAGATGATGACAATGTTCGTGTGGGGTCTTACACGACAATGACAGTGAAGGCGATCGATGTTAAGGTCGGGACAAAGTTGCTGTAGTGAGTAGCGAGATTTGTCTCGGGGTGTTTTTGCTGTGAAGTCAGAATTGTGGCCACAAGGACTAGATGGCGACAATGACATGCAACGGTGGTTCATTTTGTGATGTTCTGTGCCACCAACCTTACGCATTCCCCCGTCATAGCTTGCCATCAGAATTAGAGTTGTACGGCGGTTGTTGCGTGTGGCTAAGTGGTTAGCATGGTTCTTCATATGGTTGATCCCGAACTTTGTGGCGTGGACTTTGTTGATGGCCTAGTGATGTCGGTGACTCTAATGTGCAAACTCGACGATGTTTCTTCGCAACTGTGTGTGTAATCTATTTGTTGTGTGCCTGATTAGTGGGGTGTGATGGTTTTCACCCGATTTCTCGCCAATTAACCGAGCAACCCTTTTATTCTAAAATAATGAAAATGATAAATCGGTTTCCTTGTTTCAAAAATATTTCTGTTCCATTTGTTAGTTTTGCTCTCGCTCCAAAAATGAAAACATCGCCTTCCCAAATTGACACACTAGAAAAGAATGATGATTCTATTTTAGGTTCTATAGAACCAATTCTTCCATGATATCCCATGTGATATCATTAGCAAGTTCATGCATTTAAAAAAATCTCATAAATTTCAAAAAATATCCAAATTTTAAAAAATCTTTGTATTTAGAAAATGTTCATGACTTATAAAAAGTTCATGAATTTTTTTAAATGACTTATTTTAGAAACTAGTCACAAACTAAAAACAATCATATGATTTAAAAACCTTATTGAATTTTAAAGAATTTTCATGTATTTAAAAATGTGTATATTTGTAATAAATTGTTCACATTTTTTTATAGAAAATCACACTTTTTTTTATAGAAAATCACACATTGGTTTTGAAAATAACCAATTTAAAAAATGTGCACACAGGTTTAGAAAAGATAAAGACTTTTGTTACGAAAACTGTATTTTTTTAAATATATACTACTTGAGTTTACAGGGAAAAACAAATAAACCGATGAAAACCAGGAAAACCAAAGAAAAGAGATAAACCCGCTCGGAAACCCGGAACGCTCCCGTAACGAACAACGTAGACACCGAACTGGGCCGCCCGACCACGCCCGCCTGTGCGATTCATCGATTATAAGACGCAATGGGCGTCGGATACGGCCACTCTCGCACCCCACCTCAACCGGAAGGTTCTCTGATTCTCTCTATCAGATCAGAAAAGGGGAAAAAAAACTTAACCGGAAGCGCCGTATCCCTCCCGTCGGCAGCGGCGCGGCGGCGAGACGAGCCGAGGGAGCCAGGTGGAGCCATTGGACCCGGCTTCATCCACCGGAGGTGAGCACGATTAGAATCCCACTAATTTGCTCCCTTCACTCCTGCCAGAACCCACCGAACCCTAGGGTTTTGAGGGGGCTTTGCCGGCCTGTTTCGGTTCTGGTCTCGGCGACCGGCTTCGCTATTAAGGTCGCCTTTTCAGCCTTTTTTTGTTAGTATTTCGCAATGCCCACAGAGGATTTTGGTTTGATTGGTGGGAAGAATGGCCAACCTGGAACTGCCCCACATCTATGTTGGGTGGAAATCTACGATTCTGGTTCGATTTACCTTCTCTTGATGTGTGATCTGTTTGGGAGTTTGGGACTGCAGGTTTAGCAGCCTAGATGTGATGGCTTTGGTGCATTGTATCTGTGATTCTGGGGACGTTGTGACAATACTAGATGTGTTTTCATCCCGGAAGGATTTAAGAACAAACGCCGTTTGGTTCCCATATTATGAGGGCATGTACAATTTGGGGTGCTTAGACGCGAGCGCTTAAAGGGAGAGAACATACATCATCAAGCATCTATGCAAAATTTATCTACTCCAATGCAAGCTTTCTCTTTGTTGGTGCTTAGATGATTTAGCATATATAAATTCGTCCTAATTAAATAAAGTGCCCTTAAATAAATGGGTACCTCTTAAGCATTGCTGTCTGATCAGGCACTCATGCTTCAAATAAGCACCAGCCCCATCTTAAGTGGCAAGAAAAAACCGTTTTAATTTAACAAGCACCTCTCCAAGCACTTGCAATGTAAATGCTCTTAGGTGCATCCGTATGTTTCTTTAATTAGACATTGGTAGAAATTATGAAGTTACTATGTGGATTCCTCTACACTTATATGTACTATGATCCAAAATAGGGCTTCCTAAACCAAAATACCTTGCCAAAGGAGAACAGATTATCACTTTAAACCAAAACACTGTCAAATGCTGTAGATGGTGGGAGATTTACAGGGATACCACCCAATGCTTGACAGAGTTCATGTTAGAGAGTTGTTGCCCATTCAGAGCCTTCCAGATATTAGTTATGGGTGGGTGTGTATTGGGGGGTATCTGTTTTGGCTTTTGTTAGTTGGCACAGGGGATTCAAGCAAGGACTGGGTTGAGTTTGGGATATGTGATAGCCCTCTACAGTCCATGTATATGTTGCCGCTACTAGTCAACATACTATGTCTTGTGTCTGTCATTGTCATATCCAGGAACTTTTCTGACAGATACCTGTAACTTTATTTAAACACCACAACCATATCGATGAACTTGAATGTGTGTTAAAAAGGAGTTGGCAGAAAGAGTGTTTCTGGACACATTTCTTAATTGTAGCCACTAGTTCTGTGAGAGATACTACATAAATGTAGAATGTAATAGGTAAGGCACAATGAAATGATTATTCTCAGTCAAATCCTAAAACTAAGTTCTTTAATTTAGGAGTTGCTTGCACTACTAGCAATTTTGAGATTCTAGAGGGACTGATGAATAGCTGAATACATAGACATCGATTTACACACCTTAATGTACATTAGGCAATCATATTTGTTGATAAAAATGCATTTATAGAAGCTTTTGTCTGTTTTATGTGCAATCTGTGGGGGCACCTATATGAGTCTGTCTACTAGCACTATACACGACTTCTTATGGTTTGCCTGTTAAAGCTGACTAGGGCTATATGCGACGTTTATGGCTTGCCTGTTAAATTAGAGGGGGAACTGAACCCAGTTAGTTCTCAGCACATTTCTGAAGGCTTTAATTTTCAACAGCATGGTAGGCTAATTTTATGTTCTGTATGGTTGTAACTTGCCTGCATGTAAACTTGTCATGGCTAATAGTATGTAGTGTAAAGCAGATGGAAGCGAATCAGCAACAAGGATTTGGAGCTGAACAGAAGTCAGGACCAGAGCAAACTGATGAGATGCTAGGATCGCAGGTTAATCAAAAGTTCACGGCAATGTGCCTAGACGACGCTGCTGTGAAAGCTGGCATTGTTCAAGGAAAGCAAGATGATCCAGAGGCAAGATTGGAGGTTCATCAGAAGTTTGCTGAAATGTGCCTAGACACTGCTGTGGGAACTGATATTAACCAAGAAAAGCAATCTCATCAAGAGGCAAGATCGGAGGTTGATCAAAAGCCTGCAGAAACTATCAGGCAGTGCACAGTTGTGGAAGCCAATGTTAAGCCAGAAGAGCAGCAGGCTGCTGCTAATCCAGGCATCATTTACCGCTGCAAAAAATGCCGGAGGATGGTAGCGACACAAGAGTACGTCGTCACGCACGAGGTAGGCCTAGGAGAGGCAGGCTTCTTAAAGCGCAGAAACGATGCGGATGAGAAGAAGCCTGAATGCAGTGCCTGCATCTTCGTGGAGCCCATGAAGTGGATGCAGGCTGGTGAGTTGCTCAACTTTAGCTCCGTTTGCTTGTTTCTTACCTCCTTTCTCGGTTCAGCGTATTTTATATTTTTGATGCAAAAACCTGATGCGTTGGGCTATCCCGTGACGTTTGCAGTGGAAGAGGGGTACGTTTCGAACAAGCTGTGGTGCATGGGATGCAAGACCCGGCTGGGATCGTTCGACTGGGCAGGCATGCAGTGCTGCTGCGGAGCGTGGGTGATCCCGGCTTTCCAGTTGCTCAAGAGCAGGATCGACGAGTCTCACATGTGATTCTCGGCCAAATGGCCTTACAATTGCTTGGCAAGTTAGCGTTTAGCGGTGATACTGCAGCAGCATATGTAGGAACTAGGAACTAATACTGTCAGATATGTTTTCTCTGTATAAAGTGCGCTTATCTTGTCCACCACATCAGCTTTGTCCAGCGTCTGTTTTGATTAACGGCTCTTAACTAGTACTTTCTCTCGTCTCAAAAAAGAAGATATATATATTTTCTCTCAGGTCAAATGGTGTGACCAATTTTGCTGAAATTTTATGAACAACTATGGTGCTACCAAATTAGTATCATGAAATAAACAACTTATCACCAGATTAGAGCCTCTCAGCAGAAATAAACAACTTATCGCCGGATTAGAGCCTTAGCAGGGCACTAAACATGCCCACCTCTTTCTATGTTCGCTCTCTAGCTGATCCCTTAAAAAATACAAAAAAATGTTTTTAAGGAGAGATATCAAATCGGACCTAGCCAAACCCTTACCCAGTTTAAGTCCTAAATATTGTAAGCGACCGCATCCACGAAAATTTTGGCCCTCTCCTCGCCTCCAACGTCCACATGTAGCCGTCAACACCCCCCCCCCCCCCGACTTCCAGGGCCAAAAAAATGAGGACAAAGTAGCAAGGAGCTATGGACATCAAGGAGTACCGGCCACTTAGCCTCATAAGTGGACCCATTAAAATCTTTGACAAAGTTCTGGCAATTAGGCTTGCGGAGGATCTACCAAAGCTCATCGGGCAACACCAAAGCGCGTTCGTTAAGAGACGCTCCTTACATGACAACTTCATGCTTGTTCAGTGCACGGCACGACGTCTACACGTGTTGAAATCCCCAACGGTACTCCTCAAGCTGGACATTACCAAAGCTTTTGACTCCATCAGCTGGCCTTTTGTCATCGAGGTTCTGAGGCGTTTTGGTTTCGGAGAAAAGTGGATTGCATGGATTTGTGGGCTGCTGGCAACCTCCTCGACAAGGATTATGGTGAATGGCATTCCTGGCAAACCAATACTTGCATGTCAGGGTCTGAGACAGGGTGATCCCCTATCACCAATGCTATTCATCCTGTGTATGGAGCCTCTAAGAGCCATGTTCATGTTTTCCATGGAGAGAGGTCTGTTGACACCTCTGGCGCGGAACGGATTGCAGCAGCGTGTATCTATGTTTGCGGACGATGTCGTGGTGTTCTTCAAACCGAACGAGCTGGAAATAAGGACGTGCAGAGAAATACTTGCGTTATTTAGACAGGCCTCCGGCTTCGCTGTCAACATGGCCAAGAGTGTGGCCGTACCGATTAGATGCTCTCAGGAGGAGATGGAGCTGGTCTCGTCTTCCCTTGGATGTGACAATGCCAACTTCCCGTGCAAATACCTGGGCATGCCGCTCACTATAAGAAAACCCACCGCGGCGCAACTTCAGGATCTGGTGGACAAAGTGGCTGATTGCTTACCCATGTGGAAGGCAGCCATGCTGCCAAAAAGTAGCAGATTGTTGTTGATCCAATCGGTACTCTGTGCCATCCCGGTGCACTCGATGCTGGCTCTGGACCTGCCAAGGAAGACATTGGTGGCGCTAACCAAGATCTGCAGAGGCTTCCTTTGGTGTGGAAAGAATGATGCTCATGGGGGGTCCTGTGTGGTCGCATGGGACGAAGTTTGTACACCCAAATGGGCAGGCGGCTTGGGACTACCGAACCTGTTTTGGATGAATAAAGCACTACGGGCACGATGGCCATGGCTTCAAAGGGTAGACAAGGAAAGGCCCTGCCCAGAATTCACTATCATGGTGCCACCTGACTCGCAAGCTCTGGTACAAGCAGCTACAAGAACATCGATCGGCAACGGCCGGAACACACTCTTTTGGGAAGATAGATGGATTGATGGTTTTCGGGTGGCTGAGCTGGCCCCGCGAATCTACAGCCGAGTCCCGAAGAGAGTGCGCCAAAATAAGCTGGTGGCGGAGGCGATAGGCAATAACAACTGGGCACATGATGTTGGTAATCGACCTATCACCGAGGCTATGGATGAGTTCCTAAATCTTTGGCCAAGGGTAGCGGAGGTGCAACTGATAGATGGGATAGAAGACACGGTGAGGTGGATGTGGGAGCAGAATGGCGAGTTCTCGGCTCGTTCGGCGTATGCGGCGAGATTCATGGGGAGAGAGGTATCCCCAACTGCTACGTTTACCTGGCAGACTAAGGCGCCAAGGCGATGTCGTTTTTTCTCCTGGCTGGTGATAAGGAACAGATGCTGGACTTCGGATAGACTGGCTCGCCGCGGACTGCCCCATCAGGATTCATGCCCATTGTGCAACCAACATGATGAGACCATGCAGCACCTGATGTTGGATTGTGTATTCGCGAGGCAGATTTGGTCGATCATGGGCCGACTAACGAGGAGGGTGGACCTCGAGCCGAGGCAAAATGAGCAAATACAACAATGGGCGATAAGGCAAGACGGGAACTCAGCCAGTGGACGTGCCCATAAAGCCAAGTGCCTTCTTGGGATGTGGATGATCTGGAAACAGAGGAATAATGTGGTCTTTAATGGGGAGAGGCCGTCCGTCCCGCAAACCATTCAACGCATTCAAGATGAAGGTAGATTATGGGCGAAGGCCGGAATGTTCAAAGGTGACACTGTAGGATTCGAAGTAGAGCAGGTAGCGCGGGGCAGTAGCGAGTAGTCCTTGGTAAATTTGGGGTGGTGTCGGACGAAGTCCGCATGTAAATATTCGTGTAATTGTGGACTCGTGGATTCGGGGTTCTTTTCCCCTCCCTTCTTTAATGAATGATATGCACACTCGTGCATATTCGAGAAAAAAGTAGTGTGAAGAGTGTTTGTATATAGAGTTCTGATTTGTTTGTTTTTTTGCCCAGAGTCTCATGAAAGTCATTCCTTCACGAATCTTTATATACAAGTACAATACTTGATCATATCTAATTCCAAAAAAGATGCGGGTTTTTTTGACTTTTTTGCGGTTACTAAATTATTTTTTGCATATAGGGTGCGCTGACACCCGGTGCATCATGGTATTTCCCACTCTCACTGCTCTTATACCGGGCAAAATGCTTGGGTAGTCTCGTGTCTTTGTGGTCATATTGCTCGGGTTTTCTCTCTATTTTGACAGCTCATATGTTTGGCACATTTTATGGCTTTTCAAAATGGAGGCTTATTTCTGGTCGAGCTTGCATGGTCTAACATTTTACCTCTCGCCTAATTTGTTTTGATCTGACTTGCGCACGAGTTCGATCGAAATGACAACACCTTTTATTTCCGGAATTAAATTGTAAAAAAGGTCTTATCTTACATTCTTAAGAAGTTGCTCCCCACTATAAGGCATTTTCTTGACATGCAGATAGTCCATCTCAGTATTTCCATGTCATCACCTTTTTTTTGAGGAATTGTCATGTCATCACTTCAGTTACTGATAAGAACCGATGCAAACATTCTCTCCTTGACTCTCTCTCACCAGTTCCTCTTCGGCCTCTTCCCACCCCCCAATAATCTCACAATTAACTCCTCTACCCTTGATTTCCATCACCATAATCTCCCCAATTAACTTCTCTCCCCATTGATTTCTGTCACCTATTCCTATTCATCTTCTCCATCAAATAAATTCACGAGTAACAAAAAATTCCGTCTTCACCACAGCGATTGGAAGCGCAGCGGCCGTCGTATGGCCTAGATAGATGCCGCCCCCAGCCGTCCACCCCACGAGGTTCATCCGCCCCTGCCCATCCCTCACCCGCCTTCCCATCTGAATCATGCAGGTCGCTGCCAGCGACCAGCACGCCGTCGCCAGCCACCTGACCGTCGGCGCTGCCCTCGACCAAGCTGATGCACGCGCTACTTGCCCCAATCTTTGTCGTGTGCCGCCGCTAGCAATATTCCCGAGCCCCTGCCGCCAACACAACTACATGCCGCGTGACATGCCGACAGCCTCACCAATCCTAAGTTGCGGATCCAGCTCCCCCAACACCGATCAGTGCCCCATGATTCGATCTCCCGCTGCTGGCCAATCTCCTTCAGCACCACCGGGCTTGGCTCCCACCCTCCTCCCTCACGCCCATGGAGCAGCGCTCGCCCAACGCGACCAGCTTCGCATGTGTCAGTGGCTCCACCCTTCCCCACCAACCAGGCTGCTTCTTCTTCCTTGATCTAAAGACGGCAAGCTGGAGGAGCCCACTACTCTGTCCCGTTTCTTCTCTGCTAAAGCTCTTCTTTTCTCCTGAATTATGCTTTTGTCAAGTTCCCGCGCTGCCGAAATCTCTGATTGCATAGAGCGGTAGCCATGGCGGTGATATTGTCTGACGATGAAGATCAGAGGCGAACCAGATTTGGAGCATACTCTGGGCTGGCAATTGTAAATTTTCTTCGTGACGTTAATCAACGCATTTTCTCTTATCTATATACATCTTTTACTGGTCCTATAAGTGATACTGCAGAGTTACCATGCTACATGACTTTCACAGAACATGAATACATGGGTACATTTGTTTTGGGACAGGGTGAATTTATTAGGAGACATACCAGTAAGTATTATCTTACCTTAATCCCTGATTATGTCACTCAAATTAGTCTTGCCGTGCTATTTATTTGTTCTCTTCATGTATGTTACTCATACAAGTTATAGTGCTCGGAGAAATTTGGAGTTCTCCACCGCCTGCTGGTACACAATCTTCCTACTTACTGTGAAGTTATCCTATATAATTTTTTGATTATTCTTTTCCCATGCCTAATTATGTTTGCAGAGAATGAATCTTTGCATTATTTGCCATCCCATTGATACATCTTTACTGGTTGTTCTTCTGGATTATTGTTAAATTGTGCTATCTAATTTCCTCCATCAGGACAATGCAACATGGATGGTTATGGTACATGGAAGGCTGGAGTTTCATTATTAATTTTGCCATGCGCAACATCAAAACAAAACCAAAAGATAACATCATATTGTAGAGAAATTATTGAGCACTGTAGGTTGTTTCACTGGCTCTATGGGATATCGTACACACTTCATCTTTAATACTTCCCTTCCAGTTGTGGAAAACCTGTTGGCTCACTGTCGTGTCTCGCTTTCGTAGGAGATCTTGCAGCTTCCACTCACCGGCGATCTTAATGGAGTGGCTATGAACCAAAATATGAAGAGTCTATTCTCCCATTTTAGTTTCTTTGTGGAATCAGCAAGGCCAAGTAGAACACAACCTCTAATTGTTGCCTTGCTAGGAATGAAAAAGGTAAAATCATATGAGTATGGAATTTCTAGACAAGGTGAACCTGCAGGTATACATACGTCTTTCAAAAAAGTTGTCATACCAATATAAATAAATAAAATTTAGTTTTGTTTCTGTACAATATTGCTTCCTTAGCAATTAAAAGAACTATATCAATATATGCTATTCATGATGCCTCCCTGGATGTTTGAAACATATATCTCAACCAACTTTTCATGTGTGCTTCACGTGTACTATCATATGCACATACTTTATTTTTCAAGTTGTTAAGATTTGGCCACACAAATTTGAAAGTTTTTGTAGGTGAACAAATGTCACAACTGGATGCTAACCAAGTGTACTAGAATTACTTCAGTGCTCTTAAAATCCAACATAGTTAATCGGTGCACGTTACTGATAATTCTCTTTATGTTTGTGTAGAAATATATTTGTCCAGCATTTCAAATGTAAATATCAATATTCCATTGGATCTCCAAAACCAAATTTATAATGTAAATGTACAGTATATGCTTTTCTTTGAATCTGCTCATGGAAAGCACAAAGTCCCGCAGCAACGCGCGGGGCATCATCTAGTATTTAGTTATAGAGGTAGTACTAAATACTAGTAAATAGTAACATCATTTACTTTCACATAAACAATCAACCGCAAACCCAAAAAGCCTAGTTACACTTGCATGCGCCGTGACTTAACATGCTAACTCCATGTAAAATTGCCCTCAAAACAAAAACTCCATGTAAAATTGGATGCAATCTTGATTATTAACGAACCAATCTCATAGTACATGTATAGTAGATAAACTCGTACTCTTTCTTTTGAGTCATATATTCCGACTTGTACTTGTATAATACTCCAATTCTATGCGCCAATTTCGTTTAGAAAATATGAATATACGGGGCACTAGCGATCAGGTCGGGCGTCGGAGGAGCCGCAGTCCCCGTGGCCGTCAGAGATCCCGTTTCTGTCCAATCCCCTTCTCCGGCTGCTTGGTCGTCGACAGCAGCTCCCGGAGTCCCGCCCTCCTCTGGCGGCCCTCGGCCTTCGCACCACCTACCCACCACGACCCTCCCTCCTTCTCTCCCTCCGGTTCCTTTCCTCCCGAGACCCGGCTGGCTTCATCCCACCCCAGTTACATCGCGCCGCCGCCTAACTAGACGAATCTGAATAGGTATTTGTGTTATATAAAAAAAAATCATACAGTGGTACTTTCTTCAATCCCGTTATTATTCGTTGCGTTTTTTACCCAAACTTGTAGCCTTCTGCCAGCACTATGGAGCAACACCCAAAGATTAATATCATGATCGCTATCCTCCAATTTGTTCTTTGCCTTCTTGGCGACTTAAGAAATACTCCCTCGGTTCCTAAACATAAGTTTTTTTAGAGATTTCAATGTAGACTATATACGGAGCAAAATGAGTGAATATACACTGTAAAATATATCTATATACATCCGTATGTAGTTTATATTGAAATCTCTAAAAATACATATATTAACGGAGGGACAAAGCACAAGGAAGCTGCTAGCATACCGAATCTGCTTTTCCAGTTTATTATTACTTTGGTTAGAACAAATGAGTAGTGACAGGTGAGCTGTCATATTCTTGTGGTAAAATTCCAAACAATCCATTTAAGATAAGTTTTTTTTCCTCGTTTTATACATCGTTTTGTAACATACATTGTAGGTTTTATTGTTTCTAATAAAATGTAAACCGAGAACACTCTTACTATTTTCCCATTAATTTTAATTGTTTTTAAGAACCTATTTATGCATCTGTTTTAGCGCAGGTCCCGTGGCAACCCGCGGGACATCACCTAGTAGGCAGTAGTTTGTGATGGCATGCTGCTATATGATTCTCATGCAAATATTCCTTACAGACATAATCCTGGATGGCAAAGCGAAGGAGAAGTTCAAAGGATAAACCGAATGGAGCAATTGTCAAAAGAAAGAGATCAAGTTCTCAGTTGAGCGACTTACCCATGGTAAGAAATGCCAAATTGGAATCAAGTAGTGAACTAGTGATACTCCATTGTCCTTAAGAACATATTCTCTTGTTGCTTTTGAACAATCTAGTATTATAATATGGTTGTTTCTCTGCTGCAGGATATATTGTGCCACATCATATCATTGTTACCGTTAAAAGAGGCTCTGAGGACAAGCATTTTATCGGAACACTGGAGATATGTTTGGTGTAGCCGTACAAACTTGGAGTTTTCTTTTAGATCAGTGATGCGAAGGAGTTATAAAGCAGGACCTTTTATTCTCCATCCTATACAAGAAGTTATTAAGAGAATTGATGCAGTCTTAAAACAACACTCTGGAGTAGGGGTTGAGAAAATGGAAGTTGATTTTTCACTAAACGATGAACATGCTAATCACATTGATAGATGGCTGAACTTTGCTATTACAGCAAAGACAAAGCAGCTCATCCTTAATTTTACATCTGTGCATCCTATAATGGAACACTACAAGTTCCCTTTTCAGCTTTTCGATGCTACCAAGAGTTCCATCTTCCAATCGTTGACACTTGGTTCTGTTTCTCTAAATAAGCCTGCAAACTTCAAAGCTTTTCTAAACCTTAAAAAGCTTATGTTAATGGATGTAAATATTACTGACGAAGAACTTCAACTTCTGTTGTCCAACTGCAATGTTTTGGAGTTTCTTGGAGTTGCTCCTTGTCGAATGCTCACAACCATCAAGACACCTCAACTTTCAGACCACTTTAAGCATTTGCGTGTCTTTCACTGCCTCTTGCTTCAAGAGATAAAGTTGAATTATGGCTTGTCAACACTTGAATATAGATATGAAGGTCCATCAATACCGATAGCACCTCCTGTAACTTTGACAAACTTAAGCATAGAGTCATCAGATGTTTGCTCAGCTCTTGCATATATCTCCACTGAATTGCCCAGTACGGTGCGTCGACTGGAGATGCTGTCTCTAAAATGTGAAGAACTTGAGGTTCGAGCTACATTTCGTCTTTCAGAATTCCAATATTTATATGCATCTCTATTGTTTCACTGGATTTATTATGTAACTTCCATTTTGCGTGTGTGTTAGAGAGCTATTTTACTGGAGAAGCCTCTCAAATTTATCCATCTAAGGCACCTGAGATTGGAAATAACCTTTTTATCCCTGACGAAAAGGAAGTCTGATGTCCTTGATTTTGCCTCCCTCTTGGAGGCTGCTCCTTTAATGGAAAAGCTGGAGTTTCATGTAAGTCTGTCATTTCAATTTGTAATATGCATGTTTTTTACATATGACCTAGGCTGATCTCAGCAAAAGAATTTTCCCTTACTTTAACTGTGCAATATGTTGTTACAATAAATTATCCCATTGATTCAAAAAAGATGTGCAATATATGTTACATATAAGGTGGCCACCATATGTCAAATTAACAGTGATTGGGAAGTTTGCTGAAATGGTACCATATATAGTGAGTCACTCTGTACTTTGGTAAGGAGAAGGCTTTTTTGGTGTATATGTAGGTGTAGATTAGATAATGCGTACTATCATGAGAGTTAGTGGAGGATTATGATGATGACAATATAGATGATCTGTCAGTTGGGTTGAAAAAAAAATGACTGTATGTGAGTTGTGCAAAAGAGACATTTATGTCAGCACGGCTTGTCTTTCTTGTACGACTCATATACAGTAGTATTATTTTTCCAGTCCAACCAATAGATCATCTTAGAACTTCCTAACCAGTGTTAGTGGACTACGCAGCACACCATAACTTAGCCACTTAGCATAGCAGTTTTTTTTTATTTGCTTCTTGGTATGTAGAAATTGAAATTATGACACATATTTTCTGGGGTCGATTTGTTTTCACTTGGGTGGTTGTCTGGGCTTGGGAGTTGGGAGCAACCTCTATTTTTTTGAGTGGTGCTTAGATGCATGCTTTTTTTTTTTGAGGGAATGCTTAGATGCATGCTTGTTGCTTTGACAGATGTGGATGGACTGTGAATGTGTACGATACCGCAAGCTTGATGGCAAGCTAAGGAGCCTCCCCCCAAAGCCACACTCCCATCTCAAGTTGGTGGATATTACGGGATTTTATGGTGAGAAAGATCAGCTGGAGTTGGCACTTCATATCCTCAGAAATTCTGTCGCGCTGGAGGCAATGACGATAGATCCAAAGCCAACGGTAGCCGCTGAGCAGTGTCGTCTGTCATGGAAAAAAGACGGGTTTTCTTACGTGGATGGCTACAGAGTTGCGAAGAAATACCTTCTCAGAGCAGACCGCCGCGGCGTCGTTGACGTTGTAAAAGCCGGTCGTAAGGATATTGAAGCTCTGAGGAATGCTCCGTATAAGATGCCTCAAGAAGCTAAATAAGCTTTGTTTTGATGGAGCAGATCCGTTGTGTAGCTGGTTTTTGTTTTGATCGAGCAGATCCCTTGTGTGCCTGGTTATTTAATACCTTTTCATGTAGGAGTAGCTCGTTTTGTGGACATTTTTTTCCATGCGCGGACTCGCACAGCTGCATTTTTTCAGTCCAGTTTGGTTCCCAGCTTCCCATGGCCTGTTGCAGTGTTTCTTCCATGATGTTCATCAATGGTACCTGGTGAAGAGCTCTAGCCACGTTTGGGGTCAAAAGGACACTCCATCAGGAGCTCGCACTACGAAATTCCTGGGCTCGTGAGCCTCATTTTTCTCTCTCCACTCTTCCCACCCAGCAGCTGAAAGCCTGAAGGAGCAGCTGTCGAGAATTGGACAGTCACCCGTCCCCTTCCTCCCTGGCTCCCTCTCTTCTCCAGGTACCAAGGAATCGAAAACATAGGTGGGATGATCCTTCCTCCCAAGATCTCCCGGTATTCAAGGGCACGTCAGTCGGTGCCGCGCGGCTCGCCCTCCTGCGCTGATTTGTACCTGCATCACTTACACAAGATTATGTATTAAGCTAATCAATTTCCATGTTGATGTACCAACTAAACATCTGCAACAATTTTATGTACTAAACGTGAATAACCATGTATACAGGATGAGCATCCAGTCACTACATGCAACATGTGTACTCCTCCTAAAGCCAACAAAAGATATCTGAAAACTGAAGGGATATGAGTAACAGGGCTTTTTCTCTTCTACTAGGAGAGAGTCAAAAGATCTCTCAAAACTAAAGAACAGACCAAGCTCATCTCAGGTAGCTATGTTACTAAACCTTGCCAGACTATGTTACTACAGTGAAATCCAAAATTTTCAATCTTAAAAGCCGGAAATAAAAAAGAGCAGAGAAAAGTAGAGCATCACACGGCACATAATATAAAACTAGTGAACTCGTGAATATCCATAATTTCATACGTAGTAGGATGAGCATCCAACAATCACTACATGCAAGATATGTACTCCAAAAGCCACCAAAAGATATCTGAAAACTGAAGGGGACATGGCACACGTTTTCTCTTCCAGAAGAGAGAAGACTCAAAGATCTCTCAAAATTAAAGAAAAAAACAAGCTCATCGTCGGTGGCTATGTTACTAAACTGAATTTGCGAGACTTTGTTACTCTCTCTAACATATCTACTAAGACAACAGGGCATGACCTTTTCAAGTGCGCATTTACTTGGCTTGCACCATATCATCCATTCTATTTGAAGATGTGACAAATTCAACACAAGCATCTTTGAGCCTACAACTGTGATTAGTGGCGGAGCTACAATACTGAACCGGGCGGGCCAGTACAAAGGAAAGCCCACTATTTTTCCTCTCATGGCCCAGTC
This sequence comes from Aegilops bicornis, assembly GCA_021605145.1. Lineage (NCBI taxonomy): Eukaryota > Viridiplantae > Streptophyta > Magnoliopsida > Poales > Poaceae > Aegilops > Aegilops bicornis. The sequence goes on from CM038670.1 coordinate 631,896,714, forward strand.
TGGTCTGGGCAGGCGATGGCCCATTTGGCCTGGTTGTAGCTCCGGCAGTGGCAGTGATGCTGATCAGCTAGAGCTAACGTGGTCACCACAGTCTCGACGTCAAGACTCCCTCAAAGAATGCCTTCACATATAATTCTCATCCTTCCCATCGCATATTGATCTGCAGCAACTAGTAGGTGCTTGAGCATTTCTTTGTTCTCTTCATCATCAAAGTTGTCCATGTTGGAATTTGCTAGTGGGCTTTTGGCCCAAAGGCCAACTAAAATTCTGAAATTCTCTTGGCCTATTCATGCACACATGTGAGTGGAGTGAGTGAAATTTAAAGTTTAGTCCCACCTCATAAGTTGAGAGAGAGTAGCACCTCTTTGTAAGGTGAGCTCTTCTACCACTTGTATGAGCATGAGAAGAGGAGACCTACACGCGCGCTCCTCCTCCTCGCTCGCCTCGCCACGCCACGCCTCATCACGACGCGACGCGACGCGGGTTGCGGGATTGAGCCGAGCCGAGGACGGAGCTATGCACGTTGTCTATATTTTTGCTGCTCGGGAAAAAAATTAATGAGTCATTAATTAATAATTAACGGACGCGTTAATTACTGAACCATTTTCGATTCTTTTGGATCGTGATGACTCGGACGTGGGGTTTACTCCCACGACCTACCCGGCCCGCACTATATAGTCAGGCAGACGTCTACCCTAGCCGCCGCCGCTTCAGATGGTTTCTCACCAGCGCTCGGATCATTGCGCCGCCAAGCAAGTCTTCTCCATCCCTCCTTTCGGCGTGCACCGGGAGAAGGGACAAGAGCCTCCGGAACCCCGCCTCTCGTGATCTGTCATGCGGGAGAGAGGCGATCAGGTTTTGGGGAGCGCACTTTTCAGCGCGATCGGCGGCGGCAACGACGACCGTGAACGACGACTTCTTCCCGACCTCGGCAACCTCATCCTCGGCGACATGGGCGACAACGTTAACGCCGGCAGATCGCTCCCGCTGCACCGTATGTGATTCTATCCTTCCTGTTCGAGATCGTGGTAGAATTCATGTTTCTAGTATGTGCCCTAGATGTGATCTGTTCATCTGCTATGCTAGTTCGCATGATTAGTTTAATCTCTGCTATTGCTGTCATGATCTATTTTCTATTTATTCGGATTAAATCTTGTAGTAATTTGCTCATATTTCCAACAATCCAAAAACCTGATTATAGGCAATTTACTCCGAGTGGTTTTGCTTTGTCTGAAGCCGCTTTGCCTTTAAGGGGCGCAATATAAGAGGTGGCGCCAGAGCAGTCTACTGGTTTTCGCACCATGGGCTTCTATGACGCCATTAAGGGCAAGCCTGAGGGCGATCTTAATCCAGCACAGCTGGAAGCTTTTGAGAAGATTGATACTCTCTTTAAAGGCGCTCTTCTGGGTGTTCTTGATTATTCCATTGTGGATTCGTATATGTCGTTTGACAACAGCAAGGACATGTGGGCTGCGCTCGAGGCCAAGTTTGGTGCCTCGGACGCCGGTAGCGAAGTTATGCGTCATGGAGCAATTCTATGACTACAAGATGATCGATGAGCGCTCTGTTGTACAACAGGCTCATGAGATCTGATCGCTTCATAAAAGAACTTGAGCACTTCAAGTGTGTGTTGCGGACAAATTTGTTGCGGAGGCATTATTGCCAAGCTTCCACCTTCGTGGAACAATTTTGCTACTTCCACGAAACACAAGAGACAGGAGTTTTCCGTTCTGGATCTCATTGGTACTCTTGATGTTGAAGAGAAGGCGAAACAAAAGACACACGTGCTCGAGTTGTCGAGGGAGCTTCTAGTGCCCACATGGTACAGAAGAAGAACTTCCAGCCCAACAAGTTCAAAACAACAAGAACAAAACTCAGGCAAAGGCAAGTTTGATACAAAGAACAAGCCATCATATACTACCAACTTCAAGAAGAATTCTCATAAGAAGGGAAGGGACTTTGCCATGTCTGCGGTGATCCTAATCACTTTGGGCTCAAGTGTCCTAACCGATTTGAGGAGCGCGAACATGAGAAGAGCGGCAAGTCCGCTAATGTTGTCATCGGTGATCTTGATATGAAGGAATCGAGTGCGGTATTTTTCCTACCATCCTTTCGAGATTTCAATCCCTGATTGGTTAATTGACACCAGTGCCAATGTACATGTTTGTCTTGGCGCCTCCATGTTTTCTTCTTACCAGGCCACAGGGACTTCTCCCGTGCTGATGGGGAACGGGTCACATGCCATCGTTCGAGGTGTTGGTACGGTCGATCTGAAGTTTACTTCGGGGAAGACCATGCGTCTGAAGAACGTTCATCATGTGCCATCCATCAATAAAAATCTCATTAGCGGTTCCCATTTATGTCGAGATGGTTTTAAGTTGGTTTTTGAGTCCAATAAAGTTGTAATTTCCAAGTGTGGACAATTTGTTGGAAAAGGCTATGAGTGCGGAGGCTTGTTCCGCCTATCTTTGTCGATATTTGCACTAAAGTTATTAATAATGTTTGCCACAACAATGAGTCTGATATTTGGCATTCACGACTTTGTCACATTAACTTTGGTTGCATGACGCGGCTAGCCAATCTGAATTTAATTCGAAAATCTCTGCTGTCAAAGGCTCTAAGTGCCAAGTATGTGTGCAAGCTAAGCAACCTCGCAAGTCCCATAAGACTGCAGAGGCAAGAGACTTGGCACCACTAGAGCTTATACATTCTGATCTTTGTGAGATGAATGGGCGTGTTGACAAAAGGTGGAAAGAGATATTTCATGACGTTGATTGATGACTCCACTAGATATTGTTATGTGTATCTTCTGAAATCAAAAGATGAGGCTTTAACTTTCTTAAAAAACTATAAAGCTGAGGCAGAGAACCAACTTGATAGAAAAATTAAACGGCTTAGGTCCGATCGTGGTGGAGAGTATTTTTCCAATGAATTTGATCTATTTTGTGCGGAACATGGTATAATCCATGAGAGTACGCCTCCCTACTCACCTCAGTCTAATGGGGTGGCCGAAAGAAAGAATCGAACTCTAACTGATTTGGTTAACGCCATGTTAGACACATCGGGTCTTTCCAAGGAATGGTGGGGGGAGGCGCTAATGACCGCGTGTCATGTCCTACACCGAGTTCCCACAAAGCATAAGACCATGACTCCATTTGAGGAATGGGAAAGGAAAAGGTTGAAACTCTCTTACCTACGTTCTTGGGGTTGTTTGGCAAAATTAATATACCAATTCCCAAGAAGCGCAAGCTTGGACCAAAAACCGTGGATTGTGTTCTTCAGGCTATGCTTTTCATAGCATTGGCTATAGATTTTTGATAATAAAATCTGAGGTATCCGACATGCATGTTGGTACGATTATGGAGTCTAATGATGCAACTTTCTTTGAGGACATATTTCCTATGAAGGATATGTCAAGTTCATCAAATCAGGAGATACCTATTCCATCTAGTGAGGAACTCACTGTAATTCCTGAACCCACCATTATGATGGAACACGTTGAGAATCCAGTTGAGGGTGACAATGAAACTCCTATAAGGAGTAAGAGACAGAGGACTGCAAAGTCCTTTGGTGATGATTTCATTGTGTACCTTGTGGATGACACACCGAGGACTATTTCAGGAAGCCTATGCATCTCACGATCTTTGACTCTTTGGAAGGAAGGCTGTTAAATGGCGAGATGGATTCCATCTTAGCTAACGGAACTGGGAGATCCTTGACCGTCCTTATGGGTGCAAACACATGTAGGATGTAAGTGGGTGTTCAAGAAGAAGCTTAGACCTGATGGTGCGATTGAAAAGTACAAGGCACGGCTTGTGGCTAAGGGTTATACCGGAAAGAAGGTGAAGACTTCTTTGATACTTACTCACCGTGGCTAGACTGACCACAATTGGTGCTACTATCACTGGCTGCCTCACATGGTCTTCTCGTTCATCAAATGGACGTTAAGGCGGCTTTCCTCAATGGAGAGTTGAAGGAGGAAATTTACATGGATCAGCCGGATGGTTTTGTAGTACACGGTCGGGAAGGAAAGGTGTTCAAGTTGTTAAAGTCTTTATATGGCCTTAAGCAAGCTCCTAAGGACTGGCATGAGAAGTTTGAAAGAACATTAACTGCTGCCGGCTTTGTAGTAAACGATGGTGACAAGTGTGTGTACTATCGCTATGGTGGGGCGAAGGAGTTATTCTTTGTGCGTATGTCGACGACATATTGATCTTTGGAACCAAACGTGATTTAATCAAGGAGGTTAAGGATTTCTTATCTCATTTGTTTTGAGATGAAGGATCTAGGAGTAGCTGATGTTATCTTAAACATCAAGCTGTTGAGAGATGAGAATGGTGGGATCACACTGCCTTGATCTCACTATGTGGAAAAGGTCTTGAGTCGTGTTGGGTATAGCGACTGCACACCATCTCCAACTCCATATGATGCTAGTGTGTTGCTTCGAAAGAATCGACGGATTGCTAGAGATCAACTTAGGTATTCTCAGATTATTGGCTCGCTTATGTATTTGGCGAGTGCCACGAGGCCTGACATCTCCTTTGCTGTGAGCAAGCTGAGTCGGTTTGTGTCAAAACCGGGAGATGATCATTAGCGTGCGCTTGAGAGAGTTATGCGCTACTTGAAGGGCATGCGAGCTATGGGATTCACTACACCGGGTATCCAAAAGTACTTTGGAGGGTTATAGTGACTCGAATCGGATATCGATCTTGATGAGATTAAGGCCACAAGTGGTTATGTTTTTACACTTGGTGATGGCGCTGTTTCTGGAAGTCTTGCAAGCGCACCATCTTAACGAGGTCAACTATGGAAGCAGAACTCACAGACATTAGACACTACCCTTTGTTGAAGCGAGTGGCTTCGTGAGTTATTGATGGACTTACCTATGGTTGAAAAACCAATACCCCTATCCTGATGAATCTGTGATAATCAAAGCTGTGATCGTCAAGATAAACAGTTCTAAGGACAATATGAAGTCCTCAAGGCATGTGAAGAGGAGATTAAAATCTGTCGAACCGAGGAACTCCGGAGTTATTACATTGGATTATATCGAAGCGTCGAAAAACTTGGCAGATCCCTTCACAAAGGGTCTATCACGTAATGTGATAGATAATGCATCGATGGAGATGGAGTGCGAGACCCACCGCATGAGTTGTCCATAGTGGTAACCCACTCTATGTGATCGGAGATCCCGTGAAGTAGAAGTGGGAGACAAGCTGTTGGTCATTTGGGAGGAGAGTATCCCTATATTAACTATCCGACTCGTGAAGATGCAATACTCTCCTGATCCGCATGACAGGTTGATACTTATCTTAATGTGTTCCAAGTGGTTTATTCGTAAGCAGAGATGTTGTCCTGCGAGAACATCTTCGAGGAACACACCTATATGAATTTGACTGTAACGTCGCGATCTGTGAGAATTGGGTGTTCTCTAATAAATTCATGAAAGGCCACAGGAGTATGACGTATACGCTCCACCCGCGGGGAAGCCTTGCGGCAGCCCAGTATCGGTCAAGAGTTTGTGTGAAACTAGTCTCGCAGAAAACTTGTAGTTCAAGGCATAGTCCACTATTCAAGTTGTGATCTAGTGTAGCATAAATCTCTAAGTGGAAGTTCAACTTCACAGTCTCCACTAAGCACCGGTATATAAATAAGTGAAATGTGCCAATGAGACTTTGTGGGGGATTGTTGGAATTTGCTAGTGGGCTTTTGGCCCAAAGCCCAACTAAAATTCTGAAATTCTCTTGGCCCATTCATGCACACATGTGAGTGGAGTGAGTGAGGCTAAAGTTTAGTCCCACCTCATAAGTTGAGAGAGAGTTGCACCTCTTTGTAAGGTGAGCTCTTCTACCACTTGTATGAGCATGAGAAGAGGAGATCTACACGCGCGCTCCTCCTCCTCGCTCGCCTCGCCACGCCACGCCTCGTCACGATGCGCCGCGGGTTGCGGGATTGAGCCGAGCCGAGGACGGAGCTATGCACATTGTCTATATTTTTGCTGCCCTGAAAAAAAATTAATGAGTCATTAATTAATAATTAACGGACGTGTTAATTACTGAACCGTTTCCGATTCTTTTGGATCGTGACGACTCGGACGTGGGGTTTACTCCCACGACCTACCCGGCCCGCACTATATAGTCAGTGACGTCTACCCTAGCCGCCCGCCGCTTCGTATGGTTCCTCACCGCGCTCGGATCATTGCGCCGCCAAGCAAGTCTTCTCCATCCCTCCTTCGGCGTGCAGGGAGAAGGGACGAGCCTCAGAACCCGCCTCTCGTGATCTGTATGCGGGAGAGGCGTCGAGGTTTTGGGGGCCTTTTCATGCGCGGCTTTGGCGGCAACGACTTATGACGGCGACTTCTTCCCGACCTCGGCAACCTCATCCTCGGCGACATGGGCGACAACGTCAACGCCCGGCAGATCGCTCCCGCTGCACCGTATGTGATTCTATCCTTCCTGTTCGAGATCGTGGTAGAATTCATGTTTCTAGTATGTGCCCTAGATGTGATCTGTTCATCTGCTATGCTAGTTCGCATGATTAGTTTAATCTCTACTATTGCTGTTATGATCTATTTCCTATTTATTCGGATTAAATCTTGTAGTAATTTGCTCATATTTTCAACAGTCCATGGAAGGTAGCGAATTCGTGTAGATGAAGTGAAGCAATGGCCTGAAAACAACACACTGCATGTCTTAGACGGTTATGTTAACGCGAGTGTGGCCGTCGCCATCGTTGGGGTGCACCTCAACGCCATTCTTTTTATTGGCATCTGGGGTGCTGCCATTGTGGGAATTTGGGGGCGGGGAAGCAGCAGCGATGGGACAGCTGGGGGAGAAAACGCCAACATGGTTTGGAAGTGGGGAACGGCAGCGAGATAGGGGAAGATGGTCGGAGGGGAGACCGAGGCGAGGGTTTGCACGAGCGATAAACATGCATGAATGAGCGGGATCTTCGTTCCCCCTGGTCCGGCACTGCTATGCTCCGCCATGCCACGCGGTACAACAGCGGAAATGACCTCTCCGCGGCCTCAAACAGATAGCGTCCCAATGAGCAGTGTCTGGTCCCCAAAATCACCAAAAGGCCGTGCTAGCAGGAAGTTGTTTTCAAAAAGTGTGTGCAAGAAGTGGTAAAGAAGTTTAGCTAAAATCGGTGGTGCATCCTCAACTCTTGGAGTAGACCCTAAAATCGCCACCATCGCCCCCAACCAACTCACCCTTCCCCTCCTTGCCGCCACTGGAGTCCAACGTATGCCCCACCGCATTGTCCATTTGTCCGCCGCTCCATCTCATCCTCCCATGGCCTCCTCACCGCCCTGTGACATCATCCCCAGCTCTCCCTCCCGTCGGATTTACGGCACCACGTTGTATCCCGTGTATGCTGGTGCAAGGACCGGTGTGTGTGTGCAGTGTTGCTGGCGGCTCTCCCGCACCACCATGCGCGGTCATTGAAACCGGCATTGCTTCCACAATCTTCGATTGCGGCAACGGCCATGATGGTGAGGGAAGTGTGGTCCCTGCAGGAGAGAGCGGGTGGGGAAAAAGACAGAAAAGAAAAAGAGACGTTCCGTCAATAAATGGGTCCCATGAGGTGGTTTTTTTTTGGAAGACTGGATAAGGCGAATTTGCACATACTCTTCGCAGCCTCCAAAATCATTTAGAGTGAACTTCAACTTTTTAAGAGGCTGCGGATATGGAGAATCCGCTAGAGCCCACGAGCGATAGCGTGTGATGGTACACCTACATGTCTACAACAGAGTACACCGTACACCCAATTGACAAACATTATAATCATCCAAGTCAGAGCTGGTAGTTCCCACATCATGTACAGAAAGGATTTCTTACTCCCTTCATTCCAAAGTGCTTCCTCTATTCCCCTGCTTCAATTTTGATCATAAATTTAATCAACAAGACTGACTACGGCTAAAGCAAAAGTTTTTTTTTAGAAATGGAGGAGGATCCCCGGCCTCTGCATCTGGAAAATGCATGCAGCCATTTTATTAATTATTCACACAAGATCTTATAAAGTCATACAACAGTAAGACTAAAGCCACTGTCTAGGCAACATCTATCGCTACTCCTATCCAGTTGATGAAGGGATCTTTGATAGTCTGGCCTAATACCAAACGGACCTCATGACCAAACCTAACATTTAAGACCGAGGTCCCAACTCGGGGCCTGCGGTATGGGACACCCATCGGTGGCGCACCTCAACCAGGGGCCTGCGGGTATGAGGCCGCCACGACCACACGCCACCAATTCATCTTGATCTTTGTCTTCTTTGCATCTACCTTGCCGGTCTAGTCACCGTCGATGCCATCCACGACGCCAGAACGGCGCCACCCTCTGCCGAGTCCATCGCCGCACATCAGACGCCTAATCTCCAGAGCGCCAAGCCATCGAGATCTGTCACCATCATGTGCATGATGAAGCACCGCTCCACCAAACACGTTGTCCACTGGTCCCTCAAGCCCGCGTACACCTCCAAGAAAGACGCCCCCAAGGGGGAAACGACACAAACGCGACGTCATCTTCTGATCTATCGATCTAGGATTTCCCCCGGAGGTAGCAGATCGTAGTCTAGAACTTCTCCACGGTGATGCCTTCAAGAAGGGAACGACACCGTAGAGCGCCGCCATCGCCGGCTTTGGCATCTAGCCAAGAGCAAGTTTTCACCAGATGCATTGAAGAACTCCATCCGCTTCTTGTGCACGGACCGCCGCCTTCTCTGTCGAAGACTAGACCAAGGGTCCAGCCGTCGCCGCCAGATCCATGTAGCCAGCACCGGGAGATGATGACTATCTCCCTATACCGGATCTAGCACGAACCGAAGCAGATCGAGTCGGAGGCGATGATGCCCCTGGATCTCCGGCAGACCAGCGAGCCGCCGGCCCAACCGCATCCAGATCGCCGGCCACGCCGGGCCGCCGCCACCCGCGCCCGTCCGGGTCGAAGAGCCTCCGGCCGTGCCACGAGGGCCGCTGCACTACGCGGGCGCAGCCATGAGCCAGCGCCCGCCAAGCTCGGGGCCGCCGCCCGCATCCGTCGCCGCGAGAACGGCCGCCGCCCCAGCCGCATGCCAGCCTCCAGCGGCGTTGAAAGCGACCCGGCATGAGTAAGGCACAGGACAACACCACTCCTAGGCCAGCACCACCGGCGTACGCATTAGCCGCCGCCGCTCGAGATCCGTCGGTAGCGAGAGAAGAACAACCCGCCCGCCGCGCCGCCCGGCGGGCTTTGCCAGCGCCCTATGGCGGCGAGGTGGGGAAGAGGCGGAGGGAGCGGCAGCGGCGTGCAGGTCCGCCCGAGCCGCTCCTGGGAGAGCGACGCGGGGGTGAGATCTTCTTTACAGGGATTGTTGTTTCAGCTGAATCGATTGCCGCTGGGTCCAACAAGGCTGCGTATGAACACCAAGTTATACCAGTGAATTTGTATTCAAAAGAAGTTTTTAATTATATAATTTTTTTCTCCCACCGCAGTCAGTCTCGTTGGTTAAATTTATGGTCAAAGTTGGACCTCAGGAAGCGCGGGCGCATTATTTTTTGGAAAGGGAGTAGTATTTTCTCATTAAAATCTATCACTTAGCCTTCCTCTATAAGTGCATTAGTTTGTAGCGCATGTAATATATATACTTAAAAAGTAAGTAAATGCCAACGAAGTCGAAGGGTCCCGACCTTTAAGAAAAAGAGAAATCAAATACTATAGCAGATATAAAACAGATTCATCTCAGATGGTCATGTATTAAGTAGTACAGGTAATTAAGCTAACACATGAATCCAAGATGAGCATACTAAAATCTCCAAGATTTAGTTGCTCCTCGGAAAGATCTCTAAAAGTGACAAGTGCGGATAAGACTACTTCATCTCAGGTGGCTACATGTTAACTAACCTAACTAATCCAAGTTTACCCCGGAATGAGCACACTAAACTTTGGGAGACTTCGTTACTCTCTCCAGGATATCTCCTAAGACAGCAGGGCAGGATCTTTTCAAGTGCACATACCCTTGGCTTGCAACCACACCACCCATTCTATTACAAGAGATGGCAAATTCAATGCAAGCATCTTTGAGCCCGCTGCAATGATACTGATCAGCCAGAGCTAACGTGGACGCGACAGTCTCTACAGTAAGACTTTTGCGCTTCGCATATCATCTTCATCCTTTCCATGGCATACCGATCTGCAGCCACCAATAAATACTTAACCATGTTGTCATTCTCGCCATCGAGGTTTTTTAGGGAAGGCAACAAATCACAGTAGATGAAGGGGAAAGTTGTGGCTACTCTCGGGTGTAGGTACACCCGAGTTTGCAAAACTTCAAAAAATGTGATAAAACAAGGTCCAAAAAATCTGAAATCCTTGAGACAACAAGCTTCATCAAGTGTTTGAACTTTTTGCAAAGTTTCAGCTAAAAACAACATCCAAGCACCAAAAAAACAAAATCAATGCTCAAACAGTGATCAAACAGTGCGCAAACTTAGAACATTGATTTTGTTTTTTTTTGCCAAGAGCTCCTCTGATGTTCTTTTTCGCTGAATTCTTGCAAAAAGCTTGAACATTTGATGAAGTTTCATGTCCCCAAACTGCAGATTTTTTTGGCATTGTTTGATCATGTTTTTCTTTTTTTTTCCAAACTCGGGTGTACCTACACCCGAGAGTAGAAAAGCTGGTCTCTAGATGAAGTAAAGCAATTCCTTGAAAACGTCAGGCTGCATATCTTCCAGGGTTATGTTCCGCGCCGTCCTGTCTCCCATCGGTCCATAGAGCTGGGCCTTGAAGACCGGTGACCGCATCGCAAGCATGATCTTATGCGCATGGAAGGTCTCCCCTCTAACATTGAATGTCACATCTGTTTCCTCCTCCGTCTCTAGCCATTTTCCAAGATTATCTGCCAAGTCTGAGGGTGGCACCCGGATTTTAACGGTCTCCTCAACAAGTGGTTCCTTGATCACAGTGAGGGCACACTCGATCATGAGGCGGTCATCCCGCAGGAACGGAGACTTCTCTAGTTCGCTTCTCTTCTTCTTGAGCTGCTTGTTTCTCCCAAGGATGGATGGGTTCGTGCTGGCGTCGAGGGAGTCGAACTCTGTCGGCGATTTCGGACAGCACCTCCCCGTGGACAGGTCGATTTCATGGTTGACCAGCCTCAAGTCGTAGATCACCCTGGCCTTGGCACCCTTGGTCAGGAGCTCCAGGCAGACTGACACGTGGTCCTCGCTCTCCTTGCTTGCATCTCCGTCGGGGTAGTAGCGTATGCACCATTCGTAGCCGCCAACGGAGACGGGGTTGGACTGGATGAATTTGCCGGCGCCGATGCCCTTGTGCAGGCTGTACCCGGCGATCTCTAACACGAGCGTGGTCTGCGTCACCACCCTTTCTGTTGGCCTCTGGGATGCTGCCATTGGGAGGGTTTTGCGGCGGGATCGGGATCAAAGGCGGCGGTGCTCAGAGTTGGGGATTGAGAAACGTCGCGGAACGGGACGGGCGGCGGGATCGAACGGGGACGAGGGTTTTGGGCGAGTGACTGGGAGTCCGAGGAGAGGGTTTCTCCGCTCTGCTGCTGCTATGTTCCACAGTCGCCGGCTTCCACGGTCACCGTGGCCTAGAATCGATGGGATCCCAAGCATTGGGTCGGGTCGCAGTTTAATGACTGCATCATGAGGCAGTCCCAGGACGTGACGACCTACAACAACAATGGCTGACGGTGTGCACTACAACAAGAGTACAGATGAAACCCGGCTGACTTCGTAGTCCAAAAAGACTAAAGCCCGGATGATTTTTACAAGTAAACGGCACCAAAGCAAGTAATCACCAGCTGTTGTAAGCACATCACAATTTTGTACGTACTACAAACAAATATCCAGTACCTAAGAGCATCTATAGCCGCCATAGGCAAGTTCGGACCATCGAACACCCACCACGCATGCGCGGGCAATGACCGGGCATGCCTCATTTGTTGGCTTGTTCACCCGCATCCCTCATATCTGAAACCTCAAAACCATACAAAAGCATGCAACGCTACGTAAAAAGATGATCATCACACGCAGTCCATCAGATCACCATTCACTACTAGGAAAAGGCCTACTAATGACGCATCTAATTTGGCCATTAATGGCGCATTAGTGGTGCGCCATTAGTGCCACGCCATTAGTATATTTTATTAATGGCGCACCGCTGGTGCGCCATTAGTATCTGGTATACTAATGGCGGACCTTAGATGTGCCATTAGTATGCCTCCCAGGGGGCCATGTATACCCAGGTGCTTTGGCATACTAATGGCGCACAACAACAAGATGCGCCATTAGTAACTTCGACATACTAATGGCGCACTGTTTAATGATGCGTCATTAGTATGAATATTAGATTTTTTTAATTTTCTGTCTTTTGCACAAGTTACAAAATGTATAATTGGACAAAATATAGACAGCACACATCAACAACAGATTCATCGAATACAATAGAAGATTAGTCTTTGAATACAATTCATCATATTAGTCTCCGAATACAATTCATCATATTAGTCTCCGAATTGAAAAGACCGAACAAAGATAGAACATTATATTACAAGTCTCGAGACCGCGAGTAGCGAGTTTGTCTTCATATTACAAGTCGATATCGATCATCTAAACTACCATCACATAGAAGAGAGCTGCGGTCATCACGATGAGCATCATCACGATGAAACTTCGTCTTCATCCGGTTCCTCCAACGCTCCCTCCCTCTCCCGCTAGATAGCGGGCGTATCTAGATTCAGCCTCGGCCCTAGTGGTGTACCCTTTGTAACTGTTACCGCTGAATCGGTGAACCTGTCTCCGACACTCCTCCCGATCGTCGTGAACTCGGGAACCTTACCCTTGTACCACGACATACGACGGCATCGCTATGCACTAGCCAAGCGAAACGTTCGTACCAATTCCACAGACAATACATAAGCAATATATAAGTATGCAGCAGAGCGATCTGAAGAGAAAAGCAAGACATTAATAGCATCGATTACATCTAAGTTGAGCGACTCTCGAAACCAAAGAGACATACTACAAGTTCATTAAAGTTTAATTACAACATGAGCCAATCGATGTTTGAGAACTAGACACAGCATCACGCTTTCGACTCGACTCAAGGGACAGGAGCGTGGATGAAGCCGCCGTCTACCGTGGGAGTCATGAAATAACGGGCGTTGTCAGCCTGCATTTGTAGCATTGTGTCGATGTCACTTTGGGACGGTTTTTACGAGGTAGAACTGCCCCGAGGTACGAAGGACATCTTGATGGATGATTTCCGCAAACTCCATTTGGATGCGAAAGAATTCTTGTCCGATGTCCGGCGTCTGAATTGCCGACACGCTCGCAGCCCAATCTTTGAGTTTACTCGGTGGCGAAGTTGATGATGGTCCCGTCTGATCGCCCGCATGTGATGGATGGCGTAGTAGGCACCCTTCGACCGCCCGGTGACTGCTTGGCGCAGCGAGCGTCGTGTTGTGGGAGAACACGTGCTTGCCGTACTTACGGATAGGCACGGTGAAGGTGCCTCCAGATTTGGCGTGGCCGGGAGAACATCATCAAGAACCTTCTTGACATTTGTGTAGTCTACGTTCGGTGATGGTCCGGGTCGAAATCGTGGCCATGGAATATTTGGGGCTTAGGAGGATGAGCGTGCAATGTGTGTCACTGCAGAAAACACGGAATGTTAAAAGAAAACGATCGAAATCTAAGAATTCATATGTTACGGGCGGTTGAGGGAGGACTTACTCGGGAAAGTAAGGCACGAGGAAGTTATCCTTATCTTGGTTTGCGAATGGCGCCTTCGAGGTAAGAACTTCGCGACTTGCCGGTCCCCAGCGCTGCCCAAGATCTTGTACGCATGTAGAAGGGTCGACTATCACGATGTCCGGGGTCTTGTCGCGAATGATCCGCATCTCCATACTCGGCGAAAATAGCGAGCGAAGGTATAGTGCAGCGGATGAAGGTTCAACATAGCGTGGATGTCATCAAACCGCGGGGACGATCGTGCGCCCGATGGAGTTATCCACAAAGCCCTTGCCCTCGGCACCTTGGCCGCGAAAACCGGGTATGCCACATCCTTCTCTCGAGACGCCGCTTCTCCAAAGAAATAACACATCATGCAGACTCCGCATAGCACCGGTTGCGGCATTGAGCATATTTGTCGGTAGCATCGCCCTACCCGCCACATGCACCCTCCTCGAGATATCCTCAGGTGAAGGTGGCCCGTCCTGAGCACGGATCGTACTCGGTGCCGGCTGGCCCGCACCCTTGTTAGTCTTTCTTTTGCGTGCCTTCTTCTTCTCCTGTAATGGGACCGAGTTCTGCTCACAGACCGCCTTCTTGAGTGTGTTGGGGCTGATAATATTTCGCACCTCGCCTATCTCAGGCTCGGTGAAGTCGGCATTTGGGCGTCTCTGAGAGCTGAGCGGCAAACGGCGCTGTCGCAACTTGGCTTCTCCGTGGTACCAGCTAGATCGCGCCACGTCTTTTGTTGGGTTGGGTTCTTGAGAAGGAGGCCCCATGAAGTCGCCACCGTACCCATGATCGGCAAAGTAATCTTGATCGGCGTTGCCAAATGTATCGTCGTCGTCGTCGTTACGATCATGCCATATGCATGTTTGGATCGATGGCATAGGGATGTCCGGCACTTTATGCGGCGGTCTTGCCATGGGGCCGACTTGGCGCCGCACGCTGGCGGTGTTGTCTTTGGGGTGGTGTCCCCGCCCCCAAACGAATCTGGCTCTTGACCAAAGCGAGGCCAGCTTCGAGGCGGCGCCGAGGGTCATCACGTCATCATCGTCGGCCCCGGCGGGTCGAATCGGAGGTAACAACTCGTCGCAGCCTGGCAGCACCGAACCAGTTGAACCCTAAACAAGTTGGGTGGCATCTGGGTACCGTGGAACAAGGGGTTGCCGGTTGAGCGATTTTGCCCTTGGCGACATCGACCAACTCGTTGTTCATGAAGTGCGAGGAGAGTGCAGGCGTCGGCGGCGCCTGCGCGAAAACATGTAAGGCATCGAGGATGCCCGGTCAAAACAAGGAGATGAAGTCCTCGGCGAGAGAGGCTTAATTAGTTACCGTGATGATGGCGTCGAGCTCGGCTAATGTCGAGGCACCGCCAACAATGACGTCTGCGATTGACGGAGGGGCCGCTTCTTTGCAGAGGTGGCGGCGGCGTACACCGGGTGCATTAAGCTCCCGTGCGGCGTCGGAGACACCAATGCCGCCTCCGCCGGAGACACCAATGGCCCCGCCATCGCCAGCGTTCAGCGAGTTCTTGGCCGTGAAGCTAGGAATCGGGGCGGCCCTGTTGGCGCCCGCAATCCACGCACTCAACCCCTCGATCAAGGTAGGCACAATGGCGGTGATCGTCGCTCCGAGTTGTTGTTGCACTTGCTCTTGGACAATCTCTGAAATCCGCGCCACTGTGCCTTGAGTTCTTGAACCTCGGCGCTTTGGCTTTCCGAGCTGGTCTTTTTCTCCTTTCGCCCACCGGTGTTATAGTATGACGACCATTTTGTCGACAAGCCTTTGCCGCCACCACGACCAGGTGACGTTGGCTTCTTGAGCTTATCCTTGTTCTTCATTACATTCAACGCCCTATTTAGAGTGGTGTCCCAAGGGTTGCTCTTAGTCGACCCAGCCATCGCTTTCGATGCGCTGCGGAAGGAATGTGAACCATTTAGAAATTTGGCTTCATTAATTAGAATGCAACCATATGGAGCTAATTACGCGGGGGTGTATTCCTTACCAGAACAAGCTCAAGCGCCCTGGTCTTCGGATCCGTGGTAAGCTCCTTTGTTTTCGGGTCCTTCTTGTACCGGGCCCTGGCAAAGTTCCTAGTCTGCTTGTCACCGTATTTATCGAAGAGGGACGGTAGGCCTTGCTCGGCACGGTCCGCCTCCTCCTTGTCCCATATAGGCTCCGCCACTCTGTACCCGCCGGGACCGAGTGTGTGTTCTCCTAAGTTCAGCTCCCGCATTTCTTTCCCCCACTGACTTGATTCGGAGTTTGCGGTGCTCGAGCAATTGATTTTGAAGTCGTTGTAGTCATCTTCGGTGATCGAAGGATTTTTCTCCTTGATCTTCTCATAACTCTCACCTTTCTCGATCATTCTCTTCACATTGCTTTTCCAAGTAGATAGGGCATTGCTCATCTTCGTGAGGGCAGCATTGTTCACTTTATTACCTTTGAGGCTTGTGTTCTCAAATTCAGCGGGGAACTTGTATCGTTCATGCAGCTTCGTGAAGAGGAGGTTGCGCAAATTCCCTCGGTCAGGATGCCTCAGGTTCTCGGTGTTGATCGAGGCGGTGCTCGGAGAATGCACCCGAGCTGAAGCGAGTACCCCTTGACTATTCGTTCGGGCGCGTTGGATTCCCGTTGGAGTCCACTTGATAACTTCCTCCTTGAGGGTGCGGAACGCAGTCGGGCGCCAGTCCTTCCGTTGCCTCTTCGGTTGGCTGCCATGCGTAAATCGCCACCATCATCGATGGTGGCATCCTCGGCGGCACCATCGGTGGTGGCATCGATGGGGTCATCCTCGGCGGTACCATCAGTGGTCTCAGGATCGGCGGGGAAGGCGGCGTCCTCATACAAGTGAGGTTGTTGCTACATCTCCTGGGACAGCTCCCTGATTGCCTTGCCGCCTGAACCCGAGGACTCATCGTTGTTGGCCTTGTTTCTCTCTAATTAGGAAAATAGTTTGGTCAAATAGTTGGTTATTGTCAAGGAACAAGATCATGGTCTCATCATTTAGGGTTTGTCGACACGAGGCATCCTAAAAGCTAAGCTTTTATCATTGAGGGTTTTTCGACGCGAGGCACACTAAAAGCCTAAGCTTTCATCATTAGTCACAAGTACCCGGCCCATGCATTAGTCACAAGTACCCCATATGTCCTATTTTAGCAAAGTCATGCTAAAATTCACGGAAAATTTCAGCATGACCTTTGCTGAAAATAGGACATATGGAGTACCCAATTTCTTGGAGCGGAAGTTAATCGACATTCCAACAAACTCAAGGGCCTCTCGGGTGGACAAGGCAAAAAAGGCTTCCATCACAACATGGAAAATACATTGGCATGTGAAGAGGTGAAACAATATATGCATCTCCAAGCAGTATCATTCAACATTTTGGACAAACCACTACAAGCAATACTGGATCAGAATGTTTTTTATACATAACTGCTAAAACCCTAGGAGTTAACCGAGCCACCAACAGAATGTGGACTTAAAAAGAGAGAGTCACGGACAGTGACATGATACATTTTCATAAAATTAGCTAGTTTTACTTATGGTGCACAAAGGAACAAGTACTGCAGTGCACTTAGAAAAAAATGAGCACCGCAAAACAAGAAGACTCGTTTCAGGTAAACGGAAGCTGTCGGCTCCATCAAGTGGAGGCAAAAACAAGTGTAATTGCAAATGAATGCAAACCACGTTAAGACTTAACTGCTAAGTAATCATCATATTTTTTTAATCATCAGAGGCCATAGTAAGACGATGTACTCAGTCCCAAGTACAAAATTTAAATTGAATTAGCCTACATAGCTTTTGGAGCGTGCAAGAGGCAGTACACAAGGGATTAACTACTGAACACCAAGTGCTCTAATCAAAGTTGCGATTAAGAAGCAATATTTCGTAAGAGCGTCTTCAACTCTTTGGTTCCTATGCAGCACCCCCCCCACACACACACACGCACACAAATTTTATCTCAGCTGAAACTAACTCATTATGCTCTCAAGCTTAGGCTACCGTCACAGAACTGTTGAATCCAATCAGGCGATTCTTTGCAAAATCGAGTCTCAAAAATTTGGCGTCATTAATTAACGATAGATTGAAATAGTTGAGTACTGTTGAAAAATGACAGGTTAAACTGACCTCAAAGTCTGCTGACAAAATCAATACCAACTGATTGATCGCGGCCGGCCAGTTTATAATCAACGGGAACTATAAGATTTAAAAGAAAACCAATTAAATAAGTAGTCGGTAAGTCGATCGGCATAAGCAACGGTTCACACGTCACCTATAGAGGACAGTAAAAGTACACTAATAAAACTCAGGAAAGAAGAAGTAAAAGTACCCTCAAAACAAGTATTAACAGACTAGTACTGTGTAAATTTGGAAATTGCAGAGGGTAATATTGCATTTGAGATTGTAATACCGACAAGATTGTAGTACAAAGAGCAGAGCACTAGGCCAAGAATTGAGAAAGCAATGGAGGTTGCCAAAGGATCTGTATTCGATTATCTTGGAGTGGACTGGCTCCAAAACCTCTCTTGAACAATTGTGACACGGACACACGCAACAAAATCCTGCTAATGCTATGGCGAGCCTGGTACTTGAGAGATACACCTGCTGCCAAAACCTATATGGGGATACACTTGCCGTCAGCCAAAACCTACTAAACCATCAGCAAGTCTCGGGTTCGGTAGCCTTTCTGATAAAATATGAGTAGGAATTCAATTCACCCAATGAAAAAATTAAAGCAATGGAATACACCTGCTGCCAAAACCTATATGGGGATCAGAGAGCCCAGCTAGCAAGCGGCAAATGAAGTTCAGGTTCCTTAATGCAAGCAAGTTGGACCAAAGTGCTTGATGGAAGGTAGAAGCTTTGGCCCTAATGCATGGTCTCCGGAATTTGCGAAAATCTTGGTAGCCCAGTTCAAGTAGAGGTGGATTGTGATTTGTGAAGCATTGGCCAAAGCGTTTGGCCCAGGATGCACAAACAAGACAAGCCTCTTCCCAATCATTGCGGACATC
Organism: Aegilops bicornis; assembly: GCA_021605145.1. Taxonomy (NCBI): domain Eukaryota; kingdom Viridiplantae; phylum Streptophyta; class Magnoliopsida; order Poales; family Poaceae; genus Aegilops; species Aegilops bicornis. Next base: position 631,915,470 of record CM038670.1, read on the forward strand.
AACTCGGGTTTTGAATCTTTCGAGATTAGGTGGATTGGATCAACAGGAAAGGAACAAAGCTGATCACTTGCTGGCCTCATGAAAGTGAGGAACTATGGAGATTTCCGTCATTTAGGTTTCGCACCAAGGGGTAATTCTCAAAGTAAATAAATAAATTTCTAGCTACCTGCAGCTGCAGGGAGACGAGGGAGCGATCTTAGGCGGTGCCGTCTTGGCAGCGTCGGTGAAGGTGCGGCCAGTCTAGGCGGGCGCAGTGCTTCACCGGCGGCCGACGCGAGAGGCAGGGAGGCGGACGGGCGGTGGCGGTACTTGCGACGCAGCGCGGAGGCGGGCGTGGCCGAGGCGTCAGGCGGCGTCGGCGCCGAGGCGGCGGGCAGCGTCGGGAGAGGAGAGGGGAAGGGGATCGAGGGCAAGGGCGAGGGAGAGAGAGGGGATAGGTTTGGGCCGGCCGGGGAGGAAATATGGATGGGGGCAGCACAATACTAATGGCGCACCACCCCTCGGTGCGCCATAAGTAAATACATACTAATGGCGCACCTGCCTACAGTGCGCCATTAGTATTTTTGATTTCTGCTCGAGCCAACAGGTTATCTTCCACCGACCTGATCCACATCAAGTTCCCTCTACTAGCTCGACCGGGTCAAGCCAGTTCTCACACCAGAGGTCACTGGTTTGATTCCTGTGCTCCACAATTTTTTATGCATTTAAAATGCTGTTTGATACTTATTTGAGTTTAAATATGTTCAAACTTGTTTAAATCATAACAGTAATATTTTTTATAAGACAGTAATAATTTTTTAAAAATATCATCAAACAGTAATGCCGGTGGAGCGGGGAGGTGCGGGGGTGGCGGTTGAGTAGGGGACGGGTGCGGGGTCGGCGGGCGGCGGTTGAGTAGGGAGGTGCGGGGGTCGGCGGCGGCGGTTGAGTAGGGGAATCGAGGGTGCGGGGGTTTCGGCGGCGGCCGTGGACCGGGGGTGCTTTCGGCGAGGGGACGGATCTGGTGAGGTGGGATAGCGATCGAGATGGAGGGGATCGAGATCGAGTGTCCATGAAATTTAAAAATATTCATGATAGTTCAAAAGTGCCCATGAAATACAATCGAGAAATGAAGGCTACGATTTAAATACAATCGATCTTAGCTAGCTATCTGTTCACAATCTTCTTGCCCTTCTTTTTCGCAAATGGAGTTCTTACGTGGAGCAGGCGTCCTTTAGGTAGGGTGGTCCTGCTTCTTCTTGTGGTGTATGCTTTGCTACTTCATCATCGTCGTCATGTTCGATCCTCGAGTCGCCCGTACTTGTCGAAGTCTTGCTCATTGGCTACTCCATCCATTCCGATGATCTTCTTTTGCCTCTCCTCACGACAACACGACCGGGCTTTGACGGGTCAAGAATGAAGAAGCATTGGTCAACTTGGGAAGCCGGTACCCATGGCTCATTTTTCAAGGTGACGTTTGCGCCCATGATCTTGGATTTGGCTTCGTATAACCATGGTGGTGAAATACCGGTCTTCTTTTAGGACGCTCTTCGCCCATCTCGACCACGGAACATCGGGACCTTCTCTCCAGCGTAGCTCAGCTCCCAGATCTCCTCGATCCTTCCGTAGTATCTGTCCTTGTCATTACCGGTGTAGGATTCCATCGTTACCCGGAGTTACGATAACCATCGCTCTTCATGTCCTTGGCCTCGGTGTAGAATGTGTAGTCGTTGATATAAATGCGCCTCATACGTCATCAGGTTGTGCTCGGCGCCCTGTGACAAGGCGAATATGAGTTGTTCTTCCGCGGAAGAATCCTCATGTAAAGGGTACGACAGAAGCTTCTGCTTGAACCAACGCATGAAACATGAGTTGTGCTCTTTGATTATATCTCCGTCCGTCCTCTGTTGGCCTCGGTCATTGTACGTCTTCTTAATAAAGGTTTTGTGCTCTACCACCCAAGGATCGACCACGTCTATGTGTTGTAGCGCGACTAGGTTTGCTCTTTCAAAGTCGGGCGAAGTCAACCCTCTAAGTCGACATGCATTTCGCGGCGACCCCATCCAGCCGAGCCTGCCGAGGTGTACGTTGACGGGCAGACCAGCGGGGTTCTCAATGCCTAGATAATTCATGCGATGGGAGATGCACTCTTGATTGAAAGCCCTGGCTATACTTCCCTCTGGGCGTGACATGTTGCGAGCGTATCCTTTGATGACACCATTCATCCTTTCGAGCGGCATCATCTTTGTGCAGGAACGTCGACCCAAGTTGGATGATATCCTCCACTATATGGACCAGCGGATGCACCATAACGTCGAAGAATGCGGGCGGAAGTACATCTCAAGCTCGCATAGTATCACCACGATCTCTTCCTGTAGCCTTCTCGAGTTGCCTCACGCCAATCGACTTCCGAGAGATGGCGTCGAAAAAGTTGCATAGGCCAAATAGCGTTTCACGGACGTGCGCGTCCATGATCCCTGGATTACTGCTGGAAGTATCTGCATCATCGGCCGCGTGGCGGTCGTGAGACTTCATCCCGAACTTCTGCTTTGGGTCTAGGTATCTGCTTATCTTCCCAGCGTAACCGTAAGGAAGTTTTACTCCTAGGAGGCGGTGAAAAACTGCTCGATCTCCTCGACTTAGAGTGAAGCACGCGGGAGGGTAGTCATTTCCGGTCTTCTTGGCCTTTTTGCCTTTCTGACGACTTCATTGTGTCTGCTTCGCCTCATCATCATCATCATCATCATCATCATCATCATCATTAGCGTGAAGCTCCTGCACGATGCCCATTGATTTCAAATCTGCCCTTGCTTTCGGCCCATCTTTGGTCCTCTCTGGCATGTTGAGCGGTACCAAGCAGACTCTCGCACGTTCTTCGTGATATGCATGACATCAAGGCGGTGAGGCACACGGTGGATCTTCGATGCGGCAAGTCCCGGAAAACAGACCTCGTTTTCCATACCTTGATGGCGGCTCTGGCGCCTTCGCTTCTTTCCGGCTCTGGCGCCTTTTGCTTCTTTCTCGGCGGTGGGCGGTCTTTCCAATTTTCAACAGCTTGTCTATTTCCTCGCCGCTCCTCGTACAGGCGTTTTCGAGTTCGGTTTCACCATCGAACAGATCCTTGCGTTTCCTCCACGGGTCATCGTCGCGAAGCCACCTTCGATGTCCCATGAACACGGTTTTGAAGACCGGGATCTCTATCTAGGCTGGCGATCGTTGTGTCATCCATGCACCTTACGCATCCGGAAAATCCGTGGACTACCTGCCCCGCGAGATATCCGTAATCGAGATAGTCGTGCACCGTCGTGAGCAGTGCGGCTCTCATAGGGAAATATTCTTTCTCTGCGGCGTCCCACGTATTGGCTGGCGTTTTCCACAGCGTGTCAAGCTCCTCTTTCAGCAGCCCCAGATACAGATTGATATCGTTCCCTGGTTGATTCGGCCCTTCAATTAGCATACTCATGTGAATGTACTTCCTCTTCATGCACAACCAGGGGGGGAAGGTTGTACATCCACACAAACACAGGCGAGGTGCTATGTGTGCTTCTCTGGCTGCCAAACGGATTGACTTCATTGGTGCTCGCGCCCAGCACGATGTTCCTTGGATCCTTCCCAAATTCTGGGTCTTCGAAGTTCAACGCTTGCCACTGGCTCGCATCCTTAGGGTGACTCAGCATCTTGTCTTTTTTATCTATCTCCGGATCATTTGCGTCATCTTCGCTTCTTCTCCTCCCTATCCGGCGTGCCAGCGCAGGAGCTTTGCTACCTTAGGGTCCGCTAAATACCGCTGCAGACGAGGAGTGATCGGAAAGTACCACACCACTTTTCGAGGAGCTTTCTTCCTCTTCTTGTATCGAGTGACGCCGCACACCGGACATATGGTAGACTCCGCGTGCTCGTCCCGATAAATGATGCAATTGTTCATGCACACATAGTATTTCACGTGCGGTAAATTCAGAGGACACACGATTTTCTTAGCCTCCTCCAAACTGGTCGGGCACTTGTTCCCCTTGGGAAGACGTTCGTGCCAGAATGACATGTTCTCGTCGAAGCATGCGTCGGTCATTTTGTGTTTTACCTTCATCTCAGAGCCATGAGCGTTACTTTCAGGCGGGTATCCTCGGGCCTGCATCCTTCATACAATGGAGTAACCACGTCTAACTCAAGTTGATCCATCTTGGCTTTCTCTCGGGCGGCAGCTCTTGCGTTATCCGTCTGCTTGAGAAGCAGCTCTTGAATATGAGGGTCCTGCACCCAGCCCATCGATGGTCCAGCGTAAATGCGCTCCGCCCGGCATCATCATCTTCATGATCATGCCCGTCGTCTGCTCCGGCATCTTCCTCATCATCATGTCCTGCATCTTCTACATGATGACTGTATGCAACATCACCGTCGTGATCATCTCCTGGGGATCCTTCGTCTTCTCGCCCGCCCGAGCCGCGGTGGTTGTCTTGCCGCCCTTCCTCATTTCTTGCCCGGCCCCCATGGACGACTTCGTAGTCATCTTCATCACCTTGCCACCGATAGCCATCCATGAAACCACGCAAGAGCAGGTGGTCCCGCACCTGCCGGAATCCGGGTCCGCAATAAGGCTCTTCGACTTGCATCTTCGACACGGACATCTTATCTCCGTCTCGTTCTTTTGAAGCATCTCGGCCTTCGCGGACCTCAAAAACCTATTCACGATGCCTTCGGTCATCGTGCGGACCATGGTCGCTGCGGGTAGAGCAAAAGCGATATTTTAGAACCAAGAAAAAATTTGGCATGACTTTCCCTAAAAATAGGACCAAAAAGAATGCTTAATGCCAAAATTCTACTTGAAAGCGGAAATGAATCAACATTCCGGCAAAATATTGGCAACTATCGCATTTCAAATACCGGTACACCTCCAAACACAAACACATATGCAACACCACAAACATATGCAACACCACGAACATACATAGATCTAGCTAGGCCATAAAAAGTGCATGTGCACATTGTTGTAGGGAGAACAACATAAATATAGCTCCCCCCCTTACTTACCTATCAAAACAAGGTAATTAACCACTTAATTTGAATGAATCTATGGTGGAAATGAGGTGAAAAAGAGGAGGCACCCGAGACAAGGAGGAGGTGGAGAGAATGAAGTGGGGAGAAAGTGAGTGTGGGTAGGGGAGATGCTGTCCAAAATATCTTGTTGCTGCCCACTTACTAATGGCGCACCAACTCTAAATGCGCCATTAGTAATCCAGGTTACTAATGGCGCACCTTCTGGTGGTGCGCCATTAGTAGTTTTGCACAAAAAAAAACATACTAATGGCGCAATGTTTCACAGTGCGCCATTACTATATTAAACTAGTAATGGCGCACGGTGGAACAGTGCGCCATTAGTAGTTTTGCAAAAAGGGAATAAAAAATATAATAAAAAAACAACATTAGTGGTGCACTTTCCGACAGGTGCGCCATTACTAGTTACAACTAGTAATGGCGCACTGAGTCTGGATGCGTCATTAGTATGTTTGGACAGGCGCACTAGTTTAAAAAAAAATTGATACTAATGGTGCGCCATTAATAGTTTCAACTCTAATGACGTACCAGAAGGTGGTGCGCCATTAGTATATACTAATGGCGCACCGCTTGTCTGGTGCGCCATTAGTGTCAATCCCATCTATAGCCCTTTTTCTAGTAGTGAATTTCATCGCCGGACAAATTAAAGGAGCATAGTTCATCGGAGTTCAATGGCACAAATTGCAAATCCATACTACAAACTAATTAAAACATAGTTAAAATATAAGCACAAGGGCGAAGGGCGGAGGAAATCACCATTATTTCCTAGCCGGCCTCTTCCCCTTCCGGTTGTCGGTGCGGCTGTGCCCCTCCTCCGCGTAGGCGTCGGCGTGCGGAGGCACGTCGTCGTCGGAGCTAGAGGTGGAGCCGTCCGTCAGATCCAAGTCAGAGCTGCACCTTATGCCCGACAGCCTGCGGAGCAGACGGTCCTGCTCCTTCGCATGGCGGGCCGCCTTCGCCGCCCCCTCCTTGGTTGCCTCGCGCTCCGACAACTCGATGGCGAGACGGAGCGCCTTGGCATTCTTGCGGTGGAGGCGCCGCGCATCCGTCTCCGCCGTCGTGAGAGAGCGACGGAGGACAGACATGAGGAGCGTTGCCTCAGGATCTACCGGCGCGTTGACGCGCGGGCTGCACGCGGACATCGTCTCGGACGCCGCTACCCTTCCTCGCTCGCTGCCGCTCACTCTGGGCTGCTCGTGCCTCCGATTCGGGCGTCTGAGTGCGCGCCGGCCCCGGTGCGGGCACGAGGACCCAGCAGTGGCCGGGTACCACCTCCGGAGCATAGGGTGGTGGTGGTGGGCAGCTTACCTAGAGGACCGGAGCGGAGTGGTCGGAGCTGCGCACCGGGCTGGAAGGGTCGGCGTTGTCTGCGCTGCGTCGACGGGCACCGGGCGCTGACGAAGTGGGTCCGCAGCTGCCGAATCTGCCTTGGTCGACGATCGAACGCCTCAATGCGATGCGGAGGGCGACCTCCTCCACATCGTCGGGATCCAGTTCACGCAGCAGGCTAGCCAACTCCTCGTCGGAACCGGAGTCCCCAACGGTGGCAGCGCTGCTTCCGTCACCGGCCATCGGATGCGTTTGGAGGGACTCGAAAGTGAAGTAGATGGAGAGGGGAGTGAAGTGAAGTTCGGATTACTGCGATCTAGGTTTTCCGGCTGGGGATATTTGTGGGGCGGGCGTGGCCAGGTTGGGCCAAGCCGATGGGGCGGGCGCGTCCGGACCGCCCCATATCCGCCCCATATTTAGGCTGGATATGAGGAGTGCCGGTCAGTTCAGGCGTTTGAGACCCGTTTGAGACGCTCGGGTGGGTCAATTTTTTTATGACCGGTCAGCCGGTCTGGACGTTTGAGACGGGTTTAGGGTGCCCGGCCGTAGATGCTCTAATTGGCTAAGAAACATAGCATACCGGCTGCAGTCATACAGACCAAGCAAGCAAAGCATAAAACTGATTTTTCTAAAATAACTGGAAATATGTACGCACATCTTTGTATAAACATACTCAAAGCTACACTACATCTCCGGGTCCTAGCAAGCATAGTAACGGAAAATTGGAAGAAGGAAAACGTCAACCGTGTTCATATAGTAACGAAAAATCCACTCGACTCTACACAACTTAAAGTCACCATGTCAATCTGCGCCACGATTCAGAAAGATGTTTGTGCATATCACCTATTTTCCCTTGTATAGTGGTTGGTAAATATCCGCAACGTTCGTAAATTGAAGCGATATACATGCTCGTGTGGCGGTGCATTTGTGTGTACACATATTTTGATAAATAGTGGATGCAATAAGTGATGTACTATTTTGATAAATAGTGGCTTTATGCCTTTTTCTCAAAAAATAAATAAATAAGTGATGTACTAGAACAACGCGTTGTGGAAAACCCATTCATTAGGTTCTTCCTCTTGCTAGCTTTCTACTCTTCTAGTTGCTTGTTCTTTTGTAAGAACCTTTGTCTTTGTGTAGCAATGGTGTATAAGAAAAAGGACATAGCCTATTTTGTTCTTCTCGGCGATTGAAAGATGTCAGCGTAGAGGTATATCGAAGTTTTGTGCGCAAGAGGTTACTGTTCTTGTATGTTTGATCTGCATTGAAGTTCCAAGTTGGTAGAACTGTTTATCTGTTTACTATGTGTTGATCTTACATTACAAGAAAAAGACACGTCCATTGTATGTTCAATGCTCAATCACTTAACATATTTTAGGCTTTGAGATTTTCTCTCTGAGGATTCTCTCAATTGTCTCACAGAAATAGGTTGCTCAGACAATGTCTTGTCAAAGTAAACGGAGTGGTGAGGTTGGGACGCGGGGCTATTTATATGCAGGAGGGATCCCGTGATGCGAAATTATCAATAAGGACATTGACCACTTATGGATAACCGTGACATAATGGTCGGATTTCAAATGCAGGTCGCGACTTACTTGAAAACAAATCATGCTGACTCAACTGCCAGTGATTCTTTCTCTAAATCTCGAAGAACATCATCTCGTACTCGGAGAATAATCACTCTCCACAAAGTGATTTCTCTCGTCTTCGCTTAAAAAAATAGGTTTATGATTGAGCAACAACAAGAACCTTAATCTCAATTTGCCACTTGTACCCCCTTAATAGTACGATTTGCCATATGAATCAAATAGAGAGAAAAATGAAACTAGAAAACAAACTACTATCTTCACGTCCGCTTCATTTTCTCGTTGTAGCCAATTATTCTGCCCCCGAGGCGGTGATACCCTTCATTTGTAAACGATGATACGTTCGTTTTGAATGAATAAAGGAAGAGACGATTTTGTCAAAAAAATAATCAGACTTTTGTGGGTTCTTTCACAAGGCAGCTCTGAAGGGGGCAGTATAAGTTTCATACAAACAAATAGGAATACCTAATAATGCTGGCTCCCGAGTACTCCCTCCATCCGAAAATATTTGTCATTAAAATAAATAAAATAAAATATATCTAGATGTATTTTAGTTTTAAATACAGCCCTTTTTGTCCATTTTGATGACAAGTATTTTCGGACGGAAGGAATAATTGATTACCAAACATTACATGCCGCTTACAGTCATACAAAACCAAAACTGTTTCGGAAAATTGTAAAACAAAACAAACTCAGGTGAGCCGCCCGAGTTGCTGACGACGCGACTTGCCGGAATCACCCTAAGTTTGTGTTTCGGCCTTTCGCTCCTTGGCCCTCCTGGCCGTCGACCTGGGTGGCGCGGCCGCTGCTACTTCTGCAGTGGTCGCCGGAAAAACCTTTGCACCCATCTGGGCTCGCCGTATGAGCACGGGTGTCGAACAGGACTCCCCAGGCCCGGCCCCGGCCCCGGCCAAAGGGACAGAAGGTGCCTTCTTCGGATGCCTCCTCCCGCGCCTTCCCCGGCGTTGCCATGGCAAGCCGGACCGGCCCTGCGTTCCGCCACTCTCCACGGGGGCACCAGGTTCTGACTGCGAGGCCACCACCGGAGCCGCTAGCGTCTCTCCTACAGTGGAAGCGCCATCAGCCGCCGCGACATCTCGCTCCGGCAGCTCCGAAAGTACGCCATGGTCGATGGTTGGGCCATTGCCTTGGCCCGCGGAATCCTCCTTCGCGACGATGGCTTCGTCGTCGCGGTCCACTTCCTCCAGGAACTTCTCGATCAGTTCGATGATGTGGCTCTGGTCATCGCCGACGACGTCGTTCTCCGCTTCAAGTTCGACGGCGTCTTGGTCCATGTATGGATACGGCGCCGCCATGTCGAACAAGGTGTTGTACAGGTAGGTCGGGTGCTCCGGCGCCCACACGTTGCCGGCGAGCAGGCCGAACGCCTCCACGTTACCTACCCACCGATTCATCGCGGCGTGATCAAGCTTCCGCTCGGCGGGGTGATGATTGCTACTATTTGTAATGGTAACCAAAGGTGGGAGTCCTAGCGCGTCACGGACTGAGGCGGTACGTACTCCCTGACGGGAGTTTGTGTGACACACAACTCGGAAGAGGCACCGTGAGTCCGTGATCACCTCTCCTTCTGGTTTTAAGGTCACAAGCCGACAGCGAATTAAGACCAACTCCAACGCGCAATCCGTTTTGTCTAGATTATGTCCGTTTAAGTTAGGCATAGAACTATTGTTCAACCGCGACGAAGCAAATCTAGCCGCAGCTCCCAACTGATGGACACATTTCGTTCGGACGCCATGCTCCTTTTTTGCAAGATAAAAATAGAAACTAAAACAATCTGCGGCCATAGCGATGCCAGCGGCCATAGTTCATACCGGCCAGAGCCCGCGGTCGGCACACATGTCAGCCTATAAAATGATCACCCTCACGGTTCACGCCGACACTATAGCCAGTGACCAGCACACTTGCCAACGCACAAAAAACGATCATAGTTCATGTCTCGCGGCTCCTAGTTCATGCCGGCACACAAAGCTGACATACAAAATGATGCCGCTCTTGGCCGTAGCTCAATCATCTAGCTAGAGCATCGCCTTTTGTTGCTTCTCGAACCAAACTCTTCTCTTCGGGGACATCTTGCTCAAGTCCGCCGACATGATCTCCACCTGCTTCGCAATAAAAGCTAGCGCCACCTCTTTTGCTTTGGTATCCGCATTGGTCGCCTCAATCTCAATCTTCTTCGTTTGGACGGCCTCATCTCAAGCTTCTTCCTTTTGACGGCCTCCTCCACCTCGAGCTTCTTCGTTTGGAGCTCGATGTAAGCCTTCATTTGCTCCTCTTTTTCTTGGCGCTTCCTCACGTCCCTTGCTTCCTTTTGGGTTGTCACGCCTTGCAAAGTTTCTTGCAAGGAAAACGATGTCGCATCACGCTTCTCATCCACATTGAAGTTGGTCTTGCCCATCGGCCGCTTATCTCCTGCTTCATGCTCAACAACGGCCGCCGGCCCTTCATTCTTCTTTTGGGCGGCATATTGATATTTAAACTTGGGGCAATTTTTGATGATCGTCCAACAATGGGTGAGGGTGAATGGCTTGTTGCCATGTGCCTTGAAGGCTTCCAAAGATTGGAATGCCTACAAAATGAAAGTGAAGGCCACAATGTAATAGTCAAGGACACAAAATGCAACAAACATGAAAAAACGACATTGGAACAAAGAGAAGAAGTTGTATACCATGTCGCACATGCCCAGCCTACTCACGGGACGACGTTCCATGCTCTCAAGAGAGGCACAAAACTTGTTGCATTCTTGTTGGATAAACCCACACCTCTTTTGGATTGAGCCGACGCCACGAGTGCTCAAAGACTTCTAGGGCTGGAACTTTCTTGGAAGTTTGCATGAACTCCCCCCCCCCCCCCCAAAACGGCTCCTTTTTGCTCGGCGCCTGTCCTGGGATCTTGTCCTATTTCCTTCCAACCTTCAGAAATCAATGTGTCCTTATCTTCGGTGTATGCTCCCGTCCGAATGCTTTGCCTCCTCTTTTGTGCATAGTCCCGGTTCGTAAGGGCCTTTAGTCCCTGTTCGTGAATCGGGACTAATGGGTCGTTACTAATACCTCCCCCCTTTAGTCCCGGTTCTAACACGAACCGGGACAGATGGTCCTCCACGTGGCGGTGCGCCGAGCCCAGGCAGGGGGCTTTGGTCGGTTGGTAGCACCAACCGGGACCAAAAAACATCCACGCGTCGACATTCGATGGCTGGGGTTTTTGTTTTTTTTGAAAAGGGGGGGGGGGGTTGGGGGTTTTGGGGGGGTTAATTTAGGTGTTTCATATATTATGTTAGCTAGCTAATTAATAGAGAGAAGTGTCCTCTCTTTTGTCCGTGCTTGGTCGACGCTACATACTATACATACGTATAGAGAGGACTAGCTAGACACGCTAGCTAGCTAGTAAGCAAACGAAGGAAACAGAAGATTGTCATGAACATATATGCATACAGAGGGAAGTGATATCGACCACCTCTCCTTCTCCGAGAGATTGGTCTTGCCTAATGCATTGTTCATATGAATATACAAACATTTGCATATTTCTACAATAATTAATATCACCAAAAAAAATCTATGAACAGAAAAAAAACATTAATACACATATGAACAAAAAATACATATATGAAGAAAAACATGCTCTGAACAATTTTTTATACATTTTGGACATCTACATACACATAGCCACATACATACACATATACATTATATATATATGAACAAAAAATTAAACTAATAAAAGTGAAAAAACCAGAGCCGGTGCGTGGCGGCTCACAATGGGCGGCTAGATGACGATGGTGACGGTGGGCGGCGAGGCGCCCGACGGCAGTGGCGGGACGACGGCAGGGGGCTCATGAGGCGGACGGGCGCGGGCTCGGGAGGCAGCGACAGGCAGCTGGGTTGAAGCGGCAACCTTGGCGGCGCCGGCGGCAACGAGGTGGAGCAACTGGCGGCGTCGAGGAGGGTCGGCGTCGTCGAGAAGCAATGGCGATGAGATTCTGAATTTTTGCAAAGTGTTTGCTTATATAGCAAAGCCTTTGGTCTGGTTCGTGGCACCGACCGGGACTAATGCCCCCCTTTAGTCCCGGTTCGTGCCACCAACCGGACCAAAGGCCTCTTTTTCGGCAGCCCAAAGGGCGGGAAGCGGCGGCCTTTGGTATGCCCTTTAGTCCCGGTTCGTGCCACCAACCGGGACAAAAGGCCTCTTTTTCGGCAGCCCAAAGGGCGGGAAGCGGCAGCCTTTGGTACCGGTTGGTGGCACCAACCGGTACCAATGTTCTCTTTAGTCCCGGTTGGTGGCACCAACCGGGACTAAAGGCCCCTGTGATGCACGCGTCGGGGCCAAAGTTTAGTCCCACCTCACTAGTTGAGAGGGGCGCGTAGTGGTTTATAAGTCCCACTGCCGCACCCCTCTCAACCTCCTTTTCATTGCAGGCTTACGGGCCTACTTATTACTACTATGCCTGATGGGCCTGCTGGCCCTGCTGCGGGCCTGAATCCTGGCCCATGGATGGGTTTCTAGTCGTATTCAGGCTGTGGTGGCCCGATGAGGTGGCAATTTTTTGTTTTTTGTTTTCTTTACTTATTGTTGCTATTTTTATTTTTTCCAGTTTTTTGTTTTGTTTTCTGCATTATTTATTTTCTTTTGTTTTTTGCTTTATTTTTTAATTCTTTTTGCTTTTAGTTTTAGGAAAATTATTAACTTTCTGTTAGTGCCATTACTTTTCAAATTCGAAAACACTTTTTTGTTTTTTTGTTTTATTTCTTTCTTTATTTATTTTATTTTGTTTCTACTTACAACAAAATACTTATTGTTGTTTTTTTGTTTTGATTTCTGCATTATTTATTATCTTTGGTTTTTTGCTTTATTTTTCAATTCTTTTTGCTTTTAGTTTTAGGAAAATTATAAACTTTCAGTTAGTGCCATTAGTTTTCAAATTTGAAAACACTTTTTTTTGTTTTTTTTGTTTTCTTTGTTGCTTTATTTATTTTATTTTATTTTGTTTCTACTTACAACAAAAAACTTATTGTTGCTATTTTTAATTATTACGAGGGCCAAACCATAAGACATTAAAGCATTTTGTATTCCCACATATAGGGCATGGACAACACATAAAACCATTCTGCTTGTTTGCCTCAGCCACTTCGAGAAAATCATACACGCCCTTAATGTACTCGGAGGTGTGTCTTGAACCGTACATCCATTCCCGGTTCATCTGCGTGCATTATATATAATTAAGTGTGTCAAAAATCATTACAGAACATCATGAATAGATAATTAAGTGACCAAATTAATAGAAGTTCATCATCACATTAAAACCAAAGTACATACATAGTTCTCATCTAACAACATAAAGCTCTGCAGAGCATCTAAATTAATTAAACCATACACTGAAACTATGTAAAACATTTTAATGCGAAAACAAATGCGATCATAATCGCAACCAATGTAACAACTGATCTAACGGCATAATGATACTAAGCCTCGGTATGAATGGCATATTTTCTAATCTTTCTAATCTTCAAGCGCATTGCATCCATCTTGATCTTGTGATCATCGACGACATCCGCAACATGCAACTCCAATATCATCTTCTCCTCCTCATTTTTTCTATTTTTTCCTTCAACAAATTGTTTTCTTCTTCAACTAAATTTAACCTCTCGACAATAGGGTCGGTTGGAATTTCCGGTTCAACAACCTCCTAGATAAATAAAATCTATGTCACGTTGGTCGGCATAATTGTCATAAACAATAAATGAACCAATAGTTATGAAAATATAATATATACCACATTCGAATCATAGACAGGACGAGGGCCGACGGGGGCGGATACCAAAACCATCGCACTATATAAGATGCAATAATAAAAGTAAGAAAATTATACAAGTATCTATATAAACATACAAGTAAGAATTTTTTTCCTTTCAGAAAGAAGATAAGATAAGAACAAGAGGCTCACCACGGTGGTGCCGACGACGAGATCGGCGCGGGCGATCGACGGCGGTGAAGACGAGGACGGGACGTGACGGACCGCTAAACCTAGACAAATATTAAGGAAAATGGAGCTTGTAGGTCGAGCTTGAAGAGGAGAAAGCTTAAGTAGTGTGGCTCGGACATTCCATCGAACACCTCGTGTGCATAGGAGGTGAGCTGGAGCACAACAAAGCTCTCCCCTCGCCTGCCACGAAAAACAGAGCACTGAGAGTGCTCTGCTCTCGGGCGAGGGGTATATATAGGCAACTAATTGGTCCCGGTTGGTGACTCGAACCGGGACTAAAGGGCAACCTTTGGTCGGTTCGTCCCACCAACCGGGACCAATGGTGATGGGCAGGCGAGGCCCATTTGTCTCGGTTCGTCCCACCAACCGGGACCAAAAGGTCGAGACGAACCGGGACCAATGGCCCACGTGGCCCGGCCGGCCCCCGGGGCTCACGAACCGGGTCCAATGCCCCCATTGGTCCCGGTTCTGGATTGAACCGGGACTAATGGGCTGGCCGGGCCTGGACCATTGCCCTGTTTTCTACTAGTGACATGTCTGCATGCCATGCATCGCCTTGGCCATCGGTCGCTTCTTGGTTGCTCTAGCCATCAATGTTTTCGGCACCATGATCATGGCCGTGACCGTCTTGGTTTTGGGTCTTGTCGGGGTCGAAGGCTTCGCCATGGCCCTCGTAGATGATGTTCTCCATGAACTCATCGAAGTAGGTCGAGTCATCTTGCATCGGTGTTGGGTTGGGCATTCTATTGTGTCCCGGTGGTCGACTAGCCTGCACCAAACCCCGGCATGGCGTTGAGGTCAATGCTGGCTGCGGCAGCGGGGGTGGCCGGCGCGATTGCGCTACAGTTCATCGACGTGGAGAAGCGGGTAGCACCATGGTCGTGCGTCGGATGCAGACCGCCCGTCTGTGGTGTTATGGAGGAGCTCGCGACTGCCCTTGTGGAGGGCAAACGACGGACGAGTAGGTGCTCGCCGCGGCCATGGCGACAACGGTAAGAATGGCCGACCTGGGTCGGCTAAACCCTAGCATGACGAGGGCGTGCTCCGCCGCTGCCTACGTGGCCTTGGGGACGAGGGCCTCGTTATCCTCAGTGGCGTCCCGCCGTTGCACGGCGGAGGCGTCGACGCCGGCCTGCGCGGTGCCTATTATCTCCGCAGCATTGGCCCTATGGCTGTCCCTCTTCGCCATTTCTCGGGCGAGCTGCTCCGGGGTGAGCACCTTCTAGGGTTTCTTCTTCTTCAGAACCGAGGCAGGGGGCGGCGGTGGCCTCCGAGAAGGCGGCGGCAGCGTCGTTTGGGGCGGTGGCCATGGCGGGAGCGGGTGGGCAGGAGGGTTTTTGGGGGGAGAATGGGAAAATGGGAACGTTGTGCCTCTGACATGGGCCGGTGGGACAAGGGCGTGCATCCCGCGTGTTCGTGCACTATCCATTTCGATGGGAACCATGCCTAGATTTGTGCTGGATATGGTCATGACCGGACAAAAAGCAGACGCCCATCCATTTGCGTCGGCACAACGCGCGTTTTTTATCCTTTCGACTCAAACGGACAGAGACGGACCAAATGTGGCCACGCGTTGGAGTTGGTCTAAGCTAGGATTAAGTTGGTTGATTATTCGAGTGGTATGCGTACGTGGCTTTTTTAAGAGAATTTCCCGTCTTCTGCATCAAAATGATGCATGCAGCCATCTTTATTAAATTATTCGACGGACTGACAAAATAAATATAAAGATCATCCAAAACAACCTTGAAGACGAACAAAGTCGCTACACCTATAAGTATAAAGATGTGCCCTTACCGCATCAATGGACACCATCTAATCCAGTGGTCTCAAGAAGTCGCCTGCCTGACAAGCTTAGAGTATCAATCGGTCGGGGCGTCCCACAACACGCACCGCATGCGCACGCTCTAGGATCCGCCGCCGACATCTTGAGGAGGGAACATTGCATAGACCTTGCCAGGTCCATCTGCTGTCGAAGTCACCATGACGGAAGACAACACCATCAGCCTGCATGCGTTCATCAAACCGTGTCCAACGCCGAGACTCCACTGCTTCATGCTGCCGAGACCCTCAATGTGGTACGCGCATATAGCTACCTAACTCAATTGATTACCTCGATTCTGATGGGCAGAAACACAACTGGATTTCATGCCACGGACACATGGATGGGTACAAATGCTATCTGGTGACCTTTCTCTAGGCCAACCCAGCGAACGCCTCCCTCGTTGTTGCACGTATCTTGGCACATGCCCGAAGGTCAGTTGGAGCCATTCCTTTTTCATGTTTCCCTGGCGAATTTTCATTTTTTTTCTCTCCAAAAAATGTAGATCAAGGTGCGCTCAAGGTAGGATTCAAACTCACAACGGAATGGCTTTACACACGACACAAACTGCACGATCTGTGAACGATAACAATGTGCATGCATCAGCAAACAACAAAAACAATTGCCTCCTGCATGTACGCGCGCTGCTGGCGCTGCCACATATGATCGTGCACGCATCGGCTGTAATTTCGTCGTGTGTATAGCATCTCTCAACTCACAACCTCCTATGTACAGGCAGTTCGCGCTTGCCACTCGACTGCAGAGGAGGGTTGTGAATATTTTGTATTAAACTGCTATATCTATTACCCCAAAAAAAAACTGCTATATCTATTAAATCTGTTTTTTTGTTGTGAATGCATCTGGAAAGAAAATCCAAAAATCCCGAAAATAAATCCAGTTTGGGTAAAAGAAAATATCCATTTTTTGATATAAAGAAAATCCTACTTTTAGAGAGGAAAATTTTCAAACTTGCCATGTGCATTTTGTTTATATGTAGCATGGCAATTTCTAGGTCTCTTTTGTGATGCCCCCATGGCAAGTTTTTATTAAGAGCATGTCATTTTAATAATTAGTAACATGGCATTTTTATTATTAAGAGGATGTCAGTTTTATTATATGTATCATGACATCTTTATTATTAATAACATGGCTTTTTTTTATCATCAAAAGAGATGGCAGTTTTATGATTAGAGAGGAAAATTTTCAAACTTGGCCACTTGCTACAGCAGATCTGACGGCTTGTGATCCGACCGGTCTTTTAAAAGGATCAGCTGGCGAACGCTTAGCATGCCCCCCAAAAAAAATGCGTCACATGGAGGAGGCGGCGAGACGCTTGCGTGCGGTCTGCCGGCTGAAATGAGGCGTTTCCATTAAATTATTGGGATTGGCTGATTTTTGTATGTATATGTATCTTGCTTATAACTGAAAAAGGAGCTCACACTCTCACACTTTGGCAATGCAGCACATTTGCATACCTTTTGGTGACCCAGATGCTAGACAGAATTTAAACGGTGTCAAGGTTTGTGTGTTCTGAAAAAGGCCTTTAAGATTGCTGTGTTCTAAACTGAAATCGGTAGCTTTTGAATGCTTTGGGGGTTATTTTTGTTTTTTCTCAGTAGGTATAACTTTGGTTTTGCAGGACTTTTCCCCTTTGCTAGTGTTTTTTATGTGTATTGATATTGCATATGTGCATCCTAATTATGCAGAGATTATATGTGGGCTCATTGTATTTGTATATTCCCTAACCCACCCTTTCTTGGAAAAAAAAGCGGTAAAACACTCATTTCAAATGCATACAAGCAAAGGCTCTTTAATAAGAGAACCGATGAAGATCACATCTCTTCTATCTATCTCTACTCCGATAAAAATCACAGTTGAGATCATGTGTGCGCTCATTATATTTGTATATTCCTTAACCCACCCTTTCTTGGAAAAAAAGTTGTAAAACACTCATTTCAAATGCATACAAGCAAACACTCTTTAATAAGAGAACCGTTGAAGATTACATATCTCATATCTATCTCTATTCCTATAAAAACTAGTAGAACGTCCGTGCGTTGCTACGGGCTATCCGCAATGTTATCTGTAACACTCGGGTTCAACACAAAAAAAACCTCGTCCAACGACGTACCTTTCCTTTTTCTGTCAGAACCTCCCATTCCCGATCGGCTTCCTGCCGTAGCGGGACATTTCTCGCTGGAGTCACCTCCTTTAGAATCAGATGATGCCGACCTCATCTTCACTATGCATTGCAATAAAGATGAAATTTTTCATGTTTACAATATAATAGAGTGGGTTAAACTAACAACATACTATTGACACAAAGCAACAAATAACTACAGATAGCATTCTCAAACGTCCATTCAACTTTGCAAATGCACACTGACATTGGAGGAGAGTGGAAACATGAACGTATTCCTAGTCGCCAATAAGCTCCACCTCCATGCCACATATGCTAGAAGGGATAATTGTCGTTCTTCTCTTCCTCGTCTTTCTCTACACCTTCTACCTCGCGTCTTCGCTAACCCATTTCATTGGCGCCAACCAGCACCACGTCAACATTAGTGTGTTTGTCATCGACGCCTCATCTTCTTATTTCTCATTTCTCGTCAACTTTAGTTCTCGTTTGTCGGTGTAGGAACGACACCTATGGGATCACATGAATCCCTACTACGGTTGCGGGGCACGGGGGTCGTGAGAAGAGCGGATCAAACAGATAGCACACGGTCTCTTTATCCAGGTTCAGGCCGCGAGGATGCGTAAAACCCTACTCCTGCTTTAGTGGTTTGTTTATCTGTGTTCTTCAGCTAGCAAAGGGGCGTGAGGAGCTCCAAAAAGCCGAATCCCCCTCCTGGTCGCCTTGGGCCTCCTTTTATAGGGAAAGGGGTTGCCACAGTGGCACACAGGAGGTGGAAAGGGGTATAGTGATGTGAGTCTATCCCTCGCATTACATGACAAGGCGCCATTAATGCGTCTTGCTTAGGTGTCCTTGCTTTATCGGGGACGGAGGAGAGCCTAGCCTCGTCCGTCGCCGCTCCCCCAATGTTGACACGCGCATACAGCCAGCGGTGCCCATGGTGCCATGTAGGCAGGCAGGCAGCTGAGGTGGCGCAATGGTGGGTCTCCACGAAGATCTGCTTGCCGCCACGCAGGTGCCTGCCCAACTGGTTGGGTCGGCAACTGCATGCGAATGGTGGTGAAGGTTTGATTGGCGTGGGCCCGATGGTGGCCCTACGGGTGTTCTTGGCAAGGGCCTCGACGAAGCCCCGGCAAGGGTCTTGCCAGGGCCCCGGCAAGGGTCTTGCCGTGGCGCCTGCTGTCATCCCCGGAAAGGCTCTTGCCGGGGGCCTTGTGGTCCTCCTTGGCTGGGATCCCGCCAAGGGTCGGTAAATCTTCTATAGTGTGTATCTGATCTTGAATGTCTTCACAAAGATCTGCATGCCACCACGGGGATGTCTCCCGAATCCTTGCCTCATGGGGCAGTGGACTCAAGGGTGATTCGCTCCATAGGTGTGGGGCGAGCCGCCGCGACAAGGGTCTTGCCGGGTTTGCTAAAACCGCCCCCCGGCAAGGATCTTGCCGGGGGAGTCCGCTCCGTCCCCTTAGCTCTTTGTGGTCTTGGTCTTGGCGTTGTTCTGTTCCTCTTGAGCTTTGGCCTTACCGTGGCTCACCTCCCTCGCCTTGCTCAGTGTGGCGGTGTCCGTGGCTCAGACTGCCCGTGCACAGTTATAGGGGTATAAAAAGTGTACCCCTCTTTTTGTACACCGACAGGAGCCCCCGGGCCTGGGCCACACGTAAGCGCAATCGTGTCGTTGGGCAAGGCCCAAAAAACGGTGCGCGGGCAGGCAAGGTGGTTTTTACCGCGGTAAGTTTCTTCGCGCGCCACGCTTCCCACGCCTCCCGCGCGTGGCTCGGCGTGGGGAGGCGTGTGTGACGTGGGCGGCATGCGTGGGGCTGGGCTCTGCACGCATGCGTCACGTCGCAGTAGAAGGGGGCGGTTCGCGCCTTCCCCATAAACGGAGGGAGGCGTGGAGGCGCGGCCCATTTACTGGACGGGGCCGGGGCGTGGTCTTCAAGGCGTCCACTCCCCACGATCACGGGGTGGGGAGAGGTCGCCTCACCCGCCGCCTCGGCCCCGCACGCCCGCCACGTGGTTCTCATGCGTTTGGGGTGGCGAACGGTGGAGGCGGGAAACCGGGTCGTCGCGTGTCGTGGCAGCGGGTTGGTCCCAGTTCCCTGCGCCTTCCGCGTCTTGATCGGCTGAGCGGGGCGGCAGGGCCCCCACCCCGTTCCTTTATAAAGAGCGGGGGGGGGGGGGATGGCGTCCCGCAGTCTTCCATCTTCTCCTTCCTTCAGCTTCTGCTCCCCTCCCTCCATCCGCCATGGAGAGAGGGAATCATGGTTCTTCAATGGCGGCGGCAAGGGTCGCCGCTCGACAACGCGTCCTTCCTTCTCCTTCACCTACGGTGGCAGAGCCAGCCGCGAGGGGAAGGGGAAGGGGACGAGGCCGCGGGCGAGGCCGTGGGCGAGGCCGAGGCGCTCAGGGAAGAGGAGAACGGGGCGGCGCGCCGGTCCCGCCTCTGCAAGTAGTTCCTCCCCCCACGGAGGGCCATGTTGGTGATGATCCTTGCGAGTTCTTCGTCAGGCTACGCTGGCCGCCTCATCGTCGCCTTCGTC
This sequence comes from Aegilops bicornis, assembly GCA_021605145.1. NCBI lineage: Eukaryota > Viridiplantae > Streptophyta > Magnoliopsida > Poales > Poaceae > Aegilops > Aegilops bicornis. Next base: position 631,935,904 of record CM038670.1, read on the forward strand.
TCCCGACTCCATTCACGAGCGAGATGGAGCTAGATCTGCCGGAGTCATTGCGGTTGCACATGAGGGTCTGTTGGATCAGCGGTACGCGAGTTCGCGTCGACTTTCCAGCCCCTCATGTGATGTACCTTGGTCGAGGGTGGAACACGTTCGCTCATATCCACCGCTTGACGGCGGGGCTCACTCTCCATTTTAAGCTGATGGAGGGCGGCATCCTCTCCGTCAAGGTCTTCGGGTGCTTCGGGACTCGGGCAAGGTGCTGCGTGGAGAGCTCTTTTAGCGAAGGCTCCTCCTCGAGCGGGAGTGGCGAGGAGGACAACAGCGACGGCAGCGAGGGTAGCGGCGGCAGGATGACGGGTCCGACTAGGTGTCGGTGCCGCTCCGTGCGGCACCGGCGATCCCATCATCCGTGTCGCTGGCTTCCTGAACTTCTCGGGGTGTCTCCTTGGGCGGCTGGCGTTGGGAGGCTGCGGAAGAGGAAGAGGGCGGGCGGCAAGGCCGTCAAATCGGGGCACGCGGCACGACGCCTTCGACGCGTGCTGACGTCCTGCCGCCTCGTCTTCGAGCTCTGCTTCCGGCGCCGCCATCACCATCCAGCCTTCGGATGGCCACCGAGATGTTCTCTTGGTGTCTTCTGCCACCCGTAGCTCGTCTAGGCGTCCCTTTTGCCCTTTTCGCATCCTTGACCTGCCTCCTGAGGAGAGGGGCAAGAGAGGGGTTACGGGCACCTTATCCCTTTTTAATTTGTAAGCCTTCGGGCCTTAACTGAATTTAAAACTTGTAATCCCATCATTCATGTTTTTCATCCCCTATGGACTGTACCTGAGTGGAATGTTTTTAATGAAAAAGGGATGCTTGCCGGGTCATTTGTTTGCGGGTAGAACCCATGACAAGGAGTAAATCCTTTATATCCATAAGATAAACATTTCCTTGCCCGACAACAGGCCCCGCCGTCTTCCCACTTTGCTCGACCTTTCTCACGCTTTCGGCGGAGGCAGGGATGAGGTGGGTTCAGGCTCCTCGTTTCATCCTTTTGCTATCGCGACTACGACCAAACCTGGCCCCAGGAACGAGCCCTAGGGCCTAGAGTTTCAGGGGAGCACGGTAGCTTTGGGAAAAAAACGAGGTTTCACATACCTCAGTCCATAAGGAAATGCATGACAAGGGATGAAAGACTTATCTGAAGTTGTAGCCCCGGCAACTCTGGTTTGCCGTGGGTGAATCTTTGTACTCATGACCCCGTGTCTTGGCTTGCCGGGGTCTAGATGCTAGTCTGTCCCTCTTTTCTTTTTCGTCCTCAAGTGATCCGGCAAGGATATCTGTGAGTCCTGCGAACCAAAGAAGACAAAAGGACGGCAAAGAGACGCACACTCGACCTCTAAGATAGGGGTTAGTCGGTGCTGAGCACTATCAACCCTAACCAAGGACGAGACTTGACCTAGCATGCATGCTATAACCTAGGGCGCCATCGCTTCATTTATTTATGCTCAGGGTCTGCGTCTGGCTTTGTACAAAGGGTTAGATGCATCATCGGCAATGCTTGTACAAAAGGTGGCTTGCCGGGGGCCCGGCGAGCGCCTTCTGAGTAAAACTTGCGAAGATGCTCAATGTTCCGGAGTTACTCACGGAATAGCATCTTCGGTCTCCAGGCGATCGCCGGGCACAGTGACTCGTATTACCCGATAAGGGCCTTCCCACTTTGGCGTCAAATTGTTGGAATTCTTGGCCGATTGAACGCGCCGAAGGACAAGGTCACCTTCCTCAAGGCTTCGGGCATGAGCCTTGCGGCTATGGTAGCGGCGCAAGGCTTGCTGGTAGCGTCTTTGCTCTCACAACCCGCCCAAGACGATCTTCCTCAAGGAGCACTGCGTCATCTTGCCGCGATTGCTCTTGCTCGAGCTTCGTCATAAGCGAGCACTCGAGGTGACCCGTATATGAGTTCGATGGGAGAACTGCTTCGCCCGTATACGAGGGCAAAAGGTGTCTGGCGGTGGCTCGATTTGGCGTCGTCCTGATCGACCAAAGAACCGCCGGCAACTCATCAATCCAGCGCCTTCCACTCTTGTGCAGCCTGTCAAAAGTCTTGGTCCTTAATCCTCGCAGATTTCAGCATTTGCCCTCTCGGCTTGACCATTGCTTGGCGGTGCATAGCAGGCGAAACAGACTCTGCTGCGGAGGTCTTGGGTATATTGCATGAAGGTGCGGCTTGTGAACTGTGTGTCGTTGTCGGTGATAACTGTTGGGTACGCCAAAACGGCACACTAGTCCCTTGAAGAACTTGACGGCTGACTGAGCAACATACAAGTACTCAAAGCCCCCGGCGGCGCGGGGGAAAGGTCGTCGAGCCCCCAGACCGAGAAGGGCCAGGAGAGAGGAATGGTTTGAAGGGCTTGAGCTGGCTGATGAAGCTTCTTTGAATGGAACTGACATGCTTCACACCTGGTGACTAGTGTCGTCGCATCCTGGAGGGCGGTGGGCCAGAAGAAACCTTGCCGAAATGCCTTGCCGGCAAGGGCCCTTGACCCAATGTGGGATCCACATATGCCTCCGTGTATCTCTGCCAACAGCTCCAGTCCTTCCTCCCGAGGGATACACTTCAATTTCACACCGTTCGGCCTCTTTCTGTACAGAACGTCATCGACGAACTGGTACATGGTAGAGCGACGGGCTACTTTTTCCGCTTCTTCCTGCTCCTCAGGAAGTTCCCCTGTTCCGGAGCCAGTCGTCCCGTGGCGGGCTCAGTATCCCTGGCAACATCCTTGCCGGCGGCTCCGGGGAGCTCGGCGGGAAAGTACTTGCCGGGCCCTGATTTCCTCCTCTTATTCTGCTCTGTTGATGGATCAACGGATGGCTGAGTTAGTGAAGCACAAAGGTACACGTTCCACAGGTAGCTTGAGGGCAGCGCGTTTTGACAGGTAGTCGGCGATATCGTTCTCCGCTCGGGGAACGTGTTCAGCCTGTATCCCGTCGAAACACTCTTCCAGCTTTCTCACTTCATCGATGTAGGCCTTCATCAACGGGCTCTGGTAATCCTTGTTGACTTGCTTGACGACAAGCTGCGAGTCTCCCCTGACGATGAGTTTCCTGATTCCGAGGTCCGCCGTGATCCTAAGACCGGCAAGAAGCCCTTCGTACTCCGCCGTATTGTTTGTTGACACCTCCACAGGAAGTGCATCCGGATCACGTGCTTGAGGTGCTCTCCGATTAGGCGCGACAAGCGACGCCAGCCACGGCACCTTGTAAGGAGAAAGCTCCATCAAAGTACATGATCCAATCGGAACTTGCCTCTTTGCCGGGGAGAGCAGTCTCTTGGGCTTCTTCGTCAGGCGTTGCGGTCCATTCTGCAATGAAATCCGCTAGGACTCGGCTCTGAATCGTCGAAGTACTTTCAAACTTGAGGCCAAAGTCGACAGCTCCGGTGCCCATTCCACAATTCTTCCCGTTGCATCTGGATTGTGCAATATCCGTTGCAGAGGGAAGCGAGTGACGACAGTGATCTCGTGCGCCTGGAAGTAGTGACGCAGCTTCCTCGAGTCCATAAGGAGGCCGAAGAGCAGTTTCTGCACGCCGGAGTACCTTGATCTAGCCCCCTACAGGAGGGAACTAACAAAGTAGACGGGGTGCTGCATCATTTTCTTCTTCGGCGACACTCCAACTGGCTGTGTCGTCTCTGCATTGGTGGTGTCGGGCTCCGCCGCTGCCATCTCCTTGTCGTCAACCTCTCTCTGCGCCACCGGTCTGGCGCCGACCATGGTCCGTTGCCGCTGTATAGCGACAACGGTTCTTGTGGCCTGGCGCAACTAGTATTGGCGCGGAAGAGAGGTATTTCTTCAAACCTTGCAATGCTGCTTGACTTCAGCGTCCACTCCATTGGGCCCGCCTTTTCGGGATCTTGAAAAAGGGAAGGGCGCGCTTCAGCGATTTGAAATGAACCTGCCCATGGCGGCGACGCAACCAGCAAGCCGACGCACATCCTTGATTCGCTTGGGTGCTTCAATCTGCTCTATAGCTTTGATTTTGTCCGGATTGGCCTCTATCCCACGTTGTGACACCAAGAACCCGAGAAGCTTGCCGGACGGGACGCCAAAGACGCACTTCTCAGGGTTCAACTTGAGAGTGATCTTGCGCAGGTTTGCAAATGTTTCTTGCAAATCCGGTATGAGGTTGCCACATCTTTGGTTTTGACCACTATGTCATCCATATAAGCTTCCATATTTCTGTGGAGCTGGGGTTCAAAACCAATCTGGACCGCCCTTGCAAACGTCGAACCAGCACTCTTCAACCCGAAAGGCATCCGTATGAAACAATACGTACCACATGGGGTGATGAATGCTGTTTTCTCTTCGTCTTCTCTTGTCATGAAGATTTGGTGGTAGCCGGAGTAGGCGTCGAGGAATGACAGCAGATCACACCCAGCCGTGGAGTCAACAATCTGGTCGATGCGCGGCAATGGGAAGGGGTCTTTAGGGCAAGCCTTATTGATATATGTGTAATCAATACATAGTCTCCACTTCCCATTTGCCTTGCGCACCACGACCGGATTGGACAACCACGTTGGATGGAGCACTCCTCTTACCAAACCCGCCGCTTCCAGTTTCTGGATCTCTTCTGTGATGAACTCTTGTCGTTCCAAAGCTTGCTTTCTGACCTTCTGCTTGACAGGCCACACATGAGGGCAGACAGCAAGGTGGTGCTCAATCACCTCCCTAGGAATACCGGGTATGTCGGAAGCTTGCCATGCAAACACATCGACATTCGCCCGCAGGAAGGTGACGAGCGCGTCTTCCTATTTGTCGTCCAGGGTGGAGCTTATGGTGAAAGCTCCTCCCGTGCCATCCTCATTGACGGAAACCTTCTTGGTTCCCGGCGGTATGGCCCTGGGCTTCTTGTTTCCGCCGGTGGAGCTCTCTGGCACGTCCTCGACGGTAGCGCTGCACTCCGAAGAGGTGCGCTTGCCGGAGTGGGTGTCCGAGGTCTCACCGGTCTTCTTCTTCTTCTTCCCTCCTGGAGTTCCAGCGGCAGGAGCAAGTGCCCTAGCGGCGACAGCTACTACAACTGCTTGCTGGTATAGTTGGTCAGTGCAAATCAGCGCATCCTTCTTGTCGGAGGGGATGGTGATGATCGTCACAGGTCCTGGCATCTTTAGGGTGTTGTAGGCGTAGTGTGACGCCGCCATGAACTTGGCCAACGCTGGGCGGCCAAGGATCCCGTTGTAGGGTAAGGGGATCTTGGCAACATCGAACACGATCCTCTCCGTCCTGTAGTTCTGGTCTCTTCCAATAGTCTCGGGCTGCGTGACCTTTCCCTTGGGTTGGCTTCTTCCCGGGTTGACCCCATGAAACGTGCCCGTCTCTTCGAGGTCTCCATCAGGAATCTGCAGTTTCTCGATCACGGCAGGCGAGATCAGGTTCAGACCGGCCCCGCCATCGACTAGCATCTTCGTCACCTTGAGGTTGCGTATTGTTGGTGAAACTAACAACGGCAAGCACCCGACCGCGATAGTGGGGATCAGGGTGATCTTCAGTGTCAAAAATGATAGGTGTACTGGACCACTTCAGCGGCCTTTGGGCATCAAACGACGGCTCCGCCGCTGTAATCTCTCGTGCCCACTGTTTAAGCCGACGGTGAGAAGTACGCAGCGAGGCGCCGCCGTCGACGCACATGGCCTCTGTAGCTTTCTGAAACTCTTGGTTGACGGATTCGTCGTCCTCTTCGTGATCGTCGTCTTCTGGCTTTACATCACGGCCCGGCGGCCTCTCCTGTTGCTTATCCTTGCCGCGACGGCCGCTTTGGCCGTCACGCTTCTTCTGGACCCCTCGGCACCGTCTGGGCCCTTCTCCTTGTCTCGCCTCTCATACTCAGCCCTCTGCTTCTCGTGAGAGCTCAACCTGTCGGCAGTCCCGAGAGCATGGCCTTTGGTGCGATGGATCTTGCAAGATCGCTTGTTGGAGTTTCACGGCTTCTCGGCGGCCGCCAAGGCCGGCGCGACACATCCGGCAACCTCCTTGCCGGGGTCGTCTGCCTTGGTTTTCTTAGTGGAGCCGGCGTCATCAGATCCCTCGATGGCAAGCACGGCTTTTCCTTTGCGCTTCCTATTGCGGCGTCGGCCTTTCTTCGCCGGGGTGGCAATATCCTCATCTGAGGAGTCGGTTTCCACGCCGGCCTCTTCGCCGGGGTACTTCCTTCCCTCCTCAGCTCGGGCACATTTGTCAGCAAGAACATAGAGTTCTGCTACATCTCTCACCTTGTTCATTGTCAGCTCTTCGCGCATCTTGCGGTTACGCACGTTCTGATGGAACACGCTGATGATGGCGGCAGGGTGAACATCGAGGATATTGTCTTGTACCGGTGAACCTCTGAATATACTTGCGGAGACTCTCGCCTCCCTTAGGGAATGACGTGCAGGTCGCTGGCTTGGCCATGGGCTTTGTGGCCTCCAGTAAAGGCGCCCACGAACTCGTGGCACAAATCCGACCAGGAGGAAGTAGAGTCTACCGGCAAGTGCATCAACCACGACATGGCGTTGGGTTTAAGAGCCAACAGGAAGTAATTCGCAAGCACCTTATCGTCTGTCTGATTGGTGGCTCACAGCAGGCCCTGCTCGCCTGTCTGATTGGTGGCGCGCTCCGCGCCGACGCTCGATAGTGGTTCGAGCGTCTTCATGTTCTCGTTCCCGAAGAACTTGGCGCTGGTCACAGTGGGCCCGCGGGTCGGACGATGCTACGGAGATCTCGTCGCCCGTAACGTCGCGACGGGCTGGCGTCCGCGGTACTAGGCGAGGAGGAGGCGAGTGCACCGTGGTTGCGGCACCGCCGGCTCTCCCGCCACTGGTGCGTGGGACTCCGTCGGAGCGTCGTCCCGGGGGCTCCACCGGACATGGTTCGTCTTTGTTGGCCACCGCAACAAGGCTTCGAATAGTGGCTCTCCATTCGTCGAGTTTCCCCGTAGTGGGAGGAAAATCGAGGAGCAACTGTGTGCGCGCCAGGGCTTCCGCTGGCGTTGGTGGCAGCGAAACCTGCACGGATCGCGACACGCTTCGACTTCTGACCATGTCAGAAGGAGCTCTATCACGACCCCGCGGTCGCACGCCACCTTCTCCAGCGCCTCGGCGAGCGGGCAGGTCTTCTAAATCCCGGGAGTGGCGCTCGGGGCTCTTTCCGCGGCGACGCCCGGGGTCCTCGGCGTGATTACGCCGTTCATCGCGCGTCGCTTGAGAAGAACGCGCCGTCGGCGCCGGCGTGGGAGTCTTGGAAGCCCTCGCGTCGCCTGCGAGCGGGGTGGCAGCGATCTTGGAAGGCCCCGCGCCACCCGCGGAGAGCCTGGCTCCGTCTTTGGATTTGGCGGCGTGCGGCCCGTTGCCAGGCGCACGAACATCGCCGCCTCCCAAACTTCGGCTGCTGGGACGGTGTTGGCGTTTGCGAACGGCGCCCGCGTCGGGACGGGATGTCCGGCTTCCGACGGGCCAACCGCCACCGTCGTCTTCTTCTTGGGCGCCATGACGATGAAGAAGCGTCGAACTAACTGCTAGAGCCGATTCTCACAACTGCGCCCCCTACCTGGCGCGCCAAAGATGTCGGTGTAGGAACGACACCTATGGGATCACATGAATCCCTACTACGGTTGCGGGGAACGGGGGTCGTGAGAAGAGCGGATCAAATAGTTAGCACACGGTCTCTTTATCCAGGTTCGGGCCGCGAGGATGCGTAAAACCCTACTCCTGCTTTGGTGGTTTGTTTATCTGTTCTTCTTGACTAGCAAAGGCGTGAGGAGCTCCAAAAAGCCAAATCCCCCTCCTGGTCGCCTTGGGCCTCCTTTTATAGGGAAAGGGGTTGCCACAGTGGCACACAGGAGGTGGAAAGGGGTATAGTGATGCGAGTCTATCCCTCGCATTACATGATAAGGCGCCATTAATGCGTCTTGCTTAGGTGTCCTTGCTTTATCGGGGACGGGGGAGAGCCTAGCCTCGTCCGTCGCCGCTCCCTTTCGTGTTGACACGCGCCCTGGCCAGCGGTGCCCGTGGTGCCATGTAGGCAGGCAGGCAGCTGAGGTGGCGCAATGGTGGGTCTCCACGAAGATCCGCTTGCTGCCACGCAGGTGCCTGCCCAACTGGTTGGGTCGGCAACTGCATGCGAATGGCGGTGAAGGTTTGATTGGCGTGGGCCCGATGGTGGCCCTACGGGTGTTCTTGGCAAGGACCTCGCCGAAGCCCCGGCAAGGGTCTTGCCGTGGCGCCTGCTGTCATCCCCGGCAAGGCTCTTGCCGGGGCCTTATCAGTCCTCCTTGGCTGGGATCCCGCCAAGGGTGGTAAATCTTCTATAGTGTGTATCGATCTTGAATGTCTTCACAAAGATCTGCATGCCACCACGGGCAATGGACTCAAGGGTGATTCGCTCCGTGGGTGTGGGCGAGCCGCCCGGCAAAGGGTCTTGCGGGTTTGCTAAAACCGCCCGGCAAGGATCTTGCCGGGAGTCCGCTCCGTCCCCTTTGCTCTTTGTGGTCTTGGTCTTGGCGTTGTTCTGTTCCTCTTGAGCTTTGGCCTTACCTTGGCTCACCTCCCTCGCCTTGCTCAGTGTGGCGGTGTCCGTGGCCCAGACTGCCCGAGCACAGTTATAGGGGTATAAAAAGTGTACCCCTCTTTTTTTACATCGACATCGTTCTTACTTATTGTCAAGAATACTCTTTTTTCTCTCTCTTATTATTTGCAACAATCTTTTCTTTCTCCAACACCATGGACCGTTTGCTGGCTTTAGTTCTTTTTCCTGTTTGTTCTTGGAACAAACTTTCTTCTTATTATCGCATGAACCACCTGACCAATGTTGTGTCGTCCTCACCCATGAATATTTCGGCAACCTTCAGTGTGTGGACATCCTGCGGAGCATGGTCTTCATCCATCTAGATGAACGCAAGGTCGCCCATGTCGCAAGCGCATGGTGGCCGTTGTCCATGTTGGCAAGCAATCCTCGGTGATTGGCCATGCAGTTGAGAGCCCGTTGATCGTCCTTGCCCACGAGCTCTTTCAAAATGATTCGTCGCGATTAACTGCTTGCTTAATTGATTAAGTAAATAAATAATTAACGACCTACCTAATTCTTTGCATGCCTAATTAACTGCCAACCAAATCAATTAATTATCTAACTAATTGGAAAATATCCCTACTTCTAATTATCTGTAGGCATAAATAATTGTCTAACAAATTAATTAATTGCATTAATCACTCAACTTCCAAATTGATTCGGTGCAAAAAATCTCATTTAAATGGACCTAATTAATTGCATAAGTAATTAATTATCTAGCTAATTAATTGCATCAATGGTATGATTTCGAAATTGATTTAGTGCTTGATTTTAAAAATATTTTCGCATGAATGGCTGCTATAAACGCCAATGATAACGACTACCAAGTAATGTTGGACACATTCCCTTAACGAATTTCTTGACATTTAAATGGACACACTTGATTTGAGAATGTAGCTTATCTGGCTCTACAAGAAATATAATATGACCGAGTCCACGTGGCGGTCTGATGACCCGCCTCCCCCCATGGCCGTCCTCGACCCCGTGATCCATACCATGGCATTCTCAAGCACCGTGCCAGCGTTAGGCCCGCCATGACATCTTCCATGGTGTTGTGCACGATGTCCCTTCACAGGGGCACGCGGATGCGTGCGCCCATATGAAATTTGTGATTCTCAATTAATAGTAGAGATAATAATAATAATAAATGACATAACGCGCGGGATTAGTGATTTCTTATGAAGAAATATCTCATTTTATTATGGAAGGTTATCGAGAAGAATCTTATGTCTGTTTTTTAGAAAGGTGATCTCACATATATGGTGTAATTTCTGAATTCTTAATTACTTTTTGTTTACGTAATTAAATTGAATCAACACCTACCAAAGGAAGCATGAAACAAGATCCCCTAACGGGATTTGGTTTTTTAATGGGAGGGAGAAAAACCAGTGGGAGGAAGTGGTGGGATGTGGGACGAAGAAAAATCGAACGAAAATAAACCGTACCAGGCTACCAACTGCTCCATTAGGAGTAGAGATCACAGTTGGTGATGATGGTGTGTCTGCCATCCATCATTTTTTACCGTATGATCTGCATCCGACGCATAGGAGACAACGCCACTTCACATTTGCAAAGAAACCCCTCATTCTCTTTGGAGAGAATTCCTTATTTGGCCTTTTCTTAAAATTTGCTTCCTTATTTGGCCCAAATAAAATTTTCTTCTCTATTTGATACCCAAAGTATATTTTGTTCCTTATATGACACTTCCGTCCATTTTAGACACTAACGGTGTTAAGTGTGAGGTGAAAAGACCATTTTGCCCCTAGTATATTGTGTAACTATGCTGGATGTAATTAAGAAAAGCAATCAGTGCACATGAACCGAAGCTGCACATGTATATGTATGCTCCAATGTTTTGTTGCTTAGGTATTTGGTCTGTGCGTGTAAAGGCCATACAAAATATCCGTAGAAGTTGTACTAGCATCTATGATTAGTACAAGGGATCCCTTTGTACAATACCGTACACGCACGGCCGGCAGACAAGGACGACGATAATCGGACACCACGAACAGGGAAGGTTAGCTTTGTACGTGACGATTGTGTATACGTGCATGTACAGATGTACTAGTACTTAGGTTCACGTGTAATCAATTCACCTTCCTGCCTGCCTGCTTGGTGTGTATGCGCCCCTCTACTCCGGCCGAATCAGCTAGCTCATGTCTCGACGGAACCAAGTTACACACATGCAGTCTACGGCCGGAAAGTACTCGAACAGTTTGACCACCGCAACTCATGGCATCAATGTGGAGCAAAATATTAAAGTGTACATACACATGCGCAGCATCCGTTGCACATCCCTAAAACATGAGTAATCTTATTGCTTTTTTACTACATGCAGGATAGTCACACAATCCACTAGGGGCAAAATGGTATTTTCACCTCACACTTAACACCGTTGGTGTCTAAAATGGACGAAAGTGTCATATAAGAAACAAAATCTACTTTAGGTGTCAAATAGGGAAGAAAAGTTTATTTTAAGCCAAATAGGAAAGTAAATTTTAAAAAAGGACCAAATAAGGAATTCTCTCTTCTGTTTGTTCATCTCCATCCATTCCCCGCTTATCCACTCAAGCCAAGCAATCGATCCTTCTGGAAAAAAATGGAACCGAAGTCCACCGGCGTCGTCCGCTCCCAACTCCTCTCTGTCACAGCAGCCTCACCGCCCACCGCCACACCCGCATCCACCTCCACCTCCCCGTAGTCTCATGTCCCCTACCCCGTCTCCTACGACGCCGACATCAGCAAGTACGCCATCGGCGCCGTCCGTCCGCGGAGTCTGCAACGCCTCTCCTGCCTACTCATCCAACGCAGCAGACCTGCTGTCCAGCACTCTCCCTCCTCACCGCATTATCTTCCTCTACCCCTTCTCCTTTCAACGCCGACGCCGGCAAGTATGCCACCGGTGCCATCCATCCACCGAGTCCGCGAGGACTCACCTTCTTCCTCATCCGAGGCTCTGATGTAGTAGTCTCGCCGCCCACCACCTCCCCTCCCTCCTCGCTGACCTCTGCGTACGCTGCTATCCGCTACACATCCTCCGCGATGGCGCCGCCAGCTACTACTCCCTCCCGGCAGATGTGCTCCACGGCCATTCCCTTCGATTACGCACCGCTCCCCTAGGACCTCTATGTCGTCTGCAACTGGTTGCTCCTCCCACATGTGTCTTTTGTTCCATTACTTGCGTACCTGCTGCCATCCCCATTCCGATTGGTCAAGCCCTTGGCCTGGCACAAGATATTTTTGTGAACTGAAATACTCAACCATGTTTGGGGTCAAATAGTAGTATCAAGTCTACTACTTGTGTATCAATCTCAAGTTTGTAATTTCTGCATCTTTTTTGCCTGGGCCTTTGAATTGTAACTAGATCTCGATTGATGATTCATAGGACAAGGTAAGAATTAAGATATAGAACCAGAAGGGCACCAGGTGGCAAACAAAAGTTGACTTGATCTATTTCAGTTCGGTAGTACATCCATTACAATTTAAAGTGCACCTAAGACAAAAAAAAATCACCAAGTGGAATTTCCTTGATGTGAAGTCACTTACATCAAGGAAATTCCACTTGGTGCTTATTTTGTTTCCTTTGTTTGCAAACTATGTCTGGGATCACGATTCCAAGGCATATGGGTGCTAAATTTGAGAAACTCTCTCAACAATGCATAACTAATAGGAAAGAAGGATATACAATCTGTCAACTTTTGGGCGATTACATTATTAAGGTTCATAGCATTATGTTCAGAACTGATTATTAAATACTTGTTATGTATTGCATGTCTGGTGACGCACCTATTTTTAGTATGAACAGATTCTTTGGCTACTCTCTTTTCTTTGAATTATACCTGCATGTTTACCTTTGTTATAACACCCTAATGTTTCTCTATGTGTTTCTAAATACCTCCATCTCTGTTGCGTTGTTTCTGTTATGTTTGGTACTTAGTGCTCTCTCTATTGGATTCTTGCTACCTGCCTGGCAGTATGACTAGGACATGCCTGCCACACATGCTATTGTAGCACCTTCATCGACGGAACAATAGCTAATTCAAAGCCGGTATAGTAGATGGAGGAGGAAGAAGAAGAATTCTGAGTGTGGGATAGAGGATTGTGAGCGGGATGTGCCATCGACTGTGAGAGCGAGCTACAATGGGGAAGCCGGTATAGTAGATGGAGGAGGAAGAAGAAGAACAAGAAGAAAGGAAGAGTGATTTAATGGTAGACAAGGTTGCTTTGGTGTGCATGAGTCCCGAAAGTATATGTTTAACATGATTTGTGTTGAACTAATGAATATATTTGTGGCTCCGGTGCAACTCACGGGCAATTAACTAGTATCTATTAATAAAGGAAATAGGGGTTTTGTCCTATCATGCTATTTTACAGAAAACTCCCTGATGTTTCTGAAGGAAATATGCCCTGGAGGCAATAATAAAGTTGTTATTTTATATTTCTTTATATCATGATAAATGTTTATTATTTATGCTAGAATTGTATTAACCGGAAACTTGATACATGTGTTGATACATAGACAAAACACCGTGTCCCAAGTAAGCCTCTACTAGACTAGCTCTTTAATCAAAGATGAATAAGTTTCCTAACCATAGACATGTGTTGTCATTTGATGAATGTGATCACATCATTAGGAGAATGATGTGGTGGACAAGACCTATCCGTTAGCTTAGCATATTGATCGTTCAGTTTTATTGTTATTGCTTTCTTCATGTCAAATACATATTCCTTCGACTATGAGATTACGCAACTCCCGGATACCGGAGGAATGCCTTGTGTGCTATCAAACGTCACAACGTAACTGGGTGATTATAAAGATGCTCTACAGGTATCTCCAAAGGTATTTGTTGGGTTGGCATAGATCGAGATTAGGATTTGTCACTCCGAGTATCGGAGAGGTATCTCTGAGCCCTCTCGGTAATGCACATCATAAGAATCCTTGCAAGCAGTGTGACTAATGAGTTAGTTGTCGGGTGATGCATTACGGAACGGGTAAAGAGACTTGCCGGTAAAGATTGAACTAGGTATGAAGATACCGACTATTGAATCTCGGGCAAGTAACACACCGATGACAAAGGGAATAACGTATGTTGTCATTGCGGTTCGACCAATAAAGATCTTTGTAGAATATGTAGGAGCGAATATGAGCATCCAGGTTCCGCTGTTGGTTATTGACCGGAGAGGTGTCTCGGTCATGTATACATTGTTCTCGAACCCGTAGGGTCCGCACGCTTAACGTTCGTTGACGATTTAGTATTATATGAGTTATGTGTTTTGGTGGTCGAATGTTGTTCGGAGTCCTGAATGAGATCACGGACATGACGAGGAGTCTCTAAATGGTCGAGAGGTAAAGATTTATATATAGGACGATGATATTCGGACACCGGAAGTGTTCCACAGTGTATCTGGTAGTTATCGGAGTACCGGGGGGGGGGGGGGGTTTACCGGATCCCCCCGGGGAAATAATGGGTCTTATGGGCCACGGGAGGGGAGCACACCAGCCGACAAGGGGTGGTGCCCCCCTCCTAAGGAAGGAGGCCGAGTGGGAGAAGGAAGAGGGGGTTCGCCCCTCCCCCTTTCCTTCCTCCCTTCCCTCTTCCCTTTCCCCCCTTCCGTAATAAGGAAAGGGGGCAGATTGGGTGGGGCCCCAAGTAGGAGTCCACCTACTTGTGGCGCCCGAAGGCTGCTCCCCTCCCCCTCCCACCTATATCTACGTGGGGAGGGGGCGCCTAGAACACACGCCAACAATTGCTTGCCGTGTGCGGCGCCCCCCTCCACGGATTACACCGTCGGTCATATTCTCGTGGTGCTTAGGCGAAGCCCTGCGCGGATCACTTCACCATCACTATCACCACGCCATCGTGCTGACGGAACTCATCATCTCCCTCGACACTTTTCTGGATCAAGAGTTCGAGGGACGTCATCAAGTTGAATGTGTGCACAACTCGGAGGTGCCATACGTTCGGTGCTTGATCGGTCGGAACGAGAAGAAGTTCGACTACATCAATCGCGTTGTCAAATGCTTTCGCTTTCGGTCTATGAGGGTACGTAGACACACTCTCCCCCTCTCGTTGCTATGCATATCCTAGATAGATCTTGCGCGAGCGTAGGAATATTTTTGAAATTGCATGCTATGTTTCCCAACAGTGGCATCCGAGCCAGGTCTATGCATAGATGATATGCACGAGTAGAACACAAAGAGTTGTGGGCGGTGATAGTCATACTGCTTACCACCAACGTCTTATTTTGATTCGGAGGTATTGTTGGATGAAGCGGCCTGGACCAACCTTACATGACCACGTTCATGAGACCGGTTCCACCGACAGACATGCAACTAGTTTTGCATAAAGGTGGCTGGCGGGTGTCTGTTATTCCTACTTTAGTTGAATCGAATTTGACTATGGCCGGTCCTTGTTGAAGGTTAAAACAGCAAACTTGACGAAACACCGTTGTGGTTTTGATGCGTAGGTAAGAAGGGTTCTTGCTAGAAGCCCATAGCAGCCACGTAAAACTTGCAACAACAAAGTAGAGGACGTCTAACTTGTTTTTGCAGGGCATGTTGTGATGTGATATGGTCAAGACATGATGTGATATGGTTGTCACTTTATTGTATGAAATGCAAACGCCATGTAATTGCTTTACTTTATCACTATGCGTTAGCAATAGTTGTAGAAGCAATGGTTGGCGAGACGACCACGACGCAACGATGGAGATCAAAGGTGTCGAGCTAGTGATGATGGAGATCATGACGATGCGTTGGAGATGGAGATCAAAAGCACAAGATGATGATGGCCATATCATGTCACATATTTTGATTGCATGTGATGTTTATCTTTTATATGCATCTTATTTTTCTTGGTACGGCGGTAGCATTATAAGATGATCCCTTAACTACATTTCAAGGTATAAGTGTTCTCCCCGAGTATGCACCATTGCGAAAGTTCTTCATGATGAGACACCACTTGATGATCGGGTGTGATAGGCTCTACGTTCACATACAATGGGTGCAAGACAGTTTTGCACATGCGGAATACTCGGGTTAAACTTAACGAGCCTGGCATGTCTGCATATGGCCTCGGAACACTGGAGACCGAAAGGTCGAAGATGAATCATATAGTAGATATGATCAACATAGAGATGTTCACCATTGAAGACTACTCCATCTCACGTGATGATCGGACATGGTTTAGTTGATTTGGATCACGTGTCATTTATATGACTTGAGAGATGTCTATCTAAGTGGGAGCTCTTAAGTAATATGATTAATTGAACTTAATTTATCATTAACTTAGTCCTGATATTTTTTGCATATCTATGTTGTAGATCAATGGCCCGTGCTACCGTTCCCTTGAATTTTAATGTGTTCCTAGAGAAAGCTAAGTTGAAAGATGATAGTAGCAATAATGTGGACTGAGTCTGTGATCTGAGGATTATCCTCATTGATGCATAGAAGAATTATGTCCTTGATGCACCGCTAGGTGACAGACCTATTGCAGGAGCAGATGCAGACATTATGAACGTTTGGCAAGCTCAATATGATGACTACTTGATAGTTTAGTGCGCCATGCTTTACGGCTTAGAATCGGGGCTTCAAAGACGTTTTGAACGCCACGGAACATATGAGATGTTCCAAGAGCTGAAATTGGTATTTCAGACTCATGCCCATGTTGAGAGGTATGAGACCTCTAACAAATACTTTGCCTACAAGATGGAGGAGAATAGCTCAGCTAGTGAGCATGTGCTCCGAATGTCTGGGCACTACAATCGCTTGAATCAAGTGGGAGTTAATCTTCTAGATAAGATAGTGAATGACAGAGTTCTCTAATCACTATCACCAAGCTACCAGAACTTCGTGATGAACTATAATATGCAAGGGATAACGAAAAAGATTCCCGAGCTATTCGCGATGCTGAAATCGGCAAAGGTAGAAATCAAGAAAGTGCATCAAGTGTTGATGGTTAACAAGACCCCTAGTTTCAAGAAAAAGGGCAAAGGAAAAGAAAGGGAACTTCAAGAAGAATGACAAGCAAGTTACCACTCCCGTGAAAAAGCCCAAAGCTAGACCTAAGCTTGAACTGAGTGCTTCTACTGCAAAGGGAATGGTCACTGGAAGTGGAGCTACCCCAAATACTTGGCGGATAAGAAGGATGGCAAAGTGAACAAAGGTATATTTGATATACATGTTATTCATGTGTGCTTTACTAGTGTTCATAGAAACCCCTGGGTATTTGATACCGGTTCAGTTGCTAAGATTAGTAACTCAAAACAGGAGTTGCAAAATGAACACAGACTAGTTAAGGCCGAGGTGACGATGTGTGTTGGAAGTGATTACAAGATTGATAAGATCACCATCTCACACTCCCTCTACCTTCGGGATTGGTGTTGGGGAACGTAGTAATTTCAAAAATTTCCTAAGCACACGCAAGATCATGGTGATGCATAGCAACGAGAGGGCAGAGTGTTGTCCACGTACCCTCGTAGACCGAAAGCGGAAGCGTTAGCACAACGCAGTTTATGTAGTCGTACGTCTTCACGATCCGACCGATCAAGTACCAACGTACGGCACCTCCGAGTTCAGCACACGTTCAGCCCGATGATGTCCCTCGAACTCCGATCCAGCCGAGTGTTGAGGGAGAGTTTTGTCAGCACGACGGTGTGGTGACGATGATGATGTTCTACCGACGCAGGGCTTCGCCTAAGCACCGCTACAGTATTATCGAGGTGGACTATGGTGGAGGGGGGCACCGCACACGGCTAAAAGATCAAACGATCAATTGTTGTGTCTTTGGGGTGCCCCTGCCCCGTGATATAAAGGAGCAAGGGAGGAGGCGGCCGGCCAGGAGAGGCGCCAAGGGAGTCCTACTCCCACTAGGAGTAGGACTCCTCCTATTCCTAGTAGGAGTAGGAGAGGGGAAAGGAAAGGGAGAGGAGGAGAAGGAAAGAGGGGGCCGGCCCCCCTTGCCCTAAACCAATTCGGTTTGGGCCTTGGGGGGGGGGGCGCCCCACACTCCCCGTGCTGCCCTCTATTTCCACTAAGGCCCATGTAGGACCATTAAGCCCTCGGGGGGGGGGGGTTCCGGTAACCCCCGGTACTCCGGTAAAATCCTGATTTCACCCGGAACACTTCCGATATCCAAATATAGGCTTCCAATATATCAATCTTCATGTCTCGACCATTTCGAGACTCCTCGCCTTGTCCGTTATCACATCCGGGACTCTGAACAACCTTCGGTACATCAAAACTCATAATATAACCGTCATCGAAACTTTAAGCATGCGGACCCTACTGGTTCGAGAACTATGTAGACATGACCGAGACACGTCTCCGGTCAATAACCAATAGCGGAACCTAGATGCTCATATTGGCTCCCACATATTCTACGAAGATCTTTATCGGTCTGACCGCATAACAACATACGTTGTTCCCTTTGTCATCGGTATGTTACTTGCCCGAGATTCGATCGTCGGTATCTCAATACCTAGTTCAATCTCGTTACCGGCTAGTCTCTTTACTCGTTCCATAATACATCATCCCGCAACTAACCCATTAGTTGCAATGCTTGCAAGGCTTAAGTGATGTGCATTACCGAGTGGGCCTAGAGATACCTCTCCGACAATCAGAGTGACAAATCCTAATATCAAAATACGCCAACCCAACAAGTACTTTCGGAGACACCTGTAGAGCACCTTTATAATCGCCCAGTTACGTTGTGACGTTTGGTAGTACACAAAGTGTTCCTCCGGTAAACAGGAGTTGCATAATCTCATAATCATAGGAACATATATAAGTCATGAAGAAAGCAATAGCAACATACTAAACGATCGAGTGCTAAGCTAACGGAATGGGTCAAGTCAATCACATCATTCTCTTAATGATGTGATCCCGTTAATCAAATGACAACTCATGTCTATGGTTAGGAAACATAACCATCTTCGATTAACGAGCTAGTCAAGTAGAGGCATACTAGTGACACTCTGTTTGTCTATGTATTCACACATGTATCATTTATCATGATATAAGGAAATAAATAATAACTTTATTATTGCCTCTAGGGCATATTTCCTTCAGTCTCCCGCTTGCACTAGAGTCAATAATCTAGATGAAATCGCCATGTGATTTAACATCAATAGTTCACATCACCATGTGATTAACACCCATAGTTCACATCATCATGTGACCAACACCCAACAGGTTTACTAGAGTCAATAATGTAGTTCACATCGCTATGTGATTAACACCCAAAGAGTACTAAGGTGTGATCATGTTTTGCTTGTGAGAGAAATTTAGTCAATGGGTCTGCCATATTCAGATCCGTATGTATTTTGCAAATTTCTATGTCAACAATGCTCGCACGGAGCTACTCTAGCTAATTGCTCCCACTTTCAATATGTATCTAGATCGAGACTTAGAGTCATCCGGATCGGTGTGAAAGCTTGCATCGACGTAACTCTTCTGACGAACCTTTTGTCACCTCCATAATCGAGAAACATATCCTTATTCCGTTAAGGATAATTTTGACCGTTGTCCGATGATCTACTCCTAGATCACTATTGTACTCCCTTGCCAGACTCAGTGGTAGGGTATACAATAGATCTGGTACACAGCATGGCATACTTTATAGAACCTATGGATGAGGCATAGGGAATGACTTTCATTCTCTTTCTATCTTCTGTCGTGGTCGGGCTTTGAGTCTTACTCAATTTCACACCTTGTAACACAGGAAAGAACTCTTTCTTCGACTGTTCCATTTTGAACTATTTCAAAATCTTGTCAAGGTATGTACTCATTGAAAAAACTTATCAAGCGTCTTGATCTATCTCTATAGATCTTGATGCTCAATATGTAAGTAGCTTCACCGAGGTCTTTCTTTGAAAAAACTCCTTTCAAACACTCTTTATGCTTTGCAGAATAATTCTATATTATTTTCGATCAACAATATGTCATTCACATATACTTATTAGAAATGTTGTAGTGCTCCCACTCACTTTCTTGTAAATACAGGCTTCACCGCAAGTCTGTATAAAACTATATGCTTTGATCAATTTATCAAAGCGTATATTCCAACTCCGAGATGCTTGCACCAGTCCATAGATGGATCGCTGGAGCTTGCATATTTTGTTAGCACCTTTAGGATTGACAAAAACTTCTGGTTTCATCATATACAACTCTTTTTTAATAAATCCATTAAGGAATGCAGTTTTGTTTATCCATTTGCCAGATTTCATAAAATGCGGCAATTGCTAACATGATTCGGACAGACTTAAGCATAGATACAAGTGAGAAACTCTCATCGTAGTCAACACCTTGAACTTGTCGAAAAACTTTTGCAACAATTCTAGCTTTATAGATAGTAACACTACTATCAACGTCCGTCTTCCTCTTGAAGATCCTTTAATCTCAATGGCTCGCCGATCATTGGGCAAGTCAATCAAAGTCCATACTTTGTTCTCATACAT
Source organism: Aegilops bicornis (assembly GCA_021605145.1). Lineage (NCBI taxonomy): Eukaryota > Viridiplantae > Streptophyta > Magnoliopsida > Poales > Poaceae > Aegilops > Aegilops bicornis. The sequence goes on from CM038670.1 coordinate 631,955,931, forward strand.
GGATCCCATCTCAGATTTCATGGCCTCAAGCCATTTTGTGGAATCTGGGCTCATCATTGCTTCCTCATAGTTCGTAGGTTCGTCATGATCAAGTAACATGACCTCCAGAACAGGATTACCATACCACTCTGGTGCGGATCTCACTCTGGTTGACCTACGAGGTTCGGTAGTAACTTGATCTGAAGTTACATGATCATCATCATTAGCTTCCTCACTAATTGGTGTAGGAGTCACAGGAACAAATTTCTGTGATGAACTACTTTCCAATAAGGGAGCAGGTACAGTTACCTCATCAAGTTCTACTTTCCTCCCACTCACTTCTTTCGAGAGAAACTCCTTCTCTAGAAAGGATCCATTCTTAGCAACGAATAACTTGCCTTCGGATCCGTGATAGAAGGTGTACCCAACTGTCTCCTTTGGGTATCCTATGAAGACACATTTCTCCGATTTGGGTTTGAGCTTGTCAGGATGAAACCTTTTCTTATAAGCATCGCAACCCCAAACTTTAAGAAATGACAACTTTGGTTTCTTGCCAAACCACAGTTCATACGGTGTCGTCTCAACGGATTTAGATGGTGCCCTTTTTAACGTGAATGCAGCTGTCTCTAATGCATAACCCCAAAACTATAATGGTAAATCGGTAAGAAACATCATAGATTGCACTATATCCAATAAATTATAGTTATGACGTTCGGACACACCATTATGCTGTGGTGTTCCAGGTGGCACGAATTTGTGAAACTATTCCACATTATTTTAATTGAAGACCAAACTCGTAACTCAAATATTTGTCTCCGTGATCAGATCGTAGAAACTTTATTTTCTTGTCACGATGATTTTCCACTTCACTCTGAAATTCTTTGAACTTTTCAAATGTTTCAGAGTTATGTTTCATCAAGTAGATATACCCATATCTGCTTAAATCATCTGTGAAGGTCGAAAAATACTTGATACCCGTCGCGAGCCTCAACATTCATCGGACCACATACATCAGTATGTATGATTTCCAACAAATCTGTTGCTCGCTCCATTGTTCTGGAGAACGGAGTCTTAGTCATCTTGCCCATGAGGCATGGTTCGCAAGCATCAAGTGATTCATAATCAAGTGATTCTAAAAGTCCATTAGCATGGAGTTTCTTCATGCGCTTTATACCAATATGACCTAAATGGCAGTGCCACAAATAAGTTGCACTATCATTATTAACTTTGCATATTTTGGCTTCAATATTATGAATATGTGTATCACTACGATCGAGATCCAATGAACCATTTTCATTGGGTGTATAACCATAGAAGGTTTTATTCATGTAAATGTAACAACAATTATTCTCTAACTTAAATGAATAACCGTATTGCAATAAACATGATCAAATCATATTCATGCTTAACGCAAAAACCAAATAACATTTATTTAGGTTCAACACTAATCCCGAAAGTATAGGGAGTGTGCGATGATGATCATATCAATCTTGGAACTACTTCCAACACACATCGTCACTTCACCCGTAACTATTCTCTGTTCATTCTGCAACTCCTGATTCGAGTTACTAATCTTAGCAACTGAACCAGTATCAAATACCGAGGGGTTGCTATAAACACTAGTAAAGTACACATCAATAACATGTATATCAAATATAGCTTTGTTCACTTTGCCATCCTTCTTATCCACCAAATACTTGGGGCAGTTCCGCTTCCACTGACCAGTCCCTTTGCAGTAAAAGCACTCAGTTTCAGGCTTAGGTCCAGACTTGGGTTTTTTCACTTGAGCAGCAACTTGCTTGCCGTTCTTCTTGAAGTTCCCCTTTCTTCCCTTTGCCCTTTTCTTGAAACTAGTGGTCTTGTCAACCATCAACACTTGATGCTTTTCTTGATTTCTATCTTCACCGATTTTAGCAACACGAAGAGCTTGGGAATCGTTTCCGTTACCCCTCGCATATTATAGTTCATCACGAAGCTCTAGTAACTTTGTGATATTGACTAGAGAATTCTGTCAATCACTATCTTATCTGGAAGATTAACTCCCACTTCTTCAAGTTTTTGTAGTACCCAGACAATCTGAGCACATGCTCACTGGTTGAGCTATTCTCCTCCATCTTGTAGGCAAAGTACAGTCAGAGGTCTCATACCTCTCGACACGGGCATGAGTATGAAATAACAATTTCAACTCTTGGAACATCTTATATGCTCCGTGGCGTTCAAATCATTTTCGAAGTCCCGGTTCTCAGCCGTAAAGTATGGTGCACTAAACTATCAAGTAGTCATCATACCGAGCTTTTGTCAAAACGTTCATAACGTCTGCATCTGCTCCTGCAATTGGTCTGTCACCTAGCGGTGCATCAAGGACATAATTCTTCTGTGCAGCAATGAGAATAAACCTCAGATCATCGATCCAATCCGCATCATTACTACTAACATCTTTCAACTTAGTTTTCTCTAGGAACATATCAAAATATAAATGGGGAGCAACATCGCGAGCTATTGATCTACAACATAGATATGCTAATACTACTAGGACTAAGTTCATGATAAATTAAAGTTCAGTTAATCAAATTATTAAAGAACTCCCACTTAGATAGACATCCCTCTAATCCTCCAAGTGATCATGTGATCCATATCAACTAAACCATGTCTGATCATCACGTGAGATGGAGTAGTTTCAATGGTGAACATCACTATGTTGATCATATCTACTATATGATTCACGCTCGACCTTTCGGTCTCAGTGTTCCGAGGCCATATCTGCATATGCTAGGCTCGTCAAGTTTAACTTTGAGTATTCTGCGTGTGCAAAAATGGCTTGCACCCGTTGTAGATGGATGTAGAGCTTATCACACCCGATCATCACGTGGTGTCCGGCACGACGAACTTTGGCAACGGTGCATACTCAGGGAGAACACTTTTATCTTGAAATTTAGTGAGAGATCATCTTATAATGCTACCGTCAATCAAAGCAAGATAATATGCATAAAATATAAACATCACATGCAATCAATATAAGTGATATGATATGGCCATCATCATCTTGTTCTTGTGATCTCCATCTCCGAAGCACCGTCATGATCACCATCGTCACCGGCGCGACACCTTGATCTTCATCGTAGCATCGTTGTCGTCTCGCCAATCTTATGCTTCTACGACTATCGCTACCGCTTAGTGATAAAGTAAAGCATTACAGGGCGATTGCACTGCATACAATAAAGCGACGACCATATGGCTCCTGCCAGTTGCCGATAACTCGGTTACAAAACATGATCATCTCATATAATGAAATTTAGCATCATGTCTTGACCATATCACATCACAACATGCCCTTCAAAAACAAGTTAGATGTCCTCTACTTTGTTGTTGCAAGTTTTACGTGGCTGCTACGGGCTTAGCAAGAACCGTTCTTACCTACGCATCAAAACCACAACGATAGTTTGTCAATTTGGTGCTGTTTTAACCTTCGCAAGGACCGGGCGTAGCCACACTCGGTTCAACTAAAGTTGGAGAAACTGACACTCCCCAGCCACCTGTGTGCAAAGCACGTCGGTAGAACTAGTCTCGCGTAAGCGTACGCGTAATGTCGGTCCGGGCCGCTTCATCCAACAATACCGCCGAACCAAAGTATGACATCTTTGGCAAGCAATTATGACATATATCGCCCACAACTCACTTGTGTTCTACTCGTGCATATGACATCTACGCATAAAACCAGGCTCGGATGCCACTGTTGGGGAACGTACTAATTTCAAAAGTTTCCTACGCACACGCAAGATCATGGTGATGCATATCAACGAGAGGTCAGAGTGTTGTCCACGTACCCTCGTAGACCGAAAGCGGAAGCGTTAGCACAACGCGGTTGATGTAGTCGTACGTCTTCACGATCCGACCGATCAAGTACCGAACGTACGGCACCTCCGAGTTCAGCACACGTTGAACCGATGACGTCCCTCGAACTCCGATCCAGCCGAGTTGTTGGGGGGGCTGATCGTACCCGGGACACCTATGGGGCCGGCGGAGCAGGCCCCTTGTGGTTCGGAGGGGGGCGGAGATCGCACGAAGAGCGGATCGAGGCGATGCACACGAGCAGTTTACCCAGCTTCGGAGCTCTCCGGAGAGATAAAACTCCTACTGCTGCTTGTTTGATCTATTGTGTTCTTGCCAGGGAGCAATGCGAGCTAAAAAACCTAGCGTGAGTGTCTCTGGCCTCCGGTGGGTCGAATGAACCGAACCAGCCGAACCTTGCGAAAAATGCGAACCCTCCTCTACGTTGCACTCGGGCCTCCTGTTATATGCTCAAGGGTCTCCGGCGGTGGCAACATAGACGGGGGTACAAATGTAAAAACAGGAGTTGGTACACCTACTTGAACAGTGTACATTGCTAAATACTTAACTCTGACGGCAAGGGACAAAAGCAATAAATGCCTGTCATTGTCGCCCAAACAGTGTAACATAGACCGTCAGGTGCGCCTCCGCTCGCCACGATGGCGAGCACATCAGCCGCTTATCGCTGCTCTCCGCTGGCTGCACAGCTGCTCGACACGCCAGCATGGAACGGTCCCGTGGCGACACGTCATTTGGGTGAGCTGGAGCGGGGACGGAGAGAAGTTGCATGCCGCAGCAAGCGCCTTGCCGCGGCCGAATCCTTGTCGCGCTCGGAGACTTGTCGCGCTCCGAGCCTTCCCGGCAAGCTCCTCTTGTCGGGGCCTTGTCTTCTGCGTGCTTGGAGTGGCCTTCCCGACAAGCTCCCCTTGTCGGGGCCTTGTCTTCTCAATCTAATACTTTGTTCTTGAATGGTTCCAAAGGAGCCACGGAGGATATTGGCGGTGACGAGGCAAACCTTGCCGCTGGTGTCAGAATCGTCTGCTGCACGAGTACGGGATACTAGGGTACCCCTACTCTAGTACACCGACACGAGTGTTGAGGGAGAGTTTCGTCAGTACGACGGCGTGGTGACGATGATGATGTTCTACCAATGTAGGGCTTCGCCTAAGCATCGCTATATTATTATCGAGGTGGACTATGGTGGAGGGGGGGCACCGCACACGGCTAAAAGATTAAACGATCAATTGTTGTGTCTTTGGGGTGCCCCCTACCCCTGTATATAAAGGAGCAAGGGGAGGAGGCGGCCGGTCAGGGAGAGGCGCGCCAACGGGGAGTCCTACTCCCACTAGGAGTAGGACTCCTCCTATTCCTAGTAGGAGTAGGAGAGGGGGAAGGAAAGGGAGAGGAGGAGAAGGAAAGAGGGGGCCGGCCCCCTTGCCCTAAACCAATTCGGTTTGGGCCTTGGGGGGGGGGGCGCCCCACACTCCCCTTGCTGCCCTCTATTTCCATTAAGGCCCATGTAGGCTCATTAAGCCCCCGGGGGGTTCCTGTAACCCCCGGTACTACGGTAAAATCCCGATTTCACCCGGAACACTTCCGATATCCAAATATAGGCTTCCAATGTATCAATCTTCATGTCTCGACCATTTCGAGACTCCTCGTCTTGTCCGTGATCACATCCGGGACTCCGAACAACCGTCGGTACATCAAAACTCATAAACTCATAATATAACCGTCATCGAAACTTTAAGCGTGCGGACCCTACGGGTTCGAGAACTATGTAGACATGACCGAGACACGTCTCCAGCCAATAACCAATAGCGGAACCTGGATGCTCATATTGGCTCCCACATATTCTCTGAAGATCTTTATCGGTCGACCGCGCATAACAACATACGTTGTTCCCTTTGTCATCGGTACGTTACTTGCCCGAGATTCGATCGTCGGTATCCCAATGCCTAGTTCAATCTCGTTACCGGCAAGTCTCTTTACTCGTTCCATAATACATCATCCCGCAACTAACTCATTAGTTGCAATGCTTGCAAGGCTTAAGTGATGTGCATTACCGAGTGGGCCCAGAGATACCTCTCCGACAATCGAAGTGATAAATCCTAATCTCGAAATACGCCAACCCAACAAGTACCTTCGGAGACACCTGTAGAGCACCTTTATAATCACCCAGTTACGTTGTGACGTTTGGTAGCACATAAAGTGTTCCTCCGGTAAACGGGAGTTGCATAATCTCATAGTCATAGGAACATGTATAAGTCATGAAGAAAGCAATAGCAACATACTAAACGATCGAGTGCTAAGCTAACAGAATGGGTAAAGTCAATCACATCATTCTCTTAATGATGTGATCCCGTTAATCAAATGACAACTTATGTATATGGTTAGGAAACATAACCATCTTCGATTAATGAGCTAGTCAAGTAGAGGCATACTAGTGACACTCTGTTTGTCTATGTATTCACACATGTATCATGTTTCCTGTTAATACAATTCTAGCATGAATAATAAACATTTATCATGATATAAGGAAATAAATAATAACTTTATTATTGCCTCTAGGGCATATTTCCTTCAGTTGGACCTAAATAAATGTTATTTGGTGTTTGCGTTGAGCATGAATATGATTGGATCATGTTTATTGCGATACGGTTATTCATTTAAGTCAGAGAATAATTGTTGTTCTGTTTACATGAATAAAACCTTCTATGGTCATACACCCAATGTAAATGTTTTATTGAATCTCGATCGTAGTGATACACATATTCATAATATTGATGCCAAAAGATGCTAAGTTGATAATGATTGTGCAACATATTTGTGGCACTGCCGTTTTAGGTCATATTGGTGTAAAGCGCATGAAGAAACTCCATACAGATGGATTTTTGGAGTCACTTCATTATGAAACATTTGATACTTGTGAACCATGCCTCATGGGCAAGATGACTAAAACTCCGTTCTCAGGAACAATGGAGCGAGCCAATGACTTATTGGAAATAATACATACCGACGTATGCAGTCCGATGAGTGTTGAGGCACGCATCGTGTATCATTATTTTCTGACCTTCACAGATGATTTGAGCAGATATGGGTATATCTACTTAATGAAACACAAGTCTGAAACAATTGAAAAGTTCAAGGAATTTGAGAGTGAAGTGGAGAATCATCGTAACAAGAAAATAAAGTTTCTACGATCTGATCACGGAGGTGAATATTTGAGTAACGATTTGGGCCTTCATTTAATACAATGTGGAATAGTTTCACAAACTCATGCCACCTGGAACACCACAGCGTAATGGTGTGTTCGAACGTTGTAACCGTACTTTATTAGATATGGTGCGATCTATGATGTCTCTTACCAATTTACCACTATCATTTTGGGGTTATGCATTAGAGATAGCTGCATTCATGTTAAATAGGGCACCGTCTAAATCCGTTGAGACGACACCGTATGAACTGTGGTTTGGCAAGAAACCTAAGCTGTCGTTTCTTAAAGTTTGGGTTTGCGACACTTATGTCAAAAGGCTTCAGCCTGATAAGCTTGAACCCAAATCGGAGAAGTGTGTCTTCATAGGATACCCTAAGGAAAAAATTGGGTACACCTTCTACCATAGATCCGAAGGCCAGACCTTTGTTGCCAAGAATGGAAACTTTTTAGAGAAGGAGTTTCTGTCGAAAGAAGTGAGTGGGAGGAAAGTAGAACTTCATGAGGTAATTGTACCTTCTCTCGGATTGGAAAGTAGCTCACCACAGAAAACCGTTCCCGTGATGCCTACACCAACTAGAGAGGAAGCTAATGATGATGATCATGAAACTTCAGATCAAATTACTACCGAACCTCGTAAGTCAACCAGTGCATGTTCCGCACCAGAGTGGTACGGTAATCTGATACGTCTCCAACGTATCTATAATTTTTTATTGCTCCATGCTACTTTATCTATTGTTTTGGACTATAATGGGCTTTATTTTCCACTTTTATATTGTTTTTGGGACTAACCTATTAACTGGAGGCCCAGCCCAGAATTGTTGTTTTTTTTTGCCTTTTTCAGTATTTCGAAGAAACAGAATATCAAACGGATTCCAAACGGAATGAAATCTTCGGAAACGTGATTTTCTCATCAGATAAGACCCAGGAGACTTGGACCCTCCGTCAATAAAGCCACGAGGTGGTCACGAGGGTGGAGGGAACCCCCCTAGGGCGCGCCCCCTGCCTCGTGGCCCCCTTCGTCCAATCGACGCATTCTTTCACCCATATATACCTCGTACTCCTAAAACTTCCGAGCAGAAGATAGATCAAGAGTTCCGCCTGCAAGCCTTTGTAGCCACCAAAACCTCTCGGGAACCTGTTACGGCACCCTGCGGAGGGGGAACCCATCACTGTGGCCATCTTCATCATCCGGCGCTATCCATGACGAGGAGGGAGTAGTTCACCCTCGGGGCTGAGGGTATGTACCAGTAGCTATGTGTTTGATCTCTCTCTCTCTCTCTCTCTCTCTCTCTCTCTCTCTCGCTCGTGTTCTTGATTTGGCACGATCTTGATGTATCGCGAGCTTTGCTATTGTAGTTGGATCTTATGATGTTTCTCCCCCTCTACTTTCTTGTGATGAATTGAGTTTCCCCTTTCAAGTTATCTTATCGGATTGAGTCTTTTATGAGAACACTTGATGTATGTCTTGCCGTGTTTATCTGTGGTGACAATGGGATATCATGTGCCACTTGATGTATGTTTTGGTGACCAACTTGCGGGTTCCGCCCATGAACCTATGCATAGGGGTTGGCACACGTTCTTGACTCTCCGGTAGAAACTTTGGGGCGCTCTTTGAAGTACTTTGTGTTGGTTGGATGAATCTGAGATTGTGTGATGCATATCGTATAATCATGCCACAGATACTTGAGGTGACAATGGAGTATCTAGGTGACATCAGGGTTTTGATTGATTTGTGTCTTAAGGTGTTATTCTAGTACGAACTCTTTTATAGATTGATCCGAAAGAATAGCTTTGAGGTGGTTTCGTACCCTACCATAATCTCTACGTTTGTTCTCCGCTATTAGTGGCTTCGGAGTGACTCTTTGTTGCATGTTGAGGGCTTGTTATATGATCTATCTATGTTATTATTGTTGAGAGAACTTGCACTAGTGAAGGTATGAACCCTAGGCCTTGTTTCCTATCATTGCAATACCGTTTATGTTCACTTTTACCACTTGTTACCTTGCTGTTTTTATTATTTCAGATTACAAAAACCTTTATCTACCATCCATATTGCACTTGTATTACCATCTCTTCGCTGAATTAATGCACCTATACAATTTACCATTGTATTGGGTGTGTTGGGGACACAAGAGACTCTTTGTTATTTGGTTGCAGGGTTGTTTGAGAGAGACCATCTTCATCCTACACCTCCCACGGATTGATAAACCTTAGGTCATCCACTTGAGGGAAATTTGCTACTGTCCTACAAACTTGTGCACTTGCAGGCCCAACAACCTCTACAAGAAGAAGGTTGTGTAGTAGACATCAAGCTCTTTTCTGGCGCCGTTGCAGGGGAGGTGAGTGCTTGAAGGTATATCTTTAGATCTTGCAATAGAATCTTTTTGTTTCTTGCTTTAGCACTAGTTTAGTCTATAAAAGAAAATTACAAAAAAAATGGAATTGAGTTTGTCTCATACGCTTCACCTTTTTTATATCTTTCGTGAGAATGATGGAAAGGAAAATTGTGCCAAAGTGCTAGAAGAAGAATTACATAGAATGCTTGGCATGAAATATGTGAATGGTGAGCATGATTGCAATGTTGTTAGTATGAATTCCTTGAATATCCATGATGCTAATGATATGAAAGAGCCCAAGCTTGGGGAAGCTACGTTTGATGAGGATGAAATATTTGAGAATATATTTGCTGGAATTAATGTTTGTCCCAAGCTTGGGGATGCTATGTTTAATGAAGATGATATTTTTAGCACCCCAAGTTTTGATATGAAAAGTTGTTATGATGATAGCATGCCTCCTACCTATGATGATTATATTGATTAAAGTGGGTTCGGAAGAGTGTCAACTTTATTTAGTGATTCCACTATCTTGGAGAGGTTTCAATCGATTATGATGAGAACAAAGTTGCTACTTATGATGATTATTGTGATGAAACTTATGCTATAAAAAGTAGTGATGATTATATTTACAAATCTTGTCATGATTACCCTTTTTCTAAACATTACTCTTTTAAAGTGGAAACAATTTTTAGTGTTCAAGTCTCTTATTATACTCCCACTATTCCGAATGAGAAGAATTTTTCTTATGTGGAGAGTAGTAAATTTTCTATGCTTGTAGATCATGAAAAGAATGCTTTAGGTGCTGGTTATATTGTTGAATTCATTCATGATTCTACTGAAAATTATTATGATGGAGGAACATATGCTTGTAGGAATTGCAATAATATCAAGTTTCCTCTCTATGTGCTTAAATTCTTGAAGCTATGCTTGTGTTACCTTCCTGTGCAAGTTGATTATTGTTCCCATAAGTTGTTTGCTCACAAAATCCCTATGCATAGGAAGTGGGTTAGACTTAAATGTGCTAGTCATATTCTTCATGATGCTCTCTTTATGTTTCAATTCTTATCTTTATGTGAGCATCATTGAAATCATCATGCCTAGCTAGGGGCGTTAAACGATAGCGCTTGTTGGGAGGCAACCCAATTTTATTTTAGTTTCTTGCTTTTTGGTTCTGTTTAGGAATAAATAACCCATCTAGATTCTGTTTTAGATGTGGTTTTGTGTTTTAATTAGTGTTTGTGCCATGTAGAACCTTTGGGAAGACTTGGTAAAGTCTTTATGATCATGCTGTAAAAACAGAAACTTTAGCGCTCACGAGATTAGCTAGAACTTTTTACTGGAGAGTGATATTTAGTTGATTCTTTTTGAAGATGATTACTAGACAAATTCTTCAGGTCCAACAATTTATTTTAGAATTTTTGGAGTTCCAGAAGTTTGCGTTAGTTATAGATTACTACAGACTGTTCTGTTTTTGACAGATTCTGTTTTCATTGTGTTGTTTGCTTATTTTGATGAATCTATGGCTAGTAAAATAGTTTATAAACCATAGAGAAGTTGGAATACAGTATATTTAACACCAATATAAATAAATAATGAGTTCATTACAGTACCATGAAGTGGTGTTTTGTTTTCTTTCGCTAACGGAGCTCACGAGTTTTCATTAAGTTTTGTGTTGTGAAGTTTTCAAGTTTTGGGTAAAGATTCGATGGACTATGGAATAAGGAGTGGAAAGAGCCTAAGCTTGGGGATTCCCAAGGCACCCCAAGGTAATATTCAAGGATAACAAAGCGTCTAAGCTTGGGGATGCCCCGGAAGGCATCCCCTCTTTCATCTTCGTTCATCGGTAACTTTACTTGGAGCTATATTTTTATTCACCACATGATATGTGTTTTGCTTGGAGCGTCATTTTATTTTGTTAGTGTTTGATTGATGTTATTTATATTATTGTTTTGCATCTTTAGTATCAATAAAAATTCAAGGATAGCCTTTGCCATGCTTATTTTGCTAATATGCATGTTGCTGTTTGAAAACAGAAAGTTTACCGCTGTTGCAAAAATTCCCTAGAAAAGTCAGAGAGTGGTATAATGTTGAATCTTTTTGCATAATGAGCACTGATAAATTTAATACAGTGGGAATTTTAGTTCATAATGTTTTGAGTTAGGTAAGTATTGATACTCTTGCGTTCTTTACAGACTATACTGTTTTGAGAGATTGCTGTTATGGTTGCATTGTTTGCATATGTTTGCTTGTTTAATGATTCTATTTAAGGATAGGAGTATTAAATATGCAGAGGCATTTAGTATGCAATGTTGAATAATAATTTTAGTGATTTGTTACAGTAGGAAATGATAAGGTTTTGCATTGATTTATACTAACCTATCTCACGAGTTCTTGTTGAGTTTGTTGTGAATGAAGCTTTTGATAAAAAGAGAAACCTTGATATGAGAGGAATTAAGGAGACACAAAAGCTCAAGCTTGGGGATGCCCAAGGCACCCCAAGATATTATTTCAATAAGTATCAAGCATCTAAGCTCGGGGATGCCCCGGTAGGCATCCCACCTTTCTTCTTCAACAACTATCGGTTAGTATCGGTTGAGCCTAAGTTTTTTCTTGTTCACATGAGTTGTGCTATCCTTGCAATGTAGTTTTCTTTTGTTTTGCTTGCTGTTTGGATACAATACCAAGATCCAAAATTATTAAATGGGAGAGTCTTCACATAGTTGCATAATTATCCGACTACTCATTGATCTTCACTTATATCTTTCGGAGTAGTTTGTCGTTTGCTCTAGTGCTTCACTTATATCTTTTAGAGCATAATGGTGGTTTTATTTTGTAGAAATTAATGAAATCTCATACTTCACTTATATTATTTTGATAGTCTTAAATAGCATGGTAATTTGCTTAAATAATCATAATATGCTAAGCATACAAGATTTGTAAGAATTCTTATGAGTGTGTTGAATACTAAGAGAAGTTTGATACTTGATAATTGTTTTGAGATATGGAGGGAGTGATATTAAAGTCATGCTAGTTGGGTGATTATGAATTCAAAGAATGCTTGTGTTGAAGTTTGCAAGTCCCGTAGCATGCACGTATGGTTAAAGTTGTGTAACAAATTTGAAACATGAAGTGTACCTGGCTTGTGCATCCTTATGAGTGGCGGTTGGGGACGAGCGATGGTCTTTTCCTACCAATCTATCCCCCTAGGAGCATGCGCGTAGTGCTTGATTTTTTATGACTTCTAAATTTTTGCAATAAGTATATGAGTTCTTTTGATTAATGTTGAGTCCATGGACTATACGCACTTTTACCTTTCCGCCTTTGCTAGCCTCTTCGGTACCGTGCATTGCCCTTTCTCACCTTGGGAGTTGGTGCAAACTTCACTGGTGCATCCAAACCCCGTGATACGATACGCTCTATCACACATAAACCACCCTATATCTTCCTCAAAACAGCCACCATACCTACCTATCATGGCATTTCCATAGCCATTCCGAGATATATTGCCATGCAACTTTCCACCGTTCCATTCATCATCATCATGACATACTTTACTTTTGTCATATTGCCATTGCATGATCATGTAGTTGACATCACATTTGTGGCAAAGGCACCATGCATTATTTTTCATACATGTCACTCTTGATTCATTGCACCATCCCGGTACACCGCCAGAGGCATTCATATAGAGTCATACCTTGTTCTAGTTTCGAGTTGTAATCCTTATGTTGTAATCAATAGAAGTGTGATGATCATCATTATTAGAGCATTGCCCAAATAAAAAAAAGGGAGAAAGGCCAAAAAGAAAAAAGAAAGGCCCAATTTTTTTTTAAAAAGGGGCAATGCTACTATCTCTTTTTCCACACTTGTGCTTCAAAGTAGCACCTTGTTCTTCATGTAGTGAGTCTCATATAAAGTGCTTCAAAGTAGCACCATGCTTTTCATATAGTGAGTCTCATAAGTTGTCTTTTTATACTAGTGGGAATTTTTCATTATAGAACTTGGCTTGTATATTCCTACGATGGGCTTCCTCAAAATGCCCTAGGTCTTCATGAGCAAGCAAGTTGGATGCACACCCACTAGTTTTCTTTTGTTGAGCATTCATAGCTCTAGTGCATCCGTTGCATGGCAATCCCTACTCCTCATGTTGACATCAATTGATGGGCATCTCCATAGCCCGTTGATTATCCTCGTCAATGTGAGACTTTCTCCTTTTTTGTCTTCTCCACACAATACCCATCATCATATTCTATTCCACTCATAGTGCTATATCCATGGCTCACGCTCATGTATTGCGTGAAGGTTGAAAAAGTTTGAGATTATTTAAGTATGAAACAATTGCTTGGCTTGTAATCGGGGGTATAGAAGTTGGGAACATCTTCGTGTGACGAAAATGAAGCATAGCCTAACTATATGATTTTGTAGGGATGAACTTTCTTTTGCCATGCTATTTTGACAAGACATGATTACTTTGATTAGTATGCTTGAAGTATTATTATTTTTATGTCAATATGAACTTTTGTCTTGAATCTTTCGGATCTGAATATTCATACCATGATTAAGAAGATTTACATTGAAATTATGCCAAAGTATCACTCCGCATCAAAAATTCTCTTTTTATCATTTACCTACTCGAGGACGAGCAGGAATTAAGCTTAGATGTCTGATACGTCTCCAACGTATCTATAACTTTTGATTGCTCCATGCTACTTTATCTATTGTTTTGGACTATAATGGGCTTTATTTTCCACTTTTATATTGTTTTTGGGACTAACCTATTAACCAGAGGCCCAACCCAGAATTGTTGTTTTTTTGCCTTTTTCAATATTTCGAAGAAACAGAATATCAAACGGAGTCCAAACGGAATGAAATTTTCGGAAACGTGATTTTCTCATCAGATAAGACCCAGGAGACTTGGACCCTCCGTCAAGAAAGCCACGAGGCGGTCACGAGGTTGGAGGGCACCCACCCCCTAGGGCGCGCCCCCTGCCTCGTGGCCCCCCCTTCGGTCCACCGACGTACTCCTTTCACCCATATATACCTACGTACCCTAAAACTTTCAGAACAGAAGATAGATCGGGAGTTCCGCGCCCGCAAGCCTCTGTAGCCACCAAAACCTCTCGAACCTGCTCCGACACTCCCTGCCGGAGGGGGAACCCATCACCGGTGGCCATCTTCATCATCCCGGCGCTATCCATGACGAGGAGGGAGTAGTTCACCCTCGGGGCTGAGGGTATGTACCAGTAGCTATGTGTTTGATCTCTCTCTCGTGTTCTTGATTTGGGACGATCTTGATGTATCGCGAGCTTTGCTATTGTAGTTGGATCTTATGATGTTTCTCCCCCTCTACTCTCTTGTGATGAATTGAGTTTCCCCTTTGAAATTATCTTATCGGATTGAGTCTTTTATGAGAACACTTGATGTATGTCTTGTCGTGTTTATCTGTGGTGACAATGGGATATCATGTGCCACTTGATGTATGTTTTGGTGACCAACTTGCGGGTTCCGCCCATGAACCTATGCATAGGGGTTGGCACACGTTCTTGAATCTCCGGTAGAAACTTTGGGGCGCTCTTTGAAGTACTTTGTGTTGGTTGGATGAATTTAAGATTGTGTGATGCATATCATATAATCATGCCCATGGATACTTGAGGTGAAAATGGAGTATCTAGGTGACATTAGGGTTTTGATTGATTTGTGTCTTAAGGTCTTATTCTAGTACGAACTCTTTTATAGATTGATCCGAAAGAATAGCTTTGAGGTGGTCTCGTACCCTACCATAATCTCTACGTTTGTTCTCCGCTATTAGTGGCTTTGGAGTGACTCTTTGTTGCATGTTGAGGGCTTGTTATATGATCTATCTATGTTATTATTGTTGAGAGAACTTGCACTAGTGAAAGTATGAACCCTAGGTGAGGGAGTCCTGGATTAGGGGGTGTCCGGATAGCCGAACTATCACCGTTGGCCGGACTCCTGGACTATGAAGATACAAGATTGAAGACTTCGTCCCATGTCCGGATGGGACTTTCCTTGGCGTGGAAGGCAAGCTTGGCGATACGGATATCTAGATCTCCTACCATTGTAACCGACTCTGTGTAACCCTAACCCTATCCGGTGTCTATATAAACCGGAGGGTTTTAGTCCGTAGGACGAACAACAATCATACCATAGGCTAGCTTCTAGGGTTTAGCCTCTCTGATCTCGTGGTAGATCCACGCTTGTACTACCCATATCATCAATATTAATCAAGCAGGAGTAGGGTATTACCTCCATCGAGAGGGCTTGAACCTGGGTAAAAACATCATGTCCCTTGTCTCCTGTTACCATCCGCCTAGACGCACAGTTCGGGACCCCCTACCCGAGATCCGCCGGTTTTGACACCGACATTGGTGCTTTCATTGAGAGTTCCTCCGTCGTCAGCTGTCGAAGGATGCTTCATCCCGCCTTTAAAGACGGCACCTTTGCTAAAGGAGCTTTGGCCACCGCCAAACTCTCCGGCTAGGCGGTTTTCTTATAACCGCTGTTGTTCGCAGCCGCCGACGATGACTTCTCGGGTCATCGAAAGCAATCTTCACATTAACTCGGAACTCGGCCGAGCAGTTAGATCCGATGTAGCTCTCTTACTTGAACGAGCTCTTGGATCGCATCGCCGCCCTGGGAGTCGCTACAGACTACGATCAGATTGGGCCTAAAACCAATCTGAGAGAGATCAACTCTCCCCAGGCTACCCACCACGTTGCTGTGGTAGAGGAACAATACGGTGACTCTTCTCCTACCTTAAGGACTAGCTATGTCCGGATTCCTGACCCCTCCATGCCGGATTCCCGCGGAGGGGAGGACACTACTCAAGCCCTGAACTTAAAGTCAGGCAGCAGGCTAGATTCATTGGACAACCTCCAAGAACCCAAGCTTCCAAGTTTGGAAACTTCTTGGCCCCTGAATCTCAGATCGGACGGGGTTCGGAATTTAATTCCACCCGCCCACCCAAACATAAGCGATCTTTCCCAAATCCGGCAAGAGCCCGTGAAACAAAGACATCATTACTGGGCCAGATTCCTCCTGGTTATGGACAGGATAAAGGACTGCCATGAGGAGGACGCAATCTCATTCTTCTGCAATAATTGCACGGACAAGGGAATCCTAAACGCCATAAGTCATCGTGAAATTACACGCTTCGCTGACTTGGCGTCCATAGTACGAAAGTACTGCGCGATGGAGAGCGCCTGGAAAACCAAAATCAAATTTTGGGATAATCCGACCCCAAATACGACCCTAGTCCGAAATAAAAGGGTGCATCATCACCAGGCACCTGGGTTACATACCAAAAAGCAAAACCCCCCCAAAGGGCATGGAACCGTACTGGAGGGATGGCTCAATGTCCCCTGGAAAATTCATAGCACAGAGGGAGCCACTCCAACTCATAGCCTTAGAGCATGTTGGATACTACGGCAGGTGGCCAAAAGTGGCGAAGAGCTCTTAGCTCCAGAGCACCAGCCCAGCACTACCAGTACGGTATTAACAGTCTTTGAGACTTTCGCATCAAAAAATATGCGGAAACGAACACTCCACAGCCTTGCCGAAGTCTACCAGATAGCAACAATAAATCCATGGAGTGACACGGCTATTACCTTTAACGCCAGTGACGAACCTAAATTCCGAACAGCCCGAGCACCAGCCGCATTGGTCCTCAGTCCAATAGTGGACGGCTTTCACCTTACCAAGGTACTCATGGACGGCGGCAGCGGATTAAACCTCATCTACGAGGAAACCCTTCGAAAAATGGAAATAGACTGGAGCCGCATTGAGCGAAGCAGCACAACCTTTAGAGGAATAATCCCCAGCCGGGAAGCATGCTGTACAAGAAAGATCACACTAGATGTGGTGTTCGGCACGCCGGACAATTATAGGTCCGAGGAGGTCACATTCCAAGTGGCCCCGTTCAGCAGCGGATACCACGCTCTATTAGGGCGAGAGGCATTCACAATTTTTCAAGCTATACCCCATTACGGGTACATGAAGCTCAAAATGCCCGGACCCAACGGAATTATCACTCTCGCTAGTGACTCGGACATAGCGCTCCGCGCCGAAAATAAAACAGCCGCACTTGCCCTTGAGGCACTATCCGAAGCCCTAGCGGCAGAGGAACTCACCACGCTGCGCTCCACGGTGAACGGGGACGATGTGATAATCGATAAGAGATCCAAGTCCACCTCTTTTAAACCGGCAGACGAAATAGTCAAATTCCAAGTCCATCCAATGGACCCTACAAAAATGACATCCATCGGGGCACAATTAAACCCTGATGTGGACGCCGCACAACGAGAATTCCTACGCGAAAATTGGGACATTTTTGCCTGGCGCCCTTCAGACATGCCAGGAATCCCACGCCGGCTGGCAGAGCACAGCCTAAATATCCTAAAAGGATTCAAGCCAGTTAAACAAGCTCTTCGGCGTTTCTCCGAACCCAAGAGACAGGCCATGGGAGAGGAGCTAGCTAAACTATTGGAGGCCTCATTCATCAGAGATATTAAACATCCGGACTGGCTAGCAAACCTGGTAATGGTACCAAAGAAGGACAAATCCTGGCGCCTATGTGTCGATTTTAAGGACCTTAACAAGGCCTGACCAAAGGATCCCTTCCCTCTCCCCGCATCGATCAAATTATCGACGCTACCGCAGGACACGATTCATTGTGTTTCCTCGACGCATACTCCGGCTACCACCAAATTAAGATGGCAGAGCCAGACCAAGCCGCAACGGCATTCATCACTCCATACGGCCCATTCTGCTTCAACAAAATGCCCTTTGGGCTCAAAAACGCTGGCGCAACATATCAGCGCATGATTCAAACATGTCTGGCAAACCAGATCGGCAAAACAGTGGAGGCATACGTAGACGATGCGGTCGTCAAATCCAAGCATGTCGAAACCCTAGTCAACGACTTGAGGCTCACATTCGATAATCTCCGAACATATGAAATCAAGCTCAACCCGGAAAAATGAGTTTTCGGCGTACCAACCGGAAAGCTCTTGGGCTTCATTGTATCCGGTAGAGGAATTGAAGCAAACCCAGCCAAGATCCGAGCTCTGCCACAATTGTAAATCCCCAAAGATCTCAAACAAATACAAAAATTGACTGGATGCGTGGCGGCTCTAAGCCGCTTTATCTCCCGCTTAGGAGAAAAGGCATTACCCATTTATCGCCTCCTCCGGCGCACCGAACACTTCGAGTGGACGGATGCTGCCACGGCCGGAATCGAAGAAATCAAAGCCATATTGGCAACAAATCCGGTCCTGGCCGCGCCCAACATGGGCGAACCAATGCTATTATACATCGCAGCAACCCATCAAGTTGTAAGCGGTGCTCGTTGTTGAACGAGAAACGGATGCATACAGGTTCCCTCTCCAAAACCAGTTTACTACGTGTCCACCGCCCTAACTCCATGCAAGTCACGATACCCGCATTATCAAAAGATAGCATACGCGGTGTTCATGGCATCCCGGAAGCTGCGACACTACTTCCAAGAGTGTTCGATAACAGAGCCTCAAGTACCTCTTAATGACATTATAAACAATCATGACGCAACGGGCCGGATTGCTAAATGGGCCATTGAGCTCCTCCCGTTCGACATAACCTACAAGCCAATGCGAGCTATTAAGTCGCAAGTTTTGGCTGACTTCATCGCCGAATGGACTGAAGCCGAACTCCCTAAAGAGTACGGCGCATATTCCAACTGGATCATGCACTTCGACGGCTCCAAAATGTTGGCCGGCCTGGGGGCTGGCGTCGTTCTGACGTCCCCAACCGGAGATACAGTCCAATACGTACTTCAAATAATGTACACGGACTCCAACAATGCAGCCGAATACGAGGCCCTTCTACATGGTCTCCGGATGGCAGTCTCCATGGGCATTCAACGCCTAGAGGTGCGCGGGGATTCGAACCTCGCGATATCCCAAATAAATGGGGACTTTGATGCCAAGGATCCGAAAATGGCAGCATATCGCAATGCCGTCTTAAAAATGCCCGGGATAACAACCAAGCAGCAGACGTGTTGGCACGCATTAGCGCAAAGCGCGATGCCGTCCCCCCCCCCCCCAACATCTTCCTAGAGAGGCTCTTCAAGCCATCCGTATTATGGGAGGGAGAGTCCGGAAATAACAACCCGGACCCAACCACACTGCCCCACACCGAACATTCCGACATAGTTGGTGGTACCGCCAACGAAATAACACCGTCAGCCCACGCAATAATGGCAGTCATTGCCCCGTGGACAGAACCATTCCTAGCCTACCTAACTAGGCAGGAACTTCCCGAGGACCAAAACGAGGCCCGCTGCATAGTGCGGCGGTCTAAAGCCTATAAGGTCCATGAGGGAGAGCTTTATAAGAAAAAAACAACCGGAGTCCTTCAAAGGTGTATCTCCGAAGAGGAAGGGCAGAATCTCCTGGCTGAAATTCATGCCGGACTCGGTGGGCACCATGCCGCAGCCCGGGCCCTTGTAGGCGGCCTTCCGTATAGGACTTTATTGGCCGTCGGCCCGGGCAGATGCTCAGGACTTAGTCCAACGATGCGTTGGTTGCCAGCTCTTTGCTAATCAAAGCCACATGCCACCCACCAACCTCAAAACTATACCCATCACCTGGCCCTTTGCAGTCTCGGGGCTTGACATGGTTGGACCCCTTAAAGGAGGAACCCACAAGCAAAAATACCTATTGGTCATGGTGGATAAATTCATCAAATGGATAGAGGCCAAGCCTGTAAAGACGGCCGAATCCGGACCGGTGATAGACTTCATATCAGGGGTAGTACACCGTTACGGCGTCCCCCATAGCATCATCACTGATAGCGGCACGAACTTCACGGCCGACGAGGTCAAACTCTGGTGCAAAAACATGGGCATCAAGCTCGACTACGCTTCAGTCTATCACCCCCAAACTAACGGTCAAGTCGAGCGAGCAAACGATCTAATCATGAGCGGCATTAAACCCAGGCTAGTGCGGTCCCTCAAGGAATCTAACACGCACTAGGTAGAGTAGCTCGACTTGTACTCTCGGGGCTGCGGACCACGCCGAATCGCACTACCGGATTCACACCATTTTTTATGGTATACGACGTAGAGGCAGTTTTGCCCTGCGACATAATTCATGACTCACCTCGCGTGCGCATATACGAAGAAAGAGAAGCCGAGCTCAATCGACAGGACAACTTGGGCGCCTTGGAGGAGGAGCGTGACGTGGCAAAAGATCGTTCCACATTCTATCAACAGCAGGCTCGAAGATATCAAAGCAGGGAAGTACGGGCCAAAGCTTACAATGTTGGCGAACTAGTTCTACGCCTGCCGGACAAGAAAAAGGACAAACTCAAGCCCAAATGGGAGGGTCCCTTCATCATCGACCAAGTCCTGACCGGTGGAGCGTACCGTCTGCGAAACGCATCGAATAATCGACTCGAGCCGAACCCATGGAACGCAACCCGTCTCCGAAGATTCTACGCCTAGCGCCGGATTCTGAGTTCGTCTCCTTCCTCCGTCTACATTTTATACTTTAAGCTGTCTTTTATTTCACTCCTTCTCCCTCCTTTTTCCAAAGCCGCTAAAGGCTCGTTTGCGCATTGTTCGCACACACTTGACGCGCTATCTGCGCTCATTATACCTGGGGCCTTCTTTAACAGAAGCTTATTTATACGGGCTTTATGCCCAACACATGTGTCACACTTCCGCATGTACCTTTTATTCACCATTATATGCATCGATATGACTTAAGTTTTGGCCAAGCTGGGTTGCCTGGCTCCTGTGCTTACCCCTACGTTCCTGATTGTTCGGCTAGGTTTTAAAGGGAGCACCTCTGCGATTGTTACCGCCGGGTCAGCCAGACGTGTACCTCGGGTAGGTGAAGCCGAAGCTAGCGTTCTTAAGGGAATATTCGGTCGGTGAACTAAAAGACGATTTTTTATTTTTCATTTATCTGCCCCCAGATGCTTTTCTGCTCTTTTCGCAGTCTGGACATGCACTTTAGGGCATGCCTCCTAGGGAAAGGAACCCCTAACGGAACTATTCTCCCTGGAAGATGTTTCTTACTAACGATGTAATATAACATAACTAGTTGGGCACTTCTCTGATAAAGCACTCATGACCCCTATGCCTGATCTCCACGCATGCCCCGGTTTTTACATAACCGCGAGGGTATTCGGACACACTCCGGACTATTGGGTCCCAAGGTTGAAGCGAAAAGGTCTGCTACGACAAATGATCTACAATCCGGCTAGAAGGCATTTTACATGTCATTTTAAATTACATAGTCAAATTGACTGATTGTATTCCTCTTCAATGCCGTCTAATAGGCTGTCTAGTTTACAGTCCTGCTGGGAATACTTTGCAGCCAACTCTACTTGGCCATTCACTAAGCTCACATGGATCTCCTTCCCGTCGGGCCCCACAGTCCGACCTCGCCATGTGGTTTGGGTCCATAACCGTGTGCTGCGTCTTCACCATGGCCCAGGCCTCCCTGGCGCCTTGACTACAGGCCGATATCTTCCATAGTCGGAAGCGCCGCCGTGCTCCCTGAAGCTTCTCTGCAAGCTCTCCAAGGCCTTCGGGAAGGGAGATAGATGGCCACAAGGCCTGGGCGACGCCTTTCATCACCTGCCGAACTCGTTCATGCAGTTGCAATAGCTCGGGAAGAAGGTCACCCGTAGAACCGGGCATTTCCTCTTCAGGACGACCCGTGAGCATACCTCTGCATATAACTCATAATTGACTTCCTCGCCGAACTCTTTTTCAAAGTTCTCTCAAGCACTTACTATAAATGCGCGACGAAGTCGCCGATTCTCCTTCACGGAGTCGCATACCGGGCACGAACATCCTTTAGTTCCTCACCCAGCTGGGTGTTGGCATCTTGGAGATTATTTTTCTTGCCTCACCCTTGTAAGCACATTCTCGCCGCCTTCAACCGCGCAAGAGCTGTTGCTTATCCGGATCTAGTCCGGCGCCATCTGCAATATTATTGTCAGATTTACACACAGGCCACACTTCACAAACTATTTATCTTGTGAAGCATATATTACCAGAGGAGGTCTCTGTGGCTCCTCCTCCTCAGAGCGGCTAGTGCGGCCTCAAGTTGGGCCTTGCATTCTTCAAGCTCACAGGACAGTCGGGTATTCTTTTTTAAGATCCTGCATAACAAATGATCCTTAAATCAGTTATTCTAACTATTTTAAGTCTCGGGGCTACTTGGCATATATAATCACAAATTTCCTTACCGTATGTCCTTTACATACCGCCTCCGTGGCTCGCTAGACCATCTTGAGCGGCACGGAGGTGCGCATCTCCCGAATTGAAGACATTCAATGCCTCTTGGGAGAAACATGCGTCACGAAGAACTGTCCGGCGGCGCCTGTGATTCATGGCGCTCTCCACCTCGGAGTTGGTGGCGGACAATCTGTCGGCATCCTCTGTTGGAGGAGCATCCGACGCACGCCTCGTGCTCGCCTCCGCTTCTGGACCCGGCTTTGGAGCCTGGCTGGCGGAGGCTCGATTGGCAACCTCTCCGAACACAGTCCGGCGAGCGCTCTTTTTCCTGAAAAGAGTACCAGCGTTAGTACACCTTCTAGGAATCAATCCTGGGAATATGATGACGCGCCATACCGTTGCGGCGGCGTTTCGATCCGGACCGCACTTCTTTTTAGCCTGTGGGGCCGTGCTGCCCCTTGTTGGCTAACCGCCGCGGGCTCGGCCTCCTGCCTCGACGGCACCCCCTGCGAGAGACCATTGGTATACGGTGATAAAAAATGAGCACGGATGGGTCATTATCAGAGTATTGGGACCTCGGTCTTAGTTACCTGCGAGGCTGGAAGTATTCCGGGGTAATCGGCCGTAATGGCAACCAAGGCATTATCGATGCTCAGTTGGTGAAATACCCCATCAATCAGCTCCACCAATATATCCGGATCCTCTTGGGAGGCCGGATCGAGGGGCCTTTCCGGATACTCGGGTTGTGGAGGCGGGCTGTTTATGTCTTCTACAGCCTGGCGCAGTTCCTGCGTCAAAATCACAAAATGAGATACCTAACCATGGGAATACGGATCGGATGTGCAAAAAAGAAATGTCCGCTTACCCAGCTTCGAGGGTTGTTCATAGAAAATCTGTTCAATGGACTGACGCGGAGAAAATCTTCCTCTTCTCCCTTGTATAGCGCGGACAAGGTCTCCACCAGATCGGCGACCGATCCCGGCCCCTTACGGCCATGACGGGTGGCATCGTCCTCCCCGTTGGAATCCCACATGGGGTGGCCCCTATACTGGAGCGATTGCACTCCCGCATAATGCATGTGGCCATGACACCAATCATGGTCAGTCCGGAATGAGCTAACAATCTTATTCGGCTCATCAGGTAAAGGACGTCCCTGTCGTCTTCCCTCCGGAGCTCATGGCGCCAACTCAGGCGTTTCTTCAAAGGAGCATTGCTGAACTCCAGGAGACCGATCTGAATAGGATCCGGCAGCGGGACATCTTCTATATAAAACCATTCCGAAGGCCAGTCTTCGGACGCCTTCTTCGGGGTTCCGGATAGATATCTGGTCCCGGCGATGCGCCACAGCTCGGCTCCGCCCACTTGATATATTGACCCCTCATGAGAACGGGGCACAAGGCAGAATAATCTCTTCCACAGCACAAAATGAGCCTCGACGCCCAAGAACAGTTCGCAAAGGGCCACGAAGCCCGCGATGTGCAAAATGGAGGCAGGCGTAAGGTGGTGCAACTGGAGGCCGTAGAACTCCAAGAGCCCCCGGAGAAACAGATGAATTGGAAATCCGAGTCCTCTTACTAGATAAGAGATAAAGCATACCCGCTCTCCTTTGGAGGGATCGGGGACACTCTCCGCTTGCTTTCCGCCCTTATAGGTGGCGAGTCCGGCTCGAACCGGAACCATGAAGGCCGGGGGAAGAAATCCCTTGGTTTGGAGTGTCACTAGCTCGCTATGCGGGACTGAGCATCTCTCCCATTTCCAGGCTGAGGGCTGGGAGCGTGAGAGGAGGAGCCGCATCGACTGTCCATGATGGAATGGATTTTTGTCAGAGGCGCTCCGATGAAAGCTCGCGGAGGGGGAATGGTGTGGCTCGGATCTAGATCCTCGTCCCTTTTATAGGCGGCTCATTTGCGCAGCTAGGGGGATAAGTGTAAAAATACCCTGGCTTTTCGCATTCATTCAAACACGTGGAAGATGGCCATTATTGGGCGTGGAAGCCAAGGAGCGCAACATTTATCAGAAGCCGGACACTATTCGACAAGTATATGTAATTTGGAGAAGAACCCGCCTTGCAATGCCGAAAATAATCTACGTGCCAGACTCATCGCCATTGAAGCCTGGTTCGGGGGCTACTGAGGGAGTCCTGGATTAGGGGGTGTCCGGATAGCCGAACTATCACCGTTGGCCGGACTCCTGGACTATGAAGATACAAGATTGAAGACTTCATCTCATGTCCGGATGGGACTTTCCTTGGCGTGGAAGGCAAGCTTGGTGATACGGATATGTAGATCTCCTACCATTGTAACCGAATATGTGTAACCCTAACCCTATCCGGTGTCTATATAAACCGGAGGGTTTTAGTCCGTAGGACGAACAACAATCATAGCATAGGCTAGCTTCTAGGGTTTAGATTCTCTGATCTCGTGGTAGATCCACTCTTGTACTACCCATATCATCAATATTAATCAAGCAGGAGTAGGTTATTACCTCCATCGAGAGGGCCCGAACCTGGGTAAAAACATCGTGTCCCTTGTCTCCTGTTACCATCCGCCTAGACGCACCGTTCGGGACCCCCTACCCGAGATCCGCCGGTTTTGACACCGACACTAGGCCTTGTTTCCTATCATTGCAATACCGTTTATGCTCACTTTTACCACTTGTTACCTTGCTGTTTTTATTATTTCGGATTACAAAAACCTTTATCTACCATCCATATTGCACTTGTATCACCATCTCTTCGCCGAACTAGTGCACCTATACAATTTACCATTGTATTGGGTGTGTTGGGGACACAAGAGACTCTTTGTTATTTGGTTGCAGGGTTGTTTGAGAGAGACCATCATCATCCTACGCCTCCCACGGATTGATAAACCTTAGGTCATCCACTTGAGGGAAATTTTCTACTGTCCTACACACTGTGCACTTTCAGGCCCAACAACGTCTACAAGAAGAAGGTTGTGTAGTAGACATCATAATCCTGTTTTGGAAGTTCTGTTACTAAACCATGATGAACCTACGAACTATGAAGAAGCTATGATGAGCTAAGATTCCGATAAATGGCTTGAGGCCATGAAATCTAAGATAGGGTCCATATATAAGAACAAAGTGTGGACTTTGGTGGACTTGCCCGATGATGGGCAAGCCATTGAGAATAAATGGATATTCAAGAGGAAGACGGACATTGATGGTAGTGTTACTATCTACAAAACTCGAATTGTCGTAAAAGGTTTTCAACAAGTCCAAGGTGTTGACTATGATGAGATTTTCTCACTCTTATCGATGCTTAAGTCTCTCCGAATCATGTTAGCAATTGCCGCATTTTATGAAATCTGGCAAATGGATATGAAAACTACATTCCTTCATGGATTTATTAAAGAAGAGTTGTATGTGATGCAACCAGAAGGTTTTGTCAATCCTAAAGGTGCTAAAAAAATGTGCAAGCTCCAGCGATCCATCTATGGACTAGTGCAAGCATCTTAGAGTTGGAATATACGCTTTGATGAGTTGATCAAAGCATATAGTTTTATACAGACTTGCGGTGAAGCCTGTATTTACAAGAAAGTGAGTGGGAGCACTACAGCCTTTCTGATAAGTATATGTGAATGACATATTGTTGATCGGAAATGATGTAGAATTTTTCAGGAAAGCATGAATGCATGTTTGAAAGGTGTCGTGGATTTGTCACGGCAGATGTCCCTAGTGTCAGGACTTAGTCGCGAGGCCAACGCATCTATGCGGTAGCTTGAGAGGGGTTGATCGGGACGAGAGACGCAACACACAAGACGAGGATTTAGACAGCTTCGGGCCTCGGGAAACATCGTCCGGTAATAGCCCTACATGTTGTTTGTGGCTAGGTCTCATTATGCTCATGAGGGAGACGCCGTAAATCCGGCTCTCCTCTAGTTGTGTCTAGCCCTAGAGATTGTTTCTTTCTTGTCCCTCTTGGGGTGCCCCGCCCCTCCTTATATAAGCTGAAGGGGCGGGTTACATGTAGAGTCCAACTCGGACTTAAGACTTAACCTATTTTGACGTCTTATCATGGGCTTCTCACCATGGGCTTCTTAACGTCTTGGGCTTCTTAAAATCTGACTTACGGTCTGGCTTACAATCAGACTTACCATCTGGCTTACCATCTGGCTTACCGTCTGGCTTAACATCTGCCGGCTTAACTGTCCGGCTTATATGACTGTGTCTGCCGGGTTATATGACTGTGTCTGCTGGATTACATGACTGTGTCTGCTGAGTTATATGACTCTGTCTGCCGGGTTATATGAATGTGTCTACCGGCTTAAAGTGCTTAACTGTTCCCGCCGGCTTATAGTCTGCCAGGTCACCAATGAAACATCAAGTCCCAGCCGGGCAGACTAAGGCATAGCCTAGTGGTGGGAAGGGTCTGATGCCTTCCCACCACCCAGGTTCAAGGCATGGTACTTGCAATTTGGGTTTGTTGCACCAATTATACTGTAAGGGGTTCCCTTACGGTCTTTTCTCAAAAAAGTCCCAGGGTCATATCTCCGGCGGATCATACCAAGGTATATCCCCGACATTAGCCCCCAGTTTAATTTGGATTTATCCATGTTAAACTGATCCTGTAAACAAAACACAAGAACAATTTTAACAGGTTACGCTCCGGGTTAAACATCTTTGTAAGCCAGCACCTGATCATCCTTAACTCATTGTTATTCCTTCTTCAAAAAATCCGGGTCAATAAGCCAACTTCATAATCAATTTGTTCACGTTGGTTTCTCACAGAGAAAGACTGAAGAATAACTCATTTGACTCAGCTCCCAATGCTTAAAAATATTGGTCTTGAAATACTCATGTGACCTTCAACCGGCTTAAAGATGAAAAAACTTGTCGGGTTTATAAATAGATGATGCCAAGTCATAATTGTTGCTGATGCCGTGTCAAAAATGAGAATTTTGAAGATTTCTCTCCCTCATATCCATATTACCTGTAGCCCCCAAGTCTTGAGCAGAACAAAGTAATGACTTAAGACTTGCTTCAACAAAAATATTATCACTTTGAAGAAATCCATG
This sequence comes from Aegilops bicornis, assembly GCA_021605145.1. Lineage (NCBI taxonomy): Eukaryota > Viridiplantae > Streptophyta > Magnoliopsida > Poales > Poaceae > Aegilops > Aegilops bicornis. The sequence goes on from CM038670.1 coordinate 631,983,576, forward strand.
TTGTTTATCTCAATCACTAGTCAAAACTGAGTATTCCACATATGTAGCCCCCAAGTGTCGGGTTGTCATGCTTGCAGTAACCTGGGACTTGAAATTGCTTTATGCTCATAAAAACTTCAACCAGTGTAGCCCCCAAGGGCCGGCTCATTATGAGATGATGAGTTGGGTCTTCAGTAAGGCCAGTAAAAATGACTTTTCATTAGCCCCCGAGTGTCATGGTGCATGCTTGCAGCGACATGAGACTTGCATATTTGATGTAATCTCAACTTGAATAATGTATCCCCCAAGTGACAGGTCGTAAGCCTGCAGCGACTCGGGACTACTCCTTCCATTGTAGAATAATCGTATCCATTGATAAAACAATAGCCATTGCGCTTAAAGCGACTTTGAAAACCTCAATCATAATACTGGTTATTGATAACCATAATAAAAATCCAGCCATGTTGGCTATTAAATATTTGAATAATATAATCCGGTTTGGAAAAAAACGGTTCCTGTGATATTGAATCATACTGCCGGTATAGGATACCTGTGCAGTAAGGGTGATAACCCAATCTTTAGAAGCCAAAAACTTCCAAATGTTTATGATCGTCATATATGGCGACTTATCATCCAAAGTCAAGCCGGGTTAATCGAAACCATATATATGCTTCAGATATGACTGAAAAGGTCTCAAATAAAAACCCCAAAAAATTGTTTGCAAAAAAAAACTTCAAAATTTGAGGCTTCTGATTCGAATACGATCAGAAAAACCGTTCCAAAGAAGTTAAGCTAAGATTCGAATACGATCATATAGCCTCCAGTGGCTTTGGCGTTGCCGATCAAGAGGGTACTAAGGGAGTCCCGGACTAGGGGGTGTCCGGATAGCCGAACTATCATCACGGCCGGACTCCAAGAATATGAAGATACAAGATTGAAGACTTCGTCCCCTGTCCGGATGGGACTTTCCTTGGCGTGGAAGGCAAGCTTGGCGATACGGATATGTAGATCTCCTACCATTGTAACCGACTTTGTGTAACCCTAACCTATCCGGTGTCTATATAAACCGAAGGGTTTTAGTCCGTAGGATGAACAACAATCATACCATAGGCTAGCTTCTAGGGTTTAGCCTCCTTGATCTCGTGGTAGATCTACTCTTGTACTACCCATACCATCAATATTAATCAAGCGGAGTAGGGTATTACCTCCATCAAGAGGGCCCAAACCTGGGTAAAAACATCGTGTCCCTTGTCTCCTGTTACCATCCGCCTAGACGCACAGTTCGGGACCCCCTACCCGAGATCCGCCGGTTGTGACACCGACATTGGTGCTTTCATTAAAAGTTCCTTCCGTTGCCGCCATCGGTAGGATGCCTCATCTCGCCTTTAAAGACGATACTATCGCCAAAGGAGCCTTGGCGCTGGCCGAACTCTTCGGCTAGGTGGTTTTCTTATGACCGCCATCCGCCATCACAACGACGATGACCTCTCGAGTCATCGAAACCAATCTCCATGTTAATTCGAACTTGCCGAACAGCTAGATCCGATTGAGCTTGCCTCCAGAACGAAGCTCTTGGATCGCCGCCCTGGGAGTCGCTACAGACTACGACCGGATCGGGCCTAAAACCGATCTGAGAGAGATCAACTCTCCCCAGGCTACTCATCACATTGATGTGATAGAGGAGCAATACGGCGATTCTTCTTCTATCTTAAGGACTAGCTACGTCCGAATTCCCGATCCCTCCATGCCGGATTCCCGCAGAGGGACGGACGTCGACCAAGCCTTGAACTTAAAGTCAGGCGGCGGGTTGGACTCATTGGATAACACTCAAAAATCCAAACTTCCGAGTTCGGAAACTCCTCGGCCCCTGAGTCCTAAATTGGACGGGGTTCCGGATCTAGTTCCATCCGCCGACCCAAACATTAGCGATCTCTCTCGAATCCGGCAAAGAGCCCGCTGAGACAGTACATCATTACTGGGCCAGATTCCTCTTGGTTTTGAACAGGATAAAGGACTGCCGAGAGGAATACGCAATCCCAATTTTCTGCAATAATTGCACGGTCAAGGGAATCCTAAACGCCATAAGTCGTCGCGAAATTACACGCTTTGCGGACTTGGCAACCATAGTACAAAAGTACTATGCGATGGAGAGTGCTTGGAAAACCGAAAGTAAATTTTGGGATAATCCGGCCCCGTATACATCCCTAGTCCGAAATAAAAGGGTGTATCATTATCAAGCACCTGGGTTAAACACCAAAAAACCAAAAACCCCTGAAGGGTATGGAACCGTACTGGAGGGTTGGCTAAACGGACCCTGCAAAATTCACAGTACAGAGGGCGCCACTCCAACTCATAGCCTTCGAGCATGTTGGATACTACGGCAGGTGGCCAAAAGTGGCGAAGAGCTTCTAGCTTCGTAACCCCAACCCAAAGCAACACCAAGACGGTGTTAATAGCTTTCGAGACTTTCGCATCAAATAACATGCGAAACGAACACTCTGCAACCTTGCCAAGTCTACCAAGTAGCAACAATAAATCCATGGAGTGACACGGCTATCACCTTCAATGCCAGTGATGAACCTAAATTCCGAACAGCCCGAGCACCAGCCGCATTGGTCCTCAGTCCGATAGTGGACGGCTTTCTCCTTACTAAGGTACTCATGGATGGCGACAGCGGACTAAACCTCATCTATGAGGAAACCCTCCGAAAAATGGAAATAGATCGAACCGCATTGAGTGAAGCAGCACAACCTTTAGAGGAATAATCCCTAGCCGGGAAGCATGCTGCACAGAAAAATTACACCGATGTAGTGTTCGCTCGGACAATTACAGGTCCGAGGAGGTCACATTTCAAGTGGCCCCGTTCAACGGCGGATATCATGCTTTATTAGGACGAGAGGCATTCACAATTTTTCAAGCTATACGCCATTATGGGTACATGAAGCTTAAAATGCCCGGACCTCACGGGATAATCACTCTAGCTAGTGATCCGAACATAGCACTCCGCGCCGAAAACAAGACAGCCGCACTAGCCCTCGAGGCACTATCCGAAGCCCTAGCGGCCGAGGAACTCACCGTGATGCGCTCCACGGTGAATGTGGACGATGTGATACTTGATAAAAGATCCAAGTCCACCTCTTTTAAACCAGCGGATGAAATAGTCAAATTCCAAGTCCACCCAACGGACCCAGCAAAGACGACCTCCATTGGGGCACAACTAAACCCTGATGTAGACACCGCACTACGAGAATTCCTACGAGAAAATTGGGACATCTTTGCCTGGCACCCTTCAGACATGCCAGGAATCCCACGTCGGCTGGCCGTGCACAGCCTAAATATCCTAAAAGGATTCAAGCCCGTCAAACAGGCTCTTCGGCTCTTTTCCGAACCCAAGAGACAGGCCTTGGGAGAGGAGCTAGCCAAACTTCTGGAAGCCGGATTCATCAGAGATATAAAACATCCGGACTGGCTAGCAAACCTGGTGATGTTACCAAAGAAGGATAAATCCTGGCGCCTATGTGTTGATTTTAAAGACCTTAATAAGGCTTGCCCAAAGGATCCCTTCCCTTCCTCGAATTGATCAAATTATTGACGCTTCTGCAGGACACGACTCATTGTGCTTCCTCGACGCGTACTCGGCTACCACCAAATCAAGATGGCGGAGCTGCACTAAGCTGCAACAGCATTCATCACTCCATACGGCCCGCTCGCTTCATAACAATGCCCTTTGGGCTCAAAAACGCCGCGCAAAGCATATCAACAAGATGATTCGTATATGTCCGCAAACCAGATCGGCAAAATAGTGGAAGCATATGTAGATGACGTGGTCGCCAAAACCAAGCACGCCGAAACTTTAGTAGACGACTTGAGGCTCACATTCGACAATCTTCAAAATATGACATCAAGCTCAATCCGAAAAATGCGTCTTCGGTGTTCCACCGGAAAGCTCCTGGGCTTCATTGTGTCCGTAGAGGAATTGAAGCAAACCCAGCCAAGATCCGAGCTCTGTCACAATTGGATATTCCAAAAGACCTCAAACAAATACAAAATTGACAGATGCGAGCGGCTCTAAGCCGCTTTATTTCCCGCTTGGGAGAAAAGGCATTACCCCTTTACCGCCTCCTCCGCCAAGACCAACACTTCGAGTGGATTTGATGCCGCCACGGCCGGACTCGAAGAAATAAAGGCCATTTTGGCAACAAATCCGGTCCTAGCCGCGCCCAACGTGGGCGAACCAATGCTATTATATATCGCCGCAACACATCAAGTTGTCAGCGCGGTGCTCGTTGTCGAACGAGAAACGGACGGACACCGGTTCCCTCTTCAAAAACCGGTTTACTATGTGTCCACTGTCCTAACTCCATGCAAGTCCCGGTACCCACACTATCAGAAGATAGCATACGCGGTGTTCATGGCATCCCGGAAGCTGCGACACTAATTTCAAGAGTGCTCGATAACGGTAGCCTCCGTAGTACCTCTTAACGACATTATAAATAACCGCGACGCGACGGGCCGGATTGCTAAATGGGCCATAGAGCTCCTTCCATTCGACATAACTTATAAGCCACGACAAGCTATTAAGTCGCAGGTTTTGGCCGACTTCGTGGCCGAATGGACTGAAGCCGAACTCCCTAAAGAGTACGGCGCATACTCCAATTGGATCATGCACTTTGACGGCTCCAAAATGTTTGCCGGCTGGGTCGGCGTTGTCCCGACGCCCCCAACCGGGGACACAGTCCAATATGTCCTTCGATAATGTATACGGACTCCAACAACGCAGCGTATCACGAGGCCCTTCGCACGGCCTCCGGATGGCAGTCTCCATGGGCATTCAACGCCTAGAGGTGCGCGATTCGAACCTTGCAATATCTCAAATAAACGGGACTTTGATGCCAAAGATCCGAAAATGGCAGCATACCGCAACGCCGGGTCCTAAAAATGTCAAGACGGTTCAAGGGCTCGAATTTCATCATATAGCCCGGATAACAACCAGCGGCGGATATATTGGCACGCATCGGTGCAGAAACGCGATGCCGCCCCACCCAATATCTTTTCTCGAACGGCTGTTCAAGCCATCTGTACTATGGGAAGGGAATCCGCAATAACAATCCGCACTCCAACCGCACTACCCGACGCGAACATTCTCGACACAACCGGAGGCTCTGCCCCGAGATAACACCCTCTCGCTCACGACATAATGGCGGTTATCGCCAAAGGATCGGAACCATTCCTAGCCTACCTAACTAGGCAGGAACTCCCGAAGACCAAAATGAGGCTCGCTGCATAGTACGGCGCTCTAAAGCCTATAAAGTCCATGAGGGAGATCTTTATAAGAAAAGCACTACCGAGTCCTTCAAAGGTGTATCTCCGAAGAGGAAGGGCGAAACCTCCTGGCTGAAATTCATGCCGGACCGGTGGGCACCATGTCAAGCAGCCGGGGCCTTGTAGGCAAGGCCTTCCATACAGGATTTTATTGGCCGACGGGCCGGGCAGATGCGCAGGACTTAGTCCAACGATGCGTCGGTTGCCGCCTTTTTGCTAACCAAAGCCACATGCCACCCACCGCCTTTAAAACTATACCCATCACACAGTGGATTCGCGGCACAGGGGCTTGACATGGTTGGACCCCTTAAGGAAGGAACCCACAAGCAAAAATACCTATTGGTCATGGTGGATAAATTCATCAAATGGATAGAGGCCAAGCTCAGAAGACGGCCGAATCCGGACCGGTGATAGACTTCATATCAGGGTAGTACACCGTTACGGCGTCCCCATAGCATCATCACTGATAGCGACACGAACTTCACGGCCGACGAGGTCAAACTCTGGTGCAAAAACATGGGCATCAAGCTCGACTACGCTTCAGTCTATCACCCCCAAACTAACGGTCAAGTAGAGCGAGAAAACGATCTAATCATGAGCAGCATTAAACCCAGGCTAGTGCGGTCCCTCAAGGAATCTAACACGCACTAGGTAGAGTAGCTCGACTTGTACTCTCGGGGCTGCGGACCACGCCGAATCGCACTACCGGATTCACACCATTTTTTATGGTATACGGCGTAGAGGCAGTTTTGCCCTGCGACATAATTCATGACTCACCTCGCGTGCGCATATACGAAGAAAGAGAAGCCGAGCTCAATCGGCAGGACAGCTTGGACGCCTTGGAGGAGGAGCGTGACGTGGCAAAAGCTCGTTCCGCATTCTATCAACAGCAGGCTCAAGATATCAAAGCAGGAAGTACGGGCCAAAGCTTACAATGTTGGCGAACTAGTTCTACGCTCACGGACAAGAAAAAGGACAAACTCAAGCCCAAATGGGAGGGTCCCTTCATCATCGACCAAGTCCTGACCGTGGAGCGCACTGCTCGCGAAACGCATCGAATAACCGACTCGAGCCGAACCCATGGAACGCAACCCGTCTCTGAAGATTCTACGCCTAGCGCCGGATTCTGAGTTCGTCTCCTTCCTCCATCTACATTTTATACTTTAAGCTGTCTTTTATTTCTCTCCTTCTCCCTCCTTTTTCCAAAGCCGCTAAAGGCTCGTTTGCGCATTGTTCGCACACACTTGACGCCGCTTATCTCGCTCATTATATTCGGGGCTTCTTTAATGTAGCTTATTTATACGGGCTTTATGCCCAACACATGTGTCACACTTCCGCATGTACCTTTTATTCACCATTATATGCATCGATATGACTTAAGTTTTGGCCAAGCTGGGTTTCCTGGCTCCTGTGCTTACCCCTACGTTCCCGATTGTTCGGCTAGGTGGTAAAGGGAGCACCTCTGCAATTGTTATCGCCGGGTCACCGGATGTGTACCTCGACCGGGTGAAGCCGAAAGCTAGTGTTCTTAAGGGAATATTCGGTCGGTGAACAGAAAGATGATTTTAACTATTTACCCATCTGCCCCCGTGATGATTTTCTGCTTTAATAGCAGCTTTGACATGCACTTTAGGGAATGCATCCCAAATGAAAGGAACCCTTAACTAACTATTCTCCTCGAAGATGTTTCTTACTACCCATGTAATATAACATAACTAGTTGGGCACTTGTCCGACATACAGCAACAATGACCCCTACGCCTTGTCTCCATGCATACCCCGGTTCTTATATAACCGCTGAAGGTATTCGGACACACTCCGGACTATTGGGTCCCGAGGTCGGGCGAAAAGGTCCGCTATGACAAACGATCTACAATCCGGCTAGAAGACATTTTTTCATGTCATATTTTTTACATAGTCAACTCGACTCATTGTATTCCTCCTCAATTGCATCTAATAGGCTATCTAATTTACAATCTTGCTGGGAATACTTGGTGGCCAGTTCTACTTGGTCGTACACTAAGCTTACAGGGATCTCCATCCCATCAGGCCCCACAGGTCCGACCTCGGCCATGTGGTTTGGGTCAGCCTTCGTGTACCGCGTCTCTACCATGGCCCAGGCCTCCCTGGCGCCTTGACGGTAGGCCGATATCTTCCAGAGCCGGAAGCGCCGCCGTGCTCCTCGAAGCAGCTCAGCCAGCTCCCCAATGCCTTCGGGCAGGGAGATAGATGTCCATAAGGCCTGGCCGATGCCTTTCATCACCTGCCGGACTCGGTCGTGCAGCTGACGCAATTCGAGAAGAAGATCACCCGAAGAACTGGGCATCTCCTCCTCAGGACGACCTGTGAGCAAACCTACATACATGTTTATGTTAGTCGCCTTCCTCGCCGAACTCTTTCAAAGTTCACTCAAGCACTTACTGAAAATGCCGCGACGGTTTAAGCCGATTCTCCTTTACGGAGTCGCATAACCGGGCACGAACATCCTTTCGCTCCTCACCCAGCTTGGTGTTGGCATCTTGGAGGTTATTTTTCTCCCGCCGCACCCTTGTAAGCACGCCTCGCCGCCTTTAGTCATGGCGCAAGAGCTGTTGCTTGTCCGGATCTAGTCCAAATACCATCTGCAATGATTTTGTTAGATTTACACACCCGCCGCACTTCATAAACTATTTATCTTTTGAAGCGTATATTACCAGAAGGGGTCTTTGTGGCTCCCCCTGTAGCGGCTAGTGCGGCCTCAAGTTGGGCCTTGCACTCTTCAAGCTCCTGGGACAGTCGGGTATTCTTTTTCGTAAGATCGCAGATAACAAATGATCCTTAAATCAGTTATTCTAACTATTTTAAGTCTCGGGGCCACTTGGCATATATAATCGCAAAATTTCCTTACCATATGTCCTTTACATACCGCCTCCGTGGCTCGCTAGGCCATCTTGAGCGGCACGGAGGTGCGCATCTCCCGAATCGAAGGCATTCAAGGCCTCTTGGGAGAAACATGCGTCACGAAGAACTGTCCGGCGGCGCCTATGATTCAAGGCACTCTCCACCTCGGAGTTGGTGGCGGACAATCTGTCGGCATCCTCTTTCGGAGGAGCGTCCGCTTCTGGACCCGGCTTTCGAGCCTGGCCGGCGGAGGTTCGATTAGCAACCTCTCCATACTCAGTTCGGTGTGCTCTCTTTTTCCTGAAAAGAGCGTCAGCATTAGTACACCTTCCAGGAATCAATCCTAGGAACATGGTGACGCGTCGTACCGTTGCGGCGGAGTTTCGATCCGGACCGCACTCCTTTTTTTAGACTGCGGGCCAGACGCCCCTTGTTGGCTAGTCACCGTGGGCTCGGCTTCCCTGCCTCAAGGTACCCTGCGAAACACCATTGGTATACAAAGTGATCAAGAAATAAGCATGGATGGGTCATTATCGAGTATTGGGACCTTGGTCTCGCCACTGTGAGGCTGGAAGTATTCCGGTAATCGGGTCAGAATGGAAACCAAAGCGTTGTCGCTGCTAAGTTGGTGGAATACCCGTCGATCAACTCCACCTTTCTATCCAGATCCTCTTCAGAGGTCGGATCGAGGGACCGTTCCGGATCCTCGGGTTGTGGGGGCGGGCTGTGTATCTTCTCCATAGTCCGGCGCAGTTCCTGCGCAGAAACCACGAAATGAGATATTTAACCATGGGAACATGGATCGGACAGGTCACAAAGATGTTTGCTTACCCATCTTCGAGGATTATTCGAAGAAAACTCCTTCAGTGGATTGACGCGGAGGAAATCCTCCTCCCCCCCTTTATACATGGCAGACAAGATCTTCACCAGTTCGGTGACCGATCCCGGCCCTTTGCGGCCATGGCGGGTGGCATCGTCCTCCCCGTTGAAATCCCACATGGGGTGGCCCCTATATTGGAGCGGATGCACTCCCCTCATAATACAGATTTCCATGACTCCAATCATGGTCAATCCGGCATGAGCCAATAACCTTATTCGGCTCATCGGATAGAGGACATCCCGGTCATTTTCCCTCCGGGGGCTCCGAGGGTGCCAGCTTAGGCGCTTCTTCAGTGGAGCATTGCTGAACTCCGGAAGGCTGATCCGAACAGGATCCGCAATGGACGCCCTCCATATAAAACCATTCCGAAGGCGGTGTTCGGACGCCTTCTTCGGGTTCCGGACAGGTATCCGGTCCCGGCGATGCGCCATAGCTCGGCTCCGCCCACTTGATATATTGACCCCTCATGAGAACGGGGTACTAGGCAGAATAATCTCTTCCACAGCCCGAAATGAGCCTCGATGCCCAAGAACAGTTCACAAAGGGCCACGAAGCCCGCGATGTGCAAGATGGAGGCAGGAGTAAGGTGGTGTAACTTGAGGCCGTAGAACTCCAAGAGCCCCTGGAGAAACGGATGGATTAGAAATCCGACTCCTCTTACAAGATAAGAGATGAAGCATACCCGCTCTCCTTTAGAGGGATCCGGGACACTCTCCGCTTGCTTTCCGCCCTTGTAGGTGGCAAGTCCGGCTCGAACCGGAACCATGAAGGCCGGGGAGAAATCCCTTGGCTTGGAGTATAACTAGCTCGCTATGCGGGACCGAGCATCTCTCCCAATTTCAGGCCGAGGGCTGGGAGCACGAGAGGAGGAGCCGCGTCGATCGGCCCATGATGGAATGGGCTTTGGTCAAAGGCGCCCGATGAAAGCTCATGAGGGGGATGGTGTGACTCAGATCTAGATCCTCGCCCCTTTTATAGGCGGCTCATTTGCGCAGCTAGGGGGGTAAGTGTAAAAATACCCTGGCTCTTCGCATTCATTCAAACACGTGGAAGATGGCCATTATTGGACGTGGAAGCCAAGGAGCGCAGCATTTATCAGAAGCTGGACACTATCCGACAAGTATATGGAATTTGGAGAAGAACCCGCCTCGCAATGCCGAAGACAATCAACACGCCGGACTCATCGTCATTGAAGCCTGGTTCGGGGCTCTTGAGGAGTCCCGGACTAGGGGTGTCCGGATAGTCGAACTATCATCACGGCCGGACTCCAAGACTATGAAGATACAAGATTGAAGACTTCATCCCGTGTCCGTATGGGACTTTCCTTGGCGTGGAAGGCAAGCTTGGCGTATGGATATGTAGATCTCCTACCATTGTAACCGACTCTGTGTAACCCTAACCTATCCGGTGTCTATATAAACCGGAGGGTTTTAGTCCGTAGAACAAACAACAATCATACCATAGGCTAGCTTCTAGGGTTTAGCCTCCTTGATCTCGTGGTAGATCTACTCCTGTACTACCCATATCATCAATATTAATCAAGCAGGAGTAGGGTATTACCTCCATCGAGAGGGCCCGAACCTGGGTAAAAACATCGTGTCCCTTGTCTCCTGTTACCATCCGCCTAGACGCACAGTTCGGGACCCCCTACCCGAGATCCGCCGGTTTTGACACCGACGGGTACCGACAGCTATGTTCTCTTTGGTTCGAATACGACCTATGTTTGAACAGGAAGCCCCCAAATGACTTTGAGAGTTGTTTAACGACGCTGATTCGAATACGATCCAGGTCGGACCCAAAAGGGGTTGAGCTATGATTCGGATACGATCAAGAAGCCCCCTAGTGGGTTTGGCAGTGTGCCAATCAAAAGGGTACCGGCAACTATGTTCTCTTTGGTTCGAATATGACCTATGTTTGAACAGGAAGCCCCCAAATGACCTTGAGAGGTTTTTAACGACCCTGATTCGAATACGATCCAAGTCGGACCCAAAAGGGATCTTCATTTTGAGCCGGAAATTTTCTGACGGCCTTTAATTTTGCACCAATGTGGCAGTAGCCTCGGGTCCGGGTTATTTTTCCCTCCAATGGCCCGGGGTCTTGAATCTCACAATGCTTGCTAAGTCCTGTCATCGTAGCCCTCGAGTCTTAAGACTACTCGAGGAGTTGGGTTGAGACTCTCCATGCTTGACCATGATATGACTAATGGATTGCTGGAATATGTTGAATCTCGGTGGGTTAAAATTGACCTTGTCCATTGACTCGTCCAGTGTAGGCAAGGGCCATAGCTTGATGGCCTCTTTTATTATGGAGAATTGTTCTGCATAAGAAATTGCACAAACGAGAGTAATTGTTCTCGAAGAAAATAAAATGTATCGATAAAAATTGACCGGATGGATTTCACCTGATTCGTCTGGACGATAGATTATCCTCAGAACGTGCCGATCGAGGTGGCTCAATCACAGACCCTCTGGGTCATCATTTTTTTTCAACTGCACAGTCAATCCTTGACTGTTAGTCCACTTCCCACGGACAACGGCAAGGCGGCTTGACTGCAGGAGGTGTGCTTAGCGGCGGCCCTCGGACAACGGCAACTTGACACCGGGTGGTGAGTCAGCGGCTAACAGGGCGGCTCTTGCAGCAGAGGGAGAGGCGGACGATAGGGATTCGACAGCGACTTGACGTGAGTCTGGGGCGGCTCAATCCGGCGCAGCAGCAGGTGCAAGACAGGTGTGGCCGGTGAAAGGCGCGGTCGGCAAGTGTCGACTCAAGGCCGGCCGACATGGCGGTTTGAAGTGGCGGCTCTGAAACCGCGGTAACGCGTCGGCTCACCGCAAGTGGAGGCGACTTGGCCATCAGCGATCCGATGTAGCGGTTTGAGGCAGGCGCCGGCGGCGAGTCAGCGGACGGGCAGAGACAGCAGAATGTCCTGGTGACTCTGCGGAGGCGACTTAGCGGTTCGGAGATGGTCAGGCGAGGTCATGATAGTAGGTCATGGTGGCTGCTCAGCACGGCGACTCAAAGACAGGGGCAGCTCGGAGGCGAAAGCAGGCCGCCGTGGCGCGGACGGCACTCGGATGGCGGCCGGCTCACATCAACTCAGCGATGTATGGCATTTGGGCGGGTTAGAAGTAAAAAGCGGCCGACCCAACTTGACTCATGGCTGCAGGGGCAGTTTCCAATGGCAGAGGCGAGCCGAGGTACCGGCAGGTCTACTGCCGAAACGGAGAACATCGGTCTAGTTGGTGGTTAGCAGCCCGAGATGTGGTGTCTTGCGCAGAGGAAGAGCTGCAGGAGACAGGGGCGGTTAGGCCCGCTCGAGGAGAGGCGCCGAATCCCCGGAGGCGAGCTGCGCCGGCTCACTGGTCGGGGGCGTCAGAGGAAACGCAAGCCCGCGGCTGCGGTGAACCAGGCGAGGCGCAGACGGCCCGCAGTAAAGGGGAGGCCGGCCAGGCATTTGGCAGCTCACGACGGCGGTTCTAAGCGAGGCCGCGGCAGCTGAAGCGCACGGAGGCGTCAGCGAGGCCAGTGGATGTGACTTGACGGCCGGGTTGGCGTTGCTGGGTGCGCTGGCGACTTGGTGCGTCGGCAGATGCCATTACTGCAGAATGGCGCGTCGTCCGTGGTTGAATCGGAGTAGCGGAAGTGTTGACTCAACGCGAGGTCAGGGAACGATCCGGTGTCCAAATTTGTTTCCGGGTCACGATTGTCTTGGAAAAATCCCCCCTTTGTGTCTTCACATGGTGTTTGGTCTGATCGCGAGTAGCCTCTGAAAAAGGTAGTGTTCGATCGATGAATTGACTTTGGTCTTTATGTTGAATAAACAGTAGCAACCATTGATTCTTGTACTGCTCACTACTCCTTTGTAATCAACTCCCCTATTGGGGCTGCGGCCGGTTTGATCACTCGTCGTACGCATCTGCTGTTGTCTTTGCAAATCAGTTGGAGCTGCTTTCCTTCTTTCTACCCGAACTCAGCCTTATCAACTGGAATTGCTCTATAGTCAAAATACAGGCTAGTACTGGGGAACAACAAAAATCAGACTGTCTTGCCCCTGAATTGCTCTTTGCACGCACACGGGTGTTCTGTCATGTCCATCTCTCTGTATGTGCATGCACCTGTATGTGTTTCTTTCTTTTAGCATCTATGATGATATTTCACTCATTGCTTTGCCAAATTCTCTTCTTGGTTTCTTCGCTCACCCCTCTCCTTCCAGGGGGTGCAATGGCTACCTTCGACCGGAATTTGTTGATGGAGGGTTCAGCAGCCAGCGGCTCAAGTGGCATACCGGCGGGTCATGGCAGAGAAGAAGCAGCAGCCTAAAGCCGGCAAGGCGGAAAACGGCCCGGGAGGGGAGGCTCTGCGGCCGAGTCGGCCGGGCAGCCCGAGAGGCGGAGATGACCCGGCGCCGGCCATGGCCGAGGCGAAGAGTGCGGCGGCCATTCACAGACGATCGTAAGATGGAGGCGACTTGGTGAGGCGAGGCCCGGCAGCAAGGAGGAGTCCGTCTTGAAAACAATGGCTCAAAGGCGAGGCAGATTCTGGCTCGGAGTGCGACAGCAGGAGCTCGGGGACATGCTCCGGCAGCGAGGCGGAAGAGGCAACAACGCGACCATGGCGGCGGCGACTTAGAGTGAAGGTGAGCCACGGCCAAAAAGGGCGGCACAACAATGGTGGTTGGTGGTGATTTCAGCGAACGGCTGCTCGACTCGCGGTAACAGAAGAGGAAACGAGGTGAGCCGAAGTGGAGCTCAGCCGGAGGTAGAGAGTAACGAGGCGGCCGCGGCTCTCCTCCGCAACAGTTGAAGTCGGATGGCGGCTCAAGGCCATAGGATGGGTCGTGCGGAAGCCGCGGGAAATTGGCTGTAGGATCGGGCAGGCGGCTCGATCCAAGGGGTGACTCGGAAAAAAGGCACGACAGAGGAGAAGCAAAAACGGCTCTTGGAGACCCGCGGCGAGGCGAGCTCAACGATGGAGATAGACGGCTCTCGGCAGGGAGGCGAGGCCAGCCGTGACGGCGGCAAAGTCTGAGTCTTTGTCCTTCTCCGGGTCTGTGGTCACTTTGAGCAATCCAGCTGCTTTACGGATCTACTTTGGGACAACCCGTGTACCAATTCGGATACAGCTTTAGCTGACAACTGTAGTACCCGATGTATTTTTCTGTTTGATCTCGGTGACTCATGATGATTTTGTTTATCTCGGCGATTTGACCGCTTGGTCTCGGCTATTTGCAGTTGTAAACTTTGACACTGATGCAGATCTTTCCAGGTATTTGCATCGTGGACAAAACACCATAACCCATCCGGGGCCGCAGTAGATCCAAATAATGCCTTGTCTCGGTCTCGGTGGATCGGTATGATCTTTTCGGCGGCTGTAAAAAACGCAACCCTAAATTTCCTTCATCCCAAATCTCGTACCTCGTTCCAGCTGCTTACCATGAAAACCATGTAGATCCTTTTTTAAACCAGTTTAAATTTATGAACTTCTCGATCCCTGAGAAAAGATTCCTCCAAGAACTCATCACCACCGCGCGCAGGCCCCACGGTGGACGCCAACTGTCATGGATTTGTCACGGCAGATGTCCTTAGTGTCAGGACTTAGTCGCGAGGCCAACGCATCTATGTGGTAGCTTGAGAGGGGTTGATCGGGTCGAGAGACGCAACACACAAGACGAGGATTTAGACAGCTTTGGGCCCCGGGAAACATCATCCGGTAATAGCCTACATGCTGTTTGTGGCTAGGTCTCATTATGCTCATGAGGGAGACGCCGTAAATCCGGCTCTCCTCTAGTTGTGTCTAGCCCTAGAGATTGTTTCTTGCTTGTCCCTCTTAGTACCCCGCCTCCTTATATAAGCTCAAGGGGCGGTTACATGTAGAGTCCAACTCGGACTTAAGACTTAACCTATTTTGACGTCTTATCATGGGCTTCTCACCATGGGCTTCTTAACGTCTTGGGCTTCTTACAATATGGCTTACAATCTGACTTACCGTCTGGCTTACGATCAGACTTACCATCTGGCTTACCATCTGGCTTACCGTCTGGCTTAACATCTGCCGGCTTAACTGTCCGGCTTATATGGATCGTGCCGGGTTATATGACTGTTCGCTGGGTTACATGACTGGTTCTGCGGGTTATATGATCGTGTTCGCTGGTTATATGATCGTGTCTGCATACAAGGTTTAACTGTTCCCGCCGGCTTATAGTCTGCCGGGTCACCAATGAAACATCAAGTCCCAGCCGGGTCATATCTCCGGCCGGGTCATACCGCAGGGTATATCCCCGACAAAAGGCGTTTTTAAAAGAAAGACCTCGATGAAGCTGCTTACATATTGGGCATCAAGATCTATAGAGATAGATCAAGACGCTTGATAAGACTTTTGATGAGTACATACCTGATAAGATTTTGAAGGAGTTCAAAATGGATCAGTCAAACAAGGAGTTCTTGCCTGAGTTGTAAGGTATGAAGTTGAGTATGACTCAAAACCCGACCACGGCAAAAGATAGAGAGAGAATGAAAGTCATTCCCTATGCCTCAGCCATAGGTTTTATAAAGTATGCCATGTTGTATAGCAGACCTATTGTGTACCTTGCCATGAGTTTGACAAGGGGGTACAATAGTGATCCAGGGGTAGATCACTGGACAGCGGTCAAAATTATCCTTAGGTACCTAAAGAGGACTAAGGAAATGTTTCTCGGTTATGGAGGTGGCAAAGAGTTCGTCGTAAAGGGTTACGTCGATGCAAGCTTTGACACTGATACGGATGACTCTGAGTCTCAATCTGGATACATATTGAAAGTGGGAGCAATTAGCTAGAGTAGCTCCGTGCAGAGCATTGTAGTCATAGAAATTTGCAAAATACATACGGATCTGAATGTGGCAGACCCGTTGACTAAACCTCTCTCACAAGCAAAACATGATCACACCTTAGTACTCTCTGGGGTTAATCACATAGCGATGTGAACTAGATTATTTAATCTAGTAAACTCTTTGGGTATTGGTCAAATGGCGATGTGAACTATGGGTGTTAATCACATAAAGATGTGAACTATTGGTGTTAAATCACATGGCGATGTGAACTGGATTATTGATTCTAGTGCAAGTGGGAGAGTGAAGGAAATATGCCCTAGAGGCAATAATAAAGTTGTTATTTTATATTTCCTTATAATGTTTATTATTCATGCTAGAATTGTATTAAATGGAAACTTGATACATGTGTGGATACATAGACAAAACACCGTGTCCCTAGTAAGCCTCTACTATACTAGCTCGTTAATCAAAGATGGTTAAGTTTCCTAACCATGTACATGTGTTTTCATTTGATGAACGGGATCACATCATTAGAAGAATGATGTGATGGACAAGACCCATCTGTTAGCTTATCATATTGATCGTTCAGTTTTATTGCTATTGCTTTCTTCATGTCAAATACATATTCCTTCGACTATGAGATTATGCAACTCCCGGATACCGGAGGAATGCCTTGTGTGCTATCAAACGTCACAACTTAACTGGGTGATTATAAAGATGCTCTACAGGTATCTCTGAAGGTGTTTGTTGGGTTGGCATAAATCAAGATTAGGATTTGTCACTCCGAGTATCGGAGAGGTATCTCCGAGCCCTCTTGGTAATGCACATCATAAGATGCCTTGGAAGCAATGTGACTAATGAGTTAGTTGCGGGATGATGTATTACAGAACGAGTAAAGAGACTTGCCGGTAACGGATTGAACTAGGTATGAAGATACCGATGGTCGAATCTCGGGCAAGTAACATACCGATGACAAAGGGAATAACGTATGTTGACATTGCGGTTCGACCGATAAAGAATATGTAGGAGCCAATATGAGCATCCAAGTTCCGCTGTTGGTTATTGACCGGAGAGGTGTCTCGGTCATGTCTACATAGTTCTCGAACCCGTAGGGTACGCACGCTTAACGTTTGATGACGATTTAGTATTATATGAGTTATGTGTTTTGGTGACTGAATGTTGTTTGAAGTCACGGATGAGATCACGGACATGACGAGGAGTCTTGAAATGGTCGATAGGTAAAGACTGATATATAGGACGATGATATTCGGACACCGGAAGTGTTCCGGTGTGTATCGGCTAGTTATCGGCGTACCGGGGGGTTACCGGACCCCCCCCCCCCCCCCCCGAGGGAATAATGGGCCTTATGGGCCATAGGAGGGGAGCACACCAGCCCAAAAGGGGTGGCGCCCCCCCTAAGGAAGGAGGCCGAGTGGGATAAGTAAGAGGGGGTTCGGCCCACCTTTCCTTCCTCCCTTCCCTCTTCCCTTTTCCCCCTTCCGATAATTAGGAAATGGGGCCGAATTGGATTAGGGCCACTAGTGCAGAATCGGGATATTGTCCCAGTTCGTAAGGCCCTTTAGTGCCGGTTCTGGAACCGGCACTAGAGGGTGGGGACTAAAGGTCCCCCCCTTTAGTCCTGGTTCAACACGAACCGGCACTAAAGGGCCACCACGTGGCACGAGCACGCGCCTGGGGGCTGGGGGCTTTTAGTCCCCATTGGTAACACCAACCGGGACTAACAGGTTTAGGGGCTTTTGGGTTTATGATTCATTTTTCCTTTAATTTTGTGTTTTCCATTTAATTCTTTTTCGTTTGCTTGTATTTTACGATACTACATATTGTACATGTTATGCATATATGTAAATAGAATTTCTCGTAGAACCGATGGTATATATACATATATATATATATATATACATATATATATACATATATATATAGGGTGGGTCTATTATGATAACACCCCCTAAGACCTTATTCTGCACACTAACCGCCTTATTCTGCTAACACCAAACCCCACCCGACAAATCCCACCCCGGGCCAACCAACCCACCTCCTCCCACACTTCTTCCCTCACTGCACCATCTCCCTCACGGAATCTCCTCCCTCACTCCCCACACCTCCATCAACAACCAACCAACCGGCCAATGGACCCATCTCCCACCCCCACCGCCTTCCACCGCAGTCACACCACCTTCCCCGCAGCTGTCAAGGCCACCTCCCTTCCTGTGGCTCCACCTACCTCCCGCCTCGGCCATAGTCGGCTCCACCCGGGCGCTCACATTTCCCTCCCAGGCGGCAAGCCCGACCGCCACCTTCCCGCGCCATCCCCCCCAGCCCCAACCAGCCACCGTCCATCCACTCTCCTTACCACTTCTTCCTCTTTGTCGTGTCCCACCCCAACCAGCGGCTCCCTCCACCTTCCTCTGGCAGATCTCGCCGCCCCCGCCTTGGTCGGCGACGGATCCGACGGCGGGTAGCTTGGACGTGTCAGATCTGGCGGTTGGATGATTGGGGCGGCCAGCCGACAACGCCATGCCTCCCCTTCTCAGTGCCCCGTCGGGGGCCTATCCACCTCCAGTGGCTCGGACCACCGCGCCTCCGCCGCGAAACAGCCGCCATTGACGGCCAAGATCCGGTATCCAAGGGGCAGCTCGGGGTCCCTGTTCCAGGATCTGTGCCACTCCAGCCCCTGCTCGGCTGGTGTTCCTCGCGCTCACCGTCGCGCCCCTGTTAGCACGAGCTGCAACGTGTATGGGGAGAAGGCCACAAGTAGCAGTGAGGCCGGGTGTTACGCACTCCACTGCCTCCGCCCCATGAGCCCAAAGATCCCCGCCTCCCTGCAGTTCACTTTTTTCTCCGAAGAGAAAAATCAAAGCGCAGAATGAAGTCCATGTGGTTTGAATGCAGTCCGCTGTGGATGCCCTTTGCTCAAAAATCATTGTATGTGTTTCAAATTTTGTTTGAATGCAGTCCGTTGTGTATCTCTTCCACCACGAGGGGCACGGGAGTGCACGCCTCCCTCGGACCCCACGCATTTGCCCGTGGAGATGGGGCAGCGGCCATGGAAGAACAGTAGATGCCCCTGTGCAGTTCATAAAAAGCTTATTTTGCTCTCCTTTTGGCAGATTTTGTATTTTTGCACTTCCTGTTAAGCGGTTTTAGTGACGCAGTTCGGTGCAGCATTGCTTGCGGCTCCTTTTTATTTTGCAGCGAGGTTCTTGAGTGCGTTAGTTGTAGTTCGTGCACTAGGAGTACAATCCCGATTGGGTAAGTGTTGAAAAATGGATTGTAGTTCATGCGACATGACGAATTTTGTACTTCGCTTCAATCCCATTCACCTCAGATGGCTCACCTGCAGTTTACTTGATGCTCTAGTGTAGTGCGGAGCGCATCTCGCTTAGTAGTCCCGGGCCGACGCCTGCGGCAAAGGTGCCTCCAACCCCCCTCATGCGTGCAGTACTTTTATTCATGAAAAATTTGGGCGACGCAGTTCACTCCATCCATGTTTTGCATTTTTTGGAGAATTTTTTAAGTGCACTCAGTTTCTGTAAAAAGAATGATGTTTCATTACTCCTATGTATGAAGTGTAATTTGTTTCATGCGCTTAAAAATTGATCGACTATATAAACACTTGCGGTGCGTTTGGCCCTTCGATGTGGTTCCCTTTTGAGAGTGATGGTGTTCACTTGTGCCCAACATGAAAATGCAAAAAAAATTAGTGAAAACAACAAGATGGTAATGCGGTACACTTTGATATATATTATGCTCACTTGCCCTTGTCTTTACGGTCCACTCTCGTTCATAAAAGAAAGTTAAAAAAGACAACAAAAACTCGTATGAGAAAAATAACGTCCGACAAAAGAAATTATGCAGCTCGCTTGCCCGCCCGATGCAGTCCGTTTTTCATTCTAAAGCAGTGCGGTCGGCCGTGTGATGTTCATCCCGTAAGTGCAAAAAATATTGTTACGGAAGCAAAAAAAAAAGTAATGCGGTTCACTTTTTGATAGTGTTGTGGTTCATTTACACCCGATATGAAGTGCACTCTACTCTCTCGTCCTTGAAAAAATTACGTTTGACTAAAAAACATGCAGTTCTCTTACATACGATGCAGTGCTGTTTTTCGTCCGATGCAAAGGCGGTTTTCAATGGATGAAGTACTCACGCCGATTTGGGTGTCGCGAAAACAGAGTGCCCGTGATTTTGGTAATTTGAAACCGCTCTTAACCCGTAATGAATTAGAGAGAGTGTTCTACATGAAAAAGTTGCGTCTCGTCGATATCTTACCAACGGCGTATGATTTGAATTATTTCGACCAGCCGTTCGTAAAAATTTCACGAAAAAACAGCCGCTGCCTCTCGAAGTCAGCCGCACGATTTTCAAAATTAAGTAAAAATTGTAAGGAATCTCGAAACCATTTCAACATATGAAAGTTGCGCCTTGTCCGTAGCTTTCCAACGGTGTATCATATGTCTCGTTTCGACAAACGGTTAGAAAACTGGAGCAAAAACAATACAGAAAATTTCAAAAAAATTGAAAAACTGAGTTCCGCGATTTAATAAATTTGAAACTGCTCTTAAACCGTAATGAATTAGAGAAAGATTTATATATGAAAAGGATGCGCCTCGACGATATCTATCCAACGGCGTATCATTTGCTTCGTTCCAACAAGCGGTTTAGAAAAAAACGCGAAAAAACACTCGCTGCCACTCGTCATCCGCCGCACTATTTTCAAAAGTGCTCTTGAACCGTGTGGAATCTCGAAAAGTGTTCAACGTGTCGAAGTTGCGCCTAATCCATAGCTTTTCAATGGTATATTACACGCCTCATTCCGATAAACGGTTAAAAAATTAGAGCGAAAACAGTACCAAAAAATAACGCGTGCAGTTTTTTCCGACGAGAAGTTCACTAGTCTCTATTGCAGTGCTCGTCGTCAAAATGATGCAAAGGCGCTTCATTGAGCGTGCAGTGCAAGTGGTGTGTAGAATAGTTATTCTGCTAATATTAGCAGAATAGACCGTCTATATATATATATATATATATATATATATATATATATATATATATATATATATATAATATATATATATATGGACGAATTTTCGCTACTACCGGGTGTAGTTACTCCCACTTTTGTTTCATACGTTCTAGGTAGTATCTATCATATCGGAGAGTATGTACGCGTAGTATGTAGTATATAAGAATGTTTAGGTACTATATATACTACTATTTTGGTAGTATGTATCATATTTTGCGCATACTCTATTTCACGTACAAATATGTACGTATTTCACAAATACAATAAAATTATGAGCTCACTTGCAATTTTTTCATACAAATCACTTGAAGTATCTTAGATATAGTATATGAACATACTAAAAATAATAAACTAGAGCATATACTACCACATGATAGTATATGAGAAACGGGTGTAGCTACACCCGGTAGTAGGATGCATTTTCTCATATATATATATATATATATATATATATATATATATATATATATATATATATATATATATATATATGTATCATCGAATGTCTTGCACGAACATTCACACATACACATGTATATATACAATTTGGCATATACAGTTTCTCCTACAATTTGCAGATCATTACATGAAGGCATTACCGCAGTAGCGGGTAATGGAATTCTCCTTCGGGATCTATGACCTGGTCGAGCAAAAATCTAGCTATTACCTCTTGAATTGCTCGTATGTGATCCGTTGGTAGGAGCTGATCCCGCATCTCCTTCATCTTTAAAGGAGATCAATATGCATGTATTAGTTGTGTGTATATATATTAGATAATGATGTAAAATTGTGAATAGTGTTCTAGCAAACGTACCCATAACTCTCTATCAGTTCTGCTTCTTTCGGACGCCATCATGCGAATGTTCTCGCAAACGTAGTATGCACATAAATCAGTCCTAGGCGCCTGCTTCAGGGCCTTTACGAGAATAGAATTCAATCAGATAATAATTAATCAAGCATGATAATTAATGGTATTGAAACTAGAATTAAAGAGATGTTAGCTAGCTAGCCAGTACTACTTAATTAATTACCTTGGGTCGATGCCATATCAGCTTTTGTTTCCATGGGCCATCAACCTGTTTGATGAACTTTTCCCAAGCCCTGCCCGCCGGCAAAGAAAATGAATAAAGGAGTTATTAATTAGTTGATATCAGGAAATGACGAACTAAAGAGGCCGACATATAGTTCGATGATGATTGAAATTACCTGTTGACCATCCCCTTCACGATTTCGTACTCAGTAACTAGTTTAAGTAGTGAGCCTAGTACTTCAATTTTTCCATCGTCAACTTGACTGATTAACAAGATTCAGTGGAAACTGCATGCACACACGTTTGCATGTATAAATTAAGCGGGCATGTGCATATAAATCATCAACTACCCTAAACCCTATACACTTATTAACATCTAGCTAGTAAGCAAAATAGAATTTCTAGTACAAGACAGTGTGCACCCGAAGTTGTAAGGAAGTAGTATATCTCGATTGGTATTTAGGCGCTTCAAGAACTCTAGCAAGCTGTTCTATGTGTAGTTTCGTTCCCATTCACGCGTCCATGTCTCTTGATTAATGGTATTTGGGTCAATGAACCCAATGCCATAGAGTCCAGCTTTTTTCATTTCATAGATCTTCATTCTGCATAATACCATAGAAAAGAATATAGTGAGGATAATTACAGGTAATGATCAACGAGCACTACAGCTAGCTTGAGACTTAAATTACAGAAAGAAATCACTTACTGACAATAGCAACTGACGATAGATTTGTCGAGTGCGTCTTGATTGAATAACTAAAACAGTTCCGTAAACTCAACATACAGATCATTCTCATGGTAGTAATGCTCTGGCTTGACTCTTACCATGAGGGACTCTCGATCGGTAGTCTTGGCAATTTTCATGTACCATTCATGCAATTCATACATTCCCGTTCAGAGCTTCTTGACCTCCTCAGGCTTGACCATAGGTTCGTCGCGGGCATATTTCCGTTTTAGTTGTTGCTCTATAAATTTTTCCATGGGCTCGATGCCTAGGAGTTGTTCTATAGTGCATCCGATCTCTGCAGCCTACCTTCTATGATCGTCGGTTATTACCAGATGATCAGTGCCGGTACTCACATGTGTTGGTACAATGAGCGGGGGGTCGGTTGCACTACCTGTTCTCCCAGCTGGGGAACAATTTTCCCGATTTTTTGGCAGCTGCTTGGCTCGAGCTCGAGCTCGAATCCTTCTTTTTTGTGCTTGATATGACTTCCTGATTTGGCGCTCATAGTCTGAGTCAATAGGCTTGGGAGCTGGTGGTTCAGCCATACGAATAAAGTGGTCAACGACATGCTCAGGCACTTTCTCCTTTGGCGGCGGTGGCGGTTTCGGTCCAAAATGGGCCCTCAGTTGGGCTTGCACTTCGGCTTTGTTTTCCTCCTCAGTCATGTCGTAAGGCCTCTTCGGAAGAGGCTTGAGGCTTGGACCAAATTGGTATCTCTTGCCTCCTGTACTTGTACCGCTAGCCGCCATAGCTGCGGCGGCTCTCTTCGGCTGTTGCTTAGGCGGCGGAGACGGCTGACGCGGTGCTTGACTTGGAGGAGGAGGACTGGGCTGACGCGGTGCCGTACTTGGAGGAGTGGGTGTTGGGGAACATAGTAATTCAAAAAAAATTCCTACGATCATGCAAGATCTATTTAGGAGATGCATAGCAATGAGAGGTGAGAGTGTGTCCACGTACCCTCGTAGACCGAAAGCGGAAGCGTTTAGTAACGCGGTTGATGTAGTCGAACGTCTTCGCAATCCAACTGATCCAAGCACCGAACGTACGACATCTCCGCGTTCAGCACACGTTCAGCTTGGTGACGTCCCTCATCCTCTTGATTTAGTTGAGGCTGAAGGAGAGTTTCGTCAGCACAACGGCATAGTGACGATGATGATGATGTTACCGGCGCAAGGCTTCGCCTAAGCACTACGGCGATATGATCGAGGTGTGTAACTATGGAGGGGGGCACCGCACACGGCTAAAAGATCAACTTGTGTGCCTTTGGGGTGCCCCTGCCCACGTATATAAAGGAGGGAGGAGGAGGAGGCCGGCCTAGGAGGGGCGCGCCTATAGGGGGAGTCCAACTAGGATTCCCAATCCTAATTGGAGTCCCCTTCCTTTTTCCAAGAGGTGGAGAGAGGGAAGGAGGAGGAGAGGGAGAAGGAAAGAGGGGGGCGTCGCCCCTCCTAGTCCAATTCAGACCAGCCCATGGGGGGGCGCTGCCTCCCCTTGTAGCCCTTCTCTCCTTTCCACTAAAGCCCAATAAGGCCCAATAGTTCCCCCGGTGAATTCACGTAACTCCCCGGTTCTCCGAAAAATACCCGAATCACTCAGTACCTTTCCGATGTCCGAATATAGCCTTCCAATATATGAATCTTTACCTCTCGATCATTTCGAGACTCCTCGTCATGTCCGTGATCTCATCCGGGACTTCGAACAAACTTCGGTCCTGAAATCACATAACTCATAATACAAATCGTCATCGAACGTTAAGCGTGTGGACCCTACGGGTTCGAGAACTATGTAGACATGACCAAGACATATCTCCGGTAAATAACCAATAGCGGAACCTGGATGCTCATATTGGCTCCTACATATTCTACGAAGATCTTTATCGGTCAAACCGCATAACAACATACGTCATTCCCTTCGTCATCGGTATCTTACTTGCCCGAGATTCGATCGTCAGTATCATCATACCTAGTTTAATCTCATTACCGGCAAGTCTCTTTACTCGTTCCGTAATGCATCATCCCGTAACTATCTCATTAGTTACATTGCTTGCAAGGCTTATAGTGATGTGCTTTACCGAGAGGGCCCAGAGATACCTCTCTGATACACGGAGTGACAAATCCATATCTCGATCTATGCCAACCCAACAAACACCTTCGGAGACACCTGTAGAGCATATTTATAATCAACAAGTTACATTGTGACATTTGATAGCACACAAGGTGTTCCTCCGGTAATCGGGAGTTGCATAATCTCATAGTCAGAGGAACATGTATAAGTCATGAAGAAAGCAATAGCAATAAAACTTAACGATCATTATGCTAAGCTAACGGATGGGTCTTGTCCATCACATCATTCTCCTAATGATGTGATCCCGTTCATCAAATGACAACACATGTCTATGATCAGGAAACTTAACCATTTTTTATTAACGAGCTAGTCTAGTAGAGGCATACTAGGGACACTTTGTTTTGTCTATGTATTCATACATGTATGAAGTTTCCGGTTAATACAATTCTAGCATGAATAATAAACATTTATCATGATATAAGTAAATAAAATAGTAACTTTATTGTTGCCTCTAGGGCATATTTCCTTCAGTCTCCCATTTGCACTAGAGTCAATAATCTAGTTCACATCGCCATGTGATTTAACACCAATAATTCACATCACCATGTGATTAACACCCATAGTTCACATCGACATGTGACCAACACTCAAAAGGTTTACTAGAGTCAATAATCTAGTTCACATTGCTATGTGATTAACACCCAAGAGTAATAAGGTATATCATGTTTTGCCTGTGAGAGAAATTTTTAGTCTACGGGTCTGCAACATTCAGATCCGTATGTATTTTGCAAATTTCTATGTCTACAATACTCTCCACGGAGCTACTCTAGCTAATTGCTCCCACTTTCAATTTATATCTAGATCGAGACTTAGAGTCATCGAGATCGGTGTCAAAGCTTGCATCAATGTAACTCTTTACGATGAACTTGTTGTCACCTCCATAACCGAGAAATATTTCCTTATTCCACTAAGTTTAATTTTGGCCGCTGTCCAGTGAGCCATACCCTCTTGCCAAACTCGCGGCAAGGTACACAACAGGTCTGGTACACAGCATAGCATACTTTATAGAACCTATGACTAAGGCATAGGAAATGACTTTTCATTCTCTTTCTATTTTCTGCCGTGGTCGGGTTTTGAGTCTTTACTCAACTTCACACCTTGCAGCACAGGCAAGAACTCCTTCTTTGACTGTTCCATTTTGAACTACTTCAAAAACTTGTCAAGGTATGTACTCATTGAAAAAATTATCAAGCGTCTTGATCTATCTCTATAGATCTTGATGCTCAATATGTAAGCAGCTTCACCTAGGTCTTTCTTTGAAAAACTCCTTTCAAACACTCCTTTATGCTTTCCAGAAAATTCTACATTATTTCCGAGCAACAATATGTCATTCACATATACTTAATCAGAAATGTTTTAGTGCTCCCACTCACTTTCTTGTAAATACAGGCTTCACCGCAAGTCTGTATAAAACTATATGCTTTGATCAACTCATTAAAGCGTATATTCCAACTCCGAGATGCTTGCACCAGTCCATATATAGATGGATCGCTGGAGCTTTGCACACTTTGTTAGCACCTTTAGGATCGACAAAACCTTCTGGTTGCATCATATACAACTCTTCTTTAAGAAATCCATTAAGGAATGCAGGTTTGACATCCATTTGCCAAATTTCATAAAATGCGGCAATAGCTAACATGATCCGGACAGAATTTTAAGCATCGATACAAGTGAGAAAATCTCATCGTAGTCAACACCTTGAACTTGTCGAAAACATTTTTGCGACAATTCGAGCTTTGTAGATAGTAACACTACTATCAGTGCCCGTCTTCCTTTGAAGATCTATCTATTCTCTATTGCTTGCCGATCATCGGGCAAGTCAACCAAAGTCCACACTTTGTTCTTATATATGGTTCCTATCTCAGATTTCATGGCCTCAAGCCATTTTGCAGAATTTAGGCTCATCATCGCTTCCTCATAGTTCGTAGGTTCGTCATGGTCTAGTAACATGACTTCCAGAACTGGATTACCGTACCACTCTGGTGCGGATCTTACTCTGGTTGACCTACGAGGTTTGTTAGTAACTTGATCTAAAGTTTCATGATCACTATCATTAGCTTCCTCACTAATTGGTGTAGGAATCATTGGAACTGATTTCTGTGATGAACTACTTTCCAATTCAAGAGTAGGTACAATTACCTCATCAAGTTCTACTTTCCTCCCACTCACTTCTTTCGAGAGAAACTCCTTCTCTAGAAAGGATCCATCTTAGCAAAAAAGATCTTGCCTTCGGATCTGTGATAGAAGGTGTACCCAACAGTCTCTTTTGGGTATCCTATGAAGACGCACTTCTCCGATTTGGGTTCGAGCTTATCAGGCTGAAGCTTTTTCATATAAGCATCGCAACACCTAACTTTAAGAAACGACAGCTTAGGTTTCTTGCCAAACCAGAGTTCATACGGTGTCGTCTCAACGGATTTAGATGGTGCCTTATTTAACGTGAATGCAGCTGTCTCTAACGCATAGCCCCAAAATGATAGTGGTAAATCAGTAAGAGACATCATAGATCGCACCATATCTAATAAAGTACGGTTACAACATTCATACACACCATTATGCTATGGTGTCCGTACTCACATATTCACTACGGCCCAAGTGCCATTATTACAGATCTGAACCTATTATGTTTTCAAGAATATATATGAGTTCTTGATCCTATATTGCAAGTCAATAGTCACCTATTGTGTGTTATGATCTGGCAACCCCGAAGTGACAATAATCGGGACCACTCCCGGTGATGACCGTAGTTTGAGGAGTTCATGTAGTCACTAAGTGTTAATGCTTTGGTCCCGTACTCTATTAAAAGGAGGCCTTAATATCCCTTAGTTTCCAATAGGACCCCGCTGCCACGGGAGGGTCGGACAAAAGATGTCATGCAAGTTCTTTTCCATAAGCACGTATGACTATATTCAGAATACATGCCTACATTACATTGATGAACTGGAGCTAGTTCTGTGTCACCCTATGTTATAACTGTTGCATGAGAAATCGCATCCGACATAATTATCCATCATTGATCCATTGCCTATGAGCTTTTCAAATATAGATCTTTGCTTAGTTACTTTTCCGTTGCCACTGTTACGATTACTACAAAAACTGCCAATGTTACTTTTGCCACCGTTACCGTTACATCCATACTACTTTGCTACTAAATATTTTGCTGCAGATATTAAGTTTTCCAGGTGTGGTTGAATTGACAACTCAACTGCTAATACTTGAGAATATTCTTTGGCTTCCCTTGTGTCGAATCAATAAATTTGGGTTGAATACTCTACCCTCGAAAACTGTTGTGATC
This sequence comes from Aegilops bicornis, assembly GCA_021605145.1. Taxonomy (NCBI): domain Eukaryota; kingdom Viridiplantae; phylum Streptophyta; class Magnoliopsida; order Poales; family Poaceae; genus Aegilops; species Aegilops bicornis. Next base: position 632,011,659 of record CM038670.1, read on the forward strand.
CCCTATACTTGTGGGTTATCACTCCTCTATGTAACCATAATATGTGTCCATTCCACTCTTGGTTGCTGCATCAAAGCGGACACCACTGTTTTGGTTGGTGCTCTTCTTATATTGGGTGATCATGTAAAATGTATTCCCATTTATCTTGTACCCTTTGAAAGTCATTATATTCGAAGATGGAAACTAGGACAGCAAGTGCAGGTCATCTTCAACGGTGTCGTCATGCATGGCACGTGTCTGCAACCAACTGGCGAAAGTCCCCGTTTGTTCACGTGTAATCCAGTCATCAGACTGCTCCAGGTGTTTGGAGAGTAGAATATTCTTGTGTTCCTCCATATACGGAGCCACCAAGGCGGAATTTTGTAGAACTGTGTAGTGTGCTTGAGTGAGAGAATGCCCGTCCATACATATTATTTGTTTTGGTCCTAGCGTGCCATTTCCACCCAGTCTGCCCTTGGAGATGCTTCCTTCTGGCCTAGCACGGCTATGAACATATTTCTTTAAGACTCCCATGAACCTCTCAAAGGGGAACATATTGTGTAGAAGTACAGGACCGAGAATGGCAATCTCTTCGCATAGGTGAACTAGGACGTGTGTCATGATGTTGAAGAATGATGGTGGGAACACCAACTCGAAACTGACAAGACATTGCACCAAATCATTCTCTAACCTAGGTATGATTTCTGGATCGATTACCTTCTGAGAGATTGCATTGAGGAATGCACATAGCTTCACAATGGATAATCAAACATTTTCTGGTAGAAGCCCCCCTCAATGCAACTGGAAGCAACTGCATCATAATCATGTGGCAGTCAAGAGACTTTAGGTTTTGGAACTTTTTCTCTGCCATATTTATTATTCCCTTTATATTGGACGAGAAGCCAGATGGGACCTTCATACTGAGCAGGCATTCAAAGAAGATTTCCTTCTCTTCTTTGGTAAGAGCATAGCTAGCATGAGCCTGATGTATGTCGTCTTTTCCGTGCATACGTTGCTGGTCCTCCCGTGCCTCCGGTGTATCTTCTGTCTTCCCATACACGTCCAAGAAGCCAAGAAGGGTCAAGCAAAGATTCTTCGTCACGTGTATCACGTCGATTGCAGAGCGGACCTCTAGGTCTTTCCAATAGGGTAGGTCCCAAAATATAGATTTATTCTTCCACATGGGTGCGCGTCCGTCAGCGTCATTCGGAACAGTTTGTCCGCCAGGACCCTTTCCAAAGATTACCTTCAAATCCTTGACCATATCATGTACATCATCACCAGTACGGTGGCGAGGCTTCGTCCGGTGATCTGGCTCACCTTTGAAATGCTTGCCTTTCTTTCTTACGGGATGCCTGCTCGGAAGAAATCGACGATGTCCCAGGTACACATTCTTCGTACAATTATCCAAATATATATTGTCTGTATCATCCAAACAGTGCATGCATGCGCGGTATCCCTTGTTTTTTTGTCCTGAAAGGTTACTGAGAGTAGGCCAATCATGGATGGTCACAAACAGCAACACATGTAGGTCAAATTCCTCCTCTCTGTGCTCATCCCACGCACGTACACCTTTTCCATTCCACTGTAAGAGTTCTTCAACTAATGGCCTTAGGTACACATCAATGTCATTGCCGGGTTGCTTAGGGCCTTGGATGAGCACTGGCATCATAATGAACTTCTGCTTCATGCACAACCAAGGAGGAAGGTTATACATACATAGAGTCACGGGCCAGGTGCTATGGTTGCTGCTCTGATCCCCAAAAGGATTAATGCCATGTACTCTTAGACCAAACCATACGTTCCTTGCGTCACCTGCAAAGTCCTCCCAGTACTTTCTCTCGATTTTTCTCCACTACGACCCGTCAGTGGGTACTCTCAACTTCTCGTCTTTCTTACGGTCTTCTCTGTGCCATCGCATCAACTTGGCATGCTTGGAACAAACATTTCAACCGTGGTATTATAGGAGCATACCACATCACCTTGGCAGGGTCATCGCGGCTGATCTTATAGCGCAATGCACCGCATATCGGGCACACGTTTTAATCCCCGTACTCACCGCGGTAGAGGATGCAGTCATTAGGGCATGCATGTATCTTCTGCACCTCTAATCCTAGAGGGTAGACAGCCTTCTTTGCTTCGTACGTACTCTCGGGCAATTTGTTGTACTTTGGAAGCATCTTCTTTAACATTATCAGCAAGTTTCCAATCCCTTGTCAGATACACCATTCTCTGCCTTCCATTGCAGCAATTCCAGTGTGGTGCCCAGCTTTTTCTTGACAGCTTCGTAATTTGGGTACAACAATTTCCTGTGATCCTCTAACATGCGCTGCAACTTCAGCCCCTCCTTTTCAGTGGCGCACTTTCTCTTTGCATCAGCAATGGCCCGACCTAGATCATCAGCAGGCTCATCTGATGCCTCTTCTTCAGCTTCTTCCTGCATTGCCGGCTCAGCTTCTTCCCCCATTGTTGTACCATCGTATTCAGGGAACCCATGGCTAGGATAGTTGTCATCGTCCTCTTCCTCTTCATTATCTTCCATCATAACCCCTCTTTCTCCGTGCTTGGTCCAAACATTATAGTGGGGCATGAAACCTGACTCAAACAGGTGGATGTGAATGGTTCTTGACTTAGAGTAATTTCGATCATTCTTACAACCAGCACATGGACAAGACATAAAACCATCTACCCGCTTGTTTGCCTCAGCTGCAAGCAGAAAAGTACGCACGCCATTAACGAACTGGGGAGAGCATCGGTCATCGTACATCCATTGCCGCCTCACTTCATTACACAGCACCGAAAAGACCAAATTAATATAAGTTCATACATAAAGTTCATACACACTTATTCTCATAAAGCAACATACAAACTCCTAGCTAAAGCATTTAAATGCAACAACAAATGCGATCAAGATCGCAACTAAGGTAACAATTGATCCAACAGCATAATGAGACGAAGCCTCACTATCAATGGCATATTTTCTAATCTTTCTAATCTTTAAGCGCATTTTCTCCATCTTGATCTTGTGATCATCGACGACATCTGCAACATGCAACTCCAATTCCATCTTCTCCTCCTCAATTCTTTTCAATTTTTCTTTCAAATACTTGTTTTCATTTTCGACTAAATTTAACCTCTCAACAATAGGGTCGTTTGGAATTTCTGGTTCACATACCTCCTAGATAGAAATATCTATGTCAACTTGATGGGCATAATTTTTCATAAACACAAAATGCAACAAATAGTTATAAAAGAGAATATACCACATCCGAATCATAAACCGGACGAGGGCTGACGGGGACGGCTATCAAAAACATGGCACTATGTAACTATATATCTAAATCACACAAACATTACTTTTATATATAAAAAAGATAAGAACAAGAGGCTCACCACAAGGTGGTGCCGGCGACGGGACGGTGCGGGTGATCGACAGTGGTTAGGACAGAGACGGGAAGGCACTAAGTAAACCACACCTACATATGCAAACTAAGAGTTATTTTGAGCTCAGATTGCATATAAATCAAATAAACTATCACATATAATTCCTCCCAAACTAAACTCATCAAATCACTATACTTGTAGAGCATTGCAAGAGCTAATCTAGCAATGAGAGATGAAAGGACAAAATTGCTAACCTTTGTGATCACTTGGATGGATGGGGTGCCTTCAAATCTTGACAAATTTTGTCAAAAATGGAGGATGAGCTCAAGAGGAGAGGAAGAAAACAGAGAGGAGAGGAAAGGGGAAGAACTGAGAGCTCGGGGTCGACGAAGGGTTTATATAGGATGATCTTTAGTCCCGGTTGGTTATACAAACCGGGACTAAAGGTGCATATATAGTCCCGGTTCATGCCACGAACTGGGACAAAAGGTGTTGGTGGGGCCGCAGCCTGACACCGACCTGCCACCACCTCTTTAGTACCGGTACGTGGCATGAACCGGTACTAAAGGTTCGACACGAACCGGGACTAATGAGCACTGCCCGCCTAGCCGTTGGAACCGGAACTAATGGTCACATTAGTGCCGGTTCATTTACAAACCGGGACTAATGAGCTGAACATTAGGCCCTTTTTCTACTAGTGGCCTGATGACCCACAAGTATAGGGTCTCTATCGTAGTCCTTTCGATAAGTAAGAGTGTCGAACCCAACAAGGAGCAGAAGGAAATGACAAGCGGTTTTCAGTAAGGTATTCTCTGCAAGCACTGAAATTATCGGTAACAGATAGTTTTGTGATAAAGTAATTGGTAACGAGCAACAAGTAATAAAAGTAAATAAGATGCAGCAAGGTGGCCCAATCCTTTTTGTAGCAAAGGACAAGCATGTACAATTTATTATATGAAGGAAAATGCTCCCAGGACACATGGGAATTATCGTCAAGCTAGTTTTCATCACACTCATATGATTCGCGTTCGGTACTTTGATAATTTGATATGTGAGTGGACCAGTGCTTGGGTGCTGCCCTTACTTGGACAAGCATCCCACTTATGATTAACTCCTAATGCAAGCATTCGCAACTACAAAAGAAGTATTAAGGTAAACCTAACCATAGCATGAAACATATGGATCCAAATCAGCCCCTTACGAGGGTTTAAGCTTCTGTCACTCTAGCAACTCATCATCTAGTTATTACTTCTCAATACCTTCCTCTAGGCCCAAACAATGGTGAAGTGTCATGTAGTCGATGTTCACATGATACCACTAGAGGGGAGACAACATACATCTCATCAAAATATCGAACGAGTACCAAATTCACATGACTACTAATAGGAAGACTTCTCCCATGTCCTCAGGAACAAACGTAACTACTCACAAAGCATATTCATGTTCATAATCAGAGGGGTATTAATATGCATATAGGATCTGAACATATGATCTTCCACCAAATAAACCAACTAGCATCAACTACAAGGAGTAATCAACACTACTAGCAACCTACAGGTACCAATCTCAGACTTAGAGACAAGAATTGGATACAAGAGATGAACTAGGATTTGAGAGGAGATGGTGCTGGTGAAGATGTTGATGGAGATTGACCCCCTCCCAAAGAGAGGATCGTTGGTGATGACGATGGGGATGATTTCCCCCTCCCGGAGGGAAGTTTCCCCGGCAAAACAGCTCCGCCAAAGCCCTAGATTGGTTCCGCCAAGGTTCCGCCTCGTGGCGGCGGAGTCTCATCCTGAAAGCTTGCTTATTATTTTTTCACGGACGAAAGACTTCATATAGCAGAAGATGGACACCGGAGGGTTACTGTGGGGCCCACGAGGCGGGCGCGCCTGTAGGTAGGCGCGCCCCACCCTCATGGCCAGGGTGTGGGCCCCCTCTGGTATTTTCTTCGCTCAATATTTTTTATAATTTCCAAAAATGACTTCTGTGGAGTTTCAGGACTTTTGGAGTTGCGCATAATAGGTCTCTAATATTTGCTCCTTTTCCAGCCAAGAATTCCAACTGCCGGCATTCTCTCTCTTCATGTAAACCTTGTAAAATAAGAGAGAAAAGGCATAAGTATTGTGACATAATGTGTAATAACAACCCATAATGCAGTAAATATCAATATCAAAGCATGATGCAAAATGGACGTATCAACTCCCCCAAGCTTAGAGCTCGCTTGTCCTCAAGCGGAAGCCGATATCGATAAATATGTCCACATGTTTAGAGATAGAGGTGTCGATAAAATAAAATACGGACATGAAGGCATCATGATCATTCTTATAACAGCAACATATATGAATATTGTGATATGAATTCTTATGATAAAGTAACAATCTGTTCACAATGTCAAGTATGAATCAGAAACTTTATTGAGAACTAACAAACTATAGTCTCAAGTCATTGAAGCAATTGCAATTTATCATAACATCGGAAAGAGTCTATGTAAGAGCTTTTTAGCAAGTCCACATACCCAACTATCATTTAGTCTTTCACAATTGATAACACTCACGCAATACTTATGGTTATGGAGTTTTAATCGGACACAGAGAAAGATAGGGGCTTTATAGTTTCGCCTCCCAACCTTTTACCTCAAGGGTAATGTCAACAATAATAGCTCATACTAACTTACATCCAATTAGATATATATATCAGGATCGTTCCAACACAATGTGCTTGCCAAAGGATAAAATGTAAAAAGGAAAGGTGAAGATCACCATGAGTCTTGCATAAGGTAGGAGATAAAAGTAAAAGATAGGCCCTTCGCAGAGGGAGGCAGAGGTTGTCATGTGCTTAAGGGTTGGATGCACAAAATCTTAATGCGAAAGAACGTCACTTTATATTGCCACTTGTGATATAGACCTTTATTATGCAGTCCGTCGCTTTTATTACTTCTACATCACAAGATCGTATAAAGCTTATTTTCTCCCTCACTAATAAATCATACATATTTAGAGAGCATTTTTATTGCTTGCACAATGACAACTTACTTGAAGGATCTTACTCAATCCATAGGTAGATATGGTGGACTCTCATGGCAAAACTGGGTTTAAGGGTATTTGGAAGCACAAGTAGTATCTCTACTTGGTGCAAAGAATTTGGCTAGAATTAGGGGGAAAGGCAGGCTCAACATGTTGGATGATCCATGACAATATACTTTATTTCAGATATAAGAAAATATAACCCATTTCGTTGTCTTCCTTGTCCAACATGAACTCTTTAGCATGTCATATTTTAATGAGTGATCACAATCATAAAAGATGTCCAAGATAGTATATTTATATGTGAACCTCTCTTTCTTTTATTACTTCCTATTAATTGCAACGATGACCAAAACTATGTTTGTCAACTCTCAACAACTTTTAATCATCATACTCTCTATGTGTGAAGTCATTATTACCCATAAGATCCATATGATCTGTTTATTTCTTTTTACTTCTTTCTTTTTCTTTTATTCACTCAAGAACATAGCAAGATAATCAAGCCCTTGACTCAACACTAATCTTTATTATATATCTCACAGACTCGATTACGTAGAGAGATCATAAAGCAAAACTCATAACTAGATCATGCTAAAACTTTATTCTGCTAGATCAAGATATTACCAAAAGGAACGAACTAAGAAAAATGGTAAAGATAGGAGTGTGATGGTGATACGATACCGGGGCATCTCCCCCAAACTTGGCAGTTGCCAAGGGGAGTGCCCACACCCATGTGATTATATCTCCTTCTTCGGGGACGGAGAAGATGGTGGTGATGGTGGATAGTCGCACATCGAGCGTAAGAAATCCTCCAACTTGCGAATGATGCCCTTGAGCGCGACGATATGCTCCTTCAACAAAATATTTTCACTTGTGAGATACTTGTTCTGTATATGAGCTAACTCAATCATCTTGAAAGCTTCGATCTCAGACGGAGTAAAGAGAGGCGGAAGGATGTCTTCTTCTCCTGTTGCCGGAGCTTGCTCCTTCATGGCCTTCTTGATCCCATCATCCTTGTTGATCTCCCCGGGTTCTTCCCTCTTCAACTCTATCTTCATTAGCCAAGCATCATTGTCACCATTGTTGGAGCAAGGGGACGACATGATGCTTGGCCTTGACAAAGCTGGCAGAAAACAGCTCGAAACGAAAACAGAGGGTAATTGCGTGATACGGTGGTCGAAACCTTCGGGAGATTATATAATGAATTTTTACCGACCGAAAGAAGTATCGTGCAAGAAAACGGAGTCCGGGGAGCGCACGGGGTGCCCACGAGGCAGGGGGCATGCCCAGGGGGGTAGGGCACGCCCTCCACCCTCGTGGAGGCCTCGTGTCCTTCCCGGACTGCTTCTTATTTTCCTATTTTCTTAAATATTCCAAAACGGAGAAAAATTGCTATTAGAACTGTGTTGGAGTCGGTTTACTTACCGCATTAATGCACCTATTCCTTTTCGTAGTCCTAAACGCTCCGTAAAGTGTCCCTTATATATTCCTGCGGGGTTACGGTTTCAATAACATTGGTTTCAACATTTATGGGATTACCTGAGATATAATGTTTGATTCTTTGACCGTTCACCACCTTCGGATTCGTACCTCCGAAGTTGTTGATTTTTATGACACCGGAACGATAGACCTCCTCGATAACGTAAGGGCCTTCCCATTTAGAGAGAAGCTTTCCTGCAAAAAATCTTAAACGATAGTTGTATAGCAAAACATAATCACCTACATTAAACTCATGCTTTTGTATCCTTTTGTCATGCCATCTTTTAACTTTTTCTTTAAACAGCTTGGCATTTTCATAAGCCTGGTTCTCCATTCATCAAGTGAGCTAATGTCAAATAACCTCTTTTCACCGGCAAGTTTGAAATCATAATTGAGCTCTTTAATAGCCCAATATGCCTTATGTTCAAGTTCGAGAGGTAAGTGACATGCTTTTCCATAAACCATTTTATACGGAGACATACCCATAGGAATTTTATATGCATTTCTATAAGCCCATAATGCACCATCAAGTTTCTTAGACCAATTCTTTCTAGATCTATTAACAGTCTTTTGCAAAATTAATTTGATCTCTCTATTACTCAATTCTACTTGACCACTAGACTGTGGGTGATATGGTTATGCAATTCTATGATTAACGTCATATTTAGCAAGCATTTTACGGAAAGCACCATGAATAAAGTGTGAACCACCATCAGTCATTAAGTATCTAGGGACACCAAACCTCGGAAAAATAACTTCTTTAAGCATCTTTATAGAAGTGTTATGATCAGCACTACTAGTTGGAATAGCTTCTACCCACTTAGTAACGCAATCAACAGCAACTAAAATATGTGTATATCCATTAGAGGAAGGAAACGGTCCCATATAATCAAATCCCCAAACATCAAATGGTTCAATAACAAGTGAATAATTCATAGGCATTTCTTGACATCTACTAATATTACCAATTCTTTGACATTCATCACAAGACAAGACAAACTTACGAGCATCCTTGAAGAGAGTAGACCAATAAAAACCGGATTGCAATACCTTATGTGCAGTTCTATCTCCAGCGTGGTGTCCTCCATAAGCCTCGGAGTGACACTTGCGTAGGATCTGTTCCTGTTCATGCTCAGGTACACAACGTCTAATAACACCATCTACTCCTTCTTTATAAAGGTGTGGGCATCCCAGAAGTAATGTCTTAAATCATAGAAGAACCTTTTATTTTGCTGGTATGTGAAACTAGGTGGTATAAATTTAGCAACAATGTAATTAGCATAATCAGCATACCATGGAGCAGTACGAGAAGCATTTATGACATTTAATTGTTCATCAGGAAAGCTATCATCAATAGGTAGTGGGTCATCAAGAACATTCTCTAACCTAGACAAGTTGTCTGCAACGGGGTTCTCATCTCCCATTCTATCAATAATATGCAAATCAAATTCTTGTAGCAAGAGAACCCATCTAATAAGTCTAGGTTTAGCATCCTTCTTTTCCATAAGATATTTACTAGCAGCATGATCAATGTGAATAGTTACTTCAGAATCAACAATGTAGGATCTGAACTTATCACATGCAAATACAACTGCTAAAAATTCTTTTTCAGTAGTAGCATAATTTCTCTGGGCAGGTTCTAGAGTTTTACTAGCATATTGAATAACATTTAATTTCTTATCAACTCTTTGCCCTAGAACAGCACCTACAGCATAATCGCTAGCATCACACATAATTTCAAAAGGCAAATTCCAATCAGGGCGCTGAACGATAGGTGTAGAAATCAAAGCTTTCTTAAGTATTTCAAATGCTTCTACACAATCATCATCAAAGACAAAGGGTATATCTTTTTGTAATAGATTAGTCAGGGGCCGAGAAATTTTTGATAAGTCCTTAATGAACCTCCTATAAAAACCGGCATGACCAAGGAAACTTCTTATACCTTTGATGTCCTTGGGACACGGCATCTTTTCAATAGCATCAACTTTAGCTTTATCAACTTCAATACCTCTTTCAGAAATTTTATGCCCCAAGACAATGCCTTCATTAACCATAAAGTGGCACTTCTCCCAGTTCAAGACAAGATTAGTTTCTTCACATCTCTGCAAAACTCGATCAAGGTTTCTCAAGCAATCATCAAAAGAGGATCCATAAACGGAGAAATCATCCATGAAAACCTCACAAATCTTTTCACAAAAGTCAGAGAATATAGCCATCATGCATCTTTGAAAGGTAGCAGGTGCATTACATAAACCAAAAGGCATACGTCTATAAGCAAAAATACCGAAATGGCAAGTAAAAGTGGTCTTTGATTGATCATCAACTGACACAAGTATTTGAGAGAAACCAGAGTAACCATCTAGAAAGCAAAAATGTGTATGTTTGGATAATCTTTCTAGCATTTGATCAATAAAAGGTAAGGGGTAATGATCCTTTTTAGTAGCCTTATTTAATTTGCGGAAATCAATTACCATCCTATAACTTGTAATAATTCTTTGCGGGGTCAATTCATCTTTATCATTAGGAACGACAGTAATACCTCCCTTCTTAGGGACACAATGGACAGGACTTACCCACTGACTATCAGTCAGGGGATAAATAATACCTGCCTCAAGAAGCTTTAATATTTCCTTTCTTACCACTTCTTTCATCTTAGGATTCAGCCATCGTTGGTGATCACAAACGGGTTTGGCGTCTTTCTCCAAAAGAAAAATTTGACATAGAGTGGGACTAATGCCCTTAAGATCATCAAGAGTATATCCAATAGCAGCACGGTGCTTCTTCAGAGTTTTCAATAATCTCTCTTCATGCTCTAAAAGGTTAGCACTAATAATAACATGATATATCTTCTTTTCATCAAGATAAGCATATTTAAGAGTATCAGGTAATGGTTTAAGCTCAAACACAGGATCACCCTTGGGTGGAGGAGGGTCCCCTAGGATTTCAACAGGCAAGTTGTGTTTCGGAATAGGTTCCTGTTTAAAGAATACTTCATCTACATAAACATATCATTTTCAAGGTCAAGCAAATATTGTTCTAAAGGATCATTAGGAGGCACGGCAATAGAAGCAAGACTAATAATTTCATCTTTACTAGGCAATTCCTCTTCACGATGTTGTCTACGAAATTTAGAAAAACTAAATTCATGAGTCGTATCACCCAATCCAATAGTAACAACATCCTTTTCGCAGTTTATTCTAGCATTAACGGTGTTCAAGAAGGGTCTACCGAATATAATGGGACAAAAGCTATCTTGTGGGGAACCAAGAACAAGAAAATCAGCAGGATATTTAGTTTTTCCACACAAGACTTCAACATCTCTAACAATCCCCATTGGTGAAATAGTATCTCTATTGGCAAGTTTAATGGTGACATCAATTTCTTCTAACTCAGCGGGTGCAATATCATGCATGATTTCTTTGTATAAGTCAAAAGGTATTGCACTAGCACTAGCACCCATATCACACAAGCCATGATAGCAATGATCTCCTATTTTAATGTAAATAACAGGCATGCCTACAACAGGTCTATGTTTATCTGTAGCACTAGGTTTAGCAATTCTAGCAGTTTCATCACAGAAGTAAATAACATGCCCATCAATATTATCAGCCAAAAGATCTTTAACAATAGCAATATTAGGTTCAACTTTAACTTGCTCAGGAGGTGTATAAGTTCTAATATTGCTTTTACGAACCACAGTTGAAGCTTTAGCATGATCCTTTATTCTAACAAGGAAAGGTGGTTTCTCAACATAAGTAGTAGGAATAATAGGATCATTGTAAGTGATAGTCTTTTCTTCAACTTTAATAGGTTCAACTACTTTGACTTCTATGGGAGGATGATATTTAAACCACTTCTCCTTAGGAAGATCAACATGAGTAGCAAATGATTCACAAAAAGAAGCTACTATCTCAGAGTCAAGTCCATATTTAGTGCTAAACTTGCGAAAAACATCGGTATCCATAAAAGATTTAACACAATCAAACTTATGTGTTATACCTGACTCCTTACCTTCGTCGAGATCCCAATCTTCAGAGTTGCGTTTAATTCTTTCCAATAAATCCCATTTGAATTCAATAGTCTTCATCATAAAAGAGCCAGAACAAGAAGTATCGAGCATGGTGCGATTGTTGTGAGAAAGCCGAGCATAAAAATTTTGAATAATTATTTCTCTTGGGAGCTCATGATTGGGGCATGAATATAACATTGACTTAAGCCTCCCCCAAGCTTGAGCGATGCTTTCTCCTTCGCGAGGCCAAAAATTATATATATAATTACAATCACGATGAACAAGATGCATAGGATAAAACTTCTGATGGAATTCCAATTTCAATCGCTTGTAGTCCCATGATCCCATATCATCACATAGCCTATACCATGTCAATGCATCTCCCTTCAAAGATAAAGGGAAGACCTTCTTCTTGATAACATCATCGGGCATACCTGCAAGCTTAAATAATCCATAAACTTCATCCACATAGATTAAGTGTAAATCAGGATGCAATGTTCCATCTCCTGCAAAAGGATTAGCTAGCAGTTTTTCTACCATACCCGAAGGAATTTCAAAGTAAACATTTTCAGTAGGTTCACTAGGTTGAGGAGCAACTCTTTGCTCTTCTGGACGGGGTGAAGATACCCCGAATAAGCCCCTCAAAGGATTACTTTCCATAGTAACAAGTGACAGTAAATTTCAGCAAACTATATAAATTTTTCCTTACCAAGTTCCACTTAGCAAAGGCGCTTCACTCCCCGGCAACGGCGCCCGAAAAGAGTCTTGATGACCCACAAGTATAGGGGATCTATCGTAGTCCTTTCGATAAGTAAGAGTGTCAAACCAAACGAGGAGCGGAAGGAAATGACAAGCGGTTTTCAGTAAGGTATTCTCTGCCAGCACTGAAATTATCGGTAATAGATAGTTTTGTGATAAAGTAATTGGTAACGAGCAACAAGTAATAAAAGTAAATAAGATGCAGCAAGGTGGCACAATCCTTTTTGTAGCAAAGGACAAACCTGGACAATTTATTATATAAAGGAAAACGCTCCTGAGGACACATGGGGATTATCGTCAAGCTAGTTTTCATCACACTCATATGATTCGCGTTCGGTACTTTGATAATTTGATATGTGGGTGGACCAGTGCTTGGGTGTTGCCCTTACTTGGACAAGCATCCCACTTATGATTAACTCCTAATGCAAGCATCCGCAACTACAAAAGAAGTATTAAGGTAAACCAAACCATAGCATGAAACATATGGATCCAAATCAGCCCCTTACGAAGCAACGCATAAACTGGGGTTTAAACTTTTGTCACTCTAGCAACCCATCATCTACTTATTACTTCCCAATGCCTTCCTCTAGGCCCAAACAATTTTGAAGTGTCATGTAGTTGACGTTCACATGACACCACTAGAGGGGAGACAACATACATCTCATCAAAATATCGAACGAATACCAAATTCACATGACTACTAATAGCAAGACTTCTCCCATGTCCTCAAGAACAAACGTAACTACTCACAAAGCATATTCATGTTCATAATCAGAGGGTATTAATATGCATATAGGATCTGAACATATGATCTTCCACCAAATAAACCAACTAGCATCAACTACAAGGAGTAATCAACACTACTAGCAACCTACAGGTACCAATCTCAGACTTAGAGACAAGAATTGGATACAAGAGATGAACTAGGGTTTGAGAGGAGATGGTGGTGGTGAAGATGTTGATGGCGATTGACCCCCTCCCGAAGAGAGGATCGTTGGTGATGACGATGGCGATGATTTCCCCCTCCCGGAGAGAAGTTTTCCCTGCAGAACAGCTCCGCCGGAGCCCTAGATTGGTTCCGCCAAGGTTCCGCCTCGTGGCGGTGGAGTCTCGAACCCGAAAGCTTGCTTATTATTTTTCTCGGACAAAAGACTTCATATAGCAGAAGATGGACACCGGAGGGCCACCAGGGGGCCCACGAGGCAGGGGGGCGCGCCCAGGGGGTATGGCGCACCCCCCACCCTCGCGGCCAGGGTGTGGGCCCCCTCTGGTATTTTCTTCGCTCAGTATTTTTTATAATTTCCAAAAATGACTTCCGTGGAGTTTCAGGACTTTTGGAGTTGCGCAGATTAGGTCTCTAATATTTGCTCCTTTTCTAGCCCAGAATTCCAGCTGCCGGCATTCTCCCTCTTCATGTAAACCTTGTAAAATAAGAGAGAAAAGGCATAAGTATTGTGACATAATGTGTAATAACAGCCCATAATGCAGTAAATATCAATATCAAAGCATCATGCAAAATGGACGTATCATGGCCCCAAGTAGTATTCCTCCTACTTGGGGCGCCCCAAGGCTGCTCCCCTCCCCCTCCCACCTATATGTACGTGGGGAGGGGCGCCTAGAACACACCAACAATTGTTAGCCGTGTGCGGCGCCCCCCTTCATAGATTGCACCCTCGGTCATATTACACGGTGCTTAGGAGAAGCCATGCGCGGATCACTTCACCATCACCGTCACCACGCCGTCGTGCTGACGGAACTCATCCACTCCCTCGACACTTTGCTGGATCAAGAGTTCGAGGGTCGTCATCGAGCTGAACGTGTGCAGAACTCGGAGGTGCCGTACGTTCGGTGCTTGATCGGTCGGAACGAGAAGAAGTTTGACTACATCCGCGTTGTCAAACACTTCCGCTTTCGGTCTACGAGGGTACGTAGACACACTCTGCCCCTCTCGTTGCTATGCATCTCCTAGATAGATCTTGCGTGAGCGTAGGAATTTTTTTTGAAATTGCATGCTACGTTTCCCAACAGTTTATGATAATAAACCGCAGTTCAGGTCAGATTTCGCTTTTTCAGAAAATGCCTTAATATTTATTGTAATCAACTTGCAGCCTACTTTTACTATTCAGATTTTTGCTTTTGCATGAAACACTCTGATAATTGGGTTAATTAACCTGCAGTATATATCAAATGTTTTTCAATACACATATTGTTTAAACCCTAAGTCCAAGTTTAACTTGTTATATATGGAATTTGATTAGAAAAATGTGTAGAATCTTGATATGATATTATTTTACATATTAACCATTTAAAAATTCTATTTAGGGTGTAACCTTAATCAATAGCGCATGATCCGTCTTTCTTTCATGTTGGTGCCTATCCGAACTGGAAATAAACACCTCAGCAAAACCAGGATTGGAGATGAAAAAAATCATCTATAACCAAGCATGCACGCCTCGCCAAAACCTCACGGAAAAAGGTACATTTCTCATCTTATGCCAAGAGAAAGACGCCTTAGGATTGACAACATTCAAACGCGTTGTGATTGTGTGAGCACTGAGGCCACCACGGGCAGCGTGGGAAGAAGGATAAGTGGCAACACATAATGAATGCCATGTGTTGAAAGAAAGAACGTGTGCCTATTGGGGTCTTACTCATGGTTATTGGGTTAGGGGAGTGTGATTTTCGCTTTTGCTAGTATATACTTAAATATACGATGTATCTTAACAAATTTCTCTTCAGCATGTAAACATGTCATCTCAACGTGCAACCACGTATGAAAAAGATGTACTTCTAGCATGCAATTGACTAAACTATTATGCTACTTGTATTTAATAAATACTCCGTATTTGACAACTACTCCTATATAATAATCGCATACAGTAAATCTCATCTATATATTTTTTGTTCTCGTATTATCAATCCAAATATTTATGTTCCAATCTTATAACGAAATATATATATATATATATATATATATATATATATATATATCACAACTAATTTCCCAAGAATGAGTACATGTAGCAAGAAATGTGCAGCAGTGCATGCACTTAATTTGGTTGTCCAGCTTAACTAGAAAATCTTACACATGAGTTTGTCCGAGCCCGCCCTTACATGGACGTACATGGGGTACCTCTACTACTAGCTAGCCTTACATGGGGTACCTCTACTACTAGCTAGCCTTACATGGGGTACCTCTACTACTAGCTAGCCTACTGCTACATCTCTTCCGTACGGCTGCAGCAGATCCAATATGCATCTCTTACAAAGCGTCATCGATCAATCAACCAACTTCAAGAAGTCTTGCAGTGTGAAAAAATCATATCGGCCAAGAAACCCTGTCGTTGGTGCACGGTCACCGCAGCACCCGGCCGCTTCCAGGCGCAAATCATCCAAGGCCTCGTCAACATCCAAGACCATGTCGAGATAGTCCAATTCGTCCAAGAAGGCCTCCTCCTCCTCCAGCTGAACCCGATCGTCCAAGGAGGCATCGCCGTCCACGGCCTGTTCTTCAAGTTCAACCCCGCCGGCACCCGAGACTGCTCCACCGCTGGCCACGCCCGCCGCTGCTTTCTCTTTCTCGATGGCCTCCGTGAGGTGGCGGGTGATGTCCTCCGTGCTCGCCATGAGCAGCCGCGTGGTGCCCACCACCCAGTCTGCTTCGCCTGCCGCCGCCGCCTTTGCGATCAACTCAACGGCCTCGTCGATCTCGAGGGTGAGGTCGCCCGTGGCTACAGTGTTCAAGTGGTACAAGACGTGCTCGCCTGCCCCGGCCACCGCTGTTGCCATCTTGCCGACGGCCTCGCTGAGCTCCGCGAGGGCATGCAGGACGTCCTTGTCGATCGCCTCCGCCGCGATCTTGTCCAGGTCGCGTCGGAGCTTGTCGACGAAGGAGGCGAAGCCGCTGGGGCTGGGCCTCGTAAAGGCTTCATCACGTTCACCGGCCGATGTCGTCGCACCCTTCTGCTCGTCAAATGCCGAAGCCCCCATCGCCGCGCACGTTTGTTTACCTTGTGCTATGTGGATTCGCGGTGAGAACCAAGGAAAGGGCTACGATCAAGTTCTGATTACTGGGACGGAGATTGAGAGAGGCAATGTCGATGTTAATGTAGGCAGAGGCGCCTGCCGCTGCTATCTCTTGTGAGAGTCGGGGAAGGAATACAGTTGTCTATCGGAATTGGGAAGTCGAATTGGATTTCGAGCCTGTTTCCTTCCCTGGTAGTATGGTACCTACGGGGTGAGACGTGGGAGCAGTCCCTTTTTTTTAAGTCACACGCTCGTACATACCACGTATGTTCATCTGTATGAACATGTACGCCCTACTTTATGAGCACTTTCGGTAGACTGAACCGATACATTATCTTGAGATTGACGAAGTCGCCGTAGACTTATTCGTAGTCGACGGGAACATTCCTCCTACTGAACACACATTGCCGAAAGACCTGGAATAAATCTAGAAAAATGCGAGCATCGATGTCAAGTCTGGAACCTAAACTCTGGTAAGCAGGCATACCACTGTTCTGCTAACCATTCAACCATATGTCGGTTCGTCATAGGACAGCACTCTTATCGTGTGTCTAGTGACACATATGCAACTATCTACATTTTCGGTCTTTCTTTTTTTGCGGAGAGCCCACACTTGCAGTCGCCGTGTAAAATTAAGAAATAAAAAAATAGTAGTCATATCTTAGGCACAAAAGGCTCATGTAGACTGCATGCAGATGGCACAAGTGTGCATAACAAAAACGAAAAAAAATCCAATACATGAAAGAGATAGAAACTAAAATACAAATAAAAGTAGAACCAAAAAGATGAAAAAAAATAAAAAAATGTTGAATAATTTTTGGAGAAAAGAGTTTCACACGGACAATGAACATCCGACTGCGCATAGCCAACGAATGTGCAACTATAATTACAGCTTACAAGCAAGAGAGATTATATAAATATTTGTGTAATTTTAAAAAGTTTTCAATTCTTTATAAAACATGTAATTTTAGGGGGGTATATTTAAACAAAAAATGTTCATATAATTAAATTATTCATGTATTTACAAAAAAAAATCCTTTAGAAAAGAATAAATGGAGGAAGCCTTTTTTGTCTCCCCTAAGACATAACAACACAGGAAAAGAGAAAAAAGACCAAGTTCTCAACGAGCGTATACCGCTGCACCACAAAAGAAGCAAAGTTACAATGGACAAAAAAATGAATTTGCAAAGAGGTACGGCCGTGCCTCTAGGAAACGAAAAAAAACACGTTTTTTTTCCTTCGCGACAGGCACGACCATGCATCTCGGATAAAAAAGAGTTTTTTTTTTCGTGAGAAGCACGGTTTTGCTTCCGCGAGAGGCACGGCCGTGCCTATCAAAAACGAAAAAAATATATTTTCCTTTCTTCCGTGGGAGGCATGGTTTGGCTTCCGCAAGAGGCACGCCCGTGCCTACCGGAAAACGAAAAAAAATGCGTTTTCTTTTTTTCTCCTTCCTCAAGAGGCACGGTTTTGTATTCCTGAGAGACACAGATTTGCTGCCGCGAGAGGCACGGCCATGCCTCTCCGAAATGGCTTTCGGAAAGAAAAAAAACATGCTCCCGGTGTGGTTTTTCCTTCCGGTTTTTTTCGTGGAAAAAAAGTTTGTCAAAATCTATTAACATGGTATCTAGTTTTGAAGATCTCGATGCAAGGAATCCAATGCTAAAAACGGTTCGACATTTGGATGCAGAGATAAGACATTTTGAATAAATGAAGCAACGAAAAAACGAAAAACTCCCGGGTTGCAACAAGTTGCACACATGTAGTGCATCGCTTGTCGCAACCTGGGGAGGTGAGAGTCATCTTTGCAAAGGGTGCTTCTTAGTTAGTGATTTCGCTATATCTCACTTAATGCGAGGGTAGCCCATTCTCAGCATTATTTTCGACCGCGCTTGCTCGCTAGCTCGGGGTTTCTTTGTTCGCTTCTTTTGTGCTTGTTTATCTAAAAAAATCGCTTTCTTTATGTAACACCTCGGATGTAACTTTCCATATTTGTAACTTTAACTCTTGCCATTTTCGGCTATGTGATATGATATTTCCTTCGTGGTTGGATTTTTGTCTTTTGTTTTGCATTTTGTTCATGGCATGCATTTCATCTCATGTCATCATATGCACCGCATTTGCATTCGTGTTCGTCACATGCATCCGATCATTTTCCCCGTTGTCCGTTTCGCGATCCGACACTCTCACATGCACACGTGCACCCCTCTAATCTCGTTTCGTGAGCGGGAGAAAAACGTTATCAGAATGGGTCGAGATTTGTCAAGTGGCCTTGGTATATCACTGATAGGCCGCCTGTCAAATTTCGTTCCATTTGGAGGCCGTTTGATGCCCCAACGGTTAACCGGCTAACCGCAAAAGCCTCTTTGGTGTTGCAGCCCAACACCCCTCCAAACAGCCCTTTTACCCATCTAAACCTCCTCCATACTCTCCGTCGTTAGATCACGATCGTGTGGGCAAAAACCGCACCTCATTCGGACTCTCCTAACTCCCACTACCTATATATAGGTGTCTTCCCCGAATTTTCGCAGTCCAAACCCTAGTCTCCTTCCACCTCGCGCCGCCGGACACGTCCGCGTCCGCCACCACCGCCCGGCCACTCGCAGAGCGCCACGTGGCCCCGGCCGTCGTCTTCCTCCACTCCGGCGAGAACTCCGGCGAGATCCCGTAGGGTGGACGAGATCCGCCCGCTCCACCAGCCAAACGTGCCCGCGTCCCGGTTCCTCCCTGTCCCGGGTCGGCCTCGTCCTGCGCCGACTTTCGCGAGGTGAAAATTTGTCGAAGTCCTGGGAATCTGCAACATTATGTGCTCATGTTCATCATGTCATATCTCCATACTCGTTGCTTCGATTTGCGCATATGATATATCAAAATGTTCATCTCGTGATGCTCCTCATGTTAGTGCCTTTTGCATGCATGTTACTGTATATATTGATTCCATTATCATTGTTGCAAGAGTGCTATATGATGTTAGCTGCTGGTTTTTAACAGAACTTGCTGATTTGTCATTTTTGTTGCATTTTGTGTGTACATCCTATGGGCATGATGTCTACTTGTTTTATGAGCTCCATCATGTCATATTTACACAGGTGCAATCCATGTATTTTTTTGAGTCATGTAGTGAGTGCATCAAGCTCGTGAAGTAGGGTACTTCCTGTTACCGTTTTGTTAGGCTGAATCTGTCATATCATGATGCTATGTTTGATTGGTGCTACCATCACATCCATGCATAATCTGGAGATGCTACTCTAGTATGTTTTGTAGATATTTCTATGCTCTATCCATCCATGCCTCTAGTTGCAATTGTTGAGTAGTGTAGCTTTTTTTTATCATGCTCTACTTTTGCTAAATAATGTTGTTGGCAGAATGTTAACATTAAGTTCAGTTTTGCCATGTGATTTTCTAGTGCTCTATGTATCCTATTACTATGTTCTTGCCATGCGTAGTTGCACAAAAATGTCTTATTACTGATGGTTACCTTGTCATGCCATGTATTGCTTTTTGGTGAGTAGCATGAGCTTGCAAAGTTGCTATCATAAATCTGTTTATGCCATGTTTAGTATTTTCCCCAATTCTGTGAATCTGTTATCATTTGCAATTTTGCCATGCTGTTTTAGGATTGTTATATTGAGTTCTAGCAGGAGCTCAGTGTTCACGATTTGTAGAGTTTCACCTGTACTTTAATACTATGTGCATTTTTGTCTTGTTGGAGTGTTGTAGCATAGTTTCATGATGCATTCGAAGTGCTATGATGTTGTTAAGCGCAAATTTGCATCGTTCTTGTTTTGCTCGTCATTTGCAAACCGTGCATCCATTTCCGGTGATCCTTATATCGATTTCAACCGAAATCATCTCATCTTTCCAGCAGCATACTTGGTTTTCATATTTGATGCCTTGTTCATCCTTTCCCTTCCGGAGTACCCATATGCATTGCACATCATATCATGCATTCCATGCCATGTCTTGCATCATGTTGTTTGTGCATTGCACCGTGATTGATTTTTGTTCCGTTGCTTGTGTTCTTGCCTTGGGTAGAGCCGGGAGACGAGTTCGTGAATGAGGAACCTATTGAGTACGCTAACGAGGATCAAGCTTTCGACAACTCTGAGAACTTTGAAGGCAAGATGACCATTACCCTCGATATCACTTCTATCTTTGCTTTTCTAGTTGTTCGCTCTATCGCTATGCTTGCGCTACCTACCACTTGTTTATCATGCCTCCCATATTTCCATGCCAAGCCTCTAACCATCCTTTCCTAGCAAACCGTTGTTTGGCTAAGTTACCGCTTTTGCTCAGCCCTTCTTATAGCATTGCTAGTTGCAGGTGAAGATGAAGTTGGTTTCATGTTGGAACATGGATATTTTGGGATATCACAATATCTCTTATTTAATTAATGCATCTATATACTTGGTAAAGGGTGGAAGGATCGGCCTTATGCCTAGTGTTCTGTTCCACTCTTGCCGCCCTAGTTTCCGTCATACCGGTGTTATGTTCCTTGATTTTGCGTTCCTTACGCGGTTGGGGTTATGGGACCCCCTTGACAGTTCACTTTGAATAAAATTCCTCTAGCAAGGCCCAACCTTGGTTTTACATTTGCCTCTCCTAAGCCTTTCCCTTGGGTTTTCGCGAGCCCGCGGGTCATCTTATTTTACCCCCCCCCCCCCCCCCCGGCCAGTGCTCATCGTGAGTGTTGGTCCCACCTGTCAACCGCCAGTGGCCACTAGGGGAAACTCTGGGCTGGCCTACTGGAAGTTTGGACAATCCGGTGTGCCTTGAGAACGAGATATGTGCAGCTCCTATCGGCACAGTCGAGCGGTCTTGCTGGTCTTATTTTACCATTGTCGAAATGTCTTGTAACCGGGATTCCGAGACTGACCGGGTCTTTCCGAGAGAAGGAATTGTTGGGGAACGTAGTAATTTCAAAAAAAATCCTACGCACACGCAAGATCATGGTGATGATATAGCAACGAGAGGGGAGAGTGTTCGTCCACGTACCCTCGTAGACCGTAAGCGGAAGCGTTATGACAACGCGGTTGATGTAGTCGTACGTCTTCACGATTCGACCGATCCAAGTATTGAACGTACGGCACCTCCGAGTTCAGCACACGTTCAGCTCGATGACGATCCCCGGACTCCGATCCAGCAAAGTGTCGGGGATGAGTTCCACAAGACGACGGCGTGGTGACGATCTTGATGTTATATCAAGCAGGGCTTCACTAAGCTTCATGACGATATGACCGAGGTGGAATATGGTGGAAGGGGCACCGCACACGGCTAAGGAACGATCCGTAGATCAACTTGTGTGTCCATGGGGTGCCCCCTGCCCCGTGATATAAAGGAGGGAGGGAGGAGGAGGCCGGCCCTAGGAGGGCGCGCCATGGGAGTCCTACTCCCACCGAGTAGGATTCCCCCTTTCCTAGTCCAACTAGGAGTCCTTCCATGTATTAGGAGTAGGAGACAAGGAAGGGAAGAGAGAAGGAAGGAAGGAGGGGTGCGGCCCCTCCCCTAGTCCACCCGGACTAGGCCATGGGGCGGCGCGCGGCCTGCCTTAGGCAGCCCCTCTCTCTTTCCCGCAGGGCCCAATAAGGCCCAATACTTCTCTCCGGCGAATTCTCGTAACTCTCTGGTACTCCCAAAAATACCCGAATCACTCGAAACCTTTTCGAACTCCGAATATAGTCGTCCAATATATCGATCTTTACGTCTCGACCATTTCGAGACTCCTCGTCATGTCCCCGATCCCATCCGGGACTCCGAACTCCTTCGGTACATCAAAACTCATAAACTCATAATAAAACTGTCATCGCAACGTTAAGCGTGCGGACCCTACGGGTTCGAGAACTATGTAGACATGACCTAGAACTATTCTCGGTCAATAACCAATAGCGGAACCTAGATGCCCATATTGGCTCCTACATATTCTACGAAGATCTTTATCGGTCAAACCGCATAACAACATACGTTGTTCCCTTTGTCATCGGTATGTTACTTGCCCGAGATTCGATCGTCGGTATCCAATACCTAGTTCAATCTCGTCACCGGCAAGTCTCTTTACTCGTTCCGTAATGCATCATTCCGTAACTAACTCATTAGCTACATTGCTTGCAAGGCTTATAGTGATGTGCATTACCGAGAGGGCCCAGAGATACCTCTCCGACAATCGGAGTGACAAAACCTAATCTCGAATACGCCAACCCAACATGTACCTTTGGAGACACCTGTAGTACTCCTTTATAATCACCCGATTACGTTGTGACGCTTGGTAGCACCCAAAGTGTTCCTCCGTAAACGGAGTTGCATAATCTCATAGTTACAGAACATGTATAAGTCATGAAGAAAGCAATAGCAACATACTAAACGATCAAGTGCTAAGCTAACGGAATGGGTCAAGTCAATCACATCATTCTCCTAATGATGTGATCTCGTTAATCAAATGACAACTCATGTTTATGGTTAGGAAACATAACCATCTTCGATTAACGAGCTAGTCAAGTAGAGGCATACTAGTGACACTGTTTGTCTATGTATTCACACATGTATTATGTTTCCGGTTAATACAATTCTAGCATGAATAATAAACATTTATCATGATATAAGGAAATAAATAATAACTTTATTATTGCCTCTAGGGCATATTTCCTTCAGTCTCCCACTTGCACTAGAGTCAATAATCTAGTTCACATCGCCATGTAATTTAACACCAATAGTTCACATCACCATGTGATTAACACCCATAGTTCACATCATCATGTGACCAACACCCAAAGGGTTTACTAGAGTCAATAATCTAGTTCACATCGCTATGTGATTAACACCCAAAGAGTACTAAGGTGTGATCATGTTTTGTTTGTGAGAGAAGTTTAGTCAACGGGTCTGCCACATTCAGATCCGTATGTATTTTGCAAATTTCTATGTCAACAATCCTCTGCACGGAGCTACTCTAGCTAATTGCTCCCACTTTCAATATGTATCCAGATTGAGACTTAGAGTAATCTAGATCAGTGTCAAAACTTGCATCGACATAACCCTTTACGATGAACCTTTTGTCACCTCCATAATCGAGAAACATATCCTTATTCCACTAAGGATAATTTTGACCGCTGTCCAGTGATCTACTCCTAGATCACTATTGTACTCCCTTGCCAAAATCAGTGTAGGGTATACAATAGATCCGGTACACAGCATGACATACTTTATAGAACCTATGGCTGATGCATAGGGAATGACTTTCATTCTCTTTCTATCTTCTGCCGTGGTCGGGTTTTGAGTCTTACTCAATCTCACACCTTGTAACACAGGCAAGAACTCTTTCTTTGACTGTTCCATTTTGAACTACTTCAAAATCTTGTCAAGGTATGTATTCATTGAAAAACTTATCAAGCGTCTTGATCTATCTCTATAGATCTTGATGCTCAATATGTAAGCAGCTTCACCGAGGTCTTTCTTTGAAAAACTCCTTTCAAACACTCCTTTATGCTTTGCAGAATAATTCTACATTATTTCTGATCAACAATATGTCATTCACATATACTTATCAGAAAGGTCAGTAGTGCTCCCACTCACTTTCTTGTAAATGCGTGCCTTTCCAAAAGTCTCAGATAAAACCATATGCTTTGATCCACACATCAAAGCGTATATTCCAACTCCGAGATGCTTGCAACGTACCAGTCTATTGATGGATCGCTGGAGCTTGCACATTTTGTTAGCACCTTTAGGATTAACAAAATCTTCTGGTTGCATCATATACAACTTTTCTTTAATAAATCCATTAAAGAATGCAGTTTTGACATCCATTTGCCAGATTTCATAAAATGTGGCAATTGCTAACATGATTCGGACAGACTAAAGCATCGCTACAGATGAGAAAAACTAATTGTAGTCAACACCTTGAACTTGTCGAAAACCTTTTTGTGACAATTCGAGCTTTGAAGATAGTAACAATACTATCAGTTTCCGTCTTCCTCTTGAAGATCCATTTATTTAACATGGCTTGCTGATCATCGAGCAAGTCAATCAAAGTCCATACTTTGTTCTCATACATGGATCCTATCTCAGATTTCATGGCCTCAAGCCATTTCGCGGAATCTGGGCTCATCATCGCTTCCTCATAGTTCGTAGGTTCATCATGGTCTAGTAACAGGACTTCCGTAACATGATTACCGTACCACTCGGTGCGGATCTTACTCTGGAAGACCTACGAGGTTTGGTAGCAACTTGATCTGAAGTTTCATGATCATCATCATTAACTTCCTCACTAATTGGTGTAGGAATCACCGAACTGATTTCTGTGATGAACTACTTTCCAATAAGGGAGAAGGTACAATTACCTCATCAAGTTCTACTGTCCTCCCACTCACTTCTTTCGAGAGAAACTTCTTTCTCTAGAAAGGATCCATCTTAGTCAACGAATAACTTGCCTTCGGATCTGTGATAGAAGGTGTACCCAATAGTTACCTTTGGGTATTCTATGAAGACGCACTTCTCCGATTTGGGTTCGAGCTTATCGGTGAAAACTTTTTCACATAAGCATCACAACTCCAAACTTTAAGAAACGACAGCTTAGGTTTATTGTTAAACCATAGTTCATACGGTGTCGCCTCAATGGATTTAGATGGTGCCCTATTAAACGTGAATGCAGCTGTCTCTAATACATAACCCCAAAATGATAGTGGTAAACCGATAAGAGACATCATAGATCGCACCATATCCAATAAAGTGCGGTCACGACTTTAGGACACACCATTATGATGTTGTGTTCCATATGGCGTGAGTTGCGAAACTATTTCACATTGTTTCAAATGAAGACCAAACTCGTAACTCAAACATTCATCTCCATGATCAGATCGTAGAAACTTTATTTTCTTGTTACGATGATTTTCCACTTTACTCTGAAATTCTTTGAACTTTTCAACTATTTCAGACTTATGTTTCATCAAGTAGATATACGCATATCTGCTCAAATCATCTGTGAAGGTCGAAAATAATGATACTTGTCACGAGCATCAACACTCATTGGATCGCATACATCGGTATGTATTATTTCCAACAAGTCAAGAGCTCGTTCCATTGTTCCGAGAACGGAGTTTTAGTCATCTTGCCCAAAAGGCATGGTTCGTAAGCATCAAATGATTCATAACCAAGTGATTCCGAAGATCCATCTTTATGGAGTTTCTTCATGCGCTTTACACCAATATGACCTAAACGGCAAGTGCCACAAATAAGTTGCACTATCATTATTAACTTTACATCTTTTGGTTTCAATATTATGAATATGTGTATCAAACGATCGAGATCCAACAAACTATTTTCATTGGGTGTATAACCATCGAAGGTTTTATTCATGTAAACTGAACAACAATTATTCTTTGACTTTAAATGAATAACCGTATCGCAATAAACATGATCAAATCATATTCATGTTCAACGCATAAGCGCTAAATAACATTTATTTAGGTTTAACACTAATCCCGAAAATATAGGGAGTGTGCGATGATGATCATATCAATCTTGGAACTACTTCCAACACTCATCGTCACTTTCCCTTCAACTAGTCTCTGTTTATTCTGTAACTCCTGTTTCGAGTTACTAATCTTAGCAACCGAACAAGTATCAAATACTCAGGGGCTACTATAAACACTAGTAATGCACAAATCAATAATTTGTATATCAAATATACCCTTGTTCACTTTGCCATCCTTCTTATCCACCAAATATTCAGGGCATTTCCGCTTCTAGTGACCATTTCCTTTGCAGTGTAAACACTCAGTTTCAGGCTATGGTCCAGCTTTGGGCTTCTTCGCAGGAGTGACAACTTGCTTGTCTTTCCACTTGAAGTTCCCTTTCTTTCCCTTTGCCCTTCTCTTGAAACTAGTGGTCCTGTCAATCATCAACACTTGATGGTCTTTTCTTGATTTCTACCTTCATCGATTTCAACATCACGAAGAGCTCGGGTATCGTTTTCGTCATCCCTTGCATACTGTAGTTCATCACAAAGTTCTAGTAACTTAGTGATGGTGACTAGAGAATTCTGTCAGTCACTATCTTATCTGGAAGATTAACTCCCACTTGATTCAAGCAATTAAAGTGCCAAGACAATCTGAGCACATGCTCACTAGTTGAGCGATTCTCCTCCATCTTTTAGCTTTAGAACTTGTTGGAGACTTCATATCTCTCAACTCGGGTATTTGCTGGAAATATTAACTTCAACTCCTGGAACATCTCATATGGTCCATGACGTTCAAAACGTCTTTGAAGTCCCGATTCTAAGTCGTTTAAGCATGGTGCACTAAACTATCAAGTAGTCATCATATTGAGCTAGCCAAACGTTCATAACGTCTGCATTTGCTCTTGCAATAGGTCCGCTACCTAGCGGTGCATTAAGGACATAATTCTTACAGGCAGCAATGAGGATAAACCTCAGATCACGGATCCAATCCGCATCATTGCTACTAACATTTTTCAATACAATTTTCTCTAGGAACACATATAAAAAAAATATAGGGAAGCAACAACGCGAGCTATTGATCTACAACATAATTTGCAAAATACTACCAGGACTAAGTTCATGATAAATTAAAGTTCAATTAATCATATTATTTAAGAACTCCCACTTAGATAGACATCCTCTAATCTTCTAAGTGATTACGTGATCCATATCAACTACACCATGTCCGATCGTCACGTGAGATGGAGTAGTTTCAACGGTGAACATCAATATGTTGATCATATCTACTATATGATTCACGCCGACCTTTCGGTCTCCGTGCTCGAGGCCATATCTGCATATGCTAGGCTCGTCAAGTTTAACTCGAGTATTCCGCGTGTGCAAAACTGGCTTGCACCCGTTGTAGATGGACGAGAGCTTATCACACCCGATCATCACGTGGTGTCCGGGCACGACGAACTTTGGCAACGGTGAATACTCATGGAGAAAACTTATTGATAATTAGTGAGAGATCATCTTAAAATGCTAACGTCAATCAAAGCAAGAATAAGATGTATAATAGATAAACATCATATGCAATCAAAATATGTGACATGATATGGCCATGATCATCTTGCGCCTTTGATGTCCATCTCCAAAGTACTGTCATGATCTTTATCGTCACCGGCACGACACCATGATCTTCATCATCTTGATATATATCAATGTGTCATCACATGGTTGTCTCGCCAACTATTGCTCTTGCAACTATTGCTATCGCATAGCGATAAAGTAAAGCAATTATTTGGCACTTGCATCTTATGCAACAAAGAGACAACCATAGGGCTTCCGCCAGTTGCCGATAACTTCAACAAAACATGATCATCTTATACAACAACTTATATCTCATCACGTCTTGACCATATCACATCACAACATGCCCTGCAAAAACAAGTTAGACGCCCTCTACTTTGTTGTTGCAAATTTTACGTGGCTGCTACGGGCTTAGCAAGAACCGTTCTCACCTACGCATCAAAACCACAACGATAGTTTGTCAAGTTGGTGCTGTTTTAACCTTCGCAAGGACCGGGCGTAGTCACACTCGGTTCAACTAAAGTTGGAGAAACTGACACCCGCCAGCCACCGTGTGCAAAGCACGTCGGTAGAACCAGTCTCGCGTAAGCGTCTGGCGTAATGTCGGTTCGGGCCGCTTCATCCAACAATACCGCCCGAACCAAAGTATGACATGCCGGTAAGCAAGATGACTTATATCGCCCACAACTCACTTGTGTTCTACTCGTGCATATAACATCAACGCATAAAACCTAGGCTCGGATGCCACTGTTGGGGAACGTAGTAATTTTAAAAAAAATTCCTACGCACACGCAAGATCATGGTGATGATATAGCAACGAGAGGGGAGAGTGTTCGTCCACGTACCCTCGTAGACCGTAAGCGGAAGCGTTATGACAACGCGGTTGATGTAGTCGTACGTCTTCACGATTCGACCGATCCAAGTACCGAACGTACGGCACCTCCGAGTTCAGCACACGTTCAGCTCGATGACGATCCCCGGACTCCGATCCAGCAAAGTGTCGGGGATGAGTTCCGTCAGCACGACGGCGTGGTGACGATCTTGATGTTATACCGGCGCAGGGCTTCGCCTAAGCTTCGCGACGATATAACCGAGGTGAAATATGGTGGAAGGGGGCACCGCACACGGCTAAGGA
Organism: Aegilops bicornis; assembly: GCA_021605145.1. Classification (NCBI taxonomy): domain Eukaryota; kingdom Viridiplantae; phylum Streptophyta; class Magnoliopsida; order Poales; family Poaceae; genus Aegilops; species Aegilops bicornis. The sequence continues at coordinate 632,040,473 of CM038670.1, forward strand.
ACGATCCGTAGATCAACTTGTGTGTCCATGGGGTGCCCCCTGCCCCGTATATAAAGGAGGGAGGGAGGAGGAGGCCGGCCCTAGGAGGGGCGCGCCATGGGGAGTCCTACTCCCACCGGGAGTAGGATTCCCCTTTTCCTAGTCCAACTAGGAGTCCTTCCATGTATTAGGAGTAGGAGACAAGGAAGGGAAGAGAGAAGGAAGGAAGGAGGGTGCGGCCTCCCCTAGTCCAATTCGGACTAGGCCATGGGGGGGCGCGCGGCCTGCCCTAGGCAGTCCCTCTCTCTTTCCCGCAGGGCCCAATAAGGCCCAATACTTTTCCCCGGCGAATTCTCGTAACTCTCTGGTACTCCCAAAAATACCCGAATCACTCGGAACCTTTCCGAACTCCGAATATAGTCGTCCAATATATCGATCTTTACGTCTCGACCATTTCGAGACTCCTCGTCATGTCCCCGATCCCATCCGGGACTCCGAACTCCTTCGGTACATCAAAACTCATAAACTCATAATAAAACTGTCGCCATAGCGTTAAGCGTGCGGACCCTACGGGTTCGAGAACTATGTAGACATGACCTAGAACTATTCTCGGTCAATAACCAATAGCGGAACCTGGATGCCCATATTGGCTCCTACATATTCTACGAAGATCTTTATCGGTCAAACCGCATAACAACATCGTTGTTCCCTTTGTCATCGGTATGTTACTTGCCCGAGATTCGATCGTCGGTATCCAATACCTAGTTCAATCTCGTCACCGGCAAGTCTCTTTACTCGTTCCGTAATGCATCATTCCGTAACTAACTCATTAGCTACATTGCTTGCAAGGCTTATAGTGATGTGCATTACCGAGAGGGCCAGAGATACCTCTCCGACAATCGGAGTGACAAAACCTAATCTCAAATACGCCAACCCAACATGTACCTTTGGAGACACCTGTAGTACTCCTTTATAATCACCCAGTTACGTTGTGACGTTTGGTAGCACCCAAAGTGTTCCTCCAAAGAACGGAGTTGCATAATCTCATAGTTACAGGAACATGTATAAGTCATGAAGAAAGCAATAGCAACATACTAAACGATCAAGTGCTAAGCTAACGGAATGGGTCAAGTCAATCACATCATTCTCCTAATGATGTGATCCCGTTAATCAAATGGCAACTCATGTCTATGGTTAGGAAACATAACCATCTTCGATTAACGAGCTAGTCAAGTAGAGGCATACTAGTGACATTCTGTTTGTCTATGTATTCACACATGTATTATGTTTCCGGTTAATACAATTCTAGCATGAATAATAAACATTTATCATGATATAAGGAAATAAATAATAACTTTATTATTGCCTCTAGGGCATATTTCCTTCAGGAATACCCTTCGCTGATCGTGAGAGCTTGTGATGGGCTAAGTTGGGACACCCCTGCAGGGTATATAAACTTTCGGAAGCCGTGCCCGCGGTTATGTGGCACATGGGAATTTATTAATGTCCGGTTGTAGAGTACTTGACATTTGACTTAATTAAAATGCATCAACCGTGTGTGTAGCTGTGATGGTCTCTTTTCGGTGGAGTCCGGGAAGTGAACACGGTTTGGGTTATGTATGAACGTAAGTAGTTTCAGGATCACTTCTAGCTTCTCGACCGTTGCGCTGCTTCTCTTCTCGCTCTTATTTGTGTAGGTTAGCCACCATATATGCTTAGTGCTTGCTGTAGCTCCACCCCATTACCCCTTTCCTACCCATAAGCTTAAATAGTCTTGGTCTCGCGGGTTGTGAGATTGCTGACTCCTCAACTCACAGATACTACCAAAACAGTTGCAGGTGCCGATGATACCAGCGCAGGTGACGCAACCGAGCTCAAGTGGGAGTTCGACGAGGAACTTGGTCGTTACTATGTTTCGTTTCCTGATGATCAGTAGTGGAGCCCAGTTGGGACGATCGGGGATCTAGCGTTTGGGGTCATCTTCTTTTTATTCGGATTTGTCCGTAGTCGGACTATGTGTGTACTCTGAATGATGTATGATTTATTTAAGTATTGTGTGAAGTTGCGATTGTAAGCCAACTCTCTTTCCCTTTCTTGTTCATTACATGGGATTGTGTGAAGATGACCCTTCTTGCGACAAAACCACAATGCGGTTATGCTTCTAAGTCGTGCCTCGACACGTGGAAGATATAGCCGCATCATGGGTGTTACACTTTACTTTTATGTTTCGTCACTGACTTTTTTTTTGTTTTCTGCATAAAAAACTGTTTTTTTCTATGTTCTTTTCTTTTCGTTCTTTGATTTTCGTATTTCTTCTTCAGTTTCCATTGGTTTTCTTTTTTTATCGATATACTTTTGCTTTTTATGTGTTTTCATTATTATTTTCGTTTCTCTTTTGTTTCTTTCATTATTTTCATCAGGTTTTTTTCTTTCTCATTTTCCTTTTTTAATTCGGTTTTTGGTTTATTTCTTGGTTTTTGACCTTTCTTTGTTTTTATCGGTTTTCACAGTTTTCCATTCTTTTTGCACTTGTATCCTTGGTTTTCTTTTTTTGACTTTATTTTATTTTCTTTTGTTCCTTTTTCGGTTCTCACTGTTTTTTTAATTTGTTTCTTTTGGTTTTCATTCTACATATTTTGTATATGTCAAGAAAAGTTTTTTAATACATGTCAGGCATTTTTCAAATAGAAGTTTAACATTTTTAATACACGTTTAGCATTTTTATACACATTTTAACATTTTTTATATGCTTAATTAACATTTTCTGACACGAGATTAACATTTTTAATGCATTGTCAACATTTCTCTATACACATTTTAACATTATAAAATGCTTTATTACATTTTTCATATACAAGATTAACATTTGTTAATATATGTTTAACATTTTTTCTGTACACATTTAACATTTTTCAAATAGTTCGTCAACATTTCATTTAAATGCTTGATTAACATTTCCTAAATACACGATCATTTTTTTCACACACACTGTATAATGTTTGTATCCATTTTTCCTATACATGAGAAACATTTTATTTATACACATTTTAACTATTTTCAAATGCTTGACTCAGTTTTTTGAATACATGGTCAACATTTTTTCTAACATATTTTAACATTTTTCAAATGCTTGATTAGCATTTCTCAAATACAATATTAACGTATTTTGAATGTCACTTGCAAAAAACATTTTTTTATTACATGATCAATATTTTTTCTATACAAATTTTATCGTTTCCAAATGGTTGATTAACATTTTTAAACACATGGTCATTTTTTATATAAACATTAACATTTTCAAATGCTTCATTAACATTATTAAAATACTTATTTAACATTTTTTTTCAAATGCTTGATTAATATTTTGTAAATACATGATCAACTTTTTTCACAAATATTGTATATGTTTTTTATACACGAGAAACATTTTGTCTATACATACTTTAACATTTTTCAAATGCCTGATTTACTTTTTTTTCAAATGCCTTACATAAAGTGTTTTTTGTAATATATTTATTCAGAATATTGGAAGTATAAAAGAAACTAAAAAATAAAAAAAAACATGGAAAAAAACCGAGGCCATGGCTTCATGAGCGCCTCGGGAAGCCCATTTAGGGAGGCGTTTGATGCGAGAGCATACTAGGTCTCGCTATAAGCGATACATAGAGCTCCCTAGCCACCGAAGCACTGGGTCCATCCTGCCAAAACGCACGAATCTCCAACTAGCATCTGACAGGCATGCACTTGACTGAGACTTCGCTAAATCTGAGTTAGTTGAGATTTAGCAAGCTCCTTCAGATATCCATGAGATCTACCAGTCGCCGCTCTATTGTCCACTCATTTGTTCAGAGCGTCATCACAGGCTTGCAAAAGCATCGAGGAAAACAAGAACATAACAACAATGTGCCACGAGCGGTTGAGGCAAACCTGGACTGCTCCTCGTCTAGGGGTGATCAAGTTCAAGGTGGATGTTGAGGTAGTCAGGAACCAAACCGGGACTTTGTCGTTGTCGTTGCCAAAAATAGTGATAGTCTTTATGTGGGAGCTTTGGCGATAATGTATGAAGGAAACTCCGATATGGAAATTCTAGAGGCAAAGGCGTCTAATGAAGTCTTTAAGTCTGGTTGAAGACATCCTCGCACGCAAGATTATAGTGGGGACGGTTGCCCGACAAGCAGCCAGAGCACACATGTCGGGCAAGAAGGGAGTCTATGCTCATATCATACATGAAATATGGAAGAGAATGTAGTTGTTCAAGAGTGTGAACATCATCGAGCATAGACACACCAGTGTGAAAGCTCACTCCTTAGCTCATGGTGTTTTGTATGAAGCTGCTGGTTGCCGTGTAAGGCCAGGCCACCACCCTAAGGTGGTTAACATCCCTGTAAACTTGCGGGTTTAAGCTTAAGCAGGTTGAAGTCTAAAAACGGATATTCTTAGCCCCTTTGCAATTCAGGTCTTGCCTTGTAGTTGATCCCCAAATTTGCATAACGGGTTGCCAAAATCTTCATGGTTACCGAAAAGGCTTTCGCCCCGCTTTATATATAAAGCACCAAACGAGGCACAACGACCAATACAAAGTAGCAAGTTCAGTGAAAAGATGAAAAATAAGGGCACCCACCGTATGGCGGAAGAAACAATAAGAGGGTTATGCCGAAGGCATCAACTCATCAAGCCCTGAAAGAAGAAAACAACATGCAGGACAATCAATAATGGTCGAGGAGCTAGTCTGGCTCAGGTGGTGGCAGGGGGAACGGTGGTGTGAGACGAAGAGCCAAAGTGGAATCCTAAGGTGAGAACATTGATGGTGTCGAGGTCTGGCCCAGAGGTAAGCGGCTTCCACAGCTGCATAAATCAACATAATTTATAAAAAGCATGAGTGCGCGTCGCCAAGGGCAACGCTCAATAACAAGCTTGTTGTGAATTGTCCAAAGCGTCCAAGCAAGAACTCCTATTCCCAACCACCTAATGTGGCAGGAGCCCACCGTGGAGTCGTGCAATTCCTCAAAGAAGTCCGAGAAGTTCGAGTGGCACCATCCGCCGTCGACTACCTCCCTGAAACTACTCCACAAGAATTGCACTGTGATGCACAAGAAGAATATGTGGTTAGAGTCCTCGCCACACTCGCACAAGGAGCATTTCCCATCCCTAGGTCCATTGCCTTTGAACACTTCCACCCCTGAAGGTACTCAAGAATCTAATCCATTGCCCAAGGAAGATGCAAATTTTTAGAGGTAGCCTAATGCACCAGATCTGAGAGAGGCTCCGTGCCTAGAACCGCAATAATTGCATGGTAGATCGACCTGGTGGAGAACCGGTTGTTGTTCTCGGGATGCCACACAATCGGATCGGGTTCAAGGCTAGGAGTGTGGAGAGCCACAGGCCAAAATGATCGTCCCAAGCCCCCTGTTCCGGGAGGCAAAGGTACGACGAAAGGTGAGGCTCCCTAGATGAATAAGGGCAACCTAAACATAAATGTGTGGAAGGGCACAAAAGGAAAATAGTTTTGGGAACCGAGCAGCTAAAGGGCGGTCACCCACACAAGGATTGAACCAAAATAACGTCGACGACCCAGACCCAACAGAGATCGAAGTTCCAATGCGAAGGGCCAGGAGGAGCGGATTAAGGATTGCCAAAATTTGGATCCACCCGAGCGTTAACAGAATGAGAGTGGTTGACCCCTAAGATATTGGCGCGGATAATATCTCGCCAAATACTGCCCTCATTATTCGCTATGTGTTATAACCACTTGGCCAGAAGCGCAATATTCATCCGCTTGGAGGACATGGTCCCAAGACCATCCTCGTCCTTAGGTTTCCATATGTCGGTCTAGCATACCATGTGATGTTTTGTTTGTCTCTGTCGCCAGCCCAGAAGAATTTGGATTGGAACTTCGCAATCTTGTAATGGAGGGTTTCATGCAGACCATAGAAGCTCATGATGAACATGAGGAGGCTCAACAGGGATGAGTTGATCAACACCGTCAGTGCCGCAGCCACCTGCCCTGCCAAGGCTCGACTCTATGTTAGGTCTTGGTCACATATGGACTGAGATCCAAAACAGATAGTCGAGAGTCACTAATGGGGATTCCAGGATGGCCACAAGGCCATCCACAACCATGTTGAAGAAGAAGGGGAGAAGGGGTCATCTTGTCTGACCCTACAGAGAGTTGGGAAGAAAGGCCGCACCTCCCAATTAATATTTTACAGCAGTGTGACCACTACACACCAGCTACATGACCCTGTAACCTAGCGCTCATCGAAGCCTTTGCGTAGCAGAACTTCTCGAAGGAAGGACTAGTGAACCGTCTCGTATTCCATATAAAAGTCGATCTTAAGAAAACCCGCCTTTTGATGGACTACTGGCTCAATTCTTCATATTCACGCTTACACGTTTAATTATTATTTTTTGACCTGATACACGTTTAAAATTATTGGTGTGTTCTCTCCTCTAAAAAAAGCTTGGTAGACTGAACTCAAACGTTGGCAAAATTGGTGTGCTCTCTCCTCTAACAAAAACATTGGTGTGTTCTTGCCAGCTGTAAGAACATTGATCTCAAATGCACACAGCCAAAGACTCTAATGAGAGAACTGATGAACAGTAAACACATCCTATATAATTAAATAGGCAATCCTTGCTAAAAAAATCTCAACTTGTAAACATGTCATCTCAACATGCAACAATGTATGGGAGAAAATGTACCTCAACATGCAATCGAGAAAACTATTATGCTATTTGTGTTTAGTAAGTATTTTACAGCTACTCCTACATAATAATCACACACAGTAAATCTTATCAATTATTTGTCCTTATATCCTCGCAAAAAAATTGTTCACATATTATTAACACAAGTATTTTTGTTCCAATCTTATTGAAATATATCACAACTAATTCCCCAAGAAGGATGGGGCATCTAGTATATATAGCAGAGGAAATATGCACCATTGCATGCACTCAGTTTGGTCGTCGAGCTTAATTAGAAGCTCTTACAGATGAGTTTGTCCGATCTCGACCTTACATGGACGTGCATGGGGAACTTCTGCTACTACTAGCTAGCAGTGGCGGAGACAAGGGGGGGGGGGGCGAGCAGGGGCCTGGCCCCCCCTATCAATCGAGCAGACATCGAGTAGGCCGTAGATAATTAGCGATATGATTCAGGTACAGAAGTTTTTTTTAGACAACCTCGCGAAGCTTTTATTAAGACGTCACAATGTTTACAGGGACGAAAGAAAGTTCTGCAGGGTGCCCTAACCAAACATGGCGGCCAACCCCGAGGGATAAAGTATTCTTCGCTAAGTTGTGAGCTTCGAAATTCGAACTCCTAAACTCATGACTAAATTTACATATCTCAAAATCATTCGATCGGCGGACTATCTCATGTATAATGGCACCATAACCCGATGAATTTTCCTTCTTAAGATCATCGACCACCACCTTGCAATCAGATGCAACATGTATTCTCCTCTGATATAAATCATTTGCCAAAGCTAAAGCCTCCCTGATGGCCAGGGCCTCGAGTGTCTGGGGATCAGCAATGTGCTTGTAAAACATCGTAGATGCTCCTTGGAACGTACCGTCAGTGCTTGTGCACACCGCAGCCACTGCTCCGAATCTTGCCTGACCAAACACCGCTGCATCTACATGTTGGGGAACGTAGTAATTTCGAAAATTTTCCTACGATCACGCAAGACCATGGTGATGGCATAGCAACGAGAGGGAAGAGTGTCCGTCCACGTACCCTCGTAGACCGAAAGCGGAAGCGTTATAACAACGCGGTTGATGTAGTCGTCGTCTTCACGATCCGACCGATCCAAGCACCGAACGACGGCACCTCCGAGTTCTGCACACGCTCAGCTCGATGACGATCCCGGACTCCGATCCAGCAAAGTGTCGGGATGAGTTCCACAAGACGACGGGCGTGGTGACGATGTTGATGCTCCACCGGCGCGGGGCTTCGCCTAAGCTCGCGACGATATGACTTCTCCGCGCAGGCTTCGCCTAAGCTCTACGACGATATGACCAAGTGGAATATGGTGGAAGGGGCACCGCACACGGCTAAGGAAAGATCCGTAGATCAACTTGTGTGTCTTGGGGTGCCCCCTGCCTCAGATATAAAGGAGCCAAGGGGGGTGGCGGCCCTAGAGGAGGCGCAAGGAGGAGTCCTACTCCCACCGGGAGTAGGACTCCCCCCCCTTCTCAAATTTGGATTAGGATTGGGGAGGGTAAAAGGGGGAAGGGGCGCCGCCCCCCCTCTCCTTGTCCTATTCGGACTGGAAGGGGAGGGGGCGCAGCCCACCCTGGCCGGCCCTTCTCCTTCTCCCTCAAGGCCCATGAGGGCCCATATACCCCTCGGGGTTCCGTAACCCCGTGTTCCGAGAATCTTCTGTTTTCACTCGGAACCCTTCCAAGTCCAAACATAGGCTTCCAATATATCAATCTTTATGTCTCGACCATTTCGAGACTCCTCGTCATGTCCGTGATCACATCCGGGACTCGAACAACCTTCGGTGCATCAATACTTATAAACTCATAATGAACTGTCATCGAAGCGTTAAGCGTGCGGACCCTACGGGTTCGAGAACTATGTAGACATGACCTAGAACCATTCTCGGTCAATAACCAATAGCGGAACCTGGATGCCCATATTGGTTCCTACATATTCTACGAAGATCTTTATCGGTCAAACCGCATAACGACATCGTTGATCCCTTTGTCATCGGTATGTTACTTACCCGAGATTCGATCGTCGGTATCCAATACCTAGTTCAATCTCGTTACCGTAAGTCTCTTTACTGCTCAGTAATACATCATCTCATAACTAACTCATTAGTTGTGATGCTTGCAAGGCTTTAAGTGATGTGTATTACCGAGAAGGCTGGAGATACCTCTCCGACAATCGGAGTGACAAAACCTAATCTCGAAATACGCCAACCCAACAAGTACCTTTGGAGACACCTGTAGTACTCCTTTATAATCACCCGATTCGTTGTGACGTTTGGTAGTACCCAAAGTGTTCCTCCGTAAACGGAGTTGCATAATCTCATAGTTATAGGAACATGTATGGGTCATGAAGAAAGCATTAACATACTAAACGATCAAGTGTTAAGCTAACGGAATGGGTCATGTCAATCAGATCATTCTACTAATGATGTGACCTTGTTAATCAAACAACAACTCCTTGTTCATGGTTAGGAAACATAACCATCTTTGATTAACAAGCTAGTCAAGTAGAGGCATACTAGTGACATACTGTTTGTCTATATATTCACACATGTATTATGTTTCCGGTTAATACAATTCTAGCATGAATAATAAACATTTATCATGATATAAGGAAATAAATAATAACTTTATTATTGCCTCTAGGGCATATTTCCTTCAGTCTCCCACTTGCACTAGAGTCAATAATCTAGATTACATAGTAATGATCATAACACCCATGGAGTCTTTGTGTTTGATCATGTTTTGCTCGTGGAAGAGGCTTAGTTAACGGGTCTGCAACATTCAGATCCGTATGTATTTTGCAAATCTCTATGTCTCCCACTTGGACTTGGTCCCGAATGGAATTGAAGCGTCTCTTGATGTGCTTGGTCCTCTTGTGAAATCTGGATTCCTTTGCCAAGGCAATTGCACCAGTATTGTCACGTAAGATTTTCATCGGTCCCGATGCACTAGGTACAACACCTAGATCGGAAATGAACTCTTTCATCCAGACTCCTTCATTTGCTGCTTTCCAAGCAGCTATGTACTCCGCTTCACATGTAGATCCCGCCACGACGCTTTGTTTAGAATCGCACCAACCGACAGCTCCACCGTTTAATAAAAACACGATCCGGGTTTGCGATTTAGAATCGTCCGGATCGATGTCAAAGCTTGCATCGACGTAACCATTTACGACCAGCTCTTTGTCACCTCCATATACGAGAAACATATCCTTAGTCCTTTTAAGGTATTTCAGATGTTCTTGACCGCTGTCCGATGATCCATTCCTGGATTACTTTGGTACCTTCCCGCCAAGCTTACAGCTAAGCATACGTCAGGTCTGGTACACAACATTGCATACATGATAGAGCCTATGGCTGAAGCATAGGGAACATCTTTCATTTTCTCTCTATCTTCTGCTGTGGTCGGGCATTGAGTCTGACTCAATCTTACACCTTGCAACACAGGCAAAAAACCTTTCTTTGCCTGATCCATTTTGAACTTTTTCAAAATTTTATCAAGGTATGTGCTTTGTGAAAGTCCAATTAAGCGTCTCGATCTATCTCTATAGATCTTGATGCCCAATATGTAAGCAGCTTCACCGAGGTCTTTCATTGAAAAACTTTTATTCAAGTATCCTTTTATGCTATCCAGAAATTCTATATCATTTCCAATTAATAATATGTCGCCCACATATAATATCGTAAATGCTACAGAGCTCCCACTCACTTTCTTGTAAATACAGGCTTCTCCAAAAGTCTGTGTAAACCCATATGCTTTGATCACACTATCAAAGAGTTTATTCCAACTCCGAGAGGCTTGCACTGCACCATAAATTGATCGTTGGAGCTTGCACACTTTGTTAGCACCTTTTGGATCGACAAAACCTTCTGGTTGCATCATATACAACTCTTCTTCTAGAAATCCATTCAAGAATGCAGTTTTACATCCATTTGCCAAATTTCATAATCATAAAATGCGGCAATTGCTAACATGATTCGGACAGACTTAAGCATCGCTTCTGGTGAGAAAGTCTCATCGTAGTCAACCCCTTGAACTTGTCGAAAACCTTTCGCAACATCGCCGAGCTTTGTAGACGGTTACATTACCATCGGCGTCTGTCTTCTTCTTAAAGATCCATTTATTTTCAATGGCTTGCCGATCATCGGGCAAGTCAACCAAAGTCCATACTTTGTTCTCATACATGGATCCCATCTCAGATTTCATGGCTTCCAGCCATTTTATGGAATCTGGGCTCACCATCGCTTCTTCATAGTTTGTAGGTTCGCCATGGTCAAGTAACATGACTTCCGAATAGGATTACCGTACCACTGCAGTGCGTATTTTATTCTGGTCGACCCACGAGGTTCAAGAGTAACTTGATCTCAAGCTTCATGATCATCATCATTAGTTTCTTCACTAATTGGTGTAGTTGTCACAGAACCATTTCTTGTGATGAACTACTTTCCAATAAGGGAGCAGAATATGATTATCTCATCAAGTTCTACTTTCCTCCCACTCACTTCTTTCGAGAGAAACTCTTTCTCTAGAAAGGATCCGAATTTAGCAACGAAAATCTTGCCTTCAGATCTGTGATAGAAGGTGTACCCAACAGTCTCCTTTGGGTATCCTATGAAGACAAATTTTTCCGATTTGGGTTCGAGCTTATCTGGTTGAAGTTTCTTCACATAAGCATCGCAGCCCCAAACTTTAAGAAACGACAACTTTGGTTTCTTGCCAAACCACAGTTCATAAGGCGTCGTCTCAACGGATTTTGACGGTGTCCTATTTAACGTGAATGCGCCGTCTCTAAAGCATAACCCCAAAACGATAGCGGTAAATCGGAAATAGACATCATTGATCGCACCATATCTAGTAAAATGCGATTACGACGTTCGGACACACCTTTTCTTTGTGGTGTTCCGGGTGGCGTTAGTTGTTAAACTATTCCACATTGTTTCAAATTTAAACCAAACTCTTAACTCAAATATTCTCCTCCACGATCAGATAATAGAAATTTTATTTTCTTGTTACGATGATTTTCTACTTCACTCAAATTCTTTGAACTTTTCAAATGTTTCAGATTTGTGTTTCATTAAGTAGATATAATCTTATCTGCTCATTTCATCTGTGAAGGTGAGAAAATAACGATACCCTCTGCGTGGCTCAACATTCATTGGACCACTAACATCTGTATGTATGATTTCCAATAAATCTGTTGATAGCTCCATTGTTCCGGAGAACGGCGTTTTGGTCATCTTGCCCATGAGGCACGGTTCGCAAGTACCAAGTGATTCATAATCAAGTGATTCCATAAGCCCATCAGTATGGAGTTTCTTCATGCGTTTTACACCGATATGACCTAAACGGCAGTGCCACAAATAAGTTGCACTATTATTATCAACTCTGCATCTTTTGGCTTCAACATTATGAATATGTGTATCACTACCGTCGAGATTCAACAAGAATAGACCATTCTTCAAGGGTGCATGACCATAAAAGATATTATTCATATAAATAGAACAACCATTATTCTCTCGATTTAAATGAATAACCGTCTCGCATTAAACAAGATCCAGATATAATGTTCATGCTCAACGCGGCACCAAATAACAATTATTTAGGTCTAAAACTAATCCCGAAGGTAGATGTAGAGGTAGCGTGCCGACCGCGATCACATTGACTTTGGAACCATTTCCCACGCGCATCGTCACCTCGTCCTTTGCGGTGCTGCTCGTCTATTCCGTAGTCCCTGCTTTGAGTTGCAAATATTAGCAATGTAACCCGATTATCAAATACCCAGTGCTACTACGAGCTCTAGTAAGGTACACATCAATAACATGTATATCACATATACCTTTGTTCACCTTGCCATCCTTTTATCCGCCAAATACTTGGGGCAGTTCCGCTTCCAAAGGTCCGGTCTGCTTGCGGTAAAGAAAAACACTTAGTTTCGTGCTTGGGTCCAGACTTGGGTTTCTTCTCTTGATCAAGCAACTTTCTTGCTGTTCTTTTTGAAGTTTCCTTCTTCTTCCCTTTGCCCTTTTCTTGAAACTAGTGGTCTTGTTGACCATCAACACTTGATGCTCTTTCTTGATTTCTACCTCCGCAGCTTTTAGCATCGCGAAGAGCTCGTGAATTGTCTTAGTCATCCCTTGCATATTATAGTTCATCACAAAGCTCTTGTAGCTTGGTGGCGATGATTGGAGAATTTCATCAATGACACTATCATCCGGAAGATTAACTCCCAGCTGAATTAAGTGATTGTTATACCCGGACATTACGAGTATGTGCTCACCGATGTAACTATTCTCCTCCATCTTGCAGCTATAGAACTTATTGGAGACTTCATATCTCTCAATCCGGGCATTTGCTTGAAATATTAACTTCAACTCTGGAACATCTCATATGCTCCATGACGCTCAAAACGTCGTTGAAGACCCGGTTCTAAGCCGTAAAGCATGGCACATCGAACTATAGAGTAGTCATCACTACGCTTTGCCGGCGTTCATAACTTCCGGCTCGGCATCTGCGGCGAGCTGTCACCCAGCCGGTGCTTCCAGGGCGTAATTTTTCTCAGGCAGCAATGAGGATAATCCTCAAATTACGGACCCGATCTGTAATTGCTACCATCATCTTTCAACTTTGCTTTCTCAAGGAACGCATTAAAATTCAACGGAACAACAAAGACGAGCCATCTATCCTCGGTAAACATAGACAAGCAAAATACTATCGGTACTAAGTTCATGATAAATTTAAGTTCAATTAATCATATTAAAACTCCCACTTAGACAGACATCTCTCTAGTCATCTAAGTGATCACGTGATCCATATCAACTAAACCGTGTCCGATCATCACGTGAGACGGAGTAGTTTCAACGGTGAACATCACTATGTTGATCATATCTACTATATGATTCACGTTCGACCTTTCGGTCTCCGTGTTCCGAGGCCATATCTGTTATATGCTAGGCTCGTCAAGTTTAACCTGAGTATTCCGCGTGTGCAACTGTTTTGCACCCGTTGTAGATGGACGTAGAACTTATCACACCCGATCATCACGTGGTGTCCGGGTACTACGAACTTTGGCAACGGTGCATACTCGTGGAGAACACTTCTTGATAATTTTTAGTGAGAGATCATCTTATAATGCTACCGTCAATCAAAGCAAGATAAGATGCATAAAGGATAAACATCACATGCAATCAATATAAGTGATATGATATGGTCATCATCATCTTGTGCTTGTGATCTCCATCGCCAAGCACCGTCATGATCACCATCGTCACCGGGCGCGACACCTTGATCTCCATCGTAGCATCGTTGTCGCCTCGCCAATCTTATGCTTCCACGACTATCACTACCGCTTAGTAATAAAGTAAAGCATTACATCGCGATTGCATTGCATACAATAAGGCGACAACCATATGGCTCTCGCCATTGCCGATAACTCGGTTACAAAACATGATCATCTCATACAATAAAATATAGCATCACGTCTTGACCATATCACATCACAACATGCCCTGCAAAAACAAGTTAGACGTCCTCTACTTTGTTGTTGCAAGTTTTACGTGGCTGCTACGGGCTGAGCAAGAACCGTTCTTACCTACGCATCAAAACCACAACGATAGTTTGTCAAATAGACTCCGTTTTAACCTTCTCAAGGACCGGGCGTAGCCATACTCGGTTCAACTAAAGTTGGAGAGACAGTCTTCCGCAAGCCATCTATGTGCAAAGCACGTCGAGGGAACCGGTCTCGCGTAAGCGTACTCGTAAGGTTGGTCCGGATCGTCTCGTCCAACAATACCGCTGAACCAAAGTATGACATGCTGGTAGGCAGTATGACTTGTATCGTCCACAACTCACTTGTGTTCTACTCGTGCATAAGACATCAACGCATAAAACCAGGCTCGGATGCCACTGTTGGGGAACGTAGTAATTTCACAAATTTTCCTACGATCACGCAAGACCATGGTGATGGCATAGCAACGAGAGGGGAGAGTGTCCGCCCACGCACTCGTGAGACCGAAAGCGGAAGCGTTATAACAACGCGGTTGATGTAGTCGTGCGTCTTCACGATCCGACCGATCCAAGCACCGAACGTCACGGCACCTCCGAGTTACGCACACGTTCAGCTCGATGACGATCCCGGACTCGATCCAAAGCAAAGTGTCGAGGATGAGTTCCACAAGACGACGGCGGCAGGTACGATGTTGATGCTCCACCGACGCAGGGCTTCGCCTAAGCTCATGACGATATGACTTCTCCGGCGCAGGCTTCGCCTAAGCTCTACGACGATATGACCGAAGTGGAATATGGTGGAGGGGGGCACCGCACACGGCTAAGGAACGATCCGTAGATCAACTTGTGTGTTCTGGGGTGCCCCCCTGCCCCCGTATATAAAGGAGCAAAAGGGGGGGGTGGCCGGCCCTAGAGGAGGCGCACCAAGGAGGAGTCCTACTCCCACCGGGAGTAGGACTCCCCCCCCTTTCTCCTAGTTGGATTAGGATTGGGGAAGAGGAAAAGGGGAAGGGGCGCCGCCCCCCCTCTCCTTGTCCTATTCGGACTGGAAGGGGGAGGGGGGCGCGCAGCCCACCTGGCCGGCCCTTCTCCTTCTCCCTCAAGGCCCATGAGGGCCCATATACCCCGGGGTTCCGGTAACCCCGGTGTTCCGTAACTTCCTGTTTTCACTCGGAACCCTTCCAAGTCCAAACATAGGCTTCCAATATATCAATCTTTATGTCTCGACCATTTCGAGACTCCTCGTCATGTCCGTGATCACATCCGGGACTCCGAACAACCTTGATTGCATCAATACTTATAAACTCATAATGAACTGTCATCGAAGCGTTAAGCGTGCGGACCCTACGGGTTCGAGAACTATGTAGACATGACCTAGAACCATTCTCGGTCAATAACCAATAGCGGAACCTGGATGCCCATATTGGTTCCTACATATTCTACGAAGATCTTTATCGGTCAAACCGCATAACGACATACGTTGATCCCTTTGTCATCGGTATGTTACTTACCCGAGATTCGATCGTCGGTATCCAATACCTAGTTCAATCTCGTTACCGGTAAGTCTCTTTACTGCTCAGAATACATCATCTCATAACTAACTCATTAGTTGTGATGCTTGCAAGGCTTTAAGTGATGTGTATTACCGAGAAGGCTGGAGATACCTCTCCGAGCAATCGGAGTGACAAAACCTAATCTCGAAATACGCCAACCCAACAAGTACCTTTGGAGACACCTGTAGTACTCCTTTATAATCACCCGATTACGTTGTGACGTTTGGTAGTACCCAAAGTGTTCCTCCGTAAACGGGAGTTGCATAATCTCATAGTTATAGGAACATGTATGGGTCATGAAGAAAGCATTAACATACTAAGCGATCAAGTGTTAAGCTAACGGAATGGGTCATGTCAATCAGATCATTCTACTAATGATGTGACCTTGTTAATCAAACAACAACTCCTTGTTCATGGTTAGGAAACATAACCATCTTTGATTAACAAGCTAGTCAAGTAGAGGCATACTAGTGACATACTGTTTGTCTATATATTCACACATGTATTATGTTTTCGGTTAATACAATTCTAGCATGAATAATAAACATTTATCATGATATAAGGAAATAAATAATAACTTTATTATTGCCTCTAGGGCATATTTCCTTCACTACATTCACCTTGGCACACCCCTCACTTGGAGCCTGCCATTGTGTCGGTCTTGCTTGCACCACCGTTGCCGGTCTCTTTGCTAAGCCTTTGACAACCTGAAGATCTGCAAGGTAGCTAGTAATGAAACCATCTGTAGCACTAGGTGATTTAAATATGTCCTCATGAATCGCCTTTCTTCGTGCTCCCCAGATGGCCCATGTGGTAACAATTAACCTCACAAAATCGTTGTTGTCCAATATTTCATGCAAGGCAAACAGCCACTCTTTTGGATTGATCTCCTGCCCCTCCACCAACTGTTGTACCAATTCTTCCGGCGCCAAGGCCCATACACTGCTAGCCATGGGGCAGGTTAGTAGAGCATGTCTCCAAGTATCAACAGCACCACAGATAAGGCAAGTATCCTCCGTCGCCATGTTACGGTGCTTCAAAAGTGTTCCGGTTGGCATGGACTGACGAGCCAAACGCCACACAAACATTCGCAATTTAGAAGGAACCTGTATATGCCAAATGCTACTCCATTTATTCTGCTCTTGATGGTCGTTGGACGCGCCCTCCTCTTCATTCAGCCATGCTTCCCGCTGCAATTTTGTTCTTATGATCATCATGTATGCCGATCGCACACTGAAAAACCCCTTACTCTCTTCATGCCGGGCCCAGAAGTCATCCACATTGCGTGTGCACAGTGGTATTCGCAGGATTTCTTCAGCATCAAAATGAGTGAATGTCGCCCTAACCAACTCTTCTTTCCATGAAGCAAAAGTAGCATCAATCAGCTGCGCCACCCTCGTCGGCGGGTTCTGCTGTAAAGTAGCGATGGGCCTCTTGAAAGTAGCCCTTGGAATCCAATTCTGCGCCCAGATCTCCGTGGTTTTTCTGTCTCCAATTCTTCTGATGACCCCATGTGATAGGATATCGCGTCCATCCAGGATTGAACGCCAAATCTGTGAGGGTCTGGAACCCAACTCGGCCTCAAACAAAGTGCAAGTAGGAAAGTATACCGCTTTTAATATCCTAGCACTCAACGATGTGTCATCAGTTAACAACCTCCATGCTTGGTGAGCAAGTAAAGCTAAGTTAAAAATCTCGAGGTCTCGGAAGCCCAAGCCCCCTAGATGTTTTGGTCTTGTCATTGTTTCCCAAGATACCCAACTCGGTTTCCTGCGTCCATTCTTACTTCCCCACCAGAATTGCCGTATGATCGAAGTGATACTCTCGCAAAGACCCCGTGGCAATCTGAAACATGACATGGAGTAGACCGGTATTGCTTGTGCCACAGATTTGATTAAAACTTCTTTGCCTGCCGAAGACAAGATCTTTTCCATCCAGCCTTTTATCTTCTCCCATACCCGATCACGAAGGTACCTGAACGTGTCGTTTTTGGAGTGGCCTACCTCTGTTGGCATGCCTAGATAACGCTCACTCAAAGATTCATTCTGGACATGCAGCACGTTCTTGATCGCCTCCCTTGTGCTTGCCTGAATACCTGCGAACGATGACTGAGAACTGGATTTGAGGAGGCACGAAAGGCCCTCTGCTGCAATCAAGAATAAGTAGGGGGAGATGGGGTCTCCCTGCCGGATACCTCTGGAAGGTTTAAAAGGCTCTAGTTTCCCACCATTGAATAAAACCGAGAAAGAGACTGATGCAACCATGCTCATGACAATATCTATCCACTGCCCTGCGAAACCAAGCTTTGTCATTATAGCTCGCAGATAAGACCATTCGAGTCTATCATAGGCCTTCATCATGTCCAGCTTTAGGGCACAAAAGTTGATTGACTTTGATCTGGACTTCTTCATAAAGTGAAGACACTCATAAGCACAAATGATATTGTCCGTTATCAACCTCCCTGGCACGAAAGCTTACTGCTCCTCGGATATAATATCAGGCAAGATCATTTTCAATCTATTTGCTACAACTTTGGAGGCAATCTTGTATAGAACATTGCAAAGACTGATGGGTCTGAATTGAGATAGGACAGTTGGATTCGTTACCTTAGGTATTAAAACCAGAACGGTGTCATTGATGCATTCCGCGCTTTCCTCACCACGCATTATCCTCAAAACAATATTTGTTACCTCCTCCCCACAGATATCCCAATGGCGCTGGTAAAAATGGGCAGGGAACCCATCCGGCCCCGGCGCCTTCGTTGGAAACATCTGAAAAAGAGCATTTTTGACTTCCTCATTAGTGTACAGAAGTAATTCGCCCCCCCTAACTCAACGTGATTTATGAAGAAGGAAAAAAGGCCAATGTAAAAGCCCACTAGCGATCGTTCACAAGCCCATGACAAGACCATATTTGTTGATTGGCCTCCGTTAAAAGTCTCCTGGGCGCTGGGCATTATTCCCTATGATTAGTGTGCGTGTTGATTAGCGCTACGCTGTTGCCGTCCTGCGCCCTCGCCGCCGCCCGTCTCGGCTCTCCCTTCTCATGATCTGATTCGTAAACGCAAGCTGATTCACTCGACAATCATTCGTCCTGCAGCCAATGATCTAGCCAAGGTTAATCCAGCACACTGTCTACTAATCTCTCTCAATTCTCATCTTGTCGTTGTACATCAGATTTAACCTCTTGGTTGTGTAATTTGTGATGCGTCGCGCTCGGGCACAGGCAATCGGAGGAAATCATGCACCTTCCAACCACCACCAGCCGGTCTACCTCGACCTAGCGGTAGAGGGGACGAGTAGGTGCTGGTTTGATTCTTTATGTATGTATTCTGACAACATTGATCTTTTTTTAGTACAACAACAAAGGTACATAATTGAACCAGTGATGATTTTGTTATGCTCCCACTCGAATCTTAGCAGTACAGAGAGTAATTCGGGATACAAGGTTCGATCGATCTAGGGTTCTAGGGAAGAAGAAAGGGGATCGAGAGAGAAGTGCGCCACCGCCAGCCTATTACTTTCTCCACCCCCTCGCGCAGGAGGCCTCGAGACCTACTTAACCTTACCCCTCGTGTCCCAAGTGTGGGCTGGGAACTTGTTGTTGGGCTTCACTTGGCGTCGCGGCCGTTCCGGCCCATCGGGTGGTCTTGACCTGGCCCGTAGTTGATGCCGTTGGTGAGGCCAGGGTGGCAGGGACCGTAACATCCCCTCCCCCTCGAGACACAGCTTGTCCCCAAGCTGGTGCACCCGGGAAGTGATGCTGGAGCTCGGCGACATCCTCCCAAGTCGCCAACTCCGAAGGCTGAGCAGTCCAGCGAACTCGGACTTGTGGCATGCTGTTACCTCCTCGTCGGACGACTCGGTGCTCCAGGATCTCCTCCGGTACCGGACTAGCTGCCGCTGCTGTTGGAAGTTGTTCCATGGCTTGCTCCGTCGGAGGTAAAGCTTGACGAAGCTGGGAGACATGAAACACCGGATGCACAGTGCTTGAGTCTGGGCGCTCGAGCTTGTAGGCCACCGCTCCCACGCGTTGAAGTATCTTGTACGGCCCAAAGTACTTGAAGGCCAGCTTCTGGTTGGTGTGAGTGGTCACCGAGCGCTGCACATAGGGCTGGAGCTTGAGGAATACCCAGTCATCGACGGAAAAGGCACAGTCGGATCGGCGCTTGTCTGCTGAGTCCTTCATTTGCTGTCGAGCGTGCAGGAGGTGTTGCCTGATTAGCGCCTCCATCTGGGCTCGGTCTTGCAGCCACTCCGCGAGATCAGGAGATGCACAAGCCACTAGATCCACAATGCCGAAGAAACGCGGAGCATGGCCATAAAGAACTTCGAACGGAGTCGCTCCCGGCGCCGAGTGTGGTGAGGTGTTGTACCAGAACTCTGCAAGAGCCAGCCATGCATGCCATTTGGTAGGACATGCATTGACGAAACAGCGGAGAAAGGTTTCCAGACATTGATTGACCCGCTCCGTCTGTCCATCCGTCTGAGGGTGTCGTGCTGTACTCATCCGAAGCTTGGTGTGTGTGAGACGAAAGAGTTCCTTCCACAGAGTAATGGTGAAGACCGGGTCACGATCCGAGACTATGGACTCTGGCAACCCATGGAGCTTGTAGATGTTCGACACAAAGGCCTGCGCCACTTGAAAGGTTGTGAAGGGGTGAGATAAAGCAACAAAATGGGCGTACCGGGAGAACTTGTCGACGACCACAAGAATGGAATTGAACCCCGAGGACCGAGGGAGGCCTTCGATGAAGTCCATTGTGATCATCTGCCACGCCTGGGTCGGCACTAGAAGTGGCTCGAGGAGGCCTGGATAACGAACCCGCTCCGGTTTGGCGTGTTTGCAGGTTTGACACGCCTCCACGAAGAGTCGGACATGATGCTTGAGCCCCGGCCAAGTGAATAGGCGCCTGACCCGTTGGTAGGTCGCATTAAACCCAGAATGGCCCCCAATCGCTCCGTTGTGTAACGCTTCAAGCACCTGTTTCTGTAGGGGCACGTTGTCTCCCAGCCATACCCGACCGTTCTGTCGAATGATTCCATCCCGTAGCTGATATCCATCCCGGGAATCTTGAGTTGTCGCCAGTCTAGCCAACAGACGCTGTGCCGAAGGATCGGTCTGATAACCCAGTTGGACTGCTTCAAGCCAAGCGGGCACTGCCGTCGTAATGGTCGCGAGATCTCCCTGTGGAGGGCCGGGAAGGCGGGAGAGAGCGTCGGCTGCCCGGTTGTCTGCACCTCTCTTGTACACTATGCGGTAACGCAAGCCGAGCAGTTTGACCATTATCTTCGTTGCCATGGTGTGGAAAGTCATGATCCTCTAAATGAATGAGGCTTCTTTGATCAGTATGGATGATGAATTCATCATTTTGGAGATAGGTGCGCCAATGATCGATGGCCATAAGGATAGCCAGTCCTTCTTTTTCATAAGTGGAAAGCGTCCGGTTTCGCGGCCCCAACGCGCGACTCAAGAAGCCAATCGGATGTTTCTCCTGCATCAAAACCGCTCCAATGCCCAAATCAGACGCATCCGTTTCCAGCTCAAAGGTCTTGGAGAAGTTGGGCAGAGCCAACACCGGGGCAGTGACAAGCGCTTGTTGCAGGCCTCGGAATGCGCCATCTTCTAGGTCAGTCCAGCGGAAGATAGTACCCTTCTTGAGCAGGTCTGTGAGTGGCCGGGAGGTGAGAGCGAAACCCCGGACGAATTTGCGGTAATACCTAGCCAACCCGAGGAAGCCCCTCACTTCCTTCACATTGGTCGGGACCGGCCACTTTTGCACTGCTGCAATGTTTTTCCCATCGGTGCGCACCCCGTCGGCGCTGATCTCATGACCCAGGTAAAGCAGCCTCGGTGGCAAATGTGCACTTGCTGTACTTGATCTTCAATTGATGCTTTTGGAGCAGCTGAAATACTTGACGTAGCAGTCGAATATGCGAGCTCAGGTCTTTGCTATAGATGAGGATATCGTCGATGAAAACAAGTACTCCATGGCGCAGCAATGGTGACAGGACAATTTTCATGCCTCCTTGGAAGGTTGGTGGGCCACCAGTGACTCCATATGGCAGTACCTTGAACTCGAAGTGGCCATGGTGTGTTTTGAACGTTGTCTTATGCTCATCCTCGGGGTCGCATCCGTATTTGATGGTACCCTGCCCGCAAGTCCAAGCTGGTGAACAGGCAGGCTCCCGCTAGCTCGTCAAGCAGCTCTTCAATGACAGGAAGGGGGTAACGATTCTTGACAGTCACTGCGTTGAGATGACGATAATCCACACAAAAACGCCACGTGAGGTCCTTCTTCTGAACCAACAACACCGGAGAAGCGAAAGGACTCGTGCTATCTTTGAATGATGTCTTGAGCTAACATATCGGCTACTTGACGCCGATTTCATCTTTTTGCGCTGGATCGTAGCCGATGCAGGCGCAAGTTGATAAAGCCGTGCCCCGGGCACCGTGGGAATAGCATGATCAAAATCTCGTTGCGGTGGCAATCCTCGTGGTTCTTCAAACAACACCCGTCTTTGCTCAATCAGTTCCCCAATCACGACGGAATGGGTGGTCTTTCCATATCTTCAATTTGTTGCACAAAGTTGCACGACTCGAGCCATCGCCTCTTGTTCCAGCAAGTTGTGCAATTCAGCCCCTGAAATCAGATCACAACGGGTGACATCTGCTCGAACACCGGTGAGATGCACTTGCTTGTCCTTGTACACAAAGTCCGTGGTCTTTTGTGACCAATGTACCTTCATTGGGCTATGGCACGCCAAATTGACCAATGCCCAAGATAACATCATAGCACCCCAGGGGTAGAACCTTGAGATCCGAGGCACAATCAATCCCCTGAGAACGCCAAGCACACGCTGGTATCTCCTGATCACAATGCAGAACTTCACCATTGGCCACACGTACTGAAATGGCACGTTTAGCTTGTTGTACCCCTTGAAGGTGTTGAGCCAGAGATGAGCTGACAAAACTGTGTGAGGATCCAGAGTTGACGAGCATGAGCACTTCCCGCTGCTATACCCAACCGTGCAAACGCATTGTCGTCGGTGATTCAGCTCCCTCAATTGCTTCCCTGGAGAGGACACAACAATCAGCCTCACTGGTCGACGCATCCACATTTGGCGTATCAGGTGATGGTTGGTGAAGCATTTCGATGAGCTCCTCGACCACGTGAAGCTGCACTGTGGGAGCACAGCGATGATCGCGCCCCCAACGCTCTCCAGTGAAGCAGAGGCCCTTGGCGCGACGATACGCCCGCAGGGCCGCCAGCCGGTCGTTGTTAGCTGGCGGTCGAGGCGTGTCGAGGGTGCGGCGATCGTCTTGGCGCATGTCACCAGGGGCACCGCCTGCCTTCGTTGGTGGAGGAGGCAGCGGCAATGTTGTGCGAGGATCGCCGCCTCCCCGCCGATGCGGAGAAAGACGCAGGAGTACGTCGTTCATCTCGCCGAAATGTGTCCACCACCTCTTCCTGTAAACAAGCAAGATCCACAGCAGTATCCAGTATTTGGGGGCGATGAAGCACGACAGCAGCACGGATATCACGGTGCAAGCCGTCAAGAAATTGAGTAACAAAAAATGCAGGATCCCACGAAGTGTGATGTGCTAACAGGTTATGCATGATTTGTGTGAATTGTTCAGCATACTTTGCTACGGTGCCAGTTTGTTTCAGCCTGTTAAACTGTCTCAGGAGGTTCTGAAACTCCTCACGACCAAACTGGGTGCATATAGCAGTGGCAAAATCGCCCCAATTGGGATAATGCAAATGCGCTTGCGATGATTGCAACCAAGTGAGGGCGCTCTCTGTAAAGTACATAGCAGCACAACTAACCCAAGTATCTGGACTAAGCGTGCAAACCCGGAAGTAGGCTTCGCATTTAAGGCGCCACGCCCTCGGGTTATTCCCATCAAACAGAGGAAAATCGAACCGTGGAGGTGGTGGCATTCGAAGGTACCCACGGTCCCCGGAAAACGACTGTTCGCCATGGTGATAGAAGTCGGGCGTACCAGTGGCCATCGAGGGGTACGAATCTCCCCGGACGATTTCCCCCGAAGATCAGTGAAGACGTCGCGGCCATCGGGCCCGTGACCAGTGTCACCGCGAACCGGATTGTCGGCGGCGCGCGGATGGAGCGCTTCGACTGTCAGTGGCGGCGGTCGCGGTCGCACCCCCTCCGCGAGTTGGGGAAACAACGGCGGAAGCTCGCTGAGCCGCAGAGGAGGAGGCGGTGGAGCGGTCGCCGCGGCCTTGTCCGCTGGCGCTGTGGTGGTGGCCTTGTCGATCTGAGTCCGCAAGTGACCCACCTCCGATCGGATCTCCTCCACGGACTGCTCGATCACGGGGCGCCACCCTTGCAGCTCGTGGACGACGGGGTGGATGTCGTCGATTTTGGTGGTGAGAGCCGCGATTGCCGCGGTCAGATCGGCGATTGCCTTGATATGCTCCTCCATCGCCGCGGCCTTGCCTTTCCGCGTCTGGATTATAGATGGAAATCGCCCGGCCAGATTGGGGAGGGTGGAGAAAAAATTTTGGATGGATCGGACGGCTCTGATACCAATTGTTATGCTCCCACACAAATCTTAGCAGTACAGAGAGTAATTCGGGATACAAGGTTCGATCGATCTAGGGTTCTAGGGAAGAAGAAAGGGGGTCGAGAGAGAAGTGCGCCGCCGCCAGCCTATTACTTTCTCCACCCCTCGCGAGGAGGCCTCGAGGCCTACTTAACCTTACCCCTCGTGTCCCAAGTGTGGGCTGGGAACTTGCTGTTGGGCTTCACTTGGCGTCGCGGCCGTTCCGGCCCATCGGGTGGTGCGGTAGCCTGGCCCATAGTCGATGTCGTTGATGAGGCCAGGGTGGCAGGGACCATAACAGATTTGCCATTCAAACCTATTTAAATGCAAGCTAAAAGCCAATCATTCGGTTATACAGTGATTTTTCTTATTTGTACATATGACATCGTTTTGTAGCAGCGCATTTCATGTCATATTTCGGGGTAGTTCGCTTATTATTATTTTCTAGTTGGCTCAGCTGCGAAAGGTTGTGTGTCAATGCAAAGTTAAAGATGAATGATACTCGGACCTAAAACTATTAGGTAGTTTGTGAGGCAAAAAAAATGGCTTTACCGCCAGTCCGGCCCCCCCAATGTCTAAATCCTGGTCCGCCCCTGCTAGCTAGGCTACTGCTACATCTCTTCCACGGCTTCCGTAAGCTGCAGCAGATCCAATATGCATCTCTTACAAAGCGTCATCGATCAATCAACCAATTTCAAGAAATCTTGCAGTGTGAAAAAATCATAGCGTCCAAGAAACCCTGTCGTTGGTGGGCGGCCACCGCTGCACCCGGCCGCTTCCAGGCGCAAATCATCCAAGGCCTCGTCAACATCCAAGACCATATCGCAGTAGTCCAGTTCGTCCAAGAAGGCCTCCTCCTCCTCCTCGTACATCTTCTGCTGAACCCGATCGTCCAAGGAAGCATCGCCGTCGCCCGAGACTGCTCCACCGCTGGCCCCGCCCGCCGCTGCTTTCTCTTCCTCGATGGCCTCCGTGAGGTGGCGGGTGATGTCCTCGGCGCTCGCCATGAGCAACCGCGTGGTGCCCATCACCCAGTCTGCTTCGCCTGCCGCGGCCGCCTCTGCGATCAACTCGATGACCTCGTCGATCTCGCGGGTGAGCTCGCCCGTGGCTACAGAATTCAAGTGGTACAAGACGTGCTCGCCGGCCCCGGCCACCGTTGTTGCCATCTTGCCGACGGCCTTGCTGAGCTCCGCGAGGGCATCCAGGGCGTTCTTGTCGGTCGCGTCCGCCGCGATCTTGTCCAGGTCGCCTCGGAGCTTGTCGGCGAAGGAGGCAAAGCCGCTGGGGCTGGACCTCGTAAAGGCTTCATCACTTTCACCGGCCGATGTCGCCGCGCCCTTCTGCTCGTCAAATGCCCAAGCCCCCATCGCCGCGCACGCTTGTTTCCCTCGTTCTCTGTGGATTCGCGGCGAGAACCAAGGAAAGGGCTATGATCAAGTTCTGATCACTGGGACGGAGATCGAGAGAGGCAATGTCGATGTTAATATAGGCAGAGGCCCTGCCGCTGCTGTCTCTTGTGAGAGTCGGGAAAGGAATACAGTTGTCTATCGGAATTCGGAAGTCAAATTGGATGCCGAGTCTGTTTCCTTTGTATGAGACGTACGATGCAGGACATGGGAGCGGGGGAGCGGTCTTTTTTTCATAACAGTATATAGACGCGAACACTCATATGTATACGCACGTACCGACGTACGTTCATCTCTAATATTATCGCACGCACGGATACCCTATCCCTATAAGCACTTTTGATAAACTGAATAGGCATATCATCTTAAGATTGACAAAGTCATCACAGATATATTCGTAGTCGACGTGAACATCTTCTTCCGCTGAACACACGTTACCAAAAGACCTAGAGTAAATACAAAAATATGCGAGTACCGATGTCAAATCTGAAACTTGAACTCTGCTAGGCAGCCATACCACTGTCCTTCTAAGCATCCAACCACATGTTGGCTTGCCCGGGAACAGCAGTCTTATTGTGTGTCTAGTGACACACATGCAACTACCTACATTTGCAGTCTTTCTTTCTTTTGCAAGGAGCCCACACTTGCGGTCGTCGTGTAAAATTAAGAAATAGAAGAAAAAAAAGTCATATTTTAGGCACAAAAAGCTCATGTAGACTGCATAAAACGAAAAAAGCCAATACAGGAAAGAGATAGAAACTAAAACACAAATAAAAGTAGAACCTAAAAGACAAAAAAAAACACTAGTTATATTGAATAATTTTTGGAGAAAAGAGTTTCGCAAGGACGATGAACATCCAAGTTTTTTTGGGGAAATACGATGAACATCCAAGTGCACATAACCAACGAATGTGCAACTATAGTTACAACTTACAAGCAAGAGAAATTACATAAATATTCGTGTAATATTAAAAAGTTTTCAATTCTTTGTAAAACATGTAATATTAGGGGGGTATTTAAACAAAAAATGTTCATATAATTTTTAAATTATTCATGTATTTACAAAAAAAATCTTTAGAAAAGAAGTAATGGGAAAAGAAAAAAAGGAAACACAGGAAAAAGGAATGGAGGAAGCCTTCTTGTCTCCCCTAAGACATAACAACACAGGAAAAGAGAAAAAAGTTCTCAACCAGCGTATATACCAATTTCAATGTATGATATTGCTAACCGGGCCTGTCGACCGGTCTCAACCAGCGTATACCGCTGCATCACAAAAAAAGCAAAAAATTGTCTAAAAAAACAAAAAAAGCAAAATTGAAATGAAAACAAAACGAATCACAGGAAAGATACTGAGCCGCCTAGCGACAAACACCCATAATCTACACGGGCCGTGCGCTTCCCCTGGCCAGGCACGCAAGCCGTCGACGGGAGAGCTATATCTCACTTAATACGAGAGTAGCCCATTCGCAGCGTTATTTTCAACCATGCACGAGGCTTCTTCGTTCGCTTCTTCTGTGTTTGTTTTTCTATTTCTTTTGCTTTCTGTATTTTTATGTTTCGTTGCTGCTTTTTTTCTCATTTTTCTGCTTTAAAAAATGTTTTTTGTGTTCTTTTTTTTTCGTTGTTTGATTTTCGTATTTCTTCTCCGGTTGCCATTGGTTTTCTTTTTTTATCGTTATACTTTGGTTTCTTGAGTGTTTTCATTCATTTTTATGGTTTTTCTTTTGTCTCTTTCTTGATTTTCATCGGTTTTTTTTCTCTCCCATTTTCCTTTTTTAATTCGGTTTTTAGTTTACTTATTGGTTTACAACCATTATTTGTTTTATCGGTTTGCACAGTTTTCATATTTTTTTGCATTTGTCTCCTCAATTTTCTTTTTTTGACTTTTATTTATTTTCTTTTGTTTCTCTCTCGGTTCTCATTGTTTTTCGTTTTTATTAGTTTCTTTTGGTTTTCATTCTTAATTTTTTGTACATGAACAGTTTTTTAATACATGTTAGATATTTTTCAAGTAGAAGTTTAAATTTTTTTAATACATGGTCAGCATTTTTATACACATTTTAACATTTTTAACAGCTTAATTAACATTTTTTAATACAAGATGAACAATTTTTTTAATACATGGCCAACATTTTTCTATACACATTTTAAGATTTCAAAATGCTTTACTAATATTTTTTCAAATACAAGATTAACACTTATTAATATATGGGCAACATTTTTTCTATACACTTTTTAACATTTTTCAAATAGTTGGTTAACATTTTTATTTAAATGCTTGATTAACATTTCCTGAATACATGATCAACTTTTTCACACACATTGTATATTGTTTGTATAAATTTTTCCTATACATGAGAAACAATTTATTTATACACATTTCACATTTTTCAAATGCTTGATTCACTTTTGTCAATACATGGTCAACATTTTTTATATACATATTATAACATTTTCCAAATGCTTGATTCACATTTTTCCAAATACAAGATTAACATTTTTAGAATACCACTCACAGAAAAACATTTTTTCATACATGATCAAAAAAATTATACACAATTTAACATTGACAAATGCTTGACTAACATTTTTTTAATACATGGTCAACATTTTTTCTATAAACATTAACATTTTTCAAATGCTTCGTTAACATTATTCAAATAATTGTTTAACACTTTTCAAATACTTGATTAACATTCTGTAAATACATGATCAACTTTTTTAACTCATATTGTATTTTTTGTATACATTTTCGTATGCATAAGAAAAAATTTGTTTATACATATTTAACATTTTCCAGATGCTCGGTTAATTTTTTTTCAAATGTTTATTGTAAAGTCGGCTGAGATTTAGCAAGCTCCTTCATGTATCCATGAGAAGATCTACCAACCGCCGCTCTCTGTCCATTAATTTGTTCAAAGCGTCATCAGAGGCTTGGACAACCATCGAGGAAAACAAGAAGAAGAGCATAAGAATAGTGTACCTCGAGCTGTTGAGGCAAGCTGTGAAGGAAATATGCCCTAGAGGCAATAATAAAGTTATTATTTATTTCCTCATATCATGATAAATGTTCATTATTCATACTAGAATTGTATTAACTGGAAACATAATACATGTGTGAATACATAGACAAACATAGTGTCACTAGTATGCCTCTACTTGACTAGCTCGTTGATCAAAGATGGGTGAGTTTCCTAACCATAGACATGAGTTGTCATTTGATTAACGGGATCACATCATTAGGAGAATGATGTGATTGACTTGACCCATTCCGTTAGCTTAGCACTTGATCGTTTAGTATGTTGCTATTGCTTTCTTCATGACTTATACATGTTCCTATGACTATTAGATTATGCAACTCCCGTTTATCGGAGGTACACTTTGTGTGCCATCAAATGTGACAACGTAAATGAGTGATTATAAAGGTGCTCTACAGGTGTATCCAAAGGTACTTGTTGAGTTGGCGTATTTCGGGATTAGGATTTGTCACTCCGATTGTCGGAGAGGTATCTATGGGCCATCTCGGTAATGCACATCACTATAAGCCTTGCAAGCAATGTGACTAATGAGTTAGTTGTGGGATGATGCATTACCTAACGAGTAAAGAGACTTGCCGGTAATGAGATTGAACTAGGTATTGAGATACCGACGATCGAATCTCGGGCAAGTAACATGCCGATGACAAAGGGAACAACATATGTTGTTATGCGGTTTGACCGATAAAGATCTTCGTAGAATATGTAGGAGCCAATATGAGCATCCAGGTTCCGCTATTGGTTATTGACCGGAGACGTGTCTCGGTCATGTCTACATAGTTCTCGAACCCGTAGGGTCCGCACGCTTAAAGTTCGGTGACGATCGGTATTATGAGTTTTTGTGTTTTGATGTACCGAAGGAAGTTCGGACTCCCGGATATGAACACGGACATGACGAGGAGTCTCAAAATGGTCGAGACGTAAAGATCGATATATCGAACGACTATGTTCGGACACCGGAAGTGTTTCGGAAGGTTTCGGACATTTACGGGAGTACCGGGGGGTTACCGGAACCCCCCGGGGAGTATATTGGGCCTAATGGGCCTTAGTGGGAGAAGAGGAGGGGCAGCCAGGGCAGCCGCGCGCCCCCTCCCCCTCTAGTCCGAATTGGACAAGGAGGGGGCGGCGCCCCCTTTTTCCTTCTCCTCATCTCTCCCTTCTTTCCCCTCTCCTACTCCAACAAGGAAAGGAGGTGGGAGTAGGACTCCCCTCCTTGGTGCGCCCTCCTTGGCCAGCCGCCTCTCCCCCCTTGCTCCTTTATATATGGGGGCAGGGAGGCACCTCTAGAGACAACAATTGATCTCTTGATCTCTTAGCCGTGTGCGGTGCCCCCCTCCACCATATTCCACCTCGGTCATATCGTAGCGGTGCTTAGGCGAAGCCCTGCGTCGGTAGCAACATCATCACCGTCATCACGCCGTCGTCTTTGAGGAACTCTCCCGTGAAGCTCTGCTGGATCGGAGTTCGCGGGACGTCATCGAGCTGAATGTGTGCTGAACTCGGAGGTGTCGTTCGTTCGGTACTTGGATCGGTCGGATCATGAAGACGTACGACTACATCAACCGCGTTGTGCTAACGCTTCCACTTTCGGTCTACGAGGGTACGTGGACAACACTCGCCCCTCTCGGTTCTATGCATCATCATGATCTTGCGTGTGCGTAGGAAATTTTTTGAAATTATTACGTTCCCCAACAGTGGCATCCGAGCCAGGTTTATGCGTACATGTTATATGCACGAGTAGAACACAAGTAAGTTGTGGGTGATACAAGTCATACTGCTTACCAGCATGTCATACTTTGGTTTGGCGGTATTGTTGGATGAAGCGGCCCGAACCGACATTATGCGTACACTTACGCGAGACTAGTTCTACCGACGTGCTTTGCACACAGGTGGCTGGCGGGTGTTAGTTTCTCCAACTTTAGTTGAACCGAGTGTGACTACGCCCGGTCCTTGAGAAGGTTAAAACAACACTAACTTGACGAACTATTGTTGTGGTTTTGATGCGTAGGTAAGAACGGTTCTTGCTCAGTTCATAGCAGCCACGTAAAACTTGCAACAACAAAGTAGGGGACATCTAACTTGTTTTTGCAGGGCATGTTGTGATGTGATATGGTCAAGGCATGATGCTATATTTTATTGTATGAGATGATCATGTTTTGTAACCGAGTTATCGGCAACTGGCAGGAGCCATATGGTTGTTGCTTTATTGTATGCAATGAAATCGCCCTGTAATTGCCTTACTTTATCACTAAGCGGTAGCGATAGTCGTAGAAGCAATAGTTGGCGAGACGACAACGATGCTACGATGGAGATCAAGGTGTCGCGCCGGTGACGATGGTGATCATGACGGTGCTTACGAGATGGAGATCACAAGCACAAGATGATGATGGCCATATCATATCACTTATATTGATTGCATGTGATGTTTATCCTTTATGCATCTTATTTTGCTTTGATTGACGGTAGCATTATAAGATGATCTCTCACTAAATTTCAAGATAAAAGTGTTCTCCCTGATTATGCACCGTTGCCAAAGTTAAATGCGTGCGAGACACCACGTGATGATCGGGTGTGATAAGCTCTCGTTCATCTACAACGGGTGCAAGCCAGTTTTGCACCTTGAGAATACTCGGGTTAAACTTGACGAGCCTAGCATATGCAGATATGGCCTCGGAACACTGAGACCAAAAGGTCGAGCGTGAATCATATAGTAGATATGATCAACATAGTGATGTTCACCATTGAAAACTACTCCATATCACATGATAATCGGACATGGTTTAGTTGATTTGGATCACGTGATCACTTAGATGATTAGAGAGATGTCTATCTAAGTGGGAGTTCTTAAGTAATATGATTAATTGAACTTAAATTTATCATGAACTTAGTACCTGATAGTATTTTTCTTGTCTATGTTGTTATAGATAGATGGCCCATCTTTGTTGTTGTTGAATTTTAATGTGTTCCTTGAGAAAGCAAAGTTGAAAGATGATGGTAGCAATTACGGACTTGGTCCGTAACTTGAGGATTATCCTCATTCTTTGCCTGAAGAATTACGTCTGAAAAGCACCGCTGGGTGCGAACTGCTGCAGATGGCCAGCGGCGTTAAGAACGTCTGGCGAGCAAAGCTGATGACTACTCGATAGTTTAGTGTGCCATGCTACGGCTTAGAACCGGGACTTCAACGACGTTTGAGCGTCATGGAGCATATGAGATGTTCCGGGAGTTAAAGTTAATATTTCAAGCAAATGCCGAGTTGAGAGATATGAAGTCTCCAATAAGTTCTATAAGCGCAAGATGGAGGAGAATAGTTACGTCGGTGAACATATACTCAAAATTTACGGGTATAACAATCACTTGATTCAACTGGGAGTTAATCTTCCGGATGATAGTGTCATTGACAGAATTCTTCAATCACTGCCACCAAGCTACAAGAGCTTCGTGATGAACTATAATATGAAAGGGATGGATAAGACAATTCCCGAGTGTTGAGGTATAAATCAAGAAGGAGCATCAAGTGTTGATGGTCAACAAGACCACCAGTTTCAAGAAAAAGGGTAAAGGGAAGAAGAAGGGGAACTTCAAGAAGAACGGCAAACAAGTTCTTTGCTCAAGAGAAGAAACCCAAGTCTGGACCTAAGCACGAGGCGAGTGCTTCTCGCCAAGCGGTAGTCCTTTGGAAGCGGAACTGCCCCAAGTATTTGGCGGATAAGAAGGATGGCAATGTGAACAAAGGTATATGTGATATACATGTTATCGATGTGTACCTTACTAGAGCTCGCAGTAGCACATGGTATTTGATACTGGTTCTGTTGCTAATATTTGCAACTCAAAACAGGGACTACAGATTAAGCGAAGACTGGCTAAGGACGAGGTGACGATGCACAGAAATGGTTCCAAAGTCGATGTGATCGCCGTCGGCATGCTACCTCTACATCTACCTTCCGGATTAGTTTTAGACCTAAATAATTGTTATTTGGTGCCAGCGTTGAGCATGAACATTATATCTGGATCTTGTTTGATGCGAGACGGTTATTCATTTAAATCTGAAAATAATGGTTGTTCTATTTATATGAGTAATATCTTTTATGGTCATGCACCCTTGAAGAGTGGTCTATTTTTGTTGAATCTCGATAGTAGTGATACACATATTCATAATGTTGAAGCCAAAAAATGCAGAGTTGATGATGATAGTGCAACTTATTTGTGGCACTGCCATTTGGGTCATATTGGTGTAAAGCGCATGAAGAAACTCCAAACTGATGGACTTTTGGAATCACTTGATCATGAATCACTTGGTACTTGCGAACCATGCCTTATGGGCAAGATGACTAAAACACCGTTCTCCGGAACAATGGAGCGAGCAACAGATTTGTTGGAGATCATACATACTGATGTATGTGGTCCGATGAATATTGAGGCTCGGGGCGGGTATCGTTATTTTCTCACCTTCACAGATGATTTGAGCAGATATGGGTATATCTACTTAATGAAACATAAGTCTGAAACGTTTGAAAAGTTCAAAGAATTTCAGAGTGAAATGGAAAATCATCGTAACAAGAAAATAAAGTTTCTACGATCTGATCATGGAGGAGAATATTTGAGTTCTGAGTTTGGTCTACATTTGAAACAATGCGGAATAGTTTCTGGCCGACGCCACCCGGAACACCACAACAGTAATGGTGTGTCCGAACGTCGTAATCGTACTTTACTAGATATGGTGCGATCTATGATGTCTCTTACTGATTTACCGCTATCGTTTTGGGATTATGCTTTAGAGACGGCTGCATTCACGTTAAATAGGGCACCATCGAAATCTGTTGAGGCGACGCCTTATGAACTGTGGTTTGGCAAGAAACCTAAGTTGTCGTTTCTTAAAGATTGGGGTTGCGATGCTTATGTGAAAAAGCTTCAACCTGATAAGCTCGAACCCAAATCGGAGAAATGTGTCTTCATAGGATACCCAAAGGAAAGCTGTTGGGTACACCTTCTATCCGCAGATCCGAAGGCAAGACATTTGTTGCTAAGAATGGATCCTTTCTAGAGAAGGAGTTTCTCTTGAAAGAAGTGAGTGGGAGGAAAGTAGAACTTGATGAGGTAACTGTATCTGCTCCCTTATTGGAAAGTAGTTCATCACATAAACTGGTTCCTGTGACTCCTACACCAATTAGTGAGGAAGCTAATGATGTTGATCATGAAACTTCAGATCAAGTTACTACCGAACCTCGTAGGTCAACCAGAGTAAGATCCACACCAGAGTGGTACGGTAATCCTATTACGGAGGTCATGTTACTTGACCAAGGCGAACCTACGAACTATGAAGAAGCGATGGTGAGCCCAGATTCCGCAAAATGGCTTGAGCCCATGAAATCTGAGATGGGATCCATGTATGAGAACAAAGTGTGGACTTTGGTTGACTTGCCCTATGATCGGCAAGCCATAGAGAATAAATAGATCTTCAAGAAGAAGACTGACGTTGACGGTAATGTTACTGTCTATAAAGCTCGACTTGTTGAGAAAGGTTTTCGACAAGTTCAAGGGGTTGACTACGATGAGACTTTCTCACCCGTAGCGATGCTTAAGTCTGTCCGAATCATGTTAGCAATTGCCCCATTTTATGATTATGAAATTTGGCAAATGGATGTCAAAACTGCATTCCTGAATGGATTTCTGGAAGAAGAGTTGCATATGATGCAACCAGAAGGTTTTGTCGATCCAAAGGGAGCTAACAAAGTGTGCAAGCTCCAGCGATCCATTTATGGACTGGTGCAAGCCTCTCGGAGTTGGAATAAACGTTTTGATAGTGTGATCAAAGCATATGGTTTTATCTGAGACTTTTGGAGAAGCTTTGTATTTACAAGAAAGTGAGTGGGAGTTCTGTAGCATTTCTGATATTATATGTGGATGACATATTACTGATTGGAAATGATATAGAATTTCTGGATAGCATAAAATAATACATGAATAAGAGTTTTTCAATGAAAGACCTCGGTGAAGTATATTGGGCATCAAGATCTATAGAGATAGATCAAGACGCTTAATTGGACTTTCACAAAGCACATACCTTGACAAAGTTTTGAAGAAGTTCAAAATGGATCACACAAAGAAAGGGTTCTTGCCTGTGTTACAAGGTGTGAAGTTGAGTCAGACTCAATGCCCGACCACTGCAGAAGATAGAGAGAAAATGAAAGATGTTCCCTATGCTTCAGCCATAGGCTCTATCATGTATGCAATCTTGTGTACCGGACACGATGTGTGTCTTGCTATTAGTCTAGCAGGGAGGTACCAAAGTAATCCAGGAGTGGATCACTGGACATCGGTCAAGAACATCCTGAAATACCTGAAAAGGACTAAGGATATGTTTCTCGTTTATGGAGGTGACAAAGAGCTCGTCGTAAATGGTTACGTCGATGCAAGCTTTGACACTGATCCGGACGATTCTAAATCGCAAATCGGATACGTGTTTATATTGAGCAATTGGAGCTGTCGGTTAGTGCGATTCTAAACAAAATGTCGTGGTGGGATCTACGTGTGAAGCGGAGTACATAGCTGCTCCGGAAGCAGCAAATGAAGGAATCTGGATGAAGGAGTTCATATCCGATCTAGGTGTCACACCTAGTGCATCGGGTCCAATGAAAATCTTTTGTGACAATACTGGTGCAATTGCCTTGGCAAAGGAATCCGGATTTCACAAGAGAACCAAGCACATCAAGAGACGCTTCAATTCCATCCGGGACCAAGTCCAGGTGGGAGACATAGAGATTTGCAAGATACATACGGATCTGAATGTTGTAGACCCGTTGACTAAGCCTCTTCCACGAGCAAAACATGATCAGCGCCAAGACTCCATGGGTGTTAGAACCATTACTGTGTAATCTAGATTATTGACTCTAGTGCAAGTGGGAGATCAAGGAAATATGCCCTAGAGGCAGTAATAAAGTTATTATTTATTTCCTCATATCATGATAAATTTTTATTATTCATGCTAGAATTGTATTAACCGGAAACATAATACATGTGTGAATACATAGACAAACATAGTGTCACTAGTATGCCTCTACTTGACTAGCTCGTTGATCAAAGATGGCTGAGTTTCCTAACCATAGACATGAGTTGTCATTTCATTAACGGGATCACATCGTTAGGAGAATGATGTGATTGACTTGACCCATTTCGTTAGCTTAGCACTTGATCGTTTAGTATGTTGCTATTGTTTTCTTCATGACTTATACATGTTCCTATGACTATGAGATTATGCAACTCCCATTTACCAGAGGAACACTTTCTGTGCCACCAAATGTCACAACGTAACTGGGTGATTATAAAGGTGCTCTACAGGTGTATCCAAAGGTACTTGTTGAGTTGGCGTATTTCGAGATTAGGATTTGTCACACCGATTGACGGAGAGGTATCTCTGGGCCCTCTCGCTAATGCACATCACTATAAGCCTTGCAAGCAATGTGACTAATGAGTTAGTTGCGGGATGATGCATTGCATAATGAGTAAAGAGACTTGCCGGTAACGAGATTGAACTAGGTATTGAGATACCGATGATCGAATCTCGGGCAAGTAACATACCGATGACAAAGGGAACAACGTATGTTGTTATGCGGTTTGACCGATAAAGATCTTCGTAGAATATGTAGGAGCCAATATGAGCATCCATGTTCCGCTATTGGTTATTGACTGGAGACATGTCTCGGTCATGTCTACATAGTTCTCGAACCCGTAGGGTCCCCACGCTTAAAGTTCGGTGACGATCAGTATTATGAGTTTTTGTGTTTTGATGTACCGAAGGAAGTTCGGAGTCCCGAATATGATCACGGACATGACGAGGAGTCTCGAAATGGTTGAGACGTAAAGATCGATATATTGGACGACTATGTTCGAACACCGGAAGTGTTTCGGGAGGTTTCGGACATTTACCGGAGTATCGGGGGGTTACCGGAACCCCTCGGGGAGTATATTGGGCCTAATGGGCCTTCGTGGGAGAAGAGGAGGGGCGGCCAGGGCAGCCGCGCGCCCCCTCCTCCTCTAGTCCGAATTGGACAAGGAGGGGGCGGCGCCCCCCTTTTTCCTTCTCCTCCTCTATCCCTTCCTTCCCCTCTCCTACTCCAACAAAGAAAGGAGGAGCGCGCCCTTCTTGGCCAGCCGCCTCTCCCCCCTTGCTCCTTTATATACGGGGGCAGGGGGGCACCTCTAGAAACAACAATTGATCTCTTGATCTCTTAGCCGTGTGCGGTGCCCCCCTCCATCATATTCCACCTCGGTCATATCGTAGCGGTGCTTAGGCGAAGCCCTGCGTCGGTAGCAACATCATCACCGTCATCACCCATCATGCTGACGGAACTCTCCTGTGAAGCTCTGCTGGATCGGAGTTCGCGGGACGTCATCGAGCTGAATGTGTACTGAACTCGTAGGTGTCGTACGTTCGGTACTTGGATCGGTCGGATCGTGAAGACGTACGACTAGATCAACCGCGTTATGCTAACGCTTCCGCTTTCGGTCTACGAGGGTACGTGGACAACACTCTTCCCTCTCATTGCTATGCGTCACCATCATCTTGCGTGTGCGTAGGAATTTTTTTGAAATTACTACGTTCCCCAACAAGCTGGACTGCTCCTCCTCTGCGGGTGGTCAAGTTCAAGGTTGATGTTGCAGTAGTCAGGAACCAGAACCAGGACTTTGTCGTTGTCGTTGCTAAAAAAAGTGATACCCTTCTTCTTGGAGCTTCGGCAATAATGTATGAACGAAACTCTGATCTGGAAATTCTAGAGGAAAAGGCGTCTAATGATGTCCTGAGTCTAGCTGAAGACATCCTCGCATGAAAGATTATAGTTGCAACCGATTCCCAGCAAGTAGTCAGGAGCCGCTCGCACCAGGGGAGTCTATGCTCATCTCATACATGAAATATGGGAGAGAACACAGTTGTTCGAGAGTGTGAACATCATCCATGAGCATAGACACAACAATGTGAAGGCTCACTCCTTAGCTCATTGTCTTTTGTACGAAGCTGCTTGTCGGCATGCATGGCTAGGCCACCACCATAAGGTGGTTAACATCCCTATAAACTTGCATGTTTGAGCTTATAAGCACATTGAAGTAAAAAAAAGATATCACTAACCCCTTTGTAATTCAGGTCTTACCTCGTAGCCGATCCCCAAAAAAATTCAAATTGTTTGCCAAAATCTTCATGGTTACCGAAAAAGGCTTCCGCCCCGATTTATATATAAAGCACAAAATGAGCCACAACAATCAATACAGAGTAGCAAGTTCAGCAAAATGATAAAAATAAGGGCACCCACTATATGGGTAGAAACAATACGAGGGTTATGTTGAGGGCACCAACTCAACAAGCCCTGGAAGCAAAAAAAACATATGTAGGATAATGGATAATCGTCGAGGAGCTAGTCTAGCTCCAGTGGTGGCGGAGGGAGCGGCGGAGCCAGACGAAGAGGCAAAGTCTTGAATCCTGAGGTCAGAGCATCGATTGCATCACGGTCCCGCCCACGGCTAAGCGGCTTCCACAACTGCATAAATCAACACAATTTATAAATAGCATCAGTGTGGTGGCGCAAAGGGGAACACTCAATAACCATCTTGTTGCGAATCATACAAAGCGTCCAAGCAAGAACTCCTATCCACAACCACCTAATGTTGCGGGAACCCACCGCAGAGGCCTGCAATTTCTCAAAGAGGTCCGAGAAGTTCGAGTGGCACCATCCGCCACTGACTACTTCCCTGAAACAACTCGACAAGAATTTTGTTGTGACACACGAGAAGAATATGTGGTTAGAGTCCTCGCCGCACTCGCACAGGGGGCATTTCCCATCCCTAGGTCCATTGCGTTTGAGCACTTCCACCCCTGAAGGTATTCTGCCGTGAATCCATTGCCAAAGGAAGATGAAAAATTTCAGACGCAACCTAACATACCAGATCTCAGAGACAGGCTTTGTGCCTGGAACAACAATAATTGCCTGGTAAAGTGACCTGGTGGAGAACCGGCCGTTGTTCTCGAGATGCCATGCAACCTGATCCAATTCAGGGCTAGGAGTGTGGAGAGACACACAGGACAAAATATCGTCCCAAGCCCTCTGTTCCGGGGGGGCAAAGGTCTGATGAAAGGCGAGGCTCCTTAGATCAATAAGGGAAACCTCGACAGAAATGTGTGGAAGGGCACAAAAGGAAAATAGTTCCGGGAATCGAGCAGCAAAGGGTGGGCACCCACCCAACGATCGAACCAGAATAACGTCGACGACCCAGACCCAACAGAGATCGGAGTTCCAATGCGAAGGATTGGGAGGAGCGGGATTAAGGATTGCCAAAATTGGGGTCCACCTGAGCATTGACATAAGGCGAGAGCTTGACCTAAGATATTTGGCGCGGATAATATCCAACCCAAGAACGCCCTCATTATTCGCTATGCGCCATAACCACTTGGCTAGAAGCGCGATATTCATCCGCTTGGAGGACATGATCCCAATACCACCTTGGTCCTTAGGTTTATGTCGATCTAGCGTACCATGTGATATTTTTGTTTATCTCTGTCGCCATCCCAGAAGAATTTGGATTGGAACTTTGTGGCCTCGTGATGAAGGGTTTCATGCAGACCATAGAAGCTCATGATGAACATGAGGAGGCTCTGTTGGGAAATGTTGCATGGAAAATAAAAAAAATTCTACGCACACGCAATGATCTATCAATGGAGATGCATAGCAATGAGGGGGAGAGTGTGTCTACGTACCCTCGTAGACCGTAAGAGGAAGCGTTTCACAACACGGTTGATGTAGTCGAACTTTCTTCGCGCTCCATCGATCGAGTACTGAACGTACGGCACCTCCGAGTTCTGCACACGTTCAGCTCGGTGACGTCCCTTGTCTTCTTGATCCAGTAAGACGTCGAGATAGTAGATGAGTTCCGTCAGCATGACGGCATGGTGACGGTGACGGTGAAGTGATCCTCGCAGGACTTCGCCTAAGCACCGTGCGAATATGACCGGGGGTCTAAACTGTGGAGGGGTGGGCTCCGCACACGGTTAGGCAATTGTCTGGTATGTGCTAGGCGCCCCCCTCCCACATATATATAGGTGGGAGGGAGGGAGGAGTAGCCGAAGGAGGCGCCCAAGTAGGAGGAATCCTACTTGGGGTCCCTCCCAAGCCGCGACCCCTTCTTTCCTTATTTGCACTGCGGGGAAAGGCAGGGGAGGGTGGCGCCCCTCCCTTTCCTTTCTCCCATGAGAGGGAAAGGCAGGAGGGGCTAGCCCTCCTCCTTTTCCTTCCCTAGGGCTGTCCAAACAAGTGGAAGGGCGCACCAGCCCCCTAGTGGGCTGGTCTGTCCCTCTCTTTGGCCCATTAAGCCCATAACTTGCCGGGGGTGCCCGGAACCCCTTCCGGTGACCCGATATGTACCCGGTACCCTCCGGAACACTTTCGGTGTCTGAATACTATCGTCCTATATATCAATCTTTAACTCTCGACCATTTCGGTCATGTTCGTGATCTCATCCAGGACTCCGAACAACATTCGGTCACCAAATCACATAACTCATATAACAATATATCGTCAACGAACGTTAAGCGTGCGGACACTACGGGTTTGAGAACTATGTAGACATGACCGAGACACCTCTCCGGTCAATAACCAATAGCGGAACCTGGGTGCCCATATTGGCTCCTACATATTCTACAAAGATCTTTATTGGTCGAACCGTTATGACAACATACGTCTTCGGAGATACCTGTAGAGCATCTTTACGATCACCCAGTTACGTTGTGATGTTTGATAGCACACAAGGTATTCCTCCGGTATCCGGGAGTTGCATAATCTCATAGTCGAAGGAATATGTATTTGACATGAAGAAAGTAATAGCAACAAACGGAACGATCATTATGCTAAGCTAACGGATGGGTCTTGTCCATCACATCATTCTCCTAATGATGTGATCCCATTATCAAATGACAACTCATGTCCATGGTTAGGAAACCTTAACCATCTTTGATCAACGAGCTAGTCTAGTAGAGGCTCACTAGGGACATGGTGTTTGTTTATGTATTCACACATTTATTTAAGATTCCGACCAATACAATTCTAGCATGAATAATAAACCTTTATCGTGATTTAGGAAATATTTCCATCAGTCTCCCACTTGCGCTAGAGTCAGTAATCTAGTTCACATCAACATGTGATTTAACACCCATAGTTCACATCGCCATGTGACCAACACCCAAAGAGTTTACTAGTCAATAATCTAGTTCACATCGCCATGTGATTAACACCCAAAGAGTACTAAGGTGTGATCATGTTTTGCTTGTGAGAGAGGTTTAGTTGACAGGTCTGTCACATTCAGATCCGTATGTATTTTGTAGATTTCTATGTCTACAATGCTCTGCATGGAGCTACTCTAACTAATTGCTCCCACTTTCAATATGTATCCAGATCAAGACTTAGAGTCATCCGGATTGGTGTCAAAAGATTGCATCTACGTAACTCTTTACGATGAACTCTTTATCACCTCCATAACCGAGAAACATTTCCTTAGTCCTCTTTAGGTACCTAAGGATAATTTTGACTGTTGTCTAGTGATCTACTCCTGGATCACTATTGTACCCCCTTGCCAAACTCATGGCAAGGTACACAATAGGTCTGGTACACAGCATGGCATACTTTATAGAACCTATGGCTGAGGCATAGGGAATGACTTTCATTCTTTCTTTATCTTCTGTCGTGGTCGGGTTTTGAGTCTTACTCAACTTCATACCTTACAATACAGGCTAGAACTCCTTCTTTGACTGATCTATTTTGAACTCCTTCAAAATCTTGTCAAGGTATGTACTCATTGAAAATCTTATCAAGCGTCTTGATCTATCTCTATAGATCTTGATGCCCAATATGTAAGCAGCTTCACCGAGGTCTTTCATTGAAAAATTCTTATTAAAGTATCCTTTTATGCTATCCATAAATTCTATTTCATTTCCAATCAGCAATATGCCATCCACATATAATATCAAAAATGCTACAGTGCTCCCACTCACTTTCTTGTAAATACAGGCTTCACCGTAAGTCTGTATAAAACTATATGCTTTGATTACCTCATCAAATCGTATATTCCAACTCCGAGATGCTTGCACCAGTCCATAGATGGATCGCTGGAGCTTGCACACTTTGTTAGCACCTTTAGGATCGACAAAACCTTCTGGTTGCATCATATACAACTCTTCTTTAAGAAATCCACTAAGGAATGCAGTTTTGACATCCATTTGCCAGATTTCATAATTATAAAATGCGGCAATTTCTAACATGACTCGGACTGACTTAAGCATCGCTACGGGTGAGAAGGTCCCATCATAGTCAACTCCTTGAACTTGTCGAAAACCTTTTGCAACAAGTCGAGCTTTGTAGATGGTGACAGTACCGTCAGTGTCTGTCTTCTTCTTGAAGATACATTTAATCTCAATGGCTTGCCGATCATCGGGCAAGTCCATCAAAGTCCATACTTTGTTCTCATACATGGATCCTATCTCAGATTTCATGGCCTCAAGCCATTTATTGGAATCTGGGCTCATCATAGCTTCTTCATAGTTCGTAGGTTCGCCTTGGTCTAGTAACATGACTTCCAGAACAGGATTACCATACCACTCTGGTGCGAATCGTGCTCTGGTTGACCTACGAGGTTCAGTAGTAACTTGATCTGAAGTTTCATGATCATCGTCATTAGCTTCCTCTCTAGTTGGTGTAGGCATCACGGGAACGGATTTCTCTGATGTGCTACTTTCCAAATTGAGAGAAGGTACAATTACCTCATGAAGTTCTACTTTCCTCCCACTTACCTTTTTCGAGAGAAACTCCTTCTCTAGAAAGGTTCCATTCTTGGCAACAAAGATCTTGCCTTCGGATCTGTGGTAGAAGGTGTACCCAATTGTTTCCTTCGGGTATTCTATGAAGACGCACTTCTCCGATTTGGGTTCGAGCTTATCAGGCCAAAGCCTTTTGATATACATGTCGCAACCCCAAACTTTAAGAAATGACAGCTTTAGGTTTCTTGCCAAACCATAGTTCATACGGTGTTATCTCAATGGATTTAGATGGTACCCTATTTAACGTGAATGCGGATGTCTCTAATGCATAACCCCAAAACGATAGTGGCAAATTGGTAAGAGACATCATAGACCGCACCATATCTAATAAAGTGTGATTACGACGTTCGGACACACCATTATGCTGTGGTGTTCCAGGTGGCGTGAGTTGTGAAACAATTCCACATTGTTTTAAATGAAGGCCAAACTCGTAACTCAAATATTCGCCTCTGCGATCAGATCGTAGAAACTTTATTTTCTTGTTACAATGATTCTCCACTTCGCTCTAAAATTCTTTGAACTTTTCAAATGTTTCAGACTTGTGTTTCATTAAGTAGATATACCCATACCTACTCAAATCATCTGTGAAGGTCAGAAAATTACGATACCCGTCGCGTGCCTCAATACTCACCGGACCGCATACATCAGTATGTATTATTTCCAATAAGTCATTAGCTCGCTCCATTGTTCCGGAGAACGGAGTTTTAGTCATCTTGCCCATGAGGCATGGTTCACAAGTATCAGATGATTCATAATCAAGTGATTCCAAAAGTCCATATGTATGGAGTTTCTTCATGCGCTTTACACCAATATGACCTAAACGACAGTGCCACAAGTATGTTACACTATCATTATCAACTTTGCATCTTTTGGCATCAATATTATGAATATGTGTATCACTACGATCGAGGTTCAATAAACCATTTACATTGGGTGTATGACCATAGAAGGTTTTATTCATGTAAACAGAACAACAATTATTCTGACTTAAATGAATAACCATATTGCAGTAAACATGATCAAATCATATTCATGCTCAACGCAAACACCAAATAACATTTATTTAGGTTCAACACTAATCCCGAAGGTAGAGGGAGTGTGTGATGGTGATCGTATCAACCTTGGAATCACTTCCAACACACATCGTCACCTCGCCCTTAACTAGTCTCTGTTTATTCTGCAACTCCTGTTTTTGAGTTACTAATCTTAGCAACTGAATCGGTATCAAATACCCAGGGGTTGCTATGAACACTAGTAAAGTACACATCAATAACATGTATATCAAATATACCTTTGTTCACTTTGCCATCCTTCTTATCCGCCAAGTATTTTGGGTAGTTCTGCTTCCAGTGACCATTTCCTTTGCAGTAGAGGCACTCAGTTTCAGGCTTGGGTCCAGCTTTGGGCTTCTTCATGGGAGCAGCAACTTGCTTGCCATTCTTATTAAAGTTCCCTTTTCTTTCCCTTGCCCTTTTT
Organism: Aegilops bicornis; assembly: GCA_021605145.1. Taxonomy (NCBI): domain Eukaryota; kingdom Viridiplantae; phylum Streptophyta; class Magnoliopsida; order Poales; family Poaceae; genus Aegilops; species Aegilops bicornis. The sequence goes on from CM038670.1 coordinate 632,084,574, forward strand.
CTTGAAACTAGTGGTCTCGTTAATCATCAACACTTGATGCTCTTTCTTGATTTCTACCTTCGCCGATTTCAGCATCGCGAAGAGCTCGGGAATCATTTTCGTCATCCCTTGCATATTATAGTTCATCACAAAGTTCTAGTAGCTTGGTGATAGTGACTAGAGAATTTTGTCAATCACTATCTTATCTGGAAGATTAACTCCCACTTGATTCAAGTGATTGTAGTACCCAGACATTCTGAGCACATGCTCACTGGTTGAGCTATTCTCCTCCATCTTGTAGGCAAAGTACTTGTCAGAGGCAAAGTACTTGTCAGAGGTCTCATACCTCCTGACACGGGCATGAGTCTGAAATACTAATTTCAGCTCTTGCAACATCTCATATGCTCCGTGGCGTTCAAAATGTTTTGAAGTTCCGGTTTTACGCGTAAAGCATGGCACACTAAACTATAAAGTACTCATCATATCGAGCTTGCCAAACGTTCATAATATCTGCATCCGCTCCCGCAATAGGTTTGTCAACTAGTTGTGTATCAAGGACATAATTCTTCTGTGCAGCAATGAGGATAATCCTCAGATCACGGACCCAGTCCGCATTATTGCTACTATCATCTTTCAACTTAGTTTTCTCCAGGAACATAGCGAGCTTATTGATCTACAACATAGATATGCAAATACTATCAGGACTAAGTTCATGATAAATTAGTTCAATTAATCAAATTACTTAAGAACTCCCACTTAGATAGACATCCCTCAAGTCCTCTAAATGATACGTGATCCAAATCAACTAATCCATGTCCGATCATCACGTGAGATGGAGTAGTCATCAATGGTGAACATCTCTATGTTGATCATATCTACTATATGATTCACGTTCGACCTTTCGGTCTCCAGTGTTCCGAGGCCATGTCTGTACATGCTAGGCTCGTCAAGTTTAACCCAAGTATTTCGCATGTGCAAAACTGTCTTGCACCCGTTGTATGTGAACGTAGAGTCTATCACACCCGATCATCACGTGGTGTCTCAACACGACAAACTGTAGCAACGGTGCATACTCAAGGAGAACACTTTTACCTTGAAATTTAGTTAAGGGATCGTCTTATAATGCTACCGCCGTACTAAGCAAAATAAGATGCATAAAAGATAAACATCACATGCAATCAAAATATATGACATGATATGGCCATCATCATCTTGTGCTTTTGATCTCCATCTCCAAAGCATCGTCATGATCTTCATAGTCAGCGGCTCGACACCTTGATCTCCATCGTTGCGTCGTGGTCGTCTGGCCAACTATTGCTTCTACAACTATCTCTAACGCGTAGTGATAAAGTAAAGCAATTACATGGCGTTTGCATTTCATACAATAAAGAGACAACCATAAGGCTACTGCCGGTTGTCGATAACTTTTACAAAACATGATCATCTCATACAATGACGTATATCACATCATGTCTTGACCATATCACATCACAACATGCCTTGCAAAAACAAGTTAGACGTCATCTACTTTGTTGTTGCAAGTTTTACGTGGCTGCTACGGGCTTCTAGCAAGAACTGTTTTTACATACGCATCAAACCACAACGGTGTTTCATCAAGTTTGTTGTTTTAACCTTCTTCAAGGACCGGCCGTAGTCAAATTCGATTCAACTAAAGTAGGAGAAACAGACACCCGACAGCCACCTTTAAGCAAAACTAGTTGCATGTCTGCCGGTGGGACTGGTCTCATGTGCGTGGACATGTAAGGTTGGTCCGGGCCGCTTCATCAACAATACGGCCGAATCAAAATAAGACGTTGATGGTAAGCAGTATGACTATCACCGCCCATAACTCTTTGTGTTCTACTCGTGCATATCATCTACGCATAGACCTGGCTCATGATGCCACTGTTGGGAAACGGTGCATGGAAAACAAAGCAAAATTTACGCACACGCAATGATCTATCCATGGAGATGCATAGCAACGAGGGGGAGAGTGTGTATACGTACCCTCGTAGACCGTAAATGGAAGGGTTTCACAACGCGGTTAATGTAGTCGAACTTTCTTCACGCTCCATCGATCGAGTACCAAACGTACGGCACCTCCGGATTCTGCACACGTTTAGCTCGGTGACGTCCCTCGTCTTCTTGATCCAGTAAGATGTCAAGGTAGTAGATGAGTTCCGTCAGCACGACGGCATGGTGACGGTGATGGTGAAGTGATCCTCGGAGGGCTTCACCTAAGCACCGTGAGAATATGACCGGGGGTGTAAACTGTGGAGGGGGGCGCCGCACATGGCTAGGCAATTGTCTGGTATGTGCTAGGCGCCCCCCTCCCACATATATATAGGTGGGAGGGAGGGAGGAGCAGCCAAAGGAGGCGCCCAATTAGGAGGAATCCTACTTGGGGTCACTCCCAAGCCGCACCCCCTTCTTTCCTTATTTGGAGTGCGGGGAAAGGCAGGGGAGGGTGGCGCCCCTCCCTTTCCTTTTTCCCATGAGAGGGAAAGGCAGGAGGGGCTAACCCTCCTCCTTTTCCTTCCCTAGGGCTGTCCAAACAAGTGGAGGGGCGCACCAGCCCCCTAGTGGGCTGGTCTGTCCCTCCCTTTGGCCAATTAAGCCCATAACTTGCCAGGGGGTGCCCGGAACCCCTTCCGGTGACCCGATATGTACCCGGTACCCTCCGGAACACTTCCGGTGTCCGAATACTATCGTCCTATATATCAATCTTTACCTCTCGAAAGTATTTTGCAACTTCAGAAAGTATTTTGCAACTTCAGAAATCCAAAATTATGGTTCTGATGTTAATGACCAGGATGATGCGATAGCCACTTTTGATCCGTATCTATTTTTTCGAAGCTTGAAAGATATACTTGCAACACTTGACTGGAATGATCTAACTTGCGTTTATTTTTTTTCATTTCCAGAATACTTTGCTGCTAGCATAATTGTGATCCATTTTTTACTCTACTTTTCCTTGATCTATATACATGATTGTCAATTTCCAACTTCTTAGTTGCAGAAAAAACAAAGAAATTCAGTTTAGATGTGTCTGATGTAGGCATTAAAAGATTCATCAGAGCCATTATTCTGAACATTTTTTAAAATGACACCCTATTGCCGTTGGTGCCAAGAACTTGTGATTTATGGCTTATGTCAATTCCATCTTTATAGATGCTTGTGAAGTACATGGGGGAGGCACGCATGGTTGATGATTATGTTCTGGGTTGGCCATTGAGAGGGAGGCCGAAGCAAACTCCGTCAGGTTTCAGGTGCACGCCCTCGGTCCCTGTTTTCGTCTGTGTAGCTAAACTTGAGAATTGTACACTTTGGTATATGAAGTTAGTTGCTGAGTTTACATGCAGTTATGAAAGTTGAAGTGTGCCTCCCTATTTTACTTCCTTTAATACAGGGCATTCTATAATTACTAAGAACTGATTTGTTGAAGTGTGCCTCCCTATTTTGTCCAGATAACTACTTAGGTTAGGCGGGAGAAATAAAAAGGGTAACCATAGATATATGGTCTAGCATCACGAGGTTCAGGTTCCTGTTGTTGATCAACCGTTGCTTCGGTCGAGGTGGGTTATTCTTGATTATGTTCTTATTTGTATTTTTGTTCATGGCCTACACTGGTGTTATCATCTATTCTGTTTCAAAAATTTCAATGGCTTAGTTTCATGTCCCAGTACCACTTGAAGTACAACTAAGTACATTCTGACAGGACAATAATGTATGTTTTTACCTATGGTTATTGTTTCCTATAAGAAACATGATCATCTTACCTTGGTTTCCCCTGTATCTGACTTGGGACAGTTTTATGTGAGATTTGTTTTGCATTTTCAGTGTGTGTGGATGCTTAAGCTTAAGCTTTTATTATTTGGTTCAGTTAGAGATTAAAGAAGACTGAAATTATGGGCTCACAGCGAGGATTGTTGTGTCCAACCTGCACAAGAATGCCAAGAAGTCCTTCTCGGAGACGTAAGCCACGACGCATGTTTCTGCCATGATTTCCTTCGGTTGGATTTCGTGGATTTAGATGTTGAAAAATTATGGGTTGTGGATGCAGGATTAAGAATATGTACCTGCACTACAATGAGAGATTTGGGCTGCTTCTTTGTGGCTTCCAAACTTGAAATGTTTGTTTGGAAGTTAGTTTAGTTTTTTGTTGTGGATTCACAGCTTCTCATATGTACCATCCTCTTAGACCTTTAGATTTTCAAAGAAACTAAATGTGTGGTATTGTCTTAATAGTACAACTTAAAGCTTTACATGCTTTATATTTTTTCTGAAATTTGCTCTTGAAAAATCATGTATCTATGTTATATCCGGTGAGAAAAGGCGGCTTCCAAGCAAAGGATCCGGAAGTGTTGGCCACATTTGGTTTTCAATTTGGGTGTCTAAATATTCTCACAATACTTGGCTCCCTCTTGGCCTTTGCGCCATTGGCGCAACAAGTCATCTAGTTGATCTTAAGATGGAAGCGCTGAGTATTTCCAAGATGATGATTAATCTCAAGATATCTAAGATCAATAGAAGGGCCAATAAGGTGGCGCACAAGATTGCGAAGTTCAGTTTAGATTATAGGTCTAATGGTTTGCTTATATACAGTGCTCCGCCCTGTGTGGCTAAAGCTGTAACAGATGTATGAATGTTTTTAATTGATTAATATATGGGAGAGGTTTTTCCAAAAAAAAAAGCATCATATTACTAGTAGTTATTGTGGTGATCAAGGCCACATGGCAACTCTGCTGGAGTCGCTCTTAGCGTTAGGTTCAGCGCCATAGGTGCAATCTGATCCTTTGAATGAAAACATTACAGATCTGCTCCCTCCGTTTCTAAATAAGTAAATATAGGTTTTCTTAGAAACTTCAATACAAACTACATACAAATATGTATAGACATATTTCAGAGTATAGATTCACTCATTTTGCGCCGTATGTAATTTATATTGAAATCTTTAAAAAGACTTGGACGGAGGGTGTAACGAGCTACTCCCTCTAGCTACAAGTATTGTGGTACAGAGGGAGTAGAAGATTGTGATTTTGTACACTGCAAGTACTGGTACAGAACCGGCGCGTTAATATTTGGTGAAGACACATGTACCTCTAGCCAAATACAATAACAAATCGAGACCCTTATTCTCGTTATTACTGCTATTACTGTTCACATTCCTTTCGGACAGCTCTTCTACGTACGCAGTAAGTAAGTACTTGCTTTTGAAGCAATGGTGAAACACCTGCCTGAATAAACTGATGGTTGAAGTCAGTGAAGACATAATTGTACCTCCACACCTGGATTGGAAATACTGTTGCAGTCTTCTGTTTCATTGAGCACACAGCTGGATAGACCAACACCATCTGGATGAACTCACTCAGGACAACAAAAATATTTCAGCACTCAATGATAAACTGTGATAACGTACACATGTTACAGAGATGAGTCAATTGTACGGCGTTCATTATCTGCTAGGGCTCAGTTCTAAGTTATCTTCAACTGCAAAACACGGAATACAGGGCCTTGATCTCGTTTCCTCCAACTGACATATTCTTCAATAATCTTTCATGTCAAAATCAGCAGCTAAGGCATGCATTCTTGAAAGGAATCGTGGAACTGAAGTGGCCTGATGATGAAGTAGCCCGGCACATTTACCCCTCCCAAGCCCCCGAGACAAACAATCTCAAAACAGTACATGGCTCCTCTTTCAGTATTTCATTTATAATATTCAATCCCTCTCTTTAGCACTTCTCCTGTCCTTTCTCTTTTGTTCCCGTGTGCCTGAAAATAGAAGGCGGTACTTATAAGGTGGGCGTGCTCTGTCTGTACAATGTTTGTACTGTTTTTCCTTGAAAGTATAGTTGAGGGGATATTTGAAATGTAAAACACTTGATCAGAGACAGGTTACATCCACTATTCATCTGACTGCAAGTGAGGCGAAATAGAAGAAAAAGGATGATATTAGTTTACTTTTCTTCTCTTCGTGTTTCTTTCGCCTCCAGTTCTCAGCAAGTCTTCTCTTCTCCTTTTGCTTGTCCATGTTCACACAAATCTGACAGAATAAAATCAAAAGCAACTAATATGAACCAATTACACAAACAAAGGCAACTAATGTATGAGCTACATACACAAGATACAAACTTGATTCTGGTTATGAATACAGAAACCTAACCTCTTGCCCAGAATCTTGAAGAGCTTGCAACGGTTCCACACGATCCTGGCCAATAATAACAAACCGCGACCCTTTATTATTGTCATTACTGCTATTACTGTTTACATTCCTTTTGGACAACTCTTCTAGTTGCTTTTGAAGCAATGGTGAAATACCAGCCTGAATAAATTGATGGTTCAAGTCAGTGAACACATAGTAGACACTCTAGTCAGGTTAGGATGCCATAATCAATCCATAAAATTTACTCCATGACAGAAAACTAACCCCAGCCAAATAGCGGCGTGAGAATGTCTTAGGCTGCAAGGGATGTTGCAAGAGTTCATTCAAATCCTGTGATTCAAAGGAAAATATGTTTACATACGGGCCAGATAGGTAAACATTGTAAAAATCATGAACACCTACAAATAGTTTAGTTTACCGATATTTTAACCCTGCTATATAACCCTAATATAATCATCTTAATCATTCAAACCTGTTGAAGTTTCTGGAGTTGTGCCGAAGTCGCCTTCCGTTGCTTGTGGCCCCGCATTACGTTCTTCCTCACTGTCACTAGCCTCCAATATCAAACCCATGGATTCAGCATTCCTCTGAAGCCAGGATTTGTTAGCATTTTCCTGAAAAGCAGAGGAAAATCAGAGGGTAGACAACCATAACCTAACGTCAATCAGAGGCCAGTAGTTAATCCATACATGTTAAAATGACTGAAGAATATGATTGAAAATCTAACAACCCCTTGCCTTTGAATTTTTACTTGATATCTTGTCAATCTGCCGAGCAAGGGAGAGCCTATTCATTATTGCAGGCATGTAGGCCTGATCAACAGGAAACTGCTGCAGGTTCTCCTGTGATTTTCAACCAATGATTAAAGTCAGCTTAATCCGAGAAATAAGCATTGTAAAATTATGCACCACGTTGAGACTTGAGAGCAATGGAAGTGCAGTTGTAGCAACAGGTGCAAAATAGAAGAGCACAGCTATGAAATAATATATCGGAAACTGTGGCCAAAAAGATCAGTTATGACAAGCCATGAGAGATTGAATATGCCACCTATGCAGTAATATTTATTGTATGAATACATATGAAATAAATCACCTTTGAAAATGACTTGCAAAGAGAGTAAAACTTGGCTTTGTCAGCAGGGGAGATTAATGCAATACTGCAGCCAGTCAATGATTTACGTGCTGTCCTTCCACTCCTGTGGATATAAACCTAAGGGGACAAACAAGAATTTTAATAGCTCTAGTTAGCTTGGTCTATATCTAGGAAAGTATAGGTTTGAGAAATAAACAGTGCACTTACATCACTTGAGTGTGGCAGTTGATAATGGATAACAGTTCGAACATTATCAAAGTCCATGCCCCTTGCAAAACCATCAGTCGCGACCAAAACGGAGTTCTCACCTTCACGGAAACGATCCACAGCCTGAATGAACACAGGAAAACCTCAACGCTTTATGTTACAGAAGGCAAAGCTAAACAAGGATATATGAGAAGTGCCCAACTTTATTTGGACATAACCAGTCACACGGATCAATGTAAATAAGCAAGAACAAAAAAAACTACAGTGCAGAAGGTAGATCATACATCATAGAACTTGAAAAGAAAAGTAAAGCATCCTCTTATCGCAGAGTCAGTTATTAACTGATAATTTCAGGCAAACATCAGTGCATTAATAACTGTTAGCAACATCCAAAGATGAGAGTGCATGTCAGAATAAAAGGCATAGCTTTCATATGTGTACCGGATTGTGCGGGTTACAAGAATTCTGGCCATAACCATTTAAGTATATAATGGATAAAATCTAAACTGAATGATAATTCCAAAAGCTTAGCAAATGTTAAATGTAAATATCATGTATAGTTCATGGGAGAAAATCACCTTCATGCGAGCCCTTTGTTGCATTTGAGCATGATTTGTCAAGACATTTATTCCAAGAGTGCGTAATAAGGAAGAAATGTGACGCAGTGCAGAAATCGATGTGCAAAATACTATCGTGCGGCCTTGACCATGAACACTCAATATATAATAAAGGTTAGCATCCTTATCATCATCACTACACCTGCAAAACAAGCGATGATTTTTCAGTGTCAAACTGTATTATAATTTTTTCATAAAAAAGTACTGTACAAGCCCAAAAAGAAAACAGTGGCCATAATAACAGAAGTACAAAAGGAAGAGAAGGCATACTCGATGAATGATTCTTCAAGTTTCTCAGGCAAGATCGAAGCATTTGTCAAATCAACTATTTCTGCATTAGGTTTCATACCAGCCTGCTTCGAAAGTGCTTCAATAGAACTAAGATCATCAGCCGTCGCTGCCTTTGAAGTAGAAAGCCCACGCTTCAACTTCTTGCGAAAATTAGCTGAAAGCGCAAGCGTTGCTGAGAAGACAAAGGTTTGCCTCTTCTTTATTTGCAAATTTGCCACAGTTTCACAGCTTGACGTGGCTTTTACAGTTTGCTCATCAGAACTATTGGATAATGGAAGCATCTCAATGATAGATTGCACTTCTTTAAAATGCCCCCGCTCTATCATTCTATCAGCCTCGTCTAACACGAAGAATGACAATGAATGAAGCTGAGTGATAGAAACAGAATATTGTGACAGTTAGCACCATGTCTTCAACATAAAATAACCACAAAATGACAACTGCAATAAGTAGAATATGCCAAATTTATACACTCATTCTCTCTTCTTCTGAAATATAAAATGAGTACAGTTCGGAAGTCCAAAATAGCAGTAATAAACATCAGATATAGGTTAGCTTCAACCAGAGATCACTGGGCTCCATGAAGTAGAAGTTTATTTTTTTATCTTGGAAGGTAAACCAGCATTCTCCAGACTAAAGATGCCAGCCTGGCTTTCTGTTTGCAGTTTGTACAAACTGAAAAAAGGTGAATCTAGTAAGTGTGCCATTTTCTTCTAGTTTCCAGTGATGGGAATCTTCCGATTGCAATGCGGTAACAAAGCTTTGTACATGGAAGTTGAGCATTTGTTATCACTTATCACTCGTGCGAAACAGTCAATTTCAGATTAGCTTACGATTGCTGATAATATTTAATTAATTATTATTCCCTATACTGCAACCCAAGGGGTATGAATGGTGCATGTTGCTGATACACCGAAATGCCAAAATGCACACTAACAATTTGAGATATGCTTTCAGACTTTCACATACTAACCTCAACTAAGTGCTGATTGCCTGATGACATTAGCTCCCATAATCTTCCTGGAGTTCCAACAACAATTTCAGGTTTCTTTTTCAAAAGCCGTTCTTGCTTTTCCATGGATAAACCACCTACAATAGGAACAACATGAATTCCTAAGAACTTAGCTGCTTCTTTTAGATGATCACAGACCTGTAAATAAGAATAAGAACAAGTAAATGAGGGGGTGACACATAGTACTTCATAGTCGAATAGAGGTGACAGCTTGCACAGAAGAAATTACAGGACCAGCGATATTCAGAATTCAAACTGAATAAGCTAGGGAAATTTGAACCCAATTAAGCGCTAAGGGCAATAGGATGGAGAGTGTATATTTATAGCTACACTGCTACAGCATCGTCAAACAATCAAATTTCATGCCAAATGCAAATTGCACTACGTTAGGTCATTCTTATACCTGTTTGGCAAGTTCTCTGGTGGGTGTCAAAATAAGTGCTCTGAGTGGGCCTCCTGTAGAACTTCCCTCTGCCGCTTTTTCATCTTCTACATGTAATCTTGTGGTCTTCTCTCGTTCTTCAAGAAGGCGCTGCAAAATAGGGAGACCAAAAGCAAGTGTCTTGCCAGAACCTGTCTCAGCTGCTCCAATAACATCCTGTTGCAGTGTAAAAAAATTATACAAGAGCATAGTTAAAAGACCTAAGGTTTCATCTGGAGCAATATAAAAAGCTTCGATTAATAATTACTCCCTCCGTCCCATAATATAAGAGCGTTTTTGACACTAGTGTAGTGTAAAAAACGCTCTTATGTTATGGGACGGAGGGAGTAGTTAACTAAGAGGGACGAAAAATAGCACTATCAGTATATAATACAATAATATATCCATTAGGCAACTTATGAAAGCAACAAGCATAAAATTTTCAGTAAAGAATAGTGTCACCATTTTCATGTAGAAAAAGCCAATGGCCAGTGGCCTATGAGTTAGCATTGACAAACCTTGCCTTGATGAGCCCCTGCAGGAATGCAAGCCTTCTGTATAGGTGTTGGTTCATTGAACCCAAGCCTGTGCATTGCCTTGATAAGAAGGGGATGCAATCTTAGCTCTAGCCACGCATAAAGTTCATCCTCACCCAATTTCACCTCCTCTTTGTTGTCTTGTTCCACATTTTCAATGTCATCTTGCATATCTGGAAGCACACAACAGTATTATTAACTATATATAAATTTGGCAAATCACAACTAACAGAAGCACGACAAAGTAAATAATGCAAAACTACAGTCTAAGAGCTACAAAAGCAAATGGTCAGAAGCCACAAGCTGAAAATGAGAAGCTAAGCACCTTCCACGTTGTCATCAGCAACGTCCTCCTTGCTCGCTGAATCATTATCCTTCACCTTCCTCTTCTTCTTGTTCCTCTTCTTCCTCTTTCCTTTCTTCTCACCCTTCTCACCCTCCTCCTCGCTCTCAGCTACCGAATCGCCTGCACAATCGCCATCACCATCACCATCACCATCACCATCGCCGCCTACATCGCCATCCAAGCGCTTGGCATCCCCTCGTTTGCGTTTCTTTTTCTTCTTCTTCTTCTGGTCATTCCACGCTTTCTTCTCGCTTGCTCCCACGTCCTCCACGACGCTCCCGAAGATCCCGAAGTCGGCCCCGTCGATCTCCTCCAGCTCCAGGAACCCTGCGCCGAATCCACAGCCACGTCAGTAACCACAGAGACAAACCGAACCAAGGTGGAGCCCAGTACTGGAAAGTCAGTTCGTTACCTCCTTCCTTGCCGCCGGCGAGGACGAGGAAGGGGTCCTCGACCATGGTGGCGCCAGAGGAGGAGGGGGCGGCAGTGGCGGCGGCGGCTTTCTTCGGTTTCTTCCTGCGGCCTTTCTTATTTTTCTTAGGCCTTTGGATGGACTCCTGCGGCGGTGTGGGCGGGTCTGACGTAGGCTGCTCCGGTGCGTCGGCCATCGGACCGAGGGCGGCGGGAGGAGGAGGAGGAGGCGACGGCGCTGGCGGCGACGGCAGAAGGGGAGGAAGAGGTGAGGGTTTTGGTTTGGACTTCTTTTTTGGAGGTTGGGTTTTGGTTTGGACCATACCTGGCCAAATGGGCCAGCCCGGCACGGCACGGCCCGGCCAGACTTACACGGCCCAGGCCCGGCACGGCCCAGCCAGGCACGTCTAGTACGCGGGCCGTGCCGGGCCGGCATGCTTGCTGGCCTCCCCGGCCCAGGCACGGCACAGCAGGCTCACGGGCCGGCACGACGGCCCACCTGACACGCTAGCCTCTCGGGCGGCACGACCGCACGAGCGACCGAGCGAGGCGCTCCTCCTCACGCTCGCACGGGCAAATCCTATTTGACGCCTGCAGGCGTCAAAATGACGAGCCTTTGCTGAAGCAAGTCGCCACTTGGGCCGGCCAACGTACGGATTTCGTTTGCTGCTGTTTCCTTGCTTCTTGCGGAGTTTTTTTTTTTACTTTTTTCTTCTCGGGCGGCTCGGGCGGCGGCTTATAAAGCCTTCCGGGCGGAGTCCTGCTCGGGTACGGCCCGGAGTCAGTTTGACTTTTTTTTTCTTTTTTTAAAATAATTCCAACTTGCAGAAAAAGAAAGAACAAAAGATATTAAACGGACTCCAAAAATTCTGAAGTAAATTTTCCCCGTCCTCTAAAAATAGGCCGGACAAGGTATACATTTATTTGGGCCTAAAATGCAATTTTTTAAACGTAATTTTTTTTCCTAATTCAAATAAAATAGCGATAAAACTCCAAATAAAAATCTTATTTGATTTTAATATTAAATCTCTGATATTTCTTTATTTTGAGGAAGTCATTTTATCCTCTCTCTTTTATATTTTTATAAAAGAAATATTTGAAGAGAAAATAATAAAAATCAAACGATCCTCTTTTTAAAATTCAAGAAAAATTCGAATATGAAAATAATGAAATCCCCAACTCTCTCCGCGGGTCCTTGAGTTGCGTAGAATTTCTTGGATCAACCAAAAATGCAATAAATATGATATGCAATGATGATCTAATGTATAACATTCCAAATTGAAAATTTGGGATGTTACACGGGCTGAGCCCGAGCATGCAGGTTGGGCCGGACTCGGGCTTGAACAAAATAGAATTTTAGCCGTAGTCGGGCCGGTCGAACGGGCCGTGTCGGGCTTTTTTGGGCTCAGGTCGGACTTGGGCCTGATTTTGTAAACCTGACGATCGGGCCGGGCCGGGCTCGGGACTGGGTTTTCAGCACCGGGCTTTTTTTTGGCCCGGCCTGAGGTATGCCCAGGTCTGGTTGTGGTACCTTAGCCCACCAAAGACCCACACATAACATCATGGTGTCTCGCTAATATGGATTATCTTCAACTATGAGTTATCGTCCTCGTCAATAGCGAGACACCTATGGTTATTGGTTACTTCATCAATCTTGAAGCTCCACAACTCTGACCTGGTCTTTAGCAGGGGTGGTGTGAGTATGTGTGTGGTGGTGTGAGTGTATGTCTACGTTTCTCATCGATGTTTAAATAAGAAAAAAAATATGTTTTAGCCCCCGATCCCACATGTTAAATATTAAACCAAAAGAAAAAAAATATTTTTTTAACAACAAGCATGTTCATGCTTTAAAAAAGACATATATAGTGACCTGAAATAAAATAAAACTAGTGCTCCACAAAGGAATAGATCATTGATTTTGTTTTTTTAATCAAGACACATCTCATTCTTTGTGAAATTTTGCATGCAGTTAGAAAAAAAGATACTCCCTCAATTCACAAATATCAGATGCTCTAACTTTTTTCCGAACCAGATGCATATAGACACGTTTTGATGTGTTTGTTCAATCGTTTCAGCCCGTATATAGTCCATATTGAAATGTCTAAAATATCTTACATTTGTGAACAGAGAGAATACTTTTTTCTATCTTGTCTAAATTTGTTGTTTCTTTGCTATTCTTTTAAGAGTAACATCACACCGAAAATACAAGGGTGAATATGGTTCCACACGCACAAATGTGAATGGCAAATTCAAAATAAAACTAGAAAAAATCTTTAAAAATGTGAAATTTTGGGGTATCAACCTTGCTCGACCATTGTACTCACACATGAAGTTCCGTGAAGGAATGACACCCGGGGTAAACCATAGTGAAGAAACGGTATGATCTTACTATTTTGGCAGTTTTGTTCAAAATACCATGAATGTCATTTCTTCATTAAACTTCATACGCGAGTATATCAATGTATCATGTGTAAAATAGGAAAAAAATATCTATTTTTCCTAACACTAGTATTGGTTTTCTGAATTTAGTACTCCCTTCAATTCAAAAGAAGTGTCGTGGTTTTGAACTAAGAATTTGATCGGAGGGAGTAGTATTTAGTATTCCAAAAAGGTTTTCGTGGAACGATGTTCCGCGTCAAACATCACACCCAATTTTCTGTCAGCGAACTCAGTGTTATTTGTTTTTGCTCGATTTTTTTTTCGTGCTATAGCACGGTGGGGTCCCCACAGTCTCAGCCCCGCCTGCCGAGCCACTTTTTCCGGGACCCACCTCGATGGGCACATCCGTAGCCTGGAGACCGGACCGCAACCACCGGCGTCTCCGCGCGACTTGACCAACCGAACCCAGAGACGACCGGGACGGCTCCCGGAAAGGAAACGGGATGGCGAAAGGAGGAAGGCAGTAAACAGGCCAGCGAGGCAGCCAGGCGGCGACCAGCGAGCCCATTTTAAAACCCTCCCTCCCCTTCCCCTCCCTCCCCGTTGCGATCCCCGTCTCCGACCCCCCATTCGCCTCCGTTCCCCGCACCTACAAGCCGACGCGACGAGCCCCGGACCCCCGCAAACCCTAGCCGTCCCCGCGCCCCGCCCGTCCCCTCGCCGCGCGCGCCTCGCGAGAGGGCGCGCCGTCCCCTAGCCGAGGTCCGCCCCGCTAGGGTTTTCGCCGGCCATGGACGAACTGCGGCGGGAGCAGCACCGCATCGCCGGCCACCCCTACGCCTTCGAGGTGAGCGACGCGCCGGGTGGAAACCCACGCGCGGTGGTTTGGTTGGGGGAGGAGGAGCCCTGGGGTTTTTGCCTGACGCGTAGGGTTTTTTGGTTGTGGTTGGTTGCGCGCAGGTGGGGTCCTACTTCCTCGCCGGCTACTACAGCGTCCTGGCCAGCACCCCGGAGCTGGCGCGGCAGTTCTACACCAACGGCAGCACCGTGGTGAGGGTCGACTGCCAGACCATGGAGTCCCAGTTCGGGGAGACGGCCGAGGTATGAACCCAATCTAGCCATGTTTCTGCAATTCTGCTGTATTTACTCCCCTTTGGCGCCGATGCTCATTCCCATGCTGTGTTGCGCCAAGTACAAGTGGGTCGTGTGTAATGCATGTTAATGTCAGCCCTGTTTGGTGGAATTTTGGTGATTATATGCATCCGACTGAATGTGCCTTATGTCTTAATTTTGGACGCCTTGGTTTATGTTGACATCTTCTGTTGCTTGCTGATCTTTTGGAGCGCTAGGCAGCAGTTGCAAAGTTCCGTAAGACGATCTATTAGGAGAAATGCTAATACCAAATTGAGAAGTTTTTATGATTCAGGATCTGGTGCTCCAACTGTTTCCTACTGGTGTTGGTGTTTGTATCAGTTAATGTAGAACCACTTGTGTTGTCCATTTGGTTTTCACTCTTTTCCCGGTTTTGTTATTCAATTCGTAGAAGTAACATATTAGTGTTCGAGGGTATACAGAGCAAAATATATGGATTTTGGTTTGATCTTGTATGTTACGTTGCTTTCCCATTTGTGCAATTTAAATGCAGAAACATCATTTTATAACATCATTTTTTAACCAGGCGATCTTTGTATTTTATTAGTCATGTTTTTATGATAAATTAGTAATCACAGTTTATAAGGTTTCTTTGGATTACTGGTTATCTTTGTTTTTTATTAGTTATGTTTTATGATAAATTAGTAATCACAGTTCATAAGGTCTCTGGTTAATGCTGATTCTCTGAGGATTATAATTCTTTGGTCTCGTTGTGCTTTCGGATGTTTCATAGTTCAGTTTCTTGAAAATTGGGCATTGAAGTAATGGGATCTATAATTTATATTTCACATCCTCTTGTGTTAATGGTTTCAGCTTGCAAACTGAATGTTTCTGATTTCTCTCACCATTTGTTCTTTCAAAAATATGCAGGAAATCAATGATATATTGATGTCCATGAATGTTCAAAAGGTCGAGATTAAAACGGCTAATTTCTTGGAATCATGGGCTGGAGCCATCACTCTGTTGGTTACTGGCCTAGTGCAATTGAAAGGCTACCCTTTACGCAAGAGATTCTCCCAGAGTATCATTCTTGCTCCTCAGGTCAAACCAGATGGATTTTTTGTAGACAGTGACATCTTTCAGCTCATCTGTGATGAGTACGATGATCATTACCAAGTTGCTGATTACGGTTATGCTAACCAATTTCCCCAGATGGCTGCTCATAATACCATGAGCGAAACAGGTATTGCTTCCTGACACCTCTATAATTTGAGTTACATGATAACTGTTCTATGATATATTGTCAGTAAATCAACTTCATTTCGGCTCTTCTCTCTCTATCTAAAGTTCATTTCGGTGCTGGTTCTCTTTGACAAATATGTTTATTTTGGTCTGTTTTCCATTTACCTCCTCCTTTCCACTCTTAAGTGCTATTACTTTGGTCGTAATTTTGGTGGTAACCCTTTTTACATGGGCAGTACTCCTCTTTACATAATCCTACTTTATTCATTTATTTCCAGTTCATTGATGTATTCTTCTGCATTATTTATTGAGAAAAAGTTTGTTCCAACCGTAGCCATGGTCCAAATGATAAACATTTTTTTTGTTGGTTGATCCCTCAGCATCTGATTATGTGGCTGAAGAACTTGAATTAAAGGGGTTTGCAGCTCCTGCTGATACCGACGAAAGGGCTAATGGTATTATATATGAGAATCATGAAATGCAGCAGCAAGATCCTTTGGAATTTGAGTCTGCGGTCAACGGAGAAACTCATTTTGAAGACCCTGCTCCCTCCCTCCCTAGTTCCACAGATGTTAAACAGGATGCATCTCTTGCTCCTCCCCACCCTCCTTCCCCACCTACACCTGAAGAAGAGCCTGTAGGAGAACCGCCTAAGCAAACATATGCTTCAGTGGTAAGCTAACATATGTTGTGATTTTATTCAGTCTCAATCCTTAGTTTTAACTTGATGCCTAATCGGTTGCAAATTTGTCAGCTGCGAGCAAATGCTGGTCAGGTTATCCACTCCACTCCGGTTAACAGGGCTATGACAGGGACCACAGAATCACAGCTGGTTGGACAAACTCAGCCTGTGCCAGTGCAAGAAAAATCGAACTTGGGCACTCGTCGTGATGTCAGTGTTCCTGAGGATGAAGGTTTCTTTCTACTCTAACTTTTTTTACTCTCATGACTCTTTTGTTGGGACCTGCCCTATGTTTTTTTTTGTTATTACTAAGTACTAACATTTGGCAAAACTTATCTACCCACTAATGATTAGCTGTTCTCTGTTGACACCCTCTGCCCTTTAGCACTGGGAATGGGTTTCAACTTGTTTGTTATTAAAACTTTCCTGTCTTCGATTTAAACACAACTTCTTTGTTAGGTAGTTTGAAGCCTAGTTAAAAAAGTGCTGGGCGTTAATTGTGTGTTTTGGCACCGCCTTGCGCTTTTCTGACCAAAGCGCACATTTATGCGCACTTAAGCGATAGGCCTAGAGCCTAGGCGCACTTAAGTGCCTGCCTAGGCTGTTTGGCTGGGCTTATTCTTAGCTTTTGCACTTTTGCTTAAAAGCCTAAAAAGCATCTATTTATGGGCTTTTGGTTTGGCTTTTATTGTATTCCATCATGTAACAATATTTAGTCATACGCCAAAAGCCGAAGCCAAAAGCCCATAAACAGTTGCTTTTTTGGCTTTTAAGCCTAGGTGCAAAAGCCAAAAATAAGCCCAACCATACACATATTGCATGAAAATTCTGGAACATTGCCAAAGCCGGCCCTTGATGCCCATTTTTTATCCAGCAGTTAAATGAAATCCTAACTGTGGAAGCTCTTGTTTGAATATGTTTACATGCTTTGTCTTCTGTTTGTTTTTAAACTCGTGTCACATTTCGTTTTGTGTGTGTGTTTTGTATTGCAGTAACTTATGTTATTTGTTATTGATATTTGAGAGTGGCTGTATAATCATGAATTATGGGGGTTAATGGCAGCGGTATCTTATTGCTCGTTTGATGATCCCCCCCTCCACAATCATTGTTTACTCATGCAAGCTAGCTGTCCACCTGCTGCTGGTTAACTATGTGTTTAAGAATTGGAAACCGGGTAATGCTGTATTTTTCTTGCTGGAAGAGCTTAATGGAAACTTAAATCTGGCATGTTCTATTAGATTCATTAATATGCTGATGATTTCTGTATGTGGATCTTTTTCTTCACATGTGGGTTTTCTGACCTGGTAGTTAAGTGAAGTTTTTTTGGGCGTATGTAAAGCGCAGGAAACCGAGCAATATACCTTTGAACTTGCATGACATTATGCATACTTTTGGTCTCTTGTCCAGAGCCATTCGAACCTGTTTTGTTTTATAAATTTTATATTCCTTGCAAAAGAAAAACACTAATTTTCATCTGCAATATCTAGGTATTAGTGTCTGTCTGATAATTCCTGTGGACATATCTTTTTGGTTGTGTATTGACTGATGATTGTTTTTCTTTTCTATCAGAAGAGTTCCTATCAGTATATGTTGGTAATCTTTCTCCAGCTACTTCAGTCTTCGATCTTGAGAAGGTCTTTCAGGCTTTTGGAAGAATTAAACCTGATGGAGTTGCTATACGTAGTCGCAAGGTATCTTGCCTTTCTATCTAGCTCTAGGCTTTTCCTCTAATTCCTTTTGTTGGGTTTCCTAATTTGTGTACTAATATGCAGGAGGCTGGAGTTTTCTTTGGATTTGTTGAGTATGAAAACATGAGTGGCATCCAGAATGCGTTGGATGTGAGTTTCTCAGTTTCTCATGCTTCTGCATTATTTATAGCACAACTTGTGCAGGTGACCCTGGATTGAAAAGAAAAAAAGGGGGTTATAAAGAATATGCTTGAATCACTTCGTACAACTACATTGTGAATTAGTTTCTTGCATCTTGTCCTGAGTTTGGTGGCTGAACGCCCAAGTGCCTAACATTTATGTTTTCACATTCTACAGTAAAAACATAATTTTTTTTTGCTGAAAGGTCAAAATTACATAGAATAGCCATGGACTTTATTTGTTGCATAAGCAAAGCAACATAGTCAAGATCTTTTATCCTCCACTTCACCAGACAAGCAAACTATTATAGTAGATTAGATTGCATGATTAGATCAAGAATCTTCATTATTTGCATTCTAGTTTGAGCCATTGTTTGATGTCCATAAAATGTGCGAAACAGAGTGGTCTGTGAATGGCTGAATGCCATCTACTATATGATGTCATATTATACCTGAACACATCTTGTTATGGTGATCTTTTGTACATCAGGCATCTCCAATAGAGTTGAATGGGCGTCTAGTACATGTTGAGGAGAGGAGGCCTGGCAGTGGAGTCTTTCGCGGCGGTGGAAGTAAGTATAAATTTTGATTTCCTCATGACTGTAGTTTAGCAGATATATTTTTCCAACTATCTTTGTGCCAACTGTTGCTGTTCGTAGGGTATGTCTTGTTCTGTACTAAACATATGCTTGACACATAGGATGAGGTTTCTGGAACCTCATTATTCGGGGACAGTACTATGGTCTTTCATGTTATCCAGTGCAATTTAATTTCTCCACTGTCAAGTACCCTAAGAACATGACTACATGATAAAAATTCATCATAATCCTTAAACTGCCAGAGTACTTTCAAAGAAACGGGAAAACTACCCCTGTATTGTATTTGATCAAAATCAAGTTTAATAAACAAGTCTTGTTTATTTTTGGAACTTGCTCACTTTGCAGGGCGAGGGCGGGGAAGGGGTCAATATGGTGGGCGCTACGACGGGGATTATGCTGCACGGTCAAAGGCAAATGGTTACCAAAGGAGGGGCGGGCACCAATACGACGGCTACGACTAGTCTCACATTTGCTCTGCTGGGGAATGGTCGCATCCCATTTGGTGCTCTCAATCTGGTGCGGCCTGGCCATATTTTTGTCACAACAAAGCGCGATTACCTGTAGAACTTGCGTTTTGCTTAGCTGCTATTGAGCATGACTCGTTTCTAGATGGGACTCTTTTAGTGTTTTTGCTACATGATAGTGTCGCCTATCTGGTATGAACTAAACATGGGAAAAAATGGATCAGTGTTGGTTGATCCTTGACCATTTGAGAACACTGTCAAAAGTATTCCGATTGTCAGTCGTCAGGTTTAATAATTTCCCAGCTTGTTGCCATGAGTCAGCAGTGGCGTCTAACATATATCTGGGATGGGACCGTACCTTGCAGGGTCACTTGGATTGCTTTAGCTCAGCTGCACGCGGCGTCGTGCATCATCCGGCAAAGGCTGTGGCTGGTGCTGTTCCTGGTCTACCATTAGCACGCCAGACTTCATCAGAACTTTTAATTTGTGGATATTGCTGTAGCTGTAGCTTACAAAATCCTGTAGTTTCTGTGAAGCACGACGCTGAAGGTGAAGGCTGGTTCACACAGGTCATGGCTTCGTACCGCATTGTGCGTTGCTGGTGAGCTCTGGCCTCTGGCGCTGGGTTGCGACGAGTGGTAGACATACGCTTCCCTTGAGGGAGTATTTGTTAGTCTTGAAGTGCCAGCTTTGGTTAATAGCTGGGTGCTCAGCGCGTTTTTGCAGAAAGTTGCGTTTTAGTATCTGCTCGGCGACAGTCAGATCCACCTCCCTGCCTCTCTACTGTTGGATCTTATGTTTCAATTGGTTTCCAAATTCTAAGGCACTGTTGTTGCAGCAAAAACTTTGCTGATGCCCCAAAAACCTTCTCTCTCCTACTGCAAAATTCAATTTTAGAGCATCAACTTTTACCTCATCGGTTTGGAGATGCTCGGGTGGTGACGCAACTATTGAAGTTGCAGTCTCCCACGGAAGCATAAAGACCTGTGCCAGCCCATCAAGGCGCCACTCTCCAGCATTAAAACCCAGCATGGGGACTCCACAAGCAGGTAATAACAAGGTAATACATAGAGCCTCCAGGATCTTAGGCCTTGTTTGGATCATAAGTCCTAGAATTTTTTTAGTCCCAACTAAAAAGTCCATAGTCCCTAAAAAGTTCTTCCCTGTTTGTTTTCAGAGACTAAGACTAGCCACAGTGGGAGTAACTTAAGCAGTAACATCGAGTCCAACTCAGCAAATTTGCTTATGTGGCAATGAGTTAATAAGGAGAGAGGTACTTGTAGTAACTTAGCTAGTTATTGTAACATCATATGTCCCAATGCAATATGAGTCTATAACCTAATAAATGAAGCTCTGCATGTTACCGCACTTATGTTACTACCCACTATGAAGGTAGCAACATAATCTAAGGATATGTGTATGTTAGTAGTGTATGTTACTCTTCATTATGGCTAATCTAAAAAGTCTCTAGTTCCTTCCTAGAGATTATTAAATGGTCATGTTACCCTAGTATACAGAAAAATAACAATCAAACAACATCATGGGGCATCGGACCAATGGGTGCAGGAAGGGGCATTGTTGAAAAAGTCCAAAAAAGACTCTCCTTGAGAGTCTTTTTCATTTAGTCCCAAAAAGTATCTTTTAGTTCCGTCGCTACACCAAAAAGTCCCTTGAAACAAACACCCCTTAGTACTCCTATAATTTTTTGAATTTTCTTAGTACTCCTATAATTTAGCCAATAAACATAGTAACAACTTAGCATCTGCAGACGGAATCACCAATGTTTACAGGTCCAGCCTTCCATTCCCTCAACCGTTTACGTTCTTTATTCTGTAGCAAGTGCACGCACCTCGACCGTCCAAACATTTTGCAGGTTACACGGAAACACAATACTCATCCTCAGCAGGCACATCGTTAGCCCATCTCGGCCACCCTGGTAGTCAAACGGCCGTGGAAGCCAGCTGCCTCGGCTGCGCAGCACGCCCGGGTGATCCCTGCTCGCCTCCCCCAAGACCACCGTCGTCACTGTCGTCGTCCTCGTCCTGCTCCCACAGGAAGCTGGCGTACGCCGCGAGGACGTGGCTGCCATGCACGTCGCCACAACACCACCACGGTCAGCCATGCCGGCCGGCTCCAAGGGGCTCAGATTTATTATTATATTACAGTTTTTGTGCGGTGGAGGGAGCGTACCTGTTCCGCGGGGCCGCCTGCACCGACTTCTGGAAGTAGGTGAGGGACCTTTCGTGGTCGCGGTGCACCGCCCACACCAGCTTGGCGTACTGCGACATGATCTCGCCGTCGGTTGGGTCGGCGAGCATCGCGCGCGAGTAGTACTCCTCCGCCCTTCTCGAGTCACACTTCACCTGATTCATTCGTACAGGGCATCAAGTCAAGAGCAGTACTGGACTACTGGTTAAATCTTGCACAGTACTTCTGTTTTCTGCAGATCGGTAGTAAAGCTTAAACTACACTGCATGTCTGCATCAGTCCGTTCAGAACCAGCAACTGCGAACCAATCTTGGATGGTTAGAAGGACCGTCATATCTTCAGCCCATCAAGATTTAAATCCTGATACTCGCATTTATCCTGAATTTATTTCAAAACTTGAGAACTACACCGCACAATGTTTTTCTACGGAAATTAAAGTTGTACAAATGCCTCCACTACGCTGCACCTTTCTTTCTGACGAGGTGGACGCACTTTCTTTGAGCACCCTTTCACTGAGAAAGAAAAAAGAGCCTAGCCGACATCTTTGAAACCCACTAACATGATTCAAGTTGTTGGGACTTGGGAGAATGGCAGATAGATATAGTTCCAAAACTCACTTGCGTCGACTGTAGATTACGGATGCCACCAACGTAGTACTGAACTCAAGTTACAATTATGAACGCCAAGAACATCAATGAGGAGATATTACAACTCTTCAAGAAGGTGACATAGCTAGGAGTGGCAAACTAACAGTAACTAACGGGAAGATAGTAGAGCCGCTAGATGATACTACGTACGTACCTCGTGCAGGAACTGCGCGTAGTTGCGCAGGAACAGCGCGTTGCCGGGCTGCTCGTCCACCATCTCCTTGTACTGGGCGTCCAGCGCCAGCACCGCCTTCTGGTCCACCCCGCTGGCCATCCTAGCCAGGGCAGCCTCGGACCCCATGCCGGCGGTGAAGAGGCCGGAGGCGAGGCGGTCGATCCCCATGCCCCTCGCCAGGAACAGCGGCAGCTCCGGCAGCTCAGGCTGCGCCGCCTGCTCCTGCTCCTCCTCCATCTCCTGCTCCTGCTCCTGCTCCTGGTGGGGTTCCAGCTTGGCCTTGCTGAAGGTGTTGTAGACGGAGAAGGAGAGCTCGGTGTGGAGGCCGGTGGTTCTGTTGCTGTCGTTGTCGCCGGAGGAGGAGGGGTTGAGCGAAGGGAGGTGGCCGTCGGAGAAGGCCCTCCGGAGTTGGAGGGAGGAGGAGGAGGTGGAGAGGAAGGAGCGCAGGAATGGCGTGGAGGAGCTCCTCAGCAGCATCCTCTCCTCTCCTCTGGGCGTCTTCTTGTGAGGAGTATGGTGAGTTGGTGATGTTCCCAGGTCGAGATCTCGCCTCTCGTGGCCTGATCAATTTTATTAGTATATCACAAGAACCGCGTTGCTTCTACTTGTATGGCGGTCGGCAGCTCAATATTTTTCTGGCCGTGGCGTCGGTTCAAGTGGCAGTGGGCGCATGCACGTGAACCATTATCGAACTTACAAGAAACAAGCTCTAGACCGATGCTCGATCGATCCAGGAAGAAAAGGCAAAACGCTTCAACCGGGCTGATCTGCATACATTTCGTGACTTCTCACCGCCGGCGACGGCGCCTCATGTTCCAATTCCAAGCAAGCTTATGTATAGAAGCTATCCTACAATTCTACATACGTGTAGTGTGTACATTTTGTTTTAGAAACACAGAAGCACAATGCATAGGCTCACAAATGCGTACACACATTCACCCTATGAATGAACGTACTAAACCGACAGATCTTGGTATTAACCGAGTCATTATAGACGCCCCATAATTGATAGACACGTGACTACCGTTGAAAGAATAGCGCCGAAGAACCTGAAATAAATTATTCATATGCGAGCACCCGTGTTAGGTCTATGTCTTGAATCGCAAGGAACCTAACCATCGAAACTGAGCTTAGTTCGTTCTGGACATTCGTTTTCGACTGCAAATGCAAGCCAAGAATGGCCGAAAGTTCCACTTCCCCCTTTTACGGCAAGAGGATACTAGACTAAGCCATCTGTCAACCGGGCGTTGCTTGGAGATGATCGCGGGTCAATTTGCAAGCGCAGGAACCTCGTGGGCACGCATCCACCAGTCTAAAAACTAAGCCACCGGCGTCCGGTTTCATGTATCTCACGTGCCCTGCCCAGACTTTCTGGCCACATCTCCTCACAAAGTCAAATCACACGCCGTGTAACCTGGACCCTCCCGGCCGTGTTGCTTAGGGCTCCTGTTCGGGAACATATTTCAGTTTGGACAGCTAAAAGTGAAGATGAACCTTGAAAAGAGAAGAAGCACACAACATATTCATCAACTTGATGCCCGCGCTCTGCTCGCCGGCAGGTTACAATAAAACCCCCGCACGGCGCACGAGCTCATGATTCAGCAATGTGGGAGAGCAAATGGTGCCAACAAGAGAGGGTTGGGCATAAAAGATCAGATTATTCTCGCACCTTCCGTCCAAAACAACAAACACATCATTCAAGCAGCGTGAAGCCATTCTTGACGTACTGCAGATAGGGGAACGGCAGGTCGAGCGCCCGCTCGACCATGCTTGACCTCGACAGAAGCTTGCTGAGAACAAAGTCCCTACGGCTGCGCCCTACCGGCGCGCCTCTCAGTATCGCCTTGTCACGGCAGGCGACCAGCGTGATGTTGCAGAGCCAGGGGGAGGCCACCGTGAAGGCCAGCCCGAAATGCCGCTTGTAGGCCCGGCAGACGTGGGAGACGTACCGGCCCATGGGGAGCACGTTCTCGAAGGGGGCCGTGTCGTCGACGTCGGGGGAGGACGGCCCAGAGTCGGAGTGCAGGTTCACCACCACGGTGCCGTGCACGGGGTGGACCTTCCCCTCCAGGTTCCTCAGGAACGCCCCGTCCGCGTCCCAGAGCTTGCGGGGGAATATGTCTTTCCCGTCGTACGCGTCGATGAAGACCAGGTCGTAGACGTTGCTGTCGCTGGCGATGAAGTCTTCCGCGTCATGTATGTGGAGGGAGATGCGGTCGTGGACGCCGTTCCATAGCAGCTCGTCGCCGTCGGCGGGCTGCATGGTGTGGTCTGATAACCCTTTCGCGCATGATGCCGGGAAGCCCATGGATTCGACCGAGGCTGAGACGACGACTGGATCGATTTCCACAATGTGGACATCAGCACCTGAAACAGATGAAATATGTTACTACCTCCGTCCCATAATGTAGTTCTACATGTAGAACTACATTAGGAATACTATGTATGTTAGACCCAATGTACCATCAAATGAGCTGAATTCAATTAATTAGAGCTGGGAGTGCATTTGCCCATCTAAAATTTATTGTACATTCACGTGCAAGTTACCCTCCTTAAAGAAATATAAGAGCATTTAGATCACTAAAGTAGTGACCTAACACTCTTATATTTTTTTTACAGAGGGAGTACTTATTAGTACTGCACTTCTTTTTGCAGTTAAACAAGCCAAGCCAGGTATAGCTTCTAGCTGACCAACAAAGACCAGAACATAATAACTTCATTTCAAGTTCACTGTACAGGAAACAAAGTATCAGCAAAACAAATAAAAATCCAGTATCGATCTATGCAGTAATAATCATTAGTAAAACCTGTGGTAGTACATACATACCTCTGAATTTACTAGCCAAAAACAGTGGTATGCTGCCGCCACCATGACCGATACAAAGAATTTTCATAGTGTTCGGCTCAGAAACTGCTTGAGGGAGATCATAAGAACAACTAGGGAGTGCTGTCAACCCTGCTGATACCATGCTCTTGACATCTGAAATAATGACGGTCAGATGATAGTACCAAAGCAAAAGACAAAGCTCAAGTGCCAACAAAGTTGCTTTAGTTTTGCAAATAGCAGGTCCATGCACATCTACCAGAAATTCTTCTTGTGATCTCGATGGCATATAAAACTTGCAGCTAAGAAATAATCGAGGAATCATGTTTACTGATTTGTATGAAGCCGTCTTTCTAAGGTATGCTTACAGAATAACAGATGCAAAATGAATCCAAAAAAATAAAAACCAGCATGGATATATTATCATCAATCAGCATTGGTATGAACACAGTGCAAGTGAACTCACAAGGAACAGCTAAACAATTGGGTTGCTGCATTGAGTATAATGCCCTATCACCGCCAAACCGGTAACACGCCATTACTTTTGCAGTACTTTGGCGTGTATGGTCGTTAAAGCGCATTACTCGCCATTGGTAGCCTAGTATCTTAAATTGGTCAGCACCACTTGATTCTGGGTATATTGCCAAATTTCTTTCTTGAAGCCATCTCTCCATCACTGGCCACTGATCGCTGGCCTGGCACAACACAACAATTTGTATTTCTTTATGAGTCCAAAATAGGTCAAACTAAAATCTTCAAAAAATCATTAATATTTACAGTGCGAAATCACAAGACTAATTAAATGATCATAGTGGCACATAATCAAAGTGATTATCATGATAAGTAGCATACGATTTTTCTTTTAAGTTGGACAAGATCTAGAGTGGTAGCAATAGCATTTTGCCCCATGTGGCCATGTTCTAAACCACAAAAGGTGAAATTACATCAAAAGAATCCCTTTTGCCTGGAACAAGCATGGATCTAAACGAAAAAAAATTGATGTCTAAGTTTCTATTATGGATGATACAACTTCTAGTGGCTCTAATCGGCAAACAGTGTTCCCCTGCTTCTGTAACATTGGCAGGAGAAGACGAGCTGTTCATCTCCATTTCTTCAAGCAAGAAATAGACCAAGAGGGAACTTGGGAGAAGGTAAGGGGAAGCTACCGGTATGGAGGCTGGGTAGGCGACGACGGAGACGACGCCATTGCCATGCTCGGAGTGGCGGCGGAAGACGGTGTGAGCTCCGTCGCCGGGGCCGTCGTCCTCGCCCCACCACTCCTTGTAGTAGGACCAGTCCCCCTCGTCCAGGGGAGGCTTCCTCCGCGAGCCTACCGCTGCTGGGTACGAAGCCACCGACAGCCGCCGGATGGCGCCGCCGGCGCACCTTGACGCCGCCGCCCGCAACATGGTTCCCTGTTCCCGCTGAGTCCGCGGGTGTGTTTTGTGGGCTGTGGCTGGCGGGCTACTAGGAAAAGGGCAGAAGCCCGCTTAAGCCCCCCCAGCTGTTTCACACGGAGCCAGGGACCGCTCAAAAAAAAAAAACACGGAGCCAGGGAGTCGGCTTGGAGAAGAAAACGAAAACCCAAAAAATCAAATAAATACATAAATGAAATACGAACTAGAATAATCTTCTCTTTTTTGTTAAAAAAAGAACATCTGATCTGTTCATCGAACATCATGGCAGCACAATGAACACAGTAACAAAAATTACATCCATGCCCATAGACCACCCATCGACGATTCAATGAGCGCAGCGAGGGCTCGCTCCGCCGTTATCGCCCCTCCCTCCCCAAAGCCAGACAAGTCTTGTTTTAATAGACAATCGGCAAATCGTTGTGCTAAGACCCGAAAGAACCATCGAGTCAGAGCAGCAATTGTCGCCCATAAAGAGAAATGTAGGTCAAAATGATCCAATTTGTAAAATGCACGAACACAGAGGAACAAAGAAGCAAGATCCATGAGAGACACATCTCCACACGCTCTCCGATGATGCAAGACGCATCATTGGGGTGGGGGCTAGGAAGGAGAACTGTATTTCATTTTTCAAGAAGCCGTTGCCGCCTCGTCTTCCTAAGTAGGACACAAGCTTAAACAACTAAAATAACATCCAAAATGAAGCAGACCCCTCAAGCCAGCAAGGGTCGAGATCCACCACATCCCCATAACCTCGAAGATCAAGGGACAACGGGGCAAGTATCCTACTCCGGTGGACTGGAAGCGCCGGCTGCATTATACATAGCAGAGCCGTTAGAGAGAGCGGATTTCTGAAACATGGGTGCATTGAAGGACTTTATTTTAAATAGTTCAAGAATCACATTCAAAATTTCAAAAAAATCCTGAAAAGAATTCTACATGATCATATGCATGGATATTAGACATGTGTAAAGTTTGGTGATGAAATAGGTAAACATGTGAGCTATGCAAATACTTCAAAATAACAATATCTAAGTAGTAAATAATATATGCACTGTTCATCTTTCCAAAATCACGGTTTCGTCATTTGTGTGTAACTCACATGGTTACTTATTTCATCATCAGAATTTGCACATGTGTAACATACATCCATATGAACTAGTCGAATTATTTTTGAATCTTTTTGAAACTTCAAAATATCATTTTGACACTAATTAAAATATGGGGCTCCAATGCACCCATCCACCAAAGTGACTTTTTGAGCCGTTAGATGCAAAATATAGGGATACGATGCAACCCAAATTCCCCACCCACCAAATTTGCAAAAAGAATCCCATATAAGTACATAATAGCCATAGCATTTGGATCACAGGATGTGTTGCTCCCAGTTTGGAACAGAAAGAAGACGACGTGTGACTAGGGTGTGTCTGGATTGTCAGACATGTTTCAAGACGTAGCATCTCTGAACATGTTTCGCTTCCAAGCATTTTCTGAAAAAATGCACTGATTTGTGCAAGGAGTGTCAATTCGTATTGAATGTGTAATTTCTGTTCAACATATGCGCTTTCTTAGCCTTATGCATAATATTTAACAACTAACAACTCATTTATTTTGAGACCGACCCACTTCCTATCTAGAATTTTATTTACTAGTCCTTTATATTCCAGCGTGTCAATCGCCAAATGCTTTGGCAATTTCCCCGGATCCGATGAAGCAATATAATTTTGATCTTTGGTTATCTTTCATAGTATTTGAACCAGACCTTTTGATCTTTGGTTATCTTTCATAGTAATAATATCTCGGGGTTTGCAACGAAAACTTGGTATATTGGGAGTTTTATTTTTCACATACATGACCATGTAAATGATTTATTTGAGAATCTTAACATGTGAGTATAAGATTAGACCATGTTCATTAGGCTCCATTGGTATTTTCAGTTATTCACACACTACATTATGTAAGATATGAATTGCTTGCACGTGACGAATTGTACAGCACAAACATGAGCTACATGTTCAAAATTGTGTGCTGCTTCATAATAATTTGTTTTCTAACTAAGAGCCATGCCGACGTTCAAATTATTTTATGTAGGCGATGGAAATCTAAAAAAAAGATGGCCCATACAGGTCTCGAACCTGTGACCTTCGCGTTATTAGCACGACGCTCTAACCAGCTGAGCTAATAGGCCTTGTTGCTATGGTGATCTCAAAATCCTTGATATATAAAATAATGTTAATGTTTTAAGAGAGGAACCAGGGAAGGACGGGAGACCGGACGGGGCTAAACATACAAACCATGGCATATCACGTTATTTATGTTTTCATTTCACCACACCACATGGATCTGTGGTCTGCTGTACATTCAAACACCGAAACACGGACACGGAAAGCATCACAGGTGGGTGCAGCTCCGACCCTGCGAGATCGGAGATCCACCGTCGACGAACACACGGCGATGAGCCTGTGATCTAGGACATCTTGACGTGCTCCATGCGCTGCCTCTCCATGTACTCGAAGAGGCTGCCGTCGTACATGCGCCGGATGGCCTCCCTCGACAGGTACCCCTCGTCGTCCCGAGCCAGCACGTACAGGATCGACCACTCCAGCTTCATCGCCACCCTGCATCCATACATCCATCGATCTCGCATCAGTTAGTCATATCACGCAGCCGCGACTGAAATCGAAGGTCCATTCAAGATGATCGTCTAGTAGTTACCAGCCGAAGAAGTCGAACACCTCCCGGGACCCCTCGGTCATCCGCCACAACTCCCTGTAGCTGAGCCTGTCCGGGTACGTGCGGGCGTACTTGCTGAAGATGTTCTCGAAGTTCACCGGCATGAACCTGCACAACACACACATGTCTGAAGTTTCTCACGCGTATGTAATTTACTTGCTGTAAATTAGATCGATTACATACCGGCCCTCTTTGTCGTAGGTCCCCGAGTCACTCCCGTGCTTGCTCTTGTGGATGTTGTGGACGTAGATCGGGAAGAGGGGGTTCGGCAGCCAACCCTGCACAGCCACAAATCGCAGTCAATACATACAAAGACCCAATGAAGCACGGTGTGATTTCTGAAGTCAAATCCACTCTCTGATAGTCCACTCACGGGCAGGGTGGGATAGCTCATGACCAGGTTCACCAGAAACGCGATGAAGGCGGACATGAACACGTTGAACCCAACCGCACGGCAGCCTACATCAATCGTACGTACATGGACAAAAAGGAAGACGTTAAATGTCTCCTGCACTGGCCGAACTGAACTCACAAATCAAGAACTGACGAAGCGCGGTGCAGCACGCGTACGTACCATCGTATGTCTCCCAGGGATAGATGATGCCGTTGTTGTCGCGGTCGAAGAAGGCGACGTGCTGCTGCAGCACGCTCATGTTGTGGTGCTGGTGATCATCCGTAGTCCCCTCCGGGTGGTACATGTCCGGCGCCGCCAGGGCTCTCGCCAAATCTGCCCAGCACAATTATTAAGAGCACAAGATGTCATTTCAAGCGAACTCAGCAAACTTGACTGTTAAATGCTACAGTAACAAACTGAAACGGTTGATATATGTATGTGTCGCTTACAGGGCTTGGGGACGTGCTCCTCGAGGTCGCCGCGGACGGGGCGCTCCACGGTGACCGGCGCCTGCATCGCGACGATCTTCATTGAGTCCTTCCCGTCGATGCCCCGGAGGTCCCCGACCTTGCCACCGGCGTCGCCATGCCCGTCCGTCCTGCTCGCGCCACGGTGGCCGACGCCGCCGGCGGTGTCGTGGTCGCTCTTCCCCTCGCGGACGACGTGGACGTCCGCGGCGTCGCCCTTCCCGTCGGTCCTGCTCGCGTCACGGACCTCGACGACCTTGCGCCCCTTGGTGGCCATCTTCGCCGCTCTGCGACGGCGCACCAGAACCGGGTGGCAACCGATGAACCGTGAGCGGAATCGTGGAGAAGATCGTAACCTGCAGGCAAGCTGTGGAGTGCTGCTTCTGCTACCGAGGTTAACAGTGTGGGGGAGTGGCGCCGTGGCCGCGCGGCCATATAAAGCGGCAGAGCCCGTGGTACGTGGCGGCGGCGGCACGACGTGGGCGCGTGCATGGTGCTGCCGCCCTGCTCGGCCGTAACGTGTCGCTGGGCGGCGCACCTACTCACGGAATCGTCGTGTCCCGAGGTTTCTCATGGCATCTCGAGGGCTTGAGTAAAGCACTCCGGTCGTCGTCGAGCGGGGGCGGCTTTGCCTCGCCTTTGGCGGAAAGGTATCTACCGTCGCATCTGGTGCTATTTAAATGGGCCAGGCCCATAAGCGCGTACATCAACCTCTGTTTATATTTTCGAAATATTCTACGTGTAAATACTTCAAGAAAATATTTTATTGAAATTTTAAAAACGTTTATCACGCGTTAAAAAATATTAATGCGGTATTAAAAATGTAAACTTTTGACTTTTTATACCATTCAAAAAAGGTTCACGTGTTTCAAAATTTGTGACATCTAGAAAACATGTTTTACACAATGTTAAAAAAATGTTCGTGTGATTAAAAAAAATGTTGCAATTTTTAAAATATGTTCACACATTTCAAAAATATGTTTGTTACATTTGGAAAGAAAACAATTATACATGTATCATGTAGTTTAAAAAAATGTTTTGTAGCATTCAACAAAATATTTTGAAATTAAAAAAAAACGTCCACCATCCCAATAATATGTTTGTGACCTTAAAAAATGTTTATACGATGTAAAAAAAACATCTACTTTAGAAAAAAATATTTCATACCATTCAAAAAAATTTTAGTGCATATTTGAATTTTTGAAAATCTAATTCAAACAAAAATCAAATATGTATTAATATAAAATGTTCATCATGCATTTGAGAAATGTTGAATGTGTATCAAAAAGATGTTCCACGTGTATAAATAAGATGTACGTCATGTATTGAAAAAATTGGACATGTATTTGAAGAAAATAAAAGGAAAAGAAAAAAACTAAAAATTTGAAGAACCCTGAAGAATAACGATGAAAGAAACAAAGAAAGCCGACGAGAACCAATAAGAAAAATAGAAATCTGGTGCCAATGAAAGAAACACAAACTTCCTAAAACTGGACCGAACCGGTCCTTAAAAGCTTCCCAAAACCGCTCTTGGCAACTACAGTACTGAGCCGGTCCACTAATCTAGTGCCAAAGGTGAGACCGAAGGATTCTCTCGGTGATGTAACTCTGGCGGTCATCAGAAGTTGAGAAAGCTGTTGAAGTTATAACCATGGGCTTCTCGTTTCCAACATCACGGATGTAAAGTCCGGGGGCACATACAACGTTATGGGATTCTTGTCATTAAAGTTGAGGATGTGGGCCTCTTGAATTCTCGTCCTGCTCATATAGCCCATACAATACAAACAATATATAGTACAAACTAAACTGCGTAGCATTTAGATTTCCTCCATTTTTTAGGGCGTCATGAGATTAACAAGGGCTTGAGAACTGTTTTTGCTCCTGATTTGTTGTACATCGATTTCTTTGATTTGGCTGAGATAAATTGTTTGAGGTCGCATCATTTTAACACAGGATATTTCCAGCCATTATGCATTTATCTTGCATCATTTGGAAAATGCTAACATCTCTC
Source organism: Aegilops bicornis (assembly GCA_021605145.1). NCBI lineage: Eukaryota > Viridiplantae > Streptophyta > Magnoliopsida > Poales > Poaceae > Aegilops > Aegilops bicornis. Next base: position 632,116,848 of record CM038670.1, read on the forward strand.
TCTCTCTCTCTTTCTCTCTCTCTCTCTCTGATCAAGGTGGCGCCATCCTCGTCTTTCCTTCAACACTCCACATCTCTCTCATGGAAGTGCCTCAACTCTTCCCATTTGTGTCCTTCGTGCTCACCGTTGACTCACATCGGAGAAGTCACTTCGCCCGCTTGACGTAGAGAAGGAGTCGAGGTCGGCAACAAGCACCTCGATCAGGTCAACCGTGGGCGACATCACCACGTGTCAGGATTCATCCTTGAGTCGCGTCATTGCGACTCGGAGAGTGTTGGAAGCTCCTGCTAAAAGACATGAACGAGCGGTCCTATCACTGGGCGTTTACTATCCAAATCGCCAGAATCTCGTAGTAGAGGGGTTAAGAGTTAACTAAACTCTATGAGTTGTTCTTCGTACTTCTTCCATGACCTCCTTCTCAAGCCTGCGCCAACCTGTGGCTGCTGTGATCGTGTACCGACGGGCAGAAAGAGAAGCGGTTCCAAAGGCGTGCCTTATAATAGATGCATAAAGTATGAACCTCCATCATTTATATGTATGATTATTTAAAAGCATCGCAAAATTATTCTAGTAGGTTAATCCATGATTTACCTACCCATATATTAATGTGATTATGTAAAAAATTGAGAAAATCGTTAACTGGTAGCTGTGTGACTAGCTGGCGAGTAGGGGATTAATAAGCTAATTGGCAAGTTAATCAACCATTTAATCAATTAATTGATCGATTTATCAATTTTTCGGCTATTCGGTGACCCTATGAGTAGGGATTAATCGGCAAGTTAACTGGTTACTCAGACGAATTCTTGAACAAGGAATACTTTTCCTCTATTCCTTAATAGATGCAACCCACCATCTAATTTTTCTAGCCATGAACCATGCAACATAAGTAAGTCATGCATTTAAGTTATATTTTTCCGCATTGTGTATGCATGCTGTCACATCATCAGTTCCTAGCCATATGCCCAATGCTTTTGTCCAAATATTTATTCTTACTAACCGAGGACGCCGCGCAATAGTAAGTGCATGTGGTTGGACAATTGACTCTTGATGCAGGTCATGCACCGGGCAAGATGTATTTTGGATACATCTCCCACATCATCGTGTGGCAGGCACATCTTAATGGTTGTCTTCCAGTGCACAAATTAATATCATGATGACTCCGAATATAAAATCTAGGGTTGTGATAGTAAGATCTCATACTCATGCATGTTTTAATTCTAGTGTTTACACCTTTAAAATTGTTAAAGGTCCGGTTTAACTTTCATGGGTTCGACAACTCAGGCTTACTCCTTGAGAAAAGGCAAGGAAGTTTTCTGCTATCCAAACCGGATCTTAAGAATAAAAGTTTGAAAGATTGAGGCGATTTTCTAAGAAAACAATGGAAAAAGTCAAACATGAAATAAAAAAAAATTCAAACAAAAAAAGAAGATCATAGGTAAAGTTTAAAGAAGTATGAGCAAACATAAGGGTATCTCCAACGCTATGCATCAAATCGGACACACCGACATGGCTGAACGCGTCCGCGAACGGTAACGAAACCGGCCATCTAATTTGGTGCACAAAATGTCCGCCTCGGATTTGGATTCCGGCCTCCTTCATTTGACATGCATATGTAGATAAATAGCAAGTTAGCGTATGTAAATATAAGTGCAGACATATGCAACCTGTAAGTGCATCTAGTGCCCCTTAGTGATTTTGGTGTATTGAAGACTTATAGGTTAAGGGACTAATGTGTTTGTGAGTGTACACATGTCTATAAGTCTATGAGGAGTTTGATATTTACAGTGAAAGTCGACCCCTAAAAATGAAGTTCTTCGACTGAAGACTTTGATATTCTGAAGACTTTAAAAGTGAAGAAATTGGTGTGACCTTGAAGACTTGGTATTCATTTGAGGAACATGAAGCGTGAAGACTTTTGTTTTCGTAGTTTCGTTTTCTCTTTTTTGAGTCATAGGAAACACCGTACTGTTAAAGGGGGTCGAGGAAATACTAAGAAAAAATTTCCATGTGATGCTCAACTCAAAATCCTACACCTACCAATCCCTTCGAGTGAAGCCTTTGAAATCTCATACAGTTCAGTCAATTTCTTCAAAGGATGTGAGACGAAGTTCTTCGGTCACGAGGAATTTGTTCGACCGAGGAGTTAGGAATTCGCCAAAGGCGGATTGCCTACAAAGTGAGAAACATGATAGCCCCGAGGAATTTGAGATTCAAATTTCCGACCGCTGTCAATCAGGCCATGACTGTCCCAAAATATCTTATCCATCTAACCGTCATATCATTGAAGGGAATTTATGTCTTATCATGTCGGGCTGCTCCCTAGGCTATAAATAGCCGCCCCTTACAACCACTAGCTGGTTGGCTGCTCCGAGAGAAACTTGACACTTGTCATTTGAGAGCAGCCCATCCTCCGAGGACTTTGAGCGAAAATCATCGAGTGAGGAAAAACCCAAAACCAAACCCCTACAAACCCAAAGTGATTGAGCATCATCAAGAGATTGATCCTGCGTGGATCCGACGCTTGTTACCTTTGAAGACTGTGCTTCTTCCAGACGGTCAAAGCGTCATGGTCTAGAGCATCCAAGAGGAATTGTGGATCGCCAAGTGACCAAGTCTGTGAAGGTTTGGAAGTCGCTCAAGACTTACCACGAGTGATTGGACGAGGTCTGTGTGACCTTAGTTCAAGGAGAATACGGTGAGGAATTGGTGTCCTGAGCTGCGTGCTCAGCGATCGGATGTCCGGATCGTGTGTCCTCGAGTTTAAATACTCACCGCTTCCAACCAGACGTACAATCGAGACAAAGCAGCTTGAACTGCTCTACCAAATCATTGTCTTCACCAACCTTATCGGTTCTATTTCCTCAACCCTCTCATTTCCTCATTCGTGTTGAGTGTTCATTCATATCTGTGTTTGAATACTTTGATCAAGACTTTCTCAATTTCCTCGCTCAATTTCTTCACCGCTTGTCTTCATCTTGTGCCATCCTGTGTTTACGCTTTCTGTACTCTTTGATTGTCTTCATTTCATCATGATGACCATGCCCGCATTCTCCTATGCTTACTTCTGAGTACTTATTCCGCTGCAAGTAGTTTTTCACTTAGGAATTTCCTCATCGGCAAATTCCTCATTGAAGAATTCATAAAAAATCGCCTATTCACCCCCCCTCTAGTCGATATAACGCACTTTCAATTGGTATCAGAGCAAGGTACTCCCTTGTTCTGTGTGATTTAGGTTTAACCACCTGGAGTTTTAGTTATGTCGACCGCAGGTATGATCAAGGTCTCAGCAGGTGTCCTACCTTTGATGGGACGGACTACCCCTTTGGAAGAACAAGATGCGAATGCATCTTGAGGCAATTGACAACGATCTACGGTATGTTGTGGAAAATGGTGTTCCTCACCACGCCTTCTCTGAATGCTGCCGATGTGAAGAGATTCAAGCAACTCGATTCTCAAGCGAAGAATATCATATGTGGCCATCCGAGCAAAGGACAATATGGAAGAGTGAGTGCTTTGGAAACCGCCAAGCTCATCCGGGATAGGCTGTCCAAAGTAAATGAAGGAGTCTCAACTCAGCGTGACTCTCGAGTTGATGTTCTTCGCAATCTCTTCAACCGCTTCAAAAGACTCGACGATTTAAAATGTTCAACAAACCTTCGATCGCCTCATCGACATCTCAAATGAGCTTCAAGCGCTTGGTGCCACCGACATCACCGCCATGAGGTGGTGAAGAAATTGTTGAGATCGCTTGATTCCTCATTTGATACTCCGCACCGATGATACAAGAGCGCGTCGACTACAAGTCACTTGATCCAGCCGATATCCTCGAGAGGCTAAATACTCATGAGTTCCACTTCTTTGAAAAGAGAGATCTCTATGGTTCTAACTATGGAAAAACACGTGCCTCAAGGCCAAGGTCGTGTCTCAATCGAGTGTGAAGACTCGTAGTAGCCTTGGAGATCCTCAAGAATTAAGCCAGAGCTAGCACCGCTCGTGAAGAAATTCCAAGTTCTCAAGACGTGGTCGCTTTGGAAAATCCTCAAGAAGCAATGATTCCTCATCCGGACTATAAGAGAAGACTTTGCCACAAATGCAAGAAACCTGGTCACTACATTCAAGATTTTCCTCGATTGGGAAAAGGAATTAAAGAAGAAGAAATACAAGGATTACAGTTACGATGACGCTTAAGAAGAAGAAGAAATCGTCAAATCTTCATCATCAAAATCATCAAAGACCTCTTCTCACACAAAAAGCAGCTCCAAGATGGCTCGGGCAATCATTCGCAAGGAAATGGACCCTCAAGCTGAAACTGAGGAACAGGAGTAAGAGGAGGCATCAAGAATCGAGTCCGGTGTGGCGAGTCTAGCTCTCGCTCTTCGCTTTCGTCGACAAGTCCATCTTCAACTCAAGAAAATGACCTCACCAACAAAGCCGATGATTTATAGTGATGACTACGCCCCACCTATTGCTTCATGGCAAAGGGTGCCAAGGTACTCAAATATACCTCCTCTGAATCTAGTGAAAATAAATCGATGAAGATCTAAAGCCCGATTACTCAAAACTTGCTAAGATTGTCAGAAACAACAAAGGGCTTTTGAAAAGGTTCAAAACATGCTAGATAAGAGTGATGATATGTTAGGTGAAGAAATGGATCACTAAAGCCCCGATCGAAAATCTTCAGAGACTTCAGCCTAGGTTTGACAGCCTTCAAGGTCATCATAACACTCTTGTCTCGATCATGAGAAACTTTCTCATGAATTTCTTCAAAGAAAGCAAGATCTTGAGAAGCTAAGAGTGAGTTATGAAGATCTTCGTAGGAGCGCGATTCATTACTTGCTCAACAAATCAGCGCTTCTCGTGAAGAATTTGTTCCTCCATGCTTAAAGTGCATTGAACGTGAATCGCTAATTCTTCACCAATGTTCAAATGCTTCAACTGTTACAAATTCTTCACCTGCCTCTGCTATCACTAATTCCTCATCCGAGGACATTGCTAGTATCACCGACGATGTGGTTGAAGGAATTGTACATGACAGCATGTACAAAAGCCTCAAAGGGCATCAGACTCTTTGTGATGTGCTTAAAAGCAGATCCTCAACAGAACCCTAGGAAAGAGGGTATTGCCTTTGAGAGGAAACTCAATGCCGATGGAACATATTGGAAGCCCGAGCAAGATCCCAAAACCTCATGGGTTGCCGCAAAGGGACCTCCAGCTTGATCCATCTAACTTATCTGGCTTTACATGCGAATCTCCTCATTCTTCTGATGAGTCATTTGACTCCAACTATAAACTGTTCAAAAATCAGAATGGTGAAGTATTTGCTAGATATGTTGGCACTCACTGCAGGAACGGTTCCCCTATAAAAAAATCCGGGTTCCCAAGAAGTTCCTTGAAAGTCTTCAGGTGAATGTCCTCATGACACCACCTGTGAAGAATAGGAACCCCAGATCAAACTCTTCATATGGACCAAATTCTTCATATGGATCCAAGTCCTCATACGGACCAAATTCCTCACGTGGATCAAATTCCTCAAAAGGATCAAAGTCCTCATATGATTATCATCGTATAACAACTCTGCTTCCTAGGGTAGAGCTAAGGGCTATGAATATGTGCATTATTCTTCAAACCAATATGTTCATAAGTCCTCAAGAATTTCTCTCGCTTATTCATATGCTTACCCTAACCCCTCTTATGTGAAACGAAATGGATTGGCCTCTATGCCACAATTCTCATATGGTGCTCGCAGAGTGATGAACTCTTTGCCACCCCTTCAGATGTGGGTGGTGAAGAAAAATAACTAACCTCTTCTGCAGGGTCAGGTCTCCAGACGTGCTTGAAAAGTCTGAAGAATTTGCTGGGGGCCTAACAAAAATGCCTGAAAGGACGCAGGCTAATCATGAAGAAATGAACTTTCATTTCACACGTCCTCATACTACTTATCTGTTATAATCGCTCGATGAAATTCATCGATGAACTTGATATCATATTCTTCACCGATGAAGTATATGAGATCGTAAGTTGCACTAATTCGTCTGCAGGATGATCAACCCAAAGCCACCGAAAGTGGGTTCTCGATAGTGGATGTACAAATCACATGACCGGTGACAAGAATCTATTGATGGATGCTCCCTTATCACCGCTACATCTGAAGCATATTATCTTTGCTGACAAAGGCAAAAGTCATGTATTGGGTCTTGGTAAGGTTGCGATCTCTAAGGACATACACATGGACAAAGTCATGCTTGTTGAGTCCTTAGGATACAACCTCATGTCAGTCTCAATGCTTTGTGATCTTGATATGGTTGTTATCTTTGGCAAGTATCGTTGTGTTGTGATTATGGAAGTTGACAATTCCAAAGTCTTCGAAGGCTTTAGGAGAGGAGACTTGTATATTGTTGATTTCTCTACAGACCACAACCAGCCGTGTGTCTACTTGCAAAAGCTTCGTATATTGGCTATGGCATCGGCGACTTGGTCACGCAGGCATGAGGAATTTGCACACGCTTGTAAAGAAGAAGCATGTCACCGGCATCGAGAATGTCAAATTCCTCAAGGATCACTTGTGTGGAGCTTGTGAAGTCGAAAAATGACCAAGGCCAAGCATCCAAAGAAAGACTATCATGACCACTACTCGTCCCTTCAATTGCTTCACATGGACCTCTTTGGTCCTAATCATTACTCAACAAATACCTAATGATGCATCTCTATATGGCTTTGTTATTGTTGATGATTACTCTCGTTACACATGGGTACACATTGTTACTTACAAAAATGAAGTGCGAAGTCTTCAAACGATTTTCCTCGAGGGCTTCAACTAACTTTGGTGTGAAGATCGACACATCAGAGTGACAATGGAACCGAGTTCAAGAATTCCGGTCTTGATGCCTATCTTGATGAACTTGGTATTACTCATGAGTTATCTGCTCCCTATACTCCTCAAAGAAATGGCGTCGTGGAGCGGAAGAATGTAACTCTTGTTGAGATGGCTCGCACTATGCTTGATGAATACAAAACGCCTAGTCGCTTTTTGGATTGATGCAATTGATACCGCTGCGCCACATCATCAACAGAGTATATCTTCACAAATTCTTCAAGAAGACCGCCTATGAACTCCTCAACGACAAGAAACCCAATGTGAGTTATTTCAAAGTCTTTGGTGCTAAATGCTGGATTAGAGATCCTCATCACAGCTTCTAAATTTGCACCGAAAAGCACATGAAGGTTTTATGCTTGGTTACGGAAAGGACTCGCACACCTACGTAGTCTTCAACATCGCTCTTCACAAGATTGTTGATATCAGATGTGCGGTTCGATGAAACTAATGGCTCGCAAAGAGAGCACCTACCTTCGTGTTAGATGAACCAAAGACCCGAGGAATCTATCAAGTTCAAGGCAACCGAGGATGTCATTCCCTCTTTGAAGAATCTGCTAAAGAATTCATTCCTCAGACGCCAAGAACGCCGAAATGATGCACTCAAGATAATGTCAAGACAATGGTGCCGAGGAAAATGATCAAATTCCTCGATGACAACCAACCGATCCTCGCGTTGCAAAAGAAGTGCAAGTTGACAAGATCATCGATGACATTGAAGCGCCAGTCCTCTCACACGCTCAAAAGCTTCACATTTATCTAACTTTTGTGGGCACTATGCTTTTGTCTCTATCACAGAGCCCACTAAGGTAGATGAAGCATTTCGAGCCCCGAGTAGATTCAGGCCATGCAAGAGGAATTACATCGCTCGAGCTCAATAATGTCTGAACCGTCAAACGACTGCATCCTCGCAAGCATAATATCATAGGCACAAAATGGATCTACCGCAACAAGCAAGATGAAAATGACCTTGTGGTGAGGAATAAGGCACGACTTGTAGCTCAAGGCTACACACAGGTTGAAGGAATTGATTTCGATGAAACTTTTGCACCTGTTGCTAGACTTGAGTCTATTCGCATATTACTTGCCTATGCTAACAATCACAATATCACTTTATATCAAATGGATGCGAAAAGTGCATTCCTCAATGGTAAGCTTGAGGAAGAAGTATATGTTGCTCAACCCCTGTGTTTTGAAGATCCAAAGAATCCTCGACAAAGTCTTCAGACTCAACAAGGCCCTCTATGGTCTCAAACAGTTCCACGGGCGTGGTATGATACATTGAAGGAATTCTTCGTGAAGAATGGCTTCACACCGTTCACTCGACCCTACTCTCTTTACTAAATCATATGATGGTGAACTGTTTGTGTGCCAAATATATGTTGATGATATTATCTTTGGTCAGATCGACCAACGTTATAGTGATGAATTTGCCTATATGATGAGTGAAGAATATCAAATGTCTATGATGGGAGAGTTGAAATTCTTCTTAGGTCTTCAAATTCGTCAACAACACAATGGCATATTCATATCTCGTGAGAAATACCTCAAAGATGTCCTCAAGAAATTCGCATGCAAGATTGCAAAGGCGTCAAAATTCCTATGCCCACAAATGTCCATCTATGCAATCGATGAAAATGGTATTGACTTCGATCACAAGGTATACCGCTCCATGATTGGTTCTCTATTGTACTTATGTGTATCTAGGCCAGATATAATGCTTAGTGTTTGCATGTGTGCCCGATTTCAAGCTACAATCAAGGAATCACACCATAAGGCTGTGAAGCATATTCTTCGATATCTACCTCATACACCAACACTAGGATTATGGTACCCCAAGGGCTCTACTTTTGATCTCATTGGATATTCTCGACTCGACTATGTGGTGATCGTGTGGACCGCAAGTCAACATCTGGTACTTGTCATTTCCTCGGACGATCTTTAGTCTGTTGGTCCTCGAAGAAACAGAATTGCGTATCACCGCTTCATCGGAAGCTGAATACATTGCCGGGCTCTTGTTGTGCTCAATTGTCGTGGATGAAGCAAACTCTCAAGGACTACGGCATCAACGTGAAGAATATGCCTCTCATCAGTGACAATGAGAGTGCCATCAAGATTGCTCACAACCCGCTTCAGACTCAAGACAAAGCACATTCAAATTCGTCATCATTTTCTTCGTGATCATGTGTTGAAGGGCGACATCTCCATCGAGCATGTGAAGACTCAAGAACAGCTAGCCGATATCTTCACTAAGCCCTTGGATGAGAAGAGATTTAGCAAGTTATGTGTGAGCTAAATATCTTAGAATCTTCGAATGTTCTTTGAAAAGGACACACATCCCGATACTTATGCAAAATTGATGACTTAGATGTGCAACACATGAAGAAACGCTTTTTTCAATCCATGAAGAATAACACTCTAAGTGTGAAGAAATTAATGAAGAATTTGATTCTCGTAACCCTACGACAATTGTACGTGGTGTCCAAATCATCATTCTTATATGGTGGGTCACGCCACCACCAAAGTTGAAAATCTTCAATTTGAGTTTTTCCTCGCTTTTTGAAATTCTTCGCTTTTTCAAATTCTTCAACTTTTCAAAATCTTCACTATTTCCGTCGATTTTCTTCATTATATATATATATATATATATATATATATATATATATATATATATATGTTTATGTCCTCTACAACATTCACTTATGGCTAATTCTTCAAGTTGCTTTTTCTGCTAAGTGAATGTGACCGGACCCTTCCCCCTCTATGCGATACTCACCCCAATCTATTCACAAATTCTTCATGTGCGTTCTATTTGAAACTCGCTCAAAATCTTCACCGTGGTCCTTGTCACCGAAGAAATTGCGAACGGAACTTTAATACTGATCTTATCCAAACTTCCGGTTTTGCCGCTCAAACCGTTCCGCATCCCACGATGGATTTATCTATTCACCCACGATCTAACATGATCTCCACTTTTCAGTACGTGGGTGACACATGTCAAGCGAATGAGAAGGGTCGGGGGCACGTTCGTCCCAAATCTTCGGGCGAACAGTTTTTCACCATGGCTATATATACCCCCTCTCCCCTACCTCACCTTTACTCTGCTCGACCGCTCTCTCTCGCTCGAGCTTCTCAAACCCTAGCGCCGCCGCTACTCCATCGTCGCCGGTGAGGAAAAGCTTCATCGCCGACTGCCGCCGACGTCATACCGATCATGAAATATTCACTCCGCCGCCAGTAGCTGTCTTCCTCCGCCGAGTTAGGGCGTGGGAGATCTGAATCGACGAACTTCTAATCTACACTTCTCGGTTCGTCGTGTTCTTCACTTCGGTAATTAAAAGTTACTTTTATTACTCGCTTTGATTCTCAAACCTTCCGAAAATCTTCAAAGGTGTTTATTCTTCAAATCTTCACACATATGAATACCTCAAACAAAATATGCTCTTGATTCGTTTCTCTAAGCAATGATTTTCTTCAAGATTCCTCAATTGTGTGGATCCTCGATCTATACAACTCTAGAACCTAAGACAAAGATTGCTTAGCAAAATTCTTCAAGGCTCATCTGGTCAAATTCCTCAAACTAGTTCTTTTTGAAAAACCTTCTGAGAACGCATATGACCTCTCCAAATTCCTCGCAACTATGCTCTGTTCACAGGTAGTCATGTCCGCTGCTGAATCACTAGGTTCTCATCAACTTAACTCATTTGCAGCGTTCCTCGAAGAAAAGTTCCATACTTCTTCAGAGAATTCGTTTGTTCAAATTCCTCACCTGAAGAATATGGCAGAAGGAAAGAAGCCACAGAAAGGTGGAAAGAGGCCTGAGGTCATGACTGCGTTTGAAATCCCTGAGGAAATATATGCTAATTATTGCACACCTGATGAAGCCGAGTTCGGCAAAGAAAACAAAAATCAGCGCAAGGTGCGCATTCAAAGGATTGAACGGAGATGGGCAAGGGAATGGAGGGAGTACATATATGTAACTCCAAAGTACATGAAGAAATTTGCACTCAATCCTCCATGCCCAAGAGCTCCATTGGCACCTGGTCAAGAAGTCGACCCCACCAAAGATCAAGCGTGGTGAGGACTTTCTGAAGAATGGGCCAAGCGCCAAGCCAAATTGGCAAGATAAGCCAACGAGGCAAAGGAGGAAATTCAATGAGGACTCACATCGCTGCCGCCATCGAGGCCTCTGTCAAGCCAAGAAAATCTATGGCAAAGAAGCCCGTGACACAAGCCAAGTGCTTCACCAACAAGTGCCCTCACGGCCAAGTTCTCACCGTGCCCTCACGGTCAATTCCTCATGCCGCTCCTGCTCCTCCCAAGTCCTCACCTGCTCCTACAAAGTCCTCAGCAGCCTCGACAAAGTCCTCAAGACTGTGCATCCGGCCACATGCCAAAGGACTGCAGGCATCTCCATTGCCTCTGGTGTTTCAAAGAAGTTCCTCACCGCACCAAATTCTTCATCTGGTCCGACTCATCAAGACTAAGGCCACACCGGACGAGGTCCTCGGCCAAGTCCCAAGAAGAAACAGGTCGCCTTCCAAGAACCAATTAAGATGATGAGGCTGATGATGATGAACTTATGGAAATCATCGAGACCGCCAAGAAAGGGCCGCTAGAGCCAAAGGCACACCTGTTCCATCGCTGTTGGATCCAAGAGCGATCCTAGACTACATTGATCTCGCACAAGGACCCAAACACTCCTATGCTCGACTTCAAGTTGACACCGCCAAAGTCACATGTCGACTCATTTCATCCAAGAGGAGAAATGGAAATTTGATACGGCCGAGAGATCAAGAAATCACAAAGATGTAAAGGAGAAATCGCTGAAGAAAAACGTTGTCAAGATGACAATCAAGAACTTATCAAGATGCAGTCGACATCAAAGCCCTCGGCGACAAATTTGACTCCTATTATGCTGAGTGGCAAGGAGCCAAAGTCGATTCGTCGACCGACGAAGAAATTCACCAATGTTGCTGCCCCAACGCAACAAGAAATTCCTCTCAGTCGAGCCTCAAATTTCAGATCAAGAACATGCCAACACCGCCGATGAAGTTCAGTCAAGACAATGCTAGTTCCAGGCTGATGATCCCATTCCACCAATAAGAAATTGCTGTGGCATCCACTAGTGGTGCGCTCGATGAAACCGAACAAGTCAGTAATTGCATCGCTTGCACCCGAGGAAAATCAACCAGATTCCTCGGCTCCTCCCGCCAACACCAACTCCAATTCTTCCATCTCACTCGATGTGAAGAAGACCAAGGCTCAGAACGAGCCGCAGTGAAGAAACGGAAAGCATCAAGCGTCAAATTCTTCTGATGCGAAGAAAATGAAGCCAATGACCAGCTCCTTTGAAAATCCTATTGATGCTGTTCCAATTTCCTCAATTCCATCAAAGGACCTTGTTCCTTTTGATGAAGATTATGAGATCCCAAGCGGATCTGATGACAAAAATCATTCTGCTGCTTCGTCAGAGCAGATTGATGAAGAAATTGAAGTGGAAGCAATCCCTTCAACCCCAATCATTTCCTCGCCTATGCCTCAGCTTCACAAGAAGAGGCCGGTGTTGAGGAAATTGAAGAAGATGTGGATATTGGAAGCACAACGCCGGTGATGAACGATGACTTTTGGGAAAGTCAAGATCCAAATTCTCCACTCTTCACCCCAATCCAACAGATTCCTCGGTCCCTCGCTCCAACAGTTCAAATGGGCTCAAGAAACTCATCCCACTTCATCTGTCCATGAAGAAATTCCAGCCACTAGCGCCGATGAACTCCGTCACGATCCTCGATCGCACTCAGAGAGGAACAAGAAACTCCTCAGCCTGAAGAACCTGAGATTGCGATTCCAGAGGTCGTGATGCAACTCACTGACACTCCACTGCCAAACCCAAAGAATCCCTTCTCAACAAAACAAAAGTTCAAGGCTCAAGATTTCTTCAACAGCATGTATTCTTCACTGACATAATCCATATGATTCTCGCCGCATAAGGAAGAGGCGTTTACGGACCGCCAACAAGCCAATTTCTATTCCTCGGTGCTCTTCAACAAAGACAAAGTCTTCGATCATGCACATATTCCTCATGTGGACATGGAGTCTCCGCCAGGCTTTGAGCCGGTCCTCGGTGTTCTTCACGATGCAGACTTCAATTTCTGACCGACATGTGTGATTGGAATGAAGAACTCATTCTTCAATTCTATGCAACGCCGCACATCACCGGAGACGCTCAAGACGTGAACTCATGGGTGTTAGATCGATGTCCGAAAATACTCACTACAAGGCACCAAAGAATCGAATTGCTTCGTGATCTACCACTCGGTCCTCCCTTGATGGTGCTCGTTGTATCTACAACGAACCCGAAGCTTTCAAATCACTATATGCAAGTGCCGATGAAGCCTTTGAAGCCGTGGCAGGCCCCAAGAACCAAATTCCTCGTCAAGGAATTATTGTATGTGCCTCGGACTGTCTATCGGATTCTGACGAAGACAATGAGTCCTATCAAAGGCCACGACTCAAATGATGAAGAAGTTGTTGGCATCATGAAGAATATGCTTTTCAATATCATTCATGGCGTTCCCGTCAACTTCCATGATTTCTTCATGAGGACTCTGGCAAACATTGCTATGTCACCATTTGAGCTGAAGCCTTATGCGCCTTGGATAATGAGATTCATCAGGACAAGGTCTTCACTTAATTACAAGGTTGATACTCTGAACCACTACAGCTCCTTGCCCCTGATTGAAGTCCTGAAACGGACATTTACCTCAGCTGATGACAAAGGCAAGGCAACTGCTGTGATCGATGAAGGCACTCGTCCATTGGATGGACAATTTCGCAAAGCTGCATCCTACTCCACCAATGATGACTCTGCCACACATGAGTCTGCGCAAATACCTCAGCCAAGCAAAATCCTCAAGCCACATCACCCAGGGTGATGACTGATCGTGAGTTACTCCTCAGTCTTCATCAGAAGGTTGATCGCAATCATAAATGGGTCAAGCGTCAGTTTGGTTCAATTCTTCACAACATGACCTCAACACACAATGCAGTGAAGAAAAACCACTACTACCTCCATGAAACCTTCAAAAGCACCTGGGCTGTTCTTTCAAATGTCTACAACACGGAAGAACTGACGACAATGGGTCTCAAGGAAGAATTTGATCGGTCTGCACCTCCTCCAAGAAATACAAGAAGGTCAAAGTTCCTTCCTTGGTGGCTAGCTCCTATTCTTCATCACGAGACACCGATGAAAATGAAGACTTGGACGACATCAAGGCAGCCCCACTACAACAAATGACCCCAACAACGTCGGGCGCCCTTCATCAACTTGAAATTCTTCAGGCGTTAGTCCTCGGCCGATCCTTTTGGTCATTCGATGACAAAGGGGGAGAAAATTGAGTTAGTCTTCAAGCGGGTCTATTATATGGGCATTTTTTTGTTAAGTTACAACTCTTGTTCTTCTGAAACTTTTATTGGATCGAGTTGTAATCTTTGTAATCTTAAACCCGATGGTGCTTTGATACTTTTGATGCACTGTGCTCTGATACTCTTGATGCGTTATTATATGTCAAATGCATTTCGTCAAGCACCATATTTCATCATGAATTTCAAATTCTTCATATTATATGTCAAATGCGTATGAATTACAAGATATAGGGGAGATCTCCATGATTCAACTCTTCAAATGTGCATTGCCTCAAAAGCAAATTCCTCACTATGCATATCTTCGTGGGGAGTTCTTCTATATCTTGCAATCAAATTCCTCAATATCAGTATTTACACTTCATATGTTTATCCTCGTTGAAAACTTAACCTATATTGTCATCAATCACCAAAAGGGGAGATTGTAAGTGCATCTAGTGCCCTTAGTGATTTTGGTGTATTGAAGACTTATAGGTTAAGGGACTAATGTGTTTGTGAGTGTACAGGTCTATAAGTCTATGAGGAGTTTGATATTTAAAGTGAAAGTCGAATTCTAAAATGAAGTTCTTCGACTGAAGACTTTGATATTCTGAAGACTTTGAAAGTGAAGAAATTGGTGTGACCTTGAAGACTTGGTATTCATTTGAGGAACATGAAGTGTCGGGGATATACCCCGCGGCGTAAACCGGCCGGAAGTATAACCCGGCCGGACTTGGCGATTTACCTGAAGAACCCGCTGACACTTGGCGGTTCATCATGCGACCGGCGGTTTATGGTTCATTGGTAATCCGGCAAAGGGTCGAGGAGCGGCAAGACCCGGTGGCTCGATCAAGGTTCATGAAGGCCGGTTCAACTACTGGTGGGCGGTTTAAGAGGAAAGGCGTGAGGAATATTTGTCTTACAAGGAGCTAAGACATGGACTTGTATCCCACTTGTAATACAAGATAGGCTAGTCCTAGTCCTAATAGGACTCCACATGTAACCCGCCTTTCAACATATATAAGGAGGCGGGGCTCCCCAAAGGGGGAGAGGCTACAAGCAAACAACAATATCTAGGGCTAGACACAACTAGAGGAGAGCCGGTTTACTACGACTCCCTCATGATCATAATGAGACCTAGCCTCAAACAAAGACGTAGGGCTATTACCGGATGATGTTTCCCGGGGCCCAAGCTGTCTAAATCCCTGTCTTGTGTTGCGTCTCGATTCCGCTCAACCCCTCTCAAGCTACCACATAGATGCGTTGGCCTCGCGACTAAGTCCTCACGCTAGGACATCTTCCGTGACAAAACCACGACAGTTGGCGCCCACCGTGGGGCCTGCGCACGGTGGTGTTGAGTTCTTGAAGGGATCTCTCCCAGGGATCGAGGAGCTTGCGAGATCATCCAGGGAAGAAGAGCCATCGAGGCGAGTTTGAGATGTTAGGGTTTCAGATGTGCGGCCGTACCCACCGAAAAGGCGTATATATTTTTGGGCGCCGTCAAGTCATACGAAATCCGGAAGGTTGATGTTGGTCCGCCGGCCGTCAAGTTGCGTATATTTTTGTTGGAGTCGCCGACTTGTTACTTCGATTAAATCAAAGAGTACAGACGCTGCATTGTTTACATCGCATTAAGCATCAACCTGATGTTTTCAAGTACTAGTGCGCCACTAGAAGGCAAGGAGAGTACGTTTGAATTAATACATCATCGAAGCCAAGTCGGTTCTTTCTTTGACAACTCCGATTGCCACAAGGAAGCGACGAAGAGATTAATTCCAGAATTGAGAAAAAGTTGCCACGCTGGACCGGACCTTGAGGCAACCTACAGCGTCCTTGTTCCTAGGATGAAGGGGAGCACCTACAGCACCCGGATTCGCCTTCACTTAGCTGCCGTCGCCGTTTGACCGAGTCCGCCTCTGCTATGGCCGGATTGTGAGCTGCTGCAACCCCGAACCGGCCACAGCCTCGGTGACCCGCCGCCCGAACCTGCTGCTCTGACTCTGCTGTAGATCGTCGCGGGTTCGAGCCCAGCCTCATGTTGCCTCCGTTATTAAGACGCCCGGCCGTTGCTGGCAAGCCGCCGCTACTCCGAGCGGTCCGCCGCTAGGTGGTTTTCCTCTCAGATTCTACGGTCAGCGCTTCACCACCACCGGTCCTTGCTCCTGCAAGGATAAGGGAGACTGGTTTGAAGGAAAGTCGTGGTGGACAGCACATGTGTTGAAAAAAAGAAATCATAGGACGCTGTATATACAAACCATCGGTCCTCCTCAAGAAGCAGGTCATATCCATCTGACTCTATATTATTAACGCATATTATTTTTCACCAGGGAACAATTACTTGGTCTTGCAATATTTTTGCAGGATCATTACAAAAAGGTGTCGCCTAAGGGGGCGCGTCAACATCACTTTTGCACTCGTGTTTGTCCGTGCTATGATGCTCAACGGATACCCGTGCAAGTCGCCTCCCCAATGTTCAGATTACATCCGTCCACACATGGCCGATTCGCGCGTCTACACCCGCTTAAATAACATCACGCTTTGACTCGCCATCTGCGCCGCTTTACCACGCCATGGACGACTCGTCCATCTGTCCTCACGTCGGTTCGCGCGTCCGCACCGGCTCACGCGTCCACACCGGCTTACAAGGCCATGGTCGACTCATCTGTTGTCTGGGCGAATCAGGTGATATCCCTCTAAGTGCAACCTTAGCACATATTGTTTTTGTCAGAAAGCAATTACTTTGGTCTTTGCATTTTATATGTAGGACAAATGGTCATTACAAAGCCGATGGCCGGATCACGGATATATAAATTGCATAGTTACTGTCATGTGCTAGCGCATGACCGTGCCACAATGATCGAAGGATATGCGTGCAAGACGCCGCCCTTGTGGCCCGGACTACTTCGACTCACCGGGACCGCACCGCGATTAACTCGCCCCGTCTGCCAGTTTACAACACCGGTGAAGATCTTCCCCGACCGCACCGGTTTACAATGCCGCGGCCGATTCATCTATCCGAGCTGCCTCTGATGTTGCGGTTGTTTTTTTCGTCCGTCTCTCGCGGCCTGGTCTGCATCAACATACCGGGCCGCATCTGTCTGCATGAGCTGTTTATTGGGTATGAGCAAGTCACAACTTGGGTAGCCCGGTTTTCTTTCAAATTGGAGACAAATTATCATCAAACCGCCGTTTGCACTGGATGGTTCAAGGGGCAGGAGCACAAGTCGCCGCCACTATAGTTTTGATTAACTTTAAATCGCCGGTTGGAAGAAACCATTGGCCGAGTTGCTGACGCGGCTCATATGGGATCATTTACAACCCGCCGCAGTCACCTCAACCTTCTATGGATTCACATCGTGCTATCAACGACAATGATATACAAGTTATGCCGGTTCATATCACGGTCAAATATGGAGAGTCTCAAGCCAACTCCTCGAGACACCTTTGAGACTCGGGGGCTACGATGACATGACTCGTGAATATTGCCGCTTTCAAGAATTTAAGAACCCCAGGACGATGGAGGGAAGGATAACCCGGTCCCGGAGGCTACTTTTATATTGATGAAAGTTTAAAGGCCGTCAGAAAATTTCCGGCTTAAAAAGAAGGATTCTGATTTAATATCCGCTCAAGGGAAGATGTCTCCCACAAAGCTTTGAAGCTCTCAATATCCGGTTTAAGAATTTCCGGTTCAAGAAGAATTTATCTCTTGCAAAAGTTAAAAGTTGCCGAAGAGGACCTGTTGCCATGATGCGCGGTTCAAACATAGGTATCCCGCCTTATGGGCTCATCTTCATATGATCACTTGGGGGCTTCCTATTCAAACATAGGTGTATTCACCAAAGAGAACATGGCGTTACTACCCTCTTGCTGCGGCTATCAAGGCAATATTATCATCAGGGGCCAAAGAGAGTTTGTTGCACAGCACAACTCAAACATAGGCACCCATTGAGCACAGCTCACAAAGTTACTTGGGGGCTCTTTGTGTCAAATACCAAAGAGTTTGAAAGGACCCTTGTAACGGGTATCGACCCACGGCTTGGAAGCCTTGTGTATTCACCTAAAACCCCGGGTTAACTCTGCCTTCATCAAGTAAGCCACTCCTATCCGTAAACTGGCATGACCCGAACGCTTGAGCGTTTGTGATTACTCTCACCGAGACCACGAACTTGTCAAAGTTAAAACGATGATTGGTTAGTTGGAGGCCCATCTTAAAAGGCTTTGTCAAATGGTTTAACTCAGCGGCAAGGCAGCCCATGAAAAGCCTCGAATTTGGGCTCGCAGCCCTTGAAAAGCCTCGACTACACGATTTTATTTGCTTTTGTCAAGATTTTTCTCCATTGATAACATTTTATGTTGAACCGGTGTCTATTGACCCGCATGACTATCGATCATCAAATTAACCCGTGTTCATTAATCCGCTCGACTTTCAACTACAAATTGTCAAGACATGATCAAATCATAATCCGGAGAATATCCGCCGGTGCGGTTTGACTATAAGTCGCCAGTATTATATATGGTTAAACCGGTGTTTATCACAACCCGGTACGGTTTTATCATAAACCGACATAGTATGAAAGGAGTTATCATTACTCAAGATTGGGGTCATCACCCTTACTACAATTTTTTTTTTGGTAAACCAATGATGTGATTCAATATCACAGGTATGATATATTTCATTGATTATTCTTAAAGTGCAGCCTTGGTTATAAACCTGGTTATCTCATTGGGCATTATGACCCGTCCGTGGTAAACCGCCAGGACACTTTAAACTTGTTGTATGCAGAGACAAAGTTGAATAAAGCATGATGATAAATTATCCGTGTTTATTAAACCGGCCTGGCTTTAAGACGATAAGTCGCCAAGATATGATGAGAAATTATCCGGTGTTTGTTAACCCGGCCTGGCTTTGGACTATAAGTCGCCAAGATTCTATTTGGATTGCGCCATTGGAATCATGCGCTTATAAATCATTGGGTTATATTATTCAAATAGCCAAACT
Source organism: Aegilops bicornis (assembly GCA_021605145.1). Classification (NCBI taxonomy): domain Eukaryota; kingdom Viridiplantae; phylum Streptophyta; class Magnoliopsida; order Poales; family Poaceae; genus Aegilops; species Aegilops bicornis. The sequence continues at coordinate 632,136,119 of CM038670.1, forward strand.
TGGCTGAATTTTCATTATGGTATTGAATGAATAAGGTTTTTTCATACCGATTATGTTATCTTGAATAGCCAACATGGCTGGATTTCCATTATGGTTATCAATAACCAGTATTATGATTAAGGTTTTCAAAGTCGCTTTAGCGCAATGGCTATCATATTATCAATGGATATAATTTATTCTACAATTGAAGGAATAGTCCCGAGTTGCTACAGTGCTTACAACCCCGCACTTTGGGGCTACATTATTTAAGTTGAGATTACATCAAATATGCAAGTCTCATGTCGCTACAAGCATGCACCATGACACTTGGGGGCTAATGCAAAGTAATTTTTTGCTCATATTATTGAAGACCCGACTCATCACATTATAATGAGGCGACCCTTGGGGGCTACCAATTGCTCCTGCCAACAGCTTGAAGGTACAAAGCTTTTATTCATTATATTGAAGAGTCCACCGCTTCAGTTGGTAAAGCACAAGGCTCTTAACCTTGTGGACGTGGATTCAAGTTCCATGATGGGGGTTACATCATATGATGTTATTTTCATTGAAGTATATATTAAGTCCCAGCTCAATATTATCTTCATCGAGCCCTTGGGGGCTACATCATTGCCCAAATCTACATGATTATACCTACAAAGTCCCCTGCTCATTATTGCATAATGACCCGGCCCTTGGGGGCTACTACCGGTTGAAGTTTTTATGAGTACAAGATAATTACAAGTCCTGTGTTGTCGCAAGCAGACACCCCGCACTTGGGGGCTACATAGTATGGAGTATTCAGTTTTTTCTAGTCCTTTGGGATGAACAACACGGATTTCTTTGAAAGTGGCAGTATTTATATTGAAGCAAAAGTCTTAAGCTACCACTTTGTTCTCGCTTCAAAGACTTGGGGGCTACAGATATTATATTATTATCGAGGAAATATTTTCAAATTCTCTGATTGAGCAAACTAGGTTGACCCGGCGTCACCAATCATTATGGCCCTGTGGCTGCAACCCGGCGTCATTAACAATCATGAACCGATGTCTGCAACAATCATGACCCGGTACCATCAATACTCATAAACCGGTGATCTTGGCAATGATAAACCGCAAGTTTTACGCCCTTAAACCGGTGAAGATTGGATGAATATTTCAAGGACCGATATTGTTTTTAAGCATTGGGAGTTGAATCAAAGGAGTTATCCTTCACAATATATTTTCTATGAGAAACCAATGTCGCAAGTTGATTATGAAGCTGGCCTATTAAACCGGATTTTATATAAGGAGGAAATGACAAGGATTTAAGGATGATCAGATGCCGGTTTACAAGAATTCTTAAACCGGAGCATAATCTGTCAAGTTTGTTCTTGTGTTTATTTCACAGGATCAGTTTAACATGGATAAATCCAAATTAAACTGGGGGCTAAATCCAAATTAAACTGGGGGCTAATGTCGGGTCTATTATGTGGGCATTTTTTTGTTAAGTTACAACTCTTGTTCTTCTGAAACTTTTATTGGATCGAGTTGTAATCTTTGTAATCTTAAACCCGATGGTGCTTTGATACTTTTGATGCACTGTGCTCTGATACTCTTGATGCGTTATTATATGTCAAATGCATTTCGTCAAGCACCATATTTCATCATGAATTTCAAATTCTTCATATTATATGTCAAATGCGTGTATGAATTACAAGATATAGGGGGAGATCTCCATGATTCAACTCTTCAAATGTGCATTGCCTCAAAAGCAAATTCCTCACTATGCATATCTTCAGGGGGAGTTCTTCTATATCTTGCAATCAAATTCCTCAATATCAGTATTTACACTTCATATGTTTATCCTCGTTGAAAACTTAACCTATATTGTCATCAATCACCAAAAAGGGGGAGATTGTAAGTGCATCTAGTGCCCCTTAGTGATTTTGGTGTATTGAAGACTTATAGGTTAAGGGACTAATGTGTTTGTGAGTGTACACAGGTCTATAAGTCTATGAGGAGTTTGATATTTAAAGTGAAAGTCGACCCCTAAAAATGAAGTTCTTCGACTGAAGACTTTGATATTCTGAAGACTTTGAAAGTGAAGAAATTGGTGTGACCTTGAAGACTTGGTATTCATTTGAGGAACATGAAGTGTCGGGGATATACCTCAAGCGTAAACCGCCGGAAGTATAACCCGCCGGACTTGGCGATTTACTCAAGAACCCACGACACTTGGTGGTTCACTGGCGACCCGGCGGTTTATGGTTCATTGGTAATCCGGCAGCGGGTCGAGGAGCGGCAAGACCCGGTGGCCGATCGGGCGGTTCATGAAGGCCGGTTCAACTACGGTGGGCGGTTTAAGAGGAAAGGCGTGAGGAATATTTGTCTTACAAGGAGCTAAGACATGGACTTGTATCCGACTTGTAATACAAGATAGGCTAGTCCTAGTCCTAATAGGACTCCACATGTAACCCGCCCTTTCAACATATATAAGGAGGGGCAGGGCTCCCCAAAGGGGGAGAGGCGACAAGCAAACAACAATATCTAGGGCTAGACACAACTAGAGGAGAGCCGTTTACTACGACTCCCTCATGATCATAATGAGACCTAGCCTCAAACAAAGACGTAGGGCTATTACCGGATGATGTTTCCCGGGCCCAAGCTATCTAAATCCCTGTCTTGTGTTGCGTCTCTCGATTCCGCTCAACCCCTCTCAAGCTACCACATAGATGCGTTGGCCTCGCGACTAAGTCCTCACGCTAGGACATCTGCCGTGACAAAACCACGACATGAAGCGTGAAGACTTTTTTTTTCGTAGTTTCGTTTTCTCTTTCTTGAGTCATAGGAAACACCGTACTGTTGGGGGTCGAGGAAATACTAAGGAAAAAATTCCATGTGATTCTCAACTCAAAATCCTACACCTACCAATCCCTTCGAGTGAAGCCTTTGGAAATCTCATACAGTTCAGTCAATTTCTTCAAAGGATGTAGACGAAGTTCTTCCGTCACGAGGAATTTGTTCTCGACCGAGGAGTTAGGAATTCGCCAGCGGATTGCCTACACAGGAGGAACATGATAGCCCCGAGGAATTTGAGATTCAAATTTCCGATCAGTTCTTTGTCTTGTAAGGCCACTGTCCCAAAATATCTTATCCATCTAACGATCATATCATTGAAGGGCATTTATGTCTTATCATGTCGGGCTGCTCCCTAGGCTATAAATAGCCGCCTACAACCACTAGCTGGTTGGCTGCTCCGAGAGAAACTTGACACTTGTCATTTGAGAGCAACCCATCCTCCAAGGACTTTGAGCGAAAATCATCGAGTGAGGAAAACCCCAAACACCAAACCCCTACAAACCCAAAGTGATTGAGCATCATCAAGAGATTGATCCTGCGTGGATCCGACGCTTGTTACCTTTGAAGACTGTGGCTTCTTCCAGACGGTCAAGGCCATGGTCTAGAGCATCCAAGAGGAATTGTGGATCGCCGAGTGACCAAGTCTGTGAAGGTTTGGAAGTCGCTCAAGACTTACCACGAGTGATTGGACGAGGTCCGTGTGACCTTAGTTCAAGGAGAATACGGTGAGGACTTGGTGTCCCTGAGCTGCGTGCTTTCAGCGACCGGGTGTCCGGACTGTGTGTCCTCGAGTTTAAATACTCAGCCGCTCCAACCAGACGCATTTCATCGAGACAGCAGCTTGAACTGGCCTACCAAATCATTGTCTTCACCAACCTTATCGGTTCTATTTCCTCAACCCTCTCATTTCATCATTCTTGTGTTGAGTGTTCATTCATATCCTGTGTTTGAAGACTTTGATCAAGACTTTCTCAATTTCCTCGCCCAATTTCTTCACCGCTTTGTCTTCATCTTGTGCTATCCTGTGTTTAAGCTTTCTGTACTCTTTGATTGTCTTCATTTCATCATGATGACCATGCCCGCATTCTCTTATGCTTACTTCGGAGTACTTATTCTGCTGCAAGTAGTTCTTCACTTAGGAATTTCCTCACCGGCAAATTCCTCATTGAAGAATTCATAAAAATCGCCTATTCACCCCCTCTAGTTGATATAACGCACTTTCACAATCACAAACAAAAAATGCAGGACGTTTATATGTATTTTACATGTGTTCTATCCCAAAAGTTGCGAGTCCGGATGTCTGTGCTAAATCCTCATTTTTGTGCCTCCCATCGATTGTCCGTTTGAAATTATTCAACGTGCATCCAACTCCTCCAAATCGGCCGTCAAACACTTCAACATTCTAGCACGGTAGGCTTGTATGATCTTCACCGCATCGGGATAAAAGACCAATATCTTCATGGTAAACATCTTGGTGTCCTCTGAAGCGGCCGCGAGCTCAATATTCTTCCCTTGTAGCTTGATAATCTTCTCTTGCACCATGATGAACTTGTCAAACTTCTCGGCCTTCTTTTCCTCCTCCACGTCATTGCGCTTTACGCATGTCTCCTCCTTTTTAGCCATTATGTCCTCGAACCTCTCCATCATCTTGGGCGTCACCCCTTCTCACTTCTCCTTCTCCTCCTCCCACTTCCTTCATCGGTTCATAGTCATCTTTTTGGTTGGATCAAGTCCTCCTTTGGTTGGATCACCATCTTTGCCTACATTGGGCATGGTGACTGTCTTGACGCAACTGGCAACGACATTGAGCCACTTGGGTGCGCATTTAACTTCAATGAACAGTGCATGAATAGGAAGTGCTTCTTCTGCGTTCTATATAACAATGTCACGTCGCAGCTAGCCTAGAAGAAAAGACATGATCAACAAGCTTCATATCCGGCCAAATGACCAACATAAGTTGCATATCCGATCAAATGACCACCACATAGAGCATATCCGGCCAAATGACCAACACACACTGAGCAATAGAAAACTTACGATCTCTTGGAATGCCACGCCACTTGGCCACCGGATTTGCAATTGTTTGTAGAAGTCGCAATACTTGCTCAGGGCCTATTACTAAACAGTAAAACGCAGCTAGCTACGGCCTCACACAGTGATTAGGTGTCTTATAAGCCGTTCGTTTCACTAATGGGCGGACTAGATCACCCTGGTCATTCCGTGCCACTAGCTCCACGCCAGCTAGGAGGCCCACATGATTGGGCTGCTGCTCCACAGAACAATCTATGCATCTTCTTATGAACTGGGCCAACACCCACTATGGGCCGCCACGAGGGAAAAGCTTTCACTTAGTAGGCCTAGCATGTTCCTCGTTGTCGCAAGCTTTTCACACATATCCAATTTGCCTAACCATGCAGGAGATTGATGAGAAACTTCATGATGATAAATTGACATAGTATCCTATTGATGTGAAGCATGAAGTCATAGGCACATTGCATCGAAGCAGAGTAAAAAAATCACAGGACTTGACAAAGTAACCTACCTTGGGTCCATCCCAGTATTCTAATTTAATTTGTGAAGTGAACTTACAAAGTATGCCTTTTAATTATACATCATTTCTCGCAGAAAACAACATGTATTTCAACTTTGTAGTCATGAAGAAGTTGGCCGTGGATCAAAATAGGAACTTATTAGGATACTTAATTGAAGACTGCAAATAATTAATATTTTGCATGTTGTTCCAAAAAATATTTTGCATGCCATATACTATATCATCTACCTCATTGGTTTCACAAAGTATTTTTTCAGTGAGTTATCCTTGCAATATAATAGTTTGCATCTTTAGCTTGTGATCCTCTTCACCATCATACATATTCTATATACTAGATTCATGGAAGTTGGCATAATGACATGCGTTTCCTTCTCCTCACCCACGACTATACCTCTCTAGGAGAGCATCATGCCACCAGCGCATCCAATATTCTCTTCCACATTAGTTCACTTCAAACTGGTTAAATTTCTCTCCTTTGATAACTTAATGATATATTGGCCAATTTATGAAAAATGATCTCTCATGTTTTGTATATTCACTTATTATGGGAAGTGTTGGGGAACGTAGTAATTTCAAAAAAATTCCTACGCACACGCAAGATCATGGTGATGCATAACAACGAGAGGGGAGAGTGTGTGTCCACGTACCCTCGTAGACCGAAAGCGGAAGCATTAGCACAACGCGGTTGATGTATTCGTACGTCTTCACGATCCGACCGATCAAGTACCGAACGCACGGCACCTCCGAATTCAGCACACGTGCAGCTCGATGACGTCCCTCGAACTCCGATCCAGCCGATCTTTGAGGGAGAGTTCCGTCAGCACGACGGCGTGGTGACAATGATGATGTTCTACCGACGCAGGGCTTTGCCTAAGCACCGCTACAATACTATCGAGGTGGATTATGGTGGAGGGGGCACCGCACACGGCTAAGAGATCCAAGGGATCAATTGTTGTGTCTAGAGGTGCCCCCTGCCCCCGTATATAAAGGAGCAAGGGGGGAGAGGCGGCCGGCCAAGGAGGGCGCGCCAAGGGGGTAGTCCTACTCCCACCGGGAGTAGGACTCCTCCTTTCCTAGTAGGAGTAGGAGAAGGGGGGAAGGAGGAGGTGGAGAGAAGGAAGGAAAGGGGGGCCGCCGCCCCCTTCCCTTATCCAATTGGATTTGGGGCAAGGGGCGCGCGCCACCTCCCGGCTGCCCTCTCTCTTCTCCACTAAGGCCCAATAGGCCCATTACTTCTCGAGGGGGGTTCCAGAACCCTCGGTACTCCGGTAAAATCCCGATTTCACCCGGAACACTTACGATATCCAAATATAGGCTTCCAATATATCAATCTTTATGTCTCGACCATTTCGAGACTCCTCGTCATGTCCGTGATCACACCCGGGATTCCGAACAACCTTCGGTACATCAAAACACGTAAACTCATAATATAACCGTCATCGAACTTTAAGCGTGCGGACCCTACGGGTTCGAGAACTATGTAGACATGACCGAGACATGTCTCCGGTCAATAACCAATAGCGGAACCTGGAAGCTCATATTGGTTCCTACATATTCTACGAAGATCTTTATCGGTCAAACTGCATAACAACATACGTTTGTTCCCTTTGTCATCGGTATGTTACTTGCCCGAGATTCGATCGTCGGTATCTCAATACCTAGTTCAATCTCAAGATTCGGCAAGTCTCTTTACTCGTTCCTTAATACATCATCCCGTAACTAACTCATTAGTTACAATGCTTGCAAGGCTTATAGTGATGTGCATTACTGAGTGGGCCCAGAGATACCTCTCCGACTATCGGAGTGATAAATCCTAATCTCGAAATACGCCAACCCAACAAGTACCTTCAGAGACACATGTAGAGCACCTTTATAATCACCCGATTCGTTGTAACGCTTTGGTAGCACACAAAGTGTTCCTCCGTAAACAGGAGTTGCATAATCTCATAGTCATAGGAACATGTATAAGTCATGAAGAAAGCAATAGCAACATACTAAACGATCAAGTGCTAAGCTAACAGAATGGGTCAAGTCAATCACATCATTCTCTAATGATGTGATCCCGTTAATCAAATGACAACTTATGTCTATGTCTAGAAAACTTAACCATCTTTGATTCAACGAGCTAGTCAAGTAGAGGCATACTAGTGATACTATGTTTGTCTATGTATTCACACATGTATTATGTTTCCGGTTAATACAATTCTAGCATGAATAATAAACATTTATCATGAAATAAGGAAATAAATAATAACTTTATTATTGCCTCTAAGGCATATTTCCTTCAGTCTCCCACTTGCACTAGAGTCAATAATCTAGTTCACATCACCATGTGATTTAACACTAATATGCACATTTGCATGTGATTAACACCCATAGTTCACATTGTCATGTGACCAACGCCCAAAGAGTTTACTAGAGTCAATAATCTAGTTCACATCGATATGTGATTAACACCCAAAGAGTACTAAGGTGTGATTATGTTTGCTCGTGAGAGAAGTTTAGTCAAAGGATCTATCATATTCAGAGTCGTATGTATTTTGCAAATATTCTATGTCTACAATGCTCTGCACGGAGCTACTCTAGCTAATTGCTCCCACTTTCAATATGTATCCAGATTTTGACTTAGAGTCATCTGGATCAGTGTAAAAGCTTGCATCGTTGTAACTCTTTACGACGAGCTCTTTTATCACTTCCATTATCGAGAAATATTTCCTTAGTCCTCACTAAGGATATTCTTGACCACTGTACAGTGATCTACTCTTAGATCAAAATTGTACTCCCTTGCCAAACTCAGAGCAAGGTATACAATAGGTCTGGTACACAGCATAGCATACTTTATAGAACCAATGACTGAGGCATAGGGAATGACTTTTTATTCTATTTTCTGCCATAGTTGGGTTTTGAGTCTTACTCAACTTCACACCCTACAACACAGGCAAGAACTCCTTCTTTGACTGTTCCATTTTGAATTGCTTCAAAATCTTATCAAGGTATGTACTCATTGAAAAATCTTATCAAGCGTCTTGATCTATGTCTATTGATCTTGATGCTCAATATGTAATGTAACGCCCTGATAATTAGGCTACAGTAAAACTCTCCTAATGATGCCATGCCATCTCTGTTACTGTTGCTAATCAAGTGTTAGTTCAAAACATTTCAACTTCAAAAATGAATTAGTGACAAACAACCAAAGTTTTCAAAAGTCCAAAAAATGTTCAGTGGGTGCAGTGGGTGCCAAATATTGCACCGGCAAATATTGTGGAGAAAACATTTTTTTAGAAAGTGCCTAAATATTTTAAAGTGAAATAACAGAAAAGAAAATAAATAAAAAGAAAAGGTGAAAATAAAGCCAGAGGAAAGGAACCCCCCACTGGACCAGACGGCCCAGCTCACAGCCAGGCCGGCCCACCTGGCCCATCCGACCGACCCAACCAGTTCCCGGCCGCTCCTCCCTTCCTCATTCCCCGACCAGGTCGGAACAGGGCGTCCCTCACGGGACCTCGCCGGTGTCGAGGAGGGGATAAGATCGCCACGCCCCCGCCTCGTCGATCCCATCTCCCACTCGCCCCAGCTCTCCCTCTCGGACCCTGCGCCTTCCCCCCCTCAGATCCACCTCGTCACTCCTCCTCTCCCACCGTGTTCGAACACCGCCATGGAACCGCCACCGTGAAACGTGCGGCCACAGCCACCGCCTCACCTCGCCTACGTGTCCGTCGTCTCCGCCGTCGTCCTCCTCGTCGACCGATGGCTGCAGCTGGAGCTCGGAGGCGCTGCTGCGACGACCCCCTTCTTCCCCATCTCCGGTCGCCGCCGTTCTTCACCAACTCCGGCAAGCCCCCTGCTGCTACTAAACCACCACGGGCCATCTTGCGTGCCGCACGGTGAGCTCCTCCGCCTCCTGCTCCTCCTCGATAGGTCCCTCGCACATTGTAGCTACCTCGTCGCTATTGCCGCGAGCCCGTCACCGCGGATCGCCTCGCCGCCGTGGTCATGCTCTCCGTCGTGCTCGCCTGAGCATGGCATCATGTTCCTGGTGCTTCCAGGAACCCAACACACCCGTGCACGCGCTTCCCCGTGACCCCTAGCCCCTAGCTCGTTGAGCGCCCGAACGCGCTGCCACCTGCGCTCGTCGCCGGCGTGCCTCCGGTGACCAAAGGGTCACGGGCCAGCGCCCATTGCATTCGCCGCCTCGCGTACGAATCGCCTGGCCTCTCATTTCACTTGCTAACATGATGCGTCGCCATTTCCTCTCGCGCCCGACTCCGGCCGTCCGCCGATGAGCTCGCGGCGCTTCATTCCGGCCACCGCTGCCCGTGAAACCACCACCAACCGACGCGTCGTCGTCTTGTCGTTCTAACGCGCCCTGCCGCGACCAAAATGGTGCCCTATGGGCGATTTCCGACGATGCGAGGACGCGCCGCCGCGAACGAGCTCGCCGGCGTGATTCCGACGAGTCGCCGGCCGTCGCTGAGCTGGCCTGACGCGTGGGCCCCCACGCCATAAACAAATAAAAATAAATAGATAAATTGCTAATTAATTAAATTAGTTAATTAAATCCCTAATCTCTCACTGACTACTGGGCCTCGCCCGCTAATTAACCCATTTAGTTAGTCTAAACCCCCTGTTAGTGCCCCTATCAATGACATGTGGGTCCCACTGGACCCACAAGTCAGTTTTGACTCCAGTCAACCGCACTGTTGACTGCTGACATCACACATACGTCATGCTGACATCATCCCATACTGTTCTGGATAATGTTGGATTTAAATAAATAATTAAAATCAAAAAATGATTAAAAACTTTAGAAAATCATATAAAATAATCCGTAACTCGGATGAAAATACTTTCTACGTGAAAGTTGCTCAGAACAACGAGACGAATCCGGATACGCAACCCGTTCGTTCACCAGACACCCCTAACATATCGAACACGCAACTTTCCCCCTCTGGTTCATCTCTCCGAAAACGCGAAACACCGGGAATACTTTGCCAGATGTTTCCCCCTTTGACGGTATCACCTACTACCACGACTGGGCACCCCTAACAACGCTCATTGTCATGTCATGCATCGTCATGCATATGTTTGCATTATATTTATTGTTTCTTCCCCCTCTTCTCTCGCTAGACTCCGATACCGACGCTGCTGCTGCCCAGTTCGACTACGGAGTTGACGATCCCTCCTACTTGCCAAAGTAACCAGGCAAGCCCCCCCCCCTTGATCACCCGATATCGCCTATTCTACTCTCTAATGCTTGCATTAGAGTAGTGTGGCAGGTTACCGCGTTCCGTTAATCCTATCTTGATGCATAGCCTGTCCTTGCTACTCAAGTTGTTACCTTACCGCAATCCTACATGCTTAGTGTAGGATGCTAGTATTCCATCTGTGGCCCTACATTCTTGTCCGTCTGCCATGCTATACTATCGGGCCGTGATCACTCGGGAGGTGATCACGGGTATATTACTTATATACATCATTTGTGATACTTGTGGTGACTAAAGTCGGGTCGGCTCGTTGAGTACCCGCGGTTGATTCACGGATTGGGGGCTGAAAGGACATACTTTCCCAATGGCCCTCTGTGTGGATCTTTGTGGTGGAGCGACAGGGCAGGTTGTGACCACCTAGGAGAGAGGTGGGCCTGGCCCTGGTCGGCGTCCGTGGATAATTCATAATAACATGCTTAACGAGATCTTGGTATTTGATCTGAGTTGGGTCGCTGACCTTATACGCATTAACCGCCACGTGGGACAAGATATGGGCAACCGGCGTCGTGGTATCAGCCGAAGCCTTCGTGACATCAGCGACTGAGCGGCACGCGCCGGATTGGACTGGAACGCCTGCTCTTGTATTAGGGAGGCTAGGTCTGCTTCTGGCTGCCCTCACAACGTGCAGATGTGCAATGGGCGATGGGCCCAGACCCCTACGCGCATAGGATTTAGACCGGCGGTCTTGACCTCTCTCACAGCCTAGGTGGGGCTGCGACGTGTTGATCTTCTAAGGCCGGGCATGACCTAGGAAAGTGTGTCTGGCCAAAGGGGATCGAGCGCGTCGGGTAATGTGGTGCACCCCTGCAGGGAAGTTTATCTATTCGAATAGCCGTGATCTTCGGTAACAGGACGACTTGGAGTTGTACCTTGACCTTATGACAACTAGAACCAGATACTTATTAAAACACACCCTTCCAAGTGCCAGATACAACCCGGTGATCGCTCTCTCACAGGTCGACGAGGAGAGGATCGTCGGGTAGGATTATGCTATGCGATGCTACTTGGAGGACTTCAATCTACTCTCTTCTACATCTTTGTCAAAGGCGGAGGCTGCGAGCGTAGTCTTTGATAGGACTAGCTATCCCCTCTTATTCTCGGCATTCTGCAGTTCAGTCCACCGATATTGCCTCTTTACACATATACCCATGCATATGTAGTGTAGATCCTTGCTTGCAGTACTTTGGATGAGTACTCACGGTTGCTTTGCTCCTCTTTTCCCCTCTTTCCTTTTCTCCTCGGATGTCGCAACCAGATGTGGAGCCGTGATCCGCACGCCACCGTCGGCGATGACTCCTACTACACTTGGAGGTGCCTACTACTACGTGCAAGGTGACGCTGATGACGACTGTGAGTAGTTTAGGAGGATCCCAGGCAGGAGGCATGCGCCTCTTTCGATCTGTATCCCAGTTTGTGCTAGCCATCTTATGGCAACTTGTTTAACTTATGTCTGTACTCAGATATTGTTGCTTCCGCTAACTCGTCTATGATCGAGCACTTGTATTCGAGCCCTCGAGGCCCCTGGCTTGTATTATGATGCTTGTATGACTTATTTTATTTTTAGAGTTGTGTTGTGATATCTTCCGTGAGTTCCTGATCTTGATCGTACTGCTTATGCGTGTATGATTAGTGTACGATTGAATCGGGGGCGTCACAAGTTGGTATCAGAGCCAACTGCCTGTAGGAATCCCCCTTCCACACTCCTTGGCTGAAGTCGAGTCTATTCATTACAAAACTTTTACTAACTTGGCGGTGTGCCTTACGGGCCCACGTCGCCATTGGGTGGTATTAGGATCTTTTACTTCTCGACCTTTACTCTGGGGCTCTGAACTCTCTCCTACTCTGGTTAAATGAATTTACTAACTCTAACATTAGGATCCCGTTATCACGTTCACCCCAAAGTTGGATAAGCCATAGTTATTCTGTAGGGTAGTGTTTTGAATAGTACCCACTTTGTCATTTGACTCCATTGAAACATCTTTGTTTTCAGATGGAACCCACGAGGCAGGTCGTGCGCCACACGACGACCATTGGTGCCTCAGGATCACCTGCTGTGCTAGCTGAGATGATGACCTATCTGGGTTATCGCTGCACCTCGAGTACACCGCTCACGAGGAGTACCAGGACTTTAACCAGGAGCAGTACCGTGCCATCGTCCACCTCTACTCTCGGGAATATGACTCCACTACTATGCTGCACACTGCTCATGGTGTTGGAGTGACCATGGATATGGCAGTCCACGATGCTGCCTATGCTGCTCTGACACGTCTTCGTGGAGAGTATCGGGCGTTGGACACTCCCCCTTTCAGGCACATTGCTATCGCATCCGGCGTTGGTGCGGAGGGATACTACACTCTGCCTACTCCACCGTCACCCGAGAGCCCTTCCACCATCAGAACCTGGTTCTGCATGCTGATGGGATGGACCGAGCTAACCGAGCTCTTCGCCACGAGTTGTACACCACTCGTCAGCACCTTTACAGGGCTCTGACGCTGCTGCACCCCTTTGTCCTATCTAGACAGCTACCGCATTCTGCGATCTACCCAGCCAGGACCGTGATGCCCCACGGTGTCGGTTGGCCAGAGGTGGGAGGCTACTCTCCCGCACTTGGTCCTCTTCTGCCACCTGAGCGTCGGGTTCTACACCAGAGTATCCGCGGCCCCTAGGCCGCTGACGTGGAGGGCTATCCGTTGCCTCACAACCAGCTGTCGGGCTACGACTACCTCCACAGTACCTGCTGGGACTGATGTAGTCTTGCTTATTAGTATTAGATGCATTCGCCGCGAGCCTGCGTGCAGCCTATGATGACTTAGTCTATGTAGTGAACTCTGTGTACTGAACTCTATGTCCGACCCCTTTTGTAAGTTATGCCGACTACTATGTAATATCTATCGTGGTCCTTTCATTATGCATGTTCCATCATGAATGATTCTTGTCTATGCGAATTTCTCAATGTTGAACTACCCCTGTTATATATTAGCAGGATGGTTAGACTAGGTGGTCGTGGTCGTGGCGGCAACGCCCCACCACCGCCTGAGTACATGGCTGGTCTGATCCAACAGCTTGAGATGAATCGCCAGTTCATGGAGAATATGATGGCTCAGTTCCCTCGCCCCAATATGAACCAGCAGCCAGCCCAAGTGACTCTGCAGGATTTCATGCGCCTCAACCCATCTGTGTACCGCAGCTCAACTCAGCCTCTGGATGCTGATGACTGGCTCCGTGACATCACCTATGAGATGGAGTCCACTGATGTAGCCCCTGCCCGCTATGTCACCTTTGCTTCCTTCTTCCTGAAGGGACCCGCAGCTCAATGGTGGGACAGCCACAGGCGTACTCTGCCAGCTGGAACAATCATCACCTGGCCAGATTTCCAAGCAGCTTTCCGGGCCCGCTTCATTCCTTAGGGAGTCATGGACCGGAAGAAGCGTGAGTTCCGCAACCTCACCCAGGGCAACAAAACTGTGGAAGCTTATCAGCGGGAGTTTCTGGACTTGTCCCGCTATCTTTGAAGAGGACATTGCAACCGATGCACGCAGACAGAGAAGTTACGTGACGGCCTTCGAGCTGACATCAAGCTCGCACTTCTAGTGCATGACTTTGCTGATTTCGCCACCTTGGTGAACAAGGCCATCAATGTCGAAACTGGTCTACAGGAACACCAGAGCTCTCACAGGCGCAACCGTGACACGGGCTCATCTTCGGGCCCGCCCTCACAGAAGCGTAGGATATGGATTCCCAATAGTATGTACCAGCCAACTGCTCCTACTCCAAGACAGTCCTATGCTGCACCTCGTATGCCTCCTCCACCATCTAGGCAGCCAAGGCTTCCAGCACCACCACCCCGAGCTCCTTCTCCGACTCCCAATAACGGTCTGTGCTTCAGGTGTGGTCAACCAGGACACCGTGCTAGGGAATGCAACCAAAACCAGAATCAACTGGCCCTTCCAGCAACTGGCTGTGGAAGCAACCAGCCCCGCAACAACAATGCCAAGTCTTATGGCCGTGTTCATGCCAACCACGTTGATCTGAACGAAGCTCAAGACCAGCCTGCTACTGTGATGGGTACTCTTCTCATAAATTCAGTACCAACATCCATTTTATTCGATTCAGGAGCATTGCATTCATTCATGTCAGAAGATTTTGCATTCATGCATGGCATTAAAAGTGAAGACATGAACGCTTCGCTATTTGTGCACACCCCTGTGGGCCAATGTCGGACCTCCATGATTTGCAACGACGTTCCTGTTGAAATTGAAGGATTGGAATTCCTTGTCTCTCCCATTGTACTTAAGTCCTGTAGCATTGATCTCATTCTGGGAATGGATTGGTTGAAAGCGCATACCGCTTCAAAAATGAATTAGTGACAAACACCCAAAGTTTTCAAAAGTCAAAACAAAAATGTTCGGTGGTTGCCAAATATTGCACTGGCAATTATTGTGGAGAAAACATTTTTTTAGAAAGTGCCTAAATATTTTAAAGTGAAATAAAATAGAAAAGAAAATAAATAAAATTAAAAAGTGAAAATAAAGCCAGAGGAAAGGAACCCCCCACTGGACCAGGCGGCCCAGCTCACAGCCAGGCCGGCCCACCTGGCCCATCCGGCCGACCCAACTAGTTCCCCCGGTCGCTCCCTCCCCTTCCCCGTTCCCCCGACCTGGGTCGGAACAGGGGCGCGTCCCCGCCGGACCCCATCACCGGCGTCGAGGAGGGATAAGATCACCACGCCCCCGCCTCCTCGATCCCATCTCCCACTCGCCCCCGCTCTCCCTCTCAGACCCTGCGCCTTCCCCCCCTCAGATCCATCTCGCCACTCGTCCTCTCCCACCGTGTTCGAACGCTGCCATGGAACCGCCGCCGTGAAACGCGCGACCAAAGCCACCGCCTCACCTCGCCTACGTGTCCGTCGTCTCCGCGTCGTCCTCCTCGTCGACCGGTGGCCGCAGCTGGAGCTCGAAGGCGCTGCTGCAACGGCCCCCTTCTTCCCCATCTCTGGTCGCCGCCGTTCTTCACCAACTCCGGCAAGCCCACTGCTGCTACTAAACCACCACGGGCCATCTTGCATCCCGCACGGTGAGCTCCTCCGCCTCCTGCTCCTCCTTGATAGGTCCCTCGCACACCGTAGCTACCTCGTCGCCATTGCCGTGGCCATGCTCTCCGTCGTGCTCGCCTGAGCACGACATTGTGTTCCTCGTGCTTCCAGGAACCCAGCGCACCCGTGCACACGCTTCCCCGTGACCCGTAGCCCCTAGCTCGTTGAGCGCCGAACGCGCAGCCGCCTGCGCTCGTCGCCGGCGTGCCTCCGGTGACCAAAGGGTCACGGGCCAGCGCCCGTTGCATTCGTCGCCTCGCGTACGACTCGCCTGGCCTCTCATTTCACTCGCTAACGTGATTCATCACTGTTTCCTCTCGCGCCCGACTCCGACCGTCCGTCGATGAGCTCGCCGCGCTCGATTCCGGCCACCGCTGCCCGCAAAACCACCACCAACCGACGCGTCATCGTCTTGCCGTTCTAACGCGCTCGGCCGCGACCAAAATGGTGCCCTATGGGCGATTTCCGACGATGCCCGAGGACGCGCCGCCGCGAACGAGCTCGCCGGCGTGATTCCGACAAGTCGTCGGCCGTCGCTGAGCTGGCCTGACGCGTGGGCCCCACTACAAAAAAAGACACATCCGTGACATTTTGGGCCGAATGGAATTTTTTCTGTCATACATATGACACTTCTATGATGATAATTGTGACAAAACCCGGTATCATCATAGATGTGGTGGGCTCCTACTTCTATGACAAAAATTCATGACAGAAAATGG
Organism: Aegilops bicornis; assembly: GCA_021605145.1. Classification (NCBI taxonomy): domain Eukaryota; kingdom Viridiplantae; phylum Streptophyta; class Magnoliopsida; order Poales; family Poaceae; genus Aegilops; species Aegilops bicornis. The sequence goes on from CM038670.1 coordinate 632,152,561, forward strand.
GCTTTTCGTCCTGGGTGGGCCGGAGACGCAGCTGCATGACATTCTTTGGGCCGTCCATGACGGAAAAACCCGTGGTAGAAGCGAGGGGGAGGAAAATTTCGAGGAGTTGCGGTTACGGTGGGAGGTCGAGGCGGAGCGATCGCATTTCTCTCAGACGACGCTGCTGCAGGTGTGTAGGCGTTGGCTCTAATCGGCCGAAGCGAGGCGTTGGGCTCTAATCGAACTCCGGCGATTGCGCTGCGAGCTACGTTATCGAACCCGAGCGATCGATCGATGGTACATTAATCGAACCCGATGGAGCGATTCTTCGCCATCTTGCTGCTAATCAAGCCGTTCGATTGGATGAACAGTGTGTGTTGCTGTGGATTTGGATGAACAATGAGCTGTGGCGTTGCCTCTTGATGTACAGGATCCCGTGGTGTTGAGGTCTGGATGATCAGTAGATGGTGGAGGGGTGGCCGTGGAGGGTGGTTGAACAGGACCCCAAGGTGTGGAGGGTTGGATGAACAGATGAAGCGGTGGAGGGGTGCCCGTGGAGGGGTGGTTGAGCGATGGCCGGTGGAGAAGCGCTACCGGAGGCTGGATGAACAGGAGCCCGTGGAGGCTGGAGGAGGTCGACGGTAGCCCGTGGAGGCCGGAGGAGGTCGACGGTGGAGATGAACAGATCCCGTGGAGTCCGTTTTGTGTTCGCCACACCTCCCGATGAACAGACCCCGTTTGACCGTAGGAGGTCCGTTTCATCCGCTTTTGCGGTACGCCACACCTCCCGATCAACAGACCCCGTTTCGACCGTAGGAGGTCTGCATTTCCTCCGCTTTTGCGATGCGACACACCCTCCCGATCAACAGGCCCCGTTTCGACCGTAGGAGGTCCGTTTCCTCCGCTTTTGCGATACGCCAGCCCCTCCCGATCAACAGGACCCGTTTGAGCGTGGCGGTCGAACACAAAGGCTGTTTCCTCCGTTGTGCGGTACGCCAGGCCTCGTTTCCATCGCCTGTTCCGTCCAAGCCCTCCCGATGAACACGACCACGCATTTCGTTCCGACCCAGCTGGTTGGCTCCCCATGAACACGACGACGATGATGTTTCTCTGTTCCGACCCAGCCATGTACGTATGCGCGATAGGCGTTAGAGACCCTGCCCGTATGTATGTCCGTGGCCGTATTTTCTTTCTTGCACCCTCGCCGCTGTACGTACGTGTACATGCTACGTGCACGCCTCTACTACGACACGTGCGCGCCTCTACATCCACCAGTATATATGTACGTACACGTTCGCGACCAGAATGACAACGCTACGTACGCTTCGACCAGGTGGGTCCCGACTGTCAGGCACTTCCTTGCGTGCGAAGATGTAACTGGTGGGTCCCAGCGATCGAGGGTGAATCGTTTTGGTTTTTTTGCCGGACGCATTTCCTTGCGTATAAGATGTAGCTGGTGGGTCCCGGCGGTCGAGGCGGATCTTTTTTGCCCGGACGCACTTCCTTGCGCAGAAAGGTGTCGCCGGTGGGTCCCAGCGTCGTGGGGCTTAATCGTTTGTTTTTTGCCGGACGCACTTCCTTGCGTGCGAAGATGTAGCTGGTGGGTCCCAGCAGTCAGGGGGAAATGTTTTTTTCACGAAATACAGTGGCCCGTCCGATGGGCCCCAACTGTCAGGTGGAGGAACCATTATTTTCCGCGTAATAAGGAGGCACTTCCTTGCTGCGGCCGTGGACCCAGCTGTCAGCCTCTCCACGTACAGTCCACGTCCGATGGAAGTCGTTCCTTGACCACGTTGACCATGCTGCGCCGAGAGCACTGTGGTGGTGGACGACGGCGAGGGCCTAGGAAGGGACGACGGGGAGCCGGGGAATACACGGCAAAGGAAGCCCGCGGAGAGAGAATCTGAGGTTCACCGGTTCGGCTGCGGTGTGAGGTTGCCGTCGCCGCAGGCCTCTGCCAATGGTGGGAATAGTAGGGCGGTGAGGCCTCCGCGGTAGCATAGCCGACCACGGGAGGTAGGAGCATGCGGCACGACCGCGCTGCTTTGGGCGGCCGAGCAAGAAGACCAGAGGTTGAAGAAGCACTACGGCCGTTGGATGGACATCGACGGTCACCGGAGCTAGAATCGTTCATATTGACTAAAGTTGACAAAGGCCCCGTCCAGTCAACTTAGTAGGCCCTAAGTCAGCCTCCCACCATGGTGGGTCCCAGCTAGCAAGGGGAGTATTCATTTTTTTGTGCGTAATAAGGAGGCACTTCCGGTGGGTCCGAGCTGACAGCGCGGGGAATGTTTTTTTCGCGAAATATGCTGGCCTGTCCGGTGGGTCCTAGCAGTCAGGGGGAAACGTTTTTTTCGCGAAATAAGGTGGCCCGTCCAGTGGGTCCCTGCTGTCAGGTGGATGAATAATTATTTTGCGCGTAATAAGGAGGCACTTCCTTGCGGCTGCACGGACCCAAATTGTCGGCCTCTCCACGTGACAAGATTTTCCGATGGAAGTCGGTCGTTGACCATGTTGACCACACCGCCGAGAGCACCGTATGGTGGTCCGACGACGGCGAGGCCTAGGAAGGGGACGACGGAGCCGGGAAGACAGCGTCGATGGTAGCCCGCGCGAGAGGAGTACGAGGGTTCACTGTTCGGCTGCGGCGTGAGGCCGCCACACCACGTAATAACACGGGGTGTGGGTGAGTAGAGGATACCACAGGCCAGCGGTGGGAGTAGTAGGGGCGGTGAGGCCTCATGACATCACAGCCGCCACGAGAGGCAGGAGCACGCAGCACGACCGACGCTGCTTTGGGCGGCTGGAGCAAGAAGACCAGAGGTTGAAGAAGCACTACGGCCGTTGGATGGACATCGTACGGTCATTGGAGCTAGAATCGTTCATATTGACTAAGTTGACAAAGCCCTCCATCCCCGTCAACTTAGTTGGCCCACAAGTCATCCTCCCACTATGGTGGGTCCCATCTAGCAGGGTGGGTATTCATTTTTGTGTGCGTAATAAGGAGGTACTTCCTTGCGTGTGAAGATATAGCTGGTGGGTCCGACATGTCAGCGGGGGGAACGTTTTTTTCGCGAAATACAGAGGCCCTTCCGGTGGGTCCCAGCTGTTAGGTGGAGGAATCATTATTTTGCGCGTACAGTCCACGGCAGATGGATGTCGTTTGTTGACCACGTTGACCAGGCCACGCCGAGAGCACCATGGCGGTGGACGACGGCGAGGCCTAGGAAGGGAACGACACGGAGCCGGGGAAGACTCAACAATGGTTGCCCACGCGGTGGGGAGTACGAGGGTTTACTGGTCCGGCTGCCGTCGCCGGAAAATAACAGGAGGTGTGGGTGAGTAGAGGAATGGCACGGCCAAGAATGAAGTAGGGTGGGGCGGTGCGGCTGTCGGCGACACCGGCCATGGGAGGCGGCGTGAGCGATCCCACCGGAGCTGGTTTGGGCGGCTGGAGCAAGAAGATCAGATATTAAAGAAGCAGCACGGCCGTTGGATTAACATCCAACGGTCACTGCTGCTAGAATCGTTTGTGGACTAAGTTGACAAAGCCAAAGTACACGTCAACCTAGTAGACCCACAAGTCAGCCTCCAAATCTGTCCCAAACAAAGATACAGCCCGAAATTTCTAGCCAGATTCAAATTACTTTTAAATCTAAATATACCTTAATTTAAATTCAATGAAATTTTACCCGCATAAAAACAATGAAATTTAAAATATCAAAATCCGAAAGAAAACAGTATTTGGGAACTAATTGCCTGTTTGCTGTATTTTTTTCATTTTACAGCCCATTTATCATTACTTATAGCCCATTTATTATTACTTATAGCCCATTTCTTATTACTTATAGCCCATTTCTTATTACTTATAGCCCATTTTCTGGGCAAAATGCATCCCTCCTCGTCTTGAAAGATTTCCGGCCCAGTAGGGCGTAGAAAAGCAAGTAGGCCTATGTTGGTTATTCTGCAAAAAACAAAATAGCTGGCTAGCCATTTTTCAGAAAGGAAAAAACAAACTGGGCTGGTCATGTGCTAAACATATGAAATAAAAGCCTAGGCTAGGCAGACCACAGGTCCCGCACATCCCGATTAATCCTTCTCCGTCCCAAAAAAACAAAATTACTACTTGTGGCTCTTTGGGTCCCCTAGTCATCCTCACCATGTACAAATATCTCCTTATTCCTCTCGGTTGTTGACCATGTTGACAACACCGAGGGCGAGGCCAAGTGGCGTGGAGGACGATGGTGAGGCCTCGGACGGAATGAACAGGAGCCGGGAAGATCACAACCACCGTGGAAGGCGGGAGAAGGCGGTCCCACCGGGCCGGGTTTGGCTTTGGCGGATCGAGGAAGAAGAGACCGAAGAAACGCGACAGACGTTGAATGTCAATCAAACGGTCAAGGTTGGCACAATCGTTTTTTACTAAGAGGACACCAAGTAGCATACTTTTTATATATAGGAAGAAAACTGCGAGGAAAATGCGTTTGTCTGCCGTCCTCCTCACAGGGAACGTTCGCCACATAAGTGACTAGCACCCTTGGTTTTCAATCGAGAGGTCTTGGGTTCGAGTCCGAGGAACTCTCAATTTTGTCCTCCTTCCTTCCTCGCAAAAAAGGGAAAGAAAATCAAAGACTTGGGAAGGCGATGTAACAAGCTAGTGTACCAAAGAAAGAGACGTTGCCGAGTTTTAGAAAAAAGAAAGACGTGCTCTCGTAGCTGGTTCGAATCCAAACCTAGACTATGACTATATATGGTGCTATGCTACTCTGCAAGTAATGAAACTGACATATCCAACGTTCGCTTATCCTCTTCTCTACTTACTCTGCCTAGCATCAGAAGCTCTGGCCGCAGCAACCATGTTCGTTGGCTGCTCGTCCACCTGCTCTTCAGCAGGCAACAACCAGATGTGCGCCAAGTCGCCACCCGTACCATCGCATGTGGGTCTCATCACACCCCTGGCGGCACGCGCACCGTAGCTAATTGCTCATCGCAACCCGCTGCCGTTGGTGTGGTGCCACTGCTGCAAATCACGTAGAGTCATCCGTCGCGTCTCAACCACAATCCGCAACCCTGGCCGAGTCTTCTACAAATGCCCGAATCATGGGGTAATAATATGTTTAAGTGTTGTTCTGTTGCTTTCAGTTGCTGATATTTTTAATAGTTTGGTTGATGATCTTCCAATTTGATTCGATGCGTAAAAGGGAAGATTCGTGTGATTTGTATTTACGGGAAGTTCTTGATGTGGGGAATGCAACTACACCGATTATTTGGTTAGCCGAGGAATCCCAATACCAGCAGGTTGGGGTGTTGGACAAGTAATCAAGGAACGACAGAAGAGGAAGATGCGAAGCGTAGGTTAAAGACGCGGTTCCTTCCGATCATGGCCAAGCAACAGCTGCTGAACGGCCTTGACAGCAATGAGGAGATGAAAGAGCTTGTGAAGATAATGGGCAAAATCGATGTCCTCAGAGGATGATTGTCTCTTTATTTGCGATTATGTAGCACTTTCGTGATGTATTCAAAGGGCTACGACATGAGCACTTTTCTGAAACTGGTAATGAATGAAACCTGTGTAGCAGGTCAAGCGTAGTGTTGTGAACATCTAATGATTTCTATTAACGGAAATCAGGGGTATCCCCTTTGCTCATATAAATAAATAGATAGCAGCAGGCCACCGCCGGGTCAGCTTTGTTCTCATTCAAAGACGTCGAGCAAATTGTAGTCCAACAACAAACTATGTCATCAAATTCAAGTTTCACAGCCAAATATGAGTACAACTAAACAACAATGTCATCATGTTTTAGTTGTCATACAATCACCAAACACAAATCAGCATACATAACAAGTGATGTTCTCAAAGCAAAATACTAAACAACATGTTCATCAGGTTTCAGTTGTCATAGCAAACACAATTTCACATAGTAGATACAAAAACGTCTTCTGACAGGCAAATACGACAAAAGCAATGTAATCATCATCCGCAGCAACAGCGTCAACATCTTCGCCATGTGTATCAGTCTGAATCGTAATTCCCCACGGTGTCATCTTCTTCTTTTCCTCAACATCCTCGAACGTTGGCTTCTTCTTGATCAACTCTTGTATGTCCACAAAGACGACAGCAATCTTTTCGCGCGTCATTGGCGTGATGGTTCTCAAAGATATTAGGAACATCTATGTTATCTTGTACATCGAGAGCGATGTAAGCATCATCTTGTTGTGCAACTTCATTAAAAGAATTCCTCTGCTCAAACCTTTGCAATACTCTCCACCATCGCTATGTGCAAATGTGTCTTCCAAGAAAAATATCTGTGTTGCTTGATTTGCCAAAATAAAAGGCTCGTTGGTCTGCATACGCCTTTGACATTGATGGATTTGAAATAATCATCAGCTCTGGTTTTGCGATCCTCGAAAACGGGTTATACCAACGACAAAGACAATGTAACCACACAATCGATGATCCTCGAATCGGAGATATATCGCAATCGAACAATGTCTGTTATGTTAGCATACATTTCAGTTGTCTCTTTGTCATACGTATTCTGTGCTCATGATGGCACTGTTTTGTGTCTTCACCTTCGCCTCGTGCAAGGGTGTTGTAGCGCACATCTCCAACAACGCAAGATTCATAATGTCTTACCCGAGTATCGGGACCCATTGCTAGTGAGTAAAGGGCATCATCAACTGCCTGCCCATCCTCCCGCATCTTCTTAACTCGTGGTTACAAAATAGACAAGTCGATCATCTTATGTACTCAATATATTAAAAACTGGCGGTGCACTTCAAAAGCTTACATGGTTCTTGAACCATTTCGCAAATCCTGCCATAACCAGTTTGTCAATGTTTCTTGGATTTTATGGCAAGAACTCCTCTTTGTACATGCCGCACAACATAGTGATCGCGTCAAACATCTAAATATATAAGAATGTGCTGCAAGTTTAGTAGATTACGATGTATAAGCTGCGATCTTGCATTACTTGATATAAGGTAGTATCTCGGGATGCTTATTCAACACATACCAAACCATTTTGTCCAAATCTTTAGGTTTGTCCTCTTGTCGACTCTTCCCTGAATTCGAATGTAATAATCGAAAACATTGAGCCCGGATTGTCTTCACCCACCTCTTTGCTAAGCTGATCAATTTTGTTTCAATGTATTTTGAGCGTAATGTCAACGCTTCAGAGTAGCAATGTAGGCCTCTGCAATGGAACCCTCGGGTCTAGCTCGTTTCCTAACATAGCCCTTGAAAGTGCCTAGCCGCCTTTCAATAGGGTACATCCAGCCATCTTGTCTTGGACCTCTAAGTAGTGCCTCATCAGGTAGATGAACAGCCAAATGCACCATCACATCAAAGAAGGTTGGAGGATATATCTTCTCAAGGTCGCATAGGATAGTTGGTATATTGTCTCTAAGACGCTCCAAAGCATCTATCCTGATATTTCTATCGCAGAGTTCCTCAAGAATTGTCCCAACTCGCAATCGCTCAGAGTAAGTCGTATGCCCAATCCTCTAAGGATAACAGGTAAAACCCTTTGAAGTAGGACGTGGCATTCATGAGTTTTCAACCCTTGTACCTTGTTTCCATCTCGACCGACTCTCCTTTCGTGGTTGGAAGCAAATCCATGTGGGAATCTCACACGTGATGTGACCTCGCAGAATTCTTTTCTTTTTACCTTGTCCAAGACGTATACAACCGTGCCATATCCCGTGGTTTACCTTCATCTTGCACCTGCAAATCCTTTCTCGATACCTGTGTGTGTCAAATCAATCCTAGATTTGAAGGAATCTTTCGTCTTGCCTTCAATGTTAAGAAGTGTGTCGATAATGCTGTCACATATATTTTTCTCGATGTGCATCACATCAAGATTATGCGCAGATCCAAATCTTTCCAATACTCCAAGTCCCACAAAGTGGACCTGCGGGTAAACAATAATCTCTCTTCTACCGTGCCACACTTCCTTTTCCGCTACCATTACCAGGATGGTTTCCTAGTGTAATATGCCTGACCTTCTCTAATTCCACTTGCAACTCATCGGCGGTGAGCCTCTTTGGCGCATCACGGTTTTCATGCTTTGCATTGAACACATGTCTTTGGTATTTTCTAGGATGCGGCTTGTCCTTGGCATGGAAACGGCGGTGTCCAATGTAATGATCTTGCTAAGTATTATGTATGACAATGATTCCTGTCACAAATGAACACATGCATTGTAACCATGTGTCGTTTGCCCTGACATAGTGCCCAAAGCCGGATAATCATGGATGCACCAAATTACAACAGCACGCAGAATGAAATCAGCTGGTGGGCTGCTATATAGGTCTCGAGTGAGAACACAAAATCCTTTCCATGACTTTTTGGACCTGGGATGAGCAAGGCCATCATGTAGTTTGATTCTTTGGTGCAGACATTTGGAGGCATGTTGTAAGGGATAACAAGCACTGGCCACATGCTATATGTGGCGCTACAGTGGCCAAATGGGTTAAATCCATCCGAAGCTAAGCCAAGTCTAAGGTTTCTCGGTCAAGAAAGAAACTCTTTGTGTTTATCATTGAAGCTTTTCCACTCACTACCATGAGATGGATGGCTCATTACATTCTGATCTCTGTACTCCTGGTTCCTAGAATGCCACAGTACATCCTCTCTTGTTTCAGCATCATGAAACAACCTCTGCAATCTTGGTGAAATTGGAAAATGTCTCAGAACATTATGAGGAACCCTCTTCAGAGCATCGCCATCTTTCCATCTTGATGATTTGCATTTCGGGCATTCACTTAAGTTGGCATAATCCTTCTAGAACAGAACACAATTATTCTTACAAACATGGATCATATCATATCCAATTCCAACTGCACGAAGCAAATTCTTCATTTTATCAGTAGGTGTGTGGCAGCTCAGACGATCTGGGAAAGATTTATGGAAAGCAGCCAACATTGCATCGAATGATTTGTTGGTCATCCGCTCAGATGTCTTCACCAAGAAAGGTGACCATAGCTGAGAATACCGATAGCTTATTTCTGGGGTGACAACAACGTTGCATTGTTCCAACATGCGGCCCACCGCTTTTTCTTCTGCAGTGAAAGTTCACGGAATGCACGAGCATTTCGTAGCATTGTTTCAATGTTGGTCAAACTCACTGGCTCCGCCACCACCACCTCCTCCTCCTCTTCCACCTGAGCATCAGGCAGATCAAGATGGTGATATGCTGCTTCCACATAGTCAATAACATTGACGTTCACAGCTTCACCATGATGAACCCACCTTGTATATGTGACCGACATCCCATACAAGTGTAGATGATTTTGCACAGTTGACTAGGGTCTTGTAACTGAATTCATACAACTTCTACACGGGCAGAGCACATCTGATTTCAGACCACCGTACTCAGCTCTGATAAAGTTCATGAAGTTTTCAACCCCCTCGACACATGCAGCGGAGAATCTTCGAGCAGAAGTTATCCAAGTCATGTCCATCTGTTAGACATACAAATTAGTTCTTCTACTAGATATTACAGGAAAAACATATATGATTTTTTATGAAGTCCAGAAAAAAAATACCTAGGTCGATGTCTAAAGCTATGGCAAGATATTTGGACGAGCAGATCTAAGTAACGAAATACATGTAAAGCTAATTCAGCAAACATATTTGAGTGCTAAATTATGGCAGGCTGTTTCAGCAGTCAATGAGCCCGAGCACACAGCCATCGAACTATCGAAGGCCATCGCAGCAACAAAGATCGAGTATAAAATGGTGTAGAGCTATTTCACCTAACAGATTGGCTACTAGACCATGGCAATCTACGTCACAATAAATATATGGCAGGATATTTTAGCAACTAATCAGCCTTGGCATGCCATCTCAGCTAAGCATTGAGTGCGAGCAGGCAAGGAAGCTTCTTAAGCGAGCATATTGACAAGAACTACTTCGGCAAACAATGAGATTAACAACGTCTATCAGCTAACATTCAGCGCTACACCGACATGAACGGGGCCTCAGTCTAGAATGCGCGTACCGTGGGAGAAGCTGACCGCCATGCGTCTCCACACGAACGTCGCCAGCGGTGGCGGCGCTGAACGCCGTGCACCTCCACAAGAACGTAGCCATAGGTGGCGGCGCGGCTAGAGGACGACAGTCTATGAGAGCGTACTGTGGGAGTGAGAGGATCGCCGTGTGTCCCCACGATGAATCATGGTGCCGACGTGACGACGCCAAGGAGGGCGGCTTTGGCGGAGCGAATGGAGTGGAGGGGACGGGGAGGGGGTTTGGGAATATTTGGCGAAGGGCGGTTGAATCGAATTTGGGGGGAATTTTTGTGTGAGGGGGAGGATTTTCGCGCGGTGGGCGGGGGGAGTTTGGCGCATGGTCGGTTTCTCCAAGTGCAGTCCCATGTGTCAGTGAAGAGGCAAGTCAAGAGCTGCCTGCTTGTGTGAGCCATGTGCATGACCGAACGTGTGGGGTGCAATGCGACCGCGACAGAGTGCCGTGAGTGTACCGCCTTTTTCCTTTTAAACTAGGTGCTTCGCCTCAAAAAAAATGTTGCTTCACACGATCCATCGATACTACTACTAGTAATCCGGTAATCCCGACTAAAACGGCGCTGCCGGGTCTTTTTCCCGCCGATATCTTTGGGAGGTTGGCTTAGTTGGGTTTTTAGATTTGTCTCGGTTCAATAAAAGCAGAGTTGGTGATGATGGTGTGCCTGTCATCCTGCAATATAGGCCTTCCAATCTATATCTAACAGATAGGAAGGGAACTATGACAATTTACCCGCACTCCTGTCCACATTTGCAGATAAGGCTTTCCCTCGTTCATCCTTTTCTCCCACAAGATCTTGATCTTCCGTGCACTAGTACTCCTACAATATGTATATTATTGTGAAAGTTCATATACACCGCCGAGATTAATGCAAACACGACAGATTTTCATTACATTTCAACTTTTATAAGACAGAAAAATAAAAGAAACCCGACCCTAAACCTATTCTACGGCGGCGACCGACGTCCTCCATCTCGCGATCTCTATGTACGGGGCGGGTTCAAGACCCGTGAAGTGAAGGTGCGGTCTCCGGCGAGGAAGAGTAGAACACGGGATACGGACCGGCCAGTTGGCACACCATGCCCTGCCGCCTCCCATGCCCTACTCATCCTCGGAGGAGTCCCTGACCTCGGTGGTGCCGGACGTTGGACGGCGGCAAGTAGGACGCGTGGCTTACGGTGCTCCCGTCGTCGGCCGCCAGCGTGGCCACCGCTTGTGCGGTCGCGTCCGCGTCCGGCTACGCCGCTATTGCGTCGCGAGAGGCGACTTGAGCGAGGGCGGTGACTTGAGCGAGGGCGGCGACCTCGAGCTTCATCCCCGAAGACAAGCTCTCCCGCAGAGCGTTCGCACTTGCAGTCATGGCGGATGTGGTGTCAGGTAGGAGGACGATGCGCTATGGTGTGGAGGTTAGCTGGGCGTTGCCGCTTTAAGTAGCGCATTCCGGTGAGGCCAAGCATCCGGGTGCGTCATTAAGTCGCCGGAGTTGGTTCCTCGGGCACCGAGCCTCTTAACAACGACATACAAACGGACGACATGAATGCGAGCAGCTGGCGCCGGTTGAAACGCACGCAAGAACGCGCGAGGGACGAGGGCTTTGGTGTGCTGGGGTAGTCACCGCGGTCGTGGCAACGTTGAGATGCCCTTTGCTCAAATGCGATCCCTGCATGTCATTGAAAAAGCAAAACAACCCGGCATGGTCTCAGGTCCAGAGGATGCAGTTAGCCGCGCTACACCACTCCGCGGACGCGGCGCGGCGCCCCGTGCATCCGCGACGAGCCGGGTGTTGGGGTGTGTTTGGATTGTGGCCAAAGTGCACCTTACCAAAATTTTGGTCATGACCCAAAGATTGGTCTTTGTTTGGATGGTTGCCATTTCTTTGGCATGCCAATGAACTCTAGCCAACTCTAGTTCATTTTTCTTGCCAATGTCGGCCAAATCATGGGCAACCAATACCTCAACCAAAATTTTGGCTACCCAATGCTTTGATGGGGCAACCTTGGGCACAAACCAAACATACCGTTGGTCGTGCCACAACACAAACGCCACCCTCGGCACACTGAAACCGACCGTGTCTATCGACGATATGAGCGTGTCGCTCACCGCGGTCACCGTGTCCAGAGGCGGTGCTGGAGCTGCGCCCCATTGTTGGCCCCAAAGACCCACATGAACAGTTGTCGGTGGCGAGGAGGTCGTGGGCCAGCTCCTCCATTGGACTAGTCTGCGGTACGTCGTCCGACGGTGTGCCCCACATGTCGGTTTCCCTGTTTTCCGACCATATTCGAAAGGCCGGTGCTCACAAGGCGCATTAGGCCTTTCACTATGTAGGCCAAGCGAGACAACTTATTGTTTATTTGAGCCGTTCAAGTGTAATCATGTGGCGTTTGCTTATTTCTCATTCCTCTCCAACCCTCTTCTCCATCGATCATGTCGCCTCCGATGAGTCCATCCTCCCGCATGCCTCATTTGAACATTCCGCCGAGTATCATTCGCATGTACCCACCCTAGTCCTCTTTCAATAGATCTCCGGACCCCGAGATGAAATCGAGAGGGAACGAGTGGGGGCACGTGATACCTAAGGCGGATTCAAAATTTTGAACCGGTGATCATAGCATCCACAAATCATATATAAATGGGTATTCAATGTTCGTTTCGTTTTTGAACATACAATATACTCCCTCCTATCCTTTCTACCTTACATATAAGTTTTATGTGTAGTCAAAGTATCTCTACTATGATAAAAAAGGTATCAACATTCAACAACGCCCTATCAATATTGTTAGATTAAATGCGTACTCCTAGATTTGTACTCGAGATGGTTTCCAATTTGACTATTGACAAGATTAATAGTACTCCTTTCACATAGGTGAGTAAGTCATCTTAGGCTGTGCACCGTGACCAAGGAGGAGGGAAAACGAGAGACATTAATGTTTATTTGCTAATTAAATAGTATTGCATGCAATGAACTAACCAACGCATGTCATGTTTGATAGTCTCGTGTCATTAAAAGCATGCACACCCTCATCTCTTATTGGTTCATATGTCAAGAAGCAAGAAACGAGGTAGAAGTTAATGCACCACGCCTACGTGTGTTGGGATTATTTGGTTTTCGTAAGATGACTTACACACCTAGACGGAGGGAGTACATGAGATGTATAATGTGAAAATTATATCATTGGAAACTCCTTTCACATACGAAATTGACCATATGCTTTGTGTAAGTTGCATGTCATATATTATTACTCTAACATTTGGTCAAATTTAGCCTCGAAAAACGCATTAGACCCTGTATGCTTTGTGTAAGTTGCATGTCATATATTATTACTCTAACATTTGGTCAAAGTAGTATAGTGGAAGTGGATCCTCTGACGTAGGTATCCCTGCCTTACCCTCCCTTTCGGTCACTTACTGGCGGACCCCATGCTTGCTAGGCCCCGCATGTCAGTTACTCAATGGGTTCGCCACGCGTCGAGGATCCTCATCCGTAGTATACTCCCTCTGTTTTATTTACTCCGCATAAAACGGAGGGAGTAGTGGTATAATAAATGACGCGGGTGGGGAGGGAGGGACGTCGGTTTGCTCTCAAGCGGTCCCTGGCGGCGAAAACGCAAGACGCGCGTTCCATTCGATGAGCGGCGTGGAGGGTCCAGCGTGCGGGCTGCAACGCTAACGTGACAAGAGCGATGTACAGTCAAAACCGATTGACCGGTCGTCATCGGAACCACTATTCACACCAAAACCTTCGCTGCTCGGCCTACGCCAGCCACTGCCCTAAAACCACACCAAATCTCTAATCTATTCCCCCACCTTTCGATCCCCTAGCCCACATCAAGCGTCCCTTAGTTCGCCGGAGAGCCATGGTGCGCTGCAAGCTCACTTACTACAATATGCTGACGCCGGAGCGCCGCGCAGAAATCGCGGCGGCGGTCGGCGCCACAGACCTCAGTTCCCAAGCTCGCTTTGCGGCGGGCCAATCCCCGAGTTCTCTGGAGCCAAGCTACGAGGAGGAGGAAGCCTATCCAATGTTCACTGCAGAGGTCGCGGCGCAAAAGGCCCCCGATGGGTATGAGACGATGGACGTCAACTTCGTGCCGGCGTCCGAGTCCCCCATGGTGCAGGCGGACCAGCGGTTCAACATGGCAATACTAAAGGAGGACCGGGAGGCAGAGGCTCAACTCGACGCGGAGCGCGCGCATGCCGCTGCCATCGAGGCTCTCCTGCAGGCGGAACCGGAAGTCGTGGATGTGAACCGGGCGGCGGAGGCTCAACTTGAGGCGAAGCGCATGGATGCCGCTGCCATCGAGGCCCTCCCCGCAGCGGAACCGGACGTCCTGGACATGAACCGGGCGGCAGAGGCTCGACTCGACGCAGAGGGCGCGGATGCCGCTCTCATCGACGCCCTCCTGCGGGCGGAACCGGAAGTCCTGGACTTGAACCGGGCGGCAGAGGCTCGACTCGATGCGGAGCGCGCGGATGTCGCTCTCATCGACGCTCTCCTGTAGGCGGAACCGGAAGTCCTGGACTTGAACCAGGCGGCGGAGGCTCGACTCAACGCGGAGCGCGCGGATGCCGCTACCATCGAGGCCCTCCTGCAGCGGAACCGGACGTCCTCGACTTGAACTGGCTGTGCTCTCGTCCGTCTGCAGAGCGCCCAGACGCTCTGCTTGAACGAGTAGCCGGAGGCCGAGGACAACCACGGTGCGGAGACACACGCCGGCAGCGACGGCTGGTTCGCACTGCAGCCAAAGACGACGATCTTTGTATCTTTCCGCCGATGATAGTTTTTCTTTATGTTGTTGTTTTTATTATTATGGATCTTTTGCTGTGTAAAAACATACTATTTGTTATGCAAGTCACCTGAGTCTACCATTTCAAGCGGTTGGATGAATATCCTACGTCTCCTAACCCTTCTTTCCTTCTTCCTCACCTCTTCTTCTTCCCCAACAGACCACCGCACAGGCCGTACGGATACTCCGGTTGGATATACATACTCTATGAACGAAAATTATGTGTCAGCGATAGGATGGCTGAGTTTGGTTTGTTCACATGCGACAGCACGTGTCAGTGAGGGTGCGTTCCCTTGGTTGGGTTTGCGGCGTGCAGGAGCAAAGTGTGAGGGTGCGGTGCGACCGCGGCGTGCAGAAGCGACCTTGTGAGGGTGCGGTGCGACCGCGACAGCCGTGCGCAAGTGTACCTCCTTCTCATTTTGAAAACTTTAGGCAAGCTTGGCAAAAATGTGTGTCGAAGTTTGGCAATGCAAGGCCTAGACCCAAACAGGATAAGTACGTACTACCTCTGTCCGGGTTTATTGGTCCCCATTGTATTTCGTGCCAAATTTTGACCATAGATTAAACTAAGAAAATGTTCACGCATGTCACCAAACATTATATTTTTTAAAACTATGTTCAAATATGAATCCAATGAGATAATTTTTCTTGACATGCATTAACATTTTGTTAGTTAAATCTTCAGTCAAAATTTGGCACAAACTATAAAAGGGACCTATAAACCAGGACGGAGGTAGTACGTACTAGGAGTACTAGTGTTAAAAAATAAAGGCGGGGTTTTCCTTCAATACAAATCCTCGTTTCACGTGTCAATTAATGCGTATTTTTTCTCGAAAGACCAAAGAGCTAACCATCTCACTTCTTATCGCTTGATTAATGCGAGCCATGCAAACGAACCTTCTCACTTCGCATGCATGCAGGGATATTAATGTCCTTGGTTGCTAACCCCATCAATTTTGCCTCGATTAGTGTTAGTGGCCCTTTGCAAATTGTAATTTTGATATACCGCCTTGCGTACAAAAAATGGAGGTAGTAACTATATTTGAATTCCTTGCCCATTGTGGTGGCGTCGGCGACTTTTTTTTTGTGGTTAGGCGAAGTGCGTTGACGGAGAACACCATTGAGGAGACCACGGTAAGTCGTTACGCAAGTGCCGCCTGCAAGCCGAGACAACCGCCTTATTTGCATCCAGAAGTCCTTTACTAGTACTACTACTAGGAGTACTAGTGCGGTGAGATGGTTTCTCGAAGAAGACGATGGAGAAGCGGAGTCGTGAAGAGTGAAATGATAGTTGCTTCGTCAGGTGCTTTGTGATTTGACGCCTCACTACTTTGTGATTTGTGATAGAAGGGACAGGGAGTAGACTCATGTTCTATATCAGATTACTCCTACATGCGTCCAAGCATGGGAGAAAGAGGAGAGACGTTGCATTTTTCTATTCCTTCAATCAATCAATCAGGGAGCTTCGGTTCCATCTTTTTGGCTTTGGCAACGCCGTCCACAATGGTTCCCAGATGCCAAAAACTATTTTCACATTTGGCTACACATTGTGGATGCCCTTAACCGTACCACTTGGTCTTGGTCCTATGTGCTATCTATACAAATCTCAATTATATTGATCTAAAAAATTATAGAATCAAAGATTAGTAAAAAGGAGGTGATTTTGCCGCGCGGATGGCGGGGGAGGTTTCTTATTTTCGGAGGACGTTGTCCTGGCGGTTTGCTAACATGCAGTCCCACGTGTCGATTGCTTTACCAAGCTGATCCGCGTCCCACATGAGGCAGAACAACGGGGAGCAACATGTGGTTAAGTTGAAGAAGATGAGGAGAAGCGACCAAGCTGATCCGTCCCACATGAGGCGTAACAACGGCGAAGCAACACGTGGTTAAGTTGAAGAAGATGAGGGAGAAGCGGATTCAAAGAACGAGTGAAATGATGGTTGCTTCGTCCTCCAACTTATTTTTTAGCATTATTACTTCGTCCTCCAACTTAAGCTGCGGGAAAGGTGCAACTTTGTGATTTGACGCATCATTGCTCATTACTACGCCGGGCGCCATGACTGGGTGCTTCACCCGGCTGCTCTGCTTGTATTCGGTATGGCACGTGGACCCGGTAGCTTTATGTCCCACATGTCGGCGAAAGGGACTAGAAGATTTATGAAAGCGGCGCTCCACTCTTCTGACGGAGGAGTAGATTTACACGACGGCCCAGTGAACTGTCACTTGTACCGTATAGTACTATAGTTTTGCTGTTTCGCACGATCCATCGATACAAACCCGATTAAACAGGAAAGGGCGGGATTTTTCCCGCGCGGTAGATGATACTGGCCATACATTTCAAAGGCAATTTTAATGTATGCAAACTGAATAATTATAAGTAATAATATGATATCTAGTAAAACTAAAAACACATATGATTTATTGTGTTAGAGTGTAGTAGTAGTCTTTGTATTGCATAGTTGTTAGATGTAACATGCGAGAATGTGTAGAGATGTAGTTTTGGAGGGCCTACAGAGAGAAAAGCGTAGTACGGTCACCGAACTTCAGAATAAGCTGATTATGGTCACTATATACGTTTTGCGGTGATTATCCGGTTACTTGCTCACAGTTCAGCATCGGATTGCATTCTGTTGACCGGCCAAATAGTCTGCGTGGCACCATGTTGACTAGTTAAATTGACCACGTTCCTTGTGGGTCCCACCTGTCAGTTCGCATAGGGAAAAGGTCAGATAAACACAAATTTACGCATGCGCGACAAGGCTCCAACCCGCGCTGAGAATCACCTGGTTGTGTATGTGTTTGTCAAGGCCTGATGTGTGCACATGCACGTGTAGGTTGAGCACTTGAGCGTGAGAGTGTGTGTTGGTCGTGTGGTGTACTGGTGTGTGCATGCATGCGTGCGTGTGTGCGTGTGAGTGTTGCGTGCGTGCGTGGCTGCGTGTGAGTGTTGCGTGCGTGCGTGGGTGCATGTGTTTGTGTGAGTGTTGCGTGGATGGAGTTCGTGTGCATACGTGCGTGTGTGTATAATCACCACACCAGCTCCTGTGTGTTAAAACAAACGGCTCAGCATACCAATACAAGGCCACCTAGTCCGCTGTGCCCGCGGTCATGACTTCGCACCACCATCAAAATATTTTTTTGTTGTTTGTTTTCATTCTTACTAGCAAGATGCCCGTGCGTTGCACGTAACATCAAGATGCATTTGTATGACTTGTTTATCTTGTGAGAGAAAAGGATGAATGAGGGAAGGCCTTATTTGCAAATGTGGAGAGGTGTGTGGGTACCTTTTTGCAAAACTGCCATAGTTTCTTTCCTATCCGCCGATATAAATCGGACGGCCTATATTGCGTGATGGCAGGCACACCATCATCATCAACTCTGTTTTTATAAGAGTGTATTTTATGTATTTTATAATAGTGTAGATGTAGAGTAGATACAAGTCGACAGGTGGGCACGATGTTAGTGAGATAATGTGATGCAACACTAGATCAGGTGCCACGTGGAGCGTTCAACTGGTCAACTAGTCATGTCATGAGCAAATACAAAGTTGTGCGGTGAGCCCGTGACTGTATAATAACCACTAAACGAGGATTATGAATTCCAATGTATGTATCGTGCTTTCACTTCAAATACAATGATCGTCATTGCATATATGGCGAGAGAAAGATGAAACACGCGTGAATTTTCTGGGGGCTTACTTTTAGAGGACATGGAGATAGTTTTGTGTGCATACGTGAAAGGGGCGTACAAGGGGGGTATGCGATGGAGAGAGATGCTCTTCGTTTCTCTTTATTATGACTAACTTTGTATATAGTATAAAAATATACAAATTCACAGTGCGGAACAAATATCATTGTGGGCACAATGCAATGCAAATTAGCGTTCAGACTTCTCCATATAACTTTGTAATGTTGTATATATGTAGAAACTCTAAAATAATTTTTTGGCCACACTTTATTCAAAAGGAATGTTGTATGCGAAATAAACGTGAAGAGAGGGCTTTTTAGATCAATGGGGTACGTGATGTAACATGTGTGAATGTGTAGTTGATGCATTTGGCGGGGCCTAGAGAGGTATGTGTGTGTATTACGTATTCGAGAGAGGCATGGATAGAGGGGCCGACCGGGGGGGTGGGAGAGATAGCACGAGAAATGACGGTGGTCTAGAGAGAGAGACGAATATGACGTCATGACAAGAGATTCCATTCCCTTGAGTGTGTATATGCAAGGGGGGGGGGCGGGACTAGAGGCCACGGAAGAATTTTTCTGTGTGGGTGGTGTTTGTGTTGGTATGTGTGGGTGTGAGAAGATAATGAGACGTGGGGGCAGAGGGTGTGTCACCGCTGCGTGAGGTCCGTGGGTCGAGGTGAGGCCCTTTGTTCGGTTCCGTCTGCGCCACATTGGTCGGCCCATGACACATTTAGGAAGACCCATGGATGACTAGTCGTACAAGACAAAGATAGCAGAATTGTGAAGGACTCTGTGTCCACCGACAAAGCCGGCTAGGATTTGTAACCCTAGGTTCTCGGACTAAGGTAACCCCTCTATCTACGATATTACTATTCATCCAACCTAACTTTAAGGGCATCCTATAGAATGCTCTGCTAGAATCATACTCGTCGATTAGGAAGAGAGGTGTGAGATAATGCGTGAGAGACAAAGCGTAAAGATAATGTGCGTACATGAGACACGTAGGCAGGTCCATGTATATAGAAAGGGTCGATGAGGATTGTGCATGTGTATGTTTGCGAGAGGAAGAGTGCTTGTGATAAAGGTTAGTGAAAACAGTTGTAAATGGTTACGAGAGGGAGGGAGGGTTATATCTAGAGAATGTGTGCGAGAAAGACACCTCGGGAGAGAGTGTGTGAGCATGTGTGAGAGACCACCGATGGAGAGTGAAACTACACGTAAAAGACTGCTCTACACATTGATTAAATATATAAATTGTATCCAAATATTAGGATGGGATCATGATATTTGCAATTCGCGTAAGGAATGGTCATTGATCCATCAGACATCTAGATTCTATCGAATTTGAGCATGTCTATATTATTATTCGACACAATTGATCCACATAGTTAGTATTTTGAACTCCAGACAATGCATCGCTTTAGCAATCGAATATAAACGTGAGTATAGTTCATGTTGTGTGTGTAAAGCACATTATACATACGAAAGTTACACAATCGACATTTATAAATAGCTACCTATGGACTAGTATACATTTGAATTCAACCTAAGGTGATTTAAAAAAATCGAATTCAACATGAAGTCCATTCAATTATTTGAATTTGATATCATGGCATTTGTAAACCATACCTAAACTATGGGGGTACCAATCTTTGCTCTGATTTTGTACATGATAACATATGTAGTCGTGTACAAAATAGATTCAAATTTAGCTCCTCCATTCTAAAATAATCGTAGTTATAGGATTTTCAAGTGTCAAAATTCAAAAGGAAGCGGATAATTTAATGAGGTTTTCAAACATACAAGGTCAAATATAACGTTGTCTATTTAGGTCAATCCTCATAGTTCAAGAGTACTCTAAACGTGAATGCTTGTGTTTCAAAATTTCGAACGGCGCCAAAAGAGCCTCTACTACTTTGAAACCGCGTGGGACCAATGTTTGGTAGTACAAGGAAATTACTTTTCTAATAACTCCGACCTGTGAAACCTACCGGCCCGACGTCCAAAGGTCTAAACCGGGGTAGGTTTGTAGCTTCATCTAGACGCCACGCAACCGCCTCGGAAAAACATTCATACACAATGGCCACCTAAGCACACATGCACGCGGCCGAAATCGCTCCCGCCCACTATTTGGGACACACAGGATTACCATCCTACCCCGACCCATGATGGGTCCAAAATTTAAGAGGGGGCAAAGTTTGTACTTTCCCCAAATTTCAAACAAGCGTCCCATCTTCTGTTCAAAAAGCCAAAAACAAGCGCGTCCCTGCATCAAACATGGTTCCCCCCACCCGTCCGATTCCCCATTCAGTACTCAGTGGGCGCCAAAACTACCTCTCCACCAGCAAGAAACCCGGCGTCCTCCGTCCGCCACCCCATCCCACCCATCAACCGCCGCCTCCTCCATCACGCCGAGCCGATACCGACGCCGTCGCCCACCGCAACCTCAACCGCAACGCCCCACGGCTAGTAGTTGAAGCCGAGGCCGAGCCGTCCGTGCAGAGCCGCTTCAACCACGCCATCCTGCGCCTCACCGCTGCCGCTCCAACAGCCACCCTCCACCGAAGCTGTTCACCTTTCGTCGTCGCCCTTCGCCGCCTCGAGATCTGCTTCCCCTCCGCCGACATACAGCCACGGCAACCAGTCAACAATTTGGCCATGGGTTCGTCCAACCTGCACCTCCGTAACATCGGTTTCCCCGGTAAAAAGAAGAAGATCGGCGTGACATGTGGAGGTGACCACACTGGCAATCGAAGAAGGTACTCCTCTTCCCTTATTCGTGCAAATCTTATGTCTCTGCTTGCACGGTATTCATCCCACAGAAGACACTAGTTGACCGCTTCTTCTTGATACTAGATGTTCCTAGTAACTCGCGATGCACAAGGTTTCTCCTCATATACTATTTCACCTTAGCTAGAGGTCCATCGCCCCCTGAATTTCAATTTCTGGCCAGTTGATTCCCAATTAACGGAAGCATTCCCCGGCGTAATAGGCGCTAGTACGACTATTACGCCGGGGAAGCAGCGCCTTGGTGTTTATCTTAGGGGCGTCTGTGAACTAGAGCTACTGGCGCCTGATCTGGAGGTCGGCCAGGATTAAAGGGATGGCTTGGGGGCGCTGCCAAGCACGGCGGTGGTGTGAGGTCGATGGGAGGGCGGGGCGGCGGAGGCACGGGTCTGGGCCGATGGTCGCTGGCGGTTCGTGAAAGATCGCCAATAAAGGATCAAGGGAGGTAGATGAAGGCCATCTGCCTGCCTTATAGATCGGATGGTTCATTAAAAAATCGATCGACCTATTTATTTTTAGTCGATTGTTATCTTAGATATGACCATATGTGGTGGTGTCTTTGGAGGAGTACTGCATTTCCTGTGCTCATATATTACAAAATCATACGGAGTAGAATCTAATTTTGTTTGCCATGCAATGTTGTAGAGCTATCATATGTCTCCTGTCATTTATTTTTAAGCCACCGCTATCTCAAGAACTTTTACAGTGCACTAGTTCTGCACACACTTCACCCATACTCTCACTATTGTGTTTTTATGCAAGGGTATTTCAGACTCTCCTGCCAAAAGAGAAGCAGCAAAGAAAAGAGAGAAGCCGCTCCAGCTTGGTATACAGGTAGGCAAGACACGTTACAACGCTATAAATGGTGCAGTGTCAGCAGAGGGAGACGGTAAACGTAGCTCTGTAGTTGATGACCTCGCTCGCAATGAACCACCATCCCAGGTGAAAGGACATGCGGTGCCCCCATGTGTGGTTTTGGTAATTGATGACATTCTCTATGGACTAATGGTTGCCTTGAGTTTATTTGAAGGTTTTGTCCATAGGCTTTTCTTGGAGTACATGTGTTGGTTTCAAGGAGAGTTTTGTGTCGACCAAGGTGCTATTCAAGGAATTATCCAAAGATTGGTCATGTGAGTGTTGAGCTTATTGCAAGCATGTCTTGAAGAATAAGATTGTGTGATCATTCATGTCCACCTTCAAGACATCATCCAAATGAAGAGAGTTGGAAAGATTCAAGGTTGATCAAGACTAAGTCAAGAGTGAATCAAGTTGATCAACTCACAAAGCGTAGAAGATGTACCGAGAGGGATCAAGTGATCCCATGGTATGGTAAGCATTGTTCATTACGCTTTGTGTGCTAACCCATGTCTTCGTGAGAGTTCTTTGTGGGGTTAGGTTGCGGTGTGCAAGTTCAAGTGATGCATCACGAAGAGATCAAGTGCTTGAAGCTTGCCGTCCATTGTGGTGACAATGGACTTGTGAAGATAATGGAAGAGAGGCTCACCCACAGTAGAGTATGGGGGAGCAATCAACTAGTCTTCATCCCGCCAATGCAATCAAGAAAGGTGGTCCAACTTGAGGGAATCAAGATCGTCATCATCTAGCTCAAGTGGACCATGTGCAAGGCAAAGGTTTGCCCTTGATAGGTTTTCTATTTTTCCGGTCTCATGTGGAAGACCGGGTTATAGGATCGTTTGCCGTACTATCAAGGGGGCTCTCGATGAGTTGCTTGATCGTATCGTTAAGTAGAGAGCTCAAACCATTGCATCCTTGCATCATCTTTATTGGTTCTTGTTTGGTTCTTCTCCTTGTGAGATTTGGAGCTTATGGTCATTTTTATGACAAGCTCGAGTTCATCGAAAACGGAGTTCTCATGCATCTTCTATGATGTTTTCGGTGTTGGAGGGTATGCCGGTTCTTCTCGGTTGGAGGTTTCACTCCTTTGTTTGCTAAGCATACCTCCCCTGCCTCTTCTTACTATAACCAGTCGCTGTTTTGATGCTACTCCTTGTCTTGTTTCAAACAAGCTTGAGTTTGCTCAATTCGGAGCTCATATGAAGAAGTTATGACAGCTTCCGGGTTTTCTTGGAGTATTCTTTGCTTTCGTGGTTGTGGCTTAAGGCTGGTGCCAGCGGTAGTACCGTGACCCTCAGCGGTAGTACCGCCGAAGCTCCGCAGCGGTAGTACCGCTCTCGGAGCGGTAGTACCGCTCCAAGCGGTAGTACCGCTCTCCGAACGGTAGTACCGCTTGGGAGTTTTGGCCGTAGTACCGCTGTGCGTCTGGGTACTTCCGCCTCGATTCTCGAACGAAGTTTTTCGTGTCGGGTTTTGCGGCACTAGTAGCGGCAGTAGAAGCGGTAGTACCGCTCTGAGCGGTAGTACCGCTCTTCCCTAATGATAGTACCGCTCTGGGGCAGGGCCTTGACCTTCTCTTGTAGCAGTAGTACTGCTGGATAGGAGCGGTAGTACCGCCCTCAGTGATAGTACCGCCCTTCCCTAGCGGTAGTACCGCTCTGCAAGGGATTTTCAGTGGGGTAACGGTTGGATTTTCCCCCTCCTATAAAAGGGGGTCTTCTTCCCCATTGAACTTCATCCTTTGAGCTCGTGTTCTTCCCCCATTGTTGACCCTCTTCGAGCTTGCTAACTCTCAATCCCTCCAATGATTCTTGCTAGTTCTTGAGGGAAAAGAGAGAGGAGATCTAGATCCACGTTTCCACCAATCACTTTCTCCTCTAAGTGAGGGGAACCCCTTGGATCTAGATCTTGGAGTTCTTGGTGTTCTCCTTCTTGTTCTTCCTCTCATTTTCTTCCCTAGCATTAGTTGCTTTGGTGGGATTTGAGAGAGAAGGACTTGGGCACTCCGTGTGCCCTTGCCATTGCATTTGGTGCATCGGTTTGAGTTCTCCACGGTGATACGTGGAAGTTACAAGTTGAGAAGCTTATTACTCTTGGGTGCTTGGTGCCCTTGAGCTTGTTCCTCTTGGGTGCTTGGGCGCCCTAGACGGTTAGTGGTGTTCGAGCTCAATCATTGTGGTGTAAAGCTCCGGGCAAGCGTCGAGGTCTCCAATTAGGTTGTGGAGATCGCCTTGAGCAACTTGACGGAGTTCGGTGACCGCCCCCAAGGGTTGCCAAAGTGTACGGGTTCGGTGACCGCCCCCAAGGGTTGCCATTTGTACGGGTTCGGTGACCGCCCTCAAGGGTCCCTTAGTGGAATCACGACATCTTGCATTGTGCGAGGGCGTGAGGAGATTACGGTGGCCCTAGTGGCTTCTTGGGGAGCATTGTGCCTCCACACCGCTCCAAACGGAGATTAGCATCCGCAAGGGTGTGAACTTCGGGATACATCGTCGTCTCCGCGTGCCTCGGTTATCTCTTACCCGAGCCCCTTTACTTATGCACTTTACTTTGTGATAGCCATATTGTTCTTTGTCATATATCTTGCTATCACATAGTTGCTTATCTTGCTTAGCATAAGTTGTTGGTGCACATAGGTGAGCCTAGTTGTTGTAGGTTTTGTGCTTGACAAATTAACCGCTAGGTTTATTCCGCATTTGTTCAATCCTAAACCGTAATCATTTTAAAGCGCCTATTCACCCCCCCCCCTCTAGGCGACATCCTCGATCTTTCACCAGGTGCTTGCTTTAACTTCCCGGTGTCATATGTGGTTGCATGTTGGTGTCTAGCTTGTATTCGAAAGGCCGAAGTCGGTCTTTATTAAGACAAGGAAAGATATTTTTTACATGAACCACCATCCCGTGAGCACCAGAAGACAAATAGCTAGTCGAGGGCACTAGCCGAGCCGATGACAAGCCCAAAGAAAGACAGGCATCACTTGGAAGCCAACTAAAAAGCCGCGATGGTGGCGAAGTAGCCCGCCTCCCACCAGGCTCTTAGGTCCTAGATGATCATGTTCACCACTCCAGCCGGATGTCTAGCTTGTATTGCTTCCAATTTGGTTAAATTGCATCTGCTTAGCTTACACATTATACCTTTGAATATGACATGCCTTTACGCTTTTGGTACATACTAGTACATACGTGTATTAACCATGTTCTTACATCAAACTAATGTTCTTGTGGATCCCTCATCACCACTTATGACGAGGCAGGTGTGCAAGGGACTACTCCTCATTTAAAGAATGCGTCGGCCTCCGACATGATTCTCAAGAAACAGAAATGCTAGATGAAGATAGTGA
Organism: Aegilops bicornis; assembly: GCA_021605145.1. Lineage (NCBI taxonomy): Eukaryota > Viridiplantae > Streptophyta > Magnoliopsida > Poales > Poaceae > Aegilops > Aegilops bicornis. The sequence goes on from CM038670.1 coordinate 632,178,022, forward strand.
ACGTAGCTCCGTAGTTGATTACATCATTTCCCCTACACTAGCATTGCAGGTGCTTGCTCTAATTTGGCAGCGTGATATGTGGTTGCATGTTGCATATGGTGTCTAGATTGTAATTCTTCCAATCTGGTTAAACTGCATGTGCTAGTCTGCTTAGCTTATACTTCTGTAAATATGACATTATACCTGTTAATGTGACATGCCTTCCTGTATTTAGTACATAGTACATCTGTCTATTAAGCATGTCTTTACATAAAACTATTGTTTTTTTGTATCCCGCATCAATCAATATGACGAGACACCTTTAGTATATGCAGTGCGATATTAGTTGCATCTTTCATATGGTTTATAGCATGCGCTGCTTCTAATTTGTTGAAATTCCATTGATGATGGGGACGCTTTTAACTTGGCAGTCATATTGGTTGCATCTTTCATGTGGTGTCTAGCTTGCATTGCTTCTTATTTGCTGGAATGGTTTCTGCTTAGTTTACACAAACAGTTGTGAACATGCCATGCCGTCCTGTTTTTCGTACATATTCCATCCTGGTATCATGTGTTTGCCTTACATCAAAGTAGTGATTGTCAGTATCATGCATGAATGAGTTCTGAAGAGAGAATTTTGCTTTTTCTTGTCGGTTTTACTTGACAATTCAAAATCAATAAAGCGGAAGGAAGTTAGCAAGGCAGCGGATAAAGGTGCTCCTTCCAAACGGAGGGCCTCTACAGTTTCTACTCCTCCACACCCCCAAGATGATTTCCAAGACAACACATGCATAGACACTCAACAAAGCTGTGTTTATGATGAGCACGTCTCCCCTAGTGCAGCATCACTGGTGCTCCTTCTAACTTGGCACTGTTATATGTGGTTGCATGTTATGTGTGATGTCTAGCTTGTATTGCTTCTAATTTTGTTGAATTCCATCTGCTTACTTTACACATTATACTTTAATAAGACACGTGTTCCTGTTTCTAGAACATACAATATCTGTCTATCACACCATGTTCTTACATAAAATTACTACTGTTGTGTAACCTGCAACAATCACTTATCATAAGACACGTTTGACTTTGGAGTGCGATATAGGTTACATCTCACATTCTTTTCTAGCTTGTACTACTAATTTGTTGAAATGGCACTTATGACGAGACAGTTTTAACTTGGTAGAGTGATATTATTTGCATCTTTCATATGGTGTCTAGCTTTCATTGCTTCTAATTTGTTGAAATGCCTTCTCCTTAGTTTACACATCATAAGATGTGAATATGCAATGCTGTGAATATGCAATGGCACTAATGACGAGAGACCTCTAACATGGTAGTGTGATGTTGTTTGCATCTTGCATATGATTTATTTCTTGTCTTGCTTCACATTTGTTTAAACGCCATTTATGCTTTGAGACACCATTAACTTGGCGGAGCGATATTTGTAGCATCTTTCATATGGTGTCTACCTTCCATTGCATTGCTTCTAATTTGGTGAAATGTCTTCTTCTTAGTTTACACATCATAGTTACGGTTATCTCTTCCGGCCCTGCTTTTTCATACATATTACATCCTCCTATCATGTGGTTGTCTAACATCAAAGTTTTATTCGTCTGCATCACACATCAATTTGTTCTGAAGAACTAAATTTTATTCATTTTTCTTGTCGGCTTGACTTAACATGGCACAGAGAAAGAGGAAGAAATAGAGAATGGCAGGGAATGAGAAGCGGATGAATCCTGCAGATTCTGCTGGTACTGATGGTGCAATAGAAGGTGAAAGTCCAGCGGAAAATTATACAAACACGACATCCCATGCTACACGAACTGCAAAAAAAGCCAAACAGAAACAAATAGCTGCCAACAAACAAGCAGAGACAACCCTAGTTCTTGCAACACCTACCACAGTACTACCAGCTTCATGACATACTCGTGCGTCAACTGAGCTAGCATCACGTTCCCAAGCTCCCTTGCCACCTGACACTACTTCCCAAGCACTCTTGACACAAGACGAGTTGGCAATATCAGATGAACCTTGTGAGCTTCAACAGCAAGAAGGTAGTTGCTGGAGTCAAGTTACAGTTGCATGCTTCTTTATATGTAGTCTCACAGTTTGATGTACACTAACACTTCCTATGTTTGTTGTTAGACTAGCACCTAGGCGCAAGAGGAAACAAACATCAGGGATAATGCTCGATAGGTTAACTAAATCTAGAGGAGGAAGAATGGAGATCCGTTTTGAGGTAGGTTTAAAAAGGCCACGTGATGCTGCTGAGTCAGCCAAGTTAGTATCGAGGCAGCGGTTTCCGTTAGGTGTCATGTACGTATCCTCCCAACATGGATTCAAGACAGGAATGACAAAGACGAAACCCGATTCAACACCTTCCTCGACCATTTACCTGTAAGTATGGTTATGTATGAAAACTAGTAATATCGTCTTGCTCTGTTCCATACTTTCTAGGTTGCCGATAATGAGACTCCCATAATTTTCAACAGATGAGGTTCAAGTTGGATAGCCAAGATGATGCAACTGCACAAGCTTGCACCCATGTTTTCAAGTCTCGCTTATGACAAGATCGGTATAACTTGAGGAAAACTCACTTTGAAGGCAAAGCTAACAGTGAACTTTCCCAAACATCTCCAGTGGAAAATATCGGATGAAGACTGGAGGGGCCTTGTTAAACACTGGTCTGATCCAAAGTATCAGGTACATTATATATATGTGATCAGATCACATGTTGAAGTCCTATTGACGCATGTGCCACACAAATCTATCTTCTTGTAGGTGAACTATTCAAAGAACAAGGTCAACCGTACGGAAGTGAAATTCCAATGCATTTACGTGATCTCGTAGCTATATTGCACACTGCGAGGCTCTTGTAATTAGCTGCTATTTCACTCTTTTCGCTATACCATATTATCAGATCTCTATTGACTTGTTCGAAATGCAGAGGAAAGCCCGCAAGGACCAAAAAGTACCTGAACCAAATGCTGTGGAAATCTTCAAGGACTGTCACACCAAAGAAGAAGAAGGGCATGACTACACCCATCAAAGCCGCTGTTGTAAGTCCTTAATCCACATGCCCTTTAACTACTACTTACTCGACTTGTGCCTTGAATCGCATGGTTTGCAGCCAATGTCTATTACTCTTTTCAATTTTATACACAATTGTCTTAGCGTATCATTGCACCTTACAAGGTTTAAAAGGGAGGAGTGATGTTCCTTTGATCTTGACCCGTAATCTAGTTCCGTCTTGGACTTGCCCACACAACGTTACAATTGCTGTTGTCTGCATTCTCGGTTGTTTTATGATATGAATGATGTCATACTATGCTTACCGTATTATAAACTTCGTCTCTTTATCCTTAGCCCTCAATACAATGTGAAGAAATAGACAATACATTAGCGATGGTACATGGTCATATGTTTGGAACCTGGTTTTATTATGTACTTTGCGATAAAATACAACTAATATTTTACATGGGTTCACCAGAATAAGTTCTATATATAGACCAAAGATATTTTGTTTGGTTTTGCTGCCTCCTTAATATCTTCTGTTCTGGTACTACTAATGTAAAACCTCAACTTTTCAAATGAGCTATGGAAAAATGGTGGAACCGCCACCTTACGAAGGTGGCGAGGCAACTATAACCGCAATGTCGACTCTTGCTGCGGTGGGTCGATACACAATCCACTAACGATTGCCAAAAGCACGTTCACTGTAATATCTTGGGTTGGTTGTTAAGGCAATATCATCCAAACTGCCTCATGATCAAGATATGCAAGCTCAAAGCAATGTTGTATCTGCGCTCCAGACACAAGTCCATTCCCTAACAGAGGCCCTTTGTGAAACAAGGAGAAACATTGCTCAATGTCGTCAAGATATGCATGGTTTTGAAACCAGACTATCAGATATTTGCTATGTTTTTCAGGAGCCTAGGGGAAATGAAGGCGAGGGTTATGGTGTTCCACCGGACAATACAGCATGAAAACGTAACAGTCGGGTCAAATGAACCGAGCTTCTGAACTTCTGGTGGTGCATTTATCTGCTAGACTGTTAAGTTTTATGCCAACCTTCCTTTTGTTATATAGTTTTTTTTTGACCTGAGACTGTAGGGCTTAGGCCCCACATCAATTTTATTACTCCCAAACAAAATACATATGTGCAGTAATTACAAGGTCAGGGAGACCCTAAAAGAGAAAAGGCAAGGAGAAAAAGCTAACCTCAAGGAGGCAAAAAAGAGATCCATCTAATCAGATCATCTTTGAATTTAGGTTTAATCCTATGAACTAAAAGAGAAACGTCCAAAATAAATGAAGCTCTCCACCTACGAAAAGATGGTTTGATATTCCTGAAAACCCTGTCATTTCTAACATTCCAGATATTCCAGCAAGCTAGAAAAACAACTTCAGAGAAGAAAGGCCTTGCAAAATCCCTTCTAGCTTGATAAGCAATGGCGATCATGTCATCTCCAAAGAAAGGCCAGCTGATTTGAAGGTAGTTCCAGACCCTGCAACTAAAGTTACACTGGAAGAAAAGATGATCCCTGTCCTCCTTGGTGTGCGTGGGACACAACACACACAAATTTGAGTCAGAAACATTCCAGTGCCTTCTCTCCAGCATATCTTGTGTATTCAGCCGATCCATGATCAACATCCAAGCAAAGAACTTGATCCTCAAGGTGCAACAACTAGCCCAAATCCAGGACAATATTGGGTTTGACACAATATGCTTATGCAAGAAGGTATAATATTTCTTGGCAGAGTAATCCTTTCCATCCTCTTTCCAAACCCAAACATCATTCAACTGGTGATTAAGATTTGAATTTCCAAGCAAGGACTGCAATGACTGCAACTCACCAAAAGCTCTCTCAGAGAGTGGTAAATGAAATAAAGGAGTGAGCTCAGACATGTCAAAAACCTCAGCAGCAGAAATAAGAGGGTCAATGACAAAGGAGAATAGTCTTGCAAATCTTTGATCAAGTGGCACACTGGAATCTCCCAAAGACCAAGAATCAGACCAAAAGCAGAACTGTGTCACCCCTATGAACATGCACAAACAGACCATCCTGAACTTATCCATTAACTTGCAAATATCCCTCCACCAGAAGGAACCACAAATGGTTGTGGCATGAGGGACTCTACCATGATAGTAAGTATTCCAAATCAAATGCACCCAGGGAACATCAACTTTATTGTAGAACTTACTAACATGTTTGAGGAGAAGGGCTTCATTCTGCAGCCCCAAATTCAAAATACCCAGCCCACCTTTATTCTTTGGTCTGCAGACCAAGCTCCAAGCAGCCAAAGACTGACCAGACTCCTGTCCATACCTTCTCCAAAGGCACTGCCTCTGAATTCTCTCCAGTTGCTTTAAAATACCAGGAGGCAGGTCCAAACTGCAGAGGAAAAAAATAGGAAAAGAAGAGAGAGCAGAGATCAAGTACTGTAGCCTTCCTCCATGAGCAAGGAAGGAGGAGCTTACAGAAAGTTTCCTCTCCATACTATCCACCAAAGGCATTAAGTCTAGAATCTTGGGTTTGTTGATTCCCACAGGTAGCCCAAGATAGGTAAAAGGCAAAGAGCCAACCACACAACCAAAGACTGAAGCCAGCCTAGCTATCTCCACTGGATCAACATTAATAGGAAGCATAGAAGACTTATGATAGTTGACATGCAACCCAGTGGACTTGGAAAACTGAAGTAACATCTTATTCAAAGCAACCAATTGAGGTTCCTCAGCAGACAATATAATTAGGGTGTCATCAGCATACTGAATAATGGGGTAGTCCTTGTCATGACAGGGAATGGGAAGCTCCAAAAGTCCCTTATGAAACATATCATTCACAACTGATTGCAACAAATCAGCAGCAATTGCAAACAGGAGTGGAGAGAGAGGGTCACCCTGCCTAACACCTTTCATGCAGGTAAATTGCTTACCAGGTACTCCATTAAGCAAAACAGAAGAAGTACCAGAAGCAAGAAACTGCTTAACCCAGGAAATCCATTTGTCATTGAAACCTTTGTGTCTCAAAATCTGAAATATAGCCTCATGCTCAATTGAATCAAAAGCTTTCTCAAAGTCTAACTTAAGAATAACAATAGGCATATTAGACTGGTGGCCTTGGTGCAAGTCTTCAAGTGTCCAAGCCACACAGTCCACGATAGTTCTTTACGAGATAAAACCATATAGGTTTTTGTGAAAAAATCTCATGATATCCAAGCTGAAGCCTGTTTGCAACCATCTTTGAAAGAAACTTAACCCCATACCAAGAAGAGAGATAGGTCTAAAGTCATTGATGATTCAGAGACCTCTTCTTTGGTACCAGAGTAATGTATGAATAGTTGATATTCTCAAGATTAGCATTCCCTTCATGAAAAGCAGCAGCCAAAGCATAGAATTCCTTGCTGATTATATGCCAACACTTTTTGAAAAACAAGCCATTAAGTCCATCAGGGCCAGGTGACTTATCAATAGGCATGTTCTTAACAGTGTTATCCATCTCCTCCTTGGAGAACACTTTAGTCAAGGAATCCAAACCCTCCACCCTATCCAAAATAGAGGGGAGATCAAAACACATTTCAATCCCATGACTAGTGCCCATTCTGTTCTTGAAATTAAGCCATAGAGCAGCAGCCATTTGCTCATGATCAGACACCACAGAGCCATCCTCCAAATTTTTAAAGAAGCAATGGAGTTATGCCTATATCTTTCAGAAGCCAAGGCATGGAAAAATTTAGTGTTCTCCTCCCCCACTTTAATGGATCTAATAGTACACCTTTTCCTCCAATATAGATACTGTAGGTGTAGGAGATGCTCCAGGTGCAGCTTAACAAGATTTCTGAAGTTGAATTCATGCCTGAATAGGGGCCTCAACTCCTCCAAACAATCCAAAATGAGAACCACTCTGTTGCATTTAGCAATTAAAACCTTCATTTTGGAGACATTCATATGCCAACTCTTGAGATCTCTCCTCAAGGATTTGAACTTAGCAGCAATAATTGCAGTAATGTGTGCTTTGTTTATAGTAGAAGACCAAGAGGCAGACACACAATCAAGAAAACCCTGCAACTCCACCCAATAATTCTCAAAATGAAAGATATTGCATTTGGGAATAGAGGTGTTGATTGCCACCACACAAGGCACATGATCTGAAGCAGTCCTTGCAAGGGGCAACACCTGAGTGAAAGGGTAACAGGAAATCCAATTCGCAGAGGTAAAAAACCAGTCAAGCTGCTCAAGAAGAGGATTATCTTGCATATTTGACCAAGTGAAAGATCTTCCCTTAATAGGTAATTCAAGCAGACCAAGATGCCCAATAATCTCATTAAAGATAAAAATATCATTAGCATCACCCTGGGAGATTTCTGTTCTCAGTTGATCTAATAAAATTAAAATCCCCCAGTACCAGCCAATTAGCAGAGTCAGGTATGGAAAGATGGTAGAGCCAGTCCACAAAGTCATCTCTAGCTTGGCCTCTGCATGGCCCATAGACATTGACCAACGTCCAAATTTCATTATTATGCTTGGAAGTGAATTGGACAACAATACCAAAATGCTTCACCTCCATTAACCGACCAGAGAGAACAGAGGAGTTCCACAGCACAACTATGCCACCCGAGGCCCCAACCGAAGGACTGAAAACGGACGAGTCAAAACGACGGGGGCAAAATTTTCGGACAGACATGGAATCAATACACTCCATTTTCGTCTCTTGTAGACATACCACAGACGCCATGCTTTCCTCCACCTTATTACGAACATCACGTTGGCGATCATCAGAATTAAGACCTCGAACGTTCCAACACATTACACGCCAACTTCTAGTAGATCGAGGATCCATAAAACACATTGTTTACAGATTTTAGGAGCATGCCCGCGTAGCAGGCAGCACAGGCCACAGTTCAAACCGGCTACATAGCCGAACAAAGTAAACATGCCTTGATAACGATCAACAACAACTCCCCAACAAAAGAGACATAGAATAAACCTACGATACATAGTCTGGTTATGGGTCGACCACACCCCGCAATCATAACCCGGACTAAACATCCGACGAATTGCCCTTAGCAGAGGAAGGATCCGCCATAAGCGCATCCATGATAAGCTTGTCAGCAGCAATACCCAGGTCAGCTCCAATTTGCTGAATGTGAATAATTGGCGTTGGAGGAGGCACTGGAGTCGATCTTGGAACATGATCATCATCCGCAAAGGGTTTTGAGCGAGGCTTCTTCTTCTTGGGCTCCGTCATTGGCAGGGCTTGCAGCACAGGCTTAAAACCATCCCTCTTAACAGAGCTACGAGTGCAACGGCGCAGGTCAGAGTCTACAATGGGAGCACGACCACGTTTGGTCACTCGCTTCGTCTTTGGGGTAGGAGCAGAGAAAGAAAATTGCTCCTCAGCAGCAGTAACAGGCTGCAGACCAAAGCCCCTCTCCAACTCCTGAGAACTGTCAGCTAACAAAGCACAAGCAGGCCCACTAGGAGGCGAAGCAACTGACAGTGGGACAACTATGTCAGCAGAATCAACAGGAATTAATTCCGAAACCCAGCTAACCTTCTCAAACGCCAACGACCAAGATCTCTTGGAAAGAACCAGAGGCTGAAACGAAGCCTGAAAAACTTGCTTTGGAACATGCATAGTAGAGCAACGACCCAAAAGGGTATCAAAGGTCCTTCTCCAAGCCATCTCCGGCGGCAAAGGCGGGCCGTACACCACATTCAGACGTCCAACAAAAAGATCCTGTCGGGGCACTATAGGCTGCTGATATGGCACTATGGCCCAAGCATCAGGGTCAGCAGGCAGAGCAGCATTCTGAATGTCATTACCCAAAAAAACATCAGGAGGCTGAAAATCATTACCAGGATCAACCACCAATCCTGGCACCAGATCCCCAGCATCCAACGGAGCAATCACCGGGTGCAACTGATCAGGCTCGGCAACCACAACAGGTGGATGATCCTCAACTTCAACAGCATCCAAAAGCACGAACACAGCCGGAGCAAGTGGAATAGAACTGTCAGACTGATTAACAGAGCCTGAAAAATCTTGCTGGTTTATGACAATGGACTCCTGATCAGGGACTACTGCATTTACTGGATCATCTGTAGGAGCTTGCGCATCGTCATCCCAACCCCATCCTCCACCCTGATTCACATCCACAGGGGGCGGCGGCGGCACATCATTCCACCCAAGCGCAGGGTAAGGCGGCAGAGCAAAGATATTGTCTTCATGGATCAAGTGCCCGGGCAAGGGGTGAGGGTTTCCATCGATGGGCATGGGGTCTTCATCTTGCGGCATTTGCTCCGCAAAATTAGCACCAAGAATATAGCAAGGTGCAGTCCAAGACACTTTTGCACCTCCCCAGTCCGCATAGTCAGAGAACACCACATCCCTGGGAACTAGTATGTCCTCTGGAAAAGAAGCAAAAACTATCGATCTGACAAGATACAGATCATCACTAATCCAATGATGGAATTTTCCAAAAGTATTGACTGCAGCCCTTAAGTTCTCCTCATTACACAGATCAAGAGGGACACCCAGAAACATTAGGCAGCCCTGACGAAAACCTTGAACCCCACGAAAACCCTCACCATGGTCGTGTCTCATAAAACGAACAAAACGATCCAGACCAAGATCTTGAGGAGGCATCTGAACCAAAGCAAAACTCTCACCAGCATCTCTGACATCAAATAAACCCACACCAGAAATCCAAGGCTGAGCAGAACGAACATGAAAACCCATGTGATTGACGAGCTCAACCACCTGCTCACGTACCTGCCCCATCTGATCCAGAGGCGGAGCCGGCATGACCTCCGCAATCAAAAAGCGTTCATGAGAACGAACTATGGGCGGAGGCGAGACGAAGGTCCGTGGAAGACGATGAACCCCTCCATCAATGATGTGATGCCCCGCCGGCACATAGCGCATCGGATCAATGGCAAAGTTGGCCATGGGTGGGGGGGGAGAAGGAAGCGGAGGCGTTGGCGGAGGCGAGCTAGCCGGTGTGCGTGGAGCGCAGGTCACCGGGGATAATGGTGATGTGATGGGGCTGGACAGCAAGGGTGGCGGCAGCGCGTGCTTCCCAATGCAGGAGGGAGAGACCGGCCTATCCGAGATATCGGGACGCTTCCGTTTCCAACATAAACCTTTTTCTATCGCAATAAAATCGCAATCCTTCCTAGAATGACCAAGATCCCCACAGGCCAAACATCCAACGGAGACCAAGCAGCTGACAGACAGGTGGCCCCCCATAGAACAGCGAGAACACGTAAGCACTTGGTCCACCATGTCATTGACCATGGTCTCAAAAGCATCATTGGCCTCTTGTGTGGAAGGAATTTCCAGCGGAACAGGGCTAGCAGGCCCAACAGGTGAAAGATCAGCAAGAGTGGGCTCTGCAACCACTGGGCTGACTACCAGAGAAGGAAAACTAGGCCTAGGGAGGCATGTGGGCGATGGGCCAGTGATTACTGAGTCCGAAGAGCCCAACATGGCATCGGAGCCCAACATGGCATCATTCAAAACAGGATCAAACCCGCCCGAAGATCTCGCCGTAGATGGAGCTAGTGGTTCCGAAAGAGACGATCGTATGGGAACGACCGTGCCAAAAGTGATCGACGGCGAGGCCACCGTCCACTGAAGCTCTACCGGCGGTGGGGGGTGAATTACCACACGTTCCTTCGTGGGTAAATCATAACCGGAGATATCAGCTAATTCAATGCAATTCTGAGTAGCAGGATAACGATAGCCCTTACATGCATCATATTTCTGAAAAGTAGCGAAAGAAAGCCTTTTGCGAGATGAATTACCAGATCTGATTGCAGACTTGACAGGAGGCTTATGCATTGCCAACATACCAAGAGTGGCACGCCGCTTGGAGGGGCTGACAAGAATCCACTCCGCGTCACACTCCTTTTTCCAGATCAAAAACTCACGCCACCAATTTGGCCCACCATTACCCCAAAGATGAAAATAGCATTTGAATTGGTTGCACGCATAAGAACGCGAATCAACAATATGAAATCCCACTTGCTTGCAAGACACCACAAAAGAGAAAACTTTATCCTTAATGCATGTCACCATGAGATCAATAGCAGAACCACCAAGAGCTGCCTCGAGCGCCGCAGCCACCGAATCTTCATCAAGCCGGAAATCATGCCGGCTAAAAGAAACCACCAGAACAAAAGGACGTGACCCCTCCAAAGGATGGGTGGAAAGACCAGAAGATCTAAAAACCTCATCAGCAAAAGCCACTCCACGAGAAAAATCCAGATCCAGAGTTGCACCGCCATCAGAACCCATAGAAGATGGGGTCCCGAGAGAGAGGAGAGAAATCCAGAAACAATGGTCGGAGGAGATCTAAAAGTTACCGGAGAGGAAGGGAGATCGCCGTGAGGAGTCGCCGGGATACAAAATTTATTCTTAACGTGCGGCCACCGGCTGAAGAAAACAGCAAGCCATTTTTGTATAGTGTAGGGTGTTCCCTATATTTGCACTGGTGGTGATCTTTGATGCCAAGTGGATGTAATCTATGCAATCGCCTTAATAGCCTAGCGTTAGTTTGGGACTTATTTATTTCCTAGTCTTCTTTTTCCCTGGTTTGCTAGTGGCTGCAACTACCCATGGGCCATATACGGGCCGTAGGATCCATGGGTCTCCTACGGGCCGTCAATAAATGGGCCTGTAATCGGTGGGCCTCGGGCCGTTGATAAATGGGCCTAGGGCCGTCAGATAAATGGGTCTACATGGGCCGTAATCGGGCGTAATTGGTATCGGCCCAGCACGGTAACGGGCCGTTAACGGTAAATGGGGCTGCAAAAGCTTAATTCTGTCACAGGCATAACATGTCGTTAATGGGCCAGAATATAGGATGGGTTGGCCAGAAACGGGCCGACTCTTGCCATGGGCCGAATTTGGCCCATTAGGGTAACAAGCCAGTAACGGGCCGACTCTTGCCATGGGCCGAATTTGGCCCATTTGGGGAACATGCCAGTAACGGGCCGGAAGTAATCAAGGGCCGAAAAGGAGCCCAAGAACGTGTGGGCCGTCAATAGGGCGAAAGCTAACACGGGCTGGAAACGGCCCATGTAAATCACGGGCCGTTAACGGGTACAAAGAAAATTACTGTTCATTATGGGCTAGAGTCACCGTGGGCCTGTAAAGGGCGAAAGATCTGAAAGGCCTCATATGGGCCGAAGACGTCGTGGGCCATACATGGGCGAAAGTGAAATGGGCCGTGTTATATTCGACGGCCACGTGGCGTTGTTGGGCGATTTCTTTTAGTGCCTAACGGGCCGTGAAATGGGCTATTTTGCGAAGAGACCGTTAACGAGCTTTTCATGGGCCAGCCCGTTAACTTTTGATCAAGTCAAACGGGCGGCTTTGTAAGCTAAATGGGCGATGGTGGGCCATGGCACGTGTCGACATATCATAGGCGCCTATCCGACCCAATCGACGAGCCGACATCGTGTTTCGTCTACCAATAAGAATTTTACACGTGGAAATTTCCCATTGGTCGGGGTCATTAACGGGTTATCGGATCGAAAACCCGACCGATAGCTTAACGGCGTTCGCTACGGTGGATGCCACGTGTCGGTCACCCTTGACGAAAAGCACTTCGTGACGCGCAATTTATCGTCATGGAAGTGGACAATTCCGTGATGATAATTTTGGAAATGTCATGGAACACTTCTCTGACGACACGGTATGACTCTCTTGATTCTGTCATAAATTTGTCATGGATGTACATGCATGACAAAAAACGCGACCTACTGTGACAAACACGTATCATCACGGAAGTGTATTTTTTTTGTAGTGCCCCCTTGTGTCGCCGACGGGTGGGCCCCGTTGAACCATTGACCCGGTCAGCGCTGACGTGGCTCCCCTGTGGCTATGACATGTGGGCCCCATGCCATAAATGAATAAAAATAAATAGATAAATTGCTAATTAATTAAATTAGTTAATTAAATCCCTAATCTCTCACTGACTACTGGGCCCCGCCCACTAATTAACCCATTTAGTTAGTCTAAACCCCCTTGTTAGTGCCCCTGTCAATGACATGTGGGTCCCACTGGACCCACAAGTCAGTTTTGACTCCAGTCAACCGCACTGTTGACTGCTGACATCACACATACGTCATGCTGACATCATCCCATACTGTTCTGGATAATGTTGGATTTAAATAAATAATTAAAATCAGAAAATTGTTAAAAACTTTAGAAAATCATATAAAATAATCCGTAACTCGGATGAAAATACTTTCTACATGAAAGTTGCTCAGAACGACGAGACGAATCCGGATACACAGCCTGTTCGTTCACCACACACCCCTAACATATTGAACATGCAACTTTCCCCCTCTGGTTCATCTCTCCGAAAACGCGAAACACCGGGAATACTTTCCCGGATGTTTCCCCCTTCGCCGGTATCACCTACTACTGCGATTGGGCACCCCTAACAACGCTCATTGTCATGTCATGCATCGTCATGCATATGTTTGCATTATATTTATTGTTTCTTCCCCCTCTTCTCTCGCTAGACTCGACACCGACGCCGCTGCTTTGCCCAGTTCGACTATAGAGTTGACGACCCCTCCTACTTGCCAGAGCAACCAAGCAAGCCCCCCTTGATCACCCGATATCGCCTATTCTACTCTCTACTGCTTGCATTAGAGTAGTGTAGCATGTTACTGCTTTCCGTTAATCCTATCTTGATGCATAGCCTGTCCTCGCTACTACTGTTGTTACCTTACCTGCAATCCTACATGCTTAGTATAGGATGCTAGTACTCCATCTGTGGCCTTACATTCTTGTCCGTCTGCCATGCTATACTATCGGGCCGTGATCACTCGGGAGGTGATCACGGGTATATTACTTATATACATCATTTGTGATACTTGTGCTGACTAAAGTCGGGTCGGCTCGTTGAGTACCCGCGGTTCATTCACGGATTGGGGGCTGAAAGGACATACTTTCCCGATGGCCCTCTGTGTGGATCTTTGTGGTGGAGCGACAGGTCAGGTTGTGACCACCTAGGAGAGAGGTGGGCCTGGCCCTGGTCGGCGTCCGTGGATACTTCATAATAACATGCTTAACGAGATCTTGGTATTTGATCTGAGTTGGGTCGTTGACCTTATACGCATTAACCGCCACGTGGGACAAGATTTGGGCAACCGGGGTCGTGGTATCAGCCGAAGCCTTCGTGACGTCAGCGACTGAGCGGCGCGCGCCGGATTGGACTGGAACGCCTGCTCTTGTATTAGGGAGGCTAGGTCTGCTTCTGGCCGCCCTACGCGTCTTGGTGTGCAATGGGCGATGGGCCTGCACTGCCGCGCATAGGATTTAGACCGGCGTCTTGACCTCTCTGTTGTGCCTAGGTGGGGCTGCGGCGTGTTGATCTTCCGAGGCCGGGCATGACCCAGAAAGTGTGTCCGCCAAAGGGGATCGAGCGTGTCGGGTAATGTGGTGCACCCTGCAGGAAGTTTATCTATTAGAATAGCCGTGATCTTGATGTGAGGCGACTTGGAGTTGTACCTTGACCTTATGACAACTAGAACCAGATACTTATTAAAACACATCCTTCCAAGTGCCAGATACAACCCGATGATCGCTCTCTCACAAGTCGACGAGGAGAGGATCGTCGGGTGGGATTATGCTATGCGATGCTACTTGGCGGACTTCAATCTACTCTCTTCTACATGCTGCAAGACGTAGGCTGCCAGAAGCGTAGTCTTAGATAGGACTAGCTATCCCCCTCTTATTCTGGCATTCTGCAGTTCGGTCTACCGATATTGCCTCTTTACACATATACCCATGCATATGTAGTGTAGATCCTTGCTTGCGAGTACTTCGGATGAGTACTCACGGTTGCTTTGCTCCCTCTTTTCCCCCTCTTTCCTTTTCTCCTCGGATGCCGCAACCAGAGGTTGGAGCCCAGGATCCAGACGCCACCGTCGACGATGACTCCTACTACACTGGAGGTGCCTACTACTACGTGCAGGCCGCTGACGACGACCAGGAGTAGTTTAGGAGGATCCCAGGCAGGAGGCTTGTCCTCTTTCGATCTGTATCCCAGTTTGTGCTAGCCATCTTATGGCAACTTGTTTAACTTATGTTTGTACTCAGATATTGTTGCTTCCGCTAACTCGTCTATGATCGAGCACTTGTATTCGAGCCCTCGAGGCCCCTGGCTTGTATTATGATGCTTGTATGACTTATTTTATTTTTAGAGTTGTGTTGTGATATCTTCCCATGAGTCCCTGATCTTGATCATACACGTTTGCGTGTATGATTAGTGTACAATTGAATCGGGGGCGTCACATGTAAGCAGCTTCACCGAGGTCTTTCTTTGAAAAACTCCTTTCAAAATACTCCTTTATGCTTTCCAGAATTTCTATATCATTTCCAATCAACAATATGCCATCTACATATAGTTTTAGAAATGCTACAAAGCTCCCACTCACTTTCTTGTAAATACAGGCTTCTCCAAAAGTCTGTATAAAACCATATGCTTTAATCAACTCATCAAAGCGTATATTCCAACTCCGAGATGCTTGCACCAGTCCATAGATGGATCGCAGGAGCTTGCACACTTTGTTAGCACCTTTAGGATTGACAAAACCTTGTGGTTGCATCATATACAACTCTTCTTTAATAAATCTATTAAGGAATGCAGCTTTGACATCCATTTGCCAGATTTCATAAAATGTGGCAATTGATAACATGATTCGGACAGACTTAAGCATCGATACGAGTGAGAAAATCTCATCGTATTCAACACCTTGAACTTGTCGAAAAACCTTTTGCGACAAGTCGAGCTTTACAGATAGTAACACTACTATCAGCGTCCGTCTTCCTCTTGAAGATCCATTTATTCTCAATGGCTCATCGATCGTCGGGCAAGTCAACCAAAGTACACACTTTGTTTTCATGTATGGATCCCATCTCAGATTTCATGGCCTCAAGCCATTTCATGGAATCTGGACTCATCATCGCTTCCTCATAGTTCGTAGGTTCATCATGGTCTAGTAAAATGAGTTCCAGAACAGGATTACCGTACCACTCTGGTGCGGACCGTACTCTGGAAGACCTACGCGGTTCTGTAGTAACTTAATCTGAAGTTTCATGATCATCATCATTAGCTTCCTCACTAATTGGTGTAGGAATCACTGGAACTGATTTCTGTGATGAACTACTTTCCAATTTAGGAGAAGGTACAATTACCTTATCAAGCTCTACTTTCCTCCCACTCACTTCTTTCGAGAGAAACTCCTTCTCTAGAAATGATCCATCTTAGCAACGAATATCTTGCCTTCGGATCTGTGATAGAAGGTGTACCCAACAGTTTCCTTTGGGTATTCTATGAAGATGCACTTCTCCGATTTGGGTTCAAGCTTATCAGGTTGAAACTTTTTCACATAAGCATCGCAACCCCAAACTTTAAGAAATGACAACTTTGGTTTCTTGCCAAACCACAGTTCATAAGGCGTCGTCTCAACGGATTTTGATGGTGCCCTATTTAAAGTGAATGCAACTGTCTCTAATGCATAACCCCAAAACAATAGTGGTAAATTGGTAAGATAGATCATGGATCGCACCATATCCAATAAAGTGCGGTTACGACGTTCAGACACACCATAACGCTGTGATGTTCCAGGTGGCATGAGCTGTGAAACTATTCCACGTTGTTTTATATGAAGGCCAAACTCGTAACTCAAATATTCTCCTCCACTATTAGATCGTAGAAACTTTATTTTCTTGTTACGATGATTCTCCACTTCACTCTGAAATTCTTTGAACTTTTCAAATGTTTCAGACTTGTGTTTCATTAAGTAGATATACCCATATCTGCTCAAATCATCTGTGAAGGTCACAAAATAACGATACTCGCCACGAGCATCAACACTCATTGGATCGCATACATCGGTATGTATTATTTCCAATAAGTCAGTAGATCGTTCCATTGTTCCGGAGAACGGAGTTTTAGTCATCTTGCCCATAAGGCACAGTTCACAAGCATCAAATGATTCATAATCAAGTGATTCCAAAAGTCCATCTTTATGGATTTTCTTCATGCGCTTTACACCGGTATGACCCAAACGGCAGTGCCACAAATATGTTGCACTATCATTATCAACTTTGCATCTTTTGGCATCAATATTATGAATATGTGTATCACTATGATCAAGATTCAGTAAACCATCAACATTGGGTGTATGACCATAGAAGGTTTTATTCATGTAAACAGAATAACAATTTATTCTCTGTCTTAGATGAATAATCGTATCATAATAAACATGTCTAATCATATTTATGCTCAACGCAAACACCAAATAACATTTATTTAGGTTCAACACTAACCTCGAAAATATAGGGAGTGTGCGATGATGATCATATCAATCTTGGAACCACTTCCAACACACATCGTCACTTCACCCTCAACTAGTCTCTGTTTATTCTCAGAACTCCTGCTTCGAGTTACTAATCTTAGCAACCGAACAAGTATCAAATACCCGAGGGTTACTATAAACACTAGTAAGGTACACATCAATTACCTGTATATCAAATATACCCTTGTTCACTTTGCCATCCTTCTTATATACCAAATATTCAGGGTATTTCCGCTTCTAGTGACCATTTCCTTTGCAGTAGAAGCACTCAGTTTCAGGCTTTGGTCCAGCTTTGGGCTTCTTCACGGGAGTGACAACTTGCTTGCCATTCTACATGAAGTTCCCTTTCTTTCCATTTGCCCTTTTTCTTGAAACTAGTGGTCTTGTTAATCATCAACACTTGATGCTCTTTCTTGATTTCTACCTTCATCGATTTCATCATCATGAAAAGCTCGGGAATCGTTTTCGTCATCCCTTGCATACTATAGTTCATCACGAAGTTCTACTAACTTGGTGATGGTGACTAGAGAACTCTGTCAATCACTATCTTATCTGGAAGATTAACTCCCACTTGATTCAAGCGATTGTAGTACCCAGACAATCTGAGCACATGCTCACTGCTTGAACTATTCTCCTCCATCTTTTAGTTATAGAACTTGTTGGAGACTTCATATCTCTCAACTCGGGCATTTGCTTGAAATATTAACTTCAACTCCTGGAACATCTCATATGGTCCATGACGTTCAAAACGTCTTCGAAGTCCCGATTCTAAGCCGTTAAGCATTATGCACTAAACTATCAAGTAGTCATCATATTGAGCTAGCCAAATGTTCATAACGTCTGCATCCGCTTCCTGCAATAGGTCCGCCACCTAGTGGTGCATCAAGGACATAATTCTTACGTGCGACAATGAGGATAAACCTCGGATCACGGACCCAGACTGCATCATTGCTACTATCATCTTTCAACATAGTTTTTCTCTAGGAACATATCAAAATAAACATAGGGAAGCAACAACGCGAGCTATTGATCTACAACATAATTTGCAAAATACTATCAACACTAAGTTCATGATAAAATAAAGTTTAATTAATCATACTACTTAATAACTCCCACTTAGATAGACATCCCTCTAATCATCTAAGTGATCACGTGATCCAAATCAACTAAACCATGTCCGATCATCATGCGAGATGGAGTAGTTTTCAATGGTGAACATCATTATGTTGATCATATCTACTATATGATTCACACTCGACCTTTCGGTCTCCAGTGTTCCGAGGCCATATCTGCATATGCTAGGCTCGTCAAGTTTAACCTGAGTATTCTACGTGTGCAAAACTGTCTTACACCCGTTGTATTTGAACGTAGAGCTTATCACACCCGATCATCACGTGGTGCCTCGGCACGAAGAACTTTCGCAACGGTGCATACTCAGGGAGAACACTTATACCTTGAAATTTAGTGAGAGATCATCTTATAAAGCTACCACCGAACCAAGCAAAATAAGATGTATAAAAGATAAACATCACATGCAATCAAAATATGTGATACGATAAGGTCATCATCATCTTGTGCCTTTGATCTCCATCTCCAAAGCATCGTCATGATCTCCATCGTCACCGGCATGACACCATGATCTCCATCATATTGATCTATATCAATGTGTCGTCACATGGTCGTCTCGCCAACTATTGCTCTTGCAACTATTGCTATCGCATAGCGATAAAGTAAAGCAATTATTTGGTGCTTGCGTCTTATGCAATAAAGAGACAACCATAAGGCTTACGCCATTGCCGATAACTTCAACAAAACATGATCATCTCATACAACAACTTATATCTCATCACGTCTTGACCATATCAGATCACAACATGCCCTGCAAAAACAAGTTAGACGTCCTCTACTTTGTTGTTGCAAGTTTTACGTGGCTGCTACGAGCTTAGCAAGAACCGTTCTTACCTACGCATAAAAACCACAACAATATTTCGTCAAGTTAGTGTTGTTTTAACCTTCTCAAGGACCGGGAGTAGCCACACTCGGTTCAACTAAAGTTGGAGAAACCGACACCCGCCAGCCACCATGTGCAAAGCACGCGTCGGTAGAACCCAGTCTCGCGTAAGCGTCTGGCGTAATGTCGGTCCGGGCCGCTTCATCCAACAATACTGCCGAACCAAAGTATGACATGCTGGTAAGCAGTATGACTTGTATCGTCCACAACTCACTTGTGTTCTACTCGCGCATATAACATCTACGCATAAAACAGGCTCGAATACCACTGTTGGGGAACGTAGTAATTTCAAAAAAAATCCTACGCACACGCAAGATCATGGTGATGCATAGCAACGAGAGGGGAGAGTGTGTCCACGTACCCTCGTAGACCGAAAAAGGAAGTGTTAGCACAACGCGGTTGATGTAGTCGTACGTTTTCACGATCCGGCCAATCAAGTACCGAACGCACGGCACCTCCGAGTTCAGCACACGTTCAACTCGATGACGTCCCTCGAACTCCGATCCAGCCGAGCTTTGAGGGAGAGTTCCGTCAGCATGACGGCGGGGTGACGATGATGATGTTCTACCGACGTAGGGCTTTGCCTAAGCACCGCTACAACATTATCGAGGTGGATTATGGTGGAGGGGGGCACCGCACACGGCTAAGAGATCCAAGGGATCAAATGTTGTGTCTAGAGGTGCCCCCTGCCCCTGTATATAAAGGAGCAAGGGGGGGGGAGAGGCGGCCGACCAAGGAGGGCGCGCCAAGGGGGGAGTCCTACTCCTACCGGGAGTAGGACTCCTCCTTTCCTAGTAGGAGTAGGAGAAGGGGGGAAGGAGGAGGTGGAGAGAAGGAAAGAAAGGTGGGCCGCCGCCCCCTTCCCTTGTCCAATTCGGACTGGGGCAAGGGGGGCCGCGCGCGACCTCCTGGCTGCCCTCTCTCTTCTCCACTAAGGCACAATAGGCCCATTACGTCCCCCCCCCCCCCCCCGAGGGGGGGGGGGGTTCCGGTTGTTGGAAATATGCCCTAGAGGCAATAATAAAAGCATTATTATTATATTTCCTTGTTCGTGATAATTGTCTTTTATTCATGCTATAATTGTATTATCCGGAAATCGTAATACATGTGTGAATACATAGACCACAATACGTCCCTAGTAAGCCTCTAGTTGACTAGCTCGTTGGTCAACAGATAGTCATGGTTTCCTGACTATGGACATCAGATGTCATTGACAACGGGATCATGTCATTAGGAGAATGACGTGATGGACAAGACCCAATTCTAAGCATAGCACAAGATCGTGTAGTTCGCTTTTGCTAGAGCTTTTTCAATGTCAAGTATCTCTTCCTTAGACCATGAGATCGTGTAACTCCCGGATACCGTAGGGAGTGCTTTGGGTGTACCAAACGTCACAACGTAATCGGGTGACTATAAAGGTGCACTACAGGTATCTCCAAAAGTGTCTGCTGGGTTGACACGGATCGAGACCGGAATTTGTCACTCCGTATGACGTAGAGGTATCTTCTGGGCCCACTCGGTAATGCATCATCATAATGAGCTCAAAGTGACCAAGTGTTTGGTCACGGGATCATGCATTACGGTATGAGTAAAGTGACTTGCGGTAATGAGACCGAACGAGGTATTGGGATACCGACGATCGAAGTCTCGGGCATGTAACGCATCGATTGACAAAGGGAATAGTATACGGGTTGCTTGAATCCTCGACATCGTGGTTCATCCGATGACATCATCGAGGAGCATGTGGGAGCCAACATGGGTATCCAGATCCGCTGTTGGTTATTGACCGAGAGCCGTCTCGGTCATGTCTGCGTGTCTCCCGAACCCGTAGGGTCTACACACTTAAGGTTCGGTGACGCTAGGGTTATTAGGAAGACTTGTATGTGATTACCGAATGTTGTTCGGAGTCCCGGATGAGATCTCGGACGTCACGAGGACTTTCGGAAGGGTCCGGAGGTAAAGATTTATATATGGGAAGTTGTCAAACGGACACCGGAAAGTTTCGGGGGCATATCGGTATTGTCTTGAGCCACCGGAAGGGTTCCGAGGTCCACTGGAGGGCCACCCCTCCCGGGGGGCCACATGGGCTGCGTGGGGTAGGAGCCAGCCCCTGGTGGGCTGGGCGCGCCCCCCCTTTGGGCCCATGCGCCTAGGGTTGGGGGGGGGACCCTAGAGGGGGCGCCCCCCTTGCTTGGGGGGCAAGTCCCCCCTCCCCTTGGCCGCCGCCCCCCCTCTAGATCCCATCTAGAGGGCCGCCCTGTCCCTTCCCCTATAAATAGAGGGGTGAGGGAGGCTGCAACACACTTGAAGGCGCAGCCTCCCTCCCAACACCTCTCCTCCTCGCGTGTGCTTGGCGAAGCCTGTAGGGCTGTCACTCCACCATCATCACGCCGTCGTGCTGCTGCTGGAGCCATCTTCCTCAACCTCTCCTTCCCCCTTGCTGGATCAACAAGGAGGAGACGTCGTCCGTACCGTATGTGTGTTGAACGCGGAGGTGCTGTCCATTCAGCACTTGGTCATCGGTGATCCGAATCACGGCGAGTACGACTCCATCATCACCATCCCCTTAAACGCTTCCACACTCGATCTACAAGTGGTATGTAGATGCAAACTCACTCCCTTGACTCGTTGCTTAGATGAACTCATAGATGGATCTTGGTGAAACCGTAGAAAAATTTTAATTTTCTCGCAACGCGTTCCCCAACGGTGGCATCATGAGCTAGGTCTATGCGTAGTTCTCTATTGCACGAGTAGAACACAATTTGGTTGTGGGCGTAGATCTTGTCAACTTGCTTGCCGCTACTAGTCTTATCTTGCTTCAGCGGTATTGTGGGATGAAGCGGCCCGGACCAACCTTACACGTACGCTTACGTGAGACCGGTTCCACCGACTGACATGCACTAGTTGCATAAGGTGGCTGGCGGGTGTCTGTTTCTCCCACTTTAGTTGGAGTGGATTCGATGAAAAAGGTCCTTATGAAGGGTAAATAGAAGTTGACAAAATCACGTTGTGGTTATTCGTAGGTAAGAAAACGTTCTTGCTAGAACCCAATTGCAGCCACGTAAAAGATGCAACAACAACTAGAGGACGTCTAACTTGTTTTTGCAGCAATTGTCATGTGACGTCATATGGCCAGAAGTTGTGATGAATGATGAATGATATATTGTGATGTATGAGATCATGTTCTTGTAATAGGAATCACGACTTGCATGTTGATGAGTATGACAACCGGCAGGAGCCATAGGAGTTGTCTTTATTTTTGTATGACCTGCGTGTCATTGAAGAACGCCATGTAAATTACTTTACTTTATTGCTAAACGCGTTAGCCATAGAAGTAGAAGTAGTCGTTGGCGTGACAACTTCATGGAGACACGATGATGGAGATCATGATGATGGAGATCATGGTGTCATGCGGTGACAAGATGATCATGGAGCCCAAGATGGAGATCAATGGAGCTATATGATATTGGCCATATCATGTCACTACTATATAATTGCATGTGATGTTTATTATGTTTATGCATCTTGTTTACTTAGAACGACGGTAGTAAATAAGATGATCCCTTACAACAATTTCAAGAAGTGTTCTCCCCTAAGCGTGCACCGTTGCTAAAGTTAAATGCGTTTGAAGCACCACGTGATGATCGGGTGTGATAGATCCTTACGTTCACATACAACGGGTGTAAGACAGTTTTACACATGCAAAACACTTAGGGTTAACTTGACGAGCCTAGCATGCAGACATGGCCTCGGAACACGGAGACCGAAAGGTCGAACACGAGTCGTATGGAAGATACGATCAACATGAGAATGTTCACGGCGATGACTAGTCCGTCTCACGTGATGATCGGACACGGCCTAGTCGACTCGGATCGTGTAACACTTAGATGACTAGAGGATGTCTAATCTGAGTGGGAGTTCATTAAAATAATTTGATTAGATGAACTTAATTATCATGAACTTAGTCTAAAACCTTTGCAAATATGCCTTGTAGATCAAATGGCCAACGCTCATGTCAACCTGAACTTCAATGCGTTCCTAGAGAAAACCAAGTCGAAAGATGATGGCAGCAACTATCTCTGACCGGGTCCTAACACGAGGATCATCATCATAGCTGCCAGAAACAATATGTCCTAGAAGGACCGCTAGGTGACGCTCCCATCCTGCAGAACCAAGACATTATGAATGCTTGGCGGACTCGTGTTGATGATTACTCCCTCGTTCAGTCTGGCATGCTTTACAACTTAGAACCGGGCTCCAAAAGCGTTTTGAGCAACACGGAGCATATGAGATGTTCAAGAGCTGAAACTAGTTTTCCAAGCTCATGCCCGGTCGAGAGATATGAAGTCTCCGACAAGTTCTATAGTTGTAAGATGGAGGAAAACAGTTACAAGTGAGCACATACTCAAAATGTATGCAGGTTGCACAACCGCTTTGTCCCACTGGACATAAACCTCCCGGACGAGGCGGTCATTGACAGAATCCTTGATCGCTCCCACCAAGCTACAAGAGCTTTGTGATGAACTACAATATGCAGGGGATGGTGAAGACCATTCCCGAAGAATTCTCAATACTGAAGTCAGCAGATGTTGAAATCAAGAAAGAACATCAAGTGTTGATGGTCAACAAAACCACTAGGTTCAAGAAGGGCAAGGGCAAGAAGAACTTCAAGAAGGACGGCAAGGAGGTTGCCGTACCCGGTAAGCAAGTTGCCGGGAAGAAGTCAAAGAATGGACCCAAGCCTGAAACTGAGTGCTTTTATTGCAAAGGGAAGGGTCACTGGAAGCGGAACTGCCCCAAATACTTAGCGGATAAGAAGGCCGACAACACCAAAGGTATATTTGATATACATGTAATTGATGTGTACCTTACCAGTACTCGTAGTAACTCCTGGGTATTTAATACCGGTGCCGTTGCTCATATTTGTAACTCACAGCAGGAGCGGAATAAGCGGAGACTGGCGAAGGACGAGGTGACGATGCGCGTCGGGAATGGTTCCAAGGTCGATGTGATCGCCGTCGGCACGCTACCTCTACATTTACCTACGGGATTAGTTATAAACCTTAATAATTGTTATTTGGTGCCAAGTTTGAGCATGAACATTGTATCTGAATCTCGTTTGATACGAGATGGCTACTCATTTAAATCCGAGAATAATGGTTGTTCTATTTATATGAGAGATATGTTTTATGGTCATGCCCCTATGGTCAATGGTTTATTCTTAATGAATCTCGAGCGTAGTGTTACACATATTCATAGCGTGAATGCCAAAAGATGTAAAGTTGATAACGATAGTCCCACATACTTGTGGCACTGCCGCCTTGGTCACAGTGGTGTCAAGCGCATGAAGAAGCTCCATGCTGATGGACTTTTAGAGTCTCTCGATTATGAATCATTTGACACATGCGAACCATGCCTTATGGGCAAGATGACCAAGACTCCGTTCTCCGGAACAATGGAGCGAGCAACCAACTTATTGGAAATCATACATACCGATGTGTGCGGTCCAATGAGCGTTGAGGCTCACGGAGGATATCGTTATGTTCTCACTCTCACTGATGACTTGAGTAGATATGGGTATGTCTACTTAATGAAACACAAGTCTGAGACCTTTGAAAAGTTCAAGGAATTTCAGAATGAGGTAGAGAATCAACGTGACCGAAAGATAAAATTCCTACAATCAGATCGTGGAGGAGAATATTTAAGTCATGAATTTGGTACACACTTAAGAAAATGTGGAATTGTTTCACAACTCACGCCTACCGAACACCTCAAACAGAACGGTGTGTCCAACGTCAGAATCGCACTCTATTGGATATGGTGCGATCTATGATGTCTCTTACCGATTTACCGCTATCATTTTGGGGATACGCTCTAGAGACAGCTACATTCACTTTAAATAGGGCACCGTCTAAATCCGTTGAGACGACACCGTATGAATTATGGTTTGGGAAGAAACCTAAGTCATCGTTTCTAAAAGTTTGGGGATGCGATGCTTATGTCAAGAAACTTCAACCCTGAAAAGCTCGAACCCAAGTCGGAAAATGCGTCTTCATAGGATACCCTAAAGAAACCATTGGGTATACATTCTACTTAAGATCCGAGGGCAAGATCTTTGTTGCCAAGAACGGATCCTTTACGGAAAAAGAGTTTCTCTCGAAGAAGTAAGTGGGAGGAAAGTAGAACTCGATGAAGTACTACCTCTTGAGCGGGAAAGTAGTGCAGCTCGGAAAATGTTCTGTGATGCCTACACCAACCGAAGAGGAAAATAATGATGATGATCAAGGTACTTCGGATCAAGTAGCTCTTGAACCCGTGGGTCCACAAGGACACGTTCGCACTGCAGTGGTACGGCAACCCTGTCACGGAAATCATGTTGTTAGACAACGGTGAACCTTCAAACTATGAAGAAGCGATGGCGGGCCCAGATTCCAACAAATGGCTAGAAGCCATGAAATCTGAGATAGAATCCATGCATGAAAACAAAGTATGGACTTTGACTGACTTGCCCGATGATCGGCGAGCGATAGAAAACAAATGGATCTTTATGAAGAAGACGGACGCGGATGGTAATGTCACCATCTATAAAGCTCGACTTGTCGCTAAGGGTTATCGGCAAGTTCAAGGGATTGACTACGATGAGACTTTCTCTCCTATAGCGAAGTTTAAGTCCGTCCGAATCATGTTAGCAATTGCCGCATACTATGATTATGAGATATGGCAGATGGACGTCAAAACAGCGTTCCTTAACGATTATCTTAAGGAAGAGCTGTATATGATGCAGCCGGAGGGTTTTGTCGATCCTAAGAATGCTAACAAAGTATGCAAGCTCCAGCGATCCATTTATGGGCTGGTGCAAGCATCTCGGAGTTGGAACATTCGCTTTGATGAGATGATCAAAGCGTTTGGGTTTATCTTGCGCACTTATGGAGAAGCCTGCGTTTACAAGAAAGTGAGTGGGAGCTCAGAGCATTTCTCATATTATATGTAGATGACATACTTTTGATGGGAAATGATATAGAATTCTTGGACAAAGCATTAAGGCCTACTTGAATAAGTGTTTTTCAATGAAGGACCTTGGAGAAGCTGCTTATATATTAGGCATCAAGATCTATAGAGATAGATCGAGACGCCTCATAGGTCTTTCACAAAGCACATACCTTGATAAGATTTTGAAGAAGTTCAAAATGGATCAGTCAAGAAGGGTTCTTGCACTGTATTGCAAGGTGTGAGATTGAGCTTGGCTCAATGCCCGACCACGGCAAAAGATAAAGAAGAGATGAGCGTCATCCCCTATGCCTCAGCCATAGGATCCATTATGTATGCCATGCTGTGTACCAGACCTGATGTAAACCTTGCCGTAAGTTTGGTAGGAAGGTACCAAAGTAATCCCGGCAAGGAACACGGGACAGCGGTCAAGAATATCCTGAAGTACACGAAAAGGACAAAGGACATGTTTCTCATTTATGGAGGTGACGAAGAGCTCGTCAGAAGGGTTACGTCGACGCTTAGCTTCGACACGCATCTGGATGACTCTAAGTCACAAACCGGATCGTGTATATGTTGAATGGTGGAAGCGATGGTAGTGCGGTACAAAGCGAGCGTCGTGGCGGGATCTACATGTGAAGCGGAGTACATGGCAGCCTCGGAGGCGCGCATGAAGCAATTTGGGTGAAGGAGTTCATCACCGACCTAGGAGTCATACCCAATGCGTCGGGGCCGATCAAACTCTTCTGTGACAACACCGAGCTATTGCACTTGCCAAGGAGCCTGTGTTTCACAAGAAGACCGAGCACATCAAGCGTCGCTTCAACTCCATCCGTGAAAATGTTCAAGATGGAGACATAGAAATTTGCAAAGTGCATACATATCTGAATGTCGCAGATCCGTTGACTAAATCTCTTCCGCGGGCAAAACATGATCAACACCAGAACTCTATGGGTGTTCGATTCATCATAATGTAACTAGATTATTGACTCTAGTGCAAGTGGGAGACTGTTGGAAATATGCCCTAGAGGCAATAATAAAAGCATTATTATTATATTCCTTGTTCGTGATAATTGTCTTTTATTCATGCTATAATTGTATTATCCGGAAATCGTAATACACGTGTGAATACATAGACCACAATACGTCCTAGTAAGCCTCTAGTTGACTAGCTCGTTGGTCAACAGATAGTCATGGTTTCTTGACTATGGACATCGATGTCATTGACAGCGGGATCACGTCATTAGGAGAATGACGTGATGGACAAGACCCAATTCTAAGCATAGCACAAGATCGTGTAGTTCGTTTTGCTAGAGCTTTTTCAATGTCAAGTATCTCTTCCTTAGACCATGAGATCGTGTAACTCCCGGATACCGTAGGAGTGCTTTGGGTGTACCAAAGCGTCACAACGTGAATCGGGTGACTATAAAGGTGCACTACTGTGTATCTCCGAAAGTGTCTGCATTGGGTTGACACGGATCGAGGCTGGATTTGTCACTCCGTGTGACTCGGAGAGGTATCTCTGGGCCCACTCGGTAATGCATCATCATAATGAGCTCAAAGTGACCAAGTGTTTGGTCACGGGATCATGCACTACTGATGCGAGTAAAGTGACTTGCCGGTAACGAGACCGAGCGAGGTATTGGGATACCGACGATCGAGTCTCGGGCATGTAACGCATCGATTGACAAAGGGAATAGTATACGGGGTTGCTTGAATCCTCGACATCGTGGTTCATCCGATGACATCATCAAGGAGCATGTAGGAGCCAACATGGGTATCCAGATCCGGCTGGTTATTGACATGAGAGCCGTCTTGGTCATGTCTGCGTGTCTCCCGAACCCGTAGGGTCTACACACTTAAGGTTCGGTGGCGCTAGGGTTATTAGGAAGACTTGTATGTGATTACCGAATGTTGTTGAGTCCGGATGAGATCCCGGACGTCACGAGGAGTTTCGGAAGGGTCCGGAGGTAAAGATTTATATATGGGAAGTTGTCAAGCGGACCGGAAAGTTTCGGGGCATATCGGTATTATCTGGGGCCACGGAAGGGTTCGAGGTCCACCGAGGAGGCCACCTCCCGGGGGCCACATGGGCAGCGTGGGGCAGGAGCCAGCCCCTGGTGGGCTGGGCGCCCCCCCTTTGGGCCCATGCGCCTAGGGTTGGGGGAACCCTAGAGGCGCCCCCTTGGGGGGCAAGTCCCCTCCCTTGGTCACGCCCCCTCTAGATTCCATCTAGAGGGCCGCCCCTGTCCCTTCCCCTATAAATAGAGGGGTGAGGGGAGGCTGCAACACACTTGAAGGCGCAGCCCTCCCTCCCAACACCTCTCCTCCTCCGTGTGCTTGGTGAAGCCTGGGGAGAAGCTGTCACTCCACCATCATCACGCCCGTCGTCTTTGCTGCTGGAGCCATCTTCCTTAACCTCTCCTTCCCCTTGCTGGATCAAGAAGGAGGAGACGTCGTCCGTGCACGTGCGTGTGTTGAACGCGGAGGTGCTTTGTCCGTTCGACACTTGGTCATCGGTGATCCGAATCACGGCGAGTACGACTCCATCATCACCATCCCCTTAAACGCTTCCGCACTCGATCTACAAGTGGTATGTAGATGCAAACTCACTCCCTTGACTCGTTTCTTAGATGAACTCATAGATGGATCTTGGTGAAACCGTAGAAATTTTTTAATTTTCTGCAACGTTCCCCAACACCGGTAACCCTCGATACTCCGGTAAAATCCCGATTTCACCCGGAACACTTTCGATATCCAAATATAGGCTTCTAGTATATCAACCTTTATGTCTCGACCATTTCGAGACTCCTCGTCATGTCCGTGATCACATCCGGGACTCCGAACAACCTTCGGTACATCAAAACACATAAACTCATAATATAATCGTCATCAAACTTTAAGCGTGCGGACCCTACAGGTTCGAGAACTATGTAGACATGACCGAGACATGTCTCCGGTCAATAACCAATAGTGGAAGCTGGATGCTTATATTGGCTCCTACATATTCTACGAAGATCTTTATCGGTCAAACCGCATAACAACATACGTTTGTTCCCTTTGTCATCGGTATGTTACTTGCCCGAGATTCGATCGTCGGTATCTCAATACCTAGTTCAATCTCGTTACCGGCAAGTCGCTTTACTCGTTCCTTAATACATCATCCCGTAACTAACTCATTAGTTACAATGCTTGCAAGGCTTATAGTGATGTGCATTACTGAGTGGGCCCAGAGATACCTCTCCGACTATCAGAGTGACAAATCCTAATCTCGAAATACGCCAACCCAACAAGTACCTTCGGAGACACCTGTAGAGCACCTTTAAAATCACCCAGTTACGTTATGACGTTTGGTAGCACACAAAGTGTTCCTCCGGTAAACGGGAGTTGCATAATCTCATAGTCATAGGAACATGTATAAGTCATGAAGAAAGCAATAGCAACATACTAAACGATCAAGTGCTAAGCTAACGGAATGGGTCAAGTCAATCACATCTTTCTCTAATGATGTGATCCTGTTAATCAAATGACAACTTATGTCTATGGCTAGGAAACTTAACCATCTTTGATTCAACGAGCTAGTCAAGTAGAGGCATACTAGGACACTATGTTTGTCTATGTATTCACACATGTATTATATTTCCGGTTAATACAATTCTAGCATAAATAATAAACATTTATCATGAAATAAGGAAATAAATAATAACTTTATTATTGCCTCTAGGGCATATTTCCTTCAGGAAGTTCTTATCAACCTATCAAAAATTGACGGGCGCGGCAACGCGCGCATTCATGATCTAGTTAAATGTTGTAACAACGGCTAGTGAGCGACTTTGCGTTGCGCTCATGGATCACTTCTGTGTGATAGGTATCATAGTGAATTTTCTCATGGAATCAACCATGCACACTTGTCCAAAAGATTCCACCCCCTTTACTCCGTGTCATGAATTGGATCAATGCTTGTGGCCAATCACACATCAACCAATGATTTATCTCCTTCAAGTTTATTTTTTCTCCCCTTTTCTTCTTTAGGTCCGCAGTCGGTGCACAAATGTCGTCCAGATCACCGTTCGACTACTGGGTCCACATCTGATGGGTGTCTGGCATCTGGGTGTGCGTCTACTTGGTGTCCACCTCCGGCTGAGTCCTCCACTTGCCCGTCTTCGCGACTGCCACTGTCGTGGATCATGTTCATCAATATCTCCTCCTTATCCACTGTCGCGCACGATTGAGACATTTCGACAAATAAAACCAGGAACCAGAGGCGTGGGAGCCGACATCCACAAATGTACAAGTGCCGATAATTGCGACTCCGTGAAGGTGTACTCGCGTTGAGGTCGACGTTGTACGCCACATGATGGCCGATGATAATGGTGGATGCAGACTGCTGTTGCGGACCGAGCTGCGGGGCGACGTAGTAGTATGGCAGATGCAGCTGCGCCAGCCAGGGTAGCGGCGATTGCACGACCAACACACATCGATTCACACGCTTTGTCTGATGAGGGACTGGGTGAGCAGCTGCCGCCAAAGCATCCTCCCTCTTCTTCTATTTGCGGTGATGGGCATTGCGTGTGGGCGTGTTGACCTTGCGTGTGGCCACCACCGACGGGTCCTCTGGCTCCGGGCCCAGTGGACTATGAACACCTTCGTCTGTACCTCCTCCGGCTCCATCGTGGCGATGGACGAGAAATGGACGGGTGGCAATGACGATCGAAGCAGAGACAAATGGGGAATCATGCGAAAATTATGTGAAATTGTCCGGGTCCGGTGTGTCGGACGACTACGTGGCAGCTGTCTGGACGCCCACAAACCTGCCCTAGTTTTGCTTCCGTTTGCGAGAATTCGTATGTGCGAACGGATCGCATACGTTTGATGTACACACAGTGTTTGTCCGCATGTTTACGTACATCTCGATGCACGGATTTGAAAATAACCTAACCTCATTTTTTTAAGAAGGGGAGAGTCCCTAAAAAACAATGGAGTGGTGTATTGCAGAGTATTTACATGAATTTAAATTAATTTCATCCATCCGACGACGGCTGTGAACCAATCGTAAAAATCATTTATCACCGTGGGACTCAGTCTGCCGCCGCTCTCCCTCTGACGGCCGCCGGACCTCACCCTCAGGCTTGGCTGGTCGGCGGAGCAATTGAGAGGCCGGCGAGGGGAATAGGGAACGGACATCGGGACGGCGAGCTGCCGAGTCTCCGTCACGTGGGCTCCATTTACCTCCATTCCGGTTGCTCACGGCGGCGGCGGCCTCCCTGATTCGGATCTACAAGCTGAACAATGGCTGCTGCTGGTGAGCTTTCTCTTCTGTCAATATTACATTATCTTGGCTCTTACGTATCATCCTGTTCTACATCAGACTGTCGATTGTTATTTCTTCTCTCTGAAAAAAGGATATATTTTGTTTATTACTTGCTGCTTCATGTGTTGCCATTCTTCCTACTCTGCCAATATACAAGAGGATGCAGCCTATTCTTTTAGATATATATCGATGTATGCTTCATTTCCTTTGCCCTGAACTTGGAAATGGTACAGACGAAAAGCTTGCCTGCAGTTAGGTTTCCGAGTTGCTTTCTGACCTTCTGCACTATGAGGGAAGCTGGATTTCATATTCAGTCATGAAGGGGTGAATCCAGTGAGCACTCTGAAGTGGCTCCAGCCGATCAGTGTAGTGGAAGCTTCATTGGAAGTCAACCTTTGTGTGCCTCTTGCCGGGCAGCACACGGTTTTCATGGCAATACTGCTAGCGCCTTGCTCCATGTATTGTATACAGAGATGATAGCCCCAAGTCCAAGTGGGTATGCAGCTGCCCAGCTCAAGTGGCAGCCCAAGTGGGTATACGTAGCTAGTGCTGTCCTAGTCAATAGTCACCAATCTTGACTTGCCCTGCCTCCCTGCTTGTTCACATTCATGTTTCTCTTCCATTTTATCTGTATATACACCCTCTTTTTCCTTCTCCAAATAGCAGAGCAAAGCAACATCACACTCTCCTCCATGCCTCCCCTCTACATATTATCGCTCGGGCTTCTCCTCCTCTTGCACATTCCTCAATGGCGCCCCTCGTCCGCAGCTGCAAGCGATACCCTCACTGCGGGCCAATCGCTCGCCGTCGGCAGCAAGCTGGTCTCAAGAAACGGCAAGTTTGCGCTCGGCTTCTTTCAGCCAGCAGCAAGCATTATAAGTAAGTCCCAGAACACCACCAGCTCCAGCTGGTACCTTGGCATATGGTTCAACAAGATCCCAGTTTTTACTGCTGTGTGGGTTGCTAATAGGGACCAGCCCATCACTGGCCCCAACCTCAACCTAGCACAGGTCAAGATATCGAGCGATGGCAATCTTGTCATCGCGAACAACAATTCCGTAGTTTGGTCCACTCACATTGTTAATAATAGGACACAAACCAGCAGCATAAACACCACCACTGGTGCTGCCGTTCTCTTGAACAGTGGAAATCTTGCTCTTACAGTCACAGAGAGCCCATCATCATCTGACCTACCGTTGTGGCAGAGCTTTGATTACCCAACAGATATTTTTCTTCCTGGTTCCAAGTTTGGCGGAACAAGGTCACCGGCTTTATTCACCAGAGCATCTCAAAGAAGAGCCTCATTGATCCGGGTCTTGGCTCATACAGCATTGAACTAGAAGAAACCAAGGGGATCGTCCTCAAGCGCCGCAACCCCTTGGTAGTGTATTGGCATTGGGCATCCTCCAAAACATCATCGTTGAGTCTTATACCAATACTCAATTCCATTCTGGATTTGGATCCACGGACCAAAGGTTTGATCAATACAACATATGTTGATAATAACCAAGAGGAGTACTATACGTACACTTCACCGGATGAATCATCTCCCACATTTGTCTCACTAGACATCTCTGGTCTGATAAAGCTGAATGTTTGGTCACAAGCCAACCAGTCTTGGCAAATTATACATACCCAGCCTGCTGATCCCTGCACTCCGGCTGCTACATGCGGACCTTTCACAGTCTGCAATGGCATTGCACAGCCATTCTGTGACTGTATGAAGAACTTCTCTCAGAAGTCACCGCTGGATTGGGAGTTTAGTGATCGAACAGGAGGATGCGTCAGAAATACACCGTTACACTGCAACACTAGTAGTATCAACAAAAACATCACAAGTTCAACAGACATGTTCCACCCCATTGCTCAAGTTACATTACCCTACAATCCGCAAAGCATAGACATTGCTAACACACAGAGCGAATGTGAAGAAGCTTGTCTCAGTTCCTGCTCCTGCACTGCTTATTCCTATAACAGTAGCAGATGCTCTGTCTGGCTTGGGGAATTGCTTAGTGTAAATCTGAATGATGGCATTGATAATACTTCTGAAGATGTTCTTTACCTTCGCCTTGCCGCCAAAGATTTGCTGCCAAGTTTGAGAAAAAACAAAAGAAAACCAAACGTTGGAGTGGTCACTGCTGCAAGCATTTTTGGTTTTGGGTTACTAATGCTCATGGTGTTGGTACTTATTTGGAGGAACAAAATCAAGTGGTGTGGTTCCCCTTTATTCGACAATCAAGGTAGTGCTGGTGGGATTATAGCCTTCAGATACACTGAATTAGTTCATGCTACTAAAAACTTCTCAGAAAAGCTTGGAGGAGGTGGTTTTGGTTCTGTATACAAGGGAGTGTTAAGTGACTCGAAGACTACTATAGCAGTGAAAAAGCTTGATGGTGCTCAGCAAGGAGAGAAGCAATTCAGGGCCGAGGTGAGCTCAATTGGACTGATCCAACATATCAACCTTGTCAAATTGGTTGGTTTCTGCTGCGAAGGTGATCACAGATTACTTGTATACGAACACATGTTAAATGGGTCTCTTGATGGTCATCTATTTAAGAAGAGCAATAATGCTGATGCTGCTGTCCTAAGCTGGAACAGCAGATATCAGATAACCCTAGGAGTTGCCAGAGGGTTGTCCTACTTGCATCAGAGTTGCCACGAATGCATCATACACTGTGATGTTAAACCAGAAAACATACTTGTGGACACATCATTTGTTCCTAAAGTTGCAGACTTTGGGTTGGCAGCGTTTGTGGGAAGGGATTTTAGCCGAATTCTAACTACATTCAGAGGAACTGCTGGCTATCTTGCCCAGAGTGGCTTACCGGAGTTGCTATTACACCGAAAGTTGATGTTTATGGCTTTGGCATGGTCCTGCTGGAGATCTTATCGGGAAGGAGGAATTCACCTGAAATATACAACACGAGCAGCAGCGGCAGTTACCATGTTGAATATTTCTCGGTGCAAGCCATCAACAAGCTTCATGGGGGAGATGTGAAGAGTTTGGTGGATCCACGGTTGCATGGTGACTTCAATTTGGAAGAGGCTGAAAGGGTTTGCAAAGTTGCAGGTTGGTGCATCCAGGATAATGAGTTTGATCGGCCAACGATGGGTGAAGTGGTCCGGGTTCTCGAGGGTCTACAGGAGATTGATGTGCCCCCGATGCCAAGACTACTTGCAGCTATAACGGCACAACCTGGTGCTGCACTTGAGTGTAATAATAACTAGCAGTCGATGCTAATAATATCTGTTAGTTTCAGCAAATTTTAGAGTTTATTAATGTTGAGCGGAAGGAATAAAGAACGCAAAGCTGGTATGCTAATTAAATTATCTCTTATTTAGTGCCGTATGTAATCAAGCATTGTAGCCAAATATGGCAGACCTAGAAATATGTGTATGTTTTGTTGATGGGATAGTTTGATACCTATCTTTAAATCGAAGGAAGATGTCAATGTACATGTATGCCACAACCCATTCTTGATCAAGAGTACGCATGGCCTGGTCATCCCTCATGCTCACTCGATGGTGTGGTGTTCTGGTACGAAACAGAGTGGCCTGGCCCTACACCTGCGCGGTGAAATTTGCGGCAGGCTCCAGTGCGGCATGGATGCGAAGGAAAATATGGGTACAAATGAAGGAATCCAGGTTTGAAGACGGTCAAAGGTGACATGACGGTATGTAATATGTTGACTATTGCCACATATAAACTCACTTAATGTCTGCTGAACTTTCTGCCATCGCCATCTCTCTTGAGGATATGATTTCCTTTTGAGTTTCTTGGAGATTATAGTTATGATAGAATTCTTATTTCATATACACCATACAATGTAAGACAAGGAATGTGATTGCACTATTATTTATTTCTGTAGAATGATTTTGCTCCAAGGTCATGAGGCTATTACATTCAGTCCCTAGATGAAAGCAACCGCAGATGACAGTAAGGTTCATAACCCTGCTAGGGAGAGCATAACAAGTGACATTCAGTCCATGGTGACAAAGCAGTGAAGAAGCATCCTCCTACTGGACAACACCTTTGGTTTTAAGCATCCTAATTTTTGCAAATTTGGTAAAGATTCCCCACCAGCAACAAACAACTGTTTCTCTTCTGATTGCCGCAATTTTTTCTCCTTTTGTACAGTTTGCAAATGTTTTGATGAATATATGTGCTGTGTTTAGTATTTGCGCATCTGGAAAGGAGCATGAAGCACAGGCTTTTCAAGGCACCGCACTGCACTGTTTTTGCCTGCTTGTATTAAATTGCCGAGAGCAAAAGCTCAGCCAGTCATCCTCAATAAAAACATCTAGGTGAAAGTTGTGGTGTTCTTTTCAGACTTGGGATGGTAACTTCAGAACTTCTAATTACAATGCAGTGATAGGTTACTAATAGCTTGCTTGGGCAAGATGCCAGCTATAGTTTAAATAATTGTTTTTTTCTAGAAAATTAAATAATTGATTTCAAGCTGTACCTAATCAAGAGACCGCATATACTGTATAATCGCTTGGTATATCCAAATTTCTATCTGAGGCCTTTTGTTATTCTACCAGTGTAAAAGAGGCAGCCTATTCTTATCTATGGGTGCTATGCTTTATTTGCTCTATCCTAAACTTGGAAATGTTTATTTTTCATGAAAATGCAAAAGTTTTGTGTCGTGATGCATTGTCAGTAGAAAAAGTTATGTACATGCCCTATAAAGGGAAACACCCAAAAATCACAATGCTACACTCCTAAGCGCTAGGCACTACCAGAAGAAGCGCCACCAATCAGACCGTCCCTGCTTTCGCCCACTTGACAGTGTCGGGTCTCTCATTGACAAGCGCGCATCTTTCTTTCTTTAGAATAATTTGCTCCAATGGCTAATTATGAGGTTATTATATGCATTTCACAATTTTGTTATAGATTCCCCACCAAGCAGCAAAGAACTGTTTCTATTCTGATTGCCACATTTTTTTCCTTTCTACTGTTTGGAAATGCTTTAATGAATTTATGCACTGTGTTTAGGTGTTTTCCTTTGAAAGCATAGGCATCTGGAAGTGGGCATGAAGCACATGCTTTTCAAGGTACTGAATTGCACTATGCTTATGCATTCATACTAAATTGCCTAGAACAAAAGCTGCAGCGAATCATCCCCAATAAAAACATCTAGGTGATAGTTCAGGTGTTTTTTATAGACATGGGATGGTAACTTCAGAACTTCTAATTACCGTGGATAGGTTACCATTAGCATGCTTAGGCAAGATGCCAGGTGTAGATTAAATAATTGTTTTCAGACTGTGCCTAATTATGTCTGTTGCTATTTTCTTATTCTGCCATGTAGAATAGGCAGCCTATTCTACTCTACGAGTGCTATGCATTATTTCCTTTATCCTAAACTTGGAAATGCTATAAGGGGAAAAGCTTGGCAGTTAGGTTCCTGAGTAAGTTGCTTTCTATCTGACATTCTGTAGAATTAACTACCATTGCCCTTACAAGCATGATGCAGAGAATCGACTGGCTTCACAATAGGCGTGTGATCAACCAAATGAGAGTGACGGAGTAAATAGTTCAATGAACTCATATTGAAACTGAAAGAGACCTTGGTCCAATGAGCCTGGGACACACGGTCCCATAGCTTGTCTAAGTATAAGTTGAATTTCAGTCCTGCAGACGTGAGTCTGGTACTCTGATGTTGGCACTACAGCCACCGTCTCTTGTGTGTTTTAAGTTTGCCAACTTTAACTTCCAACTTTTTGTTATAATTCTGTCTTTGGTCGCGTTTTTTTGGGGAGTTTTGGTTAGTCTTTTGCATTGATATCTGTTGAATTTGCATTTGTAATATATTCATTGTAGCAAATATAAAAAAATTGTATGGTACGGTACCACTTGCCATATAGCACTAGAATATTGAAAGATCTGCCTGGTAAGCTTGGTGGAAACCTCATGATTGACTTGACTGTGACCATGGTCGTCCATGGCTGGCTCCATGCAGCCACTTGGTGGAAGCTTCATTGATGCTCCTCCTTGTAGGCAAGCTAAACCAGCACATGTTTGTATCATAATATCTCCACTATATATAGAGAGATAGATAGCACCGAATGGGTGTACAGCTACCCATCTCAAGTTGCCATGCCAAGTGGGTACGTAGCTAGTGCCGCCGTAGTCACCAATCTTGACTTCCCCCCGTCAGTCATCTTATGTTCTGTAGATTAGCACTCAAGTGTGATGCAGAGAATTGACTGCTTTCAGTAAGCGTGTGATCGACCAAATGAGAGGAATTGACGAATCTATACCAAACAGGACCTTGGTCCAATGAGCCTGGGATGGTTCCATTTCTTGTATATGTATTAGTTGAATTTCAGTTCAGAGATATTGCTAATACTAGCACCGCCGCTTTTGTTTAATTTGTTCCTTTCCCCCCTAGATCTGTCAAGTGTTATAAGTTACCGTTTTTTCGCCAGTTATGTGTTTTAAGTTGCCAACTTTAGTCTACAACATTTGTTGTTTTTCTCTCTGGCCACACTAATGCAGGGTGACTGTTGATATCCATTGAATTTGCATTTGTAACACAAACATTTATCTTTGTCATTATCTAAAAAAATATTTATCTTTGTGGTTGGTTAGTAAAATGGATATGGACAGTACTACCACCGTCCCTTTTGGTTAATTTGTGTTCCTTTTCTAGTTGCTCTCCCATGTGTTTGAAGTTTGCCAACTCTAACTTACAACATTTGTTATTTTTGAATGTCTTCGCATTTTTGTTGGTCTTTTGTGTTGATATCCATTGAATTTGTATTTGTAATATTCATTGAAGAAAATATTTTGCAGGTTGGATTTTTAAATTGTCTGTTGGTCAGCACTTGCCAGATATAACTAAAATACTGAAGGATCTGTTGGTGGAAGCCTCATGGTTGACTTGACCTTGACCATGGTGGTTCTATGCAGCCCACTTGGTGGAAGCTTCATTGAAGGTCCTCCTTGTAGACAAGCTAATCTAGCACTTGCTTTTTATGGTAATACTTCCTTCGATTTCAAGTTGCAGCCCGAGTGGGTACGTAGCTAGTAGCCTGTCCCAATCTGAATAATTGGTCCAAAGTGGATTGTAGTGGCTTCTCTGTCAGCAGAGCATGCATGCATGCCTAACTAAGTACATTTTTAGGCTCAGCCTCTCCCATTCTGTCTATATATACACATTCTCTTCTGCCTTCTCTGAATAGCAGACAGAGCGCATTCACATTCTTCTCCATGCCTCCCCTCTACATATTATCACTTGGGCTTCTCCTATTGCACACTACTCCTTGGTGCCCCTCCTCGGCAACTGCAAGCAATGACACTCTCATTGCAGGCCAAGAGCTGGCCTTCGGTGACAAGCTCGTCTCGAGAAACGGCAAGTTCGCGCTTGGCTTCTTCCAGTTCCATCCAGCAAGCACCATCAGTAAGTCATCCCACAACACCACATCTCCCAGCCCCAGCTTGTGGTACCTTGGCATATGGTTCAATAAGATCCCAGTTTTCACAACTGTATGGATTGCTAATAGGGATCAGCCCATCACCAACCCCAATGTCAACCTATCACAGCTCAAGATATCAAGAGATGGCAATCTTGTCATAGTAAACCATGCCGCCAACAATGAATCCATTGTTTGGTCCACTCACATTGTCAATAATAGGACACACAGCAGCATCAAAGCCACTAGTTCTGCCGTTCTCTTGAACAGTGGAAACCTTGTCCTCAAAGAGAGCCGGTCATCTGACCTACTGGCATGGCAGAGCTTCGACTACCCAACAGATGTTGTGCTTGCTGGTGCCAAGTTAGGCCGAAACAAGGTCACTGGTTTCACTCGCCAACCCATCTCAAAGAAGAGCCTCAATGATCCGGGGCTCGGCTCATACAGCATTGAATTAGAAGACACCAGGGGACTTGTCCTCAGTCGCCGCAACAACCCATCTGTAGTGTATTGGCAGTATGCATCCTCCACAACATCACCATTCAATCTTGTACAAGTACTCAACTCACTGCTTGATTCGAATTCTCTGACCAAAGGTTTATATAACCTAGTATATGTTGATAACGACCAAGAAGAGTACTACATGTACACTTCACACAATGAATCATCGCCTTCTGTATTTGTCTCACTAGACATGTCTGGTCAGATAAAGCTGAATCATTGGTCGCAAGCTAATCAGTCTTGGCAAATCATATATGCCCAACCTGACGATCCCTGCAACCCGCCTGCTGCCTGTGGACCTTTTACAGTCTGCAGAGGCAATCCAAATCCATCATGTAACTGCATGGAGAGCTTCTCTCAGAAGTCGCCGCAGGATTGGAAGTTTCAAGATCGAACAGGAGGATGCATCAGAAATACACCTTTACATTGCACTAGTGACAAAAACATCACAAGTTCAACAGACATGTTCCAGCCCATTGCTCAAGTTACATTGCCCTACAACCCACAAATCATAGCCGTTGCTACCATTCAGAGCGATTGCGAAGAAACTTGTCTTGGTTCCTGCTCCTGCACTGCTTATTCCTATAATGATAGCAAATGCTCTGTCTGGAACGGGGAGTTGCTTAGTGTAACTCTTAGTGATGGCATTGAATACACTTCTAAAGATGTTCTTTATCTCCGTCTTGCTGCCAAAGATTTCATACCAAGTTTGAGGAAAAACAAAAGAAAACCGAATGTTGGAGTTGTTACCGCTGCAAGCATTATTGGTTTTGGGTTACTCATGCTCATGTTTCTGTTACTGATTTGGAGGAACAAATTTAAGTGGTGTGGTTTTCTTCCGTTATATTATGACAATCAAGACAGTGTTGGTGGGATCATAGCCTTCAGATATACTGATTTAGTTCGTGCTACTAAAAACTTCTCTGAGAAGCTGGGTGGTGGAGGTTTTGGTTCTGTATACAAGGGGATGTTAAGTGACTCGAAGACTACTGTAGCAGTGAAAAGGCTTGATGGTGCCTGTCAAGGGGAGAAGCAGTTCAGGGCCGAGGTGAGCTCAATTGGACTGATCCAACATATCAACCTAGTAAAATTGGTTGGTTTCTGCTGCGAAGGTGATCACAGATTACTTCTGTACGAGCACATGTTAAATGGTTCTCTTGATGGTCATCTGTTTAAGAAGAGCAGTAATGTTGATGCTGTTGTGCTAAACTGGAACACCAGATATCAGATATCCCTAGGAATTGCCAGAGGATTGTCCTACTTGCATCAGAGTTGTCGCGAGTGCATCATACACTGCGATATTAAGCCAGAGAACATACTTGTGGATGCATCATTTGTTCCTAAAGTTGCAGACTTTGGGTTGGCAGCATTTGTGGGGAGGGATTTTAGCCGAATTCTGACTTCATTCAGAGGAACTATAGGTTATCTTGCCCCAGAGTGGCTTAGCGGAGTGGCGATCACACCGAAAGTCGATGTTTACGGCTTCGGCATGGTACTGCTGGAAATTATATCAGGAAGGAGGAATTCCTCACCGGAAATATCACACAACACTGAGAGCAGCAACAACAGTTACCAACACCACGAATATTTCCCTGTGCAAGCTATCAAGAAGCTTCACGAGGGAGATGTGAAGAGTTTAGTGGATACACAATTGCATGGCGACTTCAGTTTGGAAGAGGCTGAAAGGGTTTGCAAAGTTGCATCTTGGTGCATCCAAGATAGTGAGTTTGATCGGCCGACTATGAGTGAAGTGGTCCGTGTTCTCGAGGGTCTACAGGAGATTGATATACCCCCAATGCCAAGACTCCTTGCAGCTATGATGGAACAATCTGATGCTGCAACTTCAATGTAATAATAATAACTCAGAGAGAGTATCTACATTTTTTTAAGTTTTTTTTGCGGGACATTTTTTTAAGTTGTAATGTGGAGAACAAGGAATAAAAGAAGGAGGCGAATTTGCGATCTCCAAATCGTCTGTTATTTACTTATCTCATATATGGTACTCCCTCCGTCCCATAATATAAGAACTAGCGTAAAAAAACGTTCTTATATTATGGGACGGAGGGAGTATAAAGCAAGCACTGTAGCGAAATAAATGCCACTACTTTGTTAACAGAGAAGGATACTCCCAATAATTACTTCATCTTAGAGACGTGCCACTTGTAAGCTGCTTATTCACTACTACTACTACAGAGACGAATATATTTGACAGCCTACAAAATAGTTCTCCATGATGGAAAAAAACACAAACATCCATAATTCGGACAAGGTCATCAAATGGACACCAAGTAAGAAGTCTTCACAACCACCAGGAAAAAAAATGCATCTTCTCAGACAACTTATAAAGGCTCCGTTCTCCAGAACAGAAGCACTCGCCAATATTACATTAGGAAAAATTCCATTTCCTTTTTGAATCAACAAGGCAGACAAAATGTAGAAAGTTATTACATTTCTTCAGGTTTTTTTTACATGAGGACGACTCACTTAACCCTAGTTAGTACTCCGTAGTTACCACTACCACTCATCTGAACATTGTCTCCCAGAACCAAGCCCCTGAACTGAATTCTGCAGTCCATCGCCCGGTCGAGTTCGCCGCTCTCGGGTGCAAAGCTGAACCGGCAAAAGTACGGAATCCTGGTCCATTTGCTGGTACTTATACATAGTCCAGTGGAACTGAGGACGGCTTCCCTGATGTTGCAGCCGTCCATCTTGAACGATTTGCCAATGTAGGCGGTCGGTTTCGCCAACATTGAGATACCACCATGGCAGCCGGCGAGGTCCCAGCCATAGCTCTATAGCGTCTGTTCATTGCATGGAAAAAAGGAAAACTGGAGCATGTCAAACATGTTTGGAAAATGCCAGAACCTCAAACTTTTAGTCACTGAAGCTGTGCAAAAGTATGTCTACCTAGTTGCAGCTATAACATTTTGATGTGATAGCATGGACTACTATGGGTGAAGTGGAAACAAATCAGTTTGATCGGACGGGTTCTCGAGGTTCTACAGGAGATTGATATGCCCTTGATGCCAAGACTACTCGGAGAACAATCTGATGCTGCAACTTCAGTGTAATACTAATTCGTAGTTGGCTGATGTTACCAATTTTTGTTTTCAGAAAATTTTAGAGTTGTAATGCGAAGCCAAAGGAATAAAAGAAGGCGATTATATTCCCTTCGTTCGGAATTACTCGTCCAAGAGATAAATGTATCTAGATGTATTTGAGTTGTAGATACATCCATTTTTGTGACAAGTAATTCCGATCGGAGGGATTACATGGTAAGCAAGTCCGACCACCGAAAAGAAAAACCATCACAAAGGAACTTGGTACAACCGAGAGCAAAAAGGAAGATATAACATGTACAGAATTATTCGGATGAGGCTAAGTTCAAGGTTTTTTTCCATTATGCAATGAACTCACGAACTCATCTACTGCATAATACTGAATTTAATGTAAAGCTGTAGACATAATGGATGCCAATCTATTAGGCTTATTCGCATTAGCATGAGATCCTGGAGCAACTAGTGCCGTTCCCCTCTCGCTAGGGTTCTCTCCTCTCGGTGCCAACCGCCGTTGAGAAATTATACCGCCGTCGATCACCCTCCCTCGCCCCGACGCTTGGGCCGATCACGTGGCTCCCCACGAGATCGATCCCGGCCTTGGCTAGGGTTGGAGAGGAACCGTTCCTGTGCCGTCTCGTCCCTCGGGTTGCCCTAGGGTTACGATGGCGACGCCGTCTTCATCATGCACGCAGGAGGAGAAGGAACTGGAGGAGATGATGGCTGAACTTGGGATTGCTGAGGAGGAATTGGATGACCTAGTTTTCGAGGATGTGATGCCGGACGCTGTAGCCAACCCCCGCTGGCTCGCGATTGGCAAAGTGCACACGTCCAAGGAGTATGGCGACTACTGGTTCTACAAGAACATGAGAAGTGCGTGGGATTTAGCGCATAAGCAGAAAGTTTAGATCCTTGGGCGACAATCCATATACTATGCAATTTTCTTGTTTGGGAGATTGGATCAAGGTGATGGAGGGTGGTCCGTGGGCCTTTAGAGGGCAGCCGGTGGTGCTTGCTGTCTATGATGGATTCACAAAACCATCCATGATTGATTTGAACTGCTTTAAAATATGGATTCAGATACATGATCTGCCAGATGGTTATGGACCTTTGGTAAAACCGTTGGCTGCAAAGGTGGGTGCTCTATGTGACGACGAAGATGACCCTGGTGACTTTGCTGGTAATTTCTATAGGGCCAAGGTTATCCTGGATGTGAGAAAGCCTCTTAAAAACCATGTTTCAATTGTGAAAAAGATGAAAAGGCGGATCTTCAAGGTTAAGTATGAGCGTCTGCCGGATTGGTGTGCCGTTTGTGGGATGATAGGTCACTTATATACTGAGCATGGGGATGGTGTTCATGACCAAAAAGCTTTGGTTTTCAAAGAGCTGAGAGCAGCCTGGAGTATGAGGGGAGGAGGTAGAGGAGGGGGCCGCACCCAGGAGTCTGCTGAGAACCCCGCAAAATCAACAACTCAAAATGCTGCTATGGACCTGGATAAAGGGGCTGTGATTGAGATGCATGAGGGGGAACAGAACAGAAAAAGGGGTGTTACAAGTCCCTCGGGGCAAGCTCCCCTGAATAATGTTCTGTCCTTACCAGGGGCGGGGACTATTCCTGCAAGTCCGCCGC
This sequence comes from Aegilops bicornis, assembly GCA_021605145.1. Lineage (NCBI taxonomy): Eukaryota > Viridiplantae > Streptophyta > Magnoliopsida > Poales > Poaceae > Aegilops > Aegilops bicornis. Next base: position 632,222,311 of record CM038670.1, read on the forward strand.
CCAAGCAAGATCTGAAGAGATCAAAGTCTGATAATGCTAACAAGATCGTGGCTGGTTCCAATGTGCAGAAGAATGCTTCATCTTTGGCGGGCTCCCCCGAGGAGCGCCGCCGGAATTAATGGATCTCATGAGCTGGAACTGCCGGGGAGGGGGGAATCCCCGGACAGTTCGTGAGCTAGCGACGCTAGTGCAGTCGCATTCCCCCAAGATGGTGTTTCTGTGCGAGACAAGGCAAAAAGAAGATAAAATGAGAAGAGTGAGAGACCGGCTGGGTCTCAAAGGCTTTACTAGTGTGGATAGCAACGGCTGGCGAGGGGCCTTGCTCTTTTTGGCATGAAAGTCGATAATAGATATTCTGGACAAGGATGATCGCTATATTGATGTTGCAGTTCGTTTACATGCTGACGCCGAACAGTGGAGAGTAACCTTTGTGTACGGAGAGCCGCGTGTTGAGAATCGTCATCTAATGTGGCAGAAACTTCAAACCATGTTCACCACCTTGGACCTTCCTTGGTTGGTTATTGGAGATTTCAATGAGTGTCTTTGGGATTTTGAACACCTTTCAGCAACACCAAGAGCTGAACCACAAATGATGGCCTTTCGTGATGTGCTTGAGGTATGTCAACTAGTGGATATCGGTTTCTCAGGTGTACCGTTTACATATGATAATAAGAGAAGCGGGACAGCAAACGTGCGTATCGTTTGGATCGTCTTTGTCGCCTCTAGTGCTTGGCGCAATATGTTCGCTTTCTCCTCGGTGTCCCATGTGGTGTCACCCTGTTCGGATCATGTGGCTCTTATTCTTAAGGGACTCGGACCACTGGGCGAAGTGCAGGAAGACGACACCAGATCTGAAATATTTTGGGAGCGTAGTGGTGAGCTTCCCGAGTTGGTGCAGCAAGCATGGGATTCAAGCGGGTGCAATTGGAAACCTTGAACGATTCTGATCAGCCACGAAGAAGACCATGTCTACTTTGGGCATATGGAGTAGGAAAAAGTTTGGTAACATAACTCGTGAGCTAGCCAAGTCCAGGTCACAACTTGAGGAATTGATGAATATGAACGCTGATCGTCAAGATATACGGCGAGTGACCGACAGAATGAACGAGTTACTATATCAGGAAGAGATGTTATGGCTCCAGAGGTCGAGAATAAATTGGCTAAAAGAAGGAGACAGGAACACGAAATACTTTCAGAGCAAGGCGGTTTGGAGAGCTAGAAAAAATAAAATTCGCGAACTTGTGGACGACAATGGTGTTGCCCATTCAGATGAGGCGACAATGAGACAAATGGCTAATGAGTACTTCCAAGGAATGTACACGGCTGATCCGAACCTCATACACACTCCGGTTCTAAGTCTTTTTGATGCATTGATAACTGATGATGATAATGCTAAGCTATGTGCTCCTTTCAGTGATGACGAAATTTCGGATGCCCTGTTTCAAATCGGTCCGTTGAAGGCCCCGGGCCCGGATGGTTTTCCAGCACGTTTTTTCAGCGTAACTGGAGTACGCTACGGGACAGCGTAATCACGTCAGTTAGGGAGTTTTTCAACTCAGGTTTGATGCCGGAAGGGGTTAACTCAACCTCAATCGTTCTTATCCCAAAAGTTCCTAATCCTACGAAGTTGACTGATTTTAGGCCTATTAGTTTATGTAATGTAACCTATAAGGTCATATCAAAGTGTTTGGTGAACCGGTTGAGGCCAATTTTGGATGATATTATCTCACCGGAACAGAGTGCTTTTATACCCGGAAGAATGATCACGGATAATGCACTCATTGCTTTCGAGTGCATCCATCATATAAAGCAAGAGAAAGATCCTACCAGAAGTTTTTGTGCCTATAAGCTCGACTTATCAAAGGCGTATGATAGAGTTGATTGGGTTTTCTTGAAGCAAATGATGCAGAAATTGGGTTTCTCTCATCGTTGGGTGGACTGGATTATGACATGTGTCACTTCGGTGAGGTATTCGGTAAAACTTAATGGAACCCATCTAGATTCATTTGCACCGTCGCGTGGGCTACAGCAAGGTGACCCATTATCACCATTCTTATTCCTTTTTGTTGCTGACGGACTATCTGCCATTCTTAAGCACGAAGTTAATATTGGAAATATCAATCCTATAAGAGTCTGTAGAAGGGCGCCGGGGATATCACATCTTTTATTCGCAGATGACTCTTTACTGTTTTTTGAGGCAACACAGGATCAAGCCCTGAAAATCAAGGAGATTTTGGACCTGTATGCTAGTGCTACTGGCCAGAGTATTAATCTGAACAAGTGCTCCATTTTATTCGGTCCAGCATGTTCAGAGGGTGCCCAGAATGCTATCCGTACTATTCTGGAAGTTACTAAGGCAGAATTTGAAGAAAAATACTTGGGTCTCCCTACACCTGAAGGTCGGATGTCTAAAGGACGGTTCCAAAACTTGCAAGCTAGTCTTAGGAAGAGACTTATACAGTGGGGAGATGGGTGGCTTGCGCAACCGGGCCGCGAAGTTCTCATCAAATCAGTTGCACAATCTCTCCCAACATACATTATGGGTGTTTTTAAGCTCCCGTTCTCAGTTTGTGATGACCTAACAAGGATGGTAAGAAACTTTTATTGGGGATCTAAAGAAGGTCGCAGAAAAGTACATTGGAAGTCCTGGGATTCTTTGTTGCAGCCAAGGTGTAAAGGAGGGCTTGGATTCCGCGATTACAGACTGTTCAACCAAGCTCTCCTCGCACGCCAAGCTTGGAGATTGCTTGATAGGCCGGAGAGCCTTTGTGCCCGACTGTTAAAAGCCCGGTATTACCCGGATGGTCAGCTTGAGGATACAGTCTTTTCTGGTAATGCCTCCCCATCTTGGCAAGCTATAAGCTATGGTCTTGAGCTTCTGAAAAAGGCATAGTCTGGAGAGTGGGCAATGGATCAAGCATTCGTGTTTGGAGAGACAATTGGATACCGAGGCCACATTCCTTCAAACCGGTCACCCCTAGAGGTAATTGCCGCATCCGGTATGTGTCTGAACTGCTTAATGACAATGGGTCGTGGAATATGAACTTGCTGCAGAATTATTTTTGGCCTTGTGATGTGAATGAAATCATTAAAATCAGAACGTCTCCAAGGCATGAAGAGGATACAATTGCTTGGGGACCAGGGAGATTTGGACAATTCTTGGTGAAGTCGGCGTATGAGTTTGCTTTTGAGCAAGCCAACATAGAATCTCAACCTGCGTCTAGCACTAATCCGGAGGGCTGCCGGGCCATCTGGAATCTGATTTGGAAAACAGATGTTCCTCCAACAGTCAAAAACTTTGCTTGGAGAGTGGTCTCAGATTCCCTTCCTACTTGGGTTAACAAGCACAAGAGGACCTTAGAAGTCACCAACATATGTCCGGTGTGTGGCGTGGAACCGGAGGACAACTTCCATCCTCTATGTCATTGCCCGAGAGCAAGAGAATTATGGTGGTATATGTCAGAGGTTTGGAACCTTCCACCAGTGGATACCATTCAGAATGTTGGGAAGGAATTGTTGTTCCAAGTGCTACAGCCACTTCATGAATTAGAGAGGTCCATGCTTCTTATGACTCTCTGGAGGTGTTGGTTCATTCGTAATGAGATAGTACATAATAAGATTCCGCCTCCTCTTGAGGTATCGAGGAGGTTCCTTGTCGACTATCTGGAGTCACTAATTGCTATCAAAATGAACACACATATGGATCCAAATAAGGGGAAATCAATTATCTCCTTTGATCGCATACGTTAGCCCATGCTGATATTGCACCGTGCATCGCCGCCCAGTGGGCTGCACCACCCGGCGGTGGGTAAAACTAAACACGGACGGTTCTTCTCATGATGGTAGGGCAGGTGCAGGTATGGTATTACGAGACCCTTCGGGCTGTAATCTTTTCCGCTTGCGTAACACCTGTACTCGTGTCGTGAAGCTTTGGAGGCAGAGCTGGGTGCTTGCATGGAAGGTTTATCTCTAGCGATTCAGAGAAGTGATCGCCCAGTGACCATTGAGTTGGATTCACTTGTTGCTATAAAGCTGATTCAAGGACATGAGACAGATAGGTATATTTATGCTTTGTTAGTCAAAGAGATTAGATATCTTTTATCTCTTCGTGAATGTTGTATTACTCATGTAAACCGGTCTCAAAACCAGGTTAGCGATAGTCTAGCAAATTTTGCTCGTACCGAGGGAAGAACCATGACTTGGATTGGCTCTGGTCCCCCGATAGTGCTTGAGCTAGTCGCCGCTGATTGTAACTCTTTCTTGGCTTGAGTAATACAATATTTCTACCCGCAAAAAAAAACTTTAGTGTTATCTCCATATTCATACACAAAAGAAAAAGAGAATCATAGTCCTTATGAAATTCTTAATAGCTAAAGAATATAACAATTAGGAATAATCAGGAAGGGGCATCTGTGAACACATTCCAGTAATACACCTAATCCATGAGGTGTCTTCTATGTTTGCTTTATTTTTTTTAGAACGAAGACACCAGATGCGTCCAGCTTTAACTTAATAAAGCTCCCAACAGGCAGCGTAACACGAGAAGAGTCTTAGTACAGCACCAAAAGCCATTCCGGCCCACGCAAGGATGAAACTACTGAAGTTCAGGCGAAAGATAAGCAAGCCCCTAGCTGATTACAAGGCAAAGCCCGTACAGAGCACGCAGGCTCGTCAAGCAGCAAAAGATACCACGTCCTAGACAGTGGTCAAAGGCTCCCTAGCCAGCACATACACTTGCATCAGACGTTCTTGGGCAGTCTTGAGCATCTCAGCATCCTTGCGCCTCCCCAACGGACTCCACTGCTGCAAGAAGAGGTTGCATTTGTAGATAATATTAGCCGGATGTGTTGGAAAGCATCCCTTGATAGTAAGCTTGTTTTGAGTTAGCCACAAAGTCCAGAGGAGTGCCCCTACAAACCTCCACATAACCTGTTTCGCAGGGCCCTGAATCGCATCTAGAAGCTGGATAAGCTCTGCGGCCGATCTAGGGTCCCACTGGACACCTGCCGCTGTCCGGACCGTACTCCACGCAAAACTCGCTAAAGGGCACCGAAAGAACACGTGGTTGGCATTCTCTGGTGCCCCGCACAGCGCAAACGGGCCGGTGGCCGGGCCATTGTGTTTGGCCACATTCAAGGAGGTAGGAAGTTTATCACGGAACATCTGCCAAAGAAATAGTTTAATCTTCAGAGGCAGCCGTGCTTTCCACAGCCCTTTGATGACAAGTTGCACCGGCCCTCGGCACATCTTGTGGTATAATGATTTGACCGTGAACTTGCCCGAGCTGGTGAGTGCCCAACTCACCGTGTCAGGCTGTCCCGAAAGGCCTGTTGAGCCAATCAACTGAAGCAAGGCCGCAAGACTAGTATGCTCTTGCCCGCTAAGTTCCCGTTTAAAATGTATCTCCGGTGGTGTTGACGCGAGTGCCTCTGCCACCGTCATGGCTGGGTCGACAGCAATGGCATACAGATCCCGGAATTCGGCCCACAAGGGCTGGGCACCAATCCAGATATCTGTCCAAAAGCGAGCCGAATGACCATTCCCAACCAAGAATTTTGCCCCCATGGCGAAAGCCGGTTTGATCGCCTGCAAGTCATTCCAGAAGGGGGAACCCCTTGTCCTCCCTTCAAAGAAATTTCCGTTAGGGAAATATTTGGCCCTAAGGAGATCGACCCACAGTCCGGTTGCCCCTGGGCAATTTTCCAGATCCATTTATACATCAACGCGATATTTAGGATCCGCGTGTTAGTGATCCCAAGGCCCCCTGTCGGTGTCAAAACCGGCGGATCTTGGGTAGGGGGTCCCGAACTGTGCGTCTAAGGCGGATGGTAACAGGAGGCGGGGGACACAATGTTTACCCAGGTTCGGGCCCTCGCGATGGAGGTAATACCCTACTTCGCTTGATTGATCTTGATGATATGAGTATTACAAGAGTTGATCTACCACGAGATCGTAGAGGCTAAACCCTAGAAGCTAGCCTATGATTATGATTGTTCTCGTCCTACGGACTAAACCCTCCGGTTTATATAGACACCGGAGGGGGCTAGGGTTACACAGAGTCGGTTACAAGGGAGGAGATCTACATATCCAAACTGCCAAGCTTGCCTTCCACGCAAAGGAGAGGCCCATCCAGACACGGGACAAAGTCTTCAATCTTGTATCTTCATAGTCCAACAGTCCGGCCAAAGTATATAGTCCGGCTGTCCGAGGACCCCCTAATCCAGGACTGCCTCAGTATCCCCTGAACCAGGCTTCAATGACGATGAGTCCGACGCACAAATCGTCTTCGGCATTGCAAGGCGGGTTCCTCCTCCGAATACTCCATAGAAAATTTTGAACACAAGGATCGTGTCCGGCTCTGCAAAACAATTTTCACATACCACCGTAGAGAGTATAATATTCCACAAATCTAATATGCTGACAACTTTCATAGCGTGACATCACGCCACGGCCCGGTCTTTATTCGAACCGTTTTTCTCAACCAGCTACTGCATGTGTTGCGAAGCGGTTTTCTTGGCACGTCTTGTCGAAGCAGAGATCGTGTCCCCTTATCACGGGATTCTCATCAATACGGGTGTGGGTAACCCAATCGCGCCTGCTGGTATGACTCGTCGATTCTAGGCAAGTCCCAAACGGCCACACGGAGGACGCTTGATATTCACCCTCTTTATAAAGGGGCCAAGGCCTGTCCTTTTCTTCTCGCGCTTGATCCTTCCCTTCCCCCACCTTGAGCTCCAACACCCAAGGCTCAGGCAAAGTGCTTCGGACCTTTAATCATGTCAGGATCCAACCTTCAAGGCCGGTGGATGGCCTCCTCTGTCACAGAGGAGGACATCAAGAAGCTAAGAGAAGCCAGGTATCTGACCGCCGAAATCTCGCACAGGCTGCCTGCTCAAGGGCAGGTCATCTCCACTCCCGAACCTAATGAGAGTGTCGTATTTGTTTCCCACTTCCTCCGAGGGCTAGGCTTTAGTCTTGATCCCTTCGTTAGAGGCCTCATGTTCTATTACGGGCTCGATTTCCATGATATGGCTCCGGATTCCATCCTTTACATCTCGTCGTTCATCGTCGTGTGTGAGGCCTTCCTCCGCATCGCCCCACACTTCGGCTTATGGCTCTAGACCTTCAATGTGAAGCCGAAGATGATCGATGGGCGACACGCAGAATGCGGAGGTGCCATAATAAGCAAAGGCGCCGGTGCTCCATGGCCAAAGGGTTCCTTCCCGGAGATGTCCAACTTATGGCAGCGGGAGTGGTTTTACATCACAGCTCCCCGCAGTACTAAGTGGGTAGCTGCCCCCGCCTTCCGTTCGGCCCCCCCGCCACAACTGGCGTCATGGGTCAACAAGGGACTGGACTGGGGGCCAGTTAATGACATGCCAACACTGTAGAGTCGCATCCGAGATATCCTCGAGAGAGATGTCAGCCTTGTCAAGGTAATGCAAGTCATGCTAGTTCGTCGGGTCCTGCCATGCCAACGTCGACCTCTCCGCCTGTGGGAATTCAACCTGGAAGGACCGCGAACTATTCAGCAATTCTTCGGTGTGACGCTCGAAGGGATGTATGGATTGTTCTTCGGACCACGAATAAAGTGTCCGGACACCACCGAGGATGCGGGTCTGAACTGCAATCGTCCAGATACCCACGTAAGTAATTCTGTGGCCGAACATGATGTCTTTTTATTTGTCACAACATCATCCTAAAAAAATCGTTCTTTGACCAGGACTGGATAAAAAAGGCGAAGATGATCAGGTGTTCGGCCCCCTTCCCGAAGGCTCACCGGATCCTGTACTAGCCAGGATGCTTGAGCACGCACCTTATCAAGTGCCATCAGAGGAAGATAAGAGGAGGAATAAAGAAGCGGAAAGCGGGCCTCACGCATTAGTCATCCAAACCGGGGGAATTAGTGTATCCGCGAGGGAGGATAATCGGGGAGAAGAATTTAAGATTCCCTCCCCCCAAGGAAGGAAAAGGACCGACTCTGAAGACTTGGAAGCGAGGGTTTCCAAACGAGGAAAGAAACCTTCGTCAGGGGGCCCCGCCCCGGAGAGCATCCTTACCGCATAGTGCCCGCAAGGGGATCAGCCCTCCACCGAGCTGTAAGTGCACAAGAGTACTTTTGGTAAATATATCCTGCTTCATCTCCGAGGACAATAACCAAGATGTATGTTTTGCAGTTCGGATCGCAGCCCTTCTCGACGGAGTTCGTCTTCGGGGGATCTTCTTCCGAAGATGATGGAGAGCGAAACACCTCCCCTTGTCTCCCCGCCTTATGAGGCGGACGACCCTGAGGTGTCGTCACGGAGGATTTCTCCTGATCCGCCAAGGCCAGAAGGTAACCCTTCGGCCACCCAAAGTCCAGAGTATTCGGCTCCTAAGGAGAGCAACAGAAAGAGTCCGGAACAGTCCGGTGCACGACCGGACGACCGATGGGTCTTCGGAGCAAGCGGCTATCTCGAGGCGCATCGTGCTTTAATGGGTACGGTGGTTGAGAGGATTTCCTCCGCCAAAAGTGGGTTGCATGAAGCTTTTATGAGCACGCTAAGAGGCTTTGAGGCATAAAGTAATATATATATATATATATATATATATATATATATATATATATATTGACGGTACCGCACACGCTAGGTGTGCCCTATCCAGATAGTAGCCCCTGAGACTCTGGTTGCTATCCGAAGGCGGCAAACAGAGGATCATAGTCCCAGGTAATGATCATGCTGCTTTCATGTGCAGGCTGCTGATGGTCCGGAGGCTAGCCGGACTGGTGAGTTTGCCGAACTGAGGCGGCAGCTTGATGCGGCAGATGCCAACATCATGCTGGTAAACAAGCGGCTTGACGAGGCACAGGGTATGTATTTTCCGGTGGTCAACAGATATTAAGAGGAGCATGATGCTAGTATCTATAATATGCTGTGACTGCAGATGGAGCTGCCGCCGTGGAGACCCTTCGGGCAGAGCTTGCCCGAGCCGAGGAACAAGCCAGGAGAAGTGATGCGGCCGCGCTAAAGGCGACCGAAGAGTTAAGAGCCGAACAGGCTGCTTATCGCCAAAGCGAAGATAAAATAGCCAAGATGGCTGTTGAGCTGAAGGATGCTGCCAACCGGTACGAGCTTCTTGAAAAGGAAAACCAAGCGAAAGCGGCTGACCTTAAGTAGGCCATGGAAGCAGCCAAGGAAACCCGTTCTAAAATCAGAGCGGTGAAGGAGGAGCTCCGTCAAGCCGGAGATATCACGGCTGGGAAGCCCTTTTTGTTGCGGACAAAGTTCGGAGACACGAAGTATGCCCCTCTGGATCAATTATGGAGTGTTGCAGACGCATATTCGGACTTGGCAATGAGTGCTACTGATGCGACTGAATTTTTCAAAGATCGAAAAGATCATGAAGTGGAAAGATTGTTTTGGTCGCAGTTCAGTACTCCACCGCGTCCGCTACTGTTAAATGAACAAATGGCCGAGTGGGCCGAGCTCAGGTTGTCCAGACTTGCCATGAGGTCTGTCGTGGATCATCTTTGGCCGGAGGGACCAAGGCCGAATAGTTATTTTGGTTTAGTGCAACGATTCCTTGGTGCTGTGCCGCATATCAACGCTATGAAGAGGTCGGCGTGCATAGAGGGTGCACGAATGGCTCTTGCCCGTGTTAAGACATACTGGGCAGAGATGGAGGCCACCGTTATTGCAATGCGAGGTCCGGCCTTAGGCCGGGTCCTGGCTGAGCACTATTTTGAAGAAGTCTTAGAAGGTGCTCGTTTAATAGAGGCTCAGTGCTCGAAGAGTATCATGTTCGAGAGACATGTATCCCAATTTGTAAAAACAATGCTTTTTGGATTGAAAAGGTTGTGTTTATACTTTTGCCTGAAAGTATTATGATGCCTCCTGTGCGGCCGTTTATGTATATTTATAACCTGAAAGTTTGCAGTCGTCGGCTTCAGCCCCCACACATATAATGCGGGGGTGTTCGGAAAAAAGCGCGTATTCACACTTGATCCAACGTCTTGGTCCATTAAGGAGGTGATAGCGCGGCAAACAAGGAAATCGGACTATATAGCTTTAACACGTTCACTTAGCCATAGCAGTTTGACGGTGGGGCTACTATATAGCCCCTGGTACTTCCGCGCTCATCCGAATACGGGGCGCATACATACATGACCGGGACACCGGCCCTTCGTTAATGCGGAGGAATCGCGAAGATTCCACTGGGTCATCGAGTGGTTGACCAGTCTCGCGTTTTATCATGACAGTTAGTTTTCGGCTTTCTCTACTGAGGTGCTCATCCAGATGAACCAGGGCACAATCGCAGTAGTTCTCCCGGTGCCACCTTAGCCGATAGAGCGAAACGTAAGGTAGCAAAACACGGGAGCCGGGCAAACCCAACTATTGACCAAAGACATGATTCGGATCTGATGCATATAAGGCCAAACTCGCGACGCCGGACACTCCCTAAGGTATTCGGACTTTACAACATATACCGGGCTGAGTAATGCCCTTGATAATGAACCCTGAATATCCAGGTACGTGCATTAGTCTGACGTGACGAAATGTCAATAACGCCAGCATCCCTCTCGGTTGTGTTGAGTATCCGTAGGGTGTACAGCAACAAGAGACAGTAAGAAAGGTTTACACAGGGTCTTAATCTAAAAAGAAACCTTTGAGCGGGGCCCTGCTGCACGTCTGCGCCCGTGTCTCCGTTGTGCCGTATCCTGGAAGGATGTAGCACGATTATCATCTGTAAAAGAGAAAAAAACCATGTAAAAGTATTCGTGCAAAAAATTGGTTATTCTTAATGAACCATTAAAATACAATTTAAATAGGGTCAAACTGAATTGTAGCCCTTTTTACGTGTGGTAAGCCCCTAGCACCACCTATGGGGGTATATCCATCGACCCAATCTCAGGTTTATCTGAGCTGTTACAGCTAGTGGTGCGCCGGACTCGTCTAACCGTGTCCGCGACCGATCATTTATTCTGGTTGGAGAGGCCGTTCAATGTTCGGCTGCTAGAGCCGCCACACATTCTTCCGCGCGTAAGGAACTCTCTGTGTTTCCGCTAGCTATGATGATGCCATGTGGACCGGGCATCTTAAGCTTAAGATAAGCGTAATGCGGTACTGCATTAAAACGAGCGAAGGCCGTTCTTCCGAGTAGTGCGTGATAACTGCTTCGGAATGGAGCGATGTCGAAGGTTAGTTCTTTGCTTCGGAAGTTGTCGGGAGAGCCGAATACGACCTCGAGTACTAGAGAGCCCGTGCAGCGGGCCTCTGAGCCTGGTAGTACTCCTTTAAAGGTAGTATTGCTTTGGCTGATTCTTGTCGGGTCTATCCCCATTTTGCCGACGGTGTCCTGATATATTAGATTAAGACTACTGCCGCCGTCCATAAGGACTCGGGTGAGATGGTATCTGTCAATTATTGGGTCTAGCACCAAGGCAGCCGATCCTCCGTGCCGGATACTAGTCGGGTGATCCCTGCGATCGAAAGTGATCGGGCAGGCCGACCAAGGGTGCACTTGGGGGTGACGGGCTCTTCGTTACATGAATCATGTTCACTGTTTTGACCTCTGGTGGGAATTTTTTCTGTCCCCTAGTGTTTTGCTGGCGAGGCTCATCCTCGTCTTCACTTGGTGTCTCCCTCCCCTTATGTTCGGCGTTTAGCTTATCGGCATGCTTGAAGACCCAGCATTCTCTGTTGGTGTGTTCTGCAGGTTTGTCGGGGGTGCCATGAATCTGACATAATCTGTCTAGAATCTTATTTAGGCTGGACGGTCCATCTCTGCTGCCTTTAAATGGCTTTTTTTCGTTGACCGGGTTGAGAGCCCCTGAATCCGACATTTACCGCTGTGTTGTCTGGGCTGTCCTCATTGCTTCGACGCTTGCTTTTATTGCGTCGCGGTTTCCCATTACCATCCGTGACTTCGGATGTGCCTGGGTCGCTGGTGCCGCTACGGGCCAGCCAACTATCTTCGCCCGCGCAAAAGCGGGTCATAAGGCTTGTTAGGGCTGCCATTGTCCTTGGTTTTTCCCGACCGAGGTGTCTGGCGAGCCATTCGTCCCGAACACTGTGTTTGAAAGCCGCTAAGGCTTTCAAGGCCCCGGGCAAATGATTTATTTGATTCTTCTTAGTGAGGAATCTGTTCCAAAGCTTTCGGGCTGCCTCTCCGGGCTGTTGAATTATATGACTTAAATCGTCTGCATCCGGAGGTTGGACATAGGTCCCTTGAAAATTGGCCCTAAAAGCCTCCTCAAGCTCTTCCCAACTTCCAATTGAGTTTTCGGGGAGGCTTTTCAGCCAGTGACGAGCTGGTCCTTTCAGCTTGAGGGGCAAGTATTTGATGGCGTGGAGATCATCTCCGTGAGCCATGTGGATATGAAGGAAAAAGTCCTCAATCCGCACCCTGTGGTCATCGTTCGTCGTCAGATGCCTCTATGTTCACGGTTTTGAATCCCTCCGGAAATTCGTGATCCAGCACTTCATCGGTGAAGCATAGGGGGTGCGCGGCACCCCTGTATTTGGATGTGTCATGGCGTTCTGACGGTTGTAGTGTTCGATTTTGATTCTGTGCCGGAGCGCGCTTCCTAGATCCGTAGATGGACCTGGTTATACCTGATTTTTGGCGCGAGTCCTCACGTAGATCGTGTGCTGACTTATGTGCGGCATCGTTAGCCGCCCTATCGCGACCACGGGGTGGTCGATCCGGCTGATCGACCGTTTTATTTTTTGGCTGTGTAGGCTCTAAAGCCTCGTCATCGAATTCAGGCAGCATCTTGCGCTTTGGATAGCTCTTTGTGTGGCGACTGCCACCGTACCTTTCTTCAGTGTCGAGCACTTTGTTCCATCTGCTATTGAGTGTATTTTGTGCTGCCTTAATCCTTTGCTTCTGCTTCTTCATACTCCTCGCGGTGGCAATAAGCCTTCTACGGAGGTTCTCTTGTTCCAAGTGCCTTTCCGGGATGATGTGTGCATCATCGTTCGGACTGTTCTCCTCTCCGGAGACAGGCTAATGAGCTTTACCCTCGTCGTCGCCGTGATCGGACAGCGGTTCTGTACTATGTTCGTCGTCCGCTGGCTCACCCTGCTCCATCGCGGGGTCCATGTGGTCATCGTTTCCTTTGGAGTCGACCGGGGTATTATTTTTTCTTGCGCTGTTATCGCTGTTTTTGCCGAGGCGGGATTTGGAGCGGCGCCTACGTCGTCGCTTTGGTTGCTTCTCGAGGGAGCTATCCTTCGCTGCTTCCTCCCGTTCCTTGTCGTTATTTTCTTTGGGTGTATCCACCATGTATATATCATATGATGAGGTGGCAGTCCAGCGCCCTGTGGGCGGTGGTTCCTGTTCTTCTCCTACATCGTCTTCCATACCGTCGATGTCTTCGGAGCCAAAATCGAGCATGTCGGTTAAGTCGTCGACATTGGCTATTAAGTGGGTGGTGGGTGGGGAACGAATTTCTTCGTCGTGTGCTTCCCACTCCAGCTGGACATAGTTCGGCCAAGGGTCTACTGACAAGCAGAGAGACCTTAATGAATTTAGCACGTCGCCCAAGGGCGAGTGCTGGAAAATATTCGCGGAGGTAAACTCCATAACCGGTGCCCAATCCGATTCGATAGGCACGGACGCAAGCGGTTCGGAGCCCGTGGCCGGGGACGAATCCAAGGGTTCGGCAACACGGGTCTCATAAGAGGTGAAGTCAGTATTCGGCTCTATCGCCGCTGAGTGTGCGGCCTCTGTGGCGGGGTCCATCCACCCGTCCTCGGGCGGCGTGATCTGCTCCGGATTGAAGACCGGAGTAGCTACAGGTGTGTGTTGGGGAACGTAGTAATTTCAAAAAATTTCCTACGCACACGCAAGATCATGGTGATGGCATAGCAACGAGAGGGGAGAGTATTGTCCACGTATCCTCGTAGACTGTAAGCGGAAGCGTTATGACAACACGGTTGATGTAGTCGTACGTCTTCACGATCCGACCGATCCAACTACCGAACGTACGGCACCTCCGAGTTCAGCACACGTTCAGCTCGATGACGATCCCGGACTCCGATCCAGAAAGTGTCGGGATGAGTTCCGTCAGCACGACGGCGTGGTGACGATGATGATGCTCTACCGTCGCAGGGCTTCGCCTAAACTCCGCGACGATATGACCGAGGTGGAATATGGTGGAGGGGGGACACCGCACACGGCTAAGGAACGATCCGTAGATCAACTTGTGTGTCATGGGGTGTCCCCCTTCCCCCGTATATAAAGGAGCAAGGGAGGAGGAGGCCGGCCCTAGGAGGAGGGCGCGCGGGAGTAGGACTCCTTCTTTCCTAGTCCAACTAGGAGAAGGGGGGAAAGGAGGGAAGTGGAGAAGGAAGGGAGAGGGGGGCCGCGCCCCAAACCCCTTGTCCAATTCGGACTGGGCTTGGGAGGGCGCGCCACCTCCTGGCTCCTTCCCACTAAGGCCAATTAAGGCCCAATACTCTTCCCGTATTCCCGTAACTTCCCGGTACTCCGAAAAATACCCGAATCACTCGGAACCTTTCCGAACTCCGAATATAGTCGTCCAATATATCGATCTTTACGTCTCGACCATTTCGAGACTCCTCGTCATGTCCCCGATCTCATCCGGGACTCCGAACTCCTTCGGTACATCAAAACTCATAAACTCATAATATAACTGCCATCGAAACCTTAAGCGTGCGGACCCTACGGGTTCGAGAACTATGTAGACATGACCTAGAACTATTCTTGGTCAATAACCAATAGCGGAACCTGGATACTCATATTGGCTCCTACATATTCTACGAAGATCTTTATCGGTCAAACCGCATAACAACATACGTTGTTCCCTTTGTCATCAGTATGTTACTTGCCCGAGATTTGATCGTCGGTATCCAATACCTAGTTCAATCTCGTTACCAGCAAGTGTCTTTACTCGTTATGTAATGCATCATTCCGTAACTAACTCATTAGCTACATTGCTTGCAAGGCTTATAGTGATGTGCATTACCGAGAGGGCCCAGAGACACCTCTCCGACAATCGGAGTGACAAAACTTAATCTCGAAATACGCCAACCCAACATGTACCTTTGGAGACACCTGTAGTACTCATTTATAATCACCCAGTTACGTTGTGATGTTTGGTAGCACCCAAAGTGTTCCTCCGGTAAACGGGAGTTGCATAATCTCATAGTTACAGGAACATGTATAAGTCATGAAGAAAGCAATAGCAACATACTAAACGATCAAGTGCTAGGCTAACATAATGGGTCATGTCAATCACATCATTCTCCTAATGATGTGATCCCATTAATCAAATGACAACACCTGCCTATGGTTAGGAAACATAACCATCTTTGATCAATGAGCTAGTCAAGTAGAGGCATACTAGTGACATTATGTTTGTCTATGTATTCACACATGTATCATGTTTCCGGTTAATACAATTCTAGCATGAATAATAAACATTTATCATGAAATAAGGAAATAAATAATAACTTTATTATTGCCTCTAGGGCATATTTCCTTCAGTCTCCCACTTGCACTAGAGTCAATAATCTAGTTCACATCACCATGTGATTTAACACCAATAGTTCACATCACCATGTGATTAACACCCATAGTTCACATCGTCATGTGATCAACACCCAAAGGGTTTACTAGAGTCAATAATCTAGTTCACATCGCTATGTGATTAACACCCAAAGAGTACTAAGGTATGATCATCTTTTGCTTGTGAGAGAAGTTTAGTCAACGGGTGCATCACATTCGAGAGCCGTATGTATTTTGCCAATATTCTATGTCTACAATGCTCTGCACGGAGCTACTCTAGCTAATTGCTCCCACTTTCAATATGTATCCAGATTAAGACTTAGAGTCATCTGTATCAGTGCCAAAACTTGTATCGACGTAACCCTTTAAGACAAACCTTTTTGTCACCTCCATAATCGAGAAACATATCCTTATTCCACTAAGGATAATTTTGACCAATGTCCAGTGATCTACTCCTAGATCACTATTGTACTCTCTTGCCAAACCATGGCAGAGTATACAATAGGTCTGGTCTATAGCATGCATACTTTTATAGAACCTATGATTCAAGCATAGGGAATGACTTTCATTCTCTTTCTATTTTTTGCCGTGGTCGGGATTTGAGTCTTACTCAATTTCACACCTTGTAACACAAGCAAGAAACTCTTTCTTTGACTGTTCCATTTTGAACTACTTCAAAATCTTGTCAAGGTATGTACTCATTGAAAAACTTATCAAGCCTCTTGATCTATCTCTATAGATCTTGATGCTCAATATGTAAGTAGCTTTCTTGAAGTCTTTCTTTTAAAGAACTCCTTTCAAATACTCCTTTATGCTTTCGGAAAAATTCTACATCCTTTCTCGATCAACAATATGTCACTCACATATACTTTTCAGAAAGGCTGTAGTGCTCCCACTCACTTTATTGTAAATACAGGCTTCACTTGCAAGTCCGTATAAAACTATATGCTTTGATCAACTTATCAAAGCGTATATTCCAACTCCGAGATGCTTGCACCAGTCCACAGATGGATCGCTGGAGCTTGCACATTTTGTTAACACCTTTAGGATTGACAAAACCTTCTGGTTGCATCATATGCAACTCTTCTTTATTAAATCCATTAAGGAATGCAGTTTTGACATCCATTTGCCAGATTTCATAAAATGTGGCAATTGCTATCATGATTCGGACAGACTTAAGCATCGTTACGAGTGAGAAAATCTCATCGTATTCAAATCCTTGTTCTTGTCGAAATGCTTTTTCAACATGTCGATCTTTGTAGATAGTAACACTACTATCAGTGTCCGTCTTCCTCTTGAAGATCCATTTATTTAACTTGACTTGCTGATCATCGAGCAGGTCAACAAAAGTCCACACTTTGTTCTTATATATGGATCCTATCTCAGATTTTATGGCCTCAAGTCATTTAGCGGAATCTGGGCTCATCATCGCTTCCTCATAGTTCGTAGGTTCATCATGGTCTAGTAACATGACTTCTAGAATAGGATTACCGTACCACTTTGGTGCGGATCTTATTTTGGAAGACCTACGAGGTTTGGTAGCAACTTGATCTGAAGTTTCATGATCATCATCATTAACTTCCTCACTAATTGGTGTAGGAATCACTGGAACTGATTTCTGTGATGAACTACTTTCCAATAAGGGAGAAGGTACAATTACCTCATCAAGTTGTACTTTCCTCCCACTCACTTCTTTCGAGAGAAACTTCTTCTCTAGAAAGGATCCATCTTAGCAACGAATAACTTGCCTTCGGATCTGTGATAGAAGGTGACCCAATAGTTACCTTTGGGTATTATATGAAGACACACTTCTCTGATTTGGGTTCGAGCTTATCAGGTGAAAACTTTTTCACATAAGCATCACAACTCCAAACTTTAAGAAACGACAGCTTAGGTTTACTGTTAAACCATAGTTCATACGGTGTCGTCTCAACGGATTTAGATGGTGCCCTTTTAAACGTGAATGCAGCTGTCTCTAATGCATAACCCCAAAATGATAGTGGTAAACCGATAAGAGACATCATAGATCGCACCATATCCAATAAAGTGCGGTTACGACGTCCGGACATACCGTTATGCTGTGGCGTTCCAGGTGGCATGAGTTTGTGAAACTATTCCACATTGTTTTAATTGAAGACCAAACTCGTAACTCAAATATTTGTCTCCGCGATCAGATCGCAGGAACTTTATTTTTCTTGTTATGATGATTTTTCCACTTCACTCTGAAATTCTTTGAACCTTTCAACTATTTCAGACTTATGTTTCATCAAGTAGATATACCCATATCTGCTCAAATCATCTTGTGAAGGTCAGAAAATAATGATACTTGCCACGAGCATCAACACTCATTGGATTACATACATCGGTATGTATCATTTCCAATAAGTCAGTAGCTTGTTCCATTGTTCCGGAGAACGGAGTTTTTAGTCATCTTGCCCAAAAGGCACGGTTCGCAAGCATCAAATGATTCATAACCAAGTGATTCCGAAAATCCATCTTTATGGAGTTTCTTCATGCGCTTTTAATCGATATGACCCAAATGACAGTGCCACAAATAAGTTGCACTATCATTATTAACTTTGCATCTTTTGGCATCAATATTATGAATATGTGTATCACTATGATCGAGATCCAACAAACTATTTTCATTGGGTGTATGACCATTGAAGGTTTTATTCATGTAATCAGAATAACAATTATTCTCTGACTTTAAATGAACAACCGTATCGCTAAACATGATCAAATCATATTCATGCTCAACGCAAACGCCAAATAACATTTATTTAGGTTTAGCACTAATCCCGAAAGTATAGGGAGTGTGCGATGATGATCATATCAATCTTGGAACTACTTCCAACACTCATCGTCACTTCCCCTTCAACTAGTCTTTGTTTATTCTCAGAACTCCTGCTTCGAGTTACTAATCTTAGCAACCGAACAAGTATCAAATACTCAGGGGCTACTATAAACACTAGTAAAGCACACATCAATAACCTCAGATATCAAATATACCCTTGTTCACTTTGCCATCCTTCTTATCCACCAAATATTTGGGGTATTTCCGCTTTCCAAAGGACCATTTCCTATGCAAAGGTAAGCACTCGGCCAGGCTTTGGTTCAGCTTTGGGTTTCTTCGTGGGAGTGACAACTTGCTTGTCATTCTACTTGAAGTTCCCTTTCTTTCCCTTTGCCCTTTTCTTGAAACTAGTGGTCTTGTCAATCATCAACACTTGATGCTCTTTCTTGATTTCTACCTTCGTCGATTTCAACATCACGTAAGAGCTCGGGAATCGCTTTTCGTCATCCCTTGCATACTATAGTTCATCACGAAGTTCTAGTAACTTAGTGATGGTGACTAGAGAATTCTGTCAATCACTATCTTATCCGGAAGATTAACTCCCACTTGATTCAAGCGATTGAAGTACCTGCACAATCTGAGCACATGCTCACTAGTTGAGCGATTCTCCTCCATCTTTTAGCTATATAACTTGTTGGAGACTTCATATCTCTCAACTCGGTATTTGCTGAAATATTAACTTCAACTCCTGGAACATCTCATATGGTCCATGACGTTCAAAACGTCTTTGAAGTCCCGATTCTAAGCCGTTAAGCATGGTGCACTAAACTACCAAGTAGTCATCATATTGAGCTAGCCAAACGTTCATAACGTCTGCATCTTGCTCTTGCAATAGGTCTAACACCTAGCGGTGCATCAAGGACATAATTCTTCTGTGCAGCAATGAGGATAAACCGTAGATCACGGATCCAATCCGCATCATTGGTACTAACATCTTTCAACACAATTTTCTCTAGGAACATATCAAAATAAACATATGAAAGCAACAACGCAAGCTATTGATCTACAACATAATTTGCAAAATACTACCAGGACTAAGTTCATGATAAATTTAAGTTCAATTAATGATATTACTTAAGAACTCCCACTTAGACAGACATCGCTCTAGTCATCTAAGTGATCACGTGATCCAAATCAACTAAATCATAACCGATCATCACGTGAGATGGAGTAGTTTTCAATGGTGAACATCATTATGTTGATCATATCTACTATATGATTCACGCTCGACCTTTCAGTCTCCATGTTCCGAGGCCATATCTGCATATGCTAGGCTCACAAGTTTAACTCGAGTATTCTGCGTGTGCAAAACTGGCTTGCACCCGTTGTAGATGGACGTAGAGCTTATCACACCCGATCATCACGTGGTGTCCGGGCACGACGAACTTTGGCAATGGTGCATACTCGTGGAGAACACGCCTTGATAATTTTTAGTGAGAGATCATCTTAAAATGCTACCGCCAATCAAAGCAAGATAAGATGCATAAAGGATAAACATCACATGCAATCAATATAAGTGATATGATACGGCCATCATCATCTTGTGCTTGTGATCTCCATCTCCGGCACCGCTGCGTGATCACCATCGCCACCGGGCGCGATACCTTGATCTCCATCGTAGCATCGTTGTCGTTACGCCATCTATTGCTTCTACGACTATCGCTACCGCTTAGTGATAAAGTAAAGCAATTACATGGCGCTTGCATTTCATACAATAAAGCGACAACCATATGGCTCTCGCCATTGCCGATAACTTCGGTTACAAAACATGATCATCTCATACAATAAAATATAGCATCACGTCTTGACCATATCATCACAACATGCCCTGCAAAAACAAGTTAGACGTTCTCTACTTTGTTGTTGCAAATTTTACGTGGCTGCTACGGGCTGAGCAAGAACCGTTCTTACCTACGCATCAAAACCACAACGATAGTTTGTCAAGTTGGTGCTGTTTTAACCTTCGCAAGGACCGGGCGTAGCCACACTCGGTTCAACTAAAGTGAGAGAGACAGACACCCGCCGGTCACCTTTAAGCACGAAAGTGCTCGCAACGGTGAAACCAGTCTCGCGTAAGCGTCTGGCATGCAACGCCGGTCCGGGCCGCTTCATCTCATAATACCGCTGAACCAAAGTATGACATGTCGGTAAGCGGTATGACTTCTATCGCCCACAACTCACTTGTGTTCTACTCGTGCATATGACATCTACGCATAAAACCAGGCTCAGATGCCACTGTTGGGGAACGTAGTAATTTCAAAAAGTTTCCTACGCACACGCAAGATCATGGTGATGGCATAGCAACGAGAGGGGAGAGTATTGTCCACATACCCTCGTAGACCGTAAGCGGAAGCGTTATGACAACGCGGTTGATGTAGTCGTACGTCTTCACGATCCGACCGATCCAAGTACCGAACGACGGCACCTACGAGTTCAGCACACGCTCAGCTCGATGACGATCCCGGACTTCGATCCAGCAAAGTGTCGAGGATGAGTTCCACAAGACGACGGCGTGGCAGGACGATGATGATGCTCTACCGACGCAGGCTTCGCCTAAACTCCGACGATATGACCGAGGTGGAATATGGTGGAGGGGCACCGCACACTGCTAAGGAACGATCCGTAGATCAACTTGTGTGTCATGGGGTGCCCCCGCCTCGTGATATAAAGGAGCAAGGGAGGAGGAGGCCGCCCTAGGAGGAGGGCGCGCTTAAGGGGAGTCCTACTCCCACCGGGAGTAGGACTCCTTCTTCCTAGTCCAACTAGGAGAAGGGGAAAGGAGGGAAGTGGAGAAGGAAGGGAGAGGGGCCGCGCCCCAAACCCCTTGTCCAATTCGGACTGGGCTTGGGAGGGGCGCGCGCCACCTCCTGGCTCCTTCCCACTAAGGCCCATTAAGGCCCAGTACTCTTCCACGTATTCCCGTAACTCCCCGGTAATCCGAAAAATACCCGAATCACTCGGAACCTTTCCGAACTCCGAATATAGTCGTCCAATATATCGATCTTTACGTCTCGACCATTTAGAGACTCCTCGTCATGTCCCCGATCTCATCCGGGACTCCAAACTCCTTCGGTACATCAAAACTCATAAACTCATAATATAACTGTCATCGAAACCTTAAGCGTGCGGACCCTACTTGTTCGAGAACTATGTAGACATGATCTAGAACTATTCTTGGTCAATAACCAATAGCGGAACCTGGATACTCATATTGGCTCCTACATATTCTACGAAGATCTTCATCGGTCAAACCGCATAACAACATACGTTGTTCCCTTTGTCATCAGTATGTTACTTGCCCGAGATTTGATCGTCGGTATCCAATACCTAGTTCAATCTCGTTACCGGCAAGTCCCTTTACTCGTTACGTAATGCATCATTCCGTAACTAACTCATTAGCTACATTGCTTGCAAGGCTTATAGTGATGTGCATTACCGAGAGGGCCCAGAGATACCTCTCCGACAATCGGAGTGACAAAACCTAATCTCGAATACGCCAACCCAACATGTACCTTTGGAGACACACCTGTAGTACTCCTTTATAATCACCCAGTTATGTTGTGACGTTTGGTAGCACCCAAAGTGTTCCTCCGTAAACGGAGTTGCATAATCTCATAGTTACGGAACATGTATAAGTCATGAAGAAAGCAATAGCAACATACTAAACGATCAAGTGCTAGGCTAACAGAATGGGTCATGTCAATCACATCATTCTCCTAATGATGTGATCCCATTAATCAAATGACAACACATGCCTATGGTTAGGAAACATAACCATCTTTGATCAATGAGCTAGTCAAGTAGAGGCATACTAGTGACATTATGTTTGTCTATGTATTCACACATGTATCATGTTTCTGGTTAATACAACTCTAGCATGAATAATAAACATTTATCATGAAATAAGGAAATAAATAATAACTTTATTATTGCCTCTAGGGCATATTTCCTTCAGTGTGATCTCCCGAACACCGTCCAACGACAGAGCTAGGTCATGCTCATCGTGACTGTGCGGCGCACCTGACATGGGCTTGAATCCATCGAAGATCAAGTCTCCGCGGATGTCGGCAGTATAGTTCAAGCTTCCAAACCTAACCTTATGGCCACGGGCGTAGCTCTCGATTTGCTCCAGATGGCCAAGCGAGTTGGCCCGCAGTACGAAGCCGCCGAATACAAAGATCTGTCCAGGGAGAAAAACCTCACCCTGGATTGCATCGTTGGTAATGATCGAAGGAGCCATCAAGCCTTTATCGTGACGGCACAGGGAGAAAAGCCTTTATCGTCGTCCTACAAATTTTTTATGGAGTATTCGAAGGAGGAACCCGCCTTGCAATGCCGAAGATGATCTGCGCGCCGGACTCATCGTCATTGAAGCCTGGTTCAGGGGCTACCGAGGGAGTCCTGGATTAGGGGGTCCTCGGACAGCCGGACTATATACTTTGGCCGGATTGTTGGACTATGAAGATACAAGATTGAAGACTTCGTCCCGTGTCCAGATGGGACTCTCCTTTGCGTGGAAGGCAAACTTGGCTGTTTGGATATGTAGATCCCCTCCCTTGTAACCGACTCTGTGTAACCCTAGCCCCCTCCGGTGTCTATATAAACCGGAGGGTTTAGTCCGTAGGACGAGAACAATCATAAACATAGGCTAGCTTCTAGGGTTTAGCCTCTACGATCTCGTGGTAAATCAACTCTTGTAATGCTCATATTATCAAGATCAATCGAGTAGGAAGTAGGGTATTACCTCCATCACGAGGGCCCGATCCTGGGTAAACATCGTGTCCCCCACCTCCTGTTACCATCTGTTGGAAATATGCCCTAGAGGCAATAATAAATTAGTTATTATTATATTTACTTGTTCATGATAACCGTTTATTATCCATGCTATAATTGTATTGATAGGAAACTCAGATACATGTGTGGGTACATAGACAACACCATGTCCCTAGTAAGCCTCTAGTTGACTAGCTCGTTGATCAATAGATGGTTACAGCTTCACGACCATGGACATTGGATGTCGTTGATAATGGGATCACATCATTAGTAGAATGATGTGATGGACAAGACCCAATCCTAAGCCTAGCACAAAGATCGTGTAGTTAGGTATGCTAAAGCTTTTCTAATGTCAAGTATCTTTTCCTTAGACCATGAGATTGTGCAACTCCCGGATACCGTAGGAATCCTTTGGGTGTACCAAATGTCACAACATAACCGGGTGGCTATAAAGGTGCACTGTGTATCTCCGAAAGTGTCTCATTGGGTTGGCACGAATCGAGATCGGATTTGTCACTCCGCAGACGGAGAGGTATCTCTGGGCCCACTCGGTAGGACATCATCATAATGTGCACAATGTGACCAAGGGGTTGATCATGGGATGATGTGTTACGGAACGAGTAAAGAGACTTGCCGGTAACGAGATTGAACAAGGTATATGCATACCGACGATCGAATCTCGGGCAAGTACAATACCGCTAGACAAAGGGGATAGTATACGTGATTGATTGAGTCCTTGACATCGTGGTTCATCCGATGAGATCATCGTGGAACATGTGGGAGCCAACATGGGTATCCAGATCCCGCTGTTGGTTATTGATCGCAGAACGTCTCGGTCATGTCTGCATGATTCCCGAACCCGTAGGGTCTACACACTTAAGGTTCGATGACGCTAGGGTTATAAAGGAAGTTTGTATGTGGTTATCGAATGTTGTTCGGAGTCCCGGATGAGATCCCGGACGTCACGAGGAGTTCCGGAATGGTCCGGAGGTAAAGATTTATATATGGGAAGTCCTGTTTTGGTCACCGAAAAGTTTTGAGTTTTATTTAGACGTCACGGGACCACCGGGAGGGTCCTGGGGTCCACTAAGTGGGGCCACTGCCCCGGAGGGCTGCATGGGCCAAGTGTGGAGGGGACCAGCCCTGTGTGGGCTGGTGCGCCCCCCACAAGGGCCCAAGGCGCCTAGGGTTTGGGGAGGGGGCACACCCACCTAACTTGGGGGGCAAGTTTCCCCTCTCCCCCCCCGTGGCCGCCACCCTAGATGGGATTGGGGGCAGCCGCACCCCTTGGGGTGGAAACCCTAGAGGGGGCGCACCCCCTCCCTCTCCCCCCTTGGCCGCCACCCTAGATGGGATTGGGGGCAGCCGCACCCCTTGGGGTGGAAACCCTAGAGGGGGCGCACCCCCTCCCTCTCCCCTATATATAGTTTAGGTCTTGAGGGCTGCCAACACATGAGTTTTACTTCTCCTTGGCGCAGCCCTACCTCTCTCCCTCCTCCTCTCCTGCGGTGCTTGGCGAAGCCCTGCAGGATTGCCACACTCCTCCACCACCACCACGCCGTTGTCTTTGCTGCTGGGCCGGAGTCTTCCTCAACCTCTTCCTCTCTCCTTGCTGGATCAAGGCATGGGAGATGTCACCGGCTGTACGTGTGTTGAACGCGGAGGTGTCGTCCGTTCGGCACTAGGATCTCCGGTGATTTGGATCACGACAAGTACGACTCCTTCAATCCCGTTCTCTTGAACGCTTCCGCTTAGCGATCTACAAGGGTATGTAGATGCACTCTCCTTCCCCTCGTTGCTGGTTTCTCCATAGATAGATCTTGGTGACTCGTAGGAAAATTTTGAATTTCTGCTACGTTCCCCAACAGTGGTATCAGAGCTAGGTCTATTGCGTAGATTCTTTGCACGAGTAGAACACAAAGTAGTTGCGTTGATTTTGTTCAATATGCTTACCGTTACTAGTCCAATCTTGTTTCGACGGTATTGTGGGATGAAGCGGCCCGGACTGACCTTACACGTACACTTACATGAGACAGGTTGCACCGACTGACATGCACTTGGTGCATAAGGTGGCTAGCGGGTGCCAGTCTCTCCCACTTTAGTCGGAACGGATTCGATGAAAAGGGTCCTTATGAAGGGTAAATAGTAATTGGCATATCACGTTGTGGTTCTGCGTAGGTAAGAAACATTCTTGCTAGATACCCATAACAGCCACGTAAAACATGCAAACAACAATTAGAGGACGTCTAACTTGTTTTTGCAGGGTATGCTATGTGATGTGATATGGCCAAGAAGAATGTGATGAATGATATGTGATGTATGAGATTGATCATGTTCTTGTAATAGGAATCACGACTTGCATGTCGATGAGTATGACAACCGGCAGGAGCCATAGGAGTTGTCTTAATTTATTGTATGACCTGCGTGTCAATGAGCAAACGCCATGTAATTACTTTACTTTATTGCTAACCGGTAGCCATAGTAGTAGAAGTAATAAGTTGGCGAGACAACTTCATGGAGACACGATGATAGAGATCATGATGATGGAGATCATGGTGTCATGCCGGTGACGATGATGATCATGGTGCCCCGAAGATGGAGATCAAAAGGAGCAAAATGATATTGGCCATATCATGTCACTATTTGATTGCATGTGATGTTTATCATGTTTATGCATCTTATTTTCTTAGAACGACGGTAGTAAATAATATGATCCCTCATTAAAATTTCAAGAAAGTGTTCCCCTAATCGTGCACCGCTAAGTAAAGTTCGTCGTTTCAAGCACCACGTGATGATCGGGTGTGATAGATTCTTACGTTCACATACAACGGGTGTAAGCCAGATTTACACATGCGAAACACTTAGGTTAACTTGACGAGCCTAGCATGTACGGACATGGCCTCGGAACACAAGAGACCGAAAAGGTCGAGCATGAGTCGTATGGAGGATACGATCAACATGAAGATGTTCACCGATGATGACTAGTCCGTCTCACGTGATGATCGGACACGGCCTAGTTGACTCGGATCATGTAATCACTTAGATGACTAGAGGGATGTCTATCTGAGTGGGAGTTCATTAGATGAACTTAATTATCCTGAACATAGTCAAAAGCCCTTTGCAAATTATGTCGTGGCTCGCGCTTTAGTTCCTTGTTTAGATATTTTCCTAGAGAAAATATAGTTGAAAGTTGACAATGGCGGTTATGCGGACAGAAGAAAGCTTATGTCCTTAATGCACCGCCAGTGTCTTTGAACCCCAAACGTCAAATGTGGATGTTATGTAACATCGGACATACACGCTTTTGATAACTACGTGATAGTTCAGTTAAACGGTTTAGAGTTGAGGCATCAAAGACATTTTTTCAAACGTCATGAACATATGAGATGTTTCGAGGGCTGAAATTGGGATTTCAGGCTCGTGCCCACGCCAAGAGGTATAAGACCTCCGACGATTTTCTTAGCCTACAAACTAAGGGAGAAAAGCTCAATCGTTGAGCTTGTGCTCGATTGTCCGGAAAAAGCAATCACTTGAATCGAGTGGGAGTTGATCTTCCAGTTGAGATAGTGATGTTTCTCCAAAGTCATTGCCACCAAGCTGCTAGAGCTTCGTGATGAACTATAACATATCAGGGATAGATATGATGATCCTTGAGTTATTCGCAATGTTCGACACCACGAATGTAGAAATCAAGAAGGAGCATCAATTGTTGATGGTTAGTGAAACCACTAGTTTCAAGAAGGGCAATGGCAAGAAGGGGTACTTCATGAAACAGAAAATCAGTTGCTGCTCTAGTGAAGAAACCCAAGGTTGAACCCAAACCCGAGACTAAGTGCTTCTGTAATAAGGGGAACAGCCACTAAGAGCAGAATTACCCTAGATACTTGGTAGATGAGAAGGGTGGCAAGGTCGATAGAAGTATATTAGATATACATTATGTTAATGTGTACTTTACTAGTACTCCTAGTAGCACCAGGGTATTAGATACCGGTTCGGTTGCTAAGTGTTAGTAACTCGAAATAAAAGCTACGAAATAAATGGAGACTAGCTAAAGGTGAGCTGACGATATGTGTTGGAAGTGTTTCCAAGGTTGATGTGATCAAGCATCGCACGCTCCGTCTACCATCGAGATTGGCGTTAAACCTAAATAATTGTTATTTGGTGTTTGCGTTGAGCATAGACATGATTGGATTATGTCTATCGCAATACAGTTATTCATTTAAAGAGAATAATGGTTACTCTGTTTATTTGAATAATACCTTCAATGGTCTTGCACCTAAAAGGAATGGTTTATTGAATCTCGATCGTAGTGATACACATGTTCATGCCAAAATATATAAGATAGTAATGATAGTACCACCTACTTGTGGCACTTCCATGTAAGCCATATTGGTTTAAAACGCATGAAGAAGCTCCATGTTGATGGATCTTTGGACTCACTCGTTTTGAAAAGTTTGAGACATGCGAACCATGTCTATTGGTGTATATGCATGAAGAAACTCCATGCAGATGTATCGTTTGGACTCACTTGATTTTGAATCACTTGAGATATGCAAATCATACCACATGGGCAAGATGACTGAAAGCCTTGTTTTTCAGTAAAATGGAACAAGAGAGCAACTTGTTGGAAGTAATACATTTTGATGTGTGCAGTCCAATGAGTGTTGAGGCACGCAGTGGATATCGTTATGTTCTTACTTCACGGATGATTTGAGTAGATACTGAGTATATTTACTTGATGAAACACAAGTCTGAATTATTGAATGGTTCAAGTAATTTCAGAGTGAAATTGAAGATCATCGTGATAAGAGGATAAAATGTCTATGATATGATCATAGAGATGAGTATCTGAGTTACGAGCTTTGGCACGCAATTAGGACATTGTGGAAATTGTTTCACAATACATACCGCCTGGAACAACATAGTGTGATGGTGTGTCCGAACATCATAGTTGCACCCTATTGAATATGGTGCGTACCATGATGTCTCTTATCGAATTACCACTATCGTTCATGGGTTAGGCATTAGAGACAACCGCACTCACTTTAATAGGGCACCACGTAATTCCGTTGAGACGACACCGTTTGAACTATGGTTTGGAGAAACCTAAATTGTCGTTTCTTAAAAGTTTGGGGTTGCGACGCTTATGTGAAAAAGTTTCAGGTTGATAAGCTCGAACCCAAAGCGGATAAAATGCATCTTCATAGGACACCCAAAACAGTTGGGTATTCCTCCTAATTTAGATCCGGAAGCAATATGGATTGTTTCTTGAATCGGGTCCTTTCTCGAGGAAAAGTTTCTCTCGAAAGAATTGAGTGGGAGGATGGTGGAGACTTGATGAGGTTAATGAACCATCACTTCAACCAGAGTGTAGCAGGGGCACGAAGTTGTTCATGTGGCACCTACACCAATTGAAGTGGAAGCTGATGATAGTGATCATAATGCTTCGGATCAAGTCACTGCCAAACCTCGTAGGACGACAAGGACAGGTACTGCTTAAGAGTGGTACGGTAATCCTGTCTTGGAGGTCATGTTGCTAGACAACAATGAACCTACAAGCTATGGAGAAGCGATGGTGGGCCCGGATTCCGACAAATGGCTTGAGGCCATAAAATCCGAGAGAGGATCCATGTATGAAAACAAAGTGTAGACTTTGTAAGAACTACTTGATGGTCGTAAAGGCTGTTGGGTACAGATGGATTTTAGAAGAAGACGGACAATGATGGTAAGTGTCACCATTAAGAAAGCTCGACTTGTCGTTAAGATGTTTTCCGACAAGTTCAAGGAGTTGACTGCGATGAGACTTTCTCATTCATAGCGATGCTAAGAGTCTGTTGGAATTGGATTAGCAGTTACTGCATTATTTATGAAATCTTGCATATAGGATGTCAAAACATTGTTTCCTTGACAATTTTCTTGAGGAAAGGTTGTATGTGATACAACCAGAAGGTTTTTGACAATCCTGAAAGACGCTAACAAGTATGCAAAGCTCCATCTATCCTTCTAAGGACTGGAGTAAGCATCTCGGAGTTGGAATGTACGCTTTGATGAGATGATCAAAGATTTTGGGTCTATACAAAGTTTATGAGAAACTTGTATTTCCAAAGAAGTGAGTGGGAGCACTATAGAATTTTTGATGAGTATATGTTGTTGACATATTGTTGATCAGAAATGATGTAGAATTTCTGGAAAGCATATAGGGTTATTTCAAATGAGCTAAATGGTACTTTCAAATGAGCACATACCTTGACATGATCTTGAAGATGTTCAAGATGGATCAGTCAAAGAAGGAGTTCTTGCCTGAGTTGTAAGGTATGAAGTTAAGAGTTAAAGCTCGACCACGGCAGAAGAGAGAGAGAAAGGACGAAGGTCGCCCCTATGCTTCGCACGTAGGCTCTATAGTATGCTATGTCGTGTACCGCACGGAAGTGTGTCTGCCATGAGTTAGTCAAGGGTACAAGAATGATCCAGAATGGATCATTGGACAACAATCAAAATTGTCCTTGGAGTAAATAAGGACATGTTTCTCGAATATGGAGGTGATAAAGAGTTCATGTAAAGGGTTACGCCGATGCAAGCTTTAACACCTATCCGAATGACTCGAGTAGCAAACCGGATACGTATAGTGGAGCAACCATTTGGAATAGCTCCAAGTGGAGCGTGGAAGCAAGATTTACAATATGACCTAGAGATTTGCAAAGTACATACGGATCTGAATGTTGCAGACCCGTTGACTAAAACCTCTCTCACAAGCAAAACATGATCAAACCCAGAACTCATTGAGTGTTAATCACATAGTGATGTGACTAGATTATTGATTCTAGTAAACTCTTTGGATGTTGGTCACATGGCGATGTGACCTGTGAGTGTTAATCACATGGCGATGTGAACTAGATTATTGACTCTAGTGCAAGTGGGAGACTGTTGGAAATATGCCCTAGAGGCAATAATAAATTAGTTATTATTATATTTCCTTGTTCATGATAATCGCTTATTATCCATGCTATAATTGTATTGATAGGAAACTTCAGATACATGTGTGGGTACATAGACAACACCATGTCCCTAGTAAGCCTCTAGTTGACTAGCTCGTTAATCAATAGATGGTTACAGCTTCACGACCATGGACATTGGATGTCGTTGATAACGGGATCACATCATTAGTAGAATGATGTGATGGACAAGACCCAATCCTAAGCCTAGCACAAAGATGCGTGTAGTTCGTATGCTAAAGCTTTTCTAATGTCAAGTATCTTTTCCTTAGACCATGAGATTGTGCAACTCCCGGATACCGTAGGAATGCTTTGGGTGTACCAAACGTCTAACGTAATCTGGGTGGCTATAAAGGTGCACTACAGGTATCTCCGAAAGTGTCTGCATTAGGTTGGCACGAATCGAGACTGGGATTTGTCACTCCGTGTGACGGAGAGGTATCTCTAGGCCCACTCGGTAGGACATCATCATAATGTGCACAATGTGACCAAGGGGTTGATCACGGGATGATGTGTTACGGAACGAGTAAAGAGACTTTCCGGTAACGAGATTGAACAAGGTATCGATATACCGACGATCGAATCTCGGACAAGTACAATACCACTAGACAAAGGGAATTGTATACGGGATTGATTGAGTCCTTGACATCGTGGTTCATCCGATGAGATCATCATGGAACATGTGGGAGCCAACATGGGTATCCAGATCCCGCTGTTGGTTATTGACCGGAGAACGTCTCGGTCATGTCGCATGATTCCCGAACCCGTAGGGTCTACACACTTAAGGTTCGATGGCCGCTAGGGTTATAAAGGAAGTTTGTATGTGGTTACCGAATGTTGTTCGAGTCCGGATGAGATCCCGGACGTCACGAGGAGTTCGGAATGGTCCGGAGGTAAAGATTTATATATGGGAAGTCCTGTTTTGGTCACCGAAAAGTTTCGGGTTTTATCGGTAACGTCTGGGACCACCGGAGGGTCCTGGGTCCACCAAGTGGGGCCACCGGCCCGGAGGGCTGCATGGGCCAAGTGTGGGAGGGACCAGCCCGGGTGGGCTGGTCGCCCCCCTAAGGGCCCAAAGGCGCCTAGGGTTTGGGGAGGGCACACCCACCTAACTTGGGGGCAAGTTCCCCTCTCCCCCTTGGCCGCCACCCTAGATGGGATTGGGGGCAGCCGCACCCCTTGGGGTGGAAACCCTAGAGGGGGCGCACCCCCTCCCTCTTCCCTATATATAGTTGAGGTCTTGAGGGCTGCCAACACATGAGTTTGACTTCTCCTTGGCGCAGCCCTACCTCTCTCCCTCCTCCTCTCCTGCGGTGCTTGGCGAAGCCCTGCAGGATTGCCACGCTCCTCCACCACCACCACGCCGTTGTGCTGCTGCTGGACGGAGTCTTCCTCAACCTCTCCCTCTCTCCTTGCTGGATCAAGGCATGGGAGACGCCACCGGGTTGTATGTGTGTTGAATGCGGAGGTGCCGTCTGCTCGGCACTAGGGTCTCCGGTGATTTGGATCACGGCAGTGCGACTCCTTCAACCCCGTTCTCTTGAACGCTTCCTCTTAGCTATCTACAAGGGTATGTAGATGCACTCTCCTTCCCCTCGTTGCTGGTTTCTCCATAGATAGATCTTGGTGACTCGTAGGAAAATTTTGAATTTCTGCTACGTTCCCCAACACCATCCGCCTTAGACGCACAGTTCGGGACCCCCTACCCGAGATCCGCCGGTTTTGACACCGACAGCCCCCAAGGCCTTGGGTCGACACACCCAAGCCCACTTAACCATATGATATTTACGATTCGGGCCCGTTCCTTCCCAAAAGAACTTGGCTAGGGGTGTGTCCAACTTTGCATTAACCCCTTCTGCGAGCAGAAATAGGCCCATAGCAAACATGGGCAAGGAGGAGAGGCTTGAGTTCGTGAGAACGAGCCTAGCCGCTTTCGACAAGAATTTACCCCTCCAAGGGCAAGCCCTTCCCCTCACCTTAGCACACAGAGGTTCCCAATCCTCTATCGTGGGACGTTTGATGTCCACCGGAAGGCCGAGGTACGCAAATGGAAATTTGCCCACTTTGAAGTTGAGCAAATCGGCTATGCGTCTTCCCTCCTCCGGATCTACCCCCATAAAGAGCATTTCACACTTATGGAAGTTAATTTTGAGACCCGACATAAGCTCAAAACTAAGAAGGATCGCCTTGACTGTAGCAATGCTATGTTGGTCTGTACGAAACAACAATAGCGTGTCATCCGCGTAGTGCAAATGTGTTACTCCCCCTGGAATGAGATGGCCTACCAACCCTTTGAGATGGCCAGCCGCAGCTGCCTTCCGAAGCATAGCGGATAGCGCGTCGACAACAAAGTTGAACAAAAGCGGGGACATCGGGTCACCCTGCCTGAGTCCACATTTGTTCCGGAAGAAGTGCCCTACTTCTCCGTTCACCGAGACAGCAGTTTGGCCACCCGAGACCAACTGCATTACACGGTGCACCCAAACAGCTGAGAAACCACGGCTAATGAGCACCTGGCGCAGGAAATCCCAATTAACCCGGTCTAGCTTCAGCAGAATAGCCGGTTCCTTCGTGCGTTTGAGTTCATGGACAATCCTAGAGGGCAAGCAGGCCCTCCAGAATGTTGCGGCCGCGAATGAACGCGGATTGGTTGCGATGAATCGAGCGATGAGCAATCGGTCATAGACGTGTGGCACACGCTTTAGCGCAAATCTTAAAAGGAACGTTGATGAGCGCAATTGGGCGGAATTGTCTAATGTTGTCGGCCCCATGGACCTTTGGAATAAGCGATAAGACTCCAAAATCAAGACGAGCTATATCTACCGTCCCTCGCATGAACCCGTTGCAGATCTCAAAGATTGGGCCTCTAAGAAGTGGCCAAAATCGCTTGAACATAGCCACCGGCCACCCATCCAGGCCCGAAGCCGTGTCCGATTTCATACCCATCAGGGCGGCGTCAATTTCTTCTGGGAGGAAAGCAAGCCCCAGCTCGGCATTCTCACAATCCAGGACGCGTTGTGAGGTTTCCCACGTGTCCGCGCGAAGACCATCCCCCTGGGCCTCGCAAGCCCCCATCAAGTTGATGTAAAACTCATAAATGTGGCGTGAGATGTCCTCTTGTCGCAATAACAACCCTTGTTCCGATTGCAACCTGAGGATGGCACATTTTCTACGCCGGCCGTTTGCGTAGGCGTGGAAGTACTTGGTGTTGGCGTCGCCTTTAAGTGTCCACTTCAGGCCACCGCGACGGCGCCAGTATTCTTCATCCACGCGCAGTAACGCCTCGACCTGCCCCTCTAGAGCATAACGGTGGGCCCATTCCTGCTCCGAGAAGACTCACGCATCAGCCTCTGCATCAATCCTCGCAATTTCCTCGAGGATCAAAGCCCTGAGCACTTTGTCATTCCTCCCTAGGTTGGCGCCCCACCCCTTGACGCTAGCCCTAAGCCGTCCCCCGACCGTGTTCCAGAACTCCATCGGGCCCCGCTGGGGCTCTACCTGGTTAACACACACCCACCATTTCTCCTTAAAGATCTCTTCGAAACCTGGCGTTTCAAACCAGGCCGTCTCAAAGAAAAAACGTGGACTACACCGCAGTCTATCCTCCCCCGAGGAGTAGATGAAGCAAATATGCCCTAGAGGCAATAATAAAGTTATTATTTATTTCCTTATATCATGATAAATGTTTATTATTCATGCTAGAATTGTATTAACCGGAAACATAATACTTGTGTGAATACATAAACAAACAGAGTGTCACTAGTATGCCTCTACTTGACTAGCTCGTTGATCAAAGATGGTTATGTTTCCTAGCCATTGACATGAGTTGTCATTTGATCAACGGGATCATATCATTAGAAGAATGATGTGATTGACTTGACCCATTCCGTTAGCTTAGCACACGATCGTTTAGTATTCTGCTATTGCTTTCTTCATGACTTATACATGTTCCTATGACTATGAGATTATGCAACTCCTGCTTATCGAGGAACACTTTGTGTGCTACTAAACGTCCACAACGAATCGGGTGATTATAAAGGTGCTCTACAGGTGTCTCCAAAGGTACTTGTTGGTTGGCGTATTTCGAGATTAGGATTTGTCACTCCGATTGTCTGAGAGGTATCTCTGGGCTCACTCAGTAATGCACATCACTTAAGCCTTGCAAGCATTGCAACTAATGAGTTAGTTGCGGGATGATGTATTACGAAACGAGTAAAGGGACTTGCCGGTAACGAGATTGAACTAGGTATTGAGATACCGACGACCGAATCTCGGGCAAGTAACATACCGATGCCAAAGGGAACAACATATGTTGTTATGCGGTTTAACCGATAAAGATCTTCGTAGAATATGTGGGAGCCAATATGAGCATCCAGGTTACGCTATTGGTTATTGGTTGGAGACGTGTCTCGGTCATGTCTACATAGTTCTCGAACCCGTAGGGTCCGCACGCTTAAAGTTTCGATGGCGATGCTTATATTATGAGTTTATATGTTTTGATGTACCGAAGGTAGTTCAGAGTCCTAGATGTGATCACGGACATGACGAGGAGTCTTGAAATGGTCGAGACATGAAGATTGATATATTGGACGACTATACTCGGACACCAGAATGGTTCCGGGGGTTATCGGATATATACCGGAGTACTGGGGGTTACCGGAACCCCCCAGGGGTTTAATGGGCCTACATGGGCCTTAGTGGAGAAGAGGAGGAGCGGCCAGGGCAGGCCGCGCGCCCCTCCCCCTCTAGTCCGAATTGGACAAGGAGGGGGCGGCGCCCCCTTTCCTTCTTCTCTCCCTCCTCCTTCCCCCCTTCTCCTAATCCAACAAGGAAGGGAGAGAGTCCTACTCCCGGTGGGAGTAGGACTCCTCCTGGCGCGCCTCCTCCTGGCCGGCCTCCTCTCCCCCCTTGCTCCTTTATATACGGGGGCAGGGGGCACTCCATAGACACAACAATTGATCATTGATCTTTTAGCCATGTGCGGTGCCCCCCTCCACCATAGTCCACCTCGATAATATCGTAGCGGTGCTTAGGCGAAGCCCTGCGTCGGTAGAACATCATCATCGTCACCACGCCACCGTGCTGACGAAACTCTCCCTCAACACTCGGTTGGATCGGAGTTCGAGGGACGTCATCGAGCTGAACGTGTGCTGAACTCAGAGGTGTCGTGCGTTCGGTACTTGATCGGTCGGGTCGTGAAGACGTACGACTACATCCACCGCGTTGTGCTAACGCTTCCGCTTTCGGTCTACGAGGGTACGTGGACACACTCTCCCCTCTCGTTGCTATGCATCACCATGATCTTGCGTGTGCGTAGGATTTTTTTTTTTGAAATTACTACGTTCCCCAACAGTAGACTAGCGGA
Organism: Aegilops bicornis; assembly: GCA_021605145.1. Lineage (NCBI taxonomy): Eukaryota > Viridiplantae > Streptophyta > Magnoliopsida > Poales > Poaceae > Aegilops > Aegilops bicornis. The sequence goes on from CM038670.1 coordinate 632,257,814, forward strand.
ACATGATCGGAACCGATGCGGGTTTCCACAACCAGTGAGCAGAGAGGGTATCCAATTTCCCACTCCGGAGACATGAACACCCGATCCAACACTGAGCGGACCGGGTCGAGTTGCTTGTTCATCCATGTAAATCTCGCGCCCGACCTGGCCACTTCCCTTAGGGCCATGGAGGCGATGGCAGTATTAAACATGGCCACCCGAGGCCAGTTTATATTACTGTTGTTTTTTGTCCGCTCCCGACCGGATCAGGTTGAAATCCCCTCCCACCAGGACAGGGATCACAGCTGCAGTCACCGTGGTGACTTTGGCTTGGAGTTCTCCCCAAAACTCCGCCGATCGAGAGTGATCGGCCAGACCATAGACCTGTACGACAACTGCTTATGACGACAACTAACATGGACAAATCATGTAATGTACTCCATCCGTCCATAATATGAGATGTTTGGTTGTGGTAACAAGAACTTCTGGAAGAAGGCCCCCAAAAGGACATTAGAGCTAGGGGGACTAACTAGCCTCCATCACAACAATCTCCCGACCTACCTCCTTTGGCAAGAATGGAAAAGTTAGTTCGCCAGTCTCAATGGCCGAGACATTGGTCTCAGCTGGCCAACAAATCCTCTGCCAGAGAAATCCTAGAGCGGGGTTCCACCTTGAAGAGCTCCTTATAGAAGGAGTAAATGTGTGGCATGATCTCCCCTAACTGTTCAAGGAGACGTCTCCATCCCACAGACACGGGATAGAGCATTTCTGACACCACGCATTCGTAATGGCATGGAAATAGGCGGTATGGGCACCCCCTTTCAGAAGCCAATTCTAGCCCCCGCGACGCTCTGCCAGAAGAGTTCTTCACCCTTGAAGATCTCCATAAGGGAGGCTCCAAGGGTGTAACATCGGAGCCACTAGAGAGGGCAAGGCCGTCGGTAATCACATCCAATGACCTAATCAGATTGAGAAGGGCTCTTTTACAAGCCCTAAGCTCCATGCCCATATTAGGCCCCCAACTACGCATGAACTACCTAATCGATTTAGCATAGTGGTGCCAAACGTCAACGGCAAAGAACACTCGAGGGGAGCTATGCTTTTCCATTTTCGAGAAGCACATCTCGTGGAAGAGCATGCTATGTTTTTCTCTTTTGGGGGGAAGCACACGTGGATGCACAAGCTGTGCTTATTGCGGAATCACAGATGTGCTTCTTGTGGAAGGACATGGTGTGCTTCTCGCACAAGCGCGGAAGTACAACTGCGTTTTTCTCTTTTCGCCTGCTTCCCAGAAAAATAAAAAATATACCATTTTTTCCCGCCAAAACATAGGAAAACTAGTCAAAAAAAAAGCTGAAAATGGAAAAGGAACAAATAAAACCCAAAACATTTGGCGTTCTGGTTTTGGGAACAGGTTGACACATTTTAGTGTTATGAACACATTTGTCGTTCTGGTTTTGGGAACCTTCTTGAAGGTTTTAGTCCGGTTTTACTAGTTTGGTTAACCTTCTAGAAGGAACCTAAACTGATATTTGAGTGTTTTTCTAGCAGTTTTTAATTTCTTAGTTTATTTTTATTTTCCACCAGTTTTCGGGAATTTCAAATATATTCTCGAAATTTCAAAAGTGTTTGCTTTTTCCGTGAAATGTTCGGATTTAAAAACCTTTTTCACAAATTGGTGAACATTTTATGAAATTTAGTTTTGTTTTTAAAATTCTTACACTTTTTTGAATTGATTATTTTTCTGAATTTGCAAACAGTTTTGATTTTGTCAACTTTTTCAAAATTTGGGAAGATTTTTAGAAAATCATGAATATTTTTGAATTGTTGCAGTAGTGTTGTTTTAGGAAAAACTGACTCAAAACCAACTTTGTTTTGTGAAATTAGAAAAATGGTGTACTCTGCTTCGTGCCAGAAAAAATACAACAAAATTGTGTAAGTGGGACTGCCCAATAGCATGCGCCAACCTGCACGCTTGCTCGTTGTCTAGCACGCTACGCGCTAAATAGAAGGTCCTGTCTCGGTGACGGTGAAAAGTAAGGGCGGAGCCACGATGAGACAAAATTGAGCCATGGCGGTAAAGAAAATACTGACAAAACTAGGCCTCAAGTGCAAAAAATCTGTGTTTTCATTCAGACACTGGAGGGTGTGGAGTATCCAATTTCGTTACAAAACAAACCTGAGATGTTTAGCATGGCAAATCAAATGTTTTAATAGCAAATTTAGTTGTCACGAGGGGTATGTTCCTTTAACAAGCATGACACTACAGTTTTTTGTCAGAATTTGCCGTACTTGATAAATTTTTTTTGCCATCCTCACTACACCTAAATTGTCATAAAAACGTTCAATTTGTCATGCTAAAAAATCTGACGTCGGATTTATCGATAGCTTATGTGACGACTGATGACGTCAAATGGCTGTGGTTCGTACGGGGCTCAGTTTTACTGTCTCTTCGATTAGGACCTTTTGTTTTTACTGTTTTTAAGGCTCGATCCGGCCAGTAAACCAAAACTCTGATCAATCCGTCAGTTTGTACTGCGCTATGGCGCGAGGCGCGCTGGACGCAATGCAATGGACGCCAGCCAGGGCGTCAGCACAACATGGCAGCGCGCGCACTCGGTCCGCCCGGTCAATAGCAGCGGCGCAATTCTTCACCTTGTTCGTGCTCGATCCAGACAAAAAGAAAACGGAACTTTCATGAAAATTTACTGTCGTGTTGTTGATTGATCAGCTTGTTTCTATCTCCCACGGTAACCGAGCATCACAGAGGTCAAAAGAGTTGCATGGTTTCCATCACAAACCTTGTTAGGGATCACCTCCGAACTGTCACCGCATCGCTGTATAAATATCCATGTATTTACAGTCAGTCAGGCACTACCAATTACCAAATACTACCAATCTACGCATCAGAGCTCAGAAGCTAGGCCAGCGCCATGGGAGAAGCTGCAGCTGTTGTCGCCGCCTCGCGCGACGGCTTCTTCGGCCTGGGCGAGTGCAAGGGCCAGGTGGTGATCGACGGCGAGCAGGTGCCACTGGTCCTGACGCCGGGCAGCGAGGAGGTGAGCGGCCACGACCACAAGGCGCTGGTGGCGGCCCTGGTGGCCAACCGGGAGTGGGTAGAGGAGAAGGTGGTTGCCAACAGCGGCGTGCTGCTCCGCGGATTCGGCGTGCGCGACGCCGTGGAGTTCGACGCCATCGTGGACGCGCTCGGGTGGCCGGACATCCGGTACGTCGGCCCCGCCCCGCGCACCCACGTCCACGGCCGCATCTGGACCGCCAACGAGGGCCCCCTAGAGGAGTTCATCTACTACCACCACGAGATGGTCCTCGTAAGTACTCCTGCAGCTCAATCTTGCTTGCTTCCGTCGCTCGATCGCCATTAATCGATGGACGGACGGCAACGTGCAGATCAAGGAGTTCCCGGGGAAGGTGATCCTGTTCTGCGAGGTGCCGCCGCCGGAGGGCGGGGAGACGCCGTTCGTGCCGAGCTTCCGGGTGACGGAGCGCGCGCTGCAGGAGTTCCCGGACATGGTGGAGCAGCTGGACGCCAAGGGGCTCCGCTACACCTTCACCGCGCTGAGCAAGGACGACACCAAATCCATGCGCGGGCGAGGGTGGGAGGACGCCTTCGCCACCACCGACAAGGCCGTGGCCGAGCAGAGAGCCCGTGCGCTGGGGATGGACGTGGAGTGGCTGCCGGAGGAAGGCGGCGTGAGGACCATCCTCGGGCCGAGGCAGCTGACGCGGGTGTTCCCGGGCCGGAAGGGCCGCCGGATGTGGTTCAACACGGTGGTGGGGATGCACGGCAAGGAGCTGAGCTCCGCCACGTTCGCCGACGGTTCGGAGATACCGGCCGACTTCGTCCGGCGGTGCGGGGAGATCATCGAGGAGGAGAGCATCCAGTTCCGGTGGGAGAAGGGCGACGTGCTCATCCTCGACAACCTCGCAACGCTCCACGGCCGCCGGCCGTCGCTGGCGCCCAGGAGGGTCCTCGTCGCCACATGCAAGTGATCTCATTTCATGCATCACCCACCTTAACTAATTGGTTAGTTAATTAAGCTTGAGGGTGGGCCTGGCTTGATTAACTAATTAATCTTAGTTGGTGCTGGGGATGCTGCATTTGGCTCTTCTATAATAAGCTGCCTTGAGTTACTACGGTAAAATGGCTTTGTGCATTGTGATGCAGAAGCTTGGTACTCCCTCTTCAGAAAAAAAAAAGTTACTACGGTAAAATAAGAGCTGAAGGTTTGATTAAGTCAGTCGGCTTAATACTTATTACAGCCAAAGAGGGGTGCGGTAGTTTCTCCCTTATAATTAGTAGTTTTGCATCCATCATTATGCTTTTTTTTTTAGATTTCATCCATCATTATGCTGGGTGACATGCATTACGACATGTAAGGCTTATTTTCTTCGAGTGATATATTAAGAGATGCATGCAGCAGTGTTATGCATCTTCTGTTTACTGTTGTCTCTATGTTCATGAATACATGTCGTTGTCGTTGGGCATGGGCACACGACTTCATCGGTTACCTTACGTACAACTATGCTAACAAAAAGGGTGTGTCTAGGTCTTAGTCGACTGAGATTTAGTCAAGTCTAGCCAAGTGACATAACATGTAAGAAAGAAAAAAAACTTTCTCATAAAAAGAAAGAAAAACTAAAAAAAAAAATTTGAACGGATCTTGATGTAAAAATCCCATGGATATAGCATTGGTTGAAACTTGGTTAAGTCGAGTGAGATTTAGCAATCCCGTAACAAAATACAAAAATTATGATATTGCCAAAATTCTAAAATGACTCTTATGATGCATCTAAATAATTGGCATATCTAAATAATAGTTGCAGAGCTGGAGTGCACGCTCGATCGGCAACGTATCCCTACAGCTTAAGGTGTCCCGCTAGCTCATTGCACGGCTTGACGCTGCCCAAGATTTGCGGCCGCTTTCTCTCCTCGAGACCTGGCTTCGCCGCAAGCTCAAGGCATCCTATCTAGGCCTTGCCTCCCTCGAGCGATCTATCGCAAGGCAGCGTGTGCGCCTTTCCTGGCTCAGGAGCGGCGACGCGGCTGTCTCCTTGCTCAAGGTGCACACTGCTCATCGCAAGTAACGAAACCTCCTTTCAAGTTTGCGTGTTGGCACCCAAACTATTACCGACCATGATGAGATGGCCGAGGCCGCCTTTGTCCACTTCTCCAACGTTCTTGGAAGCGCTTCCGAGCGCAACATCACGCTTGATCTTCATGCCCTTCGGGTGCCGCAATTTGACCTTCTCGAGCTCGACGCGCCATCCACCGAGGAGGAGATTTGGAATGCCGTCAAGAGCCTGCCGACGGGGAAGGCGCCTGGCCCCGATGGTTTCACCTCTGAGTTCCTGGTTGCTTGTTGGGACACGATCAAACTCGACTTCCTCGTGGCATTTGACAAGTTCTACGCCATGAATGGCAGAGGCCTGCAAAAACTCAATGAGGCCCTTCTAACGCTGCTCCCCAAGCGTGCGGATGCGCAATCTCTCTTTGACTATAGACCCATCAGTCTCATACACACCTTCACAAAGCTGGTTGCGAAGCTACTCTCCCTCCGTCTTGCTCCAAGGCTGAGCACCATGGTCTCCTCGCGCGAGCTTGTGCTATGGGCGCCGATGCCCCCAAGCTCTTGGATCCGCTTCCCGCGGTTCTTCTCCGATGTGATGCCGCCGAGAGGGCCCCTCGAGCTTTGGTTGCAGCACGCCGACTGCGACACTCCGGTGACCGGAGCAGAGATCGAAGCGGTCCCCGCCGACAAGATCTTCATGACCCGCGGCTGGGGCGAGGTCGCGCGGGTTTGCCGTGCGAGGGGTGCCCTTGCGATCCACTTCGAGTACGACGGCGCCACCACACTCTTCTTCAAGGTCTTCGATGCGGAAGGCCGCCGCCTGGAGTGTTGCCCTGGAGGGGAGCGCCAGGCTGACGCGCGCTCTGCTCATGGCTACTCCAGCAGCAGCAGCCCCTGGAAGTCCAGTAGCTCTCCTGAGCCTTACGAGACTCCGGAGACGAGCGACGACAGCTACGTGCCCCCGTCCTCTCGCCAGGCTCGGAACAGGGCTGCGGTGTCCAGCCGCCGCCGCCGATCTGGATGAGGTTGGCGCCGGCCTCCCATGGCCCACTGTTGATGATGGCGTCCGCCACGGGGGATGTAGATAGGATTCCTCTTAGTTCCTGTTTCCGTTTCCTGCGGAGAATCATGAGGTACCCCGTGGGGGTGTGTAAGGATCCGTGATGCCCTTTTGTGTATATCTTTCTTATTATGAAAATTTGCGAGCGCATGTCCTGTCAAGGCTCGGTCTCCCCTTTCCAACCCCGCGATAGCTTGTTGCTCTACGCTAACAGGTCCCAGTCCCCAGGCAGGCTACAGCCGTTGCTGGTATGCCAGGTCGCGTGCCGTGGTCAAGGCCAGGAGGTGTGCGGCCCGAGGTCCGGTAAGAGCCCCTGAGGCGCGATGCTCAGGAGGTCCCCTTTAGCGCTCAAGCAGCTAAGGCAAGATAGGAAAGGGAGGCGACGTGGCCGCGACAGAGCTGCGATGACCGCGACCCTAAGGTTCCAACGATTAGCCGATCCGAGCGTGAGACTTATCTCAGTGGCGCGGGGTCGATTCTTCGCGATGCGCCAGGCCTGTGCGCAGATCCCCGCAGCGTAGCTAGGTTAGGCCCGCACGAGTCTTCCCCTCCCCATGCTCTCCTTAGTGCTCTACGTCCTCGGGTCCCGGCCCTCGAGCAAGCTCAGCCGCCGCTGGTATGACAGGTCGCGATGCCGTGGTCAAGGCCAGGGGGTGAGGGCTGGAGAGCCAGTAAAAGCTCATGAATCGCGATGCTCAGGAGCCCCCCTTTTAACGTGCAAGCAAATTGCACGAAGGAAAAGGAAGCTCGGGGTGCCGCCCGATGTCTTCTTCATGAGGTTCCTGTAATCCATCACAAAGGGAGACATGGTTTTGCCGTTATGGTTGCCAGCCTGCCGCTGGTCGCTTGGTGAGGAGACGAACGCACTGAGGGCCTGGTGAGTGACGTGCGCGAGGCGTGTCGCGAACCAGAGCTCGATCGCTCAGGTTTGTCGACGTTGCAGGGACGGACCCATGGACCAGCATCGTGCCAGTGTGAGGAGGCCCCGTGGGGGCGACGACCGAGCAGGTAGCAATCAGGCAGGTTAAGCATGGAAGGCAAACCAGCTTAAGTAAATGCAGAAAGACACATGCCACTGGGTCAGGCCCGAGCGGCTTGGGGATGGTGCAGCCCGAGGGGCGCCCCCAACAAGGTAAGCTAAAGACATAAGCAAAGGATACACGCCACAGGGATAGACCCATGCGGCCTAGGAATAATGCAGCCCGAGGGGCACTCCCAGCTAAATGAACTTGGAAAATGTCACCTGGTTCTGTCAACAAAGAAGAGTTGGTGCAGCTGAAGGCGTGCATCGAAGGAATGGCTCCTAACGAGCCACCGGGGCCCTGAGCCTCGGGAGGCTCTGGGGGCTCAGGTGATTCCCTAAGGACCATCTCCATCTCCGCCAGGACGGCGTGGTGCCTGTCCTCCTGAGCTGCCGTGGTGCACCGCATGTTGTGCTGATAGGCTGACGACGCGCTTGGCAGGCCAAAGGGCATGCGAACATAGCTGTGCGGTGGACCCTCGCAGCACCCCACGTGCGAAGGCCAGAAGAGCTCCTGAGATGCGGCCCTGTTGATCCCTGGGACGTCGATGCAGACATGCAGCCCGACATCCTTGCCTGGATGGGGGGGGGGGGGTGTGCCTCGTGAGCGGCGGTCGCCGCGCATGACCCTTGCGTCTTGCAGTTCCTGAGTGGTCTTGGTGACGAACTCCTGAGCGGTGGGCGCTCCCTTTCCTGTGGTCTCCTGAGGGAAACGTGCCGCGAAGCACGCCTCCAAGTGGTGCCCAAGCGCCTCCCTCGTGATGTGGGCAAGGTCCGAGGCCTTCCAGAAGAAAGCCCCCGAGCCCTGCCCGAGGAGGGCGCCGGGCGCGCCTTCCTATGCGATGGAGGGAGGCGCCCCTGGAGCGGGCGTTGATCCTGACGAGGTTCCATCTGCGATGCCACCCTCCTAAGGCCCGGCACGGCGCAACTGCTTCTTCTTGGGGATGGCCTCCGGAGGGCCCTCACTTCTGCTGTCGGGGTTGTCGATTGCTGCAGCTTGGAAGGCGCGCTCGAGGGAGCACACTGCATCTCTTTCTTCACATGGGACCGTGATGATTCTGCCGCTTCCTGGCATCTTGAGGACGTTGTAGCCATGGTGGGTGACGGCCATGAGCTTGGCCAGGGCTGGATACCCGAGGATGGCATTGTACGACAGACGAATGTGGGCGTCGTCGAAGTCGATGAGCTCGGTGCGGTAGTTCTTGCGTTCCCCAAAGGTGATAGGGAGGCAGACCTGCCCAATCGGTGTGGTGGAACCATCGGTCACCCCTGAGAAAGGCTTGGTAGGCTGAAGTTGCTCGTATGGCACTTGGAGGTTGTCGAATGTGTCAACGGACAGGACGCTGAGTCCGGCGCTGCCGTCGATGAGGGTCTTGGTGACTTGTACATTGCTGATGACTGGGGAGCACAGCATCGGGAGGGCGCCAGCAGTGGCTGCGCACTTGAGCTGATCTGCTGAGTTGAAGGTGATGGCGCACTGGGACCACTTGAGCGGGCGCGTGGCCCCGAGCTTGGGGAGGACTGCGTTCACTTCACGAGCAAACTGTTTGAAGATGCGCTGCGAGGCTGGGGCCTGAGCTCCGCCCGAGATACAGGCGATTGCACGCGACTCCTGGAAGCCCCCAACCCCCTCGTTTTGGTGGTGGTGGTCGTTCCTCCTTGGCGGTGGCGGCAGCGGGGGAAGACCGGCATTGCCCTGAGGGCGGTCCTCGCGAGGCTGGTCTCTCCAGGCGCCCTCGCGAGGATGATCCTGCCAGCGGTCCTCACGAGGACGGTCACGCCACTCCTGGCGTGGGCCATGGTCGTCCACCACCATGTCCTCCTCCACGACCGTAGCCACGGTCGCTGCGTTCGGGGCGTCGACCGAAGCGTCCCTCGCGGATGGCTCTGAGCTCTTGACAGTCTCTGTTGTTGTGGGTGTTCAGGTTGTGGAAGGCGCAGCACGGCCGGCTGTTCTTGGTTGACTCGGGCTGATCTCTGCCCCACTTGGTGTCGGGCTCCGCTGCGAGCACGACCGCTTCCTTGCGCTTCACGTCCTTGGCCTTGGCCTTCTTTTCCTCTGCGCTCACAGCTGGCAGCTCGAGGAGGGAAAGGCGCCCCTCCTCAGCTCTTGCGCACTTGGTCGCCAGGTTGAACAGCTCCTGAGACGTGCACAACTCCTCATGGATAGCGAGCTCTTCCTTCATCTTGACGTCACGGACGCCGTCGGAGAACGCGGAGATGATGGCCTCGTCCGTGACCTTGGGGATCTTGAGGCGAGTGTTGTTGAAGCGCTGGCTGTTCTTCTGGAGGGTCTCTCCTGGTTGTTGGTTGATGCGGCGCAGGTCGCCCGCGGCTGGCGGGCGGTGACCGGGTGCCCTGAAAGTTGGCGACGAAGCGGTCGCGCATCTCATCCCAAGAGGAGACCGAGCCGTGCGGCAGGTTCAAGAGCCAGGAGTGGGCACCATCCTTGAGAGCCATAGGGAACCAGTTCGCCATGACTTTCTCGTCGCCGTTGGCTGCTTCGATGCTCAGCTCGTAGAGCTGCAGGAACTCCATGGGGTCGGCAGTGCCGTCGTAACGAGGGGGGAGATTCGGCTTGAACTTGCCCGGCCAGGCGACGCTACGCAGCTCGGGGGTGAAGGTGCGGCAGCCGGCCGTGGTTGCCGGGGCTCGCCTCAGAGGTGGAGCCTGGTCTTGATGAAGTCCACACGCCGCCACCGCAGGTAGCGCACGGTCTTGACGAGGCGGCGCGGGGAGCGCAGGTGCAGCTTCTCGCGGCCGAGGGATTTCTTGGCAGCTCCTCTCTTCGCGCGCGGGCACCGGGTGTGGTGGATCACGCCGTGGGGCCGCGCGCCTGTTGGGGAACGTTGCAGAAAATAAAAAATTTCCTACGGTTTCACCAAGATCCATCTATGAGTTCATCTAGCAACGAGTGATAGGAGTGCATCTACATACCTTTGTAGATCGCGAGCGGAAGCGTTCAAGTGAACGGGGTTGAGGGAGTCGTTCTCGTCGTGATCCAAATCACCGGAGATCCTAGCGCCAAACGGACGGCACCTCCGCGTTCAACACACGTACGGTCAGCGTGACGTCTCCTCCGTCTTGATCCAGCAAGGGGGGAAGGAGAGGTTGACGAAGATCCCGCAGCACGACGGCGTGGTGGTGGATGCAGCAAGGCTCCGGCAGGGCTTCGCCAAGCAACTACGGGAGGAGGAGGAGGTGTAGCAGGGGAGAGGGAGGCGCCAAGACTTAGGTGCGGCTGCCCTCCCTCCCCCCTCCTTTATATAGGCCCCCTGGGGGGGCCGCCGGCCCTGGAGATGGGAATCTCCCAAGGGGGTGGCGGCCAGGGGGGGTGGAGTGCCCCAAGGCAGAGTGGGTGCGCCCCACCCTAGGGTTTTCAACCCTAGGCGCGAGGAGGGCCCAGAGGCGCACCAGCCCACTAGGGGCTGGTTCCCCTCCCACTTCAGCCCACGGGGCCCTCCGGGATAGGTGGACCTATCCGGTGGACCCCCGGGACCCTTCCGGTGGTCCCGGTACAATACCGGGTGACCCTGAAACTTTCTCGATGGCCGAAACCGCACTTCCTATATATAATTCTTTACCCCCGGACCATTCCGGAACTCCTCGTGACATCCGGGATCTCATCCGGGACTCCGAACAACATTCAATTTGCTGCATCCGAACCTTAAGTGTGTAGACCCTACGGGTTCGGGAGACATGCAGACATGACCGAGACGGCTCTCCGGTCAATAACCAACAGCGGGATCTGGATACCCATGTTGGCTCCCACATGCTCCTCGATGATCTCATCGGATGAACCAAGATGTCGAGGATTCAAGCAACCCCGTATACAATTCCCTTTGTCAATCGGTACGTTACTTGCCCGAGATTCGATCGTCGGTATCCCAATACCTTGTTCAATCTCGTTATCGCAAGTCACTTTACTCGTACCGTAATGCATGATCCCGTGACCAAACACTTGGTCACTTTGAGCTTATTATGATGATGCATTACCGAGTGGGCCCAGTGATACCTCTCCGTAATACGGAGTGACAAATCCCAGTCTCGATCCGTGACAACCCAACAGACACTTTCGGAGATACCTGTAGTGCACCTTTATAGTCACCCAGTTACATTGTGACGTTTGGTACACCCAAAGCACTCCTATGGTATCCGGGAGTTACACGATCTCATGGTCTAAGGAAAGGATACTTGACATTGGAAAAGCTCTAGCAAACGAACTACGATCTTGTGCTATGCTTAGGATTGGGTCTTGTCCATCACATCATTCTCCTAATGATGTGATCCCGTTATCAATGACATCCAATGTCCATAGTCAGAAACCATGACTATCTGTTGATCAACGAGCTAGTCAACTAGAGGCTCACTAGGGACATATAGTAGTCTATGTATTCACACGTGTATTACGATTTCCGGATAATACAATTATAGCATGAATAAAAGACAATTATCACGAACAAGGAAATATAATAATAATCCTTTTATTATTGCCTCTAGGGCATATTTCCAACAGTCTCCCACTTGCACTAGAGTCAATAATCTAGTTACATTGTGATGAATCGAACACCCATAGAGTTCTAGTGTTGATCATGTTTTTCTCATGAAGAGGTTTAGTCAACGGATCTGCGACATTCAGATCCGTATGCACTTTGCAAATTTCTATGTCTCCATCTTGAACATTTTCACGAATGGAGTTGAAGCGGCGCTTGATGTGCCTGGTCTTCTTGTGAAACCTGGGCTCCTTGGCAAGTGCAATAGCTCCGGTGTTGTCACAGAAGAGTTTGATCGGCCCCGACGCATTGGGTATGACTCCTAGGTCGGTGATGAACTCCTTCACCCAAATTGCTTCATGCGCTGCCTCCGAGGCTGCCATGTACTCCACTTCACATGTAGATCCCGCCACGACGCTCTGCTTGCAGCCGCACCAGCTTACTGCTCCACCATTCAACATATACACGTATCCGGTTTGTGACTTAGAGTCATCCAGATCTGTGTCCAAGCTAGCATCAATGTAACCCTTTACGACGAGCTCTTCGTCACCTCCATAAATGAGAAACATGTCCTTAGTCCTTTTCAGGTACTTCAGGATATTCTTGACCGCTGTCCAGTGTTCCTTGCCGGGATTACTTTGGTACCTACCTACCAAACTTACGGCAAGGTTTACATCAGGTCTGGTACACATCATGGCATACATAATAGATCCTATGGCTGAGGCATAGGGATGACACTCATCTCTTCTTTATCTTCTGCCGTGGTGGGACATTGAGCCGAGCTCAATTTCACACCTTTAATACGTGCAAGAACCCTTTCTTGGACTGATCCATTTTGAACTTCTTCAATATTTTATCAAGGTATGTGCTTTATGAAGACCTATGAGGCGTCTCGATCTATCTCTATAGATCTTGATGCCTAATATATAAGCAGCTTCTCCAAGGTCCTTCATTGAAAACTCTTATTCAACTAGGCCTTAATGCTGTCCAAAAGTTCTATATCATTTCCCATCAAAAGTATGTCATCTACATATAATATGAGAAATGCTACAGAGCTCCCACTCACTTTCTTGTAAACACAGGCTTCTCCATAAGTCTGCATAAACCCAAACGCTTTGATCATCTCATCAAAGTGAATGTTCCAACTCCGAGATGCTTGCACCAGCCCATAAATGGATCACTGGAGCTTGCATACCTTGTTAGCATTCTTAGGGTCGATAAAACCTTCCGACTGCATCATATACAGTTCTTCCTTAAGATAGCCGTTAAGGAATGCGGTTTTGACGTCCATTTGCCATATCTCATAATCATAGTATGCGGCAATTGCTAACATGATTCGGACGGACTTCAGCTTCGCTACGGGAGAAAGTCTCATCGTAGTCAACCCCTTGAACTTGCCGATAACCCTTAGCGACAAGTCGAGCTTTATAGATGGTAACATTACCATCCGCGTCCGTCTTCTTCTTAAAGATCCATTTGTTTTCTATCGCTTGCCGAACATCGGGCAAGTCTGTCAAAGTCCATACTTTGTTTTCATACATGGATCTTATCTCGGATTGCATGGCTTCAAGCTATTTGTTGGAATCTGGGCCCGCCATCGCTTCTTCATAGTTCGAAGGTTCACCGTTGTCCAACAACATGATTTCCGGTGACAGGGTTGCCATACCACTCTGGTGTGGAACGTGTCCTTGTGGACCTACGAAGTTCAGTAGCAACTTGATCCGAAGTACCTTGATCATCATCATTAATTTCCTCTCGAGTCGGTGTAGGCACCACAGGAACAATTTCCTGAGCTGCACTACTTTCCGGTTCAAGAGGTGGTACTTCATCGAGTTCTACTTTCCTCCCACTTACTCCTTTCGAGAGAAACTCTTTTTCCAGAAAGGATCCGTTCTTGGCAACAAAGATCTTGCCTTCGGATCTAAGGTAGAAGGTATGCCCAATGGTTTCCTTAGGGTATCCTATGAAGGACGCATTTTTCCGACTTGGGTTCGAGCTTTTCAGGTTGAAGTTTCTTGACATAAGCATGGCATCCCCAAACTTTTAGAAACGCAGCGACAGGTTTCTTCCCAAACCATAATTCATACGGTGTCGTCTCAACGGATTTAGACGGTGCCCTATTTAAAGTGAATGTAGCTGTCTCTAGAGCGTATCCCCAAAATGATAGCGGTAAATCTGTAAGAGACATCATAGATCGCACCATATCCAATAGAGTGCGATTCTGACGTTCGGACACACCGTTCTGTTGAGGTGTTCCAGCGGCGTGAGTTCTTAAACGATTCCACATTTCCTTAAGTGTGTACCAAATTCGTGACTTAAATATTCTCCTCCATGATCTAATTGTAAGAACTTTATTTTTCGGTCACGTTGATTCTCTACCTCATTCTGAAATTCCTTGAATTTTTCAAAGGTCTCAGACTTGTGTTTCATCAAGTAGACATACCCATATCTACTCAAGTCATCGGTGAGTGAGAACATAACGATATCCTCTGCGAGCCTCAACGCTCATTGGACCGCACACATCGGTATGTATGATTTCCAATAAGTTGGTTGCTCGCTCCATTGTTCCGAGAACGGAGTCTTGGTCATTTTCCCCATGAGGCATGGTTCGCATGTGTCAAATGATTCATAATCGAGAGACTCTAAAAGTCCATCGACATGGAGCTTCTTCATGCGCTTGACACCAATGTGACCATGGCGGCAGTGCCACAAGTATGTGGGACTATCGTTATCAACCTTACATCTTTTGGTATTCACACTACGAATATGTGTAACATCACGTTCGAGATTCATTAAGAATAAACTATTGACCATCGGAGCATGACCATAAAACATATCTCTCATATAAATAGAACAACCATTATTCTCAGATTTAAATGAGTAGCCATCTCGCATTAAACGAGATCCTGATACAATGTTCATGCTCAAACTTGGCACTAAATAACAATTATTGAGGTTTAAAACTAATCCCGTAGGTAAATGTAGAGGTAGCGTGCGGACGGCGATCACATCGACCTTGGAACCATTCCCGACGCCGCGCATCGTCACCTCGTCATTCGCCAGATCTCCGCTTATTCCGCAGCTCTGCTGTGAGTTACATATATGAGCAATGGCACGGTATCAAATACCGGGAGTTACTACGAGTACTATCAAGGTACACATCAATTACATGTATATCAAAAATACCTTTAGTGTTGCCGGCCTTCTTATGCTGCTAAGTATTTGGGGCAGTTCCGCTTCGATGACCCTTCCCTTTGCAATAAAAAGCACTCTGTCTCGTGCTTGGGTCCATTCTTAGACTTCTTCCGGGATTCTGGCTTACCGGGCGCGGCAACATCCTTGCCGTCCTTCTTGAAGTTCTTCTTACACTTGCCCTTCTTGAACTTAGTGGTTTTATTGACCATCAACACTTGATGTTCTTTCTTGATTTCTACCTCTGCCGACTTCAACATTGAAAATACTTGAGAATAGTTTTCACCATCCCCTGCATATTGTAGTTCATCACAAAGCTCTTGTAGCTCGGTGGGAGCGATGAAGGATTCTGTCAATGACCGCCTCGTCCAGGAGGTTAATGTCCACCGGGACAAATGCGGTTGTGCAACCCAGACATTTTGAGTATGTGCTCACTGACAGAACTATTTTCCTCCGTCTTACAACTGTAGAACTTGTCGGAGACTTCATATCTCTCGACCCGGGCATGAGCTTGGAAAACCATTTTCAGCTCCTCGAACATCTCATATGCTCCGTGTTGCTCAAAACGCTTTTGGAGCCCCGGTTCTAAGTCAGTAAAGCATGCCGCCTTGAAAGAGGGAGTAATCATCGACCGCAGAGACTGCCAAGCGTTCATAACGTCTTGGTTCTGCTGGATGGGTGCTTCACCTAGCGGTGCTTCTAGGACATATTGTTTCTTGGCAGCTATGAGGATGATCCTCGTGTTAGGACCCGATCCGAATAGTTGCTGCCATCATCTTTCAACTTGGTTTTCTCTAGGAGCGTTGAAGTTCATGGTGACATGAGCGTTGGCCATTTGATCTACAAGACATTTTGCAAAGATTTTAGACTAATGTTCATGATAATTAAGTTCATCTAATCAAATTATATAATGAGCTCCCACTCAGATTTGACATCCCTCTAGTCATCTAAGTGTTACATGATCCGAGTCGACTAGGCCGTGTCCGATCATCACGTGAGACGAACTAGTCATCGTCGGTGAACATCTCCATGTTGATCGTATCTTCCATAGGACTCATGTTCGACCTTTCAGTCTCTTGTGTTCCGAGGCCATGTCTGTACATGCTAGGCTCGTCAAGTTAACCTAAGTGTTTTGCATGTGTAAAACTGTCTTACACCCGTAGTATGTGAACGTAGTAATCTATCACACACGAGCATCACGTGGTGCTTCGAAACGACGAACTTTAGCAACGCCGCACGCTTAGGAGAACACTTTCTTGAAATTATTATAAGGGATCATCTTATTTACTACCGTCGTTCTAAGTAAACAAGATGCATAAACATAATAAACATCACATGCAATTATATAGTAGTGACATGATATGGCCAATATCATATAGCTCCTTTGATCTCCATCTTCGGGGCTCCATGATCATCTTTTCACCGGCATGACACCATGATCTCCATCATCGTGTCTCCATGAAGTTGCTCGCCAATTATTACTTCTACTACTATAGCTAACGGTTTAGCAATAAAGCAAAGTAATTACATGGCGTTGAATCAATGACACGCAGGTCATACAATAATTAAGACAACTCCTATGGCTCGCCGCGGTTGTCATACTCATCGACATGCAAGTCGTGATTCCTATTACAAGAACATGATCTCATACATCACAATATATCAATCATCATACATCACAACTTTTGGCCATATCACATCACAAGGCAATTGCTGCAAAAACAAGTTAGACGTCCTCTAATTGTTGTTGCATCTTTTACGTGGCTGCAATAGGGTTCTAGCAAGAACGTTTTCTTACCTACGAAAAAGCCACAACGTGATTTGTCAACTTTTATTTACCCTTCATAAGGACCCTTTTCGTCGAATCCGCTCCAACTAAAGTGGGAGAGACAGACATCTGCTAGCCACCTTATGCAACTAGTGCATGTCAGTCGGTGGAACCTGTCTCACGTAAGCGTACGTGTAAGGTCGGTCCGGGCCGCTTCATCCCACAATACCGCCGAAGCAAAATAAGACTAGTAGCGGCAAGAAAATTGACAACATCTACGCCCACAACTAATTGTGTTCTACTCGTGCAATACAGAACTACGCATAGACCTAGCTCATGATGCCACTGTTGGGGAACGTTGCGTAAAATAAAAATTTCCTACGGTTTCACCAAGATCCATCTATGAGTTCATCTAGCAACGAGTGATAGGAGTGCATCTACATACCTTTGTAGATCATGAGCGAAGCGTTCAAGTGAACGGGGTTGAGGGAGTCGTTCTCGTCTTGATCCAAATCACCAGAGATCCTAGCGCCGAACGGACGGCACCTCCGCGTTCAACACACGTACGGTCAGCGTGACGTCTTCTCCGTTTTGATCCAGCAAGGGGGGAAGGAGAGGTTGATGAAGATCCAGCAGCACGACGGCGTGGTGGTGGATGCAGCAGGGCTCCGGCAGGGCTTCGCCAAGCAACTACGGGAGGAGGAGGAGGTGTAGCTGTTGGGGAACGTAGCAGAAATTCAAAATTTTCCTACGTGTCACCAAGATCTATCTATGGAGAAACTAGCAACGAGGGGAAGGAGAGTGCATCTACATACCCTTGTAGATCGCTAAGCGGAAGCGTTCAAGTGAACGGGGTTGATGGAGTCGTGCTCGTCGTGATTCAAATCACCGATGATCCTAGTGCGAGCGGACGGCACCTCCGCGTTCAACACACGTACAGCCCGGTGGCGTCCCCCACGCCTTGATCCAGCAAGGAGAGAGGGAGAGGTTGAGGAAGACTCCATCCAGCAGCAGCACAACGGCGTGGTGGTGGTGGAGGAGCGTGGCAATCCCGCAGGGCTTCGCCAAGCACCAAGGGAGAGGAGAAGAACTTGGGAGAGAGGGAGGGGCTGCACCAAAGGCAAAAGGTGTGTTTGAGAGGCCCTCCTACCCCACTATATATAGGGATCCCAAGGGGGGGGGGGTGCGCCAGCCCCTAGGAGATCCAATCTCCAAGGGGGCGGCGGCCAGGGGAGGAGTCCTTCCCCCCCAAGGCACCTAGGAGGTGCCTTCCGCTTATGGGAATCTTCCTTTAGGGTTTCCCCTTCACCCTAGGCGCATGGGCCCTAGGGGAAGTGGCGCCCCAGCCCACTTTGGGCTGGATCCCTTCTCACCTCAGCCCATGGGACCCTCCGGGATAGGTGGCCCCACCCGGTGGACCCCCGGGACCCTTCCGATGGTCCCGGTACAATACCGATGACCCCGAAACTTGTCCCGATGGCCGAAACAAGACTTCCTATATATAAATCTTTACCTTCGGACCATTCCGGAACTCCTCGCGATGTCTGGGATCTCATCCGGGACTCCGAACAACATTCGGTAACCACATACAAGCTTCCGTTATAACCCTAGCGTCATCGAACCTTAAGTGTGTAGACCCTACGGGTTCGGGAACCATGCAGACATGACCGAGACGTTCTCCGGTCAATAATCAACAGCGGGATCTGGATACCCATGTTGGCTCCCACATGTTCCACGATGATCTCATCGTATGAACCACGATGTCAAGGACTCAATCAATCCCGTATACAATTCCCTTTGTCTAGCGGTATTGTACTTGCCCGAGATTCGGTCGTCGGTATCCCAATACCTTGTTCAATCTCGTTTCCGGCAAGTCTCTTTACTCGTTCCGTAACACATCATCCCGTGATCAACCCCTTGGTCACATTGTGCACATTATGATGATGTCCTACCGAGTGGGCCCAGAGATACCTCTCCGTTAACCGGAGTGACAAATCCGATCTCGATTCGTGCCAACCCAATAGACACTTTCGAGATACCTGTAGTGCACCTTTATAGTCACCCAGATTCGTTGTGACGTTTGGTACACCAAAGCATTCCTACGGTATCACGGAGTTGCACAATCTCATGGTCTAAGGAAATGATACTTCACATTAGCAAAGCTTTAGCATACGAACTACGATCTTTGTGCTAGGCTTAGGATTGGGTCTTGTCCATCACATCATTCTCCTAATGATGTGATCTCATTATCAACGACATCCAATGTCCATGGTCAGGAAACCGTAACCATCTGTTGATTAACGAGCTAGTCAACTAGAGGCTTACTAGGGACATGGTGTTGTCTATGTACCCACACATGTATCCGAGTTTCCTATCAATACAATTATAGCATGGATAATAAACGATTATCATGAGCGGAAATATAATAACAAGTAATTTATTATTGCCTCTAGGGCATATTTCCAACAGTCTCCCACTTGCACTAGAGTCAATAATCTAGTTCACATCGTCATGTGATTAACATCGATAGGTCACATCGCCATGTGACCAACACCCAAAGAGTTTACTAGTGTCTCAGAACTAGTTCACATCATCATGTGATTTAGACTCAATGAGTTCGAGGTTTGATCATGTTTTGCTTGTGAGAGAGGTTTTAGTCAACGGGTTTTAGTCAACGGGTCTGAACCTTTCAGATCCGTGTGTACTTCGCAATTCTCTATGTCATATTGTAAATGCTGCTTCCACGCTCCACTTGGAGCTATTCCAAATGGTTGCTCCATTATACGTATCCGGTTTGCTACTCAGAGTCACTCGGATAGGTGTTAAAGCTTGCATTGACGTAATGCTTTACGCCGAACTCTTTCTCACCTCCATAATCGAGAAACATGTCCTTATTTACTCCAAGGACAATTTTGATCATTGTCCAATGATCCATTCCTGGATCATTCTTGTACCCTTGACCGACTCATGGCAAGGCACACTTCCGGTGCGGTACGGCATAGCATACTATAGAGCCTATGTCCGAAGCATAGGGGGCGACCTTCGTCCTTTCTCTCTTTTCCGCCGTGGTCGAGCTTTTAACTCTTAACTTCATACCTTACATCTCGTGCAAGAAATCCTTCTTTGGCGATCCATCTTGAACACCTTCAAGATCATGTCAAGGTATATGCTCATTTGAAAGTACCATTAAGCGATTTTGATCTATCCTCATAGATCTTGATGCTCAATGTTCAAGTAGC
Source organism: Aegilops bicornis (assembly GCA_021605145.1). NCBI lineage: Eukaryota > Viridiplantae > Streptophyta > Magnoliopsida > Poales > Poaceae > Aegilops > Aegilops bicornis. Next base: position 632,277,656 of record CM038670.1, read on the forward strand.
TTAATCCAGGTTTTCCATTGAAAAACACTTTTCAAATAATCCTATATGCTTTCCAGAATTCTACATCATTTCGATCATCAATATGTCAACAACATATACTCATCGAAATTTTATAGTGTTCCCACTCACTTCTTTGGAAATACAAGTTTCTCATAAACTTTGTATAAACCCAAAATCTTTGATCATCTCATCAAAGCGCACATTCCAACTCCGAGATGCTTACTCCGGTCCTTAGAAAGGATCACCGGAGCCAAAGATACCTTTTAGCATCCTTAGGATCGACAAAACTTTCTGATTGTATCACATACAACCTTTCCTTACGAAAACTGGTAAGGAAACTCATTTTGACATCCATCGCCAGATTTCATAAATGCAGCTTATGCTAACATGATTCCGACGGACTTAAGCATCGCTACGGATGAGAAAAACTCATCGTAGTCAACTCCTTGAACTTGTGAAAAACTCTTCGCCACAAGTCGAGCTTTATAGAAGGTGACATTACCGTCACGTCCGTCTTCTTCTTAAAGATCCATTTATTGCAATGGCTTGCCAATCATCGGGCAAGTCCACCAAAGTCCATGCTTTGTTATGATACATGGATCCTATCTCGGATTTCATGGCTTCTAACCATTTGTCGGAATTTGGGCCCACCATCGCTTCCCCATAGCTCGTAGGTTTATCAAGACAGATCACCGTACCACTCTGAAGCGATGCTGGCGTCCTTGTCGCCTCTACGAGGTTCGGTAGTGACTTGATCCGAAACTTCATGATTACTATCATAAGCTTCTACTTCAATTGGTGTAGGTTCCACGGGAACAACTTCCTCGTGCCCTGCTACACACTAGTTGAAGTGACGGTTCAATAACCTCATCAAGTCTCCACCATCCTCCCACTCAACTTTTCGAGACAAACTTTTCCTCGAGAAAGGACCCGATTCAAGAAACAATCCCTATTGCTTTCGGATCTGAATTAGGAGGTATACCCAACTGTTTTGGGTGTCCTATGAAGATGCATTTTATCCGCTTTGGGTTCGAGCTTATCAACCTGAAACTTTTTCACATAAGCGTCATGACCCCAAACCTTTAAGAAATGACAACTTAGGTTTCTCTAAACCATAGTTCATACGGTGTCATCTCAACGGAATTACGTGGTGCCCCATTAAAGTGAGTGTGGTTGTCTCTAAAGCCTAACCCATGAACGATAGTGGTAATTCGATAAGAGACATCATGGTACGCACCATATCCAATAGGGTGCAACTATGATGTTCGGACACACCATCACACTATGGTGTTCCAAAGTGTATTAATTGTGAAACAATTTGCACAATGTTTTAATTGTGTGCCAAAACTACGTAACTCAGATATTCATCTCTATGATCATATCATAGACATTCTATCCTCTTGTCACGAAGATCTTAAACTTCACTCTGAAATTACTTGAACCATTCAATAATTCAGATTTGTGTTTCATCAAGTAAATATACTCAACATCTACTTGAATCATCTGTGAAGTCAGAACATAACGATATTCACTGCATGCCTCAGCACTCATTGGACTGCACACATCAAAATGTGTTACTTCTAACAAGTTGCTATCTAGTTCCATCTTATCAAACCGAGGCTTTTCGGTCATCTTGTCCATGTGGTATGATTTGCATATCTCAAGTGATTCAAAATCAAGTGAGTCCAAACGATCCATCCGCATGGAGTTTCTTCATGCGTATACACCAATAGACATGGTTCGCATGTCTCAAACTTTTCAAAACGAGTGAGTCCAAAGATCCATCAACATGGAGCTTCTTCATGCGTTTTACACCAATATGACTTACATGGCAGTGCCACAAGTTAGTCGTACTATCTTATATCTTTTGGCATGGAAATGTGTATCACTACGATCGAGACTCAATAAACCATTCAATAATTTTAGGTTTAACTCCAATCTCGATGGTAGAGGGAGCGTGCGATGCTTGATCACATCAACCTTGGAAACACTTCCAACACGTATCGTCGACTCACCTTTAGCTAGTCTCCGTTTATTCCGTAGCTTTTGTTTCGAGTTACTAACACTTAGCAACCGAACCGGTATCTAATACCACTGGTGCTACTAGGAGTACTAGTAAAGTACACATTAACATAATGTATATCCAATATACTTCTATCGACCTTGCCAGCCTTCTTATCTACCAAGTATCTAGGGTAATTCTGCTCGATGGCTGTTCCCCTTATTACGAAGCACTTAGTCTCGGGTTTCGGTTCAACCTTGGGTTTTTTTCAATCGAGCAACAACTGATTTGCCGTTTCATGAAGTGTCCCTTCTTGCCCTTGCCCTTCTTGAAACTAGTGGTTTCACCAACCATCAACAATTGATGCTCCTTCTTGATTTCTACTTTCGCGGTGTCAAACATCGTGAATACCTCAAGGATCATCATATCTATCACTGAAATGTTATAGATAATCACGAAGCTCTAGCAGCTTGGTGGCAATGACTTTGGAGAAACATCACTATCTCTGGAAGATCAACTCCCACTTGATTCAAGTGATTGTTGCACTCAGACAATCTGAGCACAAGCTCAACGATTGAGCTTTTTTCCCTTAGTTTGCAGGCTAAGACAATCGTCGGAGGTCTTATACCTCTTGACGTGGGCACGAGCCTGAAATCCCAATTTCAGCCCTCGAAACATCTCATATGTTCCGCGACGTTTCGAAAACGTCTTTGGTGCCTCAATTCTAAACCGTTTAACTGAACTATCACGTAGTTATCAAAACGTGTATGTCCGATGTTCGCAACATCCACAAACGACGTTTGGGGTTCAGCACACTGAGCGGTGCATTAAGGACATAAGCTATCTACTGTCCGCATAATCGCTACTGTCAACTTTCAACTATATTTTCTCTAGGAACATACCTAAATAGTGGAACTAAAGCGCGAGCTTACGACATAATTTGCAAAAGGTCTTTTGACTATGTTCAAGATAATTAAGTTCATCTTATGAACTCCCACTTAGATAGACATCCCTCTGGTCATCTAAGTGATTACACGATCCGAGTCAACTAGGCCGTGTCCGATCATCACGTGAGACGGACTAGTCAACATCGGTGAACATCTTCATGTTGATCGTATCTACTATACGACTCATGCTCGACCTTTCGGTCTCTGTGTTCCCGAGGCCATGTCCGTACATGCTAGGCTCGTCAAGTTAACCCCAAGTGTTTTTGCTGTGTAAATCTGTCTTACACCCGTTGTATGTGAACGTAAGAATCCATCACACCCGATCATCACGTGGTGCTTAGAAGCGACGAATCGTAGCAACGGTGCATAGTCGAGGAGAACACTTCTTGAAATTTGTGTAAGGGATCATCTTATTTACTACCGTCGTTCTAAGTAAACAAGATGCATAAACATAATAAACATCACATGCAATTATATAGTAGTGACATGATATGGCCAATATCATATTGCTCCTTTTGATCTCCATCTTCGGGGCTCCATGATCATTATTGTCACCGGCATGACACCATGATCTTCATCATCATGATCTCCACAATCGTATCTCCATGAAGTTGTCTCGCCAACTTATTACTTCTACTACTATGGCTACCGGTTAGCAATAAAGTAAAGTAATTACATGGCGTTGTTTAATGACACGCAGGTCATACAATAAATAAAGACAACTCCTATGGCTCCTGCCGTTGTCATACTCATCGACATGCAAGTCGTGAATCCTATTACAAGAACATGATCAATCTCATACATCACATATCATTCATCACATTCTTCTTGGCCATATCACATCACATAGCATACCTGCAAAAACAAGTTAGGCGTCCTCTAATTGTTGTTTGCATGTTTTACGTGGCTGCTTTGGGTTTCTAGCAAGAACGTTTCTTACCTCATAAAACCACAACGTGATATGCCAATTGCTATTTACCCTTCATAAGGACCCTTTTCATCGAATCCGTTCCGACTAAAGTGGGAGAGATCGGCACCCGCTAGCCACCTTATGCACCAAGTGCATGTCACCGGTGGAACCTGTCTCACGTGGAAATGCGTGTAAGGTCGGTCCGGCCGCTTCATCCCACAATACCGTCGAAACAAGATTGGACTAGTAACGGTAAGCATATTGAACAAAATCAACGCCCACAACTACTTTGTGTTCTACTCGTGCAAAGAATCTACGCAATAAACCTGGCTCGATACCCTTTGTTGGGGAACGTAGCAGAAATTCAAAATTTTCCTACGTGTCACCAAGATCTATCTATGGAGAAACTAGCAACGAGGGAAGGAGAGTGCATCTACATACCCTTGTAGATCGCTAAGCGGAAGCGTTCAAGTGAACGGGGTTGATGGAGTCGTACTGCCGTGATTCAAATCACCGATGATCCTAGTGCGAGCAGACGGCACCTCCGCGTTCAACACACGTACAGCCGGTGGCGTCTCCCACGCCTTGATCCAGCAAGGAGAGAGGGAGAGGTTGAGGAAGACTCCATCCAGCAGCAGCACAACGGCGTGGTGGTGGTGGAGGAGCGTGGCAATCCCGCAGGGCTTCGCCAAGCACCAAGGGAGAGGAGAAGAACTTGGGAGAGAGGGAGGGGCTGCACCAAAGGCAAAAGGTGTGTTTGAGATGCCCTCCTACCCCACTATATATAGGGATCCCAAGGGGTGCGCCAGCCCCTAGGAGATCCAATCTCCAAGGGCGGCGGCCGGGGAGGAGTCCTTCCCCAAGGCACCTAGGAGGTGCCTTCCCTTATGGGAATCTTCCTTTAGGGTTTCCCCTTCACCCTAGGCGCATGGGCCCTAGGGGAAGTGGCGCCCAGCCCACTTTGGGCTGGATCCTTCTCACCTCAGCCCATGGGACCCTCCGGATAGGTGGCCCCACCAGTGGACCCCGGGACCCTTCCGGTGGTCCCAGACAATACCGATGACCCCGAAACTTGTCCCGATGGCCGAAACAGGACTTCCTATATATAAATCTTTACCTCCGGACCATTCCGGAACTCCTTGCGACGTCCGGATCTCATCCGGGACTCCGAACAACATTCGGTAACCACATACAAGCTTCCGTTATAACCCTAAGCGTCGCCATCGAACCTTAAGTGTGTAGACCCTACGGGTTCGGGAACCATGCGAACATGACCGAGACGTTCTCCGGTCAATAATCAATAGCGGGATCTGGATACCCATGTTGGCTCCCACATGTTCCACGATGATCTCATCGGATGAACCCACGATGTCAAGGACTCAATCAATCCCGTATACAATTCCCTTTGTCTAGCGGTATTGTACTTGCGAGATTCGATCGTCGGTATCCCGATACCTTGTTCAATCTCGTTTCCGGCAAGTCTCTTTACTCGTTCCGTAACACATCATCCCGTGATCAACCCCTTGGTCACATTGTGCACATTATGATGATGTCCTACCGAGTGGGCCCAGAGATACCTCTCCGTTAACCGGAGTGACAAATCCAGTCTCGATTCGTGCCAACCCAATAGACACTTTCGGATATACCAGAGTGCACCTTTATAGTCACCCGAGTTACGTTGTGACGTTTGGTACACCCAAAGCATTCCTACGGTATCCGGGAGTTGCACAATCTCATGGTCTAAGGAAATGATACTTGACATTAGCAAAGCTTTAGCATACGAACTACGATCTTTGTGCTAGGCTTAGGATTGGGTCTTGTCCATCACATCATTCTCCTAATGATGTGATCCCATTATCGACGACATCCAATGTCCATGGTCAGGAAACCGTAACCATCTGTAGATTAACGAGCTAGTCAACTAGAGGCTTACTAGGGACATGGTGTTGTCTATGTACCCACACATGTATCTGAGTTTCCTATCAATACAATTATAGCATGGATAATAAACGATTATCATGAACAGGGAAATATAATAACAACTAATTTATTATTGCCTCTAGGGCATATTTCCAACAGTAGCAGGGGAGAGGGAGGCGCCAAGACTTAGGTGCGGCTGCCCTCCCTCCCCCCTCCTTTATATAGGCCCCCTGGGGGGCGCCGGCCCTGGAGATGGGAATCTCCCAAGGGGGCGGCGGCCAGGGGGGTGGAGTGCCCCCCAAGGCAAGTGGGGTGCGCCCCCCACCCTAGGGTTTTCAACCCTAGGCATGTGGAGGGCTCTAAGGGGGGCGCACCATCCCACTAGGGGCTGGTTCCTCCCACTTCAGCCCACGGGCCCTCCGGATAGGTGGCCCTACCCGGTGGACCCGGGACCTTCCCGGTGGTCCCAGACAATCTGAGTGACCCGAAACTTTCCTGATGGCCAAAACCGCACTTCCTATATATAATTCTTTACCTCCGGACCATTCCGGAACTCCTCGTGACGTCCGGGATCTCATCCGGGACTCCAAACAACATTCAGTTTGCTGCATACTCATATTCATACAACCCTAAGCGTCGGTGAACCTTATGTGTAGACCCTACGGGTTCGGGAGACATGCAGACATGACCGAGACGACTCTCCGGTCAATAACCAACAGCGGGATCTAGATACCCATGTTGGCTCCCACATGCTCCTCGATGATCTCATCGGATGAACCACGATGTCGAGGATTCAAGCAACCCCGTATACAATTCCCTTTGTCAATCGGTATGTTACTTGCCCGAGATTCGATCGTCGGTATCCCAATACCTTGTTCAATCTCGTTACCGGCAAGTCACTTTACTCGTACCGTAATGCATGATCTTGTGACCAAACACTTGATCACTTTGAGCTCATTATGATGATGCATTACCGAGTGGGCCCAGTGATACCTCTCCGTAATACGGAGTGACAAATCCCAGTCTGGATCCGTGACAACCCAACAGACACTTTCAGAGATACCGTAGTGCACCTTTATAGTCACCCGATTACGTTGTGGCGTTTGGTACACCCAAAGCACTCCTATGGTATCCGGGAGTTACACGATCTCATGGTCTAAGGAAAGGATACTTGACATTGGAAAAGCTCTAGCAAACGAACTACACGATCTTGTGCTATGCTTAGGATTGGGTCTTGTCCATCCCATTATTCTCCTAATGATGTGATCCCGTTATCAATGACATCCAATGTCCATAGTCAGGAAACCATGACTATCTGTTGATCAATGAGCTAGTCAACTAGAGGCTCACTAGGGACATATAGTAGTCTATGTATTCACACGTGTATTACGATTTCTGGATAATACAATTATAGCATGAATAAAAGACAATTATCACGAACAAGGAAATATAATAATAATCCTTTTATTATTGCCTCTAGGGCATATTTCCAACAGCGCGTTGGCTCCAAGGCGCAATCTTGGGGCAGAGGTGGTGGAGGCGCGCCATGGGCCACGTCGCCCATGGCTAGCGGAGGGTGATGCAGAGAGAGGGACGACGCCCGGGAGCCCCCTGCGGCGCGGACGAGCTCGGCGACGCGGTCGAGCCACTCCTCGTAGAGGTCCTCGACCGGGCGGTAGCGCAGGAGCTCATTTGCCGCGAGGAGCACGGCCCGTGCATCCATGGGAGCGCGGCATGCATGAGACGAAGAATCGGCCGGGGTCAGCGATGGAGTGGCGGTGCGGCCGTCCTGCCGCACCGATGGGTGCAGTGAGGACACTTGCTGCTCGTTCCCCGTCGGACCAGTGGCGGCGTTGGCGGCGGGAGACGGAGAATGACAAGGTGGCCCGCTGACTGGAGCCGTCTGAGCAACGCGGGCGGTGAGGGCAGCCCGGCGCTCAGCTCGAGCGCGGCGAGCGTCCGCCATGTAATCGACGGAGCAACGGAGCGACGGATCGAAGAAAGGGAAGCTACGGCGCACCCCTACCTGGCGCGCCAAATGTCGGATCTCAGGTTCCGGCAAAACCCTTAAGGTTCGAACTCTGGGGTGCGCGCGAAGTTCTTTCCCTCCTACCGATCCACGCCCTATCTTGCTAAGATCTCACGGACGAACTCGACGAACTCGCAAGGACACGAGATTTATACTGGTTCGGGCCCCCGTTGTGGTGTAATACCCTACTCCAGTGTGTGGTGGTGGATTGCCTCTTGGGTTGATGATGAATAGTACAAGGGAAGAACAACCTCCTGAGGTTGAGGTGTTCTTGTGCTTGGTGATCTTGTGCGGTGAGAGCACGACTTTTTCTCCTTCTCTACTGTGGTGACTAGCTCTACTTATATGGGCCTTGGTCCTCTCCCCAAATATTGAGCGGGAAGGGAGCCAACAACGACGGACAAATTTGAAAGGGGACAGCTAGTACAAGCTATCCTGACAAAAGCGGTCTTCACCTCCAAAAGGCTCTGGTGATGACGCCGTCTTGGGCTCCATGGTGACCTCCGTCTTGCCGTCCTGCTGGTCTTGGTCTCGTTGCGCCGATATGGAAACCTTTGCTTGACGCCTTGGTACTCTGCGCCTGCGCCTGCTTCTTTAGCACCAAAGAGGAAACAAGGACGTTGCGCGCCCTGGCGCCCGCCTGGTGTCGATCGTCATGGCTCACGTCACGAGAGCCTCGTGAGGTTTGCCTCGCCTTGATATCTCTGCTCCTCGTGAGCCTGCCTGGCTAGGGCACTCCTGAGGAGGTCTTGCATCGTCCGCCTCGCAAGGCTTGGCCCCTCGCGAAGGTCTTGATTGCCTTGTTGATGAAGATGGGCCATATGGCCCGCTAGCTTAGCCACGCCGTGGGCCGCAGGCAGGCAAGTCTGGGGACCCCCATTCCCAGAACGCCGACAGGCTCCCTCTTTTCCTAGTTGGAGTAGGAGGGGGAAAGGAAGGGAAGGAGAGAGGGGGAAGGAAAGGGGGCGCCGCCTGTTGTCTACTACACAATCTTCTTCTTGTAGACGTTGTTGGGCCTGCAAGTGCACAGGTTTGTAGGACAGTAGCAAATTCCCTCAAGTGGATGACCTAAGGTTTATCAACCCGTGGGAGGCGTAGGATGAAGATGGTCTCTCTCAAACAACCCTGCAACCAAATAACAAAGAGTCTCTTGTATCCCCAACACACCCAATACAATGGTAAATTGTATAGGTGCACTAGTTCGGCGAAGAGATGGCGATACAAGTGCAATATGGACGGTAGATAAGAGTATTTGTAATCTGAAATAATAAAAACAGCAAGGTAACTAATGATAAAAGTGAGGGTAAATGGTATTGCAATGATAGGAAACAAGGCCTAGGGTTCATACTTTCGCTAGTGCAAGTTCTCTCAACAATAATAACATAGATAGATCATATAACAAGCCCTCAACATGCAACAAAGAGTCACTCCGAAGCCACTAATAGCGGAGAACAAACGTAGAGATTATGGTAGGGTACGTAACCACCTCAAAGCTATTATTTCGGATCAATCTATAAAAGAGTTCGTACTAGAATAACACCTTAAGACACAAATCAACCAAAACCCTAATGTCACCTAGATACTCCATTGTCACCTCAAGTATCGTGGGCATGATTATACGATATGCATCACACAATCACAGATTCATCCAACCAACACAAAGTACTTCAAAGAGTGCCCCAAAGTTTCTACCGGAGAGTCAAGAACGTGTGCCAACCCCTATGCATAGGTTCATGGGCGGAACCCGCAAGTTGGTCACCAAAACATACATCAAGTGGCACATGATATCCCATTGTCACCACAGATAAACACGGCAAGACATACATCAAGTGTTCTCATAAAAGACTCAATCCGATAAGATAACTTCAAAGGGGAACTCAATTCATCACAAGAGAGTAGAGGGGGAGAAACATCATAAGATCCAACTACAATAGAAAAGCTTGGGATACATCAAGATCGTGCCATAGAGGGAACACGAGAGAGAACACGAGAGAGAGAGAGAGATCAAACACATAGCTATTGGTACATACCCTCAGCCCCGAGGGTGAACTACTCCCTCCTCGTCATGAAGAGCGCCGGGATGATGAAGATGGCCAACGGTGATGGGTTCCCCCTCCGTGAGGTGTCGGAGCAGGCTCCGAGAGGTTTTGGTGGCTACTGAGAGGTTTGCGGCGGCGGAACTCCCGATCTATCTTCTGCTCTGGAAGTTTTAGGGCACGAGGTATATATGGGTGAAAGGAGTGCGTCGGTGGACCGAAGGGGGCCACGAGGTAGAAGTGCGCCCCCACCCTCGTGAGCACCTCCTTCTTTCCTGACGATGCACTCCAAGTCCATCGGGTGGCTTTCCTTCCAAAAATAACTTCTCCGATTGATTTCGTTCCGTTTTGACTCCGTCGATATTCCTTTTCCTCGGAACCTTTGAAATAGGCATAAACAAAGCAAATCTGGGCTGGGCCTCCGGTTAATAGGTTAGTCGCAAAAGTAATATAAAAGTGGAAAATAAAGCCCAATATTGCCTAAAACAGTAGATAATATAGCATGGAGCAATAAAAAATTATAGATAAGTTGGAGACGTATCACCGCCCCCCCTCCTTGTCCAATTTGGACTAGAGGGGGAGGGGGGGCGCGGCCAGCCCTAGCCGCCCCTCCTCTTCTCCACTAAGGCCCATCTTGGCCCATTAAACTCCCCGGGGGGTTCCGGTAAACCCATGTACTCTCGTATATGTCCGAAACTCCCCGAAACCATTCTGGTGTCCGAACATAGTCGTCCAATATATAAATCTTTACGTCTCAACCATTTCGAGACTCCTCGTCATGTCCGTGATCACATCCAGGACTCTGAACAACCTTCGGTACATCAAAACACAAAAAACTCATAATACAATCGTCACCGAAACTTTAAGCGTGCGGACCCTACGGGTTCGAGAACTATGTAGACATGACCGAGACATGTCTCCGACCAATAACCAATAGCGGAACCTGGATGCTCATATTAGTTCCTACATATTCTAGAAGATCTTTATCGGTCAAACCGCATAACAACATACGTTGTTCCCTTTGTCATCGGGATGTTACTTGCCCGAGGTTCGATCGTCGGTATCTCAATACCTAGTTTAATCTCGTTACCGGCAAGTCTCTCTACTCGTTCCGTAAAACATCATCTCGCAACTAACTCATTAGTTACAATGCTTGCAAGGCTTATAGTGATGTGCATTACCGAGTGGGCCCAGAGATACCTCTCCGACAATCGGAGTGACAAATCCTAATCTCGAAATACGCCAACCCAACAAGTACCTTCGGAGACACCTGTAGAGCACCTTTATAATCACCCAATTACGTTTTGATGTTTGGTTGCACACAAAGTGTTCCTCCGGTAAACGGGAGTTGCATAATCTCATAGTCATAGGAACATGTATAAGTCATGAGAAAGCAATAGCAACATACTAAACGATCAAGTGCTAAGCTAACGAAATGGGCCAAGTCAATCACATCATTCTCCTAATGATGTGATCCCGTTAATCAAATGACAACTCATGTCTATGGCCAGGAAACATAACCATCTTTGATTAACGAGCTAGTCGGTAGAGGCATACTAGTGACACTCTATTTGTCTATGTATTCACACATGTATCATGTTTCCGATTAATACAATTCTAGCATGAATAATTAACATTTATCATGATATAAGGAAATAAATAATAACTTTATTATTGCCTCTAGGGCATATTTCCTTGATATCCCACTTGCACTAGAGTCAATAATCTAGATTACACAAGAATGATTCTAACACCCATGGAGCCTTGGTGCTGATCATGTTTTGCTCGTGGAAGAGGCTTAGTCAACGGTGCGCAACATTCAGATCCGTATGTATCTTGAAAATCTCTATGTCTCCCACGGACTTGATCCCGGATGGAATTGAAGCGTCTCTTGATGTGCTTGGTCCTCTTGTGAAATCTGGATTCCTTTGCCAAGGCAATTGCACCAAAGATTGTCACAAAAGATTTTCATTGGACCCGATGCACTAGGTATGACACCTAGATCGGATATGAACTCCTTCATCCAGACTCCTTCATTTGCTGCTTCCGAAGCAGCTATGTACTCCGCTTCACATGTAGATCCCGCGATGACGCTTTGTTTAGAACTCCACAAACTGACAGCTCCTCCGTTCAATATAAACACGTATCCGGTTTGCGATTTAGAATCGTCTGGATCAGTGTCAAAGCTTGCATCAACGTAACCATTTACGACAAGCTCTTTGTCACCTCCATAAACAAGAAACATATCCTTAGTCCTTTTCAAGTATTTCAGGATGTTCTTGACCGCCGTCCAGTGATCCACTCCTGGATTACTTTGGTACCTCCTTGCTAAACTAATAGCTAGGCACACATCTGGTCTGGTACACAACATTGCATACATGATAGAGCCTATGGCTGAAGCATAGGGAACATCTTTCATTTTCTCTCTATCTTCTGCAGTGGTCGGGCATTGAGTCTTACTCAACTTCACACCTTGTAACACATGCAAGAACCCTTTATTTGCTTGATCCATTTTGAACTTCTTCAAAACTTTGTCAAGGTATGTGCTTTGTGAAAGTCCAATTAAGCGTGTTGATCTATCTCTATAGATCTTGATGCCCAATATGTAAGCAGCTTCACCGAGGTTCTTCATTGAAAAACTCTTATTCAAGTATCCTTTTATGTTATCCAGAAATTCTATATTATTTCCAATCAACAATATGTCATCCACATATAAGATTAGAAATGCTACAGAGCTCCCACTAACTTTCTTGTAAATACAGGCTTCTCCAAAAGTCTGTATAAAACCATATGCTTTGATCACACTATCAAAGTGTTTATTCCAACTCTGAGAGGCTTGCACCAGTCCATAAATGGATCGCTGGAGCTTGCACACTTTGTTAGCTCCCTTTGGATCGATAAAACCTTCAGGTTGCATCATATGCAACTCTTCTTCCAGAAATCCATTTAGGAATGCAGCCTTTACATACATTTGCCAAATTTCATAATCATAAAATGCGGCAATTGCTAACATGATTCAGACGGACTTAAGCATCGCTACGGGTGAGAAGGTCTCATCGTAGTCAATCCCTTGAACTTGTGGAAAACCTTTCGCAACAAGTCAAGCTTTATAAACAGTAACATTACCGTCAGCGTCTGTCTTCTTCTTGAAGATCCATTTATTCTCAATTGCTTGCCGATCATCAGGCAAGTCAACCAAACTCCACACTTTGTTCTCATACATGGATCCCATCTCAGATTTCATGGCCTCAAGCCATTTTGCGGAATCTGGGCTCACCATCGCTTCTTCATAGTTCGTAGGTTCACCTTGGTCAAGTAACATGACCTCCAGAATATGATTACCGTACCACTCACAGTGCGGATCTTACTCTGGTTGACCCTCGAGGTTCAAGAGTAACTTGATCTGAAGTTTCATGATCGATATCATTAGCTTCCTCACTAATTGGTGTAGGTGTCACATGAACCGGTTTCTTTGATGAACTACTTTCCAATAAGGGAGCAGGTACAGTTACCTCATCAAGTTCTACTTTCCTCTCACTCACTTCTTTCAAGAGAAACTCCTTCTCTAGAAAGGATCCATTCTTGGCAACGAATGTCTTGCCTTCGGATCTGTGATAGAAGGTGTACTAAGGGAGTCCTGGATTAGGGGGTGTCCGGATGGCCGAACTATAACCTTTGGCCAGACTCATGGACTATGAAGATACAAGATTGAAGACTTCGTCCCGTGTCCGGATGGGACTTTCCTTGGCGTGGAAGGCAAGCTTGGCGATACGGAGATGTAGATCTCCTCCCATTGTAACCGACTCTGTGTAACCCTAACCCTCTCCGGTGTCTATATAAACCGGAGGGTTTTAGTCCGTAGGATGAACGACAATCATACCATAGGCTAGCTTCTAGGGTTTAGCCTCTCTGATCTCGTGGTAGATCTACTCTTGTACTACCCATATCATCAATATTAATCAAGCAGGAGTAGGGTTTTACCTCCATCGAGAGGGCCCGAACACAGGTAAAAACATCGTGTCCCTTGTCTCCTGTTACCATCCGCCTAGACGCACAGTTCGGGACCCCTACCCGAGATCCGCCAGTTTGACACCGACATTGGTGCTTTCATTGAGAGTTCCGCTGTGCCGTCGCCATCAGGAAGGATGCCTCATCCCGTCTTTAAAGACGGCACCGTTGCTAAAGGAGCTTTGCCTATCGGCCAAACTCTCCGGCTAGGCGGTTTTCTTATGACCGCCTGTTCGGCCGCCGCGCCGACGATGACTTCTCGGGTCATCGAAAGCAATCTTCATGTCAACTCGGAACTCGCCGAGCAGTTAGATCCGATGGAGCTCTCTTTCTTAAACGAGCTCTTGGATCGCATCGCCGCCCTGGGAGTCGCTACAGACTGTGATCAGATTGGGCCTAAACCCGATCGGAGAGAGATTAACTCTCCCCATGTCACCCATCATGCTGTGGTGGTGGAGGAACAATGCGGCAAGCCTTCATCTATCTTAAGGACTAGTTATGTCCGGATTCCCGATCCCTCCAAGCCGGATACCCGCGGAGGGGAGGACGTCACTCAAGCCTTGAACCTAAAGTCAGGCAATGGGCTAGATTCATTGGACAACATCCAAGAACCCAAGCTTCCGAGTTTGGAAACTCCTTGGCCCCTGAGTCTCAGATTGGGCGAGGTTCCGGGTTTAATTCCACCCGCCCACCCAAACATAAGCGATCTATGCCAAATTCGGCAAGAGCCGGCAAAAACAGTACACCATTGCTGGGCCAGATTCCTCCTGGTCATGAACAGAATAAAGGACTGCCGCGAGGAGGATGCAATTTCATTCTTCTGCAATAATTGCATGGACAACGGAATCCTCAACGCCCTAAGTCGCCGTGAAATTACACGCCGCTGACTTGGCGTCCATCGTATGAAAATCTTGTCGATGGAAAGCGCTGGAAAACCGAAATAAAATTTTGGGACAATCCGCCTGAATACAACCCCAGTCCAAAATAAAAGGGTGCATTATCGCAAGGCACCAGGTTAAACACCAAAAGCAAAAACCCTCTATAGGGCATGGAACCGTCTTTGGAGGGATGGCTCAATGGACCTCAGAAATTCATAGCATGTAGGGTGCCACACCAACTCATAGCCTTAGAGCATGTTGGATACTCCGGCAGGTGGTCAGAAGTGGCGAAGAGCTTCTAACTCCAGAATCCACAGAGCACCAGCCCAAGGATACCAGTACGGTATTAACAGTCTTCGATACTTTCGCATCAAATAATATGTGGAAACGAACACTCCGCAACCTTGCCGAAGTCTACCAAGTAGCAATAACAAACCCATGGAGTGACACGGCTATTACCTTTAATGCCAGTGATGAACCTAAATTCCGAACAGCCAGAGCACCAGCCGCATTGGTCCTCAGTCCAATAGTGGATGACTTTCGCCTTACCAAGGTACTCATGGATGGTGGCAGCGGATTGAACCTCATTTAAGAGGAAACCCTTCGAAAAATGGAAATAGACTGGAGCCGCATTGAGCGAAGCAGTACAACCTTTAGGGGAATAATCCCTAATCGGGAAGCCTTGCTGTCTGGGGAAAAATCACACTGGATGTGGTGTTCGGCATGCCGGATAATTACAGGTCCGAGGAGGTCACGTTACAAGTGGCCCCGTTCAGCAGCGGATACCACGCTCTATTAGGGCGAGAGGCATTTACAATTTTTCAAGCTATACCCCATTACGGGTACATGAAGCTCAAAATGTCCGGGCCCAACAGAATCATCACTCTTGCTAGTGACCCGGACATAGCACTCCGCACCGAAAATAAGACAGCCGCACTGGCCCTTGAGGCACTATCCGAAGCCCTAGCGGCCAAGGAACCAACTGCGCTGCGCTCCACGGTGAACAGGGACGACATGATACTCGATAAAAGATCCAAGTCCACCTCCTTTAAACCGGCGGACGATATAGTCAAATTCCAAGTCCATCCAACGGACCCTACAAAAACGGCCTCCATCGGGGCGCAATAAAACCCTGATGTAGACGCCGCACTACGAGAATTCCTCTTGAAAATTGGGACATTTTTTCCTGGCACCCTTCAGACATGCCAGAATCCCACGCCGCTGGCCGAGCACAGCCTAAACATCCTAAAATGATTCAAGCTACCAAGCGGGCTCTTGGCGTTTCTCCGAACCTAAGAGACAAGCCATGTGAGAGGAGCTAGCCAAACCATCGGAGGCCGGATTCATCGAGATATAAAACATCCGGACTGGCTAGCAAACCTGGTGATGGTACCAAAGAAGGACAAATCCTGGCGCCTGTGCGTCGATTTGAAGGACCTCAACAAGGCTTGCCCAAAGGATCCCTTCCCCTCCCCCGCATCGATCAAATTATCGACGCTACCGCAGGACACGATTCATTGTGTTTCCTCGACGCATACTCCGGCTACCATCAAATTAAGATGGCAGAGCCAGACCAAGCCGCAACGGCATTCATCACCCCATACGGCCCATTCTGCTTCAACACAATGCCCTTCGGGCTCAAAAACGCCGGCGCAACATATCAGCGCATGATTCAGACATGTCTGGCAAACCAGATCGGCAAAACAGTGGAGGCATACGTAGATGACGTGGTCGTCAAAACCAAGCATGTCGAAACTCTCTTTGGGCGACTTGAGGCTCACATTCGATAACCTCCGAACATATGACATCAAGCTTAACCCGGAAAAATGCGTTTTCGGCGTACCAGCCGAAAAGCTCTTGGGCTTCATTGTATCCGGTAGAGGAATTGAAGCAAACCCAGCCAAGATCCGAGCCATGTCACAATTGGATATCCCAAAGGACCTCAAACAAATACAAAAATTGACCAGATGCGTGGCGGCTCTAAGCCGCTTTATCTCCCGCTTGGGAGAAAAGGCATTACCCCTTTATCGCCTCCTCTGGCGCACCGAACACTTCGAGTGGGCCGGATGCATACGGCCGGACTCGAAGAAATAAAAGCCATATTGGCAACAAACCCGGTCCTGGTCGCGCCCTAACATCGGCGAACCAATGCTATTATACATCGCGACAACTCATCAAGTTGTAAGCGCGATGCTAAATCATCGAACGAGAAATGGACGGACACAAATTCCCCCTTCAAAAGCTAGTTTACTATGTGTCCACTGTCCTCACTCCATGCAAGTCGCGGTACCCGCATTATAAAAAGATAGCGTATGCGGTATTTATGGCATCCCGGAAGCTGCGACACTACTTTCAAGAGTGTTTGATAACAGTAGCCTCTGAAGTACCTCTTAACGATATTATAAACAACCGCGACGCGACGGGCCGGATTGCCAAATGGGCCATTGAGCTCCTCCCTTTTGACATAACCTATAAGCCATGGCGAGCTATTAAGTCGCAAGTTTTGGCCGACTTCATCGCCGAATGGACTGAAGCCGAAGTCTTTAAAGAGTACGACACATATTCCAACTGGATCATGCACTTCGACGGCTCCAAAATCTTGGCTGGTCTGGGGCTGGGGTCGTTTCGACGTCCCCAACAGAGATACAGATTCAATACGCACTCCGGATAATGTATACGGACTCCAACAACGCAGCCGAATCTGAGGCCCTTCTACATGGTCTCCGGATGGCAGTCTCCATTGGCATCCAACGCCTAGAGGTGTGCGGGGATTCGAACCTCGCGATATCCCAAATAAATGGAGACTTTGATGCCAAGGATCCGAAAATGGCAGCTTATCGCAACGCCGTCCTAAAAATGTCAGCTCGGTTCGAGGGGCTCGAATTTCACCATATAGCCCGGGAAAACAATGAGGCAGCAGACGTCTTGGAAGATACAAGATTGAAGACTTCGTCCCGTGTCTGGATGGGACTTTCCTTGGCGTGGAAGGCAAGCTTGGCGATACGGATATGTAGATCTCCTCCCATTGTAACCGACTCTGTGTAACCCTAGCCCTCTCCGATGTCTATATAAACCGGAGGGTTTTAGTCCGTGGGGACGAACAACAATCATACCATAGGCTAGCTTCTAGGGTTTAGCCTCTCTCGATCGCGTGGTAGATCTACTCTTGTACTACCCACATCATCAATATTAATCAAGCTAGGAGTAGGGTTTTACCTCCATCGAGAGGGCCCGAACCTGGGTAAAAACATCGTGTCCCTTGTCTCCTGTTACCATCCGCCTATACGCACAGTTCGGGACCCCCTACCCGAGATCCGCCGGTTTTGACACCGACATGTACCCAACAGTTTCCTTTGGGTATCCTATGAAGACACATTTATCCGATATGGGTTCAAGCTTATCAGGTTGAAGCTTTTTCACATAAGCATCGCAACCCCAAACTTTAAGAAGCGACAACTTTGGTTTCTTGTCAAACCACAGTTCATAAGGCGTCGTCTCAACGGATTTCGATGGTGCCCTATTTAACGTGAATGCAGCCGTCTCTAAAGCATAACCCCAAAATGTTAGCGGTAAATCAGTAAGAGACATCATAGATCGCACCATATCTAGTAAAGTACGATTACGACGTTCGGACACACCATTACGCTGTGGTGTTCCGGGTGGCGTGAGTTGTGAAACTATTCCGCATTGTTTCAAATGTAGACCAAACTCGTACTCAAATATTCTCCTCCACGATCAGATCGTAGAAACTTTATTTTCTTGTTACGATGATTTTCCACTTCACTCTGAAATTCTTTGAACTTTTCAAATGTTTCAGACTTATGTGTCATTAAGTAGATATACCCATATCTGCTCAAATCATCTGTGAAGGTGAGAAAATAACGATACCCGCCGCGAGCCTCAACTTTCAATGGACCACATACATCAGTATGTATGATCTCCAATAAATCAGTTGCTCGCTCCATTATTCCGCAGAACGGCGTTTAAGTCATCTTGCCCATGAGGCATGGTTTGCAAGTACCAAGTGATTCATAATCAAGTGATTCCAAAAGTCCATCAGTATGGAGTTTCTTCATGCGCTTTACACCAATATGACCGAAACGGCAGTGCCACAAATAAGTTGCACTATCATTATCAACTCTGCATCTTTTGGCTTCAACACTATGAATATGTGTATCACTACTATCGAGATTCAACAAAAATAGACCACTCTTCAAGGGTGCATGACCATAAAAGATATTACTCATATAAATAGAACAACCATTATTCTTAGATTTAAATGAATAACCGTCTCGCATCAAACAAGATCCAGATATAATGTTCATGCTCAACGCGGCACCAAATAACAATTATTCAGGTCTAAAACTAATCACGAAGGTAGATGTACAGGTAGCGTGCAGCGGTGATCACATCGACTTTGGAACCATTTCCCACGCGCATCGTCACCTCGTCCTTAGCAGTCTTCGCTAATCCGTAGTCCTTGTTTGAGTTGCAAATATTAGCAAAAGAACCAGTATCAAATACCCGAGTGCTCTGCGAGCTCGTAAGGTACACATCAATAACATGTATATCACATATACCTTTGTTCACCTTGCCATCCTTCTTATCCGCCAAATACTTGGGGCAGTTACGCTTCCAAAGGACGATGCGCTTGCAGTATAAGCACTAATTCTCAGGCTTAGGTCCAGACTTGGGTTTCTTCTCTTGAGCAGCAACTTGTCTGCTGTTCTTCTTGAAGTTCCCTTTCTTCTTCCCTTTACCATTTTTCTTGAAACTGGTGGCCTTATTGACCATCAACACTTGATGCTCCTTCTTGATTTCTACCTCCGCAGCCTTTAGCATCGCGAAGAGCTTGGGAATTGTCTTATCCATCCCTTGAATATTATAGTTCATCATGAAGCTCTTGTAGCTTGCTGGCAGTGATTGAAGAACTCTGTCAATGACACTATCATCCGGAAGATTAACTCCCAGTTGAATCAAGTGATTGTTATACCCAGACATTCTGAGTATATGTTCACTGACAGAACTATTCTCCTCCATCTTGCAGTCAGAGAACTTATTGGAGACTTCATATCTCTCAATCCGGCATTTGCTTGAAATATTAACTTCAACTCCTGGAACATCTCATATGCTCCATGATGTTCAAAACGTCGTCAAGTCCCGGTTCTAAGCCGTAAAGCATGGCACTGCTTGAACTATTGAGTAGTCATCAACTTTGCTCTGCTGGACATTCTTAACGTCGTTAGTTGCATCTGCGGCAGGCACAGCACCAGCCGGTGCTTCCAGGATGTAATTCTTCTGTGCAGCAATGAGGGTAATCCTCAAGTTACGGACCCAGTCCGTGTAATTGCTACCATCATCTTTCAATTTTGCTTTCTCAAGGAACGCATTAA
Source organism: Aegilops bicornis (assembly GCA_021605145.1). Lineage (NCBI taxonomy): Eukaryota > Viridiplantae > Streptophyta > Magnoliopsida > Poales > Poaceae > Aegilops > Aegilops bicornis. The sequence continues at coordinate 632,297,779 of CM038670.1, forward strand.
AATTCAACGGAACAACAACACGGGCCATCTATCTACAATCAACATAGACAAGCAAAATACTATCAAGTACTAAGTTCATGATAAATTTAAGTTCAATTAATCATATTATTTAAGAACTCCCACTTAGATAGATATCCCTCTGATCATCTAAGTGATCACGTGATCCAAATCAACTAAACCATGTCCGATCATCACGTGAGATGGAGTAGTTTTCAATGGTGAACATCACTATGTTGATCATATCTACTATATGATTCACGCTCGACCTTTAAGTATCAGTGTTCCGAGGCCATATCTACATATGCTAGGCTCGTCAAGTTTAACCCGAGTATTCTGCGTGTGCAAAACTGGCTTGCACCCGTTGTAGATGAACGTAGAGCTTATCACACCCGATCATCACGTGGTGTCTCGGCACGACGAACTTTGGCAACGGTGCATACTCAGGGAGAACACTTTTATCTTGAAATTTAGTGAGAGATCATCTTATAATGCTACCGTCAATAAGCAGAATAAGATGCATAAAGGATAAACATCACATGCAATCAATATAAGTGGTATGATATGGCCATCATCATCTTGTGCTTGTGATATCCATCTCTGTAGCACCGCCATGATCACCATCGTCACCGCCGCGACACCTTGATCTCCATCGTAGCATCGTTGTCGTCTCGCCAACTATTGCTTCTATGACAATCACTACCGCTTAGTGATAAAGTAAAGCATTACAGGGCGATTGCATTGCATACAATAAAGCGACAACCATATGGCTCCTGCCAGTTGCCGATAACTCGGTTACAAAACATGATCATCTCATACAATAAAATATAGCATCATGCCTTGACCATATCACATCACAACATGCCCTGCAAAAAGAAGTTAGACGTCCTCTACTTTGTTGTTGCAAGTGTTACGTGGCTGCTACGGGCTGAGTAAGAACCGTTCTTACCTACGCATCAAAACCACAATGATAGTTCGTCAAGTTAGTGCTGTTTTAACCTTCTCAAGGAGCGGGTGTAGCTACACTCTGTTCAACTAAAGTTGGAGAAACTGACACCCGCCAGCCACCTGTGTGCAAAGCACGTCGGTAGAACCAGTCTCGCGTAAGCGTACGTGATAAGCCACAAGTGTAGGGCATCGCAACAGCTTTCGAGGGTAGAGTATTCAACCCAAATTTATTGATTCGACACAAGGGGAGCCAAAGAATATTCTCAAGTATTAGCAATTGAGTTGTCAGTTTAGCCACACCTGGATAACTTAATATCTGCAGCAAGGTATTTAGTAGCAAAGTAATATGATAGTAGTAATGCTTGGTAACAAAAGAGTAATGAAAGAAAAAGTAATATTTTTGGTGTTTTGTAATGATTGTAACAGTAACAACGAGAAAGTAAATAACCGTAAACCAGTATATGGAAAGCTCGTAGGCATTGGATCGGTGATGGATAATTATGTCGGATGCGGTTCATCATGTAACAGTCATAACATAGGGTGACACAGAACTAGCGCCAATTCATCAATGTAATGTAGGCATGTATTCCGAATATAGTCATACGTGCTTATCAAAAAGAACTTGCATGACATCTTTTGTCCTACCCTCCTGTGGCAGCGGGGTCCTAATGGAAACTAAGGGATATTAAGGCCTCCTTTTAATAGATAACCGGAACAAGGCATTAGCACATAGTGAATACATGAACTCCTCAAACTATGGTCATCACCGAGAAGTATCCCGATTATTGTCACTTGAGGTTGTCGGATCATAACACATAATAGGTGACTATAGACTTGCAAGATAGGATCAAGAACTCACATATATTCATGAAAACATAATAGGTTCAGATCTGAAATCATGGCACTCGGTCCCTAGTGACAAGCATTAAGCATAGCAAAGTCATAGCAACATCAATCTCGTAACATAGTGGATACTAGGGATCAAACCCTAACAAAACTAACTCGATTACATGATAGATCTCATCCAACCCATCACCGTCCAGCAAGCCTACGATGGAATTACTCACGCACGGCGGTGAGCATCATAATTGGTGATGGAGGATTGTTGATGATGGCGACGGCGATGAATCCCCCTCTCCGGAGCCCCGAACGGACTCCAGATCAGCCGTCCCGAGAGGTTTTAGGGCTTGGCGGCGGCTCCGTATCGTAAAACGCGATGAATTCTTCTCTCTGATTTTCTCTCTCGGAAAGCAAATATATAGAGTTGGAGTTGGCGTCAGAGGAGCTCCAGGGGGCCCACGAGGTACGGGGAGCGCCCTAGGGGGGGGCACCCTCGTGGACAGGGTGTGGGCCCCCTGATCTTCATCTTTGGCAAGGTTTTTTTATTATTTTTGACTAGATGTTCCGTGGAGTTTCAGGTCATTCTGAGAACTTTTGTTTTCTGCACATAAAACAACATCACGGCAATTCTGCTGAAAACAGTGTGAGTCCGGGTTAGTTCCATTCAAATCATACAAGTTAGAGTCCAAAACAAGGGCAAAAGTGTTTGGAAAAGTAGATACGGCGGAGACGTATCAACTCCCCCAAGCTTAACCCTTTACTTGTCCTCAAGCAATTCAGTTGATAAACTGAAAGAGAAAAAGAAAAACTTTTACAAACTCTGTTTGCTCTTGTTGTTGTAAATATGTAAAGCCAGCATTCAGGTTTTTCGAAAGATTATAACTAACCACATTTGCAACAATTCTCGTGTCTCATGTTTACTCATATCAATGGCATAATCAACTAGCGAGTCATAATAATAAATCTCGGATGACAACACTTTCTCAAAACAATCATAATATGATATAACAAGATGGTATCTCGCTAGCCCTTCTGAGACCGCAAAACATAAATGCAGAGCACCTTTAAAGATCAAGGACTGACTGGACATTGTAATTCATGGTAAAAGCGATCCAATCATAATCATACTCAATATGAATTAACAGTAATGGATGCAAATGACAGCTGTGCTCTCCATCTAGTGCTTTTAATAAGAGGGTGATGACTCAACATAAAAGTAAATAGATAGGCCCTTCGCAGAGGGAAGCAGGGATTTGTAGAGGTGCCAGAGCTCGGTTTTGAAATAGAGATAAATAATATTTTGAGCGGTATACTTTCATTGTCAACATAACAACTGAGAGATGACGATATCTTCCATGCTACACACATTATAGGCGGTTCCCAAACAAAATGGTAAATTTTATACCCCCCCTCCACCAACAAGCATCAATACTTGCTCGAAACAACGAGTGTCTCCAACCAACATTAGGTCCCAGGGGGAGTTTTGTTTATAATTATTTTGATTTAGTTTGCATAAAGCATGGGACTGGGCATCCCGGTGACCAGCCATGTTCTCGTGAGTGAGGAGCGGAGTCCACTCCTCTTGAGAATAACCCGCCTAACACGGAAGATAAGGGCAGCCTTAGTTGATACATGAGCTATTCGAGCATACAAAACAGAATGATTATTTGAAGGTTTAGAGTTTGGCACATACAAATTTACTTGGAACGGCAGGTAAATACCGCATATAGGAAGGTATAGTGGACTCATCTGGAATAACTTTGGGGTGTAAGGGATTGGATGCACAAGCAGTATTCCCTCTTAGTACAAGTGAAGGCTAGCAAAAGGCGGGAAGCGACCAACTAGAGAGCGACAACAGTCATGAACATGCATTAAAATTAATAAACATTGGATGCAAGCATGAGTAGGATATAATCCACCATGAACATAAATATCGTGAAGGCTATGTTGATTTGTTTCAACTACATGTGTGAACATGTGCCAAGTCAAGTCACTTAAATCATTCAAAGGAGGATACCACCCCATCATACCACATCACAACCATTTTAATAGCATGTTGTACGCATAAGGTAAACCATTATAGCTCATAGCTAATCAAGCATGGCATAAGCAACTATGATCTCTAATTGTCATTGCAAACATGTTTATTCATAATAGGCTGAATCAAGAACGATGAACTCATCATATTTACAAAAACAAGAGAGGTCAAGTTCATACCAGCTTCGCTTATCCCAATCAATTCATCATATATCATCATTATTGCCTTTCACTTGCGACCCGAACGATGTGGATAATAATAAGAGTGCATGTAATACCGGACTAAGCTGGAATCTGCGAGCATTCAATAAGTAGGAGAAGACAAGGCAATATGGGCTCTTAGTTAAATCAACAACAATGCATATAAGAGCCACTTCAACAATTTAATCATGGTCTTCTCCTATCGACCCCCAAGGAAAAGAGAGGAAATAAACCTATTTACACGGGAAAGCTCCCAACAAGCAAAAGAAGAACATGAAATTTTTTTGGGTTTTCTTTTTAATTATTACTACTACAGCAGGAAAAGTAAATTAACTAGAAGCTACACTAATTTTTTTTGTTGTTTTCTTAAAGTTTAACAAACACACAAGAAGAAAGCAGAAAAAAGAAAATAAACTAGCATGGATATTACAGTGAAAGAGTATGAGCACCGACATCTAGCAATGAGTGTGTGAACATAAATGTAATGTCGGTGGGAAATACGTACTCCCACAAGCTTAGGCTTTTGGCCTAAGTTGGTTCATTGCCAGGGATGGCCTGGCGGATACCCGTAGGTGTAGCTGGGGTCGTACTGTGATGAAGAGGACTCTGACTGCCATTAGCTGGCAGCCACCTACAGATCCTAAGAATAAACAGACTGGCGTGGAGGCTCGTATTGTGGTTCCGGCTCCGGGGCTGGTGCAGGATTCCGATAGGCTTGAACGGCCACCCACGGAATGAGATAAAGACCTTCAGACAAGTTAAACAAAGAAGGAGCAGGCAAAGTAATAGTCTCAGGGTGATGTTTATCAAAGTAAAATTTATATTTAAGCTCCCCTTCCCTGCCCTTAACAATAAAGTCATGCGCTAGCATACTCTTATAATCTAAATAAGCACTAGGCAACAATTTTTCTTCTTTCTCATAAAGCCTAATGGGTATGTTAAAATGTGCAGCAAGGCGCGAAGCATAAATACCTCCAAAGATGGGGCCTTTAGTACGGTTCAAACTTAACCGTTTAGCAATAATTCCGCCCATACTAACAGAGTTATCGAGGTATAAACCATGGAACAAAATGATAATATCAGGAACACTAAGGTTTCCACAGTTTCCGCGACCAATCAAGGAACGACTAGCAAATAAGGCAAAGTAGCATAAAACAAGAAAATGTATGCTAGTGATTATTGCATCGGAAACCTTCCTGGTTTCCCCCACAGTGATGGTGTTAATAAATTCTTCCACATCCTTACGATGTGGTTCTTCTAAGGTACCCTCAGAGGGTATTTTGCAAACCTTGCAAAATTCAGCTAATGGCATCTTCTTAACAACGTCATATAAATGAAACTTTACTGAAGGAGGTGATTCCTTAGGAAAATAGTATAAGTTTTGCACAAAAGTATTAGTGAGTAAGAGATACTGATGACGTTGGTCGCGGACGAAGTCGGTGAGGCCAGCATTCTCAACCAATGAATAAAAATCCTCATAAATTCCGGCTTGTCTCAAGAAGTCATCGGAAGGCCATTCACACGGCGGACCTCCAGCGGTCTTGAGGCAAATTATATTTGGGCCTCTGTGCTTCTTGATTTTGTTTTTCCTTCGAGCTTCGGCTCGACGAGCCCCTAAAAAATCTCTTCATTATTTTCTGAAATAATCTGAAATTTTTAGTAACTTCAAACAAAAGTGATCCAACTTCAATAAAATTGATAGCAACTACTCCTACAAGTGCCTAGATCATATATCAAGCATTAGAACTACTTGGAACCATATAAATTTGACATGCAAGCTCAAGAACATGGTCACCTATGCAGCACAAATTTGCAAAGAATAAAGCACTAGAACAAAAACTAATTGGACCAATGGAGGAGTCACATACCAAGGAACAATCTCCCCAAGCAGTTTGGTGAGAGGTGCTTTGAGCAACAAGATCAAAAATCGCAGCAAAGTGAGCTGAAACTCGTGCTTGAGCGAGATATTCGTGTTTGTGGGAGGAAGAAGAAGAGGATGGTTGCAGGAATAAGTGGAGGAGGGCCACCATGGGCCCACGAGGCAGGGGGCGCGCCCAAGGGGGTAGGGCGCGCCCTCCACCCTCGTGGCCAGGTGGCAGCTCCCCCCGTGGTAATTCTTACACCATAAATCCTCAAATATTCCGGAAAAAATCATATTAAATTGGCATGGCATTTGGAGGACTTCTATTTTCGAGGTATTTTTATATTGCACAGATAAATCAGGAAACAGATAGAAAAAATACTATTTTTACTTTATTTCAACTAAATAACAGAAAGTATAAAGAGGGTACAGAAGGTTGGTCTTCTAGTTTCATCCGTCTCATGATCATCAAAAGGAATCCACTAACAAGGTTGATCAAGTCTTGTCAACAAACTCATTCTGAATAACATGGAACCGGAGAAATTTTGAATAACACTATGTTACCTCAACGGGGATATGCACATCCCCTGTAATAAGAATATCATATTTCTTCTTGACAGTAGGAAGAGGAAATTCAAAACCTCCAAATATAATCGATGGAATTTTTCCAATAGAATTGATACTATGAACTTGAGGTTGTTTCCTCGGAAAGTGTACCGTATGCTCATTACCATTAACATGAAAAGTGACATTGCCTTTGGTGCAATCAATAACAGCCCCTGCAGTATTCAGAAAAGGTCTTCCAAGAATAATAGACATACTATCGTCCTCGGGAATATCAAGAATAACAAAGTCCGTTAAAATAGTAACGTTTGCAACCACAACAGGCACATCCTCACAAATACCGACATGTATAGCAGTTGATTTATCAGCCATTTGCAAAGATATTTCATTAGGTGTCAACTTATTCAAGTCAAGTCTACGATAGAAAGAGAGAGGCATAACACTAACACCGCTCCAAGATCACATAAAGCAGTTTTAACATAATTTCTTTTAATGGAGCATGGTATAGTGGGTACTCCTGGATCTCCAAGTTTCTTTGGTATTCCACCCTTAAAAGTATAATTAGCAAGCATGGTGGAAATTTCAGCTTCGGTATCTTTCTTTTATTAGTAATGATATCCTTCATATACTTAGCATAAGGATTTGTTTTGAGCACGTCGATTAATCGCATACATAAAAGATAGGTCTAATCATTTCAGCAAAGCGCTCAAAATCCTCATCATCCTTTTTCTTGGATGGTTTGGGAGGAAAAGACATGGGTTTCTGAACCCATGGTTCCCTTTCTATACCATGTTTCCTAGCAACAAAGTCTCTCTTATCATATCGTTGATTCTTTGATTGTGGGTTATCAAGATCAACAACAGGTTCAACTTCTACATCATTATCATTACTAGGTTGGGCATCATCAGGAACAACATCATTAACATTTTCGCTAGGTTCATGTTCATTACCAGATTGTGTTTCAACATCAGAAATAGATATATCATTTGGATTCTCAGGTGGTTCAGCAATAGGTTCACTAGAAGTTTGCAAAGTCCTATCATTTTTCTTTTTCTTCCTTTTAGAAGAACTAGGCACATCAGTATTATTTCTCTCAGAATCTTGCTCAATTCTCTTAGGGTGGCCTTCTGGATACAAAGGTTCCTGAGTCATTCTACTAGTTCTAGTAGCCACTCTAACAGCATAATTATTTTTCTTACTATTCATTTCATTGAGCAAATCATTTTGAGCCTTAACTACTTGTTCTACTTGAGTGGTAACCATAGAAGCATGTTTCCTAACAAGTTTAAGTTCACATCTAACATCAGCCATATAATCACCCAAGTGTTTAATCATATAGGTATTTTGTTTTAATTGTCTACCAAAATAAGTATTAAAATTTTCTTGTTTGACAATAAAATTATCAAACTCATCCAAGCATTGTCTAGCAGACTTATAGTGAAGAATATCACCTTCATCAAATCTATAGAGAGAATTTACCTTTACTACCTGTGTCGGGTTATCAGGATGAGGAGGTTCTTCAATAGGTAATGGATCAAGATCATATGTTTCTTCAACAGGCGGTAAATTAAGACCATGTATTTCTTGAATAGGAGGTAAATTCTTAACATCTTCGGCTTTAATACCTTTTTCTTTCATAGAGTTCTTTGTCTCTTGCATATCTTCAGGACTAAGAAATAGAACACCCCTCTTCTTCGGAGTTGGTTTAGGAATAGGCTTAGGAATTGGCTTAGGAGCTGGCTCAGGAAGTGTCCAATTATTTTCATTTGTCAACATATTATTCAATAGAATTTCAGCTTCATCCGGTGTTCTTTCCCTGAAAACAGAACCAGCACAACTATCCGGGTAATCTCTGGAAGCATCGGTTAGTCCATTATAAAAGATATCAAGTATTTCATTTTTCTTAAGAGGATGATCAGCAAAGCATTAAGTAACTTGAGAAGCCTCCCCAAGCTTGTGGGAGACTCTCTTCTTCAATTTGCACAAAGTTGTATATTTCCTTTAAAGTAGCTTGTTTCTTATGAGCAGGGAAATATTTAGCGAGAAGTAATAAATCATATCACTGGGACTACGCACACAACCGGGATCTAGAGAATTAAACCATATCTTAGCATCACCCTTTAATGAGAACGAAAATATTTTAAGGATATAAAAGTAGCGAGATCTCTCATCATTAGTGAACAGGGTGGCTATATCATTTAATTTAGTAAGATGTGCCACAACAGTTTCAGATTCATAACCATGAAAAGGATCGAGATTCAACCAAAGTAATTATATCGGGATCAACAGAGAATTCATAATCCTTATCAGAACACAAATAGGTGAAGTAGCAAAAGCGAGGTCAGGTTTCATTTTATCTTTAAGAGATTCTTTGTTCCATTTAGCTAATAACCTCTTGAGCTCATATCTATCTTTGCAAGCTAAAATAGTTGCAGAAGCTTCCATATCAAAAACATAACCCTCAGGAATAACAGGCCTATCTTCATCATCACTTTCATCAACATATTCAGATTCAATAATTTCTTTCTCTCTAGCCCTAGCAATTTGTTCATCAAGAAACTCACTAAGGGGCACAGTAATATCAAGCATAGAAGTAGTTTCATCATAAGTATCATGCATAGTAGAAGTGGCATCATCAATAACATGCGACATATCAGAACGAATAGCAGAAGCAGGTTTAGGTGTCGCAAGCTTACTCATAACAGAAGGTGAATCAAGTGCAAAGCTAGATGGCAGTTCCTTACCTCCCCTCCTAGTTGAGGGATAAATTTTTGTCTTAGTGTCTTTCAAATTCTTCATAGTGTCCAGCAGATATAAATTCCAAGTGACTTAAAGAATAGCGCTATGCTCCCCGGCAACGGCGCTAGAAATTAGTCTTGATAACCCACAAGTGTAGGGGACAGCAACAACTTTAGAGGGTAGAGTATTCAACCCAAATTTATTGATTCGACACAAGGGGAGCCATAGAACATTCTCAACTATTAGCAACTGAGTTGTCAATTCAGCCACACCTGGATAACTTAATATCTGCAGCAAGGTATTTAGTAGCAAAGTAATATGATAGTAGTGGTAACGGTAACAAAAGAGTAATGAAAGCAAAGGTAATATTTTTGGTGTTTTGTAATGATTGTAACAGTAACAACGAGAAAGTAAATAAGCGTAAACCAGTATATGGAAAGCTCGTAGGCATTGGATCGATGATAGATAATTATGCGGATCACGGTTCATCATGTAACGATCATAACATAGGGTTACAGAACTAGCTCCAATTCATCAATGTAATGTAGGCATGTATTCTGAATATAGTCATACGTGCTTATGGAAAAGAACTTGCATGACATCTTTTGTCCTACCCTCCGTGGCAGCGGGTCCTAATGGAAACTAAGGGATATTAAGGCCTCCTTTTAATAGAGAACCGGAAAAAGCATTAGCACATAGTGAATACATGAACTCCTCAAACTATGGTCATCACCGAGAAGTATCCTGATTATTGTCACTTGAGGTTGTCGGATCATAACACATAATAGGTGACTATAGACTTGCAAGATAGGATCAAGAACTCACATATATTCATGAAAACATAATAGGTTCAGATCTGAAATCATGTCACTCGGGCCCTAGTGACAAGCATTAAGCATAGCAAAGTCATAGCAACATCAATCTCGTAACATAGTGGATACTAGGGATCAAACCCTAACAAAACTAACTCGATTACATGATAGATCTCATCCAACCCATCACCATCCAGCAAGCCTATGATGGAATTACTCACGCACGGCGGTGAGCATCATGAAATTGGTGATGGAGGATTGTTGATGATGACGACGGCGACGAATCCCCCTCTCCGGAGCCCCGAACGGACTCCAGATCAGCCCTCCCGAGAGGTTTTAGGGCTTGGTGGCGGCTCCATATCGTAAAACGTGATGAATTCTTCTCTCTGATTTTTCTCTCTCCGAAAGCAAATATATAGAGTTGGAGTTGGCGTCGGAGGAGCTCCAGGGGGCCCATGAGGTAGGGGGGTGCGCCCTAGGGGGGGCACCCTCGTGGACATGGTGTGGGCCCCCTGGTCTTCATCTTTGGCAAGGATTTTTTATTACTTTTGACTAGATGTTCCGTGGAGTTTCAGGTCATTCCGAGAACTTTTGTTTTCTGCACATAAAACAACATCACGGAAATTCTGCTGAAAACAACGTCAGTCCGGGTTAGTTCCATTCAAATCATACAAGTTAGAGTACAAAACAAGGGAAAAAGTGTTTGGAAAAGTAGATACGACGAAGACGTATCAGTACGCGTAATGTCGGTCCGGGACGCTTCATCCAACAGTACCGCCGAACCAAAGTATGACATGCTGGTAAGCAGTATGACTTGTATCGCCCACAACTCACTTGTGTTCTACTCGTGCATATAACATCTACGCATAAAAACTGGCTCGGATGCCACCGTCGGGGAACGTAGTAATTTCAAAAAATTCCTCGCACACACAGGATCATGGTGATGCATAGCAACAAGAGGGGAGAGTGTGTCCACATACCCTCGTAGACCGAAAGCGGAAGTGTTAGCAAAACGCGGTTGATGTAGTCGTACGTCTTCACGATCCGACCGATCCAAGTACCGAACGTACGGCACCTCCGAGTTCAGCACACGTTCAGCTCGATGGCATCCCTCGAACTCCGATCCAGCCAAGCTTTGAGGGAGAGTTCCATCGGCACGACGGCGTGATGACGGTGATGATGATGCTACCGACGCAGGGCTTCGCCTAAGCACCGCTACGATATGATCGAGGTGAAATATGGTGGAGGGGGCACCGCTGCGGCTAAGAGATCAAGAGATCAATTGTTGTTTCTAGAGGTGCCCCTTCCCCGTATATAAAGGACCAGGGGAGGAGGTGGCCGGCCGGGGAGGTGCGCCAGGAGGAGTCCTACTCCCACCGGGAGTAGGACTCCCTCTTTTCCTAGTTGGAGTAGGAGGGGGAAAGGAAGGGAAGGAGAGAGGGGGAAGGAAAGGGGGCGCCGCCCCCCTCCTTGTCCAATTCGGACTAGAGGGGAGGGGGCGTGCGGCCAGCCCTAGATGCCCCTCCTCTTCTCCACTAAGGCCAATCTTGGCCCATTAAACTCCCCGGGGGGTTCCGGTAACCCCCAGGTACTCCGGTATATGTCCGAAACTCCCCGAAACCATTCTGGTGTCCGAACATAGTCGTCCAGTATATCGATCTTTACGTCTCAACCATTTCGAGACTCCTCGTCATGTCCGTGATCACATCCGGGACTCCGAACAACCTTCGGTACATCAAAACACAAAAACTCATAATACAATCGTCACCGAAACTTTAAGCGTGCGGACCCTACAGGTTCGAGAACTATGTAGACATTATCGAGACACGTCTCCAGCCAATAACCAATAGCGGAACCTGGAAGCTCATATTGGTTCCTACATATTCTACGAAGATCTTTATCGGTCAAACCGCATAACAACATACATTGTTCCCTTTGTCATTGGTATGTTACTTGCCCGAGGTTCGATCATCGGTATCTCAATACCTAGTTCAATCTCGTTACCGGCAAGTCTCTTTACTCGCTCTGTAATACATCATCTTGCAACTAACTCATTAGTTACAATGCTTGCAAGGCTTATAGTGATGTGCATTACCGAGTGGGCCCAGAGATACCTCTCCGACAATCAGAGTGACAAATCCTAATCTCGAAATACGCCAACCCAACAAGTACCTTCGGAGACACCTCTAGAGCACCTGTATAATCACCCAGTTACGTTGTGACGTTTGGTTGCGCACAAAGTCATGAAGAAATCAATAGCAACATACTAAACGATCAAGTGCTAAGCTAACAAAATGGGTCAAGTCAATCACATCATTCTCCTAATGATGTGATCCCGTTAATCAAATGACAACTCATGTCTATGGCCAGGAAACATAACCATCTTTGATTAATGAGCTAGTCAAGTAGAGGCATACTAGTGACACTCTGTTTGTCTATGTATTCACACATGTATCATGTTTCCGGTTAAGACAATTCTAGCATGAATAATAAACATTTATCATGATATAAGGAAATAAATAATAACTTTATTATTGCCTCTAGGGCATATTTCCTTCGAAGATCGCCCCTCTCGTTCTTGCCCTCGTCCCAAGGCGTCTTCGGAAGGGCCGCTGCGTGCGTGATGGCCTGCACCATCGCTCTTGGGTGCAGGACATCTGAGGCGCGCTTTGGCCGGCGGCCATGGAGCAGTATGTCGAGCTATGGCACCTGGTGTGGCCCACTATTCTCTCCACCGAGCCGAATAGGCTATGTTGGCGTTGGACTTCTTCCGCTACATACATAGCTAGTTCCTGCTATAAGGCTCTATTCATTGGATCTTGTGAAGACCCATTCTGGCGGCTCACTTGGCGACCTTGGGCTTCCCTCTGCGTCAAGTTCTTCTTATGGCTGGCCATGCAAGACCGCTGCTAGACCGCGGATCACCTTGCACGCTGCGGACTGCCCCATGGTGAAGCATGCGCCCTTTGTGATCAGGAGGAGGAGTCCATGCACCATCTCCTCGTCGGCTGCTCTTTCTCTCGCCAAGTTTGGCACGAGATCCTCGTCTGGGCACGTGTGCCCATCGGCCTCCCCGACCCTAACACATCTTTTCAGCTCTGGTGGAGATCCTTGCTCAACCTTGCGCCGGCATCCATGTGCAAAGGTCTATCCTCCCTCATCATCCTATCTACTTGGTGGATTTTGAAGCACCGCAACGCTTGCATTTTTGATGGAGCTACACCATAGATTACCTTCACCTCCGACACCATTAAGGACGAGGAGCACCTCTGGGCCAGGGCAGGCGCCACCGGTCTACAAAACATTATCCCCGGCGCTTAGCCCCTAGTTTCTCTCGTGGGGGATGAGCATGCCCCGTCTGTTGTGCTCCTGCGCTTGTACACCATGCCTAGTGCGTACATGGCCTTGTTAGCGTTGTAACCCCTTGCTTGTACCCTTCTTCTATCAATGAAAAGATACGCATCTTGCGTATTCTCGAAAAAAATATTGATACCAAACCAAGCAGCTGAATCCGCACTACAAAATAACATGAGGCCTGGTCTCGGTGACATCCTAATTTTCCCTTAATCACTCATTTTTTGATAAAGTACGTATTTTATTAACTTAAAATGTAGCATCAAAAGAATAAAAAACATAATAAGTACACATTGGCCTCTACACAACCAAGGTGCACAGAGTCAAACCCAAATGAGCACATACCAATAATTTAGTCCAATAGAAATGCAAAGCCATTGCAAGCAAAACTAGACCTACGGTCTAGAGTGTGGGAGACCTATCCCAAGACCATGCCACCAACCATGTGAAGGAAATATGCCCTAGAGGCAATAATAAATTTATTATTTATTTCCTTATTTCATGATAAATGTTTATTATTCATGCTAGAATTGTATTAACCGGAAACCTAGTACATGTGTGAATACATAGACAAAATAGAGTGTCCCTAGTATGCCTCTACTTGACTAGCTCGTTAATAAAAAATTGTTATGTTTCCTGACCATACACATGTGTTGTCATTTGATGAACGGGATCACATCATTAGAGAATGATGTGATGGACAAAACCCATTCGTTAGCTTAGCATTATGATCGTTTCAGTTTCATTGCTACTGCTTTCTTCATGACTTATACATGTTCCTCTGACTATGAGATTATGCAACTCCCGAATACCGAAGGAAAACTTTGTGTGCTATCAAACATCACAACGTAACTGGGTGATTATAAAGATGCTCTACAGGTGTCTCCGAAGGTGTTTGTTGAGTTGGCATATATCGAGATTAGGATTTGTCACTCCGTGTATCGGAGAGGTATCTCTGGGCCCTCTCGGTAATGCACATCACTATAAGCCTTGCAAGCAATGTGACTAATGAGTTAGTTACGGGATGATGCATTACGGAACGAGTAAAGAGACTTGCCGATAACGAGATTCAACTAGGTATGATGATACCGACGATCGAATCTCGGGCAAGTAACATACCGATGATAAAGGGAACAATGTATGTTGTTATGCAGTTTGGCCGATAAAGATCTTCGTAGAATATGTAGGAGCCAATATGAGCATCCAGGTTCCTCTATTGGTTATTTACCGGAGATGTGTCTCGGTCATGTATACATAGTTCTCGAACCCGTAGGGTCCACACGCTTAACGTTCGATGACGATTTGTATTATGAGTTATGTGATTTGATGTACTGAAGGTTGTTCGGAGTCCCGGATGAGATCACGGACATGACGAGGAGTCTCGAAATGGTCGAGACGTAAATATCATATATTGGAATGCTATATTCGGACATCGGAAAGGTCCCGAGTGATTCGGGTATTTTTCGGAGTACCGGAGAGTTAGGGGAATTCGCCGGGAGAAGTAATGGGCCTTATTGGGCTTTAGTGGAGAGAGGGGAGAAGGGCCAAGAGGTGGTGTGCGCCTCCCCCTACCCAAACCGAATTGGACAAGGGGTGGGGCGTGGCCCCCCCTTTCCTTCTCCTTTTCCTTTTCCCTCTCCCTCTCTTTCCTTCTCTCCTACTCCGAATAGGAAAGAGGAGGGGAATCCTACTTGGACTGGGGAGTCCTAGTAGGATTCCCCACACCTGGCGCGCCCCCCTTGGGCCGGCCACCTCTTCCCTCCCCTCCTTTATATACGTTGCCAGGGGGCACCCCAAAGGCACTCAAGATTTGTCTTAGCCGTATGCGGTGCCCCCTCCACAGTTACACACCTCAGTCATATCGTCGTAGTGCTTAGGCGAAGCCCTGCACCGGTAACTTAATCATCACCGTCGCCACGCTGTCGTGCTAACGGAACTCTCCCTCGGCCTCAACTGGATCAAGTGTACGAGGGACGTCATCGAGTTGAACGTGTGCTGAACATGGAGGTGCCATATGTTCGGTGCTAGGATCGGTCGGATCATGAAGACGTACGACTACATCAACCGCATTGATATAACGCTTCCGCTTTCGTCTATGAGGGTACATGGACACACTCTCCCGCTCGTTGTTATGCATCACCTGGATAGATCTTGCGTGATCGTAGGATTTTTTTTTAAATTACTGCGTTCCCCAATAGTGGCATCCGAGCCAGGTCTATGCATAGATGTTATATGCACGAGTAGAACACAAAGAGTTGTGGGCAATAATAGTCATACTGCTTACCAACATGTCATACTTTGATTCGGCGGTATTGTTGGATGAAGCAGCTCAGACCGACATTACGCGTACGCTTCTGCGAGACTGGTTCTACCGACGTGCGTCGCACACAGGTGGCTAGTGGGTGTCTATTTCTCCAACTTTAGTTGAATCGAGTGTGACTATGTCCATTCCTTGTTGAAGGTTAAAACAACACACTTGACGAAAAATCGTTGTGGTTTTTGATGCGTAGGTAAGAACGGTTCTTGCTAAACCCGTAGCAGCCACGTAAAATTTGCAAAAACAAGTAGAGGACGTCTAACTTGTTTTTGCAGCGTATGTTGTTGCAAAAACAAGTATATGGTCAAGACGTGATGATATATAAATTGTTGTATGAGATGATCATGTTTTGTAACAGTTATCGGCAACTGGCAGGAGCCTTATGGTTGTCGCTTTATTGTATGGAATGCAATTGCCATGTAATTGCTTTACTTTATCACTAAGCGGTAGCGATAGTCGTGATAGCAATAGTTGGCGAGACGACAACGATGCTTCAATGGAGATCAAGGTGTCAAGTCGGTGACGATGGTGATCATGACGGTGCTTTCGAGATGGAGATCGAAGGCACAAGATGATGATGGCCATATCATATCACTTATATTGATTGCATGTGATGTTTATCCTTTATGCATCTTATTTTGCTTAGTTCGGCGGTAGCATTATAAGATGATCTCTCACTAAATTTCAAGGTATAAGTGTTCTCCCTGAGTATGCACCATTGTGACAGTTCTTCGTGCCGAGACACCACGTGATGATCGGGTGTGATAAGCTCTACGTTCACATACAACGGGTGCAAGCCAGTTTTGCACACGCAGAATACTCGGGTTAAACTTGACGAGCCTAGCATATGCAAATATGGCCTCGGAACACTAAGACCGAAAGGTCGAGCATGAATCATATAGTAGATATGATCAACATAGTGATGTTCACCTTTGAAAACTACTCCATCTCACGTGATGATTAGACATGGTTTAGTTGATTTGGATCACGTGATCACTTAGATGATTAGAGGGATGTCTATCTAAGTGGGAGTTATTAAGTAATATGATTATTGAACTTTAATTTATCATGAACTTAGTACCTGATAGTATTTTGCATGTCTATGTTGTAGATCAATAGCTTGTGATGTAGCTTCTAGTTTATTTTTGATATGTTCCTAGAGAAAAATAAGTTGAAAGATGATAGTAGCAATGATGCGGACTTGGTACATGATCTGAGGATTATCCTCATTGTTGCACAGAAGAATTATGTCCTTGATGCACCGCTAGGTGACAGACCTATTGCAGGAGCAGATGCAGACGTTATGAACGTTTGGCAAGCTCGGTATGATAACTACTTGATAGTTTGGTGCACCATGCTTTACAGTTTAGAACCGGGACTTCAAAAGTGTTTTGAACGCCACAGAGCATATAAGATGTTCTAAGAGTTGAAATTGGTATTTCATACTCATTCCCGTGTCGAGAGGTATGAGACCTCTGGCAGTACTTTGCCTACAAGATGGAGGAGAATAGCTCAACCATTGAGCAAGTGCTCAGATTGTCTAGGTACTACAATTGTTGAATCAAGTGGGAGTTAATCTTCCAGATAAGATAGTAATTGACAAAGTTCTCTAGTCACTATCACCAAGTTATTAGAACTTAGTGATGAACTATAATATTCAAGGGATGGCGAAAGTAATTCCCAAGCTCTTCGCGATGCTGAAATCGGCGAAGGTAGAAATCAAGAAATAACATCAAGTGTTGATGGTTAACAAGACCACTAGTTTCAAGAAAAGGGCAAAGGGAAAGAAAGAGGAACTTCAAAGAAGAATAGCAAGCTAGTTGCTGCTCCCATGAAGAAGCCCAAAGCTAGACCCAAGCCTAGAACTGAGTGCTTCTACTGCAAAGGAAATGGTCACTGGAAGTGGAACTGCCCTAGATACTTGGCGGATAAGAAGGATGGCAAAGTAATAAAAGTATATTTGATATACATGTTATTGATGCGTACTTTACTAGTGTTTATAGCGAACCCTCAGTATTTGATACTGGTTTAGTTGCTGAGAGTAGTAACTAAAATAGGAGTTGCAGAATGAACACAGACTAGTTATGGGCGAAGTGACGATGTGTGTTGGAAATGATTCCAAGGTTGATAAGATCACCATCGCACACTCCCTCTACCTTTGATATCAGTGTTGGACCAAAATAAATGTTATTTGGTGTTTGCGTTGAGCATGAATATGATTGGATCATGTTTATTGCAATATGGTTATTCATTTAAGTCAAAGAATAATTGTTGTTCTGTTTACATGAATAAAACCTTCTATGGTCATACACTTAATATAAATGGTTTATTCAATCTCGATCGTAACGATACACATATTCATAATGTTGATGCCAAAAGATGCAAAGTTGATAATGATAGTGCAACATATTTGTGGCACTGTTGTTTAAGTCATATTGGTGTAAAGCGCATGAAGGAACTCCATGCTGATGGGCTTTTGGAATCACTTGATGCTTGCGAACCATGCCTCATGGGCAAGATGACTAAGACTCCGTTCTCCGGAACAATGGAGCGAGCAACTGACTTATTGGAAATAATACATACTGATGTATGCAGTCCGATGAGTGTTGAGGCTCACGCGAGTATCGTTATTTTCTGACCTTCACAGATGATTTGAGCAGATATGGGTATATCTACTTAATGAAACATAAGTCTGAAACATTTGAAAAGTTCAAAGAATTTCAGAGTGAAGTGGAAAATCATCGTAACAAGAAAATAAAGTTTCTACGATCTGATCGTGGAGGTGAATATTTGAGTTATGAGTTTGGTCTTCATTTGAAACAATGTGGAATAGTTTCACAAGTCACGCCACCTGGAACACCATAGCGTAATGGTGTGTCCGAACGTCGTATCCGTACTTTATTAGATATGGTACGATCTATGATGTCTCTTACCAATTTACCACTATCGTTTTGGGGTTATGCATTAGAGACAGCTGCATTCACGTTAAATAGGGCACCATCTAATCCGTTGAGACGACACCGTATGAAATGTGGTTTGGCAGGAAACCTGAGCTGTCGTTTCTTAAAGTTTGGGATTGCGATGCTTACGTGAAAAAGTTTCAACCTGATAAGTTCAAACCCAAATCAGAGAAGTGCGTCTTCATATTATACCCAAAAAGAAACTGTTGGGTACTGCTACCTCTTGAGCACTGCGTTGGTTTTCCCTTAAAGAGGAAAGAGTGATGCAGTAAAGTAGTGTAAGTATTTCCGTCAGTTTTTGAGAACCAAGGTATCAATCCAGTAGGAGGCCACGCACGAGTCCCTCGCACCTACACAAACAAATAAAATCCTCGCAACCAACGCAATAAATGCATTGTCAATCCCTTCACGATCACTTACGAAAGTGAGATCTTATAGATATGATAAGATAATATTTTTGGTATTTTTATGATAAAGAGAAATAAAGATGCAAAGTAAAATAAAAAGCAATAGAAACAGCTAAGTGTTGGAAGATTAAATATGATGGAAAATAGACCCGGGGGCCATAGGTTTCACTAGTGGCTTCTCTCGAGAGCATAAGTATTACGGTGGGTAAACAAATTACTGTTGAGCAATTGACAGAATTGAGCATAGTTATGAGAATATCTAGGTACGATCATGTATATAGGCATCACGTCCGCGACAAGTAGACCGACTCCTGCCTGCATCTACTACTATTACTCCACACATTGACCGCTATCCAACATGCATCTAGAGTATTAAGTTCAAAAGAACATAGTAACGCTTTAAGTAAGATGACATGATGTAGAGGGATAAACTCATGCAATATGATATAAACCCCATCTTGTTATCCTCAATGGCAACAATACAATACGTGCCTTGCTGCCCCTACTGTCACTGGGAAAGGACACCGCAAGATTGAACCCAAAGCTATGCACTTCTCCCATTGCAAGAAAGATCAATCTAGTAGGCCAAACCAAACTGATAATTCGAAGAGACTTGCAAAGATAACCAATCATACATAAAAGAATTCAGAGAAGATTCAAATATTGTTCATAGATAAACTTGATCATAAACCCACAATTCATCGATCTCAACAAACACACCACAAAAGAAGATTACATCAAATAGATCTCCACGAGAGGGGATAACATTGTATTGAGATCCAATAAGAGAGAAGAAGCCATCTAGCTAATAACTATGGACCCGAAGGTCTGAGGTAAACTACTCACACATCATCGGAGAGGCTATGGTGTTGATGTAGAAGCCCTCCGTGATCAATGCCCCCTCCGGCGGAGCTCCGGAAAAGGCCCCAAGATGGGATCTCACAGGTACAGAAGGCTGCGGCGGTGGAATTAGGTTTTTGGCTTCGTATCTGGTAGTTTGGGGGTACGTAGGTATATATAGGACGAAGAAGTACGTCGGTGGAGCAACATGGACCCCACGAGGGTGGAGGGCGCGCCCGCGCCCCCCTACCTCGTGCCTTCCTGGTAGCTTTCTTGACGTAGGGTCCAAGTCCTTTGGATCACGTTCGTTCCGAAAATCATGTTCCCGAAGGTTTCATTCCGTTTGGACTCCATTTGATATTCTTTTTCTGCGAAACTCTGAAATAGGCAAAAAATAGCAATTCTGGGCTGGGCCTCCGGTTAATAGGTTAGCCCCAAAAATAATATAAAAGTGTATAATAAAGCCCATTAATGTCCAAAACAGAATATAATATAGCATGGAACAATAAAAAATTATAGATACGTTGGAGACGTATCAAGCATCCCCAAGCTTAACTCCTGCTCGTCCTCGAGTAGGTAAATGATAAAAACTGATTTTTTGATGTGGAATGCTAGTTGGCATAATTTCAATGTAATTCTCTTAATTGTGGTATGAATATTCAGATCCAAAAGATTCAAGACAAAAGTTTAATATTGACATAAAAATAACAATACTTCAAGCATACTAACTAAGCAATTATGTCTTCTCAAAATAACATGGCCAAAGAAAGTTATCCCTACAAAATCATATAGTCTGACTATGCTCTATCTTCACCACACATAGTATTTAAATCATGCATGATGACCCACAAGTATAGGGGGTCTATCTAGTCCTTTCGATAAGTAAGAGTGTCGAACCCAACGAGGAGCAGAAGGAAATGATAAGCGGTTTTCAGCAAGGTATTCTCTGCAAGCACTAAAATTATAGGTAACAGATAGTTTTGTGATAAGATAATTTGTAACGTGCAACAAGTAACAAAAGTAAATAAAGTGCAGCAAGGTGGCCCAATCCTTTATGTAGCAAAGGACAAGCCTGGACAAACTCTTATATAAAGAAAAGCGCCCCCGAGGACACATGGGAATTATCGTCAAGCTAGTTTTCATCACGTTCATATGATTCGCGTTCGTACTTTGATAATTTGATATGTGGGTGGACGGTGCTTGGGTGCTGTCCTTACTTGGACAAGCATCCCACTTATGATTCACTCCTATTGCAAGCATCCGCAACTACAAAAGAAGTATTAAGGTAAACCTAACCATAGCATGAAACATATGGATCCAAATCAGCCCTTATGAAGCAACGCATAAACTAGGGTTTAAGCTTACATCACTCTAGCAACCCATCATCTACTTATTACTTCCCAATGCCTTCCTCTAGGCCCAAACAATGGTGAAGTGTCATGTAGTCGACGTTCACATAACACCACTAGAGGAGAGACAACATACATCTCATCAAAATATCGAATGAATACCAAATTCACATGACTACTAATAGCAAGACTTCTCCCATGTCCTCAGGAACAAACGTACCTACTCACAAAGCATATTCATGTTCATAATCAGAGGAGTATTAATATGCATATAGGATCTGAACATATGATCTTCCACAAAATAAACCAACTAGCATCAACTACAAGGAGTAATCAACACTACTAGCAACCTACAAGTACCAATCCCAGACTTAGAGACAAGAATTGGATACAAGAGATGAACTAGGGTTTGAGAGGAGATAGTGCTGGTGAAGATGTTGATGGAGATTGGCCCCCTCCCGATGAGAGGAGCGTTGGTGATGACGATGGCGATGATTTCCCCCTCCCGGAGGGAAGTGTCCCCGGCAGAACAGCTCCGCCAGTGCCCTAGATTGGTTCCGCCTCGTGGTGGCGGAGTCTCTTCCCGAAAGCTTGCTTATGATTTTTCTTCGGACGAAAGACTTCATATAGCAGAAGATTGGCACCGGAGGGCCAACAGGGGGCCCACGAGGCAGGGGGCGTGCCCAGGGGGGTAGGGCGCGCCCCCACCCTCGTGGCCAGGGTGTGGGCCCCCTCTGGTATTTCTTCCGCTCAGTATTTTCCATTATTTCCAAAAATAACTTCCGTGGAGTTTCAGGACTTTTGGAGTTGTGCAGAATAGGTCTCTAATATTTGCTCCTTCCAGCCCAAAATTCCAGCTGACGGCATTCTCCCTCCTTATGTAAACCTTGTAAAATAAGAGAGAATAGGCATAAGTATTGTGACATAATGTGTAATAACATCCCATAATGCAATAAATATCGATATAAAAGCATGATGCAAAATGGACGTATCAACTCCCCAAGCTTACACCTCGCTTGTCCTCAAGCGGAGGCCGATAACGATAAATATGACCACATGTTTAGAGGTAGAGGTGTTGATAAAATAAAATACGGACATGAGGGCATCATGATCATTCTCATAACAGCAACATATGCGGATAATGTCATATGATTTCTTATGCTCAAGTAATAATCTATTCACAATGCAAAGTATGAATCAGAAACTTTATTGAGAACTAAAAAACTATAATCTTAGTCATTGAAGCAATTGCAATTTATCATAACATCAAAAAGAGTCTATGTCAGAGCTTTTCAGCAAGTCCACATACTCAACTATCATTTAGTCTTTCACAATTGCTAACACTCACGCAATACTTGTGGTTACGGAGTTTTATTCGGACAAAGTGAAAGATAGGGGCTTATAGTTTCGCCTTCCAACCTTTTACCTCAAGGGTAATGTCAACAATAATAGTTCATGCTAACTTACATCCAATTAGATATATATGTCAGGATCTTTCCACCACACTGTGCTTGCCAAAGGATAAAATGTAAAAAAGGAAAGGTGAAGATCACCATGACTCTTGCATAAGGTAGAAGATAAAAGTAAACGATAGGCCCTTCACAGAGGGAAGCAGAGGTTGCCATGCGCTTTCAGGGTTGGATGCACAAAATCTTAATGCGAAAGAACGTCACTTTATATTGCCACTTGTGATATGGACCTTTATTATGCAGTATGTCACTTTTATTTCTTCCACATCACAAGATCGTATAAAGCTTATTTCCTCCACACTAATCAATCATACATATTTAGAGAGCAATTTTATTTGCTTGCACCGATGACAACTTACTTGAAGGATATTACTCAATCCATAGGTAGATATGGCGGACTCTCATGGCAAAACTGGGTTTAAGGGTTTTTGGAAGCACAAGTAGTATCTCTACTTGGTGCAAAGAATTTGGCTAGCATGAGGGGGAAAAGGAAAGCTCAACATGTTGGATGATCCATAACAATATACTTTATTTCAGATATAAGAGAACATAACCCATTACGTTGTCTTCCTTGTCCAACATCAACTCTTTAACATGTCATATTTTAATGAGTGCTCACAATCATAAAAGATGTCCAAGATAGTATATTTATATGTGAAACCTCTCTTTCTTTATTACTTCCTATTAATTGCAATGATGACCAAAACTATGTTTGCCAACTCTCAACAACTTTTAATCAGCATACTCTTTCTATGTGAAGTCATTACTCTTCATAAGATCAATATGATCTGTTTTTATTTCTTTTTATTCTTTCTCTTTTCTTTTATTCACTCAAGATCATAGCAAGGTAATCAAGCATGATTAGAGGACAATTGCGTGATACATGAGTCAAAACCTTCGGGAGATTATATAATGAATTTTTACCGACCAAAATACATATCGTGCAAGAAAACGGAGTCCGAAGAGCGCACGAGGTGCCCACGAGGCAGGGCGCGCGCGCACGGGGGTAGGGCGCGCCCTCCACTCTCGTGGAGCCCTCGTGTCCTTCCCGGACTGCTTCTTATTTTTTTATTTTTCTAAATATTCCAAAACAGAGAAAAATTGTCATTAGAACTGTTTTGGAGTCGGTTTACTTACCGTACCACATACCTATTCCTTTTAGGAGTCTGAAACATTCCGGAAAGTGTCCCTTATGTATTCCTCCGGGGTTACGATTTCAATAACATTAGTTTAAACATTTATAGGATTACCTGAGATATAATGTTTAGTTCTTTGACTGTTCACCACCTTCGGATTTGTGTCCTCGAAGTTGTTGATTTTTATGGCACCGGAACAATAGACCTCCTCCATAACGTAAGGACCATCCCATTTAGAGAGAAGTTTCCCTGCAAAAAATCTTAAACAAGAGTTGTATAGCAATACATAATCACCTACATTAAACTCACGCTTTTGTATTCTTTTGTCATGCCATTTTTTAACTTTTTCTTTAAAAAACTTGGCATTCTCATAGGCTTGGATTCTCCATTCATCAAGTGAGCTAATGTCAAATAACCTCTTCTCACCGGAAAGTTTGAAATCATAGTTGAGCTCTTTAATGGCCCAATATGCCTTATGTTCTAGTTCGAGAGGTAAGTGACATGTTTTTCCATAAACCATTTTATACAAAGATATACCCATAGCATTTTTATATGCAGTTCTATAGGCCCATAATGCATCATTCAGTTTCTGGGACCAATTCTTTCTAGATCTATTAACAGTCTTTTGCAAAATTAATTTGAGCCCTCTATTACTCAATTCTACTTGACCACTAGACTGCAGGTGATAAGGAGATGCAATTCTATGATTAACATCATACTTAGCAAGCATTTTACGGAAAGCACCATGAATAAAATGTGAACCACCATCAGTCATTAAATATCTAGGGACTCCAAACCTCGGAAAAATAACTTCTTTAAGCATCTTAATAAGGTGTTATGATCAGCACTACTAGTTGGAATAGCTTCTACCCACTTAGTAATGTAATCAACAGCAACTAAAATATGTGTATATCCATTAGAGGCAGGAAACGGTCCCATATAATCAAAGCCCCAAACATCGAATGGTTCAATAACAAGTGAATAATTCATAGGCATTTCTTGACGTCTACTAATATTACCAATTCTTTTACATTCATCACAAGATAAGACAAACTTACGGGCGTCCTTGAAGAGAGTAGGCCAATAAAAACCGGATTGCAATACCTTATGTGCAGTTCTATCCCCAGCGTGGTGCCCTCCATAAGCCTCGGATGTGGCACTTACGTAGGATTTGTTCCTGTTCATGCTCAGGTATACAAAGTCTAATAACACCATCTACTCCTTCTTTATAAAGATGTGGGTCATCCCAAAAGTAATGTCTCAAATCATAGAAAAACTTTTTCTTTTGCTGGTATGTGAAACTAGGCGGTATAAATTTAGCAACAATGTAATTAGCATAATCATCATGCCATGGAGCAGTACGAGAAGCATTTATGACATTTAAATTTCGTCAGGAAAGTTATCATCAATAGGTAGTGGGTCATCAAGAACATTTTCTAACCTAGACAAGTTATCTGCAACGGGGTACTCAGCTCCCTTTCTATCAATAATATGCAAATCAAATTCTTGTAGCAAGAGAACCCATCTAATAAGTCTAGGTTTAGCAACTTTCTTTTCCATAAGATATTTAATAGCAGCATGATCCGTGTGAATAGTTACTTTAGAATAAACAATATAAGGTCTGAACTTATCACAAGCAAATACAACTGCTAAGAACTCTTTTTCAGTAGTAGCATAATTTCTCTGGGCATTGTCTAAAGTTTTACTAGCATATTGAATAACATTTAATTTCTTATCAACTCGTTGCCCTATAACAGCACCTATAGCATAATCACTAGCATCACACATAATTTCAAAGGGTAAATTCCAATCGGTGGTCGAACAATAGGTGCGTAAATCAATGCTTTCTTAAGTATTTCAAATGCTTCTACAAAATCATCATCAAAGACAAATGGTATATCTTTTTCTAATAAATTAGTCGAGGTCGAGAAATTTTGAGAAGTCCTTAATGAACCTCCTATAAAATCCGACGTGACCTAGGAAGCTTCTTATACCTTTGATGTCCTTAGGACAGGGCATCTTTTCAATAGCATCAACTTTAGCTTTATCAACTTCAATACCTCTTTCAGAAATTTTATGCCCCAAAGACAATGCCTTCATTAACCATAAAGTGGCACTTCTCCCATTTCAAGACAAGATTAGTTTCTTCACATCTCTGCAAAACTCGATCAAGGTTGCTCAAGCAATCATCAATAGAGGATCCATAAACGGAGAAATCGTCCATGAAAACCTCACAAATCTTTTCACAAAAGTCAGAGAATATAGCCATCATGCATCTTTGAAAGGTAGCAGGTGCATTACATAAACCAAAAGTCATACGTCCATAAGCAAAAGTACCGAAAGGACAAGTAAATGTGGTCTTAGCTTGATCATCAGCTGACACAAATATTTGAGAGAAACCAGAATAACCATCTAGAAAGCAAAAATGTGTATGTTTGAATAATCTTTCTAGCATTTGATCAATAAAAGGTAAGGGTTAATGATATTTTTTAGTAGCCTTATTTAATTTGCGGAAATCAATTACCATCCTATAACCTGTAATAATTCTTTGCGGAATCAATTCATCTTTATCATTAGGAACGACAGTAATACCTCCCTTCTTAGGGACACAATGGACATGACTTACCCACTGACTATCAGCGACGGGATAGATTATACCTGCCTCAAGGAGCTTTAGTATTTCCTTTCTTACCACTTCTTTCATCTCAGGATTCAGCCGTCGTTGGTGATCAATAACTTGTTTGGCATCTTTCTCCAAATTTATTTTATGTTGACATAGAGTGGGACTAATGCCCTTAAGATCATCAAGAGTATATCCAATAGCAGCACGGTGCTTCTTCAGAGTTTTCAATATTTTTTCTTCCTCCTTCTCTGAAAGGTTAGCACTAATAATAACAGGGTATATCTTCTTTTCATCAAGATAAGCATATTTAAGAGTATCAGGCAATGGTTTAAGCTCAAACAACGGGATCACCCTTGGGTGGAGGAGGATCCCCTAAGATTTCAACAGGCAAGTTGTGGTTCAAAATAGGTCCCTGTTTAAAGAACACTTCATCTATTTCCCTTCTTTCATTCATAAACATATCATTTTCATGGTCTAGCAAATATTGTTCTAAAGGATCACTAGGAGGTACGACAATAGAAGCAAGACCAACAATTTCATCTTTACTAGGCAATTCCTCTTCACGGTGTTTTCTACGAAATTTAGAAAAGTTAAACTCATGAGACATATCACCTAAACCAATAGTAACAACATCCTTTTCACAGTCTATCTTAACATTAACAATGTTCAAGAAGGGTCTAACAAATATAATGGGACAAAAGCTATCTTGTGGGGAACCAAGAACAAGAAAATCAGCAGGATATTTAGTTTTCCCACACAAGACTTCAACATCTCTAACAATTCCAATTGGTGATATAGTATCTCTATTGGCAAGCTTAATGGTAACATCAATTTCTTCTAACTCAGTAGGTGCAATATCATGCACAATTTCTTTGTATAAGTCAATAGGTATTGCACTAGCACTAGCACCCATATCACACAAGCCATGATAACAATGATCTCCTATTATAAAATAAATAATAGGCATGCCTACCACAGGTCTATGTTTATCTTTAGCACAAGGTTTAGCAATTCTAGCAGTTTCATCACAGAAATAAATAACATGCCCACCAATATTATCAGCCAAGAGATCTTTAACAATAGCAATATTAGGTTCAACTTTAACTTGCTTAGGAGGTGTATAAGTTATAATATTGCTTTTGCGAACCACAGTTGAAGCTTTAGCATGATCCATTATTCTAACAGGGAAAGGAGGTTTCTCAACATAGGCAGTAGGAACAATAGGATCATTATAAGTGATAGTCTTTTCTTCAACTTTAATAGGTGCAGCTACTTTTACTTCTATGGGAGGATGATTTTTAAACCACTTCTCCTTAGGGAGATCAATGTGAGCAGCAAAAGATTCACAAAAATAAGCTACTATCTCAGAGTCAAGTCCATATTTAGTGCTAAATTTACGGAAAACATCGGTCTCCATAAAAGATTTAACACAATCAAACTTAGGTGTTATACCGGACTCCTTACCTTCGTCGAGGTCCCAATATTCAGAGTTGTCTTCAATTATTTCCAATAAATCCCATTTGAATTCAATAGTCTTCATCATAAAAGAGCCAGCACAAGAAGTATCGAGCATGGTACGATTGTTGTCAGAAAGTCGAGCATAAAAATTTTGAATAATCATTTCTCTTGAGAGCTCATGATTGGGGCATGAATATAACATTGATTTTAGCCTCCCCCAAGCTTGAGCGATGCTTTCTCCTTCGTGAGGCCAAAAATTATGTATATAATTATGATCACGATGAACAAGATGCATAGGATAAAACTTCTGATGAAATTCCAATTTCAATCGTTTGTAGTTCCATGATCCCATATCATCACATAGCCTATATCATGTCAATGCATCTCCCTTCAAAGATAAAGGAAGACCTTCTTCTTGATAACATCATCGGGCATACCGCAAGCTTAAATAATCCACAAACCTCATCCACATATATTAGGTGCTCATCAGGATGTAATGTTCCATCTCCTGCAAAAGGATTAGCTAGCAGTTTTTCTATCATACCCGAAGGAATTTCAAAGTAGACATTTTCATTTTCAGTAGGTTGAGGAGCAACTCTTTGCTCTACTGGTCGGGGTGAAGATACCCCGAACAAGCCCCTCAGAGGATTACTTTCCATAGTAACAAGTGACAATAAATTTCAGCACACTATATAAATTTTTCCTTACCAAATTCCACCTACCAAAGGCGCTTCACTCCCTGGCAACGGCGCCACAAAAGAGTCTTGATGACTGACGGTGTCCTGGACTAGGGGTACTCACCATGTCGTCTCCCGATCAGTTGGATTGGGCCGAGGATCCCCATGGCCGTATACTCATGGGCCAGTCCGGACAGTTGCCGCATAAAAGGAAGATTCCACAAGACTTGGCGATCAAGACAAGGACTCCTCCCCCACCGGTGTATTCGGCTAGGACTCTTGTTATCCTAGGCCTCTGGTACATTATATAAACCGAGGCCAGGCTAGTCGGTAGATATACAACAATCATACCATAGGCTAGCTTCTAGCGTTTGGCCTCTCTGATCTCGTGGTAGATCTACTCTTGTACTACCCATATCATCAATATTAATCAAGCATGAGTAGGGTTTTACCTCCATTGAGAGGGCCCGAACCTGGGTAAAAACATCGTGTCCCTTGTCTCCTGTTACCATCCGCCTAGACGCACAGTTCGGGACCCCCTACCCGAGATCCGCCGGTTTTGACACCGACAATGACCCACAAGTATAGGGGGTCTATCATAGTCCTTTCGATAAGTAAGAGTGTCGAACCCAACGAGGAGCAGAAGGAAATGATAAGTGGTTTTCAGCAAGGTATTCTCTGCAAGCACTAAAATTATAGGTAACAGATAGTTTTGTGATAAGATAATTTGTAACGAGCGACAAGTAACAAAAGTAAATAAAGTGCAGCAAGGTGGCCCAATCCTTTTTGTAGCAAAGGACAAGCCTGGATAAACTCTTATATAAAGAAAAGCGCTCCCGAGGACACATGGGAATTATCGTCAAGCTAGTTTTCATCACGTTCATATGATTCACGTTCTGTACTTTGATAATTTGATATGTGGGTGGACCGGTGCTTGGGTGCTGTCCTTGCTTGGACAAGCATCCCACTTATGATTAACTCCTATTGCAAGCATCCGCAACTACAAAAGAAGTATTAAGGTAAACCTAACCATAGCATGAAACATATGGATCCAAATCAGCCCCTTACGAAGCAACGCATAAACTAGGGTTTAAGCTTACATCACTCTAGTAACCCATCATCTACTTATTACTTCCCAATGCCTTCCTCTAGGCCCAAACAATGGTGAAGTGTCATGTGATACGTCTCCAACGTATCTATAATTTTTTATTGTTCCATGCTATTATATTATGTGTTTTTGATGTTTATGGGCTTTATTTTACACTTTTATAATACTTTTGGGACTAACCTATTGACCCAGAGCCCAGTGCCAGTTCCTGTTTTTTCCCTTGTTTCAGTGTTTCGAAGAAAAGGAATATCAAACGAAGTCGAAACGAAATGAAACTAACTGGAGAAGTTACTTTTGGAAGGAAAGCTACCGGAAAAACTTGGAGTGCACGTCAGGAAAGAGACGAGGAAGCCACGAGGTAGGGGGGAGTGCCCACCCCCCTAGGGCGCGCCCTCCACCCTCGTGGGCCCCTCGTGGCTCCCTTGACGTGCTTCTTCCTCCTATATATACCCACGTACCCTAAATCTTCTGAAGACGAGAATAGATCGGGAGTTCCGCCGCCGCAAGCCTCTGTAGCCGCCAAAAACCAATCGGGACCCTGTTTGACACCACGGGAGGAACCCTCACCGGTGGCCATCTTCATCATCCCGGCGCTCTCCATGACGAGGAGGGAGTAGTTCACCCTCGGGGCTGAGGGTATGTACATGTAGCTATGTGTTTGATCTCTCTCTCTTGTGTTCTTGATTTGGCACGATCTTGATGTATCGTGAGCTTTGCTATTATAGTTGGATCTTATGTTTCTTCTCCCCCTCTACTCTCTTGTAATGAATTGATTTTTCCCCTTGAAGTAATCTTATCGATTGAGTCTTTAAAGATTTGAGAACAATTGATGTATGTCTTGACGTGAGTATCTGTGGTGACAATGGGATATCACGTGATTCACTTGATGTATGATTTGGTGATCCACTTGCGGGTTCCGCCCATGAACCTATGCATAGGGGTTGGCACACTTTTTCGTCGTGATTCTCCGGTAGAAACTTTGGGGCACTCTTTGAGGTTCTATGTGTTGGTTGAATAGATCAATCTGAGATTGTGTGATGCATATCGTATAATCATACCCACGGATACTTGAGGTGACATTGGAGTATCTAGGTGACATTAGGGTTTTGGTTGATTTGTGTCTTAAGGTGTTATTCTAGTACGAACTCTAGGGCGGTTTGTGACACTTATAGGAATAGCCCAACGGATTGATTGGAAAGAATAACTTTGAGGTGGTTTCGTACCCTACCATAATCTCTTCGTTTGTTCTCCGCTATTAGTGACTTTGGAGTGACTCTTTGTTGCATGTTGAGGGATAGTTATGTGATCCAACTATGTTATTATTGTTGAGAGAACTTGCACTAGTGAAAGTATGAACCCTAGGCCTTGTTTCCTAGCATTGCAATACCGTTTGTGCTCACTTTTATCATTAGTTACTTTGCTGTTATTATATTTTCAGATTACAAAAACCTATATCTACCATCCATATTGCACTTGTATCACCATCTCTTCGCCGAACTAGTGCACCTATACAATTTACCATTGTATTGGGTGTGTCGGGCGCACAAGAGACTCTTTGTTATTTGGTTGCAGGGTTGCTTGAGAGAGACCATCTTCATCCTATGCCTCCCACGGATTGATAAACCTCAGGTCATCCACTCGAGGGAAATTTGCTACTGTCCTACAAACCTCTGCACTTGGAGGCCCAACAATGTCTATAAGAAGAAGGTTGCATAGTAGACATCATCATTTAGTCGACGTTCACATAACACCACTAGAGGAGAGACAACATACATCTCATCAAAATATCGAACGAATACCAAATTCACATGTCTACTAATAGCAAGACTTCTCCCATGTCCTCAGGAACAAACGTACCTACTCACAAAGCATATTCATGTTCATAATCAGAGGAGTATTAATATGCATATAAGATCTGAACATATGATCTTCCACCAAATAAACCAACTAGCATCAACTACAAGGAGTAATCAACACTACTAGCAACCTACAAGTACGAATCCCAGACTTAGAGACAAGAATTGGATACAAGAGATGAACTAGGGTTTGAGAGGAGATGGTGCTGGTGAAGATGTTGATGGAGATTGTCCCCCTCCCGATGAGAGGAGCGTTGGTGATGACGATCGCGATGATTTCCCCCTCCCGGAGGGAAGTGTCCCCGGCAGAACAGCTCTACCGGAGCCCTAGATTGGTTCCGCCAAGGTTCTGCCTCGTGGCGGCGGAGTCTCGTCCCGAAAGCTTGCTTATGATTTTTCTTCGGATGAAAGACTTCATATAGCAGAAGGTGGGCACCGAAGGGCCAACAGGGGGCCCACGAGGCAGGGGGCGCACCCAGGGGGGTAGGGCGCGCCCCCCACCCTCGTGGCCAGGGTGTGGGCCCCCTCTGGTATTTCTTCCGCTCAGTATTTTTCATTATTTCCAAAAATAACTTCCGTGGAGTTTCAGGACTTTTGGAGTTGTGCGAAATAGGTCTCTAATATTTGCTCCTTCCATTGAGAATTCCAATTTAAGCATTCTCCCTCCTTATGTAAACCTTGTAAAATAAGAGAGAATAGGC
This sequence comes from Aegilops bicornis, assembly GCA_021605145.1. Classification (NCBI taxonomy): domain Eukaryota; kingdom Viridiplantae; phylum Streptophyta; class Magnoliopsida; order Poales; family Poaceae; genus Aegilops; species Aegilops bicornis. The sequence continues at coordinate 632,330,033 of CM038670.1, forward strand.
ATAAGTATTGTGACATAATGTGTAATAGCAGCCCATAATGCAATAAATATCAATATAAAAGCATGATGCAAAATGGACGTATCAACTCCCCCAAGCTTAGACCTCGCTTGTCCTCAAGTGGAAGCCGATAACGATAAATATGACCACATGTTTAGAGGTAGAGGTGTCGATAAAATAAAATATGGACATGAGCGCATCATGATCATTCTCATAACAGCAATATATGCGGATAATGTCATATGAGTTCTTATGCCCAAGTAATAATCTATTCACAATGCAAATTATGAATCAGAAACTTTATTGAGAACTAACAAACTATAATATCAGTCATTGAAGCAATTGCAATTTATCATAACATCAGAAAGAGTCTATGTCAGAGCTTTTCAACAAGTCCACATACTCAACTATCATTTAGTCTTTCACAATTGCTAACACTCATGCAATACTTGTGGTTACGGAGTTTTAATCGGACACAGAGAAAGATAGGGGCTTATAGTTTCGCCTTCCAACCTTTTACCTCAAGGGTAATGTCAACAATAATAGTTCATGCTAACTTACATCCAATTAGATATATATGTCAGGATCCTTCCACCACACTGTGGTTGCCAAAGGATAAAATGTAAAAAGGAAAGGTGAAGATCACCATGACTCTTGCATAAGGTAGAAGATAAAAGTAAAAGATAGGCCCTTCACAGAGGGAAGCAGAGGTTGCCATGCGCTTTCAGGGTTGGATGCACAAAATCTTAATACGAAAGAACGTCACTTTATATTGCCACTTGTGATATGGACCTTTATTATGCAGTTAGTCGCTTTTATTTCTTCCACGTCACAAGATCGTATAAAGCTTATTTCCTCCACACTATTCAATCATACATATTTAGAGAGCAATTTTATTGCTTGCACCGATGACAACTTACTTGAAGGATCTTACTCAATCCATAGGTAGATATGGTGAACTCTCATGGCAAAACTGGGTTTAAGTGTTTTTGGAAGCACAAGTAGTATCTCTACTTGGTGCAAAGAATTTGGCTAGCATGAGGGGTAAAAGGCAAGCTCAACATGTTGGATGATCCATAACATTATACTTTATTTCAGATATAAGAAAACATAACCCATTACGTTGTCTTCCTTGTCCAACATCAACTCTTTAGCATGTCCTATTTTAATGAGTGCTCACAATCATAAAAGATGTCCAAGATAGTATATTTATATGTGAAACCTCTCTTTCTTTATTACTTCCTATTAATTGCAACGATGACCAAGACTATGTTTGCCAACTCTCAACAGCTTTTAATCATCATACTCTTTCTATGTGAAGTCATTACTCTTCATAAGATCAATATGATCTGTTTTTATTTCTTTTTATTCTTTCTCTTTTCTTTTATTCACTCAAGATCATAGCAAGGTAATCAAGCCCTTGACTCAACACTAATCTTTTTTATATAGCTCACGGACTCAATTACATAAAGGGATCATAGAGCAAAACTCAAAACTAGATCATAACAAAAACCTTATTCTACTAGATCGAGATATTACTAAAAGGATCGAACTAAGAAAAACGGTAAAGATAGGAGTGTGATGGTGATACGATACCGGGGCACCTACCCCAAGCTTGGCGGTTGCCAAGGGGAGTGCCCATACCCATATGATTATGTCTCCTTTGTTGATGAAGAAGATGGTGGAGTTGTTGGTGATGGGTAGTATATGAAAGTGATATGATAGGAGACTCTCTATCATGAAGATCATGGTGCTACTTTGAAGCACAAGTGTGGTAAAAGGATAGTAACATTGTCCCTTCTCTCTTTTTCTCTCATTTTTTATTTGGGCCTTTTCTCTTTCTTTCTTTTTTGGCCTCTTTTTTTTAGTCCGGAGTCTCATCCCGACTTGTGGGGGAATCATAGTCTCCATCATCCTTTCCTCACTTGGGACAATGCTCTAAAAAAATGATGATCATCACACTTTTATTTACTTACAACTTAACAATTACAACTCAATACTTAGAACAAAATATGACTCTATGTGAATGCCTCCGGCGGTATACCAGGATATGCAATGAATCAAGAGTGACATGTATGAAAGAATTATGAACGGTGGCTTTGCCACAAATACAATGTCAACTACATGATCATGCAAAGCAATATTACAATGATGGAGCGTGTCATAATAAACTGAACGGTGGTAAGTTGCATGGCAATATATCTCGGAATGGCTATGGAACTGCCATGGTACGTAGGTATGGTGGCTGTTTTGAGGAAGGTATATGGTGGGTGTATGATACCGGCGAAAAGTGCGTGATATTGGAGAGGCTAGCAATGGTGGAAGGAAGAAAGTGCGTATAATCCATGGACTCAATATTAGTCATAAAGAACTCATATAGTTATTGCAGAAATCTACAAGTTATCGAAGCAAAGTATTACGCGCATGCTCCTAGGGGGATAGATTGGTAGGAAAAGACCATCGCTCGTCCCCGACCGCCACTCATAAGGAAGACAATCAATAAATAAATCATGCTCCGACTTCATCACATAACGGTTCACCGTACGTGGATGCTACGGGAATCACAAACTTTAACACAAGTATTTCTCAAATTCAAAACTACTCAACTAGCGTGACTCTAATATCACCATCTCCATATCTCAAAACAATTATCAAGTATCAAACTTCTCATAATATTCAACACACTCATAAGAAAAATTTTACTAATCTTGAATGCCTATCATAATTAAAGCAAATTACCATGCTGTTTTGTAGGACTCTCAAAATAATATAAGTGAAGCATGAGAGAACAATAGTTTCTATGAAAAAATACCACCACCATGCTCTAAAAGATATAAGTGAAGCACTAGAGCAAAAACTATATAACTCAAAAGATATAAGTGAAGCACATAGAGTATTCTAACAATTTCCGAATCATGTGTGTCTCTCTTAAAAGGTGTGTACAGCAAGGGTGATTGTGGCAAACTAACAAATAAAGACTAAAATAATACAAGACGCTCCAAGCAAAACACATATCATGTGGTGAATAAAAATATAGCTCCAAGTAAAGTTACCGATGGAAGTAGACAAAAGAGGGGATGCCTTCCGGGGCATCCCCAAGCTTTGGCTTTTTGATGTCCTTAGATTATATTGGGGTGCCATGGTCATACCCAAGCTTAGGCTCTTGCCACTCCTTGTTCCATAATCCATCAAATCTTTCACCCAAAACTTGAAAACTTCACAGCACAAAACTCAGCAGAAAATCTCGTGAGCTCCGTTAGCGAAAGAAAACAAAACACCACTTCAAGGTAATGCAATGAACTCATTCTTTATTTATATTGGTGTTAAACCTACTGTATACCAACTTCTCTATGGTTTATAAACTATTTTACTAGCCATAGATTCATCAAAATAAGAAAACAACACATGAAAAACAGAATCTGTCAAAAACAGAACAGTCTGTAGTAATCTGTAATTAACATCTGGAACTCCAGAAATTAAGAAAAAATAGGACGACCTATACAATTTGTTTATTGATCAGCGGCAATTGGAATCAATATTTTATCACGTTCTGTTGATTTTTAACAATTATTTTCGTGAACAGAAAGTTTCTGGAATTTTCAGCAAGATCAAATAACTATCATCCAAGAAGATCCTATAGGTTAAACTTGGCACAAAAACGAATTTGAACATCAAAACACATCTAACCAGAGGCTAGATCAAATATTTATTCCTAAACAGTAGAAAAAAAACTAAAAATAAATTGGGTTGCCTCCCAACAAGCGCTATCGTTTAACGCCCCTAGCTAGGCAAAATAGCAAGGATAGATCTAGGTGTTGCCATCTTTGGTAGGCAATCCATAAGTGGCTCTCATAATAGATTCATAAGGTAATTTTATTTTCTTTCTAGGGAAGTGTTCCATGCCTTTCCTTAATGGAAATTGGAATCTAATATTCCCTTCCTTCACATCAATAATTGCACCAATCGTTCTAAGGAAAGGTCTACCAAAAACAATAGGACATGAAGGGTTGCAATCTATATCAAGAACAATAAAATCCACGGGTACATAATTCCTATTTGCAACAATAAGAACATAATTAATTATTCCCATAGGTTTCTTAATGGTGGAATCTGCAAGGTGCAAGTTTAAAGAGCAATCATCAAAATCACGGAAACCTAGCAAATCGCACAAAGTTTTTGGGATCGTGGAAACACTAGCACCCAAATCACACAAAGCATAGAATTTATGATCTTTGATTTTAATTTTAATAGTAGGTTCCCACTCATCATAAAGTTTTCTAGGGATAGAAACTTCCAACTCAAATTTTTCTTCATAAGATTGCATCAAAGCATCAACGATATGTTTAGTAAAGGCTTTATTTTGACTATAAGCATGTGGAGAATTTAGCACGGATTGCAACAAGGCAATACAATCTATCAAAGAGCAATTATCATAATTAAATTCCTTGAAATCCAAAATAGTGGGTTCATTAATATCTAGAGTTTTGATCTCTTCAATCCCACTTTTACCAATTTTTGCATCAAGATCTAAAAACTCCGAATTTTTTGAACGCCTTCTAGGTAAAGGTGGGTCATATTCAGTCCCATCATTATCAAGATTCATATTGCAAAACAAAGATTTAATAGGGGACACATCAATAACTTTTAGATCTTCATCTTTATTTTCATAAAAACTAGAAGAACACGCTTTCACAAAGCAATCTTTCTTAGCACGCATCCTAGCGGTTCTTTCTTTGCACTCATCAATGGAAATTCCCATGGATTTGAGAGACTCGTTGATATCATGCTTAGGAGGAATATATCTAAGTTTCAAAGAATCAACATCAAGAGAAATTCTATCAACGTTCCTAGCCAATTCATTCACTTTAAGAAATTTTTCTTCAAGCAAAGCATTGAAATTCTTTTGTGAATTCATAAATTCTTTAACACTAGTCTCAAATTCAAAAGGCATCTTATTAAAATTTTCATAAGAATTGTTGTAGGAATTACCATAATTATTAGAGGAATTACTAGGGTATGGCCTAGGATTAAAGTTTCCTCTATACGCATTGTTACCAAAATTATTCCTGCCAACAAAATTCACATCCATAGATTCATTATTATTCTCAATCAAGTAGACAAAGGCATATCATTAGGATCAGAAGAAACACTTTTATTAGCAAATAATTTCATAAGTTCATCCATCTTTCCACTCAAAACATTAATTTCTTCTATCGCATGTACTTTTTTATTAGTGGATCTTTCGGTGTGCCATTGAGAATAATTAACCATAATATTATCTAGGAATTTAGTAGCTTCTCCTTAAGTGATTTCCATAAAAGTGCCTCCCGCGGCCGAATCTAAAAGATTTCTAGAAGCGAAATTCAATCCGGCATAAATTTTTTGTATAATCATCCACAAATTCAAACCATGAGTAGGGTAATTACGTATCATTAATTTCATCCTCTCCCAAGCTTGTGCAACATGTTCATGATCAAGTTGCTTAAAATTCATAATATCGTTTCTAAGAGAGATGATCTCAGCGGGAGGAAAATACTTAGAGATAAAAGCATCCTTGCACTTATTCCAAAAATCAAAACTATTTTTAGGAAAAGACGAAAACCAAGCTTTAGCACGATCTCTAAGCGAAAAAGGAAATAGCTTTAATTTAACAATATCATTGTCCACATCTTTCTTCTTTTGCATATCACACAAATCAACAAAGTTGTTTAGATGGGTAGCGACATCTTCACTAGGAAGGCTGGCGAATTGATCTTTCATGACAAGATTCAACAAAGCGGCATTAATTTCATAAGATTCAGTATCGGTAAGAGGAGCAATCGAAGTGCTAAGAAAATCATTGTTGTTGGTATTGGTAAAGTCACACAATTTAGAATTATCTTGAGACATCGTGACAAGCAAGCAATCCAACACACGAGCAAACAAGAAGCAAGCGAAAAAGAGGCGAACGGAAAAGAGAGAGAGAGAGAGAGAGAGAGAGAGAGAGAGAGAGAGAGAGAGAGAGCGAATAAAACGGCAAGGGTGAAGTGGGGAAGAGGAAAACGAGAGGCAAATGGTAAATAATGTAATGCGGGAGATAAGGGTTTGTGATGGGTACTTGGTATGTTGACTTTTGCGTAGACTCCCCGGCAACGGCGCCAGAAATGGCTCGTTGTCGGGAGTCAAATCTTGACTTGACTTCGCGTAAGCCTCCCCGGCAACGGCGCCAGAAATCCTTCTTGCTACCGCTTGAGGACTGCGTTGGTTTTCCCTTGAAGAGGAAAGAGTGATGCAGTAAAGCAGCGTAAGTATTTCCCTCAGTTTTTGAGAACCAAGGTATCAATCCAGTAGGAGGCCACGCACGAGTCCCTCGCACCTACACAAACAAATAAAATCCTCGCAACCAACGCAATAAAGGGGATGTCAATCCCTTCACGGTCACTTACGAAAGTGAGATCTGATAGATATGATAAGATAATATTTTTGGTGTTTTTATGATAAAGAGAAATAAAGATGCAAAGTAAAATAAAAAGCAATAGAAATAGCTAAGTGTTGGAAGATTAAATATGATGGAAAATAGACCCGGGGGCCATAGGTTTCACTAGTGGCTTCTCTCGAGAGCATAAGTATTACGGTGGTTAAACAAATTACTGTTGAGCAATTGATGTAATTGAGCATAGTTATGAGAATATCTAGGTATGATCATGTATATAGGCATCACGTCGCGACAAGTAGACCGACTCACACTGCATCTACTACTATTACTCCACACATCGACCGCTATCCAAAGATGCATCTAGAGTATTAAGTTCAGAAGAACAGAGTAACGCTTTAAGTAAGATGACATGATGTAGAGGGATAAACTCATGCAATATGATATAAACCCCATCTTGTTATCCTCGATGGCAACAATACAATACGTGCCTTGCTGCCCCTACCGTCATTGGGAAAGGACACCGCAAGATTGAACCCAAAGCTAAGCACTTCTCCGATTACAAGAAAGATCAATCTAGTAGGCCAAACCAAACTGATAATTTGAAGAGACTTGCAAAGATAACCAATCATACATAAAAGAATTCAGAGAAGATTCAAATATTGTTCATAGATAAACTTGATCATAAAGCCACAATTCATCGTTCTCAACAAACACACCGCAAAAGAAGATTACATCGAATAGATCTCCACGAGAGGGGAGAACATTGTATTGAGATCCAAAAGAGAGAAGAAGCCATCTAGCTAATAACTATGGACCCGAAGGTCTGAGGTAAACTACTCACACATCATCGGAGAGGCTATGGTGTTGATGTAGAAGCCCTCCATGATCAATGCCCCCTCCGTGAACTCGGAAAAAGGCCCCAAGATGGGATCTCACAGGTACTGAAGGTTGCGGCGGTGGAATTAGGTTTTTGGCTCCGTATCTGGTAGTTTGGGGGTACATAGGTATATAAAGGAGGAAGAAGTATGTCGGTGGAGCAACGTGGGCCCCACGAGGGTGGCGGGCGCGCCCGCGCCCCCCTACCTCGTGCCTTCCTGGTAGCATTCTTGACGTAGGGTCCAAGTCCTCTGGATCACGTTCGTTCCGAAAATCACGTTCCCGAAGGTTTCATTCTGTTTGGACTCCGTTTGATATTCTTTTTCTGCGAAACTCTGAAATAGGCAAAAAAAAACAGCAATTATGGGTTGGGCCTCCGGTTAATAGGTTAGTCCCAAAAATAATATAAAAGTGTATAATAAAGCCCATTAATGTCCAAAACAGAATATAATATAGCATGGAACAATAAAAAATTATAGATACGTTGGAGACGTATCAGGTACACCTTCTATTACAGATCTGAAGGCAAGATCTTTGTTGCTAAGAGTGGATCCTTTCTAGAGAAGGAGTTTCTCTCGAAAGAAGTGAGTGGGAGGAAGGTAGAACTTGATGAGGTAATTGTACCTGCTCCCTTATTGGATAGTAGTTCATCACATAAATCAGTTCCAGTGATTCCTACACCAATTAGGGAGGAAGCTAATGATGATGATCATGAAAACTTCTGATCAAGTTACTACCGAACCTCGTAGGTCAACCAGAGTAAGATCAGCACTAGAGTGGTACGGTAATCCTATTCTGGAGGTCATGTTACTTGACCATGACGAACCTATGAACTATGAGGAAGCGATGATGAGCCCGGAAGCGATGATGAGCCCAGATTCCACGAAATGGCTTGAGGCCATGAAATCTGAGATAGAATCCATGTATGAGAACAAAGTGTGGACTTTCGTGGACTTGGTCGATGATCGGCAAGCCATTGAGAATAAATGGATCTTCAAGAGGAAGACGGACTCTGATAGTAGTGTTACTATCTACAAAGCTTGAATTGTCAAAAATAAAAGTTTTTGATAAGTTCAAGGTGTTGACTACGATGAGATTTTCTCACTCGTAGCGATGCTTAAGTCTGTCTGAATCATGTTAGCAATTGCCACATTTTATGAAATCTGTCAAATGAATGTCAAAAATACATTCATTAATGAATTTCTTAAAGAAGAGTTGTATATGATACAACAAGAAGGTTTTGTCAATCGTAAATGTGCTAATAAAGTGTGCAAACTCCAGCAATCCATCTATGGACTGGTGCAAGCATCTCGGAGTTGGATTATACGCTTTGATGAGTTGATCAAAGCATATATAGTTTTATACAGACTTGCGGTGAAGCCTGTATTTACAAGAAAGTGAGTGGGAGCACTACAGAATTTCTGATAAGTATATGTGAATGGCATATTGTTGATCGTAAATAATGTAGAATTTTCTGGAAAGCATAAAGGAGTGTTTGAAAGGAGTTTTTCAAAGAAAGACCTCGGTAAAGCTGCTTACATATTGAGCATCAAGATCTATAGAGATAGATCAAGACGCTTGATAAATTTTTTCAATGAGTACATACCTTGACAAGTTTTTGAAGTCGTTCAGAATGGAACAGTCAAAGAAGGAGTTCTTGCCTGTGTTGCAAGGTGTGAAGTTGAGTAAAGATCAAAACCCGACCACGGTAGAAAATAGAAAGAGAATGAAAAGTCATTCCCTATGCCTTAGTCATAGGTTCTATAAAGTATGCCATGCTGTGTACCAGACCTATTGTGTACCTCACCATGAGTTTGGCAAGAGGGTACAATAGTAATCCAGGAGTGGATCACTGGATAGCGGTCAAAATTATCCTTAGAGGACTAAGGAAATATTTCGCGGTTATGGAGGTGATAAAGAGTTCGCCATAAAGAGTTACGTCGATGCAAGCTTTGACACCGATCTGGATGACTCTAAGTCACAATCCGGATACATATTGAAAGTGGGAGCAATTAGCTAAAGTAGCTCCATGAAGAGCATTGTAGACATAGAAATTTGCAAATACATACGGATCTGAATTTGGCAGACCCGTTGACTAAACTTCTCTCACAAGCAAAACATAATCACACCTTAGTACTCTTTGGGTGTTAATCACATGGCGATGTGAACTAGATTACTGGCTCTAGTAAACACTTTGAGTGTTGGTCACATGGCGATGTGAACTATGGGTGTTAATCACATGGTGATGTGAACTATTGGTGTTAAATCACATAGCGATGTGAACTAGCTAGATTATTGACTTTAGTGCAAGTGGGAGACTGAAGGAAATATGCCCTAGAGGCAATAATAAAGTTATTATTTATTTCCTTATGATAAATGTTTATTATTCATGCTAGAATTGTATTAACCGGAAACTTAGTACATGCGTGAATACATAGACAAAACAGAGTGTCCCTAGTCTGCCTCTACTTGACTAGCTCGTTAATCAAAGATGGTTATGTTTCCTGACCATAGACATGTGTTGTCATTTGATGAACGGGATCACATCATTAGAGAATGATGTGATGGACAAAACCCATTCATTAGCTTAGCATTATGATCGTTTCAGTTTCATTGCTACTACTTTCTTCATGACTTATACATGTTCCTCTGACTATGAGATTATGCAACTCCCGAATACCGGAGGAACACTTTGTGTGCTATCAAACGTCACAATGTAACTGGGTGATTATAAAGATGCTCTACAGGTGTCTCCGAAGGTGTTTGTTGAGTTGGCATATATCGAGATTAGGATTTGTCACTCCGTGTATCGGAGAGGTATCTCCGGGTCCTCTCAGTAATGCACATCACTATAAGCCTTGCAAGCAATGTGACTAATGAGTTAGTTGCGGGATGATGCATTACAGAACGAGTAAAGAGACTTGCCGGTAACGAGATTGAACTAGGTATGATGATACCGATGATCGAATCTCGGGCAAGTAACATACCGATGACAAAGGGAACAATGTATGTTGTTATGCGGTTTGACCGATAAAGATCTTCGTAGAATATGTAGGAACCAATATGAGCATCCATGTTCCGCTATTGGTTATTGACCGGAGATGTGTCTCGGTCATGTCTACGTAGTTCTCGAACTCGTAGGGTCCGCACGCTTAACGTTCGATGACGATTTGTATTATGAGTTATGTGATTTGATGTACCGAAGGTTGTTCGGAGTCCCGGATGATATCACAGACATGACGAGGAGTCTCGAAATGGTTGAGATGTAAAGAACGATATATTGGAAGGCTATATTCGGACATCGGAAAGGTTCCGAGTGATTCGGGTATTTTTCGGAGTACCGGAGAGTTACGGGAATTCGTCGGGAGAAGTAATGGGCCTTATTGGGCTTTAGTGGAGAGAGGGGAGAAGGGCCAAGAGGTGGTGGCGCCTCCCCCTGTCCATACCGAATTGGACAAGGGGTGGGGGCGCGGCCCCCCTTTCCTTCTCCCTCTCCCTCTCTTTCCTTCTCTCCTACTCCGAATAGGAAAGAGGAGGGGAATCCTACTTGGACTAGGGAGTCCTAGTAGGATTCCCCACACCTGGCGCGCCCCCCTTGGGCCGGCCACCTCTTCCCTCCCCTCCTTTATATACGTGGCCAGGGGGCACCCCAAAGGCACTCAAGATTTGTTTTAGCCGTGTGCGGTGCCCCCCTTCACAGTTACACACCTCGGTCATATCGTCGTAGTGCTTAGGCGAAGCCCTGCGCTGGTAACTTCATCATCACCATCGGCACGCCGTCGTGCTGACGAAACTCTCCCTCGGCCTCAACTGGATCAAGAGTACGAGGGACGTCATCGAGCTGAACGTGTGCTGAACACGGAGGTGTCGTATGTTCGGTGCTAGGATCGGTCGGATCGTGAAGACGTATGACTACATCAACCGCATTGATATAACGCTTCCGCTTTTGGTCTACGAGGGTACGTGGACACACTCTCCCGCTTGTTGTTATGCATCACCTAGATAGATCTTGCGTGATCATAGGAATTTTTTTGAAATTACTGCGTTCGCCAACACCATGTTGGGTAATAACACTTTGCTCACATGCTCCGACCCGCACGTATAGACATCGTTGTAAACAACACCGTAGAGAACATCACAACCAGAGCTAGTGTGTAAACCGGAAATTGACTACAAGGGAGGGGAATTATTACCGCTAAAACTCAAATAGCAATCCCACCCTAATAGACGCACAAAACTTTTGTGGAACTCCACCCATCAACATCCAAACATTGTGGGGGGCTGGGTAAGTTGGAGGCGACTTGGATCACCAACCATATAGAATGTGTAAATTCACATTGCCAAAATAAGAGTTTAATAGTCTCATCGTGATGACGTAAACAACAATATTAGTCTCTAGCCAATTGTGGCAAGCGAGGTTGTTCTTTGTTAGGATCACTCCTTGAGAAAGATACCAGATAATTTTTTTTAATTTTTAGTGGTATCTTGGACATCCAAGTCTTTTTGTTATTGCGTAATCTCAAGAGTGTGTAAGCGCCATGTACGGGAGAATATCTTACGGAAACCAATATTCAATGAAAACTTTATGAAAACCATGTAATCTTATGTAAAGGTTCCATTTATGTAAGGTGCCAACAGAATTCATCCTGGCATGGTGTCAGTTGGGTCACAACCAGTCGCCCAAGAGGAAGTGCCTTGACACAAGGTGAAGATCGACCAAATCCTGCTTAAAATAAATATTAGGTGAAGACGTGCTCAAAACAAGTGAACTTACTTTTACTGTGAGCAATATGGTCTAGGGCATATTGTTCTCGAAGAGTGGTGTTACCCAACCATGTATCCTCCCCGAAATGTATCTCCAAGCCATTCCTTCTTGCAAAAGATCCAAAGCGGAAGAGATATTTCTTTACCGTTATCAGACCCGCCTAAAAATGCCAGTCTACAGGTTTCGTATATGCCTTGGAAAAGGTTTTGAGCTTGGATACTTGGTGCGCAAAAGGATTTACTCTACATCAGCCTTTGTCAAAAGCTAATACAGGTATTTGCTTAGCAAAGCGTTGCTTTTATGTTTGTGGTCTTGAATACCACGACCGCTCTAGTATATACTACTATTAAAAGAGCAAACATGAATTCTCCTAGAGCCACACAACAATTTGTACATAAAATAATCAGGACCTTCCGATCAAACCAACCTAAACATATACTACTGCTCATATTACGTTACTACTCTGCCACCCAAATCAACGGCTCAGATCCAATGTTCTGCTGAGCAGACGCGTCGTCTGCCCAACCTCCTAGCGCTCCGCGTCCACGATCCCGTGGATCCCACCCGAATCGCACTAATGAGATCGATATCCCTAATTTCTCGCCCCATACCCACAATCCTTTTCTTTCTTTCCCCAATCGTGCTGCCCTCCCCACCGCCCCGCCCTATCGCCTCCACGCGAGCCCAGCGCCGCCGCAATCTCGTGACTCCCCCATACGAGCCCAACGCCGCTGCCCTCCTGTGCGGCCCCCACACTTGCCACCGATGGGGCGGCTGCACGCGTGCCGCCACCATCTCCGCCGCCTCCTCAAGACGAGGCCGCCACCATAAGCCCCAGTCCGACGCACTTCCCCGCCCGTGTAGGTACTCTTTCATCGGCCGTGGTGGTCGCTGCCGCCGCGCTCCATCTACTGGGCCTGCATCCGGGCGGCGGCAGAAGCTGCCCCGGCCTTCACGCCTCCACGGGAGGAGGAGGAAGAAGGCCTGGTACGCTACATCCCTGTCAAGGCCCTACTTCCTCAGTTCCTCTCCACCAGTTGAGTTAAAACATGTGGGTCGTTGTACGCTGGGTGTTTGATGATAGTTGTGCAAGGAAGACCATGCGTGCTACTGTGTGTTTTTCAACCTCTCATCTAACATTGTTGTGGGAAGCTTCTAAGGATTGGATTACCTCTACGTACAAGTTACAATGGGCCTGATGGGGTAAAGTTGTCTTCAGTTGATGTTTTCAAATCTGCAACAAGCTTGTTGTCTTACCCCGTGGGATGCAGTTCTGTTTTATTTGGAGATGGATTGAAAAACCCGAACTACAATGACCATGTACAAAGGTGTCCGAAAATTTGAGAAACATGTCCATATCATTGAGTCTGAAAAACAATTGCACCATCTTTATTAGGATTTTATTAATTTTATTCATCAGTGATACAGGTATATATAGATGCTCTGTTCTGCCCTCGACTTTTGCTTCTTTTTGCTTTTTAGTTGGTTATCATCTGGCAAAGTATGCTTATTTATTTGGCTTGCAGCCAATATTCTGTAGCTGATATACATTTTCCAGGTATACTTGGTTGTAATCTTTTATCTGCTTCTTCTCTGAATTGATAATGATAAGTTATGTTCGCCGCATACTGCTGCCACCGTCAAGGCCGTTTCAATGATGGCGGCCTTGGCGCCGAGCGTGAGCTACTTCTCAGCCTTGCTTTGGGGTCGACAATGACGGCGACCAGTTAAGTTACAACACTATGTGTATTTCTTATTTTCTTATGAGATAAGGTAAAACTTCTGTCCAGCGTGCATGGTATCTAAGACCGAGTGTTCCGCATTATTCTCAATCTTCAAATGTTGTTGTCTTTGCAGATCATTAACTTTTGGTGCGTTCATTTGTATCAAGTGTTCTGGAGCTCATACAAGCCTGGGGTGCACATTTCCAAGGTAGCCACAATATCTATGTATTGCTAGCTATTTGTCAAGAGTGTCCTTCCATTTTAAGTTTTATTTCTTCTTACTCGGAATGATTTTATATTCAGCCGTAGGAGATGTTGGCTAATAATGGATTAGATGTTTCAGTTATATAGTTGGGCTTTTATTCGCTAGCCCTTTCTGAAACTAGGCAAGTGCAACCATGAGGTTTACTTTAGAACTTGTAGGGACCCTTTGCTATTTTCATGTCCTAGAAATTTCTACTGTCCCAGTGTGGAAGGTTGTCAGGCAATAGACAATAAAGCAGATGTTTCAAGTTTTCTAGGTTGTACAGTTCTTTGTAAGTTGAGAAACACCTGCATGGAGCCTCACCCGTTTATTAGCAAATAAATAGATAAATAAGTGACTTTTGACAAAACAGAATTAGATCATAGGCTTTTTACGAAAGATGGCGTATACTATTTTTTTTCATGTAATAGGTACGACAAGTGATCATAATGTGAGGTGGCCAGTGCAGATATGATGTTTGGTGGTTCAACTATCCGTTTCTGGTGTTTGAGTAGAACCCTGTTTATTTTAGGTGGTCTCAGTGAAGCTAGATGAATGGACAGATGAACAAGTTGATTTTTTGACCGATTCAGGTGAAAATGGTGCAGAACACACTAGATATGAGGCATTTTTTGGAAATTACACAAAGCCAAGCCAAGATTGCTCAGCGGATGACCAAAATGATTTTATAAGGTATACACTAAGTTAGCAGATTCTCATTCTTTGGGTGCATTCCCGTAGCATAGCAGGGTTCTTTCATATTTGCTCAACACAACTCTATTGAATAATGATAATTCTCCTTATTCGCACATGTGTACGCGAAAATACGAGTTTCAACAGTTTTTGTCTAACCAACAGCTTTCATGCGCTTCACAAAACAATGACAAATATCATTACCAACAGCCATTTAAGTTGTCCTACATTATAGTTATTGGTTATTCGCTATTATATCATTCACTTTGGCCTAGGACCCCTAGATGGTGATCAATAGTGTTGCAAGTTTGCTAAAAAAAAGGGTGAGTACTGGTCATTTGAGTTAGAAGCTCTTACATGAGGAAAATATTGGGCGCTTTCATCGAGACCATCTTTGCAAAATGGGCATATCTCGGACTAAACAAAGATCCAACCTAAGCAAGTTATATGTTCTTTAACGCGGGTTCATATACATTTATGCCTTGTACAATGCTGGGTGCTTAGGTAGATGCTTAGAAAAATAAACCGGGGTTTTCTGAAGCACCAGTGCTTATTTTTATAGGAGAGACGCCTAACTAAGCGTCTACCCAATACAAATAAGCATCGGTGCTTAGAGAAAGCTTGGTTTATTTCTCTAAGCACCTTCCCTAAGCACCTTGCATTGTACAAGGCCTTAAAAAGACTATTTTTTGTACAGGTATGTCACACATATTTTAGTGTAATTATAAATCTCCACACATTATATATGATGCCACCAATGGGTCATTCCGACTAGGTATTTATATTTTGAAATGTTGTTTCTCAGTTTTGTAGCCTTTTTCTTAAGAGGCATAAAAGGGGCATCAGGACTATGTAAAATTTGGATCTATAATTTGTAATTTTCAGTAGAAGAGGGCAATGAAATTCATGGTTTTTTAGTTTATACTGTATTATCCATGATTAGTTGATTACCAACTGATGTGAAATACTTGCAAAATTACAGAGGGAGTTGCTTATACTCCTGCAAAGACCTCAACGGTGCTGGTTGTGCTGGTGAGGGATGCAATGTGATAAAAAGTGGAGATGCATGTGTTGTTTTGCGGTGTGTCCTTTGTTTGGGAAATCAACATTGTTGAACAGGTTGCCAGGAACTTATTCAAAGGATTGCAGTAGTTGGGATCACAGAGCGAGCTTTGTCGGGCCAAAGGGAGATCGGAAACATGACCAGGTCCTGGTATGATGTGCTCGTAATAAGAAGAGGAACAGTTTGACGGTGTTAAGGGAGTAATTAACTAGGCATAATAGTATAATACTGTAGGTCTGCAGCTAAGGCCATTTTTGTCTAATCTAACATAAATCCTTAGCAAATGGATCTGGTCAGTATGGATGGAGAAAAATTGATTGTATTAAAAGTGGTGGTGCCTTTTATGTTGTGTCAAACCCGAGTGGTACACTTGGTCTACGTGGACAAATGAGTGCAGTAATAATTACTGCTTAATGCAAGTTATCAAAATGAATAATATATGACTTTACGATTGCTTCAACCTTGATCTGAGAATTATTATTACATTCATCCTATATCATTGTATATGGAGAATAAGAGATGTAAGTTGTGTATTCAGATTTTAAATTTGAGACGTGCATTGCACGTGCACGTTTACTAGTCTTTGAAACGACAAACCACGTTTCATCTGGTCAGTCATTTACTCATACACATAAATAAATCAAGTACTTGAGAATCACATTTATGAGGGGTAAAGAAACATTTGTCTCCACAACAAGTGTATTTGTTCTACTTCTATTCATCTCTGTTGAGTAACGTGATTGTATTAAAAAACATAGGTTAGACTAGGAATTATTCTGGCTTGCCTTGTACTCCAAGTAGATCATGTACTCCTATATATATGCCCACGAGCCTCAAGCAATACAACGAACTATTCCACCAAATCCCTCTCTCCCTTCCAACATGGTATCAGTTTCCGGGTTCTAAACACTAGGCGTCGTCGCCACGCACTTCGCTGCCGCCCAGGCGGTCGGCCTCCATGACCGCCGCTGGGCCGCCGCCCGTACCTATTTAAATCCGCCCGGCCGTGTTGGCCGGCTGCCCTAAAGAGTCTTTTTTTTTCAATCCTTTGATCCGGGTTTTCTCTCTCGCCGGTCGCTTTGTTTAGCGTCTACTTTTTGGTTTTCTGGTCTATGTGATCCGGTTTGCGTCGCCCACCACCGCCGTCGACCCCGTGCGCCTCTACTCCAACACCGACGCGATCGGTCGGCTTCTTCACCGGCCCGGTGGCCTCGCGCGTCTGCCCGTCGATCGCCCCGATCCGGCGGCCTCGCGCGTCGTCCGTAGCGTTAGCCCGTCGGTCGCCCGACCGGCGGCCTCGCGTCATGCGGCGGCCCTTCACCGCCGCCGTTCGCGCGCCGGCCCGCCCGTCGATCTACGCCGGCCGTCACCGCCCTGCTCCGACCGGGACTCCTGCATCACCCCGACCCGGCTGCCTCGCGTCATGCAGCGGCCAATCATAGCCGCCCTGCTGACCGCCGCCGCCGGCTTCAACTCGGACTCCGCCGCCACCGCGCCTCCATCGAGCGGCGTCCCCGACCTCGCGCGCGATCGGATTGATCATCCGCCCGCCGCCGCGATCCGCCTCATCTACGCCGTGCAACCGACCTGGCCCGTCGGTTGCGCGCGCCTCCGCAGGCCCCGTGAAGACCGTCACGAGTTCAGCGCGCCCCTCTACCGATCGAGCAACGGGCTGCCGCTGCGTCGCCCCGTCGGGCCGCAGCGCCGCCGCCCCGTGGTTCTTTTCCCGGCTGCACCGACCCGTTTCACCGCTGCGTCGTCGCCGGGCCGTAATGCTCGCGGCCCCATCCGCCGCCGCCCGAGGCGATCGCTCCAGTCATCCCGTGGCAGCACAGACCCTCGCGCCGCCATTTGCGTCGCCCGTCGGGCCGTAGCGAGCGTGGCACGCGGTCCACGCCGCCGTCCAGAGGCCGTCCCGCGGTCCTCGCCGCCACGAGGTCTTCCCGCCGTCGCTCGACCATTGTCGCCGCCGCTGCGTTGCCCCTTCGGGCCGTAGCGCGCGGTCCACGGTCCACTTCGTCGTCCACGCGCGTTGACTTCCCGTGGTATGCGCCGCGCCGTCTCCCTTGGCGCGGGAACGCCACTGTCCGCGCCGGTCTTCGTCACGCTGTCAGGGTTCTTCGCCTCCTTCGAGCACCGCCGCCGCACTCCTAACCTAGCCGCCGCCGCCGCTCTTCCTTAGCCGCCGTCGCCACTACCTTCATAACAGCCGCCGCGCCTGTCCACCCCCTTCGTCTTCGTCCAAGCACTAGCCTGTCGCCAGCGTCGCCGTCATCTACACCCACCACTTCGTCTACTCCGACCATCGTTGGTGACATCGGCCCCGCGCCGATGGACGCCGCAATCGTCGTCGAGTTCTTCTCTGCTGCCCCTCTGACTTCTCCGACATGGCGTACAGCTTGTGCAGGTTCTTGTCTATGCATGACCGGTGTTGGCAACACCGATGCGTGCCTTCATCCACGACGTGTCCCCGGGCCTGGCAAGCCTGGTGCGGCGCTTCGTCAACTTCATCTTCGTCCGTCTACGCATGCCCGGTGCTGGCAACACCGGTGTGTGCCTTCGTCTACGATGTGTCCCTGGGCTTGGCAAACCCGCCGCGACGCGTCGTCAACAACATCTTCTCCCCGGTGCACCACTACTTCGACACCACTGCGCCCATGCTAACTCGGCGCCCCATGCGCCCGCGGCTCCACGGCGACTTCCTCGACACCGGCTACCCCGACTCGACATCGACCACGACATTCTTCGCACGGCTACCTCGACCACGGCTCCACCACCATACGCTCTCGGCTACCTCCACAAACGGCACAAAGGGCTACCGCTTTGCTTGAGCAACCTCGTCGGTTTTCACTCCAGCCACGACTCCGTGATGCGTCGACCGTTACGACTGTGGGGGGGTGTCCATCGGCTTGCCTCCGGATTCTTCTCCAGCCTCACCGTCTGCGTCGCTACCGTTGTGACTGCGGGGGGATGTTGAGTAACGTGATTGTATTAGGAAACATAGGTTAGACTAGGAATTATTCTGGCTTGCCTTGTACTCCAAATAGATCATGTACTTCTATATATATGCCCACGAGCCTCAAGCAATACAACGAAACTATTCCACCAAATCCCTCTCTCCCTTCCAACAATCTCTTCCAGTCTGAGTAGAGAAGATGTCACCACAAGCTTGCATGCATGGTGTTAACATGGGAATATCCTATTATACGTTCGATCGTGTGATCCAATTTTCCAACACCCCAGAATGGTGGTGAAGAATATTACGCGTGTTGCATGAGGTGTTGCTTCAATCGATGTTCCTTGGGCAAAATCTAGGTCTCATTTCAAGCGGGGAGTGTTTATTGTGGTCTCCAAGGCCTAGTATGGTGAGGGCATTTGTAGGTGCCCCTTTCCTTTTGAGCCGGTTCAATGCAATTTTCAATCTCAAATAGGTGGCGTATAATTGAAGAAAAAAGATGGCGAGTATGATTTACAATGTATTATACTTCCCGTTCCTAAATATAAATCTTTTTAGAGATTTCACTGTAGACTACATACGGAGCAAAATGAATAAATCTACACTCTAACATATGTCTATATACATTCGTATGTAGTTTGTAATGCAATCTCTAAAAAGACTTATATTGAGGAACAGAGGGAGTATATTTACTGGTCATTTTGTGTCCAGTTGTATCTTCATTATATTGGCTACTGTCTTTCTTCATTGACAATTTTCAGTTTTAAGATGCCTTTTATAAAAAATTAAATAGTTTTCTTCGCATAGGAGCATACATAGGATATTAGTTCCCCTTGTTTTATTCTACTTTTCCTTTTTTGTTCATTTTCTATTCAAACTTTTGCCAATTTTTTCAATTTTTCTTTCTTTATTTTTCATCCTTGTCATTATTTGGTTATTATTTTTCTTGTATACATGAATTATTTTTACAATTTACAAACACAATATAGAATTCGCTAATTTTTAATGCAAGATTGTTTTTACAAAAAAATATTCTAAAATTTAAAAATAAATTTTGCACATCTATAATTTTTTGCACATCTTAAATGACACACAATTATTTTAAAATATTTTTATGAATATATATAATTTTTTTTGCACATTTTAAAATTATGCACAGTTATTCTTCATGATCATTTTTCATAATATCTATGAACATTTTTTTAACTATGCACAGTTACTTTTTGAAATCCACCGCTTTCAAAAAAATTATGATGTGTTTTAAATAGTTCCTTATTCAGATCCGGCTAAAAAACATTTTTGTAGAGCGAGGAGCGAGTGGTCTTCTTCGATATGTTTTTCCTTCCGAGTGTACATCGACCATATTTTTGTCTAAGTAGCTGGGCCGGCCCGTTTATGGGGAAATCACCGCAGCGTAAACACAATCGAGTTAGTACTCTTCCCTCAAGAAAATAAAAAAAATCAAGTTAGTACTCTCTCTGATCCAAATTAATTGTCGCAGCTGTAGTACAACTATCCCCTAAATAAAGTAAGAAAATTCAACAATCACAGTAAATTCAACAACCACAGTACAGAGTACTTATGTTCTCAAGTTTAGTTGAGAAGTGTACAACTTTATTCTCTGAATTTTGTACTCGTTCCTTTCTTATTTCATAGGCATACATGAGGTAATCGATCTGGTCGTACTCATGAAGATGACAGAATTGCACTCTAGTGCAGCTTCTCGTGGGCTTCCCTCCGTTGTTGGGCGATGAACTCAAACAGGCTACCATCGAAGCAGCGGCGAACAGCTTCCCTGGAGAGGAAGCCTTCCTCGTCCTTGGCAAGCACGTACAACAGTATCCACTCTCCCTTGCTCACAATCCTGAATGTACATGAGTTCAGACCAAACATGAGTGGAACAACGCTTCCACAGTTCATTTCAAGTCACTGACTGCTGATGAAACAAAAGATGCGATCGAAATGGTTTGATACCATCTAATTCATTTATTGTCCCAAATTATTGCATATGAAACACAAAAACAACTCAAGTAAACTGCTGATGAATTCGTCAGTGCTCTGCTCACCATCCAATGAAGTCGAAGTTAAGCCGGTTGCCTTCGGTCATCCTCCAGATGTCGCCGAAGCTAAGCTTGTCCGGCGCCGTGCGGGCATACTTGCTGAAGATGCTCTCGAAATTTACCGGCATGAACCTATATTTGTTTCCCAGTTGGAACGTTTTTTCTGAAAGATGGTGTAAAGTTTTGAACTAGTAGTAAGCAAGTTTGGAGTGTGGATTTACCTTCCCTCTGTGTCATAAGTTGAGGAATCGCTACCATGCTTACCCCTATGGATGTTCTTGATGTATACGGGCAACAAGGGAGATGGTATCCAGCTCTATATATAGCCATCATGAAAAGTAAGGATGAATAAGAGCCAGGTGAAACTTTTCAAGGAAAAATTTCAAATCTTTTTGTACTTACAGGTAGAGTTGGGAAGCTGAAACCAATATTAAAGACAATTGCGAATACGAACGACACGATCTCGTTGAAGCCCAATGCCCTCATTCCTGGAATTCAGGCAATATAAGTACATAAACTACGGCAACCACCGTCAAATTTTGTGGTTCTAAAATATAATTTTTGAAGAGCCCTGTCGCTAAAGCTGTGCATATTTCACACTACACTAAATATGATGTTAATAACTCACTAATTTCCGTCACCGTGCTAAATTTGAAGTTATTTCATGCCGCTAAGCCGTCGTGGCCAGAGGAATAATGCAAGTGAGTTCGATAAAGCCATCCATCTGTCTCATTCTTTCTTCTTGTTTTCGATATATAGGATGCATTGATGCAACACTTGGTTATTGAATGAGCATGTTTGTGTTTTTTTAATGTCTGGAGATGTGTATGTCAAATATATGTGATACTTTACATATGATGTCTGATTGCATGCTTATTTCTTTTCATGATTCAAGAAAAATACAAAATGAAACATAGTTTCGATATAGTCTGAGTTTTGCTTCAGCACACACCCCCTTAAAAGTTTACACGACTCTTGAAGTTATTTAAAAAGGATATCGCCATATTAGCTTGCAGATCAAACTTACTGAATAGATTGACATGGATACACAGACTGTTTTACCCTTTTTGATTGAAGGGTAAATTATGATCTCCACTTTAATCCGCATTGAAATCTGTACTATTTTTAAGGGGGTGTATCGAAACAATGTTCGTATTAAGTTTTTGATAGCTTCTGGCCAAGCTGCAGCTAAATGCCCGCCACTTAATCCTTTGAAACTAATTGAACCTCTTCACAAGAATTTTACGAACAGGCCACATACAAATACATACCTCCATAAGTTTCCCAGGGGTAGACGATGCCGTCGCCGTCCAGGTCGAAGAAGGCCACATGCTGCTGCAGCACGCTCTTCTGCCCGTGCTCGTGCCCCTCCACGGCCCCTTCAGGATGGTACACATCGGGCACGACCAGAGCTCGAGCCAAGTCTGCATGCATCCATGCCTGTTAGTCATGCTTTCTGCCTTGCTGATGAAACCATGCACGTACTACGAACGGAAGAAACAGGGCGTGGGAAGAAACGGGGCAGGCACTCACAGGGCTTTGGGAGGTGTGTCTCCAGGTCTGGCCGTACCGGCCGCTCGGCCGTCACCGGTGCCTCCTCCGCCACCGTCGACGTTGCGTCGGCGGGCGCCTTAGCTTCCTCCGCCATAAAACCCTCTGTGCGCGTGCGCCACACTTTCCGGCTTGATCTCGCGAGTCCTGCTCTTCTTTATATACACGCAAAGGAAGGAAGCGCACCCACGGTGCGTGTGCAGCGAGCGAGAAGTGAAAGTGTGCACGATTGCTTTACCCCCGAGGTGTCACTTCGTGATTTGGCACCGGGAGCCTTCTCTGTGGTCTGTGGCGGCTTGTACAGTGAGTTCGCTCTCCCGACCCGTTGTCCGTCCATGTCACATCATTGTCCATGAGGCATGAGCCGTACGGTTCCATCTCCCTCGTGCTGTGCCACATACATTTTGCGGTTAATCTGCTTGACACGAAACGTTACGCGCCTCTGGTTTTCGCCCGCGTGCGCGTTGTGGAAATTTGTAAAAAGAAATACAGAATTAGATGCGCTTTTCTTAAAATGGAAGTTTTTCTTGTTCATGATAAAATCATAAAGGTGTCCCCGCCAAATAAAACCCATAAAGGTGTTCGGTTTGTCAGCCAATATGAAAAGGGTCACGCTCTGTGTTGATCAGGTGAAAACTGAAAAAAAAAACCCAGCCATCTCTTCAGCCGAACAATCTATGGGAGTCGGACGGTTAAGATCTCTATACCTAATTAGCAAACATGCCCGTGCATTGCAACGGGAGAAAAAAATTTGTCTCTCATACACACACTCGACAACATCAGCAAATCACTTAAATCTTTCGTGGTGCCATACAAGGAACACATGATAAGTGGTGCTGTGCACAAGCATAAAGGGTTGGACGATTTTTTAAGTGTACAGAAGTTGTGTCCAATTCATTAGACAACAAAAATATCTACCTAGCTGCCAGTATCAATTCACGTCTTTGCTATGTTCCTCCTCAGTGATACTCAACAAACAATGCATTAGGCTGGAAATAGCAAATCACACTTTACTACTCAATGAAGCATGTACATAAGAGCATTATTTTTGTCTTGTTGATATATGTGTTTCTAACTGTAATCCAAGTCAAGACTTGTGGCTACAAACATATAAGATATTCCCCCCGAAAACAATCAATCTGTAAGAACATGCATAACGAATATGCATTTTCAAAATAACACATATAAATAAAAGTATTAATTAAGGATGCAACATAAACATAATTCTAACATGCAAGATAATATCATATTTGGAATCTACCCCATATAAAAATAAGTATTAATTAAGGGTGCAACATAAACATAATTTTAGAAATAATTAACATGCAAGATAATACCATATTTGAAATAAACATATTTTTCTGAGCGATTTTCATATATAACATTTTAAATTTGAAGTTAGGTTTTGAAAGATAATTTTTCTTGAAAAATACTTGAATCTGCCAAAAAAAGGAGAAAAGTTTAAAAGAAAGTAGCTAGCTCTTTCTAACGCCAACCTGAAATCAAGGAGAAAGAGAGAAAAAAAGGAAGAAAATAGAGATCAAACTCAGGTCTCGGGTAGTAGCGTAAGGCTCTTGCCAATAGGATGCTTGTGCACTTGTGATTTATCATGTGATAGCTGTCTACATGAACCAAACGCGACGGACGGCGAGTTTAACAAAAAACGAATAGCTTTTGCCACTTACGGGTGGCAGTGGGGGTAAATATTATCAACTTTTAAGACACTTTTAATGATGGTGAACGGGCAGAAAACAACCGTATGTTATTGTATTCCTAACTAATAATAATAAATTCCCTCAAAAAGTAATAAAAACAAAGAGGCTATTGCTTCTGGCGGTACGCCATTGAAATTTCCAAAGTTGCAAAATATTACCCACTGATGCCACCTATAAGTGACAAAAAACGGTTTCCACAGAGGAATCCCCGCCTGGGCCGGCCCATGCAGTAGGAACCTTCTATACTACGTTATGCGTGCTGGTAGAAGACACATCACACCTGTTTGGCCAGCATATGTCCGGGTGGAATGTTTTTCACATTTTACATATTATTTTCCGTTTTCCTTTTCTGTCTTTGTTTTTCTACTTTAAATCATTTGGGACTACAAAAAACTTCCAAAAATATTTTGAAATAAAATGTTTAATAATTCAATGTTTGTGGATTCAGAAAATGTTCATGATTTTTAAAAAATGTTCACCATTTTGAAAACAAATGTTCGGAAAACCAAAAAATGTTCATGATTTTTTTAAAAAATTTGCGTATTCAAAAATGTTAATGAAATTGAAAAAAATAGCGAATTCAAAGAATGTTAATGAATTGAAAATATCCTAAAAAATTAAAAATTGTCCGTGACCTACAAAATAGTTTATTGATTCATAAAATGTTTGCTGATTCAAAAAACGTTCATTAAATCATGAAAATGTTCAAGAATTTCAAAAATTATTCTACCAGTTTCCAAAAAATTGTTCTTCGATTCTAGAATATTCGCCTGTTAAAACAAAAAGTTTAAAAACTGTTCACATTTGAATTTTTTTGCAAATAGTATAAAATGTTCATGATTTGAGAAAATGTTCGAAATCTGTAAAAAAAAATCATGAATTTGGAAAATGTTCATGATTTTAGATATGTTCACGAGTTTAAAAAAATGTTCATGATTTAAAGAAAATCACGATTTCACGAAAATGAGAGTGATAGTGTATCTTGATGATGCGGAAAAAATGTGACCATGGCATTGGAGATTATGGATTTTTTTCTCCTATTGCAACACACGGGTCATTTTGCTTGTCTTTATTCACGTGGACTGCTGAAGCAGTGGGGCACCTGCACGCATGTCTTTGACACATCACGCCGGGGTAACATCATATTTCAAGCCCACCTAGCGCCGTGCTGTCCAAGTTAGAATCCTGGTAAACTCCCGACCATGTAGTTTTTAGCAATTAAAAACTTTGATGCATGCAATGTACTTTTTTTTAATGATATCTATGGGCACTAGCACACATGAAATATTATTATAGAAACAGCTCACCTGAGCGAGGAACCAAGAATTCGCTTCCGACGAGAGTCGAACTCTAGCCGCAGAGTGCGCCACTGCACACCCTTTCCACTAGACTGATGCCTAGTTCTCATGTAGCGTTCAATTTTCATGTGCCAAATTTTTTTAGCGAGCGCAACATGCATGTAGTGTGGCCAGCAGGGACCAGATGTATAGGGGGGGCCAGCGGGGCGGGTATATGTTGGGGGACTGCTCCTTGATCGCGACCGTGCAAAACCAAGGTGCATGTGGGAGACTCAGTCGTGATCGCGCGATAGAGATCTGACGTTCCTCAGGTCGTTTGACAGTTTTGCGAAAAAGATATGGTGTGCTAGATACATATTTTGTTATTTATAATACTCATATTTTTACAGAATTCTAAGAATGAAAAAAATTATTCCTCCGTCTTTCTCTTCCGTTTCCAAAAATAGATGATTAATTTCAGATTTTCTCCGTCGTAATGTAAGGCGTTTTTCAACATTAGTGTAGTGTCAAAAAACGTCTTACTTTATGGAACGAAGGGAGTACTAATTAATACAAAGTTGAGTCATCTATTTTAGAACGGAAGGAGTACATAATTTGCGGTGGGACGGAGGGAGTGACACTTAAGCCCCATGTGTGTTTGTCTATAGCCATTTTGGTGACCTGGTTTGATGGCTAGCATGACTTGCGTGATCGATTAGGTTGTGGTTTTAAACCACGGCCGGCAATTATTTTGCGTTATTTGCACTGCTTCTTGACGGGTGGGGCTCAAAGGTCATAGTGACGTTTTAGGGTCTTATTTGTAAGAAATTAATATACTCAAGAGGCTTTATGGGTGAAAAAGTAATTTTAGGGGGTTTCTAAAAAAAAAAACAGGCCACACGCATGCTAGTCGCTAACAGCGGGTTTCACGCCACATTGGCACACCTAGTCAGCACCGTTCCTATACAAACACGATTTACACCGTATATTTACGCCCAAACCAAATTGTTGCACAGGTTCGATGTACGCCACGAGTTTTAGTATTAAAGTGACTATTCTCGATAAGTTTAAACACCGATAGTGTAATTGTCTCGAAAAAGTGTGATATGCAACACATAATGATAATCCTCACTAAAGACTTTGAAGCGTATCACTGCCAAGCCGTGCAAATCGAACACAAACTCATTGGTTGCTCTGTCAAGTTTCTTTACATCAAGTTTCATCGGCTCCTTTCAGTAACAGCACGCAGGACCCCAACCAACCGGTACACGAGCAGCACATGCGTGCAAGATTGGACTTTCTTATTATAAAACACAACATTATTTCTACATATACAAATGGACAAAAACAATATTTGCAGACCTGCCCATAAACTTTCTTGTTATAAAGCACAACATTATTTCTACATATACAAATGGACAAACCAATATGTCTAGTCATGCCCATAATAAGTGATGATAACGACTTATTTGCCCCTTGCGGCCAAGTTCAGAAAACATGTGTTGAATCACATCGGTGTTAGAGCATCTAGGGCCGGACCCCTCATACTGCACCTATACATCTGGATGGATAGCCCGGTTAGTGACCAGTGAAGAAAATGTGACCCAATCGCCCCCCTCAAACCTGGCACTAAATGTCAGGGTTGTCCGGCACCCCTCAAACCTAGCCCATACCTAAAGCGGATATGGGGAGCCTCGGGCCTGCCCGGGCGTGTTCGCATGTTGGACTAATGAGCGGGACCCACATAGAAACACACATAAACCCATCGGTGCGACGAGAGCTCACCCGTGCACCGCCTGAGGGGCCAAACCTTGCTATTTAAGTAGGACAGTGAGCCTGAACCCTAGTAGCCCCCATTTCCACCCCTCCCTCGTCCGCACCGCCATCGTAACCCCGTTCAAGCCATGTTTTTAGCTCTGAGCTCGCCGTTCGTTGGTAGCCATGGTCCGCCAAAGGGTTACCTACTACAAGATGTTGACCCCATAGCGTCGGGAGGAGATGGATCGGAGGACGTCTAGGCACGGCGCGACACTCAGATTGCAACCTATTTGCCTTTGAACTCCCGGGAGGAGGAGCAGGAGGACGCGACCGAAGTAGGAGGCGGCGCCAGACATGGAGATGTAGGAGTTGGAAGCCGTGGGACGAACATGAGGGCGATGCAGATACAACGCTGGAGCAGGCTAAACTCTCCATGGAGGATGCGTTGGCGGGGTTCAAGATCGCCCAAGCAGAGGAGGTAGAGGAGGAACATCCATCTTTAGAGTCCATCCAGTCGGAGCTCGAGGTCGAGGCCAACCTCTGCTACATCCACGAGGCGGACATGGCACGTGAGGAGCTGTTTGTCAACGAGGGGGACACGCTGAAGTTTTGCCCCGCCACAGATGACCATGAGGCCGGTGACTCCGGCAAGCACGTCATCACATATCCGATGAAGAGTAGATAGGCTAGCTATGTACGTAGATGAATTTTATGTTGCATGTACTAGTATGGATTTGAGAATCAAGAAATGAAGCCTATCATTGCAATGTCCAAAAAAATAAGGGATGACCAATCACTGTTCAGGCACGTCCGCAGATGTATAGGGGCCTGGATTTGTGAAGTCCTGCTCTTAATAGGTTGTTGTTGCAGCGGAAAATAAGAAATTTCAAGACGCTAATTGCGGATCTATGACCGCATATATCGCCGTCAAAGAAAGAAGAAAACTTGTGTTTTCTTAAAACAGCATAAAGAACTGTCCCATGCATTGCACGTTCTTGCGTGAAGAAGTGGGGGCGGAGAGTGGATCCGGACTGGCTGGTGAGTCTGTGGGTGGCTGCACTGTCATTGTCCTGGGCCTTTGGTCTCTGTACCTCTGACGGCTTGCTACCTTGCAAATTGTCTATATAAATCACATGCAGGAGTGATACGGTAAGCCAAAACCAAGCTAGCTAGCTCTAGTGAACACACATGCAAATGTCGGTCTCTATCCCTTGGGTTGTTCTCGCGGGCATGGCGGCCCTCTTAGCTGCCTGGTTGATCCATTTGGTCATTAGATGGAACATGAGTCCACCATGCAAAGCAGGGGCAATGCTGCCGCCGGGGTCGCGGGGCCTCCCCGTCCTCGGGGAGTCGCTCGAGTTCTTCGCCCGGAGCCCATCGCTCGAGCTGACCCCTTTCTTGAAGCGACGTCTGGATAGGTAATTACTCTCACTAATCAGTTTAGTCGTGCATGCATGCATTGCCTACCCTCATATCGTCTGACTGCTACTGTTACGCAGGTAAACAAAATTTCTATTGTTACGCGTCAAAATCATGTAAACACCCTCTCGAATTTTGTAAGCGGTTGATGGATTTTTCTTATACACGACACATGAATTTCACAGGGAACAATTTGTCATAACTTTTTCGATAAAGGGCACTCTTGTTAACTCAAAATGTAGTATCAAGAATCAAGAAAATACAAAGTATGATGAGTAACACCTGACTCCTGCATACGTAAAATGCACAGAGTCAAAGTCCAACGGTCTGACAAAAATAAAATAAAATAAATGGCATATTCACAACAGTAGTCGTATAGGCCGACACTATGCCTATATCAAAATAGATGATGAACCGGTCCGGAGATTATGTTGCTATCCATGTTGGGTAAAAAACTCTTTGACCACCCGCTTCATAGACATACACACCGCCTTGAACAACGGTTACTGTTCAGTGTAGCGTAAACCACGTACGAAGCGAGTGTGCACAGTGGAAAATAACTTGCAAAGAAGTAGAATTTTCGCTATTATAAACCAAATCATTTCTACATAACCAAGTGGATCACAATAAGACATACACTCTCATCTGTATTAGTATTTTAAACCTATTTGAAATACAGTCCAATGGCTGAAATCAATGGATATACATGCTAAACTTGATTTGGCTATATTTTGTCCTATAAACTCTTAAAGCAAGTTGAACTTGTGACGTATAGACCGGTCTATGTTCTAGAGTCCTATAAGGCCTTGTACAATAAGAGGTGCTTAGAGAGATGTTTAGAAAAATAAACCGGTTTTTCTGAAGCACTGATACCTATTTTCACAGGAGAGACGTTTAGTTAAGCGTCTATCTTGTACAAATAAGCAACGGTGCTTAAAAAAATCCGATTTATTTTTTTAAGCACCTCCCCTAAGCACCTCCCGTTGTATAATGTCTAACATGCACACGGAGGGGCAGCAGCAGCGGCGCGTGGTAAACGGAGCTACGTGGTCGGTGCTTGGGCGCGTTTAACTGTTTGTGATACAAAGTATGATGTAGCATCGACCAAGGAACCTCGAAAAAAAGTAAAGTACATAAGTACTCCCTCTGTTTTAAAATAGATGACCCAATTTTATACTAACTTTGTATTAAAGTTAGTACAAAGTTGAGTCATCTACTCCCTCCGTCCCATAATATAAGAAGTTTTTTTGACTTTAGTGTAGTGTCAAAAAACGTCTTACATTATGGGACAGAGGAAGTATTTTAAAATGGAGGAAGTAAATGTTTTTGCTGCTCTCATAAGCAATCGGTGATGAAATAGGAAAAATAGATAGGCGTTGAAGATCAAAAGGGTGATTCCTTTATTAACCATTGCAATAATATGAAGAAAGGCCGTCTTACTCAATATTTCGTTCGCTGCGAGCACATTGTTTTCTACTCACTATGTTCTCTCATACACGTAAAAACGCTCTTATATTATAGGACAGAGGTTGGTGTTAAAAATGTTTCCATATTATGAAACGGAGGGAGTAGCTATTTATACCACCAAAACTGTACCCGCTCCCTTGGTACAATATTGACGACTTGTCTTGGCTCCGATAAACTAACAAATAACAACTCTAATTAATACTACCTCTACTTGATCTCAAACCTTAAACTAAATTACTCTATCCATACGAAAAATCTAAACTAAGGATGTGATGGGTGATTTTGCAAAGATCATCGAATGCACGAAGAGAGGTCCAGGTTGAGGCCGCACATGGTTAGTTAGCAGCCATATTTTGCCTTTTTTGCCCAGTTGTGGTTGAGTGGTAGGTAAGAAAATTACCGTGAATAAATTGCTCGCCGCAAGTTAGGCAAAGTTTTACTGAAGGTAATGGGTGTATGACAAATGGGACAAGTTGTTAAGGAAGTGCGGCAAGTCGCGGTTGAGGTAGTTAAACAAGGCAAATTTTAGTGTGGTTCCTCCTACCTCCCCTTTTCAGATGAGAGATAAGAGTACATAACATATATGCAACATGGATTTGATTAAACAAAGATAGCCTAATAGTGCTTTCAAACTTTGTGTCAAAGTTTTTTTTTTTGCGAAATGGATTTGATCTTTTATAGAGATTCGCTGGAAATACAAAACATGTCAAACATAATAAAAATTACATTGAGGTCCATGAACCACCGAACGACTACTGCTTCCGCCAGAATGAGCTGTTGTCGCTCTCATACTGGAGCCAGACTGACCTTGTCGATGACAGCTGAGAAGTCTTCATGCGCGTGCCCATAAGGGCCACCGTCTTGGATCTGCAATCGTCGTAGTTCAATTATTGAATCAATCTGAAGAACCTGACACCAAATCTCGTCGTTGCATGCGTACAACGAACCTAACCTCACCGCCGCGAGGAGCTGACAGGAATATATACCAGAGCTCCATCTAATCTGTCCCAATAGACGAACTTGAGGAGGATCGGAGCTCGGAAGATTGACTCAAAAAAAGGCGCCGCCATCCGTCTGAGGTCACCCCTGCGAGGATTACCTATCTACTAGCCGGAGCCAGGGCACCAGTATTCCCCTCGCCACCACCGGCCATCGGAGTAGCATGCAGAGGGGAGGCGAACCCATGGGCTCGTCGATAGAGATCAAGGGGAGGTTGGTTTATTCCTAGTCGCCTTGCGAGAGTCAAAATTTGAAAGTTTGAGAAGACGTGGCTATGAACCAAACTTGTCCTTACCAAAGATTGTCTCTACCTGCATTCCAAATTTTTGATAGCAAGAAACTACAAACTACTAACAAAATACTCATTAATTACCAAATTATATATTTCAAAACATTTTCCCAGTCCAAATATTTATTAGATTCATCGATTCCTTCTTCTTCTTTTTGCGAACGCAACAATGTTGCATCCCATTGGGATAAGTTCCGACAACATTTCCGGTTTCAAAGGCTTACACGTATCCATAGATCAACAATTACATCAATATAATATAAATTATATTTCACAATGGTTACTGGGTCTATCCGCTGGGAGATAGTAGCGCGAGCTATCTTCAACCGATTTGGATGCAGTCATGTAATAGGATAGGTGTTTAGTTTCCTATCTATCTTTATTCCGCCGGTTGTGGCTATCCCGTTTTCATACTTTTTGCTCTTTGGGAGCCCTTTTTACTTTTTAAGACTTGGAGACTTTGTTGAATTGTTTGCTTATTAATAAAATGGTCGCATGCATTTTTTTGATGCAGAGGCCGGGGGATAACCTCCTTTTCAAGAAAAAAAATTTATATTTCACAAAAGTTATACCATTATAAAATATAACATTTAAAGTTTCTAAGATACCTACTTTAAAAGACTTTGTTGAATATGTGTGGGCTTTTTAAACCGAGAAGGAGGTGGTATATACGAGTATCGTGCTACTAGTTATAATGTTGGAGCCGATGTGTTTATGAAAACGATTTACTAGCCCTTTATGATGTGCGTATAGCGGGGAGGTGCTATAGGTTGATCTACAATTGTTCTTTTAATTTTTTTGCAAATGTTGATCTACAGTTGTACGGGTAGGTTCATGCATGACTCATCAGTTCACCATCGAGCGAAAAAAGTATGGCAAGAAGACATTATGTTTCACCTTTTTCTGGACATACTTACATATCACCGTAAAGTAATAATATTACAGGGTGGTGACTACAGAGGATTAATTACTTGATAACTAAAGCGGAGAATCATGTAACCAGTTATACACTGACCCGAGTTTTTTTAGCTTACCATGTGTGGGGAGAAAACAATATTATATGTTGATAATAACAAAAAAAAAGTTTTAGAAATACAGTGAATAGTTATTGTTTCAATAAAAAATGAAATAATCACCAATGATCTGACACAATTCTATAAAGTTGGTCTTACTCGGATGTTGATCATTTTAGATGGATGAACCACCCCAAACGTTGTATAACAATCCAACTAAATTCTCGAAGAGCTGCAATTTCAGGTATGGTCCAATTTTTAGGACAAATTTGATCGGTGAAGACCTCATTGTGTCCCTGGATCAAGATTTGAACAACTTGGTGTTCCAAAAAGAGGAGAAGTTGTTCCAAATCTGGTATCCGGAGTCGCTCATGAGAATCATGGGAGCCAACTGCATTATCGCAACGCTCGGGACCTTCCACAAGCACCTCAGGACTCTGGTACTTCGACTCTTCGGCCCAGAAAACCTCAGGATGGTTCTACTCCATGAAGTACAACAGACGGCCCAGGCCAACCTATTCTCCTGGCTAGATCATCCTAGTATCGAAGTGAAAGAGGCAACGTCTAGTGTACGTCCTCCTATCCCTTTCCCTATATTGATGGTGTTCTGGTATAAGCTGAACAACTTGATTAATTAGGATATACAAGTCATTTCACAATACTATTGTTTAATTAGCAAAGCTTATACATATACATGATGATTCAAGAAGCTTGAAAATTTCCTTATCGTAGATGATATTCAGCATCACGGCAAAGCGGTTAATCAGCTATGAATCCTCAAGCTCAGATGGGAAGCTGTGGAAGCAATTTGATGCATTTCTTCAAGGACTACTAGCATTTCCACTGTACATTCCTGGCACAGCATTCTACAGATGTATGCAGGTAACTAGGGACTACTACCAGCCACATATTTCTCCATATCATAGCACAAATAAGTTAATACATACAAGACCACTCTGGCCTATTCTTTTGGAGCCGCCACTGTCTTCTAATATACAACAATATGTCGGATGAATTGCACCCAACACTATTCCTTCAAACAACAATTGCATCCCCTAGTAAGAACATTGTGTGTGTATAGCCTGATTAATTGGGGCTCCATGGTGCTCGTGCACTTGATTTCAATACAGAAATTCAAAATATGTTGGATTACACAATTCAAAAAATCAATTTGTCTTATACGTATGGTTCCCTCGTTGCCTAGGGCCGGAAGAATGTCATGAAGATCTTGAAAGAATTGCTCAACGAGAGGAAGAATGCAACATGTCGGGAGAGTGTTGACTTTATCGATATCTTGATCAATGATTTGAAGGATAAGAAGACTTTAATGAACGAGAAAATTGCATTTGATTTGCTCTTCTTATTGTTGTTTGCGGGCTTCGAAACTACGTCTTCTGGGATAACTGCTACACTCAAGTTTCTAACCGGTGATCCCAAGGCCCTGCAAGAATTAACAGTAAGTGTGGACAAAGGGAAGTAGCTAATTAAGTGCTTTAATATAGCCAACTAATTGTTTGAATAAATAGTCCGGAAATAATATTTTCCTTGAGACGTACACACTAGTATTCTTCACCCACACTATTAGACATACACCCGCATTTGTGCTTTCTATTATACACAATGCGCTAATTTAGCGTTAACACTTCCATACATAATTACTGAATAAAATATACATGATTATCCATATAAGAAATACCCATCTTGCTCATGGTT
Source organism: Aegilops bicornis (assembly GCA_021605145.1). Taxonomy (NCBI): domain Eukaryota; kingdom Viridiplantae; phylum Streptophyta; class Magnoliopsida; order Poales; family Poaceae; genus Aegilops; species Aegilops bicornis. Next base: position 632,364,027 of record CM038670.1, read on the forward strand.
GTAGTTACACCTATGTCTCATATGCCACCAAAAATGTAGTTACGTCTAAGTGGTCTTGTATATGTGTGTTACTACCACCATATACCCAGTATGTTACAGACCCCTTAGATCATGTGAAATGCACATGGATGAAACTACACCTAGTAACACCCAAAGGCCTTCCTTCCCATAATCCAAGAAAATATCGTGTGTGTAATTGGGTAACTCATGTATACAAATGACTAATTAAGGTAGATTTATCAATTACAGGAGGAGCACAACAACATCCGGAAAAGAAGGGCCAACCCTGACTCTGCAATCACATGGGAGGAATACAAGTCCATGAAATTTACATCTCATGTATACAGTTTATCTCTCTTCGGTCTTTGTTTTTCATGACATCAACCATACACACGTATAAGCTGGTTTATTCTTATTGTATAATTAATGAAATTGGCACTTGTACAAGTGGCATTATTTCATCTGTGTCATTGTTATTTGTAGGTCATACATGAAGCATTAAGGCTAGCTAACATTGCTCCCGTAATGTTTAGAAAAGCAACAGAGGAAGTTCATATAAAAGGTAAGAAGATTTTCTAAGGGCACAAGACATGTAGGATATTAGGAGTAACAAATCATATATTTACGAGAGATTCATGGGCGGTTTGCTAATTCATTTATGCGTGCACATATAGTACAGTGTGTGCACCTTCCTTGTAATCAAAAGGAGGGTAGCGTGCGATCAGGAGGGATAGAGTGTTTGCAACAATTTAACTAAATGATGTTTTAATGTGTATTGTATATATGCTTGTGATTTGTGCAGGTTACACTATCCCAAAAGGATCAAAGATCATGGTTAATCCTTCTAGCATTCATCTCGATCCTACTATTTACAAGGACCCCAATGCATTCAATCCTTGGAGGTGGAAGGTTTGTAACATTTGTCTATTTCAAAGGGATGTTCCATGTCAATTCTAATAAAACAACACATATGTTTTTATCATAAAGCAACAAACTTTGGTTGAATGGTATACATTGTTTCCAAAATACATGATATCTTATCATAATGTTTCCTAAATATTAAACTGGTTTATGTTATTATTTAATGTGCATCCACAATATATAGTTGGAATTTTATATTATTACAAAGAAAACTAGGTCAAAACCTTTCCAAGAATGGAAAAGTAGCTCATGATCATTACCCTTCAAACTAAGTAAAGTTATATTTTTAAAGAAAAATAATTGAGCATAAGGAGTGCTTGGAAACAATTCAACATGGAATTATAGTATGGAAAATAGGAATTAAAATGTAGGAGAATACATGGCTTTTTGTTCTTTTATCTCCAATACTTCCTTGTCGAAGCACCAAAAAGGGGATTGCTAAGAATATTTCAAACAAAGGAAAGGAGTAATTGTTATACAAAAAGCAACTCTATCTGAAACCTAGTGAAAACTTTCTACACAGGATACTACTGAACCAGTGGGTGGCTCCTCAAAGGATTTCATGGCCTTTGGAGGCGGGTTACGGTTATGTGTTGGTGCCGACTTTGCCAAGCTACAAATGGCTATCTTCCTACATTGCTTAGTTACTAAATACAGGTGATTTACTCTTTCTTGTACTAAAAGTATTAATAAATGGTTAGTCTACCAACAATAGTAAGTATTGATTACCTTTTATTTAATAATAGAGAGATGAGCCTATACTCATGTAGTTCTAGATTTTTACTTGTGTATAAATCACAACACTAGGTGTTATACTCCGTCAGTTCTTACTATGTTTCTTGGGGAGAATATATATATGTAGCCATTAAATCTTACTCAAATTGGACCTACTGTGCTACACAAAGATTTGTAGTATACTTCAATAAAATAGTTCTAGTATAGAAAAAAGGAAAAAATTAGTTCATAAAACCAATGTTTCATTTTGGGTTGCCGGTAACATACTTAAAAATGGAATAGAAACACATCAAAGAAAACAATAGAAAATAAATGAAAACATAAAATTAAATAGCCACCAATCCCTTCACCCCCTCCCCACCCTTTTTCGGGTTTGTCTTCTCAACTTTATAAGGCCTATTCCTCTTACACTTAGATCCTAGATTGCTTGTCTCCACCATAATCCTATTGTGGAGGCCTTGATGTTCTTTAAGCCAGACTAGAAGAAGAAAACTAAGAATGTTGCCTTAATGCAGGGTACAATGCCTACGAAAGGGATAGGTGTGCTAACATGATGAGTAGAGGGTGCATGTAACTTCAATGGCACAATTTATGTTGTATAACATGTTCTTATATATTTCCATAATAGGCATATTTTATTTGGCTGCTCAAATAATTGGATAAACAGAAGATGTATTTTTTTCACTGCCATTATATATTATATGGAAAGTTTCTATTTATGAACTAAAATCATTACAACTTGCTCCAAGACATATGACTTTGTCATAACCATGCAGTCGAATTTCTTTCATAGAAACTAATTAGTCAAAATGTATTTCATTAGATAAAAAATTATTATTAGTTTTCAATAGAACATCATTTAACAATGTAAATTTATGATCATTTCACATTCATAAAATCAACTGTCAAAGTTGCTAGCGCCACAAAATCCTTAGTGCAAACTAGTATGCATGCACATTTATAAGCTCACAACTACTTCTTAATATTCAGATTTGATTTGTCTAAAAAATAAGCTCTAGGATCAATGTCCCATATTAAAGGCTAGTTGTCCCCATGGAGGTAATTAGCATAAAGCATCCACAATATGTTAAGTAAGGAAATAGAATATAGTATAAAAATAGAAACATGATGGGAGTGCATTACTCTATCAAAAACACATGAAGATTACTCTTTTAGTTGTAGGAATGTATACATTTTTTTCTTGTGAGACTATTTTACATAGATATGTACTCTCTAAATTTTAAACTTTTGTGTGCCTTCTACAGTTGGAAAGTCATAAAGGGAGGAAACATGGTGCTTTCTCCTGGACTACAGTTTCCTTGTGGTTTTCACATACAACTTCTCCCAAAATCTTGATACATGATTGTTACTGCTTCAATACGGGCAAGATCTCTAAGACCATGGGGGAATCACAATGTTGTTATTTGGCTAAGTATCTAGTAATGCAGCATGTGTGTCCATGGATTTATAAAATAGCATATAAGCATTGGTGGGACCATTTTTGTTCAAATTCTTGTTCTTAGCACAATATGTGTGGCCGTGTGTGCTTTCCAACCATGTTGCGACGAGTTTATCTTCCTCACAAGCACCCACACTACATTCTCAGGCATATTACTCCCTTAAATGACAATTTTTGGAAATATGACCTAGAGGCAATAATAAAATATTATTCTTTATTTCCATGTTCACAATTAGGTTTATATTTTTGTCCTATAATTGCAATGGTTCCTAGATATGAGTTTCGGAGGAAACCCCACGTGCATGTGTGGAAATTTAAACACTAAGTAGATTACTTGTCTCGCCTCTAGGACTAGCGCATGTATTGCATGATGATCCTATTTTCCTGATGATAGGGAATTGTGTAAGTAACAAGGATGTCGCAATCCTTGGAACACATCGTTGGCCAAACAATGGTGTTGGATAGACCCAAGTTATGATGTACTTCAAGATTCAGCCATCACCTTGTTGCTGATATAAATGTATACTCAAGTGCTTAGACCATGAGAATATTCCAGACATTCATACCGGATGGTTACTTTAGGGTTGCCAAACATTATCCGTAACATGAAGATTGTAGCGATGATTATAGAGGGAACTTTCGGGTACATAGGAAACTATGTCAAGGGACTCGATAATTCAAGACTAGGATTTGCTCCTCCAGCGATGGAGAGATACTCACTGGGCCCACTCAATATTATAGTATCCATCATCATCTCACTACTGGGAAAGGGCTTATAGGTGAACCCTAATGAGTGGCGGGCGCCATGGATGACCTGTCACAGGTATTTTTGAGAACAAGTAGTGGCGAGTGACAAAAGTTGCCCGCCACAGCTACGTGAGGAGCAGTGGCGAGCAGAAGGCCTTGCCTGCCGCACGTAAACCGTTCCAAGTCTGGGCTCGTGATGAAACCGTTCAATGGCGGGCACCTCGGGCCACTTGCCACTGCTCCTTCTGTCAGCTGTGGCGGGTAACTCTTTCGCTCCGCCACAGCTAAATTGCGGTAACCTCCATCCAAAAAATAAAGGATCACATATTAGCAGTGGTGGTTGGTAGTTACCGCCCGCCACTGCTTGCCGCCATACATATGGCGGGCATCTATTCTCGCTCGTCACACGTACTTCCGCGAACCTGGTGATTTAATTTTCGCCCAAAAATCGTTCCCCCTCCAAAACTTGTCATCCCCCCTCCGCCCCCCTGTGTCGTCTCTTCTCCCTTGAAATCTCGTCTGAGTCGCCACCACGCCCCTTTGTGACGTTGCCCCTCGTCGCCCCTAGCCGTCGCGCCCTCGTTGCCATCGCCATTCCTCGCTGTCGCGCCCCTCCTCGTGTCGTCGCGGGCATGGTATCCTCCTCCAACACCAGAGGAGAGGCAAACTCACCGTCGCCACCGCCAAGCTCCACGCCCCGATGGCTAGCCGTGCGTCCCTGTCTCCCTCCCCCACCAACATCGGAGACCTCGAGCCACTAGCGCCACCGCCACCGCTGCCGAGCTCCACCCCGGTATGCATGTTCAGATTTGTGTTTAGGGTAATATTAGCAGTTTATAAATACTTGTCAATGTTTCTTAGTGTTATTTTGTATGATGGTCAGATATGTGTTTGGGTACTACTAGTAATTTGAAAATACATGCCAAATTTCTTGCCTAGGAACCCTTCTACAGTGGTTGACTTACATTTGTAGGTTATGACATGAGTGCAAATATTTTCACAAAACGTCAATTCATTTCCGTTTCGTCCAATTTTTGGCACTCGCTGTGTCTTCTCGCTAGTAAAGTTCATGTCAAATTGTTCTTTAATGTTTTCCATTGGAACCCTTCTAGCTAGTGTGGTTGGCTTATGGTTGCAGGTTGTGACATGAGTGCCAATGTGTTCGTGAAACGTCGATTCATTTCTGTTTCGACAAATATCTGGGACTCAATATGTCCTCCTGTTAGCAATGGTCATGTCGAATTTTTCTTTAATTTTTTTGCATATAAATCCTTCCAGTGTGGTTGGATTTGCTAGTCATGACATGAGTGCCAATGTTTTCACAAAACGTCGATTCATTTTGTTTCACTGAACTTCTGGCACTCACTATGTCCTCGCAAAGGTCATGCCGAATTTTTCTTTAATTTATGGTTTTTTATGCTTTTTTACTCATAATTGTCACCCTAATTATAGCAAATGCAACGAATGGATTCCGGATAACCATCTTCTATGGACGCCTCAGCCTAGCACCGTAAAAATGGCAGAAAGAGAAAGAAGAAAGCATCTAATGAACCTATCACCAGTAAGCAGGCACCACAAGAAAATGTGGTGAATATTCCTACTAGTTCGCGTGTATGGCAAATGTTTATGCCCGGTGAACCAATGTTACCACAACGAAAGTTGAGTATACTAAGCACTGAAATTCAGGTTCTACACAAAGACATAGTAGCTAGGTCAGGAAAGGGTGAGATGCATTACACCGCTAATGTCATAGACAGTCATGGATTGGTCAACGCGTTCCCTACTGATAAAGTATATCTCGGGTTTGATAGTGTGGTCAACGATAAGTTTTGCTATGTGGACGTACGCGGGCCATCTTTAATGTGGCTTTGGGCGCTATGGCATGCTACAAATCCTTTACTCTAGAATGAAGAAGTTGCCTTCAATGTTGATTATGATAAAAGCCAGTGCCTTATCGCGAATTATTTCCACAACACCATTCTTCATAGTCCTCGGCACAAGCACAACTTTATCGTGCCTTACTTCGAAACGTAAGTTCATTCCTTTATGCTTGCACATATACACCTGCCTACTTCGATATCAATCTCATTCATGTTACATTGTTGAATTGTTTTGTGCAGCAATGAACACTGGATCATTGCACTAATGCCCGGGACGGCCAAGGTTAATTCTTTGATTCCAGGAGAGACCCAAAGAATCCATGGACAGCTCTGAAAACAGTTCCGAATGTTGCTCTTTTGATGTGTCATAATCCAATCATAAGAACTTCTCATTTCCATAGTTCAAATTTCGCACTAGCTTCTGTTGCCGGCAACTACCGAAATACGGAAGTATGCACTTGTATGGTTACTATGCCATGGTCCTCATACATGACTATGTGAGTGCAGGACCATTTATGATAAATGATTCAATGTTGCATAAATGGTCCGGAGAGAATGAGAAATAAGTTAAGCTAGCTCACTTTTGGACAGAGCATGAACGCCTTCAGCAGATGCTCACGAATATCATCAATCACCATGTAGTGAAGGATGAGGGGATGTTCTACTGCGAGGCAGAGAATCCCGAAGAACGAGAGTTGAGAATTAGACATCAAAATGTCGATGGATACTATTGCGGAAGGATGGATATATATATATATATATATATATATATATATATATATATGTATGTATGTATGTATGTATGTATGCTTTCTAGAAAAACGTCAAACATTAAATTATGTCATGACACAATGCTTGTTACCTTGTGATCTTTAACTTTTATGTATGTGCATCATATGTTTATGTATTTACCTTGTTACCTCTTCTATATTTATATATTTTGAAAGTTATTGTTTGCTAAAAATAACAGATGGGTCCGCGAGAAGAATTGTGGGAGGGCGTATCTGCAACAGACATGGGGAAGCCCCATCTATGGATGCGGGACAAGTATCGGGAGAGCACCCGAGGGAGCTATGTTAGCTTGGGTCATTAGTGTTCCAATGGCCCAGTGTTCTCTCCCAGCAATGGAGAAAATAGTAGAGAGGCGTTTCAATGACCTCGCAGTGTGCATCCTGACGGATGTGACCCGGAATGAGAGGTCGAGGATCTGGCCAGGGCTGAGTCCAACCACCATACCCATGTTGTGTGAGGTACTTCATTGGGCTTTTTGAGAGGCTAAATCTCCCATTCCAGAGCAAGCGGCCCATTGGTCCCTGTTCGTTCAATCCACTAGTAATTCATGTTGTATGTGCGGCTTCTACTAACGCACTACTGTAGTACCTTGAAGTATGTCTAGGGGGGTGATTAGACTACTTGACCAATAAAAACCTAACCTTTTCCCAATTTTAGACTTTGGCAGATTTTAGCTATCTTTGAACAAGTCAAGCAATCTTCACACAATTCAAGAAAGCATGCAAAGAGTATATTGGCAGCGGAAAATAAAGCATGCAACTTGCAAGAATGTAAAGGGAAGGGTTTGGAGGATTCAAACGCAATTGGAGACACGGATGTTTTTGTCGTGGTTCCGATAGGTTGTGCTATCATACATCCACGTTGATGGAGACTTCAACCCACGTAGGGTAGCAGTTCTTGCGAGTCCACGGAGGGCTCCACCCACGAAGGGTCCACGAAGAAGCAACCTTGTCTATCCCACCATGGCCGTCGCCCACGAAGGACTTGCCTCACTAGCGGTAGATCTTCACGAAGAAGGCGATCTCCTTGCCCTTACAAACTCCTTGGTTCAACTCCACAATCTTGTCGGAGGCTCCCAAGTGACACCTAGCCAATCTAGGAGACACCACTCTCCAAGAAGTAACAAATGGTGTGTTGATGATGAACTCCTTTCTCTTGTGCTTCAAATGATAGTCTCCCCGACACTCAACTCTCTCTCACAGGATTTGGATTTGGTGGAAAGAAGATTTGAGTGGAAAGCAACTTGGGAAAGGCTAGAGATCAAGATTCATGTGGTTGGAATGGAATATCTTGGCCTCAACACATGAGTAGGTGGTTCTCTCTCGGGCGGTAAGTTGGAAGTGTAGGTTTGTTCTGATGGCTCTCTCCACGAATGAAGAGGAGATGGAGGGGTATATATAGCCTCCACACAAAATCTAACCGTTACACACAATTTACCAAACTCGGTGGGAACGAATCATAAAACTCGGTCGGACCGATTTAGTAAACCTAGTGACCGTTAGGGTTTTCGTGGATCGACATGCATCTCGGTAGGACCGATATGGTTAGGGTTAGGGCATAACGTAATCTCGGTGAGAACGATTACACAAACTCGGTGAGACCGAATTTGGCAATTAGCTAACCAGAGAGTTGGTCAGGTAAACTCGGTGGGACCGATTTGCTCTTTCGGTGAGACCGAAAAGTTACAAAAGGGAAACAAAGAGTTTACATTGTAATCTCGGTGGGACCGATCGCTCACTTCGGTTAGACCGAAACGTTACGAAGGGAAACAGAGAGATTACAATCCCATCTCGGTGAGACCGAGATCCCTATCGGTGAAACCTATTTGCCTAGGGTTTGTGGCAGTGGCTATGACATTTGAACTCGGTGGCGCCGGATAGAAAGAATCGGTAGGGCCGAGTTTGACTTGGGGTTTAGGTTATATGTGGATGTGAGAAAGTAGTGTAGGATTTTGGAGCATATCACTAAGCACATGAAGCAAGATGCTCATTAAGCAACACCTCATCCCTCCTTGATAGTATTGGCTTTTCCTATAGACTCAATGTGATCTTGGATCGCTAAAATGTAAAATGTAGAGTCTTGAGCTTTTGAGCTTGAGCCAATCCTTTGTCCTTAATATTTTGAGGATCCACTTTCATCATCCATGCCATGCCATTCATTGAGCTTTCCTGAAATATTCATCTTGGAATAGTATTAGCTCAATGAGCTATATGTTGTTATGAATTACCAAAACCACCTAGGGATAGTTGCACTTTCAATCTCCCCCTTTTTGGTAATTGATGACAACATATAGATCAAAGCTTCGACAAATGATAATAAAATTGAAAAACATCGTCGCTTTGAGAAGTATGTGATAAGCAAGAGCTCCCTCTAAGTTTGTGCATATCTTAAGATTTGCTTTGGACTGCAAATGCACAAGAAATTAGGCTCATGGGTTACTCTTCCGTGTCACATACATCTTGGTGGAGCGCTCAAAATAATAACGATTGAATACATGCACTCATCACCAAGCACAGTGAATGATCATATAAGGATAAATAAGATAATATCATAAAAACATAAGTGTAGCTTATGATCAAACACATGATCATCAATGTCTCACAGGTAATGCATAGTATCTCAAGCAATCAAACGCAAATAAAGTTCAACCAAAAGACAAGAGAGAACAAAAGCAAATCTCTCTCTCTCTCTCTCTCTCTGAAGCCTATGATCTATACATTTTTCTCCCCTTTGGCAACAAGTTACCAAAAGTTCCTAGAAAATGCATAGCACTATGTCGTCTCTCGTGCTTGGTCTTCGGTGGTGGTGTAGACAGAACTCCAAGGATGAACGCATCGAGACGTGGTAGGAGCCAAGAAGTTGGAGCTGGAGCTGCTTGAGCTGGAGCTGTAGCTGGAGCTGAAGAAGGGGCTCTTGTGTCTGGAGTAGGCACTGCAGCTGACCTCTGAGCTCTATGCACTCTGGCAAATGCATCAGTTGTCGTCTTGCCCTTCCTCTCCTGCATATCATCTTGTAACTCCTCCACAGCTGACTGAATCTCAGTCACTTTGACATCAAGATCATAGAATTTTTGTTCCATGATTCTCTCCAGGCTCTCCTGGTTTTGAGTTAGGGTGGCCAATCCCTTCTCAATCCATAGAGTTGATGCTATCAAGTAACCAAGCTGCTCCTGCTTGTTCTTCAGAAAGTAATCAGACGCCTCTGCTTGAGTTGGCATCTTTGAAGCTTTCTCTTGCCTTGCCTTCTCCTTTCTCTCCTGAGCTTGCACTGATGATGGTTCATTCTCAGTCATGACAACTCGATTGTCCTCAAATTCAGGATAGAGAACCATGTGTTCCTTATCCAATAGATACATTCCTGTGCCCATCTTCGAGTTTATCAACTCCTGAATCTGTGGGGCATAACCATAGCTCCTCTTCTGCTCTGCTGCTGTCCTCTTAATTGTCTCAACTATGAGGCTCATGACCTTGAATTTCCGAGGCACATCAAAAACATGAAGCAAATTGATTGCATGCCCTCTAATCATGTTATGGTCACCTGATTTGGGTAATAGAGTATGCCTTAAGATCCAGTTGATCGTAGGCAGCCCCGACAATGAAATTGGACTGATCCAATCTTGAAGGTCTCAAGTGCATCATCTGGGATCTCCTTGTACATGTGTGACATAGAGTTATGATCCATTTTATTCTTACCATAAATGTCCAGGTCATCCTCACTTTCCTTTGGGGCATTGATCAAACTTGCCCATTCCTCTATGGTAGACTGATATCTGGTTCCTTCTGACATCCACACTATCCTGCCATCTGGATAGAAATGTGCTGTGGAGTAGAATTGCATGATGAGTTCATCATTCCAGTTGGTGAGCTTTTGCCCAACAAAATTAGCAACTCCACACGCACTGAAGCTATCATATACTCCAGGGTAGTGTTCTGCGTTCTCCTTCATGTAGGTCCAGTCGACCCATCTCATATCGCAAACTATGGGCTTCTTATCCAGCAAGATAGTCTCATAAAAGTCCTGCTGCTCCTTGGTGTGGAACCTGTAGTCCACAGTAGTCCTTCTCCTCGTGGCATAAGGATCTGACTCTCTCCATAGACTCAACCCATGATCTCTCCTGATCTTCATGTTTTCAGCCACAGGATGAGCATCGTTGTGGTCTAGGATCTTGGGTTTGAGCTTCCTTAGGACCTGCCCTTCTTCATCTTCTTCAGCTTCTACCTCAGGCATTGGGGCCTTGTTCTTTTCAGCTGCTGGTATGCTCCTGGTATTCCTCTTGGGTGCATTCTTGAACTTGGGGGCAGCTTTGGGCTTGGAAGTTGCAGCCCTTGATTTGATAGCATCACCCATCAGCTTTTGTGCCTTGGGTGCTAGTTCTGCAACCTCTTCTTCCTCTTCCTCTTCCATCATGGAAGGCTTCCCAATCACTCTTGTCATGGTCTTCTTGACCCTTTCTTTCCTTTTCTTTCCCTCTGCAGCAACATGCTCTTTGGGTTGAGATTCCAAAGGAGCTTGAGTAGACACTCTGGCTTTGGACATTGGTTGTCTACCTGCTGGCCTTTTGATTTTCAAACCAGGCTTCACTGCAGATGAGCTGAACTCCCTCTTGAGCACTTTCTTCTTGGAGCTTGCCTCATCCTCAACTGCCACATAATCCTCATCCTCAGACTCTGAGGTCTTCTTCTTTCTTGTCCTTGTGGTAGCCTTGGGAAAATTGCTCGGAGTGCTTCTGCTCCCCTCATCTGAGCTGCTTGAGGGACTAGTGCCCTCGCTCAATTGGATCTGCTCTTGATTTGTTCGCTATCACTTTGGTCTGACATGCTGTTCAACTGACTGCTGACCCTGTGAATAGTTATAGATGAGGTAGAGTGGATGAGCATCACAAAATGCAGAGATTTTTACAAAAGAATGATTCAAAAAACTTTGTTTTAGTTTCCCAATGAAAACATTTCGGATCTACCGATTTTCAAACTCGGTGATACCGAAGCAGTTTTGGAACCTAAACTAGTGAACTCGGTCGAGACCGAGTCACAGCTTGATGCACCGAGATTGCTAGGGTTTCACAAAGTTCGGAAATCGGTCACACCGATTAGCAATTCTCGGTCAGACCGAGACTTATTAGTGCAATGGCATTAGCCAAATCGGTGGGACCGAGTTTTTCAACTCGGTGGGTCAGAGATGGTTTCGACGGAAACATAACCCTAAATTTTTGAATCGCAACTATTCTAAGGATTGATTTGACTAGATAGGAGTGTTTCAATCGTGGCAAGATGCATAATGAACACAATGTGCTGAGAATCGGACGAGGAAAGCACTGTGATCGAGTTCATACCCTAGTTCGACAGGAACTCGCTACGGCGGCAACGGCGGAGGAGAATTCCGTTGACGGCGGCGGAGACCAGCAACAGGAGGCAGCTGGCGACGAAGTCGACGATCCGTAGACCAAGTTGGCAGAGCGAGCTATGCGCGGGCGAGAAGATTCGGAGAAAGTTTTCCAAATTTTGCCCGTGCGTATATATAGCCCGACCCTGTCGGTGTGACCGAGTGGTACAACTCGGTGGCACCGAGATGCAAAACTGTGAACAGTTATAGCAACTCGGTGTGACCGAAAAGTACAAATCGGTTGCACCGAGATGAAAACCTAGATCGACTTAGTAATCTCGGTATGACCGAAATGGAGGAATCGGTCAGACCGAAAATCACAAAGAAGTTTTGGAAATTTAAGTCTATGACGAATCGGGACTCAAGTGCTCCTCACACAGAGTGGTTCGAATCTGACTTGATCAAATTTTGTGATGTAGCATGAATAGAGTTTGAGACGATAAAAGCATAGATAGCTAGATAAGGTTCTTAGGCATTCTTGTCCATCCACTTGGCCAAAGAAAAAGAAGCCAATCAATCAAAACAACAAGTGGATGTCCTCAAATGAGTAAATATGCAACCTTCATGCTCACACAATAAGATGAGAAATGAAATATGTGACAAAGCATGCACAACCAATTCTAGCATCTATCAAACAATTGGCGATGACTAGGTCATCTATATATGAGTATATTGACTTAGGAGTCAAATGAGAACATTTGATCATAAGTCATACTCATCGTTTAAGCTCAAGTGGGGTTACCACTTTTACATAAAGCATTTATGTGTTCACATCATTAGAGTTGCTTTGACTCAATTCTTAGAGTTAAGCTCCCCCTAGATGTGAGATCCCCCCTTAGAGGGATGAACTAACCTTGGGTTTTGTCGATGATGACTTCATGTAAGTGTTGAAGATGTGGATGCTCAATGTTGATGTAGATCGTTTGGAGCAATCCTTGGAGTGAGTTGCACTTTCAATACCTACATGGGTTAGTCCCACAAGGAACAAACAAGAATATCCATAGACATAGAGTGATGCACACACAAAATGATGTCCATGAAAACATTAGGTTACCTTGTCCCTTGCCTTACCAACATGAGGGTTTGTGACTCCTTGAACTAGTGCAAGATATGGAAGTTGATTGCACTTGTCCTTGCCATAATGATATGAGTGAAGAATGTTGGCGGAATCACCCTCAAGAACTCTCTAATTCTTCTTCTTCAGGATCCACATCATCTTGATGGGAATCCTTGGTGTACTAGTTGTACTTGATGAAGTAGAACTTGACGTAGTCTTGGGAACCCACTTCACCAAGGCCTTAGGTGCTTCTTCAAATGCATCAATCTCCTCTTGAGGCTTGTCCTTTCCTTTGTTCTTGTGGTCTTGTGGTGGAAGATCATCTTGTGCTTGTGTTCCCTTGAAGGAAGTAGGATCATACTTCCCTTGTTGAGGAACAAACTTTGTCTTGGGGTATTGATCTTCTTCCCACTCAACTCCATTGGCATTGAACTTTCGTTCAAAACCAACACCTTGATTCTTCCGGTGCCTTCCTTGCTTGCGCACAATTTCCTCAAATTGCTTACTCCCGGCAAGCCTCTTGTATACACCTTTCTCTATAATTCCCTTCAATAAGTTGTTTTCTTGCTCAAGTGTAACTTGGCTAAGAGGATCATTAGTGGAATCAAGAGAACTACTAGAAGCAACAATATTGGATTTAGCATTGTTATTGTTACTACTAGAAGAAGAATCTTTCTTGTTCTTATTACTAGACTTGACTTGAGGCATGTAAGTAGATAGGAGTAAACGCTTGGCAGTGTAAGAAGAACTTTTCTTACGAAGATCATCATTGATCGCTTTTAGGAACTCATGCCCTTGCTCAAGATTGAGCTTTTCAAAGCGTAACTTCTCATGAGCCCTTAAAAGTTCTCGATGATCTTCAAAGATAGTTTCATGAGCTAACTTAAGAGTGTTTAGTTCTTTAGTTAGACGCTCAATTTTCTCCTTATCATTGTCATTCGTTTCAACTTGATTAGCATGATTAATTGACGTTTCATCATAGTATTCATCACTAGAGTTGTCAACAAGTAAATCATCATCACCTAGCAAGTCATCTTCATCGACATCAAAATCAACCTACTCGGGGTGTGTTACCTTAGGACCTTTGGCCATGAAGCATCTACCAATTCCTTCATTTGGTGATCCAAATATGTCGTAGGAGTTGGTTGACACAAGTGCTAGACCGACAACACCTTCATCTTGAGTGTATTCGGAGTCGGAGTGATAGCTTCTTTCGGAGTGATGGTCGGAGTCGGAGCCGGATACCCATTCACCAACATGAGCTTGATGTCTTCGTTTTGTGTAGCTCTTTGATGACTTGTCCTTCCTTTCCGAATCCTTGCTTCTCCGTGAGGGTCTTCGTTCATAACGATCATCCTTCTCTCTCTTGGTGGTGATTCTTCTCTTCTACTTCTTCTCTTGGGAGAATCTTCTCTTCTTTTGTAGGGTGCCGTACACTCATTGGAATAGTCTCCGGGTCTCCCACAATTGTAGCAATTGCGCTCTTGACTAGAAGATCTATTGTCATTGTAGGACCTTGACTTAGAGCTTCTTTCTTTGCTTCTACTCTTGTAGAATTTGTTGAAGTTCTTCACAATTAAGCTCAATTCTTCATTGAAGGTTTGTTTCTCACTTGATGATGTGGGGGCTTCACATGAGGCTTTGTAAGCACCACTCGACTTGTTGTGAAGTTCCTCCTTATCCTTGAGTGACATCTCATGAGCAACAGTTCTTCCAATGACTTCCATAGGCTTGAGATCTTTGTAATTGGGCATCATTTGGATCAATGTGCACACGGTATCATATTTTCAATCTATCGGTCATCTCTTCACTTCCTAAGCCGGCAATCTCATTTGTGATAAGAGCAAGCCTAGAGTACATTTCAGCGACACCTTCACCATCCTTCATTTTGAACTTGTCAAGCTGAGTTTGGAGCACATCCAACTTGGATTCCTTGACGGAGTCGGTACCTTCGTGCGTATCAATCAAAGTATCCCAAATTTCCTTTGCATTCTCAAGGCGGCTGATTTTGTTGAATTCTTAGGGGCACAATCCATTGAAGGGGATATCACAAGCTTGAGCGTTGTATTGCAACATCTTCAACTCTTCCGCGCTAGCCTCACGGTTCGGTTCTCTCCCATCAAAGAATTCACCTTGCAAGCCAATACACACAATAGCCCAAACGGCGGGGTTATGTCCGAGAATATGCATTTTCATATTATGCTTCCAACTAGCAAAATTAGTGCCATCAAAGTAAGGACCTCTACGGTGATAATTTCCTCGCTAGACGCCATACTATCCTAGGTTGTGAAACCAAGGCTATGACCACCAAAAGCTATGGAAATCAAAGCAAATGGAGACCAAAGCTCTGATACCACTTGTAGGACCTTGAAGTATGTCTAGAGGGGGGGTGATTAGACTACTTGACCAATAAAAACCTAACCTTTTCCTAGTTTTAGACTTTGGCAGATTTTAGCTATCTTTGAACAAGTCAAGCAATCTTCACACAATTCAAGCAAGCATGCAAAGAATATATTGGTAGCGGAAAATAAAGCATGCAACTTGCAAGAATGTAAAGGGAAGGGTTTGGAGGATTCAAACGCAATTGGAGACACGGATGTTTTTGTCGTGGTTCCGATAGGTGGTGCTATCGTACATCCACGTTGATGGAGACTTCAACCCACGTAGAGTAACGGTTGCGCGAGTCCACGGAGGGCTCCACCCACGAAGGGTCCATGAAGAAGCAACATTGTCTATCCCACCATGGCCGTCGCCCACGAAGGACTTGCCTCACTAGCGGTAGATCCACACGAAGTAGGTGATCTCCTTGCCCTTACAATCTCCTTGGTTCAACTCCACAATCTTGTCGGAGGCTCCCAAGTGACACCTAGCCAATCTAGGAGACACCACTCTCCAAGAAGTAACAAATGGTGTGTTGATGATAAACTCCTTGCTCTTGTGCTTCAAATGATAGTCTCCCCAATACTCAACTCTCTCTCACAGGATTTGGATTTGGTGGAAAGAAGATTTGAGTGGAAAGCAACTTGGGAAAGGCTAGAGATCAAGATTCATGTGGTTGGAATGGAATATCTTGGCCTCAACACATGAGTAGGTAGTTCTCTCTCAGGCTGGTAAGTTGGAAGTGTAGGTTTGTTCGATGGCTCTCTCCACGAATGAAGAGGAGGTGGAGGGGTATATAGCCTCCACACAAAATCTAACCTTTACACAATTTACCAAACTCGGTGGGACCGAATCATAAAACTCGGTCGGACCGATTTAGTAAACCTAGTGACCGTTAGGGTTTTCTTGGGACTGACATGCATCTCGGTAGGACCGATATGGTTAGGGTTAGGGCATAAAGTAATCTCGGTGAGACCGATTACACAAACTCGGTGAGACCGAATTTGGTAATTAGCTAACCAGAGAGTTGGTCAGGTAAACTCGGTGGGACCGATTTGCTCTTTCGGTGAGACCGAAAAGTTACAAAGGGAACAGAGAGTTTAAATTGTAATCTCGGTGGGACCGATCGCTCACTTCGGTTAGACCGAAAGCGTTACGAAGGGAAAGCAGAGATTACAATCCCATCTCGGTGAGACCGAGATCCCTATCGGTGAAACTGATTTGCCTAGGGTTTTTGGCAGTGGCTATGACATTTGAACTCGGTGGCGCCAGATAGAAAGAATCGGTAGGGCCGAGTTTGACTTTGGGTTTAGGTCATATGTGGATGTGAGAAAGTAGTGGAGGATTTTGGAGCATATCACTAAGCACATGAAGCAAGAGGCTCATTAAGCAACACCTCATCCCTCCTTGATAGTATTGGCTTTTCCTATAGACTCAGTGTGATCTTGGATCACTAAAATGTAAAATGTAGAGTCTTGAGCTTTTGAGTTTGAGCCAATCCTTTGTCCTTAATATTTTGAGGGATCCACTTTCATCATCCATGCCATGCCATTCATTGAGCTTTCCTGAAATATTCATCTTGGAATAGTATTAGCTCAATGAGCTATATGTTGTTATGAATTACCAAAACCACCTAGGGATAGTTGCACTTTCAACTACGCGTTGAACATCGCCCGACACTCTTTTCACTCCTAAACAACTCGTGAAACCATTAATTATGTGTGATGAGTGACATATACATATCTTTATTGTTATAATGAACTTGTTATATTTTCTTTATAACTACTACTTTTTATTAATAAGACATCATTGTTATGTGGTGTCCGTATGTGGATCAATATTAGAACTAGAATTTATGTATCCCGTGCAATTTGATGATGTGATCCAGGTGCAATATGCTGCAATAGTGTCAATTAGGCATCAATTAATAATAGTGGAGGGCACCAAATACTATGGCGAGTGGCAGAAATCGCCCTCCATTGCTACACAAAATTTCTGTGGCAGGCGGTGGTGATTGCCCGCCACTGCAGATGGGCTACCACTAGCAGGCAGCCGCACGCCACTGATGGCATATTAGAAGTGGCAGAAGGTCATTGGCAGGCGCTCCTGAGAGACGATGTCTACTACACAAGTTATTCTTGTAGACTCGTGTTGGGCCTCCAAGCACAGAGTTTTGTAGGACAGCGACAAATTTCCCTCAAGTGGATGACCTAAGGTTTATCAATCTGTGGGAGGCGTAGGATGAACATGGTCTCTCTCAAACAACCCTACAATCAAATACAAGAAATCTCTTGTTGTAACATACCAAATTTTCAATTTGGAATGTTATACACTAGAGCATCATTGCATATCATATTTTTTTTTGCTTTTGGTTTGATCCTAGAAACTCTACGCAACTCAAGGACCCTCGGAGATAGTTGGGGATTTCGTTATTTTCATATTTGAGTTTTCTCAAATTTTGAAAATAGGATCATTTGATTTTATTTATTTTATCTTCAATTATTCCAACTATAAAAATAAGAGAGAGGGAATAAAATGACTTTCCCAAAATAAAGGAATATTGAGGATTTAATAAAAAAATCAAATAAGATTTTATTTTGGAGTTTTTCGCTATTTTATTTGAATTTAGGAAAAAATGCATTTTTTAAATTGCATTTAGGCCCCAAATAAATGTTCTTCTTGTCCGGCTTGATTTTAGAAGACGGGGAAAATTTATTTCGAGATTTTTGGAGTCCGTTTAGTATTTCTTTTATTTGTTTTTCTGCGCAAAATTATTTTAAAAAAAATGAACCGACCTACCAGGCTGTGTCCAGCTAGGACTCTGGCACGACCAGCCTTTATAAGCCGGGAGGCCGAGCCTGCAGCCTCACCTCGAGCCGCCGCCGCCACTTGCCACGCCCGCCGACGCTGGGCCGCCTGCCGAGCGCCTCGACCCGCCACCGAGCCCGCCGCCCATTGAGCCCGCCTCACGAGCCGCCCGCCGTCGCCGACCCACCACCTGAGGTTGACCGCCCCGTGGCCGGCGGTTTTCCTCGAGAAAACCGTTCGGTTTTCCCTCCGGTTTTTCATTCGGTTTTTTTAAAACCTAGATCGGTTTTCGTGTTTTTTTTCATTTTAGTTTATTTAGCGAGTGTTCGCTCGTTCGTTTTAACGGACGAGTTCACCGTTTAGTTTCAGTTAAGGAACATTCGTTCGTTAAACTGTTCGTCAGTTTTTCTTTTTCTTGGATTTCCGCGATTATTTCTGATCGCGATTTCCGATCTGTTTTTCGTTCTAGTATAATTTTTCGCTCGTTTATCGGAATCAGGCGATTCAAGTGCCTAGAGTTTCATCTCGAAACCCTCTTTCCATTTAACCAAATCAAAAAAAAAATTCCTTCTGTAAAATTTGACTTAGGTCAAGATTAGTAAACGAAGTTTGTTTCTTTCGCCGTTTGATTTTCGTTGCTTCGTTTGATTTGATTCTTTTTGCAAACCGGAGTTCTTAAGTTGAACTTTCTGGTTAGATCTCTTATTTGAGTTTTACTCATGCATTAGATGAGTAATTATTGTATGCTTGTTTGTTTGCGATAGAGTACCCGGAGTGCGCCGCTTGCTACTTTGAATCTCTAGGTTTCACGGATCATCAGCAAGGCAAGTAACACTTTGATCATACCTCTTTGCTACCCAGTTTTATTGCATTAGATCAATCCTCAAACAATTGCATGATTAGGATCTGATTAAATTGTGGGTTTTGGGAAGTAGATGAGGTAGTACCTATTACCTGTTTTATTATCAAACCCTTGGGAGTTACCTCTACGTTTGCTTATTATGCCATGCTATGCTAGTAGACGTGGATTGGGTGAGTGTATCCATGACAGATGTGAGATTTTAATTTAATGGTTTATTTAAGGTGGCAACTTAAACACACATCTGGGTGGATTAGGGCACCTGGTATTCCAGTGATTGCCTGTTTTTCTTTATGGACTGCCACCCAGGCTCAAAGGGATCATGAGATTATTCATGCTAGAAACTTCCATGTGCAGCCACAAGCTACTATGGGATCTAGCATAGTTGATTAAGTCGTGTGAACTCTTACAGTGGTAGACTAGCAGATGTAGGGGATGTAGGTGGTACTGTCTACCCGATCGTAAGGTGCAAACGCTTCTGAAAGACTATGTCTCGGTCATCCGTTTCTCAAACACCATGTAGTGCGAGAATCCCAACGGAGGAGATCGAGTCTTGTGAAGAAAAGTGCGCAAACCTCTACAGAGTGTATAAACTAATCATGGTTAGCCGTGTCCCCGGTTATGGACGTTTTGAGTATCTAGTACTTGGATTATCGTGTGAATCTCATCATGTTACTTTAATTTAATTTGTTGGGTTTAATGATGATGTTTAATTGGGATTTAGAGGGTGTCATCCTTCTCAATGTTTAACAACCACCATAATCATGTGGACACACTAAAACAGTAAGGGTAAATATTGGGTTATCTCCCAACAAGCGCTTTTCTTTAATGCCTTTCTAGCTAGGCATGATGATGGCAATGATGCTCACATAAAAGAAAAGAATTGAAACATAACGGGAGCATCATGAAGCATATGACTAGCACATTTAAGTCTAACCCACTTCCTATGCATAGGGTTTTTGTGAGCAAACAACTTATGGGAACAATAATCAACTAGCATAGGAGGGCAAAACAAGCATAACTTTAAAACATTAAGCACATAGAGAGGAAACTTGATATTATTGCAATTCCTACAAGCATATATTCCTCCCTCATAATAATGTTCAGTAGTATCATGAATGAATTCAACAATATACCCAGCACATAAAGCATTCTTTTCATGATCTACAAGCATAGAATTTTTATTATTCCCCACATAAGCAAAATTCTTCTCATTGAGAATAGTGGGAGTATCATAAGAGACTCGAATACTATAAATTGTTTCCACATTAAAAGAGTAATGTTCATAAAAAGGGTAATCATAATCATGACAATTTTTGTAAATATAATCATCACTACTTTTTATAGCATAAGTGTCATCACAATAATCATCATAAGTAGCGACTATGTTCTCATCATAATCGATTGAAACCTCTTCCAAGATAGTGGAATCATCACTAACTAAAGTTGACACTCTTCCAAATCCACTTTCATATTCATCACAATAAGATTCAACATCCTACAAAATAGTGGGGTCATTACTTCCTAAAGTTGACACTCTTCCAAACCCACTTTCATCAATATAATCATCATAGGTAAGAGGCATGCTATCATCATAACAACTTTGCATATCAAAACTTGGGATGCTAAAAATATCATCTTCATTAAACATAGCATCCCCAAGCTTGGGACAAACATTAATTGCAGCAAATATATTATCAAATATGTCATCCTCATCAAACATAGCTTCCCCAAGCTTGGGCCTTTTCATATCATAAGCATAATCACTCTCATCATGAATAGTAAGGATAGCACCAATAGTATAGCAATTATCATCAGCACAATGAGTAGTAGGAGCAACATCATTTGGGAGAGATACCTTTCTACCTTTGTTGCTCCTTCTTTTATTTTTCTTCTTCACATTATGTGTGGGTTCAACCTTCTTCTTTGAGCTCCTTATTGATGAGATTAGTTGAAAATAAAGCTCCTCCTCGTTACCTGATTCATCATAATAAATAACATGAGGATATTGGGAAGTATCTTCCCTTTCATTAGTGTTCTCTTCATATTCTATTTGCTTCCTTTTCTTTAGGTAATTGGCAATATAAGGATTTTCAATGCAATTCACCACACAAAACATATAAATATCCTCTAGATCAAAATCAAGAAATCTATCAAGATTTAAT
Organism: Aegilops bicornis; assembly: GCA_021605145.1. Taxonomy (NCBI): domain Eukaryota; kingdom Viridiplantae; phylum Streptophyta; class Magnoliopsida; order Poales; family Poaceae; genus Aegilops; species Aegilops bicornis. The sequence continues at coordinate 632,385,208 of CM038670.1, forward strand.
TTTGGAATACCCTCAGTTATACATTTCATTTCTTCATACCCGAAAAGAAGACTAAGCTCTTTATGATGCTCAAGGGTAATCAAGTTATCACAATTTTTGGACACGATTCGATCATGAAAAAGTTTGCATTGGAGATTTAAATGACCACGTTCATTGCAAAGTTCACAAGGAGCGAAAAATATTGAATCTTTCAAAGACACACATCTAGCCTTTCTTGCAACAATTTAGTTTCTAAACGCTTATGCGTCTTGCAATATCTATCTTCTCTATTTGGTGTGTCCATGCAAACCCAATGCTCTCCACAAAAATCGACATGCTTATAGGAGACATTTTCATCATAACTAGTGCAATCATCATTAGTACTATGGATATTCAAGGAGTTCATACTAACAACATTGCAATCATACTCATCATTCAAAGATTTGGTATCAAGCATTTTATAGACTTCTTCTTATAGCACTTGAGCACAATTTTCCTTTTCATCATACTCACGAAAGATGTTAAAAAGATGAAGCGTATGAGAAAAACTCAAATCCATTTTTTTGTAATTTTATTTTATAAACTAAACTTGTGATAAAACAAGAAACAAAAAGATTCGATTGCAAGATCTAAAGATATACCTTCAATCACTCACCTTCCCGGCAACGGCACCAGAAAAGAGCTTGATGTCTACTACACAACCTTCTTCTTGTAGACGTTGTTGGGCCTCCAAGTGCAGAGGTTTGTAGGACAGTAGCAAATTTCCCTCAAGTAGATGACCTAAGGTTTATCAATCCATGGGAGGCGTAGGATGAAGATGGTCTCTCTCAATTAACCCTGCAACCAAATAACAAAGAGTCTCTTGTGTCCCCAACACACCCAATACAATGGAAAATTGTATAGGTGCACTAATTCGGCGAAGAGATGGTGATGCAAGTGCAATATGGATGGTAGATATAGGTTTTTGTAATCTGAAAATATAAAAACAGCAAGGTAACTAATAATAAAAGTGAGCGTAAACGGTATTGCAATGCTAGGAAACAAGGCCTAAGGTTCATACTTTCACTAGTGCAAGTTCTCTCAACAATAATAACATAACTGGATCATATAACTATCCCTCAACATGCAACAAAGAGTCACTCCAAAGCCACTAATAGCGGAGAACAAACGAAGTGATTATGGTAGGCTACGAAACCACCTCAAAGTTATTCTTTCTGCTCGATCTATTCAAGAGCCCGTAGTAAAATAACATGAAGCTATTCTTTCCGTTCAATCTATCATAGAGTTCATACTAGAATAACACCTTAAGACACAAATCAACCAAAACCCTAATGTCACCTAGATACTCCATTATCACCTCAAGTATCTGTGGGCATGATTATACGATATGCATCACACAATCTCAGATTCATCTATCAACCAACACAAATTACTTCAAAGAGTGCCCAAAGTTTCTACCAGAGAGTCAAGACGAAAACGTGTGCCAACCCCTATGCATAGGTTTATGGGTGGAACCCGCAAGTTGATCACCAAAACGTACATCAAGTGGATCACGTGATATCCCATTGTCACCACAGATAAGCACGGCAAGACATACATCAAGTGTTCTCAAATCCTTAATGACTCAATCGGATAAGATAACTTCAAAGGGAAAACTCAATCCATTACAAGAGAGTAGAGGGGGAGAAACATCATAAGATCCAACTATAATAGCAAAGCTCGCGATACATCAAGATCGTGCGAAGTCAAGAACACGAGAGAGAGAGAGAGAGAGAGAGAGAGAGAGAGAGAGAGAGAGATCAAACACATAGCTACTGGTACATACCCTCAACCCCGAGGGTGAACTACTCCCTCCTCGTCATGGAGAGCGCCGGGATGATGAAGATGGCCACCGGAGATGGATTCCCCCCCTCGGTGCTTGGAGCAGGCTCCCGAGAGGTTTTCGGTGGCTACAGAGGCTTGCGACGGCGGAACTCCTGATCTATTGTTCGCTTCGATGTTTTTAGGGTATAAGGGAATATATAGGCGAAAGAAGTCGGTCGGGGGAGCCTCGAGGGGCCCACGAGGGTGGAGGGCGCGCCCCCTATCTCGTGGCCTCCTCGAAGCTTCACTGGCTTGCACTCCAAGTTCCCTGGGTTGCTTCCGTTCAAAAATAACGCTCCCGAAGGTTTTATTCCGTTTGGACTCCATTTGATATTCCTTTTCTTCGAAACACTGAAATAGGCAATAAAACAACAATATGGGCTGGGCCTCCGGTTAATAGGTTAGTCCCAAAAGTAATATAAAAGTGTATAATAAAGCTCGTAAACATTCAAAATAGATAAGATAATAGCATGAATGCTTCATAAATTATAGATACGTTGGAGACGTGTCACATATTTGGGCCTAAGGGAATGCATTGTGGAGTAGTTATTAGATGATGGGTTGCGAGAGTGGCAGAAGCTTAAACCCTATTTTATGCGCTATTCCGTAAGGACCGATTGGATCCAAAAGTTTAATGCTATGGTTAGAATATTTTCTTAATACTTTTCTCGTAGTTGCGGATGCTTACGAGGGGGTTAATATATAAGTAGGAGATTTGTTCAAGTAAGAACAACACCTAAGCACCGATCCACCCACTTACCAAATTATCAAAGTAGCGAACATGAATCGAACCAACATGATGAAAGTGACTAGATGAAATTCCCGTGTACCCTCAAGAACGCTTTGCTTATCATAAGAGACCGTTTTGTCCTGTCCTTTGCCTCAAAATGATTGGGCTACCTTGCTGCACTTTTGTTACTACTATTGTTACTTGCTCGTTACAAATTATTTTGCTATCAAACTACTCTGTTACTTACAATTTTAGCACTTGCAGACATTAGCTTGCTAAAAACCACTTGTCACTTCCTTCTGCTCCTCATTGGTTTCAACACTCTTACTTATCGAAAAGGCTAAGATTGACCCCATATACTTGTGGGTCATCAAGGCCATTTTTTGGCACCGTTTCTGGGGAGTGAAGCGCTATTGGTAAGGAAATATTATTACTATGTGCTGAAATTTCTTGTCACTTGTTACTATGGAAAACAATCCTTTGAGGGGTTTGTTCGGGGTATCTTCACCTCGACCGGAACAACAATTAGTTACCCCTCAACCTACTGCACCTACTGAAAATATTGAATATGAAATTCCTTCGGGCATGGTAGAATAACTCCTAGCTAATCCTTATGCAGGAGATGGAACCGAACATCTTGATATGCACTTGATATATGTGGACGAAATTTGTGGATTGTTTAAGCTTGCAGATTTACCCAGAGATGAAGCTAATAAGAAGGTTTTCCCTTTATTTTTGAAGGGAAATACATTGACATGGTATAGGCTATGCGATGATATTGGATCTTGGAACTGGAATCGGTTGAAATTGGAATTCCATCAAAAAAATTATCCTACGCATCTAGTTCATCATGATCGGAATTATATATATAATTTTTTGCCTCGTGAAGGAGAAAGTATCGCTCTAGCTTGGGGGAGGCTTAAGTCAATGTTATGTTCATGCCCCAATCATGAGCTCTCAAGAGAAATTATTATTTGGAATTTTTATGCTCGACTTTTTCGTAATGATCAGTCCATGCTCGATACTTCTTGTACTGGTTCTTTTATGAAGAAAACTATTGAATTCTGGTGGGATCTTTTAGAAAGAATTAAACGCAACTCTGAAGATTGGGAACTCGGCGAAGGTAAAGAGTCAGGTATTGAGCCTAAGATTGATTGTGTTAAATCTTTTATGAATACCGATGCTTTTCAAAAGTTTAGCACTAAATATGGACTTGACTCTGAGATAGTAGCCTCCTTTTGTGAATCTTTTGCTACTCATGTTGATCTCCCTAAGGAGAAGTGGTTCAAATATCACCCACCAATTAAAGAAGAAATTAAAGAACCGATTAAAGGTAAAGAAGAAACTATCATTTATAATGTTGATCCAATTGTTCCCACTGCTTATATTGAAAAATCACCTTTCCCTGTTAGGACGTAGGAACATGCTAAAGTTTCAACCATGGTCAACAGAAGTTATACTAGAACACCTAAACCAGCTGAACAAATCAAAGTTGAACCTAGTGTTGCTATGGTTAATGATCTCTTGGTCGATATATTGATGGGCATGTTATTTACTTCTGTGCTGAAGCTGCTAGAATTGCCAAACCCGATGAAAAAGATAAACATATACCTGTTGTTGGCATGCTTGTTGTCTCAGTTAAGATAGTAGATCACTGTTATCATGGTTTATGTAACATAGGTGCTAGCGTGAGTGCTATTCCTTTTAGGTGTTACTATTAAGCTTGCTAATAGAGACACTATATCACCAATTGGGATTGCTAGAGATGTTGAAGTCTTGTGTGGGAAAAGAAAATACCCTACTGATTTTCTTGTCCTTGGTTCCCCACAAGATGACTTTTGTCCCATTATCTTTGGTAGACCTTTCTTGAACACTGTTAATGCTAAAATAGATTGTGAGAAACAAATTGTCGGTGTTAGCTTTGGTGATGAATCTCATGAGTTTAATTTTTCTAAGTTTAGTAGAAAACCTCATAAGGAAGATTTGCCTAGTAAGGATGAAATTATTGGTCTTGCTTCTATTGTTGTACCTCCGACTGATCCTTTAGAACAATATTTTCTATACCATGAAAATTATTTCCATATGCCTGAAAGAAATGAAATAGATAGGATCTTGTTCGAATAACAACCTTTGCTTAAACACAATCTGCCTATTGAAACTCTAGGAGGTCATCCTCCACCTAAAGGTGATCCTGTGTTTGAATTAAAACAATATCCTATTATTATTAGTGCTAACCTTTCAGAACATGAAGAAGAAAGATTATTGAAAGTTCTAAGGAAGCACTGAGCTGCTATTGGATATACTCTAGATGATCTTAAGGGCATTAGTCCCACTCTATGCCAGCACAAGATTAATATGGAACCTGATGCTAAACCCGTTGTTGATCACCAACGTCGGTTAAATCCAAAAATGAAAGAAGTGGTAAGAACAGAAATATTGGAACTTCTGGAAGCAGGTGTAATCTATCATATAGCTGATGTAGATGGGTAAGTCATGTTCATTGTGTCACTAAGAAAGGAGGTATTACTGTTGTTCCTAATGATAAGAATGAACTTATTCCTCAAAGAATTGTCACAGGCTATAGAATGGTAATTGATTTTAGAAAATTAAACAAAGCAACTAGAAAAGATCATTACCCTCTGCCGTTTATTGATCAAATGCTAGAAACATTATCTAAGCACACACATTTTTGCTTCCTTGATGGATATTCTCTGGCTTTTCACAAATACCTGTTTCTCAACATGATCAATAAAAGACCACTTTTACTTGCCCTTTTGGAACTTATGCTTATATACATATGCCTTTTGGTCTATGTAATGCACCTGCTACCTTTCAAAGATGTATGACTGCTATATTCTCTGATTTTTGTGAAAAGATTGTTGAGGTTTTCATGGATGACTTTTCTGTTTATGGGAAGTCTTTTGATGATTGTTTAAGCAATCTTGATCGAGTTTTGCAGAGGTGTGAACAAACAAATCTTGTCTTGAATTGGGAGAAGTGCCACTTCATGGTTAACGAAGGTATTGTTTTGGGCCATAAAATTTCTGAAAGAGGTATTGAGGTGTTCAAAGCCAAGGTTGATGCAATTGAGAAAAGCCATGTCCTAAAGATATCAAAGGTATTCGTAGTTTCCTTGGTCATGCTGGTTTCTATAGGAGATTTATCAAAGACTTTACTAAAATTTCTAGGCCTCTTACGAATCTTTTGCAAAAGGATATCCCTTTTGTTTTTTATGGTGATTGTTTGGAAGCCTTCGAAACACTAAAGAAAGCCTTAATTTATGCACCTATTGTTCAACCACCTGATTGGAACTTGCCTTTTGAGATTATGTGTGATGCTAGTGATTATGTTGTTGGTGCTATTCTAGGACAAAGAGTTGATAAGAAACTAAATGTTATCCACTATGCTAGTAAAACTCTAGACAGTGCTCAACAAAATTATGCTACTATTGAAAAAGAATTCTTAGTAGTGGTGTTTGCTTATGATAAATTTAGATCCTAAATTGTTGATTCCAAAGTGACCGTTCACACCGATCATGCTGCTATAAAATATCTTATGATAAAGAAAGATGCTAAACCTAGACTCATTAGGTGGGGTTTTCTACTACAAGAATTTGATTTGCATATCATTGATAGAAAAGGAGCAGAGAACCCCGTAGCTGATAACTTGTCTAGGCTTGAAAATATTATTGATGATCCACAACCTATTAATGATAGCTTTCCCGATGAACAGTTAGTTGCAATAAATGTTTCTAATAGTACACCTTGGTATGCTGACTATGCTAATTATATTATTTCTAAATACATACCACCTAGCTTCACTTACCAACAAAAGAAAAAAATCTTCTATGATTTGAGACATTACTTTCGGGATGACCCACATCTTTATAAAGAAGGAGTAGATGGTATTATTAGACGTTGTGTACCAGAGCATGAACAGGAACAAATCCTATGGAAATGTCACTCCGGAGCTTTTGGAGGACATCATGCTGGAGACAGGACCGCTCATAAGGTATTGCAATCTGGATTTTGTTGGCCTACTCTCTTCAAGGATGCTCGTAAGTTCATCTTATCTTGTGAGGAATGTCAAAGAATAGGTAATATCGGTAAGCATCAAGAAATGCCTATGAATTATTCACTTGTTGTTGACCATTTGATGTTTAGGGATTTGATTTCATGGGACCTTTTCCTTCCTCTAATGGGCATACTCATATTTTGGTTGTTGTTGATTATGTTACTAAGTCGGTAGAAGCTATTCCAACTAGTAGTGCCGATCACAACACCTCTATTAAAATGCTTAAGGAAGTTAATTTCCCAAGATTTGGAGTCCCTAGATATTTAATGACTAATGGTGGTTCACACTTTATTCATCGTGCTTTCCGTAAAATGCTTGCCAAGTATGATGTTAACCATAGAATTGCATCACCCTATCATCCTTAGTCTAGTGGTCAAGTTGAACTTAGCAATAGAGAAATAAAACTAATTTTACAAAAGACTATCAATCACTACTAGGGAAAACCTTATACACAGAATGTTACCAGTAGCGCTTGTTAAAATGAGGCGCTACTGCTACTTAGCAGTAGCGCGTCTGCCACAACCGCGCTCATCGTTACCGCTACCAAGAGCGCGGCAGGAACAGAACGCGCTACTACTATAATTGCCACACCGTTCCCGACGTGCTAGGTATAGTAGTAGCGCCCTTCTACGAATAGCGCTACTACTACGGATTTTAGCAGCATCGCATTTTGCCTCCCCATGCTACTGTTAAAGCTATTTTCACCTAACCCCCCGTGCGGCCTGATTCCCTCTTCTCTGTTTCCTCCCCCAATTCTCCTCTACTATTCCTCGTCGCCTCCGCCTCGCCGCCGTCTCCCCCGACACCGCCTCGCCGCCGTCTCCCCCGACCCCGCCTCACCGCCGTCACCCCGACCCGCCTGCTTGCCCGTCTCCACCGACCCGCCTCGCCGCCATCTCCTCGACCCGCCTCGCCGCCGTCTCCCCGACCCGCCTCGCCCGCGCCTCGGTGCCCGTCTCCCCGACCCCATCTCTCTCGCCCTCTGTAAGCACTCTCCCTTCCGATCCCTCTTCTCGCTTAGTATGAACCCTAGTTATTTAGTGCTAGTTAGTATGAACCCTAGGCTATTTTTAGTGCTAGTTAGTTAATTACTTATATGGTAATTAGGGCAGTAGTTCCTAGGTACTAATTAGTTAGTAAGAACTAGGTACTAATTAGGTACTAGTATATTTTTATTTATAGTAAGTTTATTTTTAGTAAGAACTAGTTGAATTAATAGAACTAGTTAGTAAGAACTTGTTGCTATTTTTTTAGTTAAAGCAATTTTTCTCGCATCGATGTGGACGATGCCTATCCCGCATCCTCGTCGTCGAGTCGGCGGAGGACGACAGCTGCTTGACCAGATGGGCCATGTCCAGGACTGGGCTCCGTCGGGGTGGTACTGGGAGGCACTACCTACCGCGGGGCGCAGGTTGGTGAGGAGCCAGCCTGTCGTTGACCCGAACCTTCTTTGGTGGCGGTCGCGTGAGCCAGTGACGGTCCAGAGGCTCGAGGACTCCGCGGAGGTGGTGCGTCACCGTGTCAGTGAGGAGGACGCGCACGTCCGTCGTTACTTGTTTGCGTTGGAGCACAGGTTCTCCAGGGGTCTCACTGGAGCTATGATCCTGTGATGGTCCCTTCTCTGTGGGTGTCCACCGCCCGCGCCGATACCCGTCGTGTGCTAGGGTTTTAGTTGTATTAGTGATGTTATATGTATGACACTATTCGGGATGTATTAGTGATAATATTCGATGATGTACGAACGCATGAGATGATTTACTTTTGCTTATTGAATGCATGCTAATTTGAGTCCTATAAGATATTATTAAATGTATATCTTGTGTTGCTCAATATCCAAGTGGCCGGTCATGTTTGCAGGTTACACCTCCGAGTGGCCTATGTTTTGCCGGAGTGTTGATTCATTTCCGTTCCGGCAAATTTCAGGCACTCGATATGTCCTATTTTAGCAAAGGTCATGCCGGATTTTTCCGTGAATTTTGGCATGAATTGTGCCAGAATATGTTGGAAATATCGAGTGCCCCGGATTTGTGTGTTGAGTATCCTGGTAGTTGTCTTCGATCAATTTTCAATTAATGTTTTAACTATGAACATAGGAAATGTCTGACGACGAAAAGGATTTCGGTATTTGCAAATACTCAGAAGACGAAGCGCCTGTGCGACGGAATCTTCCTAGATGATGATAGGCGCTTCAAAGATCAAGTCGACGAGAACTTTGAAGTGGATATAGTAAGTCACAACGACAAGCCTTTTTCGTAATTAAGCATGACATCTGCTTCATTTGCTTCAACTTATATTTCTTTTACTATTCTACTAGCGTATCCCCGCCATGCAAGAGTTTACGTATTGGATAAGATAGGTTTCAGTCGTACTAGGGAGGTAAAGAAAGTTTACTTGAAGACCGAGCATGGTTATATTTTCCACGCAAAATTATACAATTCAGATGACTACACCTATTTTGGATGCAAAACATGGTGAGCACTATGCAAGACATGCATTTGAGCCTGATATGGTTATCACCTTTGATATTCGTCCGAAAGATGATATTGAAGGTAATACCGACATCTGGGTCGATGTGCAGACGCCTCCAGTTATACCATTATGTAAGTTTCTCAACCATATTTATGTCTTTGATATTGTTTATTCAAAAATAGTTGACAACTAATTTGTATTGTCAACTTATTTCGGTGCAAGCAAACATGTCCAGCTTGGTAGACATGACCTACTACTGTCCCGGGCTGAACTCAACTGCAAGGAGCTAAGTCATTATGTTTCATGGCTTATGGATCTTGATCTTATCCAAGACAAATTTTCTTCCTGCATTTAGAAATGTTAGTACTGAAAATGTGCGACCAATAGTCTTCGTAATGAACTACGGTCACATCTATTTAGGAAGGATGGTAAGATTTTTACTATTTGTCCTCAGTGCATCTTTTCCATACATTATCTTTGAAGCTAAACTTCATTGCTAAGTATGTTACCATACGATGTTCTTCAACAGGACTCTGATGAATGTTGTGCCTTATGGGATCGAGACTGAAGGTACCATGAGTATTATTAGCTTACGGCCAAGATATCCTACAGATTACTTTAGTGCATTCAAGATGAGCGACGGATGCTTAATAGTGTAAGACTGGACCAAATATGTGATGGGGGAGCGCAGAGAAGTACTAGGGGGTAGCAAACAGATGCGCTACCCACGATTAGGAGACAGGTTCATCTGCATGCTCCAACTTGATCAAGGAGGAGAGCTACACATGTTTTATGTTATTTTACCTATGGGAGAGCAGCAGGAGTGATTAGCTAGCTAGAAATGAGTTTGAGGATGATGATGTGCTACACTATTACTGTGATGATAAAATAGCTAGTGTTGGTGGTAATGACTATGATGATTATTATTAGCTAGTGTTAGTGGTGATTAAATAAATACTGTTGGTGGTAATGACTATGATGATGATTCAATAGCTTGTGCTGGCGGATTAGATTCAAGTGGAGGCAACATGTGGTGCACATCGAAAGTACTATTAGTCCAAACTAGATCAAGTTTGGATTAGTAGTATACTTTTGACATGCACCACATATTGCCTCCACTTGAACCTAATCCACCTTCATTTGACACATCGTTATGGACATAATGATGTAAACCTCATAACTGGTATTGTACCAATATTTGTACGATGGCGCATAAATACACTAAAAAAAGAATACTAGTAGCGATGGAGAGAAAACACGCTGCCAGTAGTTACATTAGCAGTAGTGTGGGAGTGAACAATCACTGCAGCTATTTGTCCTAGCAGTAACGCGTGCGCGCACGCGTTACTGCTAAGCAATAGCTGTAGCTCCTTATTAGTAGCACGCCTACCTGCGCTACTAGTGAGCACAAAACCAGCGCTACTGCTAGGGTTTTCCCTAGTAGTGAATAGGTCCCGGAAGAATTGGTCTAAGAAACTAGATGATGCACTTTGGGCTTATATAACAACATATAAAAATCATATGGGTATGTCTCCTTATAAAATGGTTTATGGAAAAGCTTTTCATTTGTCTCTTGAGTTAGAACATAAAGCATATTGGGAAATTAAAGAACTCAACTATAATTTCAAACTTGCTGGTGAGAAGAGGTTATTTGATATTTGCTCATTAGATGAATGGAGAACCCAAGATTATGAAATTGCAAAGTTATTCAAAGAAAAAGTTAAAAGATGGCATGATAAAAGAATCCAAAAGCGTGAGTTCAAAGTTGGAGAATATGTTCTTTTGTACAACACTCGTTTCAGATTCTTAAACTGCTCTCCAAATGGGAAGGACCCTACGCTATCGAGGAGGTTTATCATTCTGGAGCTATCAAAATAAATAATGCCGAAGGCAGTAACCCGAAAGTTGTTAATGGGCAACGAACAAAACATTATATCTCAGGTACGCCCATTAATGTTGAAAGCAATATTATCCAAACTATGGCACCGGAAGAACACATCAAAGAAACCTTCCAGAACACTCCAGAATCGTGAAAAAGAGGAGGTACGTGATACAGTAAGTAAACGGACTCCGAAAAATCCACAAAAATATTTTTGTCAGTTTTGGAATATTAGAAAATTAGGAAAATAAGAAACTACCAGGAAGGTAACCCTCGTGGGCACAAGACACCAGGGCGCGCCAGCGAGGCGCGCCCAGGTGGGTTGTGCCCGCCTCGGGTACCTTCCGGACTCCGTTTTTCTGTTTGCTTGTTTCACAAAATAAATAATCTTTATATACTTCCCGAACCTATTGACCTCCATATCATGGAGAAATCTCTTGTTTTCTTTTCTAGCTATTTTCCCGACAGATCTGAAAATATGTCGTCCCAAGACTCGGAGGGTGAGAGCTATGTTGCTGATTATATCGCAAACCCCAAGTCTTATGGGGATGTGGAGCACTATAGCTGGATTTCCGAAGAAGATGAAGATGAATGAGTCCCTCCTCGTTTCAAATACGAGAGCATGGAAGCGTTATGCAAGAGGATAACAAAACTCGAGATGGAGAACGACGAGTTGAGGATAGACAATTTTATTCTCCGACAGAAGTTGGACAAGGAGAAGAAGGACAAGATCGCTACTACTTCATCACCACCACCTCCTTCTTCATCACCAAAAGAAAATTGAGTATCGAGTATGGGCACTCCCCTTGGCTTTCACCAAGTTTGGGGGAGGTGCCCTTGTATCGTACCACTTCCACTATCTTTTGCCTTTACTTTTCTTAGTTCGATCCATCGTTATCTTTTGCTTTAGATGAATAAAATTTTAGTTCGATCCTTTCTTTTCGAGAGTTTGCTTAGTGATCTATCTTTGTAATCATCTGTGAGATATATAATAATGTTTAGTTTGAGTTTTGATTCTTTTACTTTCGTGTTTCAATAAAAAGAAAGGAAATAAATGGAAAAGATCATATGCTAATCTTATGGTAAGTGATGATATTACACAAGGAAAAAATATAAGTAGAAAATTTTATTGTAGATTGATAAACATAGCATTGGTCAATGATGCAACTCATGAAAGAATTAATAAGGAAAGAGAAGATTCACATGCAAATACACTATCCTAGAAATCTTTTGTGATTGTGATCACCCATCAAAATATTATATGCCAAAACTGTTGATGTTGGACAAGGAAGACAACGTAATGATTTATGTTTGTTCATATTCACATAGAAGCTATATTGTCATAGATCCTTCAACATGTGGTGTTTTCCCCCCATCTTTGCTAGCCAAAAATTCCGCACTAAGTAGAGATACTAATTGTGCATCCAAAGCCCTTAAACCCAAATCTTGTTTTGAGAGTCCACCATACCTACCTATGGATGGAGTAAGATCCTTCAAGTAAGTTGTCATCGGTGTAATAAGGAAATAAAAATTGCTACTAAAAGTGTTAGATCATTTAGTGGAGAGAAATTTGAGCGTTGTACGAACTTGTGATGGCGAAGAATAAAAGCGACAGACTGCATAATAAAGGTTGCCATCATAAGGGGAAATATAATGTGACGTTCTCTTGCACTAAGGGGTTGAGCATACAAACAATAAGCGCATGGCAGCCTCTGCTTACCTCTACGAAGGGCCTATCTTTTACTTTTATGTATTTACTTTCATGCAAGAGTCAAAGTTCTTCTCTCTATTCCTTTTTATTTTCTCTTTTGGCACACATCATGTGGTGAGGAAAGATCTAGGCACATATATCCAGTTGAATATGGGCAGCATGAATTATTATTGTTGACATCACCCTTGAGGTGAACACGTTGGGAGGCAAAACTATAAGCCCCTATCTTTCTATGTGTCCGGTTGAAACGTTTTGCTCATGTGTACGCGGTGAGTGTTAGCAATCATAAAAGAATAAATGATGGTTGAGTATGTGGACTTGCCTAAATGCTCCGATACGTGACCCTTCCTGAAAAGGTGATGAATTGTAGTTGCAAAGTTGACTGAAAACATAGTTTGTTGGTTTCCAATAAAGTTTATGCTTTATACTTCGAAGTTGTGATGAATTGTTACTTGTTCATGAGGAGTCTATGATAAAAGTTCTATGATAAAATTTAAAGTTTGTTGTTGTCATAATAAGTTACATGATGCCACTATATCTGTATTTTTTTTATCGACACCTCTCTCTCTGAACATGTGGACATGTTTTTCGATTTCGGTTTTCGCTTGAGGACAAGCGAGGTCTAAGCTTGGGGGAGTTGATATGTCCATTTTGCATCATGTTTACCTATTGTTATTTATGTTGTTTTATTGTATAATAATGCTTTTTGGAGTAATTCTAATGCCTTTTCTCTAATAATATGCAAGGTATGCACAAAGGGGGAGAATTATGGCAGATGGAAATCTGGACCTGAAAAAGCTACATCAGGCTACCTATTCTACACAACTCCAAATAAGCTAAAACTTTATGAGGATTTTTTATGGAATAAATGAGGATTTTTGGAGCCAATAAGTACCAGAGGGGGCCCTCCAGGTGGGCATAACCCACCTGGGCGCGCCAGGGAGCCCAGGCGCGCCCTAGTGGGTTGTGCTCACCTCGGCCCACCTCTAGTGCCCCTCTTCTGGTACATAAGTCATTTTGACCTATAAAAAATAGAGAGAGGACTTTCGGGACGAAGCGCCACCGTCTCAAGGCGGAACCTGGGCAGGAGCACTTTTGCCCTTCGATGGAGCGATTCCGTCGGGGGAACTTCCCTCCCGGAGGGGGAAATCATCATCATCATCATCACCAACAACTCTCCCATCTCGGGATGGGCTATCTCCATCAACATCTTCAACAGCGCGAACTCCTCTCAAACCCTAGTTCATCTCTTGTGTTCAATCTTTCTACCAGAACTATAGGTTGGTGCTTGTGGGTGACTAGTAGTGTTGATTACATCTTGTAGTTGATTATTATATGGTTTATTTGGTGGAAGATTATATGTTCAGATCCATTATGCTATTTAATACTCCTCTGATCTTGAGCATGATTACCATTTGTGAGTAGTTACTTTTGTTCTTGAGGTCACGGGAGAAATCTTGTTGCAAGTAATCTTGTGAACTTGATATGTGTTTGATATTTTGATGATATGTATGTTGCGATTCCCTTAGTGGTGTCATGTGAACGTCGACTACATGACACTCCACCATATTTGGGCCTAAGGGAATGCATTGTGGAGTAGTTATTGGATGATGGGTTGCGAGAGTGACAAAAGCTTAAACCCTAGTTTATGCGCTATTCTGTATGGGACCGATTGGATCCAAAAGTTTAATGCTGTGGTTAGAATTTATTCTTAATACTTTTCTCGTAGTTGCGGATTCTTGCGAGGGGGTTAATCATAAGTAGGAGGTTTGTTCAAGCAAGGACAACACCTAAGCACCGGTCCACCCACATACCAATTTATCAAAGTAGCGAACATGAATCGAACCAACATGATGAAAGTGACTAGATGTAATTCCGTGTACCCTCAAGACGCTTTGCTTATCATAAGAGACCGTTTTGATATATCCTTTTCCTCAAAAGGATTGGGCTACCTTGATGCACTTTTGTTACTACTACAGTTACTTGCTTGTTACAAATTATCTTGCTATCAAACTACTCTGTTACTTACAATTTTAGCACTTGCAGACATTACCTTGCTGAAAACCAGTTGTCATTTCCTTTTGCTCCTCGTTGAGTTCGACACTCTTACTTATCGAAAAGGCTACAATTGACCCCATATACTTGTGGGTCATCAGGCGCGTCCTTATGGGTTATGGGGCCCACATGGCTCCATTTGACCTAACTCCGCCTCTATAAATACCCATAAATAAGGAAACCAACAGGGGAGTCCACAAAGTACTTTCCGCCGCCGCAAGCCTCTATTCTCGAGAGACCCATCTGGGGACCTTTTCTGGCACTCTGTCGGAGGGGAATCGATCACGGATGGGTTCTTCATCAACCTTGCTGCCCCTCCGATGACGCGTGAGTAGTTTACCACAGACCTACGGGTCCATAGTTAGTAGCTAGATGGCTTATTCTCTCTTTTCGATCTTCAATACAATGTTCTCCTCTGTGTTCTTTGAGATCTATTTGATGTAATGACTTTTTCCAGTGTGTTTGTTGAGATCCGATGAATTGTGAGTTTACGATCAGATCTATCCATGAATATTATTTGAGTTTTCTCTAAACTTTTTTATGCATGATTAATATAGCCTTGTATTTCTTCTCCGATTTATTGGTTTGGTTTGGCCAACTGGATTGATTTATCTTGCCATGGGAGGAGGTGCTTTGCAATGGGTTCGATCTTGCGGTGCTCAATCTCAGTGACAGAAAGAGACATGACACGCATGTATCATTGCTATTAAGGGTAAAAAAGATGTGGTTTATCCATACATGAGTTTATCTTGTCTACATCATGTCATCTTGCCTAATGCATTACTCTGTTTTTTCCATGAATATAATACACTAGATGCATGTTGGATAGCAGCCGATGTGTGGAGTAATAGTACTTGATGCAGAATCGTTTCAGTCTATTAATCTTGGACGTGATGCCTATATGTTTGATCATTGCCTTGGATATCTTCATAATTATTTGCTTTTCAATCAATTTCTGAACAGTAATTTGTCTACCCACAGCTACGTGAGGAGCAGTGGCAAGTAGAAGGACTCACCCGCCACTCGTAAACCGTTCCAATTCTGGGCTCGTGATGAAACCCGTCAGTGGCAGGCACCTCGGGCCACTTGCCACTACTCCTTTTGTCAGCTATGGCGGGTAACTCTTTCGCCCCGCCATAGCTAAATTGCGGTAACCTCCATCCGAAAAATAATGGATGACATATTAGTAGTGGCGGTTGGTAGTTACCGTCCGCCATTGCTTGTCGCCATTCGTATGGCGGGCTTCTATTCTCGCTCGTCACACGTACTTCCATGAACGTAGCGGTTTAATTTTCGCCCAAAAACCATTCCCCCTCCCCCCTGTGCCGTCTCTTCTCCCCTCAAATCTCGTCTGAGTCGCCACCGCGCCCCTCGTGCCGTTGTGCCCCACGTCGCCCCTAGCCACCGCCCCCTCGCAGCCGCCGCCGTTCCTCGCTGTCGCACCCCACCTCGTGCTGCCGCAGGCATGGCCTCAGGCAACTCGCTGATAACCCATAAGTGTAGGGGATCGCAACAGCTTTCGAGGGTAAAGTATTCAACCCAAATTTATTGATTCGACACAAGGGGAGCAAATAATATTCTCAAGTATTAGCAGTTGAGTTGTAAATTCACCACACCTGGATAACTTAGTATCTGCAGCAAAGTATTTTGTAGCAAAGTAGTATGATAGTAATGGTAACAGTGGCAAAAGTAAAGATAGCACTTTTGTAGTAGTTGTAACAGTAGCAACAGAAAAGTAAATAAGCGAAGAACAATATGTGAAAAGCTCGTAGGCATTAGATCAGTGATGCTTAATTATGTCATATGCGATTCCTCATGTAATAGCTATAACATATGGTGATACAGAACTAGCTCCAGTTCATCAATGTAATGTAGGCATGTATTCCAAATATAGTCATACGTGCTTATGGAAAAGAACTTGCATGACATCTTTTGTCCTACCCTCCCGTGGCAGCGGGGTCCTAGTGGAAACTAAGGGATATTAAGGCCTCCTTTTAATAGAGAACTAGAACAAAGCATTAGCACATAGTGAATACATGAACTCCTCAAACTACGGTCATCACCGAGAAGTATCCCGATTATTGTCACTTCGGGGTTGTCGGATCATAACACATAATAGGTGACTACAGAATTGCAAAATAGGATCAAGAACTCACATATATTCATGAAAAGATAATAGGTTCAGATCTGAAATCATGGCACTCGGGCCCTAGTGACAAGCATTAAGCATAGAAAAGTCATAGCAACATCAATCTCAGAACATAGTGGATACTAGGGATCAAACCCTAACAAAACTAACTTGATTACATGGTAAATCTCATCCAACCCATCACCGTCCAGCAAGCCTACGATGGAATTACTCACGCACGGCGGTGAGCATCATGAAATTGGTGATGGAGGATGGTTGATGATGACGATGGCGACGAATCCCCCTCTCCGGAGCCCCGAACAGACTCCAGATCAGCCCTCCCGAGAGATATTAGGGCTTGGCGGTGGCCCCGTATCGTAAAACATGATGAAACTTTCTCTCTGATTTTTTTCTCCGCGAAACGGAATATATTGAGTTGGAGTTGAGGTCGGTGGAGCATCAGGGGGCCCACGAGACAGGGGGCGCGCCCCCCACCCTCATGGACAGGGTGTGGGCCCCCTGGCCTTGATTCTTTTGCCAATATCTTTTATATCTTCCAAAAGTTGTCTCCATGGATTTTCAGGTCATTTCGAGAACTTTTGTTTTCTGCACAATAAAGAACACCATGGCAGTTCTGCTGAAAACAACGTCAGTCCGGGTTAGTTTCATTCAAATCATGCAAGTTAGAGTCCAAAACAAGGGCAAAAGTGTTTGGAAAAGTAGATACGTTGGAGACGTATCAACTCCCCCAAGCTTAAACCTTTGCTTGTCCTCAAGCAATTCAGTTGATAAACTGAAAGTGATAAAGAAAAACTTTTACAAACTCTATTTGCTCTTGTTGTTGCAAATATGTAAAGCCAGCATTCAAGTTTTCAGCAAAGATTATGAACTAACCATATTCACAATAACACTTAGGTCTCATATTTACTCATATCAATGGCATAATCAGTTAGCGAGCAATGATAATAAAACTCGGATGACAACACTTTCTCAAAACAATCATAATATGATATAACAAGATGGTATCTCGCTAGCCTTTTCTGAGACCGCAAAACATAAACGCAGAGCACCTTTAAAGATCAAGGACTGGCTAAACATTGTAATTCATAGTAAAAGAGATCCAGTCAAGTCATACCCAATATAAACTAATAGTAATGAATGCAAATGACAGTGTGCTCTCCAATATAAAAAAGGTGATGACTCAACATAAAAGTAAATAGATAGGCCCTTCGCAGAGGGAAGCAGGGATTTGTAGAGGTGCCAGAGCTCGATTTTAAAATAGAGATGAATAACATTTTGAGCGGTATACTTTCACTGTCAATGCGACAACTATGAGATGGCGATATCTTTCATGCTACATACATTATAGGCGGTTCCCAAATGGAATGGTAAAAGTTTATACTCCCCCACCACCAACAAGCATCAATCCATGGCTTGCTCGAAACAACGAGTGCCTCCAACTAACAACAGACCTGGGGGAGTTTTGTTTAATTATTTTGATTTGCTTTGATCTTTTTGATCATGGGACTAGGCATCCCGGATACCAGCCATTTTCTTGTGAATGAGGAGCGGAGTCCACTCCTCTTGAGAATAACCCACCTAGCATGGAAGATACAGACAGCCCTAGTTGAAACATGAGCTGCTCGAGCAAACAGAATTTCATTTGAAGGTTTGGAGTTTGGCACATACAAATTTACTTGGAACGGCAGGTAGATACCGCATATAGGAAGGTATGGTGGACTCATATGGAATAACTTTGGGGTTTATGGAGTTTGGATGCACAAGCAGTATTCCCGCTTAGTACAAATGAAGGCTAGCAAAAGACCGGAAGCGACCAACCGAGAGAGGCGACAACAGTCATGAACATGCATTAAAATTAATTTACACCGAGTACAAGCATGAGTAGGATATAATCCACCATGAACATAAATATCGTGAAGGCTATGTTGATTTGTTTCAACTACATGCGTGAACATGTGCCAAGTCGAGTCACTCAATTCATTCAAAGGAGGATACCATCCCATCATACCACATCACAATCGTTTTAATGGCATGTTGGCACGAAAGGTAAACCATTATAACTCATAGCTAATTATGCATGGCACAAGCAACTATGATCTCTAAATGTCATTGCAAATATGTTTACTTCATAATAAGTTGAATCAGGAACGATGAACTCGTCATATTTACAAAAACTAGAGAGGTCGAGTTCATACCAGCTTCTCTCATCTCAATCAGTCCATCATATATCGTCATTATTGCCTTTCACTTGCACGACCGAACGGTGTGTATAATAATAATAGTGCACGTGCATTGGACTAAGCTGGAATCTGCAAGCATTCAACTCAAGAGAGAAGACAAAGTAATATGGGCTCCAAGTTAAATAAACAATCATGCATATGAGAGCCACTAAACATTTTCAATATGGTCTTCTACTCTCGACCCCCAAAGGAAAGAAAAGGAAAAAAACTATTTACACCGGAAAGCTCCCAACAAGCAAGAAGAAGAACGAGAAATCTTTTTGGGTTTTCATTTTAATTTCTACTACAAGCATGGAAATTAAATTAACTATTTTTTTGGTTTTTCTTAAGGTTTATCAAACACATAAGAAGTAAGCTTAGAAAAATAAATTAAACTAGCATGGATAATACAATGAAAGAGTATGAGCACCGACAACTAGAATAGTGTGTGAACATGAATGTAAAGTCGGTGAGAAATACGTACTCCCCCAAGCTTAGGCTTTTGGCCTAAGTTGGCTTATTGCCGAGGACTGCGGCTACTCTCCCCGGTGTATTGAGGAGTGTAATCAGGATACCACTGACTGGCGATCTCCTCCGGATCCCACTGATAAGATGATGGACGATAAGGGCCCAATGGAGGTTCCGGCTCAGGCTCTGGAGCGGATGCCTGGCCCCTATGGGCATACACCGCTTCCAGCGAGACAAGACAATTAACTGCAGTCAAATCAAACAACAGAGGCGCAGGCAGGGTAATAATCTCATTGTGTTTCTTATTAAATCTCAGGTTATATAGGAGCATCTTATCATCATTGTGAACAATAAACTCATGTGCTACCATGCTCCTGCAATCTAAAAGTCAATATTGTCTCCTCTTTCTCATAGTGCCTAATAGGTATCTCAAAATGTTTAGCATGGCGTGCAGCATAGATACATCCAAAGATGGGGCCCTTTGTACGGTTCCGGCTTAGCCGTTTAGCAATAACGGCAACCATACTAAAACTGTTATCACCAAACAAGGCATGGAATAGAATAATAGTATCAGGAACACTGAAGTTTCCACTATTTCCACGACCAATTAAGCATCGACTAGCAAATATGGCAAAGTAGCGTAAAACAGGAAAGTGTATGCTAGTGATTCTCGCATCCGAACCCTTCTTCGGATCCCCTATAGTAATGGTGTTAACAAAACCATCCACATCTTTACGATGTGGTTCATCTAAACTGCCCTCAAAGGGTATTCTACATACCGCGCAAAAATTACGCAAAGACATTTCCTTGAATTCAACATATAAATGAATGATACCGAAGGAGGTGAATTCTTAGGATAGTAAGTAATGGTGAGTAAGAGATACTGATTGATCCGGTCGTGGAGGAAGTCGGTTAGGCCCGCATTTTCAATCAAGGAATAAAAGTCTTCATAAATCCCAGCTTCTCTCAAGAAATTATCACAAGGCCATTCACATGGCTGTACTTCCGCTACGCGAGGAAGATTATACTTGGCCTTCTCCTTCTCTTTAGCTTGTTTATCCTTGGAGCCTTGGCTAGAAGAGCCCCACAAAAATCTCCATATCATTTTCTGAAAATTTCTGAAATTTTAGTAACTTCAAAATAAAAGTGAATAAAAATAAACAAGATTGGTAGCAACTACTCCTACAAGTGCCTAGAGCCTATATCTAGAATTACTTGGGACCTCATAAATTTGACATGCAAGCTCAAGAACAGGGTCACCTATGCAGCAAAAATTTGCAATGAATAAAGCACTAGAACAAAAACTAATTGGACCAATGGAGGAGTCACATACCAAGCAACAATCTCCCAAAGCAGTTTTGTGAATGGAGCTTTGAGCAAGGAGATCGAAAATCACAGCAAAATGAGCTAGAACTCGTGCTTGAGCTGGATGGGGATTTTTTTGGGAAGAAGATGGAGTGTGTGGGTGCAGGAATAAGTGGAGGAGGTCCACCGTGGGCCCACGAGACAGGGGGGCGTGCCCAGGGGGGTGGGCGCGCCCTCCACCCTCGTGGCCAGGTGCTTGCCCCCTCTGCAGTATTTTCAGTTCCTAAAATCCTCAAATAATCCATAAATATCGTACTAAATTTGTAGGGCAGTTGGAGCACTTTTATTTTCGGGATATTTTTTATTGCACGGATAATTCAGAAAACAGACAGATAATACTATTTTTTTCTTTATTTATTCTAAATAACAGAAAGTAAAAAGAGGGTATAGAAGGTTGTGCCTTCTAGTTTCATCCATCTCATGATCATCAAAATGAATCCACTAACAAGGTTGATCAAGTCTTGTAACAAACTCATTCTGAATAACACGGATCCGGAGAAATTTCGAATAACACTAAGTTACCTCAATGGGGATATGAACATCCCCAACAATAAGAATATCATACTTTTTCTTGACAGTGGGAAGAGGAAATTCAAAACCTCCAATAATGATAGTGGGGATTTTTCCAATAGAATTGATGCTATGAACTTGAGGTTGTTTCCTCGGAAAGTGTACCGTAAGCTCATTACCATTAACGTGAAAAGTGACATTGCCTTTGTTGCAATCAATAACAGCCCCTGCAGCATTCAAAAAGGGTCTACCAAGGATAATCGACATACTATCGTCCTCGGGAATATCAACAATAACAAAGTCTGTTAAGATAGTGACGTTTGCAACCACAACAGGCACATCCTCACAAATACCGATAGGTATAGCAATTGATTTATCGGCCATTTGCAAAGATATTTCAGTAGGTGTCAACTTATTCAATTCAAGTCTACGATATAAAGAGAGAGGCATAACACTAACACCGGCTCCAAGATCACATAAAGCAGTTTTAACATAGTTTCTTTTAATGGAGCATGGTACAGTTGGTACCCCTAGATCTCCAATTTTCTTTGGTATTCCACCCTTAAATGTATAATTAGCAAGCATGGTGGAAATTTCAGCTTCCGGTCTCTTTCTTTTATTTGTAATGATATCCTTCATATACTTAGCATAAGGATTTAATTTAAGCATATCAGTTAAGCGCATACGTAAGAAGATAGGTCTAATCATTTCAGCAAAGCACTCAAAATCCTCATCATCCTTTGTCTTGGATGGTTTAGGAGGAAAGGGCATGGGTTTCTGAACCCATGGTTCTCTTTCTCTACTGTGCTTCCTAGCAACAAAATCTCTCTTATCATAATGTTGATTCTTTGATTGTGGGTTATCAAGATCAACAGCAGGTTCAACCTCTACTTCATTATTATTGCTAGGTTTAGCATAAACATGAACATTATCATTAACATTATCACTAGGTTCATGTTCATCACCTGATTGTGTTTCAACATCAGAAATAGAAATATTATTGGGATTCTCAGGTGTGTCTACAACAGGTTCACTAGAAGCATGCAAGGTCCTATCATTTTTATTTTTATTTTTAGAAGAGCTAGGTGCCTCTAAATTATTTCTCTGAGAATCCTGCTCGATTCTCTTAGGGTGGCCTTCAGGATACAAAGGTTCTGAGTCATTCTACTAGTTCTAGTAGCCACTCTAACAGCAAAGTCATGTTTATTATTTAATTCATCAAGCAAATCACTTTGAGCTTTAAGTACTTGCTCAGCTTGAGTGGTAACCATAGAAGCATATTTGCTAATGAGTTTAAGTTCACCTTTAAGTCTAGCCATATAATCACTCAAGCGTCCTATCTAAAAGCATTATTCTTTAATTCTCTACCAACATAAGCATTAAAACTTTCTTGTCTAGCCATAAAGTCATCAAATTCATCTAAGCATGGGCTATGAAATTTAGTAGAAGGAATTTCAACTTTATCATATCTATAGAGAGAATTTACCTTTATTACATGTGTCGGGTTATCAAGACAATGTATTTCTTCAACAGACGGTATATTAAGACCATGTATTTATTCAATGGGAGGTAAATTCTTAACATCTTCAGCTTTAATACCTTTTTCTTTCATTGATTTCTCTGCCTCTTGCATATCTTAAGGACTGAGAAATAGAACGCCCCTCTTCTTCGGAGTAGGTTTAGGCATAGGCTCAGGAGTTGGCTTAGTTGGCTCAGGAATTGCCTCGGGAATTGGCTCAGGAAGAGTCCAATTATTTTCATTAGTCAACATATTATTCAATAGTAATTCAGCTTGGTCGACTGTTATTTCCCTGAAAACACAACCAACACAACTATCCAAGTAGTCCTTGGAAGCATCGGTTAGTCCATTATAAAAGATATCAAGTATTTCATTTTTCTTAAGAGGATAATGTGGCAAAGCATTAAGTAATCGGAGAAGCCTCCCCCAAGCTTGTGGGAGACTCTCTTCTTTGATTTGCACAAAATTATATATTTCTCGCAAGGCAGCTTGTTTCTTATTAGCAGAGAAATATTTAGCAGAGAACTAATAAATCATATCCTGGGGACTACGCACACAACCAGGATCAAGAGAATTAAACCAAGTTTTAGCATCACCCTTTAATGAGAACAGAAATATCTTAAGGATATAATAATAGCAAGACTTCTCATCATTAGTAAACAGGGTGGCTATATCATTTAACTTGGTAAGATGTGCCACAACAGCTTTGATTCATAGCCATAAAAAGGATCAGATTCAACCAAAGTAATAATCTCAGGATCAACAGAGAATTCATAATCCTTATCAGTGACACAGATAGGTGAAGTAGCAAAAGTAGGGTCAGGTTTCATTCTAGCATTAAGAGATTGCTGCTTCCATTTAGCTAATAACTTCTTAAGATCGTATCTATCCTTGCAAGCAAAGATAGCTCTAGCAGCTTCTTCATCCATAACATAACCCTCAGGAACAATAGACAATTCATAATCAGGGGGAGAACTTTCATCATCACTATCATCAATAATATCATCATTAATAATTTCATTCTCTCTAACCCTAGCAAGTTGTTCATCAAGAAATTCACCTCATGGCAAAGTAGTATCACGCACAGAAGTAGTTTCATCATAAGTATCATGCATAGCAGAAGTGGCATCATCAATAACATGCGACATATAAGAGTTCATAGCAGTAGCAGGTTTAGGTGTCGCAAGCTTACTCAAAACAGAAGGAGAATCTAGTGCAGAGCTAGATGGCAGTTCGTTACCTCCCCTCGTAGTTGAGGGAAAAATCTTTGTTCTTTCATATTTTAAGTTCCTCATAGTGATCAACAGATATAAATCCCAAGTGACTCAAAGAATAGAGCTATGCTCCCCGGCAACGACGCCAGAAATTAGTCTTGATAACCCACAAGTGTAGGGGATCGCAACAGCTTTCGAGGGTAGAGTATTCAACCCAAATTTATTGATTCGACACAAGTGGAGCCAAAGAATATTCTCAAGTATTAGAAGTTGAGTTGTCAATTCAACCACACCTGGATAACTTAGTATCTGCAGCAAAGTATTTAGTAGCAAAGTAGTATGATAGTAATGGTAACAGTGGCAAAAGTAAAGATAGAAGTTTTGTAGTAGTTGTAAGAGTAGCAACGGAAAAGTAAATAAGCGAAGCACAATATGTGAAAAGCTCGTAGGCATTGGAACAGTTATGGATAATTATGTCATATGCGATTCCTCATGTAATAGCTATAACATAGGGTGACATAGAAATAGCTCCAGTTCATCAATGTAATGTCGGCATGTGTTCTGAATATAATCATACATGCTTATGGAAAAGAACTTGCATGACATCTTTTGTCCTACCCTCCCGTGGCAGCGGGGTCCTAGTGGAAACTAAGGGATATTAAGGCCTCCTTTTAATAGAGAACCGGAACAAAGCATTAGCACATAGTGAATACATGAACTCCTCAAACTACGGTCATCACCGAGAAGTATCCCGATTATTGTCACTTCGGGGTTGTCGGATCATAACACATAATAGATGACTATAGAATTGCAAGATATGATCAAGAAATCACATATATTCATGAGAACATAATAGGTTCAGATCTGAAATCATGACACTCGGGCCCTAGTGACAAGCATTAAGCATAGCAAAGTCATAGCAACATCAATCTCAGAACATAGTGGATACTAGGGATCAAACCCTAACAAAACTAACTTGATTACATGGTAAATCTCATCCAACCCATCACCGTCCAGCAAGACTACGATGGAATTACTCACGCACGACAGTGAGCATCATGAAATTGGTGATGGAGGATGGTTGATGATGATGACGGCGACGAATCCCCCTCTCCGGAGCCCCGAACGGACTCCAGATCAACCCTCTTGAGAGAGATTAGGGCTTGGCGGCGGCTCCGTATCGTAAAACGCGATGAAACTTTCTCTCTTATTTTTTTCTCCGCGAAAAGGAATATATAGAGTTGGTGTTAAGGTCGGTGGAGCATCAGGGGGCCCACGAGACAGGGGGCGCGCCCAGGGGGGAGGGCGCGCCCCCCCACCCTCGTGGACAGGGTGTGGGCCTCCTGGCCTCGATTCTTTCGCCAGTATTTTTATATTTTCCAAAAGTTATCTCCGTGGATTTTTAGGTCATTCCGAGAACTTTTGTTTTCTGACAATAAACAACACCATGGCAGTTCTGCTAAAAACAGCGTCAGTCCGGGTTAGTTTCATTCAAATCATGCAAGTTAGAGTCCAAAACAAGGGCAAAAGTGTTTGGAAAAGTAGATACGTTGGAGACATATCACTCGCCGTCGCCACCGCCGCCACTGTCAAGCACCACCCCGATGGCTAGTCGTGCGTCCCTGTCTCCCTCCCCGACCAACATAGGAGACCTCGGGCCACCAGCGCTACCGCCACCGCCGCCGAGCTCCACCCCGGTATTGCATGTTCAGATTTGTGTTTAGGGTAATATTAGTAGTTTAGAAATACTTGTCAATGTTTCTTAGTGTTATTTTGTATGATGGTTAGATATGTGTTTAGGGTAATACTAGTAATTTAGAAATACATGCCAAATTTCTTGCATAGGAACCCTTCTACAGTGGTTGACTTATAGTTGTAGGTTATGACATGAGTGCAAATGTTTTCACGAAACGTTGATCATTTCTGTTTCGCCCAATTTCTGGCACTCGCTATGTCTTCTCGTTTGTAAAGTTCATGTCGAATTCTTCTTTAATGTTTTCCATGTGTGGTTGGCTTATGGTTGCAGGTTGTGACATGAGTGCCAATGTGTTCGCGAAACATCGATTCATTTCTGTTTCGACAAAATATAGGACTCGCTATGTCCTCTTGTTAGCAAAGGTCATGTCGAATTTTTCTCTAATTTTCTTTGCATAGGAACCCTTCCAGTGTGGTTGGCTTTGCTATTCATGACATGAGTGCCAATGTTTTCATGAAACATCGATTCATTTTTTGTTTCGCTAAATTTGTGGCACTCAGTATGACCTCTTGTTAGCAAAGGTCATGTCAAATTTTTCTTTAATTTATGGTTTTTATGCTTTATGACTCATAATTGTCACCCTAATTATAGCAAATGCCACAAAACGATTCCGTAGAACCATCTTCTATGGACCCCTCAGCCTAGCGTTATAAAAATGGCAGAAAGAGAAAGAAGAAAGCAGCTAATGAACCTATCGCCAATTAGCAAGGCACCACAAGAAAATGTGGTGAATGTTCCTACTAGTTCTCCCGTATGGAAAATGTTTATGCGCGATGAACAGATGTTACCACAAAAAAAGTTGAGTATACTAAGCACTGAAATTCAGGTTCTACACAAAGACATAATAGCTAGGTCAGGAAAGGGTGAGATGTCTGACACCGCCAATGTCATAGACAGTCTTGGATTTGTCAACGTGTTCCCTGCTGATAAAGTATATCTCTGGTTTGATAGTGTGGTCAACAACAATATTTTCTATGTCATACAAATCCTTTACACTAGAATGAAGAAGTTGCCTTCCTTGATCTGTATATCATGCATTGTGGCAATGTTGGTTCTGATAAAGGCCAGTGCCTTCTCGCGAATTATCTCCACAACACCATTCTTCATAGTCCTCGACACAAGCACAACTTTATCGTGCCTTACTTCGAAGCATAAGTTCATTCCTTTATGCTTGCACATATACACCTGCCTACTTTGATATCAATCTCATTCATGTTTCATTATTGAATTGTTCTGTGTGGCATTGAACACAGGATCGTCATCGCACTAATGCCCCGGGATGGCCGAGGTTATTTCTTTGATTCCAGGAGAGACCCAAAGAAGTCGTGGATAGCTCTGAAAACATGTCTGAATGCTGCTCTTTTGATGTGTCATAAGTCCAACGATAAGAACTTCCCATTTCCACGGTTCAAATTTCACACTAGCTTCTGTTGCCGGCAACAATCGAAATACGGAACTATGCACTTGTCTGACTACTATGCCATGGCCTTCATAGATGACTATGTGCGCGCAAGACCACTTATGAGAAGTGATTCAATGTTGCAGAAATGCTCCGAAGAGAATGAGAAGGAAGTTAAGCTAGCTCACTTTTGGACAAAGCATGAACGCCTTCAGCGGATGCTCACGAATATCATCAATCGCCATGTAGTGAGGGATGAGGGGATGTTCTACTATGAGGCAGAGAGTCCAGAAGAACGAGAGTTGAGAATTAAACATCAAAATGTCGATGCATACTATGGCGGGAGGATGGATATATATGATTTCTAGAAAAACATCAACATTAAATTATGTCATGACACAATGCTTGTTACCTTGTGATCTTCACTATTTATGTATGTGTGTCATATGTTTATGTATTTACCTTGTGACCTCTTCTATATTTATATATTTTGAATGCTATTGTCTGCTAAAAATAACATATGGGTCCGCGAGAAGAATTTTGGGAGGACGTATCTGCGAAAGACATGGAGAAGCCCTATCAATGGATGTAGGACAAGTATCGGGCAGAGCACCTGAGGGAGCTATGTTAGATTGGGTCAGAAGAGTTCCAACGGCCCAGTGTTCTCTCCCAGGAATTGAGAAAATAGTAGATAGGCGGTTCAATGACCTCATGATGTGCATCCTGATGGATGCGACCCCGAATGAGAGGCTAAGGATCTGGCCCGAACTGAGTCCAACCACCATACCCACGCCGAGTGAGGTACTTCATTGGGCTTTTCGAGAGGCTAAATCTCCCATTCCAAAGCAAGCGGCCCATTGGTCCTCGTTCGTTCAATCCACTAGCAATTCATGTAGTATGTGCGACTTCTACTAACGCACTACATGTTTAACATCGTCCGACACTCTTTTCACTCCTAAACAACTCGGGAAACCATTAATTATGTGTGATGAGTGATATATATATATATATATATATATATATATATATGTTTATGGTTATAATGCACTTGTTATATTTTCTTTATAACTACTACTTTTTATTAATAAGACATCATTGTAATGTGGTGTCTGTGTGGATCAATATTAGAACTAGAATTTATGTATCCCGTGCAATTTGATGATGTGATCCAGGTGCAATATGCTGCAATAACATCAACTCGGCATCAATTAATAACAGTGGCGGGTACCAAATACTATGGCGAGTGGCAGAAAGTGCCCGCCATTGCTACACAAAATTTCTGTAGCGGGCGATGGTGATTGCCCGCCACTGCGGATGGGCTACCACTAGGAGGCCACAACACGCCACTGATGGCATATTAGCAGTGGCAGAAGGTCAGTGGCAGGCGCTCCTGAGAGCTGATGTCTACTACAAAACTTATTCTTGTAGACTCGTGTTGGGCCTCCAAGCGTAGAGTTTTGTAGGACAGCGGCAAATTTCCCTCAAGTGGATAACATAAGGTTTATCAATCCGTGGGATGCATAGGATGAAAATGGTCTCTCTCAAACAACCCTACAATCAAATACAAGAAATCTCTTGTATCCCACACACCCAGTACAATGGCAAATTGTATAGGTGCACTAGTTAGGCGAAGAGATGGCGTGATATGTCTCCAACTTATCTATAATTTTTTATTGTCCCATGTTATTAAAGTATAAATCTTGGATGTTTTATATACAATTACAAGCAGCTTTATATCATTTTTTGGGACTAACCTATTAACTTAGTGCCTAGTGCCAGTTGTTGTTTTTTGCTTGTTTTTGGTTTCACGGAATATCAATACCAAATGAAGTCCAAATGCCACAAAACTTTTTGGAGATTTTTTTCTGGACATAAGGGATACTAGAAGCTTTGGGACAAGACCAGACGTGGGAGCGTGGGCCCACAACCCACCAGGGCGCACCAAGGGGGGCAGACGCGCCCTGATGGGTTATGGGGCCCACATGTCTCCCTTTGACCTAACTCTGCCTCTATAAATACCTATAAATCAGGAAACCAACAGGGGAGTCCACAAAATACTTTTTTCGTCGCCGCAAGCCTCTTGTCGGTGTCAAAACCGGCGGATCTCGGGTAGGGGGTCCCGAACTGTGCGTCTAGGCGGATGGTAACAGGAGACAAGGGACACGATGTTTTTACCCAGGTTCGGGCCCTCTCGATGGAGGTAAAACCCTACTCCTGCTTGATTAATATTGATGATATGGGTAGTACAAGAATAGATCTACCACGAGATCAGAGAGGCTAAACCCTAGAAGCTAGCCTATGATATGATTGTTGTTCGTCCTACGGACTAAAAACCTCCGGTTTATATAGACACCGGAGAGGGTTAGGGTTACATGAGTCGGGTTACAATGGAAGGAGATCTACATATCCAGACGCCAAGCTTGCCTTCCACGCCAAGGAAAGTCCCATCCGGACACGGGACGAAGTCTTCAATCTTGTATCTTCATAGTCCAGAGTCCGGCAAAGTTCATAGTCCGCCATCCGGACACCCCTAATCCAGACTCCTCGGTGCCTGAACCAGGCTTCAATGACGACGAGTCCGGCGCGCAGTTTTGTCTTCGGCATTGCAAGGCGGGTTCCTCCTCCGAATACTTCATAGAAGATTTTGAACACAAGGATAGTGTCCGGCTCTGAAAAATAATTTCCACATGACACCGCAGAGAGAGTAATATTCACACAAATCCAATCTGCTGACGTATTCCGCAGCGTGTCATCACACCACGGCCAAGCCCTTATTCGAATCGTTTTTACTGTCCCACCTCAGCGCACTTAGCGAGGCGGTTTCATGGCACGTCTTGTTGAAGCAGAGATCGTGTCCCCTTATTCTGGGATTCTCATCAATACGGACGTGGGTAACCCAACCGTGCCATTAATTTACGGTGCTTGGGAGATAAGCGAGTCTTACCAGGCTGGTGGGGGCGCTTAGTTTAGTCCGCCCATATATGGGGATAAGGATCCACCTTTTCCATATACGCCTTCTTCCTCCTTTGCTTATCCATTTTCACAAGACTCGAGCTCCAAATACCAAGTCCGCACATCCCACCTCACCCTTCTCCAGCCATGTCCGGAGCGGTAGGCAAGTGGATGGTTTCCTCCGTCACGGAGGGACATGTCAAGAAGTTCAGGGAGGCCGGATACTTGTCTAACGACATCGCGCACCGGCTCCCGGACAAGGGGCAGCTCATCCCCACCCCCAGGCCCCATGAGAGGGTGGTGTTACTCACCCACTTCCTCCGCGGACTAGGTTTTCCACTTCACCCATTTGTCCGGGGGCTCATGTTCTACTACGGCCTGGATTTCCACGATCTGGCCTCGAACTTCATCCTCAACATCTCGGCGTTTATCTCGTGTGCGAGGCTTTCCTCCGCATCAAGCCCCACTTCGGCTTATGGCTGAAGACCTTCAATGTCAAGCCGAAGGTTGTGGGCGGACAACAAGCGGAGTGCGGAGGCGCCATGGTGGGCAAGATGCCAAACGTTACATGGCTCAAGGGCTCCTTCATGGAGACTGTCGGATTACGGGTTCCGGCAGACCCTTAAGGTTCGAACTCTAGGGTGCGCGCGGAGATCCAACCCTCCACCTACTCGTACCTCGCCGAATCGCAGGGACCTAAACTACTAACAAGAACAGCACAAGAGGCCTTAAGATTTATCGGGTTCGGGCCACCATCGTGGTATAATACCCTACTCCGGTGTGTGGTGTGTGGATTGCCTCTTGGGCTGATGGGGAATAAGATAGGAAGAACAGCCTCGCGAGGGTCTGTTCTTGGTGGGTGTGATGAACTGCTAAGTGGTGTCCCGTCGCTCTAGCTCGAGGATCGGGTTTCTCTCTCTCTCTCTCTCTCTCTCTCTCTCTCTCTCTCTCAGGATTCCAAATGGCGGATCCCCCCCTTTTACTCTGAGTGTGGCTACTCCTATTTATAGGCGAAGGCCCTGGGCCTCTTCCCAAATATTGAGCGGGAAGGGCGCCAACAATTGGCCATTTTGAAGGGGAACAACAGGTACACTTATCCTGACTAAAGTTGGTCCTCGCCTGCCAAAGGCTCTGGTGATGACGCCTGCTTGGGCTCCACGATGACTGCATTCCTGCCGTTGGGGCTGGTCTTGGTCTTGTTGCACCGAAACGGATGCCTTTGCTTGATGCTCTTGCCTGCGCTTGCTCCCTTTGCACCAAAGAGGAAAGGAGGACGCTGTGCGGCTGGCGCCCGACTGGCGCCCTTGGTCGTCATGGCTTACGTCATGGGCACATCGCGAGGTACCCCGCCTTGAACTCTCCGCCTCCTCATGAGCCAGCCTGATGAGGCCGCGCTTGAGGAAGCTCTTGGTCGTCCGCCCCGCGAGGCTTGGCCCCTCGCGAGAGTCTTGAGCATGTGTTGATGAAGATGGGCTGTCCTGGGCCTCCTTTGAGCCACGCCGCAGGCCGCAGGCAGGCAAGTCTGGGGACCCCTGTGCCCATAACGCCGACAAGAGCCCCAGCCCACGGGCGCACCCAAACTTGGCCCGAGCAGAGAGGCGAAAGGGCAAGTCACGAGCGTCATGGGCCCTAACAGCCTGCGGCCTCGGGCGACAGCGTGGCGGTTGATTGGACGTGGGCGGCACTGTTCCCCAAGCCTCCTTATTTCGTGCCTTGCTAGGCGGACACGCCGCTGCACACATCTGTTCCCCTCTCTGCTTGTGCGCCCAGTCCTTCCCTCTCTCGAACTCCGGTTTCCATTTCCAATCCAATCTCAAATCCCCTTCCCCTTTCGATCGCCATGGCTCTGACGAAGAAGGGAAAGGAAGAAACCTCGCCTTTCGCTTCGCCTGCCGCCGCCCGGCCTCCTCATTGTCGACCGTCGATCATACTCAACCTGGAGGGCTTGGGCAAGGTCAGTTCGGCTCTGGCCACTTCCTTCAATGAATCCGGGAGGACGACGGCCTAGCCCGTGTCCCACTTCGCCATCGACAGGACAGTCACCGAGGTCCGGTATTTCACTGACGCCCTGTGGGCGGGGCTGGTTCCCCCTTTCTCTGATTTCTTCAATGTCATGCTTTCCCACTATCAGATCCACATGATGCATCTGGGTCCTGAGTCCATTACTCTCCTCTCGGTCTTTGCCTTCGTTTGTGAGGCAATGATGGGCATCCTTCCCTCGGTTGCCTTGCTGCGCCACTTCTTCTCTCTGCGCCTTGTTGACCCTACTCAATGCTTGGCGTGCGTGAGCTTCGTCGCCGCGCCCGAGACCGCGGTCTCAGGGATTGACTTCAGCCTGCCTCCGCTCGCGGCTGAGTTCCATGAGAGGTTGTTGTACGTGGACGCTGGGGTGCCTAGCCCCCTGCTATCGGAGCCAACTTCGCCTGCTGTCCCCAATTCTGGCTGGGGCCAGGAGACGCTTTCAAGCCCTCGGCTCTTCTTCGTCTGGCGCCGCTTCGCATTCCTGAGGTCGCTCGCAGTGACAGCGCCCAAGGTGGTGAAGGAGTTCCTGATGCGCCGCATTGCTCCTCTCCAACGCCATTCCCACCGGATGTGGGCCTTCGGCGGGCCTGGTGATCGTATGAGGCTCCAGGAAGAAGACCTGACGCCAGAAGCGCTAAGGAAGGTGCTCCTGGTCCTGACTGGCGATCCTAACCCCGGTGGCATCCAACATGAAGGGGCCTTGTTGTACCTCTGCCGGAGTAGGGGTGATTTGGTGAACCAGATGCCTATCTTCGACGAATGGGGGCTGCGCCCCGCTGGTCTCCAGGGGCCTCGCGAGAATCCAGTGGTGGTGACAGCCCGTTCGATCGGCCAAAGGCGGCTCCTCCTCAAGTGGCGGAGCAGGGAGGCACGAGCCGCCAGAGGTGAAGGGACCCCGCCAAGGTGATAGCGCTGGCGATGCTCAAGCGAGGGGGGCAACTCGAGGCTCATGCCAAGGGGCCGAGGGCGGCAGTGCAACCGCCTGCAGCGCCCATGGGCCGAGCCCCCGAGGCCCCTGCTGCTTCTCTTGGTGAGGCGACTAGCAGAGCGCGTCAGGCAGACGCCCCTGACGCAAGCCGCCTCGATGCTTCTCCCTCGCTGCAGGCTGATCCCTGCGCCCAAATCTTGGGCCGTTTCCGCATGAACTTCGAGGCCCTCCGGAAGAGAAGGGAGGCCATGGGCGATGATTACCCTTGTCGCCTGCTGAAGCGCAGGAAGTACTTCGCTACTGATGAGTAAGCCTTCTTCTTCTACAACTCCTGATTCTTCTGCTGCGTGTACTAATCCTTGCCCTGCAGGCCCCTTCCTGCCGAGCTCATGGAGACGGGTGAGGAGCCGTCCTCCCCGGCTTCGCCCCTCCCTAGCCCTCGAGTGCTCCAAGCAGCGGAGCTCTTGTGGTGAGGGTGACAGGGGAGGTGAGCCGTCCCGAGGTGCGTCGTGGCCCTGCGCGCCTCGCGATCCTTCCTCGTGAGCCTTCCCGAGGCATAGCTAGCCTGTCGTGGGCTTCTCGCCTGGTCGTGGACGGTGATTGGCTGAGGCGCTTCCTGCGCCCCTCGTCTAGGGATGGGCTGGCTCCAGGCCAGGCTCATGGCGCGCCGCCCGGCCGTGTGGCGTGCCAGCCCCCAGCCCCCTGCCCGGAGGGGGAGTGTTGATTCGCGGCTCCCGGCGCCCGTCTGGGGCGGTCGATGGTGTGGAGGATGTGCGCGAGCGCACCCGGGAGCGTCGCGCCTTTCACCAAGGATTTCTTCGAAGGGCGGCCGACGCGGTGAGCCTTCTTGGTGAAGAGCTTGCTGACGAAGACGCGCGCCTTGAGGCCGAGGGCCTGCGCCTGGCTGCAGAGAGGCGTGAGCTGGAGGGCGCTGCCGCCCTTGCACGTCGCCAGCGCGAGCTTGATGACGAAGAGGCCAAGGCGTCGCTGGCAGCCTCTTGGGAGGCCTGTTCTCGGGCCGTCGAGGAGGCCCGGGTAGCTGACAGGCGGCGAGAGGCGACGGAGGAGCGGGCACGGGAAGCCCTGGCCCGGTGCCACTCGCTAGAGGAGCAAGCGGAGCTGCGCGAGGCAGCCCTCGCGTTGATGAAGGTGGCCTCTGGCGACTCGGCGGAGCTCCAGAAGCGTGAAGAGGCGCTGACGCTCGAAGCCGCCCGAGCGCAGTACGTCTGGCGCTTGGAGACGAGGGAGCGCCAGCTACGCGGGCAGAGGATGAGGTTGCAGCACGGGAAGCCAGCGTCATGGAGGAGGTCGGACGCCGAGTGGCGGCGTGGCCGAACCTCGAGCGCGAAGTTTGAGGAGCGGTTAGGGTTGATCAAGGCCGAGGCTGAGGGCAGGACTGCTGCCTTGAGGGCCAAACCGGAGGAGGCGTCTGGCGGGCCGATGCTCTTCAGCCGCCCTTGAGGTGGCGCAGAGGAGTCCACCACCTCTCGGGCCGAGGCGCTCCTTCTTCGCCAGCGGGTGGAGGAGGCCGAGGCTGTTGCGCGCCAGAATGCGGACGAGATGCGTCAGCGGCGAATCTTGGAGCACGAGCACCGTCCCATGCTCGCCACGCTCCGGGAAAGAGCTAACGTAGCCTTGGATAATATCTGCGAGGCGGCAGTAGGCCAGCCGCACGCGGTTAACTACGCTGGTAACCTTCAGTTCTTCACTGACATGGTAGCGCGACTGGAGGCGCTGATCGGTCGTAGGCCGGCGAGTTGGTGGAGGAGAGAGAGCCGCGCGCTGCTCGGGCGTGCCTTCTCTCGTGTCTTGATCATCTCCGGACATGGACCCCCACTTCGATTTCGACGCAGCCATCGCCCGATTCCCAGGCCGTCCCGCGCGACCGGGCGCCTGGGTGGAAGACAACATGGATGCCCTCGTCTGCCTTCGCCGGATGACGACGGCGTGGTCGTGGCGCCCGACGAGGGCGGCGTGGTGAACGCCCAGACGCCGCCGGCGATCACGCAGACAGCGGCGAGGCCGACAACGCCAAAGAACGGCTCGGGAGGTGCTCCCGAGGATGCATTGGGGATTTATCCGACTGATCATGTATTGTCCTTGTTCCATTACCCTGCATGCATAGAACTCAGGTTTTGACCTGATGGAGGTGAGAGCATTTTGGGAGGGGGAGCCCCTCATGTAAAACTTGTGTTCTTCGTATTAGCAGGTGTTACATCGCCCATACGCCCGCGCCAAGTGGTAGGCTAGGCGACGCGCTAGTCGGATGGTTTACCTTTGTTTCAGTCTGAGCCCGAGATAGCTCATGGGAGGCTGCAGTGATCCGAGTGTATATCGATTGAATCCGTAGGACCTGCAAAAAACCCTCCGGAGAGGACGCGGCGGTGACAGCTGGGCTGTGCGCGAAGCTTGGTTTCCGGCTCGCGAGGGGCTCGCGAGGGGAGGCAGATGAGGCGGAGTTGTAACCGAAACGCGAGAGATTTTCTCGAACGAGACTAAGCACCCCTTCCCCGAACACACGCAAATCTTCAAGCTCAAATTCAACTTAAATCCAATAGGGGAAAACGACAGCCAGAGGGAAAACCGAATGAAAGCAGAAAAAGGCCGCGTCCGGCACCTAGTCTAGTCTTGGACGTCTTCTCACCAGCGCGGAGCTAAGTGCTGCTACTGGGCGTAGGAGGGAGCCCCAGGGCCTGAGGCCGGCACCCCTGAGACTCCGGGGCGTGTACAGCCCCACTCATTATTACGTGAGAGTGTCACGGGGCGGCGAGCTTCACAGGCACTGGGCCTTCTTCACAGGTACCGGCCTTGCTTCATATCGCCAGACGAGGGCCCCGCCTTGCGCCACACTCTAGTGGCACCAACAACGACCGGAAACCAGGACGCCGCCGGTGGGGTAGAGCGGTCGCCAGCGGTTCCCCCGACGACCATGGGTCCTCCGCCAGGGGCAGGCCCTGAGGCACCTCCCCAGCAGAGGGCCTACCTCCTGAGAACGCCTTGCTCCGAATGCCGCGGTGGCGATGTCGGATCTCTGGCCCTCTCTGGCAGCCCCCTGCGCCCCCCTCCCGAGGGGTAGGAGACTGCGGGAACGGGGCAGCCGCTCGTCGTGGCGACCTGTACCTCCTGCGACCTATGGTTAGCATATGTTTGCTCTTGAGGAAGTAGCGGTACCCGATAATCGTCGCCCCCGGCCTGACCAGTGGGACCGTCTCGAGACTCTTGGAAGAGCGCGGCTTCCGGCGCCTCATCCCCCCAGATTGGGCTGAGGAGAGAGTCTTGTTCTCCCCCATGCGGGTGCCCTTGGTCCATCATGTGGGGCACGTATTCTTCCGACGCCGTCATCCCGAAGGCCACGCCGTAGTGCTGAGCGTGCCTTGCTGCTCTGCTCGGTGCGCCTGCCGTGGGGTGGTGTGGCGCGGTCCACCAGGGCCGTCGATTGCGTCGAGTCCTTCTTCTCCAGCGGGCGGCGGGCAACCCCGCCGCCCGGCAGATAGCTTCGCCCGGTGTTGGAGTAGCTTTGGAGCCAGCGGCGGAGCCCCGTCTGCGGGCCGCCCTCGGCCGAGGTGGGAGTTGGGTGCGAAGGGGTGAGCCCGAGGCGGCGGCCAGGAGCTCCGCCACGCGCTCCAGCGACGTCATGCCGCTCTCCAAAGAGCCTGCACTGCAGCAGCTCTCGGGCCACTGTGAGTGCGGCCCTCGAGTTCGCCTGCTCCCGACGGGTGTACCGTGATGAGGTCGCAGCGTGGTTGGAGGCTCTCGCTGCCGACCGCGCCTGCCGCGATGTGAGAGCCGTCAAAGCCTGTCCGCGTCGCCCGCGGCCCGCAGCACCCTGCGGACCGTGAGCTGCCTGGGGCATGGGGTTGCCCGAGGCGAGCGGCTCTGCGTGGGCGGGCCACGCCGCCCAAGGATCTGAGTTGCCCGCTTGGTCGCCGGACATGGTGATGATGATGCGACGGGGCACGAGGTGGCAGAAGGCGGATTCCGGCGCACCCCTACCTGGCGCGCCAAATGTCGGATTACGGGTTTTGGCAGACCCTTAAGGTTCAAACTCTGGGGTGCGCGCGGAGATCCAACCCTCCACCTACTCGTACCTCGCCGAGTCGCAGGGACCTAAACTACTAACAAGAACAGCACAAGAGACGCAAGAATTATACTGGTTCGGGCCACCATCGTGGTGTAATACCCTACTCCAGTGTGTGGTGTGTGGATTGCCTCTTGGGCTGATGGGGAACAGTACAAGGAAGAACAGCCTCGCGAGGGTCTGTTCTTGGTGGGTGTGATGAACTGCTAAGTGGTGTTCCGTCGCTCTAGCTCGAGGATCGGGTCTCTCTCTCTCTCTCTCTCTCTCTCTCTCTCTCTCTCTGGATTCCGATTGGCGGATCCCCCCCCCCCGTTTACTCTGAGTGTGGCTACTCCTATTTATAGGCGAAGGCCCTGGGCCTCTTCCCAAATATTGAGCGGGAAGGGCGCCAACAATTGGCCATTTTGAAGGGGAACAACGGGTACACTTATCCTGACTAAAGTTGGTCCTCGCCTGCCAAAGGCTCTGGTGATGACGCCTGCTTGGGCTCCACGATGACTGCATTCCTGCCGTTGGGGCTGGTCTTGGTCTTGTTGCACTGAAAACGGATGCCTTTGCTTGATGCTCTTGCCTGCGCTTGCTCCCTTTGCACCAAAGAGGAAAGGAGGACGCCAGGCGGTCGGGCGCCGATCGGGCGCCTTGGTCATCATGGCTTACGTCATGGGCACCTCGCGAGGTACCCCACCTTGAACTCTCCGCCTCCTCATGAGCCAGCCTGACGAGGCCGCGCCTGAGGAAGCTCTTGGTCGTCCGCCCCGCGAGGCTTGGCCCCTCGCGAGGGTCTTGAGCATGTGTTGATGAAGATGGGCTGTCCTGGGCCTCCTTTGAGCCACGCCGGAGGCCGCAGGCAGGCAAGTCTGGGGACCCCCGTTCCCGAACGCCGACAGAGACCATAAAGGGGTGGCAATCGGGGTGGTTCTACATCACCGAGCCGCGTGACCCCAAGTGGGCAGCGGCCCCCAAATTCTGATCTGGCTTCCCTACAAGGCTCACCTCCTGGAAAGAGACGGGCCTGTCGTGGGGTAATTCAGAAGAGCGGACCGGACTCCAATCCTGCACCCATGACCTGGTGAACAAATAGGTTAAACTCGTTAACGTAGTCCAGGTCATGCTCGTCCACCGGATCCTCCCGTGTCAACGACGGCCCTTTAACTTATGGGAGTTCAACCCGGCCCAGCACCAAACTCTGACCAGGCTCTTCGACACAACGCACGAGGATGCCTGGAAGGTGCTATTCAAGGGCACCGAGGTTCCCCCTCCCATCACCGAGGATCACGGACTCTGCGCGAAACGACAAGCCAGCGTAGTAAGCTTATTTTACCCTTTACGGGATACTTGTTTTTCATAGTTTGGCTCTATGCGGGATCTAAGCTCCCGTTCCTTTGACAGGAATGGTAGAAGAAGACCGGACAGATCGACTGTCCGGCTCCTTTGCCCGAAGATCCAGCAGACGCCCACTTGACGGGGCTGCTGGCCCCGGCACCTTACGTGGTGCTGGAGAAGAAGGCCAAGAAGCAGGCCACGGGAACTCGAAAGAGTTTCCGGCGCCAGGTGGTGTCGGACTCATCGTCCGATGACTCCGAGGCGGACTCCTCCCGTGAAGACGACGAGGAGGAAAGAGAGGTCTCTCCCCCAGCGAGGGGAGAGAAGAAAAGGAAGGCCGCCCCAACTGGGGGGCGGAGGGTCCAAGAAGGGAAGGACCCTTCCTCCGAACTACTCCACCAACGACGCATTTACGAAGAGGAGGAGGGCCATCCAGGCCAAGCCTCTGGCGAAATCGTAAGTTTCCGGATACCAGAATAACTCATGGCGTTCCTTTGTTGCACAGTACCTTCTGACGTCGGATATAATCATGCAGTCCGTCCAAGGCCGGGCTCGACGCTTCGTCGAGCGGTTCCCTGGGTTCGCCGGATGTGAACAGCACTTCACTTCCGACCGCCTCCTCTCCTCGCGCCGCGGATGATGCCGAGGCGGCGTCCCAAAAGGGGCCAAGCCAGGAGGAGATGGTCCTAGAGGCGCCGCAAGGCGACCTCCCGGACTGCAGGCGAAAAGGGGATGAAACCCCTAAGGGCTCTAAGTCCGGCCCTAGGCCGGACACCGCACCGGAAGCTTCAACGTTTCCGGCATCCGGCAGGTGGCCCCCTACTAAGAAGGGAAAGCCTACGATGCCGGTGACCTCCGTCCAACCGGAGGCACCGGATAATCTGCTGGAGGTGCTTAACGGTGCCTCCATCGACGAGGAGAACCGCACTATCATGAGTGCAGTGATCCAGAAGGTTCAGTCCGCCAAGAGCGGGCTGACCGAAGCCTGTGCGAGCCTCCTAACAGGCTTTGAGGTACGTATTTAAGATATGTAAAAATATTACCGCATAGACAGTAGCCCCTGATGCTCAGTTTGGTGTTCGGAAAGAAAAGCCGAACTGAGGATCAAAAAGATATACGCAGGAGTCTAACATAAGTGTGTCAATATGGGAATGCAGGTTGTGCTGCTGACCTCCGCCAGACCGATCAAGGAGGTCAATGTATCAAGCAGAGCCTCGGCGGTCCGAGGACGAGCTCGGCCTTGCCAAGAAGCAGCTCGAGGACAAGGAAGGTAAGTAATACCTTATGTAAGTATATATAAAAAAGATGTGGTTGCAAAAAAAATGAGAGGATCAACGTGGGTATGCAGGGGCCACGAACGAGGTGCCGACCCTGAAGGAAGCGTTGTCCAAGGCCGAAAGCAATGCGGCCGTGGAGCGCACCGAGCGAGAGAAGCAGGAGGCGTGGGTGGCGACGGTGCAGCAAGAGCTCCAGGCTCTCGTGGAAAAACACGAGATTTTGGAGCGTGACTCGAAGACCCGAGAGTCCGAGCTCGCCTCGGCGCTTGAGAGCGCCAAATCTGCCAAGGCCGAAGCCCAAAAAGCCCTCCAGGAAATTCAGGCGATGAAGAAGATAGCGGCGGGTAAGGCA
This sequence comes from Aegilops bicornis, assembly GCA_021605145.1. NCBI lineage: Eukaryota > Viridiplantae > Streptophyta > Magnoliopsida > Poales > Poaceae > Aegilops > Aegilops bicornis. The sequence goes on from CM038670.1 coordinate 632,425,499, forward strand.
TTCTTTATGCAAAGCAAGCATGCGAAATTGAATTACTTGTTACTTACCCGAGTCTGGAGTTCTCCAGGAGCATTCTCAAATCTTCCCCGGAGTGTGTCCGACGCAGCCGCATTCTACCGAGCCGAGGAGGGAAGCTCGACGGAGAAGGTGTTCTGGTCTCAGTATGCCGAGGCCGGACACCCGGTGCCCTTGAGCGACCAGCTGAAGCAGCTGGTCGAGCTCCATAAGGTGGCCGAACAGGCCATGAAGGGTCTCGCAGTCCGGCTGTGGCCTGGGGAAGCCATGCCTAGAAGCTACTTCGGGCTGGTAAGGCGGCTGGTGGATGACTGCCAAGGCTTGAAGTCATCAAGCGCTCCGCATGCATCGAAGGTCCCCGTAGGGCCCTTGCCCGTGCTAAAGTGCACTGGGGCAAGATGGACGCTGAGAAGCTTGTGACGGACGGACCACCGCCGGGCAAGGAGCATCGCAAGCCCGAGATGTATTATGAGGGCGTCCTGAAGGGTGCCCGCCGTATAGCGGATGAGTGCTCCAAAGATGTAATTTTCGAGTAACTCGCATTTGTAATCCTGTACGATGAAAACTTGTTTCATATGCGCTAAGCAACGCTTTTGAATTTAAAATATTACCTTATGTGCGGCCGTTTATCAAACTTGAGAGATGGCGAGTCGGCTTCTCGCCCCCATGCCATGAAAGTCTTTGGGGTGTTCGGGATAAACTTGAGCGCTTTTTTCCCATTATTGGGTCCTTCGAGGAGGAGCTCAACACAACGAACAAGGCAATCGGACTATAATGCTTGAACACTCTCACTTAGCCATAGGATTCTATAATTTTAAATTTCGCGAAGCCCCTAGTATTCAAGACCGAAGTTCGGGGCGCTTTCCACGCCTAGGCCGGACAAAGCCGACTCCTCGCTCTAAGCGGCATAAGTCTTTAGGGACTCGAATACCTCTCGAACAGCGACCAGCTCTCGCCCTATCATGACGGTCAGTTTTAGCTTTCTCCACTGAGGTGCTTCAGCCCGGCTCAACCGGGGCACAATCGCAGTGGTTCTCCCAGTGCTACCTTAGCCGATATAATGGAACGTAAGGTACCACAACATGCGAGCCGGGCAAACCCAACTATTGACCCAAGACATGATTCGGAGCCGATGCATATAATGCTATAAGTTCGGGGTGCCGCACTCATGAGAGTGTTCAGACTTCTCACACCATATTCTCAAAAGCGTAAGCCCCTGGTGTATTGGCCGTACCAAAGTGTACGGTTGCATAATGTCATAACTGAACATATTTTTATATAAAGAAGGTAATGCAATAATAGACAAAAGCTATGCATTGTTTATTCGAAAAAGTCTGCGGTAAAAGCAGAACGATACAAATAGTGCGACAAGCAAGAGATGGGACTATTTAACATGTCCCCCCTCCAGGGGCGAGCTGCGGGATTATATGTGAAACAAGTATACTGCTCGTTATAGAGACCACCTAGACACTCGACGTAGCTTTCTGCCTCCCTGGCTGTTGCATCGTGTGTTCGGCGATTATGCTGCCGGACAGGCCTTCCAGAAAGTGGAGTCCTGAAAGTAAGAAAGAAGAAAAAGAAAAAAATGAATGACAAAATCGGGAGCCCCTTGTGTGGTTGAGCCGTATTTTGGGCATGTCGTGGTCGTGCCCCTCCCCCTATGCCCATGGTATTTCCAGAGCGTAGTTATGTACGCGCAGTACTGGTTTCGCAATTTCACGAGGGCTGGGGTTAGGGCCGCATTGCTACGCATGCTCGGAACGTGCCAGGCGGTCTTGTTGTAGGTTACTCCGGGCGCGCTTGACGGTGTCCGGACGTTTAATGGCTGGACTGGAGAATTGCCTTGACAGGCTGCTTTGTACTTCCGCCGCGAGGGCCGCCATATGCTCCTCCGTCCGAAGAGAGCGTTCGGTGTTTCCATTGACCGTAATGACTCCTCGAGGGCCTGGCATCTTGAGCTTGAGGTTTGCATAGTGTGGCACCGCGTTGAACTTTGCAAATGCGGTTGACCGAGCAGTGCGTGATAGCCACTGTGGAACGGGACTATGTCGAAGATTAACTCCTCGCTTCAGAAATTATCCGGGGATCCGAAGACCACCTCAAGTGTAACTGAGCCTGTACAGTTGGCCTCTACACCTGGTATGACGCCTTTAAAGGTCGTATTTGTGGGTTTAATCCTTGAGGTATCTATGCCCATTTTTCGCACTCTATCCTGATAAAGCAGGTTCAGGCTGCTGACGCCGTCCATAAGGACTCTAGTGAGGTGAAATCCGTCAATGATTGGGTCTAAAACCAATGCGGAGAATCCTCCATGGCGGATGCTAGTGGGGTGGTCCCTTCGATCAAAAGTGACCGGGCAGGAGGACCATGGGTTGAACTTTGGGGCAACTGGCTCCAACGCGTATACGTCCCTGAGTGCATGCTTCCGCTCCCTTTTGGGTATGTGGGTTGCGTATATCATGTTCACCGTTCGCACTTGTGGGGGGAAACCCTTCTGTCCCCTATTGTTCGGCGGCCGGGGCTCCTCTTCGTCATCGCTATGCAGCCCCTTGTCATTGTTTTCGGCGTTTAACTTGCTTTCCTGCTTGAACACCCAACAATCCCTATTGGTGTGGTTGGCTGGTTTTTCGGGGGTGCCGTGTATCTGGCACAAGCGATCGAGTATTCGGTCCAAATTGGACGGGCCCGTAGTATTTCTTTTGAATGGCTTTTTCAGCTAACCGGGTTTAGAGCCTCTGAATCCGGCATTAATTGACGTATCCTTAGCATTGTCGCCGTTAATGCGGCGCTTTTGCTTGTTGCGACGCGACCTACCCGTGCTGTCCTTGGTATCCGAATTGCCTGGGATCTTGGTCATGTTATTACTACGAGCTAGCCAGCTGTCTTCTCCCGCGCAAAAGCGGGTCATGAGTGTTGTGAGGGCTGCCATGGATTTCGGCTTTTCCTGTCCTAGGTGCTGGGCAAGCCACTCGTCATGGATGTTATGCTTGAAGGCTGCAAGGGCCTCTGCGTCCGGACAGTCGACTATTTGATTTTTCTTCGTTAGGAACCGTGTCCAGAATTGCCTGGCCGATTCCTCTGGCTGCTGGATTATGTGGCTTAGGTCATCGGTGTCTGGTGGTCGCACATAGGTGCCCTGGAAGTTGTCGAGGAATGCGGCTTCCAGGTCCTCCCAACAACCAATTGATTCTGCTGGCAAGCTATTAAGCCAATGCCCAGCTGGTCCTTTAAGCTTGAGTGGGAGGTATTTGATGGCGTGTAGATCATCACCGCGAACCATGTGGATATGAAGGAGATAGTCCTCGATCCATACCGCAGGGTCTGTTGTGCCATTGTATGATTCGATGTTTACGGGTTTGAAACCCTCGGGGATTTGATGATCATTACTTCATCTGTGAAGCATAGTGGGGCTTGAGTGGAGGGCTGAGAAGCCTCTCTGTCGTGGCCACGAGGTGGCCGGTCGGCCATATCATGTGCTAGTGATGTAGGTCTAGGCGCTTCCTCCTCTAATCGAGGTAGCGGCCTGCGTTTTGGGTAGCTCTTGGAGGGGCGTTCGAGTTCGTACTCTTCGGCCGCAAGGACATCAGTCCATCTATCGGCTAGCAAGTCTTGGTCAGCTCTAAGTTGTTGATGTTTTTTCTTGAGGCTGCTCGCCGTGGCCATGAGCCTGCATTTGAAACGCTCTTGTTCGACGAGATCCTCAGGCACAACAAATTCGTCGTCGTCGAGGCTTGCCTCGTCTTCGGAGGGAGGCATGTAATTATCGTCCTCTACCTCTCTGTCTGCCGCTCTCTCATGAGGGCTGGCTTCTCCATCCTCCCGTGCTGAATCCTGCTGGAGGGGGTTGTCTTCGCACCTTGTCCGGGTGTTATTGTCTCCGGTGCCGGAATCGCCGCTTTTGCTGTGGCGGGATTTAGAGCGGCGTCACGGGACGCCGGGCGCTTAGGCTGTTTCTTGAGGGGTCATCCTCCATTGTTCCGTCACTGCCTCCTTCTTTTGGGGTGTCCACCATGTATATGTCATATGACGAGGTGGCCTTCCAAAGGTTCTCAGTAGGCGCTGGTTCTTGTTCGTCTCCTGCATCGTCGTCCATACCGTCGATGTCTTCGGAGTCGAAGTCGAGCATGTCAGTTAAATCATCGACAGTGGCTATAAAGTGGGTGGTGGGTGGGCTTTGAATTTCTTCTTCGTCCGCATCCCAACCTTGCCGACCATAGTCCGGCCAGGGCTCTCTTGATAAAGAGAGAGACTTTAGTGAATTTAGAATGTCGCCAAAGGGCGAGTGCTGAAAGATGTCCGAGGCGGTGAACCCCATGATCGGCGCCCAATCGGATTCGATTGGCAGGGGCACGGAAGGTTCGGAGTCCGGAAAGGAGTCCGGCACCTTGGAGTCACGAAGGCCGCAGCGATCGGTATGGTGTTCGCTCGATCGCCGTAGAGATTGCAGCCCTCGAGGCGATGTCCAGCCACCCATCCTCGACAGTGCGATTGGCTCGAGCTAAGGGTCGGTGCGGACATCGGTGCGGCCTCCGTGACACCGCTGCTCGGTGGCGTAGCTAGATCGTGCCCATCGTAATAAAGACGGGCGCGCGCTTTGGCTGTGGCTCGAACCTCGAAGATCAAGTCTCCGCAGACGTCGACCGTGTAGTTCAAACTTCCAAATCTTACTCGATGGCGAGGCGTAGCTTTCAATCTGCTCCAGATGGCTGCTTAATTGCCCGCAGCAGCAAAGCCGCCGAATACGTAAGATCTGTCCGGGAAGAAAAGTCTCACCGACCGCGTCGTTGTTGATGATCGAAGGAGCCATCGGGCCTAAAGGTGACGACACAGGAACTCTCAATGAAAGCACCAATGTCGGTGTCAAACCGGCGGATCTCGGTAGGGGTCCCGAATCGTGCGTCTAGGCGGATGGTAACAGGAGACAAGGGACACGATGTTTTTACCCAGGTTCGGGCCCTCTCGATGGAGGTAAAATTCTACTCCTGCTTGATTAATAGTGATGATATGGGTAGTACAAGAGTAGATCTACCACGAGATCAAAGAGGCTAAACCCTAGAAGCTAGCCTATGGTATGATTGTTGTTCGTCCTACGGACTAAAACCCTCCGGTTATATAGACACCGGAGAGGGTTAGGGTTACACAGAGTCGGTTACCATGGAAGGAGATCGACCTATCCAGATCGCCAAGCTTGCCTTCCACGCCAAGGAAAGTCCCATCCGGACACGGGACGAAGTCTTCAATCTTGTATCTTCATAGTCCAGGAGTCCGGCCAAAGGTCATAGTCCGGCCATCCGGACACCCCCTAATCCAGGACTCCCTCACCTCTGTTCTTGAGAGATCCCATCTGGCGACCTTTTCTGGCACTCTGTCGGAGGGGGAATGGATCATGGAGGGGTTCTTCATCAACCTTGCTGCCCCTCCGATGGTGCGTGAGTAGTTTACCACAGACCTACGGGTCCATATTTAGTAGCTAGATGGCTTCTTCTCTCTTTTTTATCTTCAATACAATGTTCTCCTCGGTGTTCTTGGAGATCTATTTGATGTAATGAATTTTTGCAGCGTGTTGTTGAGATCCATTGAATTGTGAGTTTATGATCAGATATATCCATGAATATTATTTGAGTTTTCTATGAACTTTTTTATGCATGATTAATATAACCTCGTATTTGTTCTCCGATTTATTGGTTTGGTTTGGCCAACTATATTGATTTATCTTGCCATGGGAGGAGGTGCTTTGTAATGGGTTCGATCTTGCGGTGCTTGATGTCTACTACGCAACTTTATTCTTGTAGACACGTGTTGGGCCTCCAAGCGCAAAGTTTTGTAGGACAGTAGCAATTTTCCCTCAAGGGATGACCTAAGGTTTATCAATCCGTGGGAGGTGTAGGATGAAGATGGTCTCTCAAACAACCCTACAAACAAATAATAAGAAGTCTATTGTGTCCCCAACACACCCAATACAATGATAAGTTGTATAGGTGCACTAGTTCGGCGAAGAGATGGTAAAACAAGTGTAGTATGGATACTATAGATGTTAGTTTTTGTAATCTGAAATTATAAAAACAGCAAGGTAACCAATAGTAAATGGGCACAAAAACGGTATTGCAATGCTTAGAAACAAGGCCTAGGGTCTGTAATTTCACTAGTGTGATCTCCCAACAATGTTGACATAGTTGAATCATATGCAAATCCCTCGAGTGCGGTGTAGAGTTCACTCCAAAATTACTTGTTGTATAGAAATTGTTGTTTGGCACGAAACCACCACAAAGCTATTCTCTAGAATATCACGCAAATCAACCAAAGCCCTAATGTCACCTAGATATTCCAATGTCACCGCAAATATCCGTGGGTTTGGTTATACAATAAGCATCACACAATTTCAGATTCATCTTTCTGATTCCCAAGAAGTGCGCCAAAATATCTATCGGAGAGTCAAGATGAGAACGTGTGCCAACCCCTATGCATAGGCCCTAAAGTCACGGAACCCGCAAGTTGATTACAATAATATACATCAAGTAACTCAATTAGATATCCCAATGTCACTACAGATATCCTCATGCAAAACACATATTAAGTGCTCTCAAATCCTTAAAGACTCAGTCCGATAAGAAAACTTTGAAGGGAAAACTCAATTCATAAAGAAGATAGAGAGGGGAACACTCCATATGATTCATCTATGTCAACAAAGCCTGCGTTACATCAAGATTGTTCCATCTCAAGAACACAAGAGAGAGAGATACAACACATAGCTACTGGTACATACCCTCAGCCCCGAGGGAGGACTACTCCCTCATCATGGTGGCCACCGGGATGATAAAGATGGCCACCGGTGATGATTCACCCCTCCGGCGGAGTTCCAGGGAAGGGCTCTAGATTAGATCTCGCGGTTATGGAACTGGCGGTGGGTGGAACAAAATTTCGTCGACTCCCCTAGGGTTTTTGGAATATTTGGGCATTCATAGAGCGAAGAGGCGGTGCGGGAGGCCACCGAGGTGGGCACAACCCACCTGGGCGTGCCCTGGTGAGTTGTGCCCCCCTCGGGGCAACCCCCAGGTGCTTCTCTGGCCCACTAGATGTCTTCTGGTCCCAAAAAATCTCCAAAAAGTTTCACTGCATTTGGACTCCGTTTGATATTGATTTTCTGTGATGTAAAAAACAAGCAAAAACAACAACTGGCACTAGGCACTATGTCAATATTTTAGTCCCAAAAAATGATATAAATTTGCTATAAAATGATTGTAAAACATCCAAGAATGATAATATAACAACATGGAACAAAAAATTAAAGATACGTTGGAGATAAACTTTCGATCCTACAAGTGGTATCAGAGCTTTGGTCTCCATTTGTCTTGATTTCCATAGCTTTGGTGATCATAGCCTTGGTTTCACAACCTAGGAGAGTATGGCGTCTAGCGAGGGAAATCACCACCATAGAGGTCCATCCTTTGGTGGTACTAATTTTGCTAGTTGGAAGCATAATATGAAAATGCATATTCTTGGACATAACCCCACCGTTTGGGCTATTGTGTGCATTGCTTTGCAAGGTGAATTCTTCGATGGGAGAGAACCAAATCGTGGAGCAACTGCGGAAGAGTTGAAGATGCTGCAATACAACGCTCAAGCTTGCGATATTCTCTTCAACAGATTGTGCCCCGAAGAATTCAACAAAATCAGCTGTCTTGAGAATACAGAGGAAATTTGGGATTCTTTGATTAATATGCACGAAGGTACCGAGCCCGTCAAGGAATCCAAGTTGGATGTGCTTCAAAGTCAACTTGACAATTTCAAAATGAAGGATGGTGAAGGTGTCGCTAAAAAGTACTCTAGGCTTGCTCTCATCACAAATGAGATTGTCGGCTTAGGAAGTGAAGAGATGACTGACAGATTCATCATCAAGAAGATCCTAAGAGCCTTGGATGGAAAATATGATATTGTGTGCACATTGATCCAAATGATGCCCAATTACAAAGATCTCAATCCAATGGAAGTCATTGGAAGAATTGTTGCTCATGAGATGTCAGTCAAGGATAAAGAAGAACTTCACAACAAGTCATGTGATGCTCCTGCAACATCAATTGAAAAACAAGTCTTCAATCAGGAGTTGAGCTTAATGGTAAAGAACTTCAACGAATTCTACAAGAGTAGAAGCAAAGAAAGAAGCTCCAAGTCAATATCCTACCATGACATAAGATCTTCTAGTCGTGAGCGAAATTGCTACAATTGTGGAAGACCCGGACACTACTCCAATGAGTGTACGGCTCCCTACAGAAGAAGAGAAGACTCATCTAAAAGAAGAAGTAGAAGAGAAGAATCGCCTCCAAGAGATAGAAGGAGTAGAGATCATCGTTATGAACGAAGAACCTCCCGCAGAAGCAAGGATTCGGAAAGGAAGGATAAGTCATCAAAGAGCTACACAAAACAAAGAAATCAAGCTCATGTTGGTGAATGGGTATCCGGTTCTGACTCCGACCACCACTCCGAGAGAAGTTGTCACTCTGACTCCGAATATACTCAAGATGAAGGTGTTGCCGGTCTTGCACTTGTGTCAACCAACTCCTACGACATATTTGAGTCACCAAATGAAGGAATTGGAAGATGCTTCATGGCTAAAGGCCCCAAGGTATCACACCCCGAGTATTTTGATTTCAATAGTGATGAAGATGACTTGCTAGGTGATGATGATTTACTTTTTGACAATGCTAGTGATGGAAACTATGATGAAATTGCTATTAATCATGCTAATCAAGATGAAACGAATGACAATGATAAGAAGGAGATTAAGTGTCTAACTAAAGAACTAAACACTCTTAAGTTAGCTCATGAAACTACTTTAGAAGATCATCGAGAACTTTTTGTAAGTGCATCTAGTGCCCCTTAGTGATTTTGGTGTATTGAAGACTTATAGTTTAAGGGATTAATGTGTTTATGAGTGTACACAGGTCTATAAGTCTATGAGGAGTTTGATATTTACAGAGAAACTCGACCCCTAAAAATGAAGTTCTTCGATCAAGACTTTGATACTCAAGACTTTCTCAAGACTTTGAAAGTGAAGAAATTGGTGTGACCTTGAAGACTTGGTATTCATTTGAGGAACATGAAGCGTGAAGACTTTTGTTTTCGTAGTTTCGCTTTCTCTTTCTTGAGTCATAGGAAACACCGTACTGTTAAAGGGGTCGAGGAAATACTAAGGAAAAATTTCCATGTGATGCTCAACTCAAAATCCTACACCTACCAATCCCTTCGAGTGAAGCCATTGGAAATCTCATACAGTTCAGTCAATTTCTTCAAAGGATGTAGACGAAGTTCTTCCGATCACGAGGAATTTGTTTTGACTGAGGAGTTAGGAATTCGCCATGGATTGCCTACGATTAGGAACATGATAGCCCCGAGGAATTTGAGAGTCAAATTTCCGGCCGATCGCTGTCTTCTTGGCCACTGTTCCAAAATATCTTATCCACCTAACGGTCATATCATTGAAGGGCATTTATGTCTTATCATTTTGGGCTGCTCCCTAGGCTATAAATAGCCGCCCCCTACAACCACTAGCTGGTTGGCTGCTCCGAGAGAAATTGAAACTTGTCAATTGAGAGCAACCCATCCTCCGAGGACTTTGAGCGAAAATCATCGAGTGATGAAAAACCCAACACCAAACCCCTACAAACCCAAAGTGATTGAGCATCACTGAAGAGATTGATCCTGCGTGGATCTGACGCTTGTTACCTTTGAAGACTGTGCTTCTTCCAGACGGTTAGGCGTCATGGTCTAGAGCATCCAAGAGGAATTGTGGATCGCCGAGTGACCGAGTCTGTGAAGGTTTGGAAGTCGCCTGAAGACTTACCACGAGTGATTGGATGAGGTCTATGTGACCTTAGTTCAAGGAGAATACGGTGAGGACTTGGTGTCCTGAGCTGCGTGCTCAGCGACTGGGTGTCCGGGACTGTGTCCTCGAAGTTTAAATACTCAAATTACTCCAACTGTGACGCATAACCGAGACAGCTTGGAACCGGTCTACCAAATCATTGTCTTCAAAGAACCTTATCGGTTCTATTTCCTCAACTCTTTCATTTCCTCATTACTGTGTTGAGTGTTTGTTCATATCTGTGTTTGAAGACTTTGACTGAAGACTTTCTCAATTTCCTCAGTTCAATTTCTTCAGTCAGTTTGTCTTCATCTTCTGTTATCCTGTGTTTACGCTTTCTGTACTCTGTGATTGTCTTCATTTCATCATGATGACCATGCTTGTATTCTCTTATGCTTACTTCTGAGTACTTATTCCGCTGCAAGTAGTTCTTCGCTTAGGAATTTCCTCACCGCAAATTCCTCAAAGTGAAGAATTCATAAAATCGCTTATTCACCCCCCTCTAGTCGATATAACGCACTTTCAATTGGTATCGAGCAAGGTACTCCCTTGTTCTGTGTGATTTTGGTTTAACCACCGGAGTTTTAGTTATGTCGACCGCAGTATGAAGAAAGTGACATGCCCTATCTTTGACGGTCATGATTATCCCAAGTGGAAGGCCATGATGAGGAAGCGCCTCATGGCTATGAACAGCGAGCTGTGGACCGTCATTGAGATTGGTCTTACCGATCTATGTAAGAAGGCAGGCATTGATGACATTCGCAAGTACACTCGACTTGACATCATGGCGAAGGATATCATCTGTTCCTGCCTATCCAGAGATGAATTCAAGCGCATTATGCATCTTTGCAATGCGAAGCTTATCTGGGACCAAATCTCTGACGCCTATGAAGGTCATCGAACTCGTCATGATCCTTAGTTTGAGTACTTCAAGGAATCTCTCAAACGATGACTTTCGAACCGTAATCATCATCTTCTACATCATGTCTCATGGCAAAGGGTGACAAGGTAACCGAATGTTCCTCATCCGAAGTTTAGTGACGATGAATCTGATGATGATGGATCTGATGATGATATTGAACCTAGTTATACCAAACTTGTTTGCATTGCCACTAAACAACAAACGGCCTTGGAAAAGGTTCAAAACATGCTAGACAAAAGTAATGATATGTTGGGTGAAGAAATGGATCGCACTAAAGCCCTGACTGAAAATCTTCAGAGACTTCAGTCTAGGTTTTACAGCCTTCAAGGTCATCATAACACTCTCTTATCTGATCATGAGAAGCTTTCTTATGAGTTTCTTCAAAGAAAGCAAGATCTTGAGAAGCTAAGAGTGAGTTATGAAAATCTTCAGAAGGAGCGTGATTCATTACTTGCTCAACAAATCAGCGCTTCTCAGGAAGAATTTGTTCCTCCATGCTTAAAGTGCATTGAACGTGAATCGCTTAATTCTTCACCGAATGTTCAAATGCTTCAACTATTACAAATTCTTCACCTGCCCCTGCTATCACTAATTCCTCATCCGAGGACATTGCTAGTATCACTGATGATGCAGGGCTGAAGGAATTGTACATAACAGGTATGTACAAAAGCCTCAAAGGGCATCAGACTCTTTGTGATGTGCTTAAAAAGCAGATCCTCAACAGAAACCCTAGGAAAGAGGGTATTGCCTTTGAGAGGAAACTCAATGCTGATGGAACATATTGGAAGCCTGAGCAAGACTCCCAAACCTCATGGGTTGCCGCAAAGGGACCTCCAGCTTGATCCATCTAACTTATCCGGCTTTACATGTGAATCTCCTCATTCTTCCGATGAGTCATTTGACTCTAACTATAAACTGTTCAAAAATTAGATTGGTGAAGTATTTGCTAGATATGTTGGCACTAACTACAGGAACGGTTCCCCTATGAAGAAAATCTGGGTTCCCAAGAAGTGCCTTGAAAGTCTTCAGGTGAATGTCCTCATGACACCGGCTGTGAAGAATAGGAACCCCAGATCAAACTCTTCATATGGACCAAATTCTTCATATGGATCCAAGTCCTCATACGGACCAAATTCCTCACGTGGATCAAATTCATCAAAAGGATCAAAGTCCTCATATGATTATCATCGTGCTAAGAACTCTGTTTCGCCGGGTAGAGCTAAGGGCTATGAATATGTGCATTATTCTTCAAACCAATATGTTCATAAGTCCTCGAAGAATTTCTCTGCTTATTCATATGCTTACCCTAACCCCTCTTATGTGAAATGAAATGGATTGGCTTCCATGCCACCATTCTCATATGGAGCTCGTAGAGTGATGAACTCTTTGCCACCCCTTCAGATGTGGGTGGTGAAGAAAAAGAACTAATCTCTTCTACAGGGTCAGGTCTCCAGACGAGTTTTAACGTCTGAAGAATTTGCTGGGGACCTCACAAAATTGCCTGAAAGGACGCAGGCTAATCATGAAGAAATGAACTTTCATTTCACACGTCCTCATACTGCAATATTTGTTTTACTGCTTGATGAAATTCATCTGATGAATTTGATATCATATTCTTCACTGATGAAGTATATGAGATCGTAAGTTGCACTAATTCATCTGTAGGATGATCAACCCAATGCAAACGAGTGGGTCCTCGATAGTGGATGTACAAATCACATGACTGGTGACAAGAATTTATTGATGGATGCTCCCTTATCACCGTCACATCTGAAGCATATCATCTTTGCTGACAAAGGCAAAAGTCAGGTATTGGGCCTAGGTAAGGTTGCGATCTCTAAGGACATACACATGGACAAAGTCATGCTTGTTGAGTCCTTAGGATACAACCTCATGTCGATCTCAATGCTTTGTGATCTTGATATGGTTGTTGTCTTTGGCAAGTATCGTTGTGTTGTGATTATGGAAGCTGACAATTCCAAAGTCTTCGAAGGCTTTAGGAGAGGAAACTTGTATATTGTTGATTTCTCTATAGGACCACAACCAGCCGTGTGCCTACTTGTAAAAGCTTCAGAAGGCTGGCTATGGCATCGACGACTTGGTCACGCAGGCATGAGGAATTTGCACACGCTTGCGAAGAAGAAGCATGTGATTGGCATTGAAAATGTCAAATTCCTCAAGGATCACTTGTGTGGAGCCTGTGAAGTCGAAAATGACCAAGGCCAAGCATCCAAGAAAGACTATCATGACCACTACTCGTCCATTCGAATTGCTTCACATGGACCTCTTTGGTCCTAATCATTATTCAGCAAATACTAATGATGCATCTCTATATGGCTTTGTTATTGTTGATGATTACTCTCGTTACACATGGGTACACATTGTTACTTACAAACATGAAGTGCAGGAAGTCTTCAAACGATTTTCCTCGAGGGCTTCAACCAACTTTGGTGTGAAGATCAAGCACATCATGAGTGACAATGGAACTGAGTTCAAGAATTCCGGTCTTGATGACTATCTTGATGAACTTGGTATTACTCATGAGTTATATGCTCCTTATACTCCTCGGCAAAATGGCATCGTGGAGCGCAAGAACAGAACTCTTGTTGAGATGGCTCGCACTATGCTTGATGAATACAAAACGCCTCGTCGTTTTTGGATTGATGCAATTGCTACCGCGTGCCACATCATCAACATAGTATATCTTCACAAATTCTTCAAGAAGACTGCCTATGAACTCCTCACTGACAAGAAACCCAATGTGAATTATTTCAAAGTCTTCGGTGCCAAATGTTGGATTAGAGATCCTCATCACAATGCTAAATTTGAACCGAAAGCACATGAAGGTTTTATGCTTGGTTACGGAAAGGACTCGCACACCTACAGAGTCTTCAACATCGCTCTTCACAAGATTCTTGAAATCATAGATGTGCGGTTCGATGAAACTAATGGCTCGCAAAGAGAGCACCTACCTTCCGTGATAGATGAACCAGCACCGAGGAATCTATCAAGTTCAAGGCAACTAAGGATGTCATTCCCTCTTCAAGAATCATGAAGAATTCATTCCAGAACGCGAAGAACGTCGAGCTGATGCACCTGAAGATAATGCTGAAGAAAATGGTGCTGAAGAAAATGCTGATCAAATTCCTCGATGACAACCAGCTCACCCTCGCGTTGCAAAAAAAGTGCAAGTTGACAAGATCATCGATGACATTGAAGCACCAGGTCCTCTCACACGCTCAAAAGCTTCACATTTATCTAACTTTTGTGGGCACTATGCTTTTGTCTCTATCACAGAGCCCACTAAGGTAGATGAAGCATTTCGAGCCTGAGTGGATTCAGGCCATGCAAGAAGAATTACATCAGTTCGAGCTCAACAATGTCTGGGAACTGGTCAAACGTCCAGATCCTCGTAAGCATAATATCATTGGCACAAAGTGGATCTACCGCAACAAGCAAGATGAAAATGGCCTTGGGGTGAGGAATAAGGAATGACTTGTAGCTCAAGGCTACACACAGGTTGAAGGAATTGATTTCGATGAAACTTTTGCACCTGTTGCTAGACTTGAGGCTATTCGCATATTACTTGCTTATGCTAACCATCATAATATCACTTTATATCAAATGGATGTGAAAAGTGCATTCCTCAATGGTAAGCTTGAGGAAGAAGTATATGTTGGTCAACCCCTGTGTTTTGAAGATCCAAAGAATCCCGACAAAGTCTTCAGACTCAACAAGGCCCTCTATGGCCTCAAGCAGTTCCCACAGGCGTGGTATGATACTTTGAAGGAATTCTTTGTGAAGAATGGCTTCACACCCGGTTCACTCGACCCTACTCTCTTTACTAAATCTTATGATGGTGAACTGTTTGTGTGCCAAATATACGTTGATGATATTATCTTTGGTTGTACTGACCAACGTTATAGTGATGAATTTGCCTATATGATGAGTGAAGAATATCAAATGTCTATGATGGGAGAGTTGAAATTCTTCTTAGGTCTTCAAATTCACAACAAAGACAATGGCATATTCATATCTCGTGAGAAATACCTCAAGGATGTTCTGAGGAAATTCGCATGCAAGATTGCAAAGGCGTCAAAATTCCTATGCCCACAAATGGCCATCTATGCAATCGATGAAAATGGTATTGACTTCGATCACAAGGTATACCGCTCCATGATTGGTTCTTTATTGTACTTATGTGCATCTAGGCCAGATATAATGCTTAGTGTTTGCATGTGTGCCCGATTTCAAGCTACACCAAGGAATCACACCATAAGGCTGTGAAGCATATTCTTCGATATCTAGCTCACACACCAACACTAGGATTATGGTACCCCAAGGGCTCTACTTTTGATCTCATTGGATATTCGACTCGACTATGCCGGTGATCGTGTGGACCGCAAGTCAACATCCGGTACTTGTCATTTCCTGACGATCTTTCACCGTTGGTCCGTCAGACCTCGATCCTAAGTCACACCGATCTAGCATGTAACACATCATATCACTTTGCGGCCTCACGCACGGTATTCCCACGGGTGTCGCTTACCATGGCCCGGGACCGTTTAGCCTTTTGGCTCACGATATGATAGTGTCGCTAGCATCCATATGACAAAGAACCCGGCCGACATGGCTAGTCGTGAACCCAAAGTGGCGCTTAACCCATGGGAACAGCATACAAGAATCACATCGAGCATGTCGGTCATCAACGTATAAATTAGTGCTGTAGAACTGGGCTAACAGGACTCCGATATCCCGGGCTGGAGCAGGCTAGGCAGGACTCGAATAACACCGCTGCGTGACATTTCCCGAAGGGATGTATATAGGAACGAAGTGAAACACATGCCGCCAGTCAAGTGTCCAAGCAGTAGTCTTTGGGCTAGCAGGACTCCGGTGAACCGGTCAGCGGACTACTATCGCTCGTAAGCACGAGACTACATTTCCCCATATGAGAGGCTGCCAAGGATAAACAACTAGTCCTGGTCGGATCCCACACATACCAAGCATTTCAAACATACACACAATATGCTCAATATGTGTAGATACAACATGGCATCACAACATAACTCTACGACTCAATTATTTATTCAATAGGCTCCGAGGAGCGAGATATTACAAACATGGGTCTCATGACCCAACACTCAGAGCATACAAGTCAAAGCACAAGCGGAAGCTAAACATGTCTGAGTACAGACAACTAAAAATGAAGAAGGCTGAGAAGCCTGACTATCTACCAGATCCTACCGAGGGCACAAGATCGTAGCTGAGGTAGCAAGCTAAACGTCGAAGTCCACGTGGAACTACTAGCAAGACTGACGTCTCTCTGCAAAACATAAAATAGGCAAACGTGAGTACAAACGTACTCAGCAAGACTTACATCAGAACTAACTACATATGCATCATTATCAAAAGGGGGTGGTGGAGTTTGACTGCAGCAAGCCAGCTTTGACTCGGTGGCTATCCTGAACTACGATTTACAAGTAACTCTTTTGAGGTGGCGCACACGAGTCCACATATTCACCATATCAATACACCACTATGGACCCGCCTCCGCCTCCCTACGAGAACGCCATCCATAGCACTCACGCTTATCTTGCGCATTTTAGAGTATCCACTTTCACTTGTCTATGAACTGGTATAGGCAACCCAGAAGTCCTTCTCCGTGGACACGACTATTCGAATAGATCATATTAACCCTGCAGGGGTGTACTTCTTCACACACGCTTTCACCACTTACCGCCGCTACACGACATGTACTCGGCAACCTTCAAGCCGGAAGCCCAACGTGGGTGTCGGCCACGCCTACCTAAACACTCAAGTCCCAAGTCCAGGTTTATCGCCTATTCGGGTTCCATCCGCAGGAGTCCGCCGAGGTTTCCCATACAGCCCCGAACGATGTCTACAGGTTCCCGAGACACCAAACGGGCGAATCGGTACATCAATACGGTGCCTACCGCAACACAACCCACCCCTATGGTCAGCGCTATGCGGCCCCAAAGATACTACAAACACCGTAAACTACTTGCAACTCCCGGACCGAGGACAAGGGTGGTTAAGAAGCCGAGAGGGTCAATTAAGGATCCCAATGCGTGGTAGTAACTGTTTCATGGATCACAAACACGTAACTCGGGCCTCGAGGACGGCCGCAATGAGACAACCCACCATGTACTCCTACATGGCCTCTCACCGCTACCTTTACCAAATCGTGTTCACACACTTAGCTCACACACGAGGGACATGTTCACACAACCATTCCAATTCATTCCCGATGAATCAGACTGACTCAACTCTAAGCAAGAGCGGTGCATGACAACAAGCATGAATGAGTAGGCACAACATGGCTCAAACAACTCCTACTCATGCTAGTGGGTTTCATCTAATTACTGTGGTGACAGGTCATGCAGAGGATAAAGGGGTTCAGCTACCGCAGCAAGTAACACATGAGTCGTTGTTGTCCTAATGTAGTAAAATAGAGCAGGAGCGAGAGTGGGATTATATCGGAATGGACAAGGGGTTTTGCTTGCCCGGCACTTCAAGATAATATAGTTCTTCATCGGTGTCATCGAATTCATCGCTTGCAGACGCCGCTCACCGAGAGGGGACAATTACCGGCAAACAAGAGAGAACACAATCAATGCGATGCACAATCACATGAATGACATGTCATGTTAAGGTACTGAATTCACCTAATGCAATACCTAGCCAAGTTAATTGAAGTGGAATTCAAGCAAGGTTAAACTCCAACTCCAAATGCTAGTCCATAAGTTGCCCTAATCATGATTCATCCTATTCAGTGAGGTTAACTTGTTCAAACATGCATGATCATGGCATAAACAGATTCTTCATATTTTTCTGATCATTTTCATATATAAATTATTTAATTTGGAGTTACAGATTAAAAGTTATGAATATTTGAAGTTTGGGGTATTTTCTGAAATTTCCTGAATTAATTTAAATCCGTAAAACTAGTTATTATCGACCGACGTCAATGTGACGTCGATGGTCAATGTGTCACGGTCCGTCAAACCTGACAAAGGTCCCGCGTGTTAGGGTAATTAACTTAACTAATGTTTAATTAAAACTAACCTATTTAGTTAGCAGGGCTAGGCCCCATCTGTCAGTGACTCGTCGGAGTCAACGAGGGCCCACGTGGTCAAGGTCCATGTCGGCTGCACCGACAACTAGCCGCCGGCGAGCCCGACGCGGCGGCGGAAGTGGTTTTTGCCGTTCCGGCCACCAAATGGATCGGGGAAGGCATCTAAGTGGAGCTGGGGACAAACCGCAGCTCCTGGTGGAGTCGGTTGGGGTCGGGGCGGTCGGAAATGGTGCCGGCGACGACCTAGGCGGCCGCCGGAGTTCGGCCATGTGCGGGGTTGGGGTTGCGGCGAGCACACGCAGAGGCCGAGGCGCTAGCGAGGCACTACGCTGGCGGGGCCATGTTGGTTAGCACGGATGACCAATTGGTCGCCGGAGCGACGCCGCGACAAGCTCGGGCGGCGGTGGTTCTCGGTCTCGATGAACGCGACGGCTAGAGGACGGAAAGATGCGGGAACAGAGGGGAAATGCAGCGGAGCTCACTGGGAAGTCGATTTACAGGCTCAGCTGGCTCGGGACGACCGGAAGGCGACGAATTGCCGATGGTGTCCGCAGCCGTGCTCGGGAAGACGACTCGGGCGGCGATGCGTGGCTCCAGCGGTCGAGTGGGTTGGTGTGGATGACGCAGAAGGCCATGGCGGTTCTCCAGACCCATCGGGAGGCACGGGATGGACGGTGGCCGCGGTGGAGCTCGTCGGTGGCGGCGGCTCCGCTCGGTGAGCTCGTGGAAGAGGGGCCGGGGAAAGAGAGGGAACAGCGAGTGAGGGAGAGGAGCGAGGGGGCACGGGCGCCGTCGTGGCGCCGCAAGGAGGTCGGGAGGCTGCCCTGGCGAAGCAGGAGGTGGCGTCAGTGGCCGTGGCGCTGGCCGCCACGCACTCGCCTGTCCTCCCCGGCAGGAGGAAGACGACGCGGAGGGGCGGTGGTGGATCGGGCCGGGCCACCGAGGAGCTGGGCCAGCAGGGGGGGAAAATTTGGGCGGCTGTGCAGTAATGGTGGGCTTCTCTCTCTCTCTTTATTTCTGTTTTCTAATTTGTTCTCTTTTGTTTTAGTTTAGTAAAATACTAAACCATTTTATAAAATCCTGAAGATAATTATGTGGCTGGAACTAAAATATACCAAACCACATAAAATGTCCCAGAATTATTGGACATATATCAATTATATATAAAATATATTTCCAATGCAAATAGTTATTGAATTAATTCAAAAGCCCAAAATAAAATGTTTGATCCTTTCGAAAAATATTGGTTTGAATTTTATTCTTGCCAATATTTTTCAAAGTCGAAAAGGAACATTTCCTTGGAAACATTTGAAACAATTTTTAATGTTGATCATTTATTTTAAATGATTCCTGAGGCTCTCCAATTCCCCAATTCAAATTTAAAGGAAATTTAGACATGATGCATGGATGCAAGAAAATCAAGCTAGGGCTGATCTGGGGCTGTGACATGGTCCTCGAAGAAACAGAACTGCGTATCACTGTCTACTGCGGAAGCTGAGTACATTGCTGCTGGTTCTTGCTGTGCTCAATTGTTGTGGATGAAGCAAACTCTCAAGGACTACGGCATCAACGTGAAGAATGTGCCTCTCTACTGTGACAATGAGAGTGCCATCAAGATTGCTCACAACCCAGTTCAGCACTCGACGACAAAGCACATTCAGATTCGTCATCATTTTCTTCGCGATCATGTGTTGAAGGGTGACATCTTTATTGATCATGTGAAGATTGAAGAACAGCTAGCCGATATCTTCACAAAGCCCTTGGATGAGAAGAGATTTAGCAAGTTGCGGTGTGAGCTAAATATCTTAGGATCTTCGAATGTTCTTTGAAAAGGACATTCATCCTAACACTTATGCAAAATTAATGACTTAGATGTGCAACACATGAAGAAACGTTTCTCTTCTACCAATGAAGAATAACACTCTAAGTGTGAAGAAATTAATGAAGAATTTGATTCTCAGAACCCTACGACAATTGTACGTGGTGTCTGAAATCACCATTCTTATACGGTGGGTCACGCCACCACCAAAGTTGAAAATCTTAAATTTGAGTTTTTCCTCAGTTTTGAAATTCTTCAGTTTTTCAAATTCTTCAACTTTGCAAAATCTTCACTATTTTCGTTGTCTTTCTTCATTGGCTATATATCTATATATATGGGTTTATGTCCTCTACAGCATTCACTTATGACTATTTCTTTAAGTTGCATTTTCTGCTAAGTGAATGTGATCGGACCCTTCCCCCTCTATGCTATACTCAACCCAATCTATTCACAAATTCTTCATCTGCGTTCTATTTGAAACTCGTTCAAAATCTTCACGGTGTCCTTGTCACCAAGAAATTGCGAACGGAACTTTAAAACTAATCTTATCCAAATTTTCGGCTTTGCCGCTCAAACCGTTCCGCTTCCTACGATAGACTTATCTATTTACCCACGATCTAACACGATCTCCACTTTTCAGTACGTGGGTGACACATGTCAAGCAAATGAGAAGGGTCAGGCACGCTCATTCAAAATCTTCTATGAACAGTTTTTCACCGTGGCTATATATACCCCCTCTCCCCTTCCTCACTTCCTTCACTCCGCTCGACCGCTCTCTCTCTCGCTCGAGCTTCTCAAACCCTAGCGCCGTCGCTACTCCATCATCGCCGGTGAGGAAGAGCTTCATCGCCGGACCTCGTCAGCCGTCAGAGCTACCGACCATGGAAATCTTCACTCCACCGCCGCCGTAGCTGTCTTCCTCCACCGAGTTAGGGCGTGGAAGATCTGACCTGATGAACTTCTAATCTACACTTCTCAATTCATTGTGTTTTTCAGTTCGAGTAATTAAAAGTTACTTTTATTGCTTGCTTTGATTCTCAAGCCTTCCTGAAAATCTTCAAAGGTGTTTATTCTTCAAATCTTCACACATATGAACACCTCAAACATAATATGCTCTTGATTCGTTTATCTAAGCAATGATTTTTCTTCAAGATTCCTCAATTGTCTGGATCCTCGATCTATACAACTCTGGAACCTAAGACAAAGATCGCTTAGTGAAATTCTTCAAGGCTCATCTGGTCAAATTCCTCAAACTTGTTGTTTAAAAAAAACCTTCTGAGAACGCATATGACCTCTCCAAATTCCTCGCAACTATACTCTGTTCACAGGTACTCATGTCCGCTGCTGAATCACTAGGTTCTCATCAACTTAACTCATTTGCACCGTTCCTTGAAGAAAAGTTGCATACTTCTTCAGAGAATTCGATTGTTCAAATTCCTCATCTGAAGACTATGGCTGACGGTAAGAAGCCCCAGAAAGGAGGAAAGAGGCATGTGGTCATGACTGCTTTTGAAATACCTGAGGACATATATGCTGACTATTGCACACCTGATGAGTCCAAGTTCGGAAAGGAGAACAAAAATCAGCGCAAGGTGCGCATACAGAGGATTGAAAGGAGATGGGCAAGAGAATGGAGGGAGTACAGGTATGTTACTCCAAAGTATATGAAGAAATTCGCACTAAATCCTCCATGCCCAAGAACTCCATTGGCACCTGGCCAAGAAGCTGACCCCACCAGCATCAAGCGTGGTGAGGATTTTTGAGGGAGTCCTGGACTAGGGGTGTCCGGATAGCCGAACTATCATCTTTGGCCGGACTCCTAGACTATGAAGATACAAGATTGAAGACTTCGTCCCGTGTCCGGATGGGACTTTCCTTGGCGTGGAAGGCAAGCTTGGCGATACGGATATGTAGATCTCCTACCATTGTAACCGACTCGTAACCCTAACCCTATCCGGTGTCTATATAAACCGGAGGGTTTTAGTCCGTAGGAGGAACAACAATCATACCATAGGCTAGCTTCTAGGGTTTAGCCTCTCTGATCTCGTGGTAGATCTACTCTTGTACTACCCATATCATCAATATTAAACGAGCAGGAGTAGGGTATTACCTCCATCGAGAGGGCCCGAACCTGGGTAAAAACATCGTGTCCCTTGTCTCCTGTTACCATCCGCCTAGACGCACAGCCGGGACCCCTACCCGAGATCCGCCGGTTTTGACACCGACATTGGTGCTTTCATTGAGAGTTCCTCTATGTCGTCAGCCGATAGGGTCTGATGGCTCCTTCGATCATCAACAATGACGCAGTCCACGGTGAGACTTTTCTCCCGGACAGATCTTCAGATTCGGGCGGCTTTGCATCATGCGGCCAATTCGCTAGGCCATCCGGAGTGCATCGAAGCTACGCCCCGCCATCGTGTCAGATTTGGAAGCTTGAACTATACGGCCGATGTCCTCGGAGACTTGATCTTCGACGGATTCGAGCCACACCGAGCGTGCCGTGACCGCTCTCGATGGGTATGATCTAGCTCTGCCGCCGAACAGTGCCCTGGGGGCCGCACCAGCATCCGCTCCGAACCTTAATCCGGAGCCGGATTCGCCGATCGAGGACGGTTGGTTGGACACCGCCTCGGGGGCTAAAATCTCTACGGCAATTGAGCCGAACTCCATCCTTGTCCTTTGCGAAGACCGTGACTCCAGGGTGCCGGACTCCTCTCCGGACTCCGAACCCTCCGCGCCCCTGCCAATCGAATCCGACTGGGCGCCGGTTATGGAGTTCACCGCCGCGAACATCTTTCAGCACTCGCCCTTTGGCGATATCCTGAACTCATTAAACTCTCTCTCTTTGTCTGGAGAGCCCTGGCCGGACTATGGTCAGGAAGGTTGGGATGCGAACGACGAAGAAATTCAACGCCCACCCACCACCCACTTTGTAGCCACTGTCGATGATTTAACCGACATGCTCGACTTCGACTCCGAAGACATCGACGGTATGGACGACGATGCGGAGATTTAACAAGAACCAGCGCCCACGAGGCACTGGAAGGCCACCTCGTCATATGACATATACATGGTGGACATCCCAAAAGATGGGAATGGCGATGGAACGGCGGAGGATGACCCCTCCAAGAAACAACCCAAGCGCCGACATCAGCGGCGCCGCTCTAAATCCCGCCACGGTAAAAATGGTGATTCCGGCACGGGAGATAATAACACCCGGACAAGAAATCGAAGACAACCCCTCCAAAGAGGATTCAGCACAGAGGAGGGAGAAGCAAGTCCGCACGACAAAGGCGGCAGAAAGAGAGGTAGAGGACGATAATTATGCGCCTCCGAAGACGAGGCAAGCCTCGACGACGAATTAATTGGCTGTCCGAGGATCCCGCCGAATAGGAGCTGCTTTCAAACGCAGGCTTATGGCCACGGCAAGCAGCCTCAAGAAAAGCAGCAGCAGCTTAGAGCTGACCAAGACTTGCTAGTCGACAGATGGATCAAGTCCTTGCAGCCAAGAGTTTGAACTAACGCCCTCCAAGAGATACCCAAAACACAGGCTGCTATCCCAATTAGAGGAAGCAGCACCCAAACCTACATCACCAACAAGATGATGCGGCCGACCGGCCACCCCGTGGCCGCGACAGAGAGGCCTCTAGACCCTCCATTCAAGCCGCACCCCGGCGTCGCTCGACCAAGGCACGGGAAACGCGCCAGACCTGCGAGACATATTGGAGGACAAGGCAAGACAAACAAGATCGATCTACGGATCGCGTGGGCGCCCCACGACACATGATGATAACCGTCACGCCGGATACAGCAAACCCGGCCGGGCCGAACACAATAGACAAAGCTCATATGAGCTATGTCGTGATATAGCCCAATACAGAGGCGTCGCACACCCACTATGCTTCACAGATGTAGTAATGGATCATCAAATCCCTGAGGGTTTCAAAACCGTAAACATCGAATCATACGATGGCACAACAGATCCTGCGGTTTGGATCGAGGACTACCTACTCCATATCCACATGGCCCGCGGTGATGATCTACACGCCATCAAATACCTCCCACTCAAGCTTAAAGGACCAGCTCGGCATTGGCTTAACAGCTTGCCGCCAGAATCAATTGGTTGTTGGGAAGACCTGGAAGCCGCATTCCTTGATAACTTCCAAGGCACATATGTGCGACCACCAGACGCCGATGACCTTAGCCACATAATTCAGCAGCCAGAAGAATCGGCCAGACAATTCTGGACACGGTTCCTAACCAAGAAAAATCAAATCGTTGACGGTCCGGATGCAGAGGCCCTTGCAGCCTTCAAACACAACATCCGCGACGAGTGGCTAGCCCGGCACCTAGGACAGAAAAGCGAAATCCATGGCAGCCCTCACCACACTCATGACCCGCTTTTATGCGCGGAGAGGACAGCTGGCTAGCTCGAAGCAACAGCTTGGCCAAACACGCTGGTAGTTCGGATACCAAGGACAGCAATGGCAGGTCGCGTCGCAACAAGAACAAGCGCCGCATTAAAGGCGATAATGCTGAAGATACGGCAGTCAATGCCGGATTCGATTCAGAGGCTCTAAACCCGGTCAGCGGAAAAATCCATTCAAAAGAAATACCCAGTGCCCCAGTTGAGCTGGGTTGAGCACCTCAGTGGAGAAAGCTAAAACTGACCGTCATGATAGCGCGAGAGCCGGTCGCTGTTCGAGAGGTTTTTTCGGGTCCCTAAAGACTTATGCCGCCTAGAGCGAGGAACCGGCATTGTCCGGCCAAGGCGTGGATAGCGCCCCGAACTCGGTCTTCCGAATACTAGGGGCTTCACGAAATTTAAAATTATAGAATTCTATGGCTAAGTGAGAGTGTTCAAGCATTATAAGTCCGGTTGCCTTGTTCGTTGCGTTGAGCGCCTCCCTCGATGGACCCAAGAATGGGAACAAGAGCGCTCAAGTTTATCCCGAACACCCCAAAGACTGTGGCATGGGGGCTGAAGCCAACGACTTGCCATCTCTCAAATTTGATAAACGGCCGCCTTAAGGTAATATTTTAAATTAACAAGCATTGCTTAGCGATATGAACAAGTTTTCAGCGTACAGGATAACAAATGCGAGTCTATTCAAAAATTACATCTTTGGAGCACTCATCCGCTTATACGGCGGGCACCCTTCAGACGCCCTCATAGTACATTTCGGCTTGCGATGATCCTTGCCCTTCGGTGGTCTGTCCGTCACAAGCTTCTCCGCATCCAGCTTGCCCCCAAAGTGCACTTTAGCACGGAAAGGGCCCGACGGGCACCTTCAATGCAGACAGAGCGCTTTGATGACTTCAATCCATGGACAAAGGCCCACCACCGATGCACTAGCCCGAAGTAGCTCCTGTGCATGGCCTCCAATGGCCACAACCGAACTATGAGGCCCTTCATGGCCTGTTCGGCGACCTTGTGGAGCTCGACCACTGTTTCAGCTGGTCGCCAGGGCACCAGATGTTCGGCCTCAAAGATACCGAGACCGTAACACCTTCTCGCCGAGCTCCCTCCTTGGTGTGGTAGAACGCGGCAGCATCGCATACACCACGGGCAGATCTGCGAATGCTCCCCGGAGATCTCTCGAATCCGGGTAAGTAATAGGTAATTCACTTTCACATGCTTGCTTTGCATAAAGAATGCCTTACCCGCCGCTATCTTCTTTAATGATTCAATTTCTTGGAGGGCTTTTTGGGCTTCGCCTTAGCAGCTTTGGCACTCTCAAGAGCCGAGGCAAGCTCGGACTCTCGAGTCTTGAGTCACGCCTCCAAACTCTCGTGTTTTTCCACGAGAGCACGGAGCTCTTGCCGCACCTCCGCCACCCGCGCCTCCTGCTTCTCTCGCTCGGTGCGCTCATGCCGCTTTGCTTTCGACGCGGACACCGCTTCCTTCGTGGTCGCCACCTCGCTCGTGGCCCCTACAATACCCATGTTATTCCTGTCATTTTTTGCAACCGAACCCTTTCTATAAGGTATTTATTTAATAAGGTATTACTTACCTTCCTTGTCCTCGAGCTGCTTCTTGGCAAGGCCGAGCTCGTTCTCAGACCGCTCGAGGCTCTGCTTCAATGCATTGACCTTCGCAGTCAGTGCGGCAGAGGTCAGTAGCGCAGCCTGCATTCCCATATTGACATACTTATGTTAGACTCCTGCGTATATCTTTTTAGATCCTCAGTCCGGCTTTTCTTTCCGAACACCGAACTAAGCATCAGGCTACCGTCTATGCGGTAATATTTTTACATATTCTAAACTTACCTCAAAGCCTGTTAGAAGGCTGGTATAAGCTTCGGTCAGCCCGCTCTTGGCGGATCGAACTTTCGGATCACCACACTCATAACAAAGGTGGTGCTCCTCCTGATGGAGGCACCTTGGCGCCTCCAAAGAGCTATCTGGTGCCTCCGGTTGGACGGAGGACACCGCCGCCTTCCTTCCTACGAAGGGGGCTTGCCGGACTTCGAACCGCTGAAGGTTCCGGTATGGAGTCCGGACAAGGGTCGGGCTTAGAGCCCCTGGTCTTGCTCCTCACGCTGAGTCCGGGAGGCTGCCTTGCGCGCCTCTGTGCCACCTCCTCTTGACCAGGCTCCCCTTGGGGCCCCACCTCGGCGTCGTCTGCAGCGTGAGGTGAGGAGGCGGCCGAAGTGAAGTACTCCCCATTTCCGACGAACTCGAGGACCCGCTCGACGAAGCGGCGAACTCGCCCTTGGGCGGACTGCATGGTTGTTCGGCATTAGAGAACACTATGCAATGATAAAAAAGCCATGGGTATCCTGACACTTACGATCTCGCCAGGGGCTTGGCCCTTGTTGGCCACTCCTCCTCGTTGTTGTCGACGTTGGTGGAGAAGTCCGGAGGAAGGGTTCTTCCCTTCTTGGACCCTCTGGCCTCCCCAGTTGGGGCGGCCCTCCTTTTCTTCTCTCTCCCTGCTGGGGGAGAGGCTTCTTTTTCCTCCTCTTCCTCAGAGGAGGATTCCGCCTCAGAGTTGCCGGGCGGTGAGTCCGACAACACCTGGCGCCGGAAGCTCTTTCGAGTTCCCGTGGCCTCCTTCTTGGCCTTCTTCTCTGGCACCACGTGTGGTGCCGGAGCCAGCAGCCCCGTCAATCGGGCGTCCGCTGGGTCTTCTGGCAAAGGGGCCGGACAGTTAATCTGCCCGGACGTCTTCAGCCAGTCCTGTCAAAGGTTAGGGAGTTTTAGATCCCGCATAGAGTCAAACTATGAAAAAAGAGTCCCATAAAGGCTAAAACAACTTACCTCGCTGGCTTGACGCTGCGAGCTGAATCCGCGATCTTCGGTAGCGGATGTGGGAGCCTCGGCGCCTTGAATAAAGCACCTTCCGTGCATCTTCGCACGTAGTATCGAAGAGCCTTTTCAGAGTTGGGTGTTGTGCCGGATCGAACTCCCACAATTTGAAGGCCCGTTGTTGGCATGGGAGAATCCGCGGATGAGCATCACTGGATTATGTTGACAAGCCTGAGATTCTTGTCCACCAGGTTTCAGACGCAGGTTTGGAGTCCGGACAGCTCATCCGAATCCCCCCACGTCAGGCCCGTCTCTTTCCATGATGTGAGTCGTGTGGGGAAGCCAGATCGGAATTCGGGGGCCGCCGCCCATTTAGAGTCGCGCGGCTCGGTGATGTAGAACCACCCCGATTGTCACCCCTTTATGGTCTCCACAAAGGAGCCCTCGAGCCATAGGACTTTGGCCATCTTGCCAACCATGGCACCTCCAAGACTGCTTGGCGGCCGCCCACTACCTTCGGCTCGACATTGAAGATCTTCAGCCATAAGCCAAGTGGGGCTGGATGCAGAGGAAGGCCTCGCACACGATGATAAACGCCGAGATGTTGAGGATAAAGTTCGGGCCAGATCGTGGAAATCTAGGCCATAGTAGAACATGAGCCCCTGACAAATGGGTGAAGTGGAAAACCTAGTCCATGGAGGAAGTGGGGAGAAACACCACCCTCTCATGGGGCCTGGGGTTGGAATGAGCTGCCCCTCGTCGGGTAGCCGATCTGCGATCTCATTTGGACAAGTATCCGCCTTCCGCAGCTTTTGATGTGCCCCTCCGTGACGGAGGAGGCCATCCACCTGCCTCCCGCCTCGACATAGTTGCGTAGAAGGTTGAGGTGGGATGTGCGGACTTGGGCTGGAGCTCGAGTGCGGAAATGGATAAGCAAAGGAGGAAGAAGGCGAGGTGAAAAGGTGGATCCTTATCCCCTTATATGGACGGACGGCTATGCGTCCCTCGCCACCGGTAAAACTCGCTTATCTCCCAAGCGCCAGAATCAATGGCGCGGATGGGTTACCCACGCCCTTATTGATGAGAATCCCGGAATAAGCGGCACGATCTACGCTTTGATAAGACGTGCCAAGGAAACCGCCTCGCTAAACGCTACCGAGGCAGGACAAGAAAAACGATTCGAATAAAGGCTTGGCCGTCTTTGTGATGTCACGCCGCAGGATACGCCGCCAGATCTGTGCAAAAATTATTCTCTCTACAGTAGTATGTGGAACTTGTTTTGCGAGCGGACACTATCCTTGTGTTCAAAACCTTCTATGAAGTATTCGGAGGAGGAACCCGCCTTGTAATGTCAAGACAATATGCGCGTCGGACTCGTCATCATTGAAGCCCTGGTTCAGGCTACTGAGGGAGTCCTGGACTAGGGGTGTCCGGATAGCCGAACTATCATTGTTGGCCGGACTCCTGGACTATGAAGATACAAGATTGAAGACTTCGTCCCGTGTCCGGATGGGACTTTCCTTGGCGTGGAAGGCAAGCTTGGCGATACGGATATGTAGATCTCCGACCATTGTAACCGACTCTGTGTAACCCTAACCCTATCCGATGTCTATATAAACCGGAGGGTTTTAGTCCGTAGGAGGAACAACAATCATACCATAGGCTAGCTTCTAGGGTTTAGCCTCTCTGATCTCGTGGTAGATCTACTCTTGTACTACCCATATCGTCAATATTAATCGAGCAGGAGTAGGGTATTACCTCCATCTTAGAGGGCCCGAACCTGGGTAAAAACATCGTGTCCCTTGTCTCCTGTTACCATCCGCCTAGACGCACAGTTCGGGACCCCCTACCCGAGATCCGAAGGTTTTGACACCGACAATTTTCCTGAAGAATGGGCCAAGCGCCAAGCCAAGTTGGCGAGACAAGCCAAAGAGGCAGTGAGGAAATTCAATGAAGACTCACATCGCTGTCACATCGAGGTCACTGTCAAGCCAAGAAAATCTATGGCAAAGAAGCCCGCGCACAAGCCAAGTGCGTCACCAACAGAGCCCTCACGGCCAAAAATCCTCAGCAATGCCCTCACGGCCAGAATCTTCAATGCCCTCACGGCGAGTTCCTCATGCTGCTCCTGCTCCTCCCAAATCCTCAGCTCCTCCTCCAAAGTCCTCAGCAGTCCTCCAAAGTCCTCAGCACATGTGCATCTGGCCACGTGCCAAAGGACTGCAGGCATCTCTATTGCCTCTGGTGTCTCAGTAAGTTCCTCAGCTGCACCAAATTCTTCATCAGGCCCCACTCTGCTGAAGAAAAAGGCAACGGCTGGTCGAGGTCCTCGGCCAAGTCCGAAGAAGAAACAGGTTGCCTTCCAAGTGCCATCTGATGATGAAGCTAATGATGATGAACTTGCGTAAATCATCGAGACAGACAAGAAAGGGCCGCTAGAGCCAAAGGCACACCTGCAAGCACCGCTTTTGGATCCAAGGGCGATCCTCGAGTACATTGATCTACGGCACAAGGATCCAGACACCCCTATGCCTGATTTTCATTTGACTCCTGGTCAAAGTCACATGCTGACCCATTTCATCTCTGAAGAGAAATGGAAATTTGAGAAGGCTAGGCAGATCAAGAAGGCTCAGTTCAGAAAAGAGAAGTTCCTGAGGAAAAATGTTGTCAGAATGACACCTGATGATCTTATCAAAATCCAGTCTGAAATCAAAGCCCTCAGCGATGACTTTGATGCCTACTATGTTGATTGGCAAGGAGCCAAAGTCAGATTTGTAAACCTGACCAAGAAGTTCACAAATGTTGCAGCTCCAACGCAACAAGAAGTTCCTCAGTCGAGCCTCCGCCAGCCCATCAAGAACATGCCAAGATCACTGATGATTTTCAGCCTGCTGAAGACAATGCTAGTTCCAGGGCTGATGACTCCATTCCAGCCGTTGAAGAAATTGCCAGGGCATCCACTAGTGGTGCGCCTGAAGAAACTGAAGGAGTCATGGCAACTGCATCAGTTGCGCCTGAGGAAATTCAAACAAATTCCACAGCTCCTCCCGCGCCTACACCAACTTCTATCCTTCCATCTGCATCAGATGTGAAGAAGACCAAGGCTGCAGAGCGAGCTGCAGTGAAGAAAAGGAAAGCATCAATCGCTTGTAATCTTCAGCTCCAAAGAAGATGAAGCCTATGACAAGCTCTTTTGAAAATCCGATTGATGTTGTTCCGATTTCCTCCATTCCATCAAAGGACCTTGTTCCTTTTGGTGAAGAATATGAGATCCCTGGCGGATCTGATGAAGAAAATCATTTTGTTGCTTCGTCAGAGCAGATTGATGAAGAAATTGAAGTGGATGTGATCCCTTCAACACCAATCATTTCCTCGCAAATGCCTCAGTTCACAGCTGAAGAGGCCGGCGTTGAAGAAATTGAAGAAGATGTGGATATTGGAAGCACAACGCCAGTGATGAACGATGACTTTTGGGACAACAAGATCCAAATTCTCCACTCTTCACTCCAATACAACAAATTCCTCAGTCCCCTGCACCAACAGTTCAAATGGGCTCTGAAGAAACTCATCCCACCTCATCTGTGCATGAAGAAATTCCAGCCCCTAGTGCTGAAGAAACTGCTGCTGCTACTCCTTTGAACACGCAGACTGCATATGAAGAGGAACCAGAAAATCCTCAGCCTGAAGAACCTGAGATTGTGATTCCTGAGGTTGTGATGCAACTCACTGACACTCCTCTGCCCAAACCAAAGGATCCATTCTCAAGCAAGCAAAAGTTCAAGGCTGAAGACTTCTTTGGCGAGCATGTCTTCTTCATCGACATAACCCTTATGACTCTGCTTTCGCATAAGGAAGAGGCGTTTCTGGACTGCTAGTCAAGCCAACTTCTATTCCTCTGTGCTATTCAACAAAGACAAAGTCTTCGATCATGCACACATTCCTCACGTGGACATGGAATCTTTGCCAGGCTTCGAGCCAGTCCTCAGTGTTGTTCATGATGCTTGTTTGCTGAATTTCTGCACTGACATCTGTGATTGGAATGAAGAACTCATTCTTCAATTCTATGCGACGCTGCACATCACCGGAGATTCTGAAGATGTGAACTCATGGGTACCGGATCGATGTCGAAAATACTCACTACAAGGCACCAAAGAATCGAATTGCTTCGTGCCCTCCCACTCGGCCTCCTCCCTTGATGGTGCTCGTTGCATCTACAACTAACCCGAAGCTTACAAATCACTACATGCAAGTTCGATGAAGCCTTTGAAGCCAAGGCAGGCCCTCGAACCAAATTCCTCGTCAAGGAATTACTATATGTGCCTCGGATCGTCTATCGTGATTCGACGTAAGACAATGAGTCCTATCAAAGGCCACGACTCAAATGATGAAGAAGTCGCTGGCATCATGAAGAATATGCTTTTCAATTTCATTCATGGCGTTCCTGGCCAACTTCCATGATTTCTTCATGAGGACTATGGCAAACATTGCTATGTCACCTTTTGAGTCAAGCCTTATGCACCATGGATTATGAGGTTCATCAGGACAGGGTCTTCACTCAATTACAAGGTTGATACTCTGAACCACTGCAGCTACTTGCCTCCAATTGAAGTCCTCAAACGGACATTTTCCTCGGCTGATGACAAAGGCAAGGCAACTACTGTGATAGATGAAGGCATTCGTCCATTGGATGGTCAATTTCGCAAGGCTGCATCCTACTCCACCAATGATGACTCTGCCACACACGAATCTGCCGCCAACAACTCTGCCAAGCAAAATCCTCAAGCCACAAAGACCTGTGGTGATGACCGATCGTGAGTTACTCCTCGGTCTTCATCGTAAAGTTGATCGCAATCATAAATGGGTCAAGCTGTCGCTTTGGTTCAATTCTTCACAACATGACCTCAACACACAATGCAAAGGAAGAAAACCAATACTACCTCCATGAAACCTTCAACTGCACTGGCTGTTCTATCTCATCTCTACAAACAGAAGATCTCAAGAACATGGGTCTCAAGGAAGAGTTTGACTGGTCTGCACCTCCACCAAGAAATTCAAGAAGGTCAAGGTTCCTTCCTTGGTGGCTAGCTCCTATTCTTCATCGCTACGACATCGATGAAAATGAAGACTTGGACGACATCAAGGCAGGTTCTACTACGACAAACGACTCGACAACGCCGGGCGCTCCTCCATCAACTTGATATTCTTCTGTATGCGTTAGTCCTCGCCGATCCTTTTGGTCATTTGATGACAAAGGGGAGAAATTTGAGTTAGTCTTCAAGCCGGTCTATTATATGGGCGTTTTTTGCTAAGTTACAACTCTCGCTCTTCCTAAACTTTTATTGGATCGAGTTGTAATCTTAAACCCGATGGTGCTCTGATACTTTTGATGTGTTCCTCTGCATGCTTATTCTTCGTTATATGTTAATACACGCATGCTGAATTACATCATTCACCATATTTCATCATGCATTTCAAATTCTTCATATTATATGTCAAATGCATGTATGAATTACAAGATATAGGGGGAGATCTCCATGATTCAACTCTTCAAGTGTGCAATGCCTCAAAAGCAAATTCCTCACTATGCACATCTTCAGGGGGAGTTCTTCTATATCTTGCAATCAAATTCCTCAATATCAGTATTTACACTTCATATGTTTATCCCCGTTGAAAACTTAACCTATATTGTCATCAATCACCAAAAGGGGAGATTGTAAGTGCATCTAGTGCCCTTAGTGATTTTGGTGTATTGAAGACTTATAGGTTAAGGGACTAATGTGTTTATGAGTGTACACAGGTCTATAAGTCTATGAGGAGTTTGATATTTACAGAGAAAGTCGACCCTAAAAATGAAGTTCTTCGATCAAGACTTTGATACTCTGAAGACTTTCTAAAGACTTTGAAAGTGAAGAAATTGGTGTGACCTTGAAGACTTGGTATTCATTTGAGGAACATGAAGCGTGAAGACTTTTGTTTTCGTAGTTTCGTGTTCTCTTTCTTGAGTCATAGGAAACACCGTACCGTTAAAGGGGGTCGAGGAAAAACTAAGGAAAAATTTCCATGTGATGCTCAACTCAAAATCCTACACCTACCAATCCCTTCGAGTGAAACCATTGGAAATCTCATACAGTTCAGTCAATTTCTTCAAAGGATGTAGACGAAGTTCTTCCGTCACGAGGAATTTGTTCTAACTTAGGAGTTAGGAATTCGCCACAGGCGGATTGCCTACACAAAGGAGGAACATGATAGCCCCGAGGAATTTGAGAGTCAAATTTCCGATCATGCTATGTCACTACCAAATTGTTCCATAATATTTTATCCACCTAACGGTCATATCATTGAAGGGCATTTATGTCTTATCATTTCGGCTGCTCCCTAGGCTATAAATAGCCGCCCTACAACCACTAGCTGGTTGGCTGCTCGAGAGAAACCGACACTTGTCAATTGAGAGCAACCCATCCTCCGAGGACTTTGAGCGAAAATCATCGAAAGTGAGGAAAACCCAACACCAAACCCCCTACAAACCCAAAGTGATTGAGCATCATCAAGAGATTGATCCTGCATGGATCCGACGCTTGTTACCTTTGAAGACTGTGCTTCTTCCAGCGGTTAGGCGCCATGGTCTGGAGCATCCAAGAGGAATTGTGGATCGCCGAGTGACCGAGTCCTGTGAAGGTTTGGAAGTCGCTCAATACTTACCATTTAGTGATTGGACGAGGTCTGTGTGACCTCGGTTCAAGGAGAATACGGTGAGGACTTGGTGTCCTGAAGCTGCGTGCTCAGCGATCGGGTGTCCGGACTGTGTGTCCTCGAATTTAAATACTCAGCCGCTCCAACCAGATGTACAATGAGACAAAGCAGCTTGAACCGGTCTACCAAATCATTGTCTTCACCAACCTTATCGGTTCTATTTCCTCAACTCTTTCATTTCCTCATTATCGTGTTGAGTGTTTGTTCATATCTGTGTTTGAAGACTTTGATCAAGACTTTCTCAATTTCCTCGCCCAATTTCTTCACCGCTTTGTCTTCATCTTGTGTTATCCTCGTGTTTACGCTTTTCAGACTCTGTGATTGTCTTCATTTCATCATGATGACCATGCTCAATTCTCGTTATGTTTAATTCTCGAGTACTTATTCCGCTGCAAGTAGTTCTTCGCTTAGTAATTTCCTCACCGGCAAATTCCTCAGTGAAGAATTAATAAAAATAGCCTATTCACCCCCCCCCCCCTCTAGTCGATATAACGCACTTTCACTTTTAAAAACTCATGAGAAGCTACGCTTCGAGAAGCTCAACCTAGAGCAAGAACATGGGTTCTTAAAAGCCATCAATGATGATCTTCGGAAGAAAAGTTCTTCTTACATTGCCAAGCGTTTACTCTTGTCTACTTACATGCCACAAGTAAAATCTAGCAACAAGAGTAAGAAAGATTCTTCTTCTAGTAGTAACAATAATCATGCTAAATCCAATATTGCTGCTTCTAGTAATTCTATTGATTCCACTAATGATTCTCTTAGCCAAGTTACACTTGAGCAAGAAAATAGCTTATAGAAGGGAATTTAGAGAAAGGTGTTTACAAGAGCCTTGCCGGAAGTAAGCAGTTTGAGGAAATTGTACGCAATGAAGGAAGGCACCGGAAATCAAGGTGTTGGTTTTGAATGAAAGTTCAATGCCAATGGAGTTGAGTGGGAAGAAGATCAATACCCCAAGGCAAAGTTTGTTACTCAACAAGAGAAGTATGATCCTACTTCTTTCAAGGGGACACAAGCTCAAGATGATCTTCCACCACAAGACCATAAGCTAAAAGGCAAGGACAAGATTCAAGAGGAGATTGATGCATTTGAAGATGCTCCAAAGGCCTTGGTCAAGTGGGTTCCCAAGTCTACCTCAAGTTCAACTTCATCAAGTACATCTACAAGCTCAAGGATTCCCATCAAGATGATGTGGATCCCAAAGAAGAAGAACTAGATAGTTCTTGAGGGTGACTCCGCCAACATACTTCACTCATATTCATATTGGCAAGAACAAGTGCAATCAATTTCCACATCTTGCACTAGTTCAAGGAGTCACAAACCCTCTTGATAGTAAGTCAAGGGACAAGGTAACATAATGCTTTCATGGACATCATCATGTGTGGACTTCACTCTATGTCTATGGATATCCTTTCTTGTTCCTTGTGGGACTAACCCATGTAGGTATTGAAAGTGCAAATCACTCCAATGGATTGCTCCAAATGATCTACATCAACATTGAGCATCCACATCTTCAACATCTACATGAAGTCATCATCGACAAAACCCAAGGTTAGTTCGCCCCTCTAAAAGGGGATATCACATCTAGGGGGAGCTCTACTCTAAGAACTGAGCTAAAGCAACTCTAATGGTGTGAACACAACAATGCTTTATGTAAA
Source organism: Aegilops bicornis (assembly GCA_021605145.1). Taxonomy (NCBI): domain Eukaryota; kingdom Viridiplantae; phylum Streptophyta; class Magnoliopsida; order Poales; family Poaceae; genus Aegilops; species Aegilops bicornis. The sequence continues at coordinate 632,460,869 of CM038670.1, forward strand.
AGTGGTAACCCCACTAGTGCTTAAACAATGAGTATGGCCTATGATCAAATGTTCCCATTTGACTCCTAAGTCAATATACTCATATATAGATGACCTAGTCATCACCAATTACTTGATAGATGATAGAGTGTTTGTGCATGCTTGACACATATTTCATTTGCTATCTTATTGTGTGAGCATGTTGGTTGCATAATTTTCTCCATTCGAGGACATCCATTTGTTGGTTTGATTGTTTGGTCTTTCTTTTGCCAAATGGATGGACAAGAATGCCTAAGTACTCCCTCTAGCTATCTATGCTTTTCTCATCTCAAACTCTATTCATGCTACATCACAAAATTTGATCTAAGTCAGATTCGGACCCTCTGGGTGAGGAGCACTCGGAGCCATCGATTCGTCATAGACTTAAACTTCCAAAACCTCTTGATGCATCTCGGTCTGACCGATCCATTCCTTTCGGTCACACCGAGTTCGCTAAGTTGATCTAGGTTTCAATCTCGGTGCAACCGATTTGAACACTTCGGTCTCACCGAGTTGCAGTAACCGCTTGCGATTCTGCTTCTTGGTGCCACCGAGTTGTTCCACTCGGTCACACCGACAGAGTCTGGATATACCACAGGTTGAACTTTTGGAAACTTCTCTGAAAACCCTTCGCTCGCGCTGTCGAGCTCTGCCGACCTAGGTCCCCGAATCATCGCCTACGTCGCCAGCGTCCTCCTGCCGCTGGTCTCCGCCGCCGTCAACGGGATCTCCTTCATCGTTGCCGCCGTAGCAAACTATCCGCCAAGTTAGGGTATGAGTTCAATCCTTTGTGCTTTCTCAATCCGATTCTTAGCACAAAGACAATGCCATGATTCTTGCCACGAATGAAACTGTTCTATCCAGCAAAAACTTCCTCTAGATTAGATTTGATTCGAAAATTTAGGGTTAGGTTTCCGCCGAGCTCATCTCGGGCCGACCGAGTAGTAGAAATCGATCCCACCGACTTGGCCTAGGTCATTGCACTGTGATTTTTGGTCTGACCGAAACTCTCAAATTGATGTGACCGAGTTCAGAACTTTGTGAAACCCTAGCAATATCGGTGTCACCGAATTGTGCCTCGATCTGACCGAGTTCACTAGTTTAGACACTGAGTGTTGCTTTGGTGTCACCGAGTTTAGCAAATCGGTAGCTCCGAAATGACTTCAGTAGAAAACTGAAACTAAGTTTTTGGCTCATTTGCTTTGCAAAAGCTCTGCACTTTGTGATGCTCATCCACTCTATCTCATCTATATCTATTCACAGGGTCAGCTTTCAGTTTGCAGCATGTCTGATAACAGTCACAGTCGGAATATGTCAGAGGAACATGTTCAGATGAGTGAGGGCACTAGTCCCTCTAAGAGCAGCCAAGATGGTGGGAGCAGAAGCACTCCCAGTAACCTGCCCAAAGCTGCAACTAGGCGGAGGAAGAAGAAGACATCAGATTCTGAGGATGAAGACTTTGTGATTGATGAGGAAGTCTCATCCAAGAGGAAAGGAGAGAAGAAGGAAACTGGCACTGCTGCTAAGCCAGGGTTGAAGACAAAGCTCCTGCTAAAAGAGTTCCTATGTCCAAAGCCAGAGCCTCAACTCAAGAGACTATGGTGTTCACTCTTGAACCCAAAGAGGCTGCTAGGGCAAGAAGAGGAAGGAGAGGGTCAAGAAGACAATGGCCAGAGTCATTGGGAGATCTTCAATGATCAGAGACCCAGCTGAAGCTGAAGAGCAAGAGGCACCTCCTGCCAAATCACAAAAACTGATGGGGGATGCAATCAGATGAGGGGTTGCTCCTTCTAAGCCCAAATCTGTCCCCAAGTCTTCTGCTGAAGCCCCAAAAAGATCCACCAGGAACATATTTGCTGCTGAGAAGAACAAGGCCTAAGTGCCTGAGATGGAAGAAGAAGAAGATGAGCAAGTGCTCAGAAAATTGAAGCCAAAGATACCTGATCATGATGACACTCACCCTGTTGCTAAAAACATAAAGCTCAGAAAGGATGCAGGTCTCAGGCTATGGAGGAAAAATGACCCATATGCCATTAGAAGGAGAACAGTTGTTGACTACAGGTTCGACACAAAGGAACAACAAGATTTCTATGAGACCGTGTTGCTTGACAAGAACCCAATTGTCAATGACATGAGATGGGTTGACTGGGAATACATTGATAGCAATGAAGATCACTTCCCAGGAGTCCATGAGAGCTTTAGATTGACATGTGTTGATGCTTTTGTTGGCTAGAAGTTAACTAAATGGAATGATGAGTTGATCATGTAGTTCTACTCCACAGCACACTTTTACCCTGATGGTAAAATTGTGTGGATGACAGAGGGTACCAGGTACCAATCAACTATGGCTGAGTGGGCAAAGCTGATAAATGCCCCAGAAGAACTTGATGATGATACAGATGTGTATGCAAATCCAAGGAAGGGACATGACTCCACGGCTCATATGTACAAGGAAATCCCAACTGCTACCTTGGACACCCACAAGTTTGGGTCTGTCTATTATCTGCTATCAGGTCTGCCAACAATCAACACTATCCTCAGACACACCTTGCTACCCAAGTCTGGAGATGACAGGATGATCAGAGGGCGTTCAATTAATCTGCTGCATATGTTTGATGTGCCTGAAAAGTTCAAGGTGATGACATTGATTGTAGAGACAATCAAGAGGACTACTGCAGACTAGAAGAGATCATGTGGCTATGCTCCACAAATTCAGGTGCTCATTAACTCCAAGATGGGCAAGAGCATGTATCTTCTAGATAAGGAACATCTTCCCCTATTGCCAGAGTTTGAAGATAATGTGGTTGTCATGGATCCATGCCATCCCACATCTATGTCGGCTCAGGAGAAGAAAGAGAAAGCTAGAGCTGAGAAGGCTGCCAAAATTCCAAGTGCAAAAGAAGCCTCTCAAGTTTTCTTGAAATCCAAGCAAGATCAATTGAGATATCTCATCCAAACAACCTTGAGGATTGAGAAAGGGTTGGCAACCCTGACTCGGAACTAAGAGAGTCTAGAAAGGATCTTTGAGACTAAAATGCATGACTTGGATGTGAAGGTCAGAGAAATTCAGTCTACAGTGGAGAAGATCCAAGAAGAGCTTGAAGACAGGGATGAGGGACCTACTACAGATGCTTTTCAGCAAGTCCAGAGGGGATCTAGGTCATCACCGTGCTGGGCTTGTAACAGATCCTGCACTCCACGAAGTCAAGACCTACAGCTACAAATTTCTGCCAGTAACTCCACCAACTCCTCAGACCTCTTCGGAAGCATTCGGCGCAAGACTCCTCTCCACGCCACCTTCGCACTCCGGAGCTCCCGGAGATCGTGCTTAGAGCCGCATAGCACTATGCATTTTCAAGCTTTTTGGTAACTTGTTGCCAAAGGGGGAGAAAGTGTATATGTCACGCCCAATATGCGATCCTATCCGAGAGGAACTCGAAGGTCCCACCAAGGATAGAGCCGCATATTGGAGACGCTTTTGCAAGGTGGATATCATTACATCATACCATTACATAATAGAAGGGGATACATACAAAAGGCATACAATGCCGCATGAATACAACAACATCATACATAAGAGGAACATCCGACTACGGATGAAACACAAACAGAAACTCAAACGAAACCACCCTGCTAGCCCAGGCTGCCGACTAGGAACCTAACCCCTGAACGAAGAAGAAGCAGGAGAAGAACTCCAGGACAAGCATACATCGCTCTCACGTCAGATCATCGCATTACCTGCACCTGCAACTGTTGTTGTAGTAATCTGTGAGCCACGAGGACTCAGCAATCCCATTACCATGGGTATCAAGACTAGAAAAGCTTAATGGGTATGGAATGGATAAGTGGTGAGGTTGCAGCAAACGACTAAGCATTGTATGGTGGCTAACTTACGAGTACAAGAATAAGATGAGAAGCTACGCAAACGGTCGCAAACTAGTAATGATCAAGAAGTGATCCTGAACTACTTACGTTCAAACATAACCCCACCATGTTCTCTTCCCGAACTCACCCGAAAAGAGACCATCACGGTTACGCATGCGGTTGGTGTATTTTAATTTGAATCTGGCGTCAAGTTCTCTACAACTGGATATTAAAAACTCCCATCTTCCAGACTCGGGATTCCGGTGCACAAAACATTTCGACAATGGTAAAACTAATCCAGCAAGACCTCCTGGCGTGCCGACATGCTGATAGTAGCCGCGCGTATCTCGTCTCAGGCCACGTCCGGATTGCCTAAGTTTCCGGCTGGCACACCCGTTGGTGGCCCAGGTTACTGCCAGTTTGAGACCAACACCATCAGCACTGGCCCCCTGTTATGTGGAATTACTCCTCAGGTAGCGCTAACTCCCTATGCGTCAAATTTAATATCAAGTTTAGTTATTATGTTGGGCAAATGGTAAAACAAAAGTTGGGCCTTACTGGAAGAGTTTTATTCAAAGCAAACTATCAAGAGGGGCCCATAAACCCTCATCGTGTTAGGGACGCAAAATCAAGGAACATAACACCGGTATGACGGAAACTAGGGTGGCAAGAGTGGAAAAAAACACCAGGCATAAGGCCGAGCCTTCCACCCTTTACCAAGTATATATGTGCATTAATTAAATAACAGATATTGTGATATCCCAAGATATCCATGATATCCATGTCCCAACATGGAACAACCTGCAACTACACCTGCAACTAGCAACGCTATAAGAGAGGCTGAGCAAAGGGGTAACATAGCCAAACAACGGTTTTCTGGATGGTGGAAAAAAGGTTAGAGGTTGTTTCATGGCATATAGGGAGGCTTGATAAACTAGTGGTAGGAAGCATGACATAGCGATAGCATCGAGACAACTAGCATAGCAATGATAGTAGTGAGATCCATGGTAACGGTCATCTTGCCTGAAATCCCACTAGGAAGAAGAACGAGTCCATGAAGAAGATGAACGGGCGAAGACAAACCAAGCGTAGTCGAACGAATCCTCATGATTGCAACGAAACAGGAACTATCGAGAAGAAGCACAATCGGAAAGAAGCAAACAACATGGTAAACACACAACACATAAACAAGGCATGATGCACAACCAAGTATGATGCATGAAAAGGCTATGTGATTCTACACATGGAAAGAGATGATGCATACAAGAACACATATCAAAGCAAGTTTAAATGAGGCCGGAAACAACATATAACAATTCCGGTAAGTCCTCATATGCAAATTTCAAAATTGGTTCAGATCTGAATAACACATTATGTTCAAGTTGTTAAACAGCAAGTTAAGATGCCCCATGATGATCTACACGAAATTCTATTCAAGTTACATATAAAGTTCATTTAATTCGGAGCTACGGCCTAGAAGATATGAGCAACACAAGTTAAACATGGCAATGATGCAAAATGCGTTCAAACAGATCAACTAGGCATCTGCAAAATATGCATCAAACAGATCAACAGATCAACTAGGCACCCTAACACGGATTAACATGTCATGATGCTACCTATATATATTCAGGAATGGATAGAAATTAGGGATTAGCAGAAGTGGGTAATGGGGAGTATCTCAAATCAGAAATAAGCAGATATGAAAGCCGAAGTGGGGAATAGATCGTCTACCGTCACCGGCTTGCACTTGCAGGGGACCATCCACCGCGGCACAGCTGCCGCACATGGGCATTACAGGGTGCAGCGCAATCGCACGCACAGGGTGGTGGGAGCCACCGACGAGCGAGATGGAAAGGAAGGCACCAGGCGCGGAGGTTGCGACACATGATTGCCACATCCGCCGATCTGGTGGAGGCAATTCCCGCGCCTCCGCGTCAGCCTTCGTCCGGCGCCCAGCAACCAGACCGAGCTTGAGCGGATCCTCGGGCACTTCCGCGACCGATTCGACGAGGAGGGGCTGAGAAGAGTGGGAAGAGTGCGAGACCTCGCGCCGGCGGTGGGGACAAAGAGACGGCTTGAGGAGAGAGAGAGAGTTGTGGGCTTGTGGCCACCATGGAATAGGGAGCAGTGGGGAGATAGTGAAGGGATAAGGGAAGGTAGGTGTAGGTGACGAGGTGAGGAGAACTGAGAGGGGGCGTCCGGTGTGTCTTTTTCTTTTACCTTCTCTTTTTTTAGTTGGTTTTTTAGCCCTTTTGGTCAAGTCAGATATAGCATCTGGTCTTGTCCAATTTAGTTTTTTTATCAACAGATGATATTTCCGCTTCTATACATTTATTTTAACAGTAAAAATGATCTATGATGTGCACGAGGTATATATATTTACACAATAGCTACATGTCAGTCGCCTGACTTTTGAATTCGGGTCAGTCGATTTTGGTTGAAGGGAGAAACAGGCGAAGAGGAGGAAGAAGCTCACCGGAGGGGAGGAAGAAGCTTGCTGGCAAGCTACCTCATCATCTATCTTAGGGTTGGGGTGGGGGAGGCAGCACGACAGTGGTGGGGGCGGCAGTACGGCGATGATGAAGATTCCCGAAGAAAAAACAGGCAAGGCCCGGGGCTAGAGGGATGGCTGGGGGCGGCGGCGGCACGGCGATGGGAGGAGGTTCCAGGAAGGGCCGGACGATGGTGGTTGGCGGTCCGGCCGGTGGTCCATGGGACGGCTAGGGAAAGAAATTTTCGGAGGTAGAAGAAACTCCCGAGGCTGAACAAGGGATCGTGTTGTTCATTTTGCATCGGATGGCCGGAAAGAATCGACTGGCCCAATTTAAATTTCCATTTCCAGTCGATTTACACTTGGCCAGTTCCATATTTTTATGTGTGTATGCCTTTATTGCATATAAATGAGTACAATTTATGTGTTAATGAAAACGTGCGTTGCACGTGCATGCTTACTAGTTATGTTCAAGTTGTTAAACAGCAAGTTAAGATGCCCCATGATGATCTACACGAAATTCTAGTCAAGTTACATATAAAGTTCATTTAATTCGGAGCTACGGCCTAGAAGATATGAGCAACACAAATTAAACATGGCAATGATGCAAAATGCATTCAAACAGATCAACTAGGCATCTGCGAAATATGCATCAAACAGATCAACAGATCAACTAGGCATGTTCATGGCAATGAATACATATGGCAGAAAATGGCGTGGCATGAGAGAGCATTACATGTAGATCAAAACAGATCAACTAGGCATCTCCAAAATATGCATGGATTAGAAGGTAGCATCAAGCAAACATAGCAACATGATATATCAGATTCACACTTGACAGGACATTAACAAGTAGCCCACTTCACAAGCTTGATGCACCCACTACAGGGCATATCAAAATACATGGATTGAACAACTGTAAAGAGGGCATAATTATGCTCCTAAAACATGATGACATGATGCTCAAAAGAAAACCACACAAAAAGATATAAAAAAGACAAATAGGCAAGTTATAACAGTTTTCAGCAGTAAACCTCAGCAAGCACTTTTGCAACACAGATTAACATGTCAAGATGCACGCTAACATGAACACAATAACAACCAACATGAATAGCACTATGATATTAACATCTGCATATCAAGATCATCACCATAGGATCAACAAGGACAAAGTTACAACACTCCCAAGATGCATACATGATGTTAATAGGCAGCAGTTTTCAGCGGTTTATATCACTTAGCAGTTTTGCAACAAATATTAAGGCATGAAAATGAATAGTAACATGAACGAAAATGCAACTAGAATGTAGAGAATCAAGAGATGACCATTTTGACATATCATGCACGCAAAATGGAGCAACATGCACAAAGTTACATCATGTTAAACAAGAACACATGAGATGATTTTTCTGGGGACTTGGTGAAAATCTCACCCCGGGGAATGTGGACGGAGAGGTTCAGCAGGACGAAGGGGTACGGCGCGGAGAGGCCTTTGGTTCGAGGGGCGTCAGGGTAACCAAGACGGGGCCATCCCAGCGCGGGCAGTTCTCCACAGGCCGGTCTGGTTCAGGTGAACCGGCCGGTCCGGTCGGTTCACACGGAGCCGACGGGACCCAGCTGGCGGTGGGGCCCAGCTGGCAGTGGCTCGGTGGGTCCATCCGGGCGCGGTCGGCGGCGTGCGTCGACGGAAGGAGGTGAGGCAGTGACGACGTCGGGCGAGGCAGATCTGGCCGGCTCCGGCCGGAGGTGAAGCCGACAGCGGCGGGGTCGACGACGACGTAGAGGAGGCGGGTCAGGCGCGGGCAGCGGCGAAGTGCGATGTGGCGGCGAGGCGCCTCGCGGTGACGGCCCTCGGGGTCGGCGAGGAGGAGCTTAGGCGCGGGACGTCGCGGGGCGGCGGCGCGGTTGGACGGCAGCGACTCATGGCGAGCAGGAGGAGCTCGGGAATGAGAGCTCGGGAGCTGCGGGGCGGCTCGGCGAGCGCTGCGGGCGATGGCAGGCTCGGGGGGGCCGCTTCAGGCCCAGGCAGGCCTCGGCAGTGGGGTGGAGGCCAGGGGCGCGGGGTGAGGTGGCGAGGATGATGTGGCGGCGCGGGAGTGGTTGGTGGGGTGCGGGGAGGCGACGTGGCGCGCCCGGATTGGTCCGGGGCGCGGCGGCGGCGCCGCCAAGTGGCGATGGTTGCGCACGATAGTGAGGAGGGAGGCGGCTGGGAGGTTAGGGGAGAGGATTAGGGCTAGGTTTAGTCCAAAAATGGATGGGGATGGTGTTTTAATAGGAAAGGGGGGCTAGGGTTGGGGGTTTTAGTCCGTTTTTGGACCATACGATCGCCATCGGACGGTCTAGAGTGGAGGGGTGATGTAGGTGGGTTAGGTAGGCTGTGTAGAGTGGCTAGGGAGAGAATAGAAGAGAGGCCCAGCACCGCATTGTCCGACGAATAAACCGGCGATGGTGCCGCTATATGTTAGCGGGTGGGCTATCAAACGGACTCTGAATGCGACGAAATTTGGCAGGCAGTCTACCGGTGATGTACCAAGGCCACTCGTCAACTCTCGGCCCATTACGAGAATGTTTTTTCTCCCGCTCACGAAACAAGATATGGGAGGCGCGACGGGCGCGTGCGAGTGTGTCTATGCTCGGAACGGACAACGGAGAGAACCGAGAGAACCCAGATGGACGCAAGTTTTGAAAAACATGCAGATGAAATGCACATGATGACATGGCAAAGTGCAACACGCAAGAGAATGACATGGCAACGACAGCGAATAACTGCAAGACACCTGGCGCATCGGTCTCGGGGCGTTACAGTATAGATCATAGGCTGAGAGAGAGAGAGAGAGTTTGCTTATTTTTGCTATTTTTGCTACTCCATTTGCTTTGCTTGTATGGTTGAAAAAATGTTTTATGCTTGTGTGTGAGATACTCTTATGATCATATGTTTGATCATATCATCTTTAATGCTAATGCTTAATGATGATATCCTTATCTTATGTATGATCATTCATATCTTATTTTGGTGATGAGTGCACATTCCATATTCTATCTTTTTGAGCGCTCCACCAAGATGTATGTGGCATGGAAGAGTGACCCACAATCCTAGTTGGTTGTGCATTTGCATTCAAAAGCAAATTTAAACAATGCACAAGTTTAGGGGGAGCTCTTGCTTATCACATACTTCTCAAAGCGACGATGTATTTCATTTATATTATCTTTTGTCTAAGCTTTGATCTATATGTTGTCATCAATTACCAAAAAGGGGGAGATTGAAAGTGCAACTAATCCCAGGGTGGTTTTGGTAATTCATAACAACATATAGCTCATTGAATTAATACTCTTTCAAGATCAATATTTCAGAAAGTTCAATGATTGGTATGGCATGGACTAGAGATGTGGACCCCTCAAAATGCTAAGGACTCATATTGGCAAAAGCTCAAGACTCTACCTTTTTCATTTTAGTGATCCAATATCACATTGAGTCTATAGGAAAGCCAATAATATTAAAAGGGGATGAGGTGTTGCTTAATGGCTTGCTCGCTCAAAATGCTTAGTGATATGCTCCAAAATCCCTCAACCACTTTCTCATTTCGACATATGTCCTAAAACTAAAGTCAAACTCAGCCTCACCAATTTGATCTATCCAGCGCCACCAAGTTCACTTGACATAGCCATGTCCACAAACCCTAATCAGTTCGGTCTTACCGATAGGGATCTCGATCTCACCGAGATGGGAATGCAAACCATCCGTTTCCCTTCGTAACATTTCGGTCTAACCGAAGTGAGCGATCGGTCCCACCGAGTTGGCATTGCAAACTCTCTGTTTCCTTTTCGTAATGTTTCGGTCTAACCAAGATGAGCGATCGGTCCCACCGAGTTTGCTTGACCAAGTCTCTATTTGCTTATTGCTGAAACCTGTCTCACCGAATTCACGCAATTGATCTCACCGAGATGAGGTTTTGCCCTAACCCTAGCACATCGGTCTCACCGAGTTGATGTTGTCGGTCCCACCGAAATGCCTAACGTTCCCAATTTGAACCAAGTCGGTGTGACCAAGTTTAACCATTCAGTCCCACCGAGTTTGGGAATATGTGTGTAACGGTTAGATTTTGTGTGGAGGCTATATATACCCCTCCACCCCCTTCTCCATATGTGAGAGAGCCATCAGAACGTGCCTACACTTCCACTACTCATGTTCTGAGAGAGAACCACCTACTCATGTGTTGAGACCAAGACATTCCAATCCAACCACAAGAATCTTGATCTCTAGCCTTCCCCAAGTTGCTTTCCACTCAAATCATGTTTCCACCATAGCCAAATCTGTGAGAGAGAGTTGACTGTTGGGGAGACTATCATTTGAAGCACAAGAGCAAGGAGTTCATCATCAACACACCATCTATTACCTTTTGGAGAGTGGTGTCTCCTAGATTGGTTAGGTGTCACTTGGGAGCCTCCGTCAAGAATGTGGAGTTGAACCAAGGAGTTTGTAAGGGCAAGGAGATCACCTACTTCGTGAAGACCTACCCTAGTAAGGCAAGTCCTTCGTGGGCGATGGCCATAGTGGGATAGACAAGGTTCCTTCTTCGTGGACCCTTCGTGTGTGGAGCCCTCCGTGGACTCGCGCAGCAGTTACCCTTCGTGGGTTGAAGTCTCCATCAACGTGGATGTACGATAGCACCACCTATCAGAACCACGCCAACAATCTCTGTATCTACATTGCATTTGCTCCCTCCAAACTACCCCCTTTACCTTCATATGCAATGATTTACATTCCGCTGCTATACTCTTAGAATTACATGTGTAGGTTGTTTGCTTGACTAGTGCTAAGTTGCTAACATATGCCAAAACTTAGAAGTGGGAAAAGGCTAGATTTTATTTGGTCAAGTAGTCTAATCACCCCCCCCCCCCTCTAGACATACTTTCGATCCAACAAGTTCACTCCAAAATTACTTGTTGTATAGAAATTGTTGTCGGGCACGAAACCACCACAAAGCTATTCTCTAGAATAACACCTTAAGATGCAAATCAACCAAAGCCCTAATGTCACCTAGATATTCCAATGCCACCGCAAATATCTGTGGGTTTGGTTATACGATAAGCATTAGACAACTTCAGATTCATCTATTTGATTCCCAAGGAGTGCCCCAAAATATCTATCGGAGAGTCAAGATGAGAACGTGTGCCGACCCATATGCATAGGCCCTAAAGCCACGGAACCCGCAAGTTGATCACAATAATATACATCGAGTAACTCAATTAGATATCCCAATGTCACTACAGATATCCTCATGCAAAACACATATTAAGTGCTCTCAAATCCTTAAAGACTCAATCCGATAAGAAAACTTCGAATGGAAAACTCAATTCATCAAGAAGATAGAGAGGGGGAAAACTCCTTATGATTAATCTATGTCAACAAAGCATGCGTTACATCAAGATCGTTCCATCTCAATAACACGAGAAAGAGAGAGAGAGAGAGATACAACACATAGCTACTGGTACATACCCTCAACCCCGAGGAAGGACTACTCCTTCATCATCATGGTGGACGTCGTGATGATGAAGATGGCCACCGGTGATGATTCCTCCCTCCGACGGAGTGCCAGGGAAGGGCTCTAGATTGGATCTCGCGGTTCTGGAACTAGCGGCAGCTGGAACAAAGCTCCGTCGACTCCCCTAGGTTTTTGGAATATTTGGGCATTTATAGAGCGAAGAGGCGGTGCGGGAGGCCACCGAGGTGGACACAACCCACCTGGGCGCGCCCTAGTGGCTTTTGACCCCCTCGGGGCACCCCGCCGGGTGCTTCTCTGGCCCACTGGATGTCTTCTGGTCCAAAAAAATCTCCAAAAAGTTTCGCTGCATTTGGACTCCCTTTGATATTGATTTTCTGCGATGTAAAAAACAAGCAGAAGAACATGAACTGGCACTTGGCACTATGTTAATAGGTTAGTCCCAAAAAATGATATAAATTTGCTATAAAATGATTGTAAAACATCCAAGAATGATAATATAACAGCATGGAACAATAAAAATTATAGATACGTTGGAGACGTATCAGTGCTCAATCTCAGTGACAGAAAGAGACATGACACGCATGTATCGTTGCTATTAAGGGTAAAAAGATGGGGTTTATTCATACGTGAGTTTATCTTGTCTACATCATGGCATCTTGCCTAATGAATTACTCTGTTTTTTCATGAATATAATACACTAGATGCATGCTGGACAACAGCCGATGTGTGGAGTAATAGTAGTAGATGCAGAATCATTTCGGTCTACTAATCTTGGACGTGATGCCTATATGTTTGATTATTGCCTTGGATATCATCATAATTATTTGCTTTTCTATCAATTTTTCAACAATAATTTGTCAAATACAATAGAATGTAGAATGTAAATTTTAGTAAATGTAGGGGTTATAAGATATTTAGTATTGTATATTATTTGAATAGAATAGAAAATTTTCAATAATGTAGATTATTTGAATAGAATAGAATAGAATTCTGTTAGTAATGTAGGGGGAAGAGAACCAAATACTTTTACATATTTAGTTATGCTTGCTGTACAAATGAAATGTTAGGGTTATAAGACGTGCTGCAAAGTTTTAGCAATAGAAATTTTTAGGTATAGAAAATTTTCAATTATAGAAATGTATTGGAATGCTATATGAGAATTTTTAGGTATCAAATTTAGTAATAAAAAATTTAGTAAGAAAATTTAGGTATAGAAATTTTTAGTAATTTCTTTCAATATAGAAATGTATTAGACAATTTAATTATTTTCATGTCATTATCACTTTGTCATCAAAGAATGCTGTATGGGATCTGATTATCTAAAATTTTCACGCGGTGGAATTGCAGGCTTTGTAGTGTCGCGTCTCCCTAGAGTGATCGTCGTCGGACCTACCTCTACTTCCTCTACACCCGAGTCGGTGAGCTAAAAGTCCACCTCCTCCTAGGGTATTTAGTTAATTATGTCAATATTACATTGCCAAGTTTGAATGCTCCTGCGTGAAGGATATATATATATGTGCTTGTCCTGGTGGCCTATGTTTGCATGGAACACCTCCTAGTGACCTATGCAAGTTTTCGTAGATGTTTTTATAGATGTAGTGGTAGTAGATGAGTAGTTGTGACAATGTGAAGCTAGTTATTTAAAATGATAATTGATCCGGATAGAATTTCAAGTTTAAACATCTTTGTATGTGTATGGACATCTTTGTATCGCAGGAAAAATCCGAGTGACCTATGTTTTGCTGGAGTGTTGATTCATTTCCGTTTTGGCAAATTTCAGGCGCTCGATATGTCCTATTTTAGCAAAAGTCATGCTGGATTTTTTTGTGAATTTTAGCATGATTTGTGCTAGAATATGTAGGAAATATCCAGTGCCCTGGATTTGCCAAAAAGAGAATCAAACCACATTTCGGGTAGACTTTAAGTCTTTCAGGGCTCCATACATGACAGTCAAAAAAATAGTGAGAAAGAGTGTCCACCATATATGACATAAGAAGAATGCCGACTGTTGTCGTCAGGGTAGCTTCTCTTCCTTCTTCTCATGATATACCTTGGTAATGCACAAGAGGGGGAGGGGAACCGACCATCACCGACGGTCGAAAAATCAGTGAGGTAGTGTCCACCATATATGAGAGAGGAAGAATTTAGACTGTTGTCGTGGGGTAGCTTCTTCTTCATTTGAAGGTGCTAGACATTTTGGTGTAATGCACTTTCGAATGAAAGGAGGAGCTACCATCACCGACGGTCTCAAATGTCAGAGATGAAGAATCCCGACTATTGTCGTGTGGGTCGCTTCTCCTTCGTTCCCGTGTGCTAGACATTTTGGTGTAATGCACTCGGGAACGAAGGAAGGAGCGACCATCACAGACGGTCAAATATATCAGAGAGGGAGTGCCCACCATATACACCACGTGAGATCCGAGTTTTCAAGGAAGACTCAACAGACTTAGAGTCAACCCGTGATGAATAATAATGATTTGTTGTCATGAGTTCCATGTAATTGTTGTCGATTTATAATCTTTGAATTTTGAACACAGGAAATGTCTGACGATGATAGGATCCTGGAGTGCGACTACTGCTGCGATGACATGGGTTTGTGCGATAGGGAGCATCACGTGCAAAATGGTAGGTTTTCACCATGAAGCTGGAGGAGACCTTCGATGTTGGTACCGTACGTACGGCAAGCATATCGTCGTAATTAATCATCACTTGTGCTTCTTTTCTTCAATGCGTAATTTCTCTTTTCTCCAATTCGACTAGTACATCCCATGTCATGCAAGACCGTATGTCTTGTAGAAGCTTGGTTTCCAAGACACTGAGAATATGGAGACGAGGAGGGCTCACCTAAGGACTAAACATGGTTATGCGTTTTGAGTTAAGTTGTACAATGTGCTTAATCACTCCCATTTCGGTTGTTCTAATTGGATAGCTCTCTGCAAGGTATATGGATTTGAGGAGAATATGCAAATAACATTGAATATTCGCGCCGAAGATGATGATATTGAAAATAATATCGACATCTGGGGGATCTGGATATGCCTCCAATTTTTCCTAAATGTGAGTTTGTCAAACTAATTTGTTAAGTTAAATAATTTATATTATTTATTTAAAAATATTTGGTGTTCATCGCTACTAAACTTGTTTATTTATAATTGTCAGCTTATTTCTTATCTTCAAGAAATACTCGGAAGGCTGTAGACATGACATACTATAGCTATGGCTCTGAGCTTAATTGTGAGGAGAAAGGTTATCTTGTCTCATTCATAGATGATTTTGAGGCCTTTAAGACCAATCACTCTATCAGCCCAAATTCTAGTGGATACGTGCCACTAGTCCATGAGTTGCACGTTGGTAACTTCATTGCCAAAAACTTGCTATGATTTTGTTAATGATGGTAACTTCATTGCATATATTCTTCTTAAGTAAACTACATTGCTAACTATATATGTTACTATTATGTTCTTCAACAGAAGCTCCCGAAGGAGGTTGTGCCTGACATGATGTTCACCGAAGGTCATATGCATATGGTTAGCTTCGACCAACTTCCCGAAGGCTTACCACAGTGCATACTCGATTTCTTTAAAAGATGGAAGGCTCAATATCAAAGAATGGAGCAGGGTAATGAATGCGCACAGGCAACTAATTGGAGACAACATGAATGTGCGCCAGCCACAAGTTGGAGATAGGTGTATCTCCATTCTCCATTTTGGAGATGGACCGGTTTACCTGTTTTATGCTATTTTACCTAGGAGAGAGGAGTAGGTCCTAGGTACTATGAACAGTTAGTTAGCGTTGATTATGACTATGATGATGATGAGAAGTTGTTATTATGTGCTCACGAGGAGGGCGCACGGGACACTTTTCAGCGCGCGTGGGAATTTCAGCACGCTGGAGCTCACGCCCCAAATCCGATGGAGTGCTTTTTTTAACTCCCCGCATGCTAAACTTGTGATTTTTTGGACGCGACGCTGATATTGGGCGTCTGTTGAAGATGCTCTGAGCTGGGGCAACTGGTTGGCGGTGTTGTGTGCAGCTACGCTGAGACATGTATGAACACATGCTTGTGAGCTCCGGCGAGGCTTTCAGAAATGGAGAAGAAGAATGGGCAGCAGAAACAATATCGCTGGACGTTTAAAAAGATAGAGGGGAGTGTGATCCAGCTAGCCGTTGGGGCTGACGTGTAATCAACCAGCGTTACCTTTCCGCGTGGTGCAGCCAGCCGTTGGGTGGGTGCACAGGTCAAGCTTCAATGCGTGAGCCTGCCTTGCGGGCCATATGCTGGATGGGACAGAGGTAATACCGGAACTATACGAGCTTGTCTACGGAAACCGTAAAACGTTATACGCGCTCACTGTATTTATGTTGCACAAATCACGTGGGAACAAGTGGTGTTGATACCGACCTCGCGTGGCTGCATGTCCACACGCGATTTATCGCTTATTTTTATATAAAAGTGTATAACTTTTCAGCCCTCTGAACTTGGTATTCGTTCGTCTCTTATTTCCTAGGCATCCATGATGTGGTAATCAATCTGGTCCACATTTGAAGACGCTCCGAGATGACAACGTTGCACTCTACTCAGTCCAGTCTGACTCTAGTGCTGCTTCTCGTGGGCTTCCCTCCTTTGCTGGGCGATGAACTCGAACAAGCTGCCATCAAAGCAACGGCGAACAGCTTCTCTGGAGACGAAGCCCTCCTCGTCCTTGGCAAGCACGTACAGCAGTATCCACTCTCCCTTGCTCACCAACCTGAACACACATCAGTTCAGGCCAAACATGAGTGAAGCAACGTCTTCAGTAGAGGAATCTTTTGCCTCCGTTTTTTTAAAAAGAAATCGATGATGAAGCAGAAATGAAAGTTCCTAAGTGCTCACCATCCAAAGAAGTCATACTGCAGCCGGTTGCCTTCGGTCATCCTCCAGATGTCGCCGAAGCTGAGCTTGTCCGGCGCCGTGCGGGCATACTTGCTGAAGATGCTCTCGAAATTTACCGGCATAAACCTATATTTGTCTCACAGTTGTAGTTAACGTACCTCCTTTAGAACTGAAAGATGGTGTAAATAGAGTAGTAAGCGAGTTTGGAGTGTGGATTTTAATTACCTTCCCTCCGTGTCGTAGGTCGAGGAGTCGCTGCCATGCTTATCCTTGTGGATGTTCTTGATGTGTATGGGGAACAAGGGAGATGGTATCCAGCTCTGTATATATATATACCCATCATGAAAAGCAAAGATGAATAAAAGAGCTAGCCTTGGTAAACTTTTAAAGAAAAAAAATGTTGAGCATAGAATAATATTTTTAGCAAGTTTCAGCTCTTTTTGTACTTACAGGTAGGGTTGGGAAGCTTAGGCCAATATTTATGGCAATTGCCGCTATAAAACACAAGATCACGTTGAAGCCCAGCGACCGCATTCCTAGAATTCGTGCAACATAAGTTACATAACCTATCAAACCATCAACGGATAAGGGTACAGGGTACGCATTCCTAGAACACTACGGATCACCATGCCCTACCTCAGTAAATCTCCCAGGGATAGACGATGCCGTCGCCGTCCAGGTCGAAGAAGGACACATGCTGCTGAAGCACGCTCTTCTGCCCGTGCTCGTGCCCCTCCCCGCTCTCTCCCTCAGGATGGTACACATCGGGCACGACCAGAGCTCGAGCCAAGTCTGCATAAGGATGCGTGTTAGTTAGTTATGCGCTTTGCTGATGAAACGAACGCCCTCTGTGTGGCCGAAAGCACGTACAGTACTAAGAATTTACCAAAGGATCGGGGCAGGCACTCACATGGCTTGGGAAGGCGCGGCTCCAGGTTTGCCCGGACCGGCCGCTCGGCCGTCACCGGCGCCTCCTCCGCCACCGTCGACATTGCGTCGCTGGGCGCCTTATCTTCCTCCGCCATAACCCGCTCTCTCTCTCTCTCTCTCCACACCGGAATCGAAAGCAATAATCTACGACCGGCGGTGACAAATTCTACCGCGCGTCGTGCTCTTCTTATACACGCGGGGAAGGAAGCACTCACTGACTCACGGTGCGCGTGTGCAGCGCGCGGGAAGGAAAAAGGTGCACGATTCGTTGTTACACTGCACGCGAGGAAGTGAGCAGTGAAGTGTCACGTCGCGATTTGGCGCCGAGAAACTTCTCTGCGGCGGCTTGTGCAGTGAGGTCGCTCTCTGGATCCGTTCGTCCGTCCATGTCACGCCCATTGTCCATTAAACCGTACGCTCCCATCTCCGTCGCGCTGTGCTGTGCCACCTGTATTTTGCGGATAATCTGCTTGATAGGAACGTTAAGCGCCTCTGGTATTCGCCGCGTGCGCGCGCATTGTGATTTTTTCTATAAAAAATCCGAATGTTTTTCTGGTTCTTTGTTGATGTCTATCTATCTACGTAGATGATGATAAAACCACAAAGATGGTCGGTTTGTCAGCTAGCCAATACAAAAAGGGCCACCGCACGTGTCGGCCAGGTGAAAATTGAAAAGAAAAACGGTCGTCTCTTCAGCCATACAATCCACAGGAGTTCAATGGCTCAAATCATTATTCACCTGGACTGCTGAAGCACATCAGGTTTTTCATATATCACGTGGGAGTCCGGTTCCATATGGCTAAGTTAAGATCATGTTTTTTTTTTGGATATCAAAGTTAAGATCATGGTTAATTAACAAAGCTGCTCGTTGCTAACTATAGACACGTGCCATCTCATTTGAAGCCTTCATTTAAAGAACACATATAATAGGTTGGTTGTTAGATTAACTATTAGGTTAGCTCTAAGATTGTAATGCTTGCATGCCTGAGGTATATAATCGGGAGGAAGCTAACACGCATGCTATATTCTCTCGGTCGATGTGTTGCATCCGGGCTGTGCATTGACGGGTTGTAAATTGATCATCTTCGTCGCGGTATGCCACATATAATTGCGGTTGATGTGATCGATACGAAAATGTTTAGGGGCTGTTTGGATCACGCCCCAGCCAGCCTTGCCAAAGTTGGCACGCCAAAGATTTGGCGAAGGATTTTGCCGCCGGGATCTCGCCAACACACGGGCCCAGAAACTGAACAGGGCAACCAAAATTTTGGCATGGTTCTGATTCTCGGGCACTGATCCAAACGAAGCCCGTGGTGGCAGTCAACCACCAAAAAATTGGTCGGGCGAGCCACGGCTGCAATCCAAACAGCCCCTTAGTACCTCTCGTTTTTAGCCCCCGCGTGCAAACATGAACTGCGTTTGGCACCGAGAACCTTCCATTTGGCCGCTTGTACAGTGAGTCGCTCGTTGGATCCATTGTCCGTCCATGTCACATCAATGTCCATTAAACCGTACGGTCTCATCTCCGTCGTGTTGTGTCACATATATTTTGTGGTTAGTTTGCTTTTTTTAAGGAACGTTGTTGCTTTATTCAATGTTTAAAGCTCCATCTGATGCAAGCTCCGAGCTAACACACTCCAAAGATACATGGAGCCAAGTTTTACATAACGACTTCGAACAACCTTCCCTAGCTAGTATGGGTGCGACTTTATTAGCCGAACGACGCACCCCTGCAACCCTAGACTCAAGAAAGGAACTAAGTAACACTTTTACATCTTGAACTAGTCACCCATGAATAGAGAAGTCCCATTGCTCATTTCTGATCTTGCTCACCGCCGACCGGGAGTCCGTCTCTAGTATTACCTTCTGAACATTAAGTTCTCTAGCCAAGATAAGAGCCCGACGACAAGCCAACAGCTCCGCCGCCTCCGCGTCATGAGTTGAAGGAAAAAAATGGCAAGGGCCCGCCAGGAACCTGCCATGGTTGTCCCTACGAACCTTGCTTGATACGGAAACGTTAAGCACCTCAGGTTTTGGCCCGCGTGCGCATTGTGAGACTGGGGCTGTTTGGATTGTGACTATATTTGCCATACATTGTCACATGATTTTTGACACGCTTGCTACACTTGCCTTAGTTGAGTTGCTCAAATAGTTAGCCACACTTTGGCTTGCCTAAGAGAATCTTGCCATACTTTTTGTGTCTATGACATGTGGGGTTCACTGCTCATAAAAATATTCTTGCCTTAGGTGTGGCTAGAACCAAACACCTACCTAACTTGGTCAAATTTGCCTAAGGTGAGATATGGCAAAGTGTGGCAAGGTGTGGCTGGGAACCAAACAACCCCTTTGTGTATATTTTTAAAGAATTGCATGCGCTATTTTAAATGAAGGTTTTTCTGGTTCTCTCTTACTCTTTATCCATCTAGTAGATGATACAACCATAAGGGTGTCAGCCAACAGGAAAAGGACCATGCTATGTACCAGTCATCTCATTTTACATAATATTCACCCCATATTGAAAAAAATTCTCATCACATATTTATTTAGCGTTCCTCGCAAATATTTCATCATGTATTTTAACAAAAAATTCACCACATATTCAAAAAAGGTTCATCACGTATTTAGTACGCCCATTTCGAATATTGGTTTGTTGCGTATTTAAAAAATGTTTATCGCATATGGAAAGAATGTGGGTCACATGTTTGAGAAGTATTTTTGTATTACAACATTCATGCATTATTTACAAAATTACAAATTGTAAAAAGAATGACAAAGGGGGAAAGTATACATCTTAAGTAGTAAACTGGGAATGGAAATGATAGCGGTAAAAGAAAAAGGGGAAACCAAAGAAGAAATCAACTCCCTAGAAAATACAAAACCAAAGAAGAAAAACAAATTTTTAAAAAACCCACACACTTAAATACAAAATTAGCTCGCCCCGTACAAAACCATGGGAGCTCCTTGTCGGCGCCGCCAGATGGCTAGATGGCGAATGCTCGCTGGCTGCGGCCCAGTAGCATGCTCACGTGCAGCTCGCCCAAGGTTGACTAGTTAACTGGTCAACCATTGACTTTTGAAAAAAAAATAAAAAATACAAAAATACTTGGGAATTTATAAAGTTCAAGGATTAAAAAAATCATGATTTTGAAAAATAACCACGGATTTGAAAATATAATTAACTTTTCAAAACAGATCACGATTTGATATATTTTTTATTAATTTTGAAAAGTCACAAATTTGGAAAACAAATCACGAAAAAAATGAATTAAAAAATAACGAATTTGAAAAAGTCATGCATTAGACAAAAGTGAAAAATAAAAGAAAAGCAAAAAAAGTGCAACAACATGAAAACCAGAAAGTGAAAATGCATAAAAATACTGGTTGGGAAGCTTGTGGGGCTTCTGAGAAAATGAACACGAGGAAATGGGCGGCCCGTTAGGAATGACGTGAGCGAATGCCCGGGGGGGCGGCGGGGGGGGGGAGGGGGGGAGAGGGGCTTTTTTTTAAGGGATAGCTCCTATTTACCGCTCCCTGCGGCAGGTTGTCGCCCGCATGCTCAGTGGGGATAAGACTGGGCCAGCTCATGAAGGTAGCGACAGGCTGCGATAGCGAACTATAGCTACTAAAAAATGCTAATAAAAAAGCGTGCTAGCACGGGATGGAATCCAGCATCTTTTTTTTAACATTAGTACAGACACAAGCACTCATATAAACGTGCATACACTCATCCCTATGAACGCACACATGCATACCCTATTCCTATGAGCACCTCCGAGAGCCTGAGCCAGCATATAATCTTCAGATTTTATGAAGTCACCGTAGGCGCTTCGTAGTCGACGGAACCGTCTTCTCCCACTAAAAATGCATCGCTGAAAATACTAAAATAAATTCAGGATAAATGCGAGCACCAGGACTTGAACCCTGATGGGCTAGGATACCACTGTCCACCTAACCATCCAATCACAAGTTGGTTCGCATGGAACCCAGCATCTCATCCTATTGACGATACCCAACTAACGGAAGAATTAGCAAGTTGTAATGGTTTTAAGACAGCGAAAATCATCGATAACCAAAAGCCCAACGAAGTTCAAAATATTTTTGAAAACAATTGAACACAATTTAAGAAAAAAAATGAATGTTTTATGAACTGCAAATACTTTTCAAATTGTGAAGAATTTTTCTAAAAAATTTTGAGATACTTCATTAAGGATATTTTGAACATATGGTTATTCTTTATCCATCCATGCCCTTGTTTGCAATTATGGAGTGACATAGCTTGAGTCAATCGAGCTCTACTTTTGCTATAAAATGTTTCCTGGCAGGTTGTTTACATGTTATTCAATTTTGCCAAGGTTGTTGTAGTTGATCCGTCTAAGATATGATGTTGTTCTTGCCACGTATAGCTTCTATGCGATGTCTTCTTGATGGATGTATGCTTAGTTTATCATGTATTGCTCTGTGGTGAGTGATTCAAGCTCACCAACATGCCTACTTATTATTGTTCCTGCCATGTATGAATCTGTAATATAACTTGCCATGTTTACATTTGTGCCATCATATCTTCTGATCCTTTTTGGCTCATGGTCAGTAAGGGACATTTGTTCTATGCAATTAGTAGATTCATTCCACGCCTTTGTTTGCCATGATAAGTTCCTGTAACATGTTCTTTGATAGCTCTAAACATTGCAACCTGATGTTATTTCCTGATAAGTCTGAAACTGTTATTATTTGCAATCTTGCCATGTGTGTTTGAGCATGTTCTAGTGATTTCTGGAGATAGATCAGTGTTCATGTTTTGTAATGCTTTACCTGTACATCATGTCCATGCCTTTTTTTCTCATGTTGGAGTGCTTTAGCATGTTGATTTGATGCTTGCAATATGCCTAGTTGCTGTTTTGGACAGATTGTTGTTATGACGTATTGGGTGTATGTGTTGAACCGTTGCTCCGTTTTGGGTGTGCTCTATATGAAACTTGCTTGATTTTGCATGTAGCTTCATATTATCATGTTGCATCCTTGTTTTGAGGTGTTTGCTTGATGTTTGTATGCATTTTGCATCAATGCCATGCTTATCTTGTTTTGCTCATATCTTCTAGGCCGTAGCTTTGAATTTAATAAAATTTATATGTAACTTGACTAGAATTTCGTGTAGATCATCGTGGTGCATCTTAATTTTCTGTTTAACAACTTTAACATAAAGTTATTCAGATCTGGACCAATTTCGAAATTTGCATATGAGGACTTACCGGAATTGTTATATGTTGTTCCCGGACTCATTTAAACTTGCTTTGATGTGTTGCTCTTTTTTGCATCATCTCTTGCCATGAGTAGCTTCATGTAGTCTTGTCATGCATCATGCTTGTTGTGCATCATGCCTTGTTCATGTTTGGTGTGTTTACTATGTTGTGTGCTTCTTCTTGTTAGTTCCTGTTTCGTTGCGATCGTGAGGATTCGTTCGTCTACGCTTGGTTCGGCTTCATACGTTCATCTTCTTCATGGACTCGCTCTTCTTCCTTGCGGGATTTCAGGCAAGATGACCGTCACCTTGGATCTCATTACTATCATTGCTATGCTAGTTGCTTCGCTCTTTCGCTATGCTGCGCTACTTATCACTTGCTGCTCAAGCCTCCCAATTTGCCATGTCAGCCTCTAATCTTTTGCACCCTTCCTAGCAAACCGTTGTTTGGCTATGTTACCGCTTTGCTCAGCCCCTCTTATAGCGTTGTTAGTTGCAGGTGAAGATGAAGTTTGTTCCTTGTTGGAACATTGAGATGTTGTTCCTTGTTGGAACATGTTTACTTGTTGGGATATCACAATATATCTTATTTAATTAATGCATCTATATACTTGGTAAAGGGTGGAAGGCTCGGCCTTATGCTTGGTGTTTTTTTCCACTCTTGCCTCCCTAGTTTCCGTCATATCGGTATTATGTTCCCGGATTTTTGCGTCCCTAACGCGGTCGGGTGATTTATGGGACCCCCTTGACAGTTCGCTTTGAATAAGACTTTTCCAAAGAAGGCCCAACATTGGTTTTACCATTTGCCTGACCTATCACCTTTTTCCCTTGGGAGTCGCGCATCCCAAGGGTCATCTTTATTTTAGCCCCCCCGGGGCAATGCTTGTCTAAGTGTTGGTCCAAACTAGAGCCACTTGCAGCGCCACCTCGGGGAAACATGAGGGCTGGTTCTAGTTGTCCGTAGTGCTCATCCTGTCGTGGCCTGAGACGAGATACGCGCGGCTACTATCAGGATGTCTGCATGCCGGAGGCTTTGCTGGTCTTGTTTTATTGTCACGAAATGTCTTGTAGCCGGATTCCGAGACCGATCGGGTCTTCCGGGAGAAGGAATATCCTTCGTTGATCGCGAGAGCTTATCATGGGCTGTTGGGACACCCCCTGCATGGTTTGAACTTTCGAAAGCCGTGCCGCGGTTATGTGGCGTATGGGAATTTGTTGATATCCGGTTGTAGTAAACTTGAAGCAAACTCTTCTAAAATACACCAACCGTAAGCGTAATCGTGAGTGTCTCTTTTCGGGTTGATCGAGAGGAGAACACGGTTCGGGTTATGTCTCGACGTAAGTAGGAGTTCAGGATCACTTCTTGATCATTACTAGTTGACGATCGTTCCTTTGTTTCTCTTCTCGCTCTCGCCATGTATGTTAGCCACCATATATGCTTAGTCGCTGCTGCAACCTCACCACTTTACCCCTTCCTTTCCCATTAAGCTTTGCTAGTCTTGATACCCATGGTAATGGGATTGCTGAGTCCTCGTGGCTCACAGTTACTACGGCCAGTTGCAGTGTACAGGTTTGCGATGATCATGACGTGAGAGCGATGTTTGCTTGTATTGGAGTTCTTCTTCCGCTTCTTCGATCGAGGATAGGTTCCAGTCGGCAGCTGGGCTAAAGGTGGTGGATGTCGCTTGAGCTTCGTTTATGTTTCATCCGTAGCGGATGTTGATCTTGTATATGATGTTGATGTATTCTTGTGGCATTTGTGCCTTATGTATGTATCCCTATGTATTATGAAATGTTGATGTAATGATATCCACCTTGCAAAAGCGTTTCAATATGCGGGTCTATCCTTGGTGGGACCGTCGAGTTCCTTTTGGATAGGGTCGCATATTGGGCGTGACATGAACGCATCAGTAGACGTGGTAGGAGCTGAAGAAGTTGGAGCTGGAGCTGGTTGAGCTGGAGCTGTAGCTGGAGCTGAAGAGGTGGCTCTGGTGTCTGTAGTTGGCACTGCAGCTGACCTCTGAGCTCTAGGCACTGCAAATGCATTAGTTGTCGCCTTGCCCTTCCTCTCCTCGCATATCATCTTGTAATCGCTTCCAAGGCTGATCAATCTCACCACTTTGACATCAAGATCATAGAATTTTTGTTCCATGATTCTCTCCTGCTCTCCCGGTTTTGAGTTAGGTGGCCAACCCCTTCTCAATCCGCAGAGTTGATGCTATTAAGTAACCAAGCTGCTCCTGCTTGTTCTTCAGAAAGTAATCGATGCCTCTCGCTTGAGTTGGCATCTTTGCCTTTCTCTTGCCTTGCCTTCTCCTTTTTCTCCCGAGCTTGCATCGATGTTGGTTCATTCTCACCATGACAACTCGATTGTCCTCAAATTCAGGATAGAGAACCATGTGTTCCTTATCCAATAGATACTTTCCTGTGCCCATCTTCGAGTTTATCAACTCCTGAATCTGTGGGGCATAACCACAGCTTCTCTTCTGATCTGTTGCTGTCCTCTTAATTGTCTCTACTATGAGGCTCATGACCTTGAATTTCTGAGGCACATCAAAAACATGAAGCAAATTGATTGCATGCCCTTTAATCATGTTATGGTCACCTGATTTGGGCAATAGAGTATGCCTTAAGATCCAGTTGATCGTAGGCAGCCCTGACAGCAGAAAATGGACTGATCCAAACTTGAAGGTCTCAAGTGCATCATCTGGGATCTCCTTGTACATGTGTGACATAGAGTTATGATCCATTTTCTTCTTACCATAAATGTCCAGGTCATCCTCAATTTACTTTGGGGCATTGATCAAACTTGCCCATTCCTCTATGGTAGACTGATATATGGTTCCTTCTGACATCCACACTATCCTGTCATCTGGATAGAAATGTGCTGTGGAGTAGAATTGCATGATGAGTTCATCGTTCCAGTTGGTGAGCTTCTGCCCAACAAAATCAGCAACTCCACACGCACCAAGCTGTCATATACCTGTGGTAGTGTTCTCATGCTCTCCTTCATGTAGGTCCAATGACCCATCTCATATCGCAAACTATGGGCTTCTTATCCAAAGCAAGATAGTCTCATAAAAGTCATGTTGCTCCTTGGTGTGGAACACCAGTCCACATCAGTCCTTCTCCTGGTGGCATATGGATCCGACTCTCTCCATAGCCTCAACCCTTGATCTCTCCTGATCTTCATGTTTTTAGCCACAGGATGAGCATCATTGTGGTCTGGGATCTTGGGTTTGAGCTTCCTTAGGACCTGCCGTTCTTCATCTTCTTCAGCTTCAACCTCAGGCATTGGGGCCTTGTTCTTTTCGGCTACTGGTATGCTCCTGGTATTCCTCTTGGGTGCATTCTTGGGCTTGGGGGCAGCTTTGGGCTTGGAAGTTGCAGCCTCGATTTGATAGCATCACCCATCACTTTTTGTGCCTTGGGTGTTGGCTCTGCAACCTCTTCTTCTTCTTCCTCTTCCATCATGGAAGGCTTCCCAATCACTCTTGCCATGGTCTTCTTGACCCTTTCTTTCCTTTTCTTTCCCTCTGCAAAGAACAGGCTCTTTGGGTTGAGATTCCAAAGGAGCTTGAGTAGACACTGGCTTTGGACATTGGTTGTCTACCGCCGCCTTTTGATTTTCAAACCAGGCTTCACTGCAGATGAGCTGAACTCCCTCTTGAGCACTTTCTTCTTGGAGCTTGCCTCATCCTCAACTGCCACATAATCCTCATCCTCAGACTTTGATGTATTCTTCTTTCTTGTCCTTGTGGCAGCCTTGGGCAAATTGCTCGGAGTGCTTCTGCTCCCCTCATCTGAGCTGCTTGAGGGACTAGTGCCCTCGCTCAATTGGATCTGCTCTTCAGATTTGTTCTGGCTATCACTTTGGTCTGACATGCTGTTCAACTGACTGCTGACCCTGTGAATAGTTATAGATGAGGTAGAGTGGATGAGCATCACAAAATGCAGAGATTTTTGCAAAAGAATGATTCAAAAAACTTAGTTTAGTTTCCCACTGAAAACATTTCGGATCTACCGATTTTTAAACTCGGTGATACCGAAGCAGTTTTGGAACCTAAACTAGTGAACTCGGTCAGACCGAGTCACAGTTCGGTGGCACCGAGACTGCTAGGGTTTCACAAAGTTCAGAAATCGGTCACACCGATTAGCAATTCTTGGTCAGACCGAGACTTACTAGTGCAATAGCATTAGCCAAATTGGTGGGACCGATTTTTTCAACTCGGTGGGTCCGAGATGGTTTCGGCGGAAACCTAACCCTAAATTTTCGAATCGCAACTATTCTAAGGATTGATTTGACTGGATAGGAGTGTTTCAATCGTGGCAAGAGGCATAATGTACACAATGTGCTGAGAATCGGACAAGGAAAGCACTGTGATCGAGTTCATACCCTAGTTCGGCGGGAACTCGCTATGGCGGCAACAGCGGAGGAGAATTCCGTTGACGGCGGCGGAGACCAGCGACAGGAGGTAGCTGGCGACGAAGTCGACGATCCGTAGACCAAGTTGGCAGAGCGAGCTATGCGTGGGCGAGAATATTTGGAGAAAGTTTTCCAAATTTTTCCCGTGCGTATATATAGCCCGACCCTGTCGGTGTGACCGAGTGGTACAACTCGGTGGCACCGAGATGCAAAACTGTGAACAGTTATTGCAACTCGGTGTGACCGAAAAGTACAAATCGTTTGCACCGAGATGAAAACCTAGATCGACTTAGTAATCTCGGTATGACCAAAATGGAGGAATCGGTCAGACCGAAAATCACATAGAAGTTTTGGAAGTTTAAGTCTATGACGAATTGGGGACTCAAGTGCTCCTCACACGTAGTGGTTCGAATCGACTTGATCAAATTTTGTGATGTAGCATGAATAGAGTTTGAGATGAGAAAAGCATAGATAGCTAGAGAAGGTTCTTAGGCATTCTTGTCCATCCACTTGGCCAAAGAAAGAAAAGCCAAACAATCAAAACAACAAGTGGATGTCCTCAAATGAGTAAATATGCAACCAACATGCTCACACAATAAGATGACAAATGAAATATGTGACAAAGCATGCACAACCAATTCTAGCATCTATCAAACAATTGGCGATGACTAGGTCATCTATATATGAGTATATTGACTTAGGAGTCAAATGAGAACATTTGATCATAGGTCATACTCATCGTTTAAGCTCAAGTGGGGTTTCCACTTTTACATAAAGCATTTATGTGTTCACATCATTAGAGTTGCTTTGACTCAATTCTTAGAGTTAAGCTCCCCCTAGATGTGAGATCCCCCCTTAGAGGGATAAACTAACCTTGGGTTTTGTCGATGATGACTTCATGTAGGTGTTGAAGATCTGGATGCTCAACGTTGATGTAGATCGTTTGGAGCAATCCTTTGGAGTGAGTTGCACTTTCAATACCTACACGGGTTAGTCCCACAAGGAACAAACAAGGATATCCATAGACATAGAGTGATGCACACACAAAATGATGTCCATGAAAACTTTAGGTTACCTTGTCCCTTGCCTTACCAACATGAGGGTTTGTGACTCCTTGAACTAGTGCAAGATATGGATGTTGATTGCACTTGTCCTTGCCATAATGATATGAGTGAAGAATGTTGGCAGAGTCACCCTCAAGAACTCTCTAGTTCTTCTTCTTCGGGATCCACATCATCTTGATGGGAATCCTTGGTGTAGTAGTTGTGCTTGATGAAGTAGAACTTGACGTAGTCTTGGGAACCCACTTGACCAAGGCCTTAGGTGCTTCTTCAAATGCATCAATTTCCTCTTGAAGCTTGTCCTTGCCTTTGTTCTTGTGATCTTGTGGTGGAAGATCATCTTGTGCTTGTGTTCCCTCGAAGGAAGTAGGATCATACTTCTCCTGTTGAGGAACAAACTTCGTCTTGGGGTATTGATCTTCTTCCCACTCAACTCCATTGGCATTGAACTTTCGTTCAAAACCAACACTTGATTCTTCTGGTGCCTTCCTTGCTTACGTACAATTTCCTCAAATTGCTTACTCCCGGCAAGGCTCTTGTATACACCTTTCTCTATAATTCCCTTCAATAAGTTGTTTTCTTGCTCAAGTGTAACTTGGCTAAGAGGATCATTAGTGGAATCAAGAGAACTACTAGAAGCAACAATATTGGATTTAGCATTGTTATTGTTACTACTAGAAGAAGAATCTTTCTTGTTCTTGTTACTAGACTTGACTTGAGGCATGTAAGTAGATAAGAGTAAACGCTTGGCAATGTAAGAAGAACTTTTCTTACGAAGATCATCATTGATCGCTTTTAGAAACTCATGCTCTTGCTCAAGATTGAGCTTTTCAAAGCGTAACTTCTCATGAGCCCTTAAAAGTTCTCGATGATCTTCAAAGATAGTTTCATGAGCTAACTTAAGAGTGTTTAGTTCTTTAGTTAGATGATCAATTTTCTCCTTATCATTGTCATTCGTTTCAACTTGATTAGCATGATTAATTGACGTTTCATCATCGTATTCATCACTAGAGTTGTCAACAAGTAAATCATCATCACCTAGCAAGTCATCTTCATCAACATCAAAATCAACATACTCGGGGTGTGTTATCTTAGGACCTTTGGCCATGAAGCATCTACCAATTCCTTCATTTGGTGATTCAAATATGTCGTAGGAGTTGGTTGACACAAGTGCTAGACCGCAACACCTTCACTTGAGTGTGTTCGGAGTCGGAGTGATAGCTTCTCTCGGAGTGATGGTCGGAGTGGAGCCGGATACCCATTCACCAACATGAGCTTGATGTCTTCGTTTTGTGTAGCTCTTTGATGACTTGTCCTTCCTTTCCGAATCCTTGCTTCTCCGTGAGGGTCTTCGTTCATAACGATCATCTCTACTCCTTCTCTCTCTTGGTGGTGTTTCTTCTCTTCTACTTCTTCTCTTGGGAGAATCTTCTCTTCTTTGCAGTGGTGCCATACATTCATTGGAATAGTGTCCGGTCTCCCACAATTGTAGCAGTTGCGCTCTCGACTAGAAGATCTTTTGTCATTGTAGGACCTTGACTTAGAGCTTCTTTCTTTGCTTCTGCTCTTGTAGAATTTGTTGAAGTTCTTCACCATTAAGCTCAATTCTTCATTGAAGGTTTGTTTCTCACTTGATGATGTGGGGGCTTCACATGAGGCTTTGTAAGCACCACTCGACTTGTTGTGAAGTTCCTCCTTATCCTTGAGTGACATCTCATGAGCAACGTCTTCCAATGACTTCCGTAGGCTTGAGATCTTTGTAATTGGGCATCATTTGGATCAATGTGCACACGGTATCATATTTTCCATCCAATGCTCTTAGGATCTTCTTGATGATGATTCTATCGGTCATCTCTTCACTTCCTAAGCCGGCAATCTCATTTGTGATAAGAGCAAGCCTAGAGTACATTTCAAATGACACCTTCACCATCCTTCATTTTGAACTTGTCAAGCTGACTTTGGAGCACATCCAACTTGGATTCCTTGACGGAGTCGGTACCCTCGTGCATATCAATCAAAGTATCCCAAATTTCCTTTGCATTCTCAAGACGGCTGATTTTGTTGAATTCTTCGGGGCACAATCCGTTGAAGAGGATATCACAAGCTTGAGCGTTGTATTGCAACATCTTCAACTCTTCCGCACTAGCTTCACGGTTCGGTTCTCTCCCATCAAATAATTCACCTTGCAAGCCAATACACACAACAGCCCAAACGGCGGGGTTATGTCCGAGAATATGCATTTTCATCTTATGCTTCCAACTAGCAAAATTAGTGCCATCAAAGTAAGGACCTCTACATGATAATTTCCCTCGCTAGACGCCATACTCTCCTAGGTTGTGAAACCAAGGCTATGACCACCAAAAGCTATGGAAATCAAATCAAATGGAGACCAAAGCTCGATACCACTTGTAGGACCTTGAAGTATGTCTAGAGGGGGTGATTAGACTACTTGACCAATAAAAACCTAACCTTTTCCCAATTTTAGACTTTGGCAGATTTTAGCTATTTTTGAACAAGTCAAGCAATCTTCACACAATTCAATCAAGCATGCAAAGAGTATATTGGCAGAGGAAAATAAAGCATGCAACTTGCAAGAATGTAAAGGGAAGGGTTTGGAGGATTCAAACGCAATTGGAGACACGGATGTTTTTGTCGTGGTTCCGATAGGTGGTGCTATCGTACATCCACGTTGATTGAGACTTCAACCCACGTAGGGTAACGGTTGCGCGAGTCCACGGAGGGCTCCACCCACGAAGGGTCCATGAAGAAGCAACCTTGTCTATCCCACCATGGCCGCCCACGAAGGACTTGCCTCACTAGCGGTAGATCTTCACGAAGTAGGCGATCTCCTTGCCCTTACAAACTCCTTGGTTCAACTCCACAATCTTGTCTGAGGCTCCCAAGTGACACCTAGCCAATCTAGGAGACACCACTCTCCAAGAAGTAACAAATGGTGTGTTGATGATGAACTCCTTGCTCTTGTGCTTCAAATGATAGTCTCCCCAACACTCAACTCTCTCTCACAGGATATGGATTTGGTGGAAAGAAGATTTGAGTGGAAAGCAACTTGGGGAAGGCTAGAGATCAAGATTCATGTGATTGGAATGGAATATATTGGCCTCAACACATGAGTAGGTGGTTCTCTCTCAGAACTGGTAAGTTGGAAGTGCAGGTTTGTTCTGATGGCTCTCTCCACGAATGAAGAGGAGGTGGAGGGGTATATATAGCCTCCACACAAAATATAACCGTTACACACAATTTACCAAACTCGGTGGGACCGAATCATCAAACTCGGTCGGACCGATTTAGTAAACCTAGTGATCGTTAGGGTTTTCGTGGATCGACATGCATCTCGGTAGGACCGATATGGTTAGGGTTAGGGCATAACGTAATCTCGGTGAGACCGATTACACAAACTCAGTGAGACCGATTTCGGCAATTAGCTAACCAGAGAGTTGGTCAGGTAAACTCGGTGGGACCGATTTGCTCTTTCGGTGAGACCGAAAAGTTACAAAAGGGAAACAGAGAGTTTACATTGTAATCTCGATGGGACCGATTCGCTCTTTCGATGAGACCGAAAAGTTACGAAGGGGAAACGGAGAGATTACAATCCCATCTCGGTGAGACCGAGATCCCTATCGGTGAAACCGATTTGCCTAGGGTTTGTGGCAGTGGCTATGACATTTGAACTCGGTGGCGCCGGATAGAAAGAATCGGTAGGGCCGAGTTTGACTTTGGGTTAGGTCATATGTGGATGTAAGAAAGTAGTGGAGGGTTTTGGAGCATATTACTAAGCACATGGAGCAAGAGGCTCATTAAGCAACACCTCATCCCTTCTTGATAGTGTTGGCTTTTCCTATAGACTCAATGTGATCTTGGATCACTAAAATGTAAAATGTAGAGTCTTGAGCTTTTGAGCTTGAGCCAATCCTTTGTCCTTAATATTTTGAGGGATTCACTTTCATCATCCATGGCATGCCATTCATTGAGCTTTCCTGAAATATTCATCTTGGAATAGTATTAGCTCAATGAGCTATATGTTGTTATGAATTACCAAAACCACCTAGGGATAGTTGCACTTTCAGTTATGTTTACCCTTCTCTTGTTAAAGATCTCTGGGTTCCTGGAACCAAAATTTGGGATAATAATTTGATTTCTTCTCTTTTCCGACAGCCTCTTGCTACTGCTATTATTCAAACTGATATTATTCAAGAGGACTGTTCGGATATACTTTGCTGGGATCTAACACCTAATGGCAACTGTACTTCAAAATCCACTTATAAATTGTGCTTGCAGGACATTCATGCTAATACTAGATCTGCTCCTTCTCAAGTTTCTTTGCAGATTAAAAATCTTCTAAAGCTGATTTGGAAGCAAAAGACAATAATTCCTAGAGTCAAGACTTTTGCTTGGAGGCTTCTCCAGGAGGCCCTTCCCACAGGTTTGAGATCTGGCCGCTTTTCTGTACATATCTCTCAATTTTGTTGCAGATGTGGACAACAAGAAGATGAGATGCATTTGTTTTTTCTTTGCGACTTTGCTAGAGCTGCTTGGTTCTCTTCTCCTTGGTGCATTAGAACGGATGCACTAATTCAAACCAATCCTACTATTCACAGCGTTTTACATGCTTTAATTAACATGAATCATTCCCATGCATTTGTGCCTAATATCCTCATTTTTTGTGGTGTCTATGGAAAGCTCGGAATGACCATCTTTTCTATAGGAAGAGAGCTATTCCCTATCAAATTCATATTGCTGCTAAAGCTCTCGATGTTGAATTGAATGATATTTCTATCCAAAATAACGTTGTTTGTGTAGTACCTACAGCTAACCAGCTACCTGTGCAGGGAAAAACAATTAAGTCTGATATTCTGCTAACAGGACCAAGAGTTTACTCTGATGCAGCTTTCAGGTGCAAGAAAATCCCTGGTTTAACTCAAGGAATGGTGGCTACTGGCATCGGAGTCTACCTTTGTTTGCCACAAGACCCGACGGAAATCAATGTTCAGATTCAAGCGTCTTCTGCGGATACAGATTCTCCTTTGAAAGCGGAGGCTTTGGCTCTTCTCTTGGCGGCTCAAGTGGCTAATCGCCTTAACATTTCTCAGCCTACTTTCCTCACCGACTGTCTCTCTTTGGCATCGTTTGCTGCTTCTTCTAAGGCTTCTGATGTTGCCATCCCCTGGGCTATCAGGAAAATACTAGCTGAATTTTTCTTCCTTCTCCTTTGATCTTCATGCTCACGTGTTTCACATTTCTAGGGAGATCAATGGAATTGCCCACAATATGGCTCAACAGGTTCTTAGGCCTAATCTAGGACCTGACATATGCTGTTTTGCCTCAGCTCATCGAAATGGATCTTGCCCTGTAGTTTCTCTTCTTTCCAATTTTCAGTTCCAGGGATTTTAATCCATGCTGTACATTGTTATTGAGCTGAATAGTAAAGTTTGGCGCTTTGTGCGCCTTCTGTTGTTCAAAAAAGAAAACGACAATGACCGTGGTGACAACTGTTGTTACAACGGGGCAGTCCATTTGCTGGAACCGGCCATGGCAGCTACTTTTTCTTTTTACGGGTGAAACGAGTATATATTAATCAGTGATACTAGCTACACTCGTTTTCACAAATCTTACAAAGATCATCAGGCCACGGCAGCTACTACAACCGGAGATGGCCGTGTTGCCACGGCATGGACATTTACCGGGTTGGTACAACATATCTAGACGGAGAAAAAAGAATAGCGGCTCTGTTCAAGAATTCGTTCGATTAACCAGTTAACTTGCAAATTAATCCCTACTTGTACGGTAATCGGGTAGCCGATAAACTGATAAATCAGAGATTAACTGATTAACTTGCAGATTAGCCTATTAATCCCTTACTCGCTAGCTAACCGAGCAGCTACCAGTTAGCGATTTCCTCAACAATGGATAGCGGAGAGTGGAGAGCGAGGGGAGAATGATGACGCGGTTTTCTGCTGTTTGCGGGACCAAATCCAACAAACCAAAACTGCTGAATCGGACGGTTGGGAGGCGACCTGCCGAAATTTCGGCCGGCTATCCGACAATCTGGTTTATTTTTTGAACCAACTCGGTCACTGGTCACTCGGATAAGAGGTCGAAGCATAAACCCAGCCCAATAACTAACTCGTCGATACCACGTAATCTGGAGGTTGGTGGCGTCGGGGATGCTTGTGCAAGTTTGGGCGTAGGCCGTGGTCAAGTGTGACAATCCGGGCGAAAGCCTCGCTCCAGCTCCGTGCTGGAGCCGACAATGGCGACGCCTTCGGGTGCAGCTCACCTCCATGGAGGCATTGTTTGATGCAGCTGCTACACTTCCTCCGGGTCTGCGAGTCTTCGAGGGAAACCTCAGATCCATTCGGATCGGTCGATGGCGGCGTTTCAGGGCGTCACTCCCCTCTTTGGAGGCATAGATCTGAAGCCCCTTTTCTTTTCGGCTGATTGACGTTGTCAAGGGTCAAGTGGCCTGTTTGTGGTGATGTGATTGCTTCTCTTCTATGTTCTTGCTGATGGTGCCGGAGTCTATCATTTGCGATCTCGGTGGAGGGTGTGCACGGTGAAGC
This sequence comes from Aegilops bicornis, assembly GCA_021605145.1. Lineage (NCBI taxonomy): Eukaryota > Viridiplantae > Streptophyta > Magnoliopsida > Poales > Poaceae > Aegilops > Aegilops bicornis. The sequence goes on from CM038670.1 coordinate 632,495,853, forward strand.
GGTCTGGGTGCCGGAGTCTATGCTTTGATGTCCTTCGGCTTCGCCGGCGGTGCCGTTGTTGTGTTGTAGCCTCGGTTGCCTTTGGTCCTTCGTCCGGGTGTGGACTCGGTTGCTCATTGCCCTTCGGCTGCACAAATAGCCTTGAGGCATCATGGATGGTCTCGGTTGATGGAAGCTCTTCGTCTGCGGTGGTGGTGTTCCTCATGCAGCCCCTCATTCGTGAGAACAATGGAAGATGATGGCACTTCGGTCCTTTTTCTTTTCGGCATTTGCCATGTTGTCGCCTCGACCCAGTTGTTCTCTTCTTCTCTCTTTCTTTTTTGTTGTGTTCAGTGGTGTAATATTGCCTCTCATCTTTGTATTCCCATGTAATTTCACGGTTCTGCCGGCTCCTCTTCTTAATGAATGAAAGTAGCGCTGCTACATTTCGTCAAAAAAAAAAAACCACGTTCACGTCATATTGAAGGAACACGACTCCTTTGAACTGACACTAAAAAAAATCCTTTGAACTGTTTTATTTTATGCCCTAAAATTTTAACAATTGAACCAACGAACCGGCGGCACGGCCGTTAAAAACCTGAATTGACAATCTCATTGGTTCGATCGTCGGTTCGATTTTTCAAACTATGATTTTAATCCTTTTCGATATGTCTATGAAAAGATTAGTTGTGGGTTCTCGTCCCACCGTCTATGAAAAGTGCTTGATATGTCGGAATGGCCGTGTATGCTAATTAAGTAATCTATTCACACGACTTGATTCAAAAAAAGAAAGAAAAACACACGACTACAAAACTCATCTCAGTAAATAAGGATGCTTTGTTAGACTCGAAAACGTGTTCAAAGCAAGGCTCGTCTCCAAGACGAGTCAGTTTAGCGTCGAACAGCCGGCCTAGCTAGCTATATAATGATGCGTACGTACGTACCATATGTGTGTAACTCTCATAGGCATCAGCCTTAGCCGCCGAACGAACAGCGCGCCGGCCGGCCGGTTCCAAGCAGCGACGTTCCGTACGCGTTTGCTCCTCGCCTGACAACGCCGGCCATGGCGCTGCTGAAACGCAGCTTCGACGCAGCGGTGCTCGACAAGGACGACGACCCGTACCCGTCCAAGATGCATGGCAGCCTCGCGCGCACCACCGCGCCGGTGGCCAAGATGATGCGGCTGTGGAACTACAAGGAAGGCGCGGGTCTTGGCGCGCACGGCCAAGGCATCGTCGTCCCTATAAAGAGCGAAAGGCGTTCTTCAAACTCCGGCATCGGCCACTGCGAGAAGCCCTACGACAACGGCCTGCAGGGCGCGCCGGCGTCGCCGCCAGCCGAAGACAAGTGGGGCGATTGGGCGGCTGCCTCACGAGCCTTCCGCCTTGAACGGGACTGCTACGAGAAGATCCTCGCGCTGCTGCGCGACGTGAAGCTTCAGGGCGACGACAGCGGGGAGACGGCGGACGCGCTGGCGGCAATCGTCAAGTCCGAGGAGGTGCTCCAGGGGAAGCGCGCGCTCGGGGCGTGGAGGGCCGCGCTGCCTCCCTCCGCCGTGCAGCACATCGTCGAGCGGGTTCTCGCGCCCAGGATGGCCATGAAAGCGCGAGAGTGGGAGCCGTTCTGGAACCCGGGCTGCGACCATTGGCTGCGTCCGTGGCTTCCCTTGATCGGACACCTACCGGAGAGCCTCTACGGCGTCGTGGAGAGCAAGATCAACGGCGGCAGCTACGACACCATCTCCCCATGGAAGGACTACTTCGACCCGGCACATTGGGAAACCTTCTCCCGGCGTCACGTCTTGCCTAGGCTGACACGGTGGCTGCAACAGCTGAGGATCACGCCCCCGAAGCAGATCGACGTCAAGTTCCGCACGGTGATGGAGTGGGCGCCTCTCGTGCGCACTGAAGACGTGGTGTCGATCCTAGAACAAGAGTTTTTCGGCAAATGGGAGAGTGCTCTGCACCATTGGCTGCAGTCCGCGAAGCCATCGCTGGGGGAGGCCGCCGCGTGGTGCACCGGCTGGAAGAACCTCTTCACTCGAGAGCTGCTCGACGATGAACGCGTGCTCGCACGTCTGGAGGCCGGCGCTGCCATGGTGGATCGAGAAACGGAAGACCTCAACCGTCTTGTTTGTCATAGTTGATAGTACTAGCTAATCTGCGTCAACAGCTTGTACATACGGTTCTAGTCACTCATGATTAGCAATGTAACGGTGATTTTGTACAGTGGCGGAGCTAGCCGAAAATCCCTGGAGGGCGAAACATAAATCATCAGTGTTAGGGTGGCCAAATGCTGGGAAAAAATATCTAATCTAAGCCCTTGTAGAAAAAATCCCCCCCCCCTCCTCGAAATAGGCTTTCGCCCCGCTATATAGATATAGCAACCACACGATACAACTGATAGTCCGATGCTGGGGCAAACAGCACAAGCAAGCCCAAAAGAAATAACAGAAAAAGAAAAAAAAACTAATGACAACAGAGTCAGGTTGACAAAAACGATGGTGACCCGCAACCGCTGCGCCCGCCGGAGAATTTCCACCACGCTCCTAGCACTTCGGACCGCCGCATACCAAGCAACACCTTCAGGAAGGAACGCGACGATGCCGACGCTGTTGCCCGGACTGGTCCTAGGGTTTCCCCCGGTACACGGAGGGGCGTGTGGAAGAGGTAAGCCCGGCGCCCTTCAGGAAGGACCGGTGGCGCCCGCGGGCGTCACCGCGTCGGTGCCGGCCAAGCCGACAGGGATTTCTCCCGTCCGCCACACATCCACATCCCCGGCCGCTCCGTCGCACTCCACCAATCTTGCCGCCCACCAACATGCGCCACCACGGTCTTTAGATCACCACCTCCGTCTCACCATGGAAAGAGAAGCGAGACCGACGGATCTGAGAGGGGACAGCCGGGAACAAGGAGCGGCAAAAAACAGCAGCCACGCGGGAGGGGACAACCTCCACCGCCCTTGGCGGTCACCGGCCGGACGCAGCAATAGGAGCACACCAGGCCCACGGCCCGGCCGAGCCAAAAAGGACTCGTGAAGCTCCCGTCACCACGCTGCAGTTAGCGCGCCACCGTCTTCGCAACCCCCCGCACGAGCCGCACCTCCGTCCGTCGAAGCCGTCACACACGACCAAGCGGCGAAGCGAAACCGACGAGGCCGAGAGGAGACAACCGGGAACGATGAGCGGCAAAATCGGCAGCCACACGGGAGGGGACGACCTCCACGGCCCATGGCGGTCACCGGCCGGACGCAGCAAGGAGAGCACACCTGGCCCACGGCACGGCCGAGCCAGATAGGGCTTGTGAAGCTCCCATTGCTGCGCTGCAGTGTGCGTGCCTCCGTCTCCGCAACCCCCCGCACGAGCCGCTCCTCCGTTCGTCGGTGCCGCCGGCCAGGCCCGCCCAGACCCAGATGGGGCCCAAAAGGGCCCAGATCTGGCTAGAAGGGCGCCGCCGCCTGTCGCCGCGCCAGCCCACAGCCAAGTGGCTGTGCCGCCGCCTCCTCACCATCCGGCGCAGCGCCGCCGCCGGAACCACCGTTGCCCGAGGAACACCACCGCACACCCGCGATGGGGAAGGAAGATCACCCGCAGCACCACCGGAGGACCGAAGCCGGGCCCCCGCCACCACCACGGGGCACAGCCACATGGGCCAAGCCCCATCCACCGCCAAGCAGCAGCGCCGCCAAGCGGGAGAAGGAGCCGCCGCCGCCGGACCTGTGGCACGCCCGACGCCACCGCCCAGGAGGGAGCTCGCGCCCACCAAAGACCAAGGCGTGGAGGAGATCCCCCGCCGCCAGCCACCGCGAGGGGCTTCGCCTGGCGGTCCCGGCCAGCGGAGGGGAGAGGAAGGAAGGGAGGCGCCATGGCGGATCTCGGGCGCCGCCCGAGCCGCCCGTGGGGGGACGGCGCTCTTGTATGCGATGATACAAATATATATAAAGCAATCTTCAATATAATTGCCTAACTTGTACTCCCTCATCTATTTTGGAACGGAGGAAGTAGGATAATTGTTTCTTCTCACATTCTGTTTATATAAGCTAGTCAATAAACTTTTGACTGTCTATTTTTAAGTAGAGCTTCCACGGTTAATAAGCTGCTCTCTCTCTCTCTCTCTCTCACTCTCTCTCTCTCTCTCAAGATAAGTTGTGCTCTTTAAATTTTCATCTATAAATATAGGAAAATTTGCTAAAAAATCTATATAGGAAAATAATAAAAACAGTCCAAAAGTAAAGAATGAATGAAATGTAAAGGACAAAAAGAAACATTGAAATTATACAAATATAAGAGAAAATAAGAATAAAATATAAAAAAGAATTACATTGGAAAAGTTTTCCCTTATTTTTCTTTTGGAGATTATCTGAAATTTTGAATGCCGTTTTATGTTAGGATGATGATCAGAGTCATAACTAAGTCATTAACCTGCTGAAAACTGGTGTATCAGTGCATGTTAATCTAATCAGGTCCTTCAGTTCTAGGCCTCTAGCATACGGGCCCAGAGCAAACGACTTGTGAAAGAGAGGGATCTACGCCACCTACCATGGCCCACAGAAGCTTCGCAAAGATCATAATATCATTTTGTTAGCAGCAAAAGCTTATGTAAGTGATCTTTGGTAGGGCTCTACCTGTACCTGTGGAGGATCTCTACCTTACCACCTGTACTGTGGGAGGATCTTCTGTAACTAGGCAATTGATTTCTTTGGTTGTTGATCAATCAAATTGTTTGTTAGGTTCAAACACATACAATTTAGTGTTCACGAATCTAGTTTGTAGTTTGGTAGTGCCTTTTCCGAGACTAATGTCAATGTGAGTCATTAGTGGTAGTGCTTACTGAGTCTGCATCTAGATAGTGCTTACCTGAATTTTGTTTTGCATTTGCAGGGAGGTGTTAACAATGGGGTGTTGGATTAGGTCGATGGGTCTTGGCCTGACATAGTCAAAGTGTATAACAAAGCTCTGGGACATGTATCATGAGTACAATTGTGGGAGGGGGGGGGGGGGTGGACAAGCAGGCTCATGAGAGAGTGGTGACCAAACTAAAGAAGGAGAATGGGCAGTTGGTTGATAACCCACAAGTATAGGGGATCAATTGCAGCCTCCTTCAATAAATAAGAGTGTCGAACCCAACGATGAGCTAAAGGTAGAACAAATATTCCCTCAAGTTCTATCGACCATCGATACAACTCTACGCACGCTTAACGTTCGCTTTACCTAGAATAAGTATGAAACTAGAAGTACTTTGTAGGTGTTGTTGGATAGGTTTGCAAGATAATAAAGAGCACATAAATAAATAGTAGAGGTTGTTTAGATAAAGAAAAAATAAAGTTAGTATAGCGAGTGTGGAAAAGTGATGGTAGGAGTTGCGAAATTGTCCCTAAACAATTGACTACTTTACTAGAACGATAGCAAGTTTTATGTGGGAGAGGCCACTGCTAGCATGTCGTCCCTGACTTGGAATTCTATGCACTTATGATTGGAACTATTAGCAAGCATCCGCAACTACTAACGTTCATTAAGGTAAAACCCAACCATAGCATTAAGATATATTGGTCCCCCTTTAATCCCGTATGCATCAATTTCTATGCTAGGTTGAAGCTTCTGTCACTCTTGCCCTCCAATACATAGTCCTATCAACATACAACTAACCCTATGGTGTGATCCACGCGCGCGCTCATATGATGGGCACCAAAGGACAGCAACATAACCACAAGCAAATTAAACCAATCATAGCAATTCACCAATTACCGCAGACTAAGGCATAGCCTTGTGGTGGGAAGGGGTTGATGCCTTCCTACCCACCCAGGTTCAAGGCATGGTACTTGCAATTTGGGTTTGTTGCATCAATTATACTGTAGGGGGTTCCCTTACAGTCTTTCTACCAAAAAAATTCAACAATTACCGATAGGACAATGAAAATCTACTCAGACATCATAGGATGGCAACACATAATTGGATAATAATATGAAGCATAAAGCACCATGTTCAAGTAGAGGGTACAGCGGGTTGCGGGAGAGTGGAGCACTTTAGATAGATGGGGGAAGGTGATGAAGATGTTGGTGAAGATGACGGAGGTGTTGGTGTAGATCGCGGTGATGATGATGACCCCGGCGGCGTTCCGGTGCCACTGGGAGAGAGGGGGAGAGGGGCCCCCTTCTTATTCTTCTTCCTTGACCTTCCCCCTAGATGGGAGAAGGGTTTTCCCTCTGGTCCTTGGCTTTCATGGCGGCGGAGGGGCGAGAGCCCCTCCGAGATTGGATCTCTCTCTCTCTCTCTCTCTCTCTCTCTCTCTCTCTCTCTCTCTCTCTCTCTCTCTCTCTCTCTCTCTCTGTTTCCCTCTGTTTCTGCGCTCTCGAGTCTGGCCGTTCACCGTTTCTTATATTCCCGGAGATCCGTAACTCCGATTGGGTTGAATTTTGGACACGATTTTTATTCGGATATTGGCTTTCTTGCGGCGAAAGAAGGGCACCAACCGCCTTACGGGGTGGCCACGAGGGCTCAGGGCGCGCCTGACCCCCTGGGGCGCGCCCCTCACCCTCGTGGGCCCCTCGGGCATCATCTCGCGTTGATTCCACCTCCCAAAATTCACATATACTCCAAAAAAAATCTCCGTCGGTTTTTATCCCATTTGGACTCCATTTGATATGGATTTTCTGCGAAACAAAAAACATGCAACAAACAGGAACTGGCACTGGGCACTGGATCAATATGTTAGTCCCAAAAATAGTATAAAAAGTGGCCAAAAGTATATGAAAGTTGCAAAATATTGGCATGGAACAATAAAAAATTATAGATACGACGGAGACGTATCAAGATCCCTAAGCTTAATTCCTACTGCCCCTCGAGTAGGTAAATGATAATAAAGATAATTTTTTATGTGGAATGCTACCTAGCATAATCTTGATCATGTAATCTAATCATGGCATGAATATTAAGACACGGGTGATTCAAGGCAATAGTCTATAATTTGACATTAAGACAATAATACTTCAAGCATACTAATGAAGCAATCATGTCTTTTCAAAATAACAAGGCCAAAGAAAGTTATCCCTATAAAATCATATAGTCTGGCTATGCTCCATCTTCATCGCACAAAATATTCAAATCATGCACAACCCCGATGACAAACCAAGCAATTGTTTCATACTTTTGACGTTCTCAAACCTTTTCAACTTTCACGCAATACATGAGTGTGAGCCATGAACATAGCACTATAGGTGGAATAGAATATGATGGTGGAGGTTGTGTGGATAAGACAAAAGGGAGAAAGTCTCACATCGACACGGCTAATCAACGGGCTATGGAGATGCCCATCAATTGATGTCAATGTGAGGAGTAGGGATTGCCATGCAACGGATGCACTAGCGCTATAAGTGTATGAAAGCTCAAACTGAAACTAAGTGGGTGTGCATCCAACTTGCTTGCTCATGAAGACCTATGGCATTTGAGGAAGCCCATCGTTGGAATATACAAGCCAAGTTCTATAATGAAAAATCCCACTAGTATATGAAAGTGATAACTCAAGAGACTCTCTATATGAAGAACATGGTGCTACTCTAAAGCACAAGTGTGATAAAAGGATAGTAACATTGTCCCTTCTCTCTTTTTCTCTCATTTTTTTGGTGGGCTTCTTTGGCCCCTTTTTTTTATTTTGGCTTCTTTGGTCTCTCTTTTTTTTATAACCTCACATGGGACAATGTTCTAATAATGATGATCATCACACTTTTATTTACTTACAACTCAATATTACAACTCGATACTAGAACAAAGATATGACTCTATATGAATGCCTCCCGTGTGTACCGGGATGTGCAATGATCTAAGCGTAGCAATGACATGAAAAAACGGACAAGCCATGAAAACATCATGCTAGCTATCTTACGATCATGCAAAGCAATATGACAATAAATGCTCAAGTCATGTATATGATGATGATGGAAGTTGCATGGTAATATATCTCGGAATGGCTATGGAAATGCCATGATAGGTAGGTATGGTGGCTGTTTTCAGGAAGATATAAGGAGGCTTATGTGTGATAGAGCGTATCGTATCACGGGGTTTGGATGCACCGGCGAAGTTTGCACCAACTCTCGAGGTGAGAATGGGCAATGAACAGTACCGAAGAGGCTAGCAGTGATGGAAGGGTGAGAGTGCGTATAATCCACGGACTCAACATTAGTCATAAAGAACTCACATACTTATTGCAAAAATCTATTAGTCATTGAAAAAAGTACTACGCGCATGCTCCTAGGGGGGTAGATTGGTAGGAAAAGACCATCGCTCGTCCCCGACCGCCACTCATAAGGAAGACAATCAATAAATACCTCATGCTCCAACTTCGTTACATAACGATTCACCATACGTGCATGCTACGGGAATCACAAACTTCAACACAAGTATTTCTACAATCCACAACTACCCACTAGCATGACTCTAATATCACCAGCTTTATATCGCAAAACTATTGCAAGGAATCAAACATATCATATTCAGTGATCTACAAGTTTTATGTAGGATATTATGACTAACCATGTGAATGACCAATTCATGTCATCTCTCTACGTAGATATAAGTGGGGCAAGAGAGTTTAATTCATTCTACAAAAGATATTCCCACGCTCTAACAAATATAAGTGAGGCAAAAGAGCATTCTACAAATGGCGGTTTTCTATGTGTAGGGAAACAGGCAATCCATACTTCAAATGATATAAGTGAAGCACATGAGGCATTCTATAAAGCCATCTCAAAAGATATAAGTGAAGTGCAATGAGCATTCTATAAATCAACCATGGACTATCTCATACCAGCATGGTGCATAAAATAAAAGTGAAAACTAAATGCAAAAGATGCTCCAAGATTTGCACATATCACATGAACGAAACGAAACCGAAAACATACCGATTCTTGTTGAAGAAAGATGGGATGCCTTCCGGGGCATCCCCAAGCTTAGACGCTTGAGTCTCCTTGAATATTTACTTGGGGTGCCTTGGGCATCCCCAAGCTTGAGCTCTTGCCTCTCCTCCTTCTCCTCATATCGAGACCTCCTCGATCTTTGATCACTTCATCCACACAAAACTCAACAGAAAGCTCGGTAAGATCCGTTAGTATAATAAAGAAAATCAATACTCTAAGTACTGTTGCAAAACAATTCATATTTTGTTTTTGCATTGTAGCTACTGTAATGTAACTTTTCCATGGCTTAATTCACTGATAGAAATCGATAGTTTCATCAAAACAAGCAAACTATGCATCAAAAACAGAATATGTCTTAAACAGGACAGTCTGTAGTAATCTGAACATTCACCATATCTCTGGTACTCCACAAATTCTGAAAAAATTAGGAAAAATAAAAAATTTGTATAGAAATACAGTGCGAAAAGTTTCAGATCCGTTTGACGTTCTAGTAAAAAATGTAAAATCGCGCACTACAGCCAAAGTTTCTGTTTCTACACCGCACAAACCAACAAGCAATGTAAACATCCTATAGGCAAATCTTGGCACATTATTTTTATGATACAAAGGAATTGTACTTTATAAAAGCACTCAAAAGAAATAAATGACTCTCTAAAACTTCCGGGTTGTCTCTTTGGCAGCGCTTTCTTTAAATCCATTAAGCTAGGCATATAGTGCTCAAGTAATGGATCCACCCGGATCCCATGGTATATCAAAGCCAATTTTAATTAACAATGATTTGTAATTTAGTAGTGAGAACAAAGTAACATATATCAAGCAATGACGAAGTCTAACTCTCTTCCTATGCATCGTCATGTCATAAAAGAACAATTCATGCACATAAAGTACAGGCCAATACATAGCATAAACAGTTTCTTGCAATTTTATCGTCACTAGTAGAAAACAGGGCAATGGTCCAAGCCCGGCCAGCCCATTAGTCCCGGTTCAATCCAGAACTGGGACCAATGGGGGCATTGGACCCGGTTCGTGAGCCCCGGGGGCCGGCTGGGCCACGTGGGCCATTGGTCCCTGTCAGATGGACCTTTTGGTCCCGGTTGGTGGGACGAACGGGACCAATGGGCCTCGCCTCTGGCCCACCACCATTGGTCCTGCCAGGGACGAACTGGGACCAAAGGTTGCCCTTTAGTCCCGGTTCGAGTCACCAACCGGGACCAATTAGTTGTTTATATATACCCCTCGTCATGAAAGCAGAGCACTCCAGTGCTCTGCTTTTCGTGGGCGCATTTAGGGAGAGCTTTGTTGTGCTCTAGCTCACCTCCTATGCACACGAGGTGTTCGATGGAATGCCCGAGCCACACTACTTAAGCTTTCTCCTCTCCAAGCTCGACCTCCAAGCTCCATTTTCCTTAATATTTGTCTAGGTTTAGCGGTCCGTCATGTCCTGTCCCGTCTTCACTGGGCTGCCGATCGCCTGCCACGATCTCGTCACTGGCACCACCGTGGTGAGCCTCTTGTTCTTATCTTATCTTCTTTCCGAAAGGAAAAAATTCTTACTTGTATGTTTATATAGATACTTGTATAATTTTCTTACTTTTATTATTGCATATTATATAGTGCGATGGTTTTGGTATCCGCCCGTCGGCCCTCGTCCTGTCTATGATTCGGATGTGGTATATATTATCTTTTCATAACTATTGGTTCATTTATTGTTTATGACAATTATGCCGACCAACGTGACATAGATTTTATTTATCTAGGAGGTTGTTGAACCGGAAATTCCAACCGACCCTATTGTCGAGAGGTTAAATTTAGTTGAAGAAGAAAACAATTTGTTGAAGGAAAAAATTAGAAAAATTGAGGAGGAGAAGATGATATTGGAGTTGCATGTTGCGGATGTCGCCGATGATCACAAGATCAAGATGGATGCAATGCGCTTGAAGATTAGAAAGATTAGAAAATATGCCATTCATACCGAGGCTTGGTATCATTATGCCGTTGGATCGGTTGTTACAATCGGTTGCGATTATGATCGCATTTGTTTCGCATTGAAATGTTTTACATAGTTTCAAAGTATGGTTTAATTAATTTAGATGCTCTGCAGAGCTTTATGTTGTTAGATGAGAACTATGTATGTACTTTGGTTTTAATGTGATGATGAACTTCTATTAAATTGGTCACTTAATTATCTATTGATGATGTTCTGTAATGATTATTGACACACTTAATTATATATAATGCACGCAGATGAACCGGGAATGGATGTACGGTTCAAGACACACCTCCGAGTACATTAAGGGCGTGCATGATTTTCTCGAAGTGGTTGAGGCAAACAAGCAGAATGGTTTTATGTGTTGTCCATGCCCTATATGTGGGAATACGAAATGCTTTAATGTCTTATGGTTCGGCCCTCGTAATAATTAAAAATAGCAACAATAAGTATTTTGTTCTAAGTAGAAACAAAATAAAATAAATAAAGCAAGAAAGAAAACAAAAAACAAAAAAAGTGTTTTCAAATTTGAAAAGTAATGGCAATAACAGAAAGTTTATAATTTTCCTAAAACTAAAAGCAAAAAGAATTAAAAAAATAAAGCAAAAAATAAAAGAAAATAAATAATGCAGAAAACAAAACAAAAAAACTGGAAAAAATAAAAAAATAGCAACAATAAGTAAAGAAAACAAAAAAACAAAAAAATTGCCACCTACTAGGCCACCATAGCCTGAATACGACTAGAAACCCATCCATGGGTCAGGATTCAGGCCCGCAACAGGACCAGCAGGCCCATCAGACATAGCAGTAACAAGTAGGCCCGTAAGCCTGTAATGGAGAGGAGGTTGAGAGGGGTGCGGCAGTGGGGCTTATAAACCACTGCGCGCCCCTCTCAACTAGCGAGGTGGGACTAAACTTTGGCCCCGACGCGTGCAAAGATAGGGGTTTTAGTCCCGGTTGGTGCCACCAACCGAACTAAAGAGGCGATGGTGTGGTTGGTGCCACCAACCCGGTACCAAAGGCCGCCGCTTCCCGCCCTTTGGGCTGCCGAAAAGAGGCCTTTGGTGCGGTTGGTGGTACCAACCGGGACTAGTAGTATTAGTCCCGGTTTGTGCTACGAACTGGGACCAATGCTCTTGCTATATATACAGCACTTAGGAAAATTTTACGAACACATCGCCAGTTGCCCCCCGGCCCGCCCGACGACGCCGAGCTCATCGACGCCGCCAGGCTGCCCAGATCAACGTCGCCTGCCGCCTAGACGCCGTCCGCGCGCCGCCCAGACGCCGTCCGCTGCGCCGCCCAGACGCCGTCTGCGCCGCCCAACGCTTCGCGCCCACGTCGCTATCGCCCCTACCCGTCGCCGCCAGTTGCTCCACCTGCCGCCGCCGCCAAGGCCGCCGCTTCTAACCACCGTCCTCGTCTCCGGCCTCCCGAGCCCGCGCCCGTCCGCCTCGCGCCCGAGCCCCGCCCCATCGTCTCCGCCCAGCGCCAGCGCCTCGCCGCCCACCGTCGCCATCCTCATCTAGTCGCCCCCGCTGTGAGCCGCCGCGCCGCACCGGCTCTGTTTTTTTTCACTTTTATTAGTTTAATTTTTTTGTTCATATATATATAATGTATATGTGTATGTATGTGGCTATGTGTATGTAGATGTTCAAAATGTATAAAAAATTGTTCAGAGCATGTTTTTCTTCATATATGTATTTTTTGTTCATATGTGTATTAATGTTTTTTTTCTGTTCATAGATTTTTTTGGTGATATTAATTATTGTAGAAATATGCATATGTTTGTATATTCATATGAACAATGCATTAGGCAAGACCTTTGTTTTTTTTCGAAATTTTCTATTTGAACATTTTTTTTAAACAAGCAATACTAAAAGAATGAGAGGAAAAAAGGAAATAAGAAGAGGAAGAAAGGAGAAGAAGACGAGAGGAAGAAGAGGAGAAATAAATAAGAAGAGGAAATAAGAAGAAAAAGAAGAGAGAAGAAGAAATGAATAGAGGAGAAGAAGAAAAATAGAAAGAAATGAATAGAGGAGAAGAAGAAAAATAGAAATTTTCTATTTTTCTTCTTCTCCTCTATTCCTTTCTTCTTCTCCACTTTTTTTTCTTCTTTTTTTTCTTCTTCCTCTTTTAGTATTGTATGTAGAAGAAGAAGAAAGGAATAGAGGAGAAAGAAGAAACTTCAACACGAGGGGGGGTACCGATACCCCCTCCCCGATAACATTATTTTCCCATGTATATGTATGTCGCGGCCGTTGTCGATATAACCCCCTCGAGATAACTTCGACATGAGTGGCGGTCGATATATATACCCCCTCTCGACCGTGATAACTTATACAACGGCAGCACCCCCCTCGGCCCTCTCGCTCGACCAAAACTCTCGAGGACACCCAAACCTTAGAGAGAAAACGATGTTGGTCTCCTACCCCCTCCCGCCGCGCCCCTATCCGACAAATTAACTCTCTCGAGGCCACCCAAATTAACCATTGAAGCGTTGTGTCGAGGCAGCCCCAAACCCGAGAGAGAAACGATGTTGGTCTCCTACCCTCCCGTCGCGCCCCTACCAGACAATTTATCTCTCTCGAGGCCACACAAAATAACATTATTAATTATTGTGATTATATAGCTATTTATAAGTTTAAAACTTATATATATATATATATATATATATATATATATATATATATATATCCATCTGTACCATGTTTGAATAATAATTGACATGTTGTAAATATTTGCAGAAACTATGGAGCACTTCCAGACGAAGAAATGTGGTTTATGTTGGGGCACATAATCGCACAAGGAAGTGATGAAGTTGCGTCATTTCTCAACGACACCGTACTGGGTGAAGAAGAGGGCTATGTTCATGATGGCTTCTACCCATTAATGTTGGTACAAGAACAGGACTATGTTCATGATGGCTCTGGTGACACAATGGAGGTACAAGCAGAAGGAGACCGTCTTGATCGCTCCGGTGACCGAACCGAGTCCGCCAGTATATATATATTAAGCCTGTACTGACTAGTTAATTGATGCATCCATTTTTTGGTATATGTACACATATTAATTACTCTCATCTTTCTTCCTTATAATTTCTAGCCCTCCGGATCGAGCACAACTTCGTAAGGAGACGAGGCCCAAGAAAAAGTTGAGCTCGGATGAAAAGTTTGAGATCATAGAAATCGCGCCGACGGCGAACCGATTGAACCCATGCGGACAAGGAATGCATTTTCTGCTCAAAGGGGTTCTTTTTAGGGACAAGATCCCGATCAGCATCCATCAATGGTATAAGCCTAAGGAGGAAGACCCCGAGGTGTCTTATGTCAATGATATGCGTAAAGAAGATCTTTGGACCGAGCTGAAGGCAAATTTCACCCTACCGCCAGAGGAGGATCCGGAGAAGCCGCTAAAGAGCAATTAATCAAGTCTTTTGCTCTTAAGAAGATGGCAACCCTAATGAGGAGGTGGAGGAAAGAGCTGAACCAGTTTGTCGAGAAAGATAAGACACCAGAATTCATCGGCAAATATGAGAAGATCAAAGATCATCAGCCCGCATTTTTGGCCCACAAGACATCGGAAAAGAGTAAGAAGATGTCGGCGAAAAACAAGAAAAATGCTGCGAAGAAGAAGCTTCACCATCGCACGGGGTCGTGGCTACCTCAAAGCCCGCCTAAGTGGTCCAAGGCTGAGCATGATCTGCTTGATAAAGGGATCGAACCAGAGACAATGTAATCGCTGCACCATTGCCGACTTGGTTCTTCGGGCTGGCGGAACCTTGGACCCCGTAATGTGGAAGTGCCAGTGGGACGGACGAGCAACCGCAAATACCAGTCGAAGCTTCGACACTATATCGATGCAAAGACAGCAAGGGACGTTCCTTCCAAACAGGGAGAAGGACGAGCTCACAATGGCCCTTGGGAATCCACGAGCACCCCGGACGGACACGAGGCACGCCAGCTCCCTTCGTGGAAGGTTGGTTTTCGGACGCAGGGGGTTACAAAACCCACGAGAGGAGGAAGAAATTGAGCAGGACCAACTGCAGTAATCGCATTTAAAGGGTAATGGGGCTAGAGGAACGAGAAGAGGAACGAGAAGCAGCAGATCGCAGCAAACGACCTGCCGAAGCTTCCCCCCAAGCTACCCCGCCATCTTAGCGGAGAAGCAGTGTGGCTTCCACCGAGATGCTTCAGCCGGATCATGTTTTGACGGCTCCTGCCGGCTATCCCGTGGATGGTATCACGGAGTCTCAAAGTTGCCACATTATGGCGCGATGGATGACTTTGACGGTCAAGGCGGCTGTTGGCCAAGTTTATCCTAGTGGACCCGGCACAACTTATCACTGCCACCGATTCCGTAGGATATGCTAAGGTGATGGTGGATGAAATAACGGAGGGATTTGAGGACCTCCCGCTGACCACCCTACCGGTGAAGGGGAGACTAGGCTGGGTTCTGCTCAAGACTCCATGCCTATGGCGGAAGGAGCTCATCAACCTTCCGAATCGGACGCATCCGCCTCCTCCTCCTCCTCCGGCGAGTCGTGGCACTCCGCCTCCTCCACCGCCTCCTCCTCCGCGAGTGACGATCAGGCACGTGTGGCGGCACTCCGCCTCCTTCTCCGGCGCGTGGCGGCACTCCGCCTCCTTCTCCGCTGGCCGGCGCCCGAGCAGCCAGCCTCCTCCTTCTCCGCCTCGTCGGCAAGAAGGCGGAAGAGACCCGCCGCCGCTCCGGCTGCTCCGTGGCGTCGTAGTCCTTCTCCTCCGCCTCGTAAGCAAGCAAAAGAAGACATCCGCCTGCCTCGCTCACGCCCGTCTAGCAGTACAGCCAAAGGCGGGAGGAAATACAGATACGGTCCTTCTCTGAAGACTCTAGAGAAGTTACCGTACGAGAGGACCGAGGAGGAAAACGCAAAGATTGCGCAGACCGAAGTGGAGGACTGGTTTGCAGGGTTGAAAGCAAAGAGACGTCCACCTCCGGAGGAGAAGGTAGATCCGGTGAAAGCGAAGCACACTCTGGCTGCCCTGAGGAAACCACCCAAGTCTCCGCCGAAAGGCAACTATGAGCGCATTATTGGAAAGGCATTTGCCAAAGCAGAGAGGTCGGGACGTACTCAAAGTGATCAAAGAATGAAAGAACGACGAGCTGGGAAACAAATTGCCCAGCTCGGCGAACAAGCCGGGCAATCATGCCCCCGCTCAAAGGTGCTCGCTAGCGACATCGCCGATCCGAGGATGGTGCCCGGTTATGGCAATCCTCAAGATTACCCGCCTGACGATGTTATGATTTCTTGGAAGTGCGAGATACAAAGATACGAGTACGGGAAGCCTCTCGTCAAAGATGAAAGCTCTCTATCAACGATGATGCTAAGATTGCATGATTGGTACATGAAAACCTGCAGAGAGTCCGAGGGAGGAGTAGTTTGTATGTGAGAGTTAAAAGGAGCATGACCTCGTTGGAATTGAACTGATGCCTATTCCATTTGAGGAGTTCTATCAGTTTTCAATCTATTGGCCCCGATAAAGCAACGGTCACCGCTATCGTCTGTAAGTAGTACTACTTTTGTCATTAAGTCTCTCTATATAACTCAGCTCTTTCATTGCATGTATCTATAATTATCCTCACTATATTATGCAGATTGAAGATCGCCGAATTGGAGAAAAGACAAGTGGGTTCCATTGGGTTCATTAACACATATCTCATAGATGCAACTGAGGTTGAATTTCATGCCGAAAATACCGAGGCCAACTTGCTACAGTCGTTGGTAATAAATGAACACAAGGATATAATACTCTTTCCTTACAACTTCAAGTGAGTGTTACTGTCTTGTGGCATATTCGGTATCCCATATTAGTCCAGGTTATAGTAATGTAATATTGATGCGTTATGCATGCATGCGCAGGTACCACTATATTCTCCTAGAGATTAAGCTTGAGCAGGGAGTAGTAACTGTCTTAGACTCCAAACAAAAAGATCCCAAGGAGTATGCGGACATGACTGAAATGCTCGAGAAGTAAGTTAAATCGATCATTATCCACCATATCAGCAACTTTGTTCATTTCTAATATCAAGTAATTGTTTTCTTTGTATGGCAGGGTTTGGAGAAAATTCACCAAAAAGCTCGTGGACTGCCAAGAAGCTGCAATTTAGACACCGAAAGTAAGTACTATAGTAGCATATTCCACGCATCTCCTAGTGATTCAAGCGCTTAGTTTCATCAATACCATTTAACATGCTTGCTAATTATCAGTTTGATTGACCTCTATTTCTTGTAAAGTGGTTGTGGCAGGAACAAGGGAATGATTTCTGTGGATACTACATTTGCGTAGTCCATCCGCCACACGACCTGTGAGCGGGCTACTCGACAAACAATATGAAGTGCGTAAATAACAATATTCACAATTTTATTTTATTACCATCATTTGTGTTGAGTTTCATTCATTCATATATATATGTATTGACCCCTTCTTAAAATTAGATGTTTCGGATGCGGGATGAACTACTAGCACCAGATCGCATCGAGCAATTCAAGAGGAATTGGCGGCATTCTTTCTTGACCACGTGATCGCTGAAGACGGAGAATACTATGTGGACCACGTGATCGCTGAAGACGGAGAATACTATGTGGACCACGTGATCGCTGAAGACGCAATTCAAGATTATTTTTGTAAAAGATAATTATTGTATATATGTAGCCGATAGTGTCGGATAGATATACGAGAACTTGTTGTTCGACCAATCTCTCGGAGAAGGAGAGGTGGTCGATATCACTTCCCTCTGTATGCATATATGTTCATGACGATCTTCTGTTTCCTTCGTTTGCTTACTAGCTAGTCCTCTCTATACGTATGTATAGTACGTAGCGTCGACCAAGCACGGACAAAAGAGAGGACACTTCTCTCTATTAATTAGCTAGCTAACACAATATATGAAACACCTAAATTAAACCCCCAAACCCCCCCTTTCAAAAAACAAAAATCCCAGCCACCTCGAATCTTGTGGCGTGGATGCCTTTTGGTCCCGGTTGGTGCTACCAACCGGGACCAAAGGCCCCCCCTGCCTGGGCTCGGCGCACCGGCCACGTGGAGGACCATCTGTCCCGGTTCGTGTTAGAACCGGGACTAAAGGGGGGAGGTACTAGTAACGACCCGTTAGTCCTGGTTCACGAATCGGGACTAAAGGCCCTTACGAACCGGGACTAATAGGTGTTTTTCTACTAGTGCGTGTGGGAAACATAGAGAGCTGGACATATAGTTCCTCTCTCATAATAATTGCAAGTAGGAGCAGCAAGCACATGCATATTATATCTATCAAAATCATCATGTGTAGTAGTAAAACGCAACCCATCAATATAATCCTTAATAAGGGCAAACTTCTCCGATATAGTGTAGTCGCAAGAATTCAAAAAAATAATAGGACTATCACGCATGGGTGCAATAGCAACAATTTCATGTTTAACATAAGTAACTATAGCAAGTTCATCTCCATAAGCATAATTCATATTGGCATCTTGGCCACAAGTATAGCAAGCATCATCAAAAAGGGATATTTCAAAAGAATCAAAGGGATCATAACAATCATCATAGCATTCATCCTTCGGTAAATTCGAAGGGAAGTTAAATAATGTATGAGTTGGAGAGTTGCTCTCATTAGAAGGTGGGCACGGTTAGCTAATCCGATCTTCCTCCTTTTGTTCTTTGCTCTCCTCGTCATCTTTTTCATCCAATGAGCTCACAGTTTCATCAATTTCTTCTTCCATAGACTCCTGCAAAATATTAGTATGTTCTTGGTCAGCTGAGGAGTCCTCAGTATATGGTTTAACATAGGCATTAGAAGCATAATTATCATAACAATATTTAAGTATGGCAAAAATTTCAGATTTGTAAAGAGTAGCATCATACGTTTCAATCAAAGAAGCAATTTCATAAGCACCCTTAAAAGCAACAAATTCTTCAATTTGTTGAACATCATAGTAATTATAAACACCCTTATCATACAAAGATATGATTCCATTATCACTAAACTCACATTGGTAGGGAAGGTGTTTCTTAGGGTTTTCAGAACAACAAGTAAAATCATATATTTCACATAAATTCCAAGCATAGCACTGCAAACGATGAATTTGATCCACTAAAAGCTTCCCTTTTTCAGATATGTGGTGCCGCACATAGCAAGCATGCTCATCTAAAGATTTGCCCTCAACTAAGCTAGTTGGGGTTTCAGCACGAGCATATATGGATCAAATAAGATCCAAGTAAAAAGCTTCAGGACTGTGATAGATTTTGAGTGGTTCTTCAACCATTGGTTCAGTAGGTACAGCTAATTTTTTTTTGTATTTTGCGTTTCCTACCCATAACTAAAGATAGAAAACAAGAGCACAACATAAAAACTACTTAGTGATAAAGCAAACAAGCACACACAAGAATATTCACCCCAAGCTATAACTCCCGGCAACGGTGCCAGAAAAAGGTCTTGATAACCCACAAGTATAGGGGATCAATTGTAGCCTCTTTCGATAAGTAAGAATGTCGATCCCAACGAGGAGCTAAAGGTAGAACAAATATTCCCTCAAGTTCTATGGACCACCGATACAACTCTACGCACGCTTAACGTTCGCTTTACCTAGAACAAGTATGAAACTAGAAGTACGTTGTAAGTGTTGTTGGATAGGTTTGGAAGATAATAAAGAGCGCCTATATAAAAAGTAGGAGCTGTTTAGATAAAGAAACAATAAAGTTAGTATAGTGAGTGTGGGAAAGTGATGGTAGGAGTTGCGAAATTGTCCCTAAGCAATTGACTACTTTACTAGACCGATAGCAAGTTTTATGTGGGAGAGGCCACTGCTAGCATGTCGTCCCTGACTTGGAATTCTATGCACTTATGATTGGAACTATTAGCAAGCATCCGCAACTACTAACGTTCATTAAGGTAAAACCCAACCATAGCACTAAGATATATTGGCCCCCCTTCAATCCCATTTGCATCAATTTCTATGTTAGGTTGAAGCTACTGTCACTCTTGCCCTCCAATACATAGTCCTATAAACATACAACTAACTCTATGGTGTGATCCACGCGCGCGCTCATATGATGGGCACCAAAGGATAGAAACATAACCACAAGCAAATTAAACCAATCACAACAATTCACCAATTACCGATAGGACAACGGAAATCTACTCAGACATCATAGGATGGTGATATGTCTCCAACGTATCTATAATTTTTGATTGTTCCATGCTATTGTATTATCTGTTTTGGATGTTTAATGGGCTTTATAATACACTTTTATATTATTTTTGGGACTAACCTACTAACCCAAGGCCCAATGCAAATTGTTGTTTTTTTGCCTATTTCAGTGTTTCGCAGAAAAGGAATATCAAACAGAATCCAAACGGAATGAAACCTTCAGGGGCATGATTTTTGGAACAAACGTGATCCAGAGGACTTGGAGTGGACGTCAAGAAACAAACGAGGAGGCCACGAGGCAGGGAGGCGCGCCCCCACCCTCGTGGGCCCCTCGCAGCTCCACCGACCTACTTCTTCCTCCTATATATACCCATATACCCCGAAAACATCCAGGAGCACCACGAAACCCTATTTCCACCGTCACAACCTTCTGTACCCGTGAGATCCCATCTTGGGGCCTTTTCCGGCGCTCCGCCGGAGGGGAAATCGATCACAGAGGGCTTCTACATCAACACCATAGCCTCTCCGATGATGTGTGAGTAGTTTACCTCAGACCTTCGGGTTCATAGTTATTAGCTAGATGGCTTCTTCTCTCTCTTTGGATCTCAATACAAAGTTCTCCTCGATCTTGTTGGAGATCTATTCGATGTAACTCTTTTTGCGGTGTGTTTGTCGAGAGCTGATGAATTGTGGGTTTATGATCAAGATTATCTATGAACAATATTTGAATCTCCTTTGAATTCTTTTATGTATGAGTTGTTATCTTTGCAAGTCTCTTCGAATTATCAGTTTGGTTTGGCCTACTAGATTGATCTTTCTTGCAATGGGAGAAGTGCTTAGCTTTGCGTTCAATCATACGGTGCTCGATCCCAGTGACAGAAGGGGAAACGACACGTATTGTATTGTTGCCATCGAGGATAAAAAGATGGGGTTTATATCATACTGCTTGAGTTTATCCCTCTATATCATGTCATCTTGCCTGATGCGTTACTCTGTTCTTATGAACTTAATACTCTAGATGCATGCTGGATAGCGGTCGATGTGTGGAGTAATAGTAGTAGATGCAGAATCGTTTCGGTCTACTTGTCGCGGACGTGATGCCTATATACATGATCATGCCTAGATATTATCATAACTATGCACTATTCTATCAATTGCTCGACAGTAATTCATTCACCCACCGTAATACTTTTGCTATCTTGAGAGAAGCCACTAGTGAAACCTATGGCCTCTGGGTCTATTTTCCATCATATTAATCTCCTGTCAACTAGCTATTTCTGTTGCTGTTTATTTTGCAATCTTTACTTTCAATCTTCATCATAAAAATACCAAAAACATTATCTTATCATCTCTATCAGGTCTCACTTTTGCAAGTGGCCGTGAAGGGATTGACAACCCCTTTATCGCGTTGGTTGCAAGGTTCTTATTTGTTTGTGTAGGTACGAGGGACTTGCGTGTGGCCTCATACTAGATTGATACCTTGGTTCTCAAAACCAAGGGAAATACTTATGCTACTTTGCCTCATCACCCTTCCTCTTCAAGGGAAAACCAACGCATGCTCAAGAGGTAGCAATAAGGATTTCTGGCACCGTTGCCGGGGAGGTTTACACCAAGTCAAGTCAAGATTTGATCTCCCATCAACGAGCCATTTCTGGCGCCGTTGCCGGGGATTCTACGCACAAGTCAAGACATACCAAGTACCCATCACAAACTCTTATCCCTCGCATTACATTATTCGCCATTTTGCCTCTCGTTTTCCTCTCCCTCACTTCACCCTTGCCATTTTATTCGCCCTCTCTTTCCATTCGCCTCTTTTTCGCGTGCTTCTGGTGTACTGTGTGCCGTCATGGCCAGTCCTTTATCTACTCCTTTGTCTCCCGAGAATGAAGTTCTTAATTTTAAACAAAGGGATGGAGAAAATCTAAAAGATGCTTGGTACAGAATTTGCAATGCTCAAAATAGATCTACTAGGAAGCAATCTACTTTCGTCCTTCTTCGCATTTTTTATGTAGGCATCACTCCTTGGAATAGTCAATCTACTTCCATCGTTTCTGGATACCATTAACGGAGGGAATTTCTTGGGTAGCCATACTTTTGATTCTTATATTGCTATGATCGATTTGTTTGGCCCACCGCCTCTTTTGGTTAATGGAACTATGCTAACTTTGGAACATGTGATGCAAAGGCTTGAAATTATTGAAAATAAAGTTGCCACTGTGGAATTGATTGAGAATTTGGATAGAAAGATCCACAACCAAATTACCCAATATGGATCTAAGGTAGGAGTTGCTTTGAAACATTTTAAAGAAAAAGAACCCATAGTTAATGAAAGAATAGATCAAGATTCCACTAGAATTGATAAACTTGAGGGTATTATTACCAACTTAGGGTCCATTTTTTCTGCCGTAAGAAATACTCCAAATCCTCCTACTACCAATATTGCCAAATTTATGTATGTTCCTAAAAATAAGGGTGAATCTTCTAGTAAGGAAACTGCGGATCTCAAATCAATAAGTGTCTATCCCAACTTTTTCGCTATCATTAAGGAACCGTTTGCTACAAATGAATTTCTTGATTTCTTGCCTAGGAGTTTGATCATTAATAAGAAGAAGGAAATCCCTAAAGGCTATAAGTGTTCTATTGAAGAATTATCAACCAAAGATGATAATACCTAGGTCTATCCTTGCCTTTATGCCTACTAGGGGCGTTAAACGATAGCACTTGTTGGGAGGCAACCCAATTTTATTTTTGTTTTTTTCTTTTTGGTTCTGTTTAGTAATAAATCTTGGATCTAGCCTCTGGTTAGATGTGGTTTTATGTTTTAACTAGTGTTTGTGCGAAGTAAAACCTATAGGATCTTCTTGGATGATAGTTATTTGATCTTGCTGAAAAAGTCAGGAAGTTTCTGCTCACGAAAACAATTGTTAAAAATCACCAGAACGTGATAAAATACTGATTCCAATTGCAGTAGATCAATAAACAAATTATCTAGGTCGTCCTATTTTGGTAGATTTTTCTGTGTTGCATAAGTTTGCGTTAGATACAGATTACTACAGACTTCTCTGTTTTTGACAGATTCTGTTTTTCGTGTGTTGTTTGCTTATTTTGATGAATCTATGGCTAGTATCGGAGGTTATGAACCATACAGAAGTTGGAATATAGTAGGTTTGACACCAATATAAATAAATAATGAGTTCTTTACAGTACGTTAAAGTGGTGGTTTGTTTTATTTCGCTAATGGAGCTCATGAGATTTTCTGTTGGGTTTTGTGTTGTGAAGTTTTCAAGTTTTTGGGTAAAGATTTGATGGATTATGGAACAAGGAGTGGCAAGAGCCTAATCTTGGGTATGCCCAAGGCACGTAAAGGTAAAATCTAAGGACAACCAAAAGCCCAAGCTTGGGGATGCCCCGGAAGGCATCCCCTCTTTTGTCTTCGTCCATCGGTAACTTTACTTGATGCTATATTTTTATTCACCACATGATATGTGTTTTGCTTGGAGCGTCTTGTATGATTTGAGTCTTTAATTTTTAGTTCACCACAATCATCCTTGGTATACACACCTTTGGGGAGAGACACACTTGAATCGGAATTTATTAGAATACTCTATGTGCTTCACTTATATCTTTTAAGCTAAATAATTTTGCTCTAGTGCTTCACTTATATCTTTTAGAGCACGGTGGTGGTTTTATTTTATAGAAATTATTGATCTCTCATGCTTCACTTATATTATTTTGAGAGTCCTTTAGAACAGCATGGTAATTTTCTTTGGCTATAAATTAATGCTAATATGTTAGGCATCCAAGATGGATATAATAAAAACTTTCATATAAGTGCATTGAATACTAAGAGAAGTTTGATACTTGATGATTATTTTGAGATATGGAGATAGTGATATTAAAGTTGTGCTAGTTGAGTAGTTGTGAATTTGAGAAATACTTGTGTTGAAGTTTGCAAGTCTCATAGCATGCACGTATGGTGTGACGCCCGGATAATTAAGCTACAGTAACCCTCACCAAATGATGCCACGTCACCTCGATTACTGTTGTTAATCACGCGTAGTTCAAAACCGATTTGAAATTCAAATTTAAAATAAAGTCAAACCAGTAAAGTTTTCAAATGTCAAAACTAAAAGGTACAAATGGTGACAAATAAAGCATAGGTAATTATGGTGAAGAAACCACACTTTTATAAAATGTTTGAATGCTCTAAAATGATTTAAGCAGTAGCTAAAACAACTAAATAAATGCCTTTTGTATTTTATAAAATACTAAACTATTTTAATTGGGGGTTAGACCTTTTTGTGACCGAGGTATAATTAGTAATACTAATTTAGGTGCAACTTTTATGTTTTATAAAACTAAAATAATATAAATCCGTAGAAGGAAAAATAAGAAAAGAAAAACAAACAAAATAAGTAAAGGGGGAATCCCCTGGCCAATCGGGCTAAACGGCCCAAATGCCGCCCATCGACCCATCCGGCCAGCCCACCGCCCATCCGCCCCTCACTCCCTTAACCCCCCACTCCCCACCGAACCCTAGCCCCACCCGCAACACCTCCCACTCCCCCCCCCCATGATCCCCATGCTCGTCTCCTCCTCCCGATCCAGATCGGGATCGGGGCACTCGCCCCCGCCGCCGCCGCCCGGTGCCGCACCGGCCCCGTCGTCGACCACCTCCACCCGCTGGACCGACGCCACCTCGCCGGACGCCTCCCCACCTCTCCCTCGAGCCGACTCCATCGTGTCTCGCTTCCTCGGACCGCCGTCGCCGCTACCTCGCCGGAACGTCCTCATCGGAGCTGCCCCGCCGTCGTCTTCATCCTCCTCCTCAAGCCCGCTGCCCTCCTCGACCGGCCCCCTGTGAGCCTCCACCTACGGCCTCCACTCCCTCCTCTCTTCCCACGCACTGCACTACGCTGGTCGCTGATGCCGCGGTCACCGTGCCCCTCGTCGCGCCCCAGGTCCCTTGCACACACTCCGCCCGCACCCGCCTAGTCATCGTGCCCACGCCCCGCTACGACCCTCCACACTTCGCGCCACGGCCAAGACCGCTTCATCGCTTGCCGCTGCTTCTCTACCTCCCCGACCACGCCGGCCCCATGTCTTCATTGTTTATACTCATTGCCGTCTCATAACGTCCTCTACAGCCCAACTCGCCCTACTCGCGCTGGATCCGCCTTGGCCGCCCGGCCTTTTCCTTGCTCCACCCACACGCCGCCCACGTCGGCCTTGACTCCACGAAGGCCGTCGCGGCCGCTCTCCTGTCAGCGCGGTGCTCCCATCCTCGGTGGGATTCTGGTGTGGGCACCCCTTCGCTCACCAAGATTAGCCCACACCCACTAAGGCCCCTAGGGCCAATGACATGTGGGGCCTATCCCCTGAAACGTTAAAAAAAGGAAATAAATAAAATAAATAAATAAATAATAATTAAAATGTTAATTAAATTAATGGATTAATTAACTTAATTAATTCAAATTAGATTAACCTAATCAGCTAATTAAATTAACTAATCTGTTAACTAGACTAACTAACTTGATTAATTAGCTAAACCCTACTTAAACTAAAAAGTGTATGACATGCGGGGCCCACACTTAGTTGATCCAAATAATCAAGATAGTTGATCGCCGACGTCAAGATGATGTCATGCCGACGTCATCATTTACTATTCTCGATAATGTTGGATTTAAATAATTAATTAAATTCCGTAAAATGTTTAAATCTTTAGAAAATCATATAAAATAATTGTGAACTTTCGGATGAAAATACTTTCAACATGAAAGTTGTTCGTAACGACGAGATTTAATCCGGATACGCAGCCCGCTCGTCTGCCACACATCCCTAGCATAGCAAACATGCAACTTTCCCTCCGGTTCATCTCGTCTGAACGCGAAACACCGGAATACTTTCCGGATGTTTTCCCTTCATGGTATGACCTACCACTACGTTAGGTCACCCCTAGCACCACATATTGTCGCGTCTTGCTTTGTGTTACATTTGATTGCTCTGTTATTTATTGTGTTCCCCCTCCGTTACTTCTTTCTGGTAGACTACGAGACCGACGCTGCTGCAGCCCAGTTCAACTACGGAGTTGATGACCCCTCTCTCTTGCCAGAGCAACCAGGCAAGCCCCCCCCCCCCTTGATCACCAGATATCGCCTATTCTACTCTATACTGCTTGCATTAGAGTAGTGTAGCATGTTACTGCTTTCTGTTATACCTATCCTGATGCATAGCCTGTCCTTGCTACTACTGTTGTTACCTTTACCTGCAGTCCTACATGCTTAGTATAGGATGCTAGTATTCCATCTGTGGCCCTACATTATTGTCCGTCATGTGCTATATTATCGGGCCGTGATCACTCGAGAGGTGATCACGGGTATATACTTATACTTATACATGATACATGTGGTGATTAAAGACGGGTCGGCTCGTGAGGAGTACCCATGAGTGGATCTTTGTATGGCGGCTGTGGCAGGTTGAGACCGCCTAGGAGAGAGGTGGGCTCGGCCCTGCTCGGGCGCTCATGGATACTTAACACGCTTAACGAGATCTTGGTATTTGATCTGAGTTGGGTCGTTAACCTTATACGCACTAACCGCCACGTGGGACAAGATATGGGCAACCGCGCCGTGGTATCACCAAGCATTTCGTGACGTCGGCGAAGCGGCGCGCCCGGATTGGATCGAACGCCACTAGGCTAGGTCTGCTTTCGCCGCCCATGCAACATGCGTGTGTGCTAAGGGCGATGGGCCTGCACTGCGGCGCATAGGTTTAGACCGCGGTCACACCTCTCCGTTATGCCTAGGTGGGGCTGCGACGTGTTGATCTTCCGCGCCGGGCATGACCCGTAAAAGTGTGTCCGCCAAATGGGATCGAGCGTGTCGGGTAATGTGGTGCACCCTGTAGGGAAGTTAATCTATTCGAATAGCCGTGATCTTCGGGTAATGTGACGACTTGGAGTTGTACCTTGACCTTATGACAACTAGAACCGGATACTTAATAAAACACACCCTTCCAAGTGCCAGATACAACCCGGTGGTCGCTCTTTATCAGGGTTACGAGGAGGGGATCGTCGGGTAGGATTATGCTATGCGATGCTACTTGGAGGACTTCAGTCTACTCTCTTCTACATGTTGCAAGACGGAGGCTGCCAAGCGTAGTCTTGACGGGATTAGCTATCCCCTCTTATTCGGCATTCTCAGATTCAGTCCACGGATATGGCCCTTTACACATATATCCATGCATATGTAGTGTAGCTCCTTGCTTGCGAGTACTTTGGATGAGTACTCACGGTTGCCTTGTTCCCCCTTTTCCCCCTTTCTTTACCCGGTTGCTGCGACTAGACGACGGAGCCCAGGAGCCAGACGCCACCGTCGATGAAGACTACTACATCGGAGATGCCTACTACTACGCAGCAGCCCGGCGACGATTCAAGTAGTTAGGAGGATCCTGCAGGAGGCCTGCGCCTCTTCGATCTCAGATCCCGGTTTGTGCTAGCCTTCTTAAGGCAAACTTGTTTAACTTATGTCCAGACTTTCAGATATTGTTGCTTCCGCTGACTCGTCTATGATCGAGCACTTGCATTCGAGCCCTCGAGGCCCCTGGCTTGTTTATGATGCTTGTATGACTTATTTATGTTTTAGAGTTGTGTTGTGATATCTTCCCGTGAGTCCCTGATTTTGATCGTACACGTTTGCGTGTATGATTAGTGTACGATTGAATCAGGGGCGTCACATATGGTAAACATTGTGTAACAAATTTGAAACATGAGGTGTTCTTTGATTGTCATCCTTATGAGTGGCGGTCGAGGACGAGCGATGGTCTTTTCCTACCAATCTATACCCCTAGGAGCATGCGCGTAGTGCTTGGTTTTTGATGACTTGTAGATTTTTGCAATAAGTATATGAGTTCTTTATGACTAATGTTGAGTCCATCGATTATACACACTCTCACCTTTCCATCATTGCTAGCCTCTTCGGTACTTTGCATTGCCCTTTCTCACCTTGAGAGTTGGTGCAAACTTCACCGGTGCATCCAAACCCCGTGATACGATACGCTCTATCACACATAAACCTCCTTATATCTCCCTCAAAACAGCCACCATACCTACCTATTATGGCATTTCCATAGCCATTCCGAGATATATTGACATGCAACTCTCCACTGTTCCGTTTATTATGACGCGCTTCATCATTGTCATATTGCCTTACATGATCATGTAGTTGACATCGTATGTGTGGCAAAGCCACCATGCATATTATTTCATACATGTCACTCTTGATTCATTGCCCATCCCGTACATCACCAAGTGCATTCATATAGAGTCATATTTTGTTCTAGTATCGAGTTGTAATCATTGAGTTGTAAATAAATAGAAGTGTGATGATCATCATTAATAGAGCATTGTCCCAAATAAAAAAAAGAAAGGCCAAATAAAAAAGGGAAGGCCCAAAAAAGGGAAAAAGAAATAAAAAGGGACAATGCTACTATCCTTTTTCCACACTTGTGCTTCAAAGTAGCACCATGATCTTTATGATAGAGAGTCTCTTGTTTTGTCATTTTCATATACTAGTGGGAATTTTTCATTATAGAACTTGGCTTGTATATTCCAACAATGGGCTTCATCAAATGCCCTAGGTCTTCGTGGAGCAAGCAAGTTGGATGCACACCCACTTAGTTTCTTTTGTTGAGCTTTCATACATTTATAGCTCTAGTGCATCCATTGCATGGCAATCCCTACTCCTTGCATTGACATCAATTGATGGGCATCTCCCTAGCCCATTGATTAGTCGCGTCAATGTGAGACTTTCTCCTTTTTTGTCTTCTCCACATAACCCCCATCATTATTATTCTATTCCACCAATAGTGCTATATCCATGGCTCATGCTCATGTATTCCGTGAAAGTTGAAAAAAGTTTGAGATTACTAAAGTATGAAACAATTGCTTGGCTTGTCATCGGGGTTGTGCATGATGAGAGCATTCTTGTGTGACAAAAATGGAGCATGACCAAACTATATGATTTTGTAGGGATGAACTCTCTTTGGCCATGTTATTTTGAGAAGACATGATTGCTTAGTTAGTATGCTTGAAGTATTATTATTTTTATGTCAATATTAAACTTTTATCTTGAATCTTTCGGATCTGAACATTCATGCCACAATAAAGAAAATTACATTGAAGAATATGCTAGGTAACATTCCACATCAAAAATTATGTTTTTGTCATTTACCTACTCGAGGACGAGCATGAATTAAGCTTGGGGATGCTTGATACGTCTCCAACGTATCTATAATTTTTTATTGTTCCATGCTATTATATTATCTGTTTTGGATTTTAATGGGCTTTATTATACACTTTTATATTATTTTTGGGACTAACGTACTAACCCAAGGCCCAGTGCAAATTGCTGTTTTTTTTGCCTATTTCAGTGTTTCGCAGAAAAGGAATATCAAACGGAATCCAAACGGAATGAAACCTTCGGGAGCATGATTTTTGGAAGAAACGTGATCCAGAGGACTTGGAGTGGACGTCAAGAAATGAACGAGGAGGCCACGAGGTAGGGAGGCGCCCCCCCCCCCCCAACCTTGTGGGCCCCTCGCAGCTCCACCGACCTACTTCTTCCTCCTATATATACCCATATACCCCGAAAACATCCAGGAGCACCACGAAACCCTATTTCCGCAACCTTCCTCTGCCGTGACATCCCATCTTGGGGCCTTTTTCTGGTGCTCACGGAGGGGGAATCGATCACGGAGGGCTTCTACATCAACACCATAGCCTCTCCGATGATGTGTGAGTAGTTTACCTCAGACCTTCGGGTCCATAGTTATTAGCTAGATGGCTTCTTCTCTCTCTTTGGATCTCAATACAAAGTTCTCCTCTATCTTCTTGGAGATCTATTTGATGTAACTCTTTTTGCGGTGTGTTTGTCGAGATCCGATGAATTGTGGGTTTATGATCAAGATTATCTATGAACAATATTTGAATCTCCTTTGAATTCTTTTATGTATGATTTGTTATCTTTGCAAGTCTCTTCAAATTATCAGTTTGGTTTGGCCTACTAGATTGATCTTTCTTGCAATGGGAGAAGTGCTTAGCTTTGGGTTCAATCATGCGGTGCTCGATCCCAGTGACAGGAAGAGAAACGACACGTATTGTATTGTTGCCATCAAGGATAAAAAGATGGGGTTTATATCATATTGCTTGAGTTTATCCCTCTACATCGTGTCATCTTGCCTAATGCGTTACTCTGTTCTTATGAACTTAATACTCTAGATGCATGCTGGATAGCAGTCGATGTGTGGAGTAATAGTAGTAGATGCAGAATCGTTTCGGTCTACTTGTCGCGGACGTGATGCCTATATACATGATCATGCCTAGATATTCTCATAATTATGCACTATTCTATCAATTGCTCGACAGTAATTCGTTCACCCCCCGTAATAGTTATGCTATCTTGAGAGAAGCCACTAGTGAAACCTATGGCCCCCGGGTCTATTTTCCATCATATTAATCTCCCGTCAACTAGCTATTTCTGTCGCCGTTTATTTTGCAATCTTTACTTTCAATCTTTATCATAAAAATACCAAAAATATTATCTTATCATCTCTATCAGATCTCACTTTTGCAAGTGGCCGTGAAGGGATTGACAAGCCCTTTATCGCGTTGGTTGCAAGGTTCTTATTTGTTTGTGTAGGTACGAGGGACTTGCGTGTGGCCTCCTACTGGATTGATACCTTGGTTCTCAAAACTGAGGGAAATACTTACACTACTTTGCTGCATCACCCTTTCCTCTTCAAGGGCGTATGCTCAAGAGGTAGCAGATGGCAACACATCATTGGATAATAATATGAAGCATAAAGCACCATTTTCAAGTAGAGGGTACAGCGGGTTGCGGGAGAGTGGACCGCTGTAGATAGATGGGGGAAGGTGATGAAGATGTTGGTGAAGATGACGGAGGTGTTGGTGTAGATCGCGGTGATGATGATGGCCCCGGCGCTCCTCCGGCGCCATCGGGAGAGAGGGAGAGCCCCCTTCTTATTATTCTTCCTTGACCTTCCCCCTATATGGGAGAAGGGTTTCCCCTCTGGTCCTTGGCTTCCATGGCGGTGGAGGGGCGAGAGCCCCTCCGAGATTGGATCTCTCTCTGTTTCCTTCTGTTTCTGCGCTCTCGATTCTGGCCTTTCACCGTTTCTTATATTCCCGGAGATCCGTAACTCTGATTGGGTTGAATTTTGGACACGATTTTTATCCGGATATTGGATTTCTTGTGGCGAAAGAAGGGCACCAACCGCCTTACAGGGTGGCCACGAGGGCCCAGGGCGCGCCTGACCCCCTGGGGCGCACCCCTCATTCTCGTGGGCCCCTCGGGCATCGTCTCGCGTTGATTCCACTTCCCAAAATTCACATATATTCTAAAAAAATCTCCGTCAGTTTTTATCCCGTTTGGACTCTGTTTGATATGGATTTTCTGCGAAACAAAGAACATGCAACAAACAGGAACTGGTACTGGGCACTGGATCAATATGTTAGTCCCAAAAATAGTATAAAAAGTTGTCAAAAGTATATGAAAGTTGTAGAATATTGGCATGGAACAATCAAAAATTATAGATACGATGGAGACGTATCATTGGTCAATCTGTACAACCAGCTGGTGGGTGATATTTCCAAGCTATTTGACTA
Source organism: Aegilops bicornis (assembly GCA_021605145.1). Taxonomy (NCBI): domain Eukaryota; kingdom Viridiplantae; phylum Streptophyta; class Magnoliopsida; order Poales; family Poaceae; genus Aegilops; species Aegilops bicornis. The sequence continues at coordinate 632,527,596 of CM038670.1, forward strand.
CCAAGATGGCCTGAAGTATCATGACATGGACTACACTAGCTAGGCAACAGTAGAGCTTAAGAAGGAAGAAAAGCTCATCTACTTAGTATTTATAGATCATCCCAAAAAAGTAGTACACAAATAAAAAAATACGCTTGGGAGCTCGAATTCGAGTTTCACGGATTCTTTTGCGCTATATCAATATTGCATATGGATGAAACAAGCAATTCAATCCAATTCACCCCCCCCCCCCCCAAATGAAAAATAAAATCTGGCTTGCGCATTTTGGTTGCAATAATTGACCTGGAACTCACAAACTCTTGGCAGTTCGATTGATCATTGATGGCTTCTTTGTTTTACTGGAAATCTTTGAATGTAAAAAAAACATCACTTGTGAAGTCTTGTATGGTTTAAAATACTGGAATATTTCAGGAGGTGCCTTTGGATAGTACACGGCAAATATACACAAGAGTTTTAGAGTATTTAGGAGAGATGGTAGATACTACCCCTGTACCAAATTTAGAAAACTGCAAAAACATCGGAGGGGCAAGAGATAGGGTTGCATTTAACCTAGAGAAATGTCCATTTTTCGTCCCTCAATTCTTCGGTCTGATCACTTTTGGTCCCTCAACTCTAAAACCGGATAGGTTGCACCGCGAACTAACAAAACCAGACAAAAATTGTCCCTCCGTAGACCCGACACGGTTTCACTGCTGACTCAGCCCGGGTTTGACTAGTCGTTGCCCACGTGGCGCATCTCTCTCTCCAGTCACGTAAAGACCCGACCCGAGCTGAGCCCCTCGATCCCCTTTCGATACCCTTTCTTCGAACCGTGTCCCAACCCTATCTAGCTTTGGCGACGGCTGTGGTGACGCAGGCGGCGGCGGCGGTCGGCGGTGTAACACCCCGGATGTAACTTTCCATATTTGTAACTCCAACTCTTGCCATTTTCGGCATTGTGATATGATATTCCCTCCGTGGTTGGGTTTTTCTTCATTTTTGCATTTTGTCCATGTCATGCATTTCATATCATGTCATCATGTGCATCGCATTCGCATACGTGCTCGTCTCATGATTCCGAGCATTTTCCCCGTTGTCCGTTTTGCAATCCGGCACTCCTATGTTCCCCGGCGTCCCCTTTCACATTTTTCCGCGAGCGGGTATTGAACTTTCTCGGAATGGACCGAGCCTTGCCAAGTGGCCCTGGTATAGCACCGGTAGACCACCTGTCAAGTTTCGGGTCATTTGGAGCTCGTTTGGTACTCCAACGGTTAACCGCACTCTCACAAAGGCCTCTTTTGGGTTGCAGTCCAACACCCCTCCAAAACAGACCAATAACCCATCTAAGTCACTTCCATGCTCTCCGTCGTCGGATCACGATCGCGTGGGCGAAAACTACACCTCATTTGGAGCTTCCTAGCTCCTTCTACCTATAAAAACACCCCCTCCTCCGAAATCCCGGATCATTCCACCCCTAACCCTAGACGAAATTGTTGGGGAACGTAGTAATTTCAAAAAATTTCCTACGCACACGCAAGATCATGGTGATGGCATAGCAACGAGAGGGGAGAGTGTATGTCCACGTACCCTCGTAGACCGTAAGCGGAAGCGTTATAACAACGCGGTTGATGTAGTCGTACGTCTTCACGATCCGACCGATCCAAGTACCGAACGCACGGCACCTCCGAGTTCAGCACACGTTCAGCTCGATGACGATCCCGGACTAGGATCCAGCAAAGTGTCGGGGATGAGTTCCGTCAGCACGACGGCGTGGTGACGATGATGATGCTTCACCGGCGCAGGGCTTCGCCTAAGCTCCGCGACGATATGACCGAGGTGGAATATGGTGGAGGGGGCACCGCACACGGCTAAGGAACGATCACGTAGATCAACTTGTGTGTTGTGGGGTGCCCCCCTGCCCCCGTATATAAAGGAGCAAGGAGGAGGGGGCCGGCCAAGAGGAGGAGGCACGCCCAAGGGGGGAGTCCTACTCCCACCGGGAGTAGGACTCCTCCTTTCCTAGTAGGAGTAGGAGAGAAGGAAGGGGAAAGGAGAAGGGAAGGAAGGAGGGGGCGCAGCCCCTCCCCCTAGTGGCCTTGGGGGGGCGCGCGGCCTGCCCTAGGCAGCCCCTCTCTCTTTCCCGTATGGCCCAATAAGGCCCAATACTTCTCCCGGCGAATTCCCGTAACTCTCCGGTACTCCAAAAAATACCCAAATCACTCGGAACCTTTCCGAAGTCCGAATATAGTCGTCCAATATATCGATCTTTACGTCTCGACCATTTCGAGACTCCTCGTCATGTCCCTGATCTCATCCGGGACTCCGAACTCCTTCGGTACATCAAAACTCATAAACTCATAATATAAGCATCATCGAAACCTTAAGCGTGCGGACCCTACGGGTTCGAGAACTATGTAGACATGACCTAGAACTATTCTCGGTCAATAACCAATAGCGGAACCTGGATGCTCATATTGGCTCCTACATATTCTACGAAGATCTTTATCGGTCAAACCGCATAACAACATACGTTGTTCCCTTTGTCATCGGTATGTTACGTGCCCGAGATTTGATCGTCGGTATCCAATACCTAGTTAAATCTCGTTACTGGCAAGTCTCTTTACTTGTTTACGTAATGCATCATTCCGTAACTAACTCATTAGCTACATTGCTTGCAAGGCTTATAGTGATGTGCATTACCGAGAGGGCCCAGAGATACCTCTCCGACAATCGGAGTGACAAAACCTAATCTCGAAATACGCCAACCCAACATGTACCTTTGGAGACACCTGTAGTACTCCTTTATAATCACCCAGTTGCGTTGTGACGTTTGGTAGCACCCAAAGTGTTCCTCCGGTAAGTGGGAGTTGCATAATCTCATAGTTACAGGAACATGTATAAGTCATGAAGAAAGCAATAGCAATATACTAAACGATCAAGTGCTAGGCTAGCGGAATGGGTCATGTCAATCACATCATTCTCCTAATGATGTGATCCCATTAATCAAATAACAACACATGTCTATGGTTAGGAAACATAACCATCTTTGATTAATGAGCTAGTCAAGTAGAGGCATACTAGTGACTATATGTTTGTCTATGTATTCACACATGTATTATGTTTCCGGTTAATACAATTCTAGCATGAATAATAAACATTTATCATGAAATAAGGAAATAAATAATAACTTTATTATTGCCTCTAGGGCATATTTCCTTCAGTCTCCCACTTGCACTAGAGTCAATAATCTAGTTCACATCATCATGTGATTCAACACTAATATTCACATCTGTATGTGATTAACACCCATAGTTCACATCGTCATGTGACCAACACCCAAAGGGTTTACTAGAGTCAATAATCTAGTTCACATCGCTATGTGATTAACACCCAAAGAGTACTAGGGTATGATCATGTTTTGCTCGTGAGAGAAGCTTAGTCAGCAGTCTGTCACATTCAGAGCCGTATGTATTTTGCAAATATTCTATGTATACAATGCTCGCACGGAGCTACTCTAGCTAATTGCTCCCACTTTCAATATGTATCCAGATAGAGATTTAGAGTCATCTGGATTAGTGTAAAAACTTGCATCGATGTAACTCTTTACGACGGGCTCTTTTATCACCTCCATAATCGAGAAATATTTCCTTAGTCCTCACTAAGGATGTTCTTGACCAATGTCCAGTGATCTACTCCTAGATCACTATTGTATTCCCTTGCCAAATTCAGAGCAAGATATACAATAGGTCTGGTACATAGCATAGCATACTTTATAGAACCTATGACTGAGGCATAGGAAATGACTTTCATTCTCTTTTCTATTTTCTGCCGTGGTCAGGATTTGAGTCTTACTCAATTTCACACCTTTGCAACACAGACAAGAACTTTTCTTTGACTGTTCCATTTTTGAATTACTTCAAAATCTTGACAAGGTATGTAGTTATTGAAAAACTTATCAAGCGTCTTGATCTCAATAGATCTTGATGCTCAATATGTAAGTAGTTTTACTGAGGTCTTTTTTTTGAAAAACTCCTTTCTAATACTCCTTTATGCTTTGCAGAATAATTCTACATTATTTCCGATCAACAATATGTCATTCACATATACTTATCGGAAATCTTTGTAGTGCTCCCACTCACGTTCTTGTAAATACAGGCTTCTCCAAAAGTCTCAGATAAAACCATATGCTTTGATCAACTCATCAAAGCGTATATTCCAACTCCGAGATGCTTGCACCAGTCCATTGATGGATCGCTGGACCTTGCACATTTTGTTAGCTCCTTTAGGATTGACAAAACCTTCGTTGCATCATATACAACTCTTCTTTAATAAATCCATTAAAGAATGTAGTTTTGACATCCATTTGCCAGATTTCATAAAATGTGGCAATTGCTAACATGATTCGGACAGACTTAAGCATCGCTACAGTTGAGAAAATCTCATTGTAGTCAACACCTTGAACTTGTCGAAAAACTTTTTGTGACAAGTCGAGCTTTGTAGATAGTAACACTACTATCAGTGTCCGTCTTCCTCTTGAAGATCCATTTATTTAACATGGCTTGCTGATCATTGAGCAAGTCAATCAAAGTCCATAATTTGTTCTTATACATGGATCCTATCTCAGATTTCATGGCCTCAAACCATTTCGCGGAATCTGGGCTCATCATCGCTTCCTCATAGTTCGTAGGTTTATCATGGTCTAGTAACATGATTTCCAGAATAGGATTACCGTACCACATTGGTGCGGATCTTATTTTTTGAAAGACCTACGAGGTTCGTTAGTAACTTGATCTGAAGCTTCATGATCATTATCATTAGCTTCCTCATTGATTGGTGTACGAATCACAGGAACTGATTTCGGTGATGAACTACTTTCCAATTCGGGAGAAGGTACAATTACCTTATCAAGCTCTACTTTCCTCCCACTCACTTCTTTCGAGAGAAACTTCTTCTCTAGAAAGGATCCATCTTAGCAACGAATAAATTGCCTTCGGATCTGTGATAGAAGGTGTACCCAATAGTTACCTTTGGGTATTCTATGAAGACGCACTTTTTCGATATGGGTTCGAGCTTATCAGGTTGAAACCTTTTCATATAAGCATCGCAACTCCAAGCTTTAAGGAACGACAGCTTAGGTTTACTTCTAAACCATAGTTCATACGGTGTCATCTCAACGGATTTAGATGGTGCCCTATTAAACGTGAATGCAGCTGTCTCTAATGCATAACCCCAAAACGATAGTGGTAAATCGGTAAGATACATCATAGATCGCACCATATCCAATAAAGTGAGGTTACAACGTTCGGACACACCATTATTTTGTGGTGTTCCATGTGGCGTGAGCTGTGAAACTATTCCACTTTGTTTTAATTGAAGACCAAACTCGTAACTCAAATATTCGTCTCCATGATCGGATCGTAGAAACTTTATTTTTCTTGTTACGATGATTTTCCACTTCACTCTGAAATTCTTTGAACTTTTCAAATGTTTCAGACTTATGTTTCATCAAGAAGATATATGCATATCTGCTCAAATCATCTGTGAAGGTCAGAAAATAATGATACTTGTCGCAAGCCTTAATATTCATCGGACCACATACATCAATATGTATGATTTCCAACAAATCTGTTGCTCGCTTCATTGTTCCGGAGAACGGAGTCTTAGTCATCTTGCCCATGAGGCATGGTTCGCAAGCATCAAGTGATTCATAATCAAGTGATTCCAAAAGTCCATTAGCATGGAGTTTCTTCATGCGCTTTACACCAATATGACCCAAACAGCAGTGCCACAAATAAGTTGCACTATCATTATTAACTTTGCATCTTTTGGCATCAATATTATGAATATGTGTATCACTATGATCGAGATCCAAAAAAACTATTTTCATTGGGTGTATGACCATTTGAAGGTTTTATTCATGTAAACAGAATAACAATTATTCTCTGACTTTAAATGAATAACAGTATTGCAATAAACATGATCAAATCATATTCATGCTCAACGCAAATGCCAAATAACATTTATTTAGGTTTAACACTAATCCCGAAAGTATAGGGAGTGTGCGATGATGATCATATCAATCTTGGAACTACTTCCAACACTCATCGTCACTTCCCTTCAACTAGTCTCTGTTTTATTCTCAGAACTCCTGCTTTGAGTTACTAATCTTAGCAACCTAACAAGTATCAAATACTCGGGGCTACTATAAACACTAGTAAGGCACACATCAATAACCTGTATATCAAATATACTCTTGTTCACTTTGCCATCCTTCTTATCCACCAAATATTCAGGGCATTTCCGCTTCCAGTGACCATTTCCTTTGCAGTGTAAGCACTCAGTTTCAGGCTTTGGTCCAGCTGTGGGCTTCTTCGTGGGAGCAACAACTTGCTTGTCATTCTACTTGAAGTTCCCTTTCTTTCCCTTTGCCCTTTTCTTGAAACTAGTGGTCTTGTCAATCATCAACACTTGATGCTCTTTTATTGATTTCTACCTTCACGATTTCAAAGCATCACGAAGAGCTTGGGAATTACTTTTGTTATCCCTTGCATATTATAGTTCATCACGAAGTTCTACTAACTTGGTGATGGTGACTAGAGAATTCTGTCAATCACTATCTTATCCGGAAGATTAACTCCCACTTGATTCAAGCGATTGAAGTACCCAGACAATCTGAGCACATGCTCACTAGTTGAGCGATTCTCCTCCATCTTTTAGCTATAGAACTTGTTGGAGACTTCATATCTCTCAACTCGGGTATTTTCTTGAAATATTAACTTCAATTCCTAGAACATCTCATATGGTCCGTGACGTTCAAAACGTCTTTGAAGTCCCGATTCTAAGCCGTTAAGCATGGTGCACTAAACTATCAAGTAGTCATCATATTGAGCTAGCCAAACGTTCATAACGCGTGCATTCCGCCTCCTGCAATAGGTCTCACCCAAATGTGCATCAAGGACATAATTCTTTCCAGGCAGCAATGAGGATAAACCTCGGATCACTTATCCAATCAGCATCATTGCTACTAACATCTTTCAACACAGTTTTCTCTAGGAACATATTAAAATAAACATATGAAAGCAACAAATATAGGGAAGCAACAACGCGAGCTATTGATCTACAACATAATTTGCAAAATACTACCAGGACTAAGTTCATGATAAATTTAAGTTCAATTAATCATATTACTTAAGAACTCCCACTTAGATAGACATCTCTCTAGTTATCTAAGTGATTACGTGATCCAAATCAACTAAACCATGTCCGATCATCACGTGAGATGGAGTAGTTTCAATGGTGAACATCACTATGTTGATCATATCTACTATATGATTCACGTTCGACCTTTCGGTCTCCGTGCTCCGAGGCCATATCTGTATATGCTAGGCTCGTCAAGTTTAACCTGAGTATTCCGCGTGTGCAACTGTTTTGCTCCCGTTGTATTTGAACGTAGAGCCTATCACACCCGATCATCACGCGTGGTGTCTCAAAGACGAAGAACTTTCGCAACGGTGCATACTCAGGAGAACACTTCTTGATATTTAGTGAGAGATCATCTTATAATGCTACCGTCAATCAAAGCAAAATAAGATGCATTAAGGATAAACATCACATGCAATCAATATAAGTGATATGATATGGCCATCATCATCTTGTGCTTGTGATCTCCATCTCCGAAGCACCGTCGTGATCACCATCGTCACCGGCGCGACACCTTGATCTCCATCGTAGCATCGTTGTCGTCTCGCCAACTATTGCTTCTCGACTATCGCTCTTGCTTAGTGATAAAGTAAAGCAATTACATGGCGCTTGCATTTCATACAATAAAGCGACAACCATATGGCTCCTGCCGATTGCCGATAACTCGGTTACAAAACATGATCATCTCATACAATAAAATATAGCATCACGTCTTGACCATATCACATCACAACATGCCCTGCAAAAACAAGTTAGGCGTCCTCTACTTTGTTGTTGCAAGTTTTACGTGGCTGCTACGGGCTGAGCAAGAACCGTTCTTACCTACGCATCAAAACCACAACGATAGTTTGTCAAGTTGGTGCTGTTTTAACCTTCGCAAGGACCGGGCGTATGCCACATTCGGTTCAACTAAAGTGAGAGAGACAGACACCGCGGTCACCTTTAAGCAACGAGTGCTCAAGCGGTGAAACCAGTCTGGCGTAAGCGTCTGGCGTAATGTCGGTCCGGGCCGCTTCATCTCACAATACCGCCGAACCAAAGTATGACATGCTGGTAAGCGGTATGACTTATATCGCCCACAACTCACTTGTGTTCTACTCGTGCATATGACATCAACGCATAAAACCAGGCTCGATACCTTTGTTGGGGAACGTAGTAATTTCAAAAATTTCCTACGCACACACAAGATCATGGTGATGGCATAGCAACGAGAGGGAGAGTGTATGTCCATGTACCCTCGTAGACCGTGGCGGAAGCGCGTTATAACAACGCTGCGGTTGATGTAGTCGTGCGTCTTCACGATCCGACCGATCCAAGTACCGAACGCCGCGTCACCTCCGAGTTCAGCACACGTTCAGCTCGATGGCGATCCCGGACTCCGATCCAGCAAAGTGTCGGATGAGTTCCGTCACAAGACGACGGCGTGGTGACGATGATGATGCTTCATCGGTAGCGAGGCTTCGCCTAAGCTCCGCGATGATATGACCGAGGTGGAATATGGTGGAGGGGGGCACCGCACACGGCTAAGGAACGATCACGTAGATCAACTTGTGTGTTGTGGGGTGCCCCCCTGCCCCCGTATATAAAGGAGCAAGGAGGAGGGGGCCGGCCAAGAGGAGGAGGCGCGCCCAAGGGGGGAGTCCTACTCCCACCAGGAGTAGGACTCCTCCTTTCCTAGTAGGAGTAGGAGAGAAGGAAGGGGAAAGGAGAAGGGAAGGAACGAGGGGGCAGTCCCTCCCCTAGTCCAATTCGGACTAGGCCTTGGGAGGCGCGGCTTGTCCTAGGCAGCCCTCTCTCTTTCCCGTATGGCCCAATAAGGCCCAATACTTCTTCCGCGAATTTCCGTAACTCTCCGGTACTCGAAAAATACCGAATCACTCGGAACCTTTCCAAGTCCGAATATAGTCGTCAATATATCGATCTTTACGTCTCGACCATTTCGAGACTCCTCGTCATGTCCCTGATCTCATCCGGGACTCGAACTCCTTCGGTACATCAAAACTCATAAACTCATAATATAAGCATCGCCGAAACCTTGCGTGCGGACCCTACGGGTTCGAGAACTATGTAGACATGACCTAGAACTATTCTCGGTCAATAACCAATAGCGGAACCTGGATGCTCATATTGGCTCCTACATATTCTACGAAGATCTTTATCGGTCAAACCGCATAACAACATACGTTGTTCCCTTTGTCATCGGTATGTTACTTGCCCGAGATTTGATCGTCGGTATCCAATACCTAGTTAAATCTAGATTCTTGGCAAGTCTCTTTACTCGTTTACGTAATGCATCATTCCGTAACTAACTCATTAGCTACATTGCTTGCAAGGCTTATAGTGATGTGCATTACCGAGAGGGCCGGAGATACCTCTCCGACAATCGGAGTGACAAAACCTAATCTCGAAATACGCCAACCCAACATGTACCTTTGGAGACACCTGTAGTACTCCTTTATGATCACCCGATTCGTTGTGACGTTTGGTAGCACCCAAAGTGTTCCTCCGATAAATGGGAGTTGCATAATCTCATAGTTACGAGGAACATGTATAAGTCATGAAGAAAGCAATAGCAATATACTAAACGATCAAGTGCTAGGCTAACGGAATGGGTCATGTCAATCACATCATTCTCCTAATGATGTGATCCCATTAATCAAATAACAACACATGTCTATGGTTAGGAAACATAACCATCTTTGATTAATGAGCTAGTCAAGTAGAGGCATACTAGTGACTATATGTTTGTCTATGTATTCACACATGTATTATGTTTCCGGTTAATACAATTCTAGCATGAATAATAAACATTTATCATGAAATAAGGAAATAAATAATAACTTTATTATTGCATCTAGGGCATATTTCCTTCAAATCCTCTCGCGCCGCGGACTAAATCCAGACGGCGGACGTGTCCGTCACTTCGCCGCCCGGCAATCCGGGCCGCCACAGGCGCCCGCCCAGCCGCCGCCGCCTTGCCAGACACGAGCCCTCGAACGCGCCCAGCGCTCCGCCCGCCGCCCGCCGCTCCGCGGACCCCGCCCATGATCGCCTCCCTTGCGCGCCCGGCCGCCGTCGCCCGCCGCCCGGCCGCCCGGTGCCGGCCATAGCGCCCTCGCCCATGCCCGCGCCGCCCGGCAACCTCACGCGCCCGCCTCCGGTCATGCAGCCGGCTCCCGCCTCCTCTCCGCCGCCCGCCCAGCTCCCTCCTCCGTGAGCCGCCGTGCCTCGGTTCACGCCGAGCCCCAGATCTAGATCCGCATAGCGGTTGACTTCTCCCGATTTCCTCTTAAGTCATTATCTGTGATATATTTTGTTGCATTTTCATCATGCCATAACTCTGCACCCGTGGCTCCGTTTTGGGCGTGTAGCACACCGAATTGTTTGCCTCGAAGAGTCGATCATTTCATTCCATTGCATCATTTTCATTTGAGCTCATCTTGATGCCCGAAATGCTATTGGAAGAGGGCTATGTGATGTTAGTTTCAGATTCTTATCAGAACATGCACTTTTGTCATTTTTGTCATGATTGATGTGTGCATCCTATGAACTTGAGTCCTACATGTGTTTTCTAATATGCCATGCCATCTTTATAGGGGTGTATGCCATGTATTTTTGTGATCTCTGTGGTGACTAGCAAAAGCATGCAAACTAGGCTTCATGATGTTGCTGATTTCAGCCCCTGTTTTGCTGATATTTTTATGCCATGTTAACTTGATGCTACCGAGAGCTCCATGCATTTTTTGAGATACTTCAGTAAGGATTTTTTGAACATATGGTTATGCTCTATCCATCCATGCCCTTGTTTGCAATTATGGAGTGCCATAGCTTGAGTCAATCGAGCTCTACTTTTGCTATAAAATGTTTCCTGGCAGATTGTTTACATGTTATTCAATTTTGCCAAGGTTGTTGTAGTTGATCCGTGTATGCTATGATGTTGTTCTTGCCGTGTATAGCTTCTATGCCATGTCTTCTTGATGGATGTATGCTTAGTTTATCATGAAATGCTCTGTAGTGAGTGCATCAAGCTCGCGAAGATGCCTTCATAATTCTGTCAATGTCATGCCCTGTTTGCTGAATCTGTTAACGAAACTTGCTATATTGACATGGGTGCTATTGCACTTTCTGATCCTTTTTGGCTTATGGTCAGTAAGGGACTCTTGTTCTATGCTTTGAGTAGATTCATGCCATGCCTTGTTTTGCTATTATAAGTTCCTGTAACATGCTGTTTACTTGCTATGAACATTGCTTCCTGATGCTGATTCTGCCATGTTCAGTATTTTCACCAAGTCTGTGAAGCTGATATATTTTGCACTTTTGCCATGCTTGTTTGGACCTGTTATGGTGTGATTTAGCCGTAGCTCAGTGTTCATCTTTTGTCAAGAATCTTGAGTAGATCACTACCATATGCTTTGTTGGTACGTTTGGGTGCAGTAGCTTAATTTCTTGTTGCTTGCTATGTGGCATCATGCTGTTAATGGCAGATTTGTGTCATTCTTGTTTTGCTTATCATTTGCAAACCGTGCATCCGATTCCGGTGATCTTTATATCGATTTCAACCGAAATCATCTCACCTTTCCAGCGGCATACTTGGTTTGTCAAGATGATGTCTGGTTCATCATTTTCCTTCCGGAGCACGCATACGCATTGCATATCACATCTCACATATCATGCCATGTATTGCATCATGTTGCTTGTGCATTGCACCGTGATTTATTGTGGTTCCATTGTTTGTGTTCTTGCTTTGGGTAGAGCCGGGAGACGAGTACATGAACGAGGAACCTGTTGAGAACGCTTACGAGGATCAAGCTTTCGACAACTCGAGAACCTTGCCCAAGATGACCATACCCTCGAAATCACTTCTATCTTTGCTTGCTAGATGCTCGCTCTTTTGCTATGCCTATGCTACGATGCCTATCACTTGCTTATCATGCCTCCCATATTGCCATGTCAAGCCCCTAACCATCCTTTCCTAGCAAACCGTTGTTTGGCTATGTTACCGCTTTACTCAGCCCTCTTATAGCGTTGCTAGTTGCAGGTGAAGATGAAGTTGGTTCCTTGTTGGAACATGGAGATGTTGTTCCTTGTTGGAACATGTTTACTTGTTGGGGATATCACAATATACCTGCTATAATTAATGCATCTATATACTTGGTAAAGGGTGGAAGACTCGGCCTTATGCACGGTGTTTTGTTCCACTCTTGCCGCCCTAGTTTCCGTCATCTTGGTGTTATGTTCCTTGATTTCGCGTTCCTTACGGTTGGGTGATTTATGGGACCCCTTGACAGTTCGCTTTGAATAAGACTCCTCCAAAGAAGGCCCAACATTGGTTTTACCATTTGCCACCTAAGCCTTTTCCCCGGGTTTTCGCGAGCCCGAGGGTCATCTTTATTTAACCCCCCGGGACCGGTGCTCCTTCGAGTCTTGGCCCGAACCGGCAGATCAAGGGCCACCACGGGGCAACTCGAGGGCTGGTTTTACTCGTAGGCTGACCTATCCGGATGTGCCCTAAGAACGAGATATGTGCAGCTCCTATCGGGATTTGTCGGCACAATCGGGCGGCTTTGCTGGTCTTGTTTTATTGCTGTCGAAATGTCTTGTAATCCGGGATTCCGAGACTGATCGGGTCTTCCTGGTAGAAGGAATATCCTTCGTTGACCGTGAGAGCTTATAATGGGCTAAGTTGGGACACCCCTGCAGGTATTATCTTTCGAAGCCGTACTGCGGTTATGATGCAGATGGGAATTTGTTAATGTCCGGTTATAGAAAACCCGAAGTTGACCTTAATTAAAACACATCAACCGCGTGTGTAACCGTGATGGTCCCTTCTCGGCGGAGTCCGGGAAGTGAACACGGTGTTGGAGTTATGTTTGACGTAAGTAGTTTCAGGATCACTTCTTGATCGCTACTAGCTTCACGACCGTGCCTTGCTTCTCTTCTCGCTCTCTTTTGCGAGTGTAGCCACCATATATGCTAGTCGCTTGGTGCAGCTCCACCTCACAACTCTGTCCTTCCTATAAGCTTAAATAGTCTTGATCTCGCGGGTGTGAGATTGTTGAGTCCCCGTGACTCACAGATTCTACCAAAAGCGATTCTTGCAGTGCCGACGATGCCGGTCAGGTGGCGCAACCGAGCTCAAGTGGGAGTTCGACGAGGAACGTGGTCGTTACTATGTGTCTTTTCCTGATGATCAGTAGTGGAGCCCAGTTGGGACGATCGGGGATCCGTGTAGCATTTGGGGTAGTCTTCTTTTATTTTGGTTCCGTAGTCGGACCTTGAGTGTAATCTGGATGATGGATGTTTATTTATGTATTGTGTGAAGTGGCGATCGTAAGCCAACTATGTATCTCTTTCCTTATGTATTACATGGGTTGTGTGAAGATTACCTCACTTGCGACATTGCTTTCAATGCGGTTATGCCTCTAAGTCGTGCTTCGACACGTGGGAGATATAGCCGCATCGAGGGCGTTACAGGCGGGAGCGCAGCGCCGCGGCAGTTGATGGCGGCGGCGCAAGCTAGCTTTGGCGGCGGCTGTGGCGACGCAGGCGACGGCGGTCGGCGGGAGCGCAGCGCCACGGTGGTCGGTGGCGGCGGCGGCGCATGAAGATCTACTCTCTTGCTGTCACAGAGCCCCGGCTCAGAGTAGAGTGGCGGCAGGAGACAAGAAGCTGCTCCAAATCAAGGTCAGTAAGTGCTAAAATAGATTGATTTGTGGCCGGTTAGTTGTAGTAAATGGCCAGTTTGTGGATTAGTAGGTTAATTTGTTATCTGCTTAATGTAGGGCTGTGAGATGGATCCTCTTGAATTTCTTCCCATACGGTTTCATTTCGGTGGTCACTTTGTGAACGATGGGCAGTATGTACACTATGCTGATGGCATTGTCGGGATGTCGCATTTGGAGCGAGACAAAGTGTCACTGCCGGAGATAGTTGGTTTTTTGAAGGAATACCATTGGAAGGATTTGAAGGATGATGAAGTGCAGTTCCACTGGCTATATCCTGGGAAAGAACTGCACGATGGGCTTGGTCTGTTGCATGATGATGCGTCCTGTTTGAGCATGGTTTCTGCAATTGAAGAGAATGGAGTAGCTGAAGTATATGTAGAGAACATTGCTGAATATCATTTACCGGCACGTGCTCTGCCATTAGATGAAGAAGATGGTCAAAATGAGCAGAGACAAATTGTTCCATTGGAGCAAGTAACAACAGAAGTGGTACAGGCATCCGCGCCGTCAGCCGAAGATGATATAGATGAAGAAGATGGTGACTATGTTCCTAGAGATGAGAGTCCTTCGGAAGAAGATGAAGAAGGAATTGAGATAAACAAGAAATATGTAGAGTACAAGAAGAAGATGAAGCAAGGCCAATTATAAGTACTAGATGATGTATATCTTGTGCAGCCTAGAGTTGGTTCGACAAAAGCTGTGGAATAGAGAAGAGAAAGATGGCAATGATACACCCTATGAGGATTCATCTGAGTTTGATGACTCCTTCGATGAAGATGGTGATACAAGAAAGAAATCAGATGATTTCCCAAGGTTCAAAGACAGCGAAGCGGTGCCCTAGTTTGTGTTAGGCATGAAATTTGGTTCAAAAGAAGAGTTCAGGCAGGTAGTCATTAAATATGGGCTTAAGCACAAAAATGTTTGATGCAACTAAGGAACAGTACACTAGGATATTTGACTATCAGGAAGAGTTGCTTAGGAGCAATCCTGGAAGCACTGTTATGGTTAAGCTTGATCCAAATTTTGTGCAATTCCAACATTTCAAAGAATTTATGTTTGCTTGAATGCTTTAAAGCAAGGTTTCATGCCAGTGCTGCGAGAAAAGTCATTGGTTTGGATGGGTGCTTCTTCAAAGGAGCAACAAATGGAGAGTTGTTATGTGCTTTGGGAAGAGATGCGAATAGCCAAATGTATCCAATTGCTTGGGTTGTGGTTGAGAAAGAAAACAATGATTCTTGGGACTGGTTTTGCTCATTACTCTTCAAAGATGTCAATGTATATGATGGTGAAGGCTAGGTAATCATTTCAGACCAACAAAAAGGTAAGTTATATGTTGTCTTTCATTTATGTAGGAATATATGTTGTATCTCTATGATGTATATGATGCAATGTCTAACACAATTTGTGTGCAGGGTATCATCACAATTTGCATGCATTGGGCCCCTCATGCGTAACATAGAAATTGTGCCAGACATGTGTATGCCAATTGGAGAAAAGAATTCAGAGTGAAAGAGTGGCAGAAACTTTTCTGGAATTTTGCAAAGGCTTCTTCGGTGAACCTTTTCAACTTGGCAAGGGCAAAGTTAGCAAGAGAGATCGTCAAGGTGCAAGGGCAAGAACTGTGTTAGATCCCAAGCACGGGTCAAGGGCATGGTTCAAGTTAGGATCTAATTGTGACTCTGTTGATAACAATATTTGTGAAAGTTTCAACAAATGGATCATAGATGCAAGATTTTTACCTATCATTTCCATGCTTGAGGCAATTAGACGAAAGGTTATAGTTAGGATTCAAGAAATGATTGAAAAAATGTGAGAAATGGACATTAGAAATTGTATGCCCAACTATAAATAAGAAGATGAACAAGTACATAGATTGGTCTGGAGTTGTCATCTTATTAGCAATGGAAATAATGTGTTTGAGGTCACCCAAAGGAAACATTACAGATCTGGTGTTGATCTAAACAGAAATAACTACACTTGTGGTTATTGGCAAGTATCTGGTATGCCTACCCTCAAAAAGAAGTATCTGGTATGCCTTGTGCACATGCAATTGCAGCAATACACACCATTACAAGTGACTTGACAAGTTTCATTGCTAGCTGTTTTTATGTTGAGGCATTCAAGAGAACATATGCACATTGTCTGCAACCTGTTAATGGCATGGATTGCTGGCCAATATCACCAAGGCCTAGACCTGTAGCTCCTGGTTATGTCAAGATGCCTGGTAGGCCAAGGACTGAGAGAAGGAAGGAGGAAACTGAGAAAAAAGTGTCCAAGACCAGATTGCCAAAGACTGGGACACTCATCAGGTGCGGTAAATGCAAAGGAGTTGGTCACAACAGAACAACATGCCATAGACAGCCAGGTGGGCAACAAAGTAGACAACACAGTGCTACTGCACACAGGGTAAGTAACAAGTTTTGGTTGCATGTGCTGATTACTGTGTATTGCATGTGCTTATTCTCTAATATGTATTACATTTGCATGAAATGTTGTGCCTTCTCAACAGAGTACCAGTGCTGCAGGAACATCCAGAGGGACAAAGAGACCAGTACCCATGTCCAAACATCCTAAGCCTACTACCCAAGGGAAAGGGAACACTATTCAGAAGAACAAGCCCTCCTCAAAGGCTGCAATGAAAGGTGTCACCGTCAATGTGAATTCTAACTCAGGTGTCACTGTCAATGTGAAATCAGGAAGTGCTAATTCACAGTTCAAGGCACCTGGAAGCACTACTAGGGAAAACCTTATACACAGAAATTTAGCAACAGTGCGGGTCAAAAAAGGGCGCTAGTGCTAGATAGCAGTAGCGGTTGAGAAAAAACCACGCTACAGATACAATCGTAGCAGTAGCACATGTAGTGGTAAAAGCGCTACTACTAATATTCCCATTGCTAGAACGATAGGCTACGCATAGCAGTAGCGGGCTTGGAAGAAGCGCGCTACCGCTAGGGCATAAGTAGCAGCGCGTTTCCTACGAAGAGCGCTACTGCTAATGGAAATAAAATAAAATTAAAACAAATAGAAAAGTAAATGAAAATGAAAGAAATAGAAAAAGGAGAAAGGAAAAAATAAAATGTAAAGCAAAATAAATGAGAAAGCGGAAAAACGGAGAAAGGCATAGCAGTAGCGTGTGTTCGTAAGAGGCGCTATAGCTAACGTAGCTGTAGCGCGTTTCCTAGACCCCTGCTGTAGAAACAGAAAAGGAAATTAAAAAATGAAAGAAAATTACATAGCTATAGCAGTAGCGCATTTTGTAAAAACCGCTATAGCTACCTTAGCTATAGCGCGTTCTGCCAAACGCGCTACCCCTAAGTTTGACTTAACCAAAAAAACCATTTCCCCCCGGCCACTACTTCTCCCCCAAATCCCTCGACCCACCCCGCCGCCGTCTCCCCGATTCGTCGTCGCCCTACTTCGCCGCCGTCTCCTGCCGACGTCGACGCCCCCGGAGCCACCAGAGCCGTGCACCGTTGACGCCACCGGAGCCGCCCCCAACACCACGGAGCCGCGCGGCCTCATCAACGCCACCAGAGCCGCCGTCGGCGCCACCGGATCCTCCCTCGCCACAACTGCCTCCCTCGCCACCACTGCCTCCCTCGCCACCACCGGAGCCATCCTCTGTAAGCCCCCACCCCTCCTCTCTCTCTCTCTCTCTCATGCATAGGTTAGCTAGTTTAATTAGGTTAATTATCTAGGTTAGGGCAAAAATTTAGTTGGGGCTTTGACAGAGAAGTAGTTAGGTTAACTAGTTTAATTAGGTTAATTATCTAGGTTAGTGCAAAAATTTAGTTAGGGCTTTGACAGAGAACTAGTCAGGTTATTGTTGATTATATCTTTTCATTGAAGTGGTCATGTTATATCTTTTCATTGAAGTGGTTCGATTGTGCCCAAGTGGCTTTGTTGTTTCCAGGGAATGAAGCCGAGTGGCCTGTGTTTTGCCGGAATGTTGATTCATTTCTGTTTTGGCAAATTTCAAGTTCTCGATTTGTCCACTTTTTAGCAAAAGTCATGCCGAAATTTTCCGTGAATTTCGGCATGACTTGTGCTACAAACTAGGACATATCGATTGCCCAGGATTTGCCACAACGGGAAGGAGTCAACGTTCCTGCAAAACAATAGGCCTTTTTTATGTCATTATTCATTTTATTAGGTCTAGAATTAATTGACTAGATTTAATCGTAGGAAACATGGCTAGCAACGATGAAGGACAGGGTTCTGGTGGCGGCAGACGAATTTTTGAGCCTTGCCGACGATCAGCCGATGTTGTTGTTGGGCCCATTGGTCGCATCGGGGACTGAGACCGACACGCAGGCAGTCTTTGAGGCCGAGATCAAGGCCGAGACTCGCACCGCATCGAGACCGGCGCCGAGATCGAGACCGGCGCTGCACAGGGAGCGGAGCCGGTTTAGAACCGAAAGCAAAGAGGCAACGGCTTCCTAACAAACTCGGGACTACTAGATCGGTGGTCACAGAGGCGACGACGACAATTTTGAGCCAAACGCTACCGAGGAAGCGCCACAGGTCAAGCGCAATCAAATAGATTGCATCGTACGGACAACCGCCACCATCAACGATGAGAAACTACAGAAGATAGATAATATGAGGCCCTCCCTCCTAAAGAAGTTTCACCAGATATTCTTGTTCCCGGGCCGGAACGAAAAGGATTATGAAGATCCAGATAAGGACCCGGCAATGAAGAAGATAAACAAACACGCCATCGATGGCGAAGAAGTGCTACGCCAGGAGTATATATACGACGAATGGCCTGAATGTCAGGCCCAGGTGTACCGGTTTCTGGTTTCCGAGCGACAGGCAGTAGTTAGTTTAGGTTCACACTAATGCGAGAGAGGGATACGAACTCATGTATTGCATAGTTCCGCTCTCACTCAAAGTGATAGCTCTTCTCGCGTATATCATTGTTTAGATGGATGACGATGTATTTGCAAGTAATCGAGACTTGTATCGCTATTTTTGAGATGATGACGAGAGACCACTTTGTGTTGGATGATGATTATGATGATGACATGATTTGATGAGACTAGTTGTATGTATATGCTATGATTACATTTATATGTGTATGATATGCTAAAGATTATTGTATAAAGCCTATTCAAATACAAAATAAATATGCAGAAAAAAACTAATAAAACTAGTAGTAGCAAGGGGAAAAAAGTTAGCAGTAGCGCCGCCTTACCAGTAGCGCTTCCCTGGAAAAAGCGTTGCAGATAATATCAACAGCACTCTTCATTGAAGCGCGCTACAGCTATCCATGTATAGCAGTAGCGTGGGACGACAGGCGCTACTGCTACACGTTAGTTGTAGCGCCTTATCAGTAGCGCATCGTCCCGCGCTACTGATAGGCCTAAAACTCACGCTGCTGCTAGGCTTTTCCCTAATAGTGAAGGGAGGCAAAAAGGACAAGGAAATTACCCACAAGGCTGCTGGACCGAGTGTACTACTATGTGTGTTGTGATGCCTCTGCTTAGACCTATCTAGAGTTAGTGTGGAACTATGTATGTTGTTATGTCTCTGCTAAAACCTATCTAATTTGTTTGTGTGAAACTATGTTTGCCCTTCTTTCTGTGTTATGAACCTATCAAAATTTGTGTGGAACTATGTGATATCAGAAATATTGTGAACTATCAATTTGTATGAGAACCTGTGATGTTTGATTAAATCTTTGAACTATGTGTATTGTTACTCTTAGATTTGTCAAAAAACAAACAAAACCATGGCAAAATTTGAGTGAGAAATTGTGATCATACATAATCAGCCAATATATAGGTATGACATTACATTTCCAAGTTTAAAACCACGCATGTTTTGTGGGGTCACATAGCCACGTCGGCGTGTACTAGTCAAAACCACGCCTAGTCAGCACCAATACTGGGTCAGCCGAGAGAAGGGACGATTTTTTGTCTGGTTTCGTTAGTTCGCGGTGCATCGTGTCCGGTTTTAGAGTTGAGGGACCAAAAGTGATCAGACCAAAGAATTGAGAGACGAAAAATAGACTTTTCTCTTTAACCTATGAAACTGAAAAAAATAAGTAAAAAAATAGTTGAAGTTGTTAAAAAATGTTACTCTAATCCTACGATTCAAAGGGTCTTACAACAGTAAAAGGATCCTTACGATCCAAATGTTTAAAATTCCTAGGATCAAGCGGAGCTCTGAACTGGAAATGGTTACTTGCCTGCTCCCGCGTTCCCCTTCGCTTCCTCCCCACCGAACGGAGAGGAGAGCAGGGGCAGGAGGCGGCCTCGACGGCGATGGCGACGGCGATTGGTGACGGCAACGGCGACGCAGGTGAGCTCCATCACCCCCTTCTTCCTCCCCGCTATTTCCCCACGTGCAACGCCTTGGCCCCCTCCCCCCTGGCAGCAACTACTGCTGTCGTCCCCGCTGCTCTTCTCCTCCCCTGCCCCGTTGCTCCTCTCCTCTCCTCGCACGTCGCCTCTCCGCCGCACCCCCCTCCCGGTGCCTCTCCCACCCCTCCCATGGCGACTCTCCTACTCTTCCCATGGCGACTCTTCTCCCAGTTGCTTGTTCTCATGAAACCCTAGAAATATATCAACCTCTTAAACCTGAATCCCCTTTTTGTCCGCACAAAATCTGACCCTATCGTGCCTCTTTCAGGTCATTTTGGAGATGTAGACAAAGTTTGGGTAGCAAACCAGATCAAGGCTGAGGTAACAATGTGCACCGAAAGATCAATCTCTTGGTCATGCTTTCTTCTATTTGTACTACTGTCCATGTACTTTTTTTTCATTTTTGGTGCATCTTCTTTGTTAGTAAATCCTCCTATTTTTTCTTTTCTAGGCAGTAGTATGTTTGCTACTAGTAGTGTTTTTCTACGGGAATTTACACATTCGCCTACTGCTACGGATGATGCATTTTGGCAAGTGGTACTTTGCAATAGACACACGGTGTACAATGGATGGATTTGCGAGCGGACGTGAAATCCCATGACAGATTAGCAAGCATCAGCCTGCAATACAAATTAGGCATTAAAGGTTCAGGTACTATAAAACAAGGCTCAGGTCTGCCACAAAAACAAGCCTGCACACTGTCTATTACTGTACAACACAGTTTTAAAAGCATCATGTCTGCATAGTTGCCATTACAAGTTTTTTCCAAAGCATCAGGTCTAGGAAATTACTAGTCTCTTCTCAAACTAATAGTATTACTACATCGCACTGCAATAGTATCTGCCGCAGTTACTGTAGCACGTTGAGTATGATGTGATGTTTGCAGCTGGTTTGATGTGCAATTTTTCCAGAAGTTAACTTCTTCATATGCTGTGCAATATTAAATTTTTGGCTACAGAATCTGTTTGAAATATATTAAATATTTTGGCTACAGATTCTGTTTGAAATATGTGAAGCTGAATCATGTGTGGGCCCTGCTTGTTGTTGAATGATGGATCTTTTTCATGAAGTTCATACACTTGCTGATATTGTACATTATTTGGTTGTTATTGATGCAAAAGAACAAATCGGATAATTGATTACTGCAACATTTTGAATATGTGTGAATAAGTAAAACAACAACAACTTCAACTGTGTAAGTAGAACGTAGAGTATAAACTTGTTTTTGTCCATTGATTAGTTAAACCCTGCTAACCTTCACAATTTCTTCATGTGAGGGTGCACGCCCGACACATCATCTAGATCCGCGTCAATCTAGATGGGGTCTGTATGCTTTTGTTGGGGCGATATTTGTAAAAAAAAGATTCTGTTGAGGTTCTCCAACAGTTTCAAATCTTAAGTCTGATCTCATTATTTTGTGCACAATTAGGAAATGTTTGAAGCCGAGAATGAGGAAGCCAGTGATTTTGTTGATGCAAGTATGTCTCTGCCTGTTAAGCTTGGGGCCAGCTGCGTTGCGGTACTGGTACCCCCCATTGTCGAGGTGTTGAAGGCTGAAGAGCAGCCATTGCACTCTACCAAAGAGGAGACATCCGATGTGTTCTTGGATGCCAATTCATCTATACCTATTGACCTCGAGGCCAAGAACGATGATGCACCCTTCATTACAGAGGGGATGACGAAGGAGGAAGAGCAGCTATACGAGGATCAGCTTAAGCTAGAGGAAGAAGAGGCTAGAAAGAGAAAACAAGCTGCAAGACTTGCTTTTGATCCTAATGCAAATTCATCTGTACCTATTGACCTTGAGGCCAAGAACGATGACGCATCCTTCATTACAGAGGTGATGACGAAGGAGGAAGAGCAGCTATATGTGGCTCGGCTTAAGGTAGAGGAAGAAGAGGCTAGAAAGAGAGAACAAGCTGCAAGAGTTGCTTTTGATGCTAATGCAAATTCATCTGTACCTATTGACCTTGAGGCCAAGAACGGTGACGCATCCTTCGTTACAGAGGTGATGACGAATGAGGAAGAGCAGCTATACGAGGCTCGGCTTAAGGTAGAGGAAGAAGAGGCTAGACAGAGAGAACAAGCTGCAAGAGTTGCTTGTGATCCTAATGCATGTTTTAGCAAGTTGGATGAGCTGCTGACAGAAACACAGCTTTATTCAGAATTTCTACTTGAAAAGATGGAGCAAATTACAGATGTATGAGGCCCTCATTGCTGACCTTTTTCTTTTCTTCATATTTATTGCTAGTTAAAAAAAAATTATGATGGTGCCGTTGCCTGTTGGTTAAGCAGAATTTTGTTGAAGTTAAAGATGAAGAGGAGTCTGTGGAAGACAAGAAGAAAGGATGTGGCAGAAAGAGGAAAGTAAATTCTAAGCCACAATACAATGATGTGAGTGCATACTTCATATATTATCCTCTGTTATGTAAATATGTTCGTTTGTAATCTTTGGCTGTCTTCTAAATTATGGAGATGTTTTGTTTGCCATGTACTTTTGCTTATTTGCAGTATTTTGTGTAGTCTTTTACTTTCTCAATGGACTTAGGATTAAAACATGTGTTGCCGCTTGAAGAATACTATAGAGCGTGCCGTCCTGATCGCTTAATGTTCACTTCCCAAAATTCCTGATTGCCTTTTCTAGTAGCAGCATCCTTTCAAGTTATAACATACTAGTTCACAAATCTCAATTGAAAATTTGCTGTAATACAGGTTCAGCTGCCTTCATAGGTAAGAGTTCAGACATTCCAACATTCCATGACCAATGTTACTTTGTATTGTTTGGACTTGTTGATTGTTATCTGAATGTAATAGGTCCATAATGGTGAACATTTATATTTCAGTACTTAAGTGGGGACTGGTCATCATTCTAAAGGGGATAACCTGATATAGCAATAAAGGGATCTGAATATATGAGAAAGTGTGAGAAATAGTTGTCGTTTATTTATCATAATTGTTTGTTGACAACATCTTGCTACTTCTAAGTACCAATAAAGTAAAATGTTGTTCAGAAGAAGGCTAAGACAGCAGTGGCTGCAATGCTCACAAGATCGCGCGATGATCGTTCTGCTTATGATGACACTCTCACAGAAGAAGAAAGATGGGAAAAAGAGCAAGCCAACCTTGTACCATTAATGACTGGCGGACAGTTGAAATCTTACCAGATAAAGGGTGTGAAGTGGCTAATATCACTGTGGCAGAATGGGCTGAATGGGATACTAGCTGATCAAATGGGCCTTGGGAAAACAATCCAGACAATTGGATTTCTTACCCATCTTAAAGGGAATGGCATGCATGGTCCATACATGATAATTGCTCCTCTTTCCACTCTCTCAAATTGGGTGAATGAAATCTCAAGGTAAAGTATCCTAATTTTATTTTCAGTTTTTTTTAAAGTGCTGTCTTATGTGAATATACCTGATTTAGGTTTGTTCCATCTCTTACTGGCCTGATTTACCATGGAGATAAAGTGGCTCGGGCAGAGATAAGGAGAAAATTCAGACCCAAAACTGTTGGCCCCGATTTCCCAATAATAATTACTTCATATGAGATGGCCATGTCAGATGCAAAATTTCTTGCTCGTTATAAGTGGAAATATGTTGTTGTGGATGAGGTGATGAACACATGCTATTGAGAAAAAAATCTACATGATGGAGCCATTTATGGCTCTCTCCCTTCCTCTATTCCTTATTAACATGCCTCCATACTTTTTGCAGGGACATCGGTTGAAAAATTCTAAATGTAAATTATTGAGAAAGTTAAAGCGCATACCAATGGCCAATAAACTTCTTTTGACTGGGACACCTCTTCAGAATAACCTGGCTGAGTTGTGGTCGTTATTGAATTTCATTTTGCCTGATATATTCTCGTCCCATCAGGAATTTGAGTCATGGTATGATTCGCTGAACTTACACATGCACTACTGGCTGCCCTTTACCATGGGCACTATTTTTTTTTTTTGAGTGGGAACCTTGGGTAATTTCTGTATATGCCATTTTGTTGTAGTCTCTATATTCTGGCAGCAGTTCCTGTGTTCATCAGTTTCTATCTCCTGGCCTTTTTTCCCTCTATTGATATAGAAATGAGTAAATATAAGCGACCTGAACATTGCAATGTAACCGTGTCTAGCTTTGAAAATGTTTGGCTGTGCCATTGGCTGGATGCCTAGATGTTGTTGTGATATCAATTTGTGTAGCAATCTAATAGCACATATATGCTGTTCTTTTAGCCAACATTTTTCAGGATTTACTATAAAGTGATCAACATTTGGCATTTAAGTGTATATTTTGGTTAAACGATACAGTCAAATGAAATCTATCAAATTTGATCAGTTGTGAATCGTATAAAAGAAAAAATTAAACAGTCGCAACATCAGTTCCCAAGCATGAATTATCTGGTATAATTGTAGCAATTCCACTATTCAATGCAATTATCTGGTATAATTGTAGCAATTCCACTATTCAATTCCACTGCATTAACAATAATATAGAAATGGCCAGTTACAATGATACCCTGTTGTATGGGTACATGGCAGAACAATTACAACCCACATTGACAGACTCCCGAAAGGGGAACTACTATTGGCCACAGGGGGCACCGCCAGGACTCTCTGGTAGATGTCTAAATGCGCCAGAGTAGCCACCTCCCTGTTTGTCAGCCGCTTATGTTATAACATTTCCTCCTCCCAGTATATGTTGTGTACTGATATGCCATGTCTGCCAATTTAATGAACATTAGCAGAATTTTATGTTGTACCTTTTCTTATTTATTATGTTCTTGTTTACTAAAAATGCATGCTATGAGTAAGTAATATTGGAAGTAAGTAGATGGATTTTAATGTCTTCATGGGAGTTTTTATTATAAAGATACTAAAGTTACTCCCTCCATTCCATAATTCGTGTCGTGGTTTTAGTTCAAATTTGAACTAAAACCACAACAATAATTATGGAACGGAGGGAGTACTGTTTAAACATTCCGTGAATATATTTGGTTTATTTTGCCTCAATTCATCTGACAAAAGTCTAGTTAAAGGTTTGATTTTTCTGGGAAAGGAGACGAGGAACAGCAGGAAGAAGCTGATGAGAAGAAAAGAGTCCTTGTTGTTTCAAAGCTTCATGCCATTTTGCGGCCATTCCTTTTAAGACGGATGAAGGTGGATGTGGAACAGATGCTTCCACGGAAGAAAGAGATAATCATTTATGCTAACATGACTGCACATCAGAAGCAAATCCAGACTCACTTGATTGAAAAGACATTTGACAACTACTTGTTTGAGAGCACAGACATAGGTATGCATATGTAAGCTCGTGCATCTTTTCCTTCACACTCACAGTCCAATCTGTGTATAAGTAAACAATTAATTCTTATATGACAATCTTTTCCTATATTGTAGTGTTGCGGAGACCTGGCATGAAGATGAAGCTAAATAACCTAATGATTCAGCTGAGGAAGAACTGTGCCCATCCTGATCTTTTCAATGCTGCATTTGACTCAACAAGTGTGTCCCATAAGCCATAACCCAATTGAACGTGTTCTATTTGTGTTACACTCTATGTTTCTGTTTGCTAATTTTTTTCTAATTGTTGTTCATTTGTTTGTCTCCAGGCCTTTATCCACCTACCGATAAGCTTCTGGAACAATGTGGTAAATTTCAGCTGTTTGACAGGTTACTGGAATCCCTACTCAAACAAAAGCACAAGGTTTATGGTTCTCCTTTACATTTCTTTGTACCTTAGCTTTACTCTGCATTCATGCACATGCTAGAACATTTTTCATGAATTATATCCTAATCCAATTGATATGTTTGTAGGTTCTAATATTTTCACAATGGACAAAAGTTTTGGACATAATTGAATATTATTTGTATATGAAAGGCCTGAATATTTGCCGAATTGATGGTAGTGTTAAATTGGAAGACAGGATGAGACAGGTAATGTGGTAGTCTACCGATTTCTTACCAGTTTACTAGATAGCAACTACATCTTGAAGAATTGCACTTCTGTATTAATGTATGTGCATATGCACATGCTTTTAATTTCCTAAGTGAGCACATGAGCAATTTAGCATCGAGCTCAATAACACGCGTTCAATTATTATTTTAAATGAGCAGTTCTGAGCTCATACATGTTAAATCTTACAATCTTAAAACACCTGTATGTTGTAATTTAACATCCCACAGCAGGGGATTCTCATATCCAACCAGCATATTAGTTTAACATACATGTTTAGCAAATGTGTTGTAGCTTAAACACGATTTGAAAACATACATCTGAGTTGGTTCCCAGGTACTACCATTTTACTTGGATGGTTCCGGAGTTCTCTTCCTGTAAACTGGGCATAATTTGCTAGAATTGAGCATAACTTGTTACAACGTGAATTAGTTATCTCGCTGAAAGGAAAAAAGCTGACTGAATTGGCAGCTAATTGCTACCCAGACTGGATGAAGTCGCACATCCCTCTCCAATCCGATTCAGCAAATGTCTTGAACGTGATTGAAAAACACACTCACCCGAGTAGGCTTGCAACCATTGAGCCTGCATCTGCATGGTGCCTGGATTTATTTGGAGAACTTTAAATAGGGCAAAATCAGATAGAATCGAACATGTTAAAAATACATGGATTAACTATCTCATTTAGAGGGAAAAAGACTCACTTAATCGGCAGCTAATCATTACCAAAACTGGATGGAGTTGAATATTTCACTACAAGCTGGTTAGATTGCAAACTGGTGGGGACAGCAAACTGACGGTTCAGTGGTTTATGGACCCTGGGCTTGAATGCACATGACTGCTTGTTATTGGAGAACCAGTGGTCTAACCCATAAATGTTCCTTATATTGATTTTATTGCTACATGCCAATCTTTCTCTGGTTATTTAATGGCTGTCTATGGGTTTTATTTGGTACTGTTTTTTTCTGTGGCAGATAGCAGAGTTTAATGACTTGAACAGCAGTATGAATGTCTTTATTCTAAGCACACGTGCTGGTGGGCTTGGCATCAATCTTGCTTCTGCTGATACATGTATCCTGTATGACAGTGACTGGGTAATTTCCTATCTATCTCGAGAGTTTGTAGTGTAATACTCGATATAGGTATGCATACACAAGTAACAGTTGTTAAAGTTTACACTCTCCCTGCACATGCCATCTCCCTGTTTGGATAT
Organism: Aegilops bicornis; assembly: GCA_021605145.1. Taxonomy (NCBI): domain Eukaryota; kingdom Viridiplantae; phylum Streptophyta; class Magnoliopsida; order Poales; family Poaceae; genus Aegilops; species Aegilops bicornis. The sequence goes on from CM038670.1 coordinate 632,555,029, forward strand.
TCATTTTTTTCGTATGGGATGTTTTGTTTGTAGCCGTGCTCCTTGGTGAAAATCTTAAAATGCCCACCTTTCAGTTACCTTTCATAGCTGTGATACGCTGAAGATTTGCTTCATTCTGCAGAATCCTCAGATGGATTTGCAGGCCATGGATCGATGCCACCGGATTGGTCAAACGCGCCCAGTGCATGTTTATCGGTTGGCAACATCCAACTCTGTTGAGGTATGGATGGATGACCTTCAGACTCTTGCTAGGCTATATTTCGTGGCATCGCTCCTCACCTCCTTATTACCGCAGGGACGGATTATCAAGAGAGCTTTTGGAAAGCTGAAGCTAGAGCACGTTGTGATAGGGAAGGGACAGTTTGAACAGAATAGCGCGAAGCCTAACGTCTTAGATGTAAAGATTTCCGCCTCGAGTATAGATTGTGTTTTAATCTACTGCATAGATTGTATATTCAGAAATGGAACGCCAAAAGAAGTAACAACAAAAGCGAAGCAACTGGGAATGATCACTGATTTGCTCTTCTACTTTGTTGGAAAATACAGGAGGAGGAGCTGCTTGCGCTGCTGAGGGACGAGCAGGACGAGGAAGACAGGATGATCCAGACCGACATCAGCGACGAGGACCTTTTGAAGGTGATGGACCGGAGTGACCTCACCGGCCCGCCTGCCGCCGCCGATGCCCCCCCTCTTATCCCCCTGAAAGGGCCTGGCTGGGAGGTCGTGATGGCCTCCAAGAGCGGTGGCGGCGTTCTCTCGGCGCTCACCAGTTGAGCGGAGCCCCGCCCCGGCCTGGAAACGACGACGCCTCGGCATTTCGGGTGATTCAGCTTGGTCACCGCTAACTAGTTGATGTTTGGCGAAAACTGTATCCGCCAAAGTAATTATTGACCGCATGGCATATGTGATACGTATGTGGTAACGTATCTCGAAAAGAATCCAAAAGGAAGTAATTATTGACCGGGCGTTGCACCCGTAGATTAGGTGCTCTAACTTGAGCTCGCACCTTCTTCCCCATTTGCTTTGGGTATGTGTATGTGGTAAGACTGTTATAGTAGTCTACGCTGAAGGAGGTTGGAAGTGTGTTGCCATTGCCAGAACTGTGCCATATAACAGTCTCGTAATAGGAGAAAATAATTACCGCGGTAAGCGTACATTTTTTACATAGTACATCTTGCCGGTCGAAATGCCTATCCAATCCGACCGAGCTCAGCTCACGACGGCCAGTTCCTGTACCATCCGGCCCAGGCGGACACGAGGCCGCTGATCCCCAGCGTGACGGCGTGGTTGCAGAACGGGTTGGGCTCGATGTCCGCGACGGCGATGACCAGGTCCGCCAGGTTCGCCGCCGTCCCCATGAGCCGCATCACCCGGTCCGCCCGGATCCTCCGCACCTCGCCCTCCCTCTCCTCCTTCCCCTTCCCCTCGCCGCCGCGCAGCAGCGCCCTCTCCCGCCCGATCCCGCGCCTGATCATGATGAAGTCCATGGCGATGAAGAAGACGTAGCCGACGCACTCGCCGAACGCCGACACGAAGCTCGCGCGGCGCGCCAGCCAGGGCTCCAGCACGCCCACGCGGGACAGCCACGTGAAGTGGTCGAAGAAGAAGTAGACCATCTCGCCGGCGTTGGCCAGCACGGCCAGCGCGCCGAACTCCCCCGGGGACCGCCGCAGCGCGTTCAGCCCCGTCAGCGAGCGCCCCGACCGGAACACCTTGCGGCTCAGCCCGGCCGCCGTCTCCCAGCTCTTGGCGCGCCCGGCCAGCCCCGGGTGCGACGTCTCCGCCGCCCAGTGCGCCAGCTTCGACACGTACTGGTACGTCTTCACCAGCTTGTCGACGCCGTCGCGCTTCGCCAGGAACACCACCAGCTTGTCCAGCGTGTCGCCGGCGCCACCGCCGCTCATGGCGGCCGATCGCTCGCGTACAGCTGCTGCGCCGGGCTGGGGAGCTCTGCGGGGTCAGGGGAGGCGCGCGCGCGCGTGCGTGGGAGGTCGTCGATTTGGAGAGATGGAGTGTGGGAAATGGACGCGATGGGTAGATGTGTGTGGCTGCGTGGGGATAAAGGGCCGTGGCGGGCACTTGGCTGGGATGCGTTTGTCGTCTGCACCATGGGTGAGTGATTTCCTGGAGGTGGCGATCGAGGATGGATTGAGAGGGCCGAGGAGAGACAAACACTTTTGTTTGCTTGCTTGATCGGTTCATTACTTTACTTTTTCTTTATGCATTTTTGTGGCTAGGTTCTGCTTTATCTTTATTCCGTCGACCACCAGCGTAGTGCATTTTGCCTTCCGAGAGTAATATTAATATCGAAAATATTAATATCAAATTTGCTGGACATTAGTGGCCTGGATTTCGATTCGGCGGAGAAGGAAGCGGGCAACGGTGTGCAACACCGAGGCCGCTGCCAGGCCTCCGCCAGGAACGAGCCGTACACTAACAAGGCCTTCTCCAGGAACGAGCCGTAGCCGACGGCGGCCGGTGAAGGCGAGTCCGATGATTGATGATTCAGGTTGTGTGTACGGGTTCGTCGGAAAATTCGGGTGGTTGGCCGGTTTAGAGAGATGGTCAAAGGCGACGAAAAGCATGACGGTGGGGGGAGGGCAAGGTGGCAGGCGGTCGCGGGTGACAAAGGCGGTCGGTTCGGCCGGCGATCATGGCCGGTTCAAATCGAGATCATGGGAAATACGATGAATGATACTTTTCAAGAGGGTAGAGGGAGATCTCCTGTTCCCTTTACATTCAATGGTTGGGAACAAATCGACTGACCAAAAGAAAATTCAGTCCACTAAACCTTAGCCTGCCCCTATAAATATTGGCTTTTAGCGACCTATACACCATATCGATTAAATGGAAAAACACACCGACTACAAAGGTACATCGAACCTCCTTGATGTCATTCGCCCCCGCCTTTCTCTGGACGAACGTGAAAACTTGCACCAGGTCAAAATGTCTTATCATTTAGAAAAATGTTTACAAACTAGAAAATTTTCTTGCTTATAAGATTTGTTTATCCAAATGGATGAGCGAGGAAACTTGCACCTGGTCAAATTAATAGTCTAGGTATAAAAAATTGCTTATCCAAAACAACAGCCTACTTATGAAATTTGCCTGTAAACTTCTTCAGTGGCCTGATATTCCTTGGGTTCATTGGTACTCCCTCCGTCCCATAATATAAGACGTTTTTTGACTCTAGTGTAGTGTTAAAAAACGTCTTACATTATGGGACGGAGGGAGTACCACTTAAATATTTTCTTGAAATTGTAGGGTTCACTGTTACTACTATAAATTTTTTTTTTGAAATTGAAGATAAACCCATTCTTGTCTATGAAAAACAGTGAACCAATCAATTATCCTCACTCACGACCATTTCCTTTGTTCTCACAAACAACAGTCATTCAACTTCTTTTATTTGATTCTAGTCTACTAGGCCCACCTACAAAAAAATGTTTCCCAACCTATTCCCATAGCGAACTAAACGTACTTTAAATGGTTAGCTCCTTGTGGTGGAACCAGCCCACCACAAAGTTGATGCTTCAAAATGTTTTTCATGTTGCTCCAAAATTGATGAACAATAAGATCGAAATTATTTTTTTGCCAAGTCTTCTACAATTATCGTTCCATTAGAGAACTTTACAAGGAATCAAAACTTTTGTCAATGTTTGCTAAAAAACAGATTTGTCACATGAGCTCCAGATTAACCGCGTCCCTAAGAGACCAAGATTTCACACGGCCTCCGTTCGGACACTATTATAACACACAAAAGAAGGGCCAAAACACGAGAAATCCAATTCTGCTCTTGGGAGCATATACTTTTGTCTGCCAATTTTTTTTTTTGCAAATGTAAAAAAGAAATTAAAAATAGATTTGTTCACTATCACATCCAAATGCTACCTGAAGATTTTCAGTGAAAAAGCTTAAGCATTTTGACCTGTGAGAAAAAACAAATCAAACGCCAAATGTTACCTCCGAATGTTACATTTAACTCTGTTTTCTTCATCGACAAAGCACTCCTATCCCGTTTCGCATGCAAAATTTCAAGCATACTTATTAGAGTAACATGAACATCCACACACAAAATAAGATCTTTTTTTAATATTTATTTTGAATTTAATTTTTTGAGAGAATTTATTTTGAATTTACCTTTTTAGTCTTTTTTAGGGGTTTTAATCTATTTATTATTTTGAATTCACTGTTCATCCAGGAGCGGATGCTCCCAGAGCCAAAACGGCACTCCCCTTCCATACTTCGGCCCACCGTGCTTATTGTTGCGTTTTGGGCCGGGTTGCCCCTTCCACCCCCTCGCTCAAGCCGTGCGTCCGCCGCTGGGGAGAAGTACTGCTCGGAGGCTTCCTCACCTCGGAGGAGCTCCGGCCGGCGAGAAGCCGAGGGAAATCCAATCAGGTTAGCCTTCCCCTTTGTTTCGTCTATACGTTACCTAAGAACTATCCCCGAACAGAAGGTCCCAGAAGGGTAGCAGCGCTCGAGCGAAATCTGCGGATCTGATCGGATTCGAGGCTTTGGGAATGTTTAGGAGTGCTCTCGGGGTTTCTGACGCCTGCGTTTACCACTGAATTTGAGAAGGGGGGCGTGATGGATGGTTTGAGTTACTTCGTAGCTGTATACTCTTGTGATTTGCGAGGTTCGGTCGCTGAAAGATCAAACAAAGCTAGTGGTTAGTCGGTTCCGGCGAGCTGTTGAGTACTAGCGCATGTTTTTAAGGTGTAGGTTCTGCCATCAGGCAGAGCTAGATGCACATACTGTGTTGTCAACCGATATGGGGATTTTGTTTCGGTTAATACAGAGCTTATTCGAAGTTATGCAAAACGACACACACTTAAAGTACAGGTTATCCTTAAGTTTCTGGTGTTTAGTACCGTTGCTGCACAGATGTGTTAAATAGCTTGGGAACCCCAGTATCCTTTTCGACAGATTGTGTCCACTGGGGAGAAGAACCAGCACTTTAGGTCTGTGTAAAGTAGCATCTTTATATCTCCTGGATCATTGGATTCAGGCCTAAATAGTGACCACTGTCTTGAGTCTTATGCAATTTAAGCGGGGGACTTTGTATGCCTGGTTTTATAACTCTACATACTCTATAACTTTTACTGTATTTACAACATGTTAGATCTCATGCGTGCTAGATAATTCTTGCAATATTTAAGTTTATTCCTAAGTGCTTAGGTATTTGTCTTTTGGCTTCAGTCTTTGTACTTAGCCTTCTCGACTCTTGTTAAGCTTTAGGTTTGATAGCAACTTTTCTGTAATGAGGAGCAGCTGAGTTCCATTTTTTGATTGCATGTTTTACCATGTTTCCTGTCTCGGAAGTCAAAAGTATGCTTCCAGTTACAACTTAACTATTACTCCCTCCATCCCATAATATAAGACGGAGGGAGTAGTTAGCAAAAACAACAAGAAGTGCTGAAGCTGGAGTTCTTTACTCAAAAATCTGTTGAATAAGAAGTATCTGAAAACAGTAACTGCAATCATGGATTTCATTGAATATTTGATCTGCCTGTGGATTCTGCAATTAGTCGTTGTGACATTTCTTTTTCTTGTACGCTCTCCTTTCATAACATGGACTGATAATCTTTGGTTCAGTACCATCTAATAAAAATGGTTGAGTGGCATGCCAAGACATAAAGGGCAAGCGTCTAAGCTAACTACTAGATCTACGTGTTGAGTTTGTTTTACTGTTGTCAACCTGACATCAAGCTGTATTGCATTTCATTGTTAGCCTGTGTTTGAGTTTATCTTAACTGCTAGATACCTCGCCACGGTCCATACATCGGAGGCACTAATTTGTTTCACTTTAATTCTTTTGCAGTGTTGGAATTTGGCATCCTATACCATGGCTTCTTTGCTCTGTTCACAGATAAAACTAAACAAAGCATATGTTAGGAGGCAGCTTCATGAGAATAAACTTATGAGATTGCCCAATTCTCTTCATTGGAGCCCCTTGCAGTCGGGCCACTTTAAAAACAGTGCATTGCGATGCACTAAGGATTTGCCTTGGGAGGCCTCTCTTCCATATGCTTCCGCAGAGGACGATGCCAGCATTGTCATGGGAACAAATGTTGTCGAGGCTATTGATACAGAAGAAGCTCCAGAGATTCCATTCCTCCAGAGTGACCAGGATGTTGTGGACGTGAAGAATGAACCTTCTAAGCAGCCAGCAACATTCAAGCTGCCAATGTGGCTGTTAGGGCCTTCGGTTCTGTTGGTTACTGGTATAGTTCCAACTCTGTGGCTGCCATTGCCTTCAGTGTTCCTTGGCCCTAACATCGCTGGCCTTCTATCCCTGGTGGGACTCGACTGCATCTTTAACATGGGAGCAATGCTGTTCTTCCTTATGGCCGACGCATGCGGGCGTCCAGAGAACAATTCATTCGACCTGACAAGGCAGATCCCAGCTTCTTACAGGTCGTGGAATCTGGTTGCCAGCATATTAGGCTTCGTTGCTCCTCTGGCCCTGCTTTTCGCGTCTCATCGGGGAGCTCTGCAGCCGCATCTACCGTTCATTCCGTTCTTGGTGCTGCTTGGGCCATACCTGTTGCTCCTTTCAGTGCAGATGCTGACCGAGACGCTTACATGGCACTGGAGATCGCCTGTCTGGTTGGTGGCCCCCGTCGTTTACGAGGGCTACCGGGTGCTGCAGCTGATGAGGGGCCTCCAGCTGGCCGGCGAGATCGCTGCGCCCGGGTGGATGGTGCAGAGCCTTCGTGTCTTGGTGACCTGGTGGGTGCTGGTCCTTGGGATTCAGTTGATGCGCGTTGCCTGGTTTGCTGGGGTCAGTTTCGCAAGTGATCCGAGCTACGGATCGAGCGATGATGTGAACAGGTAGGTTTCTTCTTGCTGCTGTGCTTCTGCTGCTCACTGCACGATAGAATGGGTTTCGTGTTAGTTCTGGTGCATCTGTATTTGTCAGATGTGGTGCACGTAGAATAAAAGGAGTTTTGACTGATAGAAACTTTGAATCGTGCAACTGCTTTGGTATATAGATAAAATGAAAATTGTACATCGCCGTGATGCTGAACAGTGGAATGAGTGTGTAAGAAATACTTTACTTGAATATAGAATATACAGCTGTCTGTGCCTCACGGAGGCTTGTTGCCATGTGAAAGGATACTGTATCCTTCATTCATTCACATGTCGTGCACTGCCAGGTGACATTCGTGTGCAGGATATTAAAGAAATCTCAACTGGCTGGGTGTGTCATGTGGGGTTGCAACCAAGCGAAGAAAAGCCAAGTCATGTCTTTCTCAGATAGTTCTCTTTGATCCAAATCAAGCAGCGTACTACGCAAAGTTGCTAAACACCCGACCTAACCATGTGTCGTGAGATGCGTACGGTTTGCCTACTCTGTTGAATTTCAGAGAGCAACTGTGCACATGTCAAAAGGAATCAGCGAAATCCTAGACTTGTCAGGCACACGACAAGCCAAACGACGCGGCTTACGACCTAATGAGTTGATTCAACACTGTTGGCGTGGATCGATTGTGCAGGTACAACTAAAACCGTGCAAAGAGTGGTGATCGCCGAAGCACATGGATGTCATTGCAAGATTTAGGCATCCTAAAATATGCATGTCAAAATCATGTCTTCTGATCGGCTACGACTTCAAGGATGATGGTGCCATCCTTCACATGTCCTTTGAATTGTTCATTCCATGCCGCAGAGTAGTTCTTTCACTTTCAGTGCATATGCAATCAGTTGAGCCGAGCATACCTGCATCGGGTGCTCTCAAATACTCTGGCTCAACACTGCAACCACGGTCTTTACAAATTGCTTCATACACTTGATGGAAGTGCTCTCTCCCATTGCCAAGTGGCCATCAATCAAATATATAGGAATACCAATATGCCATAATGTGCCATGCCGTAGTCACCTTCTGGATAGTGCTATGTGAAAGTGCGTTAAGTCGACTAGAGGGGGGGGGGGTGAATAGACGATTTTTACAAATTCGTCTCTGAGGAATTTCAAGGTGAGGAAATTCCTAAGAAACGAACTACTTAGAAGTGGAATAAGTACTCAGATGCATGCATAACAGAACAATAGCACATTCATCATGATGAAATGAAACATACATAGAGTACAAGTAGCGTGTAAACAGGATAAGCAGGCTGAAGACAAAGTGACTGAAGAAATAGGATTGAGGAAATAGAGAAAGTCTTCAGTCAAAGTCTTCAAACAGTAACGATCAAGTTCATCAACACATGAATGAGGAAATGAAAGAGTTGAGGAAATAGAACTAGTAGCTTGGTGAAGACGATGATTTGGTAGACCAGTTCCAACTGTTGTGACAGTTGTACGTCTGGTTGGAGCGGTTAGGTATTTAAACCCGAGGACACACAGTCCTCACTGTATTCTCCTTGAGCTAAGATCACACAGACCTCGCCCAATCACTCGGGGTAAGTCTTCAGGTGACTTCCAACCCTTCACAGACTCGGTCACTCGGCGATCCACAGTTTCCTCTTGGATGCTCTAGACCATGACGCCTAACCGTGCCCGGAGGATGCACGATCCTCAAAGGTAACAAGCGTTGGTTCCACGCAGGAACAATCTCTTCAGTGATGCTCAATCACTTTGGGTTTGTAGGTGTTTGGGTTTGGGTTTTCCTCACTTGATGATTTTCGCTCAAAGTTCTCGGAGGATGGGATGCTCTCAATGACAAGTGTCAGTTTCTCTCGGAGCAGCCAACCAACTGGTAGTTGTAGGGGGCGGCTATTTATAGCCTAGGGAGCAGCCCGACATGATAAGACATAAATGCCCTTCAATGATATGACCGTTAGGTGGGTAGATATTTTGGGACAGCTGGCGCGTAGCATAGTAACGGTCGGATATTTGAGTATCAAATTCCTTAGGGCTATCATGTTCCTCACTTGTAAGCAATCCGCACTGGCGAATTCCTAACTCCTCAGTCAGAACAAATTCCTTAGAGACCAGAAGACCTTCGTCTCTGCATCAAGAAATTGATCGAATCAGATGAGATTTCCAATGGCTTCACTCGAAAGGATTGGGTAGGTGTAGGATTTTGAGATGAGCATCACTTGGAAACTTTTCCTTAGTTTTACCTCGACCCCCTTTAACAGTACGGTGTTTCCTATGACTCAAGAAAGATAAAATGAAACTACCAAAACAAAAGTCTTCACGCTTCATAATCCTCGCAAGAATATCAAGTCTTCAAGGTCACACCAATTTCTTCACTTTCAAAGTCTTCAAGAAAACCAAAGTCTTCAGCTGAAGACATTCATTTTTAGGGGTCGACTTTCATCGTAAATATCAAACTCCTCATAGACTTATAGACCTGTGTACACTCACAAACACATTATTCCCTTAACCAATAAGTCTTCAATACACCAAAATCATTAAGGGGCACTAGATGCACTTACAGTCTCCCCCTCCCCCTTTTTGGTGATTGATGACAATATAGGTTAAGTTTTCAACGGGGATAAACATATGAAGTGTAAATACTGAAATTGAGGAATTTGATTGCAAGATATAGAAGAACTCCCCCTGAAGATGTGCATATGTGAGGAATTTGCTTTGAATAGAAAATGCACATTGTTGAGTAGAATCATGGAGACCTCCCCCTATATCTTGTAATTCATACATGCATTTAACATATGATATGAAGAATTTGAAATGCATGATGAAATATGGACTATGACGAATTCAGCATGCGTGCATTAAGGTACTTAAGGAATAAGCATGCAGAAAAGTAGTTCAAAAGAGTCAGAGCACCATAGGACTTAAGTTTACAACTCATTAGAGCAAACACCTCAGAAGAGCAAGAGTTGCAACTTAACCAAAAAAACGCCCATATAATAGACCCGCTTGAAGGTTAACTCAAATTTCTCCCCCTTTGTCAACGAATGACCAAAAGGGACGAAAAATGAGGACTAACGCCCCTGAAGAATATCATCAAGATGTCGATGGAGGAGCGCCAGCGTTGTTGGGGTCATCCGTTGAGGTAGGGCCTGCCGCGGTGTCGTCCAAGTCTTCAGCTTCATCCGTCTCGCGTGATGAAGAATATGAACTGGCGACCAATTGAGGAACTTTGACCTTCTTGAATTTCTTCGAAGGTGGGTGAGACCAGTCAAAGTCCTGTTGAAAGTCCATCTCCTTGAGATCTTCAGCACTGTAGTGATGTGAAAGAATGGCCCAAGTGCGGTCGAAGACTTGATGCAAGTAATAGTGGTTCTTCACTGAGTTTTGTGTGACTGTATGTTCTGAAGAATTGCACTAAATTGACGCTTGACCTACTTGTGATTTTGATCAACTTTATGATGAAGACTGACGAGAAGCTCACGATCAGTCATCACACACGGAGCAGTAGCTTGAGGATTTTGCTTTGAAGCTTTTGCGGCAGAATCTTGTGTTGCAGAGTCATCACTGGTGGAATAGGATGCAGCTTTGCGAAACTGTCCACCCAATGGACGAGTGCCTTCATCAATGTCAGCAGCCTTGCCCTTCTCATCAACTGAGGAAATAGTCCTTTTGAGGACTTCAATTGGGGGCCAATAGCTGAGATGATTTTGAAAGTGAAAAGACATGCGATGCCCCCATGTGTGGTTTTGTTAATTGATGACATTCTATATGGTCTAATGGTTGCATTGAGTTATATTTGAAGGTTTGTCCATAGGCATTTCTTGAAGTCCATGTGTTGGTTTCAAGGAGTTTATGAGTTGACCAAGGTGCTATTAAGGAATTATGCAAAGATTGGTCATGTGAGTGTTGAGCTTATTGCAAGCATGTCTTGAAGAAGAAGATTGTGTGATCATTCATGTTTACCTTCAAGACATCATCCAAATGAGGAGAGTTGGAAAGATTCAAGGTTGATGAAGACTAAGTCAAGAGTGAATCAAGTTGATCAACTCACAAAGCATAGAAGATGTACCAAGAGGGATCAAGTGATCCCATGGTATGGTAAGCATTGTCCATTGCGCTTTGTGTACTAACCCATGGTCTATGTGAGAGTTCTATGTGGGGTTAGGTATGTTTCCATGGGCTTGCATCAAGAGGAAGATATCATACAACCCATGGAGAGGATGACATCAAGTGGTGATCGTCATCAAGAGTGTGGTGTGCAAGTTCAAGAGGAGCATCATGAAGAGATCATCCTTGAAGCTTGCCGTCCATTGTGGTGTCAATGGAGAAGATGAGCCAAAGAGTGGCTCGCCCATAGTGGAGTATGGGGGAGCAATCAACTAATCTTCTTCGAGCCAACGCAATCAAGAAAAGTGTTCCATCTTGAGGGAGTCAAGATCGTCATCATCTAGCTCAAGTGGACTATGTGCAAGGCAAAGGTTTGCCCTTGATAGGTTTTATATTTTACCGGTCTCATGGTGGCAGTTGGGAGAACGGATTATAGGATCGATTACCGTACTATCAAGGGGGGCTCTCTATGAGTAGCTTGATCGTATCAGTCATAGAGCGCTCAAACCATTGCATCCTTGCATTATCTTTATTGGTTCTTGTTTGGTTCTTCTCCTTGTGAGATTTGGAGCTTATGGTCATTTTCATGACAAGCTCAAGTTCATCGAAAACAGAGTTCACATGCATCTTCTATGATGTTTTCGATGTTGGGTTTTTTTTCGGTTCTCTTTGTGAGTCTTAGAGCTTATGGTCATCTTGATGACAAGCTCGAGTTCATCGACAATGGAGTTCACATGCATCTTCTATGATATTTTTGATGTTGAAGGTTATGTCGGTTCTTCTCTGTTGGAGGTTATGTCAGTTCTTCTCTGTCGTTGTTGGATGCTACTTGTCGTCATCTATCCAACAAGCTTGGGTTTGCTCATTTCAGAGCTCAATTGCAGTTGTGGCAGTTTTGGTTTTCCTTGGAGTATATTTGTTTTCATGGAAGTGGCACTTGGGAGGTGTCAGCGGAAGTACCGCCAGGCCTGAGCGGTAGTACCGCTGACAACCTCAAGCGCGGTACTACCACTGTTCTCAGCGGTAGTACCGCTCATGGCCATCAACGGTAGTACTGCTCCTGTTCTGCGCTGGTACCACCTCGATTCGAGGGCGTCGCTCTCGTGTCGGGTTGGGCGGTAGTAGGAGCGGCAGTAGGCGCGGTAGTACCGCTCTACCTTCGCTACTAGTACCGCTCGCGGGCCTCCTCCTCCTTTCCCCTTCTTTCCAGCCTCTGTGCAAAGCTCCAACGGTACTACCGCTGGGCCTAGCGGTAGTACCGCTGCCTAGTGCGGTAGTACCGCTCTCTGCGGGCTGAGATGTGGGGTAATGGTTGGATTTTTCCCCACCTATAAAAGGGGGTCTTCTTCCCGATTGAGCCTTATCCTTTCAGCTCGTGTTCTTCCCCCATTGTTGACCTTCTTCGAGCTTGCTAACTCTCAATCCCTCCATGGATTGTTGCTAGTTTTGGGAGGAAAAGAGAGAGGAGATCTAGATCCACATTTCCACCAATCACTTTCTCCTCTATGTGAGGGAAACCCCTTGGATCTAGATCTTGGAGTTCTTAGTGTTCTCCTTCTTGTTCTTCCTCTCATTTTCTTCCATAGCTTTCGTTGCTTTGGTGGGATTTGAGAGTGAGGGATTTGGGCACTCTGTGTGCCCTTGCCATTGCATTTGGTGCATCGGGTTGAGTCTCCACGGTGATACATGGAAGTGAAGTTGAGTAGCTTATTACTCTTGGGTGCTTGGTGCCCTTGAGTTTGTTCCTTTTGGGTGCTTGGGCGCCCTAGACGGTTGGTGGTGTTTGGAGCTAAATCATTGTGGTGTAAAGCTCCGGACAAGCGTCGGGGTCTCCAATTAGGTTGTGGAGATCGCCACGAGCAATTTGACGGGTACCGGTGACCGCCCCCAAGGGGTTGCCAAAGTGTACGGGTTCGGTGTCCGCCCCCAAGGGTTGCCATTTGTACGGGTTTGGTGACCGCCCTCAAGGGTCCCTTAGTGGAATCATGACATCTTGCATTGTGTGAGGGCGTGAGGAGATTACGGTGGCCCTAGTGGTTTCTTGGGGAGCACTGTGCCTCCACACCGCTCCAAATGGAGATTAGCATCCGCAAGGGTGTGAACTTTGGGATACATCGTCGTCTCCACATGTGCCTCGGTTATCTCTTACCCGAGCCCTTTACTTATGCACTTTACTTTGTGATAGCCATATTGTTTCTTGTCATATATCTTGCTATCACCTAGTAGTTTATCTTGCTTATCATAAGTTATTGGTGCACATAGGTGAGCCTAGTTGTTGTAGGTTTTGTGCTTGACAAATTATCTGCTAGGTTTATTCCGCATTTGTTCAAGCCTAAACCGTAATTATTTTAAAGCGCCTATTCACCCCCCCTCTAGGCGACATCCTCGATCTTTCAGAAAATCAGCCTTATAATGAATTGAAGACCTTGATCTGATGAATTTCATGATCCAGGGAGCATAAGGCTTCAACTCAAAAGGTGATAGAGCAACATTGGCCAAAGTCCTCTTGAAGAAATCGTGGTAGTTGATAGGAATACCATGAATGGTATTGAACAGTAGATTCTTCATTATGCCAACAACCTCTTCTTCATCAGAGTTGTGGCCCTTAATTGGACTCAGGGTTTTGGTCAATGTGCGAAAAATTGTCCTTGGCACCTACACTACGGGAATCAGCTAATTTGTCGTCAATACTGCACTTTCCCGTCAGCATTTTGTCGGGGCAGACAGCGAAGTCAAATTTTGCCGACAGTTGTCGACGGCAAAGAACAACTGATGACAAACATACTTTGCCGTCTGCATTTTGGTTTTACAGACGACAAAGAGCTTACTTTGCCGTCAGTTTAGAAAATTGAAGACGGCAAAGACTTTGTCGTCTGCATTTTTCTAAACAGACGACAAAGTGAACTCTTTGCCGTCTGTAAAGAAAAAGGCAGACGACAAAGAGAAAACACAACACACTGATCGAGTCCACGAATTGATGAGGTGGCGAGATCTGCTCCACACACACCACGCGATCTCCCACACCCACCACCCCACGCACGGCCCACCCGCGCACACACGGCACGCCCCCAACCAACCCAGGACATATGCACCCCCACTCGCTGACCCACCCCACCCACAACACACACCCCACGGCTCCCACCACGGTCGGCGTGGGCAGGGCGCAGCTGGGCTGAGCCAGGCGGGCGGCCACACCCCACGGCTCGGGCGACGCCAACAAGGCGCGACCGTCGTCATGAAAGGTATGGCGCTGCCAGCGGGCGACCACACTCCATGGCTTGAGCGGCACGAGTAGCAGCCGCCGGCCGTCATGAGTAGGGCGGGCTGGCGGGGCTGGGAGAGCAAGGCGGGCGGCGACCGGCTCAGGCGAGGAAGGCGGCGGGCGCGGGCGAGCAAGGAGGGCGGGGACCGGCTCACGCGAGCTAGGCAGGCGGCGGCGGGTGAGCGCTGCAAGGCGCGGCGACCAAGGCAGGGCCGAGTGGCGGGCGAGGGCAGCAAGGCGCGACGACCAAGGCACGACCGAGCGCGGCTAAACGGGAGTGGAGCCCGCGACAAGGGCCTGAAGGAAATATGCCCTAGAGGCAATAATAAAGTTGTTATTTATATTTCCTTATATCATGATAAATGTTTATTATTCATGGTAGAATTGTATTAACCGGAAACTTGATACATGTGTGGATACATAGACAAAACAAAGTGTCCCTAGTAAGCCTCTACTAGACTAGCTCGTTAATCAAAGATGGTTAAGTTTCCTAACCATAGACATGTGTTGTCATTTGATGAACGGGATCGCATCATTAGGAGAATGATGTGATGGACAAGACCCATCCGTTAGCTTAGCATAATGATCGTTAAGTTTTATTGCTATTGCTTTCTTCATGTCATATACATATTCCTTTGACTATGAGATTATGCAACTCCTGAATACCGGAGGAATACCTTGTGTGATGTCAAACGTCAGAACGTAAATGGGTGATTATAAATTTGCTCTACAGGTATCTCCGAAGGTGTTTTGTTGGGTTGGCATAGATCGAGATTAGGATTTGTCACTCCGAGTATCGAAAAGGTATCTCTGGGCCCTCTCGGTAATGCACATCATGATAAGCCTTGCAAGCAATGTGACTAATGAGTTAGTTGCGGGATGATGCATTACAGAACGAGTAAAGAGACTTGCCAGTAACGAGATTGAACTAGGTATATGAAGGAAATATTCCCTAGAGGCAATAATAAAGTTATTATTTATTTCCTTATTCCATGATAAATGTTTATTATTCATGCTAGAGTTGTATTAACCGGGAACTTAGTACACGTGTGAATACATAGACAAAACATAAGTGTCCCTATTATGCCTCTACTTGACTAGCTCGTTTATCAAAGATGGTTATGTTTCCTAACCATAGACATGTGTTGTCATTTGATGAACGAGATCACATAGAAATGTGTTGTCATTTGATGAATGAGATCACATCATCAAGAGAATGATGTGATGGACAAGACCCATTCGTTATATGATCGTTACAGTTTCATTGCTACTGCTTTCTTCATGACTTATACATGTTCCTCAAACTATGAGATTATGCAACTCCCGAATGGAAGAACACTTTGTGTGCTATCAAACGTCACAACGTAAATGGGTGATTATAAAGATGCTCTACAGGTGTCTCCGAAGGTATTTGTTGGGTTGGCATAGATCGAGATTAGGATTTGTCACTCCGTTTTTCGGAGAGGTATCTCTAGGCCCTCTCGGTAATTCTCATCATTATAAGCCTTGCAAGCAATGTGACTAATGAGTTAGTTGCATGATGAAGTATTAGGGAACGAGTAAAGAGACTTGCCGGTAACGAGATTGAACTAGGTATGATGATACCGACGATCGAATCTCGGGCAAGTTACATACCGATGACAAAGGGAACAACGTATGTTGTTATGCGGTTTGACCGATAAACATCTTCGTAGAATATGTAGGAGCCAATATGAGCATCCAGGTTCAGCTATTGGTTATTGACCGGAGATGTGTCTCGGTCATGTCTACATAGTTCTTGTACCCGTAGGGTCCGCACGCTTAATGTTTGATGGCGATTTGTATTATGAATTATGTGTTTTGATGACCGAAGTTTGTTCGGAGTCCCAGATGAGATCACGGACATGACGAGGAGTCTCGAAATGGTCGAGACATAAATATTGATATATTGGACCATGTTATTCGGACACCGGAAGTGTTCCGGATAGTTTCGGGTAAAAACGGAGTGCCGGAGGGGTTACCAGAACCCCTCGGGGGAACTAATGGGCCACCATGGGCCTTATTGGAGAGAGAGGAGGGCCGATAGGGCAGTTATTTATCATGAACTTAGTCCTGATAGTTAGTTTGCATGTCTATGTTATTGTACATCAATGGCCCATGCTACCGTTCCTTTGAATTTTAATGTGTTCCTAGAGAAAGCTAAGTTGAAAGATGATGGCGGGAGCTACACGGATTGGGTCCGTAACTTGAGGATTATCCTCATTGCTACACAGAAGAATTTCGTGTTGGAAGCACTGTTAGGTGTACCACCCGTGCCAGCAACTGCAAACATTGTGAATGCCTGGCAGACGCGTGTTGATGACTACTCGATAGTTCAGTGTGCCATGCTTTACGGCTTAGAATCGGGACTTCAAAGACGTTTTGAACGTCATGGAGCATATGAGATGTTCCAAGAGTTTAAGTTAATACTTCAAGCAAATGCCTGAGTTGAGAGATATGAAGTCTCCAACAAGTTCTATAGCTGCAAAATGGAGGAGAATAGTTCTGTCAGTGAACACATACTCAGAATGTCTGGGTACCATAACCACTTGACTCAGCTGGGAGTTAATCTTCCCGATGATAGTGTCATTGACAGAGTTCTTCAATCACTGCCACCAAGTTATAAAGGCTTCGTGATGAATTATAATATGCAAGGGATGAATAAGACAATTCCCAAGCTCTTCGCAGTGCTAAAGGCTACGGAGGTAGAAATCAAAAAGGAGCATCAGTGTTGATGGTCAACAAGACCACTAGTTTCAAGAAAAAGGGCAAAGGAAATAAGGGGAACTTCATGAATAATGACAAGAAAGTTGTCGCTCAGGAGAGAAACCCAAGCCTGGACCTAAGCCTGAAACTGAGTGCTTCTACTGCAAAGGGACTGATCACTGGAAGCGGAACTGCCCCAAGTATTTGGCGGATAAGAAGGATGGCAAAGTGAAAGGTGTATTTGATATACATGTTATTGATGTGTACCTTACTAATGCTTGTAGTAGCGCCTGGGTATTTGATACTGGTTTTTTTGCTCATATTTGCAACTCGAAACAGGGGCTACAGATTAAATGAAGATTGGCTAAGGACGAGGTGACGATGCGCGTGGGAAATGGTTCCAAGGTTGATGTGATCACCGTCGGCACACTACCTCTACATCTACCTTCGGATTAGTTTTAGACCTAAATATTTTTTATTTGGTGCCAGCATTGAGCATGAACATTATATCTGTATCTTGTTTGATGCGAGACGGCTATTCATTTAAATCAAAAAATAATGGTTGTTCTATTTATATGAGTAATATCTTTTATGGTCATGCACCCTTGCTGAGTGGTCTATTTTTGTTGAATCTCGATCATGATGATACGCATGTTCATAATATTGAAGCCAAAAGATGTAAAGTTGATAATGATAGTGCAACTTATTTGTGGCACTGCAATTTAGGTCATATTGGTATAAAGCGCATGAAGAAACTCCATGCTGATGGGCTTTTGAGATCACTTGATTATGAATCACTTGGTGTTTGCGAACCATGCCTCATGGGCAAGATGACTAAAACTCCGTTCTCCAGAACAATGGAACAAGCCACTAACTTATTGGAAATAATACATACCGATGTATGTGGTCCAATGAGTGTTGAGGCTCGTAGCGGGCATCGTTATTTTCTTACCTTTAGATGATTTGAGCAGATATGGTTATATCTACTTAATGAAGCATAAGTCTGAAACATTTGAAAAGTTCAAAGAATTTCAGAGTGAAGTGGAAAATCATCGTAACAAGAAAATAAAGTTTCTAAAGTTCAAAGAATTTCAGAGTGAAGTGGAAAATCATCGTAACAAGAAAATAAAGTTTCTACGATCTGATCATGGAGGTGAATATTTGAGTTACGAGTTTGGTATTCATTTGAAACAATGTGGAATAGTTTCACAACTTACGCCACTTGGAACACCACAACAAAATGGTGTGTTCGAACATCGTAACCGTACTTTATTGGATATGGTGCGATCTATGATGTCTCTTACTGATTAACCGCTATCGTTTTGGGGTTATGCTTTAGAGACGGCTGCATTCACTTTAAATAGGGCACCATCAAAATCTGTTGAGACGACGCCTTATGAACTGTGGTTTGGCAAGAAACCAAAGTTGTCGTTTCTTAAAGTTTGGGGCTGCGATGCTTATGTGAAAAAGCTTCAACCTGATAAGCTCGAACCCAAATCGGAGAAGTGCGTCTTCATAGGATACCCAAAGGAAACTGTTTGGTACACCTTCTATCACAGATCCGAAGGCAAAATATTCATTGCTAAGAATTGATCCTTTCTAGAGAAGGAGTTTCTCTCGAAAGAAGTGAGTGGGAGGAAAGTAGAACTTGACGAGGTAATTGTACCTTCTCCTGAATTGGAAAGTAGTTTATCACAGAAATCAGTTCTAGTGATTCCTACACCAATTAGTGAGGAAGCTAATGATGATGATCATGAAACTTCAGATCAAGTAACCACAGAACCTCGTAGGTCTTCCAGAGTACGGTCTGCACCAGAGTGGTACGATAATCCTGTTCTGGAAGTCATGTTACTAGACCATGGTGAACCTGCGAACTATGAGGAAGCGATGATGAGCCCAGATTCCGCGAAATGGCTTGAGGCCATGAAATCTGAGATGGGATCCATGTATGAGAACAAAGTGTGGATTTTGGTGGATTTGCCCGATGATCGGCAAGCCATAGAAAATAAATGGATCTTCAATAAGAAGACCGATGCTGACGGTAATGTTACTGTCTACAAAGCTCGACTTGTTGCAAAAGGTTTTCGACAAGTTCAAGGAGTTGACTACGATGAGACTTTCTCACCCGTAGCGATACTTAAGTCTGTCTGAATCATGTTAGCAATTGCCACATTTTATGATTATGAAATTTGGCAAATGGATGTCAAAACTGCATTCCTGAATGGATTTCTAGAAGAAGAGTTGTGTATGATGCAACCAGAAGGTTTTGTCTATCCAAAGGGTGCTAACAAAGTATGCAAGCTCCAGCGATCCATTTATGGACTGGTGCAAGCCTCTCAGAGTTGGAATAAACGTTTTGATAGTGTGATCAAAGCATATGGTTTTATACAGACTTTTGGAGAAGCCTCAGATTTACAAGAAAGTGAGTGGGAGCTCTGTAGCATTTTTAATATTATATGTGGATGACATATTGTTGATTGGAAATGATATAGAATTTCTGGATAGCATAAAGGGGTACTTGAATAAAAGTTTTTCTATGAAAGACCTCGGTGAAGCTGCTTATATATATTGGGCATCAAGATCTATAGAGATAGATCAAGACGCTTAATTGGACTTTCACAAAGCACATACCTTGATAAAGTTTTGAAGAAGTTCAAAATGGATCAGTCAAAGAAAGGGTTCTTGCCTATGTTACAAGGTGTGACATTGAGTCAGACTCAATGCCCGACCACTACAGAAGATAGAGAGAAAATGAAAGTCATTCCCTATGCTTCAGCCATAGGTTCTATCATGTATGCAATGTTGTGTACCAGACCTGATGTGTGCCTTGCTATAAGTATAACAGGGAGGTACCAAAGTAATCCCGGAGTGGAGCACTGGATAGCGGTCAAGAACATCCTGAAATACCTCAAAAGGACTAAGGATGTGTTTCTTATTTATGGAGGTGACAAAGAGCTCGTCGTAAACGCTTACGTCGATACAAGCTTTGGAACTGATCCGGATGACTCCAAGTCACAATCCGGATACGTATTTTTATTGAATGGTGGAGGTGTCAGTTGGTGCAGTTCCAAGAAAAGCGTCGTGGCGGGATCTACGTATAAAGCGGAGTACATAGCTGCTTCGGAAGCAGCAAATGAAGGAGTCTGGATGAAGGAGTTCATATCCGATCTAGGTGTCATACCTAGTGCATCGGGTCCAATGAAAATCTTTTGTGACAATATCGTGCAATTGCCTTGGCAAAGGAATCCAGATTTCACAAGAGAACCAAGCACATCAAGAGACGCTTCAATTCCATCCGTCATCAAGTGTCGGAAGGGACATAGAGATTTGCAAGATACATACGGATCTGAATGTTGCGCACTGTTGACTAAGCCTCTTCCACGAGCAAGACATGATCAGCACCAAAACTCCATGGGTGTTAGAATCATTACTTTGTAATCTAGATTATTGACTCTAGTGCAAGTGGGAGACTGAAGGGAATATGCCCTAGAGGCAATAATAAAGTTATTATATATTTCCTTATTTCATGATAAATGTTTATTATTCATGCTAGAATTGTATTAACTGGGAACTTAGTACATGTGTGAATACATAGACAAAACATAAGTGCCCCTAGTATGCCTCTACTTGACTAGCTCGTTTATCAAAGATGGTTATGTTTCCTAACCATAGACATGTGTTGCCATTTGATGAACGAGATCACATCATTAGGAGAATGATGTGATGGACAAGACCCATTCGTTAGCTTAGCATTATGATCGTTACAGTTTCACTGCTACTGCTTTATTCATGACTTATACATGTTCCTCAGACTATGAGATTATGCAACTTCCGAATACCGAAAGAACACTTTCTGTGCTATCAAACGACACAACATAAATGGGTGATTATAAAGATGATCTACAGGTGTCTCTGAAGGTATTTGTTGGGTTGGCATAGATCGAGATTAGGATTTGTCACTCCGTGTTTCAGAGAGGTATCTCTAGGCCCTCTCGGTAATGCTCATCATTATAAGCCTTGCAAGCAATGTGACTAATGAGTTAGTTGCATGATGAAGTATTAGGGAACGAGTAAAGAGACTTGCCGGTAACGAGATTGAACTAGGTATGATGATACCGACGATCGAATCTCGGGCAAGTAACATACCGATGACAAAGGGAACAACGTATGTTGTTATGCGGTTTGACTGATAAAGATCTTCGTAGAATATGTAGGAGCCAATATGAGCATCCAGGTTCCACTATTGGTTATTGACCAGAGATGTGTCTCGGACATGTCTACATAGTTCTCAAACCCGTAGGGTCCGCATGCTTAACGTTCGATGACGATTTGTATTATGAGTTATGTGTTTTGATGACCTAAATTTGTTCGGAGTCCCGGATGAGACCACAGACGCGACGAGGAGTCTCGAAATGGTCGAGACATAAAGATTGATATATTGTACCATCTTATTCGGACGCCGGAAGTATTCTGGATAGTTTCGGGTAAAAACGAAGTGCCGGAGGGGTTACCGGAACCCCCCGGGGGAACTAATGGGCCACCATGGGCCTTATCGGAGAGAGAGGAGGGCCGCTAGGGCAGCCCCCCCCCCTACCTTAGCAGTCCGAATTGGACAAGGGAAGGGGGGCGGCGCCCCCTTTCCTACTCCCTCTCCTTCTCCTTCCTTCCCCCTCTCTTCCTTGTGGAGGAATCCTACTAGGACTAGTAGTCCTAGTAGGACTCCCTCTCCTTGGGCACGCCCCTAGGGCTGGCTGGCCTCCCCCTCCCTCCTTTATATACGGGGGCAGGGGGCACCCTAGAACACACAAGTTTCTCTTAACCGTGTGCGGTGCCCCCCTCCACAGTTACACATCTCAATCATATCGGCGTAGTGCTTAGGCGAAGCCCTGCGCCGGTAACATCATCATCACCGTCGCCACACCGTCGTGCTGACGGAACTCACCCTCGTCCTCAACTGAATCAAGAGCATGAGGAACGTCATCGAGTTGAACGCGGAGGTGTCGTACGTTTGGTACTTCGACCGGTTGGATCGCGAAGAAGTTCGACTACATCAATCGCGTTACTAAACGCTTCGCTTTTGGTCTACGAGGGTACGTGGATACACTTTCCCCTCTCATTGTTATGTTGGAAATATGCCCTAGAGGCAATAATAAAATGGTTATTATTATATTTCTTTGTTCATGATAATTGTCTGTTATTCATGCTATAACTGTATTATCCGGAAATCATAATACACGTGTGAATACATAGACCACAACATGTCCCTAGTAAGCCTCTAGTTGTCTAGCTCGTTGATCAATAGATAGTCATGGTTTCCTGACTATGGACATTGGATGTCATTGATAACAGGATCTCATCATTGGGAGATTGATGTGATGGACTATACCCAATCCTAAGCATAGCTCAAAGATCGTGTAGTTCGCTTAGCTAGAGCTTTTCCAAATGTCAAGTATCATTTCCTTAGACCATGAGATTGTGCAACTCCGGATACCGTAGGAGTGCTTTGGTGTGCCAAACGTCACAACGTAATCGGGTGACTATAAAGGTGCACTACGGGTATCTCCGAAAGTGTCTGTTGGGTTGGCACGAATCGAGATCGGATTTGTCACTCCGTATGACGGAGAGGTATCTCTGGGCCCACTCGGTAATGCATCATCATAATGAGCTCAATGTGACCAAGTGTCTGCGGGATCATGCATTACGGTACGAGTAAAGTGACTTGCCGGTAACGAGATTAAACGAGGTATTGGGATACCGATGATCGAGTCTCGGGCAAGTAACGTACTGATTGACAAAGGGAATTGTATACGGGGTTGCTTGAATCCTCGACATCGTGGTTCATCCGATGAGATCATCGAGGAGCATGTGGGAGCCAACATGGGTATCTAGATCCCGCTGTTGGTTATTGACCGGAGAGGCGTCTCGGTCATGTCTGCATGTCTCCCGAACCCGTAGGGTCTACACACTTAAGGTTAGGTGACGCTAGGGTTGTAGAGATATGAGTATGCAGTAACCCGAAAGTTGTTCGGAGTCCCGGATGAGATCCCGGACATCATGAGGAGTTCCGGAATGGTCCGGAGGTGAAGAATTATATATAGGAAGTGCAGTTTCGGCCATCGGGAAAGTTTCGAGGGTCACCAGTATTGTTACCGACCACCGGAAGGGTCCCGGGGTCCATCGGGTGGGGCCACCTATCCCGGAGGGGCCCCTGTGGGCTGAAGTGGGAGGGAACCAGCCTGGTGGGCTGGTACGACCCCTTGGCCCCCCTGCGCCTAGGGTTGGAAACCCTAGGGGGGCGCCCACTGCCTTGGGGGCAAGCCTCCCTTGGCTGCCGCCCCCCAGGCGATCTCATCTCCCAGGGCCGGTGCCCCCCCTAGGGGGCCTATATAAAGGGGGGAGGGAGGGCAGCCGCACCCATGCCATAGGCGCCTCCCTTCCCCCTTGCTACACCTCTCCCTCTCGTAGAAGCTCGGCGAAGCTCTGCCGAGATCACTACTGCATCCACCACCACGCCGTCGTGCTGCCGGATCTCCGTCAACCTCTCCTTCCCCCTTGCTGGATCGAGAAGGAGGAGATGTCTTCCTCAACCGCACGCGGCGTTGAACGCGGAGGTGCTGTCCATTCAGCACTAGGATCATCGGTGATTTGGATCACGGCAGTACGACTCCCTCAACCCCGTTCTCTTGAACGCTTCCGCTCGCGATCTACAAGTGTATGTAGATGGACTCCTTTCTCTCGTTGCGAGATGAACTCATAGATTGATCTTGGTGAAAGCGTAGAAATTTTTTATTTTCTGCAACGTTCCCCAACAGTGGCATCATGAGCCAGGTCTATGCGTAGTTCTCTTTGCACGAGTAGAACACAATTTGTTGTGGGCGTAGATGTTGTCAACTTTCTTGCCACTACTAGTCTTATTTTGCTTCAGCAGTATTGTGGGATGAAGCGGCCCGGACCGACCTTACACGACGCTTACGTGAGATGTGTTCCACCGATCGACATGCACTAGTTGCATAAGGTGGCTAGCGGGTGTCCGCTCTCCCACTTTAGTTGGAGCGGATTCGATGAAAAGGGTCCTTATGAAGGGTAAATAGAAGTTGACAAATCACGTTGTGGCTTTTACGTAGGTAAGAAAACGTTCTTGCTAGAACCCTATTGCAGCCATGTAAAACATGCAACAACAATTAGAGGACGTCTAACTTGTTTTTGCAGCATGTGATTGTGATGTGATATGGCCAAAAGTTGTGATGAATGGTGAATGATATATATGTGATGTATGAGATCATGTTCTTGTAATAGGAATCACGACTTGCATGTCGATGAGTATGACAACCGGCAGGAGCCATAGGAGTTGTCTTAATTATTGTATGACCTGCGTGTCATTGATTCAACGCCATGTAATTACTTTACTTTATTGCTAAACCGTTAGCTATAGTAGTAGAAGTAATAGTTGGTGAGCAACTTCATGGAGACACGATGATGGAGATCATGATGATGGAGATCATGGTGTCATGCCGGTGACAAAGATGATCATGGAGCCCCGAAGATGGAGATCAAAGGAGCTATATGATATTGGCCATATCATGTCACTACTATTTGATTGCATGTGATGTTTATCATGTTTTTGCATCTTGTTTACTTAGAACGTCGGTAGTAAATAAGATGATCCCTCATAATAATTTCAAGAAAGTGTTTCCCCTAACTGTGCACCGTTGCGAAGGTTCGTTGTTTCGAAGCACCACGTGATGATCGGGTGTGATAGATCCTAACATTTGAATACAATGGGTGTAAGCCAGATTTACACACGCAATACACTTAGGTTGACTTGACGAGCCTAGCATGTACAGACATGGCCTCGGAACATGGAGGACCGAAAGGTCGAGCATGAGTCGTATAGAAGATACGATCAACATGGAGATGTTCACCGACGTCGACTAGTCTGTCTCACGTGATGATCGGACACGGCCTAGTTGACTCGGATCATGTTTCACTTAGATGACTAGAGGGATGTCTAATCTAAGTGGGAGTTCATTAAATAATTTGATTAGATGAACTTAATTATCATGAACTTAGTCTAAAATCTTTACAATATGTCTTGTAGATCAAATGGCCCACGTTACCCTCAACTTCAACGCTGCTCCTAGAGAAAACCAAGCTGAAAGATGATGGCAGCAACTATACGGATCGGGTCCTAACCCGAGGATCATCCTCATAGCTGCCAAGAAAGATTATGTCCTAGAAGCACCGCTAGGTGAAGCACCAATCCCGTGAGAACCAAGACATTATGAACGCTTGGCAGCCTCGTGCTGATGATTACTCCTCGTTCAAGGCGGCATGCTTTACAGCTTAGAACCGGGCTCCAAAAGCGTTTTGAGCAACACGGAGCATATGAGATGTTCGAAGAGCTGAAAATGGTTTTCCAAGCTCATGCCCGGATCGAGAGATATGAAGTCTCCGACAAGTTCTTCAGCTGTAAGATGGAGGAAAATAGTTCTATCAGTGAGCACATACTCAAGATGTCTGGGTTGCACAACCGCTTGACTTGGCTGGGAGTTAATCTCCCGGATGACGCGGTCATTGATAGAATCCTTCAGTCGCTTCCACCGAGCTACAAGAGCTTTGTGATGAACTTCAATATGCAGGGGATGGAAAAGACCATTCCTGAGGTATATTCAATGCTGAAATCAGCGGAGGTAGAGATCAAAAGGAACATCAAGTGTTGATGGTGAATAAAACCACTAAGTTCAAGAAAGGCAAGGGTAAGAAGAACTTCAAGAAGGATGGCAAGGAGTTGCCGCACCTGCAAGCCGATTCGGAAGAAGTCAAACAATGGACCCAAGCACGAGACCGAGTGCTTTTATTGCAAGGGAAGTGGTCACGGAAGCAGAATCGCCCCAAGTACTTAGCGGACAAGAAGGCCGCAAAACCAAAGGTATATTTGATATACATGTAATTGATGTGTACCTTACCGAAAGGCTCGTAGTAGCTCACCGGTATTTGATACCGTGCGGTTGCTCATATTTGTAACTCAAAGCGTGAGCTGCGGAATAAGCGGAGACTGGCGAAGGACGAGGTGACGGCGCGCTGCCGGGAATGGTTCCAAGGTCGATGTGATCGCCGTCGGCACGCTACCTCTACATTTACCTACGGATTAGTTTTAAACCTCAATAATTGTTATTTAGTACCAGCTTTGAGCATGAACATTGTATCTGGATCTCATTTAATATGAGATGGCTACTCATTTAAATCCGAGAATAATGGTTGTTCTATTTATATGAGAGATATGTTTTATGGTCATGCCCCGATGGTCAATGGTTTATTCTTAATGAATCTCGAATGTGATGTTACACATATTCATAGTGTGAATACCAAAAGATGTAAAGTTGATAACGATAGTCCCACATACTTGTGGTAATCGCCGCCTTGGTCACATTAGTGTCAAGCGCATGAAGAAGCTCCATGCTGATGGACTTTTAGAGTCTCTCGATTATGAATCATTTGACACATGCGAACCATGCCTCATGGGCAAAATGACCAAGACTCCGTTCTCCGGAACAATGGAGCGAGCAACCAACTTATTGGAAATCATACATACTGATGTGTGCGGTCCAATGAGCGTTGAGGCTCGCGGAGGATATCTTATGTTCTCACTCTCACTGACGACTTGAGTAGATATGGGTATGTCTACTTAATGAAACACAAGTCTGAGACCTATGAAAAGTTCAAGGAATTTCAGAATGAGGTAGAGAATCAACGTGACCGAAAGATAAAGTTCTTACGATCAGATCGTGGAGGAGAATACTTAAGTCATGAATTTGGTACGCACTTAAGAAAATGTGGAATCGTTTCACAACTCACGCTACCGAACACCTCAACAGAACGGTGTGTCCGAACGTTGTAATCGCACTTTATTGGATATGGTGCGATCTATGATGTCTCTTACCGATTTACCGCTATCATTTTGGGGAGCTCTAGAGACAGCAACATTCACTTTAAATAGGGCACCGTCTAAATCCGTTGAGACGACACCGTATGAATTATGGTTTGGAAAGAAACCTAAACTGTCGCTTCTAAAAGTTTGGGGATGCGATGCTTATGTCAAGAAACTCCAACCTGAAAAGCTCGAACCCAAGTCGGAAAAATGCGTCTTCATAGGATACCCTAAGGAAACCATTGGGTATACCGTCTACTTAAGATCCGAAGGCAAGATCTTTGTTGCCAAGAACGGGTCCTTTGTGGAGAAAGAGTTTCTCTCGAAAGAATTAAGTGGGAGGAAAGTAGAGCTTGATGAAGTATTACCTCTTGAAACGGTAAGTAGCGCAACGCAGGAAGATGTTCTGTGGTGCTGCACCGACAAGAGAGGAGGTTAATGATGATGATCAAGATACTTGGATCAAGCTCCATGAACTACAAAGATCCACAAGGACACGTTCCGCACTGCAGTGGTAGGGCAACCCTGTCTTGGAAATCATGTTGTTAGACAACGGTGAACCTTGAACTATGAAGAAGCGATGGCGGGCCCAGATTCCAACAAATGGCTTGAAGCCATGCAATCCGAGATAGGATCCATGTATGAAAACAAAGTATGGAATTTGACAGACTTGCCCAATGATCGGCGAGCAATAGAAAACAAATGGATCTTTAAGAAGAAGACGAACGTGGATGGTAATGTTACCATATATAAAGCTCGACTTGTCGCTAAGGGTTATCGACAAGTTCAAGGGATTGACTCGATGAGACTTTCTCTCCCGCAGCGAAGCTGAAGTCCGTCCGAATCATATTAGCAATTGCCGCATACTATGATTATGAGATATGGCAAATGGACGTCAAAACGGCATTCCTTAACGGCCATCTTAAGGAAGAACTGTATATGATGCAGCCGGAAGGTTTTGTCGACCCTGAGAATGCTAACAAGGTATGCAAGCTCCAATGATCCATTTATGGGCTGGTGCAAGCATCTCGAGTTGGAACATTCGCTTTGATGAGATGATCAAAGCGTTTGGGTTTATGCAGACTTATGGAGAAGCCTGCGTTTACAAGAAAGTGAGTGGGAGCTCTGTAGCATTTCTTATATTATATGTAGATGACATATTTTTGATGGGAAATGATATAGAACTTTTGGACATCATTAAGGCCTACTTGAATAAGTGTTTTTCAATGAAGGACCTTGGAGAAGCTGCTTACATATTAGGCATCAAGATCTATAGGGATAGATCGAGACGCCTCCTAGGTCTTTCACAAAGCACATACCTTGATAAGATATTGAAGAAGTCCAATATGGATCAGTCCAAGAAAGGGTTCTTGCCTGTATTGCAAGGTGTGAGTTGAGCTCGGCTTAATGCCCGACCATGGCAGAAGATAAAGAAGAGATGAGTGTCATCCCCTATGCATCAGCCATAGGGTCTATTATGTATGCCATGCTGTGTACCAGACCTGATGTAAACCTTGCCGTAAGTTTGGTAGGAAGGTACCAAAGTAATCCCGGCAAGGAACACCGGACAACGGTCAAGAACATCCTAAAGTACCGAAAAGGACTAAGGATATGTTTCGTTTATGGAGGTGACGAAGAGCTCGTCAGAAGGGTTACGCCGACGCTTAGCTTCGACACGTATATGGATGACTCTAAGTCACGCATCGGATACGTGTATATTTTGAATGGCGGGCGATGGTAGTGCGATTTGCAAGCAAAGCGTCATGGCGGGATCTACATGTGAAGCAGAGTACATGGCAGCCTCGGAGGCAACGCATGAAGCTATCTGGGTGAAGGAGTTCATCACCGACTTAGGAGTCATACCCAATGCGTCGGGGCCGATCGCACTCTTCTGTGACAAAACTGGAGCTATTGCACTTGCCAAGGAGTCCAGGTTTCACAAGAAGACCAGGCACATCAAGCGTCGCTTCAACTCCATACGTGAAAATGTTCAAGATGAAGACATAGATATTTGTAAAGTACATACGGATCTGAATGTAGCAGATCCGTTGACTAAACCTCTCCCTAGAGCAAAACATGATCAACACCAGAACGCTATGGGTGTTCGATTCATCACAATGTAACTAGAAATATTGACTCTAGTGCAAGTGGGAGACTGTTGGAAATGTGCCCTAGAGGCAATAATAAAATGGTTATTATTATATTTCTTTGTTCCTGATAATTGTCTGTTATTCATGCTATAACTGTATTATCCGGAAATCGTAATACACGTGTGAATACATAGACCACAACATGTCCCTAGTAAGCCTCTAATTGACTAGCTCATTGATCAACAGATAGTCATGATTTCCTGACAATGGACATTGGATGTCATTGATAACGGGATCATATCATTAGGAGAATGATGTGATGGACAAGAACCAATCCTAAGCATAGCTCAAAGATCGTGTAGTTCGTTTAGCTAGAGCTTTTCCAAATGTCAAGTATCATTTCCTTAGACCATGAGATTGTGCAACTCCCGGATACCGTAGGAGTGCTTTTGGTGTGCCAAACGTAGTCACAACGTAATCGGGTGACTATAAAGGTGCACTACGGTATCTCCGAAAGTGTCTGTTGGGTTGGCACGAATCGAGACTGGATTTGTCACTCCGTATGACGGAGAGGTATCTCCGCCCACTCGGTAATGCATCATCATAATGAGCTCAATGTGACCAAGTGTCCGGTCACGGATCATGCATTACGGTAAGAGTAAAGTGACTTGCCGTAACGAGATTAAACGAGGTATTGGGATACCGACGATCGAAGTCTCGGGCAAGTAACGCATCGATTGACAAAGGGAATTGTATACGGGTTGCTTGAATCCTCGACATCGTGGTTCATCCGATGAGATCATCGAGGAGCATGTGGGAGCCAACATGGGTATCCAGATCCCGCTGTTGGTTATTGACCGAGAGGCGCCTCGTCATGTCTCAAGATGTCTCCCGAACCCGTGAGGGTCTACACACTTAAGGTTAGGTGACGCTTAGGGTTGTAGAGATATGAGTATGCAGTAACCCGAAGTTGTTCGAGTCCCAGATGAGATCCCGGACGTCACGAGGAGTTCCGGAATGGTCCAGAGGTGAAGAATTATATACAGAAGTGCAGTTTCGCCATCGGGAAAGTTTCGGGGTCACGGTATTGTCTGGGACCACCGGAAAGGGTCCCGAGGTCCACCGGGTGGGGCCACCTATCCCGGAGGGCCCCGTGGGCTGAAGTGGGGAGGGAACCAGCCCTTGGTGGGTTGGTGCGCCCCCCCTTGGGCCCCCCTGCGCCTAGGGTTGAAAACCCTAGGGTGAAACGCCTCCACTGCCTTGGGGCAAGCCTCCCCTTGGCTGCCCCCTGTGAGATCTCATCTCCCAGGGCCGGCGCCCCCCTAGGGGGCCTATATAAAGGGTGGGGAGGGAGGGCAGCCGCACCCATGCCATAGACGCCTCCCTTCCCCTTGCTACGCCTCTCCCTCTCGTAGGAGCTCGGCGAACCTCTGCCGAGATCACTACTGCATCCACCACCACGCCGTCGTGCTACTGGATCTCCGTCAACCTCTCGTCCCCCCTTGCTGGATCAAGAAGGAGGAGACGTCTTCCTCAATCGTACGTGTGTTGAACGCGGAGGTGCTGTCCGTTCAGCACTAGGATCATCGGTGATTTGGATCACGACGAGTACGACTCCCTCAACCCCGTTCTCTTGAATGCTTCCGCTCACGATCTACAAGGGTATGTAGATGCACTCCTTTCTCTCGTTGCTAGATGAACTCATAGATTGATCTTGGTGAAAGCGTAGAAAATTTTTATTTTCTGCAACATTCCCCAACATGTTATGCATCTCCTAGATAGATCTTGCATGATCGTAGATTTTTTTTTTAAATTACTATGTTTCCCAATAGTATGTGGATACCGACAATCGAATCTCGGGCATGTAACGTACCGATGACAAAGGGAATAACATATGTTATCACAACGGCTCGAATGATAAAGATCTTCGTAGAATATGTGGGAGCCAATATGAGCATCCAGGTTACGCTGTTGGTTATTGACCAGAGAGGAGTCTCGGTCATGTCTACATAGTTCTCGAACCCGTAGGGTCCGCACGCTTAAAGTTCGATGATGATTTGTATTATGAGTTATGTGTTTTGGTGATCGAAGATTGTTCGGAGTCCCGATGAGATCACGGACATGACGAGGAGTCTCGAAATGGTCGAGAGGTAAAGATTGATATATTGGACGAGAGTATTAGGACACCGGAATGGTTTCGGAGTGTTTCTGATATTTATCGGAGTACCGGGAGGTTACCGGCCCCCCCCCCCCCCCCCCCCGAGGAAAGTAATGGGCCAACATGGGCCATAGGGGAGAGAGAGGGCAGCCCACAAGGGGTGGCACCCCCCCATGGGGAGTCCGAATTGGACAAGGGGAAGGGGCGCGGCCCCCCTTTCCTTCTCCCTCTTCCACTCCTTCCCCTTTCCCCCTCCAAAATAAGGAAGGGGGGCGACTAGGACTACGAATCCAAGTCGGTTTCGCCCCCACTTGGCGCACCCCCTAGGGCCAGCCTCCTCCCTCTCCTCCTTTATATACGGGGGCAGGGGGCACCCCAAAGTACATCAATTGTTCTCTTAGCCGTGTGCGGTGCCCACCCCCCCTCCACAGTTTACTCCTCCGGTCATCATAGTGCTTAGGCGAAGCCCTGCGTGGATCACATCACCATCACCGTCACCATGCCTTCGTGCTGAAGAAACTCTCCCTCGACACTTTGCTGGATCAAGAGTTCGAGGGACGTCATTGAGCTAACCGTGTGCTGAACTCGGAGGTACCGTACGTTCGGTGCTTGATCGGTTGGATCACAACTTGTTTTGCATAAAGGTGGCTAGAGGGTGTCTGTTTCTCCAACTTTAGTTGAATCGAATTTGACCACGACCGGTCCTTGTCGAAGGTTAAAACAACAAACTTGACGAAACATCGTTGTGGTTTTGATGTGTAGGTAAGAACGTTCTTACTAGAAGCCCGTAGCAGCCACGTAAAACTTGCAACAACAAAGTAGAGGACGTCTAACTTGTTTTTGCAGGGCATGTTGTGATCTGATATGGTCAAGACAAGATGTGATATACGTTGTTGTATGAGATGATCATGTTTTGTAAAAGTTATCGGCAACTGGCAGGAGCCTTATGGTTGTCGCTTTATTGTATGAGATGCACACACCATGTAATTGTTTTACTTTATGACTATGCGTTAGCAATAGTTGTAGAAGCAATAGTTGGCGAGACAACCACGACTCTACGATGGAGATCAAGGTGTCAAGCCGGTGACGATGAAGATCATGATGGTGCTTTGGATATGGAGATCAAAAGTACAAGATGATGATGGCCATATCATGTCACATATTTTGATTGCATGTGATGTTTATCTTTTATGCATCTTATTTTGCTTAGTACGGCAGTGGCAATATAAGATGATCCCTTACTAAAATTTCAAGGTATAAGTGTTCTCCCTGAGTATGCACCATTGCGACAGTTCATCATGCCGAGACACCACGTGATGATCGGGTGTGATAAGCTCTACGTTCACATGCAACGGGTGCAAGACAATTTTGCACGTGCGGAATACTCGGGTTAAACTTGATGAGCCTAGCATGTACAGACATGTCCTCGGAACACTGGAGACCGAAAGGTCGAACGTGAATCATATAGTAGATATGATCAACATAGAGATGTTCACCATTGAAAACTACTCTATCTCACGTGATGATAGGACATGGTTTAGTTGATTTGGTTCACGTGATCATTTAGATGACTCGAGGGATGTCTATCTAAGTGGGAGTTCTTAAGTAATTTGATTAATTGATCTTTAATTTATCATGAACTTAGTCCTGATAGTATTTGCAAATTGCGTCATAGATCAATAGCTCGCGATATAGCTCCCCGTTTATTTTTGATATGTTCCTAGAGAAAAAATAAGTTGAAAGATGATAGTAGCAATGATGCGGACTTGGTCCGTGATCTGAGGATTATCCTCATTGCTGCACAGAAGAACTATGTCCTTGATGCACCGCTAGGTGACAGACCTATTGCAGGAGCAGATGCATACGTTATGAATGTTTGGCTAACTCGATATGATGACTACTTAATAGTTTAGTGTGTCATGCTTTACGGCTTAGAACCGGGACTTCAAAAATGTTTTGAACGCCATGGAGCATATGAGATGTTTCAAGAGCTGAAATTGGTATTTCAGACTCATGCCCGAGTTGAGAGGTATGAGGCCTCTGACAAGTACTTTGCCTACAAGATGGAGGAGAATAGCTCAAACAGTGAGCATGTGCTCAGAATGTCTGGGTACTTCAATCGCTTGAATCAAGTGGGAGTTAATCTTCTGGATAAGATAGAGATTGACAGAGTTCTCTAGTCACTATCACTAGGTTACTGGAACTTCGTGATGAACTATAATATGCAAGGGATGACGAAAACGGTTCCTGAGCTCTTCGTGATGCTGAAATCGACGAAGGTAGAAATCAAGAAAGAGCATCAAGTGTTGATGGTTAACAAGACCACTAGTTTCAGGGCAAAGGGAAAGAAAGGGAACTTCAAGAAGAATGGCAAGCAAGTTGCCACTCCCGTGAAGAAGCCCAAAGATGGACCCAAGCCTGAAACTGAGTGCTTCTACTGCAAAGGAAATGGTCACTAGAAGCGGAACTACCCCAAACATTTGGCAGATAAGAAGGATGGAAAAGTAAACAAAGGTATATTTGATATACAAGTTATTGATGTGTACCTTACTAGTGTTCGTAGTAACCCCTGGGTATTTGATATCGGTTCAGTTGCTAAGATTAGTAACTCGAAACAAGAGTTACAGAATAAACAGAGACTAGTTGAGGGTGAAGTGACGATGTGTGTTGGAAGTGGTTACAAGATTGATATGATCATCATCGCACACTCCCTATACTCACGGGATTAGTGTTGAACCTAAATAAATGTTATTTGGTGTTTGCATTGAGCATGAACGAGATATGATCGTGTTTATTGCAATCCAGTTATTCATTTAAGACAGAGAATAATTGTTATTATGTTTACATGAATAAAACCTTCTATGGTCATACACCCAATGTTAATGGTTTATTGAATCTCGATCGTAGTGAACATACTTGTGGCACTACCGTTTTGGTCATATTGGTGTAAAGCGCATGAAGAAACTCCATGCGGATGGACTTTTGGAATCACTTGATTATGAATCATTTGATACTTGCGAACCATGCCTCATGGGCAAGATGACTAGAACTCCGTTCTCTGGAACAATGGAGCGAGCCAATGACTTATTGGAAATAATACATACCGATGTATGCGGTCCGATGAGTGTTGAGGCACGCGGCGAGTATCGTTATTTTCTGACCTTCATAGATGATTTAAGCAATCATGGGTATATCTACTTAATGAAACACAAGTCTGAAACATTTGAAAAGTTCAAAAGAATTTCAGAGTGAAGTGGAGAATCATCGTAACAAGAAAATAAAGTTTTTTGCTCTCTGATCACGGAGGCGAATATTTGAGTTGCGAGTTTGGCCTTCATTTAAAAACAATGTGGAATAGTTTCACAACTCACACCACGTGGAACACCACAGCGTAATGGTGTGTCCGAACATCGTAATCGTACTTTATTAGATATGGTGCGATCTATGATGTTTCTTACCAATTTATCACTATCGTTTTGGGGTTATGCATTAGAGACAGGTGCATTCACTTTAAATAGGGCACCGTCTAAATCCATTGAGACGACACCGTATGAACTGTGGTTTGGCAAGAAACCTAAGCTATCATTTCTTAAAGTTTGGGGTTGCGATGCTTATGTGAAAAAGCTTCAACCTGATAAGCTTGAATCCAAATCAGAGAAGTGCGCCTTCATAGAGTACCCAAAAGAAATTGTTGGGTAGACCTTCTATCACAGATTCAAAGGCAAGACCTTTGTTGCTAAGAATGGATCCTTTCTAGAGAAGGAGTATCTCTCGAAAGAAGTGAGTGGGAGGAAAGTAGAACTTGATGAGGTAACTGTACCTTCTCTTAAATTGGAAAGTAGTTCATCACAGAAATCAGTTCCAGAGATGCCTACACCAATTAGCGAGGAAGCTAATGAAGCTAATGATAATGATCATGAACCTTCGGATCAAGTTACTACCGAACCTCGTAAGTCAACCAGAGCACGTTCCGCACCAGAGTGGTACGATAATCATGTTCTGGAAGTCATGTTACTAGACCATGACGAACTGATAACCCACAAGTATAGGGGATCGCAACAGTTTCCGAGGGTAGAGTATTCAAACCAAATTTATTGATTCGACACAAGGGGAGCCAAAGAATATTCTCGAGTATTAGCAGTTGAGTTGTCAATTCAACCACACCTGGATAACTTAATATCTGCAGCAAAGTATTTAGTAGCAAAGTAGTACGATAGTAGCGGTAACGGTGGCAAAAGTAACTGTGATAGTTTTGTAGTAATTGTAACCGTGGCAACATAAAGTAAATAAGCGAAGAACAATATGTGAAAAGCTCGTAGGCATTGGATCGGTGATGGAGAATTATGTCGGATGCGATTATTCATGCAACAGTTATAACATAGGGTGACACAGAACTAGCTCCAATTCATCAATGTAATGTAGGCATGTATTCCGAATATAGTCATACGCTCTTATGGAAAAGAACTTGCATGACATCTTTTGTCCTACCCTCCCGTGGCAGCAGGGTCCTAATGGAAACTAAGGGATATTAAGGCCTCCTTTTAATAGAGTACCGGACCAAAGCATTAACACAGAGTGAATACATGAACTCCTCAAACTATGGTCATCACCGGGAGTGGTCCCGATTATTGTCACTTCGGGGTTGCCGAATCATAACACATCGTAGGTGACTATTGACTTGCAAGATAGGATCAAGAACTCACATATATTCATGAAAACATAATAGGTTCAGATCTGAAATCATGGCACTCAGGCCCTAGTGATAAGCATTAAGCATAGCAAAGTCATAGCAACATCAATCTCAGAACATAGTGGATACTAGGGATCAAACCCTAACCAAACTAACTCGATTACATGATAAATCTCATCCAACCCATCACCGTCCAGCAAGCCTACGATGGAATTACTCACGCATGGCGGTGAGCATCATGAAATTGATGATGGAGGATGGTTGATGATGACGACAGCGACGGATTCCCCTCTCCGGAGCCCCAAACGGACTCCAGATCAACCCTCCCGAGAGAGATTAGGTCTTGGAGGCGGCTCCGTATCGTAAAACGCGATGAATCCTTCTCTCTGATTTTTTTCTCCCCGAACGTGAATATATAGAGTTGGAGTTGAGGTCGGTGGAGCTCCAGGGGGCCCACGAGGCAGGGGCGCGCCCAGGGGGGCAGGCGCGCCTCCCACCCTCGTGGACAGGGTGTGGGCCCCCTGGCCTTGATTCTTTCTCCAGTATTTTTTATTAATTCCAAAAATAATTTTTTTGAAGTTTCAGGTCATTCCGAGAACTTTTGTTTCTGCACAAAGATAACACCATGGCAATTCTGCTGAAAACAGCGTCATTCCGGGTTAGTTCCATTCAAATCATGCAAGTTAGAGTCCAAAACAAGGACAAAAGTGTTTGGAAAAGTAGATACATCGGAGATGTATCACGAACCTACGAACTATGAGGAAGCGATGATGAGCCCAGATTTCGACAGATGGCTTGAGGCCATGAAATCTAAGATAGGATCCATGTATGAGAACAAAGTGTGGACTTTGGTGGACTTGCCCGATCATCGGCATGCCATTGAGAGCAAATGGATCTTCAAGAGGAAGACATATACTGATGGTAGTGTTATTATCTACAAAGCTCGACTTGTCGCGAAAGGTTTTCGACAAGTTCAAGGTGTTGACTACGATGAGATTTTCTCACTCGTAGCGATGCTTAAGTCTGTCCGAATCATGTTAGCAATTGCCACATTTTATGAAATCTGGCAAATGGATAACAAGACTGCATTCCATAATGGATTTCTTAAAGAAAGAGTTGTATATGATGCAACCAAAAGATTTTGTCAATCATAAAGGTGCTAACAAAGTGTGCAAACTCCAGCGATCCATCTATGGACTGGTGCAACCATCTTGGAGTTGGAATATACGCTTTGATACGGTGATCAAAGCATATGGTTTTATACAGACTTATGGTGAAGCCTGTATTTACAAGAAAGTGAGTGGGAGCACTACAGCCTTTCTGATAAGTATATGTAAATGACATATTGTTGATCGGAAATGATGTAGAATTTTCTGGAAAGCATAAAGGAGTGTTTGAAAGGAGTTTTTCAAAGAAAGACCTCGGTGAAGCTGCTTACATATTAGGCTTCAAGATCTATAGAGATAGATCAAGACGCTTGATAAGACTTTCGATGAGTACATACCTTGATAATATTTTGAAAGAGTTCAAAATGGATCAATCAAAGAAGGAGTTCTTGCCTGAGTTGTAAGGTATGAAATTGAGTAAGACTCGAAACCTGACCACGGCAGAAGATAGAGAGAGAATGAAAGTCATTCCCTATGCCTCAGCCATAGGTTCTATAAAGTATGCCATGCTATGTAACAAACATGCTGTGTACCTTGCCATGAGTTTGGCAAGGGGGTACGATGGTGATCCAGGAGTGGATCACTGGACATCGGTCAAAGTTATCCTTAGTTACCTAAGAGGACTAAGGAAATATTTCTTGGTTATGGAGGTGATAAAGAGTTCATCGTAAAGAGTTACGTCGATGCAAGCTTTCACACTGATCCGGATGACTCTGAGTCTAAATCTGGATACATATTAAAAGTGGGAGCAATTAGCTAGAGTAGCTCCATGCAGAGCATTGTAGACATAGAAAATTTGCAAAATACATACGGCTCTGAATGTGGCAGACTCGTTGACTAAACTTCTCTCACAAGCAAAACATGATCACACCTTAGTACTCTTTGGGTGTTAATCACATAGCGATGTGAACTAGATTATGACTCTAGTAAACCCTTTGGGTGTTAGTCACATGGCGATGTGAACTAATCACATAAAGATGTGAACTATTGGTGTTAAATCACATGACGATGTGGATTAGATTATTGACTCTAGTGCAAGTGGGAGACTGAAGGAAATATGCCCTAGAGGCAATAATAAAGTTGTTATTTATATTTCCTTATACCATGATAAATTTTTATTATTCATGCTAGAATTTTATTAACCGGAAACTTGATATATGTGTGGATGCATAGACAAAACATAGTGTCCCTAGTAAGCCTCTACTAGAATAGCTCGTTAATCAAAGATGGTTAAGTTTCCTAACCATAGACACGTGTTGTCATTTGATGAACGGGGTCACATAATTAGGAGAATGATGTGATGGACAAGACCCATCCGTTGGCTTAGCATAATGATCGTTAAGTTTCATTGCTATTGCTTTCTTCATGTCATATACATATTCCTTTGACTATGAGATTATGCAACTCCCGAATACCGGAGGAATACCTTGTGTGCTATCAAACGTCACAACATAAACGGGTGATTATAAATATGCTCTACAGGTATCTCCGAAGGTGTTTTGTTGGGTTGACATAGATCGAGATTAGGATTTGTCACTCCGAGTATCGGAGAGGTATCTCTGGGGCCTCTCGGTAATGCACATAATGATAAGCCTTGCAAGCAATGTGACTAATGAGTTAGTTACAGGATGATGCATTATGGAACGAGTAAAGAGACTTGCCGGTAACGAGATTGAACTAGGTATGTGGATATCGACGATCGAATCTCGGGCAAGTAACATACCGATGACAAAGGGAATAACGTATGTTGTCATAACGGTTCGACCGATAAAGATATTCATAGAATATGTGGGAGCTAATATGAGCATCCAGGTTCTGATGTTGGTTATTGACCGGAGAGGAGTCTCGGTCATGTCTACATAGTTCTCGAACCCGTAGGGTCCGCACGCTTAATGTTCGATGCCAATTTGTATTATGAGTTATACGTTTTGGTGACCGAAGATTGTTCGGAGTCCCGGATGAGATCACAAACATGATGAGGAGTCTCGAAATGGTCGAGAGGTAAATATTGATATATTGGATGATAGTACTCGGACACAGGAATGGTTTCAGAGTGTTTCGGATATTTATCGGAGTACCGGGAGGTTACTGGAGCCCCCCCCCCCCCGGGAAAGTAATGGGCCAACGTGGGCCATAGGGGAGAGAGAGGGCAGCCCACAAGGGGTGGCACGCCCCCCCCCCCATGGGGAGTCTGAATTGGACAAGGGGAAGGGGCGCGGCCCCCCTTTCCTTCTCCCTCTCCCACTCCTTCCCCGTTCCCCCTTCGAAAGAAGGAAGGGGGCGACTAGGACTAGGAGTCCAAGTCGGTTTCCCCCCACTTGGCACGCACCCTAGGGCCGGCCTCCTCCCTCTCCTCCTTTATATATGGGGGCAGGGGGCACCCCAAAGTACATCAATTGATCTCTTAGTCTTGTGCGGTGCCCCCCTCCACAGTTTACTCCTCCGGTCATATTGTCATAGTGCTTAGGCGAAGCCCTGCGCGGATCGTATCACCATCACCGTCACCACACCGTCGTGCTGAGGAAACTCTCCCTTGACACTTTGCTGGATCAAGAGTTCGAGGGACGTCATCTAGCTGAACGTGTGCTGAACTCGGAGGTACCGTACGTTTGGTGCTTGATCGGTTGGATCACGAAGAAGTTCGACTACATCAACCATGCTAAGCTAACGCTTCCACTTTCGGTCTACGAGGGTACGTGGACACACTCTTCCCCTCTCGTTGCTATGCATCTCCTAGATAGATCTTGCGTGATCGTAGGAAATTTTTTAAATTGCATGCTACGTTCCCTATAGGGCCTGCCGGCGACATGGCGAGTAGTGTCGGGCCGGGCAAGCACAAGAGGACTTGATTGCTTTTTGCTTTTATCTTATAGGGTTCTTTGTGTTAATTTCTAGGACTGTTCTATAACTTTAGTGCTTTCGGGGTCCTGTTTGCATTTTGTACTCCACAAACATTGAATGAAAGGTGGCACTAGGCACGGTCAGATTAGGCGTTGCATTTTGTACTCCCCGCTCAAAAAAGATGGAAATGATAGGGCAGTCCACTCGCATGTGTTGACTACAACGCTGTTTTTTTTAATATACTACTTTCTTTGCCATATGTGATCTACAAGGCTCACGACAAAGAGTGAGTATAGCTGAGAGCAAAGATACCGATTTTGCCGTTCGTGGGCTCGTGGGCAGACGGCAAAGAGGGAGATTTGCTGACAGTGAAATCTTTGCCGTCTGCCCGATGAAAAGCTTACGACAAAGTATTCTTTGCCGACTTATCTTTGTCGTCTGCTTCCTGACGGCAAAATCTTTGATGTCTAGATTTAGGTCTTTGCCGTCTGTGATCCACAGACGACAAATTATCTGTTTCCCGTAGTGATAGAGCAATTCCTTCACGAGGAATGTGGTCCTTGGAGCTTGGCCAGGCTTCATCAGCACTTGCATTAAGTGATCTGAGAGTTCTGGTTCTGCATAGATGAGCCTTGCACCTTCAGCAGGAGGATTGACTGGGATGGCGTGAAGCAATTTAGAGTCCGGTGCTTTGTAATGAGTGTTTTCAGTCATCCAGTCTAGCACCCATGAATTCACATCTTCAACATTTCCAGTGATGTGTAATGTGGCATAGAATTGAAGAATGAGTTCTTCATTCCAGTCGCAGATGTCGGTGCAGAAGTTGAGTAGCCCAGCGTCATGAAGAACACTGAGGACAGGGGTGAAGCATGGAAGAGACTCCATATCCACATGAGGAATTTTCTCATGATCAAATATCTTGTCCTTATCGAAAAGAAGTGAGGAATATAAGTTCATTTGGCTAGCTGTCCAGAAGCGCTTGCGTCAAAGTCTTGCAGAGTCATAAGGATTATAATGTGTGAAGAAATGGTGCTCAACAAAGAAATCATAAGCTTTGAATTTATGCTTCTTGGCATGAGGATTCTGTGGCTTGGGCTGAAGATTAACAGTTGAAGTCTTCACAGCCTCTTGATGCACAAGCTCTGGAGCCACAGGCTGAGAAATTTCAGTAGCAGTTTCATCAGCAGCAGCCTTGGCCTCCATTTCTTCGGTTTAAACATGTGACTGAGGAACTTGATGTAGAGGTGTGGTCAATGGTGAATTGGGATGATGAATTTCCCAATAATCATCGTTCATAACTGGTGTAGTAGACCCAATATCCACATCTGCATCTTCTTCATCAATTTCTTCAATGCCTGCCTCTTCAGCTATGAACTGAGGCATGTGTGATGATACCAGCGGAGTTGAAGGGATATCATTCACTTCAATTTCTTCATCCAACTGCTTTGAATTAGCAGCAGAAGGATTCTCTTCATCACTGTCATCTGGAATGACATATTTCTGACCAAAGGGAACAATCTCCTTTGATGGCATACTTGAGAGAGGAACATCATCAATAGGGTTGGTGTATGAACTCGTCAAAGTCTTCACTTTCTTAGGAGCTGAAGACTCTGCAGTTGCAGATGCTTTCCTTTTCTTCACTGCTGCCCTCTCCGCAGCTTTGGTCTTCTTTGCTTCTGATGCAGAAGAAAGGTTGATACTTTTCATCTGTGATGACTTTGCAGGAGGAGCAGATGAAATTGGTTCAGTTTCTTCAGGCACAACTGATGTAGTTGCCCTGGCTTGTTCAGGTTCTTCAGGCGCATCAATTGCTTCATCTGGCCTGGTTTGCTCTTCAGGCGTAACAATGGAGGTTGCCCTGGCAGTTTCTTCAGGAGCTGGAATTTCATCAGCCCTGGTACTTTTAGATTCTTCAACAGACTGATTTTCATCAGCAATGCTGGCATTCTCTTCAGTAGGCTGAGCAGATGCCTCAGCCTAAGGAATTTCTTGTTGTGATGAAGCTGCGACATTTGGTTTGAATCCTTTCACCATTCTGACAAATCTGACTTTGGCACCTAGCCAATCTGCACGGTATGCGTCAAAATTCATCACCGAGAGCTTTGATCTCAGTTTGCAGATCCACAAGTTCATCAGGAGACATGCTAACAACATTCTTCTTCAAAAAATGCTCCTTCTTGTACTGAGCTTTCTTCACTTGCCTAGCCTTCTCAAATTTCCATTTTTCTTCGCCTATGAAGGTCGTTAACATATGACTTTGGCCAGGCGTGAGGTTTAATTCAGGCAGAGGAGTGTTGGGGTCCTTGTGCCATAGATCAATGAAGTCAAGGATCTTCTTTGGATCCAGCAAGAGTGGCACTTCACTGCCTTTGGCTCTAGCGGCCCTTTGTTGCTTGTCTTTGATGATCTCACCCAATTCTTCAGCATTAGCCTCATCGTCACTTGACGGAACTTGAAAGGCAACCTACTTCTTGTGAGGACTTGGCCTTGAGCCACGTCCAGCAGCAACCTTTTTCTTCAGCAAGGTTGGAACAGTTGAAGACTGAGGCGGAGCTGAGGAACTTGCAGAAGCTCCTGAAGAAATGGAGATTCATGTAGTCCTTTGGCACATGGCAAGATGCACAGGTGCTGAGGATTTTGCAGTTGCAGCTGAGGATTTTCCAACTGAGGGAGCTGGAGCTGCTTGTGAAGATGTTGCTTGAGGAATAGGTCGTGAGGGATTTGAAGAGCTTGGCCATGAGGGCATTGCAGCTGAGGAACTCGGCTTCACATCTGGTTTCTTGGGCATGGCCTTCTTAGGCTTGCTAGTAGAGGCCTCAGTAGCAGCAGCAGCAGCAGAATCTTCATTAAATTTCTTCACTGCTTCTTTTGCCATTTTGGCCAGTTTAGCTTGGCGCTTGGCCCATTCCTTGGGAAATTCCTCACCTCTTCTGATGCTAGAGGGATCAGCTTCTTGGCCTGGAGCCAATGGAGGTCTTGGACATGGAGGGTGTACAGCGAATTTCTTCATGTACTTACGAGTCACATATCGATACTCCCTCCATTCTCTTGTTCAGCTTCTCTCAATCCGATGAATGTGCACCTTCGCTGATTTTTGTTCTCCTTGCCATGCTTGGCTTCATTAGGAGTGCAATATTCATCGTATATGTCTTCAGGGATTTCAAAAGCAGTATTTTTTTCTTGCCTCTTTCCTCCCTTCTGAGGTCTTTTACCATCAGCCATTTTCTTCACTTGAAGATTTTGAACAATCGAAGTTTCTGAGGAGGTATGCAACTTTTCTTCAAGGAACACTGCAAATGAGTTAAGTTGATGAGAACCTAGTGATTCGGCAGCGGACATGTGTACCTGTGAACAGAGTATAGGTGCGAAGAATTTGGAGAGGTCATATGTGTTCTCAGAAATTTTTCAAAAAGAATCAAGTTTGAGGAATTAGACCAGGAGTGTCTTGAGGAATTTCACTAAGCATTCTTGACATAGGTTCCAGAGTTGTGTAGATTTGAAAAATCCAGACAACTGAGGAATCTTAAGAAAAAAACGTAGCTTAGAGAAACAGATCAAGAACAGATGCAACAAGGTGTTTAAGAGTATGGAAGTTGAAGAATAAACACCTTTTGAAGATTTTGTGGAAATCATCAGAATCAAAGAGGGCAGTAGAATCAGATTTTAATTACCCTGGACGAAGAACACAACAAACTGGGAGTGGGAGTGGAGAAGTTCACCCGTTCAGATCTTCCATGCCCTAACTTGGTGGCGGAAGACAGCTACGGCGACGACGGAGTGAAGATTTCCGAGGCCGACGCGAGTACGACGGCGACGAGGTCGAGGCAGTGAAGCTCTTCCTCACTAGCGATGATGGAAGGTAGCGGTGGCGCTAGGTCAGAGAGCTCGAGCGAGGGGAGTGAGATCGAGCGGAGTAAATGAGGTCTGAGGAGGGCGAGGGGTATTTATAGCCGAGGTGAAAAACCGCTCGTCCGAAGAAATTGGACGAACGTGCACCTGACCCTTCCCATCATAGCGACATGCGTCACCCACGCACCATAAAGTGGAGATCGTGTTAGATCGTGAGTGAATAGATTAATCCTATCGTGGGATGCAGAATAGTTTGAGCGGCAAAAGCCGAAAATTCAGATATGAAAATTTTAATGTTTCGTTCGCAAATTCTTCAGCTGACAAGGACACAATGAAGATTTTGAACGGGTTTCAAATAGAACGCATATGAAGAATTTGTGAACAGACTGGGTTGAGTTTAGCATAGAGGGGGACGGGTCTGATCACATTCACTTAGAAGAAAATCAACTTGAAGAAATAGCTATAACTGAATGTTGTAGAGGACATGAAAACTCAAATATATATAGTCAATGAAGAACACAGATGGAAAGAGTGAATACTTTGCAAAGTTGAAGAATATGAGGAATTTGCAAAATGAAAAAAAACTCAAATTGAAGAATTTCAACTTTGGTTGGTGGCGTGACCCACCATATAAGAATGATGATTTCAGACGCCGCGTACAATTGTCGTAGGGCTCTAAGAATGGTGACAAAACACGGTATCATCATAGATGTGGTGGGGTCCTACTTCTATGACAAAAAATCATGACAGAAAATGGGCTTTTCATCTTGGGCGGGCCGGAGACGCAGCTGC
Organism: Aegilops bicornis; assembly: GCA_021605145.1. NCBI lineage: Eukaryota > Viridiplantae > Streptophyta > Magnoliopsida > Poales > Poaceae > Aegilops > Aegilops bicornis. The sequence continues at coordinate 632,599,464 of CM038670.1, forward strand.
ATGACATTCTTTGGGCCGTCCATGATGGAAAAAACCGTGGTAGAAGCGAGGGCGAGGAAAATATCGGGGTGTTCCCGGTTACGGTGGGTGGTCGGGGCCGAGCGATGCACGTTTCTCTCGTAGACGCACGCGTGTGGGTGCGAGGTGTTGGGCTCTAACTGAACCCGAGCGAGGCATTGGGCTCTAACTAAACCCGAGCGATTGCACTGCAGGCTACGCGTTATTGAACCCGAGCGATCGATCGATGGCTGTTAACTGAACCCGATCGAGCGATTCCATCGCCATCGCCGCTAATCAAGCCGATCGATGTTGCCTCTGGATGAACAGTGGGCGTTGCTGGGGGGTTTGGATGAACAGTTCCCGGTTGGGGTGGATGAACATGACCCCGTGGTGATGCCTCTGGATGAACAGGACCCCGATCGATCGAGCCGGTTGGGGCTGGAGGAACAGGACCACCCCGTGGAGGGCTGGATGAACAGTAGACGGTGGAGGGTTGGATGAACAGTAGCCCGTGGAGGGGTGGTTGAACAGGAGCCCGTGGAGAGGGTTGGTTGAACAGTAGCCGGTGGAGTAGCGCGCGGTGGAGGCTGGATGAACAGGAGCCCGTGGATGAACAGTCGCAGGTGAAGACTGGAGGAGGTCGACGGTGGATGAACAGTAGCCCGTGGAGGCTGGAGGGGGTCGACGGTGAAGATGAAAAGTATCCCGTGGAGTTCCGTTTTGCGGTACGCCACACCCCTCCCGATCAACAGGACCCACGTTCCGACCGTAGCGCTCCAACACAAGTCCGTTTCCTCCGTTTTGCGGTACGCCGCACCCCTCCCGATCAACAGGACCCCCGTTTCGACCGTAGGAGGTCCGTTTCCTCCGTTTTGCGGTACGCCAGACCCCTCCCGATGAACAGGATCCCATTTCGACCATGGCCAGTCGAACACAAGGCCGTTTCCTTCATTCTATGGTACGCCAGGCCTCGTTTCCATCGGCTGTTCCGTCCAAGCCCTCCCGATGAACATGACGACACATTCCGTTCCGACCCAGCCGGTTGGCTCCCCGTGAACACGACGACGACGCTGTTTCTCTGTTCCGACCCAGCCATGTACATGAGCCCTAGCCGTACATACGCGCGAGTAGGCGTTCGAGACCCGCCAGATGTATGTGCGTGACGTGGGTCAGATTTACTTTCTTGCACCCTGACCGTTGTACGTACGTGTACATGCTACGTGCGCGCCTCTACTACGACACATGCGCGCCTCTACATCAACATGTATGTACATGCATGTTCGTGACCAGAATGACAACGCTACGTACGCTTCGACCAGGTGGGTCCCGACTGTCAGGCACTTCCTTGCATGCGAAGATGTAGCTGGTGGGTCCCAGCAGTCAGGGGGGCGAATCGTTTTTTTTTTGCACGGACGCACTTCCTTGCATGCGAAGATGTAGCTGGTGGGTCCCAGCAGTCAGGGGGAAACGTTTTTTTCACGAAATACGGTGGCCTGTCCGGTGGGTCCTCGCTGTCAGGTGGAGGAATAATTATTTTGCACGTAATAAGGAGGCACTTCCTTCTTTGCGGCCGTGGACCCGGTATCGGCCTCTCCACGTCTGATGCTCTTCCGATGGAAGTCGGTCGTTGACCACATTGACCACGCCGCGTCAAGAGCACCACGGCGGTGGACGACAGTGAGGCCTAGGAAGGGGAAGACGCGGAGCCGGGGAAGACACGGCAGTGGATACCCCGCGGAGAGGAGTACGAGGGTTCGCTGGTTCGACTGCGGTGTGAGGCTGTCATCGCCGCAGAATAATAGGGGGTGTGGGTGAGTGGAGAGATGGCCTGGCCAGCGGTGGGAGTAGTAGGGGGCGGTGAGGTCTCCGCGGCAGCACAACCGGCCACGGGAGGCAGGAGTAGGTGGCACGACCGGCGCTGCTTTGGGCGGCTGGAGCAAGAAGACCAAAGGTTGAAGAAGCACGACAGCCGTTGGATGGACATCGTACGGTCACTGCAGCTAGAATCGTTTATATTGACTAAGTTGACAAAGCCCTTGGTACGCGTCAACTTAGTAGGCCCACAGGTCAGCTTCCGAAATGGTGTGCCCCAGATGTCAAGGGGAGGAATCATTTTTTGGGTGGGTGAAGCTAGAATATCCGAGATTGAAGAAGAGCACGGCATCCGTTGGATGGACATCCAACGGCCACCGCTGCTAGAACTGTGTGTTGACTATAAGTTGACAAAGCCTTGCATACGCGTCAACTCTTTTTTTTAGGGGACGCGTCAACTTAGTAAGGCCACAAGTGTGTGGCAGAGAACTTATAACCCATTTGAGATTTGTAAGAATGTGCAGCCAATTTTTGAATTCTAATGGAAATTACTGCATCCCATTTACAGTTTGTTAAAAGTACAGCCCATTTCAACCAACCGTTTAAAACAGAATTCAATAAAATTTCCCACATTTGATGGGATCCAAAATATTTTAATCCCGAAATTTCTAGTTAGATTAAATACAATTTCAATATAATTTTATATTACATAAAAATCCAACGAAACATTGCGCTTGCAACAATTAATGAAATTAAAATTTTCAATATCCAAAAATAATATTTTATAAAGTAATTATGTGTTTGGTGCATTTTTTATAGTTACTGCCCAGTTTTTATAATTACATCCCATTTATTATTTCTTAAAGCCCATTTTCTTATTAAGCCTAATGCATCCCTCCTAGGAAAGATTGGCAGCCTAGTGATACGTCTCCAACGTATCTATAATTTTTGATTGCTCTATGCTATATTATCTATTGTTTTGGACTATATTGGGCTTTATTTTCCACTTTTATATTACTTTTGGGACTAACCTATTAACCGGAGGCCCAACCCAGAATTGCTGTTTTTTTGCCTATTTCAGTGTTTCGAAGAAAAGGAATATCAAACGAAGTCCAAACGAAATGAAATCTTCGGGAACGTTATTTTCTCATCAGATAAGATCCAGGAGACTTGGACCCTCGGTCAAGAAAGGAGGCAGGCGGCCACGAGGGTGGAGGGCGCCTCAGGGCGCGCCCCCGCCTCGTGGGCCCCTCAAGCTCCACCGACGCATTCTTCCTCCTATATGTACCCACGCACTTCAACAGATCGTACACGGAGCCTAAAACCTAATTCCACCGCGCAACTTTCAGATCCACGAGATCCCATCTTGGGGCCTGTTAGGAGCTTGGGAAGGGGAATCCACCACGGAGGGCTTCTACATCATCATCATAGCCTCTCCGATGAAGTGTGAGTAGTTTACTTGCACCTTCGGGTCCATAGTTAGTAGCTAGATGGCTTCTTCTCTCTTTTTGGATCTCAATACAATGTTCTTCCCCTCTCTCGTGGAGATCTATTCGATGTAATCTTCTTTTGCAGTGTGTTTGTTGAGACCGATGAATTGTGGGTTTATGATCAAGATTATCTATAAACAATATTTGAATCTTCTCTGAATTCTTTTATGTATGATTGGTTATCTTTGCAAGTCTCTTCGAATTATCCGTTTGGTTTGGCCAACTAGATTGGTAGTTCTTGCAATGGGAGAAGTGCTTAGCTTTGGGTTCAATCTTGCGGTGTCCTTTCCCAGTGACAGTAAGAGAAACAAGGCACGTATTTTATTGTTTCCATCAAGGATAACAAGATGGGGTATTTATCATATTGCATGAATTTATTCCTCTACATCATGTCATCTTGCTTAAGGCGTTACTCTGTTTTCATTAACTTAATACTCTAGATGCATGCTGGATAGCGGTCGATGAGTGGAGTAATAGTAGTAGATGCAGCAGAGTCGGTCTACTTGTTTGGGCGTGATGCCTATATACATGATCATACCTAGATACTCTCATAACTATGCTAAATTTCTCTCTTGCTCAACAAAGAATTGCTCACCCATCGTAAAAATACTTACGCTCTTGAGAGAAGCCACTAGTGAAATCTATGGCCCCCGGGTCTATTCTCATCATATTAATCTTCCTACGCTTTATTATTGCTTTCCTTTTTTACTTTGCCTTTTATTTTACTTTGCATCTTTATACCAAAAAATACCAAAATATTATCTATCATCTCTATCAGATCTCACTCTCGTAAGTGACCATGAAGGGATTGACAACCCCTATTCGCGTTGGTTGCGAGGAGTTATTTGCTTTGTGTAGGTACAAGGGACTCAAGGTGGCCTCCTCTTTGGATTGATACCTTGGTTCTCAAAAACTGAGGGAAATACTTACGCTACTCTGCTGCATCATCCTCTCCTCTTCGGGAAAACCAACGCAAGCTCAAGACGTAGCAAGAAGGATTTCTCGGCGCTGCTGGGAGTGTACGCAAAAGTCAACATACCAAGTACCCATCACAATCCCTTATCCCTCGCATTACATTATTTGCCATTTGCCTCTCGTTTTCCTCTCCCCCCCACTTCACCCTAGCCGTTTTATTCGCCCTCTGTTTTCCGTTCTCCTTCTTATTTTTGCCTCTTTCGCTTGCTTGTCATCATGACTAGTTTTATATCTTCTCCGTTGTCTCCCGAGAATGAAGTTCTAAATTTTAAGCAAAGGGAGGGAGAAAATCTAAAAGATGCTTGGTATAGAATTTGCAATGCTCAAAACAGATCTACCAGGAAGCAATCTACTTCAGTTCGTCTCCGCAATTTTTATGTAGGTGCTAATCCTTGGTATAGATATATCCTCGATACCATTACCGGAGGGAATTTCTTGGGTAGCCATACTATTGATTCTTATAATGCTATGATAGATTTATTTGGCTCACCACCTCTTTTGGTTAATGGAACTATGTTAACCTTGGAGCATGTAATGCAAAGACTTGAAATTATTGAAAATAAAGTTGCTACCGTTGAGTTAATTGAAAATTTAGATAAAAAGATCCACAATCAAATTACCCAATATGGATCTAAGGTAGGAGTAACTTTGAAATATATTAAGGAGAAGGAACCCATAGTTAATGAGAAAATAAATCAAGATTCCTCTAGAATTGATAAACTTGAGGGTATCATTACCAACTTGGGAACCGCTTTTTCTTCCATAAAAAATACTCCAAGTCCACCTACTAAAATTGCTAAGCTCATGTATGTTCCTAAAAATAAGGGTGAATCCTCTAGTAAGGAAACCGTTGATCTTAAATCTATAAGTATGCATCCCAATCTTTTTGCTATCATTAAGGAACCATTTGCTACGAATGAATTTTTCGATCTTTTGCCTAAAAGTTTGATAATTACTAGAAATAAATAAATTTCTAAGGAAGGTAGATGCCTCGTTGAAGAATTGCCTACCAAAGATGGCAATACCTAGATCTACCCTTGCTTTTATGCCTAGCTAGGGGCGTTAAACGATAAGCTTGTTGGGAGGCAACCCAATTTTATTTTTTGTTTTTAGTTTTTGTTTCTGTTTAGGAATAAATAATCCATCTACCTTATGTTTAGATGTGGTTTTATGTTTTAGTTAGTGTTTGTGCCAAGTTAAACCTATAGGATCTTCTTGGATAATAGTTATTTGATCTTGCTGTAATTTCCAGAAACTTTCTGTTCACGAAAACAATTGTTAAAAATCACCAGAACGTGATAAAATAGTGCTTCGAATTTCTTCTGATCAATAAACAAATTGCCTAGGTCGTCCTATTTTGGCTAAAGTTTTGGAGTTCCATAAGTTTGTGTTAGTTACAGATTACTACAGTGTTGGTGAACGTAGCAGAAATTCAAAATTTTCTACGCATCACCAAGATCAATCTATGGAGATTCTAGCAACGAGGGAAGGAGAGTGCATCTACATACCCTTGTAGATCGCTAAGCGGAAGCGTTCATGAGAACGGGGTTGAAGGAGTCGTACTGCTCAGGATCCAAATCACCGGGATCCTAGTGCCGAACGGACGGCACCTCCGCTGCTCAACACACGTACAGCCGGTGACGCCTCCCACGCCTTGATCCAGCAAGGAGAGAGGGAGAGGTTGAGGAAGACTCCATCCAGCAGACAACGGCATGGTGGTGATGGAGGGCGTGGCAATCCCGCAGGCTTCGCCAAGCACCAAGGGAGAGGAGGAGGAGAAGGGACTTGGGAGAGGGGGAGGCTGCGCCAGAACATGGGCTGCTGCTGCCCTCCCACCCCCCACATATATATAGGGGCAAAGGAGAGGGGGGCCGGCCCCCTCAGATCCAATCTGAGGAGGGGGCGGCGGCCAGGGGGGTTGCCTTGCCCCAAGGCAAGGGAGGCGCCTTTAGGGTTTCCCCAAGCCCTAGGCGCCTTTGGGCTTGGTGAAGCGCACCAGCCCACCCGGGCTGGTACCCTCCCACACTTGGCCCATGCAGCCCTTCTGGGTCCGGTGGCCCCACTTGGTGGACCCACGGGACCCTCCCTGGTCCCAGACATTATCGATAGCACCCGAACTTTTCCTATGACCAAAACAGGACTTCCCATATATAAATCTTTACCTCCGGACCATTCCTAACTCCTCGTGACGTCCGGGATCTCATCCGGACTCAACAACATTCGGTAACCACATACAAACTTCCTTTATAATCCTAGCGCCATCGAACCTTATGTGTAGACCCTACGGGTTCGGGAGACATGTAGACATGACCGAGACGTTCTCCGTCAATAACCAACAGCGGATCTGGATACCCATGTTGGCTCCCACATGTTCCACGATGATATCATCGGATGAACCACGATGTCAAGGACTCAATCAATCCCGTATTCAATTCCCTTTGTCTAGCGGTATTGTACTTGCCCGAGATTCGATCGCCGGTATCCCGATACCTTGTTCTATCTCGCTTCCGGCAAGTCTCTTTACTCGCTCCTTAACACATCATCCCGTGATCAACCCCTTGGTCACATTGTGCACATTATGATGATGTCCTACCGAAAGTGGGCCCAGAGATACCTCTCCGCTTACACGGAGTGACAAATCCGATCTCGATTCGTGCCAACCCAATGTACACTTTCGGAGATACCAGTAATGCACCTTTATAGCCACCCGAGTTACGTTGCCAGGACGCTTTGGTACACCCAAAGCATTCTTACGGTATCCGGAGTTGCACAATCTCATGGTCTAAGGAAATGATACTTGACATTAGAAAAGCTTTAGCATACGAACTACGCATCTTTGTGCTAGGCTTAGGATTGGGTCTTGTCCATCACATCATTCTACTAATGATGTGATCCCGTTATCAATGACATCCAATGTCCATGGTTAGGAAACCGTAACCATCTATTGATCAACGAGCTAGCCAATAGAGGCTTGCTAGGGACATGGTGTTGTCTATGTATCCACACATGTATTTGAGTTTCCTATCAATACAATTATAGCATGGATAATAAACGATTATTGTGAACAAGGAAATATAATAATAACTAATTTATTATTGCCTCTAGGGCATATTTCCAACAGTCTCCCACTTGCACTATATCTTTTGGCATGAAAATGTGTATCACTACGATCGAGATTCAATAAACCATTTCTTTAGGTGCAAGACCATTGAAGGTATTATTCAAATAAATAGAGTAACCATTATTCTCCTTAAATGAATAACCGTATTATGTATAGACATAATCCAATCATGTATATGCTCAACGCAAACACCAAATAACAATTATTTAGGTTTAACACCAATCTCGATGGTAGAGGGAGCGGGCGATGCTTGATCACATCAACCTTGGAAACACTTCCAACACATATCGTCAAACTCACCTTTAACTAGTCTCCGCTTATTCCGTAGCCTTTTATTTCGAAAGTTACTAACACTTAGCAACCGAACCGGTATCTAATAATTCTCGGTGCTACTAGGAGTACTAGTAAAGTACACATTAACATAATGTATATCAAATATACTTCTATCGACCTTGCCAGCCTTCTCATCTACCAAGTATCTAGGGTGGTTCCGCTCCGATGGTTGTTCCCCTTATTACGTAAGCACTTAGTCTCGGGTTTGGGTTCAACCTTGGGTTTCTTCAACCGAGCAGCAACTGATTTGCCGTTTCATGAAGTGTCCCTTCTTGCCCTTGCCCTTCTTGAAACTATAGGTTTCACCAACCATCAACAAAAGATGCTCCTTCTTGATTTTTTAATTTCGAGATGTCAAACAACGCGAATACATCAAGGATCATCATCTCTATCCTTGATATGTTATAGTTCATCACGAAGCTCTAGCAGCTTGGTGGCAATGACTTTGGAGAAACATCACTATCTCATCTGGAAGATCAACTCCCACTCGATTCAAGTGATTGTTGTGCTCGGACAATCGAGCACAAGCTCAACGATTGAGCTTTTCTCCCTTAGTTTGCAGGCCAAGAAAATCGTCGGAGGTCTTATACCTTTTGACGTGGGCACGAGCTTGAAATCCCAATTTCAGCCCTCAAACATCTCATATGTTTCATGACGTTTCAAAAACGCTCTTCGTGCCTCAACTCTAAACCGCTTAACTCAACTATCACGTAGTTATCAAAACGCGTGTATGTCCGATGTTCGTAACATCTACAAACGATGTTTGGGATTCAGCACACCGAGCGGTGCATTAAGGACATAAGCTTTCATCGTCCGCATAATCGCTACTTTCAACTTTCAACTATATTTTCTCTAGGAACATATCTAAACAAAGGAACTAAAGCGCGAGCCATTTACATAATTTGCAAAAGGTCTTTTGACTGTGTTCAAGATAATTAAGTTCATCTTATGAACTCCCACTCAGATAGACATCCCTCCGGTCATCTAAGTGATTACATGATCCGAGTCAACTAAGCCGTGTCCGATCATCACGTGAGACGGACTAGTCGACTCGGTGAACATCTTCATGTTGATCGTATCTACTATACGACTCATGCTCGACCTTTCGGTCTCCGTGTTCCCGAGGCCATGTCTGTACATGCTAGGCTCGTCATGTTAACCCCAAGTGTTTTTGATGTGTTTATCTGTCTTACACCCGTTGTATGTGTTCGTTAGAATCCATCACACCCGATCATCACGTGGTGATGTGTAGGGACGTACTGTAGCAACGGTGCACAGTCAGGGGAGAACACTTCTTGAAATTTGTGTAAGGGATCATCTTATTTACTACCGTCGTTCTAAGTAAACAATATGCATAAAATAATAAACATCACATGCAATTATATAGTAGTGACATGATATGGCCAATATCATATTGCTCCTTTTTGATCTCCATCTTCGGGGCTCCATGATCATTATTGTCACCGGCATGACACCATGATCTCCATCATCATGATCTCCATCATCGTGTCTCCATGAAGTTGTCTCGCCAACTATTACTTCTACTACTATGGCTACCGTTAGCAATGAAGTAAAGTAATTACATGGCGTTGTTTAATGACACGCAGGTCATACAATAAATAAAGACAACTCCTATGGCTCCTGCCGGTTGTCATATTCATCGACATGCAAGTCGTGAATCCTATTACAAGAACATGATCAATCTCATACATCACATATCATTCATCACATTCTTCTTGGCCATATCACATCACATAGCATACCCTGCAAAAAGAAGTTAGACGTCCTCTAATTGTTGTTTGCATGTTTTACGTGGCTGCTATGGGTTTCTAGCAAGAACGTTTCTTACCTACGCAAAACCACAACGTGATATGCCAATTGCTATTTACCCTTTATAAGGACCCTTTTCATCGAACCTGCTCCGACTAAAGTGGGAGAGATCGGCACCCGCTAGCCACCTTATGCACCAAGTGCATGTCACCGGTGGAACCTGCCTCACGTGAAGAGTACGTGTAAGGTCGGTCCGGGCCGCTTCATCCCACAATACCGTCGAAACAAGATTGGACTAGTAACGGTAAGCATATTGAACAACATCAACGCCCACAACTACTTTGTGTTCTACTCGTGCAAAGAATCTACGCAATAGACCTAGCTCATGATGCCACCGTTGGGGAACGTGGCAGAAATTCAAAATTTTCTACGCATCACCAAGATCAATCTATGGAGATTCTAGCAACGAGGAAGGAGAGTGCATCTACATACCCTTGTAGATCGCTAAGCGGAAGCGTTCATGAGAACGGGTTGAAGGAGTCGTGATTGCCGTGATCCAAATCACCGGAGATCCTAGTGCCGAACGGACGGCACCTCCGCTGTTCAACACACGTGACAGCCGGTGACGCCTCCCACGCCTTGATCCAGCAAGGAGAGAGGGAGAGGTTGAGGAAGACTCCATCCAGCAGCACAACGGCATGGTGGTGATGGAGGGCGTGGCAATCCCAAGCAGGCTTCGCCAAGCACCAAGGGAGAGGAGGAGGAGAAGAACTTGGGAGAGAGGGAGGCTGCGCGAGAACATGGGCTGCGGCTGCCCTCCCACCCCACATATATATAGGGGCAAAGGAGAGGGGCGGCCCCTCAGATCCAATCTGAGGAGGGGCGGCCGAAGGGTTGCCTTGCCCCCAAGGCAAGGGAGGCGCCTTTAGGGTTTCCCCAAGCCCTAGGCGCCTTGGGCCTTGGTGGGCGCACCAGCCCACCTGGGCTGGTCCCTCCCACACTTGGCCCATGTAGCCCTTCCTGGGCCGGTGGCCCCACTTGAGGACCCACGGGACCCTCTCGGTGGTCCCAGACATTACCGATAGCACCCGGAACTTTTCCGGTGACCAAAACAGGACTTCCCATATATAAATCTTTACCTTCGACCATTCCTAACTCCTCGTGACGCTCGGGATCTCATCCGGGACTCAACAACATTAGGTAACAACATACAAACTTCCTTTATAACCCTAGCGTCATCGAACCTTAAGGGTGTAGACCCTACGGGTTCGGGAGACATGTAGACATGACCGAGACGTTCTCCGGTCAATAACCAACAGCGGGATCTGGATACCCATGTTGGCTCCCACATGTTCCACGATGATCTCATCGGATGAACCACGATGTCAAGGACTCAATCGATCCCGTATACAATTCCCTTTGTCTAGCGGTATTGTACTTGCCCGAGATTCGATCGTCGGTATACCGATACCTTGTTCAATCTCGTTACCGGCAAGTCTCTTTGCTCGTTCCGTAACACATCATCCCGTGATCAACCCCTTGGTCACATTGTGCACATTATGATGATGTCCTACCGAGTGGGCCCAGAGATACCTCTCCGTTTACACGGAGTGACAAATCCCGATCTCGATTCGTGCCAACCCAATGCAGACACTTTCGGAGATACCGTAATGCACCTTTATAGTCACCCGATTACGTTGCCAGGACGCTTTGGTACACCCAAAGCATTCCTACGGTATCCGGAGTTGCACAATCTCATGGTCTAAGGAAATGATACTTGACATTAGAAAAGCTTTAGCATACGAACTACGATCTTTGTGCTATGCTTAGGATTGGGTCTTGTCCATCACATCATTCTCCTAATGATGTGATCCCGTTATCAATGACATCCAATGTGTATGGTTAGGAAACTGTAACCATCTATTGATCAACGGGCTAGCCAATAGAGGCTTGCTAGGGACATGGTGTTGTCTATGTATCCACACATGTATTTGAGTTTCCTATCAATACAATTATAGCATGGAGAATAAACGATTATCATGAACAAGGAAATATAATAATAATAACTAATTTATTATTGCCTCTAGGGCATATTTCCAACATACAGACTGTTCTGTTTTTGACAGATTCTGTTTTTCGTGTGTTGTTTGCTTATTTTGATGAATCAATGGCTAGTAAAATAGTTTATAATCCATAGAGAAGTTGGAATACAGTAGGTTTAACACCAAAATAAATAAAGAATGAGTTCATTACAGTACCTTGAAGTGGTCTTTTGTTTTCTTTCGCTAACGGAGCTTACGAGATTTCTGTTGAGTTTTGTGTTGTGAAGTTTTCAAGTTTTGGGTGAAATCTTTTGATGGATTATGGAACAAGGAGTGGCAAGAGCCTAAGCTTGGGGATGCCCATGGCACCCCCAATATAATCCAAGGACAACAAAAAGTCAAAGCTTGGGGATGCCCCGGAAGGCATCCCCTCTTTCGTCCACTTCCATCGGTAAATTTACTTGGAGCTATATTTTTATTCACTACATGATATGTGTTTTGCTTGGAGCGTCTTGTATTATTTGCGTCTTTGCTTGTTAGTTTACCACATTCATCCTACTTTTGAGAGAGCCATACATGAATTGGAATATGTTAGAATACTCTATGTGCTTCACTTATATCTTTTGAGCTCTATAGTTTTGCTCTATGGGCTTCACTTATATCTTTTGAGCTTTATAGTTTTGCTGTAGTGCTTCACTTATATCTTTTAGAGCACGGTGGTGGATTTGTTTTATAGAAACTATTGATCTCTCATGCTTCACATAGATTATTTTGAGAGTCTTAAATAGCATGGTTATTTGCTTAAAAATAATAATATGCTTGGTATTCAAGATTTGTAAGACTTTCTTTTGAGAGCATGCACGTATGGTGAACCGTTATGTGATGAAGTCGGAGCATGATTTATTTATTGATTGTCTTCCTTATGAGTGGCGGTCGGGGACGAGCGATGGTCTTTTCCTACCAATCTATCCCCCTAGGAGCATGTGCGTAATACTTTGCTTTGATAACTTGTAGATTTTTGCAATAAGTATATGAGTTCTTTATGACTAATGTTGAGTCCATGGATTATATGCATTTTTCTCATCCTTCCATCATTGATAGCCTCTCTAATACCAAGCACTTTTCACCGGTATCATACACCCACCATGAACCTTCCTCAAAACAGACACCATATCTACCTATCATGGCATTTCCATTGCCATTCCGAGATATATTGCCATGCAACTTTCCACGTTCCGTTTATTATGACACGCTCCATCATTGTCATATTGCTTAGCATGGTCATTTAGTTGACATCGTATTTGTGGCAAAGCCACCGTTCATAATTCTTTCATACATGTCACTTATGAATCATTGCATATCCTGCACATCACGGAGGCATACATATAGAGTCATATTTTGTTCTAAGTATCGAGTTGTAATCATTGAGTTGTAAGAAAAATAAAAGTATGATGATCATCATTTTTAGAGCATTGTCCCAAGTGAGGAAAGGATGATGGAGACTATGATTCCCCCATAAGTCGTGATGAGACTCCGGATGAAAAAGAAGAAGAAAAGAGGCCATAAAAAAAGAGAAAAGGCCCAAATAAAAAATTGAGAGAAAAAGAGAGAAGGGACAATGTTACTACCCTTTTACCACACTTGTGCTTCAAAGTAGCACCATGATCTTCATAATAGAGAGTCTCTTGTTTTGTCACTTTCGTATACTAGTGGGAATTTTTCATTATAGAACTTGTCTTGTATAATATAATGATGGGCTTCCTCAAATTGCCCTAGGTCTTCATGAGCAAGCGAGTAGGATGCACACCCACTTAGTTTCATTTGTTGAGCTTTCATATACTTATAGCTCTAGTGCATCCGTTGCATGGCAATCCCTACTCACTCACATTGATATCTACCGATGGGCATCTCCATAGCCCTTTGATACGCCTAGTTGATGTGAGACTATCTTCCCTCTTTTTGTCTTCTTCACAACCACCATTATATTCCACATATAATGCTATATCCATGGCTCACGCTCATGTATTGCGTGAAGATTGAAAAAGTTTTGAGAATATCAAAAGTTTGAAACAATTGCTTGGCTTGTCATCGGGTTGTGCATGATTTAAATACTTTGTGTGGTGAACATAGAGCATAGCCAGACTATATGATTTTGTAGGGATAACTTTATTTGGCCATGTTATTTTGAGAAGACATAATTGCTTTGTTAGTATGCTTGACGTATTATTATTTTTATGTCAATATTAAACCTTTGTCTTGAATCTTTCGGATCTGAATATTCATACCACAATTAAGAAGAATTACATCAAAATTATGCCAAGTAGCACTCCGCATCAAAAATTCTCTTTTTATCATTTACCTACTCGAGGACGAGCAGGAATTAAGCTTGGGGATGCCTGATACGTCTCCAACGTATCTATAATTTTTGATTGCTCCATGCTATATTATCTATTGTTTTGGACTATATTGGGCTTTATTTTCCACTTTTATATTACTTTTGGGACTAACCTATTAACCGGAGGCCCAGCCTAGAATTGATGTTTTTGCCTATTTCTGTTTCAAGAAACGGAATATCAAACGGAGTCCAAACGGAATGAAATCTTCGGGAACGTTATTTTCTCATCAGATAAGATCCAGGAGACTTGGACCCTCGGTCAAGAAAGGAGGGAGGCGGCCACGAGGGTGGAGGGCGCCCCTCCTAGGGCGCGCCCCCTGCCTCGTGGGCCCCTTGAAGCTCCACCGACGTACTCCTTCCTCCTATACATACCTACGTACCCCCAACAGATCAGATACGGAGCCAAAAACCTAATTCCACCGCCGCAACTTTCTGTATCCACGAGATCTCATCTTGGGGCCTATTCCGGAGCGGCCGGAAGGGGAATCCACCACGGAGGGCTTCTACATCATCATCATAGTGAGTAGTTTACTTCAGACCTTCGGGTCCATAGTTAGTAGCTAGATGGCTTCTTCTCTCTTTTTGGATCTCAATACAATGTTCTCCCCCTATCTCGTGGAGATCTATTCGATGTAATCTTCTTTTTGTGGTGTGTTTGTTTAGACCGATGAATTGTGGGTTTATTATCAAGATTATCTATGAGCAATATTTGAATCTTCTCTGAATTCTTTTATGTATGATTGGTTATCTTTGCAAGTCTCTTCGAATTATCCGTTTGGTTTGGCCAACTAGATTGGTAGTTCTTGCAATGGGAGAAGTGCTTAGCTTTGGGTTCAATCTTGCGGTGTCCTCTCCCAGTGACAGTAAGAGAAACAAGGCACGTATTGTATCGTTGCCATCGAGGATAACAAGATGGGGTATTTATCATATTGCATGAATTTATTCCTCTACATCATGTCATCTTGCTTAAGGCGTTACTCTATTTTCATTAACTTAATACTCTAGATGCATGTTGGATAGCGGTCGATGAGTGGAGTAATAGTAGTAGATGCAGTGGAGTCGTTCTACTTGTTTCGGACGTGATGCCTATATACATGATCATACCTAGATACTCTCATAACTATGCTCAATTCTCACAATTACTCAACAAGAATTGCTCACCCACCATAAAATACTTATGCTCTTGGGAGAAGCCACTAGTGAAATCTATGGCCCCCGGGTCTATTCTCATCATATTAATCTTCCTACGCTTTATTATTGCTTTCCTTTTTTACTTTGCCTTTTATTTTACTTTGCATCTTTATACCAAAAAAATACCAAAAATATTATATATCATCTCTATCAGATCTCACTCTCGTAAGTGACCGTGAAGGGATTGACAACCCCTATTCGCGTTGGTTGCGAGGAGTTATTTGCTTTGTGTAGGTACGAGGGACTCGCGCGTGGCCTCCTACTGGATTGATACCTTGGTTCTCAAAAACTGAGGGAAATACTTACGCTACTCTGCTGCATCATCCTCTCCTCTCCAGGGAAAACCAACGCAAGCTCAAGACGTTGCACCTAGCGGGGCGGAGAATAACAACTTGACCTTGCCTGGGTATTCTTAAAAAAAGGTATAGCTGGGCTAGCCATTTTCAGCTTGAAAAAAATTAATATCTGGGCTGGATATCTGGCCTGGGCTAGACGGGCCACACTGACCAGCCATTAATAGCTGCAGCGATGTTTTCGTTGTTGTTCAGAGGAGAAAAATTAATATCTGGGCTAAACATCGCTCAAGAAAAACTCTGCAGTGCTCACACCTCAATAACACAAATACTGATCGAGCTGCTTGTTCCCAGCTGTCGGCCGCTTCTTGTGCAATTCTCTCATTTATTGACTACATATGTTGACAATGGTGTGGGACCGTGATGTCAGGAAACCAGGAGGAAGCAAAAAAATTATAGTTTTATATATTAATAAGGAGGCACTTGCGTACGTGCGGCTATGGCCCTGGTGAGTCCCCACTATCATCCTCTCCAAGTAAAGTCATCTCCTCATCCTCATGTCCGTTGACCATGTTGACAATGCGAGACGGCAGTGCCACGGCGAGCGCAACAACTCGAAGGACGACGGAGAGGGCCTCGCGGGCCCTACGGATGGTCTCGACATACCGCTGCTCATTCGAGAAGTCAGGATCATAGGGCCACATGTCCGCGACGGCATTGTCGTTCGCTTGTTCACCGGTGCTCGTTGAGGAGACGGAGGTTGCAGACAGTCCTCTGTCTTTGGTAGCTCTTCCACCATTAGGGCGTCGAAGTGCGGCCGCACCTGCTCTATGGTGAACACAGCATGAACCGGCTTGGACAGTGACGCCGGCTCCTGGTCGGAAGCTACGTCCATCGTCTGATTGTCGTCGCTCAGCTCGGTGAGGTAGCTGGCGAGCCAGCATGTCCGGCTATTGGACCGAACCACTGCCAAGCACGAGTCTGACTGCCCTGGCCCACCCAGACCGCCTCCCTCGCCCCCACACGCTTTCCGCCCGAAACGGTCAGCGTCGCCCGCCCCGCTTCCCGATGCATGTGATTGCTTCGCCTTCAAATGACACAAGTGTTGCCCATCCGTCCTTCTGCCACCCACATTAATGATACGCGGTTGCCGAGGCGGCTACTCCGGTGCCACACGTCCGTCCCTCCGCCGCCCACCATTGCTATATAAACTGCTGCCCTGGCCATAGCCGTAGTCATCCGCATCCGTTCCTATTCTCCTGTCCACACCACTACTGCCCACCATGGCTTCCTTGCCCTCCAGCGCTCTACGGGACGGGCGGATGACGAGCCACAAGGAGATGGCAGCCATTACTGCCGACTGGCTGGCTGGTAGGCAGCCGGAGGACGACAACGTCCCAATGGAGAACATGGTAGTCAACGATCCGGCGCCAACCCCCTCCTCCGCGCCATCCTCGCCGGTGCATTGTCAACATATGTGAGGCAGAAGCGTGAGGAGCAGTTCCGGGAGGCGCAGGCCGACGCCGCCTACAACCACCATCTCCTCCAGGAGCACCTGCAGGCAGAGGAGCAGATTGCCGCGGAGCGGGCGGAGCAGGAGGTGCTGCTCGACTCGTACCTCTCCGCCCGCGAGGGCCGCCTCGAGCGCTAGCGGTACCGCATGCGGGTGGCGGAGGTTGGGGCCGCATACAAAGAGGGCGATGAAGCGGGCGAGGTGCTGTTTGGCGAGACCGAGGACGAGGCAGAGGACAATGCCGGCTCCGATGAGTCCCCGCTCCGCTGGCATCGACGAGGCCCTGCTCCGCCGAGGCCCCGCGGTGCCAACAACGAGGCAGAGGACACCGCCGGCTCCGCCGAGGCCCCACCCTGCCGGCAACGAGGGGGAGGATTTCCCCCGCTCCGCCGAGGCACCACCCGCCGGCAATGAGATAGAGGACATCGCCGGCTCCACCGAGGCCCCGCCCCGCTGCCAACGAGGCCGTGCCACACAGAAAACGAGGAAGAGTAGAACACGGCAGGTCGTCGCCGCTCGGGCCAAGTAAGGCCACCGCTGCTACCCTCCGGTTGCTGGCACTGAGTTGTACATCATGGAGCAATTCTATGATTACAGGATGATTGAAGAGCGCTCCGTGGTTGAGCAAGCTCATGAGATACAGTCATTTGCTAGAGAACTTGAGCACTTCAGTTGTATGCTACCGGACAAGTTTGTTGCCAGAGGTATCATCACTAAGCTTCCTCCTTCGTGGATCTCATTGGCACTCTTGATGTGGAAGAAAAGGCGAGCGCAAAGGACACACGTGCCCGAGGAATTGAGGGAGGATCTAGTGCCAATCTGCAGTGTAAGAAGAACTTCCAAATTTCACAAATTCAAGAACAAGGGCAAGTTTGATGGTAAAGCAAAGTTTGATGGGAAGAACAAGGCTGTGCAACACACAAACTTCAAGAAGAAGAATGACAAGAAGAAAGGTGTTTGTCATGTGGGGATCCTGATCATTGGGCTCCTGGTTGCCCTAGTCGCTATGAGAAGCTAGGCGGGTTGACCACTTACGGCCGGTTAGCTTCTTGGCGACGACGTGGAGTCGGAGAGCTATGTTGGAGAAGGACGCTGCTTCTACTTAACTGCTGGTGTAGTTGGCTAACTGGCATGTGGGCCCAACAGGCATCTAGGCCACATGTCAGTTACGCAACTGCACCTGCAGTTAAGTCAATGAAGCTTCTGTTCGGCTCAACCGGACACAGGTGGGTAGCTTCGGTTAATTAATTATACCTCCAACGCACCCCTTTTTAGTTGAAGAATGTATGAAATGTAATGAAATCCGGCATGTTTATATCAAATTCGACCATGTATGAATGAATTTATTTCGATTAGTTTGAATTCTTGTATCACTGCCATTGGATGAACATGCAAAACAATACGTACTAGCATTATTCCTAGGGTGATCACCTCGTTTGCAGCAGTTTCACATGTACTCCCTCCGGTCCTTTCTAGTCTACATACAAGTTTTGTCTGCAGTCAAAGTATCTCTACTTTAACCAACCTTATAGAAAAAGTATGCACTTTCACAATGCGCGAAGTAAAAAGGAACAGAAGGAGTACAAAGAGTTTGAGCAGCTTTTTAGCGTTCCTATACATTGCAATCAAACACACAGGCCTGGCAATTCATAGAGAACATTCAAAACAATCGATGATTATGCATCTCAGCGATTCACATGTCAGAGCCAATATTTACTTCACAACTAAAGAATAAAGAAAAATGGATCGACGGCCGACAAAGAAAGGGCGTCCCATTCAAAAATATCAAACGCATGTCTTCTTTCTAAAATCAATGAGCAAAATTTGACAAGGTTTTCCAATTCCAAAATATCAAATGCCTACGATTGTGGAATGGGCAGGGTTTGCCATCAGTTCGGACATTGACATGGCACCTCGTGCTAAATAAACCAGCTATTCTTTTTGTGCGCCCACCAAAATCAACCAAATTCACGCCAGCTTGTATGATTTCGCCCTTATATGTTGCAACGCCTTGAACTTATCGGCACCTCCTTTATTGTGGTGGAAATGAATGATTCGATGTATTCATGAACATTTTGTGCAGTTCCCATTGAAATCAAGTCGAGCACCCTGTTTATGCAAATACAAAAAAGTGATTAGTATAAAGCAAACTGTCTTTGAATTGACAGTTTAAACAGCACCTACATGGTCCATGTAGAGCACACTTTTAGAAAAATGGAACTCACCGGAAAGAATCCTAGAACAACATTGTACTCACAAGATCACAGGAAGAAAATGGAGATTTGTCAGTCCTTCTGAGTTGAAGTTAGTTTGGTCTTGTGGGGGGTAATGTAACCATCCTTCAACTGCTCCTTCTGATGAGAAGATAGACAGGGCTTCTTCATCCTGGCATAATCGGAACTAGTCACTTCACGTACTCCATATTCTTCTTCAGAGGAGGATGATCTTGTTGTGCAAAGACAAGAGGATAACTAAATGCTAGCATCCCTGTTTGCTCGAAAAAAGGAAAGGAAATATTTAAAACATCACAGATGAAGCACTTCTCAAGGACAATACCACTTTTTGATGATGATATCTAAATAGTAGCACAACACCAATAGAGATGACAAAGCTCAATCATATGGATGAAATCGGTGGCGAGTACCAACCATTGTCAGGAGGCTTATTGTGTAGAGCATACAGATGAAGCACTTCTCCGGAACCATCTGTTGCTATATACTATGGTGGCCATGCTTACTATATACTCCTCGATTAGATTAATGTTTCGAACATCTTCTTGTGCAGTTTCACTAAAATATATGGTATCTTCAAAGAAGATCCCTGTTTGCACAAGTAGAGATAATTACGTATTACATTAAGAGTGGCATCAAATCATTTGAAAAACAATTGCTCGGTCCAGCCATAGCAATAAATTAAGATGCAAAACTATATCATTACTTGTGTCATCATAGTTCCAGTGCTTCATTACAGCACCAGGAGTTGATTTTTGTTTTTCTTCCTCTTGTTCTTATCCTTCATCACTTGGTTCAATAACAGACAAGCTTCGCCTTCAAAGATTTGGCATGTCAATTATGTTGCACAAGTATAGCACTAAACAATGACATTAATTTTCTGATGAAATTGGCAAAATACAGGCCAACAGTTGTGAAATATCCTTATCTTACCTCAATGGGACATTGCGGTGCACATACAGATTGGAAGTCTTGTCTCGATTTGTACAGTTCACTAAAATCAAGCAACATTACCGTACAAGTAGCACAACATATGAAAGCACACTGCAGAATCATGTGAAATAAGGCTAGTACTAACCTCTCATGACGCGGAATTCAAACAACTCACAAGAAGAAGATCTGAACCAAATTTGCCAACACGGATAGGAAGTAAGATCTCCTCTTGTGCAGTTCCACTAAGATCAAGCAATCAAGCAACGTTGTCGGTGTGACATTTTGTTTGAACTGCACAAAACACTCTTAAAACAAAAGTGTTTTGTGCAGTGCAACAAAAGGTCACAATGGCAACGAGGTGAAGTAGATAACCCTATTTACACAGAGGTGCAAAGGAAACAACTAGTGGTCAATAACGGTGGATGACACAGAAGCCAACAAAAAGAAGCATCTGCTTATCTAAATGGGAAAGAAAGCAAGACTGTAGCATTTCTCAAACGGTGGCATTGATTAATATTAACAGAGAGATTATATTAACAATAAAATTCGTTAAACATGTAATTTGCTTTTAACTGTGGCATTGCATCAATTTTCCAAATGACATTATTAGAGGGTGTTTGTTTACGAGGGACATTTTGGTGGCGGGACTAAAAAACTCTATGTCACCCCATCTAAACCAAACAGGAGGGACTTTTAGGGACTAAAAGTGGGCATTTGGGACTAAAGAAAGAAGACCCCGAGGGAGAGTCTTTTTGGGACTTTTTCCAACACTTGCTCCTGCCACACATCGCACCTTGTCTCTATTAGTTCATTACTAGGGGTAACATGGTCTTTTAGCATGTCATTTAATAACCTCTGGTCCATGTTTAGTCCCTGAAACCAAGCAGGTAGGGACTAGGGAGTTTTTAACCAAACAGGGCCTTAGATTAACAACAGCTAAAGAGTTGCATGGGACAGTGGATGCACCAGCACCATGTGCATCTACCGACATACTGGGGTGATGCACAGTCTGTTGCAACAAAGAACAAATAACCAAGGAGAATATTTGTGTTGGTCCCAGTTTTGTTATCTTTAGACACATTTCCCTATGTGAGCGTAGCAAATCTAGTCCTGCTCAAACTCTACAGCCTTGTCCCCCAAAACAAAAGATCAGTTCGTTACAGATGTGCATACTGCGTTTGTCATTGTTTTCCCTTTTCGACCAACGTAGGTGCTTTGGATAGCCATCTGTCCTAGTACTTTCCCCACTTCCTTTCCTCTGTGAACCACGTCCTAGATTTATGCTATACAACTTTCCCCACTACTTTCCCCCATTCCTGTCCCCTTTGAACCACGTCTTAGATTCATGTGATACAACTTTCCCCACTACTTTCCCCCTTCCTTTCCTTTTTGAATCACATCCTAGATTCATGCTATACAACTTTTCCCACTACTTTCCCCCATTCCTTTCCTCTTTGAACCACGTCCTAGATTCATGGTATACAACTTTCCCCACTACTTTCCTGTTTGATCCAACACCTAGATTCGAGTGCAGAAGCGGAAGAAGCCCACATGCAGCTAGAGCAATGCATGTGGAATAAGTAAATTATACCTTAAGGTTCTTGGGGTGTGGTTCGGTGGGTGACCGGAGGCCATTTGACCCACACTATGTACAGCGGCTAAGAAGAAGGGGTCGGAGGCCCTCCCGCGCTGCCACTGGGTGAAAGTGAACAGCTGTGCTGGTAGTGGATTCCCTCCCTCGCCGGCGGCAACAGCATTAAGCCTCCTTCCCTTCCCGGGGGACGGATCCTGTCGGCTCTTTGACCAGCAGTGAGGGGAGAGAGAGAGGCTAACGAAGTCTTGTTTAGATCTGGAGAGGGTGAGAGAGTGTGAAGAGAGAAACTACAAGCAGACCAGTAGTGAGGGGAGAGAGAGGCCAACGAAGTCTTGTTTAGATCTGGAGAGGGTGAGAGAGTGTGAAGAGAGCAACTACAAGTGCTGAGGCTCCAGCGTGTATATATATACTGGAGAGAGTGTGAAGAGTGCAAACCCTAGAAAACAAGCGCCGAGGCTGTAGCTTATACATGATGAGGTGATTATACGGTCACTACGAGATCGTATAGCACCGTATCCATCCATTTTGACCAGTCAAAGAATCCTCCTGGCAAGAATTATGCTCAAGTGTAGTTATCGAACCCGAGACCTCAAGTTTGATGAGCGAACAGGCTAACCAACTACCCAACCCTCCCGTTATGTTCAACAAGAGGAAAATAACCTTTTATACATTCCTGCATTTGTGTGACAAGCATGCCGTGTTTTTTGTGTGTGTGGGAGTCATTGGGATATAAATCATAATCGTGTCATGTGGCTTTGGTGGTAAGACTATCCACAGTGGTGCAGAAATAATGCAGCCTTAGTCACCTTACCTCTCTCCACGCAAAGACGTTGGGTCCCACCAAATGAGGGTGAAACAAAAAATTAATAAGAAAAATTAAAAGCGCCAATGTGTATCTTACCTCACACATCTCGCTCTTTGCTCGAACACCGTCCAATTGATCCCTTTGTTCGCTCCACGTACTATTTTAAGTGAATCCTTATTATAACATGCACACAATTTTGGGCACTTGTATTCGACCTAAGTCAGTGTGCCACCGTATCTCGTACGACTCCCTCCGTCTAGGTGTAATAAGTCACGTTAGAAGGTGCAGCGGGACCAAGGTGCAAGCAGATTGGAGGAGAAGGAGAAACTTGACCGGTCATTCCTCCAATCAAAGCCCTGATTTCTGTCTCTAAACACAACAATTAATCCAAACAACTAAGAGATGCCGTTTTAGCAACCATGCAGGGCCACGTATTAACTCGCATGCAAGCCGACTTTGATTTCTTGACTGATCAACACGTAGTTGCACTCCATGCATTGGGTTTCCGGGGGAGATAACAAGGCAGAGTAAGGAGCGTTTGGTTACATTGCTTAGGCTGGTCATAGTGGTGAGTAACTTGGACTAGTAACATGCATATGTTACTAGTCTATGTTACTACTACGCGAAGTTTGCCGTCGGAAGCGAGCCGATCTGGCTCCCCTGAGCTAGCAAGGGTTTTCTAGCCCACCCAAGCTAGCTGGCCCACAAAAGCTAACATATTTTAACAGTTCCAAACGCCTAACCTTGCCCGACTATGCTATAAGTTGTTCTTACTAAGGATCCAAATTCTCCCTAAGTGACAATGCTCGCTAGCAACGAGGCCAGGAGGGGATTGAGATGTGAAGTTAATGGACGACGCCTAGACATTTTGGGAATATCTGATTTCCGTAGGATGACTTAACACCTAGACGGAGGAGTACTACTCCTCACCAGAGTTTGATGGAATATTCGTCACCTCTTCTCTTCTTGTATGTACTCCATTTGTATCTCACTTCCTGTGGCTTCGCACTCGCACGATTTTCCTATTCTATGAACCTGTGTGTGTGTGTGTGTGTGTGCATGTGCGTGTGCGTGTGTGTGTTTAACAGCATGTGTGTGTGTTAGAGAGAGCGACAGATCGACCTACTCCTACAGAGAGATGGTGTGTAGTGTACGATTTTAGCCGCGAGAGTCGGTGCATCCTCTCGTTTCCGGGCGTCCGGTAGGGACAAAGTGACAACCGCCACGCCGCTTCCTCGACCAGCCTTGCCCACCCAAAGCCCCTCCATCGCCACAAGGCTTCCCGCCCAAAACGGTCAGCGCCGCTCCAAAGAATCGGTGCCGCATTCATGCCCGGGCAGAGCGGACGCGACCTCTCACTGGCGCCTGTGTTGAAGGGAGAAGCGGATTCAAGAGTGATGGTTGCTTCAACCGTCCAACTTACTGCTGGGTCTATGTGATTTGACGGCTCATTGGTCATTATTACTGAGGTGGTAGGAATGCTGGATGTCCCATGCTTTCGGCGAAAGGAGGTACTACTAGATTACAATTTTCTCCATTCTTACAGCGGAGGAATGCAAGAGCAGTGAAAACATGCAGGCTCAGTGATTACATGGCCCACCTCACACTATCACCATATTTTCTGGACACCGTGCGACACCTAACTCTTTACATAGTACTCCCTCCGTTCCTAAATATAAGTCTTTGTAGAGATTCCACTAGGTGGACTACATACGGAACAAAATGAATGAATCTACACTTAAAATGCATCTATATACATCCGTATGTGGTTCATGGTGAAATCTCTACAAAGACTTATATTTCGGAATGAGGAAGTACTTGAATAGTACGATCTTGTAATTTATCGTGAGATAGTACAATGCTATGAAGCTTCCGACACATTACATGTATCTTGCGTCCAAGGTTGCCCGTTGCAACATTTCATCAAATACAAAGGAGACTAACATGCATGCTATTGCATCTCAATGATTGACAGATCATAGCAAATATGTACTCTCTCCGTTCCAAAATAAGTGTCTCAACTTTATGCTACATACAGAGCAAAATGAGTGAATCTACACTCTAAAATACGTCTATATACATCAGTGTTTGGAGTAGGTACTAGTAGTTCATATTGAAATCTACTAAAGGACGTATATATTCCAAACAATATGATAATCTCTCTAACCAAGGTAGTAGGGACGAGGAGTAAACGGAGGGAGCAGTAAAATTTTCTCCTTTTCCTGCGAGCCACCGCGCGCATGGGCGAGGGAGCGGGTGTAAGGCGTACAGTACTACTAGTAGTAAGAAAGCTTCAGCTCATCCTGCGAGCCACCGCGCCCGTGGGCGGGGAGACGGTGTACTAATCAAGCTTCTCCTCGTTCTGCGAGTTGACGGGACACATCAAAAGTACTCCAGTGTATAGAGCCTTGCCTCTAAGGTAGGCCCCACATGGTTTGCCTCTTTTTTAACATAACGCATCAAGTCGCAATTTGTTTGTTCACCCGTGGTAGACGATCCTCAGTCCATCTAGTGGACAACCAGTACACGTGTCAAATTACCACATGAGCTGCCTTTTCATACAGAAATGAGCTCCACCGTGTACCCGCGCGGGTGTGGTTGGGAAAGAGACAGGAGTACGTGCGACGTGTGTGCACCTCTTCTCTTCGTGCACGTCCCCCACCTACGTGGGTGTGTGTGAGAGATACAAACCTAGACAAATGGCTTGTGTGCGTTCGTGAGTGTTTTTGTTTTTTTGGGGGAGGTTGATTTCGTGAATGTATGTGTGGGAATATGTGTCGATGAAATCTCAAACAAAATTTTGCATGCAATGTGTGTGAAATGGAGGCCTATCCATATCATATATAGAGGTCGGGCGATCCACGTGAAGAGAGGGAGGGGTAATAGATATCGATAGAGTCGAAGAGAGGATCAAGTGGGTGGGTGCGAGATCGATGCAGAGAGCCATCGAAATTGTGTGTGTGTGCAAGTCAAAGATATAGGGTGACTGACCTAGCTACCAAAACGTCAGAGGGCACAGGTCAAGTTTGTGTGTGGCATGGAAACATGACTAGAGCGCTCGATGTATCGGTGTGTGTGTGTGGGAGGGGGTGGGGGAGGGGTAGGCAGAGGCCTAACTATAGAGGTAGAATGACTCGTATATGTGTTGAGAAGGAGAGACCCAGCTATATCTTGAGGGAGATCGGTCGACATCCATACATAACTGAAGGACGGGAAATAGGATGGGACAGAGAGAGAGGGAGAGAGGAGAGAGGGAGGGAGGGAGATGGGGTAGAGTGCTGGATGGGTGATGGAGTTGCTTCTCGAAGATGGTGGGAGAGGCCTACTAGACAAATTGAGGGTGGAACTGCAATATTATCAATAAGAGCGGGGATGTGTTTCTGTGTGTGCCTGTGTGTGATAGATCTGTCAGGACACATCCATGGATGATGAAGGGGAACCATGTGTTTGGTAAGCAAACCTAACTAGATCGGTAGATCAATTGTTGTTTGCCGGAGGAAGGGAGAGACATAACTAATGAGGTAGATCGATCGATGCGTGGGAAAAAACGAGTTATAAGGACCTAGCTAGCTATATGTATAGCGGGAGATCGGTCAGTGTACGTCCATTTGTTAGAGGCAAATAAGGCCCGGGGAGACGGATAGACAGAGAGAATGGAGCTAGGAGGTGGTGCGAGAGGCCTAGCTACTAGCTAGATAGGGGGAGGATGGCGGTTGTGAGATCGATGAAAAGAGGGGCGAGAGTTTACACATGTGTGGGACCGTATGAGAGACACGAGGCAAGGACACATAAAGGAGGAGATTGAAGGTGCGTGTGTATGTTGTAGGCAGACATCGCTGGAGAGGTTTATCGATCGGTGTGTGTCGGAAAGGAGTTGTGAGACTGTGGGAGAACGACCTAAAGAAAAAAGGATGAATGTGCACGATGGATAGAATGCTGAGGGAGGGGGAGGGCGAGGAGGGCATGTGCATGCACGAGAGAAAGTTAGTGGTAGCTACAAAGGTTAGAGGATTGTGTGGGTGTAAGAGACTAACAAAGATCATAATTTGATATGAAAGTGGATTCATGTATTTGAATAGGAGATCACAGTGTTTAAAACATATGCATGCATGAATATAGCGGTGACACGCGTGTTGTGGTTTTGCACATGTTATACCATAATGTGATAATGCATGGCGTTTGCAACTCACAGCTAAATGTCGAACAATCTAAACCATACTATACATCGAACAGTCTCACATTTTATTTGAATTTGTGATAATGTGTGGCATTTGCAGCTTACAACTAAATATCGAACAATCTAAACAATACTATATATCGAACATTCTCACATTTTATTTGAATTTGTGGTAATGTGTGGTGTTTGCAACTCACATCTAAATACTTCTGGCGTAGGGGGCGGGGCACCATACATAATGTGATAAACACATTATACATAGGAGGCATGGTTTAGTTTGTGAAGATCTAGCTAGAGCTTGAAATGTACTATGATTTGAAATCAACATAAAGTGGATTCAAAAATCGAGTTCGAGTTCATATAGTACACATAGTTCATATGTAACTCGAGACTAATCATGTGGTGTGCTGTGAAGACAATACACAAACGATGGTTTAACTTGATGATAATGACGATTGTAGGTCTTATTAAAACTGAGAAACGAATTCAAATGCTTTGACTTCACAACAATAATTATTGTATATCTTATTCAAATAGAGAAACAAATTCAAATTTAGTTCATATTGAAGTGGTAGTATATACGTTTGGAATGCACTAAAACATTCATTTGAGTACTAGGTTGCATGCATTATACACGTAGCGAAATATTTTTAATTGAACATAACATGAATTCAAAGTTTTGAATGAAATTTTTAGTGTGAATTGATTTGGTAGAGTACATGTTAGGCTTGTCCGGAAATTTCAACCCGCGCCTTGTTAGCCCGAAATATTTAAGATATATCTCTGCCTCGTTGTGCTCCGACAACTCCCTCCATCTCAACCCGCGCCTTGCTATTCCAAAATTACAACGCTAAAAACTCCCACCTCTGTGAAATCCCGACACGCCGAAATGCCCGTGATATCCTCGAACCGAAAGAACCGCCTCAAATCGGTGGGGGTACTTTCGTAATTTACCCCACATTTCGGACAAGCGCGTCCCAAAGCCATGGTTCCCCACTCCCATCCCATCCACCCACCCATTCGTACACCAAGGCCAGGAAAACCCGCGAAGCCCCACACCCTCTTCCGTCCGCCACCCAGCCGGAGCCTCTTCCCCGACGATGTCGTCCACGGCAACACCTCGACGTCCCTCATCCACCGTACCGGATGAGGACCCGTCGTCGATCTGGTCGTCCCGCCGGTTTAGCCACCCCATCCTCCACCTCCAAGGAGCTGCCCCGACGTTCCCCTCGTCTTTCGCGCCACCTCCATTCCCACACCGCCGTCTTCACATGCACCACCGTTTCCTCGGATGAAGCTGCGGCCTAATCGGCGCCACCAAAGAGGTTGTACACTAATCGCCACATTTTCTTCTTGATTCGATCTCACGGTGCTGCCGGCGCTCGGTCTCGAGCCGACACGGCGCGACTCCATCCACGACGGCGTCGCCGGCCACTTCCTCCACGGTGTTGCTCCCTCGGCAGCGACGTCCACATCAGTAGGAGTTGTTGTTGCTTTAGCTCTCGCTCGCGCTGCTGCTCTGCTCTTGCTCACGGTCCCCTGCCTGGTCTGCTCTTGCGCTCGCTCTTGCTCTTGCTTGCGATGCTGCTTCGATTTAGCTACACTTCAGTCGACTGAATCGACTTTTGGGTCAGTCGATTTTCAGGGGGTGGGGGGCTCGCTGGAGTTAAGGAAGAACCAGCCGCAGCAGGGAGGGGGGTTCGCCGGAGAGGTACCCCACTATCTATCTTAGGGTTCAGGGTGAGGGCGGTGGTAGGGCGGCGGCGGGAGGATCGCCGGAGAAAAAGCTCGACACGGGGGCTAGAGGGATGGCCGGGCGGCGCGGACCGGGCGGTGGGGAATGTTTTTCAAGGCGGGCGGGCGGCGCCGCCACAAAGTGGGGCGGCTGTTTTGGCCGGTGGTGGCTGGCGGCTCAGCGGGGTGGAGGTTGAAGATGAACTGCAGGCCCTTGATTTCGTATCCAACGGCTGCAAAATCGACTGACCAGAGATGAAAAAGTCGGATCGACGTGTAGTCTCACCTCAGTGCGTTCAGTTTCGACATTAAAATTCAGTTTCGACAGCAAAATTCAGTTTCGACAGTTAAGTTCAGTTTCGACAATTAAATTCAGTTTCGATAGTTAAGTTCAGAGATGAGTGGCTGATGTATACATCTAGCACTTTGTGGTTATGTATTTTACGTCATCTATTGGAGATGCTATTAGAATTCCACTCAGGTTAACATTGTCTCTCTTGTCCTGCTTCACCTCGCCGTCATTACAACTCACCGGAGCTGCTCCAACGACGAAACCCTCCATCACAATGAACAGTACCTCGGGCTCCATCTCCAGACGCCTAAGATCTTCTTCCCCTCCTCCGCAGCCAAGTCAGCGGAGCATCCTCACCGCCAACCCAATCACGCCGAGATCGACATGGCTTCGCCAAAGAGGTTGTACACTTCTTGTGGTTTGGCTTAATCTCACCATGCTTCTTTGCATCCTGTGATCTTCCAATTCTTGTGAACCAAACACCCAGATTGGCAGAAATCCTGTGTTTTTAAATTCTCTGTTTTGCACGTGCATTCCTATCCTATTCCCGTCTATTTCATATCCCTGCATTGTTAGAATCCTCAAATTCAAACAAGCCCTTACACAATTACTTCTGTTACAGATATGTGTCAAAGAAACCTTGTGTGGTTTGTCCTGCTCCTGCGGTGATGTGTTCCACCCCAAATTTCACCGCTCCAACGACGGAAGGGTTCACCACAACAGGGATCCGCTCTCCAGACTGTCTTTCACCGCCTCAGATCTTCTTCCCCGCCGCCGGCAGCCACGACAACTACATTACCATCATAAACTGAGCAGATGACCTTAAGGACTACACAGGTCCGCAAGAGAGGTCGCACTCTTCCGTGTCTGCTTACGTTATGCATCGCTTAATATGATGACATGCTACTTCATCGTCGTGTTCACCTATTAGACTCCCACTCAGGTCCAAACTTATGCTGAAACTTGAGTTTTTAAATGGTTGTGGGGTACATATTGGGGCAGCAATCAGTACTATCTGTCTACTATCCGTTAATCTCGGTGTCTACTATGAGTTTCATGTTGGGTGCAAACAAACATTAAAGGAGCAATTATCTGTATTTTTAACTAAAGCTTTTATCTGCTTGCTATCATTGGTTTTGGGTCTATCCACAGTTTGCTACCTTCTCTCTGGATTTGTGCATGCACTCCTTACATAATCTCACTATGTTTTATTCCTATGCATGTCAGTTATTGTACACAATGGAACTGAACGTGTAGAGCAAAAGAGACGAGCCTTGCATGGCAGTAAAATTTAATGCAGACGTCGCTCCATGGTGGGCGCAAAGGCAGCCCCCTCCACCCATTTCGGATCATAATCAAGAGGAAGATAACTGTTCTGAGGGGGGATTCAGAAGCAGAAGACCACTCCTATTTACCCCATGAGGTCTTCGCTCTAACTTGGCATGATGATGTTGGTAATATCATGCATATGGTGCCTTGCATTGCTTACTGTATACATCAAATATGTCATCTAAGATGTCATCTGCTTAGTTTAGACATGCTTTGTGTCAATGTCATCTGTTTAGTTTCTTTATCGTATATGTGAATCATGCAATGCCATCTTGTTTAGCCAGGCATCATATATGTGAATTTTGCAATGTCACCCTGGTTAGCCAGTCATCTTATATGTGAATTATATCATGACATCATTTTTTATTATGTGTTAAATTTGTCAACAATTTTAGTACATTCAATTACTCTTCATGTGCATCAGCCATTCGGCACGGTCATGGAAAAATCTGGAGTGGAAACAAGGTCTTCGGAGCAGACAATGCTATCTAACAAAGCACATGTCTTGCTGGTTACAGATAGCTCCTCAGAGGAGGATTCAGAGACAGATGACCAGTCCTATCCCCCCCCCCCCGAGGTGCATGCTCTAACTTGCCAGGGTTATGTTGCTCATATCGTGCGTATGGTATCTTACATTGCTATGTCATTTGCTTAGTTTAGACATGATTTGTGTGAATGCCACCTGTTTAGTGTCTAATTACCATATATGTGAATTATGCAATGTCATCTTGTTGCAAGACATTATATATGTGAATTATGCAATGTTATCTTGTTGCAAGGCATTATATATGTGAATTATGCAATGACATGCTGTTTAGCCAAGCGTCATATATGTGAATTATATCATGCCGCCCTTTTTTTGTATTTCTCATTGCTTTTGTCGACAGTATTTGTATATTCAACTGCTCTTCCTGTGCATCAGCCATTTGAATTGGTGCTGGAGAAATCTGGAGTGAAAACAAGGTCTTCAGAGCATGCTACTGCCGAGCAGTAGATCTTCTTTGATTCTGAGATAGCTCTTTAGAGGAGGATTCAGAGGCGGATCTCCTATTACCCCCCCTGAGGTGTATGCTCAAACTTGGCAGGTTATATTACTCATATCATGCATATGTTGTATTGCAATGCTTAGTTTTTACATCATATACACGATATTGAATGCCATCTCCTTAGTTGACACATCATATATGTGTTTGCCCTCTGCTCACTTCCTTAGTATATAAATCATATATTTGAATTATATTATGTCATGATGTTTACATAGACAACATGTATCTGAATTATGGCATGCCAACCCATTTTCTAAAGACATAATATAGTTATATCATCTCATCATGTTTACATAGTCATCATATTTTGAATTATGTCATTCTATCCGTGAATTATATCATGCCATCATGTTTCCATCGATGGCATGTTTGTGATTTATGGCATGCCAACCACTTTAATAGACACATCGTATAGTTATATCATGTCATCCTGTTTACATAGTCATCATATTTTTGAAGTATGTCATTCTATCATCTTTAGTTAGCCATCATACATGTGAAATTGTGTCATGCTATCCTGATTAATTAGCCATCATATATTTGAAATTATGACCTGCTATTCTGTTTGGTTAGACAACATAAATGTGAATTATTTCATGCCCTATTTTCTTCCCTACTATCCATTGCACTTGTCTATCTTACAATGTCTGTACATTCAATTACTTTTCTTGTTTATCATCCATTTCAATTGGAGGGGGTGATGGGAGTATCTGTGGGAGTAAAAACACGGTCTTCAGAAAAGATCGTGCTACCTGTCGATGGAGATACAACCACGGTTGTACTTGCCCAAGAACCAGCCCCACCACACATAACCCAGACTCACGCAGATTGTACCCTACCCAGTTGGACAGAGAACCAGCTACACTCCTTCTAACCCCAACCCCAGCAGATACTAACCCAGTTCCCGTTGACACAGCACCGTCTCCACCACAGAGCACCCAAACACGATCAGTTAGTAAGGCAACTGCAGTGCCCAAAGCACGAGGACCACCACTCTGAACCCTAAGTCAACGCTTAAAGCATAAGAAGAATTGTTCTCAGGTCAGGTTCCGTAGCTATGGTTCATACTACTTTGCTCTTGCATCACTGTATTTACTCATACCAACTAATTTCAAATTTGAAGGATGCAATTGAAACTCCAATGGCGCAACCGGTATGTTTTAAACCTGTTTCTTTAACGTGTTTGCTGTTGTAACTTGCTCTATGTTGATTTCAGTTTCAATTGAATAAACAGTTATGTTCTCATGCCATGCACATTACAAGTGTTGTTATTGTTGTGTAGTTTCCCACACTTATATTATGTCTATGCTACTTTGTCCTAAATAGATATGTTTTGAACTGTATCTATCTTGATTTGGCAACATAAACTAGAATGATATAGACCATGCAGTGACCATACTACATAGATATATGTTTGTTTCATGCTGTTATCATGTCCACCTTATGAAAGTGCAACTATCCCTAGGTGGTTTTGGTAATTCATAACAACATATAGCCCATTGAGCTAATACTATTCCAAGATGAATATTTCAGGAAAGCTCAATGAATGGCATGGCATGGATGACGAAAGTGGATCCCTCAAAATATTAAGGACAAAGGATTGGCTCAAGTTCAAAAGCTCAAGACTCTACATTTTACATTTTAGTGATCCAAGATCACATTGGGTCTATAGGAAAAGCCAATACTATCAAGGAGGGATGAGGTGTTGCTTAATGAGCCTTTTGCTCCATGTGCTTAGTGATATGCTCCAAAACCCTCCACTACTTCTCACATCTACATATGACCTAAACCCAAAGTCAAACTCGGCCCTACCGATTCTTTCTATCCGGCGCCACCGAGTTCAGATGTCATAACCACTGCCGCAAACCCTAGGCAAATCGGTTTCACCGATAGGGATCTCGGTCTCACCGAGATGGGATTGTAATCTCTCTGTTTCCCCTTCGTAACTTTTTGGTCTCAACGAAAGAGCGAATCGGTCCCACCGAGATTACAATGTAAACTCTTTGTTTCCCTTTTGTAACTTTTCGGTCTCACCAAAAGAGCAAATCGGTCCCACCGAGTTTACCTGACCAACTCTCTGGTTAGCTAATTACCAAATTCGGTCTCACCGAGTTTGTGTAATTGGTCTCACCGAGATTACGTTATGCCCTAACCCTAATCATATCGGTCCTACCGAGTTGCATGTCAGTCCCACCGAAAATCCTAACGGTCACTAGGTTTACTAAATCGGTCCTACCAAGTTTGATAATTCGGTCCCACCGAGTTTGGTAAATTGTGTGTAACGGTTAGATTTTGTGTGGAGGCTATATATACCCCTCCACCTCCTCTTCATTCCTGGAGAGAGCCATCAGAACAAACCTACACTTCCAGCTTACCAGTTAGAGAGAGAACCACCTACTCATGTGTTGAGGCCAAGATATTCCATTCCAACCATATGAATCTTGATCTCTAGCCTTCCCCAAGTTGCTTTCCACTCAAATATTCTTTCCACCAGATCCAAATCCTATGAGAGAGAGTTGAGTGTTGGGGAGACTATCATTTGAAGCACAAGAGCAAGGAGTTCATCATCAACACACCATTTGTTACTTCTTGGAGAGTGGTGTCTCCTAGATTGGCTAGGTGTCACTTGGGAGCCTCCGACAAGTTTGTGGAGTTGAACCAAGGAGTTTGTAAGGGCAAGGAGATCGCCTACTTCGTGAAGATCAACCGCTAGTGAGGCAAGTTCTTCGTGGGCGACGGCCATGGTGGGATAGACAAGGTTGCTTCTTCGTGGACCCTTCGTGGGTGGAGCCCTCCGTGGACTCAAGCAACCATTACCCTCACGTGGGTTGAAGTCTCCATCAACGTGGATGTACGATAGCACCACCTATCGGAACCACGACAAAAACATCCGTGTCTCCAATTGCGTTTGAATCCTCCAAACCCTTCCCTTTATATTCTTGCAAGCTGCCTATATACTCTTTGCATGCTTGCTTGAATTGTGTGAAGATTGCTTGACTTGTTCAAAAATAGCTAAAATCTGCCAAAGTCTAAAATTGGGAAAAGGTTAAGTTTTTAGGTCAAGTAGTCTAATCACCCCCCCCCCTCTAGACATACTTCAAGGTCCTACAAGTGGTATCAGAGCTTTGGTCTCCATTTGCTTTGATTTCCATAGCTTTCGGTGGTCATAGCTTTGGTTTCACAACCTAGGAGAGTATGGCGTCTAGCGAGGGAAATTATCACCGTAGAGGTCCTTACTTTGATGGCACTAATTTTGCTAATTGGAAGCATAAGATGAAAATGCATATTCTCGGACATAACCCCGCCGTTTGGGCTATTGTGTGTATTGGCTTGCAAGGTGAATTCTTTGATGGGAGAGAACCAAACCGTGAAGCTAGTGCGGATGAGTTGAAGATGTTGCAATACAACGCTCAAGCTTGTGATATCCTCTTCAATGGATTGTGCCCGAGGAGTTCAACAAAATCAGCCGTCTTGAGAATGCAAAGGAAATTTGGGATACTTTGATTGATATGCACGAAGGTACCGACTCCGTCAAGGAATCCAAGTTGGATGTGCTCCAAAGTCAGCTGGACAAGTTCAAAATGAAGGATGGTGAAGGTGTCGCTGAAATGTACTCTAGGCTTCCTCTTATCACAAATGAGATTGCCGGCTTAGGAAGTGAAGAGATGACCGACAGATTCATCATCAAGAAGATCCTAAGAGCATTGGATGGAAAATATGATACCGCAGTGCACATTGATCCAAATGATGCCCAATTACAAAGATCTCAAGCCCACGGAAGTCATTGGAAGAATTGTTGCTCATGAGATGTCACTCAAGGATAAGGAGGAACTTCACAACAAGTCAAGTGGTGCTTACAAAGCCTCATGTGAAGCCCCCACATCATCAAGTGAGAAACAAACCTTCAATGAAGAATTGAGCTTAATGGTGAAGAACTTCAACAAATTCTACAAGAGTAGAAGCAAAGAAAGAAGCTCTAAGTCAAGGTCCTACAATGACAAAAGATCTTCTAGTCGAGAGCGCAATTGCTACAATTGTGCGAGACCCGGACACTATTCCAATGAGTGTACGGCACCCTACAAAAGAAGAGAAGGTTCTCCCAAGAGAAGAAGTAGAAGAGAAGAATCACCAACAAGAGAGAGAAGGAGTAGAGATGGTCGTTATGAACGAAGACCCTCACGGAGAAGCAAGGATTCGGAAAGGAAGGACAAGTCATCAAAGAGCTACACAAAACGAAGAC
Organism: Aegilops bicornis; assembly: GCA_021605145.1. NCBI lineage: Eukaryota > Viridiplantae > Streptophyta > Magnoliopsida > Poales > Poaceae > Aegilops > Aegilops bicornis. The sequence continues at coordinate 632,634,780 of CM038670.1, forward strand.
ATCAAGCTCATGTTGGTGAATGGGTATCCGCTCCGACTCCGACCATCACTCCGAGAGAAGCTATCACTCCGACTCGAATACACTCAAGATGAAGGTGTTGCGGTCTAGCACTTGTGTCAACCAACTCCTACGACATATTTGAATCACCAAATGAAGGAATTGGTAGATGCTTCATGGCCAAAGGTCCTAAGGTAACACACCCCAGTATGTTGATTTTGATGTTGATGAAGATGACTTGCTAGGTGATGATGATTTACTTGTTGACAACTCTAGTGATGAATACTATGATGAAACGTCAATTAATCATGCTAATCAAGTTGAAACGAATGACAATGATAAGGAGAAAATTGAGCGTCTAACTAAAGAACTAAACACTCTTAAGTTAGCTCATGAAACTATCTTTGAAGATCATCAAGAACTTTTAAGGGCTCATGAGAAGTTACGCTTTGAAAAGCCCAATCTTGAGCAAGAGCATGAGTTCTTAAAGGCAATCAATGATGATCTTCATAAGAAAAGTTCTTCTTACATTGCCAAGCGTTTACTCTTATCTACTTACATGCCTCAAGTCAAGTCTAGTAACAAGAACAAGAAAGATTCTTCTTCTAGTAGTAACAATAACAATGCTAAATCCAATATTGTTGCTTCTAGTAGTTCTCTTGATTCCACTAATGATTCTCTTAGCCAAGTTACACTTGAGCAAGAAAACAGCTTATTGAAGGGAATTATGGAGAAAGGTGTATACAAGAGCCTTGCCGGGAGTAAGCAATTTGAGGAAATTGTACGCAAGCAAGGAAGGCACCGAAGAATCAAGGTGTTGGTTTTGAGCGAAAGTTCAATGCCAATGGAGTTGAGTGGGAAGAAGATCAATACCCCAAGACGAAGTTTGTTCCTCAACAAGAGAAGTATGATCCTACTTCCTTCAAAGGAACACAAGCTCAAGATGATCTTCCACCACAAGACCACAAGAACAAAGGCAAGGACAAGCTTCAAGAGGAAATTGATGCATTTGAAGAAGCACCTAAGACCTTGGTCAAGTGGATTCCCAATACTACGTCAAGTTCTACTTCATCAACTACACCAAGGATTCCCATCAAGATGATGTGGATCCCGAAGAAGAAGAACTAGAGAGTTCTTGAGGGTGACTCCGCCAACATTTTTCACTCATATCATCCTGGCAAGGACAAGTGCAATCAACTTCCATATCTTGCACTAGTTCAAGGAGTCACAAAACCCTCATGTTGGTAAGGCAAGGGACAAGGTAATCTAATGTTTTCATGGACATCATTTTGTGTGTGCATCACTCTATGTCTATGGATATCCTTGTTTGTTCCTTGTGGGACTAACCCATGTAGGTATTGAAAGTGCAACTCACTCCAAAGGATTGCTCCAAACGATCTACATCAACATTAAGCATCCACATCTTCAACACCTACATGAAGTCATCATCGACAAAACCCAAGGTTAGTTTATCCCTCTAAGGGGGGATCTCACATCTAGGGGGAGCTTAACTCTAAAAATTGAGTCAAAGCAACTCTAATGATGTGAACACATAAATGCTTTATGTAAAAGTGGTAACCCCACTTGAGCTTAAACGATGAGTATGACCTATGATCAAATATTCTCATTTGACTCCTAAGTCAATATACTCATATATAGATGACCTAGTCATCGCCAATTGTTTGATAGATGCTAGAATTGGTTGTGCATGCTTTGTCACATATTTCATTTGTCATCTTATTGTGTGAGCATGTTGGTTGCATATTTACTCATTCGAGGACATCCACTTGTTGTTTTAATTGTTTGGTTTTTCTTTCTTTGGCCAAGTGGATGGACAAGAATGCCTAAGAACCTTCTCTAGCTATCTATGCTTTTCTCGTCTCAAACTCTATTCATGCTACATCACAAAATTTGATCAAGTCAGATTCGAACCACTGTGTGAGGAGCACTCGGAGTCCCCGATTAAGTCATAGACTTAAACTTCCAAAACTTCTTTGTGATTTTCGGTCCGACCGTTCCTCCATTTCGGTCATACCGAGATTACTATGTCGATCTAGGTTTTCATCTCGGTGCAACCGATTTGTACTTTCGGTCACACTGAGTTGCTATAACTGTTCACATTTTGCATCTCGGTGCCACCGAAGTTGTACCACTCGGTCACACCGAGAGGGTCGGGCTATATATATATCGCACGGCAAAATTTGGAAAACTTTCTCCGAATCCTCTCGCCAAGATAGCTCGCTTCCGCCAACTTGGTCTCTGGATCGTCGACTTAAATGCCGCCACCGCCTCGTCATTGGCCTCCGCGTCAACGGAATTCTCCTCCGTCGTTGCCGCCGTAGCGAGTTCCCGCCGAACTAGGGTATGGACTCGATCATAGTGCTTTCCTCGTCCGATTCTCAAAGACATTGTGTACATTATGCATCTTGCCATGATTGAAACACTCCTATCCAGTCAAATCAATCCTTAGAATAGTTGCGATTCGAAAATTTAGGGTTAGGTTTCACTTGAAACCATCTCGGACCCACCGAGTTGAAAAACTCGGTCCCACCGATTTGGCTAATGCCATTGCACTAGTAAGTCTCGGTCTGACCGAGAATTGCTAATCGGTGTGACCGATTTCCGAACTTTGTGAAACCCTAGCAGTCTCGGTGCCACCGAACTGTGACTCGGTCTAACCGAGTTCACTAGTATAGGCTCCAAAACTGCTTCGGTATCACTGAGTTTGAAAATCGGTAGATACGAAATGTTTTCAGTGGGAAACTAAAACTACGTTTTTTGAATCATTCTTTTGCAAAAATCTCTGCATTTTGTGATGCTCATCCACTCTACCTCATCTATACCTATTCATTGTGGTCAAGAATCAATTGGACAAAGCATGTCGCACCAGAGTGACAGCCAGAACAAATCTGAAGAGCAGATCCAATTGAGCGAGGGCACTAGTCCCTCAAGCAGCTCAGATGAGGGGAGCAGAAGCACTCTGAGCAATTTGCCCAAGGCTGCCACAAGGAAGAAATAAGAAGACCTCAGAGTCCGAGGATGAGGATTACGTGGCAGTTGAGGATGAGGCAAGCTCCAAGAAGAAAGTGCTCAAGAGGGAGTTCAGCTCATCTGCAGTGAAGCCTGGTTTGAAAATCAAAAGGCCGCAGGTAGACAACCAATGTCCAAAGCCGAGTGTCTACTCAAGCTCCTTTGGAATCTCAACCCAAAGAGACTGTTGCTGCAGAGGGAAAGAAAAGGAAAGAAAGGGTCAAGAAGACCATGGCAAGAGTGATAGGGAAGCCTTCCATGATGGAAGAGGAAGAAGAAGATGAGGTTGCAGAACCAGCACCCAAGGCACAAAAGTTGATGGGTGATGCTATCAAGTCAGGGGCTGCAACTTCCAAGCCCAAAGCTGCCTCCAAGCCCAAGAATGCACCCAAGAGGAATACCAGGAGCATACCAGCAGCTGAAAAGAACAAGGCCCCAATGCCTGAGGTTGAAGCTGAAGAAGATGAAGAAGGGCAGGTCCTAAGGAAGCTCAAACCCAAGATCCCAGACCACAATGATGCTCATCATGTGGCTGAAAACATGAAGATCAGGAGAGATAATGGGTTGAGGCTATGGAGAGAGACATATCCATATGCCACGAGGAGAAGGACTGTTGTGGATTACAGGTTCCACACCAAGGAGCAGCAGGACTTTTATAAGACTATCTTGCTGGATAAGAAGCCCATAGTTTGCGATATGAGATGGCTCAACTGGACCTACATGAAGGAGAACGCAGAACACTACCCTGGAGTATATGACAGCTTCAGTTCTTGTGGAGTTGCTGATTTTGTTGGGCAGAAGCTCACCAACTGGAATGATGAACTTATCATGCAATTCTACTCCACAGCACATTTCTATCCAGATGGCAGGATAGTGTGGATGTCAGAAGGAACCAGATATCAGTCTACCATAGAGGAATGGGCAAGTTTGATCAATGCCCCAAAGGAAAGTGAGGATGACCGGACATTTATGGTAAGAAGAAAATGGATCATAACACTATGTCACACATGTACAAGGAGATCCCCGATGATGCACTTGAGAACTTCAAGTTTGGATCAGTCCATTTTCTGCTGTCAGGGCTGCCTACGATCAACTGGATCTTAAGGCATACTCTTTTGCCCAAATCAGGTGACCATAACATGATTAGAGGACATGCAATCAATTTGCTTCATGTTTTTGATGTGCCTCGAAATTCAAGGTCATGAGCCTCATAGTCGAGACAATTAAGAGGACAACAAAGCAGACTGTAAGAGGAGCTGTGGTTATGCCCCACGATTCGTGGAGTTGATAAACTCGAAGATGGGCACAGGAAAGTATCTATTGGATAAGGAACACATGGCTCTCTATCCTGATTTTGAGGACAATCGAGTTGTCATGACCGAGAATGAACCATCATCAGTGCAAGCTCAGGAGAGAAAGGAGAAGGCAAGGCAAGAGAAAGCTGCAAAGATGCCAACTCAAGCAGAGGCATCTGACTACTTTCTGAAGAACAAGCAGGAGCAGCTTGGTTACTTAATAGCATCAACACTGTGGATTGAGAAGGGGTTGGCCACCCTAACTCAAAACCAGGAGAGCACTGAGAGAATCATGGAACAAAAATTCTATGATCTTGATGTTAAAGTGATCGAGATTCACCACCAGAGAGCGATTACAAGATGATATGCAGGAGAGGAAGGGCAAGACGACAACTGATGCATTTGCCAGAGTGCCTAGAACTCAGAGGTCCGCTGCAGTACCAACTCCAGACACCAGAGCCACTTCTTCAGCTCCAGCTACAGCTCCAGCTCAACCAGCTCCAGCTCCAACTACTTCTGCTCCTACCACGTCGACTGATGCGTTCATCCTTGGAGTCATGTCTACACCACCACCAGAAGACCAAGCCTGAGAGACGACATAGTGCTATGCATTTTCTAGGAACTTTTTGGTAACTTGTTGCCAAAGGGGGAGAAAAATGTATAGATCATAGGCTTCGAGAGAGAGATTTGCTTTTGTTCTCTCTTGTCTTCTTGGTTGAACTTTTTTTTGCTTGATTGCTTGAGATACTATGCATTACCTGTGAGACATTGATGATCATGTGTTTGATCATAAGCTACACTTATGCCTTTTATGATATTATCTTATTTATCCTTATATGATCATTCACTGTGCTTGGTGATGAGTGCATGTATTCAATCATTATTATTTTGAGCGCTCCACCAAGATGTATGTGACATGGAAGAGTAACCCATGAGCCTAATTCCTTGTGCATTTGTAGTCCAAAGCAAATCCTAAGATATGCACAAATTTAGGGGGAGCTCTTGCTTATCACATACTTCTCAAAGCGACGATGTTTTTCAATTTTATTATCATTTGTCGAAGCTTTGATCTATATGTTGTCATCAATTACCAAAAAGGGGGAGATTGAAAGTGCAACTATCCCTAGGTGGTTTTGGTAATTCATAACAACATATAGCTCATTGAGCTAATACTATTCCAAGATGAATATTTCAGGAAAGTTCAATGAATGGCATGGCATGGATGATGAAAGTGGATCCCTCAAAATATTAAGGACAAAGGATTGGCTCAAGCTCAAAAGCTCAAGACTCTACATTTTACATTTTAGTGATCCAAGATCACACTGAGTCTATAGGAAAAGCCAATACTATCAAGGAGGGATGAGGTGTTGCTTAATGAGCCTTTTGCTCCATGTGCTTAGTGATATGCTCCAAAACCCTCCACTACTTCCCACATCTATATATGACCTAAACCCAAAGTCAAACACGGCCCTACTGATTCTTTCTATCCGGCGCCACCGAGTTCGGATGTCATAGCCATTGCCACAAACCGTAGGCAAATCGGTTTCACCGATAGGGATCTCGGTCTCACCGAGATGGGATTGTAATCTCTCTGTTTCCCCTTCGTAACTTTTCGGTCTCACCGAAAGAGCGAATCTGTCCCACCGAGATTACAATGTAAACTCTCTGTTTCCTTTTGTAACTTTTCGGTCTCACCGAAAGAGCAAATCGGTCCCACCGAGTTTACCTGACCAACTCTCTGGTTAGCTAATTACCAAATTCGGTCTCACCGAGTTTGTGTAATCGGTCTTACCGAGATTACGTTATGCCCTAACCCTAATCATATCGGTCCTACCAAGTTGCATGTCAGTCCCACCGAAAATCCTAACAGTCACTAGGTTTACTAAATTGGTCCTACCGAGTTTGATAATTCGGTCCCACCGAGTTTGATAATTCGGTCCCACCGAGTTTGGTAAATTGTGTGTAATGGTTAGATTTTGTGTGGAGGCTATATATACCCCTCCACCTCCTCTTCATTCGTGGAGAGAGCCATCAGAACAAACCTACACTTCCAACTTACCAGCCTAGAGAGAACCACCTACTCATGTGTTGAGGCCAAGATATTCCATTCCAACCATATGAATCTTGATCTCTAGCCTTCCCCAAGTTGCTTTCCACTCAAATCTTCTTTCCACCAGATCCAAATCCTATGAGAGAGGGTTGAGTGTTGGCGAGACTATTATTTGAAGCACAAGAGCAAGGACTTCATCATCAACACACCATTTGTTACTTCTTGGAGAGTGGTGTCTCCTAGATTGGCTAGGTGTCACTTGGGAGCCTCCGACAAGTTTGTGGAGTTGAACCAAGGAGTTTGTAAGGGCAAGGAGATCGCCTACTTCGTGAAGATCTACCGCTAGTGAGGCAAGTCCTTCGTGGGCGACGGCCATGGTGGGATAGACAAGGTTGCTTCTTCGTGGACCCTTCGTGGGTGGAGCCCTCCGTGGACTCACGCAACCGTTACCCTACGTGGGTTGAAGTCTCCATCAACGTGGATGTACGATAGCACCACCTATCAGAACCACGACAAAAACATCCGTGTCTCCAATTGTGTTTGAATCCTCCAAACCCTTCCCTTTATATTCGTAAAAGTTGCATGCTTTATTTTTCGCTGCCTATATACTCTTTGCATGCTTGCTTGAATTGTGTGAAGATTGCTTGACTTGTTCAAAAATAGCTAAAATCTGCCAGAGTCTAAAATTGGATAAAGGTTAAGTTTTTATTTGGTCAAGTAGTCTAATCACCCCCGCCCTCTAGACATACTTCAAGGTCCTACACCTTACTACTGAACTGGTTTACCAAAATGAGTTTCATATACTACATTGTAAACCTGTGATGTGTTTGTTTGTTTCTCTTTTAGAACGCGGATAAAATATTGGAGAGGAGTACCTCGTTATGCAATGGTAAAGGAAGTAATGCAGATAAGGTTCAAGATAGTGAGACATCCCTGTTGTTCTCCAAGAAAGCTGATAAAAACTATATTGAAGACACTGAGACAACCCCAAAGTCATGTCTTGATGTAGTGTTCGATTCTTTGGTTACTCTACTTTGGCACCGACTCTTCGAACTCATTTGCTGAATCAGTTAAACTTCTTGAGTCTCAACTTCAAGTTGAAAGACATCGATCGAGATGTTATGCGACAGAAGTCAAGGACTAAGGAAGTCCCCTGCAAAATTCAGATGCATACTTTCCGGTGCAACAACAAGTCTTTGGAGGATTTAAGCGCCAAACAAGAGAAAGTTAATAAGCTTGCTAAGCATCTTTCCAGCATTATGGGTACCCAGGATATTGTTTCTTGAGCTCTTCTGAAGTGGTTTCAGTTCTGGACTTGTTTTGCTGCGGCGTTTATGAAGGAAATATGCCCTAGAGGCAATAATAAAGTTATTATTTATTTCCTTATTTCATGATAAATGTTTATTATTCATGCTAGAATTGTATTAACCGGAAACTTGATACATGTGTGAATACATAGACAAACATAGTGTCACTAGTATGCCTCTACTTGACTAGCTCGTGAATCAAAGATGGTTAAGTTTCCTAGCCATGGACATGAGTTGTCATTTGATTAACGGGGTCACATCATTAGGAGAATGATGTGTTTGACTTGACCCATTCCGTTAGCTTAGCACTTGATCGTTTAATATGTTGCTATTGCTTTCTTCATGACTTATACATGTTCCTATGACTATGAGATTATGCAACTCCCGTTTACCGGAGGAACACTTTGTGTGCTACCAAACGTCACAACGTAACTGGGTGATTATAAAGGAGCTCTATAGGTGTCTTCGAAGGTACTTGTTGAGTTGGCATATTTCGAGATTAGGATTTGTCACTCCGATTGTCGAAGAGGTATCTCTGGGCCCACTCGGTAATGCACATCACTTAAAGCCTTGCAAGCATTGCAACTAATGAGTTAGTTATGGATGATGTATTATGGAGCGAGTAAAGAGACTTGTGATACCGAGATTGAACTAGGTATTGAGATACCGACGATCGAATCTCGGGCAAGTAACATACCGATGACAAAGGGAACAACGTATGTTGTTATGCGGTTTGACCGATAAAGATCTTCGTAGAATATGTGGGAGCCAATATGGGCATCCAGGTCCCACTATTGGTTATTGACCGGAGACGTGTCTCGGTCATGTCTACATAGTTCTCGAACCCGTAGGGTCCGCACGCTTAACGTTTCATTAACGATATAGTATTATATGAGTTATGTATGTTGGTGACCGAATGTTGTTCGGAGTCCCGGATGAGATCATGGACATGACGAGGAACTCCGGAATGGTCCGGAGATAAAGTTTGATATATGGGATAATAGTGTTTGATCTCCGGAAGGGTTTGAATTCACGGAAGGGGTTCGGATGTTTCGAAATGTTTGGGTACGAGAACACGTTATTTGGGCCAAAGGGGAAAGACCACGAGGCTTTTGGAAAGTGCAAAAGGAAGTTTTGCGGAGACCAGAGGCTAGACGCCAGGAACCCTGGCGTCTAGGGGGTAGACGCCGGGAACCCTGGCGTCTAGCCCTGGAGTCCGTGTAGGACTCTTGCCTTTTGGGAAAAACCAACTTTAAGGAGGCTTTTACTCCAAATTTCGACCCCAGGGCTCAACATATAAATAGAGGGGCAGGGCTAGCACCAAAGACACATCAAGAAACACCAAGCCGTGTGCCGACAACCCCGTCCCCTCTAGTTTATCCTCCGTCATAGTTTCCGTAGTGCTTAGGCGAAGCCCTGCGGAGATTGATCTTCACCAACACCGTCACCACGCCGTCGTGCTGCCGGAACTCATCTACTACTTCGCCCGTCTTGCTGGATCGAGAAGGCGAGGACGTCATCGAGCTGAACGTGTGCGTAACTCGGAGGTGTCGTATGCTCGGTACTTGGTTCGGTGGGATCGTGAAGACGTACGACTACATCAACCGCGTTGATAAACGCTTCCGCTTAGAGATCTTCAAGGGTATGAAGATACACTCCCCCTCTCGTTGCTATGAATCACCATGATCTTGCGTGTGCGTAGGATTTTTTTTGAAATTACTACGTTCCCCAACAGTTTATATGCTGCTTTGTTCCCTATATTTGCACTTGTGGCGAACTTTGATGCCCAGTGGATGTAATATGTGTAATAGCCGTGATAGCCTAGCGTAAGTTGCTTGCTTATTTATTTCCTTATTGTCTTGTTTATTTGTTTTCTTGTAGTCAGTGTAGTCTTTTTCCGCGGTTTGCTAGTGGCCGCAATAACCTATTTTTACTAGGCCACATTAACAATGGGCTACATATTTACTGTAGTTAACATGGGCCTCCTACGGGCCGTAGAAACAATGGGCCTTCTAAGGGCCGTAGAAACAATGGGCCTTCTACGGGGCGTAGACACAATGGGCCTTCTATGGGCCATATCATCAATGGGCCTTCTACGGGCCGTATGATCGATTGGCCAAACATGGGCCAATAACGAACCACATTATGGCCGTAAATGGGCTAGAGTTGAAATCGTCCGTTCATGGGCCGACCATAACGGTTCGTCGTTAATCGGTCGTATTTGATGATGCTATGAAAACGGCCCAACATATTAATGGGCCACAAATGGGTCGACTGTAACCACGGTCTGTATTTGGCCCACAAGCAGAAAATTACAGTAATGGGCCGAAAGTAAAGGAATGCTGGAAATGAGCCCAAGAATGGGTCCTGAGAAGGCCGAAAGATAACATGGGCTGGAAACGGCCAGACGGAATAATGGGCCGTTAATGGGTATAAAGTGATACAATGTTCATTACGGGCCAGTTTTACCACATGCTGTTAATGGGCCGAGGGTTACTAAGGGCCTCATATGGGCCAAAAGATGTCATGGGCCAGAAGTTAAAACAGGCTGGAATTATATTGGACGGCCCAGATGACCCTGGGTTAGCGGGCTATAAATGAGCTATTTGCGAACAGGCCGTTAACAGGATTGCCGTGGGCCGGCCCTCCACCTTTTGACCAAGTCAAACGAGCCAGCCTTTTCACAGGAATGTGCCTCTGTTGGGCCATGCCACGTGTCGACGTATCATAGGCGCTTTGGGTCCAATGAGTGCATGACATCTGTCCCAACGGTGAGCCGACACGTGTTTCCTCCAGCCAATGATGATTTTACACGTGGAAAATCCCCATTGGTCCGGGCTGTTAACGGGTTATCGGATCCAAAACCGGACCCGATAGCTTAACAGCGTTCCGTTACGGTGGATGCCACGTGTCGGTCACCCTTGACGAAAGCACTTCTGTGACGCGCGATTTATCGTCATGGAAGTGGACACTTCTGTGATGATAATTTTGGTAATGTTATGGAACACTTCTACGACAACACAGGTATGACTATCTTGATTCTGTCATAAATTTGTCATGGATGTACATGCATGACAGAAAACGTGACCTACTGTGAGAAACACGTATCATCATGGAAGTGTATTTTTTTGTAGTGTGATACGCAGTTCTACTTCTTCGAGGACCAACATACTAAGGATCGTCCGAGGAAATGGCATGTGCCTGATGTTGACTTGCGATCAACTCGACAACCAGCATAGTCAGAGTCAGAATATTCAATGTGATCAAAATCCGAGCCCTTGGGATACCATAATCCAAGTGTTGGAGTGTGAGCTAGATATCGAAGAATATGCTTCACAGCCTTATGATGTGATTTCTTCGGTGTAGCTTGAAAACAGGCACACATGCAAACACTAAGCATAATATCTGGCCTAGATGCACATACATACGATAAAGTGCCAATCATGGAGCGGTATACCTTTTGATCGAAGTCTATACCATTTTCATCAGTGCATAGATGGCCATTTGTGGGCATAGGGATTTTGACGCCTTGGCAATCTTGCATGCCGAATTTCCTCAACACATCCTTGAGGTATTTCTCTTGAGATATGAAGATGTCGTTGCGCTGTTGACGGATTTGAAGACCTAAGAAGAATTTCAATTCTCCCATCATAGATATTTGATATTCCTCACTCATCATATAGGCCAATTCGTCACTGTAACGTTGATTAGTACAACCAAAGATAATATCATCAACATATATTTGTCACACGAATAATTCATCATCATAGATTTTGGTGAAAAGAGTTGGGTCAAGTGAATCGGGTTTGAAGCCTTTCTTCATGAGGAATTCCTTTAAAGTATCATACCACGCCCGAGGGGCCTGGTTGAGGCCATAGAGGGCCTTATTGAGTCTGAAGACTTTGTCAGGATGCTTAGGATTTTCAAAACCTGGGGGTTGAGCATCATATACTTCTTCCTGAAGCTTACCATTGAGGAATGCACTTTTCACATCATTTGATATAAGATGATATTATGATGGTTAGCATAAGCAAGCAATATGCGAATAGCCTCAAGTCTAGCAACAGGTGCAAAATTTTCATCAAAATCAATTCCTTCAACCTATGTGTAGCCTTGAGCTACAAGACGAGCCTTATTCCTCGCCACAAGGCCATTTTCATCTTGCTTGTTGCGGTAGATCCATTTGGTACCGATGATATTGTGCTTGCGAGGGTCTGGTCGCTTGACAAGTTCCCAGACATGTTGAGCTCGAATTGATGTAATTCCTCTTGCATCGCTTGAATTCACTCAGGCTCCAGAAAGGCCTCATCAACTTTGGTGGGCTCTGTGATAGAGACAAAAGCAAAGTGCCCACAAGCTTTTGAGCGTGTGAGAGGACCTGGTGCGTTGATGTCGTTGATGATTTTCTCGATCTGCACTTCATTTGCAACGCGAGGATGAGCGGATTGATGACATTGAGTGGGCTCGGCATTTTCTTCAGAGCCATTTTCTTCAGGTGCACTAGCATGATTTTCTTCACGTTCTGGAATGGCTGCTTCAACAGATTCTTCGGTAGGAATGACATCCTCGGTAGCCTTGAACTTAATGGATTCCTCAGGTGACATTTCATCTAGCACAAGAGGTAGGTGCTCTATTTGCGAGCCATTAGTTTCATCGAACCACACATCTACAGTCAACAACCTTGTGGTGGACGGTGTTGAAGACTCTGTAGGTGTGCGAGTCCTTTCCGTAACCAAGCGTAAAACCTTGATGTGCTTTCGTTGCAAATTTAGAGTTGTGACGAGGATCTCTAATCCAGCATTTAGCACCGAAGACTTTGAAATAACTCACATTGGGTTTCTTGTCAGTGAGGAGTTCATATGAGGTCTTCTTGAAGAATTTGTGAAGATACAGCCTATTGATGATGTGGCACACAATATCAATTGCCTCAGGCCAAAAGCGAGGAGGTGTCTTGTATTCATCAAGGATAGTGCGAGCCATCTCAACAAGAGTCATGTTCTTGCGCTCCACGACGCCATTCTGCTGAGGAGTATAAGGAGCAGATAACTCATGAGTAATACGAAGTTCATCAAGATAGTCATCAAGACCAGTATTCTTGAACTCGGTCCCATTGTCACTCCTAATGTGCTTGATATTCACACCGAAATTCATCGAGGCCCTTGAGGAAAATCGTCTGAAGACTTCCTGTACTTCAGTTTTGTAAGTGATAATATGCACCCAGGTGTAACGAGAATAGTCATCAACAATAACAAAGCCATATAGAGATGCTGCATTTGTTAGTGTGGCATAATGAGTAGGGCCAAAGAGATCCATGTGAAGTAATTCAAATGGACGAGTGGTAGTCATGATAGTCTTCGAGGGATGCTTGGCTCTTCTCATCTTTACAGCTTCACAAGCTCCACACAGATGGTCCTTGAGGATTTTGACACCCTCGATGCCAATTACGTGCTTCTTCTTCGCGAGTGTGTGCAAGTTCCTCATACCAGCATGACCTAGTTATCGATGCCATAGCCAACCTTCTGAAGCTTTTGCAAGAAGACATGTGGTAGGCTGTGGTCCTGCAGAGAAATCAACAATATACAGGTCTCCTCTCCTAAAGCCTTCGAAGACTTTGGAATTGTCAGATTCCATGAGCACAATGCAACAATATTTGCCAAAGACAACACCCATATCAAGATCACAAAGCATTGAGACATACATGAGGTTGAATCCTAAGGACTCGACAAGCATGACTTTGTCCATGTGTCGATCCTTTGAGATCGCAACCCTACCTAGACCCAATCCCTTACTTTTGCCTTTGTCAGCATAGGTGATATGCTTCAGATGCGATGGAGATAAAGCAGTGTCCACCAATAAGCTCTTGTCACCGGTCATGTGATTTGTACATCTGCCATCGAGGACCCACTCAGTAGCTTTGGGTTGATCATCCTGCAGATGAATTAGTGCAACTTACGAACTCATATACTTCATCAGTGAAGAATATGACATCAAATTCATCAGATTGAATTTCATCAAGCAATACAACAAATATAGCAGTATGAGGACGTGAGAAATGAATATTCATTTCTTCATGATTAGTGTGCGTCCTATCAAGCATATTCAGGTCTCCAGCAAATTCATCAGACGTTCAAGTTCATCTAGAGACCTAACCCTGCACAAGAGATTAGTTCTTTTTCTTCACCACCCACATCTAGAGGGTGGCAAAGAATTCATCATTCTGCGAGCTCCATATGAGAAAGGTGGCATAGAAGCCAGTCCACTTCATTTCACAGAAGAGGGATTAGAGTAAGCATATGGATAAGCAGAGAAATTCTTCAAGAACTTATGAACATAATGATTTGAAGAATAATGCACATATTCATAACCCTTAGTTCTTCCCTGCGAAATACAAGTGTTAGCACGATGATGTTCATATGAGGATTTGGATCCATATGAGGAATTTGATCCACGTGAGGAATTTGGTCCACATGAGGACTTGGATCCATATGAAGACTCTGGTCCATATGAAGAATTTGATATGGGGTTCCTATTCTTCACAGGTGGTGTCATGATGACATTCACCTGAAGACTTTCAAGGCACCTTATGAGGATCCAAATTTTCTTCATAGGGGGACCATTCCTGCAGTTAGTTCCAACATATCTAGCAAATACTTCACCATTTTGATTTTTGAATAGTTTATAGTTGGAGTCAAATGACTCATCAGAAGAATATGAAGATCCACATGTAAAGCCATATAGAGTGGATGGATCTACGGGAGGTCCTTTCGCAGCAACCCATGAGGTTTTGGTATACTGCTCAGGTTTCCAGTAGGTCCCATCAGCATTGAGTTTCCTTTCAAAGGCAATACCCTCTTTCCTAGGGTTCCTGTTGAGGATCTGCATTTTTAAGCACATCACAAAGAGCCTAATGCCCTTTGAGGCTTTTGTACATGCCTGTCACATGCAATTCCTTCAACCCTGCATTGTCAGTGATACTTATGGTATCCTCAGATGAGGAATTTGTGACCACAAAGACAGTTGAAGAATTTGCAGCAATAGAAGCATTTGAACTTTCAGGTGAAGAATTAGCATATTCACATTCAATGCATTTCAAACATGGTGGAATAAATTCTTCCTGAGCGGAACTGATCTATTGAGCAAGCAATGAATCACGTTCCTTCTGAAGATCTTCATAACTCACCCTTAGCTTTTCAAGATCTTGCTTTCTTTGAAGAAATTCATAAGAAAGCTTCTCATGATCAGCTAAGAGAGTGTTATGATGACTCTGAAGATTATCAAACTTAGTCTGAAGTCTCTGAAGATTTTCAGTCAGAGTTTGAGTTCGATCCATTTCTTCACCCAACATATCATCGCTTTTGTCTAGCAGATTTTGAACCTTTTCAAAAGCCTTTTGTTGTTTGATAGCAATCTTAGCAAGTTTGGAATAGCTAGGCTTGATGTTTTCATCAGATTCATTCTCACTTGATTCAAAGGAAGGATATTTGAGTACCTTGGCACCTATTGCTAAGCAATAGGTGGGAGCGTAGTCATCGTTGCCGTCGTCAGCAGTGTTGGGGAAGTCATTTCCCTTAGAGATGAAGATAGACTTGCTGACGAAAGCAGTAGAGAGGGCTAGGCTCACCACACTAGAGTCTTACTTCTAAGATGCCTCCTCTTTTTCATTTTTCTCAGATTCAGGTTCAGAGTCCATTTCCTTGCCAATGAATGCCCGAGCCTTCTTGGAACTGCTCTTCTTCTGAGATGAAGACTTTGAAGATTTGTACGATGAAGACTTTGAAGATTTTTCTTCTTCTTCTTCGAGTCATCGGAACCATCATCCTTGTACTTCTTCTTCTCTGATTCCTTTGCCCACTGAGGACAATCAGTAATGTAGTGGTCAGGTTTCTTGCATTTGTGGCAAGTCCTCTTCTTGTAATCGCGGGATGAGGAATCTGATCTCATGTCATCACCTCTTGAAGATTTTCCAAAGCGACCACGTCTTGAGAACTTCTGGAATTTCCTCATGAGCATTGCTAGCTCCTGGCTCAGTTCTTCAGGATCACCAAGGCTGCTACCAGAATCCTCTTCTTCAGATTCGGAAACTGCCTTGGCCTTCAGTGCGCGTGATCTTCCATAGCTTGGTCCATAGAGGTCTCTCTTCTCAACAAGTTGGAACTCATGAGTATTTAACCTCTCGAGGATATCAGCAGGATCAAGTGACTTGTAGTCTCCACGTTCTTGAATCATCAGTGCAAGTGTGTCGAATGAGGAATCAAGCGATCTCAGCAATTTCTTCACCACCTCATGGTCGGTGATGTCAGTGGCACCAAGTGCTTGAAGCTCATTTGAGATGTCAGTGAGGCGATCGAAGGTTTGCTGAACATTTTCGTTGTCGAGTCTTTTGAAGCGGTTGAAGAGATTGCGAAGAACGTCAACTCGAGAGTCACGTTGAGTTGAGACTCCATCGTTGACCTTGGACAGCCTATCCCAGATAAGCTTTGTTGTCTCCAAAGCACTCACTCTGTCGTACTGTCCTTTGCTCAGATGGCCACATATGATATTCTTCGCTTAAGAGTCGAGTTGCTTGAATCTCTTCACATCAGCAGCGTTCACGGAAGGTGTGACAAAGGAAACGTCATTTTCCACAACATACCAGAGATCATTGTCAATTGCCTCAAGATGCATGCGCATCTTATTCTTCCAGTAGGGGTAGTCCGTCCAATCGAAGTTAGGACACCCAGCCAAGACCTTGATCATGCCTGCAGTCGACATAACTAAAACTCCAGGTGGTTAAACCAAAATCACACAGAACAAGGGAGTACCTCGCTCTGATACCAATTGAAAGTGCGTTAAGTCGACTAGAGGGGGGGTGAATAGGCGATTTTTACAAATTCGTCACTGAGAAATTTCAAGGTGAGGAAATTCCTAAGAAACGAACTACTTAGCAGTAGAATAAGTACTCAGATGCATGCATAACAGAACAGTAGCACAGTCATCATGATGAAATAAAACATACACAGAGTACAAGTAGCGCGTAAACAGGATAAGCAGGCTGAAGACAAAGTGACTGAAGAAATAGGATTGAGGAAATAGAGAAAGTCTTCAGTCAAAGTCTTCAAACAGTAACGATCAAGTTCATTAACAAATGAATGAGGAAATGAAAGGATTGAGGAAATAGAACCAGTAGCTTGGTGAAGACGATGATTTGGTAGACTAGTTCCAACTACTGTGACAGTTGTACATCTAGTTGGAGCGGCTAGGTATTTAAACCTGAGGACACACAGTCCCAGATACACAGTCCTCATAGTATTCTCCTTGAGCTAAGATCACACAGACCTCGCCCAATCACTCGTGGTAAGTCTTCAGGCGACTTCCAAACCTTCACAAACTCGGTCACTCGGCGATCCACAATTTCCTCTTGGATGCTCTAGACCATGACACCTAACCTTCTGGAGGATGCACAGTCTTCAAAGGTAACAAGCGTCGGTTCCACACAGGAACAATCTCTTCAGTGATGCTCAATCACTTTGGGTTTTTAGGTGTTTGGGTTTGAGTTTCCCTCACTTGATAATTTTCGCTCAAAGTCCTCGGAGGATGGGATGCTCTCAATGACAAGTGTCAGTTTCTCTCGAAGCATCCAACCATCTAGTGGTTGTAGGGGCCGGCTATTTATAGCCTAGGGAGCGGCCCGACATGATAAGACATAAATGCCCTTGAATGATATGACCGTTAGGTGGGTAGATATTTTGGGACATTGCCAGAGAATAAAGAATAAATGGATATTTGAGTATCAAATTCCTCAGGGCTATCATGTTCCTCACTTGTAGGCAATCCGCACTGGCGAATTCCTAACTCCTCAGTCATAAGAAATTCCTCAGAGACCAGAAGATCTTCATCTCTGGTACTGAAGAAATTGACTGAACTGTATGAGATTTCCAATGACTTCACTCGAAAGGATTGGGTAGGTGTAGGATTTTGAGATGAGCATCACTTGGAAACTTTTCCTTAGTTTTACCTCGACCCCCTTTAACAGTACGGTGTTTCCTATAACTCAAGAAAGATAAAATGAAACTACGTAAACAAAAGTCTTCACGCTTCATAATCCTTGCATGAATATCAAGTCTTCAAGGTCACACCAATTTCTTCACTTTCAAAGTCTTCAAGAAAACCAAAGTCTTCAGCTGAAGATATTCATTTTTAAGGGTCGACTTTCATCGTAAATATCAAACTCCTCATAGACTTATAGACCTGTGTACACTCACAAACACATTAGTCCCTTAACATATATATCTTCAATACACCAAAATCACTAAGGGGCACTAGATGCACTTACGCTATGTACAAGATCTCCGATGCAATTCCTCCTCTGCTCGAAGAATCGACCATGCCGCTTCACACATTTACAAACCCGGAGCCTTCCCGAACCGGTGTCGGAAGTATCACTCAGATGCATTGGATTTGGACCGAAATAATTGATCATCAGTCTATGGTGCCCATCTTATTTCCTCTTACGGATCACCTCACGTGCGACAACAGAACCACCATGCTTCGGCCGCTTGTTGTTGTCCATGTGCACCATCATGATCAAGCAATGTGCTCCTCTTGATTTCTCTCATATTCCTCTTTGGAGGAGGAATCATCTCACGAAGATGACTCAAACAAACTCATCTACATTAACACAAATATTCGCATCACATTCCACTCCTATATCGCAAGAAAAAAATGAAAAAAGATTTCTTTTACCTTGGAGGCTTTCGTCAAACACCTAGTGGGCATGAAGGTGAATTCCAGGACGGCATGGCTCGTTATGGCCAATGAGGCATCGGGCCATTTGTGAATGGACTGGGCGTGTTCTTGCCGGCGCCGGGGATTGTGTCCAGAGCCATCGTTGCCTCGTTCGTCGACAACCGAGAGCTTCGGTGGGGTACCGAGCGGCAACTAATCAACCTCCACTGCGAGGCTCGGTGCTGTGGTGGCCATATCAGGCGACAAAGGGGCAAAGAATAGCCGAATTTGCCGCAAATCGGGCAACGGCGGTACCCCAATTGACGACAACGACAAGAGTGGTGGTGGGCTTTCAGAGTGACGAGAATGTGCTGTTGGGACGGTGAAATCCAGCCAGAATCGACGTGTGGTGGACGGGGTGGCCACTTGGAGCAAAAAATGAGGTTTGCTGCAAAGTTTTGTGGGCACCAAATGAAGATACATCATATGGAGGAGCAGGATTTTTGCATCCAAATGCTCAAATGACAGTTTTTTGGGCACCGCGTCTCTTGTACATTATTCGTCGGAGATGCTCTTGGTAGTCGATGATTTTGCCACAAATTTCATCTTGAGAGGTGAGGGGTGACTAGCGAGAAATCAAGTGGCACATAGAAAGGTGTACATCTTTACTTAGACAAACTAGATGATACCCCGCGCGTTGCTGTGGTACGTTTGTTTAAAATCTCTTGAAAGTATACATATAACAAATAAAAAGCATTGCATGGCAATATTGTTTTGCAGTAAGCAATAGTAAACTGTCTTGTTCCGTCTTGATGTTAAATTAGAAGGAATTAAATGGCATAATACAAAATTGACGCAGAGCAGATGGAGTACTCAAAATTACCTCGATATGGTTCTTTATTTTCTAACACAAATATGCAAAGGAAGAAAAGTTCAAACATTTGAATGTGGTGCACAGAAAATTAAAATGCATACATACCATGGGTAGGTAAGTTCAAAACTGGTCGAAAAGACGTAACCGAAATTGCGTAGTTGAACAGATTCTGAAATATCTAGCAGTCCGAAAATATCTGTTAGTAAGAAAGTAGTGTTAGACGATACCCACTACAGATTACAGAAGAGACATGCACTTAGTTGAAACATCAGCATATTGAAAGAACATTTCCATCTAGATAAACCTACAAGTATACATGAGACAAAAAAGAATTGAGAAGATTTTGAAAACAATACAATCTGGGATGCGACTTTGTGGAACTGAGATGATATCATTAGCAGTAGTATTCCCAGAAACAGTACTGCGTGCAAGTATATACGACCTATTGAAAAAAGATGATATTTTACTGATTACATATCTGTTAATTAGTACTCCTTCCGTAAATTAATATAAAACCGTTTAGAATACTAAAGTAGTGATCTAAACGCTCTTATATTAGTTTACAGAGGGAGTAGGAAAGTAGTGTTAGACGATACCCGCTATAGATTACAAAAGAGACACGTACTTAATTGTAACATCAGCATATTGAAAAAACATTTCCATCTAGATAAAGTGATAAACCTGCAAGTATACATGGGACAAAAAATAATTGAGAAGATTCTGAAAACAATAGAATCTGGGAAGCGACTTTGTGGAGATGAGATGATACCATTAGCAGTAGTATTCCCAGAAATCGTACTGCCTGCTTGTATATACGACCTATTTATCCATCTCCTGTGGAAAAATATGATATTTTACTGATTACAAATCTCCTGTGGAAAAATATGATATTTTACTGATTACAAAAATTGCTTAACACTGTTCCAATTCCAATACGACACAATAGAGATGTACTCACCTGTCTGTCCACATAATTCCAAAAATCAAGAAAGAATTCAGCAGAGTGAAGAAACTGAAGATCGAGAGGAACCGTTGTGGCATCGTTGCTGCGTCTTGGATGGGAAGGAAAGTCAAGCAATACCATGGATTCCTCAGCTCCTCTTGCCCAAATAATTACGCCAACACCAAGCCAGAGAACAGGATGGTCCTCACCAGAGTACCTGTAGCGGCTGCTTCGGTTCACACGAGGTTGGGATGCGATTCGGGAGCACCAAAACCAAGCCAAAACGTGCGACGGTTCCCTTCTCGTCTTCCTTTTCTAATAGCGATGAAGTGGGAAAGGGTTGCTATGGAGAAGATAGGACGTCGGCAGTGAGCCTGTCATGGGAATCCTTTGATGGGGGTGGGGGGAAGAAGGCTGCCATCCACTCCTACTGGAGAAGATATTACAGCGACGATCTGGCCCTCCACCAAAGACGCATTTATTTATGGAGTTACTGCTAAGTTTTACTTCAAAAATCCAGGGAATTGTAGAGATACATATCTCTCCTCTTAATTCTCTAGTCAGTTATAGAATAGGAAGAGGACGAAATGTGTGGAGAAATTAAACCCCACAATTAGTGGATTTTTTTAAAAGAAGGCTGGTCAGGGTGAGAAATAATTGTGAACTGTGATTGGTTGATATCTGATGACATGGCATGCTGAGTTGGACCATTTGCATGTTATTGTAGAGATACATATCTCTCCTCTTAATTCTCTAGTCAGTTACAGAATAGGATAAGGACGAAATGTGTGGAGAAATTAAACCCCACAATTAGTGGATTTTTTTTAAAGAAGGCTGGTCAGGGTGAGAAATAATTGTAAACTGTGATTGGTTGGTATCTGATGACATGACATGCTGAGTTAGACCATTTGCATGTTAAAAGAATGGGTTTGACTATATCACATCTAGATGTGAGATATTATCTCACATCTAACGTGATGTCATGTGTTTCTAAATCTCGTTTCAATTCTTGGCTTTGCGGCCCTTTTTTCCATGTCTTTTGTTTGTTGTTGTTTCTTGCTTGGGCTGGGCTTTTCTTATACTTGTACTAGAAAAAAAAATACGTGAGGGAGGAAATAATCCATTTACAAGCAAGCTAAGCGGGGTTCACATTATGGGGCTAAACTTGATTAACACAAGTTTGCAAGCAACGTGGTGCATGCATGCATCATGCACGCTCCAGCCTGGCATGCAACCTCTAGCTCTTTTGTCGAGTATCCTATAGCTTGCCTCTAGGTGAACGCCCTTTAGGTAAGCTACCCCATTTGCGAACGTGAAAAAGTTTTTTGAATTTATTTATTTTCTAAAATTCTAAAAAATGTTTTAGAATTAAAAATTAAAAGGAATATCGAATCAAAAAATATTTGTGAATTTAAAAATATTCATGATACAAAAAATGTTCATGAATTTGAAAATTCTTTGACAACTTAAAAATGTTCATGTATTCAAAAACAATTTAAGATTAGAAAAGATGTTCATGATTAGTTAATTTTTTAGGTTCTCCAAAATGTCCATGAATTAAAAACAACAATTTGAAAAATGTTCTTGAATTTTAAGAAAGTACATTGGGGCAAAAAAGGATCAACAAGCTAGTTGCATGTCAATGATGGACTTGCAACTAGGACGAACAGAAAGGGTGAGACCCCAGTTGCGAGCCCTTGTTTGACGTGCAACTACGACAAAAAAAGTCCAAAGGCCGAGTTGCATGTCAATATTGGGCTTGCAATTGAGACAAAAAAGGTTTAACCTTGTTGCGAGTCGATCATGGATTTGCAACAGAGATAAAAAAGGCTCGAACCTAGTTGCAAGTTCATGTTGGACTTGCAACTGGGTCAAAAGAAAGCAGGGCCCATTAGTTAAAAGGTGGACTTGCAACTGGGACAACAAAAGCCGGCCCCTCGGTTATAAGTTGAAGGTGGACTTGCAATTGGGACAAAAAAAGATCGGGTTCCAGTTGTAAATCGAGGATCAAGTTGCAACAGGGACAAAAAATGTTAGGTTTCAGTTGCGAGTCAAGGGTGGACTTGCAACTGGGGCCCTAGTTGCGTCAAGGATGGACTTGCAACTAGGGCCCCAGTTGCGAGTTGAGGATGGACTTGCAACAGAGAAAAAAAATGTCAATGCCCAGTTGCGAGTTGAGGATGACGTTGCAACTGGGACATAAGAAGGTTCGGCCTTAGTTGCGGGTCAAGGGTGGACTTGCAATTAGGACAAAAAAAATTTGGGCCCCAATGACGAGTTGAGGGTGGACTTGTACCTGAGACAAAAGAATATCAAGGCCAGTTGCGAGTCGAGGGTGGGATTGCAACTGAGACAAAAAAAATATCGAGGCCCAGTTGCGAGTCAAGGGAGGACTTGCAACTGAAACAAAAAAAAAAGTATGCAACTGGGACAAAAGAAATTCAGGCCACCGTTACAAGTTGAGAGTGGACATGCAACCAGGACAAGTAAAAAGACAACCCCTATTTGGTACTCCCTCCGTCCGAAAATACTCGTCATCAAAATAGATAAAAAGATATGTATCTAAAACTAAAATACGTCTAGACCCATCCCTTTTTATCCAATTTGATGACGAGTATTTCCGGACAAAGGGAGTAGTAGACAGTCAACTAACAAATATGGAAAAAAATCATGAATTTTGAATAAAAAAGAAAAAGAAGAAAGGAAAAAAGAAAAGAGAAATAAAAACATGAATTTATGAATTTGAAACAAATAAATGAATAAAAGAAGAAAAAGGATAAAGGAAAAAAGAAACAAAAAAAGAAAAAAAACGCTTCTGGCCACAACCCACGCGGAGGCAAACACACGATGCTGTGGAAACAAACCGGCCTAAACGCCACGACCTGCCCTTGCACAAGCGACGGGTACAGGAACAACACTAAATAACAAAAAAAAAACGCATCTTGATGTATAAATTATGTGGTTAGAAAGTTAGATGTCAGATAATTACTCACGTCTAGATGTGAAATAGCAAAAGTGTAAAAGAATACCTTGTAGTGGGGATCAACTTCTTAAAAATAGTATATTCACGATTTCTCCGCCTAAGAAAAGCGATGCGATATCTCAACCGTCATCAGCAGGAAAATTCACCTACCGCGGCCTTGCCCTTTTGCAGAAAGAGGAAACCACACACCTCTGCCGCAACCGCTGCCGCATTTGGGTCAGGCAGCTGCCTACTCTCTCTCTTGTTTAAGTTTAGCCTACCCACCTCCCTCGTGCTCAACAGCTCAATCGAGTCTCCCAACAAAAGACCACCACCTCCCCACTCCTGCTCCCTTCCGCGACTCAAGTCTCCAACCAAATTCCCTTCCGATTCCTCCACTCCGCTCGCCCCCCGAGGCACCCTCCCCCACACCCTAGCTCCCCCCTCCCGCGTCGTCGCCCCGCGCCGAGCTCCGGCGCCGCAGATGGGCTCCGCCTCCCAGGCGCTGCTCGGGATCGAGCCCCTCGAGCTCCGCTTCCCCTGTACGGTCCCTCCTCTCCCTTCGTTTGTATTTAGCTGTTCCGGGGCACATGCCGCCGCTGTTGCTGTTCTGACGGAATTTCTGGACTGATGTCGGCGCGGTCCTCGGTTTGAACTGGGGCGGTGTTTTTAAAATCAAACATTCCCGTGCAGTCTTTTATTTAGAGCGTGGAGAGAATCCGCCGGATTCGCCGGTTTGTTGTACTGCTTGTGCTAAACTAAATTTGTTCTCCCTCTTGTTTTTTCCGGATCGGGCAGTCGAGTTCATGAAGCAGATCTCGTGCTCCATGGAGCTCACCAACAAGACGGACGACTACCTCGCCTTCAAGGTAATCGGAATTACCACGTCCTCGTTTTCCACCAAGTGTACAAAGTGTCTGAATGTGATGCCGCATTTGGTGAAATGTTGCGCCTCTTAGGTCAAGACGACCAGCCCCAAGAAGTACTGCGTTCGCCCCAACAGCGGCATTGTGCCGCCGCGGTCCACCAGCAGCGTCGTCGGTACTGCCAACTCCCATACACCTCCCACCAAAGTCATCTGGATGCTTTGCAAAAACTGACAGTCGCTCTGATTTCTCAGTGACGATGCAGGCGCTGAAGCAGGCGCCGCCCGACATGCAGTGCAAGGACAAGTTTCTCGTGCAGAGCGCTGTGGTGACGGAGGGAACAGCAGTCAAGGAAATCACCGGAGAGATGGTACTTCACATTCCAATGCCTCTTCGTTGGTTCAGTTATGTTGTGTGATGTTTGCTTCAACAATGCTAACAAGTGAACCTTTTGTAGTTTAAAAAAGAATCAGGCAATGTGGTGGATGAGGTGAGGCTGAAGGTTGTCTACGTACAACCACCCCGGCCACCATCGCCTGTGCGGGAGGGATCTGAAGAGGGTTCGTCGCCTCGGCCTTCATGGTCAGATGGGGCAAACATAAATTATCAAGATGTGAGATCTCTAACTCTATGCTGTTTCTTTCATTTCGTTTTTTGTTCTGAACTGCTTGAGGTGTGATCGATTGTTTTCTAGATGCAGGCAACAAGGGAATCTGATGAGCCACCATTGTCCTCAGTTAGTATCTTAATCTCATCAGCTGTTTTCCTGGTCTGCTCTTTTTTGTAACCATGTTAAACTGAGTTATTGCTGGTTTCAGGCGCACAAGGAACCATCTGAGATAACCACTGAGGTTAGCTCCTTCGAACAACTATTTAAGTCTGCATGGAATTTTCTATTAGAAGTATGGAAAGCAGAAATTGATTTTGTATACCTTCAGGGCATACTTTTCTGTAAATGTTTAACACTAATAGGGTTTGGCCAGATCAAACCGTGCATTGAATCCCTGAGAAGTAAAATTCAAGTACCATAGACATATATGACTTGCACTTTTCTTGATTATCAATGCACCTCAATCGCGTAGTCATATCATTTGGAAGGATGGCACAGCTGCAGAGTTATCGTGGTGGTTTCCACTTAGTCACATATTCTCCCCAAAAATCATGCTAACATTTACTTCATAACTCTAAATTTAAATGTTTTAGGTAATCAACCTTCCTCCATTTACTTTGGAATTATTCTTCAAATATCAACTAGGCCCAGACTTTCTCAATTCTGTCTAACACTTACAAAGGATTAAGTAAATGTTGTGCATCACAAGTGCCATGCTTTGTGAAGGAGACGTTCAGTGAGCTGACACCTTGTTGCTTAGTACATAAGAATTATTTCAAACAACAAATTTATGTTCAAGATGATGTTGTATTTGTTAACACCATTAGACCCTGAGCAACGCTCAACTTAACACTGAAATAGTCAATAAATGACAACCAGAATACTGGATCTTTAAGCCTCAAACTGATGTAAGTATTTTGAATTTGTACTGTAATGTAATGACACATATTTAACCCACTATTGAGCTGTATTAAGTTCACCTTGGTGATAATAGATAGTGGTGTAAGACATAGACAGTCATTTGCGTCGGCATCACTATGATGAACTTGCTAAACTTGAAATTAAGTGTTTCTGTGTTGGCTGATGCATTCTGGCATGCTGCAATATGCATTTGTTATCATACTACTGAGAACATGTATGTACGTCGGCCAAGCTCTAACTTGAAACTGGTCTGTTATGTTTCATCTCAAGAGATGAGTGGATATTGGTCAAGCTCTAACTTATAACAAGATGCCCAGTTTAGCAACCTGTATTCAGTTTGTCATCTTTAGTTGTTGGCCTTGTTGGCCTTTGCTAATTTCTCTCACTGTGGAGTTGCAATCGTAGCTAATTCCTCATAATGATACACCCAAATCTGCCAATTGGCATTAATATAGCAACTAGATTCTTTATTAGGTGCAGCAAATGCACATGCTTTGGTAGTACATTGTGTAAACTTTTGTATGTATATTTGGTACAGTCAATTACCTGCATTATGCGTACAACCCTGCACTATGAGTCAATAAATGGGTCATATTGAGAGCGGACTTTGTGCTCTGCTCACCACGTAACATTGTTCAGTTGTTCGTACACCTTTTGTTATAAGTATCTTTTACTTGCCTTGTACCGACACCAATAATATCTCATGAATTGTGTAGACATCCCCGTTGATTTCAAGATTAACTGAAGAGAGAAACTCTGCTATTCAGCAGAACAACAAGCTTCGTGAGGAACTGGTTAGTGGATTCGATCTTGATGAACATTTTTGTGGCATGTTTTGTATTTTGCTTGTAGTACTAGCATTCTTCCCTAGTGTTTAAGGCTTGTGAAAAATTGTCATTATAGACATAGTGGTTGCACTGTTGCTTATCTGTTCATTTAACTTGGGCATATCTTAGGCCCACAGCCTATTGCATCCATAAACCATAATACCAAACTCGTTAGATTGCTTGAAGCCTAACATAGTTGTAACTAAACATCTTGCGTTGAATTTCGACAGGACCTTGTGAGAAGGGAGATCAGCAAGCAGAATGGCAATGGTGGTTTCCCGTTGGTGTTCGTGGTTGCCGTTGCTCTGCTGGGAATTCTGCTGGGTTATCTCATGAAAAGATAGAGGATCCCTGTGCCTGCGTCTTGTTAGGCATCTGCATTCTGATGCGCTCATTTACATGTACGGCACTACTACTTAACAGCACAATATCTTAGGGTATGATGTCGCCTGTAGTCGCAAGCGTCAGATTGGGTTGACCATCATACCCGGTCGAGTAGTCGTCATGGTTAACCTTATGGTTGTTTGTCATATATGGCTACTGTTAGCTTGGGCACTAGTATAACTTGGTATAATTGTTAAAAATGACTTTCGCCTATCTAGTGTTGGTTGCCTCGTGGTATATTTGACCAAGTAAACTAACGACTTGGAGCGGAAATTTCACAAGTTTGGCCCAAATTCATGCAGTGGATAGTGTAAAATGCATTCCTCTTTGGATGTTTTACTCGGCAAGCGAGCAGTGCTCGGTTGATTATGCATGTACTTCATCCTGAATTTTTGGATGTCATACGAGGCTTGATTCTTGCTTAATTCGATGTACATGTAAATAAGAGCACGGCGAATTGGTGATTCCTATTAGAACAGCAACAGTGGTCCCGTAGTACTACTCAACAACGTACATGAACAATTAATCCTAGATGAAACAGCTACTCCTACAAGCTTGGGCATCTACCCTACAAGGACCTTGATATGCAGCTCCTGTGAACAAAGGTTCTGTTCAGTCATGGAACTTTGATTGACTCATGCGTCCAGGCTCCAGCGAGCTGCGCCCGGTTTCACCTTCCAATCCATTCCGTCTTAACAGTAAGGTTTTGCAGAGGCACCGTGTGTTTGCCCTGTCATCATCACTCCCCTGGCTCTTGCAACATGTTGCATCGGGATACGATGGTGCGGAACTCCTCAAGGCTTATCTGTGAAGGAAAATTGGGTTGTAAGAACTGGATTCATGTTCAAAAGATGAGCACTTATTGTAGCGCTGGTAGTCGCTGTCGAACAAGTGTTTGCAGCATCTGTTTGACAAACATGCCATGCCGAGTAGGTATCCGTTGTTGGAATCCGTGTTCCACAATAATTAATAATTATTATGATGAGTTTTTTTTTTTGAGATTATCTTATTATGACGAGTTAACAAGTGAAAATGACTTTGTTATCATTAGGTGGACAAACCAGCACTATTGCCCCCTCCCTTTTAGTTGAGCTTACTTGATAAAACGGCATCCTTTGTGGCCAGTTGTCACTACTCATGACTCAAAATGGCCATTCAGTAATGCAAGTTGACAAAAGGATGGCTATTAATCTAACACCAAAAAAAGTAGGACAACAGGAGTATCATGTATATATAAATGCTAGTCAATAAGTACACGACGATTTTAAACAATTCACATTATTAAATACATTGGCAAATAGCAGGGGAAATGATGGAAATCTGCTAGTTCTGGCTTGGATAAACAGCCACCACCTGAGAGGTGCATTTATAACTGATTTAAATGTATAATTCTCCACAAGGGAACCAGTTGTCAGTGTTAATTGATTTGAATATGGTTCCATGAGTGCACACAAATCAGACTATTTATAGTTTCCCAAATCAGTAAACTGGATTCTAAACAATGCATCATTTAAAGTAGAAATGTTAACATATTTATTCAAGAACAAAGGACAAACCTTTCCATCTTTGTCACTATCAAAGCAACGGATCATGTTAGATAACTCAAAATCTGTCCAGATGAAATCATTTACATTGGCCATTTTTTCAAGATCCCAAGGTGCGATGTATCCTTTTCCAGCTTCTGTACACCAAAATAGTAACCAATTCACAGTCCATAAAAGTAAAATATTTAGATAAAACCTTATAGTACAGTGACAAGAAAAGAGGAACCATGCCAATCAAAATTTTGTGCTTCTGTATGAACATAACTAAACCCATTTTAGGGGAATACCCAACTGAAGATACTTCAGTGTGGACAAATCAGCTTGGCTTGTTGAATACTGTTTAAGAATTAATCTTAATTCCCCTGGTAAGCATCGCAGGATCACACCATACGTAACTTTAACCAGTACGCAAATCACAAGGGCCTCAGAACAAAACGCCTATGTTATTTTAGGCTCATAGGCTTTCCTACTAAGACTATTTCCTCAACAAACAATTATGTATAGATGCAACACAAAATCCATTTTCTAGGGGAACTCAGGTTTTAAATGCCATAAAAGGACTTCCAAGTCAGATAAAATACCATCAAATGAGAAGAATATTGCCACCACATCATCTTCCGACAGTTGAATTCTGCTCCTGACCTGAAAGCAAGCAATGGAAAAATGGAAGCACAATTATGCAAAACACAAGTAAGATTGGGATGTAAAGCTAATACTGTACATGTCATTCTGGAAGGAACATACCTGCTTCTTTGTCTTCCTATTTTTAGCGGAGTCCTTAACAGGTGTGTTATTGTCATTTTTGCACGGCGTGCTTTTTCGTCCTTTGGCTCCTCTGCTCGAAGTTTCTGCAACTGCTGTTGTCGCCACGGCACTTTTTGAAGGTTCTGTTGTTGTCACGGAACTTTTTGAAGGTTCTGCCAGGGAGAGCGCAATCGCCTGCATATGGCGAAGAAGCATAAGTGGAAGAAGGATCAGGAGTTCAATAAGCATTCAAGGATCACATCCGTTTTTGGCGCCTACATTTGCGATGTACAGTATGTATTACCTGTTGTAAGGCTGCGTCATCATCCATAAAATCGGTGAAGGGAGCACCTTCTTCTCTAACGGCACTTTTAGAAGAGCTTCCCAAGTTCATTTTCTTCTTTGCCTTTCCCTGAAAAGAAAGCAGAGAAAAGTAAACTATGCATTAGTACAAATATAAAAGAGCAGACAGTTATATTAACATGGAATTTCACATTCCATTTCTTTGGGAGATCTCCAACCCATCGTGCAGTAAAATCTATCAACCTTGTGTTGCTGCTTAGATATTGCTAAAACCGTGATCTAGCAATTTAACCTGTGAGGATGTCATGAACAAACCCACTAACCCTAATGGCATTACAACTGATGAAAAAAGTGCTTGATACGCTATCACCAAAACAATAGCGACAACTAATTCATACTAACAGCGATGATGCACACAAGATTCAAGGGCCTGGATTAGTGGATTTGGTCCACAGGAAAATGGGGGCACCTTTTGGTTAGACCTAGAGGAAGGCTTGAGCCCCTCCTCGGAGTCTTGGTCACTGGCCGAGGAGCTCTCCTCCTCTTCCTCGCCGCCGCCCCCGTCGGACGGGAGGTACTCCTCATCCGCATCGTCGGATCGTTTCTTCTGTTTCCTCTTGGCCCCCGCCGTCGCCGCCGCCGCCGCCGAGGACGGCTGGTTGAGGAGGGGGGACGCCGCTAGGCGGTGGATGCCGAGAGCCTGGAGGCGGGCCTCGTTCTCCCGTATCCGCGCCAGCCGCTGCTTCTCGTACTCCGTCAGGGGCTGCTCCTCTCCCGCCATGGCGACGCAGCGGCCGTGTTCTTTTCTTCTCTCTCTCCGAAGAAACTGTGAGAAGCCTCGAGTTTTGATTTTGTTTTTAGTGGTCTTCTGCTGGTTTTCTCGTATGGGCCTGATTTTAT
The DNA here is from genome assembly GCA_021605145.1 of Aegilops bicornis. NCBI lineage: Eukaryota > Viridiplantae > Streptophyta > Magnoliopsida > Poales > Poaceae > Aegilops > Aegilops bicornis. Next base: position 632,665,041 of record CM038670.1, read on the forward strand.
TGGGTTGATATGGGCCTTTTCTATGGGCCTGATTTTATTATCTGGATGGGCTGTAGCAGATAGCTCTACTCAAACAAGCCTTTCTAATTGCGCGATGGCCCTCAAAACCTTTCTGGTAGTACTTTTTTTTTCCTGAGCGCATTAATTCAAAACAAGCCTGAACCAGCACACTCACACATTCGTAAAATGCTAACGCTGTTCTTGTAGACGTGGATCAAAAACCATCTTCTTTTTAGGAAAATTAATCACTGTGCAGCTGCGGTCTATATGAAGTTATGAACACACGACAGCAGCGAAGCAAGGGTCATCTAGGAGATGGCCGCCTCCGCCCAGGCCAGTGAGGAGTCCCTGACGGACGTGTCGACGCCTTCCTCGAGGATGGCCCCGATCATGTTCATGGAGGGCCTCCGCGACGGCTCGGCGTCGATGCACAGGTTCACCACGTTGCAGATGATGCCCAGGCTCTCCTGGCCCACGCTCCTCAGCTTCGGGTCCACCAGCTTGCCAAACTCCCCCGGCTGCTCCAAGTGCTTCCTCGCCTGAAACACACATATATAAATGCATCTCGTCCATCATTCTCAGTATGGTAGATTTGTCATGCTGCTACTATTTGTCATGCTGCTACTGATTCTGAGTTTTTTTTATTCAGAGTTCAGACAAGACACTTACCCAGTTCACCAGTTCGTCTGTGTCCTTGGAGAGCGAGGCTCTGCCGCTGATCAGCTCCAGGAGGATCACCCCGAAGGCGAAGGTGTTGGCCTGGACGTCCATGAAGCGCACGTGCCGGGAGTCCACGACGCCGTTGGAATGCCCGCCGCCGCCGTTCACCACGCAGCCGGAGCTCAGGAGGGGTTTGCCCACGAGACCCCTCCACCTCTCGAAGTCAATTATCTGCAAATCAAAACCCATTTAAGATTTATTAAAAAAAAATACCATTTCAGCTCAGCTGTTAACATCTTGCTGTCAACTGTCACCAAAGACGCCATGTTCCAAGAAGCAATGTGCCGACCTTGGGTGAGAAGTCTTCAGTCAGATAGATGGAGCTGGACGCCAGCGCTGCCACGGCGAACGGCGGCTGCAGCTCGGTGTGCAGGTATCTGAGGACGCGCGCGATGCTCAGCGCTATCTTCATCCGCCTCGGCCAGGATAGCTGACACCCTTCCACATCTGAAAGCACACGACACCCAACGAACAAGTTTCAGTCATATATTTATATGGAGTATTTAACCAAAAACTACCACAATTCACGGAAACGTGACGAAAAACTACCACTCTACGATTTTGTGCGAAAAACTATCATTTTTTTCCTAATCCATGGCAAAAACTATCAAGTCGCGAAATCGCCGCTGGCCCTGCTAAGCACAAATCTGACCGCTTGGGCCCGCGAACCAGGTGCCACCCTGGCCATCCTTCGCGCCGGAGCCGCACCCGCACGCGCGCGCCCGCTCCCACCTCGCCGTCGTCGCTCCCACCTCGCCGTCGTCGTGCCCACCAAGCTCACAGGGCCAGCCAACGCGCGTGGCGCCCGGTGCCGCTTCTTGCCCCGCCGTTCTGGTGTCTTTGTCGCCAGCGGACCCCGAGGGCTTTCCGCCAGACGCCTCGGGCAAATCTGGCGGTTGGCGGCCCGACGGGCCTCCTCCTCCGCCATCGGCGCTGCGGTACCGCCGCCCAGCTGGTCACCGGTCGTTCACGCGACCAGCGGTGCATCGACAAAAGCTGAAGCGGTAGCGTGGCCGTCGGCGCCAGGGCAGCGGCCGCTCACTGCTCAGCGCTCACGGTGGCATGCGCATTCGCGTGGGCCTGCCTGGCGCGCTCCACCGATGGCAACACCCCCTCTGACGAGCGCGCGCACCTAGGTGGGGGCCGGCATCGCGTTGGACGACTTGTGCGGGGCGTTGCTGGCCGGGGCGAGCGACTGCGCAAGAGATTGCGTCGCCGTGAGGCAGAGCAGCGCGTCGCAGAGGAGGAGGTGGAGGGGCGGGCGGCTCCAGCGGTGACCCGCGGCGAGCGGCTCCAGCGCTGACCCGCGGCTGCCGCGGCGAGCGTCTCCAGCGGTGAAGGGCGGAGGCGGTAAAAGGAGGAGCCCGGCGGCCGGAGGCGGGAGCGTCAGTGTGGCGAAAGGGAGGTGTTGGCGAGTGAGCGTGGTACGGGACGGCGACCACGGCGCGCATGGCGAGGGCGGCCACGAAGCTGCGTCAGGCGGGCGCTCGAGCACGAGCTCGCCGCCACGGAGTAGAGGGAAGCGGGCGCCGACGATGGTGACGGGAGCTGCACGAGGTGGTCGTGGGCCGCGGAAGTCTGGCGAGAGGGTCACCGGAGTGCACGCGAGGTGTTCGAGGAAATGCCAGAGAGAGGAGGAGGAGGAAGAAGAAGATTGATGCTGACAGGTGGGCCCATCCTGTCAGAAATGCGTTTAAAAGAGGCGAATCGAGCACTTTCCCGACATGGTAGTTTTTAGTCACAGATTAGCGAGAAAGTGGTAGTTTTCGGGATAAAATCGTAAAGTGGTAGTTTTTCGTCACGGTTCCGTGAATTGTGGTAGTTTTTGGTTAAATACTCACTTATATGTCACCTTCTCAAATGCATCAAGGTTACAAACTTGCAGTACTGCCGAAAGCATATTGGATTGGCTTACCGTGGAGATGCTCGTAGAGCGTCCCGTTGGGTGGGTACTCGAAGACCACCATTCTCGAGAAGGGATCGGACGACTTGCAGTATCCCACCATCTTCGCGGCGTTTTCGTGACTCAGTCTCGCCACTTCTACCACCTAAGGGTCCAAGAGCCCAAGACACCAAGCGATATGATCAAAGGCCGTGCAAAATCTTTGGCATCAATGTCAAGTTGGAGAGTAATTAGCTTACCTCCTTCTGAAAGTAAAGCTCTACGTAGTTCGTCCAGTAGTGCACCGGAGCGGACATCGACACGACGGCGATCTCCCGGCCATCCTTCATGGTTCCCTTGTACACCACCGTCTCGTGGGAAGACCCAATTATGTTGCTGAAGTCTTCGCAGGCCTCGGCGAGCTCTTGCCGGCTTATTTTCGGCACATTCCCCAGCAGGTCATCGTCTGCACCAGCAAAAAATTGTAACTAGAACAGTGCAACTCTAATACTCCCTTCGTTCACTTTTGTAAGTCATTTCAGACAACTTAAAATGAGATGTTTTGCATATTGTCTGAAATGTCTTCAAGGTCTTATAAAAGTGAACAGAGGGAGTATTTGTTTACAACTCACTTAGTAGAGGACAAACACTGACCAATTGAGATCACGGTGTTTTCCTTCCAGCTTAGTGCTCTTGTCCATGGAACACCTCTCCTGGAGGATCTATCTTTGCGTCTTCTGAGACCAGCGATGGCACAGAGTGTTAAAATGGAGAGCACTGAAACTCCTGTCACGACTTCCACAATGAGGAGCCACAGTGGCTGTATCACTCTTCCTCTCCGCCCATCTTCACCAATACTGTTGTTGTCTTTGCCTGCATCCGTGCTGTTTCCACCTGTAATTATGATGCAATATACTCTCACTCACTGCTCACAAAAATTAAAACACAGTAGGAGACTTTTTTTTTGCGGGGGACAGCAGGAGACTTAAGTAAGTATAAGCATCCTAGTATGATTTAAAATTAGTGTTATATCAGTAAGAAAAGTAGGTATACACCATTTTCAGTTATATTTTATTGCTAAAATGTACAGATCAGTTTTGATCTGCTTCCCGCAGCGCTGAGGTAAATATCTGACAGAAAAACATGGATACGTTGGACAAATACCCAAGAAGGTTAGGACAAGAGATCAAACTAAGGGACACAGGGAAGAATGTGATAGAAAGAGTCCAAGAAGGAAGCGAACAAAATGGCAAATTTCTTCTCTTTGTTTTAGCAAAGCATAACTAACATTCCCACTACCCAGTAGGTCTCATGCTGTCATTCGTAACGTAGGTCCTACTTTTCTAATGTCGACTAAATTTGAACAGGCAATTTTTAAGTTCCTATGGCCGCACCATCAATGGCCTTGAGCCCCAAAGCGTGCAACCTTTTTACTTTTTGAAGATGAACAAATGGCTGTGAATATTCTTCAGTCTAGCCTAATGCCCTAGTGCAGTAGTTCCTTGAATAAATACTGCAATAGGAGAATTTCATTTGTGTAGTTTTTTTTCTAAAGGAACTTCTAGATGTATCTGGCAACAGATAATGTCTACATGGTCTTGTTAAATTACAGAAACACAGCGGCAAACAGCAAAAAATAAAATAAAAACTTAATAGAATCATGGTGCTGAAAATAGGACTAAACTTCATTAAAGATTGTAATGCTTAAAAATGTAACATCACCGTACATTGCCAGTCAGGGCGGTTCATTGTGTCATTGTTCTGGAAGCAATTCCCTGCCATTCTTGATCTGTTCAAATACTGTAAAACAGGTAAGTTCAGATAGACTTAACTGAAATGCAAGCCACAAAAGAAAGATGTACCTTTGGATATGCCTGAAGCACGCAGGAACACCTCCGGTTAAAAGGTTATCTGAGAGGTCTATATCAGTTAGCTGAGCTAACTGACACAAACCAACTTGATCTTCTTTCTTGGTGGACACCCTGAAAGAAGAACGATCACAATTTCTTATTCATATGCAATATCCATTGATGCCCGCACTGTTAAGGTTTTTTTGGCAACTTGGCCACTGTTTCTTGTCTCATCCTCCAGCTTGTTTCGAAACGATAAACCGTATCGTTATCTTCTCTTACTACTATTGTGAAACAGCATCAGTGCTGATTGATGCTGACTTCTTAACTAAATAACTTTATTGTGTTCACAGGAGAAGAGACGTGCTCCAGGGCCCTTCCAGAATTCGGATCATGCATGCTGAAAATAGAGATTTGGTTTTGAACACTCTGAAAGACTGAATCAGATGCACTTACATGATGGAATCATTACTTCCAGGAATAGTCCCTGTGAGGCTGTTATTGCTCAACCGTAGCTCCTTGAGGTTTGCCAGCTTGCCGAGCTCGGGAGGGATAGCGCCACTCAACCGATTCGCGTGAAGGTCTCTAGGGCATAAGAGAAGAGAAGAGTTATGAACTTGAAATGTAAATGATGGCAGCAGAAGAAACACAAGTTGATCACAGCTTCTGGAGTAGTACATTGTTGTGATGTTTTGCATGTCACCGGTCTCACTTGGAATAGGCCCCTCCAGTTGATTTGTACTGAGATTCAGCACTGTAAGGTTCTTTAGCTTGCCGATCTCTCTCGGTATCGAGCCCGTGAATGCATTGTGATCCAATATGCTGCAAGAAGCTCATCAGGCCTGTTACTCTCAGTTGCTTGCAGGCAAAGTACATTTTGTAAAAAAAAAAGAGGGTTACAAGCACATACAGTTTTTGCAGAGAAGTCAAGGATCCAATCTCTGGTGCGAGGAACCCCGAGAGAGATGAGTTTGACAACTCCCTGGACAGTCAGTGGCAGCAAGAGGTAAGGCATTTTACTTACAATGAGAGAAGAACATCAAGTTTATGAATATATAAAATACTACCCCCTTCGTGAACTTTTATAAGACGTTTCAGTGCTGAATTTTTTTGGTTAACGAGCAAGCAAGCATGCCTACATAAAACTGACGCATTTCTTAATTTTCTTTGAATAAGTAGCAACACTTGGATTTGAAGTTTTCTTTTTGAAAACTGAGAATTCCATTGGCTTCTGCAGGTGGGGCCACAAACCCACCGGCGGGTCAGTTTTCTGTAGGTGCTTCTCTGGTCAACTGAAGATAGGAGAGAGACACACAGTAAGAGTAGGTAAAAAAATGATGGTAGCTTTCAGCTGGATGTCTCATTGTGCTGTCGGAGACTTTTCTGTGGAAGAACTTTGGACGCATCATTCTGTCCTGCTGTTGGCCCAGAGAGTCTTTCTTCTACCTCCGGATTGTTCCATTGGGGAGAGTGCAGGAAGAATTGTTCATATCGTTTCTGATAAACTCTGAAAGATGCGAACAAGCTCTTCCATCCGGGGAAAGGCTTGAGGCTTGCACATAAAGAGAGGGCGGAGATATGCTAAAAAAAGTAAAAAACAGAAGGGATTCTTACAGAGCCACCACACGGCCGTCGGGGAGCGAGCACCAGACGCCGGACCACCAGCAGGGATCCGGCTCGCTGGTGGTGTTCCAGTTGGAGAGCTCGGCGCGAGGGTCGTCGTCGATGGCTCGCTTGAAGGCGAGGAGCGCACGCACTGCACGCCCGCCCGGAGCACGGACGAGGCAGCGGCAAGCAGTCAGCCACCGAAGAACACGCATGAAAAGCGGAGGAAAATATAGAGAGCCAACAGGCAAGGGCAAAGGCAGCACCGTCGTCTGAGATGGAGGGCTCGGAGGCGGAGGGCTCAGGGGCCGGGGCGATGGAAGCGCAGCAGCCGAGCCTGAGCGCCATGGCCAGGAGCGAGACCCCCAGCAGCAGCCTCGCCATCGTCGTCCTCGTCGTCGTCGCACCACGTAGTGCTTTTCCTAGAGCAGATGCCAGAGGAGGGCCTGTTCTTTTCACATGGTCATCTCGAGCCCCGTGCGTTCACTCGAGTTTGTAGGAGTAGAAGAAGAAGAAGGGGGCGAGGAAGTTGCACTTAACGGCTACGCCAAGCAGTGATGATAGCCTATTATCACGCTCGCACGAGAGTACTCCAACAGGACAACCAAACCAAACCAAACCACCGAATACATTAATTAACTATATATACTGTAGTTCTTCCGATTCGTATTATTTGTCGCTCAACGGATGTATCTAGTACACGTTTAGATGCATCTGTTTCAGCAACGAGTAATATGGATGAGAGAACACATCAAGTAACTTAGCCACCCCTACGTGCGTAGCGTAGCTTACGTGAGAATACGTGGGTACGTAGTACGTACGTACGTTCGAACGTGCACCACTCCACACACCAGCAACGCTCTGCAATCTCCCGCACAGCACGGGAACACAAACTTGCTACATTCAACTTGTACCGGGGCGAGCTGCAGATGTGAGAAGAATCGGCCACAAAATTAGGCTTGGAAGTACTACTATATACTCCCTCCGTTTTAAAATATTCAAAGTTAATATAAAGTTGGGCCATCTATTTTGAAACGGAAGGAGTACTACTGTACCATCGATCGACCGGGACACGTGCCCAACTCGACTCGAGCGAGCCCTGTGTGGCAAAGCAGGCGCCAAATTGTCATCATTACGTGACGCTGATGCTTAAGCTTCACCAGAGTCCTGAAGTTTAAGTTTATCCGTGTGATCAACTAATGCGATTCAAAGTACCAGTTCAAGCCTGGGTTGCAAGGCAGGGCACGCTCCTCCCCTCCCCTAAGCACGCACACGCGCGCTGAAGGCGACGTGCTGGGAGACCACGATATATATAAATAACAAATCTGCATAAGATATGGTTTCGCTCGGTGTCATGGCCCGGCCGGGCTGCTTCATCGCTTGTTTCCTTGCAACTAGCTATAGCCATGCCTTGCCTATTTGATTGGCTGATTTTACACTACAAGAATGACGCAAAAACCTTTGAAAGAGAGTTGGTGCACCCACTATTAGGAAAGTTACGCGAATGCTTCATTATTCAACGGGGGGCACGCGTCACCGGGTTTGCATGATTTTTTCAGGGAAAAGGTCAAGAAGAGGGAGCCATCATATGCCGTAACCAACCGAAATGCTGGCCTTTTTGAGAGTGAGGGAAGATAATTAATAGTTGTATGGTACACTGATTGACTAACTCAGAAGAAGCATGCATCCCCATGTCCTGCAGATTGATTTGGGACACATGCTTGTTTGTTTCGTTCTCCCTGAAGAAGAAGAAGAAGAAGAAGAAGAAGAAGAAGAAGAAGAAGAAGAAGAAGAAGAAGAAGAAGAAGAAGAAGAAGAAGAAGAAATGTGCAGTCTTTTCGCTCTTTCCGGTCGACGCATGCATGAATTCAGGTGAGTTTCAAGTTTGATCCCTTCCAAATATGCACATGGTACAAGACCGGTGGAATCAACACTCAGTGGAATGGACATTGTTTAGCTTAAAGATGGCCTGAAAGCGAGCCCCTGATGCTTCCAAGCAAATCAAGGGGTACTAGAAATGATGAACCCTGTGGGTGCAGAATTTGGAACTGGAGTACAACAGCCTTCGGGCGCACGCTTGCCTTATGAGAAAAGAGTGGTTGTTTTTCTTGGTTGGCCGACTCGTGCGGTGGTCTTCATTGTCTTGGAAACAAATTTGTCCACAAAGACATGGATGAGAATGTTCAATGAACTAGGTCGGCAAGGAAAAGACGGTATTCAAGATAACAGGATGTTGGTACTTGGTCTCTCTCCTGCAGGCTCAGTCCTCTTAACATAATACTACTACTCCACCTTCGGTCTTCTTATTGAATTAAGAATGTGATGATCTTTCGCAGCCCTTCTTCCCACGCAGGATGCAAATTGTTACAATAAATCCGAGGCCAATACCGTCGATCATCCGAGTACCAAGCAATCACACGAACACAACACCAAGATTTATTAACGAGGTTCACCGATATGGCTACATCCCCGAAACCTGACTATGGGCGCCCCTCCCCATGATACCGCTACAATACCGCACCCGGTCGCCCTGGACACCGGCACATGCCGCCGGCTTCCCCTGCGTTCCGGTGCTATTATGTTAGCATAGGTTACATCATGTGTCTATCTCCGCTATATATGAGAGGCCTAGGATACAAGTGTCCTACTAGGACACGACTCCACATCCTATGTAAACACAATACAATTACAAGTCCAACTGTAACCTACCTTGTACATTATATTCGACACAACTCTAACAAACTCCACCTTGGCGAATATTCTCCACCACCTTGAATTTGTCCATGCGTCAAACTTCCATATACATTGGACTTGAGCTTATCCCATGAGTACCGCTGCTACTCCAAAGACTCCATATGACTCCACCTGCAACTTGTAGTCCCTTCTTTTCTTGACCAGGGTCAACACTTGAACAAAATTAAGTTCCTTGTTACTTTAGCTTGTGCTCCCAACTTCCAGAGTATCCGTCCAACGCCATCACACACTGATCACTGACCTGCGTGAAAGTGAACAACTCACATATTGGTCGTCACACATAAGAGTTACCTGAACTCAACATCACCGCTCCTTTCTTGACCGCATGTCTGAAACATGAAGGAATTTCATCGTTGCTTGTAGTCATCCCGAGTCAAATTCGCAGTTGTCTCACCACATGTATGACCACCAGAGCCTTGGCCCGTCTCCATGTCCCGTGCATACCGCACGCTTCGCCGCTGTTACCGCACCGAGCTTCTGCTGTCCCGGTCGAGTCTCAAGGGTTGCGAAACCACACCACTCAACCCCCACTGCAAAGTACTATCGATCATCACCGACCGATGACGAGTTTCACGCTTCCATCAGACCACTGGGCTCCAGTTCGAACTGCGTGTCACCCGCTTTTCCTGCTGAATAGGCTTCGGCCCCGTCGACTTACGCCGTAGCCCCTCAAACCAGCTCCACCTTCAACATGACTCCATGGTAGATGATCAATTCATCCCTGCGCCTCATCGACTTCAAGCTCCGTGTATACACCACCTTGAATCAACCCCGCACCATAGTCTTGTCGAAGCCACACAAGCACTCGGGCCTGTGCCACGTGTTTCCACGGCCAGAAGTCGGTCACCGTCAGCATAACGATCATATGTCGTCCTCGCTGATCCCACCACCGTCTTCTATATCAACCGACTCGCGTCGATCCCGTCAGACTTTAGTCCGACCCAACCGAACTTGTCCGGCTGCACGACACTCTCCAGACTTAGGCCGCCACCGTGACCTTCGCCATCCAGTACCGACAAAGAAACCAAAGCAAAGTCCTCCATAGCTTCCCCGTGTGAACATGCCACAGATCAACAAAGCTAAGCTAGCTCAAACTCCCGATTCATCACACGTATGTATTTAGGACTTATTTTTTCTTTCTTGATAGCATATCACGGCTTTGACTCTCAGCCCTTGTGTCAATTCTTTTTGTCATAAACAAATCTCGTGTCATCTCAGCCATGTACGCACACCAGCAGCATAAATCGGCAACTCCTTGAGCCGGCCATGTACCAAACAGCCTCCGCCAAGTGCCACATCGCAGACCGCATCCGCTTGCCTTGCTGCCGCACACGCGCTCCTCTCTAGCAGACGCGTGCTTTACCAAGCCACCTGCCCTTCAGCGCGAGTCGCCCGCACGTCCCCGCAGCTTGCTCGGCCTGCTGCCTCTGACAAACCGATCTAGTTCGATCGATCTCTTGAAGACTCCACTGCTTGCACGTTGCGCCATCGCCGCTCCGACAACGACTTGGAAATCTCGCCGATAACTCTGCTCCTGTTGCGGATTACTCCCAACCGTCGCTTTGATCAAAACCTGTCACTGCTTTTCACCGTTTTGACTGCTTTTGATCTTTCCGCTGACCTCCAATTGAACAACTTCGATCTCACCGCAGGCACCTGGCAAACCCTCGCAGCAGCTCCATCGATTGAACACGGCGTCCTTTGAATCAACAATCGTGACCTCGAACAACCTAACTCTGATACCACTTGTTAGAATAAATTCGAGGCCATACCGTCGATCATCCGAGGACCAAGCAATCACACGAGCACAACACCGAGATATGTTAACGAGGTTCACCGATATGGCTACATCCCCGGGGCCTGACTATGGGCGCTCCTCCCCATGATACCGCTACAATACCGCACCCGGTCGCTCTGGACACCGGCACATGCCGCCGGCTTCCCCTGCGTTCCGTTGCTATTATGTTGGCATATGTTACATCGTGTGTTTATCCCCGCTATATATGAGAGGCCTATGATACAAGTGTCCTACTAGGACACGACTCCACATCCTATGTAAACACAATACAACTACAAATCCAACTGTAACCTACCTTGTACATTATATTCGACACAAGATTGTTCTTCTAGGAACAAGATTGTGTCCCACTTCATGCATAAAGCTATACAGCTGAACGATACAACATCTATATATTTCCTACCCTTTTACGGCTTTGATTTGGTGCACGGTTCATGTTGTCACCCCCGATGAGTATCCAAAATTTCTTTGCAAATTGGTTGGTTGGTATCAATAAAAAGTTAAGGGTCATATTCTTGTAGGGGTTTGTGCCTTTCTTTGGGCAATTTGAAATTGCCGGAATGACTGTAGTTTTTAACATGTCTCTCTTATTAATTTTAGGCAGGTTATTTTTAGGGCCACTATATTGATCCGTATGTGGTCATCACTTCAGTGTGGGACGCCAGGAAGCTCGTGGCCTTTGGTTGCAATCGTCTAGGGATGGTTGCACAAGCGTTATTCAATCGGTTTGACTGCATGCCACTAATAGATTTTTTTTGCGGGAACACTAATAGATTATGTGGTTAAGACATGTAATATTTCTATTGTACCAAGCGGTTGTGGTATTTTTCTTTTTTCTGTCGTGTTAGTTGATAATGTGTACTTGTCGAACCTCTTCGTTTTTGTTTAATAAAGATGGTTGTGTGCACCATGATGATGCAGAGGTCGGGATCTTTCCCTTTTTGGAAAAAATACAGCCAAACGAGACGGGGTTGAGGAAATTCTCTTATGAAGTAGATAAGAAAATCAAACAAAAAAGAAGGTTACGGAAAAAGCACAGATAATGCATTATAGGACGTGCAGGGACGAACCTCAAGCATTGTCACTGGTGTTGACTGACAACAACGATTTTTGAAAATCCTTCGCTATATTTGCACTAATCCCTCTTAATATGTGAAGATGACACCACTGATGTAGAGCTGACCCCATTAAATCTCTTTTGTAGTTTCGTCAATGGACACCACCATCTCGTCATCAAGCAAGAACCTGATGGCTCGGTATTTTTTTCACTTTTACAAAAGGGATTTGATGTGGTTTTTATCGAGTTTTTGATATTTCTCGTGTCTTTCTAACGCTAACCTTTCGAGAAAGAAGAAAACTTGTTTTCCTCATAATATACAGGACTATTTTTTTAAAAGGAAACCGATCAATATGTCATCAAATAAAGTCAAATGGAGCAACTTCCCTTTTGGATGAAATTTTACTAGAGTATCCAAATCGCAAGACAGCTCGGGAGGGCACGGCCGAGGTAGCCGAGGTGACTGGGAGCTATCTTGTGCGCTCCCGCACCCAGGCGACCAACAGGAGGTTGCGGGGTGGCCGGAGCAATGGCTTGACTGCTTCGTGGGAGCGCTCATGGTAGGCGCAGTCTACATAGGGTCGGGGTCGCCATGGGCGAGAGAAAGGGGTAGGGAAACCTTGGCATCACAGAGTTCTCTCCCATTCCCGAAATGAAAGAGAACTGACAAGGACACAACTATTATCAGCTCGAGCTCAAATGAGCTCGTATGAACAGTAAAATTATAAAAAATGTTTTTGAAGCTGGTTTTTTTTTTATGAAACATTGACAAAAGTTTCGAGTGCTTGTAAAATTTCATCATGAAATCACATTCTGGAAGTGGTGGTAAAAAAATAAACTAATGCTCCAAAAATGCTATAGTCGAAAGCATTTTTGAGGTGTTGACTTTTTTTTTTGCTGCGGCTTCCACGAATGTCATTTCAAATTGAATATTTGCAGGCTCTTGAAACATTTGTTAAAGTTTACCACACAGTTTTTTAGAATTCTTTGAATGTTTTTCATCTTTTTTCGAATTTACTGTTCATGCGAGCTCATTGAGCTCGTGAGCAGTTGGGGACTTTCCAACTGACAAGTACTAATATCCACCAAGATATGTCATATTGCAGCAATTTGATCAGGTAATTATTAGCCGTTGACTTTTTTTTAAGAAAACGTCGGCACTTTATTAATCAAGCAACATAATTACAAAGAGTCTGTCGGATACAATCCGGTGTAGAAGTGAAAACACAGACCATTACAGCTCAAACACGACTTAGCTAAATTATGAGCTAAAACATTAAACTGCCGACGAATAAACTTGACCCGAGAAAAAAGAATATTTGACATGCCATTTTTGATCTCCGAGACCACAGCACCAACGAGTCGCGAACATGGGAATTGATTCTCTGCACCAAAGAGAGGCAATCGGAGGTGAATATCACCGAATCGCATCCCATCTCACGTGCAAGTTTAACTGCTCACCGAAGGGCACATGCCTCAGCTAATTCAGGTTCAGGGCTTCCATAGTTGGCTTCTTTACATGCAATAACAAATTGTCCATCAGAGTTGAGAGCAACCACACCTGCACCAAACTTACTTAGCTCAGAAAAGATCGCGGCATCACACATGAATAATACAAAACCCGGCGGCGGCGGAGACCAAGAGGTACTTGAGGCAATGCTCTCACGCCTATGCACAAGATCCGGTTTGTATAGATGCCGAAAGATCAAATCAACATAAGCTTTTATCTTAAAAACGGTACAGACAGGATGTAGCTCATCTTCATTGTTTCGGACAGAGTTCCGCGCCTCCCAAATATGCCATATAGTAATAGCCATGACCGTAGCCTGCTGATCCGAGGAACGAGAGAGGAAATCAAACATCCACTGCTTTGGCGAAAAGAAATTGGACCGCCATAGCTTGATGTCGAAGGATTGCTTCACTTGCGACCAGATCTCATAAGCAAAAGGGCAAAACAACAATGAGTGCTCGATTCCTTCCGTCCTCCCATAGAAACAACATAGGTTAGAAGTTGGCACATGACAACGTTGGAGTTGGACACCTGATGGGAGGCAATCGTGAGCAAGCCTCCAAAGGACCACCTTCATCTTATTTGGAGCCTTGATAGACCAAATAGATTTCCAACTTTTCATAATAGTCATGCCATCCGATGCCATTCCACATCCAGGCACACTATGAACTCGTTGGAAACGAGCTGTCTGAGCCAAATTATACGCTGATCGTACAGAGTATTCTCCAAATCTCGCGTGAGGCCATCTCACATAATCAACATCACCATGTCGACCAACAGGAAGCAACATAATCTCATTGGCAATATTCTCATTGAAAAACGCTCGAACCGTATCCTCACACCAGGTACCTCGGTCCTCATCCAGAAGACACTTAACTGTAGCTGTAGACGGTATCAGAGACATCGTTTGAAGTAAATCAGGTGGCGTGGACGGTATCCAATGATCACCTTTAATACGAACAGCCGCTCCATTGCCAATGCCCCATTGTATCCCGTGCTTCAATAGCTCACGTACAAATAAAATACTGCGCCATGTGTAAGAGGCCGATCTAGGTGCAGCAGCATATGCCAGAAATCGCCATGAGGGAAATATCTGCCCTTGAAAACCCGGGCGCAGAGGGAATCCGGCGAGGTAAGAATACGCCAACCTTGTCGACCAAGCATGACCTGATTGAATAAGGCCATATCACAAAATCCCATCCCGCCAAGAAACTTAGGTGTAGTTAGCCATTCCCAGGACCTCCAGTGCAGTTTTTTCTTCCCATCCTCGCAGCCCCACCAATTGTCTGCAATGATTTATCTGAACTTCTCACAAGTGGCAATTGGAAACTGAAAACAGCTCATGACGTGTGCTGGAATTGCTTGAATGACAGACTTAAAAAGTGCCTCCTTGCCCGCCCGAGATGCAGGATGATCCGACCAACCATGCATGCGCTGTCATGCTTTATCAGGCCAAATATTGAAAGTAGCCGTAGATGACTGTCCAACCCGAGTGGGCATTTCCAAATATGTTTTCTGAAGTGCTTCACTACTTATTCCCAACTGAGATTTGACACGAGTCTTCACCACTACATCACAATGGTTTCCAAAGAATATGAAGGACTTCTCTTTATTGATCAATTGGCCAGACCCGCTGCAGTACTTATCCAGGGTAGCCTTTAGAGCAGCCACACTCCTTGGATCACTTCTTGCAAAGAAGATGCTTGGCGAATACCACATGAAGGAACAACAACTTCAGTAAGTTCACCATTAACCCTAACAGCATATCAGACATTAGTGACACAACGCATCACAGTATCAATCCAAGCCGGAGCAAAACCAAGCTTCAAAAGACAACCATGAAGATAGCCAAGGTTGTCAGAATCGAGATTCTGTTATACGATTCTACGACTTTACAATCCAAATTAACCTCTATGATTCTACGATTTTAGTTCTTAGAATCTACGTTTCTACGATCCTGATAGTGAAGATTCTATGATTTGCCATCCTGTCATCGAAGCTCCGATCTGATTCAAAATCACGATTCTGACAACCTTGAAGATAGCACCACTCCACACGATCATATGCTTTCATCATATCAATCTTCAAGGCAAAATAGGTTTTTTTTTTCACCCGTTGACGCCGAATAGTATGCATGCATTCATAGGCAATCAAGGTATTATCTGTGATAAGTCTTCCTGGGACAAATGCACTCTGGTAATCAGAAATGACCAACGGCAGAATTTTCTTGAGCTGGTTAGCCAAAACCTTCGAAGCGATTTTGTATAAAACGTTGCATAGACTAATAGGATTTGGCCTCGCCACCTTAGGAATAAGCACAATCACCGAATCACAAAATCCCTCTGGAATCGTCCTACCATCCAGGAAGCTATGAACAGCCTGACAAATATCTTCTTCCAGAAAATCCCAGTGAGTTTGATAAAACAAAGCAGGAAAACCATCCGGACCGGGCGCTTTAGTAGGACCCATCTGAAATAAAGCTGATTTGATCTCCTAATTAATGTATGGTCTGCATAATTCTTCATTCATGTCCGGCGATACCTTCTGAGGGATGGAGGCTAGAACATCATCAATCGCAGCACAAGGTTCTGAAGTGAACAATTTATCATAAAAACTTCGAACCATATTTTTGATCTCACCCTGTGAGTTACAAACTGAGCCATCATCCCGCAAGAGAGCAGAAATTCTGTTAGCGCGGCGTCTTGCAGCTGCCCGGGCATGGAAAAACCCCGTGTTCCTGTCCCCCTCATGAAGCCAGTCAACACGAAAACGCTGACGCTCCATAATTTCTTCCCGGTCAAACAACTCGCAAAGACGACTTTCGATAGTCCAGAAATAAGGGAATGAATTGCGAATACAGGGATTGTGGTGATACGAACAGTGAACGAACACGTAGATGCATCATCCCACGTGAACTCCCATCGTTGCTCGCAACAACCCACCATTGGGGAAGCTCGACTGTGTCTTCCACCCTCCAAGCGGAGTAATAGGCTAAAATACCTACGGGAAGCCTACAAATTAACTAGACAAATGCTCACTTTCACGTTATGAATGGACAAAAACTACAACAAATCAGCCAAAAACTATGACCGGAGAAGCCGTTGAGGAAGAAGGAACCCCATTCATGATCTGCTTAAGCGTCTTGTCCTTCTCATCGTCGGTCCACTGCGAGTGCTGCTGCTGCTGCTGCTGCGTCACCATCTCCCAGTCCCAGTGCCCCTTGTCCCGAACAAGCCCCTTCTTGAACATGGCGACATGGCGCAACGCCGTGCTGCACACTCCCATGACAAACCTGACGAGGTAAACCTGCCTCTCCGTCCCGTCAAAACCAACCATCACAAACTCCTTGAGGTGCCGGTGCCCAAGCATGGCGGGCCGCCACGATATCTCATCGCCGCTGGGTTGCTCTTCCTCTTTACAAGGCGGCGGGGCGATGTGGACATGGAGGGTCTCGAGGGAAGGCGCCGTCTCAAGGAGGAGACGCGGCCACGAGACGTCCCAGCACCGAGGCACGTCGGCGACCAGCAGCCGCTGGAGGTTAGGTAGCAGCGCCGGCGAGGAAACGGACGGCACGATCCATCTGTCAGGTCCGGTGAACCGAATGATCATGTCCGTTACGTCTGGGAGGCATCCCACGAACGAGCCAAGCTCCAGCTTCGTGCGTGGCACAGAGTAGCGGCGAGCCGTTGCCTCCGTGATGCTCCTGCACAGGGCGAGGTTGCACCGCCTGAGGCAGGGGAACGAGGCGGTCTCGAAGCGCACTCTCGTGCCCAGGGAGGCCAGGCGCTCGAGCCGGGGAAGAGCCCGCAGGCAGATCCCTATGAACCCGACGCAGCTGTCGACGACGAGCTCCCTCAGGTCCGACCCGGGGGCGTCGACGGTGATCTGCCTAATGTCAGCGGTGTAGCAGGAGATGAGGTGGAGCACCTGCAGCTGCGGGCACGAGGTGAAGATGCCCTCGTACGCCGACACGGGCGTCGACATCGGCGTGTCCCGCAGGACGAGCACGGTGAGCGCGCCGTGCCCGCGCAGCGGCGGGAGCACGCAGCCTCCAAGCTTAAGGCTTCGTAGGCGTGACGCGTGCGGCGCCTCGCAGATGCCCTGGCTGGGGAAGGCGTGGAACTTCCGGCGTTGCGAGTAGACTGGCTTGGCGACGGCCACGACGTCGCGGACCCCCCACGCATCGATGGCCCTGGAGATGAGCCGGTTGATGCAGCCGGTGTTGTGGGTCGAGAAGAACTCGAGCGTCAGCCTGCTGACCCTCCGGCCGGCCGCCGCGTCCGAGAGGCGCTCCACGGAGCTGGTCAAGGCGCGCATGGCGCGGCGCTCGTACCTCCTGATGTGGCGCATGGCCTTCTCCACCTTTGCCGCGCCGGATCCGTGGTGGAAACCGGTTACCTCGGGGTCCCGATGGAGGAGGACCCAGCGGTGGTAGCGCGGCGGGAGTATGTCCCCGACGCGGAAGTCGAGGACCGGGTGCTCGCGGGGAAGGCCGGCCCAGCGCTTGGAGAGCATCCCGGTGCCGAGAACCGTGCGGGTGTCGAGGCGGCTCAGGATGTCGAGGAGGAGGTCGTCGGATAGGGCGCTAATCCGGTCATCACCGTGGACCGCCGGCGGCTGGCAGCAGCGGCGGCGCAGAAATCGATCCGTCCCGCTCCTAGCCATGAGTGAGCTACCTCAACCTGCGCCAAGAATCGTCGAGCTTGCTGCCGCGGTGGCGACTAAATAGACCGTCCACATCGACACTGAAATCTGCCTGGATACGGTATGAGAAGTTTGTGTGGATCAACGACCAGGAATCGGAGTAGAAGTAGTATCCGAAACAGCGCCGGCGGCCAGGAGATTCGAGTGTGCAGAAAAAAAATTGCAATATTTTCCCCGATTAAAAAGTACTACATGCAGTTTACTTTCTGCTGTACTGGCAGTGTCAAAATAAAATAAAAATATTTCTGCTTCGGTACACCCTCCTTAAACACATCAAGGGCTGAGATCTGCCCATACCCCTTCACTGTCAGGGGTATGATCGTCTTATGTAAAATATCCCCCCCCCCCCGCCCGCGCGTCCACGCCGATGTTGGGGAACGTAGCAGAAATTCAAAATTTTCCTACGTGTCACCAAGATCTATCTATGGAGAAACCAGCAACGAGGGGAAGGAGAGTGCATCTACATACCCTTGTAGATCGCTAAGCGGAAGCGCGTTCATGAGAACGGGGTTGAAGGAGTCGTACTCGCCGTGATCTAAATCACCGAGATCCTAGTGCCGAACGGACGGCACCTCCCGTTCAACACACGTATAGCTCCGGTGGACGCCTCCCACGCCTTGATCCAGCAAGGAGAGAGGGAGAGGTTGAGGAAGACTCCATCCAGCAGCAACACAACGGGATGGTGGTGATGGAGGAGCGTGGCAATCCCGCAGGCTTCGCCAAGCACCAAGGGAGAGGAGGAGGAGGAGAGGCGGCTGCACCAAGAGGGAGAGAACTCATGTGTGTTGGGCAGCCCAAAACCTCAAGTATATATAGGGAAAGGGGCTGCGCCCTTTAGGGTTTCCCACCCCAAGGGTGCGGCCAGCCCTAGATGGGACTTGGGGCGGCCAGAGGGAGGAGTGCCTCCCAAGTCAAGTGGAGGCCCTCATAGGGTTTCCCTCCCATGCGCATGGGCCTTGGGGGCTGGTGCCCCTGGCCCATTAAGGCTAGGGCGCCCCCTACAGCCCATGCTACTGTATTGGACGTGGTGGAACAATTTCCGGACCTCCGAATCCTCCGGAACCTTCCGAAGCTTCCGGTACAATCTTGAAAAACCCGAACTTTTCCTAACCCAAACAACAACTTTCCATATATAAATCTTTACCTCCGGACCATTCCGGAACTCCTCGTGACGTCCGGGATCTCATCCGGACTCCAACAACATTCGGTAACCACATACAAACTTCCTTTATAACCCTAGCGCCATCGAACCTTAAGTGTGTAGACCCTACGGGTTCGGGAGACATGTAGACATGACCGAGACGTTCTCCCGGTCAATAACCAACAGCGGGATCTGGATACCCATGTTGGCTCCCACATGTTCCACGATGATCTCATCGGATGAACCACGATGTCAAGGACTCAATCAATCCCGTATTCAATTCCCTTTGTCTAGCGGTATTGTACTTGCCCGAGATTCGATCGTCGGTATCCCGATACCTTGTTCTATCTCGTTTCCGGCAAGTCTCTTTACTCGTTCCTTAACACATCATCCCGTGATCAACCCCTTGGTCACATTGTGCACATTATGATGATGTCCTACCGAGTGGGCCCAGAGATACCTCTCCGTTTACACGGAGTGACAAATCCCAGCCTCGATTCGTACAACCCAATGTATTAACTTTCGGAGATACCTGTAATGCACCTTTATAGCCACCCGATTACGTTGTGACGCTTTGGTACACCCAAAGCATTCCTACGGTATCCGGGAGTTGCACAATCTCATGGTCTAAGGAAATGATACTTGACATTAGAAAAGCTTTAGCATATGAACTACGATCTTTGTGCTAGGCTAAGGATTGGGTCATGTCCATCACATCATTCTACTAATGATGTGATCCCGTTATCAATGACATCCAATGTCCATGGTTAGGAAACCGTAACCATCTATTGATCAACGTGCTAGCCAATAGAGGCTTGCTAGGGACATGGTGTTGTCTATGTATCCACACATGTATTTGAGTTTCCTATCAATACAATTATAGCATGGATAATAAACGATTATTGTGAACAAGGAAATATAATAATAACTATATTTATTATTGCCTCTAGGGCATATTTCCAACAGCCGATACCCCCCGTGCGCCTGTGTATACAGGGCTGCCGCACGAGCCGAGCAGCTTGGCAGCCGTGAGAACGCGAGCCGAGCCAAGCTGTTGGCATCCATGGGCCCACAATGTCAGATGCAGGGCGAGTCGGTGGGGGCGCACGTGTGGTCGTGGCGCGGTCGTGCAGTTAACTGCGCACTAATTGCGGCGCTGACTGCTCGCGGCCGATCTCCTGCCGCCATCTGCCGCCGTCAGAGTCTGTGCCCTCCATTGCCGCGCGTGCGGCGACCGGGCGCCTTCCGCCTCGGGCCGGCAGCTGACGCGACCGGTCGGCTGCCGCCGCTGCGGCGACCGCCCGCCCGCCTTCAGACGCCACCAGCGCTTCGACTGCCGCGCGTGCCGTCCCCGCGCCTTCCCACGCCACCGATGCCTCGCCTGCCGCGTCGCGCCGCCTTCCCACGCCACCGATGCCTCGCCTGCCGCGTCGCGCCTTCACACGCCGCTTCCTCGCTTTCACGCTGGCATCATTGTCGCCAGCGTGCCGCCCGCTCGCCTCTCCCCTCGGGCGCGCGCCACCGATGGCTCGCCCACCTCCTCTCCCCGCCGTCTATAAAAGGTCAGCGCCACCGAAAGCGAGCCGTGCCGACCTGGCGAGCCGTGCCATCTCCCTCTCCCCGCCCATCTCTCTTCCTCTCTCGCACGCCCATCTCCCTCTCCTCGCCGGCAATGTCTTCCAATGACTCCGACGAGGGCGCTGCGGTCGACCGGCGTTGGCACGAGCCTCACCGTCGGGCGACACGGAGGATCTCGCCCAGACGGCGTGATGAAAGCCGCCGCAGCCAAAGTGTCGCGGCCGTGGCGGATCGGGGCGGACGGCATCCCCACCATGGGACCGCCGCCGACGAGGCAGCAGCTCCACGCGTTCCCTGGCGGCCGCTACAACCGGAGGGCTCGGCGCAGGTTCTGGCGCGGGAAGAACTTCGACATCGTCCTCGGAGTGTTCAGGGACGCGGCGGCCGGCCGCACCGTCGGGGACATTACCGGCAAGGCCGGCACTTCCCGTGGTCGCCGCCGCCACGGCCCACCTCCACCGCCATCGCCTTCAAGACAAAGAAGCGCCCGACCAAGCGCTGGTTGAGATCCCGCCGCGCAGCCGCCTCACGCAAGACGGAGACCCGATGACACGCCGGGCTACTTGCGGTGCTGGCCTGCCGGCAGAGGAGGCGGCGGCGGCGGCCACTCGTGAGGAACGAGAGCGGCTGGCGTCCATAGCGGCGGTGCAGGAGCAACAGGCGCGGGAAGACAACTGGTGGGATTTCAGCGACGACGACGACGGTGGCGATGATGGCGGCGACGACGGCGAAGGAGAGGCCGGCGGTATGATGCGATCGTCGACCTCACCGGCGCCAGCGACGACGAGTAGTCTATTTTTAGGGTTTTTATTTAAATTTCGGTCTAAGTTATGTAAGAGAAGTGCTCGGTTATGTTTAGTGTTATGTAAGGTAGTTTGAATTATGAATGAACTCGGAATGGCTTATCTGGAAAAAACACGTATGTTTAATTTGATGTTAGTCATGCAACTTCAAAAAATAAACGGAAACATGCATTTCAACGTTACGAGAAAAATCAGTGCTCGGTTACGCATGCATGGGGCCTTCACTCATACTTGAACGGTCTCTGAAAAATTCTCAAAGCGATAAAAAAGCCAGAAAACTTTTCATGCATCCTAATGATGATGGTGGAACACTATAAAAAAATGTGGGTACATTTGAAGGCTGTCGGAAAAAACTCCTTTCAGACGGGGCCTTCGGTCCTGCCCAAACGGGGTCTGGAGAAGGAGGCCAACTTGTCGACATATTCGGAAAAATTATAGAACATCCATAAAGCGATAAAAAATACAAAAAACTTGGCATGCATCCTACTGATAATGGTGGAACACTATAAGAAAAATTTATAGAAGGAAAAAAAACAATTATAAGAAAAATTTATAGAAGGAAAAAAACAATGATAAAAAAATTGCCTCCTGTGCTTGCAGGCCACAACTGCGCTTAATCGGTCCGGCCCGATCAAGCCGGGCGGCGAACGGCCGCCTTTCGCCTAGCTACGGCCTGCAGCATACTAATCGGGGCAAGTATGGACGGGCGGAATCAGAGGAGTTTAAAAGGGAGGTGGGAGGCAGGTATATAAGGCGTCACAAGGTTGCTCAAGGGCGAGGTGGGACTAAACTTTAGTCCTCACCTCGCTGACCCTGCCCCCACCGCTGCCAGCAGAGTCAATGGGCCGCCCACAGCTACCGTCACAAGACAACATCCGTGCCGTCGTGGACAGTCAAGACTTTTTTAAATAGTAATAAGTTTTTAAGGTATTTATGCCTTTCGTTATCGTATAAAAAAATCCATACATAATATAGAATTGTTAACTACATTTATTATAATAATTGAGTTGTTTATTACAATTTATAGGAAAAAATAATGAGTTTTTATAATTAATTGTTAAAACAAAAATGAGTTTTCAGATAATTAATTGATAAAGAGTTTGTATGTAATGAATATTTTAATCAGTTTTTTGTAGATTAGTAATTACATTTTTAATATTTTTGTAATGTTAATTAACGCCTAAAAATACTTAACATATATGCAAAGTTTAGTACTGCAATGTGTTGCATTAATGGCTAAGTGTTTATACATAATAACAATGCATTGTTTTTTATAACTTATAAGTAAGAATAATGAGTTTTTGTATTACAATTATAGGTAAAAATAATCAGTTTATATTTTGAAAGGCATAAATCTTGTTAACAATTGTACAATACGTAGGGCTTTTCATTAATTATAGAACATATATTAAATGATAACAAAAGGCATAAATAACAAATAAAACTTAATATTATTTTTAAAACAAAAAACAATAAGGTCTTCGACAGCGTGCATTGGCCGACCACGGTGGCGGTCTTGTGACGGCGCGTGGCCTGCCCATTGACTCTGCTTGCGGTCTTGAGGGTCGGCGGGGGTGTGGACTAAAGTTTAGTCCCACCTCGCCCGCCGAACGACGTCGCGACCGCCTTATATACCTGCCTCCCACCTCTCTTTCGAACTCCTCTGATTCCCGCCTGGCCCCGCCATCGCCTCCGATTGATCTGTGGTTGCAGGTAGCTGGGCCGAAGGCCGGCCTTTCGCCGCCCGGCTTGATCGGCCCGGACCGATTACACGCCGTTGCGGCCTGCAACCACGGTTGGGCTGTTTTTTTGCATCACTATTTTTTTGCCTTCTATGAGTCACGCTGGGAGGTGGGAGGCGCTTAGTCCCACCTCGCTGCCGAGGACGCCACGACCGGCTTATATAGCCGCTGTCGTGCTCTTTGTTAGATATAAAATAGCTAATACTAAAGAGATGTGACGTTACATACCTGCCCGGGCGGATGCTGCCCGGGCAGCTATGTAAAGTCAAATCACTTTATTAACTAGCTATCTTATTTTTTTTCATTTTGTCCCTCCGTGCACTTTTTTTAAAAAAAACCGTATGCTTAATTTGATGTTAGTCGTGCAACTTCAAAAAATAAACGGAAACATGCATTTCAATGTTACGAGAAACATGTTGCGTCACGTCCGGGGGTGTGGTATGTGGTGTTTTCACCGAAAAAATTATTGAAAATTCATAAAGTAAAAAAGAGCCACAAAACTTGTCATGCATCTTAGTGATGATGGTGGAACACTATGGAAAAAATTTGAGTTCATTTCAAGGATGTTAAAAAAAACTCCTTTCGGACGGGTCCTTCAGTCCTGCCCGAACGGTCTCCGGAGAAGGAGGTTAATTTTTCGACATATTCGGAATGACCTCAACTATTGCAAGTGAGTTGATATGGTCATCCTGACATTCAATCCAAGAATTGAACGTATTTGAACACCAAAAACATGTTGTGTCACGTCTGGGGTGTGCTAGGTGCTATATTCACCGAAAGAATTATAGAAAATTCATAAAACGATAAAAAAGATAGAAAACTTGGCATGCATCCTACTGATGATGGTGGAACACTATAAAAAAATTGAGTTCATTTCAAGGATGTCGAAAAAAACTCCTTTCGGACGGGTCCTTCAGTCCTGACCGAACGGTCTCCGGAGAAGGAGGTCAATTTTTCGACATATTCGGAATGACCTCAACTATTGCAAGTGAGTTGATATGGTCATCCTGACATTCAATCCAAGAATTGAACGTATTTGAACACGAAAAATATGTTGTGTCACGTTCGGGGTGTGCTCTATGCTGTTTGCACCGAAAAATTTATAGAACAATCATGAAGCGATAAAAAATATAGAAAACTTGGCATGCATAGTGGATAGTACTAATGTGGTAAAATAATAATAATAATAATGAGTTCTTTATTATACTTTATAGAAAAAAATAATAAGTTCTTTATAATTAATTACTAAAACAATAATGAGTTTTTTGATAATTAATTGATAATGAGTACTTTTATAATGAATATTATGTTCAGTTATTTGTGTAAATTAGTAATTACATTTTAATATTTATGTAATGTTAATTAATGTCTAAAATATACTTAAAATATGTGCAAAGTTTAGTACTATAATGTGTATTGCATTAATGACTAATTGTTTTTTCATAATAATAATGAGTGCACGAAACGTTCATATCAGATCAGTGCCGGTTGTATTGGTGCTACGAGGTGGCATGCACGAAACGTGACACAATTTTGGGAGGCAGTGGGTATGCCCATCTTAGGGCCCCACGCAAGAGTTGAACGAATTCGGACACCATACGCACGCTAAGGCCACGCCGGTCAGTGTTTTCGGTGCGTTTCACGAAAAAAACCATAGGAAATTCATACGGTGCCGGAAAATTATGAAAACTTGCACGCATGATGGACCTGGCGATGGATGAGTGTCCAAAAGGTTTGGGGTCCACCGGCTGAGTCAGAAAAGAGAACGCAGACGGGTCGACATCGCCACATCGGATCGATCTTTGGTTGTGTTGGTGGTACGAGGTGGCATGCACGAACGTGACCCAATTTTTGGGAGGCAAGGCATGCCCATCTTAGGGCCCCACGCAAGAGTTGAACGAATTCGACACCATACGCACGCTAAGGCCACGCCCGGTCAAGAGTGTTTTCGGTGCGTTTCAAGAAAACCATAGGAAATTCATACGGTGCCGGAAAATTATGAAAACTTGCACGCATGATGGACCCGGCGATGGGTGCTTGTCCAAAAAGTTTGGGGTCCACCGCTGAGTTTAAAAGAGAACACAAGACGGGGTGACATCGCCATATCGCATCGATGCGGTTGTGTTGGTGGTACGAGGTGGCATGCACGTAAACGTGACCCAATTTTGGGAGGCAAGGGCATGCCCATCTTAGGGCCCCACGCAAGAGTTGAACGAATTCGGACACCATACGCACGTTGCGTCATGCCCGGTCAGTGTTTTCGGTGCGTTTCACGAAGAAAACCATAGGAAATTCATACGGTGCCGGAAAATTATGAAAACTTGCACCGATGGACCTGGCGATGGGTGCGTGTCCAAAAGTTTGGGGTCCACCGCTGAGTCGGAAAAGAGAACGCAGACGGGGCTGACATCGGCCATATCGGATCGGTGCGGTTGTGTTGGTGGTACGAGGTGGCATGCACGAAACGTGACCCAATTTTGGGAGGCAGTGGGCATATGCCCACCTTAGGGCCCCACGCAAGAGTTGAACGAATTCGGACACCATACGCACGTTGCGTCACGCCCGGTCAGTGTTTTCGGTGCGTTTCACGAAGAAAACCATAGGAAATTCATACGGTGCTGGAAAATTATGAAAACTTGCACGCATGATGGACCTGGCGATGGGTGCGTGTCCAAAAAGTTTAGGGTCCACCGGCTGAGTCAGAAAAGAGAACGCAGTACGGGGCTGACATCGGCCATATCAGATCAGTGCCGGTTGTGTTGGTGGTACGAGGTGGCATGCACGAAACGTGACCCAATTTTGGGAGGCAGTGGGCATATGCCCACCTTAGGGCCCCACGCAAGAGTTGAACGAATTCGGACACCATACGCACGTTGCGTCACGCCCGGTCATGTTTTCGGTGCGTTTCACGAAGAAAACCATAGGAAATTCATACGGTGCCGGAAAATTATGAAAACTTGCATGCATGATGGACTGGCGATGGGTGCGTGTCCAAAAGTTTGGGGTCCACCGCTGAGTCGTAAAAGAGAACACAAGACGGGACCGACATCGCCATATCGTATCAAGGCCGGTTGTGTTTGTGGTACGAGATGGCATGCACGTAAACGTGACCCAATTTTGGGAGGCAAGGCATGCCCATCTTAGGGCCCCACGCAAGAGTTGAACGAATTCAGACACCATACGCACGCTATGCCACGCCCGGTAAGTGTTTTCGGTGCGTTTCACGAAGAAAACCATAGGAAATTCATACGGTGCCGGAAAATTATGAAAACTTGCACGCATGATGGACCTGGCGATGGGTGCGTGTCCAAAAAGTTTGGGGTCCACTGGCTGACGTTAAAATGGTTGCATTAAGAAAATGCATTAATAATTTCTGACGTTAAAAAAACATCGAAGATAATGGCTCTCTTTTTGAAGAATATGCATGATCCATGTGAACCTTCACAAGCTCTGAGCAGGTGAAGACTCACATCGATCCTGCATATCCTCAAAATAGAGTCCCACAAACTGAGATGTTTGTGCATTGACCGAAAGAAAATTATATAAAAGTCAACGGCTCGCCGGCTTAGCGATGTGGTATTAAACTACAATGCATGTTTTTAATAAATGCATTGTGGGCCAGCCGGCGGTAGTTTTACGGGACGGGCAAAGTGGCCCACTATGGCGTGACCACGTCGATGACGCCGTACGTGCGTGCATGGCATGGAAACCAAGCCGCCATTACCTCGCCCCAGGACCGCCTACCCCCGCCGCCTCCACGCACGTCCTCACCCGTCCCCGATCCGACGGTCGCACCGCCGTGGCCGTCCAAACTCCCTTCCCTGCCGGCCTGACGGCGGCCATACAATCCGTCATCTGCGCGCGCGACTTGGATCTCAGGCCCGGCCGTGCCGTCTCGGCAAATTCGCCGGCACCCTAAACCCTAGGACGGGCCGTCGGCCAGCCTTCGATGGGCAGAGGGCTGCGGCTGCCACGACTAACCCCCACCGGGTGGGGTTTGGCAAAGGGGGCTGTCGGTGCTCGTCGAGACGCCGGAAGGTATGGTATTAAACCATATGTAATCTTTTTTGAATCTCGTAACTAGTTAGATAACTAGCATCTTATTTAGAATGCAAGAATTGGGAGATGTGTACTGCTCGGTTGAGAAGTGGTGCGAATTGGTGGGAAAATTCACACCCAGACAGCGCATGATGCTACGTGGCACAAATTTGGACTGTATGTTGAGAATTCCTTTCGTGAAAATGAGGAAAAAATTATTGGAATTTATGATTACAACGAATGACAGTACTAGAAAGCGATTTATTATTCGGCCAAATACGGACGACATCAGTGTGCTTAATGAAGATGTTTACGACATATTCTGGCTACGTAATGAGGGTGATGATGTCAGTAGCATGATAGCAACAGTACAACTAGATGCCAAAAAAAATTGTTCCAAATCGGTTTCTAGACAAAAGAACAGGCCTAATCCTCATCGATGAGTTGATAAAAAATATTGTTGATACTCAGTCATATGATGATGATTTTGTGAGAAGGGTGAAAGAACATGCGATGCCCCCATGTTTGGTTTTGGTAATTGATGACAATCTCTATGGACTAATGGTTGCCTTGAGTTATATTTGAAGGTTTTGTCCATAGGCTTTTCTTGAAGTCCATGTGTTGGTTTCAAGGAGTTTATGAGTTGACCAAGGTGCTATTAAGGAATTATCCAAAGATTGGTCATGTGAGTGTTGAGCTTATTGCAAGCATGTCTTGAAGAAGAAGATTATGTGATCATTCATGTTTACCTTCAAGACATCATCCAAATGAAGAGAGTTGGAAAGATTCAAGGTTGATCTAGCCTAAGTACAGAGAGTGTTTCAAGTTGATCAACACACAAAGCGCAAAAGTTGTACCGAGTGGGACCAAGTGTTCCCATGGTATGGTAAGCATTGTCCATTACGCCTCGTGTACTAACCCATGGTCTACGTGAGAGTTCTTTGTGGGGTTAGGTATGTTTCCATGGTCTTAAGCGTCAAGAGGAAGATCCCATACAACCCATGGAGGATGACATCAAGTGGTGATCGTCATCAAGTTTGTCTGTGCAAGTTCAAGTGGAGCAACACGAAGAGTGGCTCACCCATAATGGAGTATGGGGAGCAATCAAGTTTGAATCTTGCCATCCATTGTGGTGTCAATGGACTTGTGAAGATGTGTCAAGAGTCGCTCACCCATAGTGGACTATGGGGAGCAATCATCTAGTCTTCATCGAGCCAACGCAATCAAGAAAGGTGGTCCAACTTGAGGGAGTCAAAATCGTCTTCATCTAGCTCAAGTGGACCATGTGCAAGGCAAAGGTTTGCCCTTGATAGGTTTTCTATTTTACCGGTCTCGTGGTGGTAGTTGGGAGACCGGGTTATAGGATCGCTTGCAGACTATCAAGGGGGCTCTCAAGTTGGTAGCTTGATCGTATCATTAGTAGAGAGCTCAAACCATTGCATCCTTGCATCATGTTTCCTTGTTCTTGTTTGGTTCTCTTTGTGAGTCTTAGAGCTTATGGTCATCTTGATGACAAGCTTGAGTTCATCGAAACGGAGTTCGCATGCCTCCTATGATGTTTTCGGTGTTGGAGGTTTTACCGGTCTTATCCTAGGAAGGGTTCTCACCATTTTCTTATGGGCCTTTTCTCATTTGCTTCTTATTGATATTTCTATCAAGATTGTGTTAGCCCTTGTTGCTAGCTTTCCAACAAACTTGGTTTCATCGAATTCGGAGCTCCTATGCAAAAGTTGTGGCTGTGTTGATATTGCCTGTTTTACATAGAGAGGTTGTACCGCCCCGTAGAGAGGTTGTATCGGTTGACCGGTACAACCGGTGTTTGGAGCGGTTGTACCGCCTGCATTGGTCCGGAGGTTGTATCGCCATGTACCGCTCTACCACCGGACTAGTTTCTGTTTTGGAGCGGTTCTTGGGCGGTTGTTGACCGGTTTAACCGGTACTACCGGTTCCCCAGGCTGTTGTACTGCTTAGAGCTTTTCCCAGGTTGGTTTTTCCTCTGCTTTGGCTGGTTGTACCGGTTCGTGCACCGGTTGTACCGGTCCTACAGTTTTCTGCACATAACGGGCAGATTCGTGGGGACCTATTTAAGGGGGTCTTCTTCCCCAATGGTTCCCCATCTTTCGAGCTCGTGTTCTTCCCCCATTGTTGACCTTCTTTGAGCTTGCTAACTCTCAATCCCTCCATGGATTCTTGCTAGTTTTGGGGGGAAAAGAGAGGAGATCTAGATCCACACTTCCACCAATCACTTTCTCCTCTATGTGAGGGGAACCCCTTGGATCTAGATCTTGGAGTTCTTTGTGTTCTCCTTCTTGTTCTTCCTCTTACTTTCCTCCCTAGCATTAGTTGCTTTGGTGGGATTTGAGAGAGAAGGACTTGGGTACTCTGTGTGCCCTTGCCATTGCATTTGTGCATCGGTTTGAGTTCTCCACGGTGATACATGGAAGTTACAAGTTGAGAAGCTTATTACTCTTGGGTGCTTGGTGCCCTTGAGCTTGTTCCTCTTGGGTGCTTGGGCTCCCTAGTTGGTTGGTGGTGTTCGGAGCTCAATCATTGTGGTGTAAAGCTCCGGCAAGCGTCCGGGTCTCCAATTAGATTGTGGAGATCGCCTGAGCAATTTGACGGAGTTCCGATGACCGCCCCCAAGGGTTGCCAAAGTGTACGGGTTCGGTGACCGCCCCCAAGGGTTGCCATTTGTACGGGTTCGATGACCGCCCTCAAGGGTCCCTTAGTGGATTCACGGCATCTTGCATTGTGCGAGGGCGTGAGGAGATTACGGTGGCCCTAGTGGCTTCTTGGGAGCATTGTGCCTCCACACCGCCTCCAAACGGAGATTAGCATCCGCAAGGGTGCGAACTTCGATACATCGCTGCCTCTGCGTGCCTCGGTTATCTCTTACCCGAGCCCCTTTACTTATGCACTTTACTTTGTGATAGCCATATTGTTCTTTGTCATATATCTTGCTATCACATAGTTGCTTATATTGCTTAGCATAAGTTGTTGGGGCACATAGGTGAGCCTAGTTGTTTTAGATTTTGTGCTTGACAAATTAACCGCTAGGTTTATTCCGCATTTGTTCAAGCCTAAACCGTAATTATTTTAAAACGCCTATTCACCCCCCCTCTAGGCGACATCCTCGATCTTTCAATTGGTATCGTAGCCTCGTCTCTCTTTATTAGGCTTTACCGCCTAGAGAGTAAAGATGTCGACTAGAGGATTAGGTTTCTCGACACTCTTAGTTTCGATGGCACAAATTTTGATGTTTGGGTAATTCGCATGCTTAATCTCTTTAGGGTCATGGACCCAAATTTAGAGCGAATTGTAGATATGGGTTTTTCTCCTCCAAAGGATCCCCAAAGATTATCTTTAGAGGATGAGAAAAACTCTTATCTCAATGCTCAAGCTTCTAATGTGCTTTTTGATGCTTTGAGCAATGTAGTTATATTTCAACTCATGCCGTTCCGAGATGCTCATGAGTTGTGGACGAAGCTTAAAGATAAATATGGTGTGTCCAAGTTTTGTGGGGATGATTGTTCTCCTTCCACCTCCGGTCGTATAGTCTTCTCAACTTCTTCTACTTCACCTACATGTGGTTTGCCACAAGGTAATGATATGCTGAGTAGTGTTGGTCATTGCAATGATGATAGTATGCTTATTGTGGATGATCCTTCATCACTATATTATTGCAATGCTCCTTCTTTGGGCTTTAACACTTTGAGCACTCCAAATGTTTCACATGCTTGTGTTGATAGTCCTTGCATATCATGTAGAAATTGCTTGACTAAATCTCATGATGATATGCTTGCTATGTCTTGTTGCCATGATAAAATGCATCTATTTCCTCGAATTGTTGTGCTAACAATGTAGAGGAAACCCAACACCCATGGAACAAGATGTGGTGTTTAATGGTGCCTCAAGGGATCCTACACCATCATCTATTGCTTTTTGCCTTATGGCTAAGGCGTCAAAGGTATCTCCTACTTTGTACACCAATATGTCTCTTGATGATGATGTTGATACTAATGATGATGAGGATAATGATGAAGAGAATGATAATGTTGCCTCCTTAAAAACTAAGCGGGAAATGAATTTTAAAGCTCTTCATAAAAATAAAATTGCTCGTTCCAACTTCATGGAAATAATGTCCATTGCGATTGATGGCAAGAAATACATTGAGGAGTTGGAATCTCATCTAGAGGAGCATGAGGCCACCATTGAGAAAATGGAAGCTCATGGGCGTGATTACGCAGATGAGATCGCAGAGCTATCTCAAGCTCTTGAACATGAACAAACCACCTCCGAATCTCTTGAGGTGACTTTTGCTCTAGAATTATCTAGAGTGAGTGAATCTCATGATAGAGCTCTTGAGGTGGCCAACGATTTCAAAACTAAAAATGCTAAGCTTGAAGTTTCTCATGATAGACTCCTTGAGGATTTTGAGCACCTCGAAAATGGCTCAAGGGTCATCAAGGGTGAGCTCATCAAACTCACCGAAGTCTCATGCCCAACTTGAAGCTTCTTATTTAAAAGAGCTTGCCAAGTTGCCTTCTCCTCTTGTTGTTAATGATGATGCTTGTGCTACTAATTCTATTACTTGTGAAGCATCCATTTTGATTTAAGAATGTTGAGCTACGGGCTCAACTTGAGGTGCTATCTAGCAATGATGGGAAATTGGAAGAAAGTCATGAAAAGCTCTCAAGCTCTCATGATGATCTTCTAGTATCCCATAGTGTGCTAAAGATAGCTCATGAGGCCATGATTGCTAAGGTAACATCTAGTGAGCCTCATGTGGGTACTAGCACTACTTCTAGTCAAAACAGTATATTGCCATGTGCTAGTCCTTGTAATTCATCTACTCA
Source organism: Aegilops bicornis (assembly GCA_021605145.1). Lineage (NCBI taxonomy): Eukaryota > Viridiplantae > Streptophyta > Magnoliopsida > Poales > Poaceae > Aegilops > Aegilops bicornis. The sequence goes on from CM038670.1 coordinate 632,697,079, forward strand.
CAATGTTGGTACATCTTGTGATGAATTGCTTTCCTTGCCTTGTTGCTCTAACGATGAAGCTTATACTTCCTCTAGTACTTGTGTTGATACTAACCGTAGAGGAAATCAAAGAGCTCAAGGCCCAAGTCACTTCTTTGAAGAAAGACTTGGAAAAGTGTCATGAAGGGAAATCCACACTCAACAATATCTTGAGTGTGCAAAAATCCCCCAATGACAAAAGTGGACTTGGATTCAACTCCAATAAGAAGAAGAAGTCCAATATGAACAAAAGGAAGGGCCAAGAACAAGTCAAGAATTCAGCCAAGATTGTTTGCTTCAAGTGCAAAGTAGAAGGGCATCATGTTAGATCTTGCCCATTGAAGAAGAAGGCCATTAGTGTCAAGCAACAAGGGAAGAGGGCACAAGTTCAATCACATGCTCAACCTCAAGTTGAAGAAAGGCCTCTTCCCAAGAAGACTCAAGTTAATGCTTCTCAAGTTGAGAAATCAAGTGAGAAGAAAGTGAAGAGTAGACGTTGCTACCTATGCCGTGAGAAAGGTCACCTCGCTTCTTCATGCACTAGTGGTAACTTATCCAACCCAATTATTATTGATGATGTCTATTCTCTTGGGAAGGATAAGGTTGGCAATGTGGTTGCCAAGTTTGTTGGTACTCAAAGTGGTTTGAAGCAAAGAACCATTTGGGTAGCCAAGCCTATTGTGACTAACCTCTTAGGACCCAACTTGGTTGGGGACCAACTAGCTCAAACTTGATCAATAGGTGTTGTTGGAGGGCTTTGGAGACTTGGATACTTTATGAAGAATTAAGGGGACTTCATCACTCTGATTGTCTCAACCCAAGTCAATTGAATCATCAAGTTTATATCTTATATCCAATGTGCCTTCTTATGTAACGTGTACTTAAATTGTTTACCTTGAAAGTTACTTGCCCCCTTGCATGTTTTGGTTTTGTTCCTTGCATGTGTTTGTATATGTTGCGCTTCCAACTTGCTTATCTTGAGCAATCAAGTATGTGTGTGTTGGTTTGCACATCATGTACGTGTGCGTCGTGCGTTGAGCCTTTTTGCTTCCTGTTTGTATCCTAGTTGGCTCCTGTGAGAGATCGATGGAACATCCCATTTTGGGGGAGTGATGTGCTTTGTGCACCTCACAATCCTATAAATGTGTGTGCATGAGGAATACCATCTAGTATTGATATTACAAGATTATCTAGTCGCTAGGTGGTATATCTCTCATGAGAAATTCAAATTCTAAAAATTCCATTGATTATCTCGTGTTGGATCCTCTTATTGCCTCTTGTTAAGTTCTTATTGGTATCACATTATGGGGGAGTAATATTCTAAGTGCATATTACAAGCCTAGAAAATGTGTACATTTGAGATATTGTCACCTAGAATTTATATTGTAAATTATCTTGTTCCTAGGTGGCATGTTAGCTCTACAAGTTGCAATTTGCTTGTGTTTGTTGTGAAGATGATGTTGGATGTCCTTGTTATCTACCACCGAATTATTTCCAAATACTTCTTGTCTTTTGACAATTGGTAGTCATTTATGTGTGGTAGAATTTGTTGATCATCTTTACTTTGGTTTTGTTTTTATTTGCCTTTTCTCTTGCCAAGGTTTGTGTCAACTCCGGTGTCTTCCCTACCACTTGTGGATCTTATTTATTTCTTGTTCTTGTCTAGTGTTTTCTAGATATAGTGAAAGTAGTGATCCCACCTTGTGCATTTTGTATTCAAATGCAAATCCTATATAATGCACAACTCGTGGGGAGCTATCCTATTTTCTTTAGAACACTCTTATTGTGATCCTTATCAAGTGTGTTTTGGTGGAAGGCAAGCCATTTCTTTTTGGTACTTTGTGCCATCATGAAACTTTGTTGAGAGCTTGGTTTGTTTGGAACCATCCTCTCTTTGGGAGTTTGACATCTTTAGTTTAGTGTGTATCAATGGACATCTCATTCCTTGATGTATCTTTAATGATATCTTCCAAGTGATGATTTCTCCATTTGGTATCCTTTTCACTTGGCATTTCTTTGTCTTTTGGTATCGGTTCTTGAAAGTTTTGAGCATGCATATTTACTTCATGTATTCTATTTGGCTTGCTTTCTTTCGTTGACTCAATATATAGGGAAACTCCACCTAGTCTCAATTTGGATGAGATGTGCATGAAATTCATTTTCATATCTATATGCACATATTTATGTGGAGTTTGTCCTATGTATTGGTGTTTCTAACTATTTGGTCCCGATGAGTTTGGGTACCGTTTAGTTTGTGTTGTTCTTCTAGGAACATTTGAAGATGCATTGGATGCTCGGCTCACTCACAGGGAAGGTGTTGTCACCATGTGCGTATTGGAGTCAAGCAAGGATGATCAATGAACTACTATCTACCTTCAATTGGTATCTACTACATCCTTCCAATGATATCTCGGTAACAAGTATCTATTCATGCTTTCTCCTCTTGCATTCAACCTTGTGTAGGTTGCATCTTGGCATGATATTCATTTCATATCTTGTGATACTTGTTTCCTTTCTCAAAGCATCCCAACGACGATCTCTTGTTGCTAGTTGTGATGCCTTTGATGGATGTGTGTTTGGACTTCATTTATATACAATAAGACCATATCTAGCCAAGTGCTATGCTTTCAAGCAAATATCTTATTGGTATATGTATAACTTCCTTTTGGATATCTCATTCCTTCTTGTTGTAACTATTTGGGGTGTACATCCTTCTTTGTAGATATATATCATCATGATTTCGTCTACCTAGAACATTATACACTTGAGAGAAATTACATCTCTAGATGATATCCTTTCTTCCACGTCCACCTTGTCTCTCTTTTGTTATTTCTTTGGTGGCTCCGTGAAAGCTTTTGCCTTGAGTGTGTGTCCTATGTCGTTGCATCTTGTTGCACTCTTGTGTGGTGAAGATTATTTTCCTCTTGCTTATCTTTACGAGGTTTTGCCATCTTAATTGGTATCCCTCGTCTTGATGAGCCTCCCCTCGTCTATCTTCACCACGGGTTGTCACAAGCATAGGTTCTCTTTTGCTTATTAGTAAGCTTGTGAACCCATTTGCCAGTTGTGTGTGGGAATGATAGGCCTTGCACCGTGTGCTTCATTCTTTCAAGACAATGTTGATGCTTAATGCTCATCCTAATTTTAATCTTCTCAAGTGCTTCGCCATGACTCACACACATCATTTTGGTTGAGCCTATTCTTAAGTTGCCTCTTTTACATGTTGCTCAACCATGTGCTTGTTGCAAGCGCTAGGCTTTGTTTCCTATATGCTCACCTACACTAGATGTGAGTTTCTATTGATTTTGGGGGAGCTATGATCCTATTTTGTGCACTTTGTATTCAAATACAAAAATTCTTATGTGTGCACAAATCATGGGGAGCCTCTCTAGTTTGGTTAGAACACTCCTTTGCGCTTATCATAATGTATTTATTCTTGTGGCATGTAGGATCATTGGTCTAGTTGGTTCAATTGATATCCGTTGATTGCTTGCTTCAATTGGTATCTTCTCGATTGCTTGTGTCTCTCTTTGTTATGTCTTTGTGGCATATCTTTCTGTTGCAATCTTTGTGCCTCAATATAGTTTGTCTTCCTCCAAGTATTTACCGTTGGATATGTGTATTGCATTCCACTCTCTTGTTGAGAAATACACAATTTATGGAGGAACACATTTTATATTGGCCTTCTAAGCTTTTAGCCCATTTTGGCAATCGATGCCAATGGGGAGAAGTTTCAGAGAGTTGTGTGGAGAAGTTTAGAGAGTTGTCTCCTCTTGCTTTGGTTTTGTTCTTTAGCATTTGCATCTCATTTGCATGCACTATTGGTTGTTGTATTGCATGGTGATGCATAATTCCTTATATAAACTCTCTTGAAAGTGATTGTCATCAATTACCAAAATGGGGGAGATTGAAAGAACACGCGATGCCCCCATGTTTGGTTTTGGTAATTGACGACAATCTCTATGGACTAATGGCTGCCTTGAGTTATATTTGAAGGTTTTGTCCATAGGCTTTTCTTGAAGTCCATGTGTTGGTTTCAAGGAGTTTATGAGTTGACCAAGGTGCTATTAAGGAATTATCCAAAGATTGGTCATGTGAGTGTTGAGCTTATTGCAAGCATGTCTTGAAGAAGAAGATTATGTGATCATTCATGTTTACCTTCAAGACATCATCCAAATGAAGAGAGTTGGAAAGATTCAAGGTTGATCTAGCCTAAGTACAGAGAGTGTTTCAAGTTGATCAACACACAAAGCGCACAAGTTGTACCGAGAGGGACCAAGTGTTCCCATGGTATGGTAAGCATTGTCCATTACGCTCTGTGTACTAACCCATGGTCTACGTGAGAGTTCTTTGTGGGGTTAGGTATGTTTCCATGGTCTTGCGTCAAGAGGAAGATCCCATACAACCCATGGAGGATGACATCAAGTGGTGATCGTCATCAAGTTTGTCGTGTGCAAGTTCAAGTGGAGCAACACGAAGAGTGGCTCACCCATAATGGAGTATGGGGAGCAATCAAGTTTGAATCTTGCCATCCATTGTGGTGTCAATGGACTTGTGAAGATGTGTCAAGAGTCGCTCACCCATAGTGGACTATGGGGGAGCAATCATCTAGTCTTCATCGAGCCAACACAATCAAGAAAGGTGGTCCAACTTGAGGGAGTCAAAATCGTCTTCATCTAGCTCAAGTGGACCATGTGCAAGGCAAAGGTTTGCCCTTGATAGGTTTTCTATTTTACCGGTCTCGTGGTGGTAGTTGGGAGACCGGGTTATAGGATCGCTTGTCAGACTATCAAGGGGGGCTCTCAAGTTGGTAGCTTGATCGTATCATTAGTAGAGAGCTCAAACCATTGCATCCTTGCATCATGTTTCCTTGTTCTTGTTTGGTTCTCTTTGTGAGTCTTAGAGCTTATGGTCATCTTGATGACAAGCTTGAGTTCATCGAAACGGAGTTCGCATGCCTCCTATGATGTTTTCGGTGTTGGAGGTTTTACCGGTCTTATCCTAGGAAGGGTTCTCACCATTTTCTTATGGGCCTTTTCTCATTTGCTTCTTATTGATATTTCTATCAAGATTGTGTTAGCCCTTGTTGCTAGCTTTCCAACAAACTTGGTTTCATCGAATTCGGAGCTCCTATGCAAAAGTTGTGGCTGTTTTGATATTGCCTGTTTTACATAGAGAGGTTGTACCGCCCCGTAGAGAGGTTGTACTGGCCGACCGGTACAACCGGTGTTTGGAGCGGTTGTACCGCTCCGCAATTGGTCCGGAGGTTGTACCGCCATGTACCGCTCTACCACCGGACTAGTTTCTGTTTTGGAGCGGTTCTTGGCGGTTGTTGACCGGTTTAACCGGTACTACCGGTTCCCTGTGCTGTTGTACTGCTTAGAGCTTTTCCTGTGTTGGTTTTTCCTCCGCTTTGGCTGGTTGTACTGTTCGTGCACCGGTTGTACCGTCCTACAGTTTTCTGCACATAACGGGCAGATTCGTGGGGACCTATTTAAGGGTCTTCTTCCCCAATGGTTCCCCATCTTTCGAGCTCGTGTTCTTCCCCCATTGTTGACCTTCTTTGAGCTTGCTAACTCTCAATCCCTCCATGGATTCTTGCTAGTTTTGGGGGGAAAAGAGAGAGGAGATCTAGATCCACACTTCCACCAATCACTTTCTCCTCTATGTGAGGGGAACCCCTTGGATCTAGATCTTGGAGTTCTTTGTGTTCTCCTTCTTGTTCTTCCTCTTACTTTCCTCCCTAGCATTAGTTGCTTTGGTGGGATTTGAGAGAGAAGGACTTGGGTACTCAGGTGCCCTTGCCATTGCATTTGTGCATCGGTTTGAGTTCTCCATGGTGATACGTGGAAGTTACAAGTTGAGAAGCTTATTACTCTTGGGTGCTTGGTGCCCTTGATCTTGTTCCTCTTGGGTGCTTGGGCGCCCTGTTGGTTGGTGGTGTTCGGAGCTCAATCATTGTGGTGTAAAGCTCCTGCAAGCGTCGTGGTCTCCAATTAGGTTGTGGAGATCGCCTGAGCAATTTGACGGGTTCCGTGACCGCCCCAAGGGTTGCCAAAGTGTACGGGTTTGGTGACCGCCCCAAGGGTTGCCATTTGTAATGGTTCGGTGACCGCCCCAAGGGTCCCTTAGTGGATTCACGGCATCTTGCATTGTGCGAGGGCGTGAGGAGATTACGGTGGCCCTAGTGGCTTCTTGGGGAGCATTGTGCCTCCACACCGCCTCCAAACGGAGATTAGCATCCGCAAGGGTGTGAACTTCAGATACATCGTCGTCTCTGCGTGCCTCGGTTATCTCTTACCCGAGTCCCTTTACTTATGCACTTTACTTTGTGATAGCCATATTGTTCTTTGTCATATATCTTGCTATCACATAGTTGCTTATATTACTTAGCATAAGTTGTTGGTGCACATAGGTGAGCCTAGTTGTTTTAGGTTTTGTGCTTGACAAATTAACCGCTAGGTTTATTCCGCATTTGTTCAAGCCTAAACCGTAATTATTTTAAAACGCCTATTCACCCCCCCCTCTAGGCGACATCCTCGATCTTTCAAAGGGCCGTACTGGTTCTTATGGGTACAGTCTTAGCACCACAATCCACCAAGTTTGTTCCTTATCGTTATTACAAAATGGTGGAGGACGTGAACGCTATCAAGTCATACAATTGGAACGATTTCATGTTGGGGTGTGCATGGATGCTATTAAAAAATCGGTCAAAGATCTTGAAAAATTCAAGTGGCCTATCGGGAACTTGGCTCTTCTTCAGGTACAAGTCATTTCGTAATAGTTGTATGTACATATAATTTTTATGTGATCTATGTGTCTGACTAGTTGTGTTTACTATCATGCATATATATATCGGGAAAAAGTTGAGCCAATTGGTGTGGATACATTTGATCCTTTGTCTCGTGAATACCCACTAATGGTTAATCGGCGTAAACGGAAGGGAAAAAGAGAGACGACTATGACAACATGCACGGGCGTGGCACCGGCAATGTAAGTCAATAAGTATAGTCCTTATTGGTTGCACATAGTAATTAACTATAGTTGTTATTTAATTAATTTATTTATTTGTTGTACAGCTTGAAAACTGCGTTAGCGAAGAGTACAGACGTGCTAAGGTAGCACGTGAAGGGACTGTCCCAGATGAAGAAACGAAGAAACCTAAACGAAAAGGTGGTGGCAGGAGTAGAAAGCCAAGCACGTCAGGGGTTTCATCGAACACGGCTAACAGTATGGACCGTGTGATGACATACATAAAGCTGCTTCACATGGAGGTTCTCAATATACCCGAAAAATGTGCACAGGTAATTTAGAAGTTATATTAAACATGTTTTAGTTGTTCAAGTACTTATCGTGTTTCATTTGTGTTTGTAGATGGTAATGGAAAAGTTGAACACGGAAAGTGTGCTGTACAAACCCAATAAGAGGGACACCAATGACGAATTTGATAATGTAGGTGAAGGAGTTGGGATGGAGAATGGCCAGTACAAGTCATCAAAATATTGACCAGATATTGATTCACCTACCGACGTGGAGCTAGTAAAATCTTTCACGGGTTTCAATGATACCTACGTGCCCGTTGATGACATGGGTGCTCCGGCGACGACACCGGGTAAAGGTGACGCTACTGATCCTTTCATTATAGACGATAATGGAAAGTCTCCATGTTCGTCATCAATCAGACGCATAAAAGAATTTCCGTCCATGTCCCGAACCCCGCAGAATGCTGATATTTCTGGTGAGTCTATGGGTGGTTTGTCACCAACAAAGTCTCAAGACATGTCCTGAGTTTCCAAAGAAAGAGCAACATAGGTAATCGTGAAGGCAGTCAGGACAATGAAGGTAAACGCAAACGAAATCCGTCGAAATATTGTCAATCCCCGTACGACCTTCTCATTACCCGCAAGAAACATGTTAAAAAAAGTAAGTCAAGTACTACTTTATAATTCATTCACGTGTTATGTAATTTTTTTATTATTTTTAACGACTGTAGCTGCATTGTTTTAGATCTGTTTGCATCGTCACCACATTCAATTCTGGCAAGTTCCCTTAATATGACTTCGGATCACATAGAGGCAGCCAGAGTTTTTGTTGAGACTCTCGCATCGACAAAGAAGCATGCACACCGAACCGTGGTCGATATGCCGCCACCAGATGGGGACATATGCAAGCCAGCTATGCTTCACGATGTCCTGACGTTTAAATGGTTGAATGGCGCTGTAAGTATGACTTTGGTTTTAACAAAACTCTCATTTGTACTTCACAAGTTGATAGAAATTTTTTGTTTATGTATGCAGATAATCAATGCATATTGTAAACACCTACAACACCGTGATTTCTCTGACCGTTTCATATCAACAACGTGGTTCCCCAAATTTATGTTGGGTAGGGCTAGGGGAAAGACCAAGTCAATTAATGATTTAGATTCAGAACAAGTTACAAAGAAAGCAAAAGTCCTCGCAAGAGTAATGGATGAGTATTTCAGACGGGACAAGGTATTCCTTTCATATTTATTTGTTTTGTTAGTCATTACTATTTAATTGCACTAACATCATTTGATTACTATATAGGCGTATTTTCCTATGCACGTTAATGATAATCATTGGATAACCATAGTGATGCACACCGTCAAGGAGGAGTTTCAAGTTCTTGACTCAAATTCTAAAGGCGCAATTAGCCAAAGAATTCGCAATATGATTGCCACCCTGGTACGCTATAATTTTCACACTCGCATTCAGAAAATTGTTAAGTCATACATTAAATTTTGGTTTGTTAATTTGTTTCAGAGAGATGAAATTTCTAAGGATATTATGGAGGCCAACTCTATTCTTGAATCAAAAAAATTTCCAGATGTCTCGTCGTGGCCAATTAATGAGTATAAAATGCCGAGACAACATGATGGGTAAGTTAAATGAGTACAAGAAAGTGCATGCTATATCCTAAGCTGATCACACATGTTTATTGCAGAGTGTCTTGTGGAATTTTTGTGATGTGGTGCATAAAATACTGGGACGGAGATCGCTGGACACATGAATTTGACCAGCAAGAGATTAATGAGTCAAGGCCACGTATTGTCGCGGAAATCATTTTTTCTGAGGTCAACAGATTAGAGAAAGTGAAGATGAAAATTGTTAAAATCATGGAGAAGGAGTAGGTATTAGCATCGGTAGGGTTTTAGTCCCGTAGAAGGTTTCCTGCCGTTGTTGGATACTTTGATCGATTGTAATGCGACATGGCACTGGGATAGATTTCGACAATTTTTCACGTTTTATTTATTGCTTTCGTGAGACACTACACATTTAAATGTGTGTGGGCAAGTAATATTTTTTCTGTCCTAAAATGTATCAGTTTGCCTCTGCGATATTACATGTACTGTTGTTGTTGTTCTACTCGCGGCGGTCATTTTTTTATTAAAAAATATGCCCGCCGTCCCGAGTTGGTGCGATGTGGATAAAATCTGCACAATTTCCCACGTCGATTCTGGTGGCAGCAGCGGCGCTGGATCTGACGAATATTCCAGCCCGTGCGGTGGCCGACAGCCGAGGCAGTGGCGGGCCCGCACAGTCCAGCTAGTGCGGGCTGGCGCCATTCGCCGTAATACGCTGCTGGTCTGCTGGCCCAAAGAGCCGGTCGACCGACAGCCGCGCGCCCGGTGGCACACGTCTCGTCCCGCCCCAGCCATCGGGCACATGCAACGATCCCGAGGGGGAATATGGCGATCTGTCGGCCCATAAACGACGCGCGTCGGGCGCATGGGCCGATCCTCTTCGTGTCTTGGATACGGACGCCGGCGCTACAGCCGAGTAGGTTTAGTCCCACCTCGCCCGCAGAGAGACGCGCCGACCGGTTTACGTCTTCGCCTTCTCACAAGCTCGCTCTGTAACATTAATGAATGCCTCACAGGCGCCTCCCGCTCGGCGGCGAAAGGCCTCGCCGTATATGCGTTGTAATTTACTGTCTGCGGCGCCGCCAGCCACGGCTGGGGCTTTATTTTAAAGAAAATGTCACATACATTAAATTTTAAAAATGTTCATAAGTTGACTAAGTCATGACAGCAGTAACACATTCATACAAATATAATATGATTCACACATAATAATATAAATCACATGTCTTAATATAAATCGCATGTCTCATAACATTGAACAAGGTGGCATAAACATTAACTCAAAGTGCCATGTCCATTATTCTTAAACAAATAAACTGAAAGTGCTAATGACTTTCATCGAACAAGGTGGTTTAAAGAATAAACTCAAAATGCCATGTCTCTTATTCTTAAACAAATAAATTGAAATTGCCGGTGCCTTCAATTGATTAAGAATACTTCATCTTTATGCCCGGTTCCTACAAAACAAATTGTAAACAACTCATCAGACAATTGTGAAGAGAGAACCAAAAAATAATTAAAATAATGAAAAACTTACTTTTTATTCTCAGGACACGTTTGCCGTCTATGGCCCTCTTTCTTACAAATGCCACAAAGAGGACCGGGTTTTTTCTCAGAAAATGATTTTGGTCTTCAATTTTTTGTAACATTTGGATCTTTCTTTGCCCGCCCTGTCCTGCTCTGTTTAGGGGCGCTGTCGGTGTCAAAACCGGCGGATCTCGGGTAGGGGGTCCCGAACTATGCGTCTAGGCGGATGGTAACAGGAGACGAGGGTCACGATGTTTTACCCAGGTTCGGGCCCTCTTGATGGAGGTAAAAGCCTACGTCCTGCTTGATTGATATTGATATTGTGGATGTTTACAAGAGTGGATCTACCACGAGATCAAGGAGGCTAAACCCTAGAAGCTAGCCTATGGTATGATTGTAAGGGTTGTTGTTCTGTCTACGGACTAGAGCCATCCGGTTTATATAGACACCGGAGAGGGCTAGGGTTACATAGAGTCGGTTACAATGGTAGGAGATCTACATATCCGTATCGCCAAGCTTGCCTTCCACGCCAAGGAAAGACCCATCCGGACACGGGGAGAAGTCTTCAATATTGTATCTTCATATTCTTGGAGTCCGGTCGATGATGATAGTCCGGCCAATGATAGTTCGGCTGATGATGGTAGTCCGGCTATCCGGACACCCCCTAATCCAGGACTCCTCAAGAGCCCCTGAACCAGGCTTCAATGACGATAAATCCGCGCCAGATATTGCTTGGCATTGCAAGGCGGGTTCCTCCTCCGAATGATAGAAGATTGTGAACACCAGGATAGTGTCCGCTCGCAAAATAAATTCCACATTCCACCGTAGAGAGAATAATATATACACAAGTTCAATCTGCTGACGTTTTCTGCGGCATGACGTCACGCCGCCACCAAGCCATTATTTAAATCGTTTTTCATTCTACCACCTCAACGCATTTAGCGAAGCGGTTTCCTTGGCATGTCTTGTCGAAGCAGAGATCGTGTTTCCCCTTAATCCGGGATTCTCATCAATACGGACGTGGGTAACCCAACCGCGCCCGTCGCCACGCCCCCTCTATCGAAGGCAAGTCCCAAACGGTCACGGAGACGACTCTTGGTATTCTCCCTCTTTATAACGGGACCAAGGCTCGTTTCTTTTTCTTCAATCCTTCATCGAATCCTCTCCCCGCTCCAAGTTCCAGCACCTAGAGCTCCAGATTCGAGCGCTGCGGACTTCCAACGATGTCCGGTTCCGATCTCCAGGGCCGGTGGATGCCCTCCTCCGTCACGGAGGAGGACGTGCTAAATCTGCGGGAGGCCAAGTACATCTTACGAGATTTCGACAGGTTGCTGCCGAAGGGCAGGCCATCCCACCCCGAGCCCGGCGAGTATGTCGCTTTTTGTATCCCACCTCCGTCGGGTTTAGGCTTCCGATGGATCCTTTTGTGAGAGGGCTCATGTTTTACTATGGGTTGGAATTCCACGATTTGGCTCCAGAGTCCATCCTCCATATTTCCGCATTTATCGTCAGTTCGCAAAGCCTTCCTCCGCGTCACCCCTCACTTCGCCTGTGGTCAAGACCTTCAATGTGGCGCCAAGATGATCGGGGCGTCAGCGGAGTGTGGCGGGCGGCCATAAGTAGGAGGGCCGATGCCCTGCGGGCCCGCTGGCTCCTTCCAAGAGGAGCTCGCCCGTGGCAGCAAGAGTGGTTCTATATTACCGTTCGAGGGGCCGCAGACAAAAGCCGCCGCCCTATTCCGCCGGGACCTCCACGACGGTTGATGATGTCGTGGGTCAACCAAGGGCTCAACTGGGGGCCGTCAAAGGACGTGCCCCTACTGCAGGGCCGGATTCGAGATCTCCAAACGAGGAAGGTTGATATGGTGGTGGTGATGCAGGTTATGCTGATTAGGCGTGTCCCGCCCTGCAAACGTCGTCCTCTCCGGCTATGGGAGTTCAATCCGGAGGGTCCACGGATTCTTCAACACTTCATGGGTATGACACCCCTGGAGATGTACAAATTATTCTTCTGATCGCAAGAGGTGCGTCCGCAATTGACCGAGGATGCTGGCCTAAGCTGCAATCGCCCGGATACTCAAGTAAGTAGTTCCGAGTCCGGACATACCGTTTGTTTGCCTTTTGATGATTCGCCTTATGACCAATTTCCTTCTACACAGGAGTGGATAGCGGAAGCAAAATTGATACGGTGTCCGGCCCCCCTCCCCGAGACCGCCGGATCCCGTGCTGGTCCGGATGCTTGAGGTTGCGCCTTCACAGGAAGACGAAGGGGAAAACAGGGAAGCTACTGCCTCGCCTAAGGAGGCTCTTGAAAGAGGGGGGATCGAGAATCCCTCCCCCCAAGGGGAGAAGAGGACTGCCTCCAAGGACCCGGGGGCAAAAGCCCCTAAACGGGGGAAGAAATCTTCGCCAGAGGGTCCTGCGTCCGGGGAGGCCCCGGCCGCACAATCTCCCTTAAAGAGTCAGCCCTCCAACAAGCCGTAAGTAGAAAGAAAGGAGTTTTATAATAAGGGACATCCCTATTTGTGCTTCTGAGGATAACTAAAGTTTTTACCTTGTAGTTCGGATCTCCGTCCTTCGCAAATGAGCTCGTCTTCGGGGGACCTTCGTCCGGAGATGATGGAGAGCGAGACGCCTCCGTCCGGGGCGCCGTCAAATAGGGCGGACGAGCCTGAAGTGTCGTCACGGAGGGAGCCCCCGGGTTTGGCAAAGCCGGATAGTTCGGCGCCAATTAGTGTACGGCTGAAGGATCTCCTTGAGAAGGCGTCTATCTCAGAAGATCACCACGCATTGATGAGCATGGTGATTGAAAGGATTTAAATCCGCCCGAAGGCACGGGTTACCTGATCTTGTCGGGGAGTTCTTTGGCGGGGTTTGAGATCGTAAAAATAACACACCTTTTAACAGTTTGCATATAGAATGCGCCTGTATGGATAGTAGCCCACGAGACTCGGTAGGTTGTCGAAATCGACATCATGCCGAGGATCAAAATCGCAGGTTTTAAATTTCCGCCGTGCCGATGCGTGTGGCGGGTTGTCCGAGGCCAGCCGAGATGACGGAGTTCTTGAACTAAAGCGGCAACTCGCTGTTGCGGATCACGGACATCACGCTGATCAACAGCGACTTGATGAGTCGCAAGGTAAGTGTTCTTGTCGGTCACTTGGTAAGGGAGCCGAAGCCAGCTCCTTACACATGTTCGTGAAATGCAGATAGTGCCGCTCTTTGTGGAGAGCCTTCGGGCGAACTTGCTCAAGCCAAGGAGCAGGCCGTAGGAGTAATGCGGCGGCCTCGAGGGCGGCCGAGGAATTAGCGGCCGAAAGGGTCGCACACTGCCGGAGCAGGGAAGAGATGGCCGATATGGCCTTGAAGTTAAAAGATGCTACCGACCGCAATGAGGCTCTTGGGAAGGAACGCCTAGCGGGGCAAGAAGACCTGAGGAAGGCCACTGCCGAAGCCAAGGATGCCCGCTCTGCAATGCGGGCTATAAAGGAAGAGCTGCGCCCAGTCGAGATATTGTAGCTGGCAAGCCTTTTCTGCTGCGCCGAAGGTTTACGGATCCAAAGTATGCTCAGCTGGGCCAACTGTGGGGTCCAGAGGACCCTTATATGGACTTAGCAGCGAGTGCGGCGGATGCCGTTGTGTATTTTCAAAGCCAGAAGGACCACAAGACGGAAGAGCTGTTTTGGTCTCAGTTCCATAGTCCGGAGCGTTCACTTCCGCTGACCGACCGTTTGGCCGAGTGGGCTGAGCTAAATAGGTTATCCGGGCTTGCTATGACGGATATAGTGACCCATATCCGGCCGGATAGGCCCGAGCCGAAGAGTTACTTTGGCTTATTGCAGCATTTTCTTGGGGCGGTGCCGCATATCAAGGCGATGAAGCGGTCGGCCTGCATAGAGGGTGCGCGGATGGCACTCGCCCGTGTGAAGACACGTTGGACAGAGATGGATGCCACCGCTGTTGCGACCCCGGGGTCGGATGATAACCGGTTATCCGCCGAGCACTATTATGGCGAAGTGCTACATGGTGCTCGTGTAATAGAGTCGCAGTGCTCAAAAAATATTACGTTTGAATGAACGTTTTTATGATGTAAAACAATATTTATGATGTAGGCGCCTTTTATACTTGTGCGTTCAAGTAATAGAATATCTCCTATGCGGCCGTTCATGTATACGTGTGTATAACCTGAAAGATGGCAGTCGTCGGTTTAGCCCCCACGCACAAAGTGCGGGGTGTTCACAAAAAATAGCGCGTTTTCACACTTAATCCGACGTCTCGGTCCTGTAAAGGAGGTGGTAGCGTAGCAAACGAGGCAACTGGACTATAATGCTTTATCACTTTCACTTAGCCATGGAGTTCGAGGGTGGGGCTACGACATAGCCCCTGGGGGCACCGCGCTCTCCGAATTTGGGGCGCCAGATGTGCTCGGCCGAAACGACCCTTCGTCTAAGCGGGGAATCCTAAACATTCCCATGGTCGATCGAGTGGTTGACCGGTCTCTCAGTATCATGACAACGGTTTTCGGCTTTCTCTCGAGGTGCTCGCCAATTAACTGGGCACAATCGCGATAGTTCTCCTGGTGCCGCGTTAGCCGATGATACGGAACGTAAGGCAGCAAAACACAGGAGCCGGGCAAACCCAACATTTGACCAAAGACATGATTCGGAACTGATGCATATAAGGCCTAACTCGAGACGCCAAACACTCCCGAAGGGGTCTTTACGATAGCGGGCAAAACAAAGCCCTAAGCCCCTTGTGTCCAGGTACGGGCAGGTTCTTCTGGCGCGGCCGATGCCAAAACGCCAGTCTCCACATTGGTTATAATGATAAACCAGGGGATTATAGCAACAAGAGACAGTAAGAAAGGTTTACGTAGGGTCTTAGTCTGAAAAGAGTCCTTGCAACGGGTCCCTACTGCACGCCTGCGCCTGTGTCTCCGTTGTGCCATATCCTGGACGGGTGTGCACGTTGTTCATCTGTAAAAAGAGAGGAACTTAATTGGAAAATGAATCGTGCGAGAAAGTGCATAAAAAATTGAAATATAGGTTAATAGAGCTGAGCCTATGCTAGCTCATTATGGCTTATATGTACAAACCCTTGTGAAGGGGTGTGCGGCTAGGTAGCCCCTAGCTTATTTATTCCGGACTCGTCCAGCCGTGTCCGGGGTCTCAAACGACCTTTTAATGAAATGATGCCACGTGGACCAGGCATTTTAAGCATAAGAGACGCGTAATGTGGTATTGTATTGAAGCGGACGAAAGCTTCCCGTCCCAGTGATGCTTGATAGCTACTTTTAAATGGGGCGACATGAAAGGTTAGCTTTTCTCGTCGGAAGTTTGTCAGGTGACCCTGACACAACTTCTAGTAATAATGAAACTGTGCACCTGGCGTAAGGGCCTGGCGCCACTCCTTTGAAGGAAGTGCGGCTATGCCGGATTGTAGTAGGGTCTATCCCAACTTGTGGATTGTGTCCGGATATAGCAGGTTTAAGTCGCTGCCGCCGTCCATCAAAACCTGCGTGAATTGCAGTCCATCTATTATGGGATCCAATATCAGGGCAGTCTATCCTGCGTTCCGGATACTTCTGGACTAATCCAGATGGTCGAAAGTGATTGGTTTTGACATCCAATCTCGGTGTTCCACTGGGGTGGACCGTGCGACACCTGTCTTAGCGGGTGCCGTGTTGGTTTTCCGTACTATCACGTGAAGCGAGTTTACTGTTTTGACTTCTTGCGGGAAAGTCTTGTGACTTCTGGTGCTCTGCTGGTGGGGTTCGTCATCGTCTTCGCTTGGCGCATCGAGCCCCTTGTGTCCGGCGTTGAGTCTGTCGGACTGTTTAAAAACCCAACAATTTCGGTTGGTATGGTTTGCAGGCCTTCCGGAAGTCTTTGTGGATTTGACATATCCGATCTAAAATTTTGTTTAAATTTGATAGCTCGCCTGTTGTCCTTAAGAGGCCGTGTTTCATTGTTTGGCCGCGAGCTTTTGAATCCGGCGTTGACCGCCGTGCCCTTTGGGCTTTTTTCTTTATTCCGGCGCTGATCTTTCCTGCGCCGTGGCTTTCCGTTTCCATCTCTAATCTCGGATGTACTCGGGTCGCTGGTGCTGCATCTTGCTAGCCACCGTCTTCTCTAGCAAAAGCGCGTCATGAGGCTTGTTAGCGCGGCCATTGTTCTTGGCTTCTCTTGGCGAGGTGTCTGCAGCGAGCCATTCGTCTCGGACGTTGTATTTAAAAGCTGCTAAGGCTTCCGTCCGGACAATCGACTATTTGGTTCTTTTTGGTAAGGAACCTGTTCCAGACTTGTGGCTGACTCTCCGGGCTGTTGGGTTATATGACTCGAGATCATCTCAGATCCGGAGGGCGGACATAAGTCCCTTGAAAATTTGCTCTATACGCATCCTCAAGCTCTTCCCAACTTCCAACAGTGTTTTACGGGAGGCTTTTGAGCCAATGCCGAGCTGGCCCTTTGAGCTTGAGGGTAGGTATTTTATGGCGTGGAGATCATCTCCTCTAGCCATGTGTATGTGTAGTATGTAATCTTCTATCCAGACTGGGTCTGTTGTGCCGTCGTATGCCTCTATGTTTATGGGTTTGAACCTGCTGAAATTCATGATCCAAAGACCTCATCGGTAAAACATAAGCGGGTGTCTGCGCCCCCTATTTGGGTGTGCCATCGTCTTGAACACTTGTCGTGTTGTGTTATTTCCTGGGGCCCTCTTTTTTGACTCGTAGATGGACCTAGTTGGGCCGTCCGTTTTCCCCGGATTATAAGTCGGCTTGTGTGCGGCCCCGCTTGTCGCTTTTGGCCTGTCATCTGGCCGTCTATCCGGCCATGCAGCCTCTTTATTTTTTGACTGTGAGGGCTCTATGGCTTCCTCGTCAAATTCTGGCAGCAACTTGCGCTTCGGGTAGCTCTTTGTTTGATGGCCCTTGCCATATTTGTCTGCAATCTTGAATACTTTGCTCCACTTCATTACGAGCGTGTAAATACGCTGATTTGAGCTTCCTTTTTTCCTTCTTCAAACTTCTTGCAGTGGCGACGAGTCTTTTGTGTATGTTCTTATGCTCCGGTGTTGTGTCCGGACTGTTGATTGCTCCGTGAAGGGGTTGATTATCCGGCTCGTCTTGTTAAATGCGTCATTGGTTTGCCCTGCTCTATCGCTGGGTCGTTAGGAATGCTGCTTTGATCGAGGCGGGACTTAGGGCGGCGTCTACGTCACCGTTTTGGTTGTTTATCGGCGGGATTATCCTCTGCCGCGTCCCGTTGTTCCTCGTTATCGCTTCCCTTTGGGATGTCCACCATATGTATGTCATGTGACGAGGTGGCCTTCCAGTGCCCTGTAGGCGCTGGTTCTTGGTAGTCTCCGGCATCGTCGTCCATACCGTCGATGTCTTCGGAGTCGTAGTCGAGTATGCCGGTTAAATCGTCGACGGTGGCTACGAAGTGGGTGGTGGGTGGGCTTTGAATTTCTTCGTCGTCCGCGACCCAACCATCCTGGCCGTAGTTCGGCCAGGGCTCTCCGGATAGCGAGAGATGCTTCAGTGAATTTACGATGTCGCCGAAGGGCGAGTGCTGAAAGATGTCCGCAGCGGTGAATTCCATGATCGGCGCCCAATCGGATTCGTGGCGGTAGCGGGAGGTTCGGAGTCCGGCAAAGAGTCCGGCACCTCGGAGTCATGAGCTTTATGCGGGACAAGGTAAGTGTTCGGCTCCATCGCCGTAGGAGTTGCGGCTCCCGAGGCGGTGTCCAGCCATCCGTCCTCGATCCGAGCGATCGGCTCCGGACTATGGGTCGGAGCGGATTCGTGTGCGGCCTCCAAGGCACTGTCCGGCGGCAGAGTTAGGTCATGCCCATCGTGATAGCACGGCACGCTCGGCTGTGGCCCGGATCCATCGAAGATCAAGTCCCCGCGGATATCGGTCGTGAAGTTTAGGCTTCCAAACCTGACTGACGGCCAGGGGCGTAGCTTCGATCTGCTCCAGATGGCCAAGTGAGTTGGCCCGCGGCGGCCGCCCGAATCTGAAGATCTGTCCGGGAGAAAGGTCTCGCCCAGACCTGTCGTTGTCGATTGAAGAGGCCATCAAGCCTATCGGTGACGATATGAAGGAACTCTCAATGAAAGCACCAATGTCGGTGTCAAACCGCGGATCTTGGGTAGGGGGTCCCGAATCTGTGCGTCTAGGCGGATGGTAACAGGAGACGAGGGACACAATGTTTTACCCAGTTCGGGCCCTCTTGATGGAGGTAAAACCCTACGTCCTGCTTGATTGATATTGATATTGTGGATGTTTACAAGAGTGGATCTACCACGAGATCAAGGAGGCTAAACCCTAGAAGCAAGCCTATGGTATGATTGTAAGGGTTGTTGTTCTGTCCTACGGACTAGAGCCATCCGGTTTATATAGACATCGGAGAGGGCTAGGGTTACATAGAGTCGGTTACAATGGTAGGAGATCTACATATCCGTATCGCCAAGCTTGCTTTCCACGCCAAGGAAAGTCCCCTCCGGACACGGGGAGAAGTCTTCAATCTTGTATCTTCATAGTCTTGGAGTCCGGTCGATGATGATAGTCCGGCCAATGATAGTTCGGCTGATGATGGTAGTCCGGCTATCCGGACACCCCCTAATCCAGGACTCCCTCAGGCGCCCTTCGTGGAAACTTTCACGGGATCACCTATGACATCAACATGTTGTTCCGGCTGACGTGGCTCCTCATGCACATTTCTTCTACTACCAACAGCATCATCATCAGGGACCTTTTTCTTGGCTATTATATTCTGCAGACACCGTGCATCAACTCATCATAGACGAATAGATCATTTGAAGCAACATGAAAAGCTTCAGCTCCTGTTATCTTGAGTTGACTATAGCGAGCACGCTGCTCTGCCCTGTCCAACCCCAGCCAAACAAGTCACTCTTTCACTGTGCTGGCAGCCCACCTCTCGCAACTTTCGACATCCTCTTAAGGATGCAACACTTAGGTATTTTAGATATTTTGAGATGAACCAACACATACAGAATGTGTTTGCAAGGCAATCCTTTCCAAGCATTCGTCCACAACTGTAGTCTATCGTATTCTCGTAGTTTTCGCCCGATAATTCACGCTGAACTGAAATTTCCGGTTATTTCTCCATGTCACGATGAAGGTGTGGCAGTCAACTCCCACTAGCGTCTCAAAAATCTCAAGCTCTCCCATCTTCTTAAGATCTTGTTGAAGAATATAAAAATTGGAATGAGTGAATACTTCGGCGGCATGCTTCTCAATATCCTTATATTCTGTGACTGATGGTGGCAGTGGCTGATTTGAAACGCAGTCATCATGCGCCTCGTTCTCACGTAGTCGGACTATGCAATTCTCATAATGCACAACTAGGTCAACAATAGTCATACCACCGCCCAAGTGCAGGTGAAGACAAGAGTTAAGACTTTCACTCCTCTGATTACTGCGCATACCCAGAAAAAAACCATCTGACAGATATGATGCTGCCCACAGACTCCTCTTCCTGTACATCCTACTCAGCCACTCTTCTGTTTTATCAGTCTTCCATTTACGGACGAAAAGCGCCATCTCGCCTCAAAGTTGGCTGGAGAGGTGGAGTAGTACAAGAGTGCCCTGAACTCACTTAGCGATTTGTAATTAAGGTGCTTCGCATGTTTTTTCCACGTGCCATGAGCAGAGACGGTGCAACACATCAACCAAAACCAACCGAATAGCTCGTATCATTGCAGCGTCTCCATCTGTGATGATTGACCTTGGCTTTTTCTGACAATTGGCCTTCAGGAATATCTGGAGTAGCCACACGTACGTCGCTTCGGTCTCGTCGGACACAATGGCACAATCAAAAACTGTGGTGCAACGGTGATTGTTTACACCAACAAAGGGGATGAACGGCATACCATATCTGTTCATCTTATACATGCTGTCGAACACCGTCACATCTCCATACAATTGATAGTCCGCCGCGATCGCAGCATCGCACTGAACATGCTCTTCAAACAGCCCTCCTTATCGAAAGCACGTACTCAAAGAAAAACTCTGGATCCTTCTCCTTTCGCTCCTCATAATCCCGATTGCCGTGTTAGCATCACCCTTCGCAATCAACTTCATTTTTCTCGGCAACATAGGTTGTACACGTCTCGTCTCGTAAACCCACACTTATCATACGAGCCATACCTGCTAATGAAGTTGTCAACGATGATATGCTTTCTGATCCCAGCTCCTTCCATCGCCAAGATCTCAGCTATCTGGTGATCTCCCATCACTCGATGTGACGCAGAAATACCACCTCATCTGGTCTAGCCAACAAATGGTTGTGATCATCCATAAAAGCTGCCATGAACCAAACTCCACGTCCTTTGTCCAACTTCACGACTAAATGTGCGCCACACTGCAACGAAGTCTCTGGTCTTAGCCTGCTCATGGGTACGGCCCTCCGGGTTTAAAAATTTACTAAGACGCGTTTTCCTGCCCTCGAGCAAACATATCTCCTATACCGAACAGTGGTTGAAAGTCCTTTTCCTCGTTTTACCTTATCTTTTCTGATACTGAATCCACGGTCTTTGGCATAGTTATTATAGAACATGTGAGCCTCCCATTGTGATGCAAATGTCATACCCATAACCTTCAACTGTGTCTCCAGCGAATTTTAGCTTCCTCAATGTCCATATTAGCTCCATCCTCATGCTCATATCCATCTTCACCACTCCAACCATCAAAGTTAGCCTACAATATTCCACATAAGCAAGTGTAAGTTGTCATTACCAACTTTTTATTATTCAATAACATCTTAAATTTTGGACCGAACCTGGCTTATGTTATCCCCGAAAGATTCAACACCATGATTTTTCTCGTTCTGAACGTCAATATCCTCCTGCACATAAAAAAATCATATGCACGTGTAAGTACCATATGGTTTTTCATCCGACGAAAAGAATGTACACGACACTTACGTTTTCACTACAAGCACCCTCCTCCTTCTTTTCAAAATCCTCCTCAGGTAAATTATCGTACGACGACCAGGATTCATTGTCGCTACCGTCATCATCATCTTTACTATCATTACCATTCGTACGATCAACACTATCGCTACCATCCCACTCACTCGTGTCCAAAAACAGATCCGTAAATCCAGTTTCTTTATCCATTAAATGATCTCTCAACCAACACTGCAATATTATAATAAAAATTGATCTATCAATTTTAAATCAAATTAAATGTACTACGATCATACAGATGAGAAATTCTTATCTAACAAGTGATTGCACATAATTATTTACAGATTCAATTTTTTTGACAAACTAGAAGGCTTACATGGCATGCATCGTGCACTTCGCCGGCCCGGCGTGGGTCATGACGGCGAGGGACGTTCCGGAGAGGTTGATCACGGAGTTGCGGGCGGCGACGGCGTCCACGTAAACCCACGCCACCGCTGACGACCTGCACGGAGGCGACATCACGTCTGGCGGCGACTCCAAGATCTGTCCGCCCGGCGCATCCCGTGAAGACGGGAGAAAGGCGGCGATCGGCGAAACGGGAAGACGTTGGAATTGGCAGCGTGATCATGGCTAGATCGGCGGGGAATGGCGGCTATCAGCGGGTAAGGGCGGCGATCGGCGGGGCGGGGCGATAGGGCTGGACTAACGAGCAGCTCGGCTCGTTAAGCTCGTGCTCGTTAAGGCTCGGCTCGTTAAGCTCGTTAAGATTAACGAGCATAAAACCCTGCTTGGCTCGGCTCGTTTGAAGCTCGTGAGCGCTCGCGAGCGCTCGTTAACAGATTATAATGTGTTACGATATACATGATGATTGTGTAGGTATGGTTTTCAAGATAAAATATTGTGACTACAAAAAGAAGTGAAGTAGTATGTTGCCTCGTATGTCGATTAGATTAAATAGATGGGCTGAGGTGCTACAAAAAGTTTGTCATGTAATATAAAAATATATGTTGTGTTGTTACTAACGAGCTTAACGAGCTACTCATGAACCTCGTTAGCTCGCTCGTTAAGCTTAACGAGCTTAACGAGCTAAAATCAATGATTGGCTCTGTTCATTAAGAAGCGAGCTACGAGCTTAACGAGCCGAATTATCGAGCGCTCATTAAGCTCAATGAATGGGCCGCGTGATCAGCGCAGGTCATGGGTTTTTATTTCGCTCGACGGGGAGAGGGTAGTTGCGAGCCGGCCGTATCGGCTCGAGCCGTGCGCTTGGCTCTACCTGTATGGGCACGCCGCATACGGTGCGGGATACGTTAAGCACCATATGCCCAAAATGCCCTTATATGTTAAGCGGCGGGGGGGGGGGGGGGGGGGGGGGGGTACCGAAGCAGAGCTCAAATAAAAAAAACTGTAAAACAGGACACGGACATTCCGCGACAAACAAAAATTCAGCACGACCTTTCATGAAAAATATCAGCAATTCTTATATTAGTATTTTGAATGTATAAAGTCTAATTTCAGCCTTGAACCTGAAGATGAAGTCTGGAACGAAGGCCGAACTTCTAAGAGCAGCTCTAACAGATCCTGTATAAGTCCGGCGAAGTGCTGGAATTTCAAACCTTGAGCTTTCTTATCCGGTGAGTCCCGTTCTTTTTTCCACCGAAATCATGCTTGGCATCCGAAACATGTACGGAGCAGCGCCAGGCAAGCGCACCATACTTCCTCGGCCTTTTCTTTGTGCCCCCTCAGTAGCAGGGTTATTCAGCGATACTGGTTTTAGCCTGCGCCACGTTAGCAAACCCAGTTCTCAAAGTATGTCAAACCCAGTTCTCAAAGTATGTCATCTAGTTGTCGAATCTCTCCGCTCCCACATTTCAACCTGCCTAATTGAATTTCCTTTCCTCCGTTTCAGCATTGTGAGTTCCTGAGGGCTGAAAGGTGGGGGAAGATCACATGGACCTGAATCATGGGCAGACTTCACCATGGATTCCATAAGAAACTTCTTCTCAGTATCTTCAGCTTGGCAGACCAAAGAGTCAGGACAGACCTCAACAGCTTCAGGTGGCTTAGTTGGCTTGAACTTCAGAAGCTTGGCATACTCGGTTAAAAGGTGAAGCATGTAATCAATACACATGATCCATATTAACCTCTTGTTCAACGAAATCACTTGCTTCCTTTCCTATGCGCTGTGCCTATGGAGTAGATTTGTCAAGAAGAATGTAATAGACTCAACATGGTTAAAATTCTCAATATTCAGGCTCAATAACATTCAGCTCTTAAGGAATTCAAATACTACTCCCTCCGTCCGGAAATACTTGTCATCAAAATGAATAAAAGGGGATGTATCTAGATGTATTTTAGTTCTAGATACACCCCTTTTTGTCCATTTTGATGACAAGTTTTTTCGGACGGAGGGAGTATATGGCAGGTTATTAGTAAAGAAAAGCGAATGTATCCTTAAACACCAGACATGCATTCAGCCTGGTCAAAGTCAATACAGAAGTTTAGATGAAAATTTCAAGTTACCAGGGCTTAGCTGAAGTGCTCAAACATCAGCAAGTCAATGTTTGCTTTCATTTCATGTTTTGGTTATGGTTCACAGTTTACATCACATCTAATATTGATGCTATGTACTTTTAACAGAAGGTAAGAAAATAATCCATGAAACTCCACTTCCATCAATAATGTTTAGCACTGAAAAACGTAATCACAAGCATATTTAAATGCTGATGGAAGGAATATACCAATTGCTAGTGAGAGTTGCCCCAGTCAACAGCATATTGTATTGAGGCACATTTATTGTCATCCCGAACTGGCCAATAATGCTGAAGCGGCATAAGAGACCTTGAAAAGAAATCATAGTATTTTGGTGTGACCAACAGTGTCATTGAATCACATGCTAGAATATATTTCTGACTGATAGACCATGCTGATCCTTCTATATATATATTGTACCTGTTGAATGTTTAGTGTTAGGAACTTGGCCACACAAAAGTATCCTGTAAATCTTGTTTTTTATCACCAAAAACTAAACGAACACAAAGTAAACCTGTGAGTGCACTGACTGCCCAAATTCGAGGTCTTATACCCTTCCCTGCTCTCTTTGAACCAGTCCTGCAACACAAACAATAAAGTAAGAGATGTTAATATTCGCCACCAAAAGCAAAGATATTTGCACAAGTAAGCACCTACATGGCTGTGTGCATCCTATAGATGCATTGGCAATGAGATAAATAAAGTTTTTCTTCTCCAAAAAAGAAAAACAACCAGCAGAATTTGATGGTTTTGAATATGCCAAGTTAAACCATGTGTTTTAAGGCCCTGTTTGGTACCACTCCGCTCCACAACTCCGGGAGCGGAGTTGGCGGAGCTGCAGTGTAAAACGGAGGAGTTGCAGTTTCTCCGCTCCGCAGATTCCGGGAGCGGGTGATCAGGGCCTAAGTATGTCAAATTAAACTATGTAGGCCCACATAAGGGGGAATGATGTACTTTCTTCAAGGTTCGATAACTACATGAGTGACACCATTAACATGCGAGTTACCTGAGTGTAAATCCTTGCACTCCAATCTTGCGTGCTGGAGACATTACACTTAACCAATTCCTGCCGTGATGTCGCAACTGCTGCATTCCCTTTCCAGTAAGCATAAGGTTCTCTACTGAACCATCTTACCTTATTATTACCATCCTTCAAATCTTTATACAGCGCATCCCATGGTTTTATGTTGATCTCCGGCCTGCCAACCATGAAGCGGTATTATCGTGAGAGTTTATGTGCACAACTGAGTATGCAGTGCCCAACTTTCAAGTTTTGGAAATTCCTAGACATTTGAACTATTAGCAATACTAAAGTGTTTGCTAATAGTAGTTTACCAGACTGCGGATAATGCTTATCACAGCAGTAATGATTCGTTAACAAAATTATGATTCGCTGTCCAAAATATCATAGGCAAACACATAATCAACTTCACTGTCATCAAAGTACTGATACTCGGCTCTTCATTACTGTCTTCCATTTCAGACTCAATGTAGTCACATAGATAGACAGAAAATTTCTATGTTATCTTCTTAATTACCAGTGATGAAGCATATGGAATTCAGTCATTAATCAAAGGAGCATTTTATACAGTTATTATAAAGTGAGAATGAAGAAGGCGAGCAAGCATAATTACCAGCCCCAGAATGACCAATCTGGGAAGACGATGTCCAGCGTCCTGTCATCCCCGCAGTACCGGAACAGCGGCGGCATGAAGGGGGCGTGCTCCCCGCGGTAGAGGTGCGCGCGGACGACGGGCCAGTCGACGCAGTCGAACATGAGGTCGAGGTCGGGGACGCGGCCGGGGTAGCGGCGGAGCAGCTGGAGAATCCCCCAGATGGTGAAGAGGTCGCGCGTCTGAAACGCCGGGCGGAACCGCTGCACGAAGGCGCGGCCCCGCAGCACGACGAGGCGGAAGCTGGCGGTGGCGCGGGCGCGCGCGAGCATGGCGCGGGTGACGCCCCCCGCCGCGCGCCATGGGCGGAGGTCCTCGTGGATGAAGCGGAAGTAGGATGGGCACGAGGAGTTGGAGGATGAGACGGCGGCGGTGGCGGTGGGCCGTGGGGTGTCGCGGGAGGAGTGGCAGGAGGACGAGGAGGAGAGCGCGAGGCCCAGGGTTTGGGAAGATTTGCTCGGTCTGGCGGCGTGGGAGACGTTGCGACGGAGGGGAAGGGTGGGGCAACAGATGGAATAGGCGGCAGGTGGTGGTCTGGAGGGCGAGTGTAGTGATGGGTTGGGGTGCTGTGTTTTGGGGTGGAGAACGGCGGCGGCGGCGGGAATGGCCGCGGTGGTGGGGAAGCTTGCCTGCAACTGCAAAGACGAACGAGACGCGAATATTCATTTCTGAGTTCAGTCTCATCTGCATCCGGTCGAAAAAAAATCACAACAAATTAAAATTTTAATTTTTTTTGCAGGTAGATAATTTAGTGTGTGAAGTGTACTCCAAATTTCAGATCATTTGGCATATGAGTAGCTCTCAGCTAAAAATACAAATTAGATCCAAACAGTACATGGCAAGTAAACTTTTTTACAGATCTCAAATTCGTCTTTTTTGCCGAGAGCTAATGTTCAAATGATCTGAAATTCAGTGCGGACCTCACACACCAAATTATCTACCATGATTTTTTTTTGGAATTTATTGAATTTTTCTAATATTTGTCTAAAAAAATCTTCAACGCGGGTGTAGATGAGCCTGGGCATCGAATCGCTGCTCTCCGACAGACTAGGCTTCTTGGTTTTTTCTCAAAAAGAAAAATTAGAAGCCCAGGCTCTCAATTTAGGTTTTTGATAAATTTGAGTCTACCTTTTTCAATATTTTGAAATAAAATGAAAATGACTTTAAAATGAGAAATAATTATTTTTAATTAGACATCAATATCCAATCAATCAAGAGTTTTGCATCATTTCATACTTGCGTGATTGGATGGTTCTTGGCGACGACTTCTTTTTTAAGGAGGCGACTTTCTTGGTTGCGTGGAAGATGAAAAAAATCTTATCAAAAAATGAACCAGCTTGAAAACTTTGATAATCCGCGCTCACCTTCACCAACACATGAAGACAAATAGGATGCAAATGGAAACATGCCCCACCGTTTTTTTTAGAGCAACTAAATTATTTTTTGAACACGGGAGCAACTAATTAAGGGGTATCCATCTGTAACACCCCGGAAGTAACTTTCCATTTTTGTAACTCCAACTCTTGCCATTTTCGGCATTGTGATATGATATTCCCTCCGTGGTTGGGTTTTCTTCTTTTTGCATTTTGTCCATGTCATGCATTTTTATCATGTCATCATGTGCATCGCATTTGCATACGTGTTCGTCTCATGATTCCGAGCATTTTTCCCGTTGTCCGTTTTGCAATCCGCACTCCTATCTCCCCCGCGGCCCTTTTACGCTTTTTCCGTGCGGGTATTAAACCTTCTCGAAATGGACCGAGGTTTGTCTAGTGGCCTTGGTATACCACCCGTAGACCACCGGTCAAGTTTCGGGTCATTTGGAGCTCGTTTGGTACTCCAACGGTTAACCGCACCCTCGCAAAGGCCTCTTTTAAGTTGCAGCCCAACACCCCTCCAAAACAGCCCAATAACCCATCTAAGTCACTTCCATGCTCTCCGTCGTTCGATCACGATCGTGTGGTAAAACTACACCTCATTTGGACTCTCCTAGCTCCCCTATGCCTATTTAAACATCTCCTCATTCCAAATCCGGGTCTTCCTCCCCGAAACCCTAGTTTTTCCTCACGCCATGGCCGGACGATCCGCCGGACACTTGCCCGCCGCCGCCAGCGGTGGGAGGCCGCCACGTCAGCCTTGCCCGCTCCTGGCCGCCCGCCCCTGCCCGCTCGGCCCAGCCCATCCGGCTGCCCGCCCTTGTGGCGACCTCGAGCCGGCCCGCCCGCCGCCATCCGCCTGCCGCCTCGGCCCGTCAACCCGGCCTCCGCGCGCTCCTCTCGCCGCCTCCTCCGGCGAAGCCGCCGCCGCCCTCGACCGATCCGGCCGGCCCGATCCGGCCTCGGTTCGCGCGCCCGCGCCCGTTGACTTCTTCCCCTCTCCCTTTTCTTCCAAGTCTTTTGCATCTCATTGTTATTTTGTAGCATATTCAACGTGTTATATCTCTGTCATCGTAGCTCCATTTTGCGCGTATAATATATCAAAATGTTCGCCTCGAAGAGTAGATTATTTCATCTCATTGCATCGTTTTCATTTGAGCTCATCTTGATGCCCGAAATGCTGTTAGAAGAGTGCTATGTGATGTTAGTTTCTGTTTCTTAACAGAACTTGCACTTTTGTTATTTTTGCCATGATTGATGTGTGCACCCTATGAATTTGTGTCCTACATGTGTTTTG
The DNA here is from genome assembly GCA_021605145.1 of Aegilops bicornis. Classification (NCBI taxonomy): domain Eukaryota; kingdom Viridiplantae; phylum Streptophyta; class Magnoliopsida; order Poales; family Poaceae; genus Aegilops; species Aegilops bicornis. The sequence continues at coordinate 632,725,327 of CM038670.1, forward strand.
AAATATGCCATGCCATCTTTCCAGGGGTGTATGCCATGTATTTTTTTGATCTATGTGGTGACTAGCACAAGCATGCAAAGTAGGTGTCCTGATGTTGCTGATTTCAGCCCTGTTTTAGCTGATTTTGATGCCATGTTAACTTGATGATACCGAGAGATCTATGCATATTTTGAGATACTTCAGTAAGGATGTTTTGTAAAGCATGTCTTGCTCTATCCATCTATGCCTTTGTTTGCAATTATGGAGTGCCATAGCTTGAGTCAATCGAGCTCTACTTTTGCTATCAAATGTTTCCTGGCAGATTGTTTACAGGTTATTCAATTTTGCCAAGGTTGTTGTGGTTGATCCATATATGCTATGTTATTGTTCTTGCCATGTATGTCTTCTATGCCATGTCTTCTTGATGTATGTATGCTTAGTTTATCATATAAGGCTCTGTAGTGAGTGCATTGAGCTTGTAAACATGCCTACTTGTCAGTTTTGGACATGCCATGTAGCTGAATCTGTTAACGAAACTTTCAATATTGACATGGGTGTTACTATATTTTCTGATCCTTTTTGGCTTATGGTCAGTAAGGGACTTTTGTTCTATGCTTTGAGTAGATTCATGCCATGCCATGTTTTGCTATTTTAAGTTCCTGTAGCATGTAGTTTTGTTGCTCCGAACATTACAACCTGATGCTGTTTTTGCCATGTCCAGCCTGATATTTTGTGCACTTTTGCCATGCTTGTTTGAACTTGTTATGATGTGAACTAGCCGTAGCTCAGTGCTCATCTTTTGTCGAGCATCTTGTGTAGATCACTGCCATATACTTTGTTGATACGTTTGGGTGCAGTAGCTTAATTAATTGTTGCTTGCTAAGTAGCATCATGCTGTTAATGGCAGATTTGTGCCATTCTTGTTTTGCTTGTCATTTGCAAACCGTGCATCCGTTTCCGGTGATCTTTATATCGATTTCAACCGAAATCATCTCATCTTTCCAGTGGCATACTTGGTTTGCCAAGTTGATGCCTGGTTCATCATTTACCTTCCGGAGCGCACATAAGCATTGCATATCACATCCCGCATATCATGTCATGTTTTGCATCATGTTGCTTGTGCATTGCACCGTGATTTATTGTGGTTCCTTTGTTTGTGTTGTTGCTTTGGGTAGAGCCGGGAGACGAGTACGTGAACGAGGAACCTGTTGAGAACGCTTACGAGGATCAAGCTTTCGACAACTCTGAGAACATTGCAGGCAAGATGACCATACCCTCGAAATCACTTCTATCTTTGCTATGCTAGTTGCTCGCTCTTTTGCTATGCCTATGCTGCGATGCCTATCACTTGCTATATCATGCCACCCATATTGCCATGTCAGCCCCTAACCATCCTTTCCTAGCAAACCGTTGATTGGCTATGTTACCGCTTTGCTCAGCCCTCTTATAGCGTTGCTAGTTGCGGTGAAGTCAAGTTTGTTCCTTGTTGGAACATGGAGATGTCGTTCCTTTTGGAACATGTTTACTTGTTGGGATATCACAATATATATCTGCTATAATTAATGCATCTATATACTTGGTAAAGGGTGGAAGGCTCGGCCTTATGCCTGGTGTTTTGTTCCACTCTTGCCACCCTAGTTTCCGTCATACCGGTGTTATGTTCCTTGATTTCGCATTCCTTACACAGTTGGGTGATTTATGGGACCCCCTTGACAGTTCGCTTTGAATAAGACTCGTCCAGCAAGGCCCAACATTGGTTTTACCATTTGCCACCTAAGCCTTTTTCCCCCGGGTTTTCGCGAGCCCGAGGGTCATCTTTATTTTAAACCCCCCGGACCAGTGCTCCTTCGAGTGCTGGCCCGAACTAGAGCCCTGTGCAGCGCCCCCTCAAGGCAACTTGAGGTCTGGTTTTAGTTGTATGGACTGCTCATCCGGATGTGCCCTGAGAACGAGATATGTGCAGCTCCTATCGGGATTTGTCGGCTGTCAGGCGGCTTTGCTGGTCTTGTTTTGTTGTCTTTGTCGAAATGTCTTGTAGTCCGGGATTCCGAGATTGATCGGCCCGGTAGAAGGAATATCCTTCGTTGACCGTGAGAGCTTATAATGGGCTAAGTTGGGACACCCTGCAGGGTAATATCTTTCAAAGCCGTGCCAGGTTATGAGGCAGATGGGAATTTGTTAATATCCGGTTGTAGAAAACCCGAAGTTGACCTCAAATAAAATACACATCAACCAGCGTGTGTAACCGTGATGGTCTCTTCTCGTGAGTCCGGGAAGTGAACACGGTGTTGGAGTTATGTCCGGCGTAGGTAGTTCAGATCACTTCTTGATCGCTATTAGCTTCACGACCGTGCTTTGCTCCTCTTCTCGCTCTCTTTTGCGATGTAGCCACCATATATGCTAGTCGCTTGCAGCAGCTCCACTTTACTACTCTGTCCTTCCTATTAAGCTTAAATAGTCTTGATCTCGCGGGTGTGAGATTGCTGAGTCCCTGTGGCTCACAGATACTTCCAAAACAGTTGCAGGTGCCGATGAAGCCAGTGCAGGTGACGCAACCGAGCTCACGTGGGAGTTCGACGAGGAACGTGGTCGTTACTATGTGTCTTTTCTTGATGATCAGTAGTGGTGCCCAGTTGGGACGATTCGGGGATCTGTGTATCATTTGGGGTATCTTCTTTTATTTTGGTTCCGTAGTCGGACCTTGAGTGTACTCTGAATGATGGATGTTTAATTATGTACTGTGTGAAGTGGCGACTGTAAGCCAACTATGTATCTCTTTCCCTTATTTATTACATGGGTTGTGTGAAGATTACCTCACTTGCGACATTGCTTTCAATGTGGTTATGCCTCTAAGTCGTGCCTCGACACGTGGGAGATATAGCCGCATCGGGGGCGTTACACCATCGGTGAGAACCCAACATGCATTTTTGGACGCATCCTGAGAGCGACACGTGTCACTTGTTGGGCGCACCCTGTAGGAGCATGTTTTTTCGCATACATTTTTGTTTTGTTTTTTGTTTTCGGATTATGCGGTTTGAGGGTTAAAAAAATTGAAAAAATACACAAGTACATATATATATATATATATGTGTGTGTGTGTGTGTGTGTGTGTGTGTGTGTGTGTGTGTGTGTGTGTATACACCAGATTTTTGTAAATTTTCATGTATTTCCAGCACAAGTGTTATTTGTAAAAGTCCATTTTTTGTGTAGGGTACACTGAAATGTTTGACTATTTTCACTAATGCAATATACATATCTAGGTACATGTATGTTTAGAAAAACTTTAAATTCATATTTTTCGAATTATTTAAATATCGCCTATGGAGCTCGGGAGCAAGAAATCATTTCCCCTTCAACAGACTACAATACCTCCACTCTATTTCTATAGTGTTGTTTCCACTTTTATTTGCAACGGCCGAGCTTGGCCTCGCGATAGGAGGCAGGCTCGGCAGAGGCATGGCCAATTCCGTGGAGATTCCCATTTTTTTTTCCGGACGAAAGCGAATCTCACAAGTCAGAGAGCAATCGCCGTCTTCCTCTTTATTTCAGTATCGAATGAAAACCTTCACTAGGCATATGCGGCCGACCTCCAAAGTTTCAACCACCCGTGCACTCTCTCGTGAGCCCTCCTCCTTTCTTCTTGTCTTTCCCTTCGTTTTTCTACCCTTTCCACGTGAACGCTCGCCATCTTATCAAAATGCCGCTTTTCCTTTGGCCCCTTCATTTTCATTCAGTTTTTCCTCCCGAAAAAAGGAGGCGGCAGCGGCATGCCGGCACGGCAGGGAGGAAGATGACCTCGCAGCTGACCCTCCGGGTTACACTGACCGAGGGGGGCTGATGCTAGCGCCTCTAGCGTGGTAGTGCGCGTAGTGCGTCCATGGGCACCGTGACGTGAAGGGCATAACACAAAGCAGACACGAGAAAGAAAAAAACTAATACGACATACCTACCGGCTTTCAACGCCGTGGTCCATGCCGGCGGCCAACGGGCTGGGATGGACAGAAGCGCCGTGTCGACACTCACAATGTTAAGTGAATCCCAAAACCTCAAAGTTGCATTCATGGCAGGGCGGCGGCGATAACCTTGGTAGGAGACTAGGAGTAGACGACGGTCGGCGTCGTCCCTCAAGTCAACCAAAGTACTCGTGTAACACGAGTACTTTTGCACGGCTAAGAACTCGATTCTTTGAGAAGGGAAGGGTCCAAGGGAAATTCTAGTCATTTGCATCAAGAAGCTGGGCTGCTGCTACCGATCATGCATGCAGCAGAGCAGAGCCTTCCGGCATGGCAACCGGAGACACAAAATCAACCGAAGAATCGAAAAGCTTCAAGTAGCAACTCACAGTAGAGGTGGTGGTGGTGATCCAGCGAGTGGATACAGCGACCGCTCCGACGACGACGACGGAGAAGAAGAGGAAGGTCGCGCTCGTTCTCGACAACGCCGCGACGAACTTGCTGGATCGCTGTCCATCCACGGCCCCAGCTGCTGCCACCTCCATCGCCATGGCAGCCGGCCTTCTTCGCCAATCGCCGGTGACCTCTATTGGCTCAGGTATACTACGCTGCGAGATGTTCCAGTGCTGCTTGAAGAGCAGCAGAGTGAGCGGGTGCTCTGTTTCCTTTGACGGTATAAGCACGAGCGAGCTCTTCTGTTAAGTTATGACGCTCCCAGCGGCACAGGGGCAGACAGCGACCCACAATTTATGACGTCTCCACAGGCTATCGCAGCAGCTAAGTTGAACACGTCAACGACTTTCCACAACGAGTGGATGGAAATGAACACACACACACATCTCTTGAAAATTATGAAAGTAATTATAGTGGTAAATATAAACCATGCAATCACACAAGAATCTGCAAGACTTCCCAAAATTTACGATTTTTTTATCCTATAGAAAAGAAAAGTAAGTGAACTCTGGCTCAACCCGGTCCTATGGGGGTCTTAGCACGACGACTTCCTGACTGTCTACTACAACAAGTTGTGCCCGGCTCTGATGATGGAGGGGCGACGACGGCGGCGCGCCTTCGGCTCGCTTCGGTGCTTGTAGTCGTCGCTAGGTGGTCTATGGATCTGGATGTAATTTTTATTTCTGGTGTTCGTTGTACTGTCATGATTGAAAATGAATAGATTAGAAGCTTTTCCGCAAAAATAAAACCCGATGGTCAGCAGGTGTTGATACCTGCCAACCCGCCTGAGTTTGAATATCCCTAATCGCATTCCCGGTGTAGTACACACCATTCGTCTTAATGAAGTGTCGTGGGATGTCTAACCCGTGATCTGATCTTTAGAGGAAAAAAAGGCATTAGTTCACACTTTGTTATATAAAATCAGTTTACACATAACTCAACTCCTTTTTTTACCTTGATGTGCTAGAGGTATGGCCTTATTTTGATTTTCTAAACCCTAGAAGGATTCCAATGTGCAGAAATTAAACAGCTGAAAGCACTGATTTAGAGTTAAATAAGTACAAAACGAGTTAGACTTATAAAAAACAAAATAAAGTTAAATATTGTGGTGATATGGGTAATTTATCCCTCATATTCTTCTAAAATGCGTTCGATAGAAATTCATAGGTCATATGTCAAAATTTTACTTTCATGAATTTTGACATTTTCATATGTTTTTCTTTGTCGAGTGAACCAAACAATCCTCTATTCCTAAATAGCTACAATCCATTATCTATTTTCATAACCATGCAAACATGCCACATAAGCAAACCATGCAATTAAGTCATAAGAGCATCTATAGCCAGACCCCCCAAACGTCCCATATGATTGCACGGGCATTGTTCGGACAATAGAGAGAAGAAAAAAGACACCCAACCAGACTCCCCATTTGCGCTCATATGACTGGGTTGTCCGTGAATCCCCATATCCATACAAAAATGAGGAGGATATGAGGATGTCCGAGTGTGTCCGGGCAGCCCTCCACGTAGGATGCGGCCCACCACGGTTCTTTATTATTTCTTTTCTCTTTCTCTCTCCATCTCGACCAATCACATGCATTTGACTGGAAAAATTGAGGAGGATGTAGGGGACATGGTTGCATTGCAGGCAAGCATAAATTAAGGGTCGTGACCGGGCACGTTCATGGACGTTTGGGGATCGATATTAGCCGATCATGGTCGTAGAAGCTCTAAGCAATTTTTTGCATTACTATATGCATGTAGCGCAACATTGTCAATTCATACATAGTAGCTACAAGTTACTCTTCATTAGATTTTGTATGTTTATGGACGTTATATGTGTTGGGCGTTTGCAACATACCCATGTAGTTCATTCTTCTCATTAGAAATAACATTCTGAAAGTGCAACTATCCCTAGGTGGTTTTGGTAATTCATAACAACATATAACTCATTGAGCTAATGCTATTCCAAGACTATTATTTCAGGAAAGCTCAATGAATGGCATGGCATGGATGATGAAAGTGGATCCCTCAAAATATTAAGGACAAAGGATTGGCTCAAGCTCAAAAGCTCAAGACTCTTCATTTTACATTTTAGTGATTCAAGATCACATTGAGTCTATAGGAAAAGCCAATACTATCAAGAAGGGATGATGTGTTGCTTAATGAGCCTTTTGCTTCATGTGCTTAGTGATATGCTCCAAAACCCTCAACTACTTTCCCACATCCACAAATGACCTAAACCTAAAGCCAAAATCGGTCACACCGATTCTTTCTATCCGCGCCACCGATTCCAAAAGTCATAGCCACTGCCACAAACCCTAACAAATCGGTCTTACCGATAGGGATCTCGGTCTCACCGAGATGGGGTTGCAATCTCTCTGCTTCCCTTCAGAACGTTTCGGTCTAACCGGAAGTGAGCGATCGGTCCCACCGAGATTGCAATGTAAACTCTCTGTTTCCTTTTGTAACATTTCGGTCTCACCGAAAAGAGCAAATCGATCCCACCGAGTTTACTCGACCAACTCTCTGGAAAGCTTATTACCAAATCGGTCTCACCGAAGTTTGTGTATGTCGGTCTCACCGAGATTACGTTATGCCCTAACCCTAACCGAATCGGTCTCACCGAGATGCATGTCAGTCCCACTGAAAATCACTAACGGTCACTAGGTTTACTAAATCGGTCCGACCGAGTTTAACGATTCGGTCCCACCGAGTTTGGTTAATTGTGTGTAACGGTTGTATTTTGTGTGGAGGCTATATATACCCCTCCACCTCCTCTTCATTCGTGAAGAGAGCCATCAGAACGAACCTACACTTCCAACTTACCATTTCTGAGAGAGAACCACCTACTCATGTGTTGAGGCCAAGATATTCCATTCCTACCATATGAATCTTGATCTCTAGCCTTCCCAAGTTGCTTTCCACTCAAACCCTCTTTCTACCAGATCCAAATCCTATGTGAGAGAGTTGAGTGTTGGGGAGACTATCATTTGAAGCACAAGAGCAAGGAGTTCATCATCAACACACCATTTGTTACTTCTTGGAGAGTGGTGTCTCCTAGATTGGCTAGGTGTCACTTGGGAGCCTCCGACAAGATTGTGGAGTTGAACCAAGGAGTTTGTAAGGGCAAGGAGATCGCCTACTTCGTGAAGATCTACCGCTAGTGAGGCAAGTCCTTCGTGGGCGACGGCCATGGTGGGATAGACAAGGTTGCTTCTTCGTGGACCCTTCGTGGGTGGAGCCCTCCGTGGACTCAAGGCAGCCGTTACCCTTCGTGGGTTGAAGTCTCCATCAACGTGGATGTACGATAGCACCACCTATCGGAACCACGCCAAAAACATCCGCGTCTCCAATTGCGTTTGAATCCTCCAAACCCTTCCCCTTATTTTCTTGCAAGTTGCATGCTTTAATTTCCGCTGCCTATACACTCTTTGCATGCTTGCTTGAATTGTGTGATGATTGCTTGACTTGTCCTAAAATAGCTAAAATCTGCCAATCTCTAAAATTGGGAAAAGGTTAAGTTTTTATTGGTCAAGTAGTCTAATCACCCTGGTCAAGTAGTCTAATCACCCCCCTCTAGACATACTTCAAGGTCCTACAAGTGGTATCAGAGCTTTGGTCTCCATTTGCTTTGATTTCCATAGCTTTTGGTGGTCATAGCCTTGGTTTCACAACCTAGGAGAGTATGGCGTCTAGCGAGGGAAATTATCACCGTAGAGGTCCTTACTTTGATGGTACTAATTTTGCTAGTTGGAAGCATAAGATGAAAATGCATATTCTTGGACATAACCCCGCCGTTTGGGCAATTATTTGTATTGGCTTGCAAGGTGAATTCTTCGATGGGAGAGATCCGAACCGTGAAGCTAATGCGGAAGAATTGAAGATGCTACAATACAATGCTCAAGCATGTGACATCATTTTCAATGGATTGTGCCCCAAAGAATTCAACAAAATCAGCCGTCTTGAGAATGCAAAGGAAATTTGGGATACTTTGATTGATATGCATGAAGGTACCGAGTCCGTCAAGGAATCCAAGTTGGATGTGCACCAAAGTCAGCTTGACAAGTTCAAAATGAAGGATGGTGAAGGTGTCGCTGAAATGTACTCTAGGCTTGCTCTTATCACAAATGAGATTGCCGGCTTAGGGAGTGAAGAGATGACCGACAAATTCATCATCAAGAAAATCCTAAGAGCATTGGATGGAAAGTATGATACCGTGTGCACATTGATCCAAATGATGCCAAACTACAAAGATTTCAAGCCAACGGAAGTCATTGGAAGGATTGTTGCTCATGAGATGTCACTCAAGGATAAGGAGGAACTTCACAACAAGTCAAGCAGTGCTTACAAAGCCTCAAGTGAAGCCCCCACATCATCAAGTGAGAAACCAACCTTCAATGAAGAATTGAGCTTAATGGTGAAGAACTTCAACAAATTCTACAAAAGTAGAAGCAAAGAAAGAAGCTCCAAGTCAAGGTCTTACAATGACAAGAGATCTTCTAGTCGAGAGCGCAATTGCTACAATTGTGGGAGACCCGGACACTACTCCAATGAGTGTACGGCACCCTACAAAAGAAGAGAAGATTCTCCAAGAAGAAGGAGCAAAAGAGAAGAATCACCACCAAGAGAGAGGAGGAGTAGAGATTGTCGTTATGAACGAAGACCCTCACGGAGAAGTAAGGATTCGGAAAGAAAGGACAAGTCATCAAGGAGCTACACAAAATGAAGACATCAAGCTCATGTTGGTGAATGGGTTTCCGGCTCCGACTCCGACAATCACTCCGAGAGAAGCTATCACTCCGACTCAGAATATACTCAAGATGAATGTGTTGCCGGTCTAGAACTTGTGTCAACCAACTCCTACGACATATTTGACTCACCAAAAGAAGGAATTTGAAGATGCTTAATGTCCAAAGGTCCAAAGGTAACACATCCCAGTATGTTGATTTTAATAGTGATGAAGATGACTTGCTTGTGGATGATGATTTACTTGTTGAAAACTCTAGTGATGAATTCTATGATGAAACGTCAATTAATCATGCTAATCAAACGAATGACAATGATAAGGAGAAAATTGAGCTTCTAACTAAAGAAAACACTCTTAAGTTGGCTCATGAAACTATCTTCGAAGATCATCGAGAACTTTTAAGGGCTCATGAGAAGTTACGCTTTGAAAAGCTCAATCTTGAGCAAGAGCATGAGTTCTTAAAGGCAATCAATGATGATATCCGCAAGAAAAGTTCTTCTTACATTGCCAAGCGTTTACTCTTATCTACTTACATGCCTCAAGTCAAGTCAAGTAACAAGAACAAGAAAGATACTTCCTCTAGTAGTAACAATAATAATATCAAATCCAATGTTGTTGCTTCTAGCAGTTCTCTTGATTCCACTAATGATTCTCTTAGCCAAGTTACACTTGAGCAAGAAAATAGTTTATTGAAGGGAATTATAGAGAAAGGTGTTTACAAGAGTCTTGCCGGGAGTAACAATTCGAGGAAATTATGCATAAGCAAGGAAGGCACCGGAAGAATCAAGGTGTTGGTTTTGAACGAAAGTTCAACACCAATGGAGTTGAGTGGGAAGAAGATCAATACCCCAAGACAAAGTTTGTTCCTCAACAAGAGAAGTATGATCCTACTTCCTTCAAGGGGACACAAGCTCAAGATGATCTTCCACCACAAGACCACAAGAACAAAGGCAAGGACAAGCTTCAAGAAGAGATTGATGCATTTGAAGAAGCACCTAAAGCCTCGTTCAAGTGGGTCCCCAAGACTACGTCAAGTTCTACTTCATCAAGTACAACTACAATTCCAAGGATTCCCATCAAGATGATGTGGATCCCAAAGAAGAAGAACTAGAGAGTTCTTGAGGGTGACTCCGCCAACATTCTTCACTCATATCATTTTGGCGAGAACAAGTGCAATCAACTTTCACATCTTGCACTAGTTCAAGGAGTCACAAACCCTCATGATGGTAAGGCAAGGGACAAGGTAACATAATGTTTTCATGGACATCATCTTGTGTGTGCATCACTCTATGTCTATGGATATTCTTGTTTGTTCCTTGTGGGACTAACCCATGTAGGCAAGTTGAAAGTGCAACTCACTCCAAAGGATTGCTCCAAATGATCTACATCAACATTGAGCATCTACATCTTCAACACCTACATGAAGTCATCATCGACAAAACCCAAGGTTAGTTCATCCCTCTAAGGGGGGATCTCACATCTAGGGGGAGATTAACTCTAAGAATTGAGTCAAAGCAACTCTAATGGTGTGAACACATTAATGCATTTTGTACAAGTGGTAACCCCACTTGAGCTTAAACGATGAGTATGACCTATGATCAAATGTTCTCATTTGACTCCTAAGTCAATATACTCATATATAGATGACCTAGTCATCGCCAATTGCTTGATAGTTGCTAAAATTGGTTCTGCATGCTTTGCCACATATTTCAATTGCCATCTTATTGTGTGAGCATGTTGGTGCATATTTTACTCATTCAAGGACATCCACTTGTTGTTTTGTTTGTTTGGATTCTTTTCTTTGTGCCAAGTGGATGGACAAGAATGCCTAAGAACCTTCTTTAGCTATCTATGCTTTTCTCGTCTCAAACTCTATTCATGCTACATCACAAAATTTGATCAAGTCAGATTCGAACCACTCTGTGAGGAGCACCTGAGTCCCCGATTCGTCATAGACTTAAACTTCCAAAACCTCTTAGTGATTCTCGGTCCGACCGATCCTTCCATTTCGTCGCATCGAGATCACCAAGTTGATCTGAGTTTTCAATCTCGGTGCAACCGATTTGAACTTTCGGTCTCACCGATTTGTCAGAATCGAACACGATTATGCATCTCGGTGCCACCGAAGTTGTTCCACTCGGTCACACCGACATGGTCGAGCTATATATAGCCACGGGCAAAATTTTGGAAATTTCTCCGAAACCCTTCGCTGCTGCAACAGCTCGCTTCTGCCATCGTGGTCTCCGGATCGTCTCCTCGTCGCCGGCAGCCTCCACATCGCTGGTCTCCGCCGCCGTCAACGGATTTCGACCTCATTGTTGCCGTGAGCAAGTCCACCGCCAAGTTAGGGTATGGACTTAATCTTTGTGCTATCCACGTCTGATTCTCGCACATTGTTTTCATATTGATTCTTGCCACGATTGAAACTCTTCTATCCAGCCAAAGTAGTTCATAGATTAGATGTGATTCAAATTTTTAGGTTTAGGTTTCCGAAACCATCTCGGACCACCGAGTTGAAAAACTCGGTCTCACCGGTTTGGCTTATGCCATTGCACTAGTGACTCTCGGTCTAACCGAGAATTACTAATCGGTGCAACCGATTTGAGGATTCTGTGAAACCCTAGCAGTCTCGGTACCACCGAACTGAAACTCGGTCCAATCGAGATCATCAGTTTAGGTTCCAAAAACTGCTTCGGTATCACCGAGTTTGAAAATCAGTGGATCCGAAATGCTTTCTATGGAAAACTAAGACTGAACTTTTGAGTCATTCTTTTGCAAAAACCTCTGCATTTTGTGATGCTCATCTTCTCTATCTCATCTATAACTCTTCACAGGGCGGCGATCAGCTTTTTGCGTAATGTCCGATCAAAGTGACAAATGTAACAGTCGAAGAGCAGATGGACTTGAGTGAGGGCACTAGTCCCTCAACTTCAGATGAAGGGAGCAGAAGTACTCCTAGCAATTTGCCTAAGGCTGCAACTAGGCAAAGGAGGAAAAGAACTTCAGATTCAGAGGATGAAGATTACAAAGCTGAAGAAGATGAGGCTACATCCAAGAAAGGTATGCTCAAGAAGGAATATGGCTCAGCAAAGGAAAGGGTCATGAAGACCAAAAGGCCTGCAGGAAGACAACCAATGTCCAAAGCCAGAGTGTCTACACAAGCTTCTCTGGAAACCCAACCCAAAGAACCAGCTGCTGCAGAAGGGAAGAAAATAAAGGAAAGGGTCAAGAGGACCACAGCCAGAGTTATTGGGAAGCCTTCCATGATGGAAGAGGAAGATGAAATTGCTGCACCAGCTCCAAAGGATCAAAGCTTATGGGTGAAGCTATTAGATCAGGGGCTGCCACATCTAAGCCCAAGGAAGCACCCAAAGCTGCCCCCAAGGCCAAATCTGCACCAAAGAGGAATACCAGGAGTATTCCAAATTACCGAGAAGAACAAGGCTCCAAAGGCTCGAGGATGTTGATGAGGAAGATGAAGAAGGACAGGTTCTGAGAAAGCTCAAGCCCAAGATACTGCACCACAATGATGCCCATCCTGTGGTGAGGACATGAGAATCGGGAAGGATTCAGGATTGAGGATATGGAGGATGGCAGATCCATATGCCACAAGAAAAAGAATTGTTGTTGATTACAGGTTCCACACAAAGGAACATCAGGACTTCTATGAGACAATCTTGTTGGACAAGAAGCCCATTGTGTGTGATATGAGGTGGGTCGACTGGACCTACATGAAGGAAAATGAACATCACTATTCTGGAGTGCAAGATAGCTTTATTGCTTGTGGAGTTGCAGATTTTGTTGGGAAAAAGCTCACAAATTGGAATGATGAACTTATCATGCAGTTCTACTCCACAACACATTTTTACCCAGATGGAAGAATTGTTTGGATGTCTGAAGGTACAAGGTACCAGTCAACTGTTGAGGAGTGGGCAAAGCTGATAAATGCCCCAGAGGAAAATGAGGATGATTTGGACATTTATGCAAAGAAGAAAATGGATCACAATTCAATGGCTCACATGTACAAGGAAATTCCAGACAAGGCATTAGGAACTCACAAGTTTGGATCAGCTCACTTCCTGCTGTCAGGGTTGCCAACCATAAATTGGATTCTGAGGCACACTTTGTTGCCAAAGTCTGGTGACCATAACATGATCAGAGGGCATGCCATCAACATGTTGCATGTGTTTGATGTGCCACAGAAGTTCAAAGTCATGAGCCTGCTCATTGAAACAATCAAGAGGACTGCAGCAGATCAGAAGAGGAGCTGTGGATATGCACCTCAGATTCAAGATTTGATAAACTCAAAGATGGGAATAGGGAAATATCTATTGGATAAGGAACACTTTCCACTTTATCCAGACTTTGAGGACAATGAGGTTGTCATGAATGAGAATGATCCATCGTCAGTTCAAGCACAAGAGAAGAAGGAGAAGGCAAAGAGGGAGAAGGCTGCCAAGATGCCAACTCAAGAGGAGGCATCTGAGTATTTCTTGAAGAACAAGCAGGAGCAGCTCGGATACTTAATAGCATCAACCCTGAGGATTGAGAAGGGATTGGCCACCCTCACTCAAAATCGTGGAGAGCTTGAGAGAATCATAGAACAAAAGTTCTATAACTTAGATGTGAAGGTAACTGAGATTTAGTCTGCAGTGGAGGAACTACAAGATGACATGCAGGAGAGGAAGGGAAAAACTACAACTAATGCATTTGCCAGAGTGCCTAGAGCCCAGAGGTCATCTCATTGTGCAGTTCGACACAAGAGCAACTTCATCTTCACCAGCTACATGACCTCGGTGCCACCAGCTCCAAAGACTGTGCATCAACTCCAAAGACCATCTACTTCAACTGAAGCTTTCGTCCTCGGCGTTATCCGGGCTCCACCACCTGAAGATCAAGCCTGAGAGTCGATCTAGCACTATGCATTTTCTATGAACTTTTTGGTAACTTGTTGCCAAAGGGGGAGAAAAATGTATGGATCGTCATCAGGATGACCCGGCCCCTCCTGGCGGGTCATGCCTGATAGTCATATCCCCAACATTAGGCCCCCGGTTGATTTGAACTTGTTCATGTCAATCTTCAATATTTAGAAAAATCCTTCCTTATCTTGACTGTGAAATATTGTAACCCGCCATGAAGTCATCTCCAGAATTTTCAGTAACCCGCCGTGACGTCACGTGTCATTAATACTTCACAGAACCCAAATCTTAATAAATCTCTTACTTTACTATCTTTCCAGAAATCGAGGCGCCCGTGTCATCACTTATCCATTTTTTGCCTCCTCGATTTTCGCGCCTGCCGTTTGTCCTTCTAGGTTTTATAAATAAGACCTCGGGCAGTCGGGCTCTCCTCTCATCCCCCCCCCCCTCTTTCCTTCCCATTTTCTTCTTCCTCCTTGCGAGGCGCCGACTTGCACGAGCTCCGCCGCCATCGACCTCCGCCTTGATACGTCTCCAACGTATCTATAATTTATGAAGTATTCATGTTATTATATTATCCATCTTGGATGTTTAATGGGCTTTACTATGCACTTTTATATTATTTTTGGGACTAACCTATTGACCCAGAGCCAGTGCGATTCTGCTTTTTCCCTTGTTTGATGTTTCAAGAAAAGGAATATCAAACGGAGTCAAAACGGAATGAAACCTTCTAGAGAAGTTATTTTTGGAACGAAAGCAACCCGGGAGACTTGGAGTCCACGTCAAGAAAGCAACGAGGAAGGCACGAGGCAGGGGGGCGCCCAGGGGGTGGCTCCCCCGACGTATTTCTTCCGCCTATATATATCCATATACCCTAAAACCTTCGGCGAACAGAATAGATGTTTCTCCCCCTCTACTCTCTTGTAATGGATTGAGTTTTCCCTTTGAAGTTATCTTATCGGATTGAGTCTTTTAATGATTTGAGAACACTTGATGTATGTCTTGCCGTGCGTATCTGTGGTGACAACGGGATATCACGTGATTCACTTGATGTATGTTTTGGTGATCAACTTGCGGGTTCCGCTCATGAACCTATGCATAGGGGTTGGCACATGTTTTCGTCTTGACTCTCCGGTAGAAATTTTGGGGCACTCTTTGAGGTTCTATGTGTTGGTTGAATAGATGAATCTGAGATTGTGTGATGCATATCGTATAATCATACCCACGGATACTTGAGGTGACATTGGAGTATCTAGGTGACATTAGGGTTTTGGTTGATTTGTGTCTTAAGGTGTTATTCTAGTATGAACTCTAGGGCTGTTTGTGACACTTATAGGAATAGCCCAATGGATTGATTGGAAATAATAACTTTGAGGTGGGTTCGTACCCTACATAATCTTTTCGTTTGTTCTCCGCTATTAGTGACTTTGGAGTGACTCGTTGTTTCATGTTAAGGGATAGTTATATGATCGAATTATGTTATTATTGTTGAGAGAACTTGCACTAGTGGAAGTATGAACCCTAGGCGTTGTTTCCTAGCATTGCAATACCGTTTACGCTCACTTTTATCATTAGTTACCTTGCTATTTTTATATTATCATATTACAAAAACCTATATCTACCATCCATATTGCACTTCTATCACCATCTCTTCACCGAACTAGTGCACCTATACAATTTACCATTGTATTGGGTGTGTTGGGGACACAAGAGACTCTTTGTTATTTGGTTGCGGGGTTGTTTGAGAGAGACCATCTTCATCCTACGCCTCCCACGGATTGATAAACCTTAGGTCATCCACTTGAGGGAAATTTGCTACTGTCCTACAAACCTCTGCACTTGGAGGCCCAACAACGTCTACAAGAAGGTTGTGTAGTAGACATCACGCCTCCATCTTCAACTCGGGCCGCTGCATCACCCTGAACGGACCAGAGAACCGCGGCACCTCCCCGCCATCTCATCATCACCGGTAAGCCCTTCTTTCCTCCGCCATAGATCTGGTGTTAGGGTTTCGGTGTTCTTCAGTGTTTGTCGGTGCTTGTCAGTGTTCATCACCGCCCGTCTTTATTCTTTGTCTAGATTCGCGGATTGGATCCAAAAGCCACATGAATCTTGTGCGGTAGTAGCTTTCGCACCTATTTTTATATTAGAACATACCCTCATTGCTACAGATCCCTTCCAGAGCACTGCTGTTTTTTCCGCTGTCGCCTCCATAGGTCTCTAATATATTCCCTTTTTCTGCGCAGTTTCAGATCCAAATCCATGACTATAATCTGTGAAACCTGTTCGTCCAACACTTAGTAGAATTTTAATCTCTGTCTGATTTTGAATGCATGTACCCTTCATGGCGGCTTACACATCTGGCTTTCAATTATTCATATACCATTAGTCCTCACTTAAGTCGCCATTCTGAATGTATAATGTCATCAGCTAAACTGTGATTTCACCAATTTAACTTGAACCGGAAATTTTTCTTTCCTTTAGGCTTTCTTTGACAATGCCGCCCAAAATAGTGTACACATGCAATTGGGTCCCTTCCATCGTCACCAAAGGCACTTTCAAAGACTTTTTCAAAGTTGGATATTTGCCCGCCAAGAGTGTGATGCATTATCGTGCTCCTAACCCGGGCGAGGAGAAACCTCAGCCGAAAGACGGCGAAGTCATCTTTTTTACTGACCACATGAACCGGGGCTTCTCACCGCCCAACTCTAAGTTTTTTTGAGACGTTCTGCACTTTTTCCAGCTCCACCCTCAAGACATCGGACCCAATTCCGTGTCAAATATTTGCAATTTTCAAGTCTTCTGTGAGGTGTACCTTCAAGAGGAGCCCAGTGTTGAACTCTTTAGAGAGTATTTTTACTTAAACCGCCAGACTGAATTCACCAATGGTCCTAGCTTGGAACTCGGCGGGATTTCAATTCAACATAGAAGGGATGCCATCTTTCCTTACGCCTGCTTGCCGAGTCACCCCAAAGACTGGAACCAGACGTGGTTTTACTGCAAAGATACATCTCCGGGTGACAAGAATTCGCTGCCGGGTTATCGTGTTGAACGCCTGGACCCAAAACATAACCTTCCCGAAAAACTTACTGCTGCTGAACGGAAGAAGATTGCACCTACTATTGTGAAAGTCAAAGCCCTGCTAGGAAATGGGCTGACGGGTGTTGATTTAGTCAGGTGTTGGGTTTCTTGGCGGATCATCCCGTTGAGCCGCCGTACCGGCTTAATGTGTACCTACACTGGTGATGAGAAAGATTCACTGCACCATAGCTCCGCACCATTAACTGATGAAGCCATCAATGAGATGGTTAAGTCTCTCCTGAACAAAGACCTGAAAGACTGTGTCAAAGTGGGTCTGGCCCCTTTCTGCAAGCTTAACCCGCCGCCAAATGTAAGCCTCCGAACTTCACTTATCTTCACCTCATCATTTAAATATCTTATTAACTCGACGTTTGACACCTTTTGCAGGCTAAGTCGGAATTCTCGAAAGTGGAGTATGATCACGAGGCTGCTAAGAAGGCCAGGGCTGCCAAGAAGGCCGCTAGGAGACCACCAACAAGAAGAAGAAACCAAGCGCCTCTGACCTGCTCAAGCTGGATGATACCTCTGAATCGGAGGTAGCCCTTGACTCTCTTGGCTTATTTTTTCAACCATCTTATTGACACAGATTATTATCAGGTTGACACGGGAGCCAGCCAAGCAGCTGAAGAAGAGGTAACTATTATTTCCTCCGGCTCAGAATCTTTGCCAAGACAGAAACTTCAACAAGTAACCCGAAAAGTAAGGATTTCACACCACTTGGCTTATTTAGATCCTCACTTTCTT
Organism: Aegilops bicornis; assembly: GCA_021605145.1. Lineage (NCBI taxonomy): Eukaryota > Viridiplantae > Streptophyta > Magnoliopsida > Poales > Poaceae > Aegilops > Aegilops bicornis. The sequence goes on from CM038670.1 coordinate 632,743,205, forward strand.
TTGAAACAACAGCAACACGAAAACCGTCGTCAGACCCGGACCAGTGGAGGTGATGAGTTGTCCTCCGGCTTACCGAATACCCCTGCTCCTCGGAAACGTCTGAACGAGGTGTTTTCTTAAACCTTGAAATTCTTCTCATCTACTGACGGGTCTTACTTGTCTGTCACTTAACTCTTTTAAAGATTATTGACCAGGAACTTGCTCGTTCTTCTTCTGATGGCTCATCGCAAACTGAGATCCCGGCTTTTAAGACTACTCATGGGTACTAATAATTAGTTTTGCTCTATAACCTCATATACTATTATATTAATACTGACTCGTCATAACCTCTGCAGCGGCCAAGAAAAACCAAACAAGAAGGCTAAGGTGGTCAAGCCAACAGAAGCACCTGAAATTACTGAGTCGGAACAACAAGTCCCTGGTCCTGAGGCTTCTGATAAACAACCGGAAGAACCTGTTACCGTCACCCCGCCTAAATTCCAGATCTTAGCGTTGATGGCACTGCTATTAATCCTTCAACTTCTGCCCCCTCGGGTTCGCCTAAGCCGTCAGAGCCTCAAGATGATGATGTGTTGATTACTGGCACCGGCTCTGTAGAGCCGGGAAATCCAATAGCTCTGGCCAAACATACTGCCAAACAAGAAGTTATTGAGAGGCGGAAACAGAAGTTTGACATTTCTCATTACTCGCAACTGAGCAGCAATGAGATCCTCTCCGGCTATCTCAGCCAGGTCCACTCCAGCCGCGACCTCGAAATTGATATGGTGAAGCAAAAGCACCAAAAATATGAGGTATGACTTCCAGCTTTTAAGTAATTTGTATACATATCCTGCCAGCCCCCAAGTCTACTGGCTATGATAAGATTGAATTGGTTGTAGACTTTAGAAAAATCCATAACTTCTGTTCTAGAATCCCTCCTTGGCCGGTTTAAATGTAAATCAGATGTTTTTACAAGTTGAGCTTTCCGTCCGTAGCCCCCAAGGGTCGGTTTAATCCGCGGGAATGAGCCGGTCCTAATTTGTCTTTGTATAAGAAGAAAGATCTTGACTGCATAGCCCCCATGAGTCGATTGGGACTGTTACATCACTTCCGGCTCATGATGAAGAAAAAAACGGTATGCATTAGCCCCCAAGTGCCAAGTAGTCTTGCTTGCAAAGTACTTTGGACTTTATTCATTAGAGCCGTTGTCTTGAAAATTTTGCTTCGATAGACTTCCCAAGTGTCAAGTGTTGTTGCTGGCAAAAGACTTGGGACTTGTAATCTGATAAACTTGATATTTGATAATTCTGTACCTTATACAGGCTGCCACTGCTGAACTGGAGTCCCAATTGAATGATGCCAAGACCCGGCTGGCGACTCAGGAAACTGAGACCCAGAAGGCTGAGTCGAAATTCCAATTTAGCGTGGCTGAGTCGGAAAAACTGAAGACCGTCTTTGAAGCAGAGAAAAAGACTTGGGCGGATGAAAAGACAGCTTTGACCCAACGTGCTGAGAAGGCAGAGGCAGCGCTTGAAGAAGTGACCACTGAGCTTACCAGTTTAAAACGCCGTGTAAAACAGATGGTTTCAGCTATCTTTGGTGAGTCGCCTTACCAAGCATCAGAAATGAATCATTATTTTGATCATATAACCCGCCATTTAATCATTCTGCGATATATCCAGGTCCCAGGAGCAGCAATCTCAATCAAGACATGCTTGTGAAGCTTAAACATGTCTACACACTTGTTGAGCAGCTGTACACCGGGACTAAACGTACATTAGCCGCTATTTCACCAGCAGGTCAAGTACCAACTTCGTTGATAGATGTTTTGAAGAAACTCTCTATGCTACCTGTAAGATTTGAGGAGATAAAGCGATCATCTGCCAGAGCCGACATTGTGACAGCTTTAAGTCGGGCCAAGGCATGGGTACCAGAGCTTGACCCGTCTGAGGTAGCCACTGGTTACCCAAGCTTGAAAGAAGATGGTACACCTTTCGATCAGAAAGATTTCTCAGCCTGCGTAAAGGAAATCCGTCCAATGGCCACTCTCATTGCCAATGACTCAGACCTCTCCAAGTATCATCCGGCTTATGACTAGGAGAATAAGAAGATTCCAACTCCGACTTACAAAGTGATGGACTTAATCGTGCCAATCCGTAAGCAAACCTTTGCTCCTGAAGTCGGTCCGTCTGAGCTTATAGATGATGAAGCTGAATTTGAAGCTTTATCTGGCATCGATTGGTCATTGATGACCCACAAGTATGGGGGATCTATCGTAGTCCTTTCGATAAGTAAGAGTGTCGAACCCAACGAGGAGCAGAAGGAAATGATAAGCGGTTTTCAGCAAGGTATTCTCTCGCAAATCAAATAAGTGGTAACAGAGATAGTTTTGTGATAGGATAATTTGTAACGAGCAACAAGTAACAAAAGTAAATAAAGTGCAGCAAGGTGGCCCAATCCTTTTTGTAGCAAAGGACAAGCTTGGACAAATTCTTATATAGAGAAAAGCGCTCCCGAGGACACATGGGAATATCGTCAAGCTAGTTTTCATCACGATCATATGATTCGCATTCGGTACTTTGATAATTTGATATGTGGGTGGACCGGTGCTTGGGGTGCTGTTGTTACTTGAACAAGCATTCCACTTATGATTAACCTCTATTGCAAGCATCCATAATCGCAACAAAAGTATTAAGGTAAACCTAACCATAGCATGAAACATATGGATCCAAATCAGCCCTTCATTTAAGCAACGCATAAACTAGGGTTTAAGCTTCATCACTCTAGCAACCCATCATCTACTTATTACTTCCCAATGCCTTCCTCTAGGCCCAAATAATGGCGAATTGTTATGTAGTCGACATTCACATAACACCACTAGAGGCTAGACAACATACATCTCATCAAAATATCGAACGAATACCAAATTCACGTGACTACTAATAGCAAGACTTATCCCATGTCCTCAAGAACAAATGTAACTACTCACAAAGCATATTCATGTTCATAATCAGAGGGGTATTAATATGCATATAGGAGCTGAACATATGATCTTCCACCAAATAAACCAACTAGCATCAACTACAAGGAGTAATCAACACTACTGGCAACCTACTAGTACCAATCCCGGACTTGGAGACAAGAATTGGATACAAGAGATGAACTAGGGTTTTGAGAGGAGATGGTGCTGGTGAAGATGTTGATGGAGATTGCCCTCTGCCGATGAGAGGAGCGTTGGTGATGACGATGGCGATGATTTCCCCCTCCTGGAGGGAAGTGTCCCCGGCAGAACAGCTCTGCCGGAGCCCTAGATTGGTTCCGCCAAGGTTCCGCCTCGTGGCGGCGGAGTCTCGTCCCGAAAGGTTGCTTATGATTTTTTCCTCAACGAAAGACTTCATATAGCAGAAGATGGCCACCGGAGAGCCAACAGAGGGCCCACGAGGCAGGGGGCGCGCCCTGGGGGTAGGGAGCGCCTCCCACCCTCGTGGGCAGGTGGTGGCCCCCCTGACGTATGTCTTTCGCTCAATATTTTTTATTATTTCCAAAAATAACTTACGTGGAGTTTCAGGACGTTTGGAGTAGTGCAGAATAGGTCTCTAATATTTGCTCCTTTTCCAAATTTCGTAATTCCAAATTGCCATTCTCCCTCCTTATGTAAACCTTGTAAAATAAGAGAGAATAGGCATAAGTATTGTGACACAACGTGTAATAACAGCCCATAATGCAATATATATCGATATAAAAGCATGATGAAAAATGGGCGTATCAAATCCCCCAAGCTTAGACCTCGCTTGTCCTCAAGCGGAAGCCGATAACGATAAATATGTCCACATGTTTAGAGGTAGAGGTGTCGATAAAATAAAATATGGACATGAGGGCATCATGATTATTTTCATAACAACAACATATATGGATATCATCATATGATTTTTATGCTCAATTAATAATCTATTCACAATGCAAAAGTACGAATCAGAAACTTTATTGAGAACTAACAAACTATAATCTCAGTCATTGAGGCAATTGCAATTTATCATAACATCAGAAAGAGTCTATGTGAGAGCTTTCTAGCAAGTCCACATACTCAACTATCATTTAGTCTTTCATAATTGCTAACACTCATGCAATACTTGTGGTTATGGAGTTTTAGTCGGACACAGAGAAAGATAGGGGCTTATAGTTTCGCCTCCCAACCTTTTACCTCAAGGGTAATGTCAACAATAATAGTTCATGCTGACTTAAATTCCAACTAGATATATCTATCAGGATCTTTCCAACACCATGTGCTTGCCAAAGGATAAAATATAAAAAGGAAAGGTGATCACCATGACTCTTGCATAAGGTAGAAGATAATAATAAAATATAGGCCCTTCGCAGAGGGAAGCAGAATGCGCTTTCAGGGTTGGATGCACAAAATCTTAATGTGAAAGAACGTCACTTTATATTGCCACTTGTGATATGAACCTTTATTATGCAGTCCGTCGCTTTTATTTCTTCCACATCACAAGATCGTATAAAGCTTATTTCCTCCACACCAATCAATCATACATATTTAGAGAGCAATTTTTATTGCTTGCACCGATGACAACTTACTTGAAGGATCTTACTCAATCCATAGGTAGATATGGTGGACTCTCATGGCAAAACTGGTTTAAGGTTTTTGGAAGCACAAGTAGTATCTCTACTTGGTGCAAAGAATTTGGCTAGCACGAGGGGAAAGGCAAGCTCAACATGTTGGATGATCCATGACAATATACTTTATCTTAGATATAAGAAAACATAACCCATTACGTTGTCTTCCTTGTCCAACATCAACTCTTTAGCATGTCATATTTTAATGAGTGCTCCCAATCATAAAAGATGTCCAAGATAGTATATTTATATGTGAAACCTCTCTTTCCTTATTACTTCCTATTAATTGCAACGATGACCAAAGCTATATTTGCCAACTCTCAACAATTTTTAATCATCATACTCTTTCTATGTGAAGCCATTACTCTCAATAAGATCAATATGAACTCTTTGTTTCTTTTTATTCTTTTCTCTTTTCTTTTATTCACTCAAGATCATAGCAAAATAATCAAGCCCTTGACTCAACACTAATCTTTATTATATAGCTCACGGACTCGATTACATAGAGAGATCATGAAGCAAAACTCAAAACTAGATCATGCCATAAACTTTATTCTACTAGATCAAGATACTACTAATAGGATCGAACTAAGAAAAATGGTAAAGATAGGGGTGTGATGGTGATACGATACCGGGGCATCTCCCCCAAGCTTGGCAGTTGCCAAGGGGAGTGCCCATACCCATGTGATTATGTGTCCTTCTTCGTTGATGAAGAAGGCGGAGGTGATGATGGATAGTCGCACATCAAACATAAGAGGTCCTCCAGCTTGTGGATAATGCCCTTGAGTGCAACTATATGCTCCTTCAACAAAATATTTTCACGTGTGAGATACTTGTTCTGTATACGAGCTAACTCAATCATCTTGAAAGCTTCGATCTCATTTGGGGTAAGAAGATTGTGATCAAGTTGAAGGATGTCTTCTGCTGCCGGAGCTTGATCCTCCGTGGCCTTCTTGATCCCTTCATCCTTGTTGATCTCCATGGGTTCTTCCCTCTTCAGCTCTATCTTCATTAGCCAAGCATCGTTGTCACCATTGTTGGAGGAGGGGGACGACATGATGCCTGGCCTTGACAACCCTAACAGAAAACAGCTCGAAACAAGAATAGAGGGCAATTGCGTGATACGGTGGTCAAAACATTCGGGAGATTATATAATGAATTTTTACCGACCAAAATACGTATCGTTCAAGAAAACGGAGTCCGGAGAGCACACGAGGTGCCCACGAGGTAGGGGGGCGCGCCCAGTAGGGTAGGGCGCTCCCTCCACCCTCGTGGAGGCCTCGTGTCCTTCCGGACTGCTTCTTAGTTTTCTATTTTTCTAAATATTCCAAAACGGAAAAATATTGCCATAAAAATTGTTTTGGAGTCGGTTTACTTACCGTACCACATACCTATTCCTTTTCGGAGTCTGAAACGTTCCAGAAAGTGTCCTTCATGTATTCCTCCGGGGTTACGGTTTCAATAACATTGGTTTCAACATTTATGGGATTACCTGAGATATAATGTTTGATTCTTTGCCTGTTTACCACCTTCAGATTTGTGCCTTCGAAGTTGTTGATTTTTATGGCACCGGAACGATAGATCTCCTCGATAACGTAAGGGCCTTCCCATTTAGAGAGAAGTTTTCCTGCAAAAAATCTTAAATGAGAGCTGTATAACAGTACATAATCACCTACATTAAACTCATGCTTTTGTATCCTTTTGTCATGCCATCTTTGAACTTTTTCTTTAAACAACTTGGCATTTTCATAAGCTTGGTTTCTCCATTCATCAAGTGAGCTAATATCAAATAACCTCTTCTCACCGGCAAGTTTGAAATCATAATTGAGCTCTTTAATAGCCCAATAAGCCTTATGTTCTAGTTCGAGAGGTAAGTGACATGCTTTTCCATAAACCATTTTATACGGAGACATACCCATAGGATTTTTATATGCAGTTCTATAGGCCCATAATGCATCATCAAGTTTCTTGGACCAATTCTTTCTAGATCTATTAATGCCTTTTGCAAAATTAATTTGAGCTCTCTATTACTCAATTCTACTTGACCACTAGACTGGGTGATAAGGAGATGCAATTCTATGATTAACATCATACTTAGCAAGCATTTTACGGAAAGCTCCATGAATAAAATGTGAACCACCATCAGTCATTAAATATCTAGGGACTCCAAACCTTGGAAAAATAACTTCTTTAAGGATCTTAATAGAGGTGTTATGATCAACACTACTAGTTGGAATAGCTTCTACCCACTTAGTAACGTAATCAACAACTACTAAAATATGTGTATATCCATTAGAGGCAGGAAAGGGTCCCATATAATCAAAGCCCCAAACATCAAATGGTTCAAATAACGAGTGGATAGTTCATAGGCATTTCTTGACGTCTACTAATATTACCAATTCTTTGACATTCATCACAAGATAAGACAAACTTACGGGCATCCCTTAAGAGAGTAGGCCATTAAAAACCGGATTGCAATACCTTATGTGCAGTTCTATCTCCAACGTGGTGTCCTCCATAAGGCTCGGAGTGACACTTGCGTAGGATCTGTTCCTGTTCATGCTCAGGTACACAACGTCTAATAACACCATCTACTCCTTCTTTATAAAGATGTGGGTCATCCCAAAAGTAATGTCTCAAATCATAGAAAAACTTTTTCTTTTGTTGGTATGTGAAACTAGGTGGTATGAATTTAGCAACAATGTAATTAGCATAATCAGCATACCACGGAGTACTACGAGAGGCATTTATGACATTTAATTGCTCATCAGGAAAGCTATCATCAATAGGTAGTGGGTCATCAAGAACGTTTTCTAACCTAGACAAGTTGTCTGCAACGGGGTTCTCAGCTCCCTTTCTATCAACAATATGCAAATCAAATTCTTGTAGCAAGAGAACCCATCTAATAAGTCTAGGTTTAGCATCTTTATTTTCCATAAGATATTTAATAGCAGCATGATCCGTGTGAATAGTTACTTTAGAATCAACAATATAAGGTCTGAACTTATCACAAGCAAATACAACTGCTAAGAATTCCTTTTCAATAGTAGCATAATTTCTCTGAGCATTGTCTAGAGTTTTACTAGCATACTGAAAAACATTTAATTTCTTATCAACTCTTTGCCCTAGAACAGCACCTACAAAGATAATCACCGGCATCACACATAATTTCAAAGGGTAAATTCCAATCAGGTGGCTGAACAATAGGTGCAGAGATCAATGCTTTCTTAAGTATTTCAAATGCTTCTACAAAATCATCATCAAAGACAAATGGTATATCTTTTTGTAATATATTAGTCAGAGGCCGAGAAATTTTGAGAAGTCCTTAATGAACCTCCTATAAAATCCGGCGAGACCAAGGAAACTTCTTATACCTTTGATGTCCTTGGGACATGGCATCTTTTCAATAGCATCAACCTTGGCTTTATCAACTTCAATACCTCTTTCAGAGACTTTATGCCCCAAGAAAATACCTTCATTAACCATAAAGTGGCACTTTTCCCAATTCAAGACAAGATTAGTTTCTTCACATCTCTGCAAAACTCGATCAAGGTTGCTCAAGCAATCATCAAAAGAGGATCCATAGACGGAGAAGTCGTCCATGAAAACCTCACAAATCTTTTCACAGAAGTCAGAGAATATAGCCATCATGCATCTTTGAAAGGTAGCAGGTGCATTACATAAACAAAAAGGCATACGTCTATAAGCAAAAGTACCAAAAGGGCAAGTAAAATTAGTCTTTGATTGATCATTGGCTGACACTGGTATTTGAGAGAAACCAGAATAACCATCTAGAAAGCAAAAATATGTATGTTTGGATAATCTTGCTAGCATTTGATCGATAAAAGGTAAGGGGTAATGATCCTTTTTAGTAGCTTTATTTAGTTTGCGGAAATCAATTACCATCCTATAACCTGTAATATTTCTTTATGGAATCAATTCATCTTTATCATTAGGAACGACGGTAATACCTCCCTTCTTAGGGGCACAATGGACATGACTTACCCACTGACTATCAGCAACGGGATAAATTATACCTGCCTCCAGAAGCTTTAGTATTTCTTTTCTTACCACTTCTTTCATCTTAGGATTCAGCCGTCGTTGATGATCACGAACTGGTTTGGCATCTTCTTCCAAATTTATTTTATGTTGACATAGAGTGGGACTAATGCCCTTAAGATCAACAAGAGTATATCCAATAGCAGCACGGTGCTTCTTCAGAGTTTTCAATAATCTCTCTTCTTCATGCTCTGAAAGGTTAGCATCGATAATAACAGGATATATATTTTTCTCATCAAGATAAGCATATTTAAGAGTATCAGGCAATAGTTTAAGCTCAAACACGGGATCACCCTTGGGTGGAGGAGGATCCCCTAGGATTTCAACAGGCAAATTGTGTTTCAGGATAGGTTCCTGTTTAAAGAATACTTCATCTATTTCCCTTCTTTCATTCATAAACATATCATTATCATGGTCTAGCAAATATTGTTCTAAAGGATCACTAGGAGGTACGGCAATAGAAGCAAGACCAATAATTTCATCCTTACTAGGTAATTCCTCTTCACGGTGTTGTCTACTAAATTTAGAGAAATTAAACTCATGAGACATATCACCCAAGCCAATGGTAACAACACTCTTTTCGCAGTCTATTCTAGCATTGACAGTGTTCAAGAAGGGTCTACCAAAAGTAATGGGACAAAAGCAATCTTGTGGGGAACCAAGAACAAGAAAATTAGCAGGATATTTGGTTTCCCACACAAGACTTCAACATCTCTAAAAATTCCAGTGGGTGACATTGTATCTCTATTAGCAAGTTTGATGGTAACATCAATACCTTCTATCTCAGCAGGTGCAATTTCATGCATAATTTCTTTGTATAAGTCATGAGGTATAGCACTAGCACTATCACCCATATCACATAAGCCATGATAACAATGATCTCCTATTTTAACAGAAATAACAGGCATGCCTACCACAGGTCTATGTTTATCTTTAGCACAAGGTTTGGCAATTCTAGCAGTTTCACCGCAGATATAAATAACATGCCCATCAATATTATCAGCCAAGAGATCTTTAACAATAGCAATATTAGGTTCAACTTTGATTTGCTCAGGAGGTGTATAAGTTCTAATATTGCTTTTACGAACCACAGTTGAAGCTTTAGCATGATTCTTTATTCTAATAGGGAAAGGTGGTTTCTCAACATAAGAAGTAGGAACAATAGGATCATTATAAGTGACAGTCTTTTCTTCAACTTTAATAGGTGCAGCTACTGTTACTTCTATGGGAGGATGATATTTAAACCACTTCTCCTTAGGGAGATCAACATAAGTAGCAAAAGATTCACAGAAAGAAGCTACTATCTCAGAGTCAAGTCCATATTTAGTGCTAAATTTACGGAAAACATCGATATTGTCGTGGAATTGTCACGACAGATGTCTTCTTGCAAGGACTTAGTCGTGGAGCCATCGCAACTAGGAAGCTTAAAGGGGTTAACGGGACAAGGGACACGAGAGAGGTTTTATACTAGTTCGGCCCCTTACGATGAAGGTAAAAGCCTGCGTCTAGTTGGGTTGGTATTGCTAGGGTTTCGATGACCAGGGAGCGAAACACGCTATGCCCGGTTCTCGATTTGATGTTACTTTCCCTAAGCCGTCAGCGGGTTGTCCCCTTATATACACGGGCTGACGCCCTGCGGCCTACAAAGTCCCGGCCGGCTCATAAACAATGTCCGGTTCGGTGACTAGTTAATCTTGCCTTATAATACAAGTCATGCCATTACGACGGTTTATCACTATGGGCCTTGAGTCACCTATGGGCTTTAGGCCCTTTATTGAACCGCCATCTTCACGCTTGATCTTGGGCTTCATATGATGAATCACCTTTGCGTAACCCGACCCCTCCTGGGCGGCTTACACAAATAGTTATATCCCCAACATTAAGCCCCAGATTGACTTGAACCGGTTCATGTCAATCTTGAAATACCTTAAAGAAAGGCCTTCTGTCTTCTGTCTGCGCCAAGGTTATAACTCGCCGTGACGTCATCTTCTGAATCCGTGATCACCCGTCGTGACATCATCTTCTATTAAATGCATTATTTTACTCCGTCATATCCTTAACGGATCTATATCTTTACTGACCATTCCAAAAATCGAGGCGTCGGAGTCGTTGGATAATGATGCCTGGCCTCCTTGTTTCTCGTGCTGTCTTAGTCGGTCTTCCCTTATAAATAGGTATGACCCCTAGGTCTTTTCCATTCTCCCCCTTCTGTCATCTTCTTCCTCTCGCGACTTCTCTGCTGCTCGAGCTCCGCCGCCGCCGCCGCAGAGCACCGTATCTTCGTCGACCTTGGCCGCTGCATCGACCTGATCTTCAGAAAAATGCGACGAACCTCCGCAGCAACTCTGCATCTGTAAGTTTCTTTTTCCCTGTTCCTCAGATCTGCATTGATATTTTTGAGTTCGTCGGTATTCGTCGCTGTTCGTCATGAGCCCTTCATAGATTTCACCTCCGCTGCCCTTTTCTGATCTTAAGATAGTATAAAACTGTTGCGGAAGCTGTTTCGCACTGATTTCAAATGCAAATAGATTCCTTTCCTTTGTACAGAGGCTTCATTCGAGCATATGAACTTATCTGTACAAATTTTAGGTCTGAAAATTTTTCCTTTTCTGAATGACCGTTTGATCCCAAATAATAGCTGCAACCTGCAAAACCTGTTTGTTCCATATTGCTCTTGGCGGTTTAAAATAACTTAATTGTTTCCGAGTCCCATGGCGGCTTAAATAACCAGATATAATTAGCCATATGTCATTAGGCCCCATCGCAAGCCGCCATTTGAAGATACTTTAAAATATTCTCCTCCGGGTTAAATTGAGCCGGAAATTTTTATCTTGTCATAGGATTCCATCCGCATAATGGCACCCAAGGCTCCCAAAGCACCTGTAACTTGCAACTGGGTCAAATCTGTTGTTACTGAAAAAACCTTGTCTGATTTTTTGAAGACTGGCTATCTGCCCGAGAAAGAAGTCATGGCCTATCGTGCTCCTAATCCGTCAGAAGAAAAACCTCAACCCAAGGAGGGGGAAGTGATTGTTTTTACTGATCGTACGAACCGGGGCTTCTCTCCACCCGGCTCAAAATTCGTCAGGGATGTGTTACACTTTTTTGACCTCAGACCTCAAGACATTGGGCCCAACTCCGTGTCAAACATTTGCAACTTCCAAGTCTTTTGCGAGGTATACCTTGGAGAAGAACCCAACCTATTGCTTTTCAAAGAACTGTTTTACTTAAACCGACAGAATGAACGTGCCAACGGGCCCAGCCTAGAACTTGGTGGCATATCCATTCAACGACGGAGGGACTGCCTTTTCCCATATGTTGAACTTCCAAGCCACCCTAAGGACTGGAACCAGACGTGGTTCTATTGCCAGGATACTTCTCCGGCTGATGAGAACCCGCTGCCCGGCTTTCGTGCTCTGCACCTTGAATCCAACCATCCACTGCCGGACAAGTTACCTGCCGCTGAACGCCTACAGATTGCTCCTACCATAAAGAAAATCAAAGCTCTTTTGGGGAATGGCTTAGATGGCATTGACTTGGTCCGTGTCTGGATCTCAAGGCGGGTGATACCGTTAAGCCACCGCCCCGGCTTGATGTGCACTTACACAGGCGAAAAAGATGACCCGTTGCGTCATTGTCCTGACGACTTGCCTGATGACATGATTGAAGCCACGACCCAATCTCTTTTGAAAGAGGGCTCTGTGGTCAGCAACACCTTCGGCTTGCTTCCATTCTGCAAGAATAACCCGGCTCCTGCAGTAAGTTGTCAATCTAAAAATTTACTCTTTTTGTAGAATGCCTTGCTTTTACTCGTCATCTTTTCTCATTATTCACAGGCAAAAGACAATTTTTGGAAGGTCAAATATGATCATGAGGCTGCCAAACAGGCCAGAGCGGCCAAGAGAGCCGAAAGGAAAACCGCCAAAGCTGAAGCTCAGAGGAAGAAGAAACCAAGTGCTTCAGATTTGCTTAAACTAGATGATTCCTCTGATGATGAAGTAGAGGTAATCCTTAACTTTCCTGATTCCTTTACCATCATCTTATTAACATTAATTTCCTTCAGGGGGACACGGGAAATAGCCAAGCAGTTGAGGAAGAGGTAACTATAATTTCCTCCGACTCCGAGCCTTTGCCAAGGCAGAAAGTCCGAAGAGTGACCCGGAAAGTAAGATTTTCACATCCTTTAGCTTACCAAGATCCTCAATTTCTTTTGAAGCAACAGGCTCATCATAGCCGGAGGCAGACCCGGACCAGCAAAGACGCGGAACTCTCCTTCGGCTTACCTGACGTAACAAGGAAACACCGGGTTGAGGTTATCTCCAATTTACGTTCTTCTTTACCTTTGGCGGGTTTCATTCATCAACCCCTCAATTCATGTGATTCAAACTATCAGGATACTTCACCTTTCTCCGGCGAGTCCATGCAATCCAACATGCCGGCTTTCAAGACTGCTCCAGGGTAATGTTGACTTATTAATTTTTATGCTTATCTTACTCATATATTTGTACTAACCCTTCTGATTTGCACACAGCGTACAAGTGAAGCCCAGCAAAAGGGTGAAGAAAACTAAACCGGCCAAAGAGCCAGTCGCGACTGACCCAGAGCTCGGAACAACCATTCTTGACGCCTCCACACATGAGCCGCCACCTGAACCGGCCCATGATATTCCAGCACCAACCTCTGATCCACCTGCCGAATAGACTCTTAACAGTTCTGATAACCCGGAGGTTCCTAGCCCGGCAAGAACGGATGACCCGAAATTCGAGATTCTTAAGACTCAGTTTGTTGAACCGGGAAGACCCACTATTCTTGCTAAGTGCTCTGCCAAGGACGAACTTTCTGAGCGCCAAATAGCCAAGCTAGACGTCACTGACTATACTCATATCAGCATTGGAGAAATTGTTTCTGGCTATATAAGTCAAGTGCACAGCAGCCATGCTCTGGAAGTTGATATGGTGAAGCAAATACACCAAAAATCTGAGGTATTACTCTTGTTGATATTCCTTATTTCTCCTTACTATATCAGCCCCCAAGTCTATTGCTTATGAGAAAAAAAATATGATGTAGATGTAGAATCTGCTTAGCACGTCTTGTTAGACGCCCGGCTTATCCGGTAACACTCGTAGGCCGGCTTTAAAAGAAGATATTTGAACCGACGTAGTATAATACTTTGAACTGCAACATGCATTAGCCCCCAAGTGCCAAGTATCTTTTGCTTGCAAAGTGCTTGGGACTTAATTTCCATGAACCGCCGTAGTAATTAAAAGTTCTTCAGCATACATTAGCCCCCAAGTGTCAAGTAACTTTGCTTGAAAAGTGCTTGGGACTTAATGCTATATGATAACAATCTTGTTCAGTAGTCTGCTTTGATTCAGGCCACCACAAGTCAATTTGAGTCTGAGATTGCTGATTTGAAGAGTCGCCTGGCAGCTCAAGAGACTGAAATTCAAAAGGCCAACTCCAAATTTGAGTTCAACATATCTGAACAAGAAAAATTGAAGAAGAGCTTTGAAGCTGACAAGAAGGTATGGGCTGATGAAAAGGCCTCCTTAGTCACCCTGGCAGAGAAAGCAGAAGCGACTCTCGCAGACACAACGACTGAGTTAACCGGCTTAAAACGCCATATATCTCAGATGGCCTCAGCAATCTTTGGTAAGCTATTCTACAAGTGTTAAATACTGTAAATCTTTTTTCGACAAGTATTTTGTTTGTTATCTCCGACTCACCTGATGTTTGTTAATGCAGGCTCCAGGAGTTCCATTCTGAACCAGAACATGTTAACAATGCTGAAGGCGGTTTATACATTGGTGGAACAGCTCTACACCGGGTCACAACACGCTTTAGCCGTTGTGGCTTTGTCAAATGATGTTCCCAATCGCCGACTGATGTATTGAAGCGACTTGTTGTGCTCCCTCAACGGGTCCAAGAATTGAGACGTGCTTCTGCAAGAGCCGGAGCCATAGCCGCCTTAAGCCGGGCTAAGGCATGGTTACCAGAGCTGGACCCAGCCGACATCTCCCTTGGATATCCAAGCTTTAAGGAGGATGGCACCCCCTTTGATGAGAAGGATTTCACCGCCTGCGTGAAAAAAAATATGTCCTGTGGCCACTCTGATCGGGAATGATACGGATCTCACCAAGTACCTGCCGGTTCTGACAGTAAAATCGAGAGGATCGCCACGCCACATTATGATGCAACAAGATGACCCTCCAATTCGTAAGCATACCTTTGCCCCCGAAGTCGATCCGGCCGGGTTAATTGATGATGAAGATGAACTTGAAGCTTTGAGTGGCATTGACTGGTCATCATCAACCTTCCAGGACATGGCAGCCGACGGAGGAGAGGAAAGGGATGACCCGGAAGCTTCAGGCCAACAAAATGAATGATCCACCGGGCGTCTTATTTGTATGCCTTCTAGAAAACAATGATTTATTATCCACACTCGGGGATTCTTGTAATAGGGTAGAAAAAAACTTGATTTTGTCATGCCATCTCGCACGTTTGAGGGCTCAACACTTGTTCAAGCCGCCATTGTGATATTCTTCCGGTTTATATTGATCTTCTGCTTTAGTTGCCCTGCATACAGAACAAAAACGCAAGTCCCTTGGCGGCTTACCGCATGGTGGGTCATTTATCTTACAGATAACCCGGAATATGAATCAAAACATCATAAAAGGCCGGTTCTCAATTATATCTTTAAGACATAATCATATCAGCATACATGTGATCTTTTGATTACCTTGCCGGCTTATGCGACCCGAACAATGAGGGCAAGCTTTTTAATCCTAGAACCTTGCACATATGATGCTTGTTATGCACCAACAACTGTATTTGATCAAAAGTAAGCCGGTAGGATAAAATCACCCCATAAGTACTTTCAGAAAAAGATGTGCAACCCGTCAAACAATTATGATTTGCAAAGTTTTTATAAGAGATAGACAAAATTTAATGGCCACTGATTCGAATACGATCAGTAAACCGTTCCAAAGGGGTTAAGCTAAGATTCGGATACGATCATTTAGCCCCCAGTGGCTCTGGCGATGCCGATCAAGTGGGTATCGACAGCTATGTTCTCTTTGGTTCAAATACGACCTATGTTTGAACAGGAAACCCCCAAGTGACCATAAGAGTTGTTTAATGACGCTGATTTGAATACGATCCACGTCAGACCCAAAGGGGTTGAGCTATGATTCAGATATGATCAAGAAGCTCCCTAGTGGGTTTGGCAGTATACCGATCAAGAGGGTATCAACAGCTATGTTCTCTTTGGTTCGAATACGACCTATGTTTGAACAGGAAGCTCCCAAGTGATCATGGCTAGATTCAGATATGATCATAAGCCGTACCAAAGGGGAAGCCGGACTCAAATATGATCTGCTCCCTATTGGTTGTTCCAACCACATAATAAAGAAGACATGTGAACATTTGAGGATGAAAAAAGGACGGAGGTCCTGCATTATTGCTTTTCATAATATATACATCTCAAAATATATGTACATCCTGAGAGCCGGTGGCTCAAGTATAGTAAGGCCGAAGATGAGCGATATTCCACGGCCGACGGGTCTCCTCCTCCGACTTACGTGAGTCTTTGTGTTATCAAACATCGATGAGGTAATATGACCCGTTGTTCAGGTTCCTGCTGACCACAAAGGGTCCTTCCCAAGGGGGAGATAGCTTGTGCATATCGGATTGATCCTGGATGAGCCGAAGCACCAAATCTCCTTCCTGAAATGTCCTGGACCTAACTCGGCGGTTGTGATAGTGGCGCAGGTCTTGCTGGTAAATCGCCAAGCGGGCTATTGCCAAGTCTCGCTCTTCATCCAACAAGTCAAGTGCATCCTGACGAGCTCGTTCATTATTAGCTTCAACGTAAGCCGCCACGCGGGGCGAGTCATGACGGATGTCACTTGGCAGAACCGCCTCTGCTCCGTACACCATGAAGAAAGGTGTATAACCCGTAGATCTGTTAGGTGTAGTGTTGATGCTCCAGATCACATAGGGTAATTCCTCCACCCAACAACCCACCGTCCGCTGTAAGGGGACCAAGAGCCGGGGTTTTATCCCTTTCAAGACCTCCTGATTGCCTCTTTCTGCTTGACCATTGGATTGAGGATGAGCCACCGCCGAAACATCAAGCCGGGTATGTTCTCGTTGACAGAACTCTTCCATAACACCTTTGGAGAGATTAGTGCCATTATCAGTTATGATGCTGTGTGGAAAACCAAAGCAAAAAATCACCTTTTTCATGAACTGAACCGCCGTGGCTGCATCACACCTACTGACCGGCTCTGCCTCAACCCACTTTGTAAATTTATCCACTGCCACCAGGAGGTGTGTCTTTTTATCCTTAGACCTTTTGAAAGGCCCGATCATATCAAGCCCCTGCATCGCAAACGGCCAAGTAATTGGAATCATCCTCAATTCTTGAGCCGGCACATGAGCTCGTCGTGAGAATTTTTGACAACCGTCACATTTACTGACCAGATCTTCCGCATCAGCATGAGCCGTCAGCCAATAAAAACCATGACGGAAAGCCTTGGCCACAAGAGATTTTGAGCCGGCATGATGACCAAAATCGCCTTCATGGATCTCCCGAAGTATTTCCTGCCCTTCCGCAGGTGATACACAACGTTGAAACGCCCCAGTGACGCTACGATGATGCAACTCACCCTGAACAATTGTCATGGACTTAGACCGTCGGGTGATTTGTCTCGCCAAGGTCTCATCCTCAGGCAACTCTCCCCGGGTCATGTAAGCCAAATATGGCCTTTGTCAATCTGGGATGACGTGAAGAGCCGCCACCAACTGTGCCTCCGGGTCTGGAACAGCTAAGTCCTCCTCTGTGGGTAACTTCACAGAAGGATTATGCAAAACATCCAAAAAGGTGTTAGGCGGTACTGGCTTACGTTGAGACCCTAGCCGGCTTAAAGCATCAGCTGCCTCATTCTTCCTTCGACCAATGTGCTCCACTTGATAACCTTTGAAGTGCCCAGCTACATCATCAACTTCTCGACGATAAGCCGCCATGAGGGGGTCCTTGGAGTCCCACTTGCCTGACTCCTTTTGAGCCACGAGATCTGAGTCGCCCAAACACCTTACCCGGCTCAAATTCATCTCTTTGGCCATCCGAAGACCATGGAGTAAGGCCTCATATTCAGCTGCATTATTAGTACAAGGAAACATGAGCCGGAGCACATAGCAAAATTTGTCACCTCGAGGGGAAGTTAAACGACTCCAGCCCCCGAGCCTTCCAACTGTCTGGATCCATCAAAATGAATAGTCCAATATGTGTTATCCGGCTTCTCCTCGGGTGTCTGCTGCTCTGTCCAATCATTGATAAAGTCCACTAGGGCTTGAGACTTAATAGCAGTATGTGGCACATACTTCAAACCGTGAGGCCCAAGCTCGATGGCCCACTTGGCAACTCGTCATGTGGCCTCTCTATTCTGGATGATGTCTCCCGAAGGAGCAGAACTTACCAAAGTGATAGGGTGACCCTAGAAGTATTGCTTAAGCTTCCGGCTCGCCATGAACACCCCATAAACAAGCTTCTGCCAATGCGGATATCTTTGCTTAGACTCAATGAGCACCTCACTGAGGTAGTAAACCGGTCGTTGAACCGGATGCTCCTTGCAAGCCTCCTTGTGCTCCACCACAATTGCAACACTGACAACACGTGAGTTAGCAGCCACGTATAATAGCAGCGGCTCTTTATCAATGGGAGCCGCAAGAATTGGTGGTTCAGACAACTGTCTCTTTAAATCTTCAAAGGCAGCATTGGCAGCATCACTCCAGAAAAACCTGTTTGTCTTCTTCATCAGTTGATATAGCAGTATGGCCTTCTCACCTAACCGGCTTATGAACCCTCTTAAAAGCAGCGATACGACCCGCCAGTCGCTGAACATCATTGATGCACGCCGGTTTATCCAAAGAGGTGATTGCCTTGATCTTCTCTGGATTAGCTTCAATACCTCTGTTAGAAACCAGAAAACCCAAAAGTTTGCCTGCTGGCACACCGAACACACATTTTGCCGGGTTAAGCATCATCTTGTAGACCCGGAGATTATCAAAGGTCTCCTTCAGATCATCTATCAAGGTTTCCTTCTCTTTGGACTTCACCACTATATCATCCACATAAGCATGAACATTGCGCCCAATCAGATTGTGGAGACAGTTCTGTACACACCGCTGATAAGTCGCCTGGGCACTCTTGAGTCCAAAAGGCATAGACACATAGTAGAAGGCTCCAAACGGAGTAATGAAGGCCATCTTCTCCTGGTCCTTAACTGCCATCTTGATCTGATGATAACCAGAGTAAGCATCCAAAAAGCTCAAGCGCTCACAACCCGCCGTAGCATCAATGATTTGATCAATACGAGGGAGAGCAAAAGGATCAGCCGGGCAAGCCTTATTTAAATCCGTGTAATCCACACACATCCGCCAGGTGCCATTCTTCTTAAGTACAAGCACCGGGTTAGCCAACCACTCTGGGTGAAAAACTTCAACAATAAACCCGGCCGCCAAGAGCTGAGCCACCTCCTCACCAATAGCTTTCCGCCTCTCTTCGTTGAACCGCCGAAGAAACTGCCTGACCGGTTTAAACTTCGGATCAATATTCAGAGTGTGCTCAGCGAGTTCCCTCGATACACCCGGCATGTCAAAAGGTTTCCATGAAAAGATGTCCCCATTCTCACGGATGAACTCGATGAGCGCGCCTTCCTATTTGGGATCCAGATTGGCACTGATGCTAAATTGTTTGGATGAGTCACCTGGAGTAAAATCAACAAGCTTGGTTTCATCAGCTGACTTAAACTTCATTGCCGGGTCATGTTTTGTGGTCGGCTTCTTCAGAGGTGTCATATCTGCCGGGTCAACGTTATCTTGATAAAATTTTAGCTCCTTAGCTCGCAAACAGACTCGGCATAAGCCGCATCGCCCTCCTCACATTCCAGGGCTATCTTTTGACTAACATGCACAGTAATGGTGCCCTTGTGACCCGGCATCTTGAGTTGTAAGTAAACATAACACGGCCGTGCCATGAACTTGGCGTAAGCCGGCCGACCAAACAGAGCGTGATATGGGCTCTTAATTTTGACCACCTCAAAGGTTAATTTCTCAGCCCTAGAATCATATTCATCTCTGAAGGCCACCTCCAGCTCAATCTTTCCAACTGGGTATCTTTGACTTACGGGCACCACCCCATGGAAAACGGTGTTGGATGTCTTCAAATTTTTGTCAGTCAACCCCATACGCCGAATGGTCTCATAATAGAGGATGTTGATGCTACTACCTCCATCCATGAGTACCTTAGTGAACTTATATCCACCGACTTGAGGTGCTATCACCAAGGCTAACTGACCCGGATTGTCAACCCGGGGAGGGTGATCCTCTCTACTCCACACAATAGGCTTCTCTGACCACCTTGAATAACAGGGAGCCGCTGGCTCAACAGCGTTCACAGCCCTTTTATGAACCTTCTGGTCCCGCTTGCATAAGCTAGTGGTGAACACATGATACTGTTCACTACTCAGCTGCTTTGGATTGCTTTGATAACCTAACTGCTGATGCTGTTGCTGACCTCCCTGACCAGATTGCTGGTGATTATAGCCACCTTGATTCCCTTGAAAGCCGGAATTCGAACCGCCACCCGGGCCATGAAAACCGCCGGCACCTGAGCCGCCACCCGACCCATGATTTCCGTCGAACGTGTTGGAATTCTTGAAAGCCTTCATGATCGTGCAATCCTTCAATAAGTGAGTGGCCGGTTTTTCCCGGGTACCGTGTCTCGAGAAGGGTTCATTGAGTAGCTGCTCAAGAGATGGACCTGACCCGCCAGATCGAGGGGGCCACCTTCCCTTGCATCTCTGATCGTTACCCTGCGCATTAGCATTGGCCACAAACTCCGGATTACCATCAGCTTTACGCTTGTTGCCTCCTTGATTTGTCGGGTTATGTTGCTGGCCCTTTCCATTGCCGTTCTTCTTTCACTTCCCCGTCTTTTCCTCATCAGACGCAGGATCCGCGGTATTATCAGAATCGGCGTATTTGACTAGAGCCGCCATCAACTGACCCATATCATTACAATCACGCTTGAGGCGTCCCAGCTTCTGTCTCAGCGGTATAAATCGGCAATTTTTCTCCAACATGAGGACTGCAGAACCGGCATCCATCTTGTCAGACGAATGTATTATCTCCTTGACCTGGCGCACCCAATGAGTGGTAGATTCACCCTCCTCTTGCTTACAATTAGTTAAGTCCACAATGGACATGGACTATTTGCAGGTATCTTTGAAGTTCTGAATGAACCGGGCCTTTAATTCCGCCCATGAGCCGATGGAATTGGGCGGCAGGCCTTTTAACCAAATCCGGACCGTTCCATCCAACATCATGGTGAAGTACTTAGCCATTGCCGCATCACTGACGTCTAACAGCTCCGTGGCCATCTCATAGCTTTCGATCCACGCCCCGGGCTGTAAGTCGGCCGTATAATTTGGCACCTTTCGGGGTCCCTTGAAGTCCTTAGGCAGACGCACATTACGTAAAGCCGACACTAAACAAGGAACACTGCCGGTTCTGGTGGCCACTCCTACCTCAACAGACGTTGTCGGATAATCCGGGAGAGCTTGATAAGCCGTTTCTTTGAGCCGCCCGGTTGAGCCGCCGCTTCGTCCTCCTGACGTATCCGGTCCTGCACCGGGTTATAACCGCCGGGTTGGTTACGGCGCTGGGCGTTGCTTGATAAAGCCTCCGACTCCATGTGCCTGCTATAACTTGGACTACGGCTTGGGCGAGGAGTCGAATGAATCCTGTCTCGACTATAGGAATAGGCCTCTTGCTGAGCCAGGGCCGTCTGGACGAGTTCTCTGATCCTTCGCGTCTCCACCGCTGTTGGATCGTCGCCGTCCACCGGGAGAGCCGCCAAACATGCTGATGCTGCGATCAGGTTCTCCATGGGGTTAGAAAAATGACCCGGTGGTGTTGGTACATAGCGGGGCGGGGCCATCACCCGAGGCTGAACCGGTCCCCCTGGTCCGGGTGTTATGAACTGGTTTGCTTCTGGTGTGTTACTAGGGCCGGCTCCGGGTGTGGTGAAGAGGCTCCGAGGATCATAAACCGGAGGCAAACATGATTGAGTTTTCTTGTGTCTCCTCCTCATCACCTCGTTAGACGCATTCAGGTTCATCGTAAGCTGGAAGGCCTCTAACTGGAGCTGTTGGGCCCATGCATCCAAAGCCGCCCGCTCCACGGCCAACCTAGTGTCCTCAGCTGCTAAGGCCTCCTTGGCCCGAGCTATTTCCTCACGCACCTGTGCCACCTCTGCATCATGCTCATCTTGATTTGCAGGAATAACTGCTATTAAAGGGTTGTCGGCTTGTCCATGAGATCAAGCAACACCGAGCCGGGCGCACAGGCCTCTGCCCGGCCGCTCGGCACCGGATGTTATTGCTGCCGCTGTAGAGTTTTGGCGGGTTGAGTACCAGCCATGAAGACCCCTACCCAGCTTGGCGGCTCAAAGGGGTCCGGAATACTGCTGCCATCGGAACAGCCCCCAAGCCCGCCATCTTGCAGTTGATACAACGAATCCGTCTCACCAGTAGATGAATCACCATCGGAGTGACTGGCTATCTCACCACCGTCGACAGATCCTTCAGAAAGTTCTCCTCCATGGATGCAGCCCACGAAGGCATGCTTCACGACACGTCGAGCACGGGCGGGTCTCGCACGCTGAGCCGTCTCGACGAGGTCGGTGCAGTTGTCCGGCTCAGGGACCGGCTCACCAATCCGGCCGATGAAGACGTGGATTCCGCCGAAGGGAACCCGGTACCCGTACTCAATTGAGCCGGCATCGGGGCCCCAGCCTTCGTTGTCGATGTAGATCTTGCCGCAATGACTCTTGGTCATCCGGCCCACAGCGTATCCCTTGAGCCTTTCGAAGTTGCCCTTCAAGAACTCAAATCCACCGTGCGCTGGCCCCACGGTGGGCGCCAACTGTCGTGGAATTGTCACGACAGATGTCCTCTTGCAAGGACTTAGTCGTGGAGCCATCGCAACTAGGAAGCTTAATGGGGTTAACTGGACAAGGGATACGAGAGAGGTTTTATACTAGTTCGGCAACTTACGATGAAGGTAAAAGCCTACGTCTAGTTGGGTTGGTATTGCTAGGGTTTCGATGACCAGGGAGCGAAACACGCTATGCCCGGTTCTCGATTTGATGTTACTTTCCCTAAGCCGCCAGCGGGTCGTCCCCTTATATACACGGGCTGACGCCCTGCCGCCTACAAAGTCCCGGCCGACTCATAAACAATGCCCGGCTCGGTGACTAGTTAATCTTGCCTTATAATACAAGTCATGCCATTACGACGGTTTATCACTATGGGCCTTGAGTCACCTGTGGGCTTTAGGCCCTTTATTGAACCGCCATCTTCACGCTTGATCTTGGGCTTCATATGATGAATCACCTTTGCGTAACCCGGCCCCTCCTGGGCGGCTTACACAAATAGTTATATCCTCAACAGGTATCCATAAAATACTTAACACAATCAAACTTAGGTGTCATACCTGACTCCTTACCTTCGTCGAGATCCCAATCTTTAGAGTTGCGTTTAATTCTATCCAATAAATTCCATTTGAATTCAATAGTCTTCATCATAATAAAAGAGCCAGCACAAGAAGTATTGAGCATGGTGCGATTGTTATCAGAAAGCCGAGCATAAAAACTTTGAATAATTATTTATCTTGAGAGCTCATGATTGGGGCATGAATATAACATTGATTTAAGCCTCCCCCAAGCTTGAGCGAAGCTTTCTCCTTCGCGAGGCCAAAAATTATATATATAATTTTGATCACGATGAACAAGATGCATAGGATAAACTTCTGATGAAATTCCAATTTCAATCGTTTTTAGTTCCATGACCCCGTATCATCACATAGCCTATACCATGTCGATGCATCTCCCTTCAAAGATAAAGGGAAGACCTTCTTCTTAATAACATCACCGGGTATACCTGCAAGTTGAAATAATCCACAAACTTCATCCACATAGATTAGGTGCTCATCAGGATGCTTTGTTCCATCTCCTGCAAAAGGATTAGCTAACAGTTTTTCTAACATACCCGAAGGAACTTCAAAGGGGACATTTTCATTTTCAGTAGGTTCAGTAGGTGGAGGAGCAACTCTTTGCTCTACTGGTCGAGGTGAAGATACCCCGAACAAGCCCCTCAGAGGATTACTTTCCATAGTAACAAGTGAAAGTAAATTTCAGCACACTATATAAATTTTTCCTTACCAAATTCCACCTACCAAAGGCGCTTCACTCCCCGGCAACGGAGCCAGAAAAGAGTCTTGATGACCCACAAGTCTAGGGGATCTATTGTAGTCCTTTCGATAAGTAAGAGTGTCAAACCCAATGAGGAGCAGAAGGAAATGATAAGCGGTTTTCAGCAAGGTATTCTCTGCAGAAATCTTGAAATAAGTGGTAACAGATAGTTTTGTGATAGGATAATTTGTAACGAGCAACAAGTAACAAAAGTAAATAAAGTGCAAAAAGGTGGCCCAATCCTTTTTGTAGCAAAGGACAAGCCTGGAAAAACTCTTATATAGAGAAAAGCGCTCCCGAGGACACATGGGAATTATCGTCAAGCTAGTTTTCATCACGTTCATATGATTCATGTTCGGTACTTTGATAATTTGATATGTGGGTGGACCGGTGCTTGGGTGCTGTTCTTACTTGAACAAGCATCCCACTTATGATTAACCTCTATTGCAAGCATCCGCAACTACAACAAAAGTATTAAGGTAAACCGAACCATAGCATGAAACATATGGATCAAAATCAGCCCCTTACGAAGCAACGCATAAACTAGGGTTTAAGCTTCTGTCACTCTAGCAACCCATCATCTACTTATTACTTCCCAATGCCTTCCTCTAGGCCCAAATAATGGTGAAGTGTTATGTAGTCAACGTTCACATAACACCACTAGAGGCTAGACAACAAACATCTCATCAAAATATCGAACGAATACCAAATTCACATGACTACTAATAGCAAGACTTATCCCATGTCCTCAGGAACAAACGTAACTACTCACAAAGCATATTCATGTTCATAATCAGAGGGGTATTAATATGCATATAGGATCTGAACATATGATCTTCCACCAAATAAACCAACTAGCATCAACTACAAGGAGTAATCAACACTACTAGCAACCTACAAGTACCAATCCCGGACTTGGAGACAAGAATTGGATACAAGAGATGAACTAGGGTTTTGAGAGGAGATGGTACTGGTGAAGACGTTGATGGATATTGCCCTCTCCCGATGAGAGGAGCGTTGGTGATGACGATGGCGATGATTTCCCCCTCCGGAGAAGTGTCCCCGGCAACAGCTCTGCCGGAGCCCTAGATTGGTTTTAAGCCAAGGTTCCGCCTCGTGGCGGCGAGTCTCGTCGAAGGTTGCTTATGATTTTTTTCCTCGACGAAAGACTTCATATAGCAGAAGATGGCCACCGGAGAGCCAACAGGGGGCCCACGAGGCAGGGGGTGCGCCCTGGGGGGTAGGGCGCGCCCCCCACCCTCGTGGGCAGGTGGTGGCCCCCCTGACGTATTTCTTCCGGTCAGTATTTTTTATTATTTCCAAAAATAACTTTCGTGGAGTTTCAGGACTTTTTGAGTTGTGCAGAATAGGTCTCTAGTATTTGCTCCTTTTCCAGCCCAGAATTCCAGCTGCCCGCATTCTCCGTCCTTATGTAAACCTTGTAAAATAAGAGAGAATATGCATAAGTATTGTGACATAACGTGTAATAACAGCCCATAATGTAATAAATATCGATATAAAAGCATGATGCAAAATGGACGTATCAGTCATCACCAACTTTTCAGCCAGCGAAAGAAGACGAAGAGCCGACAAAGGATGACGCGGAAGACTCCGAGCGGCAAGGCCAAGAAGACTGAACCGCCATGCGGCTCTAAATTTGAGCTTTTGAAAAAACACTTTGATCTTATTCGGCTCATGGAGGCATGTAATAGGATAGTGAAACTTTGAATCTGTCGTGCCACCATGCACGTTCCGCGTTGCATAAGACTGCCAATTGAATATCTGCCACTGATATTTATAATAGATTTTGAATCTGTTCCTTTATGCAAAAACAAATCACAAGTGTCCCACGGTTTACCGCAGGACGGGTCATAATGCCCAATACGTAAACACTCCTATAATCAAGACTGACTTAATTATAACAAAATATGTCATACTTGTGATATTTGATCACACTGTTGGTTTACCAAACCAGTAGAATAAGGGCGATAACCCAAAACTTGAGCATTGGTAATCATCATACATTACCGGCTTATGAATATAGCAAGGCCGGGTCAATAAACACCGGATACTATTTTATGTCATACTGGCGACTTATAGTCAAAAACCAGTCCGGGTTAATGAACACCGGTTAATGTCATATACGACTCATAAGGCATTATAATCCTTATTGGTTTTCAACCATGTATTACTATGTCACAAGACAAAAATCGCAAACAGACATTCAAATCAAATCAACAGAAAAATCCAAGGCTTTCATAGGCCGCCAAGCCAAAATATCTTCTTCAATGAAACTAGCATTAGCCACTGGAAGGTACGCGCTTTCCGTGAGCCGAAACTCACATTACCCAATCGACATTTTAACCCAGATAAGTTCAGTTCTTATTTAAAGGTAGACTTATAAGTAGTACGCGGGGTCAGAGTAGCATCGTGCATCACAGGCCGATTTATCCAAGTTTCAAGGAAGGCGGCTTTATCAGCGTGAGCTTCTCCTTGCTACCCGTAAGCCGAGCCCTCACATGACAGACCGGCGTTTTAACCTTAACAAGTTCAGGGTCTTGTTGAGAAGATTGACTGTTGATACGTCTCCAATGTATCTAAATTTTTTTATTGCTCCATGCTATATTATCTACTGTTTTGGACCATATTGGGCTTTATTTTCCACTTTTATATTATTTTTGGGACTAACCTATTAACCGGAGGCCCAGACCAGAATTGCTGTTTTTTGCCTATTTCAGTGTTTCGAGGAAGCAGAATATCAAACAGAGTCCAAACAGAATGAAACCTTCGGGAACGTGATTTTCTCACCGAATATGATCCAGGAGACTTGGACCCCACGTCAAGAAAGAAGGGAGGCGGCCATGAGGGTGGAGGGCGTGCCCCCCCAGGGCGCGCCCCCTGCCTCGTGGGCCTCCCTTTGCTCCACCGACGTACTTCTTCCTCCTATATAGACCTACGTACCCCCGAACGATCAGATACGGAGCCAAAAACCTAATTCCACCGCCGCAACTTTCTGTATCCACGAGATCCCATCTTGGGGCCTGTTCCGAGTCTACCGAAGGGGAATCCACCACGGAGGGCTTCTACATCATCATAGCCTCTCCGATGAAGTGTGAGTAGTTTACTTGCACCTTCGGGTCCATAGTTAGTAGCTATATGGCTTCTTCTCTCTTTTTGGATCTCAATACAATGTTCTCCCCCTCTCTCGTGGAGATCTATTCGATGTAATCTTGTTTTTGCGGTGTGTTTATTGAGATCGATGAATTGTGGGTTTATGATCAAGATTATCTATGAGCAATATTTGAATCTTCTCTGAATTCTTTTATGTATGATTGGTTATCTTTGCAAGTCTATTTGAATTATCCGTTTGGTTTGGCCAACTAGATTGGTAGTTCTTGCAATGGGAGAAGTGTTTAGCTTTGGGTTCAATCTTGCGGTGTCCTTTCCCAGTGATAGTAGGGGCAGCAAGGCACGTATTGTATTGTTGCCATCGAGGATAACAAGATGGGTTTTTTATCATATTGCATGAATTTCTCCCTCTACATCATGTCATCTTGCTTAAGGCGTTACTCTATTTTCATTGACTTAATACTCTAGATGCATGCTGGATAGCGGTCGATGAGTGGAGTAATAGTAGTAGATGCAAAAGAGTCGGTCTACTTGTCTCGGACGTGATGCCTATATACATGATCATACCTAGATACTCTCATAACTATGCTCAATTCTGTCAATTGCTCAACATTAATTCGTTCACCCACCGTAAAATACTTATGCTCTTGAGAGAAGCCACTAGTGAAATCTATGGTCCCCGGGTCTATTCTCTATCATATCAATCTTCCATCACTTTATTATTGCTTTGCTTTTTATTTTACTTGGCATCTTTATACCAAAAATACCAAAAATATTATCTATCATCTCTATCAGATCTCACTCTCGTAAGTGACCGTGAAGGGATTGACAACCCCTAATCGCGTTGGTTGCGTTGAGCTATTTGTTTTGTGTAGGTACGAGGGACTTGCGCGTGGCCTCCTACTGGATTGATACCTTGGTTCTCAAAAACTGAGGGAAATACTTATGCTACTTTGTTGCATCATCCTCTCCTCTTCGGGGAAAACCAACGCAAGCTCAAGACATAGAAAGAAGGATTTCTGGCGCCGTTGCCGGGGAGTCTACCCAAAAGTCAACATACCAAGTACCCATCACAATCCCTTATCTCCCGCATTACATTTTTTGCCATTTGCCTCTCATTTTCCTCTCCCCCACTTCACCCTTGCCGTTTTATTCGCCCTTTCTTTTCCGTTTGCCTTTCTTTGTGTTTGCCTTTTTGTTTGCTCGTGTGTTAGTTTGCATGCTTGTCACGATGGATCAAGATAATACCAAATTGTGTGACTTTACCAATACCAACAATAATGATTTCCTTAGCACTTCGATTGCTCCTCTTACCAATACTGAAACTTGTGAAATCAATACTGCTTTGTTGAATCTTGTTATGAAAGATCAATTCGCCGGCCTTCCTAGTGAAGATGCCGCTACTCATCTAAATAGCTTCGTTGATTTATGTGATATGCAAAAGAAGAAAGATGTTGATAATGATATTGTTAAATTGAAGCTATTTCCTTTTTTAAGCTTAGAGATCGTGCTAAAGCTTGGTTTTCGTCTTTGCCTAAAAATAGTATTGATTCTTGGAACAAGTGCAAAGATGCTTTTATCTCTAAGTATTTTCCTCTTGCTAAGATCATCTCTCTTAGAAACGATATTATGAATTTTAAGCCACTGGATCATGAACATGTTGCACAAGCTTGGGAGAGGATGAAATTAATGATACGTAATTGCCCTACTCATGGTTTGAATTTGTGGATGATTATACAAAAAAAATTATGCCGGATTGAATTTTGCTTCTAGAAACCTTTTAGATTCGGCCGCGGGAGGCACTTTTATGGAAATCACTTTAGGAGATGCTACTAAACTCCTAGATAATACTCCCTCCATTCCTTTATATAAGGTGTATTTGTTTTTTAATAAAATTCAAGAATTTAAGGTGCATTTCTTCTAGTTCCTCATAATTCCCTTGTTAGCCCTCCAGAAAAAGGAAAGTATCTCTCTCCTGATTGTCTGTATCTCTCCTTGTAGCAAAAGAAGGAAACTATCTCTATGTCGATTGCATGTATCTCTTACTTTCCCGGACTAACTGATTTACTTTCCACTAACCAATAAATTTGCCAAGGGTAATTTCGTCCTAACACGTCCATAATTACGTGCCTTGGTCACCGTGCCAAAAATAATACACCTTAGATAAAGGAACTGAGGGAGTATTATGGTTAATTATTCTCAATGGCACACTGAAAGATCTACTAATAAAAAAATGCATGCGATAGAAGAAATTAATGTTTTGAGTGGAAAGATGGATGAACTTATGAAATTATTTGCTACTAAGAGTGTTTCTTCTGATCCTAATGATATGCCTTTGTCTACTTTGATTGAGAATAATAATGAATCTATGGATGTGAATTTTGTTGGTAGGAATAATTTTGGTAACAACGCGTATAAAGGGAACTTTAATCCTAGGCCTTATCCTAGTAATTCCTCTAATAATTATGGAAATTACTACAACAACTCCTATGGAAATTTTAAGATGCCCTCTGAATTTGAGACTAGTGTTAAAGAGTTTATGAATTCGCAAAAGAATTTTAATGCTTTGCTTGAAGAGAAATTGCTTAAAGTTGATGAATTGGCTAGGAACGTTGATAAAATTTCTCTTGATGTTGATTCTTTAAAGCTTAGATCTATTCCTCCTAAGCATGATATCAATGAGTCTCTCAAAGCCATGAGAATTTCCATTGATGAGTGCAAGGAAAGAACCGCTAGGATGCGTGCTACAAAAGATGCCTTTATTAAAGCGTGTTCTTCCAATTTCCATGAAAATAAAGATGAAGATTTAACAGTTATTGATTTGTCCCCTATAAAATCTTTGTTTTGCAATATGAGTCTTGATAATGATGAGACTGAATATGATCCACCTTTACCTAGAAGGCGTTCCAAAAATTCGGAGTTTTTAGATCTTGATGCTAAAATTGATAGAAGTGGGATTGAAGAAATCAAAACCCTCGATGTTGCTAAACCCACTATCTTGGATTTCAAGGAATTTAATTATGAAAGTTGCTATTTAATTTATTGTATTTCCTTGTTGCAATCCGTGCTAAATTCTCCTCATGCTTATAGTCAAAATAAAGCGTTTACCAAACACATTGTTGATGCCTTGATGCAATCTTATGAGGAAAAACTTGAGTTGGAAGTCTCTATCCCTAGAAAAATTTATGATGAGTGGGAACCAACTATTAAAATTAAGATTAAGGATCATGAATTTTATGCTTTATGTGATTTGGGTGCTAGTGTTTCCACTATTCCCAAAACTTTGTGTGATTTGCTAGATTTCCGTGATTTTGATGATTGCTCTCTAAACTTGCACCTTGCGGATTCCACTATTAAGAAACCTATGGGAAGAATTAATGATGTTCTTATTGTTGCAAATAGGAATTATGTGCCCGTAGATTTTATCGTTCTTGATATAGATTGCAATCCTTCATGTCCTATTATTCTTGGTAGACCTTTCCTTAGAACGATTGGTGCAATTATTGATATGAAGGAAGGGAATATTAGATTCCAATTTCCGTTAAAGAAAGGCATGGAACACTTAACTAGGAAGAAAATAAAATTACCATATGAATCTATTATGAGAGTCACTTATGGATTGCCTACCAAAGATGGCAATACCTAGATCTATCCTTGCTTTTATGCCTAGCTAGGGGCGTTAAACGATAGCGCTTGTTGGGAGGCAACCCAATTTTATTTTTAGTGTTTTTGCTTTTGTTTCTATTTAGGAATAAATAATCCATCTACCTTCTGTTTAGATGTGGTTTTATGTTTTAATTAGTGTTTGTGCCAAGTTAAACCTATAGGATCTTCTTGGATGATAGTTATTTGATCTTGCTGTAATTTCCAGAAAGTTTCGGTTCACGAAAACAATTGTTAAAAATTACCAGAACGTGATAAAATAGTGATTCCAATTGATGCTGATCAATAAACAAATTTCCTAGGTCGTCCTATTTTGGGTGATGTTTTGGAGTACCAGAAGTTTGCGTTAGTTACAGATTACTACAGACTGTTCTGTTTTTGACAGATTCTGTTTTTCGTGTGTTGTTTGCTTATTTTGATGAATCTATGGCTAGTAAAATAGTTTATAATCCATATATAAGTTGGAATACAGTAGGTTTGACACCAATATAAATAAAGAATGAGTTCATTACAGTACCTTGAAGTGGTCTTTTGTTTTCTTTCGCTAACGGAGCTCACGAGATTTTTGTTGAGTTTTGTGTTGTGAAGTTTTCAAGTTTTGGGTGAATTTTTTTATGGATTATGTAACAAGGAGGGGCAAGAGCCTAAGATTGGGGATGCCCATGGCACCCCCAAGATAATACAAGGACACCAAAAAGTCAAAGCTTGGGGATGCCCCCGGAAGGCATCCCCTCTTTCGTCCACTTCCATCGGTAACTTTACTTGGAGCTATATTTTTATTCACTACATGATATGTGTTTTGCTTGGAGCGTCTTGTATGATCTGAGTCTTTGTTTTTTTAGTTTACCACAATCATCCTTGCTGTACACACCTTTTGAGAGAGCCAAACATGAATTGGAATTTGATAGAATACTCTATGTGCTTCACTTATATCTTTTGAGCTATATAGTTTTGCTCTAGTGCTTCACTTATATCTTTTAATGCACGGTGGTGGATTTGTTTTATAGAAACCTTTGATCTCTCATGTTTCACTTAGATTATTTTGAGAGTCTTAAATAGCATGGTAATTTGCTTAATAATAATAATATGCTTGGTATTCAAGATTTGTAAAACTTTCTTTTGAGTGCATTGAATACTAAGAAAAGTTTGATGCTTGATAATTGTTTTGAGATATGGAGGTAGTAATATTAGAGTCATGCTAGTTGAGTAGTTGTGAATTTGAGAAATACTTGTGTTAAAGTTTGTGATTCCCGTAGCATGCATGTATGTTGAACCGTTATGTGATGAAGTCGGAGCATGATTTATTTATTGATTGTCTTCCTTATGAGTGGCGGTCGGGGACGAGCGATGGTCTTTTCCTACCAATCTATCCCCCTAGGAGCATGCACATAATACTTTGCTTTGATAACTTGTAGATTTTTGCAATAAGTATATGAGTTCTTTATGACTAATGTTGAGTCCATGGATTATACGCACTTTTCTCACACTTCTACCATTGCTAGCCTTTCTAATACCACGCACTTTTTGTCGGTATCATACACCCACCATATACCTTCCTCAAAACAGCCACCATACCTAACTATTATGGCATTCCCATAGCCATTCCGAGATATATTGCCATGCAACTTTCCACCATTTCGTTTATTATGACAGGCTCCATCATTGTCATATTGCTTAGCATGATCATGTAGTTGACATCGTATTTGTGGCAAACCCACCGTTCATAATTCTTTCATACATGTCACTCATGAATCATTGCATATCCCGGTACACCGCCAGAGGCATACACATAGAGTCATATTTTGTTCTAAGTATTGAGTTGTAATTGTTGAGTTGTAAGTAAATAAAAGTGTGATGATCATCATTTTTACAGCATTGTCCCAAGTGAGGAAAGGATGATGGAGACTATGCTTCCCCCACAAGTCGGTATGAGACTCCGGACGAAAAAAAGAGGCCATAAAAAAGAGAGAAAAGGCCCAAATAAAAAAATGAGAGAAAAAGAGAGAAGGGACAATGTTACTATCCTTTTACCACACTTGTGCTTCAAAGTAGCACCGTGATCTTCATAATAGAGAGTCTCTCGTTTTGTCACTTTCATATACTAGTGGGAATTTTTCATTATAGAACTTGGCTTGTATATTCCAATGATGGGCTTCCTCAAATTTCCCTAGGTCTTCGTGAGCAAGCGAGTTGGATGCACACCCACTTAGTTTCTTTTGTTGAGCTTTCATATACTTATAGCTCTAGTGCATCCGTTGCATGGCAATCCCTACTCACTCACATTGATATCTATTGATGGGCATCTCCATAGCCCGTTGATACGCCTAGTTGATGTGAGACTATCTTCTCCCTTTTTGTCTTCTCCACAACCACCATCCTATTCCACATATATATCTATATCCATGGCTCACGCTCATGTATTGCGTGAAGATTGAAAAAGTTTTGAGAATGTCAAAAGTATGAAACAATTTCTTGGATTGTCATCGGGGTTGTGCATGATTTAAATACTTTGTGTGGTGAAGATAGAGCATAGCCAGACTATATGATTTTGTAGGGATAACTTCCTTTGGCCATGTTATTTTGAGAAGACATAATTTCTTTGTTAGTATGCTTGAAGTATTATTATTTTTATGTCAATATTAAACTTTTGTCTTGAATCTTTCAAATCTGAATATTCATACCACAAATTAAGAAGAGTTACATTGAAATTATGCCAAGTAGCACTCCGCACAAAAAATTCTCTTTTTATCATTTACCTACTCAAGGACGAGCAGGAATTAAGCTTGGGGATGCCTGATACGTCTCCAACGTATCTATAATTTTTGATTGCTCCATGCTATATTATCTACTGTTTTGGACCATATTGGGCTTTATTTTCCACTTTTATATTATTTTTGGGACTAACCTATTAACTGGAGGCCCAGCCGTAATTGCTGTTTTTTTGCCTATTTCAGTGTTTCGAAGAAATAGAATATCAAACGGAGTCCAAACGGAATGAAACCTCCGGGAACGTGATTTTCTCACCGAATATGATCCGGGAAAATTGGACCCCACGTCAATAAAGAACGGAGGCGGCCACGAGGGTGGAGGGCGCGCCCCCCCTAGGGCACGCCCCCCTGCCTCGTGGGCACCCCTTTGCTCCACCAACGTACTACTTCCTCCTATATATACCTACGTACCCCGAGCGATCGATCACGGAGCCAAAACCTAATTCCACCGCGCAACTTTTACGTATCCACGAGATCCCATCTTGGGGCCTGTTCCGGAGCTCCGCGGGAAGGGGAATCCACCACGGAGGGCTTCTACATCATCATAGCCTCTCCGATGAAGTGTGAGTAGATTACTTCAGACCTTCGGGTCCATAGTTAGTAGCTAGATGGCTTCTTCTCTCTTTTTGGATCTCAATACAATGTTCTCCCCCTCTCTCGTGGAGATCTATTCGATGTAATCTTCTTTTTGCGGTGTGTTAGTTGAGACCGATGAATTGTGGGTTTATGATCAAGATTATCTATGAGCAATATTGAATCTTCTCTGAATTCTTTTATGTATGATTGGTTCTCTTTGCAAGTCTCTTCGAATTATCCGTTTGGTTTGGCCAACTAGATTGGTAGTTCTTACAATGGGAGAAGTGCTTAGCTTTGGGTTCAATCTTGCGGTGTCCTTTCCCGATGTGATGAGGGGCAGCAAGGCACATATTGTATTATTGCCACCGAGGATAACAAGATGGGGTTTTTATCATATTGCATGAATTTATTCCTCTACATCATGTCATCTTGCTTAAGGCGTTACTTTGTTTTCATTAACTTAATACTCTAGATGCATGCTTTGGATAGCGGTCGATGAGTGGAGTAATAGTAGTAGATGCAGGCGAGTCGGTCTACTTGTCTCGGACATGATGCCTATATACATGATCATACCTATATACTCTCATAACTATGCTCAATTCTATCAATTGCTCAACAAGAATTCGTTCACCCACCGTAAAATACTTATGCTCTTGAGAGAAGCCACTAGTGAAATCTATGGCCCCGGTCTATTCTCTATCATATCAATCTTCCATCACTTTATTATTGCTTTGCTTTTATTTTGCTTTTTATTTTACTTTGCATCTTTATACCAAAAATACCAAAAATATTATCTATCATCTCTATCAGATCTCACTCTTGTAAGTGACCCTGAAGGGATTGACAACCCCTAATCGCGTTGGTTGCGTTGAGCTATTTGTTTTGTATAGGTACGAGGGACTTGCGCGTGGCCTCCTCTTTGGATTGATACCTTGGTTCTCAAAAACTGAGGGAAATACTTACGCTACTTTGCTGCATCATCCTCTCCTCTTCGGGGAAAACCAACGCAAGCTCAAGACGTAGCAACTGTTAAGAGTTCGCCGGTTCAATCAGGATTAGCTGATGGAGAAGCATCTGGCATACAGGCAGGATAACCCGGGGTTTTAGGTGAATACACATGGCTTCCAAGCCTGGCTTTTAAGCCTATCACAAGGGTTATAGAAACTCTTGTTCTTTAGAACAAAAAGAGCCCCCAAGTAATTTTTCTGAGCTATGCTCAATGGGTACCTATGTTTGAGTGGTGCTTTTGCAACAGACTCTCTTTGGTCCCTTTAACCTGGGTCGCAAGCCCCCAAGTTTTTTTTGTGGCCCATAAGCCAGATCAAAGGGTAATCATAACTTTGCTCTATAAAGCAGAAGCCCCCAAGTAACCAAACACTCATTAAGAAAAAACGACAGAGGCCCCGCTTTAGCAGGGATGCCGGTTTATTATATTGATCATAATATATACACTGTTAAAATATGTACATCAGAAGAGTGATAACCCACAAGTATAGGGGATCAATTGTAGCCTCTTTCGATAAGTAAGAGTGTCGAACCCAACGAGGAGCTAAAGGTAGAACAAATATTCCCTCAAGTTCTATCGACCACCGATACAACTCTACGCACGCTTGATGTTCGCTTTACCGGAAACAAGTATGAAACTAGAAGTACTTTGTAGGTGTTTTTGGGTAAGCTTGCAAGATAACAAAGAGTGAGTAAATAAAACCTAGGGGCTGTTTAGATAAAGACACAACTAAATTAGTTTTAGTAGAGAGCTTGTTGTTACGAGAAATTTATTTGTCCCTAGGCAATCGATAACTAGACCGGTAATCATTATTGCAATTTTATTTGAGGGAGAGGCATAAGCTAACATACTTTATCTACTTGGATCATATGCACTTATGATTGGAACTCTAGCAAGCATCCGCAACTACTAAAGATCATTAAGGTAAAACCCAACCATAGCATTAAACTATCAAGTTCCCTTTATCCCATACGCAAACAACCTACTTACTCGGGTCTGTGCTTCTGTCACTCACGCCACCCACCATAACCAAATCATAAACATATTGCAAACCCTACAGCGGGGATCCCTCACGCTTGCGCAACACGGAGAGCACCATAGGACAGCACCAATAATAAAACATGCAACTCAAACCAATCTTGATCATCAAATAACCCATAGGACAACACGGATCTACTCAAACATCATAGGATAGCCATACATCATTGGGAAATAATATATAGCGTTGAGCACCATGTTTAAGTAGAGATTACAGCGGGTAAGAGAGAGGTTACACCGCCGCATATAGGGGGGAAGAGTTGGTGATGATGGCGGTGAAGTTGTTGGTGAAGATGACGGTGATGATGATGGCCCCCGGTGGCACTCTGATACGTCTCCAACGTATCTATAATTTTTGATTGCTCCATGCTACTTTATCTATTGTTTTGGACTATAATGGGCTTTATTTTCCACTTTTATATTATTTTTGGGACTAACCTATTAACCGGAGGCCCAACCTGCATTGTTGTTTTTGCCTATTTGATGTTTCAAGAAAGCAGAATATCAAACGGAGTCCAAACGGAATGAAACCTTGAAACGTGATTTTCTCACCGCACGTGATCCAGAGACTTGGACCCTACGCCAAGGCACAAGAGGCGGTCACGAGGGTGGGGCGCCCCCAGGCACGCCCCACGCCTCGTGGGCCCCATGTTGCTCCACCGACGTACTCCTTCCTCCTATATATACCTCGTACCCCAAACGATCATAAGAGGAGCCAAAACCTAATTCCACCGCCGCAACTTCCTGTATCCACGAGATCCCATCTTGGGGCCTGTTAGGAGCTCACGGAGGGGCAATCCACCACGGAGGGCTTCTACATCAACACCATAGCCTCTCCGATGAAGTGTGAGTAGTTTACTTCAGACCTTCGTGTCCATAGCTAGTAGCTAGATGGCTTCTTCTCTCTTTTTGGATCTCAATACAATGTTCTCCCCCTCCCTCGTGGAGATCTATTCGATGTAATCTTCTTTTTGCGGTGTGTTTGTTGAGACCGATGAATTGTGGGTTTATGATCCAGCTTATCTATGAATAATATTTGAATCTTCTCTGAATTATTTTACGTATGATTGAGTTATCTTTGCAAGTCTCTTCAAATTATCCGTTTGGTTTGGCCAACTAGATTGGTAGTTCTTTCAATGGGAGAAGTGCATGGCTTTGGGTTCAATCTTGCGGTGTCCTTACCCAGTGACAGTAGGGGCAGCAAGGCACGTATTTTATTGTTGCCATCGAGGATAACAAGATGGGGTATTTATCATATTGCATGAATTTATTCATCTACATCATGTCATCTTGCTTAAGGCGTTACTCTGTTTTTAACTTAATACTCTAGATGCATCTTTGGATAGCGGTCGATGAGTGGAGTAATAGTAGTAGATGCAGAATCGTTTCGGTCTACTTGTCTCGGACGTGCTGCCTATATACATGATCATACCTAGATATACTCATAACTATGCTCAATTCTGTCAATTGCTCAACAGTAATTTGTTCACCCACCGTAGAATACTTATGCTCTTGAGAGAAGCCACTAGTGAAACCTATGGCCCCCGAGTCTATTCTCATCATATCAATCTCCATCACTTTAATACTTGCTTTGTTTTTACTTTGCTTTTTACTTTTCACTTTGCATCTATATACCAAAAATACCAAAAATATTATCTCTATCAGATCTCACTCTCGTAAGTGACCGTGAAGGGATTGGCAACCCCTAATCGCGTTGGTTGCGGGTAGCTATCGTTTTGTGCAGGTACGAGGGACTTGTGCGTGGCCTCCTACTGGATTGATACCTTCGTTCTCAAAAACTGAGGGAAATACTTACGCTACTGTGCTGCATCATCCTCTCCTCTTCGGGGAAAACCAACGCAAGCTCAAGACGTAGCACACTCCGGCGCCACCGGAAGCGAGGGGGAGAGAGCCCCCTCCTTCTTCTTCTTCCTTGACCTCCTCCCTAGATGGGAGAAGGGTTTCCCCTCTGGTCCTTGGCCCCCATGGCATGGGAGGGGCGAGAGCCCCTCCGAGATTGGATCTATCTCTCTGTCTCTCTCTGTTTCTGCGTTCTCTTCTGCTGCCTTTTCACTGGAGATCCGTAACTCCGATTGGACTGAAACCTTCGCCGTTATTTTTTACCAAAAATTAGCTTTCTTGCGGCCAAAGGAGGGCATCAACCGCCTTACGGGTGGACCACGAGGGTCAGGGGCGCGCCCTGGGGGGGTAGGGCACGCCCCCTACCTCGTGCCCACCTCGGACTCCGTTTCGCGATGATCTTTCTTCCAGACTTTCCAAATATTCCAAAAAATCTCCGTCCGTTTGTATCCTGTTTGGACTCCGTTTGATATGGATATTCTACGAAACCAAAAACATGCAACAGACAGGAACTGGCACTGGGCACTGGGTCAATATGTTAGTCCCAAAAATAGTATAAAAAGTTGCCAAAAGTATATGAAAGTTGAATAATATTGGCATGGAACAATCAAAAATTATAGATACGACAAAGACGTATCAGCATCCCCAAGCTTAATTCCTGCTCGTCCTCGAGTAGGTAAATGATAAAAAAGATAATTTTTGATGTGGAATGCTACCTAGCATAATCTTGATCATATGTCTAATCATGGCATGAATATTATGACACGAGTGATTCAAAGCAATAGTCTATCATTTGACATTAAGACAATAATACTTCCAGCCTACTAATAAAGCAATCATGTCTTTTCAAAATAACATGGCCGAAGAAAGTTATCCCTACAAAATCATATAGTCTGGCTATGCTCCATCTTCACCACACAAAATATTCAAATCATGCACAACCTCGATGACAAGCCAAGCAATTGTTTCATACTTTTCACGTTCTCAAACCTTTTCAACTTTCACGCAATACATGAGCGTGAGCCATGGACATAGCACTATAGGTGGAATATAATATGATGGTGGAGGTTGTGTGGAGAAGACAAAAAGGAGAAAGTCTCACATCAACTAGGCGTATCAAAGGGCTATGGAGATGCCCATTAATAGATATCAATGTGAGTGAGTAGGGATTGCCATGCAACAGATGCACTAAGAGCTATAAATGTATGAAAGCTCAAACTGGAAACTAAGTGGGTGTGCATCCAACTTGCTTGCTCATGAAGACCTCGGGCATTTGAGGAAGCCCATCATCGGAATATACAAGCCAAGTTCTATAATGAAAATTCCCACTAGTACATGAAAGTGATAACTCAAGAGACTCTCTATATGAAGGATCATGGTGCTACTCTGAAGCACAAGTGTGGTAAAAGGATAGTAACATTGCCCCTTCTCTCTTTTTCTCTCATTTTTTTTGGTGGGCTTCTTTGGCCTCTTTTATTTTTCATAAAGTCCGGAGTCTCATCCCGACTTGTGAGGGAATCGTAGTCTCCATCATCCTTTCCTCACTGGGGCAATGCTCTAATAATTATGATCATCACACTTTTATTTACTTACAACTCAATATTACAACTCGATATCTAGAACAAAGATATGACTCTATATGAATGACTACGATGTTGTACTCGGAAGTGCAATGATCTAGCGTAGCAATGACATAAAAAAAGGGACAAGCCATGAAAACATCATGCTAGCTATCTTACGATCATGCAAAGCAATATGACAATAAATGCTCAAGTCATGTATATGATAATGATGGAAGTTGCATGGCAATATATCTCGGAATGGCTATGGAAATGCCATGATAGGTAGGTATGGTGGCTGTTTTGAGGAAGATATAATGAGGCTTATGTGTGACAGAGCGTATCGTATCACAGGGTTTGGATGCACTGGCGAAGTTTGCACCAACTCTCGAGGTGAGAAAGGGCAATGCACGGTACCGAGGAGGCTAGCAATGATGGAAGGGTGAGAGTGCGTATACTCCATGGACTCAACATTAGTCATAAAGAACTCACATACTTATTGCAAAAATCTATTAGTTATCAAAACAAAGTACTACGCGCATGCTCCTAGGGGGATAGATTGGTAGGAAAAGACCATCGCTTGTCCCCGACCGCCACTCATAAGGAAGACAATCAATTAATAAATCATGCTGCGACTTCATCACATAACGGTTCACCATACGTGCATGCTACGGGAATCACAAACCTCAACACAAGTATTTCTACTAATCCACAACTACCCACTAGCATGACTCTAATATCACCATCTTTATATCGCAAAACTATTGCAAGGAATCAAACATATCATATTCAGTGATCTACAAGTTTTATGTAGGATTTTATGACTAACCATGTGAATGACCAGTTCCTGTCATCTCTATAAATAGATATAAGTGAAGCAAGAGAGTTTAATTCTTACTACAAAAGATATGCCCAAACTCTAACAAATATAAGTGAAGCAAAAGAGCATTCTACAAATGGCGGTTGTCTATGTAAAGAGAAAGAGGCAATCCAAGCTTCAAATGATATAAGTGAAGCACATGAAGCATTCTATAAAGCCATACTCAAAAGATATAAGTGAAGTGCAATGAGCATTCTATAAATCAACCAAGGACTATCTCATACCAGCATGGTGCATAAAAGAAAAGTGAAAACTAAATGCAAAAGACGCTCCAAGATTTGCACATATCACATGAACGAAACGAATCCGAAAACATACCGATTATTTGTTGAAGAAAGAGGGGATGCCTTCCGGGGCATCCCCAAGCTTAGACGCTCGAGTCTCCTTGAATATTTACTTGGGGTGCCTCGGGCATCCCCAAGCTTGAGCTCTTGCCTCTCTTCCTTCTTCTCACATCGAAACCTTCTCGATCATCGAACACTTCATCCACACAAAACTTCAACAGAAAACTCGGTAAGATCCGTTAGTATAATAAAGCAAATCACCACTCTAAGTACTGTTGCAAACCAATTCATATTTTGTTTTTGCATTGTGTCTACTGTAGTATAACTTTTTCATGGCTTAATCCACTGATATAAATCGATAGTTTCATCAAAACAAGCAAACTATGCATCAAAAAACAGAATCTGTCTAAAACAGAACAGTCTGCAATAATCTGAACATTCACCATACTTATGATACTTGAAAAATTCTGCTAAAATTAGGAAATATAAAATATTTGTATAGAAAGACAGTGCAAAAATAATCAGAACCATTTTACATTCCAGTAAAAAATTAAAAATCACGCACTACAGCCAAAGTTTCTGTCCTGCACCGTACAAACCAACAAGTATTGTAAACATCCTAAAGGCAAACCTTGGCACATTATTTTTATAATACAATGTAATTGTACAAGGGGATAATTATTTTTATTAAAAAGTTTCTGTAATTAAGATTCACAAGGTTCCCATGGGCATGAACAAAGTTCAAGGACGTCCCCCACTTTCACAATGCTCGTCCCTCTCACTTTCACTTTTCTTTTTGAAAAGTTTTGGGTTCCCCTCTTTATTTTTGTTGTTTTTAAACTATATGAAAGCACTAAGCGGAAATAAATGACTCTCTAAAACTTCCGGGTTGTCTCCCTGGCAGTGCTTTCTTTAAAGCCATTAAGCTAGGCATCTAGTGCTCAAGTAGTGAATCCACCCGGATCCCAAGGTATATCAAAGCCAATTTTAATTAGCAATGATTTGTAATTTAGTAGTGAGCACAAAGAAACATATATCATGTAATGACGAAGTCTAACTCTCTTCCTATGCATCGGCATGTCATAAAATAACAATTCATGCACACATAGTAAAGGCCAATGCATAGTATAAACAATTTCTTGCAATTTTATCATATTGGAAACATAGAGAGGTGGAGATATAGTTCCTCTCTCATAATAATTGAAAGTAGGAGCAGCAAGAACATGCATATTATACTCATCAAAATCATCATGTGCAACGGTAAAAGGCAACCCATAAATATAATCCTTAATAAGTGCAAACTTCTCCGATATAGTATATTCGAGAGAATTCAAAAAGATAATAGGACTATCATGCGTGGGTGCATTAGCAACAATTTCATGTTTAACATAAGGAACTATAGCAAGTTCATCTCCATAAGCATAATTCATATTGGCATCTTGGCCACAAGCATAGCAAGTATCATCAAAAAGGGATATTTCAAGAGAATCAATGGGATCATAGCAATCATCCTTCGGTAAGTACGAAGGGAAATTAAACAATGTATGAGTTGGAGGGTTACTCTCATTAGAATGTGGGCACGGGTAGCTAATCCGCTCTTCCTCCTTTTGTTCTTCGCTCTCCTCATCATCTTTTTCATCCAATGAGCTCACAGTTTCATCAATTTCTTCTTCCATAGATTCCTGCAAAATATTAGTCTCTTCTTGGACAGCGGAGACTTTTTAATAAGTGCGTTAATATAGGAATTATATTCATAATTATCATAGCAATATTTTAGGATAGCTAAATTTTCAGGCCTATAAACATCATCATCAAAAGCTTCATACTTTTCAAACATAGATTCAATTTCATAAGCACCCTTAAAAGCAACAAATTCTTCTATTTGTTCCACATCATAGTAATCATATATACCATTAGCATAAGAAGCTAAGGTTTCATTATCATTAAATTTGCATGAAAAGGGAAGGTGTGGAGCATTCATCCTAGAGCAACAACTGTAATCATAATTCAAGCATACTTGCCGAGCATACCACTTCAATATATAAATTTTATCCCATAATAGTTTCCCTTTTTGTGTCAAGCGATAATCCCTAAAGTATTCACGTTGATCCAATGTTACTCCCATTACCAAATTGAATGAGGTTTTCTCAGGATTATCAAAGTGGTACATAATATTTTGCACATATTGAGCATCGAGGGTTTTAGGAGGTTCCTCATCTCCATGAGTAGCAAGTACACCTAATTTTTTTGGTATTTCGTGTTCCATATCCATAAATAAAGATAGAGAACAACTAAGAACAGCAAATAAAAATCACTTCTTGATAAAGCAAACAAGCACACACGAGAATATTCACCCCACGCTATTGCTCCCCGACAACGGCGCCAGAAAAAGGTCTTGATAACCCACAAGTATAGGGGATCAATTGTAGCCTCTTTCGATAAGTAAGAGTGTTGAACCCAACGAGGAGCTAAAGGTAGAACAAATATTCCCTCAAGTTCTATCGACCACCGATACAACTCTACCCACGCTTGACGTTCGCTTTACCGGAAACAAGTATGA
Organism: Aegilops bicornis; assembly: GCA_021605145.1. NCBI lineage: Eukaryota > Viridiplantae > Streptophyta > Magnoliopsida > Poales > Poaceae > Aegilops > Aegilops bicornis. The sequence continues at coordinate 632,786,514 of CM038670.1, forward strand.
AACTAGAAGTACTTTGTAGGTGTTTTTGGGTAAGCTTGCAAGATAACAAAGAGTGAGTAAATAAAAGCTAGGGTCTGTGCTTCTGTCACTCACGCCACCCACCATAAGCAAATCATAAACATATTGCAAACCCTACAGCGGGGATCCCTCACGCTTGCGCAACACGGAGAGCACCATAGGACAGCACCAATAATAAAACATGCAACTCAAACCAATCTTGATCATCAAATAACCCATAGGACAAAACTGATCTACTCAAACATCATAGGATAGCCATACATCATTGGGAAATAATATATAGTGTTGAGCACCATGTTTACGTAGAGATTACAGCGGGTAAGAGAGAGGTTACACCACCGCATAGAAGGGGGAAGAGTTGGTGATGATGGCAGTGAAGTTGTTGGTGAAGATGACCGTGATGATCATGGCCCCCGGTGGCACTCCGGCATCACCGAAAGCGAGGGGGAGAGAGCCCCCCTCCTTCTTCTTCTTCCTTGACCTCCTCCCTAGATGGGAGAAGGGTTTCCCCTCTGGTCCTTGGCTCCCATGGCGTGGGAGGGGCGAGAGCCCCTCCGAGATTGGATCTATCTCTCTGTTTCTGCGTTCTGTTCTGCTGCCTTTTCACCGTTTCTTTTATATCCGGAGATCCGTAACTCCGATTGGACTGAAACCTTCGCCGTGATTTTTTTCCAAAAATTAGCTTTCTTGCGGCCGAAGAAGGGCATCAACCGCCTTACGGGTGGACCACGAGGGTCAGGGGCGCACCCTGGGGGGGTAGAGCGCGCCCCCTACCTCGTGCCCACCTCAGACTCCGTTTCACGATGATCTTTCTTCCAGACTTTCCAAATATTCCAAAAAAAATCTCCGTCCGTTTTTATCCCGTTTGGACTCCATTTGATATGGATATTCTGCGAAACCAAAAACATGCAATGCATGTGAGGCGGCACTTTGGGCAATCGGATCAATTTGTTAGTCCCAAAATAAGTATAAAAAGTTGCCAAAAAGTATATGAAAGTTGAATAATATTGACATGGAACAATAAAAAATTATAGATACGACGGAGACGTATCAAAGAGCCTGTGGCTCAGGTGTAATAAGGCCAAAGATGAGCAATATTCCACGGCCGGTGGGTCTCCTCCTCCTATTTACGTGAGTCTTTGTGCTCTCGAACATCGATAAGGTAGTATGACCCGTTGTTCAGATTCTTGCTGACCACAAAGGGTCCTTCCCAAGGTGGGGATAACTTGTGCATATCAGTCTGATCCTGGATAAGTCGGAGCACCAGATCGCCTTCTTGAAAAGTTCTGGTTTTAACCCGGCGGCTGTGGTAACGGCGCAAATCTTGCTGGTAAATCGCCGAACGAGCTGCTGTAATGTCACGCTCCTCATCCAACAGGTCAAGTGTGTCCTGACGTGCTTTTTCATTGTCCGCTTTAACATAAGCCGCCACACGAGGTGAGTCATGACAAATGCCACTAGGGAGAACCGCCTCTGCTCCGTAGACCATGAAAAAAGGTGTATACCCCGTAGATCTGTTGGGGGTGGTGTTGATGCTCCATAACACGGAAGGCAACTCCTCTACCCAACAACCCGGCGTCCTCTGTAAAGTAACCATAAGCCGGGGCTTGATGCCTCTCAGGATCTCTTGATTAGCTCTCTCAGTTTGACCATTAGATTGAGGGTGAGCCACTAACGACACATCAAGCCGGATGTGTTCATGTTGACAAAAGTCTTTCATAGCACCCTTGGAGAGGTTAGTGCCATTGTCTATTATAATGTTGTGTGGAAAGCCAAAACATAAGATCACCTTCTTCATGAATTGAACCGCCGTTGCTGCATCCCACTTACTGACTGGCTCTGCCTCTATCCACTTAGTGAACTTATCAACCGCCACCAACAGGTGGGTCTTGTTATCCTTGGACCTCTTAAAAGATCCAAGCATATCAAGCCCCCAAGTTGCAAACGGCCAAGTGATTGGAATCATCCTCAACTCCTGGGCCGGAACATGAGCTCGACGTGAAAACTTCTGACAACCGTCACATTTTCTGACCAAGTCCTCAGCATCAGCATGAGCCGTCAGCCAATAAAAACCGTGACGAAAAGCCTTGGATACTAGAGATTTTGAACCGGCATGATGACCACAATCTCTTTCATGGATCTCACGCAGAATCTCACAACCTTGTTTAGGAGAAACGCAACGCTGAAACGCCCTTGTGACACTACAATGATGCAACTCCCCATTGACAATGGTCATTGACTTGGAATGCCGGGTTACCTGCCTAGCCAAAGTTTCATCCTCAGGTAACTCGCCCCGGGTCATATATGCCAATGGAACTGTCCAATCAGGGATAACATGAAGAGCTGCCACCAACTGAGCTTCCGGGTCAGGAATAGCCAAATCCTCCTCTGTAGGTAACTTGACCGACGGGTTATGCAAAACATCAAGAAAGACATTAGGCGGCACCGGTTTACGTTGAGAACCCAACCGGCTTAAGGCATCAGCCGCTTCATTCTTTCGCCGATCAACATGCTCAACTTGATAACCCTTAAAGTGACCAGCAATAACGTCCACCTCTCGTTGATAAGCCGCCATAAGTGGATCCTTGGAATCCCAAGCACCAGAAACTTGTTGAGCCACCAAATCTGAGTCGCCAAAGCATCTTACCCGGTTTAAGTTCATCTCCTTAGCCATCCAAAGACCGTGGAGTAAAGCTTCATATTCAGCTGCATTGTTAGTGCAAGGGAACATTAAACGAAGAACATAACAAAATTTATCACCTCGAGGGGAAGCTAGCACAACTCCAGCCCCCAAGCCCTCCAATTGCCTGGACCCATCAAAGTGAATAGTCCAATACGTGTTATCTGGCTTTTCCTCGGGCATCTGCAGCTCTGTCCAGTCATTGATGAAATCCACCAGCGCTTGAGACTTGATAGCCGTGCGAGGCATGTACTTCAAACCATGAGGTCCAAGTTCAATGGCCCACTTGGCTATCCGGCCTGTGGCTTCTCTGTTCTGAATAATATCCCCCAATGGAGCATAACTGACCACAGTGATGGGATGACCCTGAAAATATTGCTTAAGCTTCCGGCTGGCCATGAAGACTCCATACACAAGCTTCTGCCAATCTGGGTATCTCTGCTTAGACTCAATAAGCACTTCGCTGATATAATAAACCGGCCGTTGAACCAGACACTCCTTGCCTGCCTCCTTCCTTTCTACCATGATGGCCACACTGACGGCCCGGCTATTAGCAGCCACATACAACAATAGTGGCTCCTTATCAACAGGGCAGCTTGACGCAGGCTCTCGACCAATTGTTTCTTTAGATCCTCAAATGCTTGGTTAGCAGAATCACTCCAAACAAAATGATCTGTCTTCTTCATCATTTGATAGAGGGGGATAGCCTTCTCACCCAGCCGGCTTATGAACTGGCTCAAAGCCGCAATACGACCCGCCAGGCGCTGAACATCATTACGCACACCGGTTTAGCCAAAGAAGTAATAGCTTTGATTTTCTCCGGGTTAGATTCAATGCCTCTGTTAGAAACCAAAAAACCCAAGAGCTTGCCTGCGGGCACACCAAAGACACATTTAGCCGGATTAAGAATCATCTTGTAGACTCGGAGATTGTCAAACGTCTCCTTCAAATCATCAATCAGGGTCTCTTCTTTCTTGACTTCACCACAATGTCATCAACATAAGCATGAACATTGCGCCCAATCTGACTGTGAAGGCAATTTTGCACACACCGTTGATAAGTCACCTAGGCACTCTTGAGCCCAAAAGGCATGGACACATAGCAGAAGGCTCCAAACGGAGTAATGAAAGTTGTCTTCTCCTGGTCCTTAACTGCCATCTTGATCTAATGATAACCTGAATAAGCATACAAAAAACTCAAGCGCTCACAACCCGCCGTAGCATCAATGATTTGATCAATACAAGGGAGAGCAAACAAATCAGCCGGACAAGCCTTGTTCAAATCCGTGTAATCCACACACATCCGCCAAGTGCCATTCTTCTTGAGTACCATCACCGGGTTAGCCAACCATTCAGGATGGAAAACTTCAACGATAAACCCAGCTGCCAAGAGCCGGGCCACTTCCTCTCCAATGGCCTTCCGCCTCTCCTTGTTGAATCTGCGAAGAAACTGTTTGACCGGCTTAAACTTTGGATCCATATTAAGAGTGTGCTCAGCGAGTTCTCTCGGTACACCCGGCATGTCTGAAGGTTTCCATGCAAAGATGCCTCGGTTCTCACGGATGAACTCGATGAGTGCGCTTTCCTATTTCGGATCCAGATTGGCACTGATACTGAACTGCTTCGATGAATCGCTAGGAACGAAGTCAACCATCTTAGTGTCATCTGCCGACTTAAATTTGAGTGAAGGATACTGCTCTGTGGTTGGCTTCTTTAGAGACGTCATGTTCGCCGGGTCAACATTATCCTTATAAAATTTCAGCTCCTCTGTTGCACAAGCAGACTCGCATAAGCAACGTCTCCTTCCTCTCACTCCAAGGCTATCTTCCGGCTTCCATGCACCGTGATGGTTCCCTTGTAACCCGTCATCTTGAGTTGCAGATACACATAACGAGGCCATGCCATGAACTTGGCGTAAGCCGGCCGTCCAAACAGAGCATGATAAGGGCTCTTAATTTTCACCACTTCAAAGGTCAAGGTCTCTGACCTAGAGTCATGATCATCTCCAAAAGCAACTTCCAGAGCTATCTTTCCAACTGGGTATGCCGACTTACCAGGCACCACACCGTGGAAAACAGTGGTCAATGGTTTAAGATTTTTATCTGTTAACCCCATGCGACGGAAAGTCTCATAATAGAGAATATTGATGTTGCTCCCTCCTTCCATGAGTACCTTGGTGAATTTATACCCTCCAACCTGAGGTGCCACCACCAACGCCAGGTGACCCGGATTATCCACCCGGGGCGGGTGATCTTCTCGACTCCATACGATGGGCTGCTCAGACCAACGCAAATAACGGGGAACTGCCGGTTCAACGGAGTTCACCGCTCTCTTATGAAGCTTCTGGTCGTGCTTGCATAAGCTAGTGGTGAAGATATGATAGTGCCCACTATTCAACTGCTTCGGGTTACTCTGATAACCCGACTGTTGCTGCTGTTGACTCCCCTGATTATTCTACTGACTGTAACCACTTTGGTTGCCATGACTGCCTTGAAATCCTGAGCTAGAACCGCCTCTGCCGTAACCCGACCCATGGAAACCGGGTCCTGAACCGCCACCCGGCCCATGACCGTCTTGGAAAAGATTTGAATTTTTGAACTCCTTCATAATGTAGCAATCCTTCCAGAGGTGCGAAGACGGCCTTTCTCGCATCCCGTGTCTTGGGCAGGGCTGATTTAATAGTTGCTCAAGATTGATGCCTGATCCTCCATTCTACGGGGGCGGTTTACCCTTACGCCGCGGACCATTATTCTGCGCATTGGTGTTAGCCACAAAGTCAAAACTATTATCAGCCTTGCGCTTAGCGTTACCTCCCTAATTCGCCGGGTTATGCTGCTGCCCCTTGGCGTTGTTGCTCTTCTTTCCCTTTCTCGACTTCTCGTCATCAGACTCGGGGTCCTTGGTACCATCAGAGTCAGCATATTTAACCAGAGCCGCCATGAGTGTCCCCATGTCATTGCAGTGGCGTTTGAGCCGACCCAATTTCTGCTTCAGGGGCGTAAAACGGCAATTGCTTTCCAACATTAAGACTGCTGAGTCGGCATTGATGTGATCCGATGAGTGCAGAATTGTTGAAACCCGGCGCACCCAATGGGTCGTTGATTCACCTTCCTCTTGGACACAGGCGGCTAAATCCAGAATTGACATGGGCTGCTTGCATGTGTCTTTAAAATTCTGGATAAACCGGGCTTTTAACTTGGCCCACGACCCAATGGAATTGGCAGGGAGCCCCTTTAACCAAGTACGGGCCGTCCCTTCCAACATCAGGGGGAAATACTTAGCACACGCAGCTTCGCTAACATCCAGCAATTCCATGGCCATCTCATAACTCCCAATCCATGCCTCAGGAGGTAAGTCGGCTATGTAGTTAGGCACTTTGCGAGGACCCTTGAAATCCTTGGGCAGACGCTCATTACGTATAGCTGGCACTAAACATGGCACGCCCAAATTCTTGAAGGTTACACCTGGCTCCACCGAAGTTGTTGAACGAACCAGAGTAGGTTGACAGGCCGCATACAAGCCGCGAGCTCGGCCTCCCGACGTGCTCTACCTTTATCTACCACATTCTGAGCATCAGCACCTCCACCCGCTGGGTTATGTCCGCGTGGCGGGTTATAATTCTGTCCACTGCTTGACACAGCCGGCTCATCAATACGCCTACTATAACTCCGACTTGGGCGAGGGGTAGAGTGAATCTTGTCACGACTGTAAGAATAAGCATGCTGCTGAACCAAAGTTGTCTGAAGGAGCTCTCTAGCCCTCCGTGTTTCAACCGCCGTCGGAGACTCGCCTTCAACTGGGAGAGCCGCCAATCATGACGCTGCAGCGATCATGTTGTCCAAAGGGTTAGAGTAATGACCCGGTGGCGTCGGCACGTGCTGCGGCGGGTTATTGTTCTGACGAGGCGGGTCCATCGTACGTGGCTGAACCGGCGTGCCCGCCCCGGGTGTCTCGACTCGGTTTATCACTGTCGGGTTACTCGTTCCTGCTCCTGGCGTGTTAAAGAGATTTCTTGCCTCGTAAAGCGGGGGCAGATGACTCTGATGCCTCCTCCTCATGACATCATTTGAAGCGTTCTGATCTAGCATGAGCCGGTACGACTCCGACTAAATCCGATGTGCCTGAGCATCCAAAGCGGCTCGCTCCTCAGCCATCCTCGTGTTTTCCGCGTTTAGCTCCTCCTTAGCCCGCACTATCTCATCACACAATTTTGCAACCGCCGCATTGTGTTGATCCTGATCCGCTGGGTTAACCACTGTTGTTAACAATGCTGTCAGCTTATCCAGTAAGTCAGCTAAGATCTGAGTCGGCGGGCGCACAGGGCCTCCTGCCCCGGCTGTCATCGCCGCTGCTGACCCGGAAATCAGTGCTGCTGCAGTCGATGAGAGCCACACCGGCTGCGTACCGACCATGAAGATCGCGACCTGGTTCGGCGACTCATAGGGGTCCAGAATACTGTCGCCATCAGTGCTGTTGCAGTCGATGAGTGCCACACCGGCTGCGTACCGACCATGAAGATCGCGGCCCGGTTCGGCGGCTCATAGGGGTCCAGAATACTGTCGCCATTGGAACAGCCCCCAAGCCGTCCGTCTTGCAGTTGGTACAATGACTCGGTCTCGCCGGTGGACGATTCACCATCAGAGTAAACGACCGTCTCACCGCCAAACACCGATCTATCCTCATATTCCGCTCCATGGATGAATCCCACAAAGGCACGTTTCATGGCGGGCTGAACTCGGGTGGGTCTCGCACGCTGAGCCGTCTCAATGATGTCGGTGCAGATGTCCGGCTCAGGGCCCGGCTCGCTGATTTTGCCAATGAAGACGTGAATTCCGCCGAAGGGGGCCCGGTACCCGTACTCAATTGAGCCGGCCTCGGGGCCCCAGCCTGCGTCATCGATGTAGAGCTTACCGCGATGACTCTTGGTCATCCGACCCACCGCGTATCCTTTGAGCCCTTCGAAGTTGCCCTCCAAGAACTTGAAACCATCGTGTGATAGCCCCACGGTGGGCGCCAACTGTCGTGGAATTATCACGTCAGATGTCCTAGTGTGAGGACTTAGTCGTGGAGCCATCGCAACGAGACTAGCTTAAAGGGGTTAATCAGGACAAAGGACACGAGGAGTTTATACTGGTTCGGCCCCTTGCGGTGAAGGTAAAGGCCTAATCCAGTTTGAGGTGGTATTGCTAGGGTTTCGATGACCAGGAAGCGGATACGCTTAACCTGGCTCTCGATCTGTTGTTTCTTGCCCTAAGCCGCCGCCGGGTTGTCCCCTTATATACACGGGTTGACGCCCTGCGGTCTACAGAGTCCCAGCCGGCTCATACAACGTGTCCGGCTTGGTGACTTATCTCATATGCCTTACAACACAAGTCTATAAATACATGGTGGTTTATAACTGTGGGCCTTAAGCCGCCTTTGGCCTTGGGCCCTCTACTCAGCCTATCTATGAACCGCCATTCTGGTTACGCTCTTGGGTTTCATTGAGATGGATCGTCATCAGGATGACCCGGCCCCTCCTGACGGGTTATGCCTGATAGTCATATCCCCAACAGTTCATGCAACAAATGCGCGAGACATCATCTAGTTTCAATAGTTATGACTACCCATTTCCACAGTTGAGGGATAAACTATAGACCGTAATAACATCCACTTAATTTAAATAATTTTTGAGCTAATTTAAATCTGATTTTAAATTGTTTGAATTTGATCCTAAGTTTTGAGGCTGCAAACATTTCGATACCTAAAAGTACGAAAAATTCGTTAAAATTTTGAATCATGTTGGTCCTTCGACTGGTTTCAGCGATGGTGGTGTGGTGAGCGCTTGGTCGGATGCTTCTATAAAGGTTGTAGAGCTCACTTTGATGGCTAACATTTCTTTTTGCAGGGTGATGGCTAACATTTCTTTTTTGCGGGGTGATGGCTAATATTCTCTACACCTCATCGGCATATAGTTACTGTTGCGTGTGTATGATCTCTTGGTAGCACTTTTAGAGGGTTACAAGGTAGCATGGTTTTAAGTTTTAGTTTCAGATATATTTCCGCACCTACAGAATTTCAGTGAATTTTAATGATTTTGGTTTGCATTTTGGCCAAAGCACAGAAACATTTATTTGAAATTATAAAAAAATATTTGAAGATTTTGAAAATATATTTGAAATTTGGATTCTTGTGTACAACTGAAATGAGTAAACTGTTTTGACCAAAAGGTAAATATTTCAGTGTCCACTGAAATCATTGAAATTCATAACCAATTTTGACATGCATTGTGTTCCACAATTCGCCAATCATGTGTGGCTTTTTTTCTATTGTTTTTCTCCAAGTTTTTTGGCTATGTAAATATTTCATGGTTATATACATCTACAGTTGGTGCAGAGATCATAGTTACTGAAGTTTTTATTTGCAAGAATAATTTATGGAAGATGGTGAAACAGAATGGTCGGACGATGATTCAAGAGCTAAGTAATGAAAGAGCTAAAAGAAAAATCCCATACAACTTATGAATAGACAACGCCACCAGTCATATAATTCTACAAAACACCCATATTCTCTGCTGTCGTTTATATCGATCAATAATTATCTCCTCTCGTCACTTTTCTCTGTTTTCCGTTGCCCATGCAACGTGGAATGGAATGCCGTTGCCACAAATGCAGGGAGACATAGTACTGTAAAGAGGTCTTGATTGCGGCAATCTGAATCAGGGGATACTATGGATCAACCGCTCCATCACTTCAGCGGCGAAGCATATCAACAACCGCATTTTGGTGCGGCCGCACAACACTATGCCTCGTGTAATGCTAGATGCTTAAGGTGATGTTTGAAAAAATAAACCGAAGATTTTTGAAGCACAATGCCTATTTTTATAAAAAAGACGCTTGATTAAGCGTCCATTCTCTACATATAAACATCGATGTAGTGCCTATTTCTACATGAAAGATGCTTGATTAAGCGTTCATCCTTTACATTTAAGCATCGGTGTTTAAAGAAACATTGATTCATTCATCTAAACACCTCTCCTAAGCGTCTTGCATCGAACAAGGTCTAGCGCTGCGCTCTGCATTTTCCTTTTACCGTTCTGATCATGTTTCCCTGCCATTACCACTCCAACTGCACTATGGTCGATCCAATGCACAGGAGGTGGAGCGGCTTAGTCTTGCACGAAGCTTCGATGGAGATGTCAAGTCATGCCTGACCGACAGGTGCTACGCTTGGTTATGCCTGGTCGGCAGGTGCTACGCACGACAGATCCTTCAAGGACTTCAAGTTGTGTCGGCTGGTGGTACTTGGCAGCATGGCGCTGAGATGTATCAGTGGCGACCGCGACGTGTTCAGCTGTTTGCGCGCAGGGAGGAGGTGTCGTTGGGCGCCGTGGTGACGTCGACGATAGCTGGACCGAGCAAGGTTGATGCATCGATACAGATTACGAAGATGGAGCGGTGACGGTTAGCGGCGGCGGCCTCGAGAGCACGCCGACCGATGTGTGCCCTGCATCGCAATCGCCTAGGTTGGGGTCTCAGGTCTTAGATGTTAGGCTTGGCTGCGATGTCTGTTTGGTATTAGGCTCAGGCTATCTGCGCCTCCTCATCAACTGAATAAATGTAGCGGTAGTTTGTTGCTTAGACGGCGGTTTTAGTCTTACTATTGTATGACTTTGTAAGGTCTTGTGAGAATAATTAATAAAGTGGCTGTATGCATCGCTTAAATGATCCTCCTTTTCTGAAAATGCGCATGTCAGAAACTCAGAACACGTACGTACGCCATCCTTTGACTCTTGTCTCCTTCGTTGGTCAGTCGTCGGTCACCGCTCCTCCCACGTCTCCACCCGCCTCGCCGCATCGGCTTTCCTCCTCCGCAGCGTCTCCAGCTCCTCGGACCCGAAAGGCAACGGCAGCTCGCACGGTTCGGCGCTGCCCGAGACGTTCACCGCCGTGCCCGCCATGAACTCCCGCTCCAGCCCTCGCCTTCCGCGCGCCATGGACCGCACGGTGACCTCCACGGCCCCGTCCGGCACCGTGGGCCTGTACCGCAGCAGCCTAGCATACTCGCTCAGAAGGTGGAACATGTAGTCGTACACATTATCCATCGTCAGCTCCTCCTGCACGAACCGGCTCGCATTTCCTCCTATTTCCCGCGCCTGCAAGTGCGAGCACCGACGAGCGACGAGACGGGAGCAGTGGTTCAGAATCTCTGGCGGTGCGACGGGCTGGACGGAGGCTGCCGAAATGAGGTAGCACTACGTACCTTGCCTGGGTGCGAGTTGCCCCAGTCCACGGCGAACTTGATGGACCGGCACTGGCCGCGGTCGCCGCGCACGGGCCAGTAGTGCCGCAGCGGCACGAGCCCCCTGGAGAAGAAGTCGTGGAACCTCGGGCGCACGACCAGCGCCACGGAGTCGCACGCCAGGATGTACTTCTCGCTCACCGACCACCCGCGCCCTTCCACGTACATCTTGTACCTGCCCGTCGTTGCACTGTCACCGTCAGGCGCCAGCCAGCGTGCCAATGAGCCCGTGGCACGACCACGGGCGTGGGCGAGAGCAATGTTACCTGTGCGTGCACTGCTTGGCCAAGTCCGATGCCCTGAACCCGTCTCGTACCTCCGTCCTCCAGTCCTGAGAAAAATACAGAGCGTGCGCTGATGAGCATTACTGACACTGAACTACGCACGGCATAGTTGTGGGTTGCGGTGTGCCTGCGCGTAGATCCGGGCGTTCCAGTCACGCTCGCGGGAGACGTTGCACTTGAGGAGCTCCCGGCGCGCCGCGCGCACCGTCGGGTTCCCCTTCCAGTACGCGTACGGCGTCCTGCGCGTCCAGTCCAACGCCGCATTCGCCTCACTGATCTCCCTTCTCAATGCTTCCCATGGCTTTATGTTCAGCTCCGGCCTTCGTATAAGTTCAAACAGAACCGATCAACAATTAGCACTCCTCAATAGACGCGGCATGATTGGCGCGATGCCATGCAGAGTAGTACTAGTATTTACCAGCCCCAGAAGGACCAGTCAGGGAAGGCGATGTCCAGCGTGGGCTCGCTGCCGCAGTACCGGAACAGCGGCGGAGGCGTGTGGTCGCCGGCGTTGACGACCGGCAGGTCCTGGCAGTCGAACATGAGATCGAGGTCGGGGAGGCGGCCAGCGTAGCGCCGGAGCAGCTGCAGGATGCCCCATTGCGTGAACACGTCCCGCGTCTGGAAGCACCGGGCGTAGCGCGCCACGTAGAGGCGCCCCGCGAGCACCGTCACCCGGAACTTGGCGCCGTACCGGCGGGCGCCTTCCAACGTCTCGCGCGTGATCCCCGTGGCCGCAGGTCTTCGTGGATCCACCGGAAGTAGGCCGGGCACGCCGTCGTCGCTGGTTCTGCGGCATCCGGCGCCGGAGCAGGTGGCTGCTGCGGAGGAAGGGGCCCCCAACCGGCAGGAATGATCGAAGCAACCTGTAAATTGTATACGAATTTCATACCAAGATGTTGTCATGCGTCTCTTAATAGTAACAAATGATGCAATCCAGTCCCATCTTAACGAAATTATTTCCGAATGTTCAGTGGCTGGTGGTTCGATTGCCCGGCAGACTTGTCGGCAACCGTGGTACGTAGTACTGTTCTATGTTCTGAACTTCTGATGCATCGGTCGGCCGGTGCCAAGTACTGTCGCAACTCTCTGAAGTCCTGCCCTACCCTACCATGACCCTACCCGGATGATCAACAAACTCAAACTACTATTCTGCGATAAGCCATGATGCATCTGTAATTATATCACAGCATTTCAGCAAACGAGAGAGAGAGAGAGAGAGAGAGAGAGAGAGAGAGAGAGAGAGAGAGAGAGAGAGAGAGAGAGAGAGAGAGAGAGAGAGAGAGAGAGCGAAGCTAGAAAACTTTACTCTGGCGCTGGCAGACATCCAGTAGGCGGAGACGAAAGCGCCGGCGACAATCGCGGCGATGAAGATGAACACGCCGGCGTTCACAGCCAGGCTCCGAGTGAGCCGGCCAGCCTTCGCCGGAGGCTGCATCTCTGATCTCTCAGCCTGATACGCTGCCTTCTTCCCGCCTCGGTAATCCAAACATAAATTGGTTATAGCTAGGTAAGTTCTAGTTATGTGCAAGCTAGCAGTCCGCGTGAGACATAGGGTTGAGTCCGGTTAGGAAGTGATCAGCGCTGCCATGTAATTAGATTAGGTAAGTTTGAGTTAAGTTTCCTAGTCCTATACGTCCGTGGCTATTGCCTTGTGTTGGCGAAGTATGTGTCCGTATAGGTCAAGGAAGTCTTGGTTGTGTCGGTTTGATTGGTCAGGTCCTAGCGTGTATATATGCACGTATAGGGCTGCTAAGATTGTAACAGTGAAGAGAGAAAAAGAGAAAATCAATAAAGAGAGAAATTAGAGGGTGCAAGATGCACCCTTGGCTATCGGTTTTTTGTGCGCATGTGTTCGTGCAGTTTGATGTGATCGATCCTATGGAGAAATTCCAACAGGCCAGCCTTCGCCGGAGGCTGCATCTCTGATCTCTCAGCCTGATACGCTGCCTTCTTCCCGCCTCGGTAGAACGAACGCCCGAAGCGATGAACTCGTCATCTCTCTCTTTCTCCTTTTCCCGCTAGCCCTTTTTTCTAGTATTAACTTGGACTCTGCCCAGTCTTTAGTGATGCTAGCTTGGCGGGCATATTTGGGAAGTGGGAGCGTACGAGGGTGTTGAAATGCGTGGAAGAAGGAAGGTTTCAGGATGTGATGATAAAAGTGCCCTTGATCATGTGATGTGGACTGGCTAGCCATTCTGCTCCCTTCATCCAACTCGCTGCACCAGATATAAACCTTTAGACGACGAAAGGTGGGTTGTTTTCACATTTATTGGCGTGCAGAAATGCTAGTACGGGTCGCCTTGAGCTTTCTCAGAGTGCATTAGCACGTTAGTGCGGTAGGCATTGGCTGAGCCGAAACTTTTGTGAAGCCTGGGCAAGTTAAGTCTGTGTGTCTGATCCAGAAATCAAAAATCAGGTTTTCAAATATTATAATATATATAAAAAATATAGCACCCAACATCTGAATAACAAATCCACATTGATAATGAAATGGAAATATAAACACAAATCCACATTGATAATGAAAGTGCTTCCCATTCTTTCATCCCGATCGTTTCGCCCCGTCTCTCCCACGAGAGACAGGGCGAAACCTAACGCGCCGCCAGCCCAGCCCCCTCGCTTCTCCACCTTACCCTCGCCGCCGCCGGGCGAAGCCCGACCGGCGTCGGCGGCGGCGGGATCTCCTTCCTCCTCGCCTGATCTGCTGCGACACGGGTGCGGCACCTTGGCGGGGACGCCTCGTTCTGGCGCAGGGCGTGGTGGCGGGGCTGTGTACGGTCGCGCTGGTGGCGGGATTGGACGTCGGCTCGGCGGCGGCTATGTAGTGGCATGGTGCGGGGCGGCGGCGGCCAGGTCCAGCAAGCAGGCGGCGGCGGTGGCTAGCGCCCGATCTGGGCTCAGATGGGCTTCGGCGGGTCATGCATGTTGCTGTCTTGTTTCTTCCATGCTCCGTCAATGGCAAACTGCTCCTGGGCTCGACCCGCAACACAAGGACATCAGGGCCTCCAGCCCTGGGCATGGCGGTGGTGGCTGCTTCCTTCGCCGGAGGTGGTCGGCCAGCTGGTTGTGGCATCACACATCCAGTCCTGGCACCGAGTGGGAGACTATGCTGCCGGTGAAAACCGTGTATGACTTTGGTCAGGGCGGGCGATTGCGGGGTTTTCGCGTCGTTATCTTGATGAAGACATCGCCACTGCAGCTACCATCGACTCGCTTGCGCTGCTCCGGGTGAAAACCTAGACCCGGGGTTCCTTGATCGAACGATGGCGATGCTTTAGGCGCCATTCTCCCTCATGGGGGCATTGTTTTTGGAGCAGCGGCTGGATAGAGGAGACAAGTGGTGGAGCGGTTTTTCATTTACCACATCAAAGACGGCGGATCTCGACGGCGTGGGCGCAGTTGGGGGATTCGTGTCCGACGCAGGAGATGGACTCGTGCAGGAGGAGGACGTTATGTCCGGCGTCATGGTGGCGCCGATGGCGGAGAGGCTGGCAAGGTCGGTGCGTTAGTTTTGCTCTGAAGATGGATTGGTGGAAGATGGTGGCGACGGCACATGAGAGTCGTCGGACGGTTTGTACCCCAAACCCAAGATGTGGCTTGGTTGGGGCCTGCGGCTTCAGATGATAGGCATTTGTGCGATGTCTGTTTGGTATTAGGCTCGGACTATCGGCACACCTTCATCAAGTGGATAGGAGTAGCGAGAGATGTTGCTAGGATGGTGGCTTCAGACTACCCGATGTACTACTTTGTAAGGTCTTTGTGAATAATTAATAAAATGGCTACATGCATCGCCCAGATGCAGAGGCCGGGGGTAATCCTCCTTTTCTAAAAAAAATGTCATGCAAATGTAATTTCAGAGTGAACTAATATATAATGTATCTATATTTTGTTTCACAGACCAAATAAACTTGAGGTATGACAATAGAAGTCTTAGAATAGGGTAATGCACAAAGCCAAACTCACCATGCTGCCAACAAAAGTATAGCCATCCAAATTACCATCCAAACGTCGTAGAAGACACTATAAGATCGATATAAACATGGAGTTGTAATTCATACAAATTTACTGTTGTGATTAGTGAATATATATTCGAATAGAGAGCTTGCAAGAATATAGATGGTCAGATCGAACATGCCCATGGTGTGCTAAAGAAAATCATGAGGAAAATGCCCTTTTCAAGACTTCATTGAGTCAATCGAACCATTTGCCACTGTCGATGTCGAAGTATCCGTCGCATTAGACAAACTACCCAACTCCACAACCGAGGTATCGGCCGCTTATGGGTGGCCGATGCACGCGGAGCGCGGCTTCATGCAGATGGGGGTCGAGGCAGACAACACCCTCTGCAACTCACTAGGGCTGTAGCTCCCCCTGAAGGAAATATGCCCTAGAGGCAATAATAAAGTTATTATTTATTTTCTTATATCATGATAAATGTTTATTATTCATGCTAGAATTGTATTAACCGGAAACATAATACATGTGTGAATACATAGACAAACAGATAGTCACTAGTATGCCTCTACAAGACTAGCTCATTAATCGAAGATGGTTATGTTTCCTAACCATAGACATGTGTTGTCATTTGATTAATGGGATCACATCATTAGGAGAATGATGTGATTGACATGACCCATTTCGTTAGCTTAGCACTTGATCGCTTAGTATGTTGCTTATGCTTTCTTCATGACTTATACAAAGTTCCCGAAACTATGAGATTATGCAACTCCCGTTTACTGGAGGAACACTTTGTGTGCTACCAAACGTCACAACGTAAATGGGTGATTATAAAGGTACTCTACAGGTGTCTCCAAAAGTATATGTTGAGTTGGCATGAATCGAGATTAGGTTTTGTCACTCCGATTGTCGGAGAGGTATCTCTAGGCCTTCTCGGTAATACACATCACATAAGCCTTGCAAGCATTGCAACTAATGAGTTAGTTGTGAGATGATGTATTACGGAACGAGTAAAGAGACTTTCCGGTAACGAGATTGAACTAGGTATTGGATACCGACGATCGAATCTCGGGCAAGTAACATACCGATGACAAAAGGAACAACGTATTTAGTTATGCGGTTTGACCGATAAAGATCTTCGTAGAATATGTAGGAACCAATATGGGCATCCAGGTTCCGCTATTGGTTATTGACCGAGAATGGTTCTAGGTCATGTCTACATAGTTCTCGAACCCGTAGGGTCCGCACGCTTAACGCTTCGATGGCAGTTCATTATGAGTTTATAAGTATTGATGTACCGAAGGTTGTTCGAGTCCCGGATGTGATCATGGACATGACGAGGAGTCTCGAAATGGTCGAGACATAAAGATTGATATATTGGAAGCCTACATTTGGACATCGGAAATGTTCCGAGTGAAATCGGGAATTTACCGGAGTACCGGGAGGTTACCGGAACCCCCCGGGATCTATATGGGCCATAGTGGGCCTTGGTGGAAAGGAGAAAGGGCCAGCCCTAGGTGGTCAACAGCCTCCCCCTTCCCCTAGTCCTACTAGGACTAGGAAAGGGGCCGCCCCCTCTCTCTCTTTCCCTCCGGGAATCCTATTCCAACTAGGATTGGAGGGGAATCCTACTCCCGGAGGGAGTAGGACTCCTGGCCAGCGCCTCCTCTAGGCCGGCCGGCCCTCCCCTTGGCTCCTTTATATCACGGGGCAGGGGGCACCCAAGACACACAAGTTGATCTACGGATCGTTCCTTAGCCGTGTCAGCGGTGCCCCCTCCACCATATTCTACTTCGTCATATCGTCATGAGCTTAAGGCGAAGCCTGCGCCACGGAGAAGTCATATCGTCAGCGGAGCTTAAGCGAAGCCCTGCGTCGGTGGAGCATCATCATCGTCCACCACGCCGTCGTCGACGGAACTCATCCCCGACACTTTGCTGGATCGGAGTCCGGGATCGCCATCGAGCTGAACGTGTGCTAAACACGGAGGTGCCGTCGTTCGGTACTTGGATCGGTCGGATCGTGAAGACGTGCTGACTACATCAACCGCGTTGTTATAACGCTTCCGCTTCTGGTCTCACGAGGGTGCGTGGACGTACACTCTCCCTCTCGTTGCTATGCCATCACCATGGTCTTGCGTGTGCGTGGGAAAATTTTGAAATTACTATGTTCCCCAACGGTGGCATCGAGCCAGGTTTTATGCGTAGATGTCATATGCACGAGTAGAACACAAGTGAGTTGTGGCGATATAAGTCATACTGCTTACCAGCATGTCATAGTTTGGTTCGGCGGTATTGTGAGATGAAGCGGCCCGGACCGACATTACGCGTACGCTTACGCGAGACCGGGTTTCACCGCTCGAGCACTTGTTGCTTAAAGGTGACCGGCGGGTGTCTGCCTCTCTCACTTTAGTTGAACCGAGTGTGGCTACGCCCGGTCCTTGCGAAGGTTAAAACAGCACCAACTTGACAAACTATCGTTGTGGTTTTGATGCGTAGGTAAGAACGGTTCTTGCTCAGCCCGTAGCAGCCACGTAAAACTTGCAACAACAAAGTAGAGGACGTCTAACTTGTTTTTGCAGGGCATGTTGTGATGTGATGTGGTCAAGACGTGATGCTATATTTTATTGTATGAGATGATCATGTTTTGTAACCGAGTTATCGGCAATCGGCAGGAGCCATATGGTTGTCGCTTATTGTATGAAATGCAAGCGCCATGTAATTGCTTTACTTTATCACTAAGCAGTAGCGATAGTCGTAGAAGCAATAGTTGGCGAGACGACAACGATGTTACGATGGAGATCAAGGTGTCGCGCCCGGTGACGATGGTGATCATGACGGTGCTTGAGATGGAGATCACAAGCACAAGATGATGATGACCATATCATATCACTTATATTGATTGCATGTGATGTTTATCCTTTATGCATATTATCTTGCTTTGATTGACGGTAGCATTATAAGATGATCTCTCACTAAAATTATCAAGAAGTGTTCTCCACGAGTATGCACCGTTGCTAAAAGTTCGTAGTACCCGGACACCACGTGATGATCGGGTGTGATAAGTTCTCGTCCATCTACAACGGGTGCAAGCCAGTTTTGCACACGCAGAATACTCGAGTTAAACTTGACGAGCCTAGCATATACAGATATGGCCTCGGAACACGGAGACCGAAAGGTCGAAAGCGTGAATCATATAGTAGATATGATCAACATAGTGATGTTCACCATTGAAACTACTCCATCTCACGTGATGATCGGACATGGTTTAGATGATTTGGATCACGTAATCACTTAGATGACTAGAGAGATGTCTGTCTAAGTGGGAGGATTTAATATGATTAATTAAACTTAAATTTATCATGAACTTAGTACCGATAGTATTTTGCTTGTCTATGTTTACCGTAGATAGATGGCTCGTCTTTGTTGTTCCGTTGAATTTTAATGCGTTCCTTGAGAAAGCAAAGTTGAAAGATGATGGTAGCAATTACACGGACTGGGTCCGTAACTTGAGGATTATCCTCATTGCTGCACGTAAGAATTACGCCCTGGAAGCACCGCTGGATGCCGCCTCTTGCAGGAGCTGCACCGAAGTTGTGAACGTCTGGCAAAGCAAAGCTGATGACTACTCTATAGTTCGGTGTGCCATGCTTTACGGCTTAGAACTGGTCTGCAACGACGTTTTGAGCGTCATGGAGCATATGAGATGTTCCAGGAGTTGAAGTTAATATTTCAAGCAAATGCCCGGATTGAGAGATATGAAGTCTCCAATAAGTTCTATAGCTGCAAGATGGAGGAGAATAGTTACAAGGTGAGCACATACTCAAAATGTCCGTATAATAATCACTTAATTCAGCCGGGAGTTAATCTTCCGGATGATAGTGTCATTGATGTAATTCTCCAATCATCGCCACCAAGCTACAAGAGCTTCGTGATGAACTATAATATGCAAGGAATGACTAAGACAATTCCTGAGCTCTTCGCAATGCTAAAAGCCATGGAGGTAGAAATCAAGAAAGAGCATCAAGTGTTGATGGTCAACAAGACCACTAGTTTCAAGAAAAGGGCAAAGGGAAGAAGAAGGAAACTTCAAAAGAACAGCAAGAAAGTTGCTGATCAAGAGAAGAAACCCAAGTCTGGACCTAAACCTGAAATCGAGTGTTTTACTTGCAAGCGATGGACACTTTGGAAGCGGAACTGCCCCAAGTATTTGGCGGATAAGAAGGATGGCAAGGTGAACAAAGGTATATGTGATATACATGTTATTGATGTGTACCTTACTAGAGCTCGTAGTAGCACCCGGTATTTGATACTGGTTCTGTTACTAATATTTGCAACTCGTAACAGGGGACTACGGAATAGACGAGCACCGCAAAGGACGAGGTGACGATGCTTGGCGTGGGAAATGGTTCCAAAGTCAATGTGATCGCGGTCGGCACGCTACCTCTACATCTACCTTCGGGATTAGTTTTAGACCTAAATAATTGTTATTTGGTGTCGTTGAGCATGAACATTATATCTGGATCTTGTTTGATGCGAGACGGTTATTCATTTAAATCGAGAGAATAATGGTTGTTCTATTTATATGAGTAATATCTTTTATGGTCATGCACCCTTGAAGAATGGTCTATTCTTGTTGAATCTCGACGGTAGTAATACACATATTCATAATGTCGAAGCCAAAAGATGCAGAGTTAATAATGATAGTGCAACTTATTTGTGGCTTGCCGTTTAGGTCATATCGGTGTAAAACGCATGAAGAAACTCCATACGAGATGGACTTTTGGAATCACTTGATTATGAATCACTTGGTACTTGCGAACCGTGCCTCATGGGCAAGATGACTAAAACACCGTTCTCCGGTTGTATGGAGAGAGCAAAAGACTTGTTGGAAATCATACATACAGATGTATGTGGTCCGATGAATGTTGAAGCTCGTGGCGGATATCGTTATTTTCTCACCTTCACGGATGATTTAAGCGGAATACGGGTATATCTACTTGATGAAACATAAATCTGAAACATTTGAAAAGTTCAAAGAATTTCAGAGTGAAGTTGAAAATCATCGTAACAAGAAAATAAAGTTTCTACGATCTGATCGTGGAGGAGAATATTTGAGTTACGAGTTTGGTCTACATTTGAAGCAATGCGGAATAGTTTCGCAACTCACGCCACCGGGAACACCACAGCGTAATGGTGTGTCCGAACGTCAGAATCGTGCTTTACTAGATATGGTGCGATCTATGATGTCTATTTCCGATTTACCGCTATCGCTTTGGGGTTATGCTTTAGAGACGGCGCATTCACGTTAAACAGGACACCGTCAAAATCCGTTGAGACGACGCCTTATGAACTATGGTTTAGCAAGAAACCAAAGTTGTCGCTTACGAAAGTTTGGGGTTGCGAAGCTTATGTGAAAAAACTTCAACCTGATAAGCTTGAACCCAAATCGGAAAAATGTGTCTTCATAGGATACCCAAAGGAGACAATTGGGTACACCTTCTATCACAGATCCGAAGGCAAGACATTCGTTGCTAAGAATGGATCCTTTCTAGAGAAGGAGTTTCTCTCGAAAGAAGTGAGTGGGAGGAAAGTGGAACTTGATGAGGTAATAGTACCAGCTCCCTTATTGGAAAGTAGTTCATCCACGAGAAATCAGTTTACTGTAATAACTACACCGATTAGCGAGGAAGATAATGATAATGATCATGAAACTTCAGATCAAGTTGTCACCGAACCAGAGATCAACCAGAATAAAATCCGCACCAGAGTGGTACGGTAATCCTATTCCGGAAGTCATGCTACTAGATCATGGTGAACCTCACGAACTATGAAGAAGCGATGGTGAGCCCAGATTCCATAAAATGGCTTGAAGCCATGAAATCTGAGATGGGATCCATGTATGAGAACAAAGTATGGACTTTGGTAGACTTGCCCGATGATCGGCAAGCTATTGAGAATAAATGGATCTTTAAGAAGAAGACTGACGCTGATGGTAATGTAACTGTCTACAAAGCTCGACTTGTTGCAAAAGGTTTTCGACAAGTTCAAGGGGTTGACTACGATGAGACTTTCTCACCCGTGGCGATGCTTAAGTCTGTCCGAATCATGTTAGCAATTGCCGCATTTTATGATTATGAAATTTGGCAAATGGATGTAAAACTGCATTCTTGAATGGATTTCTAGAAGAAGAGTTGTATATGATGCAACCAGAAGGTTTTGTTGATCCAAAGGGTGCTAACAAAGTGTGCAAGCTCCAACGATCAATTTATGGTCCGTGCAAGCCTCTCGAGTTGGAATAAATGTTTTGATAGTGTGATCAAAGCATATGGTTTTATCTGAGACTTTTGGAGAAGCCTGTATTTACAAGAAAGTGAGTGGGAGCTCAGTAGCATTTACGATATTATATGTGGACGACATATTATTGATTGGAAATGATGTAGAATTTCTGGATAGCATAAAAGGATACTTGAATAAAAGTTTTTCAATGAAAGACCTCGGTGAAGCTGCTTACATATTGGGCATCAAGATCTATAGAGATAGATCAAGATGTTTAATTGGACTTTCACAAAGCACATACCTTGATAAAGTTTTGAAGAAGTTCAAAATGGATCGTGCAAAGAAAGGTTTTTACCCAGACATAAGGTGTGAGATTGAGTCGGACTCAATGCCCGACCACAACAGAAGATAGAGAGAAAATGAAGAATGTTCCTATGCTTCAGCCATAGGCTCTATCATGTATGCAATGCTGTGTACTGACCTGACGTATGCTTAGCTGTAAGCTTGGTGTAGGTACCAAAGTAATCCAGAGTGGATCATCGGACAGCGGTCAAGAACATCCTGAAATACACGAAAAGGACTAAGGATATGTTTCTCGTATATGGAGGTGACAAAGAGCTAGTCGTAAATGGTTACGTCGACGTTAGCTTTGACATCGATCCAGACGATTCTAAATCGCAAACCGGATACGTATTTTTATTAAACGGTGGAGCTGTCGGTTGGTGCAGTTCTAAACAAAGCGTCGTGGCGGGATCTACATGTGAAGCGGAATACATAGCTGCTTGAGCGACAAATGAAGGAGTCTGGATGAAAGAGTTCATTTCCGATCTAGGTGTCATACCTAGTGCATCGGGACCAATGAAGATCTTCGTGACAATCTTTGGTGCAATTGCCTTGGCAAAGGAATCCAGATTTCACAAGAGGACCAAGCATATCAAGAGACGCTTCAATTCCATTCGGGACCAAGTCCAAGTGGGAGACATAGAGATTTGCAAAATACATACGGATCTGAATGTTGCAGACCCGTTGACTAAAGCCTCTTCCACGAGCAAAACATGATCAGCACCAAGACTCCATGGGTCTTAGAATCATTCTTGTGTAATCTAGATTATTGACTCTAGTGCAAGTGGGAGATCAAGGAAATATGCCCTAGAGGCAATAATAAAGTTATTATTTATTTCCTTATATCATGATAAATGTTTATTATTCATGCTAGAATTGTATTAACCGGAAACATAATACATGTGTGAATACATAGACAAACAGATAGTCACTAGTATGCCTCTACAAGACTAGCTCATTAATCGAAGATGGTTATGTTTCCTAACCATAGACTGTTGGGGAACGCAGTAATTTCAAAAATTTTCCTACGATCACGCAAGACCATGGTGATGGCATAGCTACGAGAGGGGAGAGTATCCGTCCACGTACCCTCGTAGACCGAAAGCGGAAGCGTTATAACAACGCAGTTGATGTAGTCGTACGTCTTCACGATCCGACCGATCCAAGCACCGAACGACGGCACCTCCGAGTTACGCACACGCTCAGCTCGATGGCGATCCCGGACTCCGATCCAGAAAGTGTCGAGGATGAGTTCCACAAGACGACGGCGTGGTGACGATGTTGATGCTCCACCGACAGGGCTTCACCTAAGCTCCGCGACGATATGACTTCTCCCGCAGGCTTCGCCTAAGCTCTGACGATATGACCGAAGTGGAATATGGTGGAGGGGGCACCGCACGGCTAAGGAACGATCCGTAGATCAACTTGTGTGTTCAGGGTGCCCCTGCCCGTATATAAAGGAGCCAAGGGGAGGTGGCCGCCCAAGGGGAGGCGCGCAAGGAGTCCTACTCCTCCCGGGAGTAGGACTCCCCTCCAATCCTAGTTGGATTAGGATTCCTGAGGGGAAAGAGAGAGGGGGGCGGCCCACCTTTCCTAGTCCTAATAGGACTAGGGAAGGGGGGCGCGACCACCTAGGGCTGGCCCTCTCCTTTCCACTAAGGCCCACTATGGCCCATGTAGTTCCCGGGGGGTTCCGGTAACCTCCCGGTACTCCGGTAAATTCCCGATTTCACTCGGTACCCTTCCGAAGTCCAAACATAGGCTTCCAATATATCAATCTTTATGTCTCGATCATTTCGAGACTCCTCGTCATGTCCGTGATCACATCCGGGACTCCGAACAAACTTCGGTGCATCAATACTTATAAACTCATTATGAACTGTCATCGAAACGTTAAGCGTGCGGACCCTACGGGTTCGAGAACTATGTAGACATGACCTAGAACCATTCTCGGTCAATAACCAATAGCGGAACCTGGATGCCCATATTGGTTCCTACATATTCTCTGAAGATCTTTATCGGTCAAACCGCATAACGACATACGTTGTTCCCTTTGTCATCGGTATGTTACTTACCCGAGATTCGATCGTCGGTATCCAATACCTAGTTCAATCTCGTTATCGGTAAGTCTCTTTACTGCTCAGTAATACATCATCTCACAACTAACTTATTAGTTGTAATGCTTGCAAGGCTTAAGTGATGTGCATTACCGAGAAGGCTCGAGATACCTCTCCGACAATCGGAGTGACAAAACCTAATCTCGAAATACGCCAACCCAACAAGTACCTTTGGAGACACCGTAGTACTCCTTTATAATCACCCGATTACGTTGTGACGCTTGGTAGTACCTAAAGTGTTCCTCCGTAAACGGAGTTGCATAATCTCATAGTTATAGGAACATGTATAGGTCATGAAGAAAGCATTAACATACTAAACGATCAAGTGTTAAGCTAACGGAATGGGTCATGTCAATCAGATCATTCTACTAATGATGTGATCTTGTTAATCAAATAACAACTCCTTGTTCATGGTTAGGAAACATAACCATCTTTGATTAACAAGCTAGTCAAGTAGAGGCATACTAGTGACATCTTGTTTGTCTATATATTCACACATGTATTATGTTTCCGGTTAATACAATTCTAGCATGAACAATAAACATTCATCATGATATAAGGAAATAAATAATAACTTTATTATTGCCTCTAGGGCATATTTCCTTGATCTCCCACTTGCACTAGAGTCAATAATCTAGATTACGTAGTAATGATCCTAACACCCATGGAGTCTTGGTGCTGATCATGTTTTGCTCGTGGAAGAGGCTTAGTCAACGGGTCTGCAACATTCAGATCCGTATGTATTTTGCAAATCTCTATGTCTCCCACTTGGACTTGGTCCCGAATGGAATTGAAGCGTCTCTTGATGTGCTTGGTCCTCTTGTGAAATCTGGATTCCTTTGCCAAGGCAATTGCACCAAGATTGTCACGTAAGATCTTCATCGGTCCCGATGCACTAGGTATGACACCTAGATCGGAAATGAACTCTTTCATCCAGACTCCTTCATTTGCTGCTTCGAAGCAGCTATGTACTCCGCTTCACATGTAGATCCCGCCACGACGCTTTGTTTAGAACTGCACCAACCGATAGCTCCACCGCTTAATAAAAATACGATCCGGTTTGCGATTTAGAATCGTCCGGATCGATTGTCAAAGCTTGCGTCGACGTAACCATTTACGACTAGCTCTTTGTCACCTCCATATACGAGAAACATATCCTTAGTCCTTTTCGTGTATTTCAGGATGTTCTTGACCGCTGTCCGATGATCCATTCCTGGATTACTTTGGTACCTTCCTGCCAAGCTTATAGCTAAGCATACGCCGTGTCCGTACACAGCATTGCATACATGATAGAGCCTATGGCTGAAGCATAGGAACATCTTTCATTTTCTCTCTATCTTCTCATTGTGGTCGGGCATTGAGTCTTACTCAATCTTACACCTTGCAACACAGGCAAAAACCTTTCTTTGCTTGATCCATTTTGAACTTTTTCAAAATTTTATCAAGGTATGTGCTTTGTGAAAGTCCAATTAAGCGCCTTGATCTATCTCTATAGATCTTGATGCCCAATATGTAAGCAGCTTCACCGAGGTCTTTCATTGAAAAACTTTTATTCAAGTATCCTTTTATGCCATCCAGAAATTCTATATCATTTCCAATTAATAATATGTCGTCCACATATAATATCGTAAATGCTACAGAGCTCCCACTCACCTTTTTGTAAATACAGGCTTCTCCAAAAGTCCTGTAAAACCCATATGCTTTGATCACACTATCAAAGCGTTTATTCCAACTCCGAGAGGCTTGCACCGGACCATAAATTTATCGTTGGAGCTTGCACACTTTGTTAGCACCTTTTGGATCGACAAAACCTTCTCGTTGCATCATATACAACTCTTCTTCTAGAAATCCATTCAAGAATGCAGTTTTTACATCCATTTGCCAAATTTCATAATCATAAAATGCGGCAATTGCTAACATGATTCGGACAGACTTAAGCATCGCTACGGGTGAGAAAGTCTCATCGTAGTCAACCCTTGAACTTGTCGAAGCCTTTCGCAACAAGTCGAGCTTTATAGACGGTTATATTACCATCGGCGTCGGTCTTCTTCTTAAAGATCCATTTATTTTCAATGGCTTGCCGATCATCGGGCAAGTCAACCAAAGTCCATACTTTGTTCTCATACATGGATCCCATCTCAGATTTCATGGCTTCCAGCCATTTTGTGGAATCTGGGCTCACCATCGCTTCTTCATAGTTTGTAGGTTCGCCATGGTCAAGTAACATGACTTCCGGAATAGGATTACCGTACCACTGCAGTGCGTATTTTACTCTGGTTGACCTCTCGAGGTTCAAGAGTAACTTGATCTCAAACTTCATGATCATCATCATTAGTTTCCTCACTAATTGGTGTAGTTGTCACAGAACCATTTCTTGTGATGAACTACTTTCCAATAAGGGAGTAGATACAGTTATCTCATCAAGTTCCACTTTCCTCCCACTCACTTCTTTCGAGAGAAACTCCTTCTCTAGAAAGGATCCGAATTTAGCAACAAAAATCTTGCCTTCAGATTTGTGATAGAAGGTGTACCCAACAGTCTCCTTTGGGTATCCTATGAAGACACATTTTTCCGATTTGGGTTCGAGCTTATCTGGTTGAAGTTTCTTTACATAAGCATCGCAGCCCCAAACTTTAAGAAACGACAACTTTGGTTTCTTGCCAAACCACAGTTCATAAGGCGTCGTCTCAACGGATTTTGACGGTGTCCTATTTAACGTGAATGCGGCCGTCTCTAAAGCATAACCCCAAAACGATAGCGGTAAATCGGAAATCGACATCATAGATCGCACCATATCTAGTAAAGAACGATTACGACGTTCGGACACACCATTTCTCTGTGGTGTTCCGGGTGGCGTGAGTTGTGAAACTATTCCACATTGTTTCAAATGTAAACCAAACTCGTAACTCAAATATTCTCCTCCACGATCAGATCGTAGAAACTTTATTTTCTTGTTACGATGATTTTCCACTTCACTCTGAAATTCTTTGAACTTTTCAAATGTTTCAGATTTGTGTTTCATTAAGTAGATATACCCATATCTGCTCAAATCATCTGTGAAGGTGAGAAAATAACGATACCGCCACAAGGCCTCAACATTCATTGGACCACAAACATCAAGATGTATGATTTCCAACAAATCAGTTGCACGCTCCATAGTTCCGAGAACGGCGTTTTGGTCATCTTGCCCATGAGGCACGGTTCGCAAGTACCAAGTGATTCATAATCAAGTGATTCCGAAGCCCATCAAGATGGAGTTTCTTCATGCGTTTTACACCGATATGACCTAAACGGCGAAGGCCACAAATAAGTTGCACTATCATTATCTACTCTGCATCTTTTGGCTTCAACATTATGAATATGTGTATCACTACCGCCGAGATTCAACAAGAATAGACCATTCTTCAAGGGTGCATGACCATAAAAGATATTACTCATATAAATAGAACAACCATTATTCTCTCGATTTAAATGAATAACCGTCTACGCAATAAACAAGATCCAGATATAATGTTCATGCTCAACGCCGCACCAAATAACAATTATTTAGGTCTAAAACTAATCCGAAGGTAGATGTAGAGGTAGTGTGCCGATCATGATCACATCGACTTTGGAACCATTTCCAACGCCAAGATCGTCACCTCGTCCTTAGCCAATCTTCGCTAATCCGTAGTTCCTGCTTTGAGTTGCAAATATTAGCAATGTAACCAGATCAAATACCGGTACTCATGCGAGTATTAGTAAGGTACACATCAATAACATGTATATCACATATACCTTTGTTCACCTTGCCATCCTTTTTATCCGCCAAATACTTGGGGCAGTTCCGCTTCCGGTGTCCGATGCGCTTGCGGTAAAACACTCGGGCCAGCTTAGGTCCAGACTTGGGTTTCTTCTCTTGATCAGCAACTTTCTTGCTGTTCTTTTGAAGTTTCCTTCTTCTTCCCTTTGCCCTTTTTCTTGAAACTAGTGGTCTTGCTGACCATCAACACTTGATGCTCTTTCTTGATTTCTACCTCCGCAGCTTTCAAAGCATCGCGAAGAGCTCGTGAATTGTCTTAGTCATCCCTTGCATATTATAGTTCATCACGAAGCTCTTGTAGCTTGGTGGCGATGATTGGAGAATTACATCAATGACACTATCATCCGGAAGATTAACTCCGGCTGAATTAAGTGATTGTTATACCCGGACATTTTGAGTATGTGCTCACCGACAGTAACTATTCTCTTCCATCTTGCAGCTATAGAACTTATTGGAGACTTCATATCTCTCAATCCGCATTTGCTTGAAATATTAACTTCAACTCTGGAACATCTCATATGCTCCATGACGTTCAAAACGTCGTTGAAGACCCGGTTCTAAGCCGTAAAGCATGGCACACCGAACTATAGAGTAGTCATCACTCGCTTTGCCGGACGTTCATAACTTCTCGCTCAAAGATCTGCAGCAGGCTCACCACCCAATGCTTCCAGGCGTAATTTTTCCGTGCAGCAATGAGGATAATCCTCGTGTTACGGACCCAGTCCGTGTAATTGCTACCATCATCTTTCAACTTTGCTTTCTCAAGGAACGCATTAAAATTCAACGGAACAACAAAGACGAGCCATCTATCTACATCAAACATAGACAAGCAAAATACTATCGTGTACTAAGTTCATGATAAATTTAAGTTTGATTAATCATATTAAAAACTCCCACTTAGACGGACATCTCTCTAGTCATCTAAGTGATCACGTGATCCAAATCAACTAAACCATGTCCGATCATCACGTGAGATGGAGTAGTTTCAATGGTGAACATCACTATGTTGATCATATCTACTATATGATTCACGCTCGACCTTTCGGTCTCTCTGTGTTCCGAGGCCATATCTGTTATATGCTAGGCTCGTCAAGTTTAACCTGAGTATTCTGCGTGTGCAACTGTTTTGCACCCGTTGTATTTGAACGTAGAGCCTATCACACCCGATCATCACGTGGTGTCTCGACGAAGAACTTTCGCAACGGTGCATACTCGGGGAGAACACTTCTTGATAATTTTAGTGAGAGATCATCTTATAATGCTACCGTCAATCAAAGCAAGATAAGATGCATAAAGGATAAACATCACATGCAATCAATATAAGTGATATGATATGGCCATCATCATCTTGTGCTTGTGATCTCTATCGCCAAGCTTACTCATGATCACCATCGCCACCGCGCCGACACCTTGATCTCCATCGTAGCATCGTTGTCGTCTCGCCAATCTTATGCTTCCACGACTATCACTACCGCTTAGTAATAAAGTAAAGCATTACATCGCGATTGCATTGCATACAATAAAGCGACAACCATATGGCTCCTGCCCGATTGCCGATAACTTCGGTTACAAAACATGATCATCTCATACAATAAAATATAGCATCACGCCTTGACCATATCACATCACAACATGCCCTGCAAAAACAAGTTAGACGTCCTCTACTTTGTTGTTGCAAATTTTACGTGGCTGCTACGGCTGAGCAAGAACCGTTCTTACCTACGCATCAAAACCACAACGATAGTTTGTCAAATAGACTCCGTTTAACCTTCTCAAGGACCGGGCGTAGCCACACTCAGTTCAACTAAAGTTGGAGAGACAGTCTTCCGCAAGCCATCTATGTGCAAAGCACGCCGAGGGAACCGGTCTCGCGTAAGCGTCTGCGTAAGGTTGGTCCGGATCGTCTCGCCCAACAATACCGCTGAACCAAAGTATGACATGCCGGTAGGCGATATGACTTGTATCGTCCACAACTCACTTGTGTTCTACTCGTGCATATGACATCAACGCATAAAACCTGGCTCGGATGCCACTTTGTTGGGGAACGCAGTAATTTCAAAAATTTCCTACGATCACGCAAGACCATGGTGATGGCATAGCTACGAGAGGGAGAGTATCCGTCCACGCACTCGTGAGACCGAAAGCGGAAGCGTTATAACAACGCTGTTGATGTAGTAAATGCGTCTTCACGATCCGACCGATCCAAGCACCGAACGTCACGGCACCTCCGAGTTCTGCACACGCTCAGCTCGATGACGATCCCGGACTCCGATCCGGCAAAGTGTCGGGATGAGTTCCACAAGACGACGGCGTGGTGACGATGTTGATGCTCCACCGACACGTGGCTTCACCTAAGCTCCGCTGACGATATGACTTCTCCGCGCAGGCTTCGCCTAAGCTCTCCACGACGATATGACCGAAGTGGAATATGGTGGAGGGGGCACCGCACACGGCTAAGGAACGATCCGTAGATCAACTTGTGTGTTCTGGGGTGCCCCTGCCCCGTGATATATAAAGGAGCCAAGGGGAGGTGGCCGGCCCAAGGGGAGCGCAAGGAGTCCTACTCCCTCCGGGAGTAGGACTCCCCTCCAATCCTAGTTGGATTAGGATTCTGAGGGGAAAGAGAGAGAGGGGGCCGGCCCACCTTTCCTAGTCCTAATAGGACTAGGGGAAGGGCAGCGCCACCCTAGGGCTGGCCCTCTCCTTTCCACTAAGGCCCACTATGGCCCATGTAGTTCTGGGGTTCCAGAACCTCCGGTACTCTGCAGAATTCCCGATTTCACTCGGTACCCTTCCAAGTCCAAACATAGGCTTCCAATATATCAATCTTTATGTCTCGATCATTTCGAGACTCCTCGTCATGTCCGTGATCACATCCGGACTCCGAACAAACTTCGTGCATCAATACTTATAAACTCATTATGAACTGTCATCGAAGCGTTAAGCGTGCGGACCCTACGGGTTCGAGAACTATGTAGACATGACCTAGAACCATTCTCGGTCAATAACCAATAGCGGAACCTGGATGCCCATATTGGTTCCTACATATTCTACGTAAGATCTTTATCGGTCAAACCGCATAACGACATACGTTGTTCCCTTTGTCATCGGTATGTTACTTACCCGAGATTCGATCGTCGGTATCCAATACCTAGTTCAATCTCGTTATCGGTAAGTCTCTTTACTCGTTCTGTAATACATCATCTCACAACTAACTTATTAGTTGTAATGCTTGCAAGGCTTAAGTGATGTGCATTACCGAGAAGGCACAGAGATACCTCTCCGACAATCGGAGTGACAAAACCTAATCTCGAAATACGCCAACCCAACAAGTACCTTTGGAGACACCTGTAGTACTCCTTTATAATCACCCGATTCGTTGTGACGTTTGGTAGTACCCAAAGTGTTCCTCCGTAAACGGGAGTTGCATAATCTCATAGTTATAGGAACATGTATAGGTCATGAAGAAAGCATTAACATACTAAACGATCAAGTGTTAAGCTAACGGAATGGGTCATGTCAATCAGATCATTCTACTAATGATGTGATCTTGTTAATCAAATAACAACTCCTTGTTCATGGTTAGGAAACATAACCATCTTTGATTAACAAGCTAGTCAAGTAGAGGCATACTAGTGACATACTGTTTGTCTATATATTCACACATGTATTATGTTTCCGGTTAATACAATTCTAGCATGAACAATAAACATTCATCATGATATAAGGAAATAAATAATAACTTTATTATTGCCTCTAGGGCATATTTCCTTCATAGACATGTGTTGTCATTTGATTAATGGGATCACATCATTAGGAGAATGATGTGATTGACATGACCCATTTCGTTAGCTTAGCACTTGATCGTTTAGTATGTTGCTTATGCTTTCTTCATGACTTATACAAAGTTCCCTAAACTATGAGATTATGCAACTCCCGTTTACTGTGAGGAACACTTTGTGTGCTACCAAACGTCACAACGTAAATGGGTGATTATAAAGGTACTCTACAGGTGTCTCCAAAAGTATATGTTGAGTTGGCATGAATCGAGATTAGGTTTTGTCACTCCGATTGTCGGAGAGGTATCTCTAGGCCTTCTCGGTAATACACATCACATAAGCCTTGCAAGCATTGCAACTAATGAGTTAGTTGTGAGATGATGTATTACGGAACGAGTAAAGAGACTTTCCGGTAACGAGATTGAACTAGGTATTGGATACCGACGATCGAATCTCGGGCAAGTAACATACCGATGACAAAAGTGAAGGAAATATGCCCTAGAGGCAATAATAAAGTTATTATTTATTTCCTTATATCATGATAAATGTTTATTATTCATGCTAGAATTGTATTAACCGGAAACATAATACATGTGTGAATACATAGACAAACAGAGTGTCACTAGTATGCCTCTACTTGACTAGCTCGTTAATCGAAGATGGTTATGTTTCCTAACCATAGACATGAGTTGTCATTTGATTAACAAGGTCACATCATTGGTTGAATGATCTGATTGACATGACCCATTCCATTAGCTTAGCACCCGATCGCTTAGTATGCTGCTATTGCTTTCTTCATGACTTATACATGTTCCTGTAACTATGAGATTATGCAACTCCTGCTTACGGAGGAACACTTTGGTGCTACCAAACGTCACAACGTGAATCGGGTGATTATAAAGGAGTACTACAGGTGTCTCCAAAGGTACATGTTGGGTTGGCGTATTTGAGATTAGGTTTTGTCACTCCGATTGTCGGAGAGGTATCTCTGGGCCCTCTCGGTAATGCACATCACTATAAGCCTTGCAAGCAATGTAGCTAATGAGTTAGTTACGGAATGATGCATTACGGAACGAGTAAAGAGACTTGCCGGTAACGAGATTGAACTAGGTATTGGATACCGACGATCGAATCTCGGGCAAGTAACATACCGATGACAAAGGGAACAACGTATGTTGTTATGCGATTTGACCGATAAAGATCTTCGTAGAATATGTAGGAACCAATATGGGCATCCAGGTTCCGCTATTGGTTATTGACCAAGAATAGTTCTCGGTCATGTCTACATAGTTCTCGAACCCGTAGGGTCCGCACGCTTAAGGTTTCGATGACAGTTATATTATGAGTTTACATGTTTTGATGTACCGAAGGAGTTCGAAGTCCCGGATGAGATCGGGGACATGACGAGGAGTCTCGAAATGGTCGAGACGTAAAGATTCATATATTGGATGATATGTTTAGGCTAAAGGGTCAAGCCCATGAGGCTTTAGGTTGGTGCAAAAGGAGTTTTATGGAGGCCGGGGCCAAACGCCGGAGACCTGGCGTCGCCTGGGCCGACGCCGAGGCCCATGGCGTCTGGGCGACGCCAAGGTTTGTGGCGTTTGGTCCTGGAGTCCGAGTGGGACTCTTGCCTTTCGGGCAAAACCGACTTTGAGGAGGCTTTGCTCCAAGTTTTGACCCCGGCTCAACATATAAATAGAGGGGCAGGGCTAGCACAAAGGACACAACAATTGATCCCTTGGATCTCTTAGCCGTGTGCGGTGCCCCCTTCCACCATATTCCACCTCGGTCATATCGTCGCAGAGTTTAGGCGAAGCCCTGCGCCGGTAGAGCATCATCATCGTCACCACGCCGTCGTGCTGACGGAACTCATCCCCGACACTTTGCTGGATCGGAGTCCGGGGATCGACATCGAGCTGAATGTGTGCGTAACTCCGGAGGTGCCGTCGTTCGGTGCTTGGATCGGTCGGATCGTGAAGACGCATTTACTACATCATCAACCGCGTTGTTATAACGCCCGCTTTCGGTCTCACGAGTGCGTGGACGGACACTCTCCTCTCGTTGCTATGCCATCACCATGGTCTTGCGTGTGCGTAGGAAATTTTTGAAATTACTACGTTCCCCAACAAAGGGCATCCGAGCCTGGTTTTATGCGTTGATGTCATATGCACGAGTAGAACACAAGTGAGTTGTGGGCGATATAAGTCATACCGCTTACCAAAGCATGTCATACTTTTGGTTCAGCGGTATTGTGAGATGAAGCGGCCCGGACCGACATTACGCCAGACGCTTACGCGAGACTGGTTTCACCGCCGCGAGCACTCGTTGCTTAAAGGTGACCGGCGGGTGTCTCTCTCTCACTTTAGTTGAACCGAGTGTAGCTACGCCCGGTCCTTGCGAAGGTTAAAACAGCACCAACTTGACAAACTATCGTTGTGGTTTTGATGCGTAGGTAAGAACGGTTCTTGCTCAGCCCGTAGCAGCCACGTAAAACTTGCAACAACAAAGTAGAGGACGTCTAACTTGTTTTTGCAGGCATGTTGTGATGTGATATGGTCAAGACGTGATGCTATATTTTATTGTATGAGATGATCATGTTTTGTAACCGAAGTTATCGTAACGGCGAGAGCCATATGGTTGTCGCTTTATTGTATGAAATGCAACGCCATGTAATTGCTTTACTTTATCACTAAGCGGTAGCGATAGTCGTAGAAGCAATAGTTGGCGAGACGACAACGATGCTACGATGGAGATCAAGGTGTCGCTACCGGTGACAATGGTGATCATGACGGTGCTTGAGATGGAGATCACAAGCACAAGATGATGATGGCCATATCATATCACTTATATTGATTGCATGTGATGTTTATCCTTTATGCATCTTATCTTGCTTTGATTGACGGTAGCATTATAAGATGATCTCTCACTAAAATTATCAAGAAGTGTTCTCCGAGTATGCACCGTTGCCAAAGTTAAATGCGTCTTGAGACACCACGTGATGATCGGGTGTGATAAGCTCTACGTCCATCTACAACGGGTGCAAGCCAGTTTTGCACACGCCGAATACTCAGGTTATACTTGACGAGCCTAGCATATGCAGATATGGCCTCGGAACACGGAGACCGAAAGGTCGAGCGTGAATCATATAGTAGATATGATCAACATAGTGATGTTCACCATTGAAAACTACTCCATCTCACGTGATGATCGGTTATGGTTTAGTTGATTTGGATCAAGTGATCACTTAGATGACTAGAGAGATGTCTATCTAAGTGGGAGTTCTTAAGTAATATGATTAATTGAACTTTAACTTATCATGAACTTAGTCCTAGTAATATTTTGCAAATTATGTTGTAGATCAATAGCTCGCGTTGTTGCTTCCCTATGTTTTTATATGTGTTCCTAGAGAAAATTGTATTGAAAAATGTTAGTAGCAATGATGCGGATTGGATCCGTGATCTGAGGTTTATCCTCATTGCTGCACGTAAGAATTATGTCCTTAATGCACCGCTAGGTGTCGTAACTATTGCAGAGCAAATGCAGACGTTATGAACGTTTGGCTAGCTCAATATGATGACTACTTGATAGTTTAGTGCACCATACTTAACGGCTTAGAATCGGGACTTCAAAGACGTTTTGAACGTCATGGACCATATGAGATGTTCCAGGAGTTGAAGTTAATATTTCAAGCAAATACCCGAGTTGAGAGATATGAAATCTCCAACAAAATTCTATAGCTAAAAGATGGAGGAGAATCGCTCAACTAGTGAGCATGTTCTCAGATTGTCTGGGTACTTCAATCGCTTGAATCAAGTGGGAGTTAATCTTCCAGATAAGATAGTGATTGACAGAATTCTCTAGTCACCATCACTAAGTTACTAGAACTTCGTGATGAACTA
This sequence comes from Aegilops bicornis, assembly GCA_021605145.1. Classification (NCBI taxonomy): domain Eukaryota; kingdom Viridiplantae; phylum Streptophyta; class Magnoliopsida; order Poales; family Poaceae; genus Aegilops; species Aegilops bicornis. Next base: position 632,821,952 of record CM038670.1, read on the forward strand.
TAGTATGCAAGGGATGACGGAAACGATTCCGAGCTCTTCGTGATGTTGAAATCGACGAAGGTAGAAATCGAGAAAGAGCATCAAGTGTTGATGATTGACAAGACCACTAGTCTCAAGGAAAAGGGCAAAGGGAAGAAGGGGAACTTCAAGAAGAACGGCAAGCAAGTTGCTGCTCAAGTGAAGAAGCCCAAGTCTGGACCTAAGCCTGAGACTAAGTGCTTTTGCTGCAATGGAACTGGTCACTAGAAGCGGAACTACCCCAAGTATTTGGCGGATAAGAAGGATGGCAAAGTGAACAAAGGTATATTTGATATACAGATTATTGATGTGTATTTTACTAGTGTTCGTAGCAACCCCTCGGTATTTGATAATCGGTTCAGTTGCTAAGAGTAGTAACTTGAAACGGGAGTTGCGTAATGAAATGTAAACTAGTTGAAGGGAAGTGACGATGAGTGTTGGAAGTAGTTCCAAATTTGATATTATCATCATCGCACACTCCCTATACTTTCTGGATTAGTGTGGAACCTAAATAAGTGTTATTTGGTGTTGAGCATAAATATGATTTGATCATGTTTATTGCAATACGGTTATTCATTTAAGTAAGAGAATAAATTGTTGTTCTGCTTACATGAATAAAACCTTATATGGTTACACACCCAATGAAAATGGTTCATTGGATCTCGATCATAGTGATACACATATTCATAATATTGAAACCAAAAGATGCAAAGTTAATAATGATAGTGCAATTTATTTGTGGTAATCGCCGTTTGGGTCATATCGGTGTAAAGCGCATGAAGAAAACTCCATGCTGATGGACTTTTGGAATCACTTGATTATGAATCATTTGATGCTTGCGAACCGTGCCTTTTGGGCAAGATGACTGAAACTCCGTTGTTCGGAACAATGGAACAAGCTACTGACTTACTGGAAATAATACATACCGATGTATGCGATTCAATGAGTGTTGATGCTCGTGGCAAGTATCGTTATTTTCTGACCTTCACAAGATGATTTGAGCAGATATGGGTATATCTACTTGATGAAACATAATTCTGAAATAATTGAAAAGTTCAAAGAATTTCAGAGTGAAGTGAAAATCATCGTAACAAGAAAATAAAGTTTCTGCGATCTGATCGTGGAGATAAATATTTGAGTTACGAGTTTGGTCTTCATTTGAAACAATGTGAAATAGTTTACAACTCATGCCATATGGAACACCACAGCATAATGGTGTGTCCGAAAGTCGTAACCGCACTTTATTGGATATGGTGCGATCTATGATGTCTCTTATCAGTTTACCACTATCGTTTTGGGGTTATGCATTAGAGACAACTGCATTCACGTTTAATAGAGCACCATCAAAATCCGTTGAGATGACACCGTATGAACTATGGTTTAGCAGTAAACCTAAGCTGTCGTTTCTTAAAGTTTGGAGTTGTGATGCTTATGTGAAAAAGTTTTCACCTGATAAACTCGAACCCAAATCGGAGAAATGCGTCTTCATAGAAATACCCAAAGGTAAATATTGGGTACACCTTCTATCACAGATCCGAAAGCAAGATATTTGTTGCTAAGATGGATCCTTTCTAGAGAAGAAGTTTCTCTCGAAAGAAGTGAGTGGGAGGAAAGTAGAACTTGATGAGGTAATTGTACCTTCTCCCTTATTGGAAAGTAGTTCATCACAGGAATCAGTTCGGTGATTCCTACACCAATTAGTGAGGAAGTTAATGATGATGATCATGAAACTTCAGATCAAGTTGCTACCAAACCTCGTAGGTCTTCCAGAGTAAGATCCGCACTGTGAGTGGTACGGTAATCCTATTCTAGAAGTCATGTTACTAGACCATGATGAACCTACGAACTATGGGAAGCGATGATGAGCCCAGATTCCATGAAATGGTTTGAGACCATGAAATCTGAGATGGGATCCATATATGAGAACAAAGTGTGGACTTTCTTTGGAGTTGCCCGATGATCGGCAAGCCATATTATATAAATGGATCTTCAAGAGGAAGACAGATCTTGATAGTAGTATTACTATCTACAAAGCTCGACTTGTCGCAGAAGGTTTTCGACAAGTTCAAGGTGTTGACTACAATGAGATTTACTCAACTGTAGCGATGCTTATGTCTGTCCGAATCATGTTAGCAATCGCCACATTTTATGAAATCTGGCAAATGGATGTCAAAACTACATTCTTTAATGGATTTATTAAAGAAGAGTTGTATATGATGCAACCAGAAGGTTTTGTCAATCCTAAAGGTGTTAACAAAATGTGCAAGCTCCAGCGATCCATCTATGGACTGGTGCAAGCATCTCGGAGTTGGAATATACGCTTTGATAAGTTGATCAAAGCATATGGTTTTATACAGACTTGCGGTGAAGCCTGTATTTACTAGAAAGTGAGTGGGAGCACTACTGACATTTCCGATAAGTATCTGTGAATGACAGATGGTGGATCGGAAATAATGTAGAATTATTCTGCAAAGCATAACGGAGTGTTTGAAAGGAGTTTTTCAAAGAAAGACCTCGGTGAAGCTGCTTACATATTGAGCATCAAGATCTATAGAGATAGATCAAGACGCTTGATAAGTTTTTTTTTCAATGAGTACATACCTTGACAAGATTTTGAAGTAGTTCAAAATGGAACAGTCAAAGAAAGAGTTCTTGCCTGTGTTACAAGGTGTGAAATTGAGTAAGACTCAAAACCCGACCACGGAAGAAGATAAAAAGAGAATGAAAGTCATTCCCTATGCCTTGGCCATAGGTTCTATAAAGTATGCCATGCTGTGCACCAGATTTATTGTATACCCTACACTGAGTTTGGCAAGGGAGTACAATAGTGATCTAGGAGTAGATCATGGACAGCGGTCAAAATTATCCTTAGTGGAATAAGGATATGTTTCTCGATTATGGAAGTGACAAAAGGTTCGTCGTAAAGGGTTACGTCGATGCAAGATTTGACACCGATCTAGATGACTCTAAGTCTCGATCTAGATACATATTGAAAGTGGGAGCAATTAGCTAGAGTAGCTACATGCGAGCATTGTAGACATAGAGATTTGCAAAATACTTACGGCTCTGAATGTGATGACCCGTTGACTAAAATTATCTCACAAGCAAAACATGATCACACCTTAGTACTCTTTGGGTGTTAATCACATAGCGATGTGAACTAGATTACTGACTCTAGTAAACCCTTTGGGTGTTGGTCACATGTCGATGTGGACTATGGGTGTTAACCACATATAGATGTGAACTATTGATGTTAAATCACATGGCGATGTGAACTAGATTATTGACTCTAGTGCAAGTGGGAGATCAAGGAAATATGCCCTAGAGGCAATAATAAAGTTATTATTTATTTCCTTATATCATGATAAATGTTTATTATTCATGCTAGAATTGTATTAACCGGAAACATAATACATGTGTGAATACATAGACAAGCAGTGTCACTAGTATGCCTCTACTTGACTAGCTCGTTAATCGAAGATGGTTATGTTTCCTAACCATAGACATGAGTTGTCATTTGATTAACAAGGTCACATCATTGGTTGAATGATCTGATTGACATGACCCATTCCATTAGCTTAGCACCCGATCGTTTAGTATGCTGCTATTGCTTTCTTCATGACTTATACATGTTCCCGTAACTATGAGATTATGCAACTCCGTTTACGGAGGAACACTTTGGTGCTACCAAACGTCACAACGTAATCGGGTGATTATAAAGGAGTACTACAGGTGTCTCCAAAGGTACATGTTGGGTTGGCGTATTTCGAGATTAGGTTTTGTCACTCCGATTGTCGGAGAGGTATCTCTGGGCCCTCTCGGTAATGCACATCACTATAAGCCTTGCAAGCAATGTAGCTAATGAGTTAGTTATGGAATGATGCATTACGGAACGAGTAAAGAGACTTGCTGCAACGAGATTGAACTAGGTATTGGATACCGACGATCGAATCTCGGGCAAGTAACATACCGATGACAAAGGGAACAACGTATGTTGTTATGCGATTTGACCGATAAAGATCTTCGTAGAATATGTAGGAACCAATATGGGCATCCAGGTTCCGCTATTGGTTATTGACCAAGAATAGTTCTCGGTCATGTCTACATAGTTCTCGAACCCGTAGGGTCCGCACGCTTAAGGTTTCGATGGCGATGCTTATATTATGAGTTTACATGTTTTGATGTACCGAAGGAGTTCGAGTCCCGGATGAGATCGGGGACATGACGAGGAGTCTCGAAATGGTCGAGACGTAAAGATTCATATATTGGATGATATGTTTTAGGCCAAAGGGTCAAGCCCATGAGGCTTTAGGTTGGTGCAAAAGGAGTTTTATGAGGTTGTGGGGCCAACGCCGGAGACCACCGGCGCGGCCTGGGCCGTACGCCAAGGTTTGTGGCGTTTGGTCACTGAGTCCGAGTGGGACTCTTGCCTTTCGGGCAAAACCGACTTTGAGGAGGCTTTTGCTCCAAGTTTCGACCCGGGCTCAACATATAAATAGAGGCGGGGCTAGCACAAAGGACACAACAATTGATCCCTTGGATCTCTTAGCCGTGTCTGGTGCCCCTTCCACCATATTCCACCTCGGTCATATCGTCGCAGAGTTTAGGCGAAGCCTCGCCGATGAGAGCATCATCATCGTCCTGCGCCCGTCGTCTTGTGGAACTCATCCCGACACTTTGCTTTGGATCGGAGTCCGGGATCGTCATCGAAATGAGCGTGTGCGTAACTTCGGAGGTGCCGTGCGTTCGGTGCTTGGATCGGTCGGATCGTGAAGGCGTCTGACTACATCAACCAGCGTTGTTATAACGCTTCCGCTTTCGGTCTCACGAGTGCGTGGACGGACACTCTCCTCTCGTTGCTATGCCATCACCATGGTCTTGCGTGTGCGTAGGAATTTTTTTGAAATTACTACGTTCCCCAACAAAAAGGAACAACGTATTTAGTTATGCGGTTTGACCGATAAAGATCTTCGTAGAATATGTAGGAACCAATATGGGCATCCAGGTTCCGCTATTGGTTATTGACCGAGAATGGTTCTAGGTCGTGTCTACATAGTTCTCGAACCCGTAGGGTCCGCACGCTTAACGTTTTGATGATTCATTATGAGTTTATAAGTATTGATGTACCGAAGGTTGTTGAGTCCCGGATATGATCACGGACATGACGAGGAGTCTCGAAATGGTCGAGACATAAAGATTGATATATTGGAAGCCTACATTTGGACATCGGAAATGTTCCGAGTGAAATCGGGAATTTACCGGAGTACCGGGAGGTTACCGGAACCCCCCGGGATCTATATGGGCCATAGTGGGCCTTGGTGGAAAGGAGAAAGGGCCAGCCCTAGGTGGCCGCGCGCCTCCCCCCCTTCCCCTAGTCCTACTAGGACTAGGAAAGGGGGCCGGCCCCCTCTCTCTCTTTCCCCCTCCGGGGAATCCTATTCAACTAGGATTGAGGGGAATCCTACTCCGGAGGAGTAGGACTCCTGGCCAGCGCCTCCTCTAGGGCCGCCGGCCCCTCCCCTTGGCTCCTTTATATACGAGGCGGGGGGCACCCAAGACACACAAGTTGATCTACGGATCGTTCCTTAGCCGTGTCGGTGCCCCCTCCACCATATTCCACTTCGGTCATATCGTCATGAGCTTAAGCGAAGCCCTGCGCCGGAGAAGTCATATTGTCGCGGAGCTTAGGCGAAGCCCTGCGTCGGTGGAGCATCATCATCGCTACCACGCTGCCGTCGTCGACGGAACTCATCCCCGACACTTTCTTTGGATCGAGTCCGGGATCGCCATCGAAATGAGCGTGTCTTTGAACACGGAGGTGCCGTCTGTTCGGTACTTGGATCGGTCGGATCGTGAAGACGTCACGACTACATCAACCGCGTTGTTATAACGCTTCCGCTTACGGTCTACGAGGGTACGTGGACAGACACTCTCCCCTCTCGTTGCTATGCCATCACCATGGTCTTGCGTGTGCGTAGGAATTTTTTTGAAATTACTACGTTCCCCAACACCCCCACCTTGTAACAGAGGTGACCCAATGGTCGTGATTGGCACTGCCGATGGTGGAAAGAATCAGGCGGAGTGTAGGTGTTCCATCGGCGGCCATCGATGAGACCGTATGAATTGTGAGAGAGAGCTGTGTAAATAGAGTTTTGGGCGTTGAGAGGAGAGGAGTGTGGGAAGTAGTGACGATACATCCTGTATTGTCTCGTCTCTCATGCTTCTCTAGCTGTGCAAGCGACTACCACGTGGCTTGCCGAGCTCGGCTCCTAAAAAGCGGCCGATTCGGCCGCTCCTCCCTAGTCAGGCCAAGAGATGCTTTGAGGTTCACAAATTTGGTTGGGCCGGGCTGCATGTAGGCCACCTCTATACATCCTTGGATGCATCATGGATGATGACGGGCGCTCCTATGTATCGCTTGGGAGCTCCTGTTCAGCGCCTTAAGCGCCCCAACAACTTCGTGGCACCCACGCGTCTGCATATATCAGCTGACCCATGTTGGTCAATAGTTAACTGGTCGATAGTTGACCAATTGACCGGTCAACCGCTGAATGTATATATATATAAGGAAAGCCAAAAAGAAATACAAAACAGGATTATTTTTAAATTAAAATAAGTTCACGGAATTGAAAAGGACTTCAAAAAGTTCATGAATTCAAAAAAAAGTTCATAAATTTAAAAGAAACAGAAAAATGAAAAAAAGTCACAAGTTTGAAAATATTTCTTCGATTCGAAAAAAAGATTTCATGAATTAAAAAAAATCAAGGATTTCAAAAAGTTCATTGATTTGAATTAAAAAAATAAAAAATTCAGAAAAATTTCATTGGATTTTGAAAAAAGTTCATCGATTTTGATAAAAAAAAACTTCATAGATTTGAAAAACTTTCATGGACTTTGATAGTAAAGTTCATGAATTTAAGAAAATTTCATCAATTTTGAAAAAGTTCATTGAGCTTGATAAAAGAGTTCACGGATTTATAAACAAATCATCCACTTCCAAATATTACAAAAAAACTTTACATAAAATGTTCACGAAGCATTTGAAAAATTAAAATGTGTATAGAGAGAATGTTTCTCATGTATACGATAAATGTATACAAAAAATATACAATGTGTGTGAAAAAAGTTGATCATGTATTTAAAAATGTGAATGAAGCATTTTTAAAAAAGTTAAACAAGTATAAGAAATGTTAAACTTGTGACTTTTTTTCATTTTTCTGATTGTCTGGATGCATCATGAAGTAAAAAACTACTTTGAGCACCCACCTGACCATGCCAAAGCGAACGACGGCTTAATCTTTATACAGAACTATAATATGCATACATATCACAAGCTCATACCTTTCAAGTCTGAGTACATAGTGCAAGAAATATATGATGTGCATTTTTTTCTTCTTAAGAGCAGTTTAATTCCATATCAGCTTTAATTCTTGTACTTCATCTCATTAGAAAAAAATATAGCTATTAGCATAATGAGTGAAGTCTGTCGCGCTGGTGTTCAAGAGGATCATGGAAGAGGCAGATTAGTGGACCACTATATATTTTTTAGATTAAGTTTTTGTACATCTGATCCTACTTTGTTTCGGCACTAATATCTTCACTAATATCTGATTGAAAGTGTCATATACACTGAGAAAATGTGTTCCATTTCATTCTCGTGTGGGAGTGCTCAACTCTCTTCCGGAAGTGTTGCATGCTTCAGAATATGTGGTGCCATTATTAAAGGAAGCAGATACAAGAACGATGTTGCTCAGTTAGTTTCCGTAATCTGTATAAAAAAACCAGAAAAAGCCATGTGAACATGATTACATGAGTGCCTTTATAGGGGCATATAGACAATAAAATCATGCTCTTCAGAAGTTAGGAGAGGCACATGAGTATTGAATTATCACTTTCGGCATCCGCCCGCTGATGGAAGACCCCCGGATGTTACAAGGCAGCAACTTGGCCCACTGTATAACACCGTCTCGTCCTAAGCGACATCTGCAGATCCCCAAGTCGTGCCTTCTCTACAGATAACACCTCATTGAATTCCTACAATTAAGAGATCATAGTGTCAGACGAAACACGACCGCATTCTACAGAGCAGTAGCACCAGCTCCATCTGTGCCCGTAGCTGCTGCTTTCGCTGCTAGACGCACTCCCTGGCTCACCTCCTCCCGACGACGAGCTTGTAGGCGCACGCCCTCCACAACCCGATTCGCCTCCTCATCTCCACGCATGTATGGTGGCGGACGCCACCAGCGTAGCCATGGTGTCACATGCTCTTCCTCGGTGGGGCTGAATGAGCAGCGGCCGCGGCCCCTGTCGCTGGGCAATGTTCCCCTGAATATCCATAGTAGCCACCTCGCCATCTGATATAGGTACACCGAGCGCATCAGGCTGTTGTCGATCCGCTGCGAGAGTACCCCGGATGGCGAGCTCCTAGCCAAGCCACCCGCTGTGCGTTGGTCACTTGTGGCATGAAGCAGCAGTCGGACTTGATCCCATTGCGTGGCCCAACGGTCCTGGTCCTCGGCACATTGTCGCTCGCTCACGAGACCTCGGGGTAGACGGAAGCAGGGAGGAGGGATTAGGGGAAGGAGAGCCAATGATTTCCGTGGCAATTAAGGAGATAGACGAGAGGGCTACGGGAAGGATTGATTACCGGGGAAACAAATTGATATGGGAGCAAACATGCCTAAATTGATGAGGTGGGGGCGTGGGGCACGTTGGAAGGGGAGGCGGACGAAGGAGGTACCTTACGGTTCTTTTAGGTAAACTAGCAAATATGTCCATACGTCAGAATTCTTAAAGCAGCCCCATACGCCTTACCCACTGAGCATGGCTAAAGTCATCACCCTTATGCCCCTAACATAATAAACATGACTAATATCTCACCTTCGGGTACACATCCTCCATTTCAATATGACATCAGACCCATGCTTTCGCTTGTCCTATTTATCGTCCTCGTCACCGGTGGTCACGGTACCAGTTGTCACTAACCAAGGTTGGTCAGGTCCAATAGCTGGATTGTTGAGCCTCCTTCGTGTCCAGCGAGATCAAGAGCGTTGAACAAAGATGTTTTTATACCCGGCTAATATAATAGGGAAAAGCACTACCCTAATACATGTCTAGGTTACCTTACTTGGAGTCCTCATGGCTCATGCATTATGACGGGTGTCACTTGGCTAAGTGGGGCTAGTCGTACGTGAAGACGCGATGTAAGATTCTTTTTTATTTCTTTCTCTTTCTTAGTTATTTCATTCCTTTGCCAGGTCTCACATTGTTTGATATGCAGTTGTCTCAATGAAACTTCCCTCCTTTATCTTTTTTGTCATGTTGCTCCTTACCCTTAGCTTATTGATTCCCAAGTTAGCTCTTTCATACCTAAAAACTCAAAAAAGTATATCAACTGGAAGAATTATCTGTAAGAAACCAAGTTGGGACTATTTAGAAAACAAAACAACCTTTGCCTAAACACAAACATTGATCGCCTACCCTCGCTTGGGCAAGTTCCACTGGGCCACAACGCAGGCCGAGGCCGAGCGATACACCTGAGACGTTTTTCTTTGGCAGGGAACAAAAGGTGTTTTCCCTTTGCCGGAACAAAAGGCATTTTAAAAATGTTCAGATTTCAGAAAAAATAAAAAGAGAAACATTATTCTTTCTGAAAAAAAGTTCGAGCTAAAATTTTTTTTTGGAAATTTGCAAAGATATTTGCGTTCTAAAATGTATTTACTTATTGAATAAAAATATATTTTTCTTTGCTCTTAGTATCTGGCGCGGCTGTTCACTTTAATATGTAGCTATGTAATTTGAACACAACGTCCTGTTTAGTCCAGTGGCTAGCATTATGATACGTCCAGCGTGAGCTGTTGGGTTCGATCCCTCGTGGCGCTTTCTTTATCTTTTTGTCTTCTACTATTTTCACTGGCACAAGCTGTTGGCACAAATTTTTCTTGAAATGTGCTATATTACTTGTTATATTACTCCTACTATGACCAGCCTTACTGGCAGTCATCATGGCGCACTACCGCCATAGAACTACACTGCGACGCCTTGGCCACTGAGCTACGTTTGTTCTTTGTCATGTTGTAAGTTTGAACTATACCCTTCACAAAGCCTAAGTTTTTCGGTCCGACAAAAATGAAGTTCCATCTTATAGCAAACTTGAAAACCGGGAAGCAAACTCTGCCGCAAATGAGATAGCACTTACCTTCTTTTTTAAAAAAAAGGAAGATGACCCTCAGCCTCTGTATCTGGACAATGCATACGGCCATTTTATTAATTATTTTCACAAAACCTTACAAAATCATACAACAGTAAGACTAAAGCCACCGTCTAAGCAACAACTGTCACTACACCTATCCAATTGATAAAGGGGTGTAGATAGTCTGGGCCTAATACCAAACAGACATCGCGGCCAAACATAAACATCTAACACCTGAGGTCCCAACCCGGACGCCTGCCGGGTATGGGGCACCTACCATCCGGCGCCTCCTCAACCAGACGCTGCGGGTATGAGGCCGCCATGAGCCACCGCCACCAATCCATCTTCGTGAGCTGTGTTGTTGCATGTACGCGTGTGTCTCTCGTTATCGACGCCACCACGACGCCTCGATAGCGTCGTCCTCTTCTGTGAGTCCATCCTCCCACAAATAACTCCGAATCAAGATCGCGCCACGCCGTCAAGATTCGCCGCCATCAGTGTGTAGGATGAAGCACCACTCCACCAAAGAATCCGTCCTCTAGTCCCTCGATCACGTGTGTACCTCCAAGAATGACACTCCCAAGGGAGGAACGACACCAGAGCACCGCCGTCATCCGATCATCCGATCTAGGGTTTTTCCCGTAGGTAGCAGAGAGTGGCCTTGAACTTCTCCATGACGATGCCTTCAAGAAGGGAACGACGCAGATAGCGCCGCCACCGCCGGCCTTAGCAGCAGCCGAAGGCAAGTTTTCACCCGGACCAGTTCGAAGGGATCCAACTTACATGCCCAGGCCGCCGTCACCACCAGCACCACCAGGCATACCCTGGAGTACCGGCAGATCAGCGAACCGCCGGCACCACCACATCCAGATCGCCGGCCACGCCGGGCCGCCGCCATCCCCCACGCCGTCCGGGTCAGAGACGGAGCCGCCGATCACAAGACAGGACCGCCGCCCACACGCCGGAAGCGCCGCCGAGAGCCAGCGCCCGCCACCGCTTGTCGAAGCCAACCGCCGCCCGAAAGCACCTGGCGCCACCGTGAAGCCATCGGTCGAGGAGGAAGACGTCAGCGTCGACCACCCTCGCCGGACCCGCCCGCCGCCCGGCTTCGCGCCGGCGCCATGGCGCCATCGGATCGGGAGGAGGAGGAGCGCCCTCGCCGTCTCACAGACCACGCCGCCGCCAGCGCCATCAAGCGAGAGCCCGCCAGATTCCGCCGGCGGCTCGACCAGCCGCCGAGCCGAAGCGCCGCCATGAGACCGGCCGTCTGCCGCTCAGAGCCTCGTGAGGAGGAAGAAGCCCGCCGACGACGCTGCTGGCTTTGCCCGACAGCGTCCCCAGCGGGGAGAAGTTAGACGAGGAAGGGGAGCGGCGGCAGCGAGATAGCACTTACCTAAGTACCAAGGTTCTTGTTCCTGGTTACATTTTCTCGTGAATAACGTAAGAATGCGCAGCATTTCATTGATGGATAGAGTGAAGGAAATACAAAGGTGTAACTTGCCAATCTCTATCTACTCCTATAAAAATCTGAGTTGGTGATGATGGTGTGCCTACCATCTATAATTTTCGACTGCCAGATCTGTATCCGACACACGGGAGGCAGCCCCACTTCACAATTGCAAAAGAACCCTTGTCCTCTATGTCCTGCTCCATCGATCCCCACCTCATCCAACCAGGAACTAGAGGCACCTGATCCTTCTCGAAGAGGGGAGAACACGATGGAACGGGAGATTTGATGATAACCCCCCAGGCCACTTAAACCCCACATGTCAGAGACAGCGGCGGAGGGTATATGATCAAGGATTTGCGAACAAGGGGGGTTATCGTCAATTATCCCCAAGTACGTCACCGGCATCGTCCGCCCCCTGATTCAGCAACAGCTCTCATGCAGCAGCCCCGGCGCCCACCAGCTTCACCTCCTTCCCATCGACGCGCTCCACGTCTGTCCAATTCGAGTATGAGATGCTCCCCAGGACCTCTATGTCGTTTGCAACTGGAGCACTACCCACGAGCTCCACAGTCCAGACCCGCATCATCCTCCTTCCGTCTTGGAGATGGCAAATCTGGTGTGATGATTGATGTGAAGGTACTGTGCTCTGATGGTCCCTCTCCTTCCCAGTCCCAAGTCAAAAATTTCCGTTACTCAAAAGTTCAAATCCACACGCCTATCTCGAACTGTCTAGAAACCACTCATGTCATGTAGCCGCGCTGCTCAAACTACATCCCCAAGAAGCCACATAATCTTTAGCTCGAACGGAGTGTGAGGAGGCGTGAGTCACTGTTATTCTCCATCTAATCTACTTTTTCAAGGACCATGGTTTGGGTGTGGAAGAATAGTAGAATCTTCTCTACTTCTCATGAACCCCTTGCTTCATCTCTGTTATACAATCTTTTTCTGGCAGAAATCTGGTTGATGTTAAATAAGAAAGTGACAAGAGGTCCAGTACAATTTTTATGTGCGTGTATGTACATTCTGTTTCTTTGCTTGGTACAAAATATATTGCAAGGGATGTTCCTTTTTGCTTCGTTTAAATATACTACATACCCTCTACAGACTCAGCTTATTTTCCTTTGTCTGAATATAACACAGACGAATTGTATGCAGTAGTTGTTGGAATTCAGTAATGTTCAGGCTTGTTCGAGTGTTAGTTTTCTTCAGAATTTCAGTGTTCCTTTTCTGAAGAAAGTTACAAAGGAACTTCTTGTGAATTTTGGTTGTTACTCGTTGAGATTGTATCCTCTATTTTCGTTTGCCTAGGTATATCTTCTGCGATTGTTCTGATGGAACGCCTCTCAACATGATCCTCTGTTCACTTTTTTGTGATGGCTTTGGTTGTTTGAATAGCTTTGCTTTCAACTGTACGTGCTACATAAGGACTCAAATATGTCCTAATATTTTGGCCAACGAATTGAGCTTGATAGCTTTAAAACTTGCTGGCCAAGAGATAAGATCTTCTTGTTCAGGATGAGTCTATATATACAGCCATGTATGGCAGGTCCTCTGCATCAATCTCATCTGGTGTTCCTCCACATACATCTGAACCTTGGCATAGAGAGAGCTACTCCTTCCGTTCTAAATTACTTGTCTTGAATTTGTCTAGATACGGATGTATCTAGCACTAATGAGTCTAGATACATCCGCATCTAGACAAATCCAAGACAAGTACTCCCTCCGTCCCATAATGTAAGGGCTCCTTTGATTCAAAGGAATTCCATGGGACTTTTGGAGGGTTAGAATCCTTAAGATTTTTTCCTATATTTGTTGTTTGATTCACAAGATTGAATCCCATAGGATTTTTTCCTATGGAATCAAGTGTACTACATTTCATTGGAAATCTAGCATCCACTCCAACCTCTTTGTTCAATTCCTTTGTTTTTTCTGTAGCATCATACACTCTATGCTAATCCTATAGGATTCAAGTGGACATGCCACTCAAATCATGTATTTTCCCTATTTCCGCGTTTTTAAAATCCTGAAATCAAAGAGGGCCTAAGACGTTTTTTGACACTACACTAGTGTCAAAAAACGTCTTACATTATATTATAGGACGGAGGGAGTAATTTGGAACGGAGGGAGTACGTTGGTGAGAACCTGTTGGTTCATCTCCTCTTGAATGCACAACAGGAGATACGAGATCATTGTATCTTTGGAGGAGAGCCGCCGTTTAACTCATGCACCATGGCGAGGGCGTGAATCTTCTTGAAGACGGCGCCTACCGGTGTGCCTTGATCCAGTCGAGCTGCTGCACCATGATCTACTGCGACCACATCTTCACCAACATACGACACCGACGACGTCAACAATAGTGGTTGTTTAATGTGTTTTTAGGCGAGCAGATAAATGAAGAGAAAACCCCATAACTAAAATTGTTGGCATATATGTTTGAGCAAGCAGGGTATACTATGCTTGACAAATGATTTTATGGCCTGATATAGATGACTAATGTACTCCCTCCGTCCTAAAATTCTTATCTTAGATTTGTCTAGATACGGATGTACCTAATACTAAAACGTGACTTGATACATCCGTATTTAGACAAATCTAAAACAAGAATTTTAGGACGGAGGGAGTATATAACTAATTAAGTTGAACTAGCTGTGTGAGTTATCTCTAGAATATTTCTTTTCTTCGTCGTAGCGCTGTAGGCAGATTCATTTTTCTTGTGCATATTTAGCAAATCATTTTGTTAAACACTTCTACTTCATTCTTGTTTTTCCTAGAACCATTCATAATTGTGTGTTCGAACTATAGTATGTACGTAATTAGATATATTAGTTTCTGCCATTTATCTTCATAACTAGCCGAGATCAAGGTTTTCACCTGAATCTGCTCAAAGAACCTCCATCAAAAACCGTGTGCACGGGCCACCACCAATCATTGTCGGGGCTTGATGGTGCGGATCCAGCCAGCCGCCGCCTGGCCCGCTGCTGACACCACCATGGTGGCTAGCAGCCGGCGTCGTCAGGCCCACCGCGCTTGCCTGTAGTCGCGACCCTGAACCGCCAGCCCACCCAAGCCCATCTAGACCATGCGAGACCCAAGCTCCCGGCCACCACAACAGGGGCGCCTCCGCCGCAGGGAGGTTGTGCCTCCACTGTCACCACTGGCTCGCGCTTGCCACGGGGAAGCTGTGCCTCTGTCGGTCCACGCGTTGCCAACTGTCACGTGAGGGAGAAGGCCCTGCCGCCGCCGTCATCTCCCGGGCTTCGCCCGACGAGACCTCTGGCAGCGATAGGAGGGAGGGGGCGAGGGGTGGACGGGCCGGAGGCAGGCGGTGTGGTCGCCCTCCGTGTCGTCTTTGTGCTCGATGTGTGTCTATTAGAAATTTAACATCACTTTGATAAATGTTGTCTCGGTACATTTTTATTATTCATAAGAACATACAAGTTCTAACTATGTCTTAGTATATATACTTCTTTATTACCATAGCAACATAGAGGTTCATGACCATGTCTCGGTATGTATTCTTTTCTATGTACGGTTCCTCACTATAACTTAAGTCCACCTAATCTTGTGTGATCCCGTGCTAATCTTGTGTGATCCCGTAGCGTAGCACGGGCATCTTACTAGTATTCATTAAGAAAGTTACGCGAATGCTACAGTATTCATTATTCAAGGGGAGTATCTGCAAAGGAAAGCAGAATGCGGTATGTTGGGTCATGAAATGGTTTCGTTGTCTATCTAAGAAATTTGACCAGAAAGATGGATATGAATATCATCCAATGCACCAGCTTCGTATGGAAATATAATACTGAAAATAATCGAGTTGAAA
The DNA here is from genome assembly GCA_021605145.1 of Aegilops bicornis. Classification (NCBI taxonomy): domain Eukaryota; kingdom Viridiplantae; phylum Streptophyta; class Magnoliopsida; order Poales; family Poaceae; genus Aegilops; species Aegilops bicornis. The sequence goes on from CM038670.1 coordinate 632,837,435, forward strand.
CATGGTCAGTCTCAAGGTTTGTGCTTCATAAAACTATAATATGCAGCTCGCTCGATCAAGTTCAATAAACCTTCGTAGCCCTCCTAAGACTCTGTGATAGGTATAGGCAGCTACCCCCGTTTCATTAACAAGTCAGCTTCACAGCACCTACAACAATTGTTGCTCTCCGGCCACAAAGAAGGACCATTCAACTATGTTACAGTTTGTTTCATGTCATCTCATCATGACGCAGACCTCATCCTTGACACCTTCGAGTCCTTGTGTAATCTACAAGCTATTCCATTTCCGTAATTACAACATGTGCAATCTCTGGCCGAGTCTACATGAGCTCCTCATCATAATCCACCAGCACCTGCAGTCAGAAGTAACATGAATCACAACTCAAATAAAGCAGTATTAATGGATAAATGAAGTAGTATCCCAACTTAAATAAAGCCAGGCATTACCCATTTCCAGCAATCAGGACTGGCCGAGTCTACATGAGCTCCTCATCATAATCCACCAGCACCTGCAGTCAGAAGTAACATGAATCACAACTCAAATAAAGCAGTATCAATGGAATAAAGTAGTATCCCAACTTAAATAAAGCCAGGCATTACCCATTTCCAGCAGTCAGGATCAAGGAAAGAGCAACTTCTTATGCCATCACTCAGCTCTTGCACGATTTTGCCACCAGTGCCTTCTAACAGCGCTGCCTTAAGGGTCTCGGTACTCTTGTCCACATCATGCGTCCCAACGACAAACTGAACCCAAGAAAATTCATAAAAAGAATGCACTATTCAAAGACTGCTCTTCACGTCTTCAACTTATTATCATGGTTGTCTCATCTGTTTCTGCTACATTAGGTAAAATAACATCCTTTTTATCAAGTTGTGTTGTGTGCTAAACTGTTAGCTACTCGCATCACTGCGTTATTGAATAACTATCTGACAGCTGGACTACACTACAATTGGCGGGCATGTATTGTACTGTAATCTGTAAGCCAACTTATTAATACTGTGTGTTTTGAACCATGGAGGGTTTGCTTCATTAACTGGTACGTCTATTTCAATTTTAAATACTCACATATGATGTACTCCCTCCATTCCGAAATACAAGTCTTTTTAGAGATTCCAATATGGACTACATACGGAGCAAAATGAGTGAATCTACAATCTAAACTACGTCTATATACATCCGTATGTAGTCCATATAAAAGACTCATATTTAGGAACGGAGGGAGTATTTTGTTGTGTCCCCGCATCCATTATCCCCAGACTGCACAAACTAGGAATTATTGCAAGGACAGATGCTATTCAAACCTGAACAAATGCAGTCCCATGATCGTAGTCCTCTGCTTTATCAGAACACCTCAGCTCAAGCACAGTCTCCTTGCTCTCCTCACCATAACCCAAGAAAACGATCTGCACAATAAGTCGTTAAGTGTACTTTAAAAGAAGATAGTTTTTCTGACTATAAACATGATATACCTTGTAAATCTCTTCATCCCTTCTCTTTAGGACCCGCATCCCAGTGCCTAGAAAAAAAAAACAGACATCCATAAGAGCACTATTCTGCAATATCCAATCCTTCTATAAGAAGTGTGTTGAATTGTAAAAGCACTACCATGCTTATGTCCATATACAGCAATAGGTCCATACAAATCACTAGAAAAGCCGACTTAGACGACAAAGAGGTTAGCAGGCAAAGACCACACAGAATGATGCGTGAGGGGACTGTCAGAACTAGTTGCATAAATTTATATGATTGTTCAACAGAATGAATAATGTGCTAATAATTTTAGTATCGAAACATTCGAGTTACAGATTGATCAGTCAGGTAAAGAAGCACATATGGTCATCAGGACAAACAGGCATCACTCTGTCGAACAAAGAAGGGCAATGGATGCAGCTAATAATGATTGGATAAAAGAAGTTTCAACAAGCTAATAGTTCAGATCATCTAGGTTTGTGCACAAGCTTTTTTAGTTTCTTTCCCCCCTTACAAAATACCTTTTCATAGAAGTGGACGGAGCGATCAACATCTTTAACATAGAGCATAACTCGGCTTATTGGTTCATTCCTTGGATGATCGCTCTCCACGACCTCAAACAGGAGTCCAGAAGGATCACTAAAAAATGCGATAGTCGTGGAACATCCTGGAAGCCTGCACGGTTCGTGAGCCACTTTGCAGAAGCAAGAGACTGCAACTGCCTTGGTCAGACTATTCACCTATATTTTGAATGATGTAAGTGACCATGAAAGCGATATGAAGGATTTAAACACAGAGAAAATACATACATCGGCATTCGAGATGGAGACGTGCCCGAACCCCTCCCCAATATCCAGCTTTTCGACATCTGCGGGGCCTATTACACAAGAATAAAATTACACAAATTAGATATTTAACAAACGTTAAGAGAGAAAAACTACTAGTCCCTCCATCCCATAATATAAGAGCGTTTCTAACTCTAGTGTAGTGTTAAAAACGCTCTTATATGATGGGACGGAGGGAGTATATTACTAAAACAAGATGAAAATAAGTCACTACGTTCGATCAAGCAGACTAAACTATATCCCCCAGGATTATATACACAAATCCTAATTATAACGGCTGAGATCTATAAATGTAAAAAATATACTGCGTGGAGCATATGTTTGTATCGGGTGCAACGCTGTGACAGTCAACCAATCATTGAAAAATACACAAGGAGAACTTCTATGTCTAAATAGCTATTTGCAAATTACTTACGGCTGCCTGTTCGAATTAAAAGATCAGACGGTCCAATCAGGGAAGAGTCATTGCTCGTCAAAACATAATATTAACAAGCTTGCACAGATGGGCACCTACTGCAAATCAATACAAGTGACGTGTTCTTCTCCTTTGGACCATATCCAAGAAAAGCACAGCTATAGTCATCTTCGTAATCCTCGCTTAATATATTCATTTTAAAGCACTCCGTATAACATCTACAAGTAAAATCGTTCATATTAGCAAGATACAATAGGTCATATAATAAGCATGTAAACATATACGCATGTCAGTAGCATACTTGATTGCCCCTTCCAAATCCATAACATGGAAAACCAAATGAATAATCCTCTTTGTATCCTGAGCTGGGAAATCCCCACTGTTGTTGCTGGGTACTGTCCACGATAAGTGGGTTTAGGTACACGAGGAGAAAAATCGAATTAACAAGATTATATCATGACAAATAACTGCGAGCATACCATTAAACTGAGGATTACAGACAGAATTGGCCTTACCATCCTGTGCAGTAGTTGGCAATCGTGAACGTGACCTTGTCAAGGCAACCTTATTGTTCCTTCTGATTTCAGCTATAAGGTCTGCGGCCTCACTATTTCTTTTAAGTTCAGCTGCAAGATCTTCTGCCAGGCTAACAGCCATTGACCAAAGGTTGCCTATGTGGACATAAACATCTAGCCCATCAAACATTGGCACTTCTTTAGAGGATTTGGTGATGAGAGCACCAGCAGCTTCCTTTGCTTTCCCAACAAGCACTGTTCAAAAAACAGTTGCACGAGTTAGCAGCTAATGTCTCCCAATTATCTATAAGGCTTCTAGTCTCTAGAGATTGTCATATTGTGAACCCAGTACCCTACCACACTTTAAGACCTATGTGGATTAGCATCTAGTTTCTCCCAAATGTGGGTTTGCAGCCACGATTGCAGAGTTGTGTTTCAGTGATCGCACATACTTACCATCAATTGTAGATAAATCATCTCCACGAGATATTGCCCTCTTAAGGAGTTCCACCCGAAAGACCATCTCCTTCCTGAAAAGTAAGGCACACTTCGCCAATCTGATGCTCTTCTTCACTGCTATGATCTCTTTCTTGTAGGCTTTAAGGTCTGCTGAAATGATGTTGACAATTGTTAGGACACATAACCAAGGCACATAATATTAACTAGAAATGCAGAGAAATGTGTCCTTACCTGGGATATTCACATTCGGATCAAATTTGACCTCACTATGGGTCAGATGGGATTGCTTCATCAGGTCAGATAGTTGCTTTTTCTTCTCCAGGTACTTGGCCTTGTCAGTATTCTCAAACTTCATCTTCTCCGCAGCTACTTGGTCAAGTGAGTGGGTTGACAAAAGCTTCTCGGTCTTCATTTCATCTGAAGATTTAGCATCAGCTACCGCGTATATCTGATCCAGACTGATGGTCTTACTGAGATCCCTCATGCTGGTTTTCCACAGTTCAATTAATCCAGTGCAGCACTCCTTCAGCTGCAAACCAGTTCAAGCAATGTTATAAATAGCTAGCAATTACTACGCAATAGCTATTTTGCAGCCTAAAAACAACGCTATGGCACTTTGCAACGCTATTCTAGCTAACGCCACCATTGCAGCAAACAGCTGCGCTATTTGCCTTAGAACGACATCCGCTATAGCCCTGCAATAATATGCTCAGGGAATAAGACTAAACCAATTAAACTAAGACCTGAAGCCTGAATTAATATGTTCAGGAAGTTTACAATTTAAGTTATAACGAAGCCCTGAATTGGTATGCTCAGGGAATAAGACCAAATCAATTATGAACTAAGACCTGAGCTAAGAAACTGGGTGAGAAAATATCAGACTTGGAAGTACCTCCGTGAAGCGTGAGTCTTTTATTTCCCTCAACGTATGAATTGTCTCAGCTAAACGAGTGCGTCTTCCAACATCCACTTCCTTGCCTGGATTGATGCCAAGCTCTTTAAGCCTTTGCTTGTAATTAATTCCCAATATGCTACATAAATCTTCAAGTTGGGTAAGAGATGATGCTGCAATTGAAAATTGGAAGAGATTACATTGCAATCCAAATAACTTTTTCTGGTCTGCTATATCGGTAACGGGAAACAGAATTGATCAACGACTTATTTGGTAAGAGGGTTCGAAGTGCTCACTCTATGAATGTATTTGGTTATTCTTATTTAGAAACGCCCCATGATCTTAACATAACTAAATACTACACACAAAAGCACAATATGTATTTGATATCAGCCCTTCACAGTTCTCTTCATCCAACTTCCAAATTGCTGCCGATTTGGAATATACGGAATCGGTGATGAAGTTGTATAGTACAATCTAGATGTATAGAAAGTTCATCAGCTCATACTGCAATCTAGATAAAGAAGCACACTGCAATCTAGATCGTATCGGTGATAGTAGATGGAATTGATGACATACCAACATCACTGGCCCCATTTTGTGTCGAGCTGACACTGGCCCCTCCAACCTTCTTGGCATCTGAAATAGCCATACTGCAGTTTGAAAGAGGTTAGATCAGAGATGTAACAATAAATAAATAAAACACAGTGGTGACTTGACCAAAACGAAATAAAACACAGTGGTGACTAGCAAGAATTTTATGATTTTTTCAACTACCTTGCAGGCACAAAATATTTATTACTTTTCTTGAACAAAAACTGTAGGGAGGCCCTTGCACAATAAACTTTTACAAAGGCAAAGATACTTTTTCAGCTAAGAGACACAACGGGGTTCCTGTGTGCTTGCACCTCTTAATCAACCACACTGACCCCTATGGGCTGCTCACCTCCATTCACATAGAATAGGCCAACAATGGATTTTCAACGGCATCATCCTCTAATGGCAACATGCTGACCACACAGAATAGACCCACGATGCATATTCAATGGCATCATCCTCTAATGGCAACATGTGGTACCAAACTACATTTGTGTACATACTTAAACCACTAAGCATGAAAACTGAAGATGAAAAATCCAATACCAAACAACTACACATGCATGCATAGCAATAGAAAACACCAAAACACCTAGTACTGGCCGGTAAGACCAGCGATTATAGAAGTCAAAGCACGAAAAAATTAGCTTCAGCAGAACTCGACAGCACCTGTAAAATTACAGTGCAGAAATTACCGTCACACATGCAGATTAAACTAAGCATTCAGCACTTTGTTTGAAGACATGCAGCAATATCATGTAAGCGCTAACCTGGATTCTGATCACAGAAAATTTTAACGCCCAATCTCTCTCGATCTGGCAGTCCCTACTCGCTAGTAACCTCTAATCTGCTGCAAACAAAATCGCATTGTCCCCAACCAAAAATTACCACCGAGCGCGACATCAATCAATTACCAAAAGGCAACCAGTCCACAAAACCACAACAGACTAAAAAACGAACGCGGGGCAGTAACATCTGCGTGCTGTGCGGTTGAACAGTCTACCCACCCCCATACACAGAAAGGGTAGCAGCCGCCGCCGGGAATAACGAAGATATAACAAGCTACTCGATCGCGAACGGAATATTCCTACACGGAGACGATGAACGTCGCGAGCGCAGTTGCTTATACTAGCGAAAATGAAGATCATCCCGCGGATCCCGTTCGACGAGGCGGCGCCGTACGCCTGAGACGATGGCCATACCCATACCGACGGGATGTCAGGACCAGAGAGGACAGTGGTACCTGACACGGGATCCCTGCGCTGAGCGGCGCCGCGGGGCCCCGACTCGCCTCCAATCCCGCGGACGACTCCCGGCGAGGCGCACGGGTCGGCGAACTGGGCTGATGAGGCCGGAGGTGGAGACGATCAGGCAAGGGAGAAATGGGGATCGATTTTGGGTCTCTCCTCTCCTCTCCCTCCCTCCCTCCCTCGACCGACTCGTCCCGCCTCTTCTAGAAACTGGGTCACGCGGTAGGGTAGTCGATTTGGGTAAGCTGGGTTCCGCCGGTTGGTCACGCGGCAGGATGACTTTAGGTACGGCAATGTGCTTTACCTCAGTGCCTGATACGTGGGCCCACGATCAAGCTGGCTTACATGTCACTTAGCAAAAGTAACATCATAGTAGGCCACATTATTTACTGAGGCCTCTTATTTATTTGGAAGCACTGCGCTGCATTAGGCTGGTTGTAATGGTAGTATCATAGCTAGTATCACGCATGTCAACTAGGCAATTTTGATGAGGTGTCATAGCATTAAAGGAAGAAAGAGAGGGTGTAGTATCATATCATGATACCGTATCATATTAAATGCTATACTACTTTGTGTCATGCATGACAATAAATAGAGTATTACATGATACTAATATATGATACTATGCATTAGGGAGGTAGTATCATACGCTAGTATCATATGCATGATACTAGTATATGATACTCTCCATTACAACCAGCCTTACCACATAGTATCCGCATCACGGATGGGTCCCCCGGGGCCGGCGTGTACGAGCCGCCGGATGAAATCGTGCGGCTGATATTCTTACGGGCACGTCGTGGGTGACAAGCAAAAAAACTTGACGGGTAAGAAACTCACTCGTAACAAGGTCCATTTTACTTGAAAAGGAAAACAAGGTCCATTTTTATACTCCTATGGAGTATATATTATATAAAAAGGAAAAGGGGTCTGTTTTCTACCGCGGGCGTTTGCCTGAACGAGCCACGAATCAGGCGCTGGAGTTAGACCGGGATTCGGCTAGCGCGTGGTCCGGCTGGTCCGGTCCGCATTGGCTCAACATTTCTTTTGTGAAATAACAGAAATAATAAATGCCACACGCCACGTGCGTGACACTTTGGTCCTGCCATTTTTTAATGACAATTTTAGTTAGCAAATTTCAGTGACACGCGACAAATTTCTGTCAAAAATAATCCGTAGCATGAAAGTTACCATGCTTGACAAATAAAGTTGTCATCCTCGCATCACTAAACTTACCATAAAAAGCGTTCGAAGTTGTCATATGCTCGTGCCAAACGTTACGTACTTATCAAGGTCCTGAAATAATTCTTGTCCTAAGAAGACTCGAGGTGGAGTCATGGCAACTCCAACACAAATCATCAAAACAGACTCGTCAAATGCCTACTGACACGTCCGAGTGTCCCCACAGATAGATGACATACAACTGAAAGCATCAAATAGCTGCCTCATTTCAAAATGATCTTAAAAAATATGTCATGCTAAACCATTGAGCCACAAGCTTCGGGGGAATTACTCCTTGGTATGTGACTCCTCTAATGGTTCAATTAGTTTTGTTTTAGTGGATTATGTTTTTCGTAATTTCAAATGCCTACTGACACGTCCGAGTGTCCCCACCCCTGGGCGCGCCATGTGAGCTTCGGGGGCCCACAGGGACCTCTCACTTGGTGCACTTGCCCACTGCTCCTTCTTCCTCCCACAAAAATCCTGCTTGCCTCCATTCCCGTGTCCTTGCTCATTTTCGTGAAATTTTCCATCTCTTGCTCGGAGCTCCGTTTCAAAACTGTTCGAAGGAATTGCTCCTTGGTATGTGACTCCTCCAATGGTTCAATTAGTTTTCGTTTTAGTGGATTATGTTTTTCGTAATTTGCTACTATGGGTGACCATGAATATGAGCTTGCATGTTGAGTTTCTTTGGTTCTAAATGGTTTTGATGCATGATATAGCCTCTAGACACTTGTGGAAGTAGTTGCTATCAATTTCGTTGAGTTTCGTTCACTTTTTATTTGGGGACGGAAAAATTTGAATTTTTTAGGGAAGAGACAATGATTAGGAGGTTCCTGAGAGGCTCATCAAGTTGGGGTTCCGCAGAAACTCCGGAGGAGAGGCCCAAATAGAATCTCCCTCGTGAAGCCGAAGTACGACCATGCGAATGGTCGAGCGAAGCGTTCTTGGAAGAAGCAGGTTTCCAACAGGATTTCTATCACTTGGTGGACAATGCTGGACTCACCCCATTCCTCGAAGATAAGTGTGATTAATATCTTCTCTTCACTAATAGCTTTGTGCAAAACTTCCGATTCATGCTTACGAGAGACATACCTATCGTTCATTTCACCTTTACGATCAAACTTATGAAATGACACTTGATAGGTTCTGTCAAATATGCAAAATTCCTAATGAGGGTAGTGTACTAGAACCGCACACTAGTGATTTTGAGAACTTTGTGTTTAAAGTAATGGTGGGAGAGACGAGAGGAGTTTCCAGGGCTAGAGTTGCTAGCTTAAAATTTCCTATTTTGCGTTACTTTTCTCTATTTCCCGGGAGATGTTTGACTGGTAGATGGGAGAGCGGGACATTTAGTTGGCCTGATCTTGCTATGTTGAGCTGTGCACTCTATGGTAGCATGCCTTTTAGTTTGGGAGCTATTGTTGCATGCCGTGTACATACTAACCGCTCCAAGGGTGTTATCTATAATGGTATTTATGCTACTCGCCTTGCTAGCCATTTTGAAATTGCTATCAGGCACGACGAGGATAGTCTTTTACCTATGAAATATTTGGACTATGATAGCATGACTGAGCATGATATCAGTAAGGTTAAGGTTTGTTTCTAGTATAATTTGGTGTTTAGCTAGGGCACCAGTGAGGTTATTACTCTGATTGCATCTACTCTGTTTGATCTTTCCAGGGGAAGGTACACTATCATACCTGGGGGTATTTATGCGTACAGGGAGTTACTTGCCACATCAGCATCCACACCAGCACCGGTCCACCAGTGGGAGCCTCAACAGCCTTAGTATTTCATTGAACCGGATGGATTCTTTTCAGTGGCCATAGAACAAGTTAGGCCAAAAGTCTAAGCTTGGGGGGTTTGTATTCTCACCGACATTACATTCATGTATTCACTACTGGAAACAGAGAATTTGCCATCAATTAGTTCTTTGCCGTCTGCTAGCGGATGGCAAAGAAGGTCTTTGCCGTCCGCTTACAAAAAACAGACGACAAAGAACTGGCTGACGGCAAAGATCTTAGTTGCCATCAGCCAATTCTTTGTCGTCTGCTAGTGTACATCAAAGAGACCAAAAGCAGACGGCAAAGGTGGGCGGACGGCAAAGAGCTCTTTGTCGTCTGTGTTTTTGTACAGACAGCAAAGAAAAAACACACCTCGCGGATCGATCCCACGGATCGATGACATGGCATGATCCGTTCCACACATCGCGATCTCCCACACCGACCATCCTCTCTCTCCCACGCCTGACCCCACCACTCTCTCTTTCCCATGCCCAACCCCACCACTCTGTCTCCCACGTGCACGTACCCATCCCATCGATCTCTTTCTCTCCTCTCTGCCCAAAGCGTAGAAGCGCAGCAGCCGCGGCCCAACTTCCCCAGCGGCTCTGTCTCCGCTCGTCGTCGGATGCCGCCTCTCCGCCCCTCGCCTGCTCCAACGTGGCTGCCCATCGCCGGATCCAGCCGCGGGCTAGCCTCCTCGACCTCCTCTTCTACACCCCTTGCCGGACCTCGCCTCGGGCGAGCCTCCCCGACCTCCTCCTCTACGCACCTCGCCGCGGGAGAGCCTCTCCACGCCTCCTCCTCTACGCACCTCGCCGCGGGCGAGCCTCCCCAAGATCCTCCTCTACGCACCTTGCCAGACTACACCACCGGCGCCACTCGCTATCCTCCTCTCTGCCCAAGCGCCATATCTGCGCCAGTCCGGCGACCACCGAAGCAGCAGCCACCCTCCGGGGCTCGCCTGCGTTTGCATGCCGCCCGTGTACAGGTGCAACCTGCCGGAGCCTGGCCATGGCTGTCGTTGGCTGCTGCTGCTCCGGCCATGGCCATCGTCCTCTGCTTCTATTCCGGCCATGGTTGCCAACGTCCGCTACTACTCAAGCCACACTGCTCAAAGGACGCCGGACACGCTGTTTAAAGGACGTTGGTGAAGGAAATATGACCTAGAGGCAATAATAAAGTTGCTATTTTATATTTCCTTATTTCATGATAAATATTTATTATTCATGCTAGAATTGTATTAACCGGAAACTTGATACATGTTTGGATACATAGACAAAACATTGTGTCCCTAGTAAGCTTCTACTAGACTAGCTCGTTAATCAAAGATGGTTAAGTTTCCTAACCATAGACATGTGTTATCATTTGATGAACGGGATCACACCATTAGGAGAATGATGTGATGGCCAAGACCCATTTGTTAGCTTAGCATAATGATCGTTCAGTTTTATTGCTATTGCTTTCTTCATATCAAATACATCTTCCTCCAACTATGAGATTATGCAACTCCCGGATACTGGAGGAATTCCTTGTGTGCTATGAAACGTCACAACGTAACCGGGTGATTATAATGATGCTCTACAGGTATCTCCGAAGGTGTTTGTTGGGTTGGCATAGAACGAGTTTAGGGTTTGTCACTCCGAGTATCAGAGAGGTATCTCTGGGCCCTCTCGGTAATGCACATCATATGAAGCCTTGCAAGCAATGTAACTAATGAGTTAGTTGCGGGATGATGCATTACGTAAAGAGTAAAGAGACTTGTCAGTAACGAGATTGAACTATGTATGAAGATATCGACGATCGAATCTCGGGCAAGTAACATACCGATGACAAAGGAAATAATGTATGTTGACATAACAGTTCGACCGATAAAGATCTTCTTAGAATATGTGGGAAGCAATATGAGCATCCAGGTTCCGCTATTTTTTATTAACTAGAGAGGTGTCTCGGTCATGTCTACATAGTTCTCGAACCCGTAGGGTCCGCACGCTTAACGTTCGATGACGATATGTATTATATGAGTTATGTGTTTCAGTGACCGAAGGTTGTTCGGAGTCACGGATGAGATCACGGACGTGACGAGGAGTCTCAAAATGGTCGAGAGGTAAAGATTGATATATTGGAAGGTAGTATTCGGACACCAGAAGTGTTCCGGAATGTATCGAGTACATATCAGAGTACCAGACGAGTTACCGGAACCCCCCGGGCAAAGATATGGGCCATATAGGAGGGAGGCACACCAGCCCACAAAGGGGTGGCGCGCCCCCCACCAAGGAGGAGTCCGAATTGGAAAAGGGGAGGGGGCGGCGCCCCCCTTTCCTTCTCCCCCTCCCTCTCCTTCCCCCTTTCCCCCTCCGATAAAAGAAAGGGGGGCCAAATCCTACTAGGACCCCAAGTAGGACTCCTCCTACTTGGGGGTTGATGTCTACTACACAACCTTCTTCTTGTAGACGTTGTTGGGCCTGCAAGTGCACAGGTTTGTAGGACAGTAGCAAATTTCCCTCAAGTGGATGACCTAAGGTTTATCAATCCGTGGGAGGCGTAGGATGAAGATGGTCTCTCTCAAACAACCACTGCAACCAAATAGAAAAGAGTCTCTTGTGTCCCCAACACACCCAATACAATGGTAAATTGTATAGGTGCACTAGTTCATGAAGAGATGGTGATACAAGTGCAATATGGATGGTAGATAAAGGTATTTGTAATCTGAAAATATAAAAACAGCAAGGTAACTAATGATAAAAGTGAGCGTAAACGGTATTGCAATGATAGGAAACAAGACATAGGGTTCATACTTTCACTAGTGCAAGTTCTCTCAACAATAATAACATAGATAGATCATATAACAAACCCTCAACATGCAACAAAGAGTCACTCCAAAGCCACTAGTAGCGGAGAACAAACGTAGAGATTATGGTAGGGTACGAAACCACCTCAAAGTTATTCTTTCCAATCAATCCATTGGGCTATTCCTATAAGTGTCACAAACAGCCCTAGAGTTCGCACTAGAATAACACCTTAAGACAAAAATCAACCAAAACCCTAATGTCACCTAGATACTCCATTGTCACCTCAAGTATCCATGGGCATGATTATACGATATGCATCACACAATCTCAGATTCATCCAACCAACATAAAAGTACTTCAAAGAGTGCCCCAAAGTTTCTACCGGAGAATCACGACGAAAACGTGTGCCAACCCCTATGCATATAGGTTCCCAATGTCACGAAACCCGCAAGTTGATCACCAAAACATACATCAAGTGGATCAATAGAATAACCCATTGTCACCACGGTTATCCCATGCAAGACATACATCAAGTGTTCTCAAATCTTTAAAGACTAAATCCGATAAGATTACTTCAAGGGGAAAACTCAATTCATTACAAGAGAGTAGAGGGGGAGAAGAAACATAAGATCCAACTATAATAGCAAAGCTCGCGATACATCAAGATCGTGTGAAGTCGAGAACACGAGAGAGAGATCCAACACATAGCTATTGGTACATACCCTCACCCCGAGGGTGAACTACTCCCTCCTCGTCATGGAGAGCTGGGATGATGAAGATGGCCACAGTGAGGTTACCTCCCGTGAGTCTTGAACAGGTCCCGATTGGTTTTGGTGGCTCTGAGGCTTGCGGCGGAACTCCCGATCTATCTTCTGTTCTGGAAGTTTTACGATACGTAGGTATATATGGGTGCAAGGGGTACGTCGGTGGAGCTTCGGGGGCCCCACGAGGCAGGGGGCGCCCCCCACCCTCGTGGCCAGCTCACGTATCTTCTGACGTAGAGTCCAAGTCTATCCGGTGGCTTTCCTTCCAAAAATAACTTCTCCAGTTGATTTTGTTCCGTTTGACTCCGTTTGATATTCCTTTTCTTCGAAATACTGAAATAGGCAAAAAAATAGCAAATATGGGCTAGGCCTCCGGTTAATAGGTTAGTCCCAAAAGTAATATAAAAGTGGAAAATAAAGCCCAATATTGCCCAAAACAGTAGATAATATAGCATGGAGCAATCAAAAATTATAGATACGTTGGAGACGTATCAAGCATCCCTAAGCTTAATTCCTGCTCGTCCTCGAGTAGGTAAATGATAAAAAGATAATTTGATGTGGAATGCTAGTTGGCATAATTTCATTGTAATTCTTCTTAATTGTGATATGAACATTCAGATCCGAAAGATTCAAGACAAAAGTTCATATTGACATAAAAATAATAATACTTCAAGCATACTACAAAGCAATTATGTCTTCTCAAAATAACATGGCCAAAGAAAGTTATCCCTACAAAATCATATAGTCTGGCTATGCTCTATCTTCACCACACAAAGTATTTAAATCATGCACAACCCCGATGACAAGCCAAGCAATTGTTTCGTACTTTAACATTTTCAAAAAAAATCCGATCTTCACGCAATACATGAGCATGAGCCATGGATATAGCACTATATGTGGAATAGAATGGTGGTTGTGGAGAAGACAAAAAGGGAGAAGATAGTCTCACATAAACTAGGCGTATCAACGGGCTATGGAGATGCCCATCAATAGATATCAATGTGAGTGAGTAGGGATTGCCATGCAACGGATGCACTAGAGCTATAAGTATATGAAAGCTCAACAAGAGAAACTAAGTGGGTGTGCATCCAACTCGCTTGCTCACGAAGACCTAGGGCATTTGAGGAAGCCCATCATTGGAATATACAAGCCAAGTTCTATAATGAAAAATTCCCACTAGTATATGAAAGTGACAAAATTTGAGACTCTCTATCATGAAGATCTTGGTGCTACTTTGAAGCACAAGTGTGGTACAAGGATAGTAGCATTGTCCCTTCTCTCTTTTTCTCTCATTTTTTTATTTGGGCCTCTCTCTTTTTCTTTTTTTATGGCCTCTTTTTTTCTCTCTTTTTTTTCGTCCGGAGTCTCATCCCGACTTATGGGGGAATCATGGTCTCCATCATCCTTTCCTCACTTGGGATAATGCTCTAAAGAATGATGATCATCACACTTTTATTTTTCTTACAACTCAACAATTACAACTCGATTCTTAGAACAAAGTATGACTCTATATGAATGCCTCCGTGATGTACCGGATATGCAATGAATCAAGAGTGACATGTATGAAAGAATTATGAACGGTGGCTTTGCCACAAATACGATGTCAACTACATGATCATGCTAAGCAATATGACAATGATGGAGCCTGTCATAATAAACGGAACGGTGGAAAGTTGCATGGCAATATATCTCGGAATGGCTATGGAAATGCCATGATAGGTAGGTATGGTGGCTGTTTTGAGGAAGATATATGGTGAGTGTATGATACCGGCGAAAAGTGCGCGGTATTAGAGAGGCTAGCTGATGCGGAGCATCCCTCACTCATCCCCATGGACATGCCTACATCTCCCTAAACACCACTCAGACCCATGACACGAGCCCGAGCTAAGGCTATTGAAGATAAGGTGAACTCGCTCCTCTCCGAACTTCCTTCTCCTACTCACGAGACATGGCTACTACCTCATTCGGAAACTATGTGTGTGATCAGGTGCCTGGAAACGAGCCACGGAACAACTACATACAAGAGCCAAGACGGCGAGGACCCCAAGCATGTTGAAGAAGAAGAAGAAAGGATGCTGCATTTGAGGCATCGGACGTCCGACCCCGTCCGGACGTCCGGACTCCCAGGCCACGGACGACTGACGTCCTCCGGACGTCCGACAGCCGGGCACCCGAACCGAATCTACGGACGTCCGACCGACGCACGCTCGAACCAAATCTACGGACGTCCGAAAGCCTCCAGACGTCCGACCAATGTGCTCCCGAGCCGGATTTACGGACATCCGAAGGCCTCCGGACGTCCGGACCCTCTCGAGCCTCCGGACGTCCGACGCCTTCCGGACGTCCGACGCCTGTGTGTTGACTTTGATTGGGCCGCAGCCCATGTACCCCTTCGCCCCCTAGACTATATATACTCCTTCTTCCCCATCTTTCTAGGGTTAGCATTGGTTTAGCTCATGTTTGTGTGAGAGCCTTGCTCATCCACTTGGTTACTTCTCCTCGGAGCTCAGGACCTCTACGGAGAAGATCCCCCAAGCGGATACAAGACCCCCTTCTAGGGTGGACCCCATCAAGACCTCCTCTCGGAGAAGAACGGCTACTCATGTATCTTTTCCTTTGTTGATTTTGAATCTTGTGATACCTTATGTGTTTGATGATCTAGACCTTGTGTGATCGATACTTGTCGGTTTAGTGTTCCTCTTGTGTGTGTGTGTGTTTCCCCGTGTTCTTCCGCTTGTTCGTCGTGTTTCCCTCGTAGGATCCCCTCCAAACGTGAAAGATCACCGATTAGGGTTCCGCCCTACATCATCTTGGATCAGAGCCAGCTTGTCTCATGATATCATCTTGGTATCATGAGCCACGTTGATCACGTTTTTGGAGCCCCTACCCCTCTTTTTCTAGCTTGATTTTGTTGTTTTTGTCCTAAATCCGAAAATTCCCCACCAAAAATAGCCTCAATTTTTTTGTAATTTGTTTGTGAGTTGAGATTTTGTTGGATTTGGTCCATGGATTTGAGTTGCTACGTGTGGATCTAGCTTTTCCCTCCCTCCCCACCCTTTTCCATCCACCAAATCACTCGATTTCGACCTCACAATTTCCTTCTTCCCCGAAATCTCGCAGTTCTTCCCGAGCCAGATTTTCGCCCAGCCTCCGGACGACCGGAAAAGGTCGGACGTCCGACGAAGTCCGGACGACCGTAAAAGACCGGACGTCCGTAAAACCCTGACGAAACTGACAGTCCACCACCACCACAACCCAAATTCCACAACCTCTTCCAAACACACATACACCACCATCTTCCCTGATACGTCCCATGTCGATTTTGACACAATTTGGTCTTTGAGATTTTGAGTTGTGGTTTCCGTATCCTTTTGTGTTTCGGCTATCTAGGTACGGTTCGATTTCATCATCACCACGGCTCAACTTCGCAAGGGTCTCATCATCGCCAAGGACGGTAACTTCGACGACATCTTTGTCATACCTTGCAATTGCATTGATACCCACATGGCCTTATTTTTGCGTAGCTTACCCATCGAGACTAGCCATTGAGTATTGCGGCAACGTGACTTGTGCACATTAGTGATCATACTCCATAGCATACATACCATACCACCGTGGCGCATATCTTGGGATCCATTTGTGTGTCACAAAGTTGTCATAGCATACACAATTGCTATCTTGGTTCGTGAAGTTTTGCATGAGAAAAGAGCTCAAAAGTGAAAGAGCCACCCGAGCTTTTAAGCAAAGAGGAAAGATAAGCAAAGAGCTTATGAGCAAGAACCATAGCATCATACTACATTAAGATTGTCATATTGGATCATCTTGGATCATAGCAATCGAAATACCATACATATAGCATACGTGGGATAGAGATAGTTGCATTTTGCATAGTAGGTTGTGCACAAGTTCAGATCCGCCTATTATTGTGCAATCGTGCTAAGCGTCTCTCTAGTATTGTGCAACAAGAGCATTTTCGTGGATTCCACATTTTGGCTCACTTTTGGTTTGCACAATCCCACTTATCTATTTGCGTGTGTGTTTCCGTGTACCACTATTTGCTTGGTCTACTTGTTGCATTTGCAAATTTGTGTACCTTTTCCAACATTATTGACGCTCACTTACAATTGCATCAAATTTTGTGCCACCATCCTCACCAAGCTCCACCATAAGCTTTTATTTGTGTAGGTGTGAGAACCGACAAGGATTTGTACCAATAGTGCTATTTCATTGTCCGCATTTGAGTGAACTTGATTCATCATCAACTTCGGTCAAAGGTACATTGGTATAAGTTCTTCTCCTTCTTCCACTCACATTTTTGCTTGGAATGATGGATAGGACAAGTACTTCTACCAACCCACTCTTCCTCGAGCAAGACGACGACATGTCATCATACGTCACCAAGAGCCATCTCTTTGGTGCACAACGAGCGTTGCACCAAGAGCAACAAGCAATGAGCGACCGCGTCGACAACCTCGCCACCGACTTGCGACTCTCCGAGCAACGTACAAGAGACTACTTCGACAACAAGTTCGACGCTCACAAGCAAGAGAATGATGCAAGAATGGACGAGATCCGCGCCTTGATGAGAAACCGGCATCATTCCACTTCTTCATCCTCAAGACGGAGCCGCTCGAGTAGACACTCCGACGACACCTTCTACGACTCAAGTACACCTACTTCGAAAACTCTTCGTCGTGCCGCACGTCAAGACCGTCATGCATCTCGCAACCCGCTACATGACAAGCATTCACAAGAGCAAGCCGATGAGCAAGTTCCTCGTCCTCAATCAAACCAAGACGCTTTTGCCCAAGCTCAAGAACGACAACGACTACAGCGCCAAGAGGAAGAACGAGCGCATCTACACCAAGACGAACAAGACGCCAAGGCTCAACGTCTTCAACAACAACAACGTGAAGCGCAAGCTCTTGAGGCGCAACGTGCCCTTCAAGAATCAAGTCGAGCCTTCGCCATCCGCAATCGCGAACGGCGCAATCAAGAGGAAGCCCTTCGAGAATCCAAGAAAGGAACTACCAACCCCATGTACAACGTCAAGTCCCTCAAGCTCCTCCACAAGCTCGTGAAGTTCCACCTCAACCTCAAGTTCAACAAGAGCAAGTTGATCATGGTCTTCCTCCACGCCAAGAGCAACATGAAGACGATTGCAATCCACGTCAAGGGCGTCATCATCAACATCGCTAACAACACAATGAAGAGCAACGCTATGGAAAGTTAAAATTCACCATGCCCAAGTTCAATGGAAGCAATGACCCCGAAGAGTACCTCTCATGGGCATTGAAGGTTGACAAAATCTTCCGGTTGCACAATTACGATGAAGAGAAGAAAATCGCTATGGCATCACTTGAGTTCCAAGATTATGTGCTCATATGGTGGGAACAACTCATTGAGCGATGAGAAGCAAGAGGTGAACCTCCAATCACCACTTGGGCTCAAGTGAAGGATGTCATGCGAGCACGTTTTGTGCCAACCTACTACAACCGCGACCTCTTCAAGAAACTCCAACTTCTCAAGCAAGGAACAAAGAGTGTTGAAGAATACTACAAGGAAATGGAGATAGCCATGATTCGAGCCAATGTCAAGGAAGATGATGAGCAAACTATGGCACGTTTCTTGAATGGACTCAATCATCCCATCAAGAAGATCGCCGACTTCCAACCATACTCCACCTTCATTGAGCTCGTGCATCAAGCTACAAAGGCGGAACGTCAAGTGCAAGATGACTTCAATGCATGAGTACTCGTCCAAGACCTACGGCTTCTCCAACAACCAAGCTTCAACACCTCCTCCAACATCTACATCAACCAAACCTTCTACAAACAACGACGACAAGTCGAGTTACAAGAGAAATTCGACAAGTTCAAGTCGTCCTCCTCCTACCACAAGCACCTCCAAGCCGCGTGCTTCATCATCTACTCCGACCGATGAGACCATCAAAACAAGCTCCTTCAAGTGTTTCACTTGCGGCGTCCGAGGCCACAAGTCCTACGAATGCACCAACAAGCGGACCATGATCCTCAACGACGACGGCACCTATGACTCAATGAGTGATGAGGAGATGGAAGCCCTTGAGAAAGTGGCCATGCACCGGCGAGTGAACGAAGATGAAGATGATCAAGTCTTTTGCGATGAGGATTCGAGCCCCGCCCTCGTTGTCTCCAAGGTCTTGACTCTTCAACATCAACAAGAAGACGACCAAAGATGCCACATCTTCCACACAAAGGCCGGCATCAACGGAAGGTCCGTCAAGGTCATCATCGATGGAGGTAGTTGCCACAACTTGGCAAGTGAAGAACTATGTTCCAACTTCAATTGGTCAAGAGGAAGCACCCACACCCCTACAAGGTTCAATGGCTAAGTGACTCCGGCACTATACGAGTCGAGCATACGGTCCAAGTCTCCTTCAAAATTGGTGCTTATGAAGACACTTTGGAACGTGATGTGGTCCCAATGACGGTTTTCCACCTCCTTCTTGGTCGACCATGGCAATTCGACCGTGGTGTCATCCACAATGGGCGCACCAATCACTATAGCTTCAAGATGAAAGGGAAGGAATATGTGCTACGACCTATGTCTCCTACTCAAGTGACAGCAGACAAGCAAGCCACCCATCATAGAGACAAGAGTGAGAAAGTGATCCACCAAAAAGTGAGTGAGAGCCACAAGCCAAACTTGAGCGCCTCTTCGCCTAGAGAGAAAAACCTCATCCTATTTGCCACCAAAAGTGAGATGAGAGAAGTGTGTGAGAACCCATCTAGTGTGATGCACTTTGTCCTTGTGTACAAGGATGGAGACCCAACAACTAACACCTCTCATGAGCTACCTTTAGTGTTTAAATCTCTTTTGCAGGAATTCCAAGATATTTTCCCCGAGGAGCTACCTCCGGGTCTACCTCCTCTTGGAGGCATTGAGCATCGAATCGACCTCATCCCCGGAGCGCCTCTACCAAACAAAGCTCCATACCGAGTCAATCCCGAAGAAACCAAGGAGATTCAACGACAAGTACAACAACTCATCGACAACGGTCATGTACGTGAAAGCCTAAGCCCTTGTGTCGTTCCCGTTATACTTGTACCTAAGCCCGATGGAAGTTTCCGGTTGTGTTCCGATTGTAGACCTATAAATGCTATTACCGTTCGCTATAGGCATCCCATTCCTCGCTTAGATGATATGCTTGATGAACTTAGTGGAGCCAACTTTTTCTCAAAAATTGATCTTAAAAGTGGCTATTATCAAATCCGCATACAAGAGGGTGATGAATGGAAAACTGCTTTCAAAACCAAATTTGGTTTATATGAGTGGTTAGTGATGTCTATGGGTCTTTCGGAGGCTCCCGGTACTTTCGTGCATCTTATGCATCATGTGCTTCGCCCTTACATTGGAGTCTTTGTTGTGGTTTACTTCGACGATATTCTTGTGTTTAGCAAAACCATGAAAGAGCATCTTAATCATGTTAGGGCTGTTTTGCAAACCCTTCGCAAGGAAAGTCTTTATGCAAACATGAAAAAATGCACATTTGGTGTTGACAAAGTGGTTTTCTTGGGTTTTGTCGTATCCTCAAATGGTGTCCATGTTGATGAATCTAAAGTTGAAGCAATTAAAAATTGGCCCCAACCCACCAATTTGCAACAAGTGCGCAGCTTTCTTGGTCTTGCGGGTTTTTATCGTCGCTTTGTGAAAGATTTTAGCACAATTGCCGCTCCTTTGCATGCCTTGAGTAAGAAGAATACTCCCTTTGTTTGGGGAACTTTGCAATCAACCGCTTTTGATGAGCTCAAGTCTTTGCTTACTCATGCTCCGATTCTTGCTTTGCCCAATTTTGACAAAACTTTTGAGGTTCATTGTGATGCAAGTGGTACCGGAATTGGCGGAGTTTTGATGCAAGAAAAACGAGCCATTGCTTATTTTAGTGAAAAACTATCCGGTGCTCAACTTAATTATCCCATCTATGACAAAGAATTGTATGCTTTAGTGCGTGTGCTACATGTTTGGGAACATTACCTTAGACCTCATGAATTTGTCATCCATACCGATCATGAAACGCTTAAGTACTTAAAAGGCCAAACTAAGTTGAACAAGCGTCATGCCAAATGGAGTGGATTTATTGAATCTTTCCCATATGTCATCGAAAGTGCTATTGTGAGCTCGAGCTCACAGGCACCCTTTGCTACAGTACAAACGAAAAAAATATTTAAAATGTTCAAAAAAATCTGAATTTTTTTGGTAACAAACATTGATATTTTTTTCACATGCGTACAAATTTTCATGACAAAATGACATTCATGCAGGTCTCAGCAAAAAAAAAACAAAATCGATGCTCCAAAATGCTTCCAAAAACAGTTTTTTTGGAGCATGATTTTGTTTTTTTTGCTAACACCTCTAAAAATGTCATTTCATCACGAAAATTGGCACGCATGTGGAAAAAACATAAAAGTTTCTTGACAAAAAAGTTCAAATTTTTTTGAATTTTTTTACTATTTTTTCGGATTTTACTGTTCATCCGGGATCACTGGTGCCCGGGATCAATTCCTCCGCGTCCATATGTCATCAAGTACATTAAGGGTAAAGAAAATGTAGTTGCCGACGCACTTTCAC
The DNA here is from genome assembly GCA_021605145.1 of Aegilops bicornis. Lineage (NCBI taxonomy): Eukaryota > Viridiplantae > Streptophyta > Magnoliopsida > Poales > Poaceae > Aegilops > Aegilops bicornis. Next base: position 632,859,049 of record CM038670.1, read on the forward strand.
GCATATGCATGCTTATCACTCAACTTGAGTTGAATGTTATTGGTTTTGAGCATATAAAAGACTTGTATGAGCATGATCCATCTTTTGCTATTCCTTATGCTATGTGTTTAACGCATACTTCTTGGGAACAATATTACATCAAGGATGCTTATCTTATGAGAGCTAACAAACTATGCATTCCCGAGTCTTCTCTTCGTTTGCTCCTTTTGCAAGAGGCTCATGGAGGCGGACTCATGGGACACTTTGGACGAGGCAAGACATTCGCCACGCTCTCCAAGAACTACTTTTGGCCCAAGATGTTCCGCGACATCTCACGCTTCACCAACCGTTGCTCTACATGCCGCAAAGCTAAGTCTAAAGCTCAATCTCATGGTCTTTACATGCCTCTTCCTATCCCTTATCAACCTTGGGAAGACATTAGCATGGACTTTGTACTTGGTTTGCCTAGAACTCAAAATGGAAAGGATTCCGTGTTTGTTATTGTGGATAGATTTTCTAAGATGGCACATTTCATTCCTTGCAACAAGATAGACGATGCTTCACATATTGCAAATCTCTTTTGTAGGGAAATCTTGCGACTCCACGGAGTACCAAAGACAATCGTCTCCGATCGTGACGTCAAGTTCTTGAGTTACTTTTGGAAGACCCTATGCGCCAAGCTCGGAATCAAGCTCTTGTTCTCATCCGCATACCACCCTCAAACCGACGGCCAAACGGAGGTGACGAACCGCACACTATCCACTCTACTTCGTGTCTTGATCAAGAAGAACATCAAGGAGTGGGAAGCATGTCTACCCATCGTCGAGTATGCCTACAACCGTGCAAGACATTCGACTACCGGCAAGTCCCCTTCGAGGTCGCTTCACGGCTTCAACCCGTTGTCCCCATTGGACATTCTACCTCTTCCTCTACAAGAGCGCACCAACATGGATGCGAGTGCACGGGCAAGCTACATCAAGAAGATGCATGAGGATACAAGACAAACTATCGAGCGCTGTTGGGGATATTACTACTGGGCGTAAACCGGCCTATCTGGGCCGGGTTAACTTCATCAGTAGTTCAACGGTGTAAAAGCCCAAGCATGAAAGTAAGGGCCCAAGGCCTATAGTCGGTTTAGAACCTGTAGCCGTAAACCGACCTGGTATGTAAACTTGTATTGTAAGTTAGGAATAGAGAGAGACCAACTCGGATACGAGTATGAACCGGAGATTGGGACTCTCTGAACCGACGGGCGTCACCCGTGTATATAAGGGGACGACCCGGGGCGGTTCAAGGGAGAAAACAACAACTCGAGGCCTAAGCGAAGCTTATTTGCTCCCTAGTCATCGAGACCACATCAATCCCATCACAACTAGGCGTAGGCTTTTACCTTCATCGAAGGGGCGAACTAGTATAACTCTTGTGTCCTTGCGTCCGCTTTAACCCCTTCAAGTTAACTCAGAAGCGATGGCTCCACGACTAAGTCCTTTCACGAGGACATCTGCCGTGACAAAACCATGACGGTTGGCGCCCACCGTGGGGCTATCGCCGCGATGGTTTGATGATCTTGGAGGGCAAGTTCAAGGATTGAAGGCTATCTTGTGGGCGGATGACCAAGAGTCGTCGCGGCAAGCTCTACATCGACGATGCAGGCTGGGGCCCCGAGGCCGGCTCGATTGAGTACGGGTACCGGGTCCCCTTTGGTGGCATACATGTTTTCATCGGTAAGATTGGTGAACTAGGGCCTGAGCCAGACATCTGCACTGACCTCATCAAGACGGCTCAGCGTACGAGATCTGCCCAGGTTAAACCGGCCGTGAAGCGTGCCTTTGTGGGAGTCATCCACGGAGGAAGTTATGAGGACGGATCGAGTGCAGTGGCGAGACCGTCGTCTACTCTCGGCGATGAGTCGTCAACCGGAGCCGAATCTCTATATCAGCTACAATATGGCCGGATTGGGGGCTGTTCCGATGGTGACAGTATTCCGGACCCCTCCGATCTGCCCAACCGGGTTGGAATATTCAAGGCCGGTACACAAGCAGTGCTTCACTCTTCGACCGCTGCGGCAATGATTGCCGGTTCAATAGCGGCGACGGCTACCGGGGCAGGAGGCCCTGTGCGTCCGCCGGCTCAAGTTTTGTCAGATCTGTTCGATGCGTTGGCTGCGCTCATGGCAGAGGTTAACCCGGCGGATCAGGACGCTCATAACGCGGAGATTGCGAAGGTGAAGGAACAAATCACTCGAGCTAAAGCGGATCTAGCAGCTGCAGACGCCAGATGACGGCAGAGCGGGCCGCTTTAGATGCGCAGCTTATAGGCTCATCTTTGGATCGAGCAGCGTCACATGAAGTCATGAAGAGGAAATACAGATCCCGTTTGCCTTCACTTTCGAAGGAAGAGACCTCTTCAACACCCGGGCGGGAACCAGATAATCCTCCGGTGGTAAACCAGTGCGGAAGCTTACACAGGGGCGCCGGTCCAGCCCGCTTAATAGATCTACCTCATTGCCGGTGTCAAAACCGGTGGATCTCGGTAGGGGGTCCCAGCGTGCGTCTAGGCGGATGGTAACAGGAGACAAGGGACACGATGTTTTAGCCAGGTTCGGGCCCTCTTGATGGAGGTAAAACCCTACGTCCTGCTCGATTGATATTGATATTGTGGATGTTTACAAGAGTGGATCTACCACGAGATCAAGGAGGCTAAACCCTAGAAGCTAGCCTATGGTATGATTGTAAGGGTTGTTGATGATGATGTAGTCCTACGGACTAAAGCCATCCGGTTTATATAGACATCGGAGAGGGCTAGGGTTACATAGAGTCGGTTACAATGGTAGGAGATCTACATATCCGTATCGCCAAGCTTGCCTTCCACGCCAAGGAAAGTCCCATCCGGACACGGGACGAAGTCTTCAATCTTGTATCTTCATAGTCTTGGAGTCCGGTCGATGATGATAGTCCGGTGATAATAGTTCGGTGATGATGGTAGTCCGCTATCCCGGACACCCCTAATCCAGGACTCCCTCGGTAGCCCACGAACCAGGCTTCAATGACGATAAGTCCGGCGCGTATATTGCTTGGCATTGCAAGGCGGGTTCCTCCTCCAAATGATAGAAGATTGTGAACACCGGGATAGTGTCCGCTCGCAAAATAAATTCCACATTCCACCGTAGAGAGAATAATAATATATACACAAGTTCAATCTGGCGACGTTTTACGTGGTATGACGTCACACCACTACCAAGCCATTACTTGAATTGTTTTTTACTTTACCACCTCAGCGCATTTAGTGAGGCGGTTTCCTTGGCATGTCTTGTCGAAGCAGAGATCGTGTTTCCCCTTAATCCAGGATTCTCATCAATACGGACGTGGGTAACCCAACCGCGCCATTGATGGTGACGCTTGGGGGATAAGCGAGTTTTACCGGGCGGTGGGGGACGCGTAAGACTTCGCCCGCCCATATAAGGGATAAGGATTCACCTTCTCACCCACGCCTTCTTCCTCCTTTGCTTATCCATCTCCGCCTTTTCGAGCTCCAGCGCCCAAGTTCGCGCATCTCGTCTCAACCTTCTCTGACCATGTCCGGAGCGGGAGGTAAATGGTTGGCCTCCACCGTTAAGGAGGAGCACATCGCCAAACTGCGTGGCGCCGGATACCTTTCCGGCGACATCGCGCATCGGCTGCCCGACGAGGGGCAGCTCATCCCCACCCCCAGGCCCCACTTCCTCCGCGGACTGGGCTTTCCACTTCACCCCTTTGTCCGGCGGCTCATGTTCTACTACGGCCTGGATTTCCATGATCTGGCGCCGAACTTCATCCTCAACATCTCGGCGTTTATCGTCGTGTGCGAGGCCTTCCTCTGCATCCAGCCCCACTTTGGCTTGTGGCTCAAGACCTTCAATGTCAAGCCGAAGGTAGTGAAGGGCACTCAAGCGGATCTTGAGGCGCCATGTTGGGCAAGATGCCCAATGTCCTTTGGTTCAAGGGCCTTCGTGGAATCCGTCAAGGGGTGGCAATCGGGGTGGTTCTATATCACCGAGCCGTGTGACCCTACATGGGCGGCCCCCCGAAGTTTAGATCTGGTACCCCCCAGCTCACCTCCCGGAAAGAGAAGGACTTGCGTGGGGTAGTTCAAGGAGTCGACGGGACTCCAAGCCCGTGTCAAGAAGCTGGTGAAGAAGCTCAGGCTGATTAACGTGGTCCAGTCATGCTCGTCACGGATTCTCCCATGCCAAGAGCGGGCATTCAATCTATGGAGTTCGATCCGAACAGCACCAGCGCCGAGCAAGCTCTTCGACACGACGTCTGAAAGGCGCCTGGAAGGTGCCGTTCAAGGGGGCCAAGCCCCGCATCCGCCGATCAAGATCGCGGATTTCGCCGCAGCCTTGAGCCGACGAGGTAAGTGATTCTACTCCTTTACGGGACACTTGTTTTCATAGTTTGACTCTGTCTGGGTTTTAATTTCCCCTTTTCCTTTAACAGACTGGATGAGGAAGGCGGAGCAGATTACTGTCCGGCTCCTATGCCGAAAACCCGATGAAGCAGCTCGTCTAGCGAAGGTTGCTGGTTCCGGCACCGCATATGGTGCCGGAGAAGAAGGCCAATAAGGAGGCCACGGGTGCTCGAAGAGTGCCCGTTTTCAAATCCGGACGACTCGAGCGGACTCCTCCCGAAAATGAGGAGGAAGAAGAGGAATCTCTCCCGGAGGAGGAGAGAGGAAGAGGAAGGCTTCCCCAGCGGGGGGAGGCCGAAGGGTCCAAGAGGGAAGGACTATTCCCGGACAGCTCCGCCAACATCAACGCGTTGGCGAGGAAGAATGGCCTTCAAGGGCCAGCCTCCGCGAGATCGTAAGTATCCGGATTCTGAATGATTTATAATTTCTTTTTCTGCGTCACATAGTGTCATTCTGATGCCGCATGCTGCCTGTAGTCCGGCCAGTGATGATCTCCCCGCTTCATCGAGCGGATCGTTGGCTCTGTCGGATGTAGACTCCATCCCGACCGCCTCCACCCCTTGCGACGCCGAGGACGCCGGGGTGGGATCCCAAGAAGGGACCCATCGTGGGGAGGCTCCGGAGGCCCCACAAGGCGTCCTCCCAGACTTTGCGCCGGACTCCACATCGGAACCCGCAGTGGTTCCGAGTCCGCCGGGCGCCCTTCAACGAAGGGCAAGACCGTGACGCCAAGCGGCTTCGCCCAACCGAGGCGCCGGGTAATTTGTTGGAGGCGCTGCAGAGCGCTTCCATCGAGGAAGAACACCGCACTATTATGAGTGCGGTGATACAAAAGGTGCAGCTTCGCCAAGAGCGGGCTGACCGGCTTCGCAGTAGCCTTCTATCGAGGCTTTGAGGTAAGAAGTTAAAAATATGCAATGTAATACCGCATAGACAGTAGCCCGATGCTCGGTTCGGTGTTCGGAAAGAAAAGCCGGTGAGGATCTGAAAAAAGATATCTGTGAGGTTGCTAAAAATTATGTCAATATGGGTTGCAAGCTCTGTTGCTGACCTCTGCCAGACCGATGCGGAGGTCGGTCTTTGTGAAGCAGAGCTCGAGCGGTCCGAGCAAGAGCTCGGCCAGCCAGAAGCAGCTCAGGACAAAGAAGGTGAGTAACACCACTTTGAACTTGTACCTTCTGAGAAAAGGATTTAGGTTGCAACAAAAATAACAAGGATAACATGGAGTGCTGCGGGGCCCACGAGCAGGTGGCGACCTGAAGGAGGCCGTGTCCGTGGCCGAACGCAATGCGCCACCAACGGGCAGAGCGAGAAAAGCAGGAGGCGCGGGTGGCGGTGGTTCAGCAAGAGCTCCGGGCTCTCATGGAGAAGCATGAGAGCTTGGGCGTGACTCAAAGACTTCGAGAGTCCGAGCTTGCCTCGGCTCTCGAAAGTGCTAAAACCGCCAAGGCCGAGGCCCATAAGTCCCTTCAGAGATTGAGTTGATGAGGAAGATAGCGGCGGGTAAGGCATTTTTCTTGCAAAGCAAGCATGTGAATATAAATTACGTGTTACTTACCCGAATTCGGAGCTCTCCAGGGGCGTTTGCAGATCTGCCTCGAAGCGTGTCTGATGCCACCGCATTCTACCGAGCCGAGGAGGGGGGCTCAACGGAGAAGGTCTTCGTCTCGGTATCTTGAGACCGGCCGTCCGATGCCCCTAGTGACCAGTGAAGCGGTGGTCGAAGCTTCTAAGGTGGCCGAGCAGGCCATGAAGGGCCTCATAGTCCGGCTGTGGCACTGGAGAGGCCATGCACAGGAGCTACTTGACCTCGTCTGACGGCTGGTGGATCACGTGCCCCACAGGTGGAGGTTGTCAAGCGCTCCGCTTTGTATTGAAAGGTGCTCGTCGGGCCCTTGCCAGCGCAAAGGTGCATTAGGGCAAGCTGGATGCGGAGAAGCTAATCACTGACGCGCCACCAGCGGGCAAGGAACATCGTACGCCCGAAATGTACTATAAGGCTGTCCTGAAGGGTGCCCGCAAGATTGTGGATGAGTGCCCCAGGGATGTAATTTTTGAGTAAATGCGCAATGTGTTATCCTGTGCGCTGAAAAATTTGTTCGTATGAGCTAAGCAACGCTTGTTAATTTAAAATATTGCCTTCTGTGCGGCCGTTTATTAAATCTGAGAGATGGCAAGTCGTCGGCTTCAGCCCCCATGCCACGAGTGCTGGGGTGTTCGGGATAAACTTGAGCGCTCTAGTTCCCATTTTTGGGTCCATCGAGGGAGGCGCTCAACACAATGAACAAGGCAACCAGACTTATAGTGCTTGAACACTCTCACTTAGCTACAGAATTCTATAATTTTAAATTTCGGCGAAGCCCCTAGTATTCAGAGGACCGAATTGGGGCGCTATCCACGCCTTCGTCGGACATAATCCGGAACTTTGCTCGAAGCGGCGTAGGTCTTTAAGGACCCGAAAGGACCTCTCGAACAGCGACCAGTCTCTCGCCTTATCATGACAGTCAGTTTTAGCTTTCTCCATCGAGGCGTTAACCGGCTCAACCGGGCGCAATCGCAGTGGTTCTCCCAGTGCTACCTTAGCCGATAAAAGCGGGCGTAAGGTGCCAAACATGGGAGCCGGGCAAACCCAACTATTGACCCAAGACATGATTCGGAGCCGATTCATATAATGCTATAAGTTCGGGTGCCGCACTTGTGAAAGTGTTAGGACTTTATCACACCCTAATGCTGAGAACATAAGCCCCTTGTTTATTTGGCCTTACAAAAATTTCCTGGTTCAACATGTCTTAACTCAACATATATATATATATATATATATATATATATATATATATATATATATATAAGGTAATGCAATTATGGGTAAAAAGTGCTGCATTTTATTCGAGAAAATATGCTATGAGTGCGGAATGATACAAATAGTGCGGAAAGCAAGGGATTGGACGAATTAAAAGCGTCTCCCTCCAGGGGTAGGCCGCGGAATGTTGTATTTAACAAATTTAATGCTCGTGATGGAGACCACACGAGTGTTAAATCGCGGCCTTTGTCCTTCCCCTGGCTGTTGCATCATGAGTTGGCAGGTTCGCCACGGACAGAGTTCTGTATAAAAAAGAGAAAAATAAAAGAAAAAAGAGCGACACACTTGGGAGCCCCTGGTGTGGTCGAACCGCACTCTGGGTCTGTTGTGGTTGTGCCTTTCCCCCTATGCCCATGGTGTCTCCAAGGCGTAATTATGTACGCGGAGAGCTTCTCTTACAATGTTGCGAGGGCTGGGGTTGAGGCCGCATTGCTACGCGTGCTCGGAACGTGCCAGGTGGTCTTGGTTGATGTTGCTCCGGGCGCGTTTGGTCGTGTCCGGTCGTTTAACGGCCGGACTCGAGAATTGCCTTAAAAGGCTGCTCTGTACTTCTGCCGCGAGAGCCGCTGTATGTTCCTCCATTCGGAGGGAGCGTTCCGTGTTTCCATTGACCGTGATGACTCCACGAGGGCCTGGCATCTTGAGCTTGAGGTATGCATAATGCGGCACCGCGTTGAATTTTGCGAACGCGGTTCGTCCGAGCAGAGCGTGATAGCCGCTGCGGAACGGGACTATGTCGAAGATTAACTCCTTGCTTTGGAAATTATCCGGGGATCCGAAGACCACTTCCGGTAACTCGAGCTCAGCACAATTGGCCTCGACACCTGGTATGCACCTTTGAAGGTTGTCTTTGTAGGTTTAATCCTTGAAGGGTCTATGCCCATCTTACGCACTGTATCCTGATAAAGCAGGTTCAGGCTACTGCCGCCATCCATCAGGACTCTCGTGAGGTGAAATCCATCGACGATTGGGTCTAAAACCAATGCGGCGAATCCGCCATGGCGGATACTGGTCGGATGGTCTCTTCGATCGAAAGTGATCGGGCAAGAGGACCATGGGTTGAATTTTGGGGCGATGGCTCCATCGCAGATATCGTCCTTAGTGCCTTCCGCTCCCTCTTGGGAATATGCGTTGCGTATATCATGTTTACCGTCCGAACTTGAGGGAATCCTTTTGTCCTCTGTTGTTCGGCGTAGTCTCTTCCTCGTCATCATTTGTGTAGCCCCTTGTCACTTTGTTTTGGCGATTAATTTGCTGCTGCTTGAAGACCCAACAATCTCTGTTGGTGTGGTTAGCTGGCTTTTCGGGGTTCCATGTATTTGACAGAGCGGTCGAGTATTCGGTCCAAATTGGACGGGCCCGGAGTGGTTCTTTTGAATGGCTTCTTCCGTTGGACCGGGCTTGGAGCCTCGGAATCCGGCATTGACCGCCGTATCCTCATTCTTTGTCGCCGTTAATGCGGCGTTTGTTTTGTTTCGGCGCAACCTGCCATTGCGGTCCTTGGTATCCGGACTGCCGGCGTTTTCTTTGAAGTTGTTGCCGTGAGCTAGCCAGCTATCCTCTCCCGCATGAAGCGGGTCATGAGTGATGTGAGGGCTGCCATGGATTTCGCTTCTCCTGTCCTAGGTGCCGGGCCAGCCACTCGTCGCGGATGTTATGTTTGAAGGCAGCGAGTGCCTCTGCATCCGGACAGTCGACAATTTGATTTTTCTTTGTTAAGAACCGTGTCCAGAATTGCCTGGCCGATACGTCTGGCTGCTGGATTATGTGGCTGAGGTCATCTGCGTCCGTGGTCGCTTTATACGCGTGCTCCGGAAGTTGTCGAGGAATGCGGCTTCGTGTCCTCCCAAAGATCCAATTGACTCTGCGGGCATTTGTTAAGCCAATGCCGGGCTGGTCCTTTGAGCTTGAGCGGGAGATATTTGATGGCGTGAAGATCGTCGCCGCGGGCCATATGTATATGGAGAAGATAATCCTCAATCCAAACCGCGGGGTCTGTTGTGCCATCGTAGGATTCGATATTAACGGGTTTAAACCCTTCAGGGATTTGATGATCCATTACTTCGTTAGTGAAGCATAGTGGGTGTGTTGGGGAACGTAGTAATTTCAAAAAATTTCCTACGCACACGCAAGACCATGGTGATGGCATAGCAACGAGAGGGGAGAGTGTCTGTCCACGTACCCTCGTAGACCGAAAGCGAGCGTTATAACAACGCTGATTGATGTAGTCGTGCGTCTTCACGATCCGACCGATCCAAGTACCGAACATACGACACCTCCGAGTTACGCACACGTTCAATTTGGATGACGATCCCGGGCTTCGATCCGGCAAAGCATCGAGGATGAGTTCCACAAGATGACGGCGTGGTAACGATGATGATGCTCCACCGACGCAGGGCTTCGCCTAAGCTCATGACGATATGACTTCACCGGCGAGGGCTTCGCCTAAGCTCCATGACGATATGACCGAAGTGGAATATGGTGGAGGGGGCACTGCACACGGCTAAGGAGCGATCACGTAGATCAACTTGTGTGTCATGGGGTGCCCCCTGCCCCTGTATATAAAGGAGCAAGGTGCGGCCAGCCCTAGAAGGCGGCGCTGGAGGAGTCCTACTCCCACCGAGTAGGACTCCCCCTTCTCCTAGTTGGACTAGGACTTGGGGAGGGAAGAGGGAAGAGGCGCCGCCTCTCCTTGTCCTATTCGGACTAGAGGGAGGGGGGCGGCCTGCCCTGGCCGGCCCTTCCTCTTCTCCCTTATGGCCCATCAAGGCCCATTGACCCCCGGGGTTCCGGTAACCCCGGTGTTCCGCAGAACGTCTGTTTTCATCCGGAACCTTTCCAAGTCCAAACATAGGCTTCCAATATATCAATATTTATGTCTCGATCATTTCGAGACTCCTCGTCATGTCCGTGATCACATTCGGGACTCGAACAACCTTCGGTACATCAAAACTTATAAACTCATAATGAAGCATCATCGAAGCGTTAAGCGTGCGGACCCTACGGGTTCGAGAACTATGTAGACATGACCTAGAACCATTCTCGGTCAATAACAAATAGCGGAACCTGGATGCCCATATTGGTTCCTACATATTCTCTGAAGATCTTTTATCGGTCAAACCGCATAACGACATACGTTGTTCCCTTTGTCATCGGTATGTTACTTACCCGAGATTCGATCGTCGGTATCCAATACCTAGTTCAATCTCGTTACGGTAAGTCTCTTTACTCGTTCCGTAATACATCATCTCACAACTAACTCATTAGTTGTAATGCTTGCAAGGCTTATGTGATGTGTATTACCGAGAAGGCCAGAGATACCTCTCCGACAATCGGAGTGACAAAACCTAATCTCGAAATACGCCAACCCAACATGTACCTTTGGAGACACCTGTAGTACTCCTTTATAATCACCCGATTCACGTTGTGACGTTTGGTAGTACCCAAAGTGTTCCTCCGTAAACGGGAGTTGCATAGTCTCATAGTTACGGGAACATGTATAGGTCATGAAGAAAGCAATAGCAATATACTAAAGCGATCAAGTGCTAAGCTAACGGAATGGGTCATGTCAATCACATCATTCTCCTAATGATGTGATCCCATTAATCAAATGACAACACATGTCTATGGTTAGGAAACATAACCATCTTCGATTAATGAGCTAGTCTAGTAGAGGCATACTAGTGACTATCTATTTGTCTATGTATTCACACATGTATTATGTTTCCGGTTAATACAATTCTAGCATGAATAATAAACATTTATCATGATTTAAGGAAATTAATAATAACTTTATTATTGCCTCTTGGGCATATTTCCTTCAGTCTCCCTCTTGCTCTAGAGTCAATAATCTAGATTACACAAGAATGATTCTAACACCCATGGAGTCTTGGTGCTGATCATGTTTTGCTCGTGGAAGAGGCTTAGTCAGCGAATTACGCAACATTCAGATCCGTATGTATTTTGCAAATCTCTATGTCTCCCACTTGGACTTGGTCCCGAATGGAATTGAAGGCGTCTCTTGATATGCTTGGTCCTCTTGTGAAATCTGGATTCCTTTGCCAAGGCAATTGCACCAAAGATTGTCACGAGAAGATCTTCATTGGTCCCGATGCACTAGGTATGACACCTAGATCGGAAATGAACTCTTTCATCCGAGACTCCTTCATTTGCTGCTTCAAGCAGCTATGTACTCCGCTTCACATGTAGATCCCGCCACGACGCTTTGTTTAGAACTGCACCAACAGCGGCTCCACCGTTTAATAAAAACACGTATCCGGTTTGCGATTTAGAATCGTGCGGATCGGTGTCAAAACTTACATCGATGTAACCATTTACGACTAGCTCTTTGTCACCTCCATATACGAGAAACATATCCTTAGTCCTTTTCGTGTATTTCAGGATGTTCTTGACCGCTGTCCGATGATCCACTCTGGATTACTTTGGTACCTTCCTGCCAAGCTTCTTGCTAAGCATACGTCAGTCCGGTACACAGCATTGCATACATGATAGAGCATATGGCTGAAGCACAGGGAACATCTTTCATTTTCTCTCTATCTTCATCACTGTGGTCGGGCATTGAGTCGACTCAATCTTACACCTTGTAATACAGGTAAAAACCTTTCTTTGCTGATCCATTTTGAACTTTTTCAAAACTTTATCAAGGTATGTGCTTTGTGAAAGTCCAATTAAGCGTCTTGATCTATCTCTATAGATCTTGATGCCCAATATGTAAGCAACTTCACCGAGGTCTTTCATCGAAAAACTTTTATTCAAGTATCCCTTTATGCTATCCAGAAATTCTATATCATTTCCAATCAATAATATGTCGTCCACATATAATATCGTAAATGCTACTGAGCTCCCACTCACTTTCTTGTAAATACAGGCTTCTCCAAAAGTCTCAGATAAAACCATGTGCTTTGATCACACTATCAAATCGTTTATTCCAACTCCGAGAGGCTTGCACTGCACCATAAATTGATCGTTGGAGCTTGCACACTTTGTTAGCACCCTTTGGATCAACAAAACCTTCTGGTTGCATCATATACAACTCTTCTTCTAGAAATCCATTCAAGAATGCAGTTTTACATCCATTTGCCAAATTTCATAATCATAAAATGCGGCAATTGCTAACATGATTCGGACAGACTTAAGCATCGCTACGGGTGAGAAAGTCTCATCGTAGTCAACCCCTTGAACTTGTCGAAAATCTTTTGCAACAAGTCGAGCTTTGTAGATGATTACATTACCATCAGCGTCGGTCTTCTTCTTGAAGATCCATTTATTCTCAATGGCTCGCCGATCATCGAGCAAGTCAATCAAAGTCCATACTTTGTTCTCATACATGGATCCTATCTCAGATTTCATGGCCTCAGGCCATTTCGCGGAATCTGGGCTCACCATCGCTTCTTCATAGTTTGTAGGTTCGCCATGGTCAAGTAACATGACTTCCGAATAGGATTACCGTACCACTCAGTGCGTATTTTACTCTGGTTGACCTCTGAAGTTCAGTAGCAACTTGATCTGAAGTTTCATGATCAACATCATTAGTTTCCTCACTAATTGGTGTAGTTGTCACAGAACCATTTCTTGTGGTGAACTACCTTCCAATAAGGGAGCGGATCTGATTATCTCATCAAGTTCTACTTTCCTCCCACTCACTTCTTTCGAGAGAAACTCCTTCTCTAGAAAGGATCCGAATTTAGCAATGAAAATCTTCCCTTCAGATCTGTGATAGAAGGTGTACCCAACAGTCTCCTTTGGGTATCCTATGAAGACACATTTCTCCGATTTGGGTTCGAGCTTATCTGTTTGAAGTTTCTTCACATAAGCATCGCAGCCCCAAACTTTAAGAAACGACAACTTTGGTTTCTTGCCAAACCACAGTTCATACGGTGTCGTCTCAACGGACTTAGATGGTGCCCTATTTAACGTGAATGCGGCCGTCTGTAAAGCATATCCCCAAAACGATAGGGGTAAATCAGTCAGAGACATCATAGATCGCACCATATCAAGTAAAATCACGATTCTGACGTTCGGACACACCATTTCTCTGTGGTGTTCGGGTGGCGTGAGTTGCGAAACTATTCCACATTGTTTCAAATGTACACCAAACTCGTAACTCAAATATTCTCCTCCACGATCAGATCGTAGAAACTTTATTTTCTTGTTACGATGATTTTCCACTTCACTCTGAAATTCTTTGAACTTTTCAAATGTTTCAGATTTGTGTTTCATTAAGTAGATATACCCATATCTGCTCAAATCATCTGTGAAGGTGAGAAAATAACGATACCCGCCGCGTGCCTCAACATTCATCGGACCACAAACATCAGTATGTATGATTTCCAACAAATCAGTTGCTCGCTCCATAGTTCCGGAGAACGGCGTTTTAGTCATCTTGCCCATGAGGCACGGTTCGCAAGTACCAAGTGATTCATAATCAAGTGATTCCGAAAGCCCATCAGTATGGAGTTTCTTCATGCGTTTTACTCCGATATGACCCAAGCAGCGATTGCCACAAATAAGTTGCATTATCATTATCAACTCTTGCATCTTTTGGTTTCAACACTATGAATATGTGTGTTACTACTATCGAGATTCAATAAAAATAGACCATTCTTCAAGGGTGCATGACCATAAAAGATATTATTCATATAAATAGAACAACCATTATTCTCTGCCTTAAATGAATAACCGTCTCGCATCAAACAAGATCCAGATATAATGTTAATGCTTAACGCTGGCACCAAATAACAATTATTTAGGTCTAAAACTAATCCCGATGGTAGATGTAGAGGTAGCGTGCCGACCGCGATCACATCGACTTTGGAACCATTTCCCACGCCAAGATCGTCACCTCGCCCCTTAGCCAATCTTCGCTTAATCCGTAGTTCTGTTTGAGTTGCAAATATTAGCAACAGAACCCGGTATCAAATACCAGTACTACTGCGGTATTAGTAAGGTACACATCAATAACATGTATATCACATATACCTTTGATCACCTTGCCATCCTTCTTATCCGCCAAATACTTGGGGCAGTTCCGCTTCCGATTGTCCAGTTTGCTTGCGGTAAAAACACTCGATTTCAGGCTTAGGTCCGGACTTGGGTTTCTTCTCTTGAGCAGCAACTTTCTTGTTGTTCTTTTGAAGTTCCCTTCTTCTTTCCTTTGCCCTTTTCTTGAAACTAGTGGTCTTGTTGACCATCAACACTTGATGCTCTTTCTTGATTTCTACCTCCATGGCTTTTAGCATTGCGAAGAGCTCGGAATTGTTTTAGTCATCCCTTGCATATTATAGTTCATCACGAAGCTCTTGTAGCTTGGTGGCGATGATTGGAGAATTACATCAATGACACTACCATCCGGAAGAATAACTCCCAGTTGAATCAAGTGATTATTATACCCAGACATTTTGAGTATATGTTCACTGACAGAACTAATCTCCTCCATCTTGCAGCTATAGAACTTATTGGAGACTTCATATCTCTCAATCCGGGCATTTGCTTGAAATATTAACTTCAACTCCTGGAACATCTCATATGCTCCATGACGTTCAAAACGTCGTTGAAGACCAGTTCTAAGCCGTAAAGCATGGCACACTTGAACTATAGAGTAGTCATCGACTTTGCTCTGCAGACGTTCACAACTTGGCGTTGCTCCTGCAGCAGGCACTGGCACCCAGCGGTGCTTCCGGGGCGATATTTCTTACAATGCAAGAATGAGGATAATCCTCAAATTCTGGACCCGATGCGTGTAATTGCTACCATCATCTTTCAACTTTGCTTTCTCAAGGAACGCATTAAAATTCAACGGAACAACAAAGACGAGCCATCTATCTACGATGAAACATAGACAAGCAAAAATACTATCAGGTACTAAGTTCATGATAAATTTAAGTTTAATTAATCATATTAGAAACTCCCACTTAGACAGACATCTCTCTAGTCATCTAAGTGATTACGTGATCCAAATCAACTAAACCATGTCCGATCATCACGTGAGATGGAGTAGTTTCAATGGTGAACATCACTATGTTGATCATATCTATTATATGATTCACGTTCGACCTTTCGGTCTCCGTGTTCCGAGGCCATATCTGTTATATGCTAGGCTCGTCAAGTTTAACCTGAGTATTCCGCGTGTGCAACTGTTTTGCACCCGTTGTATTTGAACGTAGAGCCTATCACACCCAATCATCACGTGGTGTCTCAGCACGAAGAACTTTCCCAGCGGCGCATACTCAGGGAGAACACTTATACCTTGATAATTTTAGTGAGAGATCATCTTATAGTGCTACCGTCAATCAAAGCAAGATAAGATGCATAAAGGATAAACATCACATGCAATCATTATAAGTGATATGATATGGTCATCATCATCTTGTGCTTGTGATCTCCATCGCCAAGCACCGTCATGATCACCATCGTCACCGGTAGCGACACCTTGATCTCCATCGTAGCATCGTTGTCATCTCGCCAACTATTGCTTCTCGACTATCGCTACTGCTTAGTGATAAAGTAAAGCAATTACATGGCTTTTGCATTTCATACAATAAAGCGACAACCATATGGCTCCTGCCGATTGCCGATAACTCGGTTACAAAACATGATCATCTCATACAATAAAATATAGCATCACGTCTTGACCACATCACATCACAACATGCCCTGCAAAAACAAGTTAGACGTCCTCTACTTTGTTGTTGCAAGTTTTACGTGGCTGCTGCGGGCTGAGCAAGAACCGTTCTTACCTACGCATCAAAACCACAACGATAGTTTGTCAAGTTGGTGCTGTTTTAACCTTCGCAAGGACGGGCGTATACACTCGGTTCAACTAAAGTGAGAGGCAGACACCCGCCGGTCACCTTTAAGCAACGAGTGCTCGAGCGGTGAAACCAGTCTCGCGTAAGCGTCTGGCGTAATGTCGGTACGGGCCGCTTCATCTCACAATACCGCCAACCAAAGTATGACATGCTGGTAAGCAGTATGACTTATATCGCCCACAACTCACTTGTGTTCTACTCGTGCATATGACATCAACGCATAAAACCAGGCTCTGATACCACTGTTGGGGAACGTAGTAATTTCAAAAATTTTCCTACGCACACGCAAGACCATGGTGATGGCATAGCAACGAGAGGGGAGAGTGTCTGTCCACGTACCCTCGTAGACCGAAAGCGGAAGTGTTATAACAACGCGGTTGATGTAGTCGTACGTCTTCACATCCGACCGATCCAAGTACCGAACGTACGACACCTCCGAGTTCTGCACACGTTCAGCTGGATGACGATCCCCGGGCTTCGATCCAGCAAAGCATCGGGGATGAGTTCCGTCAGCATGACGGCGTGGTGACGATGATGATGCTCCACCGACGCAGGGCTTCGCCTAAGCTCCGCGACGATATGACTTCACCGGCGCGAGGGCTTCTCCTAAGCTCATGACGATATGACGAAGTGGAATATGGTGGAGGGGGCACCGCACACGGCTAAGGAACGATCACGTAGATCAACTTGTGTGTCATGGGGTGCCCCTGCCCCCGTGATATAAAGGAGCAAGGGGTGCGGCCAGCCCTAGGCGGCGCTGGAGGAGTCCTACTCCCACCGAGTAGGACTCCCCCCTCTCCTAGTTGGACTAGGACTTGGGGAGGGGAAGAGGGAAGGCGCCGCCCCCCTCCTGTCCTATTCGGACTAGAGGGAGGGGGCGCGGCCTGCCCTGGCCGGCCCTTCCTCTTCTCCCTTATGGCCCATCAAGGCCCATTGACCCCGGGGTTCCGTAACCCCTCGGTGTTCATAACGTCTGTTTTCATCCGAACCTTTCCGAAGTCCAAACATAGGCTTCCAATATATCAATCTTTATGTCTCGATCATTTCGAGACTCCTCGTCATGTCCGTGATCACATACGGGACTCCGAACAACCTTCGGTACATCAAAACTTATAAACTCATAATGAACTGTCATCGAAACGTTAAGCGTGCGGACCCTACGGGTTCGAGAACTATGTAGACATGACCTAGAACCATTCTCGGTCAATAACCAATAGCGGAACCTGGATGCCCATATTGGTTCCTACATATTCTATGAAGATCTTTTATCGGTCAAACCGCATAACGACATACGTTGTTCCCTTTGTCATCGGTATGTTACTTACCCGAGATTCGATCGTCGGTATCCAATACCTAGTTCAATCTCGCTATCGTAAGTCTCTTTACTCGCTCCGTAATACATCATCTCACAACTAACTCATTAGTTGTAATGCTTGCAAGGCTTATGTGATGTGTATTACCGAGAAGGCCCAGAGATACCTCTCCGACAATCGGAGTGACAAAACCTAATCTCGAAATACGCCAACCCAACATGTACCTTTGGAGACACCTATAGTACTCCTTTATAATCACCCAGTTACGTTGTGACGCTTTGGTAGTACCTAAAGTGTTCCTCCGGTAAACGGAGTTGCATAATCTCATAGTTACGGTGAACATGTATAGGTCATGAAGAAAGCAATAGCATTATACTAAACGATCAAGTGCTAAGCTAACGGAATGGGTCATGTCAATCACATCATTCTCCTAATGATGTGATCCCATTAATCAAATGACAACACATGTCTATGGTTAGGAAACATAACCATCTTCGATTAATGAGCTAGTCTAGTAGAGGCATACTAGTGACTATCTATTTGTCTATGTATTCACACATGTATTATGTTTCCGGTTAATACAATTTCTAGCATGAATAATAAACATTTATCATGATATAAGGAAATAAATAATAACTTTATTATTGCCTCTAGGGCATATTTTCCTTCAGGGTGTGCGGCGTCTCTGTATTGGGCAATATCGCGACGTATCTCGAGAGGGCGTTGTCTGCTGTGTTCGGCCCGGCCGGAGTAGTTATATCCGGCGCGACGGTATTCGTAGTGGGTCTTGGGGCGCCCACGTGATCCATAGATAGATCTGGATTGTCTTGCCTTGTCCTCCAATATATCCCGCAAGTCCGTAGCGTTCCCGCGGGCTTCATGCTTTTTGAGCGATGCCGGGTGCACGGTTTTGGTGGAGGGCTTGCACGCCTCTGTCGCGCCACGAGGTGGCGGTCTGCCAGACAGTCGCTGGTGATGTAGGTTTGTATGCCTCCTCCTCTAATCGGGGAGCAACTTGCGTTTTGGGTAACTTTTGAGGGGCGTTCGAGTTCATACTCTTTCGTCACGCGAGGACCTCGGCCCATCTGTCGGCCAGTAGGTCTTGATCAGCTTGAAGCTGTTGTTGCTTTTTCTTTAGCCTGTTTGCCGTGGCCATTAGCCTGCGTCTGAAACGCTCTTGTTCGACGGGATCCTCAGGCACGACGAATTCATCGTCGTCGAGGCTTGCCTCGTCTCCGGAGGGAGGTAAGTAATTGTCATCCTCGACCTCTTCGTCTGCCGCCCTCTCTTGAGGGCTTGCTTCTGCCTCCTCCTGCGCTGGATCGTGCTGGAAGGAGTTGTGTTCGGCACTACGGGGTGTTATTATCTCACATGCGGAATCTCCATTCTTGCCGTGGCGGGATTTAGAGCGGCGCCAGCGTCGGCGCTTGGGCTGTTTCTTTAAGGAATTGGCCTCCGCTGCTTCTTCGCCGTCCCCATCTTTTGGGGTGTCCACCATGTATATGTCGTATGACGAGGTGGTCTTCCAGTGTCCTGTAGGCGCTGGTTCTTGGTAGTCTCCGGCATCGTCGTCCATACGGTCGATGTCTTGAGTCGTGGTCGATCGTCGGTTAAATAAATCGGCCGGTGGCTACGAAGTGGGTGGTGGGTGGGCTCTGAATTTCTTTGTCGTCCGCGTCCCAACCATCCTGGCCGTAGTTCGGCCAGGGCTCTCCGGATAGCGAGAGATGCTTCAGTGAATTTATGATATCACCGAAGGCGAGTCTTTGAAAGATGTCCGCAGCGGTGAATTCCATGATCGGCGCCTAATCGGATTCGACCGGCGGGGCGCGGGAGGTTCGGAGTCCGGCAGGGAGTCCGGCACCTCGGAGTCATGAGCTTTATGCGGGACAAGGTAGGTGTTCGGCTCTATCGCCGTAGAAGTTGCAGCTCCCGAGGCGGTGTCCAGCCATCCGTCCTCGATCTGAGCGATCGGCTCCGAACTATGAGTCGGAGCGGATTTGTGTGCGGCCTCCAAGGTGCTGTCCGGCGGCAGATTTAGGTCATGCCCATCGTGACAGCTGCACGCACGCCGACTGTGGCTCGAGATCCATTGAAGATCAAGTCTCCACGGATATCGGCCGTGAAGTTTAGGCTTCAAACCTGACTGACGGCCAGGGGCGTAGCTTCGATCTGCTCCGGATGGCCAAGCGAGTTGGCCCGATCTTGAAAGCCCGAATCTGAAGATCTGTCCGGGAGAAAAGTCTCACCCAGACTGCGTCGTTATCGATTGAAGAGGCCATCACGCCTATCGGTGACGCGACGCAGGAACTCTCAATGAAAGCACCAATGTCGGTGTCAAAACCGACGGATCTCGGTAGGGGGTCCCGAACTGTATGCGTCTAGGCGGATGTTAACAGGAGACAAGGGACACGATGTTTTACCCAGGTTCGGGCCCTCTTGATGGAGGTAAAACCCTACGTCCTGCTCGATTGATATTGATATTGTGGATGTTTACAAGAGTGGATCTACCACGAGATCAAGGAGGCTAAACCCTAGAAGCTAGCCTATGGTATGCTTGTAAGGGTTGTTGATGATGATGTAGTCCTACGGACTAAAGCCATCCGGTTTATATAGACACCGGAGAGGGCTAGGGTTACATAGAGTTGGTTACAATGGTAGGAGATCTACATATCCGTATCGCCAAGCTTGCCTTCCACGCCAAGGAAAGTCCCATCCGGACACGGGGAGAAGTCTTCAATCTTGTATCTTCATAGTCTTGGAGTCCGGTTGATGATGATAGTCCGGCTGATAATAGTTCGGCTGATGATGGTAGTCCGGCTATCCGGACACCCCCTAATCCAGGACTCCCTCACTCGCCATAACGCCAGTGCGCCTCAGGCTGTGCAAACACCTCCGGGTCACTACTCCAACCCGATGGATAACCTTGTTGCAGCTGCGGCACGGTTGGAGGCTATTCCAATTGAAGTTGATTCACCACAGGCAGTAGAGACGCGTCGGGTCAAGAAGCTCTTTAGGACAGCTTTGGTCCAACAAGAAGCGTATTCGTACAGCCGCGACCGGATCCACTCTACCCCCCGCCCAAGCCGGAGCTATAGCAGGCACATGGATGAACCGGCCATATTAGGTAATGCACGGCGTGGTGCGCCCCGTGGCAACGACCCGGCAGGTGGCGTCGATAACGCCCAGGAGGTGGTGGACCGGCCCGGCGCCAGGGAGGCCGAGTTAGCAAGACAAAGATCGGGCTTATCAGCTTACGCCGGTTCGTCCGACCATCTCGGTCGAGCCTGGGGTTACCTCTAGCTCTTTGGGGGTGCCTTGCCTCGTCCCCGCTTTACGCAATGTGCGCTTGCCCAAAGACTTCAAGGGTCCGCGCAAGGTGCCAAATTACACTGCCGATTTAGCTCCAGAAGCATGGATAGAAAGTTATGAGATGGCCATGGAGATGCTGGATGTGGATGAGGCCGCGTGTGCAAAATACTTCACCATGATGCTCGAAGGCACGGCCCGTACTTGGTTGAAGAGCTTGCCACTCAATTCTATCAATTCATGGGCCCGATTCTTGGACCCGGTTTATCCAGAATTTCAAAGATACCTGTAAGCAGCCCATGTCCGTAGTGGACTTGGCGGCTTGTGTCCAGGGGGAAGGGGAGTCAACAACCCATTGGGTATGCCGTGTTTCGGAAATCTTGCACTCGTCCAACCGGATCAACGCTGACTCTGCAATCTTAACCCTGGAGGGCAACTGCCGTTTTAAGCCTTTAAAATTGAAGTTGGGGCGCATGAAGCGATTTTGTAATGACATGGGCACTCTCATGGGCGCTTTAGTGAAGTATGCTGATTCTGATAGCACCAAGGATCCCGAGTCTGACGATGACGAGACAGGGAAGGGAAGGAAGAACAGCAACTCCAAGGGCCAGCAACATCACTCGGCGGTAATGGTGGCGGAGGCAAGCGTAGCGAATGGCAACATGGACTTCAGAAGCTAACACCAACGCAGCAGGACAAGGGTCGTGGCGCAAGGGTAAACAAATAATCGAAGTGGGCGCCTAATCCCAATCCGGACCGCTTGAACTATCTATTGAATCAACCATGTCCGAAGCATGGGACGAAGACGCCAAAGAAACCACCTCTGGAAGGATTGCTACATTATGCGTGAGTTCAAGAGTTCTAATGCTTTCGGTATGATCACGGTTACGGAGGCGGTTCAGATCCGGGCAGGTTACGGTTGAGGAAATTCCGGTTCAAGATTTAATGGTAATCCGGGCGGACATAACAATCAGAACAATCAGAATAGCCAAGGTGGTTACAACCAGCAACAGCAACAATCGGGTTATCAGAGAAACCCAAAGCAGTTGAATAGTGGGCAGTACCATGTCTTCACCACCAGCTTAGACAAGCGAGACCGGAAGCTTCAGAAGCGGACAGTCAACGCTGTTGAACCGGCCGTGCCCCATTACCTACGCTGGTCGGAGCAGCCCATTATATGGAGTAGAGAGGATCATCCTCCCCGGGTCGACAATCCAGGTCAGCTAGCCCTGGTGGTGGCACCTCAGGTGGGAGGTTATAAGTTCACCAAGGTACTCATGGATGGAGGGAGGAGCATTAACATCCTGTACTATGAGACCTTTCGTCGTATGGGGCTAACGGATAAACATCTCAAACCGTCCAATACAATGTTCCATGGTGTGGTACCTGGCAAGTCAGCATATCCTGTTGGTAAAATAGCTCTGGAAGTGGCCTTTGGGGATGAATATGACTCCGGATCGTAAACATTGACGTTTGAAGTGGTAAAAATCCAAAGTCCATATCATGCCCTCGTTTCGGGCCGGCTTATGCCAAGTTCATGGCACGGCCTTGTTATATCTATTTGCAGCTCAAGATGCCGGGTCACAAGGGGACAATAACGGTTCATGGGAGCCGCAAGATCGCTTTGGAATGTGAGGAAGGTGATGTGGCTTACGTAGAGTCGGTTTGTGCCACCGAGGAGCTGAAGTATTATAAGGACAATGTTGATCCGGCGGACATGACTCCATTAAAGAAGCCAACTACAGAGCATGATCCGGCCCTGAAATTCAAATCGGCACCTGAGACTAAGCTTGTTGACTTCGTGCCTGGCGATTCGTCCAAGTAGTTCAACATCAATGCCAACTTGGATCCGAAATAGGAAAGCGCGCTCATCGAGTTCATCCGTGAGAATCGGGACATTTTTGCATGGAAGCCTTCTGACATGCCAGGTGTACCGAGGCAACTCGTTGAGCACACTCTTAATGTTGATCCCAAGTACAAACCGGTGAAGCAGTTTCTCCGCCGGTTTAACGAAGAAAGGCGTAAGGCCATTGGAGAGGAGGTGGCCAGGCTCTTAGCAGCTGGTTTTATCATTGAAATCTTCCATCTAGAGTGGCTTGCTAATCCGGTGCTGGTTCTTAAGAAAAACAACACTTGGCGCATGTGTGTGGATTACACTGATCTTAACAAGGCTTGTCCAACAGATCCTTTTGCCCTCCCCCGCATTGACCAGATTATTGATGCTACTGCGGGTTGTGAGCGCTTGAGCTTTTTGGATGCGTATTCTGGGTATCATCAGATCAAGATGGCGATTAAGGACCGTGAGAAAACAACGTTTATCACTCCCTTTGGAGCCTTCTGCTATGTATCTATGCCTTTTGGGCTCAAGAGCGCCCGAGCAACTTATCAACGCTGTGTACAGAATTGCCTGCATAAACAAGTCGGCCGTAATGTGCACGCCTATGTCGATGATATTGTGGTCAAGTCAAGGGAGAAGGGGACACTGATTGACGATTTGAAGGAAACCTTTGACAACCTGCGGGTTTACAAGATGATGCTCAACCCGGCCAAATGTGTCTTTGGTGTTCCGCAAGTTATTGGGTTTTCGTGTCCAACAGGGAATTGAAGCTAATCCGGAGAAGATTCCGGCTATTACCTCCTGGCTAAACCGAAGTGTATTAACGATGTCCAGCGCTTTTGGCGGGCCGGATTGTCATTGAGCGGTTTATCGGCCGCCTCGAGAGAAGGCCATCCCTTTGTACCAGATCTTTGAAGAAGACATATCGGTTTATGCGAGTCCAGCCGCCAATGAAGCGTTGGAGGACTTAAAGCGGCAATTAGCCAACCGCTTTTGTGCTCGCCGCTCCCATTGACAAGGAGCCGTCACGCTATATGTTGCTGCTAACGCCGTGGCGGTCTAGCCATTGTGGTGGAGCGGAAGGAGGCGGGGAAGGAGCATCCGGTTCAACGTCCGGTTTACTATATCAGCGAGGTACTTATTGAATCTAAGCAAAGGTATCCGCATTGGCGTAAGCTGGTATATGGAGTTTTTATGGCAAGCCGGAAGCTGAAGTATTTCCAAGGGCACCCCATCACGGTGGTCGATTCGCTCCCTTAGGCGATATCATACAGAACCGGGAAGCGACTGGCCGGATTACCAAGTGGGCTATAGAGCTTGGGCCGCACGATCTGAAGTACGTGCCTCGGACGGCGGTGAAGTCTCAAGCACTTGTAGATTTCATTAATGATTGGACGAAGTTGCAGGCGCCTGAAGAAAAGCCGGATCATACATATTGGACCATCCATTTTGACGGATCAAGGTAATTGGAGGGCTCGGGGGCTGGAGTCGTATTAACTTCCCCACGAGGTGACAAGTTCTGTTACGTTCTCTGCGTAATGTTCCCTTGTACTAATAATGCAGCTGAGTATGAAGCCTTGCTTCATGGTCTCCGGATGGCTAAGGAGATGAATCTAAGCCGGGTTAAGTGCTTCGGTGACTCGGACCTAGTGGCTCAACAGTGTCCGCACTTGGGATTCAAAGGATCCACTCATGGCTGCATATAAATGCGTGAGGTGGATATCGTTGCAAGTCACTTCAAGGGCTATCAGGTGGACCACGTGGACCGTCGGACGAATGAAGCGGCGGACGCTTTAAGCCGGTTGGGCTCTCAGCGTAAACCGGTCCCGCCCAATGTTTTTCTGGACGTGCTGCACAACCCGTCGGTCAAGCTCCCTGGTGAAGCGGATTTGGCTATTCCTGATCCGGAGGCTCAATTGGTGGCAGCTCTTCACGTCACTCCGGATTGGACGCTTCCTTATCTTGCGTACATGAACCGGGGCGAGTTACCAGAAGATGAGACGTTGGCCCGGCAGATAGTCCGGCGATCTTAGTCTATGACCATTGTTAACGGCGAATTGCATCATTGCAGCGTGTCGTATGCGTTTCAACGCTGTGTGTCCCCGAGGAAGGCTGTGAAATATTGCGTGAGATCCACGAAGAGATTGTGGTCACCACGCCGGTTCAAAATCCTTGGTGGCTAAAGCGTTCCGCCACGGTTTCTATTGGTTGACCGCTCATCGCGATCTGAAAGATCTGGTCGACGATGTGATGGTTGCCCAGACGTTCTCATGTACCGCCCAAGAATTGAGGATGATTCCAATTACTTGGCCGTTTGCAACCTGGGGGCTGGATATGGTTGGGCCTTTCAAAAGGTCCAAGGACAAGAAGACCCACCTACTGGTGGCGGTCGACAAGTTTACAAAATGGGTAGAGGCAGAACCTGTTAGTAAGTGTGACGCGGCCATGGCGGTCAGTTCATTAAAAAGGTGATTTTCCGGTTTGGCTTTCCACACAGTATCATCACAGATAATGGTACCAATTTGTCCAAAGGTGCCATGAAGGAGTTCTGCGAACGTGAGCACATCCGGCTTGACGTTTCTTCAGTAGCTCACCCACAATCCAATAGTCAAGTGGAAAGGGCTAATCAAGAGATCTTGAGAGGCATCAAGCCCCGGCTTATGGTCCCTTTGCAGGGGAAACCGGGTTGTTGGGTAGAAGAGCTACCATCTGTGTTATGGAGTATCAACACTACGCCCAACAGATCCACAGGATACACACCGTTTTTATGGTCTATGGAGCGGAGGCGGTTCTCCCCAGTGACATCCGTCATGACTCACCTCGTGTGGCAGCTTATGTTGAAGCGGACAACGAGACGGCACGGCAAGACGCTTTGGACCGGTTGGATGAGGAGCGTGATATAGCAGCTCCCCGCTCGGCGATTTACCAACAGGATCTTAAATGCGTTACCATAGTCGCCGGGTCGTAACCAGAACTTTTCAAGAAGGAGATTTGGTGCTTGGCTCATCCAACACCGCATCGATATGCACAAGTTATCCCCACCTTGGGAGGGACCTTTCGTGGTCAGCAAGAATCTGCACAACGGGTCGCATTTATCTCGATCGATATTCGAGAGCATAAAGACTCACGACGCGTCGGAGGAGGAGACCAACAGCCGTGGAACATAGCTCATCTTGACCTTATTATACCGAGCCATCGGCTCTACTCATGTACATATTATGACAAAGGTATATATTATGAATAAAGTAATAAACCGGAGCCTCGGCTAAAGCGGGGTATCTGTTACATTACATCATGCGTGGTTACATGGAGTTGTTACTTTTTAAAGCGGCCTCCGGTTTACCCCCGAGTTTGCTTTTCAAAAGCTTTATGATATCACTTGGGGGCTTGGTCTTGTCCGAACCAATGCAACACCTTTTGATAGGCGAGAGCCACCGGATCACTTGGGGACATGGTCAAGTTCTGAAACAGTCATGCCTCTTGATCGGCCTAAGGCCATAGAGTCACTTGGGGGCTTGGTCGAACCCGAACCATTGCCACGCCACTTGATCGGCATAATGCCACGTTTTCAGTTGGGGACCTGGCTGACTTGAACCATGGCTACACTTTATTGGGAGCTTGGTCGTGTCCGACCATGGTAACACCATCTGATCGGCTCAGTAAAGCCTCTTTTTTGCAAACGGTTTTATCATTACCTTTGCTTCCATATTTTTTCAGAACTGTTATTTGATTTTGTTGCGTTTCTTAAGCCGATAACATTTTTAAACCAGTTCAAACACTCAATTGACGGAATTAGGTCCATTTTTAACCCGGAGGTAATTCTTCCGGTTTGACTTTTTCGGTTAACATCCCATTATGGAGTAACAGGGGGCTTGTCATGACCCGGCACGGTTTACATGGTAAACCGGCATTATAAACACAGGAGCTGTTTTCTCCTTTGACGATAATGGTTTATACAACCTCCTCTTCAAGATTGGCTAAGCCAACTTCATGCCCAGCGATGGCAGGTATTTTGTATCACAAATTTTGATTATATACCTCAATATTTCATTTCATATATATATGAATGTCACAAACCGGCTGGCGGCACAAACCGCCGTGGCAGTTTAAGATTTTGTGTCTGCAGGCAATATGAATTGAAGGTTTCGATCATTCAATCAAAGGTGTCAGCACCATTGCACGAAGGCATATTAAAAACAAAAGTGTTGGCTATCCTATTACAAGGCATTCAGAGGCCCAAATTTGGAATTGCTTCATAACGGGCAGTTTCTGATGCATCAACCGGCTTGACGGATTAAGCTTCATTGCCGGGTTGACGTGAAGAAGATGGGTCGTCTGGCGTCGGTTCAACTTCTTCCTCCTCACCATCCAATGGCCGAAAGTCATTGGTGGTCGATCAATCCGGGTTAAAGCACGAAAGACAGCCTCTTCACTTATAAGCTCGGTAGGATCAACGTCGGGGGCATAAGTGTGCTTACGGGTTGGTGGAACAAGGTTACGCACTTCCGGAATAACAGCTTCAACCCGTGTGTTGTTTATGCGTCGTAGAAGGAGCGGTGAACCGTCGGTTGGCCTCTTCTGCCAGCTTGACTCGCCCGGAAGGACGCATCTCCCTTGTTACCCGTTTGAGAGCATCATTATCAAATGCTTCGCCATTTTCTTGAGCACTGGGGAAGCCTTTGGCTATGTCAGCCGGATCAAGGTCAGCTATCCATGCTTTGGTGCGAGTTAGTGACAATAAGGTGCCAGCCCGGGCAACGGATCGTTTCAATTCTTCTATCTGTGCTGGTATCATAGATAGCCGGTCCAGTGTGTCCTTGATCAATGTTGGAGCTGCATTATCGTAAGAAGTGGCGCAAATAACTTTCGCTGGGTGCCGTATACAGCTATTCAATTAGCGATATCTGTGACCTTGTGTTTCTTCCGCATGTCGAGCCAGATGAGCAATGCGCCTACCTATACCGGTTTAAGAAAGTTCAGGTTAAACCGGAGGAAATTTCAAAACGGAATATTCATCACAACCTTGGTGAAACATTGCTTACCAAATATTGCAGAGGTCATGGCATTGATTTGGCGCTTTAATCTAGTGAGCTCTTCCGTCACCGGTTTAATAGCTTCTTCAGCATCCTCCGCCCGTTTTAGCAAGCCTGCCTTTTCAGTATCCTAGCTGGCCCGCTCAGACTTAAACCACTCCTTGAGCTGCTCCATGGTAGTCAAGGCGGTTTTCAGCTCATCCTTGGCCTTGGAGGTTTCTGCTTGTTGAGATTTCAGATTTTCTTGAAGATCATTGATTTGTGAGGCTTGTTGGCGTATCTCACTCTGCAACAAAAAGGGAGCATGTTCATAGTCCCAAGCGCATAACCAGTCATACACTTGGCACTTGGGGGCTAATGCATATTTGATCTTCATCTGCCAATAAAATCACAAAGTCCCAAGCTCAATACAGGTATTCAACTTGGCACTTGGGGGCTAATGGCTATTTGCTCGAACATGTTATGATGCGGCAATATAAATTACAGTCGGTTTAACTATACTAAGTTGAACCGGCCCTTGGGGGCTACATCAGGGAATTCTGAAGCATTGAGTTTTATGTTAAGTCCCGGTTTAACTATACTAAGTTGAACCGGCCCTTGGGGGCTACAACAGTGGATTCTGCAAGTATTGAGTTCTATATCAAGTACCGGCTTGAAAGAAGATTACAAACAGGCCCTTGGGGGCTACTATGCAATGAAGGTACAAGAGAGGCACAACTGTTTACCTCATAGCGCTCCTTCATAAGATTTACCAAACCGGCTTCAAAATCACGGCTTGTGTAGAGCCGGTTCAGGAAGCCAGAGTGAAGGTCTTGGGCGTAGAAATTGTTATAAGGCTGTATCAGTTTTCTCCTTCCCTTTGCTCATGGCGATAAATTCTTCCTTGGCACTGTGCTTTGATAGAGCAACCGGATTGCCGAGGCGGCATATGCGGTGCCGTAACTACGACATCATCATCTTTGTTGGCTGGCGGATTAGCATTTTCAACTGGGCTTGGCGCTTTCATACCCGGGCTTGGCGGATTAGCGATTGAGTCCCGTTGTTCTGCTGCAGACTCGGAGGAGCAGGAGGATGTGAAGTCTCAACTTGGACATCCGGTTCAACCTCTGGCGGATTAGCATTGGCATCTTGATTTCCCCAGCAGAGTTGTCTTTAGCAACTTCGGGATTTTCACCATGATGCTCTGGAGTCTTCTCCGGATCAACATCCACAATAGGGTCGAGGGTCTTGGCCTTTTTACTAAGACGAGCCTTGGTGCTACAACATCAAGGGTTAGAATATGATAAACCGACAAATGCAAGGAACAAATTAAGGAGTAATATGTTTACCCAGCAGCAACTTTGAGAGGAGGCAGCTGAGTAGTTGATGAACCGCCAGACGAGTTGGAAGAAGCCTGATAATTTGGGTCAGACGGATTGAGAGGGCATCGGAAGAAACCTTTCAAAGGATAACGCTTTTCAGGAGAACAAGTCACCTCTGGACGACGTTTCCGGGTTGGTGTGTCAGCTAAACCGGACGATGTAATTTGTTGACCGCTATGCCGGGTCGTACGGCGTTCTTCAGTTTGCTGTGTCTTCAAAGAAAGTTTTGGATTCAAATGAGCACAAGAGTGAGATTGTTTCACTTTCCGGACCGTCTGTGAATTCTTTTAACCGCACAAGATCGTAATCAAGAAAGAAGGATTATCTCAACAGGTTACGCATGGCTGGCCTCGGCGTCATCACAGGAATTGTAACTGTCACAAAATGAATGAAAAAAGGAACCAAGTGAGTCAAGCTCTCGTCAGACATCGATTCTTCATCTTACGGCGGTTCGGAAGACTCGGCGGTTTTCCTCTTGCCGCCTTTCTTGGTGGTCTTGGTCTTTACCACGAGGAACCCGGGCGGTTTAGTTCGTTTCAAAAGGAGCTGTTAGCCTGAGAATTAATACAGAGGATTAATACAATCAATATGGAATCAAAGTCAATAGAGCAATGAGAGGAACCTTACCGCGGGCGGTTTGTTGGAGACGCAGAACGGGGCCAACCCGGTTTGGCTGCATGCGGAGATCGGTTCATCGAGCATTTTATTCACTGTCTCGGTAACTTCAAGCTCAGTTATTGATAGCTCGTGATGTCTTTGAGGATCTTTGACGTCACCAGTGTATTCGTGCATCAATCCGGGGCGGCGGCTTAATGGCAAGATGCCCCAAGAAACCTAGCAGCGGACAAGGTCAATACCAGTTAAACCGTTGGCCATCAGAGCCCGGAGCTTGATAATTTGAGGTGCAAAATTCTTTTGTTCTGCGGCAGTCAAGCGCAAAGGCAATGGGTGGTTGTTGCTAAGCCGGTGAGGGCGATAACCCGGCAAGGGATTTTCTCCGTTAGGAGCAGTGTTCCGGCAATAGAACCAGGTTTGATTCCAATCTTTAGGATGGCTATGATGTTTGGCGTGAGGGAAGTCCACTTCTTTCCTTTTTTGGATTGAAAGCGCCACCAAGTTACGTGTTAGGACCGTCCGAGAACTCTCAGACGGGCGGTTCAAATGAAAGAAATCTCGGAATAACTCCACGGTTGGTTCTTCTTGAAGATAGACTTCACAGAATACTTGAAAGTTGCATATATTGGACACGGAGTTCGGACCAATATCTTGTGGATGGATTTGGAAGCTTGCGAGGACATCCCGGAAATTTTTTGATCCGGGCGGGCTGAATCCCTGGTCTAGGTGTTGCATAAAAACAATCACCTCTCCTTCTTGAGGTTCAGGCGGACATTCCGATTCCGGAACTCGCCAGTAGAGAACATTTTTTGAGGCTAAAGTGCGGTGGTGGCGTAGCCGTTGAGCTGTATTTCCGTGATCCGGACGGAACCCAATTGCAAGAAGAAAATTGTTTCGCCATTAGGAAGGGGAGCTGAAAGAAAATCAAACAGTGCGGTTCACTTTGTCTACGGTTTGTAAGTGAAAAAATTCAGTGTTAAACCGGTGAAATTACAATGCAAGGTACAGTTGGCGGTTTAAGAGAGGGCTAATGACATATGGCGGATTGGCTATCAAGGATTAAACCGCCCATAGGCAGAAAGGCCCAGATTCAAGATTTCTGCTAAGTGTTGACAGAAACAGGTTTCACACAATGTTTTATTTGGATCTACCGCGCATCTATAAAACAGTTTTTACTGCGTTCTTTAAAAGGCGTTCAAGAAAAACAGAGAAGGATGTATACTCTACCAAAAGAAAAGGAAGGGCTGCTAGTATTAAAAACAGATGCGGAATGACTACCGCAGGAGATCTATACCGTTTTTGGATTAAAACTACCACGACAGAAGGTAGGAAGAAGAGGAAAAATGGAGGACTGTGCGGATGAGTTTGCAAAAACTTAATGCAGATCTAAAGACAAAGAACATAAGAAGTTTACCGCTGCAGATTACGGCGGAGGGGGGCGATGAGTCTCTGATCTAACTCAGGTTGATGCAGCGGCCTTGGTTGGTGCGGTTCTTGAAGGTCGCGGACGGCGACGGAGCTACATAGCTGAGGTCGTCGCGAGGAAGAAGAAGATGCAGAAGAGGAAGAGAAAAGGGGGCCCTCGGGATTTATTTATAAGGGAAAGAGTAAAAGGCAGGCGCGAGAATCAATGCGTTCGAAGCGGCCGAGTGGGCGCGCCTGTCGCCTCGATTTTCGAGATAATCATTAATGAGAAGGGAATCTTTTTGATCCTTTTTATGCAGAGGTGATGTCATGACGGACCGTTGTGGTGCTCCGAAGATGACGTCACGGCGGTTTACAAAAACTCACAGGAGAAGTCAATACGGCGGTTTACAACAACCAGAGAAGGGGACATCACGGCGGTTCAACAATTACTAGAAGATGTTGAAGTTGAAGATTTTTTATCAAGGATTGACATGAACCTGTTCAAATCAATCTGGGGCCTAATGTTGGGGATATTACTACTGGGCGTAAACTGGCCTATCTGGGCCGGGTTAACTTCATCAGTAGTTCAACGGTGTAAAAGCCCAAGCATGAAAGTAAGGGCCCAAGGCTTGTAGTCGGTTTAGAACACATGGCCGTAAACCGGCCTGGTATGTAAACTTGTATTGTAAGTTAGGAATAGAGAGAGACCAACCCGGATCACGAGTATGAACCGGAGATTGGGACTCTTCGAACCGACAGGCGTCACCCGTGTATATAAGGGGACGACCGGGCGGTTCCGGGGCAGACACTAACAACTCGAGGCCTAAGCGAAGCTTATTTGCTCCCTAGTCATCGAGACCACATCAATCCCATCACAACTAGACGTAGGCTTTTACCTTCATCGAAGGGGCCGAACTAGTATAACTCTTGTGTCCTTGCGTCCGCTTTAACCCCTTCAAGTTAACCCGTAGCGATGGCTCCATGACTAAGTCCTTTCACGAGGACATTTGCCGTGACAAAACCACGACAAGCGCCAAGTACAACGACTAGCGACCAAGCTCAACGTCAACAAGCAACCCATGGTCTTCAACATTGGTGATCTAGTGTGGTTACACCTTCGCAAGGACCGCTTCCCCAAAGAACGTAAGTCCAAGCTTCTTCCTAGAGCCGATGGACCTTTCAAGGTGCTAGCACGCTACAACGACAACGCCTACAAGATCGACCTACCTCGAGACAAGTACAATGTGAGCGACATCTTCAACGTCAAGGACCTCGCACCATACCATGGAGATGAAGCTTTTGATCCGAGGTCGGATCTCTCCCAAGGGGGGGAGATGATGCGGAGCATCCCTCACTCATCCCCATGGACGTGCCTACATCTCCCTCAACACCACTCGGACCCATGACACGAGCCCGAGCTAAGGCTATTGAAGATAAGGTGAACTCGCTCCTCTCCGAACTTCCTTCTCCTACTCACGAGACATGGCTACTACCTCATTTGGAAACTATGTGTGTGATCAGGTGCCTGGAAACGAGCCACGGAACAACTACATACAAGCGCCAAGACGGCGAGGACCCCAAGCATGTTGAAGAAGAAGAAGAAAGGATGCTGCAGCTACAGGCATCGGACGTCCGACCCCGTCCGGACGTCCGGACTCGAACCCGCAGACGACCGACGTCCTCCGGACGTCCAACATCCGCACCGAACCGAATCTGGACGTCCGAAGGCTTCCGGACGTCCGACCGACGCACGCCCGAACCGAATCTACGGACGTCCGAAAGCCTCCGGACGTCCGACCAATGTGCTCCCAAGCCGGATTTACGTACATCCGAAGGCCTCCGGACGTCCGGACCCTCTCGAGCCTCCGGACGTCCGACGCCTTCCGGACGTCCGACGCCTGTGTGTTGACCTTGATTGGGCCGCAGCCCATGTACCCCTTCTCCCTCTAGACTATATATACTCCTTCTTCCCCATCTTTCTAGGGTTAGCATTGGTTTAGCTCATGTTTGTGTGAGAGCCTTGCTCATCCACTTGGTTACTTCTCCTCGGAGCTCAGGACCTCTACGGAGAAGATCCCCCAAGCGGATACAAGACCCCCTTATAGGGTGGACCCCATCAAGACCTCCTCTCGGAGAAGAACGGCTACTCATGTATCTTTTCCTTTGTTGATTTTGAATCTTGTGCTACCTTATGTGTTTGATGATTTAGACCTTGTGTGATCGATACTTGTCGGTTTAGTGTTCCTCTTGTGTGTGTGTGTGTTTCCCCGTGTTCTTCCGCTTGTTCGTCGTGTTTCCCTCGTAGGATCCCCTCCAAACGTGAAAGATCACCGATTAGGGTTCCGCCCTACATCACTAGCAATAGTGGAAAGGTGAGAGTGCGTGTAATCCATGGACTCAACATTAGTCATAAAGAACTCATATACTTATTGCAAAAATCTACAAGTTATCAAAGCAAAGTATTACGCGCATGCTCCTAGGGGGATAGATTGGTAGGGAAAGACCATCGCTCGTCCCCGACCGCCACTCATAAGGAAGACAATCAATAAATAAATCATGCTCCGACTTCATCACATAACGGTTCACCATACGTGCATGCTACGGAATCACAAACTTTAACACAAGTATCTCTCAAATTCACAACTGCTCAACTAGCATGACTCTAATATCACTACTTCCATATCTCAAAACAATCATCAAGCATCGAACTTCTCTTAGTATTCAACACAGTCATAAGAAATTTTTTACTATTTTTGAATACCTAGAATTTTAAGATTCTTTAAGAAAATTATCATGCTATTTAAGACTCTCAAAATAATCTAAGTGAAGCATGAGAGTGCATCTATTTCTTCAAAATAAAACCACCATTGTGCTCTAAAAGATATAAGTGAAGCACTAGAGCAAATGACAAACTACTCTGAAAGATATACGTGAAGATCAATGAGTAGTCGAATAATTGTTGTCAGGACCGGGTTTTCGGGATATTAATTTCCCGGAAAATGGCCCTTGTGCTCATCAGCCCCAGGATTACTGTTAGCTGATGAGGCACCAACTCGATCTGTAAATGCCAAGCAAAGTACATAATATGCAAGACATGACCATTCTAGCCTATGAGTACAACAAATGGTTTCTAGTGGTTGATGACGGAAGCGGTTTGTGGTTCATCAGTGGCCATGGGACTCCATTTCCCACAGGAACAGCTGACCAGGTTAACTCCTATCTTCGCGAGGCTGCTACCACTGTTGCTTAGGTTCCGGGGCTGTCATCGCAACGCTCCTCTCCAAGCAAGAAATCTGGCCAAGACAATAGCCAGGGACAAGCCAGTGAATACTTTGAATGTACTCGCAAACATTATGAACACGGGTATAATATAACAAATGATATTCAGGCTCTAAAATATTCTATGATGACAACGTCGGTCATGAAATCAAAACCCATGATGCACGCAAGCAGGTTGTTCATATAAAACATGAATATGCAATCAGAGAATAGAAATAAAATGCACCGATCGGGTGTCTGAAGCGACGCCTCGAAAGGGAAACAACAGAAAGCGTGCCTCAGTCGGGCGTCTGAGCGACACCACATAAAGGGCTTATAAGTGAAATAAGTAACAAGCATGCCACAGTCGAGCGTCTCTGCGACACCACATAAAGGGCTTATAAGCGAAATAAGTAACAAGCATGCCACAGTCGGGCGTCTGAGCGACACCACGTAAAGGGCTTATAAGAAAATAATCACAATGAATATCCAGGAGGTAGAACCGTCCCAGGGATACTTAATAATTCAAGTAATAAAAAGGATTAGTTCAATATAATAATAATCATAATCATAATAAGTCACAAGTCATGATTGATGTTCTGGTTTAGCAGTTTCTCCTCCGAAGACCGACACTTGACCCGTCCCAGACTGTAGTCCTTAACCATGGACACGGCTATTCGAATAGATTTAACCTCTTCAGAGGGTGTACTCTTTACCCACGAGTAATGGATTCCTTTAGCCCATCGGGACTAATTCCATCTACAGTCTTTTAATTGAAAACACACCTGACTCGCACACACCAGCTTAACTTACCGGCGTCTGGAATCACCCACGACACCTGTCAAGCAAAACTCTAAGTGGGGAGGCTACAACCTCGATTAGCATGTGATCAAATTTATATCGCGCGCTCTAAGGGGTGCCCCCCTCTCGGTCCCAACCTTATGAATTATTAAGTTGTGGAGAGGCAGGGTGCATTCCAAAACTTTGAAAGTTTTCTTCTTTCTCCAACAAAATCCTATTTTTGAAAATATTCAAATTAATACATAGTTTTGAAACAGTACAAAAAAGTTGTCTGTATTTTTTTCAAATAAATCTGAAAATAAACTAGACAATATTTGAGAGAGGTAGGAAAAAGAATCAACTCATTTGGAGTTATATTTAAAAAGTTAGAGCGAGTCAAAGTTTAGTCAAATTTCTGGTTTTAAATAAAACAGAAAAAGAAAAGAAAACGTTTCGAATATGTACACGTAGAACACGTACTTTGCGTTTACGCCTTCACTTAAACCACGTGGGCCGGCACGGGGTCACTGACAGTGGGTCCAGGGGGCCACTGGTCAGGTTTGACCGGTCATCCCCGCCTCCTTCCTCCTCTGGCCGAACAGAGGCGGAGCTCCGGCGGTCGTCGCCGGTGATTGGTGGCTCCTCGTGGGCTCCGGAGGGCAGGGATGGATCCGCCAGGCCAGGGCGGTTCTCCCGATGGTCGAGGGGGTGGAGGAATGGAGGGAGTCGCCGGCGGCGAGCTCCGCGGTGGACGGCAGCTTCGGGTGAGTTTGGGGTTTGGGCTACGGTGGCTCCCCGTCGATGTTGAGTGGTTGGGCGGCTCCGCAAGATCGAGACGAATCGAATGGTGGTGCTGGAAGGGTAGGGGAG
Source organism: Aegilops bicornis (assembly GCA_021605145.1). Lineage (NCBI taxonomy): Eukaryota > Viridiplantae > Streptophyta > Magnoliopsida > Poales > Poaceae > Aegilops > Aegilops bicornis. Next base: position 632,894,948 of record CM038670.1, read on the forward strand.
GGCCTGCTCGCGGCGAATGGAGCCGGAGTGTGACGGCGGCCGAACCGGCCGGAGGCGAGGAAGACGGCCTCCCGTCGTCGGCTGCTGGCTGTAGGGGCCCTGGGGGAACGACACGAGGTTGCCTGGGTGTCCGGATGGCTTGGAGCTCCTTTTATAGGCGGTTGAGGTCGGTCCCGTGGCGGCCGGAGATAAGAACGACGACGAACCGCCGTTCTGTAGCTGCGGGGCGATGTGTCGATGGCTGGGGTGGCGTTAGGGACTAGAGGACGGCCGAACCTTGCTCAAGTGCGGGCGGCGCGGTGGCTTCAGGCGGCGCCCGTCGAGGAGGGGCCCTCTTGTGGCCGGCCGCTAGTGGCCACGGCCGACTGACGGGCAATGGCGCGATGGAGCTCCAGGGGCGGCTCTGTGGCGAGGGAGGGGGCGGCCGTGCTTGCTGTGAGGGGGGAAAGGCCAGAACGAGCGCGATGTGACGACAATGAGACGCGGCGGCTTGGTGCGCGCGCGTGCAAAACATGCGCTCTGGGCGCGCCCAGAGCATGCACGCGGGGTGTTCGGCAAAATGCCAGCGCTTGCCAGGAGGCTCGGGTGGAGCTGGGGTTTAACATGATTAGGTTAGGGTAGTCTAGAGACTTAGTGGACATGGTGGTTAGGCAAAGCAAGTAGGTCCAGTGTGCAAACTAAGAACCATGTCAAATCTGACCATGCACACAAGGTGCTTGACAAAATGCCAAGTGCATCTAGGCAGCTCTTGGGGTGTCCAAAAACCCCAGACCAGTGTCTCTTTAGATGTAGGTGATGGTGGCCAGGTTAGTTGGTTAAGACTAGAAACTTGATAGAGCAAGTTTTTGAGAAAATCATTTCTGGACAGAAAGTAAAAGGAATAGTCTCATGGACCAAAAATACTCCAATAGGTCCATTCTCCTGGACTTAAGGGTTTTGCAGGGTGGTTGATAAGCAGGAGAAAGATCATGGGCACTAGAGCAACAAAAATTAGAGTTGATGTAGAAAAAGCCAAACTGGACCAGAGAGCAAAAGAGGATGTTTTGCTCAAAATTTTCAAAGAACATTAGTGGGTTTTTGAACAAATATGAATAATATACTTCTACTAACATCCCCTAATTTTGGTGGAAGTTTTAAATAAATATTTAAATAGGTTGTAGTGCAAAAGTGCAACTGGACCAGATTTAAAAACTTGTGGTAAAACTCAAAATCTCCAAATGACTAAGGAATATTTTGCACAAAAGTGATTTAGGGACATCACATGTCATCCCCAAATTTTGGTGGGATTTCTAAATGAATTTATCAAAGGGTTGCAGTAAAATGGGACCCTACATCTTATGAAAAATCATTTTTAGAGAAATAGAGCTCAGGAAAAATAATTATATAAATAATCCCACTGATAAAAGAATTGTTTTATTTGAGAGGGTAAACAAGTCCAATAATAATTGGAAAGTTTTCACTTGGGGTGAAAACTCCACAACTTAGAAGAAAAGAGAGGTTCTGAGATAAAAAACATGGTTAGATTTTAATAAACAAAACATGGTTAGATTTTTGGGGTGTTACAACACTACCCCCCTTAAGAAAAATCTCGTCCTCGAGATTTGCTAAGAGTTGTTTTGAAAATATGATTCCTATCAGCTGAAACCAAAAAGTTTACTCATAGCACAAACTTTGAGTTGTCGGGGTTGGCAGCTACGCCCGGGTTAAAAATGCAATCGCATACCAACATACTTATGCATGGCTACTTGTGACGCCCGGGTAATTACGCTACAGTAATCCCCGCTAATGATGCCACGTCACCTCGGTTACTGTGGATAAACTCGCGCTAGTTCGGGACCTAGTTCGGATTTCAAATTCGAAATCGAGCGAACAATAAAAGTTTTCAAATATTAAAATTTAAATGTTCGGAGTGAACCAAATAATACATAGGTAATTGTGGTGGAGAAGCCAAACTTTGGTAAAATGTATAAAGGCCCTCAAACAACTAAAACAATAGTGAAAACAATTGTTTAAATACCATTTATAATTAATAAAATGTCAAACTAATTTATTTGAGGATTAGACTTTTGTGATTATGGACTAAGTTGAAATACTAAATTAGATGCTAAGTGGGTACTTTAATAAAACTAAAATAATAGGAATCAAACTAAAACAGAAAAGGTAAAATAAATAAAAGGAAAAGGAAAACAAGAAGAAGAATAAAGAGAGAGACCCCCACATTTGGGCCACGGCCCAAGAGCCATCAGGCCAGCCGGCCCAGCCGCCCCCCACCCCCTCCTCCTTTTCCCCACCAGGGGAAACCCTAACCCACCCCGATCCCCACTCCCCTCGTTCCTCTCGTCAGCCCCCGCCCTCCCGATCCAGATTTGGATCGGGGCCATTCCCGCCACTCGCCCCGATCCCTCCTCCCGCTCCCTTGCTCGTCTGACGCGCCCCATGCCAAGGTGCCCGGCCCGCTGCCTCTCCCGGCGACCTCGCCTCATCCCACCACCACCTCGCCGAGCGCCGCCCATCCTCTTCCCGTCTGGCGCCCGAGCCTCGGCCTTGACCTCGCGGTCCCGCCACCCCGTCCCGACGTCGCCGGCGCCCGCCGTCACCTGGAACCGCCTGGAGCCGCCCGGAGCCCCCCTCGCCGGATCTCCCCGCGCCTCGCCGCCCGTCCTCGACCCCCTCCCCGACCGGAGCTCGCCGCCACCTCACCGGGCTCCTTCCCCTCCGGCGCTCGTCCTCATCGGCCTCCCCGACCTCCACCGCGCCCACTTCCCAGACCCTACGGCCCGCGGTGAGGTTCCGGCCGATCTCCTCGCTCCCCACGCCGCCCGTGCCCGACCCGCGCGCCCCCGCCGGGGCCCCTCGCCCCCGCCCGATAGCCTCAAGGCCCGGTCGGTAGCTGCTCGCGTCACCGTGGCCGTTGCCCGTGGCCGTGCCTGTCTGTCGCCTGCAGCCACCCAACTGCGCCGCCCCATCGCCCGAATGGCCTGCGCCCGTCTGTGGCGACCATCTGCGCCGTTCGGGCTGGTGCCCGCCTTGACACCACATGCCTGATTCGCCCATAACGCCCGACTATGGCCCTATGGGCCTATGACAAAGGCCCCGCCCTAGAACGGTTAAAAAGGGAATTAAAAGGTATAATAATTAAATTAATTAATTAATTAATTAATTAGTTAACTTAATTAATCATATTTAAGTTAAACTAATCAACTAATTAAACTAATCAATTACATTTAATTAAGCTCGATCGATAATGATGAGACCCGCGAATTGATTTGACCGATCAACGGTCGATTTGACCTCTTGACGTCATGGTGGTGTCATCTTGACATCACCTTTCACTATTCTGGATAATGTTGAAATTAAATAATTAAATAAATCCTAAAAATGAATTAAATCTTTTAAAATTAATATAAAATAAACCGTAGCTCGGATGGAAAAACTTTGTACATGAAAGTTACTCGAGCATTTGAGGCGAATCCGGATCGTAGTCCGTTCGTCCGCCACACACCCTAACCTATCGAACCTGCAAACTTTCCTCTCCGGTTCATCTGCGACAGACGTCTCGAACCCATAAAACTTTCCCGGATGTTCCCCTTCACGGTATCGCTTAGCGCCATGCGTTAGAACACGTCTAGCTCATGCTGTTGTCCTGTTATGCACTTGCTCGCTATATATTTCTGTTTCTTCCCCCTCTTCTCTTTGGTAGACCCCGAGACCGATGCGGATGTCCCTGTGTTCGACTACGGTGTTGACGACCCCTCTCTCTTGCCAGAGCAACCAGGCAAGCCCCCCCCTTGATCACCAGATATCGCCTACTCTTATCTACACTGCTTGCATTAGAGTAGTATAGCATGTTACTGTTTTCGGATACTCCTATACTGCTGCATAGCCTGTCCTTGTATCTTCTGTTGTTACTTTACCTACAATCCTGTATGCTTAGTATAGGATGCTAGTACTTTCATCTGTGGCCCTACTTTCTTGTCCGTCTGCCGTGCTATACTATCGGGCCGTGATCACTCGGGAGTTGATCACGGGTATATACTATATACTTATACATGATACATGTGAGACTAAAAGTCGGGTCGGTGATGGAGCACCATGAGTGGATCTTTGAGGCGGAGGCGGCAGGCGAGTTGAGTCCGCCTAGGAGAGAGGTGGGCCTGGCCTCTGTTAGCGTTCATGATTACTTAACACGCTTAACGAGGTCTTGGTATTTGATCTGAGTTGGCTACGAGCTTATACGCACTAACCATCTACGCGGGAGTAGTTATGGGTATCCCGGCGTCGTGGTATCAGCCGAAGCACTTCAGACGTCAGCGACGGAGCGGCGCGCGCCGGATTGGACTGGAACGCCTGCTAGGCTAGGTCTGCTTCCGGCCGCCCTACGCAGCGTCTTGGTGTGCTTTCGAGGCGATGGGCCCGGACCCTGCGCGCTTAGGTTTAGACCGGCGTCTTGGCCTCTCTGTTGTGCCTAGGTGGGGCTGCGGCGTGTTGATCTTCCGCGGCCGGGCATGACCCGGAAAGTGTGTCCGGCCAAATGGGATCAAGCGTCTTTGGGTAAGATGGTGCACCCTGCAGGAAGTTAATCTATTCGGATAGCCGTGATCTTGATAACAGGGCGACTTGGAGTTGTACCTTGAGCTTATGACAACTAGAACCGGATACTTGATAAAAACACACCCTTCCAAGTGCCGGATACAACGGTGGTCGCTCTCGCTCGGGGATATGAGCGGGGATCGCCGGGTAGGATTATTGCTATGTGATGTTACTTGGAGGACTTGATTGTCCCCTCCTACCGTTGCAAGACAGGTGTCCGAGCGTAGTCTTCGTTAAGACTAGCTATCCCCTCTTATTCGGCATTCTGCGATTCAGTCCACCGATATGGCCTTTACACATATATCCATGCATATGTAGTGTAGCTCCTTGCTTGCAGTACTTTGGATGAGTACTCACGGTTGCCTTGTTCCCCTTTTCCCCTACCTCTACTCGATTGCTGCAATCGACATGGAGCCCAGGACCCCACGCCACCGCCTATGACGACTACTACTCCGGAGGTGCCTACTACTACGTGCAGCCCGGCGGCGACCACTGGGAGTGACCTAGGAGGATCCTGCAGGAGGCCTGCTCCTCTTCGATCTCGTATCTCGGTTTGTGCTAGCCATCTTATGGCAACTTGTTTAACTTATATGCGTACTCGAGATATTGTTGCTTCCACGACTCGTCTATGATCGAGCACTTGTATTCGAGCCCTCGAGGCCTGGCTTGTATTATGATGCTTGTATGACTTATTTTATTTGTAGAGTTGTGTTGTGATATCTTCCGTGAGTCCTCGATCTTGATCGTACACATTTGCGTGCATGATTAGTGTACGATTGAATCGAAGCGTCTGAAGTTGGTATCGAGCCATTTGCTGTAGGAATCCCCCTTCCACACTCCTTGGCCGAAGTCGAGTCTAGACATTGCAAAACTTTTACTAACTTGGCTGTGTGCCTTACGGGCCCACGTCGCCATTTGGGTGGTATTAGGATCTTTTACTCCTCGATCTTACTCTGGGATTCTGAACTCTCTTCTATTCGGGTTAAACGATTTTGCTAAAAACAAAACTAACTTTAGGTTCTCGCGAGTACTTCTCCCGGAGAGCCCCTCACTTGAAGATAAATACGCTAATCGGAAGATTCGAAGATACTCTCGATGTTCTCTCGAGGCTTTGTGCTCATCACTTTTGCTATTCCCGACCACCGATAAATCCGTATGGATAACTACTTACACTTACCATTCATACGATCATCCCCATTGATCTTGTTATTACCGAGACACCCGAAGTTTTCTCTATTGTTCCGAGATTACTTTGTGACTACTGCCTAGCAGTTCTTTGCCACATGAATACCCCTTCAAATAAATCCTCGCGACTTGTCGAGTATCCGCTCAACCCAGCTTGTTCATGTGTTTCGCAAAGTCTTCAAATTACTATTCGGTCTTCCGAAAATCCTCTGGAGCCTTTGGCTCTTGAAATTCTTGCTTGCTTGCATTATGGTTAATCCCATAAGTCTCGTAGTCATATTGACATTCCTTGTCATTATCTATTTGGGGTCTGTTGACTCAATATGTTTGCGAATACCCGCAATCATCATTGATCCTTACAAATTACCTTTCTGGCTGAGATGCCATTCTTTTAACTGGAATTGGTTCTCGACCAATCCAATTGTCGTTGATTGTACCCTAAGGCTATTCAACTTATCCATCCCTAATCAGAGCATAGCTTCTGATCCCTTGAATTGGGAATCATAATTCCTTTGCATTTGACAATTGAGTTAGTCGATTGTTTCTATAATTTTGATCTCCTTGCATTCTTCTTCCTCTAGTTGAGTAATCGATGCTCACGTCGGATCCCTTGTGGACCACCAGATCCTTTGTTGGATTTTATCCGACAACGCCCTTCATATTCAATAACCTTGTGAGCCTTTCCTCCGATACATAATGCCTTTGGTAAATTGTATCCTCTCGCTTTCTCAACCATGCTCGCCTTGAGCTTGAGTTAATTATTTCTAAAGATTACGGTATATGATTCCAAGAAGCCCTATGGGTAGAACATATGCCTTCACTAAACCGTGTGAACCCGAAAGTTTTCACGAATCATACTCTTCTGGTGCTTCGCCAGATAAAATTTTCAACACTGCAACTTCATCGAACGTGAGAAGTAAATGAAGGGTTATGCATTGGGGAGGTGGGAGTCGACCTTGAACTTGTGTTCATGCCCATGGACACGATGTAGATCTTATCATTAAAGCTTCTCTTAAATTAATTATTCCTTTGGTATAAGTTCATTTTATATCAGGGATCGGGCCTTTTGCAATCGTGGTACCGACCATGTTCTCTTTTAAATACCATTTCTCGTGCAAGTTTTAGCACTTGTCTTCAGAGAGCAATACCCCGTCCAACCTCTACTTTGAGATGTCATCGAGTATTACACCCTGGTATCTCGAGATTATCATGGAACTGCATAACTTCTTATGAGTTCTTCGTCAAGTACTACCTTCCCACTGATTCCAATTTTTCACGGGCTCTGAGTTATTAAACACTCAAAGACACCGATAACTGAACCGAGTCCGCACTACGGTTCAACAACTCTTCGGATAGCTTCTATAAGTGCGAGTTTGTACCCGACCACGCCATTCCTAGCCTGTTTGACTATATCATTGTCGTGATGATTTTAAGCGTGCTACCCGGTCCTTCTTCTCGAAGCACAATTTTCGGCGATGAACTAACCTTACGTCGTTCCTCATCGTCATATCATCTCGCCTTGAACAACAAGCTTGGTTTCGAGTTTGTGTCGTACCTTTGGTTCCAATAACCTTTCACTTCATCATTACTTTGACTTGATGTCGTCGCCGATCGATTACATCTTCATGAACTCTCGCGACAAAGGTGTCGTGATCGTCAACATTCTGAGCTCATCCAGGATATCAATTGAATTCATGATGGGTAATACCATCCTTGCCCCTCGATGATTCTTGTTCTCATCGACCACCTTATTGCCTTCCGTTCAACACAAACTTGTTCGTGTTTCGTGTTATACCTTGAGAACCTTAGTTATGTTCTCCTTTAGCTTGGAGTATTACCCTCTTTTATGACAAGAATGTCATGAGGATTGCTCCACCTCTTAGAAATTCTCAGTAAGATGATACTTTTCACCATCACCATTCTTCCTTGGTCCCCGTGTTGTTTTTAACCGGGATACCAATATGCTGACGATGCTTCTTAAGTTCTGTACTTCTAGCAACCCCATTGCTTTGAAGTTAATGATCGACAGTTCGATCTTAGACTGTTGGATATTGAATCGTCACTCTAACCGTGATCTTGCTATCTAAGGTCATATTTCGGTCACACCTTTCAACTAATGATTAATGGAGTATGTTTTCCTCGAGCATACAACATTATATCATTTGAATTGACAAGTGTCATCTTCTTGCTCACATTATTATGGAAATCCATTCGTTTGGAATTCTCGATGAATTGTCGTTGAGCCCGTCAGCCATCTCCTCATCCTCTCTTTGGGTTAATGATGAACTCCTGTTAACGGAAATCACTTCATAGTTCATTCCCGAGAATCTTACAATGTCATCTCGTCAATTTGCGTTGCACCTTGTCTTCTCAGGTATCCTAAGTCTGAGGTATCCTGACACCAATCGGATCTGAATCTCGGTCGGATATGATGGTTGGGACAACTTCCAAGAGTTATGATGTTGATCCTTTGATGACCTGGTAGTATGATGTCATGCCTAGCACCCCCCCCCCCCGGCTGGAGGACCTATCATTATAGATTCCTTTTCAGCAGGGTTATCCTTTCATCCATGAGGGAATTGTAATACTGTTTCTACAAGTTATTCCTGATGGATCCTTCGTGACTCCAAAGTCCGATCTTCACCTGAAAACCATGCCAATGCTATCTCGAAGCATGTCTGTGATACTCTGGTTTTCAGCAAGAACATTCGAAGCCCAATGCTAAATGTTTCTTGCTCAATTATCCAAACACCGTTGTATGGGTAATGACATGAAATTTCTCTCCCCTTACCTAAAGGGTTTTCTACATTATCTCCTATCGTGGATATCTTGCTCTGCTTGTCCTTGGGAAGGATATACCCTTGAATTATGTGTTTAAACATATTTTCCTTTCCATTGTTCTGTTTAATCTGATGATCATATTTCCATCCATTGGTTTGTTTAAACCTTTTCTATGATCTATATGATATAAGCAGTAATAATCCACTGCTTGTGCAAGCACCTCGTGTTACAACACTGCCAGTAAGACCCTGTTACTATTGTTGGTGACATTTCGGTAACCACCGATGGACGAGAACCTTACCTATTGGTCCGCCTCGTTCAACGAGCAGGAAAACGGTTCTCTTCGTCCCTCGCCCTTGGTACCTATGTTGTTGCCGACATGACCCTCGGACTCTCCTCTGACATGCCTTGCTTACATGATCGTGCAAGATGTCACCAACCTTTCTACTTTTTAACCACATGGTGGGCCCATAACCCACAGTTCCACAGGATCGAAACCTGACTCTCCCGTACACCCCTGTTGCCGAAGTTACTCCTCACGCTTGACTTTGTATGTAATTCACGGGCCACTCGCTTTGTTGATCTATTCTCGTATCGACGCAATACTTATTCCCGTTGCTCTGAACCCTTTCGAACCCTGTTTGGGCATCGATGATTGCCTACCCGCTTGAAACTTCTCATGGTACCTTCTTACTTTGCTCTCGATATGTTCTTAAGTTCCGGTTAGAGTTACTTTCCGCCACCTTCCTCGATGTTAACTACCAGATAGTCAACCTTGCAGAGGTTCGTTCTGCCGGAATAACCCATTACCTATTCGTAAGTACGTTGGAGTTACCGAGAAAAGGGGCGGCATCACCATGATGACCTCTGGCAGAGAAATGAAGATGTCAAGGTAATGGATCGGCCTCTTCAAGAAGATCAACCAAGACTGAGAAGATTCGTTAGGATTTCGTAACTGCACCTTTCCCCTTACTCCCCTCTTAAATCTCGGGACGAGATTTCTTGTAGTGGAGGAGAATTGTGGCCTTGGTAATTACGCTACAAGAATCCCGCTAATGATGCCACGTCACCTCGGTTCTTTGTGGATAAACTTCGCGCTAGTTCGGGACCTAGTTCGGATTTCAAATTGAAATCGAGCGAACAATAAAAGTTTTCAAATATTAAAATTTAAATGTTCGGAGGAACCAAATAATACATAGGTAATTGTGGTGGAGAAGCCAAACTTTGGTAAAATGTATAAAGGCCCTAAAACAATTAAAACAATAGCGAAAACAATTGTTTAAATACCTTTTATAATTAATAAAATGTCAAACTAATTTATTTGAGGATTAGACTTTTGTGATTATGGACTAAGATGAAATACTAAATTAGATGCTAAGTGGGTACTTTAATAAAACTAAAATAATAGGAATCAAACTAAAACAGAAAAGGTAAAATAAATAAAAGGAAAAGGAAAACAAGAAGAAGAATAAAGAGAGAGAGACCCCCCACCCCCTCATTGGCCACGGCCCAAGAAAGCCATCGGTCAGCCAAAGGCCCACCCGCCCCCACCCCCTCCTCCTTTTCCCCACCAGGGGAAACCCTAACCCACCCCGATCCCCACTCCCCCCTCGTTCCTCTCGTCGCCCCCACGCCCTCCCGATCCAGATTTGGATCGGGGACGAACCCCCGCCACTCGCCCCGATCCCCTCCTCCCGCTCCCTCGCTCGATCCGACGCGCGCCCGCGGCCAAGGTGCCCCGGCCCCGCTGCCTCTCCCCGGCGACCTCGCCTCATCCCACCACCACCTCGCCGAGCGCCCCATCCTCCTCCCGTCTGGCGCCCGAGCCTCGGCCTTGCGACCTCGCGGTCCCCGCCACCCCGTCCGGCGTCGCCGCCTGGCCCGTCACAGAACCGCCTGAGCCGCCGGAGCCCCCACGCCCGGATCTCCCGCGCCTCGCCGCCCTTCCTCGACCCTCCCCGACCGGAGCTCGCCGCCACCTCACTGGCTCCTTCCTCCTCGGCCTTCGTCCTCATCGGCCTCCCCACCTCCACCGCGCCCACTTCCCAGACCCCTCGGCCCGCGGTGAGGTTCCGCCGATCTCCTCGCTCCCCACGCCGCCGTGCCCGACCACAGCGCCCAGCAGCGCCTCGCCTCCATTGCCCCGATAGCCTCCGGCCGGTCACTGCCTCACTCAGAGTAGCTGCGTTGCCCGTGGCTGCGTTCTGTCTCGCCTGCTGCCACCTCGGCTCGCGCCTCGCCCCATCGCCTCAATGGCCTCGCCTGCGCGCCGGGCGACCATCTCAGGCCTGTTCAGTCGGTGCCCGCGCCAAGACCTGCGTCTGCTCACTAACGCCCGACCCGCTATGGCCCTATGGGCCTATGACAAAGGGCCCCGCCCTAGAACGGTTAAAAAAAGGGAATTAAAAGGTATAATAATTAAATTAATTAATTAATTAATTAATTAGTTAACTTAATTAATCATATTTAAGTTAAACTAATCAACTAATTAAACTAATCAATTCTGTTTAATTAAGCTCAGTCAATGACAGTAGGACCCGCGGGTCAGTTTGACCAGTCAACGGTCAGATTTGACCTGCTGACGTCATGGTGGTGTCATGCTGACATCACCTTTCACTATTCTGGATAATGTTGAAATTAAATAATTAAATAAATCCTAAAATGAATTAAATCTTTTAAAATTAATATAAAATAAACCGTAGCTCGGATGGAAAAACTTTGTACATGAAAGTTACTCAGAACGACGAGACGAATCCGGATACGTAGTCCGTTCGTCCGCCACACACCCCTAACCTATCGAACCTGCAAACTTTCCTCTCCGGTTCATCTGTCTGACAGACGTCCGGAACCGCGAAAACTTTCCCGGATGTTCCCCCCTTCGCCGGTATCGCCTAGCGCTGCGTTAGAACACGTCTAGCTCTGTCTGTTGTCCTGTTATGCACTTGCCTGCTATATATTTACTGTTTCTTCCCCCTCTTCTCTCCGGTAGACCCCGAGACCGATGCGGATGTCCCTGTGTTCGACTACGGTGTTGACGACCTCTCTCTTGCCGAGCAACCAGGCAAGCCCCCCCTTGATCACGGATATATCGCCTACTCTTATCTACACCGCTTGCATTAGAGTAGTATAGCATATTCTTTATTTTGGATACTCCTATACTGCTGCATAGCCTGTCCTTGTATCTTCTGTTGTTACTTTACCTACAATCCTGTATGCTTAGTATAGGATGCTAGTACTTTCATCTGTGGCCCTACTTTCTTGTCCGTCTGCCGTGCTATACTATCGGGCCGTGATCACTCGGGAGTTGATCACGGGTATATACTATATACTTATACATGATACATGTGAGACTAACGTCGGGTCGGCTGATGGAGCACCCGCGAGTGGATCTTTGAGGCGGAGCGACAGGGCAGGTTGAGTCCGCCTAGGAGAGAGGTGGGCCTGGCCCTGTTCGGCGTTCATGGTTACTTAACACGCTTAACGAGGTCTTGGTATTTGATCTGAGTTGGCTCTGAAGCTTATACGCACTAACCATCTACGCTGGAGTAGTTATGGGTATCCCGGCGTCGTGGTATCGGCCGAAGCACTTCAGACGTCGTGACGAGCGCGCCACGGATTGGGCTGAACGCCTGTTAGGCTAGGTCTGCTTCCGGCCGCCCTGCAACGCAGGTGTGTGCTCAGGCGATGGGCCCGGACCCTGGCGCTTAGGGTTTAGACCGGCGTGCCGGCCTCTCTGTTGTGCCTAGGTGGGGCTGCGGCGTGTTGATCTTCCGCGGCGGGCATGACCCAGAAAGTGTGTCCGCCAAATGGGATCAAGCGTCTTTGGGTAAGATGGTGCACCCTGCAGGGAAGTTAATCTATTCGGATAGCCGTGATCTTCGGTAACAGGACGACTTGGAGTTGTACCTTGAGCTTATGACAACTAGAACCGGATACTTGATAAAAACACACCCTTCCAAGTGCCAGATACAACCGGTGGTCGCTCTCGCTCAGGGATATGAGCAGGGGATCGCCGGTAGGATTATTGCTATGTGATGTTACTTGGAGGACTTGATTGTCCCTCCTACCCGTTGCAAGACAGGTGTCCGAAGCGTAGTCTTCGTTAAGACTAGCTATCCCCTCTTATTACGGCATTCTGCGATTCAGTCCATCGATATGGCCTTTACACATATATCCATGCATATGTAGTGTAGCTCCTTGCTTGCAGTACTTTGGATGAGTACTCACGGTTGCCTTGTTCCCCTTTTCCCCTACCTCTACTCGATTGCTGCAATCGACGATGGAGCCAGGACCCGCACGCCACCGCCTATGACGACTACTACTCGGAGGTGCCTACTACTACGTGCAGCCCGACGACGGCGACCAGAGTGACCTAGGAGGATCCTGTGCAGAGGCCTGCTCCTCTTTCGATCTCAGATCTCGATTGTGCTAGCCATCTTATGGCAACTTGTTTAACTTATGTCTCAGACTCAGATATTGTTGCTTCCGACTCGTCTATGATCGAAAGCACTTGTATTCGAGCCCTCGAGGCCCCGGCTTGTATTATGATGCTTGTATGACTTATTTTATTTGTAGAGTTGTGTTGTGATATCTTCCCGTGAGTCCTCGATCTTGATCGTACACATTTGCGTGCATGATTAGTGTCTGATTGAATCGGGCGTCTGACAAGTTGGTATCGAGCCGATCGCCTGTAGGAATCCCCTTCCACACTCCTTGGCGAAGTCGAGTCTAGACATTGCAAAACTTTTACTAACTTGGCTGTGTGCCTTACGGCCCACGTCGCCATTTGGGTGGTATTAGGATCTTTTACTCCTCGATCTTACTCTGGGATTCTGAACTCTCTTCTATTCGGGTTAAACGATTTTGCTAAAAACAAAACTAACTTTAGGTTCTCGCGAGTACTTCTCCCGGAGAGCCCCTCACTTCAGAAGATCGTCTGCTAATCAGAAGATTCCGAAGATACTCTCTGATGTTCTCTCGAGGCTTTGTGCTCATCACTTTTGCTATTCCTGACCACCGATAAATCCGTATGGATAACTACTTACACTTACCATTCATACGATCATCCCCCATTGATCTTGTTATTACCAGACACCCCGAAGTTTTCTCTATTGTTCCGAGATTACTTTGTGACTACTGCCTAGCAGTTCTTTGCCACATGAATACCCCTTCAAATAAATCCTCGCACTTGTCGAGTATCCGCTCAACCCCAGTTGTTCATGTGTTTCGCAAAGTCTTCAAATTACTATTCGGTCTTCCGAAAATCCTCCGGAGCCTTTGGCTCTTGAAATTCTTGCTTGCTTGCATTATGGTTAATCCCATAAGTCTCGTAGTCATATTGACATTCCTTGTCATTATCTATTTGGGGTCTGTTGACTCAATATGTTTGCGAATACCGCAATCATCATTGATCCTTACAAATTACCTTTCCGCTGAGATGCCATTCTTTTAACTGGAATTGGTTCTAGACCAATCCAATTGTCGTTGATTGTACCCTAAGGCTATTCAACTTATCCATCCCTAATCAGAGCATAGCTTCTGATCCCTTGAATTGGGAATCATAATTCCTTTGCATTTGACAATTGAGTTAGTCAGTTGTTTCTATAATTTTGATCTCCTTGCATTCTTCTTCCTCTAGTTGAGTACTGATGCTCACGTCAGATCCCTTGTGGACCACCAGATCCTTTGTTGGATTTTATCTGACGACGCCCTTCATATTCAATAACCTTGTGAGCCTTTCCTCTGATACATAATGCCTTTGGTAAATTGTATCCTCTGCTTTCTCAACCATGCTCTGCCTTCGAGCTTGAGTTAATTATTTCTAAAGATTCCGGTATATGATTCCAAGAAGCCCCTATGGGTAGAACATATGCCTTCACTAAACCGTGTGAACCCGAAAGTTTTCACGAATCATACTCTTCTGGTGCTTCGCCAGATAAAATTTTCAACACTGCAACTTCATCGAACGTGAGAAGTAAATGAAGGGTTATGCATTGGGGAGGTGGGAGTCGACCTTGAACTTGTGTTCATGCCCATGGACACGATGTAGATCTTATCATTAAAGCTTCTCTTAAATTAATTATTCCTTTGGTATAAGTTCATTTTATATCAGGGATCGGGCCTTTTGCAATCGTGGTACCGACCATGTTCTCTTTTAAATACCATTTCTCGTGCAAGTTTTAGCACTTGTCTTCTGTAGAGCAATACCCCCGTCCAACCTCTACTTTGAGATGTCATCGAGTATTACCCCCTGGTATCTCGAGATTATCATGGAACTGCATAACTTCTTATGAGTTCTTCGTCAAGTACTACCTTCCCACTGATTCCAATTTTTCACGGGCTCGAGTTATTAAACACTCAAAGACACCGATAACTCGAACCGAGTCCGCACTACGGTTCAACAACTCTTCAAGAAGCTTCTATAAGTACGAGTTTGTACCCGACCACGCCCATTCCTAGCCTGTTTGACTATATCATTGTCGTGATGATTTTAACTGTGCTACCCGGTCCTTCTTCTCGAAGCACAATTTTCGGCGATGAACTAACCTTACGTCGTTCCTCATCGTCATATCATCTCGCCTTGAACAACAAGCTTGGTTTCGAGTTTGTGTCGTACCTTTGGTTCCAATAACCTTTCACTTCATCATTACTTTGACTTGATGTCGTCGCCGATCGATTACATCATCATGAACTCTCGCGACAAAGGTGTCGTGATCGTCAACATTCTGAGCTCATCCCGGATATCAATTGAATTCATGATGGGTAATACCATCCTTGCCCCTCGATGATTCTTGTTCTCATCGACCACCTTATTGCCTTCCGTTCAACACAAACTTGTTCGTGTTTCGTGTTATACCTTGAGAACCTTAGTTATGTTCTCCTTTAGCTTGGAGTATTACCCTCTTTTATGACAAGAATGTCATGAGGATTGCTCCACCTCTTAGAAATTCTCAGTAAGATGATACTTTTCACCATCACCATTCTTCCTTGGTCCCCGTGTTGTTTTAACCGGGATACCAATATGCTGACGATGCTTCTTAAGTTCTGTACTTCTAGCAACCCCATTGCTTTGAAGTTAATGATCGACAGTTCGATCTTAGACTGTTGGATATTGAATCGTCACTCTAACCGTGATCTTGCTATCTAAGGTCATATTTCGGTCACACCTTTCAACTAATGATTAATGGAGTATGTTTTCCTCGAGCATACAACATTATATCATTTGAATTGACAAGTGTCATCTTCTTGCTCACATTATTATGGAAATCCATTCGTTTGGAATTCTCGATGAATTGTCGTTGAGCCCGTCAGCCATCTCCTCATCCTCTCTTTGGGTTAATGATGAACTCCTGTTAACGGAAATCACTTCATAGTTCATTCCCGAGAATCTTACAATGTCATCTCGTCAATTTGCGTTGCACCTTGTCTTCTCGTGTATCCTAAGTCCGAGGTATCCCGACACCAATCGGATCTGAATCTCGGTCGGATATGATGGTTGGGACAACTTCCAAGAGTTATGATGTTGATCCTTTGATGACCTGGTAGTATGATGTCATGCCTAGCACCCCGGTGGAGGACCTATCATTATAGATTCCTTTTCAGCAGGGTTATCCTTTCATCCATGAGGGAATTGTAATCTGTTTCTACAAGTTATTCCTGATGGATCCTTCGTGACTCCAAAGTCCGATCTTCACCGAAACCATGCCAATGCTATCTCAAGCATGTCTGTGATACTCTGGTTTTCAAAGCAAGAACATTCGAAGCCCAATGCTAAATGTTTCTTGCTCAATTATCCAAACACCGTTGTATGGGTAATGACATGAAATTTCTCTCCCCTTACCTAAAGGGTTTTCTACATTATCTCCTATCGTGGATATCTTGCTCTGCTTGTCCTTGGGAAGGATATACCCTTGAATTATGTGTTTAAACATATTTTCCTTTCCATTGTTCTGTTTAATCTGATGATCATATTTCCATCCATTGGTTTGTTTAAACCTTTTCTATGATCTATATGATATAAGCAGTAATAATCCACCGCTTGTGCAAGCACCTCGTGTTACAACACTGCCAGTAAGACCCTGTTACTATTGTTGGTGACATTTCGGTAACCACCGATGGACGAGAACCTTACCTATTGGTCCGCCTCGTTCAACGAGCAGGAAAACGGTTCTCTTCGTCCCTCGCCCTTGGTACCTATGTTGTTGCCGACATGACCCTCGGACTCTCCTCTGACATGCCTTGCTTACATGATCGTGCAAGATGTCACCAACCTTTCTACTTTTAACCACATGGTGGGCCCATAACCCACAGTTCCACAGGATCGAAACCTGACTCTCCTGTACACCCCTGTTGCCGAAGTTACTCCTCACGCTTGACTTTGTATGTAATTCACGGGCCACTCGCCTGTTGATCTATTCTGGTATCGGACGCAATACTTATTCCCGTTGCTCTGAACCCTTTCGAACCCTGTTTCAGGCATCGGATGATTGCCTACCCGCTTGAAACTTCTCATGGTACCTTCTTACTTTGCTCTCGATATGTTCTTAAGTTCCAGTTCGAGAGTTACTTTCCGCCACCTTCCTCGATGTTAACTACCAGATAGTCAACCTTGCAGAGGTTCGTTCTGCCGGAATAACCCATTACCTATTCGTAAGTACGTTGGAGTTACCGAGAAAAGGGGCGGCATCACCATGATGACCTCTGGTAGAGAAATGAAGATGTCAAGGTAATGGATCGGCCTCTTCAAGAAGATCAACCAAGACTGAGAAGATTCGTTAGGATTTCGTAACCAGACCTTTCCCCCTTACTTCCCTCTTAAATCTCGGGACGAGATTTCTTGTAGTGGAGGAGAATCGTGACGCCCGGGTAATTACGCTACAGTAATCCCCGCTAATGATGCCACGTCACCTCGGTTACTGTGGATAAACTCGCGCTAGTTCGGGACCTAGTTCGGATTTCAAATTCGAAATCGAGCGAACAATAAAAGTTTTCAAATATTAAAATTTAAATGTTCGGAGTGAACCAAATAATACATAGGTAATTGTGGTGGAGAAGCCAAACTTTGGTAAAATGTATAAAGGCCCTAAAACAATTAAAACAATAGTGAAAACAATTGTTTAAATACCTTTTATAATTAATAAAATGTCAAACTAATTTATTTGAGGATTAGACTTTTGTGATTATGGTCGCCTCGTCTCGCCTCAGCCACCTCGGCTCGCGCCTCGCCCCATCGCCTCGAATGGCCTCGCCTCAAGGCCGGCGACCATCTCATGCCTGCTCAGTGCCGGGTGCCCGCCAAAGACTGCGCTGCTCAGCCTCAACGCCCGACCCGCTATGGCCCTATGGGCCTATGACAAAGGGCCCCGCCCTAGAACGGTTAAAAAAAGGGAATTAAAAGGTATAATAATTAAATTAATTAATTAATTAATTAGTTAGTTAACTTAATTAATCATATTTAAGTTAAACTAATCAACTAATTAAACTAATCAATTCTGTTTAATTAAGCTCGATCGACAAGAGGGACCCATGGTCATTGACTATCAACGGTCAGATTTGACCTGTGACGTCATGGTGGTGTCATCTTGACATCACCTTTCACTATTCTGGATAATGTTGAAATTAAATAATTAAATAAATCCTAAAATGAATTAAATCTTTTAAAATTAATATAAAATAAACCGTAGCTCGGATGGAAAAACTTTGTACATGAAAGTTACTCAGAACAACGAGACGAATCCGGATACGCAGTCCGTTCGTCCGCCACACACCCCTAACCTATCGAACCTGCAAACTTTTCTCTCCGGTTCATCTGTTCGACAGACGTCTCGAATCACAAAACTTTCCCGGATGTTCCCCTTCGCCAGTATCGCTTAGCGCCATGTTAGAACACGTCTAGCTCTGTCTGTTGTCCTGTTATGCACTTGCCTGCTATATATTTACTGTTTCTTCCCCCTCTTCTCTCCGGTAGACCCCGAGACCGATGCGGATGTCCCTGTGTTCGACTACGGTGTTGACGACCCCTCTCTCTTGCCAGAGCAACCAGGCAAGCCCCCCCCCCTTGATCACCAGATATCGCCTACTCTTATCTACACTGCTTGCATTAGAGTAGTATAGCATGTTACTGTTTTCAGATACTCCTATACTGCTGCATAGCCTGTCCTTGTATCTTCTGTTGTTACTTTACCTGCAATCCTGTATGCTTAGTATAGGATGCTAGTACTTTCATCTGTGGCCCTACTTTCTTGTCCGTCTGCCGTGCTATACTATCGGGCCGTGATCACTCGGGAGTTGATCACGGGTATATACTATATACTTATACATGATACATGTGAGACTAAAGTCGGGTCGGCTGATGGAGCACCATGAGTGGATCTTTGAGGCGGAGCGGCAGGCAGGTTGAGTCCGCCTAGGAGAGAGGTGGGCCTGGCCTGTTCGGGCGTTCATGTTACTTAACACGCTTAACGAGGTCTTGGTATTTGATCTGAGTTGGCTCTGAGCTTATACGCACTAACCATCTACGCTGGAGTAGTTATGGGTATCCCGGCGTCGTGGTATCACCGGCACTTCAGACGTCGTGACGGAGCGGCCTTGGCCACGGATTGGACTGGAACGCCTGTTAGGCTAGGTCTGCTTCGCCGCCCTACGCAACGTGTGTGTGCTCGTGGCGATGGGCCTGCACCCTTGGCGCTTAGGTTTAGACCGCGTCTGGCCTCTCTCTGTTGTGCCTAGGTGGGGCTGCGACGTGTTGATCTTCCGCGGCGGGCATGACCCAGAAAGTGTGTCCGCCAAATGGGATCAAGCGTCTTTGGGTAAGATGGTGCACCCCTGCAGGGAAGTTAATCTATTCGGATAGCCGTGATCTTCGGTAACAGGACGACTTGGAGTTGTACCTTGAGCTTATGACAACTAGAACCGGATACTTGATAAAAACACACCCTTCCAAGTGCTAGATACAACCGGTGGTCGCTCTCGCTCAGGGATATGAGCAGGGGATCGCCGGGTAGGATTATTGCTATGTGATGTTACTTGGAGGACTTCAGATTGTCCCCTCCTACCCGTTGCAAGACAGGTGTCCAGAAGCGTAGTCTTCGTTAAGACTAGCTATCCCCCTCTTATTCTGGCATTCTGCAGTTCAGTCCACTGATATGGCCTTTACACATATATCCATGCATATGTAGTGTAGCTCCTTGCTTGCGAGTACTTTGGATGAGTACTCACGGTTGCCTTGTTCCCCTTTTTTCCCCCTACCTCTACTCGATTGCTGCAATCAGACGTTGGAGCCCAGGACCCGCACGCCACCGCCTATGACGACTACTACTCCGGAGGTGCCTACTACTACGCAGCCCGGCGACGACGCAGAGTGACCTAGGAGGATCCCGAGCGGAGGCCTGCTCCTCTTCGATCTGATCTCAGTTTGTGCTAGCCATCTTATGGCAACTTGTTTAACTTATGTCCAGACTCAGATATTGTTGCTTCCACTGACTCGTCTATGATCGAGCACTTGTATTCGAGCCCTCGAGGCCCCGGCTTGTATTATGATGCTTGTATGACTTATTTTATTTGTAGAGTTGTGTTGTGATATCTTCCCGTGAGTCCCTGATCTTGATCGTACACATTTGCGTGCATGATTAGTGTACGATTGAATCGGGGGCGTCACACTAGTATTAAAATAGGGGTGCACAAGCAAATAGCATTTAATTGTGGCGATACAGGATCGCATAATTACAGGGCGTGGTCATACTAAGACTCGGTACTACTCGAGCGACTCTAGTCTACCTCGTTAATATTTAGGTGGGCGTGCCTTGTGGACGTCGAGGCTTCTCCACTGTTTTCACCGTCGGGATTTGCTGGAGGGGGTTGAGGGGCTGCAGTGTCGGGGTAGCAATGATGACCATCCCGGGGATTGTTGGCCACGATCCCGTTGGAGCGTGTTCCCAAAAGGCGACGAAGCACTTCTGGGGACATCAAAGTATTTTGGTCGATGGTTGGGGCTGTCCTCAGGGACTCGATCGGTTGTCCAAACATCACAATTGGGTTGTCGGTGTCGGGCTCATCTTCTCTTCTCACTAGGGCTCGGCGAATCAGCTCTCCACGAGCTGCGATCAGATCGAGGGTGATTTGATCGAACAGTCCCTCTAGTGCACTTACATAGCGCACCAGGTGCAACGATGTAGGATCCGTCTCGTGATCTCCATTGGCAACCTGGGGTGGCCTACCGTACCCGTCACGGATGGGGTAGTAGTAGAACGGGCGACAATTAACTCTGGGCGACATGTGTCAGAGTTGAACTATAGCCTCTTGAGCAGCTAGTTGGATGGCTTGTGGCTCAAAGGAAGTTGTCCTTCCGGTGAACCTGTAGGGGCGTTCTGGTGATAGACCCCTACCATAGACGTGTACTGTGACCTAGAATTGACGGCTTTCACCGCTCATGAGTCCTTGGTACACAACATACTCCGGGGGCTCTTCTAATGCAAAGGCACGACGGGTGAGGTTTGCTAGCACGGTCACAAAACCTCCAAGGTTGTTTGCAGTGGTTTCATTGTGCACGACGGGGCCAGGCATTATGGCTTGGTTTTGGGGAAGAGGTTGTGCTGTGTTGTGTTGAGGTTAGCGTGCCCTTTTTATAAAAAAAGGGGACGTAATCTTCCTTCGCACGCTTGCGAATGAGACAAATTGGGTGTCGTCCACTGGCGCGTGATCGACAGGCTAGGCTGATAGGTTGGGCACCGACTGCCAAAAGGTGTCGAGGTCACTGTGTGGCCATCTTACGCGAGAAGCTTGGCCGGGGTTAGATTATGGTCTGGTGGGTTGGTTAACCTAGGTCTTTCGACCTGGCTAAGATAGGATTAGCCAATGGTTAGCCTGGCTCTGATACCAAGTTTGTCAGGACCGGGTTTTCGGGATATTAATTTCCCAGAAAATGGCCCTTGTGCTCATCAGCCCCAGGATTACTGTTAGCTAATGAGGCACCAACTCGATACAGAAATGCCAAGCAAAGTACATAATATGCAGTACAAGACCATTCTAGCCTATGAGTACAACAAATGGTTTCTAGTGGTTGATGACGGAAGCGGTTTGTGGTTCATCAGTGGCCATGGGACTCCATTTCCCACAGGAACAGCTGACCAGGTTAACTCCTATCTTCGCGAGTCTGCTACCACCGTTGCTTAGGTTCTGGGGCTGTCATTGCAAGGCTCTTCTCCAAGCAAGAAATCTGGCCAAGACAATAGCCAGGGACAAGCCTGTGAGTACTTTGAATGTACTCGCAAATATTATGAATACGGGTATAATATAACAAATGATATTCAGGCTCTGAAATATTCTATGATCACAACGTCAGTCATGAAATCAAAACCCATGATGCACGCAAGCAGGTTGTTCATATAAAACATGAATATGCAATCAGAGAATAGAAATAAAATGCACCGATCGAATTATGCGAGCGGCCTTTGAAAGGGCAACAACAGAAAGCATGCCTCAGTCGAGCGTGTGAGTGACACCACATAAAGGGCTTATAAGTGAAATAAGTAACAAGCATGCCACAGTCGGGCGTCTGTGCGACACCACATAAAGGGCTTATAAGCGAAATAAGTAACAAACATGCCACAGTCGGGCGTCTGAGCGACACCACATAAAGGGCTTATAAGAAAATAATCACAATGAATATCCAGGAGGTAGAACCGTCCCAGGGATACTTAATAATATAAGTAATAAAAAGGATTAGTCCAATATAATAATAATCATAAGTCACAAGTCATGATCCATGTTCCGGTTTAGCAGTTTCTCCTCCGAAGACCGACACTAAGACCGACACTTGACCCGTCCCAGACTGTAATCCTTAACTATGGACACGACTATTCGAATAGTTTAACCTCTGTAGAGGGTGTACTCTTTACCCACGAGTAACGGATTCCTTTAGCCCATCGGGACTAATTCCATCTACAGAATTTTAATTGAAAACACACGACCAAGACACACCGACTTAACTTACCGGGCGTGGAATCACCCACGACACACTGTCAAGCAAAACTCTAAGTGGGAGTCTACAACCTCGATTAGCATGGGATCAAATTTATATCGCACGCTCTAAGGGTGTCCTCTCGGTCTCAACCGAAACACCCATGCCCCGGACCAGGTGGCCTGCCCTAGGATGCAGCGGTATCTTCCACCATGCCCTCTACATGCGGTGTGTGCTAAGAAAGGGGTTGACAATTTACTGAACTGTACCCTACCTACGGCAGGGACAAGTGGTAGTACGAAACAAGTATGGGGGTTACTGGAACAAGACTCGATCTACGGTCGACTCAGGAGGTTTAAGTATTCCCTGTATGATTAGCATAACCAAAATATTTTAACCAATAGAATCACCACTCATCATACCTTACTATGCCATACCGGACACAACCGTCTCGACGAAGACCGGAGACAAGCTCGTGTCTACCCAAGACAGAGGATTTCCCAGATTTTTTCCGGTAGGCATGAAAGGCATACGAGGATTATCACAACGTATCAAATTCCAATAGCACGGAATCAACAATATGCACTTATGAGTATGTTCATATCATCACATAAAATAACGAAAACTCGTAGACATGGGGTGTCGTAACCGTATCAAACAACGCACGACAATATTATGCCAGGGTTCAGAATGCTTGCCTTCAAGTTGTGGAGAGGCATGGTGCATTCCAAAACTTTGAAAGTTTTCTTCTTTCTCCAACAAAATCCTATTTTTGAAAATATTCAAATTAATACATAGTTTCAAAACAGTACAAAAAAGTTGTCTAATTTTTTTTTCAAATAAATCTGAAAATAAACTAGACAATATTTGAGAGAGGTAGGAAAAAGAATCAACTCATTTGGAGTTATATTTAAAAAGTTAGAGGCAGTCAAAGTTTAGTCAAATTTCTGGTTTTAAATAAAACAGAAAAAGAAAAGAAAACATTTCGAATATGTACACGTCGAACACGTACTTTGCGTTTACGCCTTCACTTAAACCACGTGGGCCGGCGCGGGGTCACTGACACTGGGTCCAGGGGTCCCACTGGTCAGGTTTGACCGGTTGTCCCCGCCTCCTTCCTCCTGTGGCCGAACATAGGCGGAGCTCCGGCGATCTTCGCTGGTGATTGGCGGCTCCTCGCGGGCTCCGGAGGGCAGGGATGGATCCGCCAGGCCAGGGCGGTTCTCCCGGTGGTCGAGGGGGTGGCGGGGATGGACGGAGTCGCCGGCGGCGAGCTCCGCGGCGGACGGCAACTTCAGGTGAGTTGGGGGTTTGGGCTACGGTGGCTCCCCATTGAAGTTGAGTGGTTGGGCGGCTCCGCAAGATCGAGACGAATCGAATGGTGGTGCTGGAAGGGTAGGGGAGGGCCTGCTCACGGCGAATGGAGCCGGAGTGTGACGGCGGCCGGAGGCGAGGAAAACGGCCTCCCGTCGTCGTCTGCTGGCTGTAGGGGCCCTGGGGGAACGACATGAGATTGCCTGGGTGTTTGGATGGGCTTGGAGCTCCTTTTATAGGCGGTTGAGGTCGGTCCCGTGGCGACCGGAGATAAGAACGACGGTGAACCGCCGTTCTGTAGCTGCGGGGCGACGTGTCGATGGCTGGGGTGGCGTCAGGGACTAGAGAACGAGCGGACATTGCTCCAGTGCGGCCGGGCGAAGCGCCGGGTGGCTCGGGCGGCGCTGCCCAGTGGGGCTCGCCGTGGCCGCCACTATCGCCACCGCCGACCCGGGACGGCAAGGCCGTGGAGCTCCAGGGGCGACTCTGTGGCGAGGGAGGGGGCGGCCGTGCTGGCTGTGAGGGGGAAAGGCTGCAGCGGCGCGAGGCGACGACAGCGGAGACGCGGGCGGCTTGGCGCTGGCTACAGTAAACGTGGCGCCTGGGCGCGCCAGAGCATGCACGCGAGGTGTTCGACAAAATGCCAGTGCTTGGCAGGAGGCTCGGGTGGAGCTGGGGTTTAACAGGATTAGGTTATGGTAGTCTAGAGACTTAGTGGACATGGTGGTTAGGCAAAGCAAGTAGGTCCAGTGTGCAAACTAAGAACCATGTCAAATCTGACCATGCACACAAGGTGCTTGACAAAATGCCAAGTGCATCTAGGCAGCTCTTGGGGTGTCCAAAAACCCCAGACCAGTGTCTCTTTAGATGTAGATGATGGTGGCCAGGTTAGTTGGTTTAGACTAGAAACTTGATAGAGCAAGTTTTTGAGAAAATCATTTCTGGAAGAAAGTAAAAGGCATAGTCTCATGGACCAAAAATACTCCAATAGGTCCATTCTCCTGGACTTAAGGGTTTTGCAGGGTGGTTGATAAGCAGGATAAAGATCATGGGCATTAGAGCAACAAAAATTAGAGTTGCTGTAGAAAAAGCCAAACTGGACCACAGAGCAAAAGAGGATGTTTTGCTCAAAATTTTCAAAGAACTTTAGTGGGTTTTTGCACAAATATGAATAATATACTTCTACTAACATCCCCTAATTTTGGTGGAAGTTTTAAAGAAATATTTAAATAGGTTATAGTGCAAAAGTGCAACTGGACCAGATTTAAAAACTTGTGGTAAAACTCAAAATCTCCAAATGACTAAGGAATAGTTTTGCACAAAAGTGATTTAGGGACATCACATGTCATCCCCAAATTTTGGTGGGACTTCTAAATGAATTTATCAAAGAGTTGCAGTGCAAATGGTACCCTAAATCTTATGAATAATCATTTTTAGAGAAATATAGCTCAGGAAAAATAATTATATAAATAATCCCACTGATAAAAGAATTGTTTTATTTGAGAGGGTAAACAAGTCCAATAATAATTGGAAAGTTTTCACTTGAGGTGAAAACTCCACAACTTAGAAGAAAAGAGAGGTTCTGAAATCAAAAATAAATCCAGAAAAATGAAAATTTAATTTCCTGGCAAAATTTTAATAAACAAAACATGGTTAAATTTTTGGGGTGTTACAATTGTGCAGCTATATGAAGACTCTCTCTCATTAAAGAATTTCAGATCTTGGTATTGTATTCAAACAGCAAGCAAAACAAACAAAATGACATTGCAAGGATAGCACAACTTATGTGAAGAAGCAAAAACTTAGGCTCAACCGATACTAACCGATAGTTGTTGAAGAAGAAAGGTGGGATGCCTACCGGGGCATCCCCAAGCTTAGATGCTTGAGATTTCTTGAAATATTATCTTGGGGTGCCTTGGGCATCCCCAAGCTTGAACTTTTGTGTCTCCTTAATTCCTCTCATATCATGGTTTCTCTTTTATCAAAAGCTTCATTCACAACAAACTCAACAAGAACTCGTGAGATAGGTTAGTATAAACTAATGCAAAACCTTATCATTTTATACTGTAACAAATCACTTAAATTATTATTCAACATTTCATACTAAATGACTCTGCATATTTAATACTCCTATCCTTAAATAGAATCATTAAACAAGCAAACATATGCAAACAATGCAAACATAACAGCAATCTGCCAAAACAGCACAGTCTGTAAAGAATGCAAGAGTATCAAACTTCCCTAACTCCAAAAATTATGAAATAAAATTCCCACTGTAATAAATTTATCAGAGCTCAATATGCAAAAAATTTCAACATTATACTATTCTCTGACTTTTCTGAGGAATTTTTGCAACAGCGGTAAACTTTCTGTTTTCAAACAGCAACATGTATACTAGCCAAATAAGCATGGCAAAGGCTATCCTTGACTTTTTTTATTGAAACTAAAGATGAAAAACATTATTCTAAATAACAGCAAGCTAATACTAACAAAATAAAATGACGCTCCAAGCAAAACACATATCATGTGGTGAATAAAAATATAACTCCAAGTAAAGTTACCGATGAACGAAGACGAAAGAGGGGATGCCTTCCGGGGTATCCGCAAGCTTAGGCTCTTGGTTGTCCTTGGATATTACCTTGGGGTGCCTTGGGAATCCCCAAGCTTAGGTTCTTGCCACTCCTTATTCCATAGTCCATCGAATCCTTACCCAAAACTTGAAAACTTCACAACACAAAACTCAACAAAAAACTCGTAAGCTCCGTTAGCGAAAGAAAACAAAACACCACTTCAAGGTACTGTAATGAACTCATTCTTTATTTATATTAGTGTTAAAACTACTTTATTCCAACTTCTCTATGGTTTATAAACTATTTTACTAGCCATAGAGTCATCAAAATAAGCAAACAACACACGAAAAACAGAATCTGTCAAAAACAGAACAGTCTGTAGTAATCTGTAACTAACGCAAACTTCTGGAACTCAAAAAAATTCTACCAAAATAGGAAGTCCTAGAAAATTCGTTTATTGATCTTCTTCAAAAAGAATCAACGCAAAATCACTTTTCTGTGATTTACTAAAATTTTTCTCGTGCGTGCAAAGTTTCTGTTTTTCAGAAGAATCAAATCAACTATCATCATAGGTTATCCTATAGGTCTTACTTGGCACTTTATTGAAACAAAAGCTATAAAACATTATTAATACAGTAGCATAATCATGTGGACACACAAAAACAGTAAGGGTAAAATATTGGGTTGTCTCCCAACAAGCACTTTTCTTTAATGCCTTTCTAGCTAGGCATGATGATGGCAATGATGCTCACATAAAAGATAAGAATTGAAACATAAAGAGAGCATCATGAAGAATATGTCTAGCACATTTAAGCCTAACCCACTTCCTATGCATAGGGATTTTGTGACCAAACAACTTATGGGAACAAGAATCAACTTGCATAGGAAGGTAAAACAAGCATAACTTCAAGATTTTAAGCACATAGAGAGGAAACTTGATATTATTGCAATATGTAGCAGCATATGATCCTCTCTCATAATAATTTTCAGTAGAATCATGAATGAATTCAACAATATAATCAGAACCTAAATCATTCTTTTCATGATCTACTAGCATAGAAATTTTATTACTCTCCACATAAGCAAAATTCTTCTCATGAATAATAGTGGAGCAAACTCAACAAAATAACTATCATGTGATTGAAAATTAAGATCAAGATGACAAGTTTCATGGTTATTATTATTCTTTAAAGCATACATGTCATCACAATAATCATCATAGATAGGAGGCATGCTTTCATCATAGTAAATTTGCTCATCAAAGCTTGGGGACAAAAATATCATCTTCATCAAACATAGCTTCCCCAAGCTTGTGGCTTTGCATGTCAATAGAATCATGGATATTCAAGGAATTCATACTAACAACATTGCAATCATGCTCATCATATAAATATTTAGTGCCAAACATTTTAATGCATTCTTCTTCTAACACTTTGGCACAATTTTCCTTTCCATCATACTCACGAAAGATATTAAAAAGATGAAGCGTGTGAGACAAACTCAATTCCATTTTTTTGTAGTTTTCTTTTATAAACTAAGCTAGTGCTAAAACAAGAAACAAAAAGATTCGATTGCAAGATCTAAAGATATACCTTCAAGCACTCACCTCCCCGGCAACGGCGCCAGAAAAGAGCTTGATGTCTACTACACAACCTTCTTCTTGTAGACGTTGTTGGGCCTGCAAGTGCACATGTTTGTAGGACAATAGCAAATTTCCCTCAAGTGGATGACCTAAGGTTTATCAATCCATGGGAGGCGTAGGATGAAGATGGTCTCTCTCAAACAACCCTGCAACCAAATAGCAAAGAGTCTCGTGTGTCCACAACACACCCAATACAACGGTAAATAGTATAGGTGAACTAGTTCTGCGAAGAGATGGTGATACAAGTGCAATATGGATGGTAGATAAAGGTATTTGTAATCTGAAAATACAAAAACAGCAAGGTAACTAATGATAAAAGTGAGCGTAAACGGTATTGCAATGATAGGAAACAAGGCCTAGGGTTCATACTTTCACTAGTGCAAGTTCTCTCAACAATAATAACATAGATAGATCATATAACAAACCCTCAACTTGCAACAAAGAGTCACTCTGAAGCCACTAGTAGCGGAGAACAAACGTAGAGATTATGGTAGGGTACGAAACCACCTCAAAGTTATTCTTTCCAATCAATCCATTGGGCTATTCCTATAAGTGTCACAAGCAGCCCTAGAGTTCGTACTAGAATAACACCTTAAGACACAAATCAACCAAAACCCTAATGTCACCTAGATACTCCATTGTCACCTCAAGTATCCGTGGGCATGATTATACGATATGCATCACACAATCTCAGATGCATCCAACCAACATAAAAGTACTTCAAAGAGTGCCGCAAAGTTTCTACCAGAGAATCACGACGGAAACGTGTGCCAACCCCTATGCATAGGTTCCCTGTCACGAAACCCGCAAGTTGATCACCAAAACATACATCAAGTGGATCAATAGAATAACCCATTGTCACCACGGTTATCCCACGCAAGACATACATCAAGTGTTCTCAAATCTTTAAAGACTCAATCCGATAAGATTACTTCAAGGGGAAAACTCAATTCATTTAAGAGAGTAGAGGGGGAGAAGAAACATAAGATCCAACTATAATAGCAAAGCTCGCGATACATCAAGATCGTGTGAAGTCGAGAACATGAGAGAGAGAGAGATCAAACACATAGCTACTGGTACATACCCTCAGCCCCGAGGGTGAACTACTCCCTCCTCGTCATGGAGAGCGCCGGGATGATGAAGATGGCCACAGGTGAGGGTTCCCCCCTCCGGCAGGGTGCCGGAACAAGGTCCCGATTGGTTTTTGGTGGCTACAAAGGCTTGCGGTGGCGGAACTCCCGATCTATCTTTTGTTCTGGAATTTTTACGATACGTAGGTATATATGGGTGCAAGGGGTACGTCGGTGGAGCTTCGGGGGCCCCACGAGGCGGCGCGCCCTAGGGGTGGGCGCGCCCCACCCTCTTGGCCAGCTCCGTATCTTCGACGTAGAGTCCAAGTCTATCCGGTGGCTTTCCTTCCAAAAATAACTTCTCCAGTTGATTTCGTTCCGTTTTGACTCCGTTTGATATTCCTTTTGTTCGAAATACTGAAATAGGCAAAAGGCAACAAATCTGGGCTGGGCCTCCGGTTAATAGGTTAGTCCCAAAAGTAATATATAAGTGGAAAATAAAGCCCAATATTGCCCAAAACAGTAGATAATATAGCATGGAGCAATCAAAAATTATAGATACGTTGGAGACGTATCAGGGGTGCGCCTAGGGCCGGCCTCCTCTCCCTCCCTCCTTTATATACTGGGGGGCGCCCCTAAAACACAACATCAATTGTTCCAAGCCGTGTGCGGCGCCCCCTCCACAGTTTACGCCTCCGGTCATATGCTCGCAGTGCTTAGGCGGAGCCCTGCGCGGATCACATCACCATCACTGTCACCATGCCGTCGTGCTGACGGAATTCATCTACTTCCTCGACCCTCTACTGGATCAAGATCTCAAGGGATGTTATCGCGCTGAATGTGTGCAGAACTCGGAGGTGCCGTACGTTTGGTACTAGATCAGTCGGAACGAGAAGACGTTCAACTACATCAACCGCGTTAAGAAAACGCTTCCACTTTCGGTCTATGATGGTTCGTGGACACACTCCTCCCCTCTCGTTGCAATACATCTCCTAGATAGATCTTGCATGAGCGCATGAAACTTTTTGAAATTGCATGCTATGTTTCCCAGAAGTGGCATCCGAGCCAGGTCTATGCGTAGATGATATGCACGAGTAGAACACAAAGAGTTGTGGGCGGTGATCATCATACTGCTTACCACCAATGTCTTATTTTGATTCGGCAGTATTGTTGGATGAAGTGGTCCGGACCAACCTTACATGACCACGTTCATGAGACCGGTTCCACCGACAGACGTGCAACTAGTTTTGCATAAAGGTGGCTGGCGGGTGTCTGTTTCTCCTACTTCAGTTGAAATCAAATTTGAGTGCGGCCGGTCCTTTTTGAAGTTAAAACAACAAACTTGATAAATCACCGTTGTGGTTTTGATGCGTAGGTAAGAACGGTTCTTGCTAGAAGCCCGTAGCAGCCACGTAAAACTTGCAACAACAAAGTAGATGACGTCTAAATTGTTTTTGCACGGCATGTTGTGATGTGATATGGTCAAGACATGATGTGATATACGCTGTCGTATGAGATGATAATGTTTTGTAAAAGTTATCAGCAACTGGCAGGAGGCTTATGGTTGTCGCTTTATTGTATGAAATGGAAATGCCATGTAATTGCTTTACTTTATCACTAAGCGGTAGCGATAGTCGAGGAAGCAATAGTTGCCGAGACGACCACGATGCTATGATGGAGATTAATGTGTCGAGCCGGTGACGATGGAGATCATGACGATGCTTTGGAGATGGAGGTCAAAAGCACAATATGATGATGGCCATATCATGTCACATATTTTGATTGCATGTGATGTTTTCAAGGAAATATGCCCTAGAGGCAATAATAAAGTTATTATTATTTCCTTATTTCATGATAAATGTTTATTATTCATACTAGAATTGTATTAACCGAAAACTTAGTACATGTGTGAATACATAGACAAAACATATTGTCCCTAGTATGCCTCTACTTGACTAGCTCGTTAATAAAAGATGGTTATGTTTCCCAACCATAGACATGTGTTGTCATTTGATGAACGGGATCACATCATTAGGAGAATGATGTGATGGACATGACCCATCCGTTAGCATAGCATTATGATCGTTACATTTTCATTGGTACTGCTTTCTTCATGCCTTATACACGTTCCTCAGACTATGAGATTATGCAACTCCCGAATACCAGAGGAACACTTTGTGTGCTACCAACGTCATAATGTAAATGGGTGATTATAAAGGTTCTCTAAGGTGTCTCCGAAGGTGTTTGTTGGGTTGGCATAAATCAAGATTAGGATTTGTCACTCCGTGTTTCGGAGAGGTATCTCTGGGCCCTCTCGGTGATACTCATCACTATAGGCCTTGCAAGCATTGTAACTAGTGAGTTAGTTGCGGGATGTAGTATTACCGAACGAGTAAAGAGACTTGCCGGTAACGAGATTGAACTAGGTATGATGATACCGACAATAGAATCTCAGGCAAGTAACATACCGATGACAAAGGGAACAACGTATGTTGTTATGCGGTTTGACCGATAAAGATCTTCGTAGAATATGTAGGAGCCAATATGAGCATCCAGGTTCAGCTATTGGTTATTGACCGGAGATGTGTCTCGGTCATGTGTACATAGTTCTCAAACCCGT
Organism: Aegilops bicornis; assembly: GCA_021605145.1. NCBI lineage: Eukaryota > Viridiplantae > Streptophyta > Magnoliopsida > Poales > Poaceae > Aegilops > Aegilops bicornis. The sequence goes on from CM038670.1 coordinate 632,926,677, forward strand.
AGGGTCCGCACGCTTAACGTTCGATGACGATTTGTATTATGAGTTATGTGTTTTGATGACCGAAGTTTGTTAGGAGTCCCGAATGATATCACAAACATGATGAGGAGTGTCGAAATGGTCGAGACATAAAGATTGATATATTGGACGACTATATTCGGACACCGGAAGTGTTCCAGAGAAGTTTCGGATAAAATCGGAGTGCCGGAGGGTTACCGGAACCCCCCGGGGGAACTAATGGGCCTCATGGGCCTTAGTGGAGAGAGAGAGAGAGAGAGGGGCAACCAGTGCAGGATGCGTGCCCCCTCCCCCTTGGGTCCGAATTGGACTAGGGAAGGGGGGCGGCGCCCCCTTTCCTTCTCCCTCTCCCTCTCCTTCCTTCCCCCTCTCTCCCTCTTGGTGGAATCCTACTAGGACTAGTAGTCCTAGTAGGACTCCCCTTGTGGGGCGCGCCCTAGGAGGGCTAGCCGGCCTCCCCCTTGCTCCTTTATATACGGGGGCAGGGGGCACCCTAGAAGACACAAGTTGATCTTCTAGCCGTGTGCGGTACCCCCCTCCACAGTTACACACCTCAGTCATATCGTCGTAGTGCTTAGGCGAAGCCCTGCGCCGGTAACTTCATCATCACTGTCCCCACGCCGTCGTGCTGACGAAACTCTCCCTCTGCCTCAACTGGATCAAGATTACGAGGGACGTCATCGAGCTGAACGTGTGCTGAACGCGGAGGTGCCGTACGTTTGGTACTTGGATCGGTTGGATCGCGAAGACATTCGACTACATCAACCGTGTTAACCAACGCTTCCGCTTTCGGTCTACGAGGGTACCTGGACACACTCTCCCCTCTCTTTGCTATGCATCACATAGATAGATCTTGCGTGATCATAGGAATTTTTTTGAAATTACTGCGTTCCCCATTAGTGGCATCCAAGCCAGGTCTATGCGTAGATGTTATATGCACGAGTAGAACACAAAGAGTTGTGGGTGATAATAGTCATACTGCTTACCACCAACGTCTTACTTTGATTCGACAGTATTGTTGGATGAAGCGGACCGGACCAACATTACATGACCGCGTTCATGAGACTGGTTCTACCAACGTGCTTTTGCACAAAGGTGGCTGGCGGGTGTCTGTTTCTCCAACTTTAGTTGAATCGAGTTTGACTATGACCGGTCATTGTTGAAGGTTAAAACAACACACTTGACGAAAAATCATTGTGGTTTTGATGCGTAGGTTAGAACAGTTCTTGCTAGAAGCCCGTAGCAGCCACGTAAAACTTGCAACAACAAAGTAGAGGACGTCTACCTTGTTTTTGCAGGGCTTGTTGTGATGTGATATGGTCAAGGCATGATGTGATATAAATTGTTGTATGAGATGATCATGTTTTGTAACAAAGTTATTGGCAACTGGCAGGAGCCATATGGTTGTCGCTTTATTGTATGCAATGCAATCGCCATGTAATTGTTTTACTTTATCACCAAGTGGTAGCGATAGTCATAGAAGCAATAGCTGGCGAGATGACAACGATGCTACGATGGAGATCAAGGTGTCGCGCCGGTGACGATGGAGATCATGAAGATGCTTCGGTGATGGAGATCATGAGCACAAGATGATGATGGCCATATCATGTCACATATTTTGATTGCATGTGATGTTTATCTTTTATGCATCTTATTTTGCTTAGTACGGCGGTAGCATTATAAGATGATCCCTAAATTTCAAGGTACAAGTTTTCTCCCTAAGTATGCACCATTGCTACAGTTCCTCGTGCCGAGACACCACGTGATGATCGGGCGTGATAATCTCTATGTTCACATACAGCGGGTGGAAGCCAGTTTTGCACACGCAGAATACTCGGGTTAAACTTGACGAGCCTAGCATATGGAGATATGGCCTCGGAACACTGAGACCGAAAGGTTGAACATGAATCATATAGTAGATATGATCAACATAGTGATGTTCACCATTGAAAACTACTCCATCTCACGTGATGATCGGACATGGTTTAGTTGATTTGGATCACGCGATCATTTAGATGACTAGAGGGATGTCTATCTAAGTGGGAGTTCTTAAGTAATATGATTAATTGAACTTTAATTTATCATGAACTTAGTCCTGATAGTTATTTTGCATGTCTGTGCTATTGTAGATCAATGGCCCGTGCTATCGTTCCTTTGAATTTTAATGCGTTCCTAGAGAAAGCTAAGTTGAAAGATGATGGCAGCAACTACACAGACTGGGTCCGTAACTTGAGGATTATCCTCATTGTTGCACAGAAGAATTACGTCCTAGAAGCACCGTTAGGTGTACCACCCGCGCCAGCAACTGCAGACATTGTGAATGCCTGGAAGACGCGTGTTGATGACTACTCGATAGTTCAGTGTGCCATGCTCTACGGCTTAGAATCGGGACTTTGAAGATGTTTTGAACATCATGGAGCATATGAGATGTTCCAAGAGTTTAAGTTAATATTTCAAGAAAATGCACGAGTTGAGAGATATGAAGTCTCCAACAAGTTCTACACACTACAAAAAAATACACTTCCATGATGATACGTGTTTGTCACAGTAGGTCACGTTTTTTGTCATGCATGTACATCCATGACAATTTTATGACAGAATCAAGATAGTCATACCTGTGCTGTCATAGAAGTGTTCCATGACATTACCAAAATTATCATCACGGAAGTGTCCACTTCCATGACGATAAATCGCGCGTCACAAAAGTGCTTTCGTCAAGGGTGACCGACATGTGGCATCGACCATAACGGAACACCGTTAAGCTATCGGTTTCGATTTTGGGTCCGATAACCCGTTAACAGCCCCGACAAATGGGGAATTTTCACGTGTAAAATCATCATTGGCTTGAGGTAACACGTGTCGGCTCACCGTTGGGACAGATGTCATCCACTCATTGGACTCAAGGCGCCTATGATACGTCGACACGTGGCACAGACCAACAGAGGCCCGTTCCTGTGAAAAGGCCGGCCCATTTGACTTGGTCAAAAGGTGGTGGGCCGGCCCACGGAAAGCCTGTTAACGGCCTGTTCGCATATAGCCCATTTACAGCCCGCTAACCCAGGGCCCGTTACGACCTCTCCGAATTAGGCCCAGTAGCGTCATCTGGGCCGTCCAATATGATTCCAGCCCGTTTTAACTTCCGGCCCATGTATGACCCATGACGTCTTTCAGCCCGTACGAGGCCCTTTGTAACTCTTGTCCCATTAACGGCCCGTGGTGAAACTGGCCCGTAATGAACAGTGTATCACTTTCTACCCATTAACAGCCCATTATTCCATTGGGTCGTTTCCAGCCCATGTTATCTTTCGGCCTTCTCAGGGTCCATTTATTCTTGGCTCATTTCCAACATTCGGTTACTTATGGCTCGTTACTATCATTTTCTGCTTGTGGGCCAAATTCAGCCCGTGGTTGCAGTTAGCCCGTTGGCCCATTAATACATTGGGTCGTTTTCATGTAAAAAAAACGTTGGGCTGTTTTCATAGAGTTATCAAATATGGCCTATTAACGGCCCGTTATGGTCCATGAATAGTACGACCCATGATTGGCGAAATGATGATACGCCCCGTAGAAGGCCCATGGATCCTACGGTCCGTAAAAGGCCCAAGGATCGTACGGCCCATAGAAGTCCCATGGATCGTACGGCCCGTAGAAGGCCCATGGATCCTACGGCCCGTAGAAGGCCCATGGATCCTACGGTCCGTATAGAAGGCCAATGGATCCTACGGCCCGTGGAAGGCCCATGGATCATATGGCCCGCAGGAGGCCCATGTTACAATAGTCCGTGTGTTGCCATGATTATTTTGGCCTAGTTTCCAAAAATAGGTTATTATGGCCACAAGAAAAACACAGAAAAAGAACTGCAGTGACTACAAGCAAACAACTAAACAAGACAATAAGGAAATAAATAAGAAAGCAATTAACGCTAGCCTATTACCGCTATTACACATATTACATCCACGAGCATCAAAGTTCGCCACCAGTGCAAATATAGGGAACAAAGCAGCATATTACATACACCGACCGTCAAAATTGGCCACCAGTGCAAATAAACGCGGCAACAAAACAAGAGCATAACTGAAACAACTTCAAAAGAGCTCAAGAAAGCGTTATCACCGGTATCCACTATGTCTTTGGCAATAAGCTTAGCAAGCTTATTAGCTTTGTCCTGTTTGGCGCTAAAATCCTCCAACACTGCTGTTGCACCAGAAAGTATGCATCTGAATGCTCCAGGGAGTTCCGCAGTCCTTCCGATTATTGTCGCAGCATAGTTGATCGATGTCTTTCAGCTTGTAGTTGAGACTCAAGAAACTGAACTGATTCAGACAGTGAGTTTGAATAGCTTGTGCAAGCGGTAGTGGCCAGTAACTCGAACACTAAACCAACACAGGACTTTGGGGTTGTTTCACTGTCTTCAAGATAGTCTTCCTTAGCTGTTTTATTAGCTTTGTTGGAGAACAACAAGGATGTCTCACTATCCTGAACCTTATCTGCATTACTTCCTTAACCATTGCTTAATAAGGCACTCTTCCCCAATATTCTCACAAGATTCTAAAAGAAGAAACAAGCGGACACATAACAGGTTTAGCATGTACTAGTATATGAAACTCATTTCATTTGAACCAGTTCATTAGTAAGGTGGACAGGATTAAACTACCAAGTCTTGTATTGCCAAGTACTAGTACATAATAAAAGCATCAAACGAACATATATCTATGTCCTATGGTCACTGCATTGTCTTGCCAAATCAAAATAGAGACAGGGTTCAAATCATATCAGTTCAAGACAAAGCAGCAGTGAAAGAATACAAAGCGTGGGAAACTACATGGCACAACAAGATTTCAGATGGGTACCATGGGTCTACATGTACAACAACACTATTAGCTCGGTTGTGATGATAATAATGTGCATGATATGAGGAGTCAACTGTATACACAATTGAATTGAAATCAACAGAGCTATTGATAAGAGCAAACCTGTTAAAAAACATGCGTGAACATACCTGCTGTGCCATTGGAGTTTTGATTGGATCCTTCAATTTAAAAATAAGTTTGTATGAGTAAATACAGTGACACAAGAGCAAAGCAGTATGCACGATAACAATCATAGGTTAAAAAGGCGCGCCTAAGCGAGCGCTTAAGCGCGCCTAGGCTCTAGGCGTTGGCAAAACGCATTGTGCATACCTATGCTTAATCTGTGCATAAATGTGCATAGCATGCGCTTTGGTTAGTAAAGCGCAAGGCGGTGGCAAAATGCACAATTAACGCCTAGCACTTTTTTGAACTATGATAGCAATGGAATTTAGATACATTAAAACTGAGCATCCTCCCAACCCTCTCAGGCCATCAACATTTTAGCCATCAGATCTTGAGTCAAAATCGTTTTTGACCGTTGGATGGTTGTTTTATCCCACGTTCTCTCGCTAAGTGTGCTAAATGTCCTAAAGGGTAGCTGCTCCGGTGGCAATTTCTGAGCACTCTGGTTGATTGGGCCTAGCTGCCCCACAAAGCCCATGAAGAAATTTACACATCATAGAAAAGGGCGAGCGACTACTCTCAAGAAACCTAGGTACACAGCCGCCGCCACTATCGTCCATGCTATCCCTCCCGTCACGCGCCCTCACACCACCTCGCCGCCGGCCTCCGCCCCTCCTATCCTCTCCCACAAAGCCGCCGACCTCGTCTCCCACCCTCTCTTCCTCACCTCATCAGAAGAGAAGATAAGAGGGAGATCGACCAGGTCAGGCGCAGGCCATGGCGGCGGCCAGATCTGCCACGGCCACAATGACCTTGCCAAGGATCAGGATATTTGCCGCCATGGAGATCACGACCAACGACCAATCCGTCCTGCGTCACCTTCAACGATGCCGCGGCTCATCGGCGACGCGACAATGAACCAGGCCGCCACAAACCCCGTCGACACTGTCTTCGGTGAGAACTGCCAACTGGCTGTCACCTGCTAATTTTCCTTTCTTTGTTTAGGGGCAGTCTTTTTTTGCATGGTAAGGGCATGCCTTCTATTAGTTAATCAAGTTTCTCAGGTTCATGGGTTTGTGTTATGGCGGCGTTTTATGCTTGTGTTGCATATATATTTATCACAGTAGTATCAACAATATAGACATGCCCAGAACCTTACATCCCTGCCATCTCTTACATTCTTTATTTAGTTGTCAAATGCCCGACCAGCTATTCAGATTCCTGCATCTTTTTTTCCAGTTTTTCATATTGATCTATGTATTATGGTGAATCCTTCAATCTAAGATTCCATAAGACGATATAGATGTTTGGGATTAATTGAAGTACAACTATGTATGAGTTGTTGGATGGAGGGTTGGCCAGAATTCCTCTAGCAGTCAACACACGAGAGCAAGGATGGTGGCGGTGGAGCCTCCGGCGTCAGGGCACCGCTGTCGTCGTTCCCGCTCCATATACCACCAAATGGATTCATTGACTGCTGCCTGGATGAAAGCAAGGGAACCCATCCATATTCGTCTAATGTGTTCAAGAAATCATCAGTGTTGTCATACATGACATGATGATTAACGGTCGATCGATACACACCCATCTTGTGAAAAGTAAAATAATATTATGCTGGTACATGTTTGTGTATATGATTAGAGATGAAAAATCTGAGTTGTGATGCCTGTGCATTAGTATGGTTAAGGAGTTTTAGCTGGTGGTTTTCAAGATCAATAAGATTCAATGATCCAGTAAATCCACAAACATAAGAATTTTCTGTCTGTATTATTGTACAATGAAAATGTCTTTCTGTTTTTTTTCATTCTAATGTAATTACTATGTAGTCGCTCCCATTCTTGTTTTTGGCACTGTTTACCATTCTGTAGGAACCATAAACAATATATGGCAAATACATCTTCCTAATTGTAGAATCATGCACGCTTTTTGGGCACACACACTAGTAGGGAAAAGGCTAGCAGCAGCGCAGGTTTTAGATGTATCAGTAGCGCGGGTATAGGCGCTACTAATAAGGCCCTGCAGCTATTGTTAGCAAAGCGCCGTGCCAGCCAGCTGCCATCGCTAGGACAAATAGCTGCAGCGTTTGTTCGTTACCACGCTGCTGCTAAGGTAACTACTTGCAGCGTGTTTTCTGCCCATCGCTACTAGTAATTTTTTTTATTTTTTATTTTTTATTGTATTTATGCGCCATCATACAAATATTGGTACAATACTAGTTATGAGGTTTACATCATTATGTCCATAACGGTGTGTCAAATGAAGGTGGATTAGGTTCAAGTGGAGGCAATATGTGGTGCATGTCAAAAGTATACTACTAATCCAAACTTGATCTAGTTTGGACTAGTAGTACTTTCGATGTGCACCACATGTTGCCTCCACTTGAATCTAATCCGCCAAAGACAAGATATTTAATCATCATCATGGTCATTACCACCAACAGTATTTATTTAATCACCACTAACACTAGCTAATAATAATCATCATAGTCATTACCACAAGCACTAGCTATTTTATCATCATAGTAATAGTGTAGCACATCATCATCCTGAAACTCATTTCTAGCTAGCTAATCACTCCTGCTGCTCTCTCTTAGGTAAAACAACATAAAACATGTGTAGCTCTCCTCCTTGATCAAGTTGGAGCATGCAGATGAACACCTGTCTCCTAATCGTGGAAAGCACCTCTGCTTGCTGCCCCTAGTACTTCTCTGCGCTCCCCCAACACATATTTGGTCCAGTCTTGCACTATTAAGCATTCGTCGCTAATCTTGAATGCACTAAAGTAATCTGTAGGATATCTTGGCCGTGGTGATAATACTCATGGTACCTTTAGTCTCGATCCCATAAGGCACAACATTCATTGGGACTCCCTGTTGAAGAACATCGTATGGTAACATACTTAGCAATGAAGTTTAGCTTCAAAAATAATGTATGGAAAAGATGCAATGAGGACAAATAGTAAAACTCTTACCATCCTTCCTAAATGGATGTGACCGTAGTTCATTACGAACACTATTGGTCGCACATTTTCAGTACTAACATTTCTAAATTCAGGAAGAAAATTTGCCTTGACAGTATCAAGATCCTCAAGCCATGAAACATAATGACTTAGCTCCTCGCAGTTTAGTTCAGCCTCGGAGACGATGGTAGGTCCCTGTCTACCAAGCGCTGGACATGTTTGCTTGCACCGAAATAAGCTGACCATACAAATTAGTTGTCAACTATTTTTGAATAAACAATATCAAAGACATAAATATGGTTGAGAAACTTACATAATGGTATAATCGAGGCGCACATCGAACCAGATGTCGGTATTACCTTCAATATCATCTTCCGGACGAATATCAAAGGTGATAACCATATCAGGCTCAAATGCATAAGTCTGCATAGTGCTCGCCATGTTTTGCATCCAAAATAGGTGTAGTCGTCTGAATTGTATAATTTTGCATGGAAAATATAACCATGCTCGGTCTTCAACTAAACTTTCTTTACCTCCGCAGTATGACTGAAACCTATCTTATCCAATACAAAAACTCTTGCATGGCAGGGAATACGCTAGTAGAATAGTAAAAAAATATAAGTTCAAGCAAATGAAGCAGATGTCATGCTTAGCTACGAAAAAAGGCTTGTCGTTATGACTTCATCATATCCACTTCAAGTTCTCGTCCAGCTTGATGTCAAGCGCCTATCATCATCTAGGAAGATTCCGTCGCAAAGTCAGCGCCGTCTTCGCAGTATTTGCAAATACCGAAATCCTTTTCATCGTCAGACATTTCCTATGTTCATAGTTAAAACATTAATTGAAAATCGATCGAAGACAACTACCAGGATATTCAACACACAAATCCCGGGCACTCGATATTTCCTACATATTCTGGCACAAGTTATGCCAAAATTCACGGAGAAATCTGGCATGACCTTTGCTAAAATAGGACATATCGAGCGCCTGAAATTTGCCGGAACGGAAATGAATCAACACTCCGGCAAAACATAGGCCACTCGGAGGTGTAACATGCAAACATGACCGCCACTTGGATATTGAGCAACACAAGATATACATTTCAAAATATCTTATAGGACTCAAATTAGCATGCATTCAATAAGCAAAAGTAAATCATCTCATGCGTCCCTACATCGTCAATATTATCACTAATACATCACGAATAGTGTCATACATATAACATCACTAATACAACTAAAACCCTAGCACACGACGGGTATCGGCGCGGGCGGTGGACACCACAGAGAAGGAACCATCACGGGATCATAGCTCCGGTGAGATCCTGGAGAACTGCCGGTATTGGAGAACGACCTGTGCTCCAACGCAAACAAGTAGCGACGGACGTGCGCGTCCTCCTCATCGACACGGTGACGCACCACCTCCATGAGTCCTCAAGCCTCTGGATCGTCATCGGCCCATGCGACCGCCACCAAAGAAGGTTCGGGTCAACGACAGTGGCTCCTCACCAACTTGTGCCCCGGTAGGTAGCGCCTCCAGTACCACCCAGTGAGCCAGGTCCCGGACATGGCCGATCTGGTCAAGCAGGTGTCGTCCTCCGTCGACTCGGCAGCGAGGATGCGGATAGGCATCGCCCACGTCGAGGCGGGAAAAATTGCTTTAACTAAAAAATAGCAACAAGTTCTTACTAACTAGTTCTATTAATTCAACTAGTTCTTACTAAGAATAAACTTACTATAAATAAAAATATTCTAATACCTAATTAGTACCTAGTTCTTAATATGCAACTAAAATACACTTACTATAAATAAAAATAAACTTAATATGCAACTAAAATATAAAGAAACCCTAGGCAGAGGTAGGGAGAGGGAGGAGCGGGCGTGCTCACCTCGGGTGCCTGCGACGAGGAGGGCAGGGCGGCATCGAGGTCGGGTCGGGTCGGGCTCGGGCCTTGGCGGATGGCGGCCGGCGTCGAGGTCGGGTCGGGCGGCGTTGAGGTCGGGGCGGGCGGCGTTGAATCTGGGGTCAGGCGGCATCCATGGCGGCGTTGAGGTCGGGGGCGGGGGCGGCGTTGAGGTCGGGGGTCGGGGCGGCGTAGAGGGTGCGGAGAGCACGCGGCGGCCGACGGGCGACGGCGGCGGCGAGAGAGGAGAGAGTTGGATTTGGGGGAAAGTGGCGTGGGGAGGACGAACCCCGTCGTTAAGTCAGAAGTAGCAGTAGCGCGTTCCGAGAAAAGCGCTGCTGCTACCTTAGCCACAGCGCGTTCGTTGATACACGCTACTGCTACTCCTTTCTCTTTTTCCCTTTTTCATTTAGTTTTCTTCACATTTTATTTGTTTCCTTTCACCTTATTCTATTTCTTTCATTTTCAGTTACCTTTCCCTTTTCTTTCCATTTAATTTTATAACCTTTAGCGAACGAAGTTTATATTAAAACGCTGCGTTGCTACAAATAGTGTAGCGGTAGCCTTGATTCGTCATAGATCGCTACTACTATGTGTAGCTTATGGGCTAAGCCGTGGGAATTTTAGTAGTAACGTGTGTACAGCAAGACGCGCCATCTTGCTAGATCTTTATCTGCAGCGCGGTTACCTCGGGCGCGCTACTGCTAATTAGCACCAGCGTGCTTTTCTGACCCACGCTACTACTAAAGTTCTGTGTATATGGTTTTCCCTAGTAGTGACACGTACATATATCATAATATGTAATGTACTAACAAACAGATGATTTAACAAGCCAGATCCACTTGAGCAAATGTACCCGCCACTTTTTTGGGACATCTAATTGCCCATAGAATCGCCCAGCTTTGATAGTCGGACCGAAGGACATTATCTGTCTTGTTAAAAGTCTTGATCGTATATACTAAGAGCATATGACTCCACATGCTAACGATTTCTTATGAAAACCAATCTTCACAAAAACTGATCCCTACCTACGTCGACTCACACCAAAACCATTGGCATTCAGTTACCTCTTATATACAACCTCCACCTGGGCCTAGGACTGATTACTTAGACCAGTGTTATTTATCCTTTTATTAGATAAATAAATATGTGTGCATAGGTGAAACATTGATTTGGGAATGATGTTGATACTTGGTACACAATATGATCTCTCTTAATACAATAGTGCATTTCCCTCGACATTTTCCCTGTTTTTACTAGTCTTTGATCTTTTTTTTACGCAAAACAGAATGGAATTCTTGGATTTGAAGAAATTTCCCTTGCGCCTCCTGGCAAGAAAATTGACTGTACATTCAGAAAAGAACCATGGCATTTGCATGGATAGTTTAACTTTAAATATGGCAGTAGATTAAAGATATCTACTATAAAAATGACACAAAATAGAAAAGTCTGCACCATACAGTGGCACTTAAAGCCTGCATCTCCCATATGATAATTTGCAGTATGAATTTATGCTTAGAGTGATTAGATGGACCTAGAACAAATGTACAGCCACTGGCACATTTTTGTAGAAGGTTATAAAATTGGAAACAAACTGTAGCGCCTGCTTTACTGTTATCTTCCATTTAAATTATAGCTTTTTGATCTTGTCATCTTTACATGTTGGTTAACATCCTATGCAGCTTGACTTTGATTCAAAGTGAACGAACCTGAATGCAGGCATCATTTTGACTGGAAGGCCTTTCTTTTTTCATTCTTTGGGATTAGTAAACATCATCATGTAATTCAATACCTGGATGGCTTTGGGCAGCTTTATAATTTGGAAAACAATATCTGCACCACACTTAATTGAAATATTTGTTGTGTTTCTTGTGCTCACCTTGCAAGCCCTTAAAAACAAGATGACAAAGAATTTGGTATACATTTTGTAATTAAATTTCTGTCTTATATTGCAATTTATATTATCATCAATGATTGTTTGATGAATGAAATATCTGTCTTATATTATCAATGATTGTTTGATGAATTTATATTACATTTTCTAACATAGTAAAGCTATGTTTAGAAGTATCCACTAATTAACTTGTGAGGAGATCAAAAACACGCTTACTCAATATCATAAATAATGAATGAACCTGTACAATAATCAGTTGGGTACCTTCGTTTAATTTGAGGGATTCATAATTTGTACAGTGTTATTTTTCAGTTGAACTATGTATTGTTGTTCCATGTATTTGTATGCAGTGTTGTCCCACTCTATGTTAATTGACAATAATTGTTATGTATTTTTCATTGTGTATATGTCCAGTTTAGATATTGTACCATTTAATATATATATATATAATTTTAATAGAGTTTTCTTACAAATATTTATATTATTCTTTTATCAAAATGGATTATTGTGCAAATAGATTCTATGACTGAACTTGCATCTATACATATATGTGTCACAATGTCATCCTTCTACTTTGTTTATCATGAAAGTACTACTCTCTCTGATCCATATTAATTGACGCGGGTTTAAATATATTTTAAACCAATGTCAATTAATTTGGATAGGAGGGAGTATCAAGTTTTGTTGAATTATATATATTACTACAATCCAAATCATTCTATTGATAATGGACCAGGCGCGACAACGCTACCATCGATGATCTAGTCTTAAATTATAACAGTTGTTTTTCAGGTTTAGGCACTTGTTCTACATGAACAGAGTACAATAAGATGCAAGAATATATTACTTAAAAATAGAAAATGAGCTCATATACTTTACCACATTCTTGGTTCAGGACCAGTATAGAACAAGGCGTTCCCAATCATCGTCCAGTAAATGTGAACAAGGCGTTCCCAATCATCGTCCAGTAAATGTGTCTCAGGAGAACGTAAGGGAATTTGATGAGTTTCTTTGCCGGTGAAGTACGTTTTCTTCGGGTAATTCCGATACTGCCACCAAGCATTCTTGAATATAGCAGAGGTATTAGCACAGGTTACCTCATCCTGAGTTTCCAAATCAGTTCTTCTCTATAGAGAAAAATGGGAAATTTGCTGTATTATAACCATCATGGAGGTAGGATGTATGGGACAAGGCAAAGTAATTGCCATGAATAACATTACTTACACATAACTCCTGGACAAACACCTGCAACTGGCATTTTCCTTCATGTTCAGTATAATATTTCCAAGATGGGAAGATACGCACATACGATTTAACAACATCAAATGCGATAGATGCTAAACTACGACTAGCTGGTTGTGCTTCCTCCACAGGAATAGGCGTACTAACTGGTGGAGTTGGGGTTCGCTGTGGTAGTACTGGCCCTTTGGGCACTGGAGCTGCCTTACTAACTGCTCTTGTTTGGGAGCTCTATGGTGGAGATGGTGCTGTGTCAACAGGAACTGGGTTACTATCTACTGGGGTTTGGGTTAGATTGGGTGAAGCTGGTTCTCTGTCCATCGCAGTAGGGGTACAATCTGTGAGAGTTTGGGTTATGTGTGGTAGGACTGGTTCTTGTGCATGTACAACTGGGGTGCTATCTCCACCAAGAGGTAGCACTGTTTTATTTGAAGACTGTGTTTTTAGTCCGCTAGATACTGGCATCACCCGCTCCAATTCAAATGGCTGATAAACAGGAAACATATTTGAATGTACATGCATTGTATGAGAGACAAATGCAATAGATAATGTGGAAAAAAGAGGGCATGAAATAGTTGACATGTATATTGTTTAACTAAAACGGATAGCATCACATAATTTCACATATATGATGTCTATCTAAATTGGATAGCATAGCATAACATAATTCAAAGATATGATGAATAACTAAACATGATCGCATGACATAGTTCACCTACATGTTATCTACGTAATCAGGATCGCATAATTTAATTCACATATGTGATTTATATGCTAAACAGAGGGCATTCGATATGATGTCTGAACTAAGAACATGGTGTTGAATATTGTGTATTGATACGTCTCCAACGTATCTACTTTTCCAAACACTTTTGCCCTTGTTTTGGACTCTAACTTGCATGATTTGAATGAAACTAACCCGGACTGACGCTGTTTTCGATGAGAACTGCCATGGTGTTATTTTGTGCAGAAAACAAAAGTTCTCGGAATGACCTGAAAATCCACGGAGATTACTTTTGGAAAATATAAAAAATACTGGTGAAAGAATCAAGGCCAGGGGGCCCACACCCTGTCCACGAGGGTGGGGGGCACGCCCCCTACCCCTGGTCGCGCCCCTGCCTCGTGGCCCCCCTAGATGGCCACCGACCTCAACTCCAACTCTATATATTTGCTTTCGCGGAGAAAAAAATCGAAGAGAAAGTTTCATCGCGTTTTACGATACGGAGCCGCTGCCAAGCCCTAATCTCTCTCGGGAGGGCTGATCTAGAGTCCGTCTGGGGCTCCGGAGAGGGGGATTCGTCGCCGTCGTCATCATCAACCATCCTCCATCACCAATTTCATGATGCTCACCGCCGTGCGTGAGTAATTCTATCATAGGCTTGCTGGACGGTGATGGGTTGGATGAGATTTACCATGTAATCAAGTTAGTTTTGTTAGGGTTTGATCCCTAGTATCCACTATGTTACGAGATTGATGTTGCTATGACTTTGCTATGCTTAATGCTTGTCACTAGGGCCCGAGTGCCATGATTTCAGATCTGAACCTATCATGTTTTCATGAATATATGTGAGTTCTTGATCCTATCTTGCAAGTCTATAGTCACCTATTATGTGTTATGATCCGACAACTCCGAAGTGACAATAATCGGGATACTTCTCGGTGACGACCGTAGTTTGAGGAGTTCATGTATTCACTAAGTGCTAATGCTTTGGTCTGGTTCTCTATTAAAAGGAGGCCTTAATATCCCTTAGTTTCCATTAGGACCCCGCTGCCACGGGAGGGTAGGACAAAAGATGGCATGCAAGTTCTTTCCCATAAGCACGTATGACTATATTCAGAATACATGCCTACATTACATTGATGAATTGGAGCTAGTTCTGTGTCACCCTATGTTATAACTATTACATGAGGAATCGCATCCGACATAATTATCCATCATTGATCCAATGCCTACGAGCTTTTCACATATTGTGCTTTGCTTATTTACTTTACCGTTGCTACTGTTACAATTACTACAAAACTATTATCGTTACTTTTGCCACTGTTACTATTACTATCATACTACTTTGCTACTAAATACTTTGCTGCAGATACTAAGTTATCCAGGTGTGGTTGAATTGACAACTCAACTGCTAATACTTGAGAATATTCTTTGGCTGCCCTTGTGTCGAATCAATAAATTTGGGTTGGATACTCTACCCTCGAAAACTGTTGCGATCCCCTATACTTGTGGGTTATCAAGACTATTTTCTGGCGCCGTTGCCGGGGTGCATAGCTCTATTCTTTGAGTCACTTGGGATTTATATCTGCTGATCACTATGAGTAACTTGAAAGACGAAAGAACTAAGATTTTTCCCTCAACTACGAGGGGAGGTAAGGAACTGCCATCTAGCTCTGCACTAGATTCGCCTTCTGTTTTGAGTAAGCTTGCGACACCTAAACCTGCTACTGCTATGAATTCTGATATGTTGCATGTTATTGATGATGCCACTTTTGCTATGCACGGTACTTATGATGAAACTACTTAAATGCTTGATACTACTGTGCCATTAGGTGAATATCTTGATGAACAACTTGCTAGTGTTAGAGAAAATGAAATTATTGAAGATGACATTATTGATGATAGTGATGATGAAGGTTCTCCCCCTAAGTATGAATTGCCTGTTGTTCCAGAGGGTTATGTTATGGAGGAAGAAGCTGCTAAAGCTATTCTTGCTTGCAATGATAGATATGATCTTAAGAAGTTATTAGCTAAATGGAAGCAGCAATCTCTTAATGCTAGAATGAAATATGACCCTGCTTTTGCTACCTCACCTATCTTTGTTACTGATAAGGATTATGAATTCTCTGTTGATCCTGAGATAATTACTTTGGTTGAATCTGATCCTTTTTATGGCAATGAATCTGAAACTGTTGTGACACATCTTACTAAGTTAAGTGATATAGCCACCCTGTTCACTAATGATGAGAAGTCTCGCTATTATTATATCCTTAAGATATTTCCGTTCTCATTAAAGGGTGATGCTAAAACTTGGTTTAATTCTCTTGATCCTGGTTGTGTGCGTAGTCCCCAGGATATGATTTATTACTTCTCTGCTAAATATTTCCCTGCTCATAAGAAACAACCCGCCTTGTGGGAAATATATAATTTTGTGCAAATCGAAGAAGAGAGTCTCCACAAGCTTGGGGGAGGCTTCTCAGATTACTTAATGCTTTGCCTGATCATCCTCTTAAGAAAAATGAAATGCTTGATATCTTCTATAATGGACTAACCGATGCTTCCAAGGACCACTTGGATAGTTGTGCTGGTTGTGTTTTCAGGGACAGAATGGTCGACCAGCCGAATTACTATTGAATAATATGTTGACTAATGAAAATAATTGGACTCTTCCCGAGCTAATTCACGAGCCAATTGAGCCAACTCCCGAGCCTATTCTTAAACCTACTCCGAAGAAGAGGGGTGTTCTATTTCTCGATCTGAAGATATGCAAGAGGCAAAGAAATCAATGAAAGAAAAAGGTATTAAAGCTGAAGATGTTAAGAATTTACCTCCTATTGAATAAATACATGGTCTTAATATACCGCCTGTTGAAGAAACACATTGTCTTGATAACCCGACGCAGGTAGTAAAGGTAAATTCTCTCTATAGATATGATAAAGTTGAAATCCCGTCTACTAAGTTTCCTAGCCAATGTTTGGATGATTTGATGACTTTATGGCTAGGCAAGAAAGTTTTAATGCTTATGTTGGTAGAGAATTAAAGAGTAATGCTTACATGATTGGACGCTTGAGTGATTATATGGCTAGAATTAACGGTGAACTTAAACTCATTAGCAAATATGCTTCTATGGTTACCACTCAAGCGGAGCAAGTACTTAAAGCTCAAAGTGATTTGCTCGATGAATTAAATAATAAACATGACTTTGCTGTTAGAGTGGCTACTAGAACTGGTAGAATGACTCAGGAACCTTTGTATCCTGAAGGCCACCCTAAGAGAATTGAGCAGGATTCTCAGAGAAATAATGTAGATGCACCTAGTCCTTCTAAAAAGAATAAAAAGAAAAATGATAGGACTTTGCATGCTTCTAATGAACCTGTTGTAGACACACATGAGAATCCCAATGATATTTCTATTTACGATCTTTGAAACACGATGCAGTGATGAACATGAACCTAGTGATAATGTTAATGATAATGTTCATGTTGATTCTCAACCTAGCAATAATAATGATGTAGAGATTGAACCTGCTGTTGATCTTGATAACCCACAATCAAAGAATCAACGTTATGATAAGAGACTTTGTTGCTAGGAAGCACGGTAAAGAAAGAGAACCATGGGTTCAGAAACCCATGCCTTTCCCTCCTAAGCCAGCCAAGAAAAAGGATGATGAGGATTTTGAGTGCTTTCTTTGAAATGATTAGACCTATCTTCTTACGTATGTGCTTGACTGATATGCTTAAAGTGAATCCTTATGCTAAATATATGAAGGATATTATTACAAATAAAAGAAAGATACCGGAAGCTGAATCTCCACCATGCTTGCTAATTATACTTTTAAAGGTGGAATACCAAAGAAACTTGGAGATCCAGGGGTACCAACTATACCATGCTCCATTAAAAGAAACTATGTTAAAACTGCTTTATGTGATCTTGGAGCCGGTGTTAGTGTTATGCCTGTCTCTTTATATCGTAGACTTGAATTCAATAAGTTGACACGTACTGAAATATCTTTGCAAATGGCTGATAAATCAACTGCTATACCTATCGGTATTTGTGAGGATGTGCCTGTAGTGGTTGCAAATGTCACTATCTTAACGGACTTTGTTATTCTTGATATTCCCGAGGACGATAGTATGTTGATTATCCTTGGTAGACCCTTTTTGAATACTACAGGGGCTGTTATTGATTGCAACAAAGGCAATGCCACTTTTCATATTAATGGCAATGAGCATACGGTACACTTTACGAGGAAACAACCTCAAGTTCATAGCATCAATTCTGTTGAAAAAATTCCAACTATCATTATTGGAGGTTTTGAATTTCCTCTTCCTACTGTCAAGAAAAAAAATTATGATATTGTTATTATTGGGGATGTTCATATCCCCGTTGAGGTAACCTAGTGTTATTTGAAATTTCTCCGGTACCATGTTATTCGGAATGAGTTTGTTAACAAGACTTGATCAACCTTGTTAGTGGATTCCTTTTGATGATCATGAGATGGATGAAACTAGAAGGCACAACCTTCTGTACCCTCTTTTTACTTTCTTTTATTTAGAATAAATAAAGCAAGAATAGTATTATCCGTCTGTTTTCTGAATTATCCATGCAATATAATATCCCGAAAAATAAAATTTCTCCAAATGCCCTGCAAATTTAGTATGATTTTTTATGGAATATTTAAGGATTTTAGGCACTGAGAACACAGCAGGGGGTGGGGGGGCAAGCACCTGGCCACAAGGGTCCAGGGCGCGCCACTCTTACTGGGCGCGCCCCCTGCCTCGTGGGCTCACGGTGGCCCCCCTCCACTTATTCCCGCGCCCACACACTCCATCTTCTTCCCAAAAAAATCCCCATCCAGCTCAAGCACGAGTTCTAGCTCATTTTGCTGCGACTTTCGATCTCCTTGCTCAAAGCTCCATTCACAAAACTGCTTTGGGAGATTGTTCTTTGGTATGTGACTCCTCCAATTGTCCAATTAGTTTTTGTTCTAGTGCTTTATTCATTGCAAATTTTTGCTGCATAGATGACCCTGTTCTTGAGCTTGCATGTCAAATTTATGAGGTCCCAAGTAATTCTAATGCATGATATAGGCTCTAGGCACTTATGGGAGTAGTTGCTATCAATTTTATTTAGTTTGATTCACTTTTATTTTGAAGTTACTAAAAATTGCAGAAATTTTCAGAAAAAGATGAAGAGATTGTTCTTGAGGGGCTCTTCTAGTCAAAGCTCCAAGGATAAACAAGCTAAGGAGAACGAAAAGGCCAAGTATAATCTTCCTCGCGTAGCGGAAGTAAGGCCGTGTGAGTGGCCTTGTGATAATTTCTTGAGAGCAGCCGAGTTTTATGAAGACATTTATTCTTTGGCTAATAATGCGGGTGTAACATCCCAAAATTCTAAATTTTGGAATGTTATAATAAATAAATAACTATGGTTGTTGTCTGATTGTTTGACTGATTGATTGAACGGAATTGAGTGGAAATTGAAACTTTTGAAAGTTGAATGAGAGGGAATGAAATGACTTTCCCAAACTTTCCATCTTGCATTTTTGGATCCCAATTGAACTCAAGTTCATTGCAACACCAAAGCCTAGAGTGAAGATGACATGACTTCTTCCATTTTGAAATGAATAGGGTTTTGGAAAAGATTTAAATTTCATTTGGGAATATTTCAAATTCAAAGCTTTATGCAACTCAATGACTTTCATGAGGGAAGATAAAATGACTTCTTCAATTATATGAAATATGAGTTGGAAGTTGAGTAGTATCAAGTTGAAAGTCATTTGAAAGTGCCTTCAAACCCTCTTTCAAAATTTTGAGTTTGAATTTGAATTCAAACTTTGGCATGTGGGAAACATTTCAAAAACTATGCCTGATAAATACTTGAGCAAAAGTATGAGAGGAGTAAACATGACACTCCAAAAATATCAGAGGAAAACAATGCCAAAAGTTTTGGATTCAAATCTGAATTTTATTTGAATTTGAAAAAAATAGATTTTTATAAAGTTTGGATTTTGCCTTTGGAAAAATGTTCAAATGATATGGAATATTCCCCTGATCATTTTGGTATATATATATCCTATATAAAATATTTATAGATATTGTTTTATTTCTGTTTTTGTTTTATTTAAAAAAATAAATTTTTAAAAAAGAAAAACCCCCCCTCGGGCGCCCGGCCAGCCACCCAGGCCCGGCCAGTGCCGCACCCTCCCCTCGGCTGGCCGGCCACGAGGCCCGGCCAGTGAGCCACCGACCGGCCCAGCTCCCCTCTCCCTCCCCTCGCCCGGCGCTTCTGCCACGGCCACCCGCCTCGCCTCCCTCTCTCTCTCGACCATGGACCCACCCCATCTTCTTCCCTCGCCCACGCCAAGATCATTGAGATCGCCGGATCCCAAGGATCCGGATTCCGATCGCCCGATCGCCTCCCTTACCCAGCAGGCCCCGGCTATTTAAGCCGTCGCCCCCATTCCCCCCTAGCCCTCGCGGACCCCTCTCCCCTCGCACGAGCTCATGAGCCCGAGAGCCGCCCACGCCATTAGCCTGCGTTCCGCCACCCCCGACCACCCGAGCTACTTTGAGACCACCTCCGGACTCCCTCGCTCGACCACAACTCCCGTGCCTCGCCCGAAGCTCCAGAGCCGCGGAACACCGTCGCCGTCGATCACCGAACGCCACTGCCGCCTCGAGCTCAGCCGACCGACTCAAACCACCCGATCACCCCGACTACACAGACCCTCCCGAGCTCCCGCATCCTCCCGGCCACTCCGTCGACCTCCCGGCCTTCGAAGCCCCCAGCGCACTCGCCCGCCCGCCGCCCGTCGCCGGACTCGATGCGTCATGCCGAAACCACCTCTCCCGTCCGATCTCAAACGGACGGCCATTTATTAGAACTCAAGGGGTACGTTTTTATTAGAAAACCGGCCAGTTCTTTCCGGTTTAGTATTAGTTAGGTTTTTATTTTTAGGCCCGGTTCGTTTTAGTTAACCTAGGCCCGTTTAGACTAAGTTACGCACAGGGCACAGTATAGGCCCATTAGGCCTTTTTCTTTTTAGTTGATTTTCTGTTTTAGCAGAATAGTTTCTGTTTTCAAAAATTCATATCTTTTATTCTGTTTATTATTTTTAGATGATTCTTTTTTTTGTTGGATTGCAAATTTTATGTAGTTTCAGAAAAATATATATTTAGCTATGTTAAAAATAATTAAAATGCTTTAATATTGTTTTATCCAGAATAGCAAATCTGCTATAACTTTAGTTAGAAACATTATTTTTGCATGATTCTTTTTGTCATCACTTTATTTTGACATTGCCAAACCCTAGAAATTAATTTGGGTATTTTAGGATTAATAAATAATTAGTTTTAGACAGAATCCTCTTAATCCTAATTAATTAACTAGTTCCTGTTTTCCTAATTAATTAATTAGTAAATTAATTTATTTTTAACTTGTGATTAGCTATTCTAGGTTAGTTTCTGTCATTCTAGTAGATGGACTTTTATTTATAATTAATAAAAGTTTTAAATTATTTTTCTTAATAGAAATTGGATTAGGCCTAAAATGAGTTTTATAATAGCTTTTTAATTAATTCTTTTTGCTCCTAGTTGCTTAGTGAAACCTTTTCTGTTAAGTTAACCTAAAACCATGATTAGGTTATATTAAGAAATTTTTATTATATAAAAACTATTTTAGCTATTGTTTGGAGTAGGAAAAACTTTGAGTGGCCTTTATTTGAGTTCTTCTTTTGGATTTGAGTTTTGGTTGTTTGTTGTGTTATGTTACTTTCGTTATGTTGTGTTATGTGATCCTATTGCTATGTGCTTATTATAGTTATTGTTTGCCTCGGTAGAATTTCCGGAGTGCGAAGATTGCTACTACGAAACCCTAGTTTTCGAAGATCGTCAACCAGGCAAGTTCACTTTGACCATGCTTTTTCTTACCTATGTTTTATTGCATTTAGTGGCACCTTGGTAACCACCCCTCAGTAGTGTTATTGAATCCCTGTAGTTGAGTAGTATGCATGAGGTAGGAACCCATCACCCTGTTACCAAGCCCGGGACGTTATTTCTTTTAATGCTACGCTATAGTAGACGGGGTTGGTATGAGTGCACGGGAGTGGTGTGAGAATGGAGGATTCTACGTCAATGACGACAACTCCATGATGGAATCTGCAAGGACTGCATCTTCAAGACCTCAAGACTTCAAGACTCGAGACAGGATTGCAATACACACTCTTTGGGTGAAGGACGGTTGACGGGCAGCCTGGAGAAACCAAAGGTTGGCGGGATGCATGGAGAAGCGCCATGACATCTCATGGAAAGCTTCACCCAGACTCAAAGAGACGGAAGAATACTTCATGACCGGAAGCTTACCTGCAACCGCAAGTCATTATGGGCTCTGGCTTGGTTGACCTTAGTGGTGACTCTGGCTGGGACGGTACTAGCAGATGTAGAAGGGCGGTAGGATTGGATGGGTACCGACGGTGGTCGAGGAACTCTTTGGAAGACCATGTTTGGTCATCTTGTTCTCAAACACCTGAAGTGCGAGAACGTAAAGAGAGGGATCGAATCTTGCGGGTAAAGTGTACAAACCTCTGCAGAGGGTTATAACCTAATCGATTAGCCGTGTCCCGATTACGGACAATTTGAGCATCTGGACTTGGATCTATCTCGGAACTCTCAACACCGGATTGATAACTTAATTGTGGGCAACTTATGATGATTTTGGGCTATGAGACATCGGTTGGCGGAACCATGTCATGATAGAAAACTCCATAGTACAGACTTCATTCTATTCCTTTGATGTAGGTAAAATAAAATCAGCTTTTATGCAAATAAAACTCAGATACAGAGCCATAAAGCCATATTGCATATAGTATAGTTTTATCATCTGTTTATTCATGTTGTGATCTTGCCGTACATTCAATGTAATCGACCTACACGGCTGCAACGTATCATGTTGCAGATATTTCCTCGACGAGTAAGAGTTACGATACAGGGTTACGGTCTACACTCAACCTGCCGATGGCGTTGATGGGACTCCACACCCGTTTGATTTGTTTCCGCTGAGTATTATGAGGTATATATCAGTTTTACGTTATTTATGCATGTGATTGCACTTTGATATATACATTGATGTCTTTGTGTGCCAGATACTTGATCCGGGGATGGCACAAGACACGAAGGCTTGACCGTCACGAGGTCGGGTCGCCACATGGCCTCACCGACTTCCTCCACGATCGGATCGAGAAGTATATCTTACTTACCAATACTTTCGTGCAAAACTTTTACTATTATCCTAAGAATTCGCCTCCTTCAGTAGCTTTTCGTTTATATGATGAGGCTAAGGAAATGTCATTACGTAATTTTTGCGCGGTTTGTAGAATACCCTTTGATGGCAGCCTAGATGAACCACATCGCAAATATGTGGATGGTTTTTTTGACACTATTACTGTAGGGGAATCGAGAAAGGTTTCCGATGCGAGAATAACTAGCATACATTTTCCTATTTTACGCTACTTTGCCATATTTGCTAGTTGATGCTTAATTGGTCGCGGAAACTATGGAAACCTCAGTGTTCCTAATATTATTATTCTGTTCCATGCCTTATTTTGTGATAACACTTCTAGTGTGGGTGCCGTTATTGCTAAACGATTAAGTCTAAACCATACAAAGGGCCCCATCTTTGGAGGTATCTATGCTGCACGCCTTGCTAAACATTTTGAGATACCTATTAGGCATTATGAGAAAGAGGAAACACTGCTGCCCCCTACCTTTTTAGATTACAGGAGCATGGTAGCGCATGAGTTTATTGTTGACAATGATGATAAGATGCTTCTGTATAACCTGAGATTTAATAAGAAACACAATGAGATTATTACCCTGCCTGCGCCTTCTTTGTTTGATTTAACTGCAGGCCATTATCACGTCTTGCAGAAGGCTGTGTGCGTGCATCGAGGCCAGACATCCGCTCCAGAGCCTGAGCCGGAACCACCACCGGGCCCTTATCGTCCATCATCTTATCAGTGGGATCCGGAGGAGATCGCCAGCCAGTGGTATCCTAATGACACTCCTCAGTACACCGGGGAGAGTAGCCGCTATCCATGGCCATAGACCAACTTAGGCCAAAAGCCTAAGCTTGGGGGAGTACGTATTTCTCACCAACATTACATTCATGTTCACACACTTATTCTAGTCGTCGGTGTTCATACTTTTTCATTGTACTATCCATGCTAGTTTAATTTCTTTTTCTAGCCTTCTTCTTGTGTGTTTGATAAACCTTAAGAAAAAACAACAAAAAATAGCTAGTTTAATTTCCATGCTTGTAGTAGCAATTAAAATAAAACCCAAAAAGATTTCTCGTTCTTCTTTTACTTGTTGGGAGCTTTCCCATGTAAATAGTTTTATTTCTATTCTTTCCTTTGGGGGTCGAGAGGAGAAGACCATAATGAAAATGCTTAGTGGCTCTTATATGCATGATTGTTGATTTAATTTAGAGCCCATCACTTTGTCTTCCCCCTTGAATTGAATGCTTGCAGATTCCAGCTTAGTCCAATGCATGTGCACTATTATTATTATACACACCGTTCGGTCGTGCAAGTGAAAGGCAATAATGACGATATATGATGGACTCGTTGAGATGAGAGAAGCTGGTATGAACTCGACGTCTTTTGTTTTTGTAAATATGATGAGTTCATTGTTCCTGATTCAACCTATTATGAATAAACATGTTTGCAATGACAATTAGAGATTATAGTTGCTTATGCCATGCTTAATTAGCTAGGAGCTTATAATGGTTTACCTTGCGTGCCAACATGCTATTAAAATGGTTGTGATGTGGTATTATAGGGTGGTATCCTCCTTTGAATGATTCGAGTGACTTGACTTGGCACATGTTCACGCATGTAGTTGAAACAAAATCAACATAGCCTTCACGATATTTATGTTCATGGTGGATTATATCCTACTCATGCTTGCACTCAGTGTTGATTGATTTTAATGCATGTTCATGACTGTTGTCGCTCTCTCAGTTGGATGCTTCCCAGTCTTTTGCTAGCCTTCACCTGTACTAAGCGGGAATACTGCTTGTGCATCCAAACTCCATAAACCCCAAACTTATGAGTCCACCATACCTCCCTATATGTGGTATTTATCTGCCGTTCCAAGTAAATTTGTATGTGCCAAACTCCAAACCTTCAAATGAAATTCTGTTTTGTATGCTCGAGCAACTCATGTTTCAACTAGGGCTGTCTGTATCTTCCATGCTAGGTGGGTTATTCTCAAGAGGAGTGGACTCCGCTCCTCATTCACGAGAAAATGGCTGGTAACCGGGATGCCCAGTCCCATGATCAAAAAGATCAAAGCAAATCGAAATAATTAAACAAAACTCTCCCAGGGCTTTTGCTAGTTGGAGGCACTCGTTGTTTCGAGCAAGCCATGGATTGATGCTTGTTGGTGGTGGGGGAGTATAAATTTTACCATTCTGTTTGGGAACCGCCTATAATGTATGTTGCATGGAAGATATCGAGATCTCATAGTTGTTGTGTTGACAGTGAAAGTATACCGCTCAAAATGTTATTCCTATCTATTTTAAAATCGAGCTCTAGCACCTCTACGAATCCCTGCTTCCCTCTGCGAAGGGCCTATCTATTTACTTTTATGTTGAGTCATCACCCTCTTATTAAAAAGCACCCGCTGGAGAGCACATTGTCATTTGCATGCATTACTATTAGTTTATATTGGGTATGACTTGACTGGATCTCTTTTACCATGAATTACAATGTTTAGTCAGTCCTTGATCTTTAAAGGTGCTCTGCATTTATATTTTGCGGTCTTAGAAAGGGCTAGAGAGATACCATCTTGTTATATCATATTATGATTGTTTTGAGAAAGTTTTGTCATCCGAGATTTATTATTATTGCTCGCTAGTTGATTATGCCATTGATATGAGTAAACATGAGACCTAAATGTTATTGTGAATATGGTTAGTTCATAATCTTGGCTAAAAACTTGAATGCTGGCTTTACATATTTGCAACAACAAGAGCAAACAGAGTTTGTAAAAGTTTTTCTTTATCACTTTCAGTTTATCAACTGAATTTCTTGAGCACAAGCAAAGGTTTAAGCTTGGGGGAGTTGATACGTCTCCAACGTATCTACTTTTCCAAACACTTTTTCCCTTGTTTTGGACTCTAACTTCCACGATTTGAATGAAACTAACCCGGATTGACGATGTTTTCAGCAGAACTGCCATGGTGTTATTTTTGTGCAGAAAACAAAAGTTCTCGGAATGACCTGAAAATCCACGGAGATTACTTTTGGAAAATATAAAAAATACTGGCGAAAGAATGAAGGCCAGGGGCCCATACCCTGTCCATGAGGGTCGGGGGCGCGCCCCCTCCCCCTGGGCGCGCCCCCCGCCTCGTGGGCCCCCTGGATGGCCACCGACCTCAACTCCAACTCTATATATTTTCTTTCACGGAGAAAAAAATCGGAGAGAAAGTTTCATCGTGTTTTACGATACGAAGCCGCCGCCAAGCCCTGATCTCTCTCGGGAGGGCTGATCTGGAGTCCGTTCGGGGCTCCGGATAGGGGGATTCATCACCGTCGTCATCATCAACCATCCTCCATCACCAATTTCATGATGCTCACCGCCGTGCGTGAGTAATTCCATCATAGGCTTGCTAGACGGTGATGGGTTGGATGAGATTTACCATGTAATCAAGTTAGTTTTGTTAGGGTTTGATCCCTAGTATCCACTATGTTCCGAGATTGATGTTGCTATGACTTTGCTATGCTTAATGCTTGTCACTAGGGCCCGAGTGCCATGATTTCAGATCTGAACCTATTATGTTTTCATGAATATATGTGAGTTCTTGATCCTATCTTGCAAGTCTATAGTCACCTATTATGTGTTATGATCCGACAACCCCGAAGTAACAATAATCAGGATACTTCTCGGTTATGACCGTAGTTTGAGGAGTTCATGTATTCACTAAGTGCTAATGCTTTGGTCTGGTTCTCTATTAAAAGGAGGCCTTAATATCCCTTAGTTTCCATTAGGACCCCGCTGCCACGGGAGGGTAGGACAAAAGATGTCATGCAAGTTCTTTTCCATAAGCACGTATGACTATATTCGGAATACATGCCTACATTACATTGATGAATTGGAGCTAGTTTTGTGTCACCCTATGTTATAACTATTACATGAGGAATCACATCCGACATAATTATCCATCATTGATCCAATGCGTACGAGCTTTTCACATATTGTGCTTTGCTTATTTACTTTACCGTTGCTACTGTTACAATTACTACAAAACTGCTATCGTTTTTGCCACTGTTACTATTACTATCATACTACTTTGCTACTAAATACTTTGCTGCAGATACTAAGTTATCCAGGTGTGGTTGAATTGACAACTCAACTGCTAATACTTGAGAATATTCTTTGGCTCCCCTTGTGTCGAATCTATAAATTTGGGTTGAATACTCTACCCTCGAAAACCGTTGCGATCCCCTATACTTGTGGGTTATCATGTATATGATCTGTAAACTATGCAATGCAAGACACCATATGCATGATATGAGCAGTATAACCATGCCAAGTTAGAGCATACACCCCGGTGGGAGAATAGGACTGGTCATCTGTCTCTGAATCCATCTCTGAGGAGCTATCAAGACCCAACAAGGGATCTGCTTCGACAGGTAGCACTGTTTGCTCTGAAGGCCTTGTTTTCACTCCAGATTTTTCCATCTCCCACCCAAACGGCTGATTCACAGGAAGAGTAGTTTAATTCACAGACATTGTCGACAGATGGAAATGTAATGAAGAAAAGGATGGGCAAGATATCATTCAAATATATGATGATAGCATTGCACATTTCACATATATTATGGCTGGGTAAAAGACACGAGACTGCATAATTCCCATATATGATATAGAAACTAAACAGGTGGCATTACAGAACATGTCTAAACTAAGCAGATGACATATATGATGTCAAAAGTAGGCACTGCAAGTCAACATATGCATGATATGACTAACATCATCATGCCAAGGTAGAGCAAACACCTTGGGGGGTAAATAGGAGTGGTCAGCGGCGTCTGAATCCGCCTCAGAACAAATATCTTCCTCTGGATTACAATCTGGAGAGGGGTGGGGAGGGTTTGCCATTGAACCCACCATGGAGCAATGTCGGCATGACATTGTATTGCCTCGCAAAACTCTTCTCTTTTTCTCTACATGTTCAGCATGACTGTGTACAATATCTGACATGCATATGAAAAAAAATATGGTGAGATTATGTAAGGAGAGCATGCAGAAATTTAGAGTGATGGTAACAACCAGTGGATGGATCCAACAATAATGATAGCAGGCTGATGATTGCTTTAATTTAATAAAAAGACAAATACTAATTGCTTTACTATTTGTTTCCCACCCAAGATGAACAACATAGGCATACCCTAGGTGAACCGGATATTAGACATACATACTATTCATTGCTGCCTCGATATGTGCCCCACAACTAATTTAGAACTCAAGTTTGAACATTAATTTGGACCTGACTTGGAGCCCAAGAGCTGAACAGGATGATAAAGTAGCAGGTAATTTTAAGCAATGCATAACATAAGCAGAAACAAAAGAGTGCGACCTCTCTTGTGGACCCGTGTACTCCTCAGGTTCATCTGCTGAGTCGATGATGGTGATGCCGTTGCAGTGGGTGCCGGTGGCAGGGAAGGAGATCTGAGGCGGCGAAAGACGACCAGGAGTCGTGATGTTGGTTTGGTGGATGCTTTTGTCGATGGAGCAGCTCAGGTGAGGTGGACGACGTCGCGGCAGGAGAAGGACAAACCACACAAAGTTCCCTTCGACACCTACCTGTAACTGAAGTAATTCTGTAAGGGCTCATTTGGCTTGCATGATTCTAAAAATGCAGGGATAGGAAAAACACCGGAATAGGATAGGAATGCACATGGTAAACAGAGCATTTGTAAACACAGGATTTTGGTCAACTTGGGTGTTTGGTTTTCAGGAATTGGAAGAACAGAGGAATGTAAAGAAACATGGCCAAAATAAAGTGAAACCATATGAAAGCGTGTACAGTTAGAATGTTATTCTGCCACTAATGCACTTGGTCTTGTTTTCATGCATAGGATTTTGAAAAGTAGGTCCAGTGGATGTTTTGCTTCATTCCTTTCAACAAAATGCATGAATAATTGAATAGTAGAGTGCCATTGGAAAATTCCCTATTGCTATGTTTTTCCGTTGAACCAAAATAGCCCTAATGGATCGACATGAATTTATAGTAATAAGTGATGCAACAAGTGTACAACCTCTTTGCCGTAGTCGTGTTGACCTCAACATCATTGGGTTGGTCGTTGAAGCAGTTGAGGCAGAGGTGGCTATCGGAGGTGTGGAGGAAGATATGAGGAATCTGTAGACGACGCCCAGGGCACTGTTCTATTGTGATGGATCGTTCTGTCGTTGGAGCAGCTCCGGTGAGCCGTAAGATGTCAAGGCTGAAGCAGCATAAGACAGACATCGCCAATCTCAAGTGGGATTCTAATAGCATCTCCAATAGATGATGTAAAATATATGTAAAATTTACGTTACCAAAAACCATCTGACTGCAAGAGATGAGGTAAAAACTGTTGACTCTGAACTTAACTGTCGAAATTGAAATTTACTGTGGAATCTGAATGTTACTGTCGAAACTGAACGCAATGGTAGCAGAGAGGCACTTGACATGTAGTTTAGGGAGGGCATGCAGTTCATCTTCAACCTGCACCCCCTTGAGCCGCCAGCCACCACTGAACGAACCGCTAGCCCCAACGCCGCCTCGCCGCCCCGAAACAACTCCCCACTGCCGGTCCGCCGCCGCCCCGGCCAGCCCTCTAGGCCCCCGCCCCCACCCTGAACCCTAAGATAGATAGTGGGGTACCTCTCCGGCGAGCCCCCGTCCCCGCTGCGGGTGGTTCTTCCTTAACTCTGGTGAGCCCCCACCCTCTGAAAATCAACTTTCCCAAAAGTCGATTCAGTCGACTGAAGTGTAGCTAAATCGAAGCAGAGCAGCAGCACGAGCGAGGGGGAGAGTAGTAGCAGCAGCGCGAGCGAGAGCCAGAGCAGCAGCAGCTGGGCGAGCGATCGAGCGAGAGCCGGAGCAGCAGCAACAGCGTGAGCGAGCGAGAGCCGGAGCAGCAGCAGCAGATCCGGATGGTATGGAGGCCGCTACCGAAGGGGCCTCGCACTGGGGGAGAGCCGCCGTGGAGATGTCGCCTGTGGTGCCGGCTTCAAGGTAGCCGCTCCATGGGGGTGCGGGATGGAGTACCGTCGGCGTCGGGAGGTCGAGTTAAGGAGAAGGTGCGATGTGATGAGTGTACAACCTCTTTGGTGGCGCCGAGTAGGCCTCGGCTTCGTCCGAGGAGTCGGTAAGGATGTTGCGGTTCTGGTGGAGCAGGTTAAGGCGACGCTGTGGGGATGGAGCGGCCGCAATAGACAAGGCGATCATTGGAGCAGCTCCTTGGAGGTGGAGGACGGGGCCGCTGAACCGGCGGGACGACGAGATGGACGACGGATCCTCATCCGGGGAGGTGGACGAGGGACGTCGAGCTGTTGCGGTGGACGACATCGTCGAGGTAGAGGCTCCGGCTGGGCAGCGATGAGGTGGCGGACGGAGGAGGGTGGGTTTTCGCAGCTGGAGCGGAGAGGTTATGGCAGCCTGGGATTTCAAATGGCGAAAAGGAGGCAATGGGAGGGGGTGAACCATGACTAAGGGACGCGCTTGTCCAAAATGTAGGGTGTGTTACAAAAGTACCCCCACCGATTTTAACTAGTGGCCCTTTCGGCTCAGGGTTAGAAGGGGGATTTCATGAGTCGGGATTTGGCAGCTGGAGGGAGTTTTCGCACGCGTTGTAATTTCGGGATAGCAAGGCGCGGGTTGCGAAGACGCCAGTTTTGGGAGCACGATATCTGAATTTTCGAGATATAACAAGGCGCGGGTTGAATTTTAGGGACAAGCCTAACGTGTAATATTGTACTTGTAATGCATTACCAAATCAATTCGCACTTCCCTCAACCAAAAAGAAAACGAAAAAAATAAAACTATTCACACCACACAAAGAGAGAGTCTTGCCTCGTTTTACTATACAAATGCTATTCAAAGCTACTCCATCCTTCCATCTATATAGGGCCTAATGCGTTTTTCGATGCTAACTTTGACCAAATACTAGAGCAATAATATATGCCATGCAACTTACACAAAGCACACCGTTAAATTCATTTGTGAAAGGTTCTTTCAAAGATATAATTTTCACATTGTGCATGTCATGTACTATTAATCTTGTCAATAGTCAAAGGCGGTCTTAAAAAACGCATTACGCCCTATATAGATGGAAGGAGGGAGTATGAATCCATGTTATGTCCAATTAAATTTTTTCGCTTGCTATATAATGCATGTAACATACTCATACCAACTTTTTAGTGCATTCCAAATGTCTATACTACCAATGCAATTCGAACTGAATTTGAATTTGTTTCTCTATTTCAATAAGAATCTACAATCATGATTGTTGCCAACTTCAACCATCATTCGTGTATTACCTTAATAACACACCACATGATTACTATAGAGACAGATATGAACTATATGTACTACATGAACTCGAATTCTATTTTTTGAATACACTTGATGTTGATTCCAAATAATAGTACATTTGATGTACTAACTATATATTCATAATCTAAACCATGTTCCATAAATTACACCGTGTTTATCACACAAAGTATAGTGCCCCGCCCCTACATTATGACAAGTATTTAGACCTGAGCTGCAAAAGCCACACATTAGCCCAAATTATAATCAATGTTCTACATTATGATATCTTCTTCAAGTATCCGTATCCACTTTTTTATAATGAATTATGATCTTTTTTCGTCTTTTACACCTTCATGGTCCTATTCTATTTGTAGCTAGCTAGCTCTAACTTTCTATCGTGCATGCACACGCCCGCCCCCCTCTCACCCACCCTTAGCGTCCCCTCCATCGCGCACGTTCGTTATTTCTCTTTAGGTCGTCCACCCGCGGTGTGTGTAGGCCCCTGGCTCCTTCTTTCCGGCACACACCGGTCGATATACCCCTCTAGCCAAGTGTGCCTACCACAAACACATATATACTTCCCCTCTTCTCTTCTCACCGTCCATGCCCCCCTATGTCCAATACGGTTCCACGCAAGTGCCGACTCCCGCCCCTCTTTTCATTGATCTCGTGCTACACTCCTCCCCCCTCGACATGGTAGGCCTCTCGCACCACCTCCTAGCCGCACCCCTCTCCCCTGTCTATCTCTCCGGACCTTATTTTCTTCTAACACATGCAGGCGTGTATACGTACTGATCTCCCTACATATAGCCAGGTTGACTATAATTCGTTTTCCCCATGCACCGATACACTTACTGTCGGTGTCAAAACCGGCGGATCTCGGGTAGGGGGTCCCGAACTGTGCGTCTAGGCGGATGGTAATAGGAGACAAGGGACATGATGTTTTTACCTAGGTTCAGGCCCTCTCGATGGAGGTAAAACCCTACTCCTGCTTGATTAATATTGATGATATGGGCAGTACAAGAGCTGATCTACCACGAGATCGTGGAGGCTAAACCCTAGAAGCTAGCCTATGGTATGATTATTGTATCTCCTTTATCGACTAGCCTGGTCCTGGTTTATATAATGTACTAGAGGCCTAGGATAACAAGAGTCCTAGCCGAATACGCCGGTGGGGAGGAGTCCTTGTCTTGATCGCCAAGTCTTGTGGAATCTTCCTTGTATGCGGCAGCTGTCCGGACTGGCCCATGAGTATACGGCCATGGGGGTCCTCGGCCCAATCCAACTGATCGGGAGATGACGTGGTGAGTACCCCCTAGTCTAGGATACCGTCAGTAGCCCCCTGAACCGGTCTTCAAGATAGGGACGCTCCTCGGTTCTTCTGAACTATTCTTCATCTTCGATCGTCGTCTTGAAAACTGGTTCAACAAATCTTCTCATCTTCGATCTTGAGGATCGCCGAAGTAAATCCGAAGAGTTTATACGTCGGGTATCCGAGGAGCCCCTTTAAGTTCTCGGCCTTTATCAATGCCTTGTTATTTTTTACGCCACACCTCAGGTTTGAAGTTGTACCCGGGCGGCAGTGTCCTCTTGCATCCGAGCTCCAACGCTGAACTGCATTCGAGGTGTCTTTTGCAGCCGAGCACCAACGCCGAACTGCTTCCGAGCTCCAACGCCGGACTGCTTCCGAGCTCCAACGCCGGAACGTATCCGAGCTCCAATGCCGGACTGTGTCCAAGCTCCAACGCCGGACTATATCCGAGCTCCACCGCCGGATTATATCCGAGGTGTATAGATCACCTTTGGTTCAAAAAGTTGAAAGAGTTTAGCTAAACTTAATACCGGAAATGCCCTCTATGGAGCCAGCCACTGGTGCTCGAGCTTTATGCCGGACAGCTTCCGAGGTGGTGCACCACCTTGGCCACGGGCTGATTTTTATGAATTTAATTCCAAATTGTGCAATATAATCTCTGACGAGATGTATAGACAGTATGGTACCTATTGTTGTCCGAAGACACGTTTGCGCATAGTTCGGTCAAGCCGAACACTGAGCACTGCAAATGTTCTGCATTGAATAGGCAATGCAGTAGCCCCCGAGACACTGGTCGGGTGGCAACATCAGATCAGGGGATCGATGTGCCCTTTTAATATTTATAAATAATGAGCGCAAAGCCCAGTAGCCCCCGAGCCTTAATGTGGGCACGGGTGGCCGAATTAAGGATCGATATCCAGAGTAAAATCACAGATTATGTGTAATGATTCTATGTATCCAAGTACTTTACACCATTATTTTGACTCCATTGCGACCGTTTATCAGTTGAAAGTGGCCCATCGTCGGCTTCTACCCCTTGGTAGATACTACACAGGGTGTTTCCGCACTAACAAAACAACCCTTAGCCGACGTCTCGGTGCCCGAAGGCGGTTGTGTTAGCGGAAACGAGGCAATCAGATATGCGGGCTTTATAACTTTCGCTTAGTCATAGGAGTTTTAAACTAGGGAAGCTAGCTATGAGCCCCCGGTTAGTGTTCGGCGACATCCGAGGTCAAGTCGTAAACACATCGGCCAATGTTATGAACAGCCCGTCATTTTTACATAGTCATCGGATCGCTGACCAATTTACGCCTATCGTGATAGTCAGTTTTCGGCTTTCTCCACTGAGGTGCTTAACCATGCGAGCTGGAAGCACAATCGCAGTGTTTCTCCCTTTGCACACCTAGCCGATCAAAGCGGAATGTAGGAGGTAAGCACAGGAGCCTGGCAACCCAACTATTGACCAAAGACACAATTCGAAACCGATCCATATATAGCAATATCCGAGAATGTTTTTGCCGAATCCCTAAAGGTGTCCGGCTTTGCACTGCGGGACTAATGCTGGAAACACACAAATAGTTTAAAAGTGCCATAGGCTTGAAAAGCCAAAAAACTTTTTCAAAAGTTTAATGTCCGAACTAGATCAAGTGTTCGGTGCCAATCCGAAAATTGGACTTTTTTAAAAAGAGGTGCTTCTGTCGTGCTTTAACATGACACATCCTATCTCAAGACTTCAAGCGGGTCAGCCTATGGCTTCAACCTCCTTATCCCAAAAGCGGAGTGCTTCTCCGAGGCTAGTTTAGCAAACTGCACTCGAGCGGATTTAGAGAGAAGCAAGGCTATCCGGCTATTGACCACACACTTGCATCGAGAAAGGAGTGATAGAAAAAGACTTTGCAACGACTAATAAGAAGAACACTTATTATAAAACAGCTGACATAAATTTAATAGCCCCTGAGTGACTTGGGTAAAAGAATGATTGTATGGACCGAAGTACTTATATCATATCTATGTTCACCCTAACTTTAAACGCGTCTTAACCGACCGTCGACTTCTCCCTCTTCGGTCAAAGACCGAAAAGTGTGATGTACTCCACCTGTCGAGAATATCGACGGTGTTTCCGATAACCAGGCAATCAGGTCATAAGGCTATAATGCATAAAGCGCTCGGGAACTTATGCTATATTACTGATAAAATGTAAGAAGCATCTTCCAAGAAAATAGTACCCCCACCGATACCTTTCTTCGGTGCTCATTGTTAATATGAGACTTGTGCAATAGATTTTTTGTACTCATGAGTTCCGTTGTGTGCCGACCATTATTGGAAACAGTAAGAGCGCTAGCTTTAGGCTTCACCCAGTCTGAGGTCCGGCTCGGGTGACCCGATCATGACAATCGCATAGGTGCTCCCTTTACTCCCTAGCCAAACAATCGGAAACGTAGGGGTAAACACTAGAGCAAGGCAACCCAGCTTGCAAATCGCTTAAGTCAATATGGTGCATATTGTGGCGTAATACACGAACAAGGAATGAAGCCGTACAAGTATAATCATATGCAAGAGGAAAGGCTTCATGAAAGAAGCCCCCAAGTGAACTGGGTATTTGAATTTGTCCGTCACAAACAAAGTTTGGACAAGGAAATCTTTTACAAGCAACTTTTTTCCAAAAAAGTATTATGCTTGATCGAACCGAACACAAGTTAAAAATTTAAAACTTTGAGCATGAAGGCAACTTAGCTGGTTAATGTGTTCGGTATTGATGACGCGGTCCGAGCTTGATGTGGGACAAGGTTCCATCCCCCAAGCCAGTCCCGAGGTGGCGGAGCAAAGAGCTCGGCACTCAGAAGTGGTGACATAGCACGGTCAATGCAGGCCGGTAGAGTGATGCCGAAATCCCCACATGGGGTAATGAAGTGTTGATGAAGCCCCGTCCAGCCGAGGTGACGCCAAAGGATATAGTCCGGCTGGATCATTTTCCTGTGCACAAAAAATAGTGCAAACCGGGGGTAATAGTAATAATAAAAAAATGTTGCATAATAAATAATTTATGCAAAGTGAGTAATATGGCCTTGCGCCGAAGTCAATGTCGATGCAGGGCGTCGGCGTGATGCAGTAAAGTCGTGCAAAGCCTGAATTCACAGGTCGGTCCGAGTTCCGGATGCGGCATTCGCCGGACTATGTATGGAAACTGACCGAACCACCATGCGACCGTCGATAATGCGGTCACCATTTGATAGACCTGTGTACATATGATGGACAAACCAGAGTAATAATTCCTTGGAAAAAATGAACCCAAACAAGCAAAAAATACTAGGATTAATAGCACCTGGTTTATTTGTTGTAGCAAGCCGAAGGAAGGTGATTCCCAAAATTGGGACTCGATCCGCACACCCATTGCCTGATGGGCGATAAAGCGACGGCATGGCGATGCTGGCAAAGGTTGGCTTGCAGAGGCAAAGCCCTCGGTCCAGCTAACGTGACGGAGCTAGTCGGCTAGTGACGCCGAATTCTCCGGAGTAGGTTGATGAAGAGATGTCAAAGCCCCTGGTCCAGCCGAGATGTCGAAGCCTCGATGCCAGCCGATGAGTCGAAGTAGGTCGGCGTGATGGACACCGGCTTGAAGAAGCAATAGTGCGGCCCTTCCGATGCAGGTCGTGACGTGGTCAATGCCGGCTTGATGAAGTGGCCGTGCGGCGACGCCGGTGTTCCCGCCCCGTGTAATCCGTGGGGCGGCGATGTTGGTGATGATTTATCCTTCGCGATGCCGAACTCTTGTTCAGCTTGCTGAGATGATGATCCGAAGAAGTTGAGCTCGGCTCAACAAAGCGGCGACGTGTCTAGCGCAGGTCGGCAGCCGTGGAGCAATATTGCCGGGCTGGTTTGACACCATCATGATGTTGAAGATCATGTTCAAAGGATTTTAAAGTTAGTAGGATGTGTTCGGGAACAAAACACAATACCCCATACAAAACTTCCTTCAAAAAGGATGTCCGAAATCCCGTTCATAAAAAAATCGAACTCGGGTCGGATTTGTTTTCGCGCAGAAAACATATCCGAAAAGTGATGCACTAATCGGAAGGTTCACGGAGTTCGGACGGTCGGATCGAGCTGAAATTTTGAGGGGTGGTAGATATAGGAATTCCATAGCCGATCAACGGTTGGATCTTCCAAAGGATGTCCGAGCTAGAAGCTGGACACCACGCCCTAAACTCGTCTAGATTCCCGTCCAGTTTTGACATGGCTCCGGTATATCGTGGATTGCTAGTGATTCCTCTATCGGAATTCGACGAAATTCTCCAGGGTTTTTATAGACTCAATTCCGCACAATTCCACCAAAGCAATCGTTAAAACGATACTTGAGGAGGCGGTGGCGGCGGACACAAGTCCGCTGTCCAGAAAAACAGTACGGTCGCCCGAGGGCAATGTTGACATTGAGCCCCCGGGCTCCCTGGATGATTCCTCCATGATCTTGATAGATATCGGAGTTGATGTTGATGAAGGTCCTCATACGAACATGACGATCGGAGGTAGGGCGCAGTCCTTGGTCGAACCGAGGTGACCAGTCGAGCTGGTGACGAAGATGCCGAAGTCGCAGTTTATCTGTAGGCGAGCCATCGACCTTTTGCCGAAAACACAGCGGAACTCTCAATGAAAGCACCAATGTCGGTGTCAAAACCGGCGGATCTCGAGTAGGGGGTCCCGAACTGTGCGTCTAGGCGGATGGTAACAGGAGACAAGGAACGCGATGTTTTTACCCAGGTTCGGGCCCTCTCGATGGAGGTAAAACCCTACTCCTGCTTGATTAATATTGATGATATGGGCAGTACAAGAGTTGATCTAGCACGAGATCGTGGAGGCTAAACCCTAGAAGCTAGCCTATGGTATGATTGTTGTATCTCCTTTATCGACTAGCCTGGCCCTGGTTTATATAATGTACCAGAGGCCTAGGATAACAAGAGTCCTAGCCGAATACGCCGGTGGGGAGGAGTCCTTGTCTTGATCGCCAAGTCTTGTGGAATCTTCCTTGTATGCGGCAGCTATCCGGACTGGCCCATGAGTATACGGCCATGGGGGTCCTCGGCCCAATCCAACTGATCGGGAGACGACGTGGTGAGTACCCCCTAGTCCAGGAAACCGTCACTTACCTCGCTAGTTATGTCTCTCCCTTTCTCGGACACACGATGATTGATATTCCTATGTAGTTACATATGCTTACCACAACCATATCGTCTCCCCTCATCATCCTTGCATACCTCCCAACCCATCTCTCACACGCACGTGCATAGATAGACAGACATCCCCCGCCCTGTCTTATTGATATTGCACTCGTACCCTCCGTTTGTCTAGCAGGCCTCTCCCACCATTTGTGAGACGCCACTCCACCACCAACCCTCCGATGCTCTACCTTTGTCTTTCTCCCAACCTTATTCCTCTGCTACACATATCCATGGATGCCGATCGATCTCCCTCAATACATAGCTAGGTCTTTCTCCTTCCCCACACATATACTAGTCGATCGATCTCTACCCCCGCCCCCCCACACACACTGATAGTTGAACGTTGTAGGTAGGTATCCATGGCACGGAGAAAAACTGCACCTCGGCCCTCTCAAATTCCTGTAGGCCAGCCGCCCTGTATCTTTGACGTGGGAAAACACAAATTCGATGGCACTCTTTATCAATCACGTAGCCACACACTTCATACCTGTTTTCAATTCTATCGATATCTCACGTCCATAACTCTGTTTCACACGCATTGCATATGTTACGTTTTTCTATTTGTGATATCATCAACACATTGCCTCTGTTTCGCACAAATCATCTCTCTCACACCCACCCGACGCATTACTGCACCTAAAGAAGAGGTGCAGGCAGGACGCACGTACTCACGCCTCGTTCAGCCACACCCGCGCGGGAACACGGTGGAGTTCGTTTCTGTATGAAAAGGCAGCCCACGTGATAATTTGACGCGTGTAGCAGTTGTTTACTCGAAGGAGGGTCGGGTACCACGCCTAGATGGAACAAAGTTCGACTTGACGCGTTAGTATTAAATAAATTTATATATTCCTCAATGGCACACATAGAATATAAAACGATTGCCGTGGGGGAAATGGAAGAATGGGTTTGTCTCTCGTCACACCATCTCACACTAGGCGGTGGTGGCCTCTCTCTCTCAGCATTGGTCAGTGATCCGGTCGCATCCCGTCTGCCGGCGAAAAGGGAGGATGTGCATCATCTCTCCATTCGACGGCGTTGAGGCAGCACGTCCCGATCTGCGGTACCCGCCGTTCTCTCTGACCAAGCTCCGGCGCTGTAGGGCCTTCGCCACTTGCTCTCCGTCGCAGTATGGGTAGATCCCGACCGCGTGCGCCCTCCTAGTAACATCCCGACGACCCTCAGGTACAGCTTCCTCCGGCCTTGCTCCACTGCCCATCTTCCCACGTTGCTGCATGTGGATCTTCTTTAGTTGTTTGCTTAAATCGTATCTCGGCCGGCGTACTTTCCATCTTGCAATATCGTCCTCAAACCATTTTTGATAAACCACCATGTGCAATCTTTCCCTTATTACATGGAATATGCTTCTTTTTTGTCGGTGTATGTGTCTTCAACTCATGTTATTGGGCAGTAATTGTTTCCTTTCTACCTCATTTTGCAAACAGGGCTATCCATTTTCACCTCGTTGCTATTGTGACCTTTTGGTGAACTACACAAATCACTTGTTTCTTAAGAGTATTTTGTGCAGTGCCGCCAAAATTTCACACGGGCAACGGTTTTACATTTCCGTGGGTATTTGTGTGTGTTATGTTTCATCATCTAGTTCCACTATTATTGTAATCACACTGACTGGATATATTTGCAAACAGGGATGGTCCACTCGATTTTAGTGGAGATGCACAAAATGATCGGATTGTGGTGTCCTTCATACACCTCTTTTTTGGCTACAGAGCTGGGTGAAACTAGCTGCCAATCAATGAACACTGTGCCAAGGAAATGGAGCCATGCCTACGAACAACATCGATCAATTATATTTTTTTCTTTATTTGTACACCTTCTCACAACTTTGTCTTCAGTTGTGATGTGAATATTGGCGCTGATCTGCGAACTATTGAGATGCATTAGCAGCCATGGTAGTTTCATTTGTATTTGATGGAATGTTGTAACGAGATAATCTTGAGGCAAGACACATGAATCCTAAGTTGAAACCTTTTTTCCTCAAGGAACCAAAGTTGAAACCTTCATAGCATCACAAAGACAATTTCATTAAAATTATGCGTACATATAAACAAATCCTGAAGTATTGATAGCAATGCCAGAAACAATTCAACTTCGTTTCGCCGACATGTTGGACATCCTTCATCCGGCTCCACCTGCCATGCAACAATAATTGAGTGCACAACACAACTGCAGGGAAAGATTCACCTCGGTCGTTGCACCGCAGTAGTAATGACTAGTGAGCAGTCAAATCACAGAGCCCCACCTTTGCAGTAAGTTGCTTGGACGATGCAACCATCATTTCTCTGTTCCTTGAATCCGCTGGTACTCCCATATTCCCACAGTAATAAGTTGCTCGGGCGAATCAACCATCACTTCACCTTTCCCACAGTAAGTACTAGTACCTCCTTTTTTTACTCTAGAAACAACCACACGCGAATATTGGACGGTAGCAGCACAACAACTGAATCAAAAATTCTATAGTATGAGAATAACTTTGAACGTAAGCCATTGATTCACTCTATCCAATGGTCATAGTTGGAAAATCCAAACAAAACCAAGCATTGGATCAACTCTTTTAGCACTCAGATTGTTGCCGCCTGCTCAACC
The DNA here is from genome assembly GCA_021605145.1 of Aegilops bicornis. NCBI lineage: Eukaryota > Viridiplantae > Streptophyta > Magnoliopsida > Poales > Poaceae > Aegilops > Aegilops bicornis. Next base: position 632,967,095 of record CM038670.1, read on the forward strand.
GCCTGCCCACCTAGCCCACCTATATATCTGCTCACATGTGATGACCACAGGAGCTATCCATTCAGATTGTATGTAAAAAAAAGGTCGATAACTAATGCGGCACCTCGGGCCAACGAGGCCAGATCGCATTTTGCACGAGAAAATTACACACCATGTTTCGTTGACATGTGGTCCCGTTGCAACATGTCAGTGAGACGACGACGAGTCCTTTTCTACTAGTATTTCCAAACAGACGTGTAGGCCGGGGCACCTCTTCGTGTACCGTGGCAAACTGGCAACCGTCCACCGACTCTTCACCTTTCCCTCTCGATTTGGAACTGTTGTCGCACGCTCTTCCTCCCTCCTCCATTTGCCTTCACCCTTCCTTCTGCCATTGTTCGATTCTCTTCTCCATGGAGGGACATGCCGGAAACGACCCCGTTATTCTTGCCCCGGTCTGAAAGATGACGTGGTGGAGGAACTCATTGATCGGTGTGACGTCATCACCTCGGCTAGCATGGCAGGTTCGTTCAAGGCCATTCTCGACTCAACTAATAACATCATTACAAGGAACCCAAGGGTCCAGGAGCGGTTTGATCTCCCCTATCTTCTTCGCCGTGACCCTGCTGACTGGCGCGGGGACGACGGAGGCCTCGCCTTGTGCAAGTTGATGTCGCTTGATAATGATACATATGATGTTAAGATGCCATCTCTTGAGGGCAAGGCTTCCGCAGGCGCAAATGGAGATTGGGTTGTTTATATTGGGTACAACTGCGAGTGGGAACTTGTGAATGTGTACACTCGTCACCGGGTTCCACTTCCAAAAATCTTAGCAGACTGCCCAGAGGTTGAGCACACCGGTATTCTACGCACATTCAAATACGATCATGGTGACTGTCTTCTACGAAAGATAGCAATTTGTCGAGTTCCCAAATGCTCTTGGAATTACAGGAACTATGTAGTTGTTGCTATCTTTGACAAGCTTGTTGCCGTCCTTTGTGGTTCGACCGGATGGATATTGCTCAAAAATCAGTTTCTGTACACGGATGTGTACTGTGATGCAATTCAATACGAGGGTCTTGTGTTTGCTTCCACCACTCATGGCACTGTTTTTGTATGGGATCCTCATAGTTTCAATATGTTTGTCTTCCACCATAATTATAATTGTTTCATCCACATGCATGCGGGTTAGCAAGTTTCCCTTTACTAATTAACCTTCTTCTTGTGTTTCCAGGGTCCTGTGAACATTCCGCCACCTATACTTGAAAAATTTTATAACCAAGGGGGAGATGACGATGGCGATGATCACGAGCATGAGGACGAGCAGGGCCCATATACTCAGTGGCGCGTGGCAACTTATTCTGATGGATCACCCCTTCTTGTCTGTATACAACCCACTGCTGATGTTACTACTAAGGAAGCAGGTGTTGTCTCCCATGGTCGCACTCTTCGGACCTATTCCAACACCCGTTGCATGGTATTCGGGATGGATACTAGTGTGCTAGCTCCAACACCTTCTCCCTGGTACAGTATTGATAGTCTTGGAGAAAACTCGCTGTCCTTGGACAAAACTATCCAATGATGGTGAAAGGCGATCCAACTGCTATTGACACAACGTTACTAGTACCATTTATGAGAAGCAACTCTATCTATACCTCGGACGTTTCGGTGGTTCCCTACCCTGGTACTGATATAGTAGGCTGCTTCAGCCTGGATGATCAGTCCTGCGTTGGTCTCGAGATTGACAATAGATGGCCCTTCCCAGAGAATCACTTGTGGTTCAAAGAAAGCGTTTCCAACGCCGAGGATTGGTTGAGTTGAAGTTCATTTCATTGCTTGTTATTTGTTGTGTGATGAAAACTTTAGTATTTATAATGTATCCTCATTGTTGTTGTGGGTTGATGACCTATTGTATGTAATAAAATGATATGCCTGTGATAAACTTACTAAATTTATGAATGGCTTTCGAGTCGATTCTCTGAGTGAGTGCTGCTGCGACGAGGCAAAAAAATATTTTCCGAATACATAATTGTACGTGCATTGCAACAGGTTATCGGATGAGGCCAATCAACAATAGTAGTACCCTATTTGTACTAGCTTCACATGCTTCGCGCGTCGGGCGGGTGTTTTTACTGTAGCTGCGAATCCCATCATCCTAGGTCCTCGGATGAGTCCAGTAGAAACGGAATTATGATGTTTGGGTTCAAACTTTCAGAACTGCTAGACTATCTCTACGTCTACATATACGTAACACAACAAGTTTTAAACTTGAGACCAGCCACCCACCCTCACAAAGAACTCTTTTTAACCTAGCACAGACTCTAGGAAATTTGGCCACAGTGTGAGGTGGGCCATATGTTAATGTGTTCGCTTTATGTAACCAGCACCTCGAATCCTCGATACTACTACTATAAGTAGTAGGAGTAGTAGGGTGGCATGGGCCAGAACAAGCATTCACGTCCAGGAGTACGGCACACACCACCAGCACGACTTCCATTTGACACCATATTTCTTGGAATCCGTGCTACAACAATCTCTTCAACCTCGTTGTTTCTCTAACTTAGCCATAGCGCTGCGGGCGAGGTGGGGGTTTGCCGATAGTCGGTTTCCTCAACTGCGGTCCCACTTGTAAGTCCAACTCGAACGCACGACCCCAAACGGACCTCCGTTTTGCTCGGATTCTGTCCGTTTGGGTAGGGCAATGGGGTCGTGTCCGGGCCATTTCTCGGATGCGGTGGCCGTGCGCCGAACGCGCGGATGCATCCCGGCCGCGTACATTTTTGTTTGCAAACACATATCTTTTTTTCATCATTGATTTTTGGTACATGGAAATACATCACCAAAATTTTTACTAGAAAAGTAAGACCAAAGAAAACAAGAACCACAAGAATACATTTTAGAAGATATTCAACAAAAAATTCTCCTGTAAGTTGGATTAGTGCCTTCTCGATGCATTCATTGTTGATCTGTGGCGGCTCGATCTTGCGTGCTTCTTTCTTCTTTGAGTGTAAAGAAGTAGACGTTGCTTCCTCACATATAGTCTCATGTCTAGCCTCTATTCTATCAACAAGTGCACTAGTCTCATCTCTAGCCTTTATGCTAGCTAAAAGTGCTAGAACATCTACTAAATTGCGCTCTATCAATATATCGATGTACTCTTCTTCCCAATACCAAAACGTGCATCCATTCTACACAATAAAATTTTAAGTTAGCACAACTAGTCTAATCTGAGAGGACGACCGAAGATTTGGTCGGGTTCTTCCTCCTTTTGCCGACACGTGGGACATCCAGCACCCAGGTCGTGTCATGCAAGAAAATAGAGTGGTAGTTGAAGCCACGTGATGTGCATCTTGGGTTAAATCAGAATAGAATCTTACTACTCTTGAGTAACTCCAAAAGCAGCCAACGAAGATCTTTATTGGATTTGTTTTTCATCACCAGCACGTCGAGGTGAAAGATGTGCAGGTTCAGTGGGTCCTCTTGCATTTTCACTGACACATGGGACCGCATATGAGCAAACAGTCGATGGGCTCCACGCGTCTGCTGGCTGGCTGAGAAGAGAGATAGAGGAGGGCTGAGCACGGACTCCAAGAAATTCGTTCTATGTAACCAGCACCTCGATATTCGCGTGTGGTTGTTTCTAGAATAAAAAAAGGAGGTACCCCTACTTATGTTACTCCCACGATGCCTAGCCTAAGGTTAGTAGGTGACCTTGCACTTGGCTCTTCGCCTCTTCCGGAAGTCGATAGTTCTACTGTAGTACTTCTGGCAATCTGACACCAAATGAACTGCTGCACGTCCACCGCTTGTAAGCAAAAGTTTCTCATCGTGCTGCGAGCCGCCGCGCTCGCGTTGGCGAGGGAGAAGGCGTAATCAAGCTTCTCATCATTCTGCGAGTTGACGAGACACACCAAAGTTATTTAGTACATACTCTCTCCAAAAAAGGGCTGACCATGTCATGGCTACCATCCCGTGCTCCATCGTTGAGTACTGCACTATTCACGTGGCATCGAGGAGAAAAAATATTGCGTAGTAGGTGCCATCAAAGTGCACGACTCACTTACGCACTGCTTATCTGATTATCTCCATTTTCTTGCATGACACGTGCACCTTGATGCTAGATGTCTCGCATGTTGGCAAAAGGATGAACAAAGCTCACGTAAAAGAAAAGAGTTGAAGAACATAGATTCCCGACAACCGAGAAGGAGAAAGGAACCTCACGATCGAGCGTCTGCAAGGAATCTTGCACGTTTTCCCCTGTTTTTTGCCGCCTGCCCACCTATAAACAATTAAAAGAACATGAACTCTTCGCTAACCACTAGAAACGATACATCAGGATGCTAAGTTGAATATGTTTTATAGTTTATATTGATAACCACGCAACAAGGCACACATGTACAGGACGCATGCAGCCACGCATGTACACACGCCAACGCACTAACTCCATCCGATCCAACTCATGCACATACGCGCACAGCATGGAGCACATAGCGCACGTACACAACACATGCATGCACATACACTCGGCCGCAGAATGCACGTGAATAACACATGCATGCGCACACACTCAGCTGCATGGAGGCATGCGCCATCTGCAGCGACGTCCGGTTCATCATGCTACGGCGAAGCTCGCACACAACGGCGCCTACGCATCTCTTGTAGCATCTCTTTGCCATCGTTGCTCAACGACTAGTCGGAGACGAAGACGATCGCAACCTCGGCCTTAGAGCTAGCACCGATGGAAAAACACGCACGCTTCACGCACACGAGCATGTACAGAGTGCCCACGACATGGTGCGTCCCCAGTCGCCTCTACTCCTTCTCACAAGACATTTTCTATCAAGGCGGCTGCATGCCTAATGATGATGTGGGTGAGATCTTCTAGGACTCAGATGATGACGAGGAAAATTATGAGACACAAGGTGACGTACACCGTCAAGGTCCACGGTCAAGGGGGTGCTAAGTTCTAAGTGCTTAGATGTGCTTAGATGAGGTGCTAAGTGCATTAAATGGCTTAGTAACTCAAGTCTTCAATGCATAGGTGCTTAGTTTCTTGTTGCTAAGCTTGCTTCATTTAATTAGCTATAGACTCAAAACTGTGTTTCCACCGTTTCTTCAACTAGCCACAATGGTAAGTAACATACACTAGTAACATACACATATCCCTAGACTATGTTACTACCTTCATAGTGGGTAGTAACATAAGTGTGGTAACATGCAAAGCTTCATTTATTAGGTTATAGACTCATATTGCATTGGAACATGTGATGTTACAGTAACTAGCTAAGTTACTATAACTACCTCTCTCCTCATTAACTCACTGCCACATAAGAAAATTTGCTGAGTTGGACTCGATGTTACTGCTGAAGTTACTCCCATTGTGGCTAGTCTTCCTGCGATCACCAAACTAGTCTCTCTCTTCTTAATTAACTTGCCACATCATTTTTTATGCCTACGTGGCAGGCTTGGCAGCTATACATGGTGGAGCACTGGGAGAGGCCAAGGCTGGTCATAGTGGGGAGTAACTTATACTGTAACATATTACTATGTTACTCTAAACATCTCTATAAACCAGAAAGGAGGGAGTAGTAACATAGACTAGTGTCATATGCAGAGTATGGGAGCACATGATATTTCCCCGTCCGGACCGATCCCAAGTTGGCTTCTCACCTTCTTGACCCACCAAAAACCCCTCCCCCCTCCCGCGCGAGCTTCCCTCCCGGCGCCAGCTGAGCCCGCCGCTCCACATTGATGGCAAGTTAGGGTGACGCGACCTCTCACTGCTTCTGTTGTTGAAGCGGTGCGCCGATCGAGGGCACCGCCCGCTGCACGCCCGGCATTTCAGACTACAAAGTGGAGACTAACTTTAGAGCAAGTACTACAACTAAATGACATAAGCAGGCTATAAGGATTTAAATATAGTATTTGTGCTTAGTTGAAGGAGAGAAAAGAGGAGAGAGAAGAGAAGCGGATTATAAAATTGTAGCCGGTTGTATCAGGAGACCCAACATACTTTGTGAGACAAAAGGTGGGGCCATTATTAATGACATAGTATTTATACTAAAGGGACTAAAGGACGCCTTAATTACTCCATTTTTTAGACAAACCTTGGTGGGGCTATTATTGACTTGGACGTGGGGTTTGGGGGCCAAAGGCCTACTATTATACTTGGTCTTACTCGCACGACCGACCTGACATGCTCTACCCTACCCGCCGCTGTATCATATGGTTTCGGACCGTTCCAGATCTTAGCGCCGCCACGTAATTCTTCTCCAGCCCTCCTTCCGGCGTGCACCGTGAGAAGGGACAATAGTCCTCCGAACCCCGCCTTTTGTGATCCTGTACGGGAGTGGGGCGATCAGGTTTTTGGGGAGCACACTCCTGTGACTGCTGCCAGCGACGACTTCCTCAACGACAGCCTTCTTCCCTGACCACGGTAACCTCTTCATCAACGACATGAGTGACAATATCAACCACAGCGGTTCTGCTCCCGCTGTACAGTATGTGATTCTGTCCTCCTAGTTTAGTCCGCATCATTACTTTGTTGTTTGCAGTTGTCGTCATGATCTATTTAGTGCTGATTCGGATTAAATCTCATAGTAAATTTCTCATATATTCAACAATCCAATCCAAAAACCTGATTATAGGCAATTTACTCCGAGTGGTTTTGCTGCGGTTTTGAAGCCGCCTACTTTTAAGGGGGTGCAATATAAAAGGTGGCGCACAAGAGCAGTATATTGGTTTCAGATCATGTACTGCTATAACGCCACTAAGGGTAAGCCTTAGGGCGATCTTAATCCTACACAGTAGGAAGCTTTTGAGAACATGGATACCCTCTTCAAAGCCGCCCTACTGAGTGTTCTTGACGATTCAATAGTGGATTCATATATGTCGTTTGACAGCAGCAAAGACATGTGGGCTGCGCTCGAGGCCATGTTTGGGTCCTCGGCCGGGCAACGAAGTTGTATGCGTCATGGAGCAATTCAGCGACTACAAGATGATCGATGAGCTCTGTTGTTCAACAGACTCATGAGATACAGTCACTCTCTAAGGAACTTGAGTACTTTAAGTGTGTGTTGCCGGACAAATTTGTTACTGGGACCATCATTGCCAAGCCTCCACCTTTGTGGAACGATTTTGCTACTTCTATGAAAAACAAGAGATATGAGTTTTCTGTTTTGGATCTCATTGGCACTCTTGATTTTGAGGAGAAGGCGAGAGCAAAAGACACACGTGCTCGGGTCACCGAGGGAGCTTCTAGTGCCCACATGGTACACGAGAAGAACTTCCAGCCCAACCAGCCCCAAAACAACAAGAACAAATCTCAGGGGAAAGGCAAGTTTGATGCAAAGAACAAGCCGTCACATTCTACCAACTTCAAGAAGAATTCTCATTACGGGAAGGGATACAAACTCAATTTTGGTAGAACTGCATAAAATTTATATGGCTGCATCTACCTACTGTCAGCTAACCTCATGGTGCTCCAGGTATTCCTACATTTGTAACTAGGTACAATGACCACCGCAAGATGAAATTAGCTTATTCAGACGTTGACTTGCTGAATGCAAGTCTTGAACGATCCTGTCATGTGTGGAGGAGCAAACAAGCAAAGTGCAGTTGAAGGTGGAAATCAACCAAGGACTTATGAAATTATATATAATCTTCCTCGGGCAGGTCAAGATCCCCTTCGTCCAGATGATCGTGTTTTGTCATGCCGAGCTATTGATATGTGCTACTGTTTTGCAACACCGTTTAAGTATAGCTACTGTTTTCCTATCTTTTCAGATTGAGACAATGAAGATGATTTCAGGGGAACTGCACAATATGGACTCATGTTGAGTCATCTCTATTGCCTCATGTGTTTGCTGCAAATGTGTCAGCATCAATTGCAAGATGAGGCAGCTAGCTAGCTGTGGAGTTGCCAACATGCTCAAAGTGCTCGCAACATTGAGAAGAAACAAGAATGCCCAGGAAATTAATGTGTGCGTAGGGAGGCCCTTTGCTTAGAGAAGCATCGACCGATTTTCTTTATTTCCACACCTTCTCACAGCTTTGTATTGGTTATAATATGGTGAATCATTGAGATGCATAAACATGCTGAACTTTTGTTCTTATGAATGTTAGTATGCATACCGTATCTTCTGAAGCTTAGTTTAATGTGAGTGGCTGCATCCAGTACCACATCCTCTAATTTGGTGGATGGACACAGAGAAAATAAATCTCCTTAATTTACTCCATAACCACCCTATAAATAGGCCTAGTAACAAACCAGGCGCATGCAGTGGCCGGCGGGCACATGCATCCTGCATGCATGGCCAGTCAGCCAAGTCCATGCACCAGCTCCAATGCAGCAACGCAAAAGAAAAGAGCGGTTCTTGGGAAAAAGCGAGTATTTAGTGTAGCGGTCCTTATAAACACGAATAGCTCGCTCTCCCGCTTCCGTCTCCCCCCAATTCCCCCCACTCCCCAATCTTCCTCACTCGTCCATAAAACCCCCGCTGGCCTTCTTCCTCACTCGTACAGAAAACGCCTGCTCCTCTTCTTCCACTCCTACAGAAATCCCCAGCCCACTTTCTTCCCCACTCGCACTGCCACTAGGCTCGTCTCTAGCTACTCTGCTCAAACCCGTGAGCTCGGCGCAACTCCCACAAGGAAAATGGAGTCGGCTAGCCCCAACGCCAAGAAGATGAGGCTCCCCCTAGTGGCGACGCTGGTTGTAGATCCCGCACCCGGTAGCGCGGGGAGAAGCGGCGAGCCCCCCTGTAGGATCGAAAGTATGTCTAGAGGGGGGGTGATTAGACTACTTGACCAAATAAAAATCTAGAATTTTCCCAATTTTAGTTCTTTGCAGATTTTAGCAACTTTGCACAAGTCAAGCAATCTTAACACAATTCAAGCAAGCATGCAAAGAGTATATGAGCAGCGGAAAGTAAAGCATGCAACTTGCAAGAATGTAAAGGGAAGAGTTTGGAGAGTGCAAATGCAATAGGAGACACGGATGTTTTTGTCGTGGTTCCGATAGGTGGTGCTATCGTACATCCACGTTGATGGAGACTTCAACCCACGAAGGGTAACGGCTGTGCGACTCCACGGAGGGCTCCACCCACGAAGGGTCCATGAAGAAGCAACCTTGTCTATCCCACCATGGCCGTCGCCCACAAAGGACTTGCCTCACTAGGGTAGATCTTCACGAAGTAGGCGATCTCCTTGCCCTTACAAACTCCTTGGTTCAACTCCACAATCTTGTCGGAGGCTCCAAGTGACACCTAGCCAATCTAGGAGACACCACTCTCCAAGAAGTAACAAATGGTGCTATGATGATGAACTCCTTGCTCTTGTGCTTAAAATGATAGTCTCCCCAACACTCAACTCTCTCTCACAGGATTTGGATTTGGTGGAAAGAAGATTTGAGTGGAAACCAACTTGGGGAAGGCTAGAGATCAAGATTCATATGGTAGGAATGGAATATCTTGGTCTCAACACAAGTGTAGGTGGTTCTTTCTCAGAAAATGTATGTTGGAAGTGTAGGCATGTTCTGATGGCTATCTCCATGAATGAAGAGTGGGTGGAGGGGTATATATAGCCTCCACACAAAATCTACCCGTTACACACAACTTACCAGTCTTGGTGGGACCGAATTGAGAAACTCGGTCAGACCGATTTAGCAAATCATGTGACCGTTAGGATTTTCGATGGGACCGACATGCATCTCAGTAGGACCGATATGATTAGGGTTAGGAATTAACGTAATCTCAGTGAGACCGATTACACAAACTCGGTGGGACCGATTTTGGTAATGGACACACAGAGGGTTGGTCAGACAAACTCGGTGGGACCGATTCACTCATCTCGGTAAGACCGAAACGTTACGAAAAGGAAACAGAGAGTTTGCATTGTAATCTCGGTGGGACCGATCGCTCATCTGGATTTGACCGAAACGTTATGAAGGGAAACAGAGAGATTACAACCCCATCTCGGTGAGACCGAGATCCCTATCGGTGAGACCGATTTGCCTAGGGTTTGTGGCAGTGGCTATGACATCTGAACTCGGTGGCGCCGGATAGGAAGAATCGGTGGGGTTGAGTTTGACTTTTGGTTTAGGTCATACGTGGATGTGAGAAAGTATTTGAGGGTTTTGAAGCATATCACTAAGCATTTTGAGCAAGAAAGCCATTAAGCAACACCTCATCCCTCCTTGATAGTATTGGCTTTTCCTAAAGACTCAATGTGATATTGGATCACTAAAATAGAAAGTGTATAGTCTTGTGCTTTGAGCTTGAGCCAATCCTTTGGCCTTAGCATTCTGAGGGATCCACTTTTCTCATCCATGCCATGCCAATCATTGAGCTTTCCTGAAATATTTATCTTGAAGTAGCATTAGCTCAATGAGATATATGTTGTTAGGATTTACCAAAACCACCTAGGGATAGTTGCACTTTCACCCCCCACCCGGATCCGAGGAACCGGTAGAATCTCCGGTGGACCCCATCAACGATCTCCCGGACTTCATCCTTGACGAGATCATCTTGCTTCTCCGCACCAAGGATTGCTGCGCACGCAAGTCCTCTCAACTCGATGGAACCCTCTATGGTGCACCACGCCCCTCAATCTCGACTGTCGTCAGATATCTGTCCTTCCTGAATTTGATCTTCTCAGAGCCATCTTATCTTCTCACCAGCAGGGCCTCGTTCAATGCCTCTGCATCCCGACACGCTACCTGCTGTCCATACCCGCATGGTGGACGCTATCGACATCCCCTGAATTCGGAAAACTCCAGCAGTTTGAGTTGTACCATTACCACAAAAGTTTCATACCACGAATACACCAAGAATTCGTGCCCACACCACCGTTGTCCATTTCTCGGTTTTCCTCCTCTCTCCACACCGCCACCTTCGCCCGGTGCCATCTACCAGACGATCTGGTACAAATGCTTCGACTCCCACTGCTAAAAAAACTTTCGCTTGTGGTGGTTTATCTGTCGGAGGCCTCACTGCACAACATCATCCACTCCAGTTGCCCTGCCCTGGAGCGCTTGCTGATTGTTTTGGGAATAGAAATCTGTATCAGTTATCTCCAAATAAAGCCGCCTCACCTTAAAAGCATTGGAATTTGTTTTGGAGGACAGCAGCTCATCATCGAAGATGCCCCTTCACTTCAATTGTTGCTCCTTGATAATTGTTATAGACATTCACAAATAACTGTCATCTCTGCGCCCAAACTGGAGACCTTGGGTGTAATTCGTGACCCGTTTAATGATCACAAGGAGTTGGTGTTTGGATCCTCACTTTTTCAGGTACCATATATTATCATCTACACATTTGTAATCATAAGTTGCATTTTTCATTTGTGCGCATAAGTTTTATATCATCTTGGAGTACACTTTGGGTACTAATATTATGTTATATGCTCAATGAAGAGTTTGTCCATTGATAGCCTATCAATGCTGCTGGATTCTGTCAAGATCATATATATCAAAATGTTTAGTTTTGATTTGAACATAATTATTGGCTTGCCGTGATGCTTTCAATCTCTGGAGAATTTATATATAGAGGTGATGATTTCATGCACATTGAAAGCCCATATATATTGTACTAGAATTAACTGTTCATCTGTCTTTCTTTCAACATACTCTTTTTTAGACCTTAGCTGTTTTCAATCTTCATGTCTACTTAGGCAGAACCACATGGAGCAAAACATTTAACCAATCGGTGGCGTAATAAGCACCAGGATTTTCTCATTTCTCATGACATTCGTTTGAGGACAATAACGATGGAAGGATATGCATCCAACCAGGCAAACATAAGCTTTGTCACATTCTTCCTGTTGAATGCAAGGTTACTATTGTCCATGAGGCGTAATTTTTACCGCAAGAGATTTCTCACGGACGGACATGTTGAACAGCAAAAAAAGAAGTTTCAGGTGGACAAATGGGCTTCTAAACGTGCTCGACTTCTATTTACAACAAGTTGTAGTCATCCTGAAATAAATTTTTTGCACAGGATGTTGATTTTATGGATCAGACCGATCCAGTTGTTTGTGACTACAAAAATAGTGGTTGGGTTAGATGTTACTGCCATGTTCAATCTGGGTTTTGTCTAAAAATTTGATGAAAAATTAATCCTTGGGCTTTTTGTACCATTTGTATGCTTCAGTTGCATGTTGTTGCCCTCGTACTCCCCTCCACCTGCCACTACACTGCCGCATCTTCCACGGCTATTGTTCGTTCCCGTCCGAGGCCTCGCTGTTGTTCTCCGCCTTGGTTCGCTCGCTATGCCCGCCGCCGTCTGGCGTTGTCAACATGGTCAACAACCAAGTGGAATCAGGAGATGACTGTACGTGGAGAGGTCGATGAGGGACCCACCGAGGTCATTGCATTTCGCAAAGGTGTGCCTCGTTATTACAAGCCAAAAAATACTTCCTCCTAATTGTTTGACAACTAGGTCCCACGCCATTGTCAATGTAGTCAATAAACGAGAAAATTACACAACGAGCGGATAACAGCAGGGACCCAACAGCTCACCCAGTTGTTTTTTAGTTTTAGAGACGGAGCTCAATTGCACGCTGTGCGGGGGCTGTGGCCCATCTAGCCCACGCTTAGGCTTTTATTAAGCACATGACGAGCCTAGTTGATATATTTTTCTTTCTAAAAATGGCTAGCTCAGTTCTTTTTTTGGAGAATACCAAAACCGAGGCCTACTTGCTTTTATCAGCCCTGCTGGGCTGCATATCTTTCCAGACGAGGAGGGATGTAAGTAGTATGAAATGGGCTTCCCTAGAAAATGGGCTATAAGTTGTAAGAAATGGGATGTAAATTTTTAAACCAAAGCCAACCGGCAATTGCATTAAAATATCATTTTTCAGGATTTCTCTACTCTAGAAAATGGGCTATAAGTTGTAAGAAATGGGCTAATGGGCTGTATGTTGTTTTCCACAGATTTGGAGGTTGACTTCTGGGCCTACTAGGTTGACGATGACGCTATCCAATTTTTTTTGACGCGTACGAAAGGCTTTGTCAACTTAGTCAACACACATCAGTGACTGTTGGATGTCCATCCAACGGCCGCCGTGCTTCTTCAATCTCTGATCTTCCTGCTCCAGCCGCCCAAACCAGCGCCGGCGGGACTGCCTGCTCCCTCCTCCTGTGGCTGGCTGTGCTGCCGCCAGGCCATCCCTCTAACCACCCACACATCCTGTTATTTTCCGGCGACGTCAGCCTCACCCCGCCGACCGGTCGGCAGAATCCCCTCAGCGTGGGCATCCGCTGCAGTGGCTTCGCCGACTGCGGGTGGTTCCCTTCCTGGGCCTCACCCTCGTCCACCACGTTTGTGCTCTCGGCGCGGCGAGGTCAACATGTCTAACAAACAACAACCATCAGAAGAGGCTGACAGTAGGGGCCTACACAGGGAAATGCCTCCTTATTACACGCAAAATAATGATTCCTCCACCTGATAGATGGGACCCACCGGAAGGGCCTCTGTATTTCACAAAAAAACGTTCCCCCCGCTGTCAGCTCGGACCCACCGGAAGTGCCTCCTTATTACGCACAAAAAAATGAATACCCTCCTGCTAGCTGGGACCCACCTTGGTGGGAGGCTGACTTGTGGGCCTACTAAGTTGACAGAGACGGAGGGCTTTGTCAGCTTAGTCAATATGAACGATTCTAGCTCCAGTGACCGTACGATGTCCATCCAACGGCCGTAGTGCTTCTTCAACCTCTGGTCTTCTTGCTCCAGCCGCCCAAACCAGCGCCGGTCATGCTGCGTGCTACTGCCTCCCGTGGCCGGCTGTGATGCCGCAGAGGCCTCACCACCCCCTACTACTCCCACCGCTGGCCAGGCCATCCCTCTACTCACCCACACCCCCTGTTATTCTGCGACAACGGCAGCCTCACACTGCAGCCGAACTAGTGAACCCTCATACTCCTCTACGCGTGGGCATCCACTGTCGCATCTTCCTCGGCTCCATGTCGTCCCCTTCCTTGGCCTCACCATCGTCCATCGCCCTGGTGCTCTTGGTGCGGCGTGGTCAACATGGTCAAGGAACGACTTCCATCGAAAGAGTACTGTACGTTGATAGGCTGACAGCTGGGTCCACGGCAGCCGCAAGGAATTGGCTCCTTATTACGCGCAAAATAATTATTCCTCCACCTGACAACAGGGACCCACCGGACGGGAAACCATATTTCACGAAAAAAACGTTTCTCCCCTGACTGCTGGGACCCACAAGCTACATCTTCGCACGCAAGGAAGTGCGTCTGGGCAAAAAAACGATTCGCCCTCGGCGACAATTGGACCCACCAGCCTACATCTTCGCACGCAAGGGTGATCGATACCGGGACCCACACGGTCGAGCGTATGTAGCGTTGTCATTCTGGTCGCGAACGTGTATGTACATACTGGTCGATGTAGAGGCGCGCACGTGTCATAGTAGAGGCGCGCACGTAGCATGTACACGTACGTACAGCGGCCAGTGTACAAGAAAGAAAATACGGCCATGTACATACATACGGGCGGGGTCTCGAACGCCTACTCGCTCATACGTATGGCCAGGGCTCGTGTACATGGCTTGGTTGGAACGGAGAAACTGCGTCGTCGTCGTGTTCATGGGGAGGCAACGGAATGCGTCGTGTTCATCGGGAGGCAACGAAACGCGTCGGAGCCAACCGGCTTGGACGGAACAACCGATGGAAAGGAGGCCTGGCGTACTGCAAAATGGAGGAAACGGCCTTGTGTTCGACTGGCCACATTGGAAACGGGATCCTGTTCATCGGGAGGGGTCTGGCGTACCGCAAAACAGAGGAAACGGACTTGTGTTGGACCTCCTACGGTCGAAACGGGGTCCTGTTGATTGGGAGGGGTGTGGCGTACCGCAAAATGGAGGAAACAAATTTGTGTTGGAGCGCTACGGTCGAAATGGGGGTCCTGTTCATCAGGAGGGGTGTGGAGTACCACAAAATGGGACTCCACGAGATACTGTTCATCTCCACCGTCGATCTCCTCCAGCCTCCACGGGCTACTGTTCATCCACTGTCGACCTCCTCTAGCCTCCACCTGCGACTGTTCATCCAACATCCACCGCGCGCTACTCCATCGGCTACTATTCAACCAGCCCTCTCCACGGGCTCCTGTTCAACCACCCCTCCACGGGCTACTGTTCATCCAGCCCTCCACCGGCTACTGTTCAACCAGCCCTCCACGGGGTCGTCCTATTCATCCAGCCCTCCATGGGGTCCTATTCATCCAGCCCCAACCGGCTCGATCGATCGGAGTCCTGTTCATCCAGAGGCAACCACGGGTCCTGTTCATCCACCCCCACCAGAACTATTCATCCAAACCCCCAAGAATAACACACTATTCATCCAAACCCCCCAGCTGCAACACTCACTATTCATCCAAACCCCCCAGCAACGCTCACTATTCATCTAGAGGCAGCATCGATCGGCTTCAGTTAGCAGCAGTAGCGAAGGAATCGCTCGATCGCTCGGGTTCAGTAACGCGTAGCCTGCAATGCAATCGCTCGGGTTCAGTTAGGCAACGCCTCGCTCGGGTTCAGTTAGAGCCCAACACCTTGCACCCACGTGCGTACGGTACGAGAGAAACGCACATCGCTCGGCCCCCGACCACCCACCGTAACCGGGAACTCCCCGATATTTTCCTCGCCCTCGCTTCTACCACGGTTTTTTCCGTCATGGACGGCCCAAAGAATGTCATGCAGTTGCGTCTCCGGCCTGCCCAGGACGAAAAACCCATTTTCTGTCACGATTTTTTGTCATAGAAGTAGGAGCCCACCACATCTATGAGGATACCGGGTTTTGTCACAATTATCGTTATAGAAGTGTCATAAGTATGACAAAAAAAATTCGTTCGGCCAAAAATGTCATGAATGTGTCTTTTTTTGTAGTGACAACTGCAAAATGGAGGAAAATAGTTCTGTCAGCGAACACATGCTCAGAATGTCTGGGTACCATAACCACTTGACTCAGCTGGGAGTTAATCTTCCGGATGATAGTGTCATTGACAGAGTTCTGGAATCACTGCCACCAAGCTATAAAGGCTTCGTGATGAACTATAATATGTCAGGGATGAACAAGACTATTCCCGAGCTCTTCGCGCTGATAAAAGCTGCGGAGGTAGAAAACAAGAAGGAGCATCAAGTGTTGACGGTTAACAAGACCACTAGTTTCAAGAAAAAGGGCAAAGGGAAGAAGGGGAACTTCAAGAAGAACGGCAAGAAAGTTGCACTCAAGAGAAGAAACCCAAGTCTGGACCTAAGCCCGAATCGAAAGTGCTTCTACTGCAAAGGGACTGGTCACTGGCGGAACTGCCCGAAGTATTTGGTGGATAAGAAGGATGGCAAAGTGAAAGGTTTATTTGATATACATGTTATTGATGTGTACCTTACTAATGCTCGTAGTAGCGCCTGGGTATTTGATACTGGTTCTATTTCTCATATTTGCAACTCGAAACAGGGGCTACGGATTAAACGAAGATTGGCTAAGGACGAGGTGATGATGCGCGTGGGAAATGGTTCCAAGGTTGATGTGATCGCCGTCGGCACGCTACCTCGACATCTACCTTCGGGATTAGTTTTAGACCTGAATAATTGTTATTTTGTGCCAACGTTGAGCATGAACATTATATCTGGATCTTGTTTGATGCGAGACGGTATTCATTTAAATCAGAGAATAATGGTTGTTCTATTTATATGAGTAATATCTTTTATGGTCATGCACCCTTGCTGAGTGGTCTATTTTTGTTGAATCTCGATAGTGACGATACACATATTCATAATATTGAAGCCAAAAGCTGCAAAGTTGATAATGATAGTGCAACTTATTTATGGCACTGCAGTTTGGGTCATATATCAGTATAAAGCGCATGAAGAAACTCCATGCTGATGGACTTTTGGAATTACTTGATTATGAATCACTTGGTGCTTGTGAACCGTGCCTTATGGGCAAGATGTCTAAAACTCCGTTCTCCAAAACAATGGAACGAGCTACTGACTTATTGCAAATAATACATACAGATGTCTGCGGTCCAATGAGTATTGAGGCTCGTGGCAGGTATCATTATTTTCTTACCTTCACAAATGATTTGAGCAGATATGGTTATATCTACTTAATGAAGCATAAGTCTGAAACATTTGAATAGTTCAAAGAATTTCAGAGTGAAGTGGCAAATCATCGTAACAAGAAAATAAAGTTCCTACAATCTGATCGTGGAGGTGAATATTTGAGTTACGAGTTTGGTCTTCCTTTGAAACAACATGGGATAGTTCCACAACTAACGCCACCTGGAACACCACAGTGAAATGGTGTGTTCGAACATTGTAACTGTACTTTATTTGATATGGTGCAATCTATGATGTCTCTTACTGATTTACTGCTATCATTTTGGGGTTATGTTTTCGAGATGGCTGCATTCACTTTAAATAGGGAACCATCAAAATCCGTTGAGACGACACCTTATGAACTGTGGTTTGGCAAGAAATCAAAGTTGTCATTTCTTAAAGTTTGGGGCTGCAATGCTTATGTGAAAAAGCTTCAACCTAATAAGCTCGAACCCAAATCAGAGAAGTGCGTCTCATAGGATACCCAAAGGAAACTATTGGGTACACCTTCTATCACAGATCCGAAGGAAAAATCTTTGTTGCTAAGAATGGATCCTTTCTAGATAAGGAGTTTCTCTCAAAAGAAGTGAGTGGGAGGAAATTAGAACTTGATGAGGTAACTGTACCTTCTTCCCTAATGGAAAGTAGTTCATCACAGAGATCAGTTCTAGTGATTCCTACACCAATTAGTGAGGAAGTTAATGATGATGATCATGAAACTTCAGATCAAGTTACTACCGAACCTCGTAGGACTTCCAGAGTAAGATTCGCATCAGATTCGTACGATAATCCTGTTCTGGAAGTCATGTTACTAGACCATGGTGAACCTACGAACTATGAGGAAGCGATGATGAGCCCAGATTCTGCGAAATGGGTAGAGGCCATGAAATCTGAGATGGGATCCATGTATGAGAACAAAGTGTGGATTTTGGTGGACTTGCCCGATGATTGGCAAGTTTATAGAAAATAAATGGATCTTCAAGAAGAAGACCGACGCAGACGGTAATGTTACTGTCTACAAAGCTCGACTTTTTGCAAAAGGTTTTCGAGAAGTTCAAGGAGTTGATTACGATGAGACTTTCTCACCCGTAGCGATGCTTAAGTCTGTCCGAATCATGTTAGCAATTGCTGCATTTTATGATTATGAAATTTGGCAGATGGATGTCAAAATTGCATTCCTGAATGGATTTCTAGACGAAGAGTTGTATATGATGCAACCAGAAGGTTCTGTCGATCCAAAGGGGGCTAACAAAGTGTGCAAGCTCCAGCGATCCATTTATGGACTGGTGCAAGCCTCTCGGAGTTGGAATAAACGCTTTGATTTGGTTAGATTCAATAAGCACCTCGCTGATATACTAAACCAGACGTTGAACCGGATGCTCCTTCCCTGCCTCCTTCCGCTCTACTACAATGGCCACGCTGACCGCCCTGGCGTTAGCAGCAACATATAGCAGAAGCGGCTCCTTGTCTATGGGAGCAGCGAGCACAAAGCGGTTGGCTAATTGCCGCTTTAAGTCCTCCAACGCTTCATCGGCGGTGGACTCGGCATAAACCGACTTGTCTTCTTCAAAGATCTCGGTACAAAGGATGGCCTTCTCTCGAGGCGGCCGATAAACCGCTCAACAAGGCAATCCGCCCGCCAAATGCTGGGACATCATTAATACACTCGGTTTAGCCAGGAGGTGATAGCCGTAATCTTCTCCGGATTAGCTTCAATCCCCACTGGACACGAAAGCCCAATAACTTGCCTGCCGGAACACCAAAGACACATTTGGCCGGGTTGAGCATCATCTTGTAAACCCGCAGGTTGTCAAAAGTTTCCTTCAAATCGTCAACCAGTGTTTCCTTCTCCCTTGACTTGACCACAATATCATCCACATAGGCATGCACATTACGCCAATCTGTTTATGCAGCAATTCATACACAACGTTGATAAGTTGCTTGGGCGCTCTTGAGCCCAAAAGGCATAGATACATAGCGTAAGGCTCCAAAAGGAGTGATAAACGCCGCCTTCTCCTGGTCCTTAATCGCCATCTTGATCTGATGATACCCGAATACGCATCCAAAAAGCTCAACGCTCACAACCCGCAGCGGCATCAATAATCTGGTCAATGCGGGGAGGGCAAAAGGATCCGTGGACAAGCCTTGTTAAGATCTGTGTAATCCACACACATGCGCCAAGTGCCGTTTTCTTAAGAACCAAAGACCGGATTAGCAAGCCACTCGATGGAAAACTTCAACGATAAAACCAATCGCTAAGAGCACAGCCACCTCCTCTCCAATGGCCTTACGCCTCTCCTCGTTAAACCGCGGAGAAACCGCTTCACCGGTTTGTACCGGGATCAACATTAAGAGTGTGCTCAGCGAGCTCCCTCGGTACACATGGCATGTCAGAAGGCTTCCATGCAAAAATGTCCCAATTCTCACGGATGAACTCGATGAGCGCGCTTTCCTATTTTAGATCCAAGTTGGCACTGATGCTGAACTGTTTGGACGAATCGCCAGGCACGAAGTCAACAAGCTCAGCCGCCGATTTGAATTTCAGGGCCGGATCATGCTCTGTAGTTGGCTTCTTCAATGGAGTCATGTCCGCCGGATCAACATTGTCCTTATAATACTTCAGCTCCTCGGTGGCACAAACCGACTCTGCGTAAGCCGCATCACCTTCCTCACATTCCAAAGAGATCTTGCGGCTCCCATGAACCGTTATTGTCCCCTTGTGACCCGGCATCTTGAGCTGCAAATATATATAACAAGGCCGCGCCATGAACTTGGCATAAGCCGGCCGCCCAAACAGGGCGTGATATGGACTTTGGATTTTCACCACTTCAAATGTCAATGTTTCCGATCTGGAGTCATATTCATCTCCAAAGGCCACCTCCAGAGCTATTTTACCAACCGGATATGCTGACTTGCAAGGTACCAACCCATGGAACACTGTATTGGACGGTTTGAGATGTTTATCTATTAACCCCATACGACGGAAGGTCTCATAGTACAGGATGTTGATGCTGCTCCCTCCATCCATAAGCACCTTGGTGAACTTATAATCTCCCACCTGAGGTGCCACCACTGGCTAGCTGACCCGGATTGTCAACCCGGGAGGATGATCCTCTCTACTCCATACAATGGGCTGCTCGACCAGCGTAAGTAATGAGGCACGGCCGGTTCAACAGCGTTATTTGCCCGCTCAAGCTTCCGGTCTCGCTTGTCTAAGCTGGTGGTGAAGACATGGTACTGCCCACTATTCAACTGCTTTGGGTTGCTCTGATAACCTGACTGTTGCTGCTGCTGGTTGTAACCACCTTGGTTATTCTGATTGTTTTGTCCGCCCGGATTACCATTAAATCCTGAACAGGAAATTCCTCCACCGTAACCCGGCCCTAATCCTGAACCGCCACCAGAACCTTGATCATACCGGAAAGCATTGGAACTCTTGAACTCCTGCATAATGTAGCAATCCTTCCAGAGGTGGTTTGCTGGCGCCTCCTTCGTCCCATGCTTCGGACGGGGTTGATTCAACATATAGTTCAAGCGGTCTCGATTGGGATTAGGCGCCCACTTGATTTGGCTGTTTACCTTTGCGCTACCGCCCTTGTCCTGCGCGTTGGTGTTAGCTATGAAGTCCATGTTGTCGTTTGCTTTACGCTTGCCCCCACCATTACCTGGCGAGTGATGTTGCTGGCCTTTGGAGTTGCTGTTCTTCCTTCCCTTCCCTGTCTCGTCATCATCAGACTCGGGATCCTTGGTACTATCAGAATCAGCATACTTCACTAAAGCGCCCATGAGAGTGCCCATGTCATTGCAAAACCGCTTCATGTGCCCCAGCTTCAAGTTTAAAGGTTTAAACCGGCAGTTGCCCTCCAGGGTCAAGATCGCAGAATCAGCGTTGATCCGGTCTGACGAGTGCAAGATTTCCGAAATGCGGCGTACCCAATGGGTTGTTGACTCCCGTTCACCCTGGACACAAGCCGCTAAGTCCACCATGGACATGGGCTGCTTATAGGTATCTTTGAAATTCTGGATAAACCGGGTCCGCAACTGGGCCCATGAATTGATAGAATTGGGCGGCAAGCTCTTCAACCAAGTACGGGCCGTGCCTTCAAGCATCATGGTGAAGTACTTTGCACACGTGGCCTCATCCACATCCAGCATCTCCATGGCCATCTCATAACTCTCTATCCATGCTTCTGGAGCCAAATCGGCGGTGTAATTTGGCACCTTGCGTGGACCCTTGAAATCCTTGGGCAAGCGCACATTGCGTAAAGCGGGGACGAGACAAGGCACCCCCAAAGAGCTAGAGGTAACCCCAGGCTCGACCGAGATGGTCGGACGAACCGGCGTAAGCTGATAATCCTGATGCTGCGCTGCTAACTCGGCCTCCCTGCGTGCTCGGGCCCGGTCCACCACCTCTTGAGCGTTGTCGAAACCACCTGCCGGGTTGTTGCCACGGGGCGCGCCACACCGTGCATTACTTGATACGGCCGGTTCATCCACGTGCCTGCTATAGCTCCGGCTTGGGCGGGGGGTAGAGTGGATCCGATCGCGGCTATACGAATATGCTTCATGTTGGACCAAAGCTGTCCTAAGGAGCTCCTTGACAAGGCGCGTCTCTACTGCCTGTGGTGAATCGCCTTCAATTGGAATTGCCTCCAGCCGCGCTGCAGCTGCAACAAGGTTATCCATTGGGTTGGAGTAGTGACCTGGAGGTGTTTGCACAGCCGAGGCGTCTTGGCATTATGGCGAGGTAGATCTATTACGCTGGGCTGAACTGGCGCCCGTCCTGTGTACTTCCGCCCGGTTTACCACCGATTCATCGTTCCCGCTCACTGGTGTTGAAGAGATCTCTTCCTCGAAAAATGAAGGCAAACAGGATCTCGTATTTCCTCTTCATGACTTCATGCGACGCGCTCGATCCAAAGCATGAGCCTATAAGCTCACGCATCCAAAGCGGCCCGCTCTGCCGTCATCCTGGCGTCTGCAGCTGCCAAATCCGCTTTAGCCTGAGTGATTTGTTCCTTCACCTTCGCGATATCCGTGTTATGAGCGTCCTGGTCCGCCGGGTTAACGTCTGCCATGAGCACAGCCAACGCATCGAATAGGTCTGATAAAACTTGAGCCGGCGGGCGCACAGGGCCTCCTGCCCCGGCAGCCGTCACCGCTGTTGAACCGGCAACCATTGTCGCAGCGGTCGAAGAGTGAAGCACTGTTTGTGTACCGGCCATGAATATTCCAACCCGGTTGGGCAGATCAGAGGGGTCCGGAATACTGTCACCATCGAAACAGCCCCCAATCCGGCCATCTTGTAGCTGATATAGAGATTCGGTTTCTTCGGTCGACGACTCATCGTCAGAATAGACGACGGTTTCGCCACCAGATTCTGATCCGCCCTCGTAACTTCCTCCGTGGATGACTCCCACAAAGGCACACTTCACGGCCGGTTTAGCCTGGGCAGGTCTCGTACGCTGAGCCATTTCGACGAGGTCGGTGCAGATGTCTGGCTCAGGCCCTGGCTCACCGATCTTGCCGATGAAAACGTGTATGCCACCAAAGGGGACCCGGTACCCGTACTCAATCGAGCCGACCTCGGGCCCCAGCCTGCATCGTCGATGTAGAGCTTGCCACAATGACTCTTGGTCATCCGGCCCACGGCGTAGCCTTCGAGTCCTTCGAACTTGCCCTCCAAGATCATCAAACCACCGCGCGATAGCCCCACGATGGGCGCCAACTGTCGTGGTTTTGTCATGCCAGATGTCCTCATGAAAGGACTTAGTCGTGGAGCCATAGCTACGGGTTAACTTGAAGGGGTTAAAGCGGACGCAAGGACACAAGGGTTATACTAGTTCGGCCCCTTCGATGAAGGTAAAAGCCTACGTCTAGTTTGTGATGGGATTGATGTGGTCTCGATGACTAGGGAGCAAATAAGCTTCGCCTAGGCCTCGAGCTGTTGTTGTCTGTCCCTTGAACCGCCCTGGGTCGTCGCCTTACATACACGGGTGACGCCCGTCGGTTCAGAGAGTCCCAATCTCCGGTTCATATTCGTATCCGGGTTGGTCTCTCTATATTCCTAACTTACAATACAAGTTTACATACCAGGCCGGTTTACGACTATAAGTTCTAAACCGACTACAGGCCTTGGGCCCTTTATGCCCCTTGGGCTTTTACACCGTTGGACTACTGATGAAGTTAACCCGGCCCAGACAGGCCGGTTTACGCCCAGTAGTAACATCCCCAACAGGTAGCAAGAAGGATTTCCGGCGCCGTTGCCGGGGAGGTTTTCGCTCAAGTCAAGACATACCAAGTACCCATCACAAACTCATCTCCCTCGCATTACATTATTTGCCATTTGCCTCTCGTTTTCCTCTCCCCCACTTCACCCTTGCCGTTTTATTTGCCCTCTCTTTTCCGTTCGCCTCTTTTTCGCTTGTTCCTCGTATTTACTGCCGCTATGTCTGAAACCGGGGAGGTTATCATTGATAAGAACAATAGTAATAACATGGAAAATTTTGATGCTTTTGATGATCCTGTTGAAGAACCACCCATCTTACATACTAAATTTTTCAAATCGGTAGTGGTAATATTATTGGAAAAGGGGTTATTCAAGATTTCTTTACTTGTGCTGGTGCTTTACCCGCTATGGGTGGATCGATTCTTCATAGAACTAGTAGTCTTGCGGATGTTATATCCTTGATTATAGTTGAACTTGAAAGACAATTTATGCATATGCATCCGTGCATACAAAGGATTTTCCTAGAATTTTTCAATATTGAGCATTCTTCTGTTAAGCGTGCAGCTACTATCTTATTGGCTCATGAGTTCAGATTTATAATAAAAGAAGCCAAAGAAATTTTTGAGCACTATAGGGTGGACGCTGGCCGTCCTCCCATAGAGGCAATCCTCTTCGATCAAGAGGACATAATGCGTTTTCAATCTTTGGATTATGTTGCTTTTAATGAAAACCTTAGAAAAAAGGTTCCTACCAATGTTCTAGTTGATAGAATTTCCAAACTTAATAATGATTTTGCTATTCGAAACAATGAGTTAGGATATTCTCTTGAGTATAGGCTCATGACTTTCTGTCAAAAGAATGCTTATAATGATGAATTGGTTGTGCAATATGAAGGGCCAAAGGAGGAACACATACCTCCCGAGATTGATCCTAGGGACTTCTGTCCCATTAAATTTAGCCCTTTTGACTACTTTTGCTTGCCACAAATAAAACTTGCTGCCGAACGTAGGGAATATGAAATGAGTTTTCGTGATCTATCTAATTATTATGGCAATACTTAGATCTATCCTCGCTTTCATGCCTAGCTAGGGGCGTTAAACGATAGCGCTTGTTGGGAGGCAACCCAATGTTATTTTTGTGCCTTGCTTTTTGTTCCTGTTTAGTAATAAATAATTCATCTAGCCTCTGTTTAGATGTGGTTTTATGTTTTAATTAGTATTTGTGCCAAGTAGAACCTATAGGATCATCTTGGTTGAAAGTTAATTTGATCTTGCTGAAAAACAGAAATTTTTGCACGCACGAGACTAATTTTAATATATCACAGAAACGTGTTTTGAGTTGATTCTTTTTGCAGTATATCAATAGACAAATTGCCTAGGAGTTACTATTTTGGTAGGATTTTTAGAGTTCCAGAAGTATTCAAAATTACAGATTTCTACAGACTGTTCTGTTTTTGACAAATTCTGTTTTTCGTGTGTTGTTTGCTTATTTTGATGAATCTATGGCTAGTATCGGGGGGGGGGGGGGGAGGGGTATGAACCATAGAGAAGTTGGAATACAGTAGGTTTAACACCAATATAAACAAAGAATGATTTCATTACAGTACCTTAAGTGGTGGTTTTTCTTTCTTGCACTAACGGAGCTCATGAGATTTCCTGTTGAGTTTTGTGTTGTGAAGTTTTCAAATTTTGGGTAAAGATTTGATGTACTATGGAATAAGGAGTGGCAAGAGCCCAAGCATGGGGATTCCCATGGCACCCCAAGATAATTCAAGGACAACCAAAATCCTAAGGTTGGGGATGCCCCGGAAGGCATCCCCTCTTTCGTCTTCGTCTATCGGTCACTTTACTTGGAGCTATATTTTTATTTGCCACATGATATGTGTTTTGCTTGGAGCGTCTTGTATGATGTGAGTCTTTGATTTTTAATTTACCACAATCATCCTTGCTGTACACACCTTTTGGGAGAGAGACACATGATTCGGAATTTATTAGAATACTTTATGTGCTTCACTTATATCTTTTGAGTTAGACAATTTTGCTCTTGTGCTTCACTTACATCTTTTTAGAGCAGGGCGGTGGCTTGATTTGTAGAAATTATTGATCTCTCATGCTTCACTTATATTATTTTGAGAGTCTTTTAGAACAACATGGTATTTTCTATGGTTATAAAATTGGTCCTAGAACGATGGGCATCCAAGTTGGGTATAATAAAAACTATCATAGAAAGTGAACTGAATACTATGATCAACTTGGTGCTTGATAATTATTTTGAGATATGAGGATGGTAATATTAGAGTCATGCTAGTTGGGTAATTGTGAATTTAAGGAATACTTGTGTTAAAGTTTGTGATTCCCATAGCATGCACGTATGGTGAACCGTTATGTGATGAAGTTGGAGCATGATTTATTTATCGATTGTCTTCCTTATGTGTGGAGGTCGGGATCGCGCGACGGTTGACTCCTACCAACCCTTCCCCTAGGAGCATGTGTCTAGTACTTTGTTTTGATTAATTGTATATTTTTGCAACAAAGTATATGAGTTATTTATGACTAATGTTGAGTCCATGAATTATACGCGCTCTCACCCTTCCACCATTGCTAGCCTCTGTTGTGCCACGCAACTTTCGCCGGTACCATACACCCACCATATATCTTCCTCAAAACAACCACCATACCTACCTATTATGGCATTTCCATAGCCATTCCGAGATATATTGCCATGCAACTTTCCACCGTCCCATTTATTATGACACGCTCCATCATTGTCATATTGCTTTTGCATGATCATGTAGTTGACATTGTATTTGTGGCAAAGTCACCTTGATAATTCTTTCATACATGTCACTCTTGATTCATTGCATATCCCGTTACACCGTCGGAGGCATTCATATAGAGTCATATTTTGTTCTAAGTATTGAGTTGTAATTCTTGAGTTGTAAGTAAATAAAAGTGTGATGATCTTCATTATTAGAGCATTATCCCAAGTGAGGAAAGGATGATGGAGACTATAATTCCCCCACAAGTCGGGATGAGACTCCGGACTTTATAAAAAAAGAGAAAGGCCAAATAAAAAAATAGAAAAGCTAAATAAAAAATGTGAGAAAAAGAGAGAAGGGACAATGTTACTATCCTCTTACCACACTTGTGCTTCAAAGTAGCACCATGATCTTCATGATAGAGAGTCTCCTATGTTGTCACTTTCATATACTAGTGGGAATTTTTCATTATAGAACTTGGCTTGTATATTCCAATGATGGGCTTCCTAAAAATGCCCTAGGTCTTCGTGAGCAAGCGAGTTGGATGCACACCCACTTAGTTCCTTTTTGAGCTTTCATACACTTATAGCTGTGCATCCGTTGCATGGAAATCCCTACTCACTCACATTGATATCTATTAATGGGCATCTCCATAGCCCGTTGATACACCTAGTTGATGTGAGACTATCTTCTCCTTTTTGTCTTCTCCACAACAACCATTCTATTCCACATATAGTGCTATGTCCATGGCTCACGCTCATGTATTGTGTGAAGATTGAAAAAGTTTTAAAATACTAAAGAATGAAACAATTGCTTGGCTAAAACCGGGGTTGTGCATGATTTAAATATTTTGTGTGATGAAGATAGAGCATAGCCAGACTATATGATTTTGTAGGGATAACTTTCTTTGGCCATGTTATTTTGAAGACATGATTACTTTGTTAGTACGCTTAAAGTATTACTATTTCTTATGTCAATATGAACTTTTATTTTGAATCATTTGGATCGGAACATTCATAACACAATAAAGAAAATTACATTGAGAAATATGCTAGGTAGCATTCCACATCAAAAATTCTGTTTTATCATTTACCTACTCGAGGACGAGCATGAATTAAGAATGGGGATGCTTGATACATCTCCAACATATCTATAATTTTTTATTGTTCCATGCTATTATATTACCCGTTTTGGATGTTTATGGGCTTTAATTTACACTTTTATATCATTTTTGGGACTAACCTACTAACCGGAGGCCCAACCCGAATTCCGTTTTTTGCCTATTTCAGTGTTTCAAAGAAAAGGAATATCAAATGGAGTCCAAACGGAATGAAACCTCCGAGACCGATCTTTTTGGAACAAAGACAAACCAGGAGACTTGGAGTGGACGTCAAGAAGCAGTCGATGTGGCCACGAGGGTGCCAGGCGCGCCCTAGGGGGGTGGGCGCGCCCCCACCCTCGTGGGCCCCTCGTGGCTCCCCTGACCGACTTCCTTCACCTATATATATCAACGTACCTGATAACCCACAAGTATAGGGGATCGTAACCGTTTTCGATAAGTAAGAGTGTCGAACCCAACGAGGAGCTAAAGGTAGAATAAATATTCCCTCAAGTTCTATCGACCACCGATACAACTCTACGCACGCTTGACGTTCCCTTTACCTAGAACAAGTATGAAACTAGAAGTACTTTGTAGGTGTGATAGGATAGGTTTGCAAGAAAATAAAGAGCGAGTAAATAAAAACTAGGGGCTGCTTAGATAAAAACACAACTAAAGTAAATATGGCGTGTGTGGAAAAGTGGTGGTAGGAGTTGTGGAATTGTCCCTAGGCAACTGACTACGTTACTAGACCGGTAATCACTATTGCAATTCTATTTGAGGGAGAGGCATAAGCTAACATACTTTCTCTACTTGGATCATATGCACTTATGATTGGAACTCTAGCAAGCATATGCAACTACTAAAGATTCATTAAGGTAAAACCCAACCATAGCATTAAAGTATCAAGTCCCTTTATCCCATACGCATAAACAACCTGCTTACTGGTCTCAGGCTTCGCCACTCACGCCACCCACCATAAGCAAATCATAAACATATTGCAAACCCTACAACGGGAATCCCTCACGCTTGTGCGACACGGAGGGCACAATAGGACAGCACCAATAATAAAACATGCAACTCAAACCAATCATAGCAATTCATCAATAATCGATAGGACAACGAAAATCTACTCAGACATCATAGGATGGCAACACATCATTGGAGAATAATATGAAGCATAAAGCACCATGTTCAAGTAGAGGGTATAGCGGGTTGCGGGAGAGTGGACCGCTGTAGATAGATGGGGTAAGGTGATGGAGATGTTGGTGAAGATGACAGTGGTGTTGGTGAAGATCGCGGTGATGATGATGGCCCCCAGCAGCGCTCCAGCGCCACCGGAAGCAAGGGGGAGAGATGCCCCCTTCTTCTTCTTCTTCCTTGACCTCGTCCCTAGATGGGAGAAGGGTTTCCCCTCTGTTCCTTGGATCCCATGGCTTGGGAGGGGTTAGAGCCCCTCCGAGATTGGATCTATCTCTCTGTTTCTACGTTCTCTCCTGGCTCTGTTTCACCGTTTCGTGTATATATGGAGATTCGTAACTCCGATTGGCCTGAAACCTTCGCCGTGATTTTTTCCAAATATTAGCTTTCTTGCCGCAAAAGAAGAGCGTCAACCGCCTTACGGGTGGCTCACGAGGGTAGGGGCGCGCCTGCCCCCCTGGGCGCGCCAATGAACAGATTCGCGTTGATTTTCCTTCCAGATTTTCCATATTTTCCAAAAATAAGCTCCGTCCGTTTTTATCCCGTTTGGACTCCGTTTGATATGGATATTCTGCGAAACCAAAAACATGCAATGCAGTGAACCGCACTGAGCCTTTGGATCAATATGTTAGTCCCAAAATAGTATAAAAAGTTGCCAAAAAATATATGGAAGTTGTAGAATATTGGCATGGAATAATAAAAAAATATAGATACGACGGAGACGTATCAGCATCCCCAAGCTCAATTCCTGCTCTTTCTCGAGTAGGTAAATGATAAAAAGATAATTTTTGATGTGGAATGCTACCTAGCATAATCTTGATCATATGTCTAATCATGGCATGAATATTAAGACACGAGTGATTCAAAGAAATAATCTATCCTTTGACATAAAAACAATAATACTTCAAGCATACCAACCAAGCAATTATGTCTTATTGAAATAACATAGCCAAAGAAAGCTCATCCCTACAAAATCATATAGTCTGGCAATGCTCCATCTTCACCACACAAAATATTCACATCATGCACAACCCCCGACGACAAGCCAAGCAATTGTTTCATACTTTTGACGTTCTCAAACCTTTTCAACTTTCACACAATACATGAGCGTGAGCCATGGACATAACACTATAGGTGGAATAGAATATGATGATGGGGATTATGTGGAGAAGACAAAAAAGGAGAAAGTCTCACATCAGCTAGGCGTATCAACGGGCTATGGAGATGCCCATCAATAGATATCATTGTGAGGAGTAGGGATTGCCATGCAACGGATGCACTAGAGCTATAAGTATATGAAAGCTCAAACTGAAACTAAGTGGGTGCGCATCCAACTTGCTTGCTCATGAAGACCTAGGGCATTTGAGGAAGCCCATCGTTGGAATATACAAGCCAAGTTATATAATGAAAATTCCCACTAGTATATGAAAGTGAAAGCATATGAGACTCTCTCTATGAATAACATGGTGCTACTCTGAAGCACAAGTGTGGTAAAAGGATAGTAACATTTCCCCTTCTCTCTTTTTCTCTCATTTTTTATTTTCTCTTTTTTTATTTTTTTGGTGGGCTTCTTTGGCCTCTTTTTTTATTTGGGCTTCTTTGGCCTCTTTTATTTTTTTGTGAAGTCCGAAGTCTCATCCCTACTTGTGGGGGAATCATAGTCTCCATCATCCTTTCCTCACTGGGGCAATGCTCTAATAATGATGATCATCACACTTTTATTTACTTACAACTCGATATTACAACTCGATACTAGAACAAAGATATGACTATATGAATGCCTCCGGCGGTGTACCGGGATGTGCAATGATCTAGCATAGCAATAACATCAAAAAAACGGACAAGCCATGAAAACATCATGCTAGCTATCTTACGATCATGCAAAGCAATATGACAACAAATGCTCAAGTCATGTATATGATGATGATGGAAGTTGCATGGCAATATATCTCGGAATGGCTATGGAAAAGCCATGATAGGTAGGTATGGTGGCTGTTTTGAGGAAGATATAATGAGGCTTATGTGTGACATAGCGTATCATATCACGGGGTTTGGATGCACCGGCGAAGTTTGCACCAACTCTCGAGGTGAGAAAGGGCAACGCACGGTATGGAAGAGTCTAGCAATGATGGAAGGGTGAGAGTGCGTATAATCCATGGACTCAACATTAGTCATAAAGAACTCACATACTTATTGCAAAAATCTATTAGTCATCGAAACAAAGTACTACGCGCATGCTCCTAGGGGGATAGATTGGTAGGAAAAGACCATCACTCGTCCCCGACCGCCACTCATAAGGAAGGCAATCAATAAACACCTCATGCTCCGACTTCATATACATAATGGTTCACCATACGTGCATGCTACGGGACTTGCAAACCTCAACACAAGAATTTCTCAATTTCACAATTACTCAACTAGCATGACTCTAATATCACCATCTTTATATCGCAAAACTATTTCAAGGAATCAAACATATCATATTCAGCGACCTACAAGTTTATGTAGGATTTTATGACTAACCATGTGAATGACCAGTTCCTGTCATCTCTCTAAATAGATATAAGTGAAGCAAGAGAGTTTAATTATTTCTACAAAAGATATGCCCAAGCTCTAACAAATATAAGTGAAGCAAAAGAGCATTCTGCAAATGGC
Organism: Aegilops bicornis; assembly: GCA_021605145.1. Taxonomy (NCBI): domain Eukaryota; kingdom Viridiplantae; phylum Streptophyta; class Magnoliopsida; order Poales; family Poaceae; genus Aegilops; species Aegilops bicornis. The sequence continues at coordinate 632,998,127 of CM038670.1, forward strand.
TGTTGTCTATGTAAAGAGAAACAGGCAATCCAAACTTCAAATGATATAAGTGAAGCACATGAAGCATTCTATAAAGCCATACTCAAAGAATATAAGTGAAGTGCAAAGAGCATTCTATAAATCAACCAAGGACTATCTCATACCAGCATGGTGCATAAAAGAAAAATAAAAACCTAATTGCAAAAGACGCTCCAAGACTTGCACATATCGCATGAACGAAACGAATCCGAAAACATACCGATATTTGTTGAAGAAAGAAGGGATGCCTTCCCAGCATCCCCAAGCTTAGACGCTTGAGTCTCCTTGAATATTTACTTGGGGTGCCTCGGGCATCCCCAAGCTTGAGCTCTTGCCTCTCTTCCTTCTTCTCACATCGAGACCTTCTCGACCATCGAACACTTCATCCACACAAAACTTCAACAGAAAACTCGGTAAGATCCGTTAGTATAGTAAAGCAAATCACTACTCTAAGTACTGTTGCAAACCAATTCATATTTCGTTTTTGCATTGTGTCTACTGTAATATAACTTTTTCATGGCTTAATCCACTGATATAAATTGATAGATTCATCAAAACTAGCAAACTATGCATCAAAAACAGAATCTGTCAAAAACAGAACAGTCTGTAGCAATCTGAACATCCACCATACTTATGGTACTTGAACAATCCTGCCAAAATTAAGAAAAATAAACAATTCGTACAGAAAGACAGTGAAAAAAGAATCAGAACCATTTGACGTTCCAGTAAAAAACTAAAATTCACGCACTACAGCCAAAGTTTCTGTCCTGCACCGTACAAACCAACAAGCATTGTAAACATCCTAAAGGCAAACCTTGGCACATTATTTTTATAATACAATGGAATTGTACAAGGGGATAATTATTTTTGATGAAAAGTTTCTGTAATTAAGATTCACAAAGTTCAAGGAGCTCTCCCACTTCAACAATGCTTGTCTTTCTCACTTTCACTTTCCTTTTTGAAAAGTTTTGGGTTCCCCTCTTTATTTTTTATTTTTTTAAACTATATAAAAGCACTCAGCAGAAATAAATGACTCTCTAAAACTTCCGGGTTGTCTCCCTGGCAGCGCTTTCTTTAAAGCCATTAAGCTAGGCATATAGTGCTCAAGTAGTGAATCCACCCGGATCCCAAGGTATATCAAAGCCAATTTTAATTAGCAATGATTTGTAATTTAGTAGTGAGCACAAATTAACATATATCATGTAATGACGAAGTCTAACTCTCTTCCTATGCATCGGCATGTCATAAAAGAACAATTCATGCACATATAGTAAAGGCCAATGCATAGTATAAACAGTTTCTTGCAATTTTATTGTATTGGAAACATAGAGAGGTGGAGATATAGTTCCTCTCTCATAATAATTGCAAGTAGGAGCAGCAAGCACATGCATATTATATCTATCAAAATCATCATGTGCAACAGTAAAGGGCAACCCATCAATATAATCCTTAATAAGGGCAAACTTCTCCGATATAGTATATTCGGAGAATTCAAAAAGATAATAGGACTATCATGCGTGGGTGCAATAGCAACAATTTCATGTTTAACATAAGGAACTATAGCAAGTTCATCTCCATAAGCGTCATTCATATTGGCATCTTGGCCACAAGCATAGCAAGCATCATCAAAAAGGGATATTTCAAAAGAATCAACGGGATCATAGCAGTCATCATAGCATCCATCCTTCGGTAAGCACGAAGGGAAATTAAACAATGTATGGGTTGAAGAGTTACTCTCATTAGAAGGTGGGCACGGGTGATCAATCCGCTCTTCCTCCTTTTGTTCTTCGCTCTCCTCCTCATCTTTTTCATCTAATGGGCTCACAATTTCATCAACTTCTTCCATAGCTTCCTGCAAAATATTAGTCTCTTCTTGGACAGCGTTGACTTTCTTCATAAATGTATTAATATAGTAATTGTGTTCATAATTTTCATAGCAATATCTAAGTATTGCAAGATTTTTAGGCCTATAAGCATCATCATCTAAAGCTTCATGATTTTCAAACAAAGCTTCAATTTCATAAGCAACCTTAAAAGCAACAAATTCTTCTATTTGTTCCACATCATAGTAATCATATATACCATTAGCATAAGAAGCTAAGGTTTCATTATCATTAAATTTGCATGAAAAGGGAAGGTGTGGAGCCTCCATCATAGAGCAACAAGTAATATCATATCTCAAGCATAGATTCCAGGCATACCAACGCAACATAATAAATTGATCCCATAATAGTTTCCCATTTGTGTCGAGCGATAATCCCTAAAGTATTCACGTTGATCCAATGTGTCTCCCATTATAAAGTTGAATGGGGTTTTCTCAGGATTATCAAAGTAGTACATAATATCTCTCACATAATGAGCATCGAGGGTTTTAGGAGTAACCCCATCTAGATGAGTAGCAAGTACAGCTAATTTTTTTGGTATTTCGTGTTCCATATCCATAACTAAAGATAGAGAACAACTTAGAACAACAAAAAAAAATTACTTAGTGATAAAGCAAACAAGCACACACGAGAATATTCACCCCATGCTATGACTCCCCGGCAACGGCGCCCGAAAAAGGTCTTGATAACCCACAAGTATAGGGGATCACAACAGTTTTCGATAAGTAAGAGTGTCAAACCCAACGAGGAGCTAAAGGTAGAATAAATATTCCCTCAAGTTCTATCAACCACCGATACAACTCTACGCACGCTTGACGTTCGCATTACCTAGAACAAGTATGAAACTAGAAGTACTTTGTAGGTGTGATAGGATAGGTTTGCAAGAAAATAAAGAGCGAGTAAATAAAAGCTAGGGGCTGCTGAGATAAAAACACAACTAAAGTAAATATGGCGAGTGTGGAGAAGTGGTGGTAGTATTTGTGGAATTGTCCCTAGGCAACTGACTACGTTACTAGACCGGTAATCGCTATTGCAATTCTATTTGGGGGAAAGGCATAAGCTAACATACTTTCTCTACTTGGATCATATGCACTTATGATTGGAACTCTAGCAAGCATCCGCAACTACTAAAGATTCATTAAGGTAAAACCCAACCATAGCATTAAAGTATCAAGTCCCCTTTATCCCATAATGCAAACAACCTGCTTACTCGGTGCAGGCTTCCATCACTCACGCCACCCACCATAAGAAAATCATAAACATATTGCAAACCCTACAACGGGAATCCCTCACGCTTGCGCGACATGGAGGGCACAATAGGACAGCACCAATAATAAAACATGAAACTCAATGTCATGCCCAATATGCGACCCTATCCAAAAGGAACTCGAAGGTCCCACCAAGGATAGACCCGCATATTGAAACGCTTTTGCAAGGTGGATATCATTACATCAACATTACATAATAGATGGGGATACATACATAAGGCACAAATGCCACAAGAATACATCAGCATCATATACAAGAACAACATCCGACTACGGATGAAACATAAACAAAAACTCAAACGACATCCACCCTGCTAGCCCAGGCTGCCGACCTGGAACCTATCCCCGATCAAGAAGAAAGCAGAAGAAGAACTCCAATACAAGCAAACTTCGCTCTCACGTCATGATCATCGCATAACCTGTACACTGCAATCGGTGGTGTAGTAATCAGAGCCACGAGGACTCAGCAATCCCATTACCATGGGTATCAAGACTAGCAAAGCTTAAAAAAGGAAAGGAAGGGATGAAGTGGTGAGGTTGCAGCAGCGACTAAGCATATATGGTGGCTAACATACGCAAATGAGAGCGAGAAGAGAAACAAAGGAACGGTCGTCAACTAGTAATGATCAAGAAGTGATCCTGAACTCCTACTTACGCTGACATAACCCGAAACCGTGTTCTCCTCTCGATCAACCCGAAAAGAGACACTCACGGTTACGCACACGGTTGGTGTATTTTATAAGAGTTTGCTTCAAGTTTACTACAACCGGATATTAACAAATTCCCATCTCGCCACATGACCGCGGCACGGCTCTCGAAAAGTTTATACCCTGCGGTGTCCCAACTTAGCCCATGATAAGCTCTCGCAATCAACGAAGGATATTCCTTCTCCCGGAAGACCCGATCAGTCTCGGAATCCGGCTACAAGACATTTCGACAGTAATAAAACAAGACCAGCAAGACCTCCCACGTGCCGACACCTCGATAGTAGCCGCGTATCTCGTCTCGAGGCCACGACCGGATGAACACTACGACGTCTGACAACCGACGATACCCCAAGTTGCCTCGGGGCGGCACCGCAAGTGGCTCTGGTTTGGACCAACACTTAGACAAGCATTGGCCCGGGGGGGCTAAAATGAAGATGACCCTTGAGAGCGCGACTCCCAAGGGAAAAAGGTGATAGGTCAGGCAAATGGTAAAACCAATGTTGGGCCTTCTTTGGAAAAGTCTTATTCAAAGCGAACTGTCAAGGGGTCCCATAAATCACCCGACCCGCGTTAGGGACGCAAAATCCGGGAACATAATACCGATATGACGGAAACTAGGGCGGCAAGAGTGGAACAAAACACCAGGCATAAGGCCGAGCCTTCCACCCTTTACCCAAAGATATAGATGCATTAATTAAATAAGATATATTGTGATATCCCAACAAGTGAACATGTTCCAACAAGGAACAACATCTCCATGTTCCAACAAGGAACAAACTTCATCTTCACCTGCAACTAACAACGCTATAAGAGGGGCTGAGCAAAGCGGTAACATAGCCAAACAACGGTTTGCTAGGAAGGGTGCAAAAGGTTAGCGGCTGACATGGCAATTTGGGATGGCTTGATAAACAGGTAATAGGTGGTGCAGCATAGCGATAGAACGAAGCAACTAGCATAGCAATGATAGTAGTGAGATCTAGGGTAGCGGTCATCTTGCCTGAAATCCCGCAAGGAAGAAGAACGAGTCCATGAAAAAGATGAACGGATGAAGCCGAACCAAGCGTGAGCGAGCGAATCCTCACGATCATAGCGAAAGCGGGAACTAACAAGAAGAAGCACACAACAAGGTAAACACACCACGCATGAACAAGACATGATGCACAACAAGCATGATGCATGACAAGGCTAGATGAAGCTACTCATGGCAAGAGATGATGCAAACAAGACCAACACATCAAAGCAAGTTTAAATGAGGCCGGAAACAACATATAACAATTCCGGTAAGTCCAAATATGCACATTTCGAAATTGTTCCAGATCTGAATAAACCTTATGTTCAAGTTGTTAAACAGCAAGTTAAGATGCACCAACATGATCTACACGAAATTCTAGTCAAGTTACATATAAAGTTCATTTAATTCGGAGCTACGGTCTAGAAGATATGAGCAAAACAAGTTAAGCATGACATTGATGCAAAATGCACCCAAACATCAAGCAAACACCTCAAAACATGGATGCAACATGATAATATGACACTACATGCAAAATCAAGCAAGTTTCATATAGAGCACACTCAAAAGCGAGCAACGGTTCAACACATACACCCTATACAAGTCATGACAACAATCTGTCCAAAACAGCAACTAGGCATATTGCAAGCATCAAAACAACATGCTACAGCAACTTAACATGAAAACAAAAGGCATGGGCATGATGTACAGGTAAAGCATTACAAAACATGAACACTGAGCTATCTCCAGAAATGACTAAAACATGCTCAAAATGACATGGCAAGATTGCAAATAATAACAGTTCCAGACTTTAGCAGAAATAACATCAGGTTGCAATGTTTAGAGCTATCAAACAACATGTTACAGGAACTTATCATGGCAAAAAAAGGCAAGGAATGAATCTACTAAAAGCATATAACAAAAGTCCCTTACTGACCATAAGCCAAAAAGGATCAGAAAATATGATGGCACCCACGTAAACATGGCAAGTTATATTACAGATTCATACATGGCAGGAACAACGATAAGTAGGCATGTTGGTTAGCTTGAACCACTCACCACAGAGCAATACATGGCATGGCAAGGCAACCAACAGTAAGAAGACATGGCATAGAAGCTATACATGGCAAGAACAACATCATAGCATGCAAGGTCAACTACAACACCCTTGGCAAAATTGAATAACATGTAAACAACCTGCCAGGAAACATTTTATAGCAAAAGTAGAGCTCGATTTGCTCAAGCTATGGCACTCCATAATTGCAAAAAAGGGCATGGATGGATAGAGCAAGACATGTAGAACAAAACATCCTTAATGAAGTATCTCAAAGTATGCATGGATCTCTCGGTAGCATCAAGTTAACATGGCATAAAAATATCAGCAAAACAGTGCTGAAATCAGCAACATCAGGAAGCCTAGTTTGCATGCTTGTGCTAGTCACCACAGAGATCAACAAAATACATGGCATACACTCCTGGAAAGATGGCATGGCATATTACAAAACACATGTAGGACTCAAGTTCATAGGGTGCACACATCAATCATGGCAAAAATGACAAAAGTGCATGTTCTGATAAGAATCAGAAACTAACATCACATAGCAATCTTCCAACAGCATTTCGGGCATCAAGATGAACTCAAATGTAAATGATGGAATGAGATGAAATGATCTAATCTTCGAGGCGAACAGTTTGACATATTATACGCACAAAACGGAGCCACAGATGCAGAGTTATGGCATGATGAAAATGCAACAAAAATGCAACAATTTCGGGGACTTAGTGGAATTTTGGGGAGGGGAAAGTCAACCGGGACGAGGTGGAGCGGGACGGAGGGATCCGGGCGAGGCAGGGGCGTTTGGATGGGGGAGTAGTGGATCTCGTCGACTCCTAGATCCGGCGACGGGGCGGCGGCTCCGGCGAGCTCCGGCTCCGGCCGGAGCGGAGGAGGATGGCGAGGGGCGGGGAAGACTCCGGCAGGGGCCCCACGGCGGCGGCGGATCAGCCGGGCGGCGGCGGATGGCGACTGGTAGGCGCGGGCCGGAGGAGATGAGCTCCGCGGTGGGGCGGCGGCGGCGCAGTGGCGACGGGCTGGCGGCGACGGGCGACGGCGCAGGCTGGCCGGGCTCGGGGCCGTGCCCTGCCCGAAGGCGGGCGCTGGGAAGTGGGCGCTGGGCGGCGGCGAATGGCGGCGTGCCACGTGGCGGCGGCGGGCGGACGTGTCCGGCGGCGGGGGTTTTGTCCGGCGGCGCGAGGTGGACGAAAGCTAGGGTTAGGGGAAGAATTCATCCGCGAATTTTCGGGGGGATCTAGTTTTATAGGTAGAGGGTGCTAGGAGAGTCCAAATGAGGTGCGGTTTTCGCCCACACGATCGTGATCGAACGACCGAGAGCATGGAGGGGAGTTTGGTGGGTTTTGGGCCACTTTGGAAGGGGTGTTGGGCTGCACACAAAAGAGGCATTTGAGGTTACCCGTTTAACCGTTGGAGTACCAAACGACCTCCAAATGACACGAAACTTGACAGGCGGTCTACCGGTGCTATACCAAGGCCGTTTGACAAACCTCGGTCCATTCCGAGACCATTTAATACCCGCACACGAAAAGAGGTAAAAGGGAGCGCCGGGAGACATAGGAGTGCCGGATTGCAAAACGGACAACGGGGAAAATGCTCGGCTGCATGAGACGAACACGTATGCAAAAATGAGATGCACATGATGACATGATATGAAATGCAGATGATGACATGGCAAAAAGAGACACGCAAGCACATGACATGGCAACGACGGCGAATAACTGACAGACACCTGGCGCACCGAATCCGGGGCGTTACAACACTCCTCCACTAACAAGAGATCTCGTCCCGAGATCTTAGGACCGAGACGGAAGAGAAAAAGGGATGAGGTGAAACAAGAACTCAAAAGAAGAAGCAAAGACTCGAGAGCACTCGAGAATAAGAGAGGAACGAGGAGAATGACGAGAATGACGAGAATCGAAAACTCCCTGACTCAGATAGACTCTAAAAGCACTCGTTCTAACCGGAGTGGTTAGAATGAGAAAAGAAACGGATAAGACTGAAAGAATTTAGGCAGCACTCCTGCTGAAAATGGAAGGATTAGAACTGAGTTTGACGAAATGGAACGATAGTTGACGAGAGGAAGAACACAATGCCTCCGGAAGAATTGAAAGAATGAAATGAAAAGAACTTAGAAGGAAAGGTCGATCGGAGTTGTTGAGAAAATCAACAACGAAAGAATAAGCTTGATGTGGACTTATGGAAAAACATCTCAAAATTATGAGGTGATAACCGGCCACAAACGAAAATGATTGGATAGCTGAGAAGAACGAAGAAATGCGAAACTCCACTTCAAAAGAATACGGAGAATTAATTGCACTTCGAGATGCGAGAAGAAAAGATACTTGAACTCCGCCAACAAAATCTTGAAGAACTCTTGAGAGAATGAATTAAATCATGAAGAACCACCGTGAAGAACTCCGATAACAAAAAAAAGGATGGTGAGATAGAATGAAGGAAGAAAGAATAAGATGAGCCTTGCGATGATTTAGATGGAGGTTCCGATGAGATGGACGAGGGAAATTTTGAACTCCGGAAAAGAAAGATGAAAAACACTTGTAAATTGAATCTATTCATCAAGAACAAACTCCGAAGGAAAAGGATTAAACACTAGGATGAAATAAGAATAAGATTTATTGTATACTTATCCTTCATCAAATTAAATTGATGACAAGCAATGGATTTGCATACTACTTATTCTTCTTGAAAAAGGATTGAGAAGTGACATAGCGCCAACTTGAGAAGGACTTCATGAACCACCGGTAGGTAGAAAAGAACGAATGGATTAAAATGATAGTGAAGGAAAAGGAATCTTGAACGAACCACCGTTAGAAATGAAAATGAACGAAGAGAAGAGAATGAATCGCCGGAAAGAATTAGAAACCACGAAGATACTTGAGGGAAAATTAGAGACAAGAGAACGAAGAGATCGCGAACTGATTGACGAATGCTTGAACGAAGCCCCGGAAGAATATTGATATGAACGAAGGGGCACGGATATAGAATAATTGGAGAACGAATCTGAAAACTTAGAATGAAGAAATCTTCCGAAAAGATGGCCTCCGGATGATTGAGACGGAAAGTAACTCCTGAAATACTCCGGATGGATGAAAAAAAATTTGCATGACTCGAAACAATTAGATAGGACAGCATCGAGCTAGCACCATGAATCTCCGGGAGAACGGACAAGATTTAAGAGCAACTCTTCTTCGATCTTCAAATGACAACGAGAAACACCGCAAAAATTATTGAGATACTCCGGGAGAATGAAAAGAGGAAGGGTTGACCCAAAGATGAGAAGAATTAGAAAGCGATCTTGGAGAAGGCATGTGACTGATGAAATTCATACTTACGTCAAATTCCGAAAATAATTGAGAGTAACTCCGGGGAAATCAGAAGAGTCAGGTAAGATCCTGGGAAAGACCTGTGGGTTAGGGCCCACTAAAAGAAAACACCGTTGGAAAGGGATGTTGAACCGATAGATGATGCACCGGAAGAACTGAAATATTTGACTGAGGTGACAGCCTCGAATTAATTCGAACACAGGCGAATCTCCTGAGATGTCTTCGGAACTCCGAAATGATAAACTGGCGAGAGGCGAACGAGCAAAGAGAACACTTCGAAGGAAAAGAATATGATTAAACCGAAAAACTTGAATTGAGTCCACCGGAGAAGAAAAGAGATGAAGAATGACGAACAAGACGAGAATTCACCGGTTGAAACAATTGAGGGAGGACTGAAGAGACTCCACACGAATGGAATTGATGGTCGGAAGAAACTCGAACTCCGGGAATAATAGGGTGGGAGGGCGGGAAAACAAAGACAACTTAGAAGGGGAAACCGACGAATATCTTGAAGAGAAAACACCAGTTGAAATCATAGAGGAAAGAAAGCAAAGATTTCGCACGAGTAGAAGGATACTCAATAGCGGACTCCGGTTCCGAGAGGAAGAAGGGAGGGCGGGTGGGAAAAAAATAAGGACAACTGAGGATTGCACTTGGCAAAGATGAAGATGGTCGAGTCGACTTGACGAGAAATGCACCGGATGAAAAGAGTTGAGGAACAACTACCGGAAAACCAACTGCGTGAACCTAAAGAAAAATTTGAAGGGGAAGAGAAGTAATTCAAAAGACCTACGTCCAGATTCCTCACCAGAGCGACGAAGGGGCTGAGGAGTAAAAAGAATTCCTACTCTCCGATATAGCTAGACTCCGAAAATAGTTTTCTTCTAGACTCAATAACGACCAAACTACATGATCAATCAAGGGGGCTCCTAGGGTCGGTCGAGGCTCTGATACCAACTTGTCACGCCCAATATGCGACCCTATCCAAAAGGAACTCGAAGGTCCCACCAAGGATAGACCCGCATATTGAAACGCTTTTGCAAGGTGGATATCATTACATCAACATTACATAATAGATGGGGATACATACATAAGGCACAAATGCCACAAGAATACATCAACATCATATACAAGAACAACATCCGACTACGGATGAAACATAAACAGAAGCTCAAACGACATCCAACCTGCTAGCCCAGGCTGCCGACCTGGAACCTATCCCATGATCGAAGAAGAAACAGAAGAAGAACTCCAATACAAGCAAACTTCGCTCTCACGTCATGATCATCGCATAACCTGTACCTGCAACTGGTGGTGTAGTAATCTGTGAGCCACGAGGACTCTACAATCCCATTACCATGGGTATCAAGACTAGCAAAGCTTAAAAAAAGGAAAGGAAGGGATGAAGTGGTGAGGTTGCAGCAGCGACTAAGCATATATGGTGGCTAACATACGCAAATGAGAGCGAGAAGAGAAACAAAGGAACGGTCGTCAACTAGTAATGATCAAGAAGTGATCCTGAACTCCTACTTACGTCAGACATAACCCAGAAACCGTGTTCTCCTCTCGATCAACCCCGAAAAGAGATACTCACGGTTACGCACACGGTTGGTGTATTTTATAAGAGTTTGCTTCAAGTTTACTACAACCGGATATTACCAAATTCCCATCTGCCACATGACCGCGGGCACGGCTCTCGAAAGTTTATACCCTGCAGGGGTGTCCCAACTTAGCCCATGATAAGCTCTCGCGATCAACGGAGGATATTCCTTCTCCCCGGGAAGACCCGATCAGTCTCGGAATCCCGGCTACAAGACATTTCGACAGTAATAAAACAAGACCAGCAAGACCTCGGCGTGCCGACACCACGATAGTAGCCGCACAGATCTCGTCTCGTGCCACGACCGGATGAACACTACGTCTGACGCAACCGACGATACCCCAAGTTGCCTCGGGCGGCACCGCAAGTGGCTCTGGTTTGGACCAACACTTAGACAAGCATTGGCCCGGGGGGGCTAAAATGAAGATGACCCTTGAGAGCGCGACTCCTAAGGGAAAAAGGTGATAGGTCAGGCAAATGGTAAAACCAATGTTGGGCCTTGCTGGAAAAGTCTTATTCAAAGCGAACTGTCAAGGGGGTCCCATAAATCACCCGACCGCGTTAGGGATGCAAAATCCGGGAACATAATACCGATATGACGGAAACTAGGGCGGCAAGAGTGGAACAAAACACCAGGCATAAGGCCGAGCCTTCCACCCTTTACCCAAAGATATAGATGCATTAATTAAATAAGATATATTGTGATATCCCAACAAGTGAACATGTTCCAACAAGGAACAACATCTCCATGTTCCAACAAGGAACAAACTTCATCTTCACCTGCAACTAACAACGCTATAAGAGGGGCTGAGCAAAGCGGTAACATAGCCAAACAACGGTTTGCTAGGAAGGGTGCAAAAGGTTAGCGGCTGACATGGCAATTTGGGATGGCTTGATAAACAGGTAATAGGTGGCGCAGCATAGCGATAGAACGAAGCAAATAGCATAGCAATGATAGTAGTGAGATCCAGGGTAGCGGTCATCTTGCCTGAAATCCCGCAAGGAAAAAGAACGAGTCCATGAAGAAGATGAACGGATGAAGCCGAACAAAAAGTAGACGAACGAATCCTCACGATCGCAACGAAACGGGAACTAACAAGAAGAAGCACACAACAAGGTAAACACACCACGCATGAACACGACATGATGCACAACAAGCATGATGCATGACAAGGCTAGATGAAGCTACTCATGGCAAGAGATGATGCAAAAAAGACCAACACATCAAAGCAAGTTTAAATGAGGCCGGAAACAACATATAACAATTCCGGTAAGTCCTCATATGCAAATTTCGAAATTGTTTCAGATTTGAATAAACCTTATGTTCAAGTTGTTAAACAGCAAGTTAAGATGCACCAACATGATCTACACGAAATTCTAGTCAAGTTACATATAAAGTTCATTTAATTCGGAGCTACGGTCTAGAAGATATGAGCAAAACAAGTTAAGCATGGCATTGATGCAAAATGCACCCAAACATCAAGCAAACACCTCAAAACATGGATGCAACATGATAATATGACACTACATGCAAAATCAAGCAAGTTTCATATAGAGCACACTCAAAACGGAGCAACGGTTCAACACATACACCCTATACAAGTCATGACAACAATCTGTCCAAAACAGCAACTAGGCATATTGCAAGCATCAAAACAACATGCTACAGCAACTTAAAATGAAAACAAAAGGCATGGGCATGATGTACAGGTAAAACATTACAAAACATGAACACTGAGCTATCTCCAGAAATGAATGAAACATGCTCAAAATGACATGGCAAGATTGCAAATAATAACAGTTCCAGACTTTAGCAGAAATAACATCAGGTTGCAATGTTTAGAGCTATCAAACAACATGTTACAGGAACTTATCATGGCAAAAAAAGAAGTGGCATGAATCTACTAAAAGCATATAACAAAAGTCCCTTACTGACCATAAGCCAAAAAGGATCAGAAAATATGATGGCACCCACGTAAACATAGCAAGTTATATTACAGATTCATACATGGCAGGAACAACGATAAGTAGGCATGTTGGTGAGCTTGAACCACTCACCACAGAGCAATACATGGCATGGAAAGGCAACCAACAGTAAGAAGACATGGCATAGAAGCTATACATGGCAAGAACAACATCATAGAATGCAAGGGTCAACTACAACACCCTTGGCAAAATTGAATAACATGTAAACAACCTGCCAGGAAACATTTTATAGCAAAAGTAGAGCTCGATTGACTCAAGCTATGTCACTCCATAATTGCAAACAAGGGCATGGATGGATAGAGCAAGACATGTAGAACAAAACATCATTACTGAAGTATCTCAAAATATGCATGGATCTCTCGGTAGCATCAAGTTAACATGGCATAAAAATATCAGCAAAACAGGGCTGAAATCAGCAACATCAGGAAGCCTAGTTTGCATGCTTGTGCTAGTCACCACAGAGATCAAAAAAATACATGGCATACACCCCTGGAAAGATGGCATGGCCTATTAAAAAACACATGTAGGACTCAAGTTCATAGGGTGCACACATCAATCATGGCAAAAATGACAAAAGTGCATGTTCTGATAAGAATCAGAAACTAACATCACATAGCACTCTTCCAACAGCATTTCGGGCATCAAGATGAACTCAAATGTAAATAATGCAATGAGATGAAATGATCTAATCTTCAAGGCGAACATTTTGACATATTATGCGCACAAAACGGAGCCACGGATGCAGAGTTATGGCATGATGAAAATGCAACAAAAATGCAACAATTTCGGGGACGAGGGATGGAGGGATCCGGGACGAGGTGGAGCGGGACGGAGGGATCCGGGCGAGGCAGGGGCGTTTGGATGGGGGAGTGGTGGATCTCGTCCACTCCCCAGATCCGGCGACGGGGCGGCGGCTCCGGCGAGCTCCGGCTCCGGCCGGAGCGGAGGAGGATGGCGAGGCGGGAAGACTCGGCGAGGCTCCACGGCAGGCGGCGGATGGCGACCCGGGTAGGCGCGGCCCGGAGGAGATGAGCTCCGGCGGGTGGGGGCGTCTTGGCGCAGTGGCGACAGGGGTGAGCGACAGGCGCTGGCGGCTCGGGCAGCAGCGGCTCAGCGGCCGGCCTCGGGCCCCGGCGAATGCGGCGCTGAGGAAGTGGGCGTGCGGCGAATGGAGGCGTGCCACATGGCGGCAGCGGGGCGACCCGGACGTGTCTGGCGGCGGGGGTTTTGTCCGGCGGCGCGAGGTGGACGAAAGCTAGGGTTAGGGGAAGAATTCATCCGCGAATTTTCGGGGGGATCTAGTTTTATAGGTAGAGGGAGCTAGGAGAGTCCAAATGAGGTGCGGTTTTTGCCCACACGATCGTGATCGAACGGCCGAGAGCATGGAGGGGAGTTTGGTGGGTTTTGGGCCACTTTGGAAGGGGTGTTGGGCTGCACACAGAAGAGGCCTTTGCGGTTACCCGTTTAACCGTTGGAGTACCAAACGACCTCCAAATGACACGAAACTTGACAGGCGGTCTACCGGTGCTATACCAAGGCCGCTTGACAAACCTCGGTCCATTCTGAGACCATTTAATACCCGCACACGAAAAGAGGTAAAAGGGAACGCCGGGAGACATAGGAGTGCCGGATTGCAAAACGGACAACGGGGAAAATGCTCGGATGCATGAGACGAACACGTATGCAAAAATGAGATGCACATGATGACATGATATGAAATGCAGATGATGACGTGGCAAAACGAGACACGCAAGCACATGACATGGCAACGACGGCGAATAACTGACAGACACCTGGCGCACCGAATCCGGGGCGTTACACTCAAACCAATCATAGCAATTCATCAATCACCGATAGGACAACGAAAATCTAGTCAGACATCATAGGATGGCAACACATCATTGGAGAATAATATGAAGCATAAAGCACCATGTTCAAGTAGAGGGTACAGTGGGTTGCGGGAGAGTGGACCGCTGTAGATAGATGGGGGAAGGTGATGGAGATGTTGGTGAAGATGACGGTGGTGTTGGTGAAGATCGCGGTGATGATGATGGCCCCCGGCAGCGCTCCGGCGCCACCGGAAACAAGGGGGGAGAGGCCCCCTTCTTCTTATTCTTCCTTGACCTCCTCCCTAGATGGGAGAAGGGTTTCCCCTCTGTTGCTTGGCTCCCATAGCTTGGGAGGGGCGAGAGCGCCTCCGAGATTGGATCTATCTCTGTGTGTCTACGTTCTCTCTTGGCTCTGTTTCAGCATTTCGTGTATATATGGAGATCCGTAACTCCGATTGGCCTGAAACCTTCGCCGTGATTTTTTTCCCGAATATTAGCTTTCTTGCGGCAAAAGAAGAGCGTCAACCACCTTACGGGTGGCTCACGAGGGTAGGGGGCGCGCCCAGGGGGGCAGGCGCCCCCCTGCCTCGTGACCACCTCGGGCACTGGTTCGCGTTGATTTTCCTTCCAGATTTTCCATATTTTCCAAAAATAAGCTCCGTCTGTTTTTATCCCGTTTGGACTCCGTTTGATATGGATATTCTGCGAAACCAAAAACATGCAATGAGGCAGAACTGGCCTGCAATCGGATGAATATGTTAGTCCCAAAAATAGTATAAAAAGTTGCCAAAAAATATATGGAAGTTGTAGAATATTGGCATGGAACAATCAAAAATTATAGATACGACGGAGACGTATCAGTACCCCGAAAACATCCATTAGCACCACGAAACCCTATTTCCACCGCCGCAACCTTCTGTATCCGCGAGATCCCATCTTGGAGCTTTCATCGACGCTCACCATAGCCTCTCCGATGAGTTGTGAGTAGTTTACCACAGACCTTCAGGTCCATAGTTATTATCTAGATGGCTTCTTCTCTCTCTTTGAATCTCAATACAAAGTTCTCCTTGATTTTCTTGGAGATCTATTCGATGTAACTCTTTTTTGCGGTGTGTTTGTCGAGATCCGATGAATTGTGGGTTTATGATCAAGTTTATCTATGAGAAATATTTGAATCTCCTCTGAATTCTTTTATGTATGATTGGTTATCTTTGCAAGTCTCTTCGAATTATCAATTTGGTTTGGCCTACTAGATTGATCTTTCTTGCAATGGGAGATGTTGAGGATGTAACTACTGAGTGTAAACCGCCCAGGAGGGGCCGGTTCATGCTCATCTATATTGAAGTTCATGAAGATAAAGAAGATGGCGCTCTACTATTAAAGCTTAGAGGCCCAGAGCCCAAAGGTGAGTTAGGGCCCATAGTTGTAAACCGCCATAGTCGTATAACTTGTATTGTAAATAAGGGAAAGGAAGAGACCGAGCCGGACACTTGTATGAGCCGGCCTCGGGACTCTGTAAACCGGACGGGCGTCAACCTGTGTATATAAAGGGATGACCCGACGTCAGTTCAGGGACAAGAAACAACAACTCGATACTCAGGCAAAGCGTATTCGCTCCCTGGTCATCCAAACCCCAATAATTCCATCACAACTAGACGTAGGCTTTTACCTTCAGCGTAAGGGGCCGAACTAGTATAAAACTCTCGTGTCCCTTGTTCGGTTTAACCCCTTTAAGCTAATCTCGTTGCGATGGCTCCACGACTAAGTTCTTCTGCTAGGACATCTGACGTGTTAATTCCACGACAGTTGGCGCCCACCGTGGGGCTATCGCACGATGGCCTCGAGTTCTTAAAGGGCAACTGAGGGAGTCCTGGATTAGGGGGTGTCCGGATGGCCGGACTATGACCTTTGGCCGGACTCCTGGACTATGAAGATACAAGATTGAAGACTTCGTCCCGTGTCCGGATGGGACTTTCCTTGGCGTGGAAGGCAAGCTTGGTGATACGGATATGTAGATCTCCTTCCATTGTAACCGACTCTGTGTAACCCTAACCCTCTCCGGTGGCGATATAAACCGGAGGGTTTTAGTCCAGAGGATCTAAGAACAATCATACCATAGGCTAGCTTATAGGGTTTAGCCTCTCTGATCTCGTGGTAGATCTACTCTTGTACTACCCATATCATCAATATAAATCAAGCAGGAGTAGGGTTTTACCTCCATTGAGAGGGCCCGAACCTGGGTAAAAACATCATGTCCCTTGTCTCCTGTTACCATCCGCCTAGACGCACAGTTCGGGACCCCCTACCCAAGATCCGCCGGTTTTGCCACCGACATTGGTTCTTTCATTGAGAGTTCCTCTTTGTCGTCACCTTTAGGCCCGATGGCTCCTTCGATCATCAACAACGACGCGGTCCAGGGGGAGACTTTTCTCCCCGGACAGATCTTCGTATTCGGCGGCTTTGCACTGCGGGCCAATTCGTTTGGCCATCTGGAGCAGATTGAAAGCTACGCCCCGCCATCGTGTCAGATTTGGAAAGTTCTGAACTACACGGCCGACGTCGCGGAGACTTGATCTTCGACGGGTTCGAGCCACAGCCAAGCGCGCCCGCTTTACGATGGGCATGATCTAGCTCGCCGCGAAAGGTGTCACGGAAACGCACCGATGTCCGCCCGACCCTTAGCTCGGAGCCGACTGCGCCTATCGAGGACAGGTGGCTGGACGCTGCCTCGGGTGCTGCAATCTCTATGGCGATCGAGCCGAACACCATACCTGTCCTTTGCGAAGCTCGCAACTCCGAGGTGCCGGACTCCTTTCCGGACCAACCTTCCGCTACCGCCAATGGAATCTGATTGGCGCCGATAATGGAGTTCACCGCCGTGGACATCTTTCAAAGACTCTCCTTTCGGCGACATTCTGAATTCACTAAAGTCTCTCTCTTTATCGGAGAGCCCGACCGAACTACGGTCAGAAGGTTGGGATGCGTATCGACGAAGAAATTCAATGCCCACCCACCACCCACTTTGTAGCCACTATCGATGATTTAACCGACATGCTTAACTTCGACTCTGAAGACATCGATGGTATGGACGACGATCTAGGAGACTAACAGGAATCAGCGCCTATAGACCACTGGACAACCACCCCATCTCACGATGTATACATGGTTGATACACCTAAAGGAAACGACGACGAGGAACAAAGGTACGCAACGAGGGACCATTCCCTCGAAAAGCAATCAAAGCAGCGGCATAA
Organism: Aegilops bicornis; assembly: GCA_021605145.1. Lineage (NCBI taxonomy): Eukaryota > Viridiplantae > Streptophyta > Magnoliopsida > Poales > Poaceae > Aegilops > Aegilops bicornis. Next base: position 633,016,097 of record CM038670.1, read on the forward strand.
GCGCCGCTCCAAACCCCACCTCGACAGAGAAAACAGCCATACAGCACTCCAGCCATAGAGCAGGCGAACCGGGCGGACGAAGAACATGCCATCGAGCAACCGCCCGAACAGGGCAACTTGGATAAACAACCCGTCCCGGCAGAAGACAACAGTCCGGACGATGTCACGCCGGACAAGTTCTTTGGAGCGAAGAACCTCCAAAAAGGCTCGTCGCCACTGCGTAGCCTGAAAAAGCAAGCGGAAGCTCAAAACAGTGGAAGATGCACTCAGAATTAGATGGAGCAAAGTACTCAACACCGCAGACAAATACGGCGACAGTCGTCGCACAAAGAGCTATCCGAAGCGAAAATTATTGCCGGAATTCAATGATGAGACCTTAGAGCCCCCGCAATAAAAAAATAATAAGGAAGCCACCCGGTCGGAGAAACGACCCCATGGCCAACACAGTGCAGCAAAGGACGCCGCACACAAGCCAAGACGCCGATCCGCACAAGGATTCGCATCAAAATGATGGCCCAGCCAGATCTATCTATGGGCCAAGAAAGCAAGCTCTAGCAAGCAATGCAACACATCAAATATCCGAACATCGCGGTACGCCCAGATATAGAGGCACCGCACACCCCCTATGTTTCACCGATGAGGTGCTGGATCATGAATGTCCAGCGGGATTCAAGCCCGTAAACATAGAGGCATACGACGGAACAACAAACCCTGGAGTCTGGATTGAGGATTACATCCTCCACATACACATGGCTAGAGGAGATGATCTCCACGCCATAGAATACTTACCAGTCAAACTCAAAGGGCCAGCCCGGCATTGGCTCAAAAGCCTTCCCGAAAACACCATCGGAAGTTGGGAAGAGCTCGAGGATGCTTTTCGGGCAAATTTTCAAGGGACTTATGTCTGACCTCCGGATGCAGATGATCTAAGTCACATAACTCAACAACCCGGAGAGTCAGCCCGGAAACTCTGGAACAAATTTCTTACTAAAAAGAACCATATAGTCGACTGTCCGGATGCCGAAGCCTTAGCAGCTTTCAAACACAACATCCGAGACGAATGGCTCGCCAGACACCTCGGCCAAGAAAAGCCAAGAACAATGGCTGCACTAACAAGCCTCATGACCCGCTTTTGCACAGGAGAGGACAGCTGGTTGGCAAGATGCGGTACCAGCGACCCAAGTACATCCGGGTTAGGGATGGAACGGGAAACCGCGACGCAGCAAGAACCAGCGCCGGACCAAGGGAAACAGCCCGAAGAGCACGGCAGTCAACGCCGGATTCAAAAGCCCTCGGCAGAATCAGAAAAAGCTGCCCCCCAAAGATAACAGGGACGAGCTAGCTAACTTAATCAAAATCTAGGACAAGATATGTCAGATACACAGTACTCCCGGGAAGCCTGCAAACCATACCCACAGAGATTGTTGGGTCTTCAAGCAATCCGGCAAACTCAACGCCGAACGCAAGGGGCTCGACACACCAAGCGAGGACGATGACGAACCCCACAAGCAGAGCACCGGAGAACAAAAGAACTTCCCACAAGAAGTCAAAACAGTAAATTCACTTCACGTGACAAAAAGGGAGAAAATAGTGGCGCCCATAGAGATACGCGCCATACGGCCTATCTCAGAGGAGTCCCGCCACTGGTTGTTAAAACCAATCACCTTCGACCATCAGGATTACTCTAGAAGTATCCGGAACGCAGGTTGGACTGCCTTGGTATTAGATCCAATAATTGACGGACTCCACTTGACACAAGTCCTAATGGACGGCGGCAGTGATTTAAACCTGATATATCATGACACAATCCGCAAACTGGGGATAGACCCAACAACAATTCGCCAAAGCAACACTTCCTTTCAAGGGTGACGCTGCACCCAGATGCCCATTGTACGGGCTCTCTCCTGTTAGAAGTTATGTTCGGCTCACCCAACAACTTCCGCCGCGAAAAGCTAACCTTCCACATCGCACCATTTACAAGCATCTATCAAGCACTCTTTGGGGCCTGAAGCTTCGCCCGCTTCAATGCAATACCGCATTATGCATCCCTTATACTTAAAATGCCCGGTCCACGAGGCATCATCTCATTAAAGGGAAATATTGAGTGTTCCTCGAGCACGGAAGATTGTGCGGCCGCATTAAGAGCCACACACTAAACCGGCCTCATTAGGCAAAGCACCTAAACAGGTCGTTCAGACCCCGGACATGGCTAGACGAGTCCGGCGTAAGGGCTTACTATCCGCATGCCCCAGTTCAAGGGGCTAAGCACATGTACAACAAGAGACAATAAAGCTCAATTTTATTCATTTAAAAAATGTAGTTTGTTTATTTAATGTAACGTACATTTCGCACAATCTTTTTCAACTAAGTTCCTCTCTTTTACAGATGAACACCGTGCTACACCCGTCCAGGATACGGCACAACAGAGACACAGGCGCAGACGTGCAGCAGGGACCCGTTGCAAGGATTCTTTTCAGATTAAGACCCTGCGTAAACCTTTTTTACTGTCTCTTGTTGATACAACTCCCCCGATTTCTTGCTATAACCGAGGTGGAGGCTGGCGTCTTGGCATCGGCCACGTCAGATGTTTGCGCGTACCTGGACACCAGGGGCTCATTAATAAGGGTGTTGTTCAGCCTGTTTTCATAAAGACCGAATACCTTAGGGAGTGTTCGGCGTCGCGAATTTGGCCTTATATGCATCAGCTCCAAATCATGTCTTTGGTCAAATGTTGGGTTTGCCTGGCTCCTGTGTTTTGCTGCCTTACGTTCCGCTCTATCGGCTAAGGCAGCACCAGGAGAACTACTGCGATTGTGCCCCGGTTCGGCCGGGCGAGCACCTCAATAGAGAAAGCCGAAAACTGACTATCATGATGTAGCGTGAGACTGGTCAACCAGTCGATGACCCATCGGAATCTTTAGGATTCCTCCGCATTAACGAAGGGCCGTTTCGGTCGGTCAGCACACACGCCCCAAATTCAAAGGCGGCCCCTAGGGGCTATATAGTAGCCCCACTGTCAAACTCCTATGGCTAAGTGAAAGTGATAAAGCATTATAGTCCGGTTGCCTAGTTCGCTACACTATCACCTCCTTTATAGGACCAAGACGTTGGTTCAAGTGTGAAAATGCACCTTTTGCAAACACCCCCGCATTATATGCGTTGGGGCTAAAGCCGAAGACTGCCATCTTTCAGGTTATATACACATATACATTAACGGTCGCACATGAGGTATTTTAATTCTTGCAGGCACAAGTATAAAAAGCTTTTATATTCCACCGAAACATTGTCTTACAATTATACATGTTATTCGAACATGATGTCCTTCGAGCATTGCGCCTCTATTAAACGAGCGCCTTGCAGAACTTCCTGAAAATAGTGCTCGGCAGGTATTCGGCTCCTGTCCGAACCTTTGGATGCAAAGTCGGTGGTCTTCATCTCCGCCCAGTATGTCTTGACACGGGCTAGAGCCATCCGCGTACCCTCTATGCATGCTGACCTCTTCATTGCATTGATATGGGGCACCGCACCAAGGAACTGCTGCACCAAACCAAAATAACTCTTCGGCTCAGGCCCTTCCGGCCACAGATGACTCACGACTCCCTTCAAGGCGAGTTCGGATAACCTATTCAGCTCCGCCCATTCGACCAATCGCTCGGATAATGGAAGTGGGCGCTCTGGATTGTGGAACTGCGCCCAAAAAAGCTTTTCCACTTCGTGATCCTTTTGATCCCGGAAGTGTTCGGCCGCGTCCGCGGCACTTGCCGCCAAATCTAGATAAGTATCCGCCTCACTCCACAGCTGGTCCAACTGAGCATACTTAGGATCCCCGAACTTCATCCGCAGCATAAAGGGCTTTCTAGCCGCGATATCTCCGGCCTGACGTAGCTCCTGCTTCATGGCTCTCATTGCAGAGCAAGCATCCTTGGCCTCGGTAGTGGATTTCTCTAGGTCCTTTTGTTCCGCCCGATCTTCTTTTTCAAGAAGCTTGCAGCGGTCGGCAACATCCTTCAACATCACCACCATCTCGGACATTTCCTTCCTGCTTCGGCAGTGAGCAGCATGTTCGGCTTTCAGCTCTTCGGCCGCCTTCAAGGCAGCTGCATCACTTTTTCTGGCCTGCTCCTTGGCTCGGGCGAGTTCCGCCCGAAGGTTCTCCATGGCAGCGGCACAATCTGCATCAAGCATACATGTTGTAAGGCATGGTTATCAAGCCCCCTTACCAGGTGTCCGCGGAGAAAATTTCATACCTTGTGACTCGTCCAACCGATTGTTGACAAGCGCGATGTCGGCATCCGCCACATCAAGTTGCCGCTTTAGCTCGGCAAATTCATCAGTCCGGCGTGCCACCGGACACTTCGCCACCTACATAGGAAGAGCGACATGTTATACCTGGGATTATGATCCTTGGCGTGCTGTCATCTTTGACAACGCACCGAGTCTCAGGGGCTACTATCTATACAGGGCGCATCCTTTTATATGCGGAACCGTCAAAAGGTACATCATTTCGCGTACCTCAAAACCTGTCAGTGAACTCCTGACGGCCTCATGCAACCCGCTCTCCGCGGATGAAACCCTTTCAATCACCGTGCCCATCAATGCGCGATGTTCTTCTGAGATAGACGCTCGCCCGAGCAGATCCTTCAAATCCTCCGACCGTGCAACGGATGGTGCCGGACTCGTCCGATGGCCTTTTTCGAAGGTCTGGCACGGAGGGCTCTGGGGAGCCATACAGCTGCTTTCCGGCCCTGCCGGATTTGGAGAAACCCTCCGCGACGACACCTCAGGGTTGCCTGCCTCGCTAGGCGCTACGGCAGGAGGGGGCGTTCCGCTCTCCATCATCTCCGGACGAAGATCCCCTGACGATGAGCTCTGCTGCGAAGGGCGGAGATCCGAACTACAAGGTAAAAATTAAGTTGTCTTTCTCAGGAATAAAATAGGGATGACTCTTATTTGGAAACTCCCCTCTCTACTTACGGCTCTCTGGAGGGATGATCCCCTTGACGGCACAGTGCGGCCGAGGCACTTCCCGGCGCAGGACCCTCTGACGAAGATCGCTTCCCCCGCTTTGAGACCATGGTCTCCGGGTCTTCAGAGGCGGTCCTCTTCTTTCCCTGGATGGAGGGATTCTCGATCCCTCCTTTTCGGATAGCCTCCTTTGAGGAGACGGTAGCTTCCTTGTTCCCCCCTTCGCCTTCTTCCAAGGGCGCAACCTCCAGCATCCTGGTTAACATGGGATCCGGCATGGTCTCGGGGAGGGGGGCCGGACACCTGATCAGCTTTACTTTCGCTATCCACTCCTGTTTAAATGGAAAACTCCTTTAAGGGCAATTCAATGATGAATATACGGATAGCGTGTCCGGGTACAGGGCTACTTACTTGAGTATTCGGGCGATTGCAGCTTAGACCTGCGTCCCCGGTCAAGTCTGGACACATTGCTTGTGATTCGAAGAACAATTCATGCATCTCCATGGGCGTCATGCCCGTAAAGTGTTGGAGAGCTCGTGGTCCCTCGGGATTAAACTCCCACAAAGTGAGGGGCGGCGTTTGCAGGGCAAAGTGCGGCGAATCAACATGACTTGCGCCACTACGACCAGGTTGATGTCTCTTTCCAGGAGATCTTGAATGCAGCCCTGCAACAAGGGCACGTCCTTGGACGGCCCCCAGTCGAGCCCTTTATTGACCCATGACGCCAGCCGTGGAGGGGGGGGGGGACCCGAGTGAAAGACAGGAGGCGCCACCCACTTGGTGCCCCTGGGCGCTGTGATATAAAACCGCTCTCGTTGCCATAAGCTGAACTCCTCTTGAAAAGAGCCCTCGGGCCATGGAGCATCAGCATTCTTGCTTATAACAGCCCCTCCGCACTCTGCTTGCCGCCCCTTGAACATCTTCGGCTCTACTTTGAAGGTCTTGAGCCACAATCCGAAGTGAGGGGTAATGCGGAGGAAGGCTTCGCACCCATTTATGAACGATGAGATGTGGAGGATGGACTCCGGATCCAAGTCGTGAAATTCTAACCCATAATAAAACATGAGCCCCTCACGAAGGGGTCCGTCGGAAGCCTAACCCCGAAGGAAGTGAGACGCCAACACCACGCCTCACCAGGCTTGGGAGTGGGAATAACTTGCCCTTGAGTAGGCAGCCTATGCGATATTTCGCCGTTAAATACCTGGCATCTCTCAGCTTTAGCACGTCTTCTTCCGTAACGGAGGAAGGCATCCACCGGCCTTGAAGGTCGGAGCCGGACATCATCGAAGGTCCGAAGCGCCTAAATCTGGAGCTTTGGGTGTTGGAACTCGAGGCAAGGGGCGGACTCGATTGAGATTGAAAGAAAGGAGTAGAGCCTTGGTCTCTTTATAAAGAGGTTGAATACCAAGAGCCCTCCCCCGTGACCATTTGGGGACTCGCCTTCGATAGAGGAGACGTGCCAATGGGCGCAATTGGGTTACCCACGTCCGTATTGATGAGAATCCCGGAATAAGGGGACACGATCTCTGCTTTGACAAGACGTGCCAAGGAAACCGCCTCGCTAAACGCTACCGAGGTGGGACAAGAAAACGATTCGAATAAAGGCTTGGCCAAGGTGTGATGACACGCGAATACGCCGCAGATTGGATTTGTGTAAATATTATTCTCTCTACGGTGTTATGTGGAAATTATTTTGCAGAGCCGGACACTATCCTTGTGTTCAAAATCTTCTATGAAGTATTCGAAGGAGGAACCCGCCTTGCAATGCCGAAGACAAACTGCGCGCCGGACTCGTCGTCATTGAAGCCTGGTTCAGAGACTCTTGAGGAGTCCTGGATTAGGGGTGTCCGGATGGCGGACTATGACCTTTGGCGGACTCGACTATGAAGATACAAGATTGAAGACTTTGTCCCGTGTCTGGATGGGACTTTCCTTGGTGTGGAAGGCAAGCTTGGCGATAAGGATATGTAGATTTCCTTCCATTGTAACCAACTCTGTGTAACCCTAACCCTCTCCTGTGTCTATATAAACCGGAGGGTTTTAGTCCGTAGGACGAAGAACAATCATACCATAGGCTAGCTTCTAGGGTTTAGCCTCTCTGATCTCGTGGTAGATCTACTCTTGTACTACCCATATCATCAATATTAATCAAGCAGGAGTAGGGTTTTACCTCCATCGAGAGGGCCCGAACCTGGGTAAAAACATCGTGTCCCTTGTCTCCTGTTACCATCCGCCTAGACGCACAGTTCGGGACCCCCTACCCGAGATCCGCGGGTTTTGACACCGACAGCAACTTTGAAGGACTCAAGGGGTACGTGGTTGGCCGGATGACCAAGAGTCGTCGCGGCAAGCTCTGCATCGACGACGCAGGCTGGGACCCCGAGGCCGGCTCAAACGAGTACGAGTACCGGGTCCCCTTTGGCTGAATTCACGTTTTCATCAGCAAGATCGGCGAACTGGGCCCTGAGCCGGACATCTCCACCGACCTCGTTGAAATGGCTCAGCGTGCAAGCCCTGCCCGGTTTCAGCCTGCCATGAAGCATGCGTTCGTAGGATTCATCCATGGTGCGGAATCTGAACCGGTGTCCGACGGTGAGACAACCATCTACTCAGATGGTGAATCGTCCACTGGCGAAACCGAGTCGCTGTACCAATTGCAAGGTGGCCGGATTGGGGGATATTCTGATGGCGATAGTATTCCGGGCCCCTTTGAACTGCCAAACCGGGTTGCAATCTTCATGGCCGGTACGCAGCCCACCATGCAATCTTCATCTACAACAGCAATGATCTCCGGATCGGCAGCATGGCAGAGGCGGCGCCGGCTCAAGTTCTTGCCGGTTTGCTGGACACTTTGACGACATTGTTGACCACGGCAGTCACCCCGGAGACCCAAGATCACCATAATGCGGATGTTGCAAAACTAAAGGATCAGATAACTCAAGCCAAGGCGGACTTGACGGATGAGGAGGCCAGGATGGCTGAAGAGCGGGCCGCTTTAGACGCCCAATCACAGCAGATCCAGGCGCAGAATTACCGGCTTTAGTTGGATCAGAACGCATCAAACGAAGTAATGAGGAGGAAGTACCGGTCTCGTCTACCGCCGGTTTATGAAGGAATGAATCTCTTCAGTACGCCAGGAGCTGGGCCTAGTAATCCGGCAGCGGTACCCGGACCGAGGCACCTGGGGCAGCACCGGATCAGCCACGAGTGATGGACCCGCCTCGACGGATGGACAACCCGCCTCAATACATGACAACGCCACCAGGTCACTTCTCTAGCCCTTTGGATAACATGATTGCTGCAGCGTTGCGTTTGGCGGCTATTCCGATGGAGGGTGACTCACTGGCGGCGGTTGAGACATGACGGTCCAGGGATCTTCTTCAAACCGCTGTTGTGCAACAGCAGACTTATTCCTACAGCCGAGAGAGAATACACTCAACCCCCCGTCCGAGCAGGAGTTATAGCAGGCACATGGACGAACCGGTCGTGTCAAGCAGTGCGCGGCGTCGTCATGCCCCTCGAGGGCCTAATCCGGTGCATGGCGGTTTGAATGCTCAGGATATGGTGAACAACGGCAGAGCACGGCGCGAAGCAGAGTTAGCGACAGCTTGGCAGACAAGATCAGAATCAACCCGCTCCGGTTCAGCCAGCGGCATCAGTTGAACGTGGTTCGGCCATTAGCTCTTGGGGAGTACCGTGCCTCACCCCAGCTCTGCGTAATGTGTGGCTGCCCAAGGATTTCAAGGGTCCGCGTAAAGTGCTTAATTATACCGCCGATCAGCCCCCCGAGGCCTGGGTTGAAAGTTACGAGATGGCAATGGAGATGCTAGATGTGGATGAAGCGGCATGTGCAAAATACTTCACCATGATGTTAGAAGGAACGGCTCAAACCTGGCTGAAGAGCCTGCCTGTTAACTCAATCAGTTCATGGGATGAGTAGAAGGCCAAGTTTATAGCGAACTTCAAGGATACGTGCAAGCAACCCATGTCCATTGTGGATCTGGCGGCTTGTGTCCAAGGAGAAAACGAATCAAAAACTCATTGGGTGTGTCGGGTTTCTGAAATCTTGCAGTCGTCAGACCGCATCAATCTTGACACGGCAATCGTGACCTTGGAAGGTAATTGCCGGTTTAAGTCACTGAAGATGAAGTTGGGATGGCTCAAGCGTCACTGCAATGATATGGGAACACTCATGGCAGCTCTGGTTAAGTATGCCGATTCTGATAATACTAAGGACCCCAATTCTGATGAAGAAAAGCAGGAGAAGGGAAAGAAGAATGCGGTACAAAAGGACAGCATAACCGGGCAAGCCACGGGAACAATGGTAAGCGAAATGCATAATTCAGAATTTGTGGCTAACACCAGTATGCAGGGCAATATGCAGCGCCGTAAGGGTAAACTGCCCCAGCGCGGTGCAGGCATGAATCTGGAACGTTTGTTAAACCTGCCCCGCCCAAAGCACGGGACAAAGGATATTCCGGCGACGCACCTTTGGAAGGATTGTCACATCATGAGAGAATTCAAAAACTCTAATCTCTTCCGGTATGATCAGGGTCCACCCGGTGGTTCCGGTCCAGGATTTCACGGGCCGGGTTACGGTGGTGGTGGTTCAAACTCAGGATTTCAGAATAATCGTGGCAATCGTAACAACCAAGGTGGTCATAATCAACAGAGTAATCAGGGGAATCAGCAGCGCCGGGTTATCGAGCAACCCGAAGCAGTTAAATGGTGGACAGTATCATGTTTTCACTACTAGTCTGTGCAAGCGCGATCAGAAGCTCCATAAAAGGGCAGTAAACTCTGTTGAACCGGCAGTGCCCCGTTATCTGCGCTAGTCGGAACAACCTATTGTTTGGAGTCGGGAGGATCATCCGCCCCGGGTTGACAATCCGGGTCACCTAGCTTTGGTGGTTGCACCGCAGGTTGGAGGTTATAAGTTTACCAAGGTGCTCATGGATGGAGGGAGCAGTATCAATATCTTGTATTATGAAACCTTCCGGCGTATGGGGTTAACAGACTAGAATCTTAAACCGTCCAACACCGTTTTTCACGGTGTGGTGCCTGGTAAATCGGCTTACCTAGTTGGCAAGATAGCTCTGGAGGTGTTTTTTGGTGATGATCATGATTCAAGATCTCGAGACGCCGACCTTTGAAGTGGTTAAAATCAGAAGTCTGTATCATGCCCTGTTTGGACGGCCGGTTTATGCTAAATTCATGGCAAGACCGTGTTATGTTTATCTGCAGCTCAAGATGCCGGGTCATAAGGGAACCATCACGGTTCACAGTAGCCGCAAGATTGCTCTGGAGTGTGAGGAAGGTGATGCGGCTTATGCTGAGTCGGTTTGGGCAACGGAGGGTTTGAAGTTTTATAAGGACAATGTTGATCCGGCAGATATGACTTCTCTAAAAAAGCCAACTACAGAGCATGATTCGGCTTTGAAGTTTAAATCGGCTGATGAGACTAAATTGGTTGATTTTGTTCCTTGTGATTCATCTAAGCGATTCAAAGATCGGCCAACTTGATCCGAAATAGGAAAGCGCGCCATCGAGTTCATCCGTGAGAACCGGGACATCTTTGCATTCAAACCTTCTAACATGCCAGGTGTACCGAGGGAACTCGCTGAGCACACTCTTAATATTGATTCGAAGTTCAAACCGGTCAAACAGTTCCTTCGCCATTTTAATGAAGAGAGGCGCAAGGCCATTGGTGAAGAGGTAGCCCGGCTATTTTGCAGCAGGGTATGTTGTGGAGGTATTTCACCCAGAGTGGTTGGCTAATCCGGTGCTGGTACTTAAGAAAAATGGTACTTGGCATATGTGTGTGGATTACACAGATTTGAACAAAGCTTGCCCAGCTGATCCCTTTGCCCTCCCTCGTATTGATAAAATCATTGATGCTACAGCGAGTTGTGAGCGTTTGTGTTTCTTGGATGCTTATTCCGGTTATCATCAGATCAAGATGGCGATTAAGGACCGTGGAGAAGACATCTTTCATCACTCCGTTTGGAGCCTTCTGTTATGTATCTATGCCCTTTGGGCTCAAGAGTGCCCAGGCAACTTATCAGCGATGTGTGCAGAATTGTCTTCATACTCAGATTCGGCACAATGTCCATGCTTATGTGGATGATATTGTGGTGAAGTCCAGGAGAGCAGAGACACTCATCACTGATTTGCAAGAAACCTTTGATAATCTGAGAGTTTATAAAATGATGCTCAACCCGGCTAAGTGCGTCTTTGGTGTGCCGGCTGGCAAACTCTTGGGTTTTCTGGTGTCCAACCGGGGCATTGAAGCTAATCCGGAAAAGATCAAGGCTATCACATCCCTGGCTAAACCGGCATGTATCAATGACGTTCAACGTTTGGCGGGTAGTATTGCGTCTTTGAGCCGGTTTATCAGCAGGTTGGTAGAAAAGGTGACCCCTCTGTATCAGATGTTGAAGAAGACAGACAATTTTGTCTGGACCGATGCTGCTGATGCGGCGTTTGAGGACTTGAAGAAGCAGTTGGCTGAACCGCCGGTTCTTGCCGCTCCAGTTGATAAGGAGCCACTATTTTTATACGTGGCTGCTAATGCCCGTGCTGTCAGCGTAGCTATTGTGGTGGAGCGCAAGGAGGCTGGGAAGGAGAACCCGGTTCAAAGGACGGTTTATTATATCAGCGAAGTGCTCATTGAGTCAAAACAAAGGTACCCGCATTGGCAGAAGCTGGTATATGGGGTTTTCATGGCAAGTCGGAAGCTTAAACAGTATTTTCACGGTCATCCCATTACAGTGGTCAATTCTGCTCCTTTGGCTGACATAATCTAGAATAGGGAGGCAACTGGCCGGGTTGCTAAGTGGGCTATTGAGCTTGGACCACACGGTTTGAACTTTGAAGTATATGCCTCGAACAGCTATCAAATCCCAAGCACTTGTGGATTTCATCAATGATTGGACAGAGTTGCAGATACCGGAGGACAAACCGGACATCACATACTGGACTATCCACTTTGATGGGTCCAGGCAATTGGAGGGCTCGGGGGTTGGAGTTGTCCTTACTTCCCCTCGAGGTGATAAAATTCATTATGTTCTTCACTTAATGTTCCCTTGTACTAACAATGCATCTCAGTACGAAGCCTTACTCCATGGTCTTCAAGTGGCTAAGGAGATGAACTTAAGCCGGGTACGATGCTTCGGAGACTCGGATCTGGTAGCCCAGCAAGTTTCAGGTACTTGGGATTCCAAGGATCCACTCATGGTGGCTTAACGACGAGAGGTGGATTTGTCGCTGGTCACTTCAGGGGTTATCAAGTGGAGCACATTGATCGGCGCAGAAATGAGGCAGCTGATGCTTTAAGCCGGTTGGGATCTCAGCGTAAACCGGTGCCACCCAATACCTTTCTGGATGTCTTGCACAACCCGTCAGTTCAGTTGCCTACAGAGGAGGACCTCGCTATTCCTGATCCGGAGGCACAGTTGGTAGCCACTTTACATATTATTACGGATTGGACGGTTCCATACTTGGCGTATATGAACCGGGGCGAGTTGCCAGAGGATGCAGTTTTGGCCAGACAGATAGTCCGGCGATCCAAGTCCATGGTGGTTCACAATGGCGAGTTACGCCGTTGCAATGTCTCTGGTGTGTTCCAGCGTTGTGTTTCTCTTGAAGAAGGCCGTGAGATTCTACGAGAGTGTCGGTGTACTAGAGTAGGGGTACCCTAGTATCCCGAACTTGTGCACGGGCGATTGCAAAGACCAACGGCAAGGCTTGCCGGGTGACCGCCAAGGTCCTCCGTGGTTCCTTTGGAGCCATTCAAGAACAAGGCATTTAAGCCAAGGAGACAAGGCCCCGGCAAGAGGAGCTAGTCGGGCAGGCAACCCAAGACATCTCAAGGAACTTGCCGCGACGCGCCACGCGTCCCGGCAAGGCCCGGCGAGCAACAAGTTTCCAGACGCTACAAGACAACGACCGCGGCAAGGCGCTTGCCGCGGCAAACTACCAATCTGTACTGCGCCCAAAGACATCCACCAACGTGTCGCCTCGACCTTTCCAAGCGCTGCGTGGCGAGAGGTCAGTGCAGCCATCGGAGCGCGGTGGCAAGCGACGCTGACAAGATTGCCATCGTGGCAAGCGGTGGCGCCCCTGACGGTCCCTGTTTGCACTGTTTGGGCGACGTAGACGGGCATTTAATGGCCTTGTCCCCTGCCGTCGGGGTTAGGTATGATACACAGTACAGGTAGATGTACCAACCACAACTCATTTTCCATCTTTACCCTTGTCTACATTGCCACCTGTCGGAGACCCCTTGAGCATATAAAAGGAGGCCCATGCGCAACGTAGAGGGGGTTCGAAATCACTCACGCTCGGTCTCGTTAGCAGCTAGTGGGTATCAGAGCACTCTGCGCTCCCGAGCAAGAACACAATATACTCAGACATGCAGCAGTAGGAGTGTTATCTCTCCGGAGAGCTCCGAAGCTGGGTAAACTGCTCGTGTGCTTCGCCTCGATCTGCTCTTCGTGCGATCTCCGCCCCCCGCCGAACCGAAAGGGGCTCGGTCCATCGGCCGGTCCCATAGGTGTTCGTGGATCAGCTTCCCCGACATCTCTGGCGCGCCAGGTAGGGGGAAGTTGAAGTTGAGGCCCGGGCGCAGCCTCATGATATCCGCCGCATTCTGGAACTCCCAGGCGGGTCTCCTCCTCTCCTGCAAGGGGGCGATGCGGCCGCGAAGAAAGTCTGCGCCAACGGTGCCTACGGTGAGCCCAGCAAGTCTAAGGCGTAGGATCCGGGTGACGGCAATCTTCAGCCTATCGTCTTCCAGGGCCACGTTGCTCCAATCGTTGCGCCAAGACTATTGTGGTTTGGCGGCCAAGCGGTAAATGGCTGCGGTTCTCCTCGACAATCCAGCACCAATCTGCCCTCCATTCCTCCCACTTGCTACGGAGCTCACCCTCCAGATAAGCTTCCTTCTTGCCAATCCTTGAGATCCAAGCGATTCCGCCGGCAAGGGGCTCCCCTCTCTCAACTCGGGGCATAAACAAGTGGCGGAAAAGAGCTACGTTTGGATAGACTCTGACAAAGTTTTCGCAGAGATTTGCGAAAACTGCCATGGTCAGGATGGCATTGGGGGTGAAGTCAAGGAGGCGGAACCCGTAGGTGTTCATGATATCACAGAAGAATTCAGAGAAAGGCGGGCAGAGCCCGCAGTAGAAGAATAGCGCGAAGAAAGGGTATCCATTCGGAGCCAGTTCCAAAGCGGCAGCTGGGAGTACCTTCGTGCGCGGATGCGCCCGCATCTCCGTCGACCAGAAGAGGTAGTAGTTCTCCCTCAGATCCTTCGCAGCGAGCTGAGGGGGGAAGATTGCCCGCCTCTTCGCAGCATCAAGAGCCGCGCCTCTACTGACTTCACGGCCTTCCCTTGTCAGCTTTCGGAGCCATGGCGGAGGTGGTGGGGGAGATCGACGGCGTTGGTGATGCCGAGTGGCGATGAAGTGAGCGCTGCTCTCTTTTCAGCCTTGGGAGGAAGGGGGGAGCAGCGGAGGTTTGTGAGATTGGAAGAAGAATTGGCGAAGATGGGCGAACTGCCCCTGTTTCCTCTGCTTATAAAGAGGGAGGGGGTGGACGTTCCGCTTTTCCTAATAAAGAAACCACCCACGATCTCTCCCACGACGCCGCATTCGACGCGTGTCGTTCGTGGAGGGCGTGGTGGGTCCGGAGTGAGTTACGGCGTAACCCAGGCCGCGCGTGCCCGTGCCCTGTTTTGGGCCTGGCCCAACAGCGCTCGGCACCGTGTGTGGCCCAGGCCCGGGGGCTCCTCTCGGTGTACTAGAGTAGGGGTACCCTAGATCCCGAACTTGTGCACGAGCAGTTGCACCACCCCGCGGCAAGGCTTGCCGGGTGACCGCCAAGGTCCTCCGTGGTTCCTTTGGAGCCATTCAAGAACAAGGCATTTAAGCCAAGGAGACAAGGCCCCGGAAAGAGGAGTTTGCCGGGAAGGCAACCCAAGACATCTCAAGGAACTTGCCGCGACGCGGCACGCGTCCCGGCAAGGCCCGGCGAGCGACAAGTTTCCAGACGCTACAAGACAATGATCAAGGCAAAGGCGCTTTGCCGCTGCAAACTACTAATCAGTACTGCGCCCAAAGACATCCACCAACGTGTCGCCCTGGGACCTTTCCAAGCGCGCGTGGCGAGAGGTTGTGCAGCCAGCGGAGCGCGGTGGCAAGCGACGCTGACAAGATTGCCATCGTGGCAAGCGGTGGCGCCCCTGACGGTCCCTGTTTGCACTGTTTGGGCGACGTAGACAGGCATTTAATGCCCTTGTCCCCTGCCGCCGTGGTTAGGTATGATACATCGCGGGTAGATGTACCAACCGCAACTCATTTCCCATCTTTACCCTTGTCTACGCTGCCACACCGTCGGAGACCCCTTGAGCATATAAAAGGAGGCACATGCGCATAGCGTGGGGGTTCAAATCACTCACGCCGGGTCTCGTTAGCAGCTAGTGGGTATCTGTAGCACTCGGCGCTCGAGCAAGAACACAATATACTCAGCACATGCAACAAGAGGGAGTGTTATCTCTCCAGAGAGCTCCGAAGCTGGGTAAACTGCTCGTGTGCTTCGCCTCGATCTGCTCTTCGTGCGATCTCTGCCCCCCGCCGAACTGAAAGGGGCTCGGTCCATCGGCCGGTCCCATAGGTGTTCGTGGATCAGCTTCCCCGACATCTCTTGGCGCCGTTTGCGAGACCGATGAGCAGGAGTTCCAGAAAGCCACAGAGGTCTTATGCGTTGATGGCGGTGCTTCTCTGCATACTTCACACCGCCAGCTCAAGCAGTGGATGCGGGAAGTCAATGCGGCAGAACCATCCGTCGAGTCACGCAAACCTCTGAAATGGTCCAGCACGCCTATCATCTTTGACATTGAGGACCACCCTGACCGCATAACTGCGGTCGGGTGCTTGCTGATGTTGGTTTCACCAACAATCTGCAACCTCAAGGTCACTAAGATGTTAGTTGACGGCGGAGCCGGCTTGAACCTGATCTCCTCAGCGGTACTCTAGAAACTCCAGATCCCTGATGGCGAGCTCGAAGAGACCGGCACATTCCAAGGAATCAATCCGGGAAGGAGCAAGCCGAAAGGAAAGATCACGTTGCCGGTGACATTTGGCAGCGAGTTGAACTTCAGGACTGAGAGGGTCATTTTTGACGTTGCTGACCTCCCATTGCCTTACAATGGGATACTTGGTCGTCCAGCACTCGCCAAATTCATGGCAGCCTCTCACTATGCATACAACATGCTGAAGATGCCAGGCCCGATAAGTGTCATCTCTGTCCTCGGCGACAAGAAGGATGCTCTTATCTGCGCCGACAAGATCTACCGGGAAGCGGCAGCCGCAATGATCGCAAGTCACTTGCCGCTGAAGCTCCCGGCGAAGAAGAAGACCAAGTCCGCAAGAGTTCTGATTCCCACTCCGCAAGCGCACCTATTCGGAGTGCTGCGCTACCGCCGAGGACGCACCATCGAGCTCCACCGCAAGTGTAAGAAGACGATGGCAGCTCCACCAGAGACCAAGAAGGTGTCCGCCAAGGAGGATGGCACTGGTGGTACCTTCACCATCAGTGCCACTCTCGACCCTAAATAGGAAGGCGCGCTCGTTGCTTTCCTGCGGGCGAACGTCGACGTGTTTGCATGGAAACCGTCCGACATCCCCGGTGTTCCCAGGAAAGTAATCGAGCACCATCTTGCCGTCTGCCCTCATGCGCGGCCCGTTAAGCAGAAAGTCAGGAAGCAGGCAGTGGAGCGCCAAGAATTTATCGCAGAAGAAATCAAGAAATTGGAAGCAGCAGGCCTTGTCAGAGGAGTGCTCCATCCCACGTGGTTGGCCAATCTCGTAGTCGCGCGTTAAGGCAAACGGGAAATGGAGGCTTTGTATCGACTTTACCGATGTTAATAAAGCTTGTCCCAAAGACCCATTTCCCTTGCCGCCAAGATCGACCAGATTGTTGACTCCACGGCCGGATGTGACTTGCTTTCATTTCTTGATGCATACTCAGGATACCATCAGATCTTCATGGCAGAAGAGGATGAGGAGAAGACCGCATTCATCACCCCATGTGGCACCTACTGTTTCGTACGGATGCCTTTCGGTTTAAGGAATGCTGGTTCAACATTTGCAAGAGTAGTCCTTGATGCTTTTGAGCCGCAAATACACAGAAATGTGGAAGCCTACATGGATGACATAGTAGTCAAGAGCAAGGACAAGGCGACTCTGATTCAAGATTTAGACGAAACCTTTGCAAATCAAGCAAGATCAACCTCAAGCTCAACCCCGAGAAGTGTGTGTTTGGAGTCCCCTCCGGCAAGCTTCTCGGGTTCTTCGTGTCTCAACGGGAATTGAAGCCAATCCCGACAAGATCAAGGCCATTGAGCAGATTGAAGCACCAAAGCGCGTCAAGGATGTACGAAGACTTGCCGGTTGCGTAGCTGCTCTCAGCAGGTTTATCTCTAGGTCTGCCGAGCGCGCCCTGCCATTTTTCAAAATCTTGAAAAAGGCAGGTCCGATGCAATGGACTCGAGGCGGGGCTGCTGCAGGACTTAAAGAGATACCTGTCCTCCACTCCAATACTTGTCGCACCTAAACCACAAGAGAAGTTGCTGCTATATATAGCGGCAACCAATCAAGTAGTTAGTGTTGCGTTAGTAGCAGAGAGGGAGGCGGATGATGAGCCAGCAGCCACGGCAGATGCATCCAGCGACAAGCAAGGGACTTCACCGGCAAGCTCTGGTCCCGACAAGGATGGATCTGCGCAGGCGTGCGAGAAGATGCAGAAAAGAATGGTGCAGCGCCCAGTTTACTTTGTCAGTTCCCTTCTGCAGGGGGCTAGGTCAAGTTACTCTGGTGTGCAGAAATTGCTTTTCGGCCTTCTCATGGCCTCGAGAAAGCTGCGCCATTACTTCCAAGCACATGAGATTACAGTCGTCACTCGTTTTCCGCTGAAGAGGATATTGCAAAATCCAGAAGCAACAGGCAGGATTGTCGAGTGGGCACTGGAACTGTCAAGCTTTGGCCTCAAGTTTGAGAGCACTTCAACTATCCAAAGCAGAGCATTGGCAAAATTCATAGCAGAATTGACGCCAACACAAGATGAAGAAATTCCAGAAACGAGCATCCCCGTCAAGGAGGCAAGCAAAGAGTGGCTGATGTACTTTGATGGTGCCTTCTCGCTGCAAGGCGCCGGTGCGGGAGTGCTACTCATTGCACCCACCGGAGAGCACCTCAAGTACGTGGTCCAGATGCATTTTCCCAAGGAGCAAGCAATGAACAATACTGCAGAGTATGAGGGTTTGC
The DNA here is from genome assembly GCA_021605145.1 of Aegilops bicornis. Taxonomy (NCBI): domain Eukaryota; kingdom Viridiplantae; phylum Streptophyta; class Magnoliopsida; order Poales; family Poaceae; genus Aegilops; species Aegilops bicornis. Next base: position 633,034,387 of record CM038670.1, read on the forward strand.
CTGCCGGTCTCAGGATCGCAGCAGACCTTGGGATCAAGAAGCTCATTGTCAGGGGTGACTCACAGCTTGACGTCCGCCAAGTAAACAAAAATTATCAGAGTCCGTTGATGGAAGCTTATGTTGATGAAGTAAGAAAGCTAGAGGAGCACTTTGACGGCCTACAAATGGAATATGTTCGAAGAGCTCAGAACGAAATTGCTGATGGCCTGTCGAAGTGCGCCGCACTTAAGTTACCTGTGGAACCAGGGATCTTTCTGCTCAAACTGACTCAACCAACTGTAACGCCATCAACTGGACAGAGCAAGAAAAGGAAGTTGATTTCTGGTGACTATTTTCCGGCAGAGCTCCCCGAAGCCGCCGCCAAGAAGGTCCTCAAGATCAACACCAAGGATGCTGAGGAGCAGTCTGCTCCGACAAGCCCTAGGGTTTGTTCCGTTGAAGCAGACGCTCCCGACAAGTTTTGCTCCGGTAAGCTTGCCGGGGAACGTCAAGCTCCGGCTGAGCCGCAGGTTCTCGCCGTAGAAGCGGATGTTCCGCAGCAGCAGATGTGCCTTTAGTCCTTGTTGTCGAGCCGCAAGCTCCAAAGATGGGCACAGCAGATTGTCCGCTTCCTTCAGACAGAGAACTTCCCAAGAGCAAGAAGAAGCGGAAAGAGTAGCCCGGCAAATAAGTATGTACCAGTTTGTCGACGACACACTGTATGTAAGAAGACTCAACGGTGTGAAATTGAAGTGTATTCACCGAAGACGGACAAAAGCTGTTGGCGAGATACATGGAGGCATATGTGGTCACCACATTGGCGCAAGAGCACTTGCCGCAAAGCTGCTCCAAAGAAGGTTTCTTTTGGCCGACAGCCCTCCGTGATGCAACTGCACAAGTAACCAAGTGTGAAGCGTGCAGGCCCATTCCAAGCAGATACACCAGCCAGCTCAAGCTCTCCGGGCGATCCCTTTATCCTAGCCATTTTCGGTCTGGGGGCTCGACATCCTCGGCCCTTTTCCCCGAGCTGTCGGGGGCTTTGAGTACTTGTACGTTGCCATCGACAAGTTCACAAAGTGGCCGGAAGTGGAAGCAGTGAGGAAGGTGACAAAGACAAGCAGTCAAGTTCTTCAGGTCGATTGTTTGCCGTTTCGGAATCCCTAACAGGATCATCACCGACAATGGCATGCAATTCACGAGCCGCACCTTCATGCAGTACGTCCAAGATCTTGGCGCCAAGGTCTGCTTTGCTTCTGTTGCTCATCCGAGAAGTAACGGTCAAGCGGAGAGGGCGAATGCTGAAGTGCTGCGGACTCAAGACCGTGACTTTCGACAGCTGCACAAGTGCGGAAGAAACCGGATTGAGGAGCTGCCGGTGGTTCTTTGGTCGATCAGATGACGCCAAATCGAGCCACCGCCGCACACCTTTCGCTCTAGTCTATGGAGCAGAGGCAGTTCTCCCCACGGAACTCGTGATACGGGTCACCTCGAGTGCTCGCTTATGATGAGCTTGAGCAAGAGCAGTTGCGACAAGATGACGACCGCTCCTTGAGGAGGACCGCCTTTCAAAGCCAGACGAGCCGCCGATACCAGAAGCTTTGCGCCGCTACCATAGCCGCAGTTAGTGCCGTAAGTCTCGAGGAAGGCGACCTTGTTCTTCGGCGCGTTCAGTCCGCCAAGAATTCCAACAAGTTGACGCCGAAGTGGGAAGGCCCTTACCGGGTGAAGCGAGTCACTAGGCCTGGCGCTGTCCGCCTTGAGACCGAAGATAGCATTCCGGTGAGTAACTCCTGGAACATTGAGCATCTTCGTAAGTTTTACCCGTAGGGCGCGGTTGCGGGAACCTATTCCGGCAACCACCTTTTGTACAAGTCTTGCCGATGTTGCATGTAATCCTTCGTACGAAGCCGGGCGCAGACCCCGTGCATAAGTAAAGCTCATGTGCTCCGCACATCTTGTCAATTTCATGCTTTCTACTTCTATTTGCATGCATTATCCGACACTTTGTGCAGCACCTACCCCGGTAAGCAATAACGAGCCGTAAGGCTCCATATCTTTATTTCCTCTTCTTTCTCTTTCTCAAAGAAAGGAAGGTTCCCTCGCCCACAAGTTTGCCGGGGGGGAAGGAGAAGATAATGGTGTGGACCAAGCGTCGCTCGAGGAAATTTCGCCTTACCGGGAAGCAAACGACAGAAAAGCTATGTTGCTAAAATTTGAGCAATCAATTTTAAATTTTTTTTAAGTTATCTTCCTCGAACGACCGTGCTTTGTATGGAAAACCTGTGCGCGGAGGAACCAACTCGTGGCTAGTTGCGCCCTTACTTTGTTTCGAGTCCGCTCAACAACTTAAGTGAGCTGCGACTAGTTGCGACAAGGTTTCTTGTCGGTAGCGGCACCGCCAGCAGGCTGCTGACGTCTCAAGACTCAGCGCAAGGCTAAGGTGCTCATACCGACAAGTTCCCCAAAGTGTAGGGAAAAACATACAAAGGAAGGAATCAAGTAAAGGAAATAACATAGCAATCACTACCCGAAATAGAGTTATATTACAAGATAGCTTGTTGCAGCTCTAATAGATTGTTCTCATAACATGTCTAGCAGCGACAAGGAAAAGAGAAAACGGGCGGCCTAATCTACGCGATCACCCTCAACCCTCTTGATCCCGCTCACCCTGTCCACAATGGGTGCGACAAGGGTCTTGAGCGCTTCCACATCAGCATCCGGCGGCAAGGTCTTGAGGACGTTGGTGAGGTTGAGGCCTGGATTGCGGAAGGCCACCTTCATCAGCACATTTTGAAGAGCTCCCGTGCAGATCTCGCGCGACTCGTCGGCCAGCTGCTTTGGGATCTCTTCCCGGAGTCGCTGGAGGGCTGTCGCCACGCCCTTGAAGAACAAGCTGAGCTTCGCGCTGGGTTGGAGGTGCTCATCGGAGGAATACTCGAGATCATCCATCCCCAGCTGCGCCAGCTCCCTGTCGATGGCTGCGGCAACATCCACGAGACCCTCGGTCCAGTGCTCCACATTCTCCCTGAAGGTGTTCTGGGCGGCAAGAAGACTTCGCCCAGCCAGCGCCTCGTCAACCTTGATCTTCTCCTTCAAGACCACCTCCTGCTCCCTGGCGCCGTCCAGCGCCTGAGTCAAGGTGGTCAGCTTCAACTCAAGATCTGCGTTGGAGTCCTTGGCGGCGTTGAGCTCCTTGCTCCTCTCGGCGAGACGGCCCTGCAGCTCGCCAAGAGTGTAGGTGTCCTTCTGGCGCTCATGCTTGAGTGGAGCAAGCTCCTCTCCGCTCTCCTTGAGATTGGCCTCCAGCTGTGCCACCTTCGTCTCTAGCTCCTTCTTGGCGGCCTCGGCAGCTGCGGCAGCATCCTTTGCTTCCTTGAGAGCCCCGCCGAATGTTTGCTCGCGCGCGGCAAGGTCCTCCTCGTGGTTGTCAAGGATAACCTTCCGCTGCGCCAACTCGCCTTGCCGCGTAGACAGCTTCTCGGCAGCAAGCCGCTGCTACTCTTCAACTTCAGCCTTCTCGAGGATGAAGGCTTTGCGCTCCTCGACGAGTTGCTCCCGCTCCTCTGCCAGGGACCGGAGAGCTTCCTGGTGGAGGCCTCGAAGCTCCTCCGCGCGCTTCTCGATGTATGCTCCCGCCTTCGTGACAAGCGCTTCTCGGGATTCCAGCTTGGCTTGCCGGGCGCGGTAGAGCGACAATAGCTTCCGCAGCAGCTGCTCCTCCTCAGACTTACCGCTGTTGCTGCTTGGCGCGTCGACCAACGTCAGCCCAGCGGAGGCGAGCAACTCTTCATCAAAAGTCTCTCCTTCGACCGGCGCCCTGGAGCTCGACGCCCAGGGGAGCTTGATGAAGACGCCATCGCCGGCCTTCAAATAGGCGCCGGGCTCTGGCTCCTCGGAGCCTGACGCTGCAGCAGCGGCGGAGGGATCGGCGGTCGGCGTAGCGCCTGACGCTCCTGCGGCCTCGGGGCCGTCAGTGCGATCGCCGGACCCCTCGCCAGCTTCTGCGGCGGCAGCTTTGGCGGCCTCTCCGCCGGCGGGATCATCAGCGCCGGCTTCCTCTTCGATGACAGCGGCGTCGTCATTGCCGCGTGCGTCCTCCTCGCCGGCGACCTCGGTCTCCATTGGCTCTGTGGCAGATGGATCTGACGACCGGAAAAGAAAGAAAAGTCAAGCAAATATCCAAAAAGAAAATCAGAAGAAGAAGAACACAAGGGAAGTTTTCAAGCAAGAGGATTACCTGTGCTAGGATCTGCAGCCGTGGTCTCTACCACCGGAGGGTCGCTGGTGCTATCCCTTGCCGGAGGACTGTCCCTTGCCGGAGAGCGCTCCCTTGCCGGGGAATCCTCCCTTGGCGGCGTAGTCGAAGCAGATGGCATGTCAGGAGCGGCTTCAGGGCACTCCTGGTGGGGCTGCTCTGCTCCTACACAAATCAGCAGTCAGATATCAGCAAAGAAAGAGCACCCATGCACGCCTAACAGCAGGAAGTAAACCAAATACTTACGCTGGGGGCTGCCTTGAGGAAGAGTTGCCGCGTCCGGCAAGGTGGTCTCGGACGCGCCTCCTGCTGTCTTGGAGGGTTCGTCCTCGATGACAATCACCGGGTCCTTGGCTCTCTTCGACGCTCTCTGGGCCAGCGTCCTGAAAAGGAATCGGTTCAGAGTGAAGCAAATCAGATACAAGACAAAGCAACAAAATTGAAGAACTACAAGTACAACACAGAAGCTTACTCTTCTTCTTCCTCGTCGGAGCTGAGCGCGGAGAGATCAAATTCTGGCTCGCCTCCGGTGCGACGAGGCGGAGGAGTGGGTTCCCTTGACCGCTTGGCGGGAGCAAGCGGTGGTCAGGAAGGCCCGCTCCGATTCTTTGCTGGGCGTGAGGTGCTCACAGCAACAGTGCTTGCCGCGGTGGAGCTGCGTCATGTGGCGCGCTGGGCTGTTGACCCGTCTGCCACCCCGCTACTTCCCCGGCCTTGCGAAGACGCCTTCTTGGTGGAGCTGGGGGCTCCGCTTGCGGCAAGCTGTCTGAAGGTGGGGAGGAGGCGCCCTCGGCGGGCTCGCTCGACTCAGCTTCAGGCTCGACAAGCTCCTCCTCGCCGGCAAGCTCCCCTCGCTCGACGAGGCTTGCCGCCTCTGCTGCCTCTGCCTCCTCCACGGTGAATCCAAACTCGCCCGCGGCAGCGGCTGCTGCCGCCTCTTCCAGCCTGGTGGCGATGCGCTGCATCTCATCGTTAGTGGTGTCACGGGTGAGGCCCCTCTATTCATCGGGGCGGACCGGCACTTCTACCAGGCCGTCAAAGAACTCCCGCACGACGTCATCTGCAGGCTCTTGCCAAGTTGGGACAATTCCATGCGAGTCGCACAGCGGCATCATTGCACGGATGCGGTCGAGTGAGGAATTGTTGCACAACGGGACGACACCCCTCGGCAACCTGAACATTTCGGGATGATCAGGATCGGGCTTGAACAGTTCCAAGAGCATCGCGTCTAGTTCCAAGACAGTGAAGTTGAAGTTGAGGCCCGGGCACAGCCTCATGATATCCGCCGCATTTTGGAACTCCCAGGCGGGTCTCCTCCTCTCCTGCAAGGGGGCGATGCGGCGGCGAAGAAAGTCTGCGCCAACGGTGCCTACGGTGAGCCCGGCAAGCCTGAGGCGCAGGATCCGGGTGACGGCAATCTTCAGCCTAGCGTCTTCCGGGGCCACGTTGCTCCAATCGTTGCCGCGCACTATTGGGGTTTGGCGCTGGGCGGTAAATGGCTGCGGGTTCTCCTTGACAATCCAGCACCAATCTGCCCTCCATTCCTCCCACTTGCTGCGGAGCTCACCCTCCAGATAAGCTTCCTTCTAGCCAATCCTCGAGATCCAAGCGATTCCGCCGGCAAGGGGCTCCCCTCTCTCAACTCGGGGCATAAAGAAGTGGCGGAAAAGAGCTACGTTTGGATAGACTCCGACAAAGTTTTCGCAGAGATGTGCGAAAACTGCCATGGTCAGAACGGCATTGGGGGTGAAGTCAAGGAGGCGGAACCCGTAGGTGTTCATGATATCACAGAAGAATTCAGAGAAAGGCGGGCAGAGCCCGCAGTAGAAGAACAGCGCGAAGAAAGGGTATCCATTTGGAGCCAGTTCCGAAGCGGCAGCTTGGAGTACCTTCATGCGCGCATGCGCCCGCGTCTCCGTCGACCAGAAGAGGTAGTAGTTCTCCCTCAGATCCTTCGCGGCGAGCTGAGGGGGGAAGATTGCCCGCTCCTTTCGCAGCGCCGCGAGCCGCTGCGCCTCGGCCGACTTCACGGCCTTCCCCTTGTCGGCTTTCGGAGCCATGGCGGAGGTGGTGGGGGAGATCGACGGCGTTGGTGATGCTGGTGGCGATGGGGGGCGGAGCGCTGCTCTCTTTTCAGCCTTGGGAGGAAGGGGGGAGCAGCGGAGGTTTGTGAGATTGGAAGAAGCAGTCGGCGAAGATGGGCGAACTGCCCCTGTTTCCTCTGCTTATAAAGAGGGAGGGGGTGGACGTTCCGCTTTTCCTAATAAAGAAACCACCCACAATCTCTCCCACGACGCCGCATTCGACGCGTGCCGTTCGTGGAGGGCGTGGTGGGTCCGGAGTGAGTTACGGCGTAACCCAGGCCGCGCATGCCGATGCCTGTTTTGGGCCTCGCCCAACAGCGCCGCACTGCAGGTGGCCCAGGCAGGGCTCCTGTCGGTGTACTAGAGTAGGGTACCCTAGTATCCCGGACTTGTGCACGGGCAGTTGCAGACACCAGCACAAGGCTTGCCGGGTGACCGCCAAGGTCCTCCGTGGTTCCTTTGGAGCCATTCAAGAACAAGGCATTTAAGCCAAGGAGACAAGGCCCCGGCAAGAGGAGCTTGCCGGGAAGGCAACGCAAGACATCTCAAGGAACTTGCCGCGACGCGCCACGCGTCCCGGCAAGGCCCGGCGAGCGACAAGTTTCCAGACGCTACAAGACAACGACCGCGGCAAGGCGCTTGCCGCGGCAAACTACCAATCTGTACCTGCGCTCCAGCACATCCACCAACGTGTCGCCCTGGGACCTTTCCAAGCGCGCGTGGCGAGAGGCTGTGCAGCCAGTGGAGCGCGGTGGCAAGCGACGCTGACAAGATTGCCATCGTGGCAAGCGGTGGCGCCCCTTACGGTCCCTGTTTGCACTGTTTGGGCGACGTAGACGGGATTTATTGCCCTTATCCCCTGCCGTCAGGGTTAGGTATGATACACTGTGCAGGTAGATGTACCAACTGCAACTCATTTTCCATCTTTACCCTTGTCTATGTTGCCACCTGTCGGAGACCCCTTGAGCATATAAAAGGAGGCCCATGCGCAACGTAGAGGGGGTTCGAAATCACTCACGCTCGGTCTCGTTAGCAGCTAGTGGGTACTGTAGCACTCTGCGCTCCCGAGCAAGAACACAATATACTCAGACATGCAGCAGTAGGAGTGTTATCTCTCCGGAGAGCTCCGAAGCTGGGTAAACTGCTTGTGTGCTTTGCCTCGATCTGCTCTTCGTGCGATCTCCGCCCCCCGCCGAACCGAAAGGGGCTCGGTCCATCGGCCGGTCCCATAGGTGTTCGTGGATCAGCTTCCCCGACAGAGAGATCCACGAAGGAGACTGTGGTCATCACGCCGGTTCAAAATCCTTGGTTGCTAAAGCTTTTCGTCATGGTTTCTATTGGCTGACGGCTCATGCGGATGCTGAGGACTTGGTGAGGCGGTGCGACGGTTGTCAGAAATTTTCACGACAAGCTCATGTTCCGGCTCAGGAGCTACGGATGATGCCCATCACCTGGCCGTTTGCTACTTGGGGGCTTGACATGGTAGGGCCTTTCAAGCGATCAAAAGATAAGAAGACCCACCTGTTGGTGGCGGTTGATAAGTTTACTAAATGGGTTGAAGCGGAGCCAGTAAGCAAGTGTGATGCAGCCATGGCGGTTCAATTCATCAAAAAGGTGATCTTCCGTTTCGGTTTTCCACATAGCATTATCACAGATAATGGCACGAACCTCTCCAAAGGTGAGATGGAGGACTTTGGTCAACGAGAGCACATCCGGCTTGATGTGTCATCTATGGCTCACCCCCAATCTAATGGTCAAGCTGAGAGAGCCAATCAGGAAATCTTGAAGGGTATCAAGCCCCGGCTTATGGTTCCTTTGAAGCGGACGCCGAGTTGTTGGGTGGAGGAGTTACCATCTGTGTTATGGAGCATAAACACCACCCCAAACCGATCTACAGGTTATACACCTTTCTTCATGGTTTACGGGGCAGAGGCGATACTCCCAAGTGATATTCGTCATGACTCGCCCCGGGTTGCCAATTATGTTGAAGTGGACAACGAGCAAGCACGTCAAGAAGCACTGGACCTGTTAGACGAAAAATGAGACATGGCGTTGGCTCGTTCGGCGGTTTATCAGCAAGACCTGCGGCGTTATCACAGCCGCCGGGTTAAAACAAGAACCTTTCAAGAAGGCGACTTAGTGCTTCGGCTCATCCAGGATCAGACCGATATGCACAAGTTATCCCCACCTTGGGAAGGGCCCGTTGTGGTCAGCAAGAATCTGCACAACAGATCATACTACCTCATCGACGTTCGCGAGCACAAAGACTCAAGCAAATCATAGGAGGAGACCCGTCGGCCGTGGAATATCGCTCTTCTACGGCCTTACTACACCTGAGCCATAGGCTCTCATTATGTACATATTTTGACAATGTATATATTATGATCAATATAATAAACCGGCATCCTTGCTACAAGCAGGGCCTCTGCCGTTCTTCCAATATTTCTTGGTTACAAGGGGGCTTCTGCTTACAAAGCGACGTCCTGTTTTGTCCATTAAACCGGCTATCATGCCACAATACATCTTGGGAGCTTCACACCCAAGGGGCAAAAGAGAGTATTGTTGCTAAAAGCACAACTCAAACATAGGCACCCATTGAGCATAGCTCACAAAGTTACTTGGGGGCTCTTTGTGCAAAGCAACAAAGAGTTTGAAAGGACCCTTGTAATTGGCTATCAAGCCACGGCTTGGAAGCCTGGTGTATTCACCTAAAACCCCGGGTTAACCTGCCTTCATCAAGTAAGCCACTCCTATCCAGGTAATCCTGGCATGACCCGCCGAACGTTTGACAAGTCAATCTTATACAGACCCTGAACTTTTCAAAGTTAAAACAACGATTGGTTAGTTGGAGGCCCATCTTAAAAGGCTTTTCAAATGGTTTAACTCAGCGGCCTGGTAGCCCACGAAAAGCCTCGAATTTGGGCCTGGCAGCCCTTGAAAAGCCTCGACGACAAGTTTTATTTGATTTTTTTGCAAAGTTTCATCTCTTTTGATAAAGTTCTAAGTTAAACCGGTGTCTCTTGACCCGGCCAGACTATATGTCATTACATCAACCCGGTGTTTCTTAACCCGGCGTGGCTTACAGTTATCAGTTGTTAGCACATAATCAATTATGAACCAGCATCTTTTAATCCGGTCTGGCATTGAATATAAGTCGCCAGGATGATCATCCGGTGTTGATCATAACTCGGCATGGTTTATTACACACCCGCACAATGCGATGGGCGTTCTCAAGGTTTGGGTTATCACCCTTACTACATAAAGTTGGTAAACCAACAAAAGTGATTTAATATCACAGGTATGATATATTTTCATATTTCATTACTTTATAACCTTGGTTATGAGAAGTGGGAGACTGTTGGAAATATGCCCTAGAGGCAATAATAAAAGGATTATTATTATATTTCCTTGTCCATGATAATTGTATTTTATTCATGTTATAATTGTATTATCCGGAAATCGTAATACACGTGTGAATACTTAGACCACAACATGTCCCTAGTGAGCCTCTAGTTGACTAGCTCGTTGATCAACAGATAGTCATGGTTTCTGACTATGGACATTGGATGTCATTGATAACGAGATCACATCATTAGGAGAATGATGTGATGGACAAGACCCAATCCTAAGCATAGCACAAGATCGTGTAGTTCATTTTGCTAGAGCTTTTCCAATGTCAAGTATCTCTTCCTTAGACCATGAGATCGTGTAACTCCCGGATACCGTAGGAGTGCTTTGGGTGTACCAAAGCGTCCACAACGTAACTGGGTGAATATAAAGGTGCACTACAGGTATCTCCGAAAGTGTCTATTGGGTTGACACGGATCAAGACTGGGATTTGTCACTCCGTATTACGGAGAGGTATCACTGGGCCCACTTGGTAGTGCATCATCATAATGAGCTCAAAGTGACCAAGTGTCTGGTCACGTGATCATGCATTACGGTACGAGTAAAGTGACTTGCCGATAACGATATTGAACGAGGTATTAGGATACCGACGATTGAATCTCGGGCAAGTAACATACCGACTGACAAAGGGAATAGTATACGGGGTTGCTTGAATCCTCGACATCGTGGTTCATCCGATTAGATCATCGAGGAGCATGTGGGAGCCACCATGGGTATCCAGATCCCGCTGTTGGTTATTGACCGGAGAGCCGTCTCGGTCATGTCTCATGTCTCCGAACCCGTAGGGTCTACACACTTAAGGTTCGGTGACGCTAGGGTTGTATGATTATGAGTATGCAGCAAACCGAATGTTGTTCGGAGTCCCGGATGAGATCCCGGACGTCATGAGGAGTTCTGGAATGGTCCGGAGGTAAAGAATTATATATAGGAAGTGCTATTTCGGCCATCGGGAGAATTTCGGGGGTTACCGGTATTGTACCGGTCCCACCGGAAGGGTCCCGGGGGTCCACCGGGTGGGGCCACCTATCCCGGAGGGCCCCGTGGGCTGAAGTGGGAGGGAACCAGCCCCTGGTGGGCTGGTGCGCCCACTTGGCCCCTGCGCCTAGGGTTGGAAACCCTAGGGTGGGGCGCCCACTTGCCTTGGGGGCAAGCCTCCCCCTTGGCCGCCGCCCCATCTAGATGGGTTCTAGAGGGCAGCGCCCCAGGGGGCCTATATAAAGGGGGGAGGGAGGGCAGCCGACACCTTGCACTTGGCGCCTCCCTCCCCTGCTACACCTCTTCCTCCTCCCCAGTTGCTTGGTGAAGCCCTGCCGGAGTACTGTTGCATCCAACACCACGCCGTCGTGCTGCTGGATCTTCATCAACCTCTCCTTTCCCCTTGCTGGATCAAGAAGGAGGAGACGTCACGCTGACCGTACGTGTGTTGAACGCGGAGGTGCCGTCCGTTCGGCGCTAGGATCTCCGGTGATTTGGATCACGACGAGAACGACTCCCTCAACCCCGTTCTCTTGAACGCTTCCGCACGCAATCTACAAAGGGTATGTAGATGCATCTCTCTCACTCGTTGCTATATGAACTCATAGATGGATCTTGGTGAACGTAGGAAATTTTTTATTTTATGCAACGTTCCCCAACAAAGACAACTTCATTGCTTATAAGATTGGACGGTTCAATGTCAGGGGCATAGGTGTGCTTACGGATTGGAGGGATAAGATTCTGTGCTTTTTTCACAGCTGCATCAACCCACTTGTTGTCTGCGTCATAGCTGGACCGATAGATAGACAAGTCAACCTCTTCAGCCAATTGGCTTGCCAGTGGGCGCATCTCTTTGGTCAGGGCTTTGAGGGCTTCATTATCAAAGTCTGATCCGTCTTCTTGTTGACCGGGATAGCCCTTTGCGATATCTGCCGGATCAAGATCAGCAATCCAAGCTTTGGCCCGAGTCAGGGCTGTTAAAGCACCAGCTCTTGCGGCAGACCGCTTTACCTCTTCAATCTGGGCCGGGGTCATAGATAATTTGGCCAATGTATCCTTGATCAAGGTTGGTGCCAGTTTGTTGAAGGAGGCCGCACAGATGACTCGCTGAGCACCAGTGTACAATTGTTCTGTCAACATATAGGCTGCTTTTAATTTCATCCGCATATCCGAGCCCAGATGCGCAATACGACTACCTGCAATGGTTTAAGAATTGGTTGTTAAACCGGTAAATTTCAAAGATGTTTAGGAAAGGTTCTTACAAAGAGTACTTACCAAATATTGCTGAAGTCATAGCATTGATTTGATGTTTAGCCCAGTTAGCTCATCTGCCACCGGTTTTATAGCGGCTTCGACATCTTCAGCCCGCTTTAATAGAGCAGCTTTCTCGGTTTCCCAATCCGCCTGCTCATTTTTGAAACCATCCTTTAATTGCTCCATGGCAGTTAAAGCGCCCTTCAATTCATCCTTGGCCTTGGAGTTTTCTGCTTGCTGGGACTTAATGTTTTCTTGAAGATCGGCAATCTAGGAATCTTTGTTTCTCAAGGCAGTCTGCAAAAGACAGATGATGAAAATGTTAAGATTGTTTCTCAAAATCCCAAGCACATAACAAGTTATACACTTGGCACTTGGGGGCTAATGCGGATTGCTTCTTTTTGACTATAATTCAAAGTCCCAAGGCTCAATACAAGTATTAATGTTGGCACTTGGGGGCTAATGTGTAATTGATCAGACAAATCAAAGATGAAGGAATTCAACAAGGACAAGTTTTGAACAGAAAGTCCCGATTCATCTTGAAAAGGTAAACCGGCCCTTGGGGGCTACCCAGTTGAAGTCTTTTTTATCTAAAGTCCCGATTTATCTTGAAGAGATAAACCGGCCTTGGGGGCTACACTGGAGTTGCTATATAGTACAAAGAGAAATTATGAAGTGTTTTGAAGTTACCTCATAGCGCTCCTTCATCATATTGACTAAACCGGCCTCATAGTCACGGCTTGTATATAGGCGGTTTAGGTATCCAGAGTGAAGTTCTTGAGCGGAGAGTTGAGCATAGCTTGAAAGATCAGTCTTCCATTTTCCTTTCCCTTCAGCAGTAGATTCCACTTTAGCACTGTGCTTTGACAAAGCGACAGGATTACCAGGAGAAGTATGGCCAAACCCAGTAATTACAACATCATCAGTTGCTTTTGGGCTAGCCGGTTTATCTGAGGCCTTGGACGGGGTAGGCGGATCAGCAGTTGGACTTGGAGCATTGGCACGCGGGCTTGGTGGATCGACATGAGGACTCGCCGGGTTAACCTCTGGCAGAGCAACATAAGTATCCTGACCTTGTGGCACAGGATCATCCATAGCAATATCAACATCTCCACCAACACCTTCTGAGTTCCTCTCCGGTTCAACCTCATCAGTGGGGGCATTGGTCTTTGCTTTCTTGCTCAGTCGGTCTTTGGCGCTACAAAATGGCAAACAGAGGTTAATATGGTAAACCGGCACAAGAAGGCAAACTTAAAGTTATTGTACGTACCCAGGGACGGTCTTGAGGGGAGGCATTTGCGTGGTTGATGAATCGCCAGAGGATGAATTGGAAGTTACCAGATAATTTGAGTCAGACGGATTAAGAGGGTATCAGAAGTAACCTGCCAAGGGATAAGACTTGATAGAATTATAAGAGACCTCGGCACGGCGCTTCCGGATTGGGGTGTCTGGTAAACCGGAGGAAGTGACTTGCTGGCCACTATGCCGGGTTGTGCGACGAGATTCAGGATGCTGTGGATCCAAATGAGTGAAAGGATGTGAACGTTTCACTTTCCGGACTGCGCGACGAATTTTTCTTACTGGCACAAGATCGGAATTGGAGGAAAGGGAGATTACCTCTACATGGTCCGCACGGCTAGCTTCCGCATCATCCTGGTAATGGTCGTTGTCAATAAGATGAATGAAAAATTAACCAAGGGAGTCAAGTTCTACCTCTTGTTCCGAATCATCAACATCTTCGGGCGGATCAGAAGACTCGACGGTTTTCTTCTTGGTTGGCCTCTGTGTGGCCTTGCTCTTGACACGAGGAGCTCTCGCCGGTTTGTCTTGAGTTTTCCTCTTCCAGAAAGGATCTTTTGCCTGTAAGAATAAACAAAAGATTGTCAGAAAAATGTTAAAGCGAAGACGAATTGAAAAGTAGAAGGGTAAAATTTTACCGCTGGCGGTTTGTTGGAGGCATAAAAAGGAGGCAGCCCAGTCTTGATGCACTCAGCAATCGGTTCATCTAGCATCTTTTTAATAGATTCAGTGAGTTCGTCATTGTTCATCTGCATTTCAGTGTGGCGTTGAGGGTCCTTGGCATCTCCGGTATACTCATGCATCAACCTGGTGCGTCGGCTTAAGGGCAGGATACCCCATGAAACCCAGCAGCGGACGAGGTCAATACCGGTTAAACCATTCGCTAGAAGTGCCCGGAGCTTGGCAAGTTGTGGCGCATATGTTTGTCGTTCTTTGGCAGTGAGCCGCTGAGGCAGTGGATGGCCATTGCTGAGACGGTGAGCACGGTAACCCGGCAGAGGGTTTTCATCAGCAGGAGCGGTGTTCCTGGAATAGAACCATGTTTGATTCCAATCCTTGGGGTGGCTATGATGTTTAGCATGAGGAAAATCGACTTCTTTCCTTTTCTGAATCGACACTCCGCCAAGTTCAGTATTGGGGCCGTCAGAGAATTCAGTTTGGTGGTTTACGTGGAAGAAGTCCCTGAAGAGCTCAATAGTCAGTTCTTCTTGAAGGTAAACTTCACAGAACACTTGGAAATTACAGATGTTGGGCATAGAGTTCGGTCCAATGTCTTGAGGATGGAGTTGGAAGGTGGCAAGTACATCCCGGAAAAACTTTGATCCGGGAGGGCTAAATCCCCGGTCTAGATGCTGCATAAATACAACCACTTCTCCATCTTGAGGTTCAGGAGGGCACTCAGAGCCAGGGACTCACCAATGAATGACCTCCTTCTTGGCCAAAGCTCTAGTTAGAACATATCCATTGAGTTGTGTTTCTGTGATCCGGGAAGGAACCCAGTTGCAAGAGGAGAATTGCTTGGCCATTTTGGAGGACAAACTGTAAAGGAAGTGCAAAAGCCGGTTCACGGTTCAGGATTGATGCGCACAAACCGGTGTTAAACCGGGGGATTTAATTGGAGCATATATGCACGATAAACCGGATATTGATGCTCAAGTTAAGATGGCGGTTTAAGAGAGGGCTAATGGTACCTGCCGGATTACTATTTCATACAGGTTAAACCGCCTACAGTGGCACGAAGGGTAACAGATCTGAAAATTACTAAGTACTATATAAATAGGTTTCACAAGATAAGGATTGTTATTTTAGATCTAACACAGTTCAGGAAAAGGAAAAGAATCAAAGCCCTAAAATGGCGATAGTAAAATAGAAAGGATCCAGATGGGATCTGTTCGTGGTTCTAAAGATACTATGGTGAGGCAAAATAAGTTATAGCTTCGGCTGCAGAAGGAAAAGGTCAAATTGATCTAGATTCAGTGAGACAGTAAAAGCAAAGCAATGAGCATGGATGAACACTGATGAACACAGACGAGCACCAAAACCCTATTGCAGATCTAGGGTTGAGGGAAGAAGGCTTACCGGATTCACAGGAGTAGCGGAGGAGAACCGCGGATCTCTGGTGCGTTCAGGTTGATGCAGCGGCCAGAGATGATGTAGTGCTTGAAGGTCGACGGTGGCGGCGGCGCTGTCGGGCTTGAGCGTTGAGAGGAAGAAGAACTGCGGAAGGGGAAAAGGGAAGGGCCCCTAAGCCTATTTATAAGGCGAACAAATAAAGTAGGCAAGCACGAGAATTGAGGAGCCGAAGCGGTAAAATGGGGCGCAGCTGTCGCCTCGATCTTTGGAAGTTAATTAATGAAGGGAATCTTTATATAGAGATGACGTCATGATGATTTACTGCAATTTCAGAAGATGACGTCATGGCAGTTTACCAAAGTTTACAAGGAGAAGATATCATGGCGGTTTACGAGGAGTGTCAAAGATGTTCAGGGAATTTTTTCTAAGTATTGAAGATTGACATGAACAGGTTCAAATCAATTTGGGGCCTAATGTTGAGGATGTAACTACTGAGTGTAAACCGCCCAGGAGGGGCCGGTTCACGCTTATCTATATTGAAGTTCATGAAGACAAAGAAGATGGCGCTTTACTTATTAAAACTTAAAGGCCCAGAGCCCAAAGGCGAGTTAGGGCCCATAGTTGTAAACCGCCATAGTCGTATAACTAGTATTGTAAATAAGGGAAAGGAAGAGACCGAGCCAGACACTTGTACGCGCCGGCCTCAGGACTCAGAACCGCCAAAGGCGTCAACTTTGTGTATATAAAGGGGCGACCGTGGCGGTTCAGGGACAAGAACCAACAACTCGAGACTCAGGTAAAGCGTATTCGCTCCCTGGTCATCGAAACCCCAATAATTCCATCACAACTAGACGTAGGCTTTTACCTTCATCGTAAGGGGCCGAACTAGTATAAAACTCTCGTGTCCCTTGTCCGGTTTAACCCCTTTAAGATAATCTCGTTGCAATGGCTCCATGACTAAATCCTTTTGCTAGGACATCTGACGTGTTAATTCCACGACAGGAGAGGTGCTTAGCTTTGGGTTCAATCTTGCGGTGTCCTTTCGCAGTGACAACAGGGGCAGCAAGGCAGGTATTGTATTGTTGCCATCGAGGATAAAAAGATGGGGTTTATATCATATTGCTTGAGTTTATCCCTCTACATCATGTCATCTTGCCTAATGCATTACTCTGTTCTTATGAGCTTAATACTCTAGTTGCATGCTGGATAGCGGTCGATGTGTGGAGTAATAGTAGTAGATGCAAAATCGTTTCGATCTACTTGTCGCGGACGTGATGCCTATATACATAATCATGCCTAGATATTCTCATAACTATGCACTTTTCTATCAATTGCTCGATAGTAATTTGTTCACCCACCGTAATACTTATGCTATCTTGAGAGAAGCCACTAGTGAAACCTATGGCCCCCGGGTCTATCTTTTATCATATATGTTTCCAATCTATCTTTATTTGCAATCTTTAATTTTCAATCTGTATCATAAAAATACCAAAAACATTTATCTTATCTTATTATCTATATCAGATCTCACTTTTGCAGGTTACGGTGAAGGGATTGACAACCCCATTATCGCGTTGGTTGCGAGGTTCTTATTTGTTTGTGTAGGTACGAGGGACTTGTGTGGAGCCTCCTACTGGATTGATACCTTGGTTCTCAAAAACTGCGGGAAATACTTACGCTACTTTGCCGCATCACCCTTTCCTCTTCAGGGGAAAACCAACGCAGTGCTCAAGAGGTAGCACTGGTTAGCCCATAGCAGCACCAGTGACCCCGGCACCTCTGAGGTCAGGGATGGCAATGGAAAACTACGACGCAACAAAAACAAACGTCGGAGCAATGAAGAAAGCCCAGACAATATAGTGGTAAACACCGGATTCAGGGGCTCAAGACCTGGTCAACGGAAGAAGCCACTTAAAGGCAACAAAGACAGTCCATCCAACTTGGACAAAATCCTAGACAGGCCCTACAAGATCCATGGCACTCCCACTAAACCAGCTAATCATACCAACAGAGAATGTTGGGTCTTCAAGCAGGCTGGCAAACTCAACGCCAAACACAAAGGGAAGGGACCTCAGAGCGAAGATGAGGACGAACCTCATCAGCCAAACACGGGGGGATAGAAGAAATTCCCACCGGAGATCAAAATAGTGAACATGATCTATGTCACTCATATCCCAAAGTGGGAGCGCAAGCGCGCACTCCGTGATGTCTACGCCGTTGAGCCCGTCGCCCCCAAGTTCAACCCATGGTCGGCCTGTCCGATCACCTTTGATCGCAGGGATCACCCGACTAGTATTCGTCACGGAGGCTCGACTGCCCTAGTGCTCGACCCAATAATCGACGGATACCACCTCGCTCGAGTCCTCATGGACGGCGGTAGCAGTCTCAATCTGATATGTCAGGACACTGTTCGCAAGATGGGGATAGACCCATCAAGAATCAAGCCAAGAAGAAGTACCTTTAAAGGAGTTATACCGGGCGCGGAAGCCCGCTGCACGGGCTCTCTAACATTGGATGTTGTATTCGGCTCTCCGGACAACTGTCGAAGCGAAGAACTAATCTTCGACATTGCTCTGTCCCGAAGCGGCTATCATGCACTACTCGCAAGAACGACCTTCGCCCGTTTTAATGCAGTCCTGCATTATGCTTATCTAAAACTCAAAATCCCTGGACCTCGTGGCGTCATTACGGTCAGTGGAAATATGGAGCGCTTTCTTCGCACAGAGGAATATACGGCGGCTCTAGTAGTCGAAGCAAAAAATGGCCTATTTAAGCCGTACAGCTCATCGGTCGTTAAGACCACAGAACCACAACTAACGTGTCATGGCGCACACCAAGCATCTTGGCAGTCGAGATAAATCTGAGCTCGATTAGCAGCTACGCCCCCATCGACCACCCCATAAAGAGATATACTCAAAATTCCGTGGGTGGCTTCAGGGGCACTCTGCACACAAAAGGTCCATAGTTCGGCTTGACCCTATTTGGACCCTAGGAATTATCCTTCACGGTTTATTAAAACGAACTAGCTTTACTTACGGCCACACCAGATTCTTTTACCTAGTTTTTTCCTCTTTTTTTCTACAGATGGCCATCATACTATATGTTGGGGAACGTAGTAATTTCAAAAAAAATCCTACGCACACGCAAGATCATGGTGATGCATAGCAACAAGAGGGGAGAGTGTTGTCCACGTACCCTCGTAGACCGAAAGCGGAAGCGTTAGCACAACACGGTTGATGTAGTCGTACGTCTTCACGATCCGACCGATCAAGTACCGAGCGTCGACACCTCCGAGTTCAGCACACGTTCAGCTCGATGACGTCCCACGAACTCCG
Source organism: Aegilops bicornis (assembly GCA_021605145.1). Classification (NCBI taxonomy): domain Eukaryota; kingdom Viridiplantae; phylum Streptophyta; class Magnoliopsida; order Poales; family Poaceae; genus Aegilops; species Aegilops bicornis. The sequence continues at coordinate 633,053,049 of CM038670.1, forward strand.
ATCCAGTAGAGCTTTGCGGGAGAGTTTTGTCAGCACGATGGCGTGATGACGGTGTTGATGATGCTACCGACGCAGGGCTTCGCCTAAGCACCACTACGATATTACCGAGGTCGAATATGGTGGAGGGGGGCACCGCACATGGCTAAGAGATCAAAAGATTAATTGTTGTGTCTAGAGGTGCCCCCTGCCCCCGTATATAAAGGAGCAAGGGGGGAGGCGGCCGGCCTAGGAGGAGGGCGCGCCAAGGGGGGAGTCCTACTCCCACTGGGAGTAGGACTCCTCCTTTCCTTGTTGGAGTAGGAGAGGGGAAGGAAGGGAGAGAGAGAGAGAGGAAGGAAAGGGGGGTGCCGCCCCCGCTCCTTGTCCAATTCGGACTAGAGGGGGAGGGGGTGCACGGCCTGCCCTGGCCACCCCTCCTCTTCTCCACTACGGCCCATGAGGCACAATAAACCCCCCGGGGGGGTTCCAGTAACCCCCCGGTACTCTGGTATATGCCTGAAACCTTCCGAAACCATTCCGGTGTTGGAACATAGTCATCCAATATATCGATCTTTATGTCTCGACCATTTCGAGACTCCTCGTCATGTCCGTGATCATATCTGGGACTCCGAACTACCTTCGGTACATCAAAACACAAAAACTCATAATACCGATCGTCACCAAACTTTATGGGTGTGGACCCTACGGGTTCGAGAACTATGTAGACATGACCGAGACTCGTTTCTGGTCAATAACCAATAGCGGAACCTGGATGCTCATATTGGTTCCCACATATTCTACGAAGATCTTTATCGGTCAAACCGCATAACTACATACGTTGTTCCCTTTTTCATCGGTATGTTACTTGCCCGAGATTCGATCGTCGGTATCTCAATACCTAGTTCAATCTCGTTACCGGCAAGTCTCTTTACTCGTTATGTAATGCATCATCCCGCAACTAACTCATTAGTCACATTGCTTGCAAGGCTTATAGTGATGTGCATTACCGGGAGGGCCCAGAGATACCTCTCCGACAGTCGAAGTGACAAATCCTAATCTCGAGATACGCCAACTCAACATGTACCTTTGGAGACACCTATAGAGCTCCTTTATAATCACCCAGTTACGTTGTGATGTTTGGTAGCACACAAAGTGTTCCTCTGGTAAACGGGAGTTGCATAATCTCATAGTCATAGGAACATGTATAAGTCATGAAGAAAGCAATAGCAACATACTAAATGAACAAGTGCCAAGCTAACGGAATGGGTCAAGTCAATCACATCATTCTTCTAATGATGTGATCCCATTAATCAAATGACAAGTCATGTCTCTGGTTAGGAAACACAACCATCTTTGATCAACGAGCTAGTCAAGTAGAGGCATACTAGTGACACTATGTTTATCTATGTATTCACACATGTATTATGTTTCCGGTTAATACAATTCTAGCATGAATAATAAACATTTATCATGATATGAGGAAATAAATAGTAACTTTATTATTGCCTCTAGGGCATATTTCCTTCACTATACCCTTCAAGGACACTTCACAACGGAGATAAAGGCGCATACGTGCAGCAGGGCCCCGCATTAAGGTTTCTTTTATAGATTAAGACCCTATGTAAACCTTTTTTATCTCTTGTTGTTTTATACTTTCCTCGCATGTAAAATTTCCAAGAAAGATACTGGCATCATCTGTAAACATACGGCTCGCCGTACTAAAATGGATGTTATAGAAGCAGCCCGGTTCGAACTGTGTTTTGAGGTTCGTGCTCTCACCACCCGTGCTCTTCTCCCATGTCGGATTGCGACATGTGCCTTGATACCATGGGTTTATCACAAGGGCTGTATTCAGCCCAGTGTATATTGTAAAGCCTAAACACCTATAGGGAGTGTTCGACGTCGTGAGTTTGGCCTTATATGCATCAGCTCCGAATTATGTCTTTGGTCAATAATTGGGTTGCCCAGCTCCTGCTTACTACCCTACGTTCCGCTATATCGGCTAGGGTAGTAAAGGAAGAACTACTACGATTGTGTCCCGGCTAGCCCGGATGAGCACCTTAGTAGAGAAAGCCGAAAACTGACTGTCATGATGCGGCGAGAGCTGGTCAACCACTCGATGACTTATCAAAATCTTCGCGGTTCCCTCCGTATTAAATGAAGGACCGTTACTCTGGTCACGTATGTAAACGCACCGTATTCGGATAACAGCGGTGTCGGTGTACTAGAGTAGGGGTACCCTAGTATCCCGAACTTGTGCACGGGCAGTTGCAGCACCCCGCGGCAAGGCTTGCCGGGTGACCGCCAAGGTCCTCCGTGTTTCCTTTGGAGCCATTCAAGAACAAAGTATTCAAGCCAAGGAGACAAGGCCCGGCAAGAGGAGCTTGCCGGAAGGCCAACCAAGGCATCTCGAGGAACTTGTCGCGACGCGCCACGCGTCGGCGAGGCCCGGTGAACGACAAGCTTCCGGACGCGACAAGGCGGCGATCAAGGTAAGGCGCTGCCGCGACAAACTACCACTCTGTGCCAGCGCTCCGGCACATCCACCAACGTGTCGCCACAGGACCTTTCCGGTAGCAGCGTGGCAAGAAAAGGCTGTCTTGCGGCCGGCGGTCTTGTGATGTGGCAAGCGACGCGACAAGATTGCCATCGTAGCAAGCGGTGGCGTCCTCGACGGTCCCTTTTTGCACTATTTGGGCGGCGTGAAGCGGGCATTTAATGCCTTTGTCCCCTGCCGTCGGGGTTAGGTATGATACCTTTGTCGCGGTGTAGTTGTACCAACCGCAATTCCTTTTCCATTTTACCCTTGTCTACGTTGCCACCTGCCGGAGACCCTTTAGCATATAAAAGGAGGCCCATGCGCAACGTGAGGGGGTCTTTTGGAGGCGTAAAAACAATCACGCCGGTCTCGTTAGCGGTTAGTGTGTCTTTGTAGCACTCAAAGCACTCCCGAGCAAGAACTCAATACACTCGGACATGCAGCGGAGGGAGTTTTATCTCTCCGGAGAGCTCCGGTGGGTAAACTGCTCGTGTGCCGCCTCGATCCGCTCTTCGCGGCGATCTCCGCCCCGCCGAACCGAAGGGGCTCGGTTCGCCGGTCCCATAGGTGTTCGTGGATCAGTTTCCCGACATCTTTGGCGCGCCGGTAGAAGCGTCGAGGTTGTGCGAACCTGATCCAACGTTCACACGAGCTAGATCTTCATCTTCTTCATCGACATGCCACCAAAGAAGAAGGCTTCGGTGGCAGATGTTCCGTCCACGTCGATCCCACCACCACCGGAGCAAACGGGTGGTGGGGTAGACGCCGGCGGAAGAACGGGCATCGACGAGGGAGCCCACGGTGCTGCCAGGTCCAAGGACAAGGCTGCGCAGACCTCGGCGTCCGTACATGCACCGCGCCCAACTCAGGAGGCGCAGGACCGACAGCGTCATGGTATTCGCAGTGCCATACGTTCGTTGGGCCAAGATCGAGCTGGTGGATCTCGGGGTGCTCAAGACCAGCATGCACGCCAACATGATGGCACGAGCGAGACATGGTCGCCTGGACGGGATACTGCTCCTTCTAACATAGTTAGAAGTCCGAGCATATCCCGCTCCTCGCCGTTCGCCATCGCCGCCCACCACTCAGCAGAAGCTTTGGCGCGAGCTCAACTGCGCCTGGATTACCCTCCAACGGCAGACAAGATCGATGAATGGAGGGCCACCATTCAGAGTCTCATCGGCTTCGCCAACGGCGACACTCCGCGGCAGCCGAGTACATCGCTGCCGCGGCAGGACTGCCAGGCACGAGCATCCCCGTCAAGGAAGCAAGCAAAGAGTGGATGATGTACTTTGATGGTGCCTTCTCGCTGCAAGGCGCCAGTGCGGGCGTGCTACTTGTTGCACCCACCGGAGAGCACCTCAAGTACGTAGTCCAGATGCACTTTCCCAAGGAGCAAGCAACGAACAATACCGCAGAGTATGAAGGTTTGCTTGCCGGTCTCAAGATCGCAGCAGACCTTGGGATCAAGAAGCTCATTGTCAGGGGTGACTCACAGCTTGTCGTCCGCCAAGTGAACAAGAATTATCAGAGTCCGTTGATGGAAGCTTACATTGATGAAGTGAGAAAGCTAGAAGAGCACTTTGACGGCCTACAGATGGAACATGTTCCAAGAGCTCAGAACGACATTGCCGATGGCCTGTCGAAGTGCACCGCACTTAAGTTTCCTGTGGAACCAGGGATCTTTTAGCTCAAACTGACTCAACCGTCTGTAACGCCATCAACTAGACAGAGCAAGAAGAGGAAGTTGATTTCTGGTGACTATTTTCCGGCAGAGCTCCCCGAAGCCGCCGCCAAGAAGGTCCTCAAGATCAACACCAAGGGTGCTGAGGAGCAGTCTGCTCCGGCAAGCCCTAGGGTTTGTTCCGTTAAGCGACGCTCCCGACAAGTTTTGCTCCGGCAAGCTTGCCGGGAACGTCAAGCTCGGTGAGCCGCAGGTTCTCGCCAGAGAAGCGGATGTTCCCGGCAGCGGATGTGCCTTTAGTCCTTGTTGTCGAGCCGCAAGCTCCAGCATGGGCACAGCAGATTGTCCGTTTCCTTCAGACAGGAGAACTTCCCGAAGAGCAAGAAGAAGCGGAAAGAGTAGCCCGGCAGTCAAGTATTAACCAGTTTGTCGGCAACACACTGTACAGAAGAAGACTCAACGGCGTGAAATTGAAGTGTATTGACCGGGAAGACGGACAAAAGCTGTTGGCAGAGATACATGGAGGCATATGTGGTCACCACATTGGCGCAAGAGCACTTGCCGGCAAAGCGTTCGGCAAGGTTTCTTTTGGCCGACAGCCCCGTGATGCAACTGCACAAGTAACCAAGTGTGAAGCGTGCGATTCCATTCCAAGCAGATACACCAGCCAGCTCAAGCTCTCCGGGCGATCCCTTTATCCTGGCCATTTTCGGTTTGGGGCTCGACATCCTCGGCCCCTTTCCCGAAGTTGTCGGGGACTTTGAGTACTTATGCGTTGCGATCGACAAGTTCACAAAGTGGCCAAGTGGAAGCGATGAGGAAGGTGACAGCCGCGATCGGCGGTCAAGTTCTTGGTCGATTGTTTTGCGGCCGGGATCCCTAACGGGATCATCACCGACAAGGGCACGCAATTCACGAGCCGCACCTTCATGCGATGACGTCCAAGATCTTGGCGTCAAGGTTCTGCTTCGCTTCGTTGCTCATCCGAGAAGTAACGGTCAAGCGGAGAGGGCGAATCTTTGAAGTGCTTCGCGGGCTCAAGACCAGGACTTTCGGCGAGGCGCCAAGTGCGAAAAGAACTGGATTGAGGAGCTGCCGGTGGTTCTTTGGTCGATCAGGACGACGCCAAATCGAGCCACTGGCCAGACACCTTTCGCTCTAGTCTATGGAGCAGAGGCAGTTCTCCCCACGGAATTCGTATACGGGTCACCTCGAGTGCTCGCTACGATGAGCTTGAGCAAGAGCGATTCTGCGACAAGATGACGCTGCTCCTTGAGGAGGATCGTCTTCAGGGCATTGTCGAGCTGCTCTTTACCAGCAAGCTTTGCGCCGCTACCATAACCGCATAAAGTTAATGCGAAGTCTCGAGGAAGGCGACCTTGTTCTTGGTAGCGTTCAGTCCGCCAAGAATTCCAACAAGTTGACGCCTTGAAGTGGGAAGGCCCTTATCGGGTGAAAGCGAGTCACTAGGCCTGGCGCTGTCACTTTTGAGACCGAAGATGGCATTCCGGTGAGCAACTCCTGGAACATTGAGCATCTTCGTAAGTTTTACCCGTGAAGCGCGGTTGCGGAACCTGTTCCGCAACCACCTTTGTACAAGTCTTGCCGATGTTGCATGTAATCCTTTATGCGAAGCCGGCGCAGACCCCGTGCATAAGTAAACCTCATGTGCTCCGCACATCTTGTCAATTTCATGCTTTCTATTTTTTGCATGTGTTATCTGACACTTTGTGCAGCGCCTACCCCCAGTAAGCAATAACGAGCCGTAAGGCTCCATATCTTTATTTTCTCCTCTTTCTCTTTCTCAACGAAAGGAAGGTTCCCTCGCCCACAAGTTTGCCGGGGAAAGGAGAAGATAATGGTGTGGACCAAGCGTCGTTAAATGGAAGTTTAAGCCTTACCGGGAAGCAAACGACAGGAAAGCTAAGTTGCTAAAGTTTGAGCAATCAGTTTTAAAAAATTTCAAAATTTGTAAGTTATCTTCCTCGAACGACCGTGCTTTGTATGGAAAACCTGTGCGTGGAGGAACCAACTAGCTAGTTGCGCCCTTACTTTGTTTCGAGTCCGCTCAACAACTTAAGTGAGTTGCGACTAGTTGCGACAAGGTTTCTTGTCGGTAGCGGCACCGCCTTGACAGGCTCTTGACGTCCGCACTCAGCGATCGCGGCTAAGGTGCTCTGGCGACAAGTTCCCTAAAACGTAGGGCAAAAACATACAAAGGAAGGAATCAAGTAAAGGAAATAACATAGCAATCGCTACCGAAATAGAGTCATATTACAAGATAGCTTGTCGCAACTCTAACAGATTGTTCTCATAACATGACCAGCAGCGACAAGAAAAAAGAAAAGCAGGCGGCCTAATCTACGCGATCGCCCTCAACCCTCTTGATCCCGCTCACCTTGTCCACAATGGGTGCGACAAAGGTCTTCAGCGCTTCCAGATCAGCATCCGGCGGCAAGGTCCTGAGGGCGTTGGTGAGGTTGAGGCCTGGGTTGCGGAAGGCCACCTTCACCAACACCTTTTGAAGAGCTCCCGCGCAGATCTTGTGTGACTCGTCGGCCAGCTGCTTTGGGATCTTCTCCCGGAGTCGCTGGAGGGCCGTCGGCACGCCTTTGAAGAACAAGCTGAGCTTGGCGCTGGGTTGGAGGTGCTCATTGGAGGAATACCCGAGATCCTCCATCCCAAATGCGCCGGCTCCACAGCCGATGGCTGCAGCAACATCCACGAGACCCTCGGTCCAGTGCTCCACATTCTCCCTAAAAGTGTTCTGGGCGGCAGCAGCACTCTCCAGCAGCGCCTCGTCGGCCTTGATTTTCTCCTTCAAGGCCACCTCCTGCTCCCTGGCGCCGTCCAGCGTCATGGTCAAAGTAGTCAGCTTCAACACAAGATCTGCCTTGGAGTCCTTGGCGGCACTAAGCTCCTTGCTCCTCTCGGCGAGACGACCCTGCAGCTCGCCAAGGGTGTAGGCGTCCTTCTCGCGCTCACGCTTGAGCACAGCAAGCTCCTCGCCGCTCACCTTGAGATCGGCCTCCAGCTGCGCCACCTTCGTCTCCAGCTCCTTCTTGGCGGCCTCGGCAGCTGCGGCAGCATCCTCTGCTTCCTTGAGAGCCCCGCCGAATGTTTGCTCGCGCGCTGCAAGCTCCTCCTCGTGGCTGTCAAGGTTAACCTTCCGCTGCGCCTTGGCCGACTTCACAACCTTCCTGTCTTTCGGAGCCATGGCGGAGGTGGTGAGAGAGATCGACGGCGTTGGTGGTGCCGATGGCGATGGGGGGCGGAGCGCTGCTCTCTTTCAGCTTTGGAAAGAAGGGGGGAGCGGCAGGGGTTTTTGAGATTGGAATAGCAATCGGCAAGATGGGCGAACTGCCCCTGTTTCCCCTGCTTATAAAGAGGGAGGGGGCAGACTATCCGTCTTTCCGAATAAAGAAACCACCCACGGTCTCTCCCACGACGCCGCATTCGACGCATGCCGTTCGAGGAGGGCGCGGTGGACACAGAGTGAGATACGGCGTAAACCAGGTCGCGCGTGCCCGTGCCCTGTTTTGGGCCTGGCCCAACAGCGCTCGGCGCCGTGTGTGGCCCAGGCCCGGGGGCTCCTGTCGGTGTACTAGAGTAGGGGTACCCTAGTATCCCGAACTTGTGCAGGCAGTTGCAGCACCAGCGGCAAGGCTTGCGGGTGACCGCCAAGGTCCTCCGTGTTTCCTTTGGAGCCATTCAAGAATAAAGTATTCAAGCCATGGAGACAAGGCCCGGCAAGAGGAGCTTGCGGGAAGGCCAACCAAGGCATCTCGAGGAACTTGCCGCGGCGCGCCACGCGTCCGGCGAGGCCGATGAACGACAAGCTTACGGGCGCGACAAGGCGATGACGCGGCAAAGGCGCTTGCCGCTGACAAACTACCACTCTGTACCCGCTTCCGACATCCACCAACGTGTCGCCCGGGACCTTTCGGTGCAGCGTGGCAAGAGGCTGTCAGGCGGCGGTCTTGTGTGGTGGCAAGCGGCCGACAAGATTGCCATCGTGGCAAGCGGTGGCGTCCCCAGCGGTCCCTTTTGCACTATTTGGGCGGCGTAGACGGGCATTTAATGCCTTTGTCCCCTGCCGTCAGGGTTAGGTATGATACACTGTGCAGGTAGTTGTACCAACCGCAATTCCTTTTCCATTTTTACCCTTGTCTACGTTGCCACCTATCGGAGACCCCTTTAGCATATAAAAGGAGGCCCATGCGCAACGTAGAGGGGTGTCTTTTGGAGGCAGAAAAACACTCACGCTCGGTCTTGTTACAGCTAGTGTGTACTGTAGCACTCAGCACTCCCGAGCAAGAACTCAATACACTCAGACATGCAGCAGTAGGAGTGTTATCTCTCCGGAGAGCTCCGAAGCTGGGTAAACTGCTCGTGTGCTTCGCCTCGATCCGCTCTTCGTGCGATCTCCGCTCCCCGCCGAACCGAAAGGGGCTCGGTCTGCCGGTCCCATAGGTGTTCGTGGATCAGTTTCCCCGACAAGCGGACATACCAGGGGCTATATAGTAGCCCCACCGTCAAACTCCTCTGGCTAAGTGAAAGTGCTAAAGCTCTATAGTCCGATTGCCTAGTTTGCCGCACTAACACCTCCTTAATGGACCAAGACGTCGGGTCAAGTGTGATCAAGTGCTTTTCTGAACACCCCTGTATTATACGCATGGGGGCTGAAGCTGACGACTGCAAACTTTCAGATTGTATATATATAAAAAAGACGGTCGCACAGGAGGCACTAAAACTTTTTGGGCAATAAGAAAAAAAACACAGCCTTAAATGTATCATCATATTGTTATTGCAATTCTGATACACTTTACTCGAACATAATATTTTTCGAGCACTTGCCCTCTATTAAGCGGGCACCCTCTAGGACATCTTCAAAGTAATGATCTGGCATGTTAAGGTCCTTGCCTTCGGGTGGACTCTGCACTGCAATATCGATGGCCGCCATCTTCGCCCAGTATATCTCGACACGGGCAAGGGCCATCCGTGCACCTTCTATGCACGTTGACCGCTTCACAGCGTCGATACACGTCACCGCATTAACAAGCTATCGCACCAAACTGAAATAACTATCCTGAAGGGGTTCAGTTAGCCACAGTCAGGCTATGACGCCCTTCATGGCAGTGCCGGACATCTTGTGGAGCCCGGCCCATTAGGCCATCTGTTCGTTCAACAGTGGACGCTTCGGCGTGTCAAATTGCGACCAAAACAACTTTTCCATTACATGTCCTTCTTGCGCATGGAAAAACTAATTCGCATCGGCAGCACTATTCGGCAGGTCCATAAAGGGGTCCGAAGAACTCCACCATTTATATAGTGGCGCATACTTCGGATCACCAAACTTAGTTTGCAATAAACAGGGCTTATCAGCCGCGATCTTCCTAGCTTGTCGGATCTCCTCCGAGCTTCTCTAGACTCAGACTGGGCTTCCTTCGCCTCTTGTAAGGCCTTGTCCAGATCGGCCGCTTTGACTTTGTTATCTTTCTCAAGATCTTGGCATCGGCTAGTGGCATTCTTCAACTCAAGTGCCATGGTAGATATCCTCTCTTCGCACTGACACCGAGCGGTCTGCTCTACTTTCAATTCGGCGGTCACCTTTTCGGCAGCCGCATTACTCATCCTGGCTTGCTCCTTGGCTCGGGCAAGTTCCGCCCGAAGGGTATCTACTGCGACGACACTATCTGAGGTTATGCATATACAAATTTTCAGTATCACGCTCATTTCACAATACTAGCATGTACTGAGTACCCCAGAAACATACCTTGCGCCTCGTCGAGCCGCCTATTCATAAGTGTGATGTCATCATCCGCCACATCAACTTTCTGCTTCAAATGTGCTACCTCGATAGCTTGGGCAGTCCCCACGGATGTAACAACCTGTGTTTCAATTAGTCATATCATTTCCTGGGCATATATTTGATCCGCTAATCGCACTCCTTTGGATGTCAACCCTAGAGTCTCAGGGGCTACTGTCTATAAACAGGTGCAATTTGCACTTACAATATAACTGAAAGTACACCACGTACCTCGAAGCCTCTTAGTAGGCTAGGAAAGGCTTCATTCAATCCGCTTTTCGCGGACCGAACTCTTTCCAACACCGTACCCATCAAGGTACGATGTTCCTCTGAGACGGAGTCATGTTGCAAAATGTCCATCAATGCATCCGGTGTCCCTTGGACATTTGATAGTCCGGGACTTTTGTTGTTCCCTGTAGGGGGCGCATACCCCGGACCCTGGGCGGCCAAAGTATTATCTTCGGCCCCGGTCCTCACTGTCCCTTGCGCCACTTGCAGATCGGGAAGGATCCTCCAGGACGACACCTCGGCGTCATCTGCCTTATCAGGCAAGGAAATCTGTGGAGGCGTCTCGCTCTCCATCATCTCCGGAAGTAGATCCCCCGAAGAAGAGGACTGTTGAGGAGGGCTACATGCCAGACTGCAAACATGAAGTTTAAAATATTACCCTTATAGCCAGGAAAGAACGGGACATGTTTAAAATGCCCTGGTTCACTTACTATCCAGCTAGGGGCTCATCTTTACGGGGTGACTGCGTGTCAGCGTCATCCCCTGACTGGGATGTCTTCCCCCGCTTAGAAGCTTCTCTCTTCAAGTCTTCGGAGGCGGTCTACTTCTTCCCATGAGGAGAAGGGATGTCAGCTTGCCCTTTCCTTCCACTTTTGGAAGTGGAAGTTCCGGTCTCCCTGGATAAATTGCCTGGTGTGCCTCTGGAATGAAGGTCGCCTTGGGCCTCTTCACTCTCCTCCTTATCTTCCCTCATGCGGCACTTGATATGGCGCCAGAGCCAACATCCTGGTTAGCGCCGGATCGGCATAGTCTTCGGGAAGAGGAGCCGGACACCTGATTCTCTCCGCCTTCTTTAGCCAACCCTGGCCGAGTGGAGTTTTATCAATACATTGTTATGAGTAATCTAACTAAATTGTGTTCCGAGGTCGAGTACTTACCGGAGTATCCGGATGATTGCAATCAAGACCAAGGTCTTCTGTTGTATCCGGCCAGTGTTTTCGTGCACCGAAGAACAATTTCCACATCTCTCTGAGCAATATGCCGCAGAAGTGCTGAAGGGTCCATGGACCTTCCGGATTGAACTCCCACATACGGAGAGGACGCCGCTGGCACGGAAGAATCCGGCGGACTAATATTACTTGGATGATGTTGGTGAGGTCGGTGCCCTTCTTGATGAGGCTCCGAATATGACTTTGCAATGTCTGCGCTTCATCGACAGAACCCCAGTCCAACCCCATGTTGACCCATGATGCAAGCTGAAGCGGAGGGCCAGATCGAAGCGCAGGTGCAGCTACCCACTTTGTACCATGGGGTTCGGTAATGTAGAACCACTCCTGCTGCCATAGATCAGAAGATTCTGCGAAGGAGCCCTTCGGCCAGGGGGAAGCAGTAAGTTTGCTTATTGAAGCACCTCCGCACTCCGCTTGTTTCCCTCCGATCACCTTTGGTTTCATACTAAAAGTCTTGAGCCATAAGCCGAAGTGTGGGGGCATACGGAGGAAGGCCTCACACGTGGTTATAAATGCCGAGATGTGGAGGAAGGAATCTGGGGCTAGATCATGGAAATCTAGTCCATAATAAAACATGAGCCCTCGAACAAAGGGATGGAGTGCAAACCCAAGCCCTCGGAGGAAGTGAGAGATAAATACGACCCTCTTGTTGGATCTGGGAGTAGGAATAACCTGCCCTTGAGCAGGAAGCCTATGGTAAATCTCTGCAGTCAAGTATCTTGCCTCCCTGAGCTTCGAGATGTCTTCCTCTATGACAGAAGAGGCCATCCACCAGCCTTGAAGGCTGTGTACGGACATAGCTAGAACCTCGAAGTAACTGGATTGACCCTTGAGTGTTGGAACTCGAGGTGGGAGTGGGAGGAAGGGACTAGCGTGGAAGAAAGAGGACAGGCCTTAGCCCGTTTATAAAGACGACGAATATCAAACGTCCCTCCGTGGTCTTAAAACATGCCTATTCCCAAGGAGACGTGCCAACAGGACGGTTGGGTTATTACCCACGCTTGTGTTGATGAAAATCCCGCAATAAGGGGACACGATCTCTGTTTTGACGAGACATGCCAATGAAAACCGCCTCCCGAGACGTGGGGTAGCGAGCTAGAAAACGTTTTGCAATAATGGCCGGGTGATGACATAATGCCACCAAGATTGTCAGCGGATTGGACTCATGAAATATTATACTCTCTACGGGTACGTGTGGAATTTGTTTTGCAGAGCCGAACACGATTCTTGTGTTCGGAATTTACTTTGAAGTATTCGGAGGAGGAACCCGCCTTGCAATGCCGAAGACAATCTGCGCGCTGGACTCATCGTCATTGAAGCCTGGTTCAAGGGCTACTGAGGGAGTCCTGGACTAAGGGGTCCTCAGACAGCTGGACTATATACTTTGGCCGGACTGTTGGACTATGAAGATACAAGATATAAGACTTCGTCCCCTGTCCGGATGAGACTCTCCTTTGCGTGGAAGGCAAGCTTGGCGATTCGGATATGTAGATTCATTGCTCTGTAACCTACTAAGTATAACCCTAGCGCCCCCCCTGGTGTCTATATAAACCGGAGGGTTTAGACTTCTAGGGTTTAGCCACAACAATCATATCCTCATAGGCTAGACTTCTAGGGTTTAGCCATTACGATCTCGTGGTAGATCAACTCTTGTAATACTCATACTCATAAGGATCAATCAAGCAGGAAGTAGGGTATTACCTCCATAGAGAGGGCCTGAACCTGGGTAAACATTGTGTCCCCCGCCTCCTGTTACCATTAGCCTTAGACGCACAGTTCGGGACCCCCTACCCGAGATCCGCCGGTTTTGACACCGACAGCAGGGGCACCCTAGAACACACAAGTTGATCTTTTAGCCATGTGCGGTGCCCCCCTCCACAGTTACACACCTCGGTCATATCGTTGTAGTTCTTAGGCGAAGCCCTGCGCCGGTAACTTCATCATCACCGTCGCCACGCCGTCGTGCTGGCGAAACTCTCCTCGGCCTCAACTGGATCAAGAGTATGAGGGACGTCATCGAGCTGAACGTTTGCTCAACACGGAGGTGCCGTACGTTCGGTACTTGGATCGGTTGGACCGCGAAGACGTTCGACTACATCAATTGCGTTAACTAACACTTCCTCTTTAGCTCTACGAGGGTACATGGACACACTTCCCTCTCGTTGCTATGCATCACATAGATAGATCTTGCGCGATCGTAGGAATTTTTTTAAATTTTTGTGTTCCCCATCATGTTTATCTTTAATGCATCTTATTTTGCTTAGTACGGCGGTAGCATTATAAGATGAACCCTTAACTAAAATTTCAAGGTATATGTGTTCTCCCTGAGTATGCACCGTTGCTACAGTTCTTCGCGTTGAGACACCCGGGCTCTATGTTCAAATACAACGAGTGCAAGACAGTTTTGCACATGCGGAATACTTGGGTTAAACTTGACGAGCCTAGCATGTACAGACATGGCCTCAGAACACTAGAGACCGAAAGGTTGAACGTGAATCATATAGTAGATATGATCAACATAGAGATGTTCACAATTGATGACTACCCCATCTCACGTGATGATTGGACATTGGTTAGTTGATTTGGATCACGTATCATTTAGATGACTTAAGGGACGTCTATCTAAGTGGGAGTTCTTAAGTAATTTGATTAATTGAACTTCATTTATCATGAACTTAGTCCTGACAGTATTTGCAAATTTATGGTGTAGATCAATAGCTCGCGTCGTAGCTCCACTATTTTTTGATATGTTCCTAGAGAAAAATAAGTTGAAAGATGTTCGTAGCAATGATGCGGACTGGGTCCGTGATCTGAGGATTATCCTCATTGATGCATAGAAGAATTATGTCTTTGATGCACCTCTAGGTGACAGACCGATTGTAGGAGTAGATGCAGACGCTATGAAATTTGGCAAGCTCGGTATGATGACTACTTGATAGTTTAGTGCGCCATGCTTTACGGCTTAGAATCGGGCCTGCAAAGACATTTTGAATGCCATGGAGCATATTAGATGTTCCAAGAGCTAAAATTGGTATTTCAGACTCATGCCCGTGTCGAGAGGTATGATACCTCTGACAAGTACTTTTCCTACAAGATGGAGGAGTATAGCTCAACCAGTGAACATGTGCACAGAATGTCTGGGTACTACAATCGCTTGAATCAAGTAGGAGTTAATCTTCCAGATAAGATAGTGATTGTCAGAGTTCTCTAGTCACTATCACCAAGCTACTAGAACTTGATGAACTATAATATGCAAGGGATGACAAAAATGATTCCCGAGCTCTTCGCGATGCTAAAATCAGCGAAGGTGGAAGTCAAGAAAGAGCATCAAGTGTTGATGGTTTACAAGACCACTAGTTTCAAGAAAAAAGGCAAGGGAAAGAATGGCAACTTCAAGAAGAATGGCAAGTAAGTTGCCGCTCCCATGAAGAAGCCCAAAAAAAGACCTAAGCCTGAAACCCAGGTGCTTCTACGCCAAAGGGAATGGTCACTAGAAGAGGAACTACCCCAAATACTTGGCGGATAAGACGGATGGAAAAGTGAACAAAGGTATATTTGATATACATGTTATTGATGTGTACTTCACTAGTGTTCATAGTAACCCTTGGGTATTTGATATCGGTTCAGTTGCTAAGATTAGTAACTCGAAAGAGGAGTTGCAAAATGAACAGAGACTAGTTAAGGGCGAGGTGACGATGAGTGTTGGAATTGATTCCAAGCTTGATATGATCAACATCGCACACTCCCTCTACCTTCGGGATTAGTGTTGAACCTAAATAAATGTTATTTGGTGTTTGCGTTGAGCATGAATATGATTAGATCATGTTTATTGCAATACGTTTATTCATTTAAGTTGGATAATAATTGTTGTTCTATTTACATGAATACAACCTTCTATGTTTATACACCCAATGTGAATGGTTTATTGAATCTCGATCGTAGTGATACACATATTCATAATATTGATGCCAAAAGATGCAAACTTGATAATGATAGTGCAACATACTTGTAGCACTACCGTTTAGGTCATATTGGTGTAAAGCACATGAAGAAACTCCATGCAGATGGACTTTTGGAATCACTTGATTATGAATCATTTGATAGTTGTGAACCATGCCTCATGGGCAAGATGACTAAAAACTACGTTCTTCGGAACAATGGAGCGAGCTAATGTATTATTGGAAATAATACATACCGACGTATGCGGTCTGATGAGTGTTGAAGCACGCGGTGGGTATCATTATTTTCTGACCTTCACAGATGATTTGAGCAGATATGGGTATATCTACTTAATGAAACACAAGTCTGAAACATTTGAAAAGTTCAAAGAATTTCAGAGTGAAGTGGAGAATCATCGTAACAAGGAAATAAAGTTTCTATGATTTGACTGCAGAGGTGAATATTTGAGTTACGAGTTTGGCCTTCATTTAAAACAATGTGGAATAGTTTCACAACTCATGCCGCCTGGAACACCACAGCGTAATGGTGTGTCCAAATGTTGTAACGGTACTTTACTAGATATGGTGTGATCTATGATGTCTCTTACCGATTTACCACTAACGTTTTGGGGTTATGCATTAGAGACATCTGCATTCACGTTAAATAGGGCACCGTCTAAATCCGTTGAGATTACACCGTATGAACTGTGGTTTGGCAAGAAACCTAAGCTGTCGTTTCTCAAAGTTTGAGGTTGTGACACTTATGTCAAAAGGTTTCAGCCTGGTAAGCTCGAACCCAAATCAGAGAAGTGCATCTTCATAGGATACCCTAAGGAAACAATTGGGTACACCTTCTACCACAGATCCAAAGGCAAGATCTTTGTCACCGAGAATGCAACCTTTCCAGAGAAGGAGTTTCTCTTGAAAGAAGTTAGTGGGAGGAAAGTAGAACTTGATGGGGTAATTGTACCTTCTCTCGAATTGGAATGTAGCACATCAGTGAAATCCATTCCCATGATGCCTACACCAACTAGAGAGGAAGCTAATGATGATGATCGTGAAACTTCGGATCAAGTTACTACTGGACCTCGTAGGTCGAATAGTGCATGTTCCGCACCAGAGTGGTATGGTAATCCTGTCCTGGAAGTCATGTTAATAGACCATGGCAAACCTACTAACTATGAAGAAGCTATGATGAGCTCATATTCCGACAGATGGCTTGAGGTCGTGAAATCTGAGATAGGATCCATGTATGAGAACAAAGTGTGGCTTTGGTGGACTTGCCCAATGTCGGCAAGCCATTGAGAATAAATGGATCTTCAAGAGGAAGACGGACGCTGATGGTAGTGTTACTATCTACAAAGCTCGACTTGTCGCAAAAGGTTTTCGACAAGTTCAAGGTGTTGACTACGATGAGATTTTCTCACTCGTAGCGATGCTTAAGTCTGTCTGAATCATGTTAGCAATTTCCGTATTTTATGAAATCTGGCAAATGGATGTCAAAACTGCATTCCTTAATGGATTTCTTAAAGAAGAGTAGTATATGATGCAACCAAAAGGTTTCGTCCATCGTAAAGGTGCTACCAAAGGGTGCAAAATCCAGCGATCCATCTTTGGACTGGTGCAAGAATCTCGGAGTTGGAATATATGCTTTGATAAGGTGATCAAAGCTATGGTTTTATACAGACTTATGGTGAAGCCCGTATTTACAAGAAAGTGAGTGGGAGTTATGTAGCATTTCTGATATTATATGAGTTTGGCAAGAGGGTACAATAGTGGTCCAGGAGTAGATCACTGGACAGTGGTCAAAATTATTCTTAGAGGACTAAGGAAATGTTTCTCGATAATGGAGGTGGTAAAGGGTTCGTCGTAAAGGGTTACGACGATGAAAGCTTTAATACTAATATAGAAGACTCTGAGTCTCAGTCTGGATACATATTGAAAGCGGGAGCAATTAGCTAGAGTAGCACCATGCAGAGCATTGTAGACATAGAAATTTGCAAAATACATACGGATCTGAATGTGACAAACCCGTTGACTAAACCTCTCTCACAAGCAAAACATGATGACACTTTAGCACTCTTTGGGTGTTAATCACATGGTGATGTGAACTAGATTATTGACTCTAGTAAACCCTTTGAGTGTTGATCACATGGCGATGTGAACTATGGGTATTAATCACATAAAGATGTGAACTATTGATGTTAAATCACATGGCGATGTGAACTATGGGTATTAATCACATAAAGATGTGAACTATTGATGTTAAATCACATGGCGATGTGAACTAGATTATTGACTCTAGTGCAAGTGGGAGGCTGAAGGAAACATGCCCTAGAGGCAATAATAAAGCGATTATTTTATATTTCCTTATTTCATGATAATTGTTTATTATTCATGCTAGAATTTTATTAAGCGCAAACTTGATATATGTGTGGATACATAGACAAAACACCGTGTCCCTAGTAAGCCTCTACTAGACTAGCTCGTTAATCAAAGATGGTTAAGTTTCCTAACCATAGACATGTGTTGTCATTTGATGAACAGGATCACATCATTAGGAGAATGATGTGATGGACAAGACCTATCTGTTAGCTTAGCACAATGATCGTTCAGTTTTATTGCTATTGCTTTCTTCATGTCAAATACATATTCCTCCGACTATGAGATTATGCAACTCCGGATAACGGAGGAATGCCTTGTGTGCTATCAAATGTCATAACATAACTGGGTGATTATAACGATGCTCTACAGGTATCGCCGAAGGTGTTTGTTCGGTTGGCATAGATCGAGATTAGGATTTGGCACTTCGAGTATCAGAGAGGTATCTCTAGGCCCTGTCGATAATGCACGTCATATGAAGCCTTGTGACTAATGAGTTAGTTGCGGGATGATGCATTATGGAACGAGTAAAGAGACTTGTTGGTAACGAGATTGAACTAGGTACGAAGATACCGATCAAATCTCGGGCAAGTAACATACCGATGACAAAGGGAATAACGTATGTTGACATAATGGTTTGACCGATAAATATCTTCTTAGAATATGTGGGAAGCAATATGAGCATCCAGGTTCCGCTATTGGTTATTGACTAGAGAGGTGTCTCGGTCATGTCTACATAGTTCTCGAACTCGTAGGGTCCGCATGCTTAACGTTCGATGACAATATGTATTATATGAGTTATGTGTTTTGGTGACCGAAGGTTGTTCAGTGTCCCGGATGAGATCACGGACATGATGAGGCGTCTCGAAATGGTGGAGAGGTAAAGATTGATATATTGGAAGGTAGTAGTTGGACACTGTAAGTGTTCCGGAGTGTATCGAGTACATAGCAGAGTACCGGAGGGGTTACCGGAACCCCTCGGGGAAAGATATGGGCCATATGGGCCATAGGAGGGAGGCTAACCAGCCCACAAGGGGATGGCATGCCCTCACAAGGGAGGAGGCCGAATTGGACAAGGGGTGGGGGCGGCGCCCCCTTCCCTTCTCCTACTCCCTCTCCTTGCCCTTTCCCCCTCCGATAAAAGGAAGGGGGGGGGGGCGATCCAACTACGAGTCCAAGTGGGACTCTTTCCCACTTGGGGAACGCCTAGGGCCGGCATCCTCTCCCTCCCTCCTTTATATACCAGGGGCGCCCCTATGAGAGACACCAATTGCTCCAAGCCATGTGTTGCGCCCCCCTCCACAGTTTACGCCTCCGGTCATATTCTCGTGGTGCTTAGGCGAAGCCCTGCGCGGATCACATCACCATCACCGTCACCACGCCATCATGCTGACGGAACTCATCTACTCCTTCGACCCTCTGGTGGATCAAGAGCTCGAGGGACGTCATCGTGCTGAACGTGTGCAGAACTCTCAGGTGTCGTATGTTCGGTACTCAATCGGTCGGAACTAGAAGATGTTCGACTACATCAACTGCGTTAAGCAAACGCTTCCGCTGTCGGTCTATGAGGGTACATGGACACACTCTCCCCTCTCGTTGCTATGCATCTCCTAGATAGATCTTGCGTGAGCGTAGGAATTTTTTTGAAATTGCATGCTACGTTTCCCAACAGTGGAATCCGAGCCAGGTCTATGCGTAGATGATATGCACGAGTAGAACAGAAAGAGTTGTGGGCGGTGATCACCATACTGCTTACCACCAATGTCTTATTTTGATTCGGCGGTATTGTTGGATGAAGCGGCCCGGTCAACCTTACATGACCACGTTCATGAGACCGGTTCCACCGACAGACATGCAACTAGTTTTGCACAAAGGTGGTTGGCGGGTGTCTGTTTATCCAACTTTAGTTGAATCAAATTTGACTGCGACTGGTCCTTGTGAAGGTTAAAACAACAAACTTGATAAATCACCGTTGTGGTTTTGTGCCGTAGGTAAGAACGGTTCTTGCTAGAAGCCCATAGCAGCCACGTAAAAGTTGAAACAACAAAGTAGAGGACGTCTAACTTGTTTTTGCAGGGCATGTTGTGATGTGATATATATGGTCAAGACATGATGTGATATACGTTATTGTATGAGATGATCATGTTTTGTAAAAGTTATCGGCAACTGGCAGGAGCCTTATGTTTGTCGCTTTATTATATGAAATACAAACGCCATGTAATTGCTTTACTTTATCACTAAGCGGTAGCGATAGTCGTAGAAGCAATAGTTGGCGAGATTACCACGATGCTACGATGAAGATCAAGTTGTCAAGCCAGTGATGATGGAAATCATGATGTTGCTTTGGTGATGGAGATCAAAAGCGCAAGATGATGATAGCCATAGCATGTCACATATTTTGATTGCATGGGATGTTTATCTTTTATGGATCTTATTTTGCTTAGTACGGCGGTAGCATTATAAGATGATCCCTTAACTAAATTTCAAGGTATAAGTGTTCTCCCCGAATATGCACCATTGCGAAAGTTCTTCGTGCTGAGAGACCACATGATGATCGGGTGGGATAGGCTCTACGTTCAAATACAAAGGGTGCAAGCCAGTTTTGCACATGCGGAATACTCGGGTTAAACTTGATGAGCCTAGCATGTACAGACATGGCCTCGGAACCGGAGACCGAAAGGTCGAACGTGAATCATATAGTAGATATGATCAACATAAAGATGTTCACCATTGATGACTGCTCCATCTCACGTGATGATCGGACATGGTTTAGTTGATTTGGATCACGTATCATTTAGATGACCAGAGGGATGTCTATCTAAGTGGGAGTTCTCACTACAAAAAAGTACACTTCCGTGATGATACATGTTTGTCACAGTAGGTCGCGTTTTTTGTCATGCATGTACATCCATGACGCATTTTATGACGAGAATCAAGATAGTCATATATGTCTTTGTCGTAGAAGTGTTCAATGACATTACCAAAATTATCATCACGGAAGTGTCCACTTCCATGACGATAAATCGTAGCGTCCGCGAAGTGCTTTCGTCAAGGGTGACCGACACGTGGCATCCACCATAATGGAACGCCGTTAAGCTATCAGGTCGGGTTTTGGATCCGATAACCCGTTAACAGCCTCGATCAATCGGGATTTTCCACATGTAAAATCAACATTGGCTGGAGGAGACACGTGTCAGGTCCGCGTTGGCACAGGTGTCACTGATCCAATGGGCAAGACGCGCCTATGATATGTTGACACGTGGACCGGCCCATCAAGTTTAAATGGGCGGCCCAACTAAAGGCCTAAAAGATTTTGCGGACCATAATGGGCCGGCCCAGCAAAAGGCCCACGAGATTTTGCGGACCATAATGGGCTGGCCCAACTAAAGGCCCACAAGATTTTGCGGGCCATAATGGGCCGGCCCAGGTAAAGGCCCACAAGATTTTTGTGTGCCATAATAGGCCGGCCCAGGCAAAGGCCCACAAGATTCTTGCGGATCATAATGGGCCAGCCGACTAAAAGGCCCACGAGATTTTCGCCGACATTAATGGGCGGCCCATTGTAGCCCACAAGATTTTGATGACCCTAGTAGGCGGCCCATTAACCGGCTTCCATGTTTTGGGCCAAATGACGGCCCATATTTGATCTGGTCCATCAATGGCACCTTACGTTAAAGACTAATAATGGCCCATATGAGATCCTGCCCGTTAAAAGCCTACCATGTCACAGGCCAAATTACGGCCCGTATCAGGTCAACTCTTTAAGAGTCTTTGGGCTAAATTATGGCCCATATCAGATTCGGCCCGTCAACTGGACGCTATGCTTTTGGGCCCACTTGCTAAAGGCCCATTTAGTAATTCATCCTGATATTAGTTTCGGCCTGTAAAGGGCCCGTTTAACTTTTCAGACCTATATTAATTTCGGCCTGTTAAAAGCCTGTCATATAGTTGGGCCTAACTACGGCCCAGTTTGCATCCAGCCTGCTCGTAGCCGATATCTGATTGGGCCAAACAAGGACCGAGACAATTTTGGCCTGATAAAAGCCGATGATTTGATTCGCACAATCATGGGCCGGGGTCCATTTCGGGCTGCTGCCGGCCCGTGAGCACGTTTCAGGCCCAACCTACTTCTCAGCCTCCTAAAAGCCCATTGAGTTTTCTTGCGAAAAGAGGGCCAAGGGTTACTCGGCCTATTAAAGGCCCGAATCTACTAGTGGGCCAGTGTACTTTTGGCCTTTTAACGGACCAAGATGACGGGGCCCATGATGCGGATCATACATCGTGATTGCATGACGGGCCGATTATGTATCGTAATTTTATGGTTTGGCCGGTTTACTACGAAGACATGATATATATATACAGTAAAATGACTGGAGCATCGTGAATAAGAAAAAAACCTAGACTATACAATAAAGAAATTACGGCATATTACATCCACCGGGCATCAAAGTTCGCCACTATGATAAGAAAGCACAAGCAGACATCAGATTACATACACTGGGCATCAAAGATCACCACCAGTGCAAATAAACACGTCGACAAAATAATATACAAAACCTACAGCACTTCAACAGAGTTCAAGAAAGGTTAGCCCTGCTAGGGAGCTACAGCACAAGCAGCTGAGCAAGATGATGAGACTGCGCTTGTTCAACACTTATATCTTCCTCACTCTGAAAGATAAACAAGCAGACAGATGACAGGTTTTGCACATAAAAGTATCAATGCTGACAATTCATCACATTTCTTACTGACGAATAAAGTGACACATTTTAAAATTGCATTAACACAATATGGTATTGTTGAGGTCAAGACATGGCAGGAAATGACATTGTGAAGGAGTTGGCAGCTTCACGACACCATTGGATTACAGATCAAGAACTCATAAGTATCAATGGTTAGTGTGCTGTCAATTTGTCCAATTTTAGATTGGCAAATAAAAAGACGTTTTAAATAATAGTAGAATGATATGACATTGTTCATAGTTAAGACATTGCAGAATATGACATTGTGCTATAGTGGGTAGGTTCACCACACCACTGGATTACGGATGAAGAACAAAAGCATACATGCAGTGCAAAATAAGATCACTTGCTCTGTATAGTTTAATTTACATGGTATGAAGAAGGAACTTGGTTGTACAACTAAAAACTTAAATTGAGAAGGACAAACTTTTGTTTATGAACTACATAATAAACTTTAAACATGCAATTTGATGCAAACACTAAAAATAAACAGTTGTTGCAGTCATGTCTAACCAAATATACACAAAAAAGTTTGAAGGCTTGAGAAGGACAAACTTACATTACTGGTGAAGACAGGCTCTATAAAGCCCTTGTCCATGCTGATGGGGGGCAATTCAAGAAGTTTACCACATAATCTTCTTCATAAGCATTGCCTTTATTCTACATTTTGTTAAGAGTAAATATATATGTGATAATATACGAAAAAATGGAGAATATTTAAGATAAGATGAAGAGTGATGCTACATAACCAAGTAGCTATAAATGTATGTGCAGCGATCTGGGCAAAAGGCACAGCCAAGAGCAATGCACATCTAAACTTCTTCAGTACCAACCTTATGGTAAGAGTAAATATAGATCTGATGTGTAGAAAATGGAGGGCAAAGGAAAATAAGCTGCAGAGTGATGGTACATGAACAACTACTTGTCAATACAAGTACACTGATAAAGGACGGCATGTACTTACAAGAACAATGGAGAGCTAAAAAAATTCATTGTCATTGGATATATTCTACACTAATGTAACCGTTCATACAGATCAGATAATTTGGAGCGAACAATTGATAAGCAAGCTATCATGCATACTGCTGTCACATAATGAACCAGGTATGTATGCAAGTACAGTGATACAGGACAACAGGTACTAACAAGAGCAAAGCAGCGGGCAGCATATTTGTGATATCCTGTCTTTCTTATCAAACCGGAATTGTTCTTCGAGCAGATTTCCTGCAAAAAAGATCTGTAAGGCACATGCGGAAAAGTAGATGTTCAAATTGTCATGTGATTTCATACAGTACCTCATCCTGGGAATTATACCAGTGCATAACAAGGTATTTCCATTCAATGTCTTCTAAATTTAGCACAGGAGACTTCACCGGAAATTTGTTTATAGACTTGCCATCAAAGTGTGATTTCCTCAGGTAACACCGATACTGCTGCAATGCTTCCTTGAAAAGCACAAGCAAGCTTTGCTCGTCATGACTATCCAGATTGACCCTCGCCTAGTTACAACAATGTAATGTAAATCATTGATGTGTTCAATCCATGAAAACAGGAAAATAATAACCATGGATAATAGCACTTACACGTAAGTTGGACAGAAGATGTGAAAATGGTGTTTGTCTTCACTATAATCTTCCCATGATGGGAATATATGCACGTAGTCCCTAACAACATTGAAAGCATTGTCTTTTAAACTGGGAATAAATGGTATGGGGTTCCAATCTGCAGGAATTGGCCATCTCTCGCAGCTTGGGATAGGTCTTCGCCGATGGACTTGCTGTACTTTTTTTTTGGAGTGGGATTTTTCTGTGGTACGGCTGGTGCTATGGCAAATGAAATCGGTATACCTTTTGCTAGAGTGCAGGTCCTGTGTGGTGGGGCTAGTGGTGTGGCCAGTGAAGTATGGGTACAATCTGCTGGAGTTGGTCCTACGTTTTGTGTCACTGGTTGTACAGCCAATATAAGTGGGGTCATGTCTGATTTCTATGGCACCACCACGTTTTTCAAGGACTTTGCTGGTGCTCCTTCAGGTTCGGCAATCACCCTCTTCCTTTTTGATGTCTGATGCACAAGAACAACATTTGAGTGGAAAAACATGGTATGATGACAGATGGAATATGTATTGATAATGGATGGGCGTGTCATCTCGAGTTATATGATGAGTAAACTAAGCAGATGGCGGTGCAACAAAGTAGAAGAAATGCGAGACAACATATGCTAGATACGCGCAATCAATAAAACCTTGCCAAATTAGAACAGGCACCTTGATGGGTGAACAGGACATGCCATCTGCCTTTGACTCCTCGAGGTTAGAATAGTCATTAGGATGATATTCTGAACAAGAATCAACAGGTGGGGAGCGTATGAGTTTCATTGCATCTAGAATGGCGCTCAATGCCTTGGTGCCAATTTTGTAAGTCATTGCAGTGTTCCACAATATCCTTCTAATGTGCGGATTCTGATATTCACTGTAATTGCGTATAATATATGAGAACCATGAAAACATAAATAGTTGTGAGATTATCTTTGTAATACATATGATATTCTAATATAGGGGCGCCCTGTAAACACTTGTGTGCTATCACTGGATTCTGATGAAAGAGCTCATGTCTGCTGTAATATGGTGCCTGCATTTATATAATCGACACAAGTACACAAAAAATAGGCTCGTAAATAAGGATAGTTGGCAGATGATAGGTTCATAATATACTATATAGAGAGTTTATTCCAAACCATGATAACAAGAGCACACAGCAACTAGGCAGATCATAGTGTACATAACAGGGGTACACTATAACCACGATATATAAATCGGGAAACTGGAAAGTTGACTGCAGATGTCCCTGCGCCCCTTCCTGACAAGGAACATACTGTACGTACTAAATACATAATAAACAAAGAGGAACATGTTAAAGAACAGAAGAGGAAGCATATTCTTGAGGTTCCACTTCATTGCATACAATGTTGGTTGCCCACTCATGATGAATCGCAGCGCCCAAAGAAATGCAATTCCATGTTGTCTCTCTATATGTGGCAATTTTGAACAAGAGTCATTAGGATCATATTCTGAACAAGAGTCAACAGGTGGGGAGCGTATGAGTTTCATTGCATCCAGAATGGCACTCAATGCCTTGGTGCCAATTTTGTAAGTCATTGTAGTGTTTAGCTTCAAGAGTGGACTGCTGCTAGTGCGACATGAAGCAGCTACACAGATCATAGTTTAGATATAACGGGAAAACCTTAAGCATCAGAGTAAAATCAGCAAAGTGGAACTTGTTGGAATATATGTGCTAGTATTGTCGGTACGGCTAGAAAGGCTTCGGATACCAGCTCTCCTCAAGTGAAGTTGCGGTACTGTTAATATCAGTGTAACTCTCAAAGGCTACATAGCTCCCCGCATTTCCTTGCTATTCTTATAGGATTCAAGTGGGCAGGCCACTACAAATCCTATTCCTATGTTTACAAAATCCTACGAATCAAAAAGGCTCAAAGTGTCCATCACAACCAACCGTATAGACCTCTACACTGCAAATGTCCCTGCTCATCTTCAGTACAAGGAACATACTGTACTACTATCATACTCCCTCCGTTCCAAAATATAAGTCTTGGTAGGGATTTCCACTATGGATCACATACAGATGTATCCAGATACATTTTAGAGTGTAGATTCACTCATTTTGCTCCATATGTAGTCCATGGTGGAATCTATACAAACACTTGTATTTAGGAACGGAGAGAGTACATATTAAAGAAGAACGGAAGAGGAACATGGTAAAGAAGACCAAGCAGATTTTGGATAATAAAATGTTGGTTGCGCAGTGCCCACACATGATGAACCAGAGCGCATTAAGAATGCAACTCCCAGCTGTCTCTCGACCATTTCAGGCGGTTGGATGAAGATCCTACGTCTCCTAACCCTTCTTCTTCCTCGTCTCCGATTCTTCCCATACGGAACACCGCAGACGCAGGCCGGACCACCGGCCCCCACCGCCTGTGTTCCTCCGCCACCCCCACCCCCACCCCCGCCCTAACCCCCACCTGCGTCGAGTTTTCTTCGTTCAGCGAGGCCCCACAACCACTCGAGCCCCTTCATTCGCACTGGCGAACTCCGGCGAGCTATGAAAATTGACTGACCCAATTTTGAAATTTAGTCTACTGTGATTTAACTAGTGTGGAATATAAAAGGGGAAAACCATAAGCATTGGGAGTATAGTGTTGAGCGTGCCATGGCGGATCTGAAGGTGCAAACCGCACAAAGGCAACTTCGCAACCAAGCCAAGAAATCAGAGTACAGCAGTGGCACTCTAATTTCTTGCTGCAATAAATAAGTTGAGCAGAATCTGAAAAGAGTACCGCCTACGGTGTGGCGTCGTGTATGCATCTGCTGAGAATTTGACGGTGCTGCGGTAGCGATGGCTGTTGGCGGCCTGGAAGCAGATCTAGGAGGGTAGACGGTGGCGGCGGGGCACGGTGGACGAGACGGTCATAGGAGCGGCGCCGACAAGGTGGACGACGGCGGGGATGAAGCGAGAGGACGAGATGCAAGGATCCCGGTCCGAAGCCGTGGATGAGAGAGGTCGATCTCTTGTAATGGTCGGCGGCGTCGGGGTATCAGCTCCGGCATGGTGGAGGATGACGGCGGTGGATGGGGTGGCAGACGGCGGTGGACGGAGGAGGGTGGGGTGGAGAGGGTGTTTTGGCGCCCACGGAGTACGAATGGGGAAAAGGGAGGTAGAGAGGAAGGGGGAACCATGTATTTAGGGCGCGCTTGTCTCAAATGCGAGGAAATTTACAAACTTATCCCCCGTTTAAAATTTCTACTACATCACAGCAATATTAGTCGGTTGGGGATAGGATGGTAATCTCGCATACACCGAATATTTGCCGACTAGAGTTTGTTTTTGGCGCCCACCGTGTATGAATATGAATCGGGGAGGGAGTCGATTTCGGCCGAGGACACACTGTGTTTTAGCGCCCACCATGTATGAATCCGGGTGAGAGGCGGTTACGTCACGTTTGGGTGAAATTACAAACCTACCCCTATCGAAACCTATAGAAATCCGGCAGATAGGCTTTGCGTGGCAGGGATAGGCAGTAGTAATTTCCATCTCGCAGATTTTGGTTTCGGGCGGTTACTGCGACTTTCCTCGCTTCGTTCAAATTTTGCAGAGTGCACGCTTACCATGCCAAATCAATTCGAATCCCGTTTGTATTCTATTTTTTCGGGCGGGATCCATTTTCAATTGGAATTAAATTCTATATACATCATTTTTTATATATACTTTCAAAAGCACAACACCATTTATACATAAATATGGTTTACAAATGGCATGATCTCAGATTCATAAGGTTGTATCCATCAATTTGGATTTTCAAATATTTGAAACCACTTTATGTTGAAATCCAATGTATGCATTCCTCGCTAACTGTCTCCAATTAATGTGTGTTTCATGCGGTTTTTACTTCTCAAACATGTATAATGTGTTTCACACACGCAACATATAGTATAATCCCGTTTAGACATTAATTGCATATAAACCATGCATTGTTTGTAATTAAAGAATCTATGGATCACCAATATTGATAAACTATATAACATTACACTTGTGCCCAAATTCAAATGAATATGCATGTTTGATACACCAATTTGCGTTATGATATTATCGATGTCGTGATCTCTAGTTTAAATATTTGAATCCCCTTTAATCCAGATATTGGTCTCATATAGCTATCACTCATGCTTATATAGGACTATCTCTCTGGACCTATACGCATTCATCGTCTCTCAGGTATCTCTCGTGCTACCTGTATGTCGACAATGATCTTTTATCTTCGTAACACTGCAGCGGTACTCTCTCCCTCGACCTTCATCACTCTATCTCTCTCTAAGTATATCTCGCTCCCTGCTATGTGTCTCTAACTATGATTCTCCATGTGGAATCTCTTTCTCTTACACAAACACAAAACTTTGTCTCCCGGGGTCTCATTTCTCTCTACTATTCCCATGTGTGCCACTCGCACACTCCTCATACAGAGATGTCTTTCGCTCCTTAGATATGAGAACCTACGACTCTTCCTCTTAAATATATATTTCTCACACAAACACAAACTCTGTCTCCCAGGGTCTCACATTTCTCCATTGCTCTCTTGTATGTCGCTCACACACACTCTCTCTCCCTAGAGATATCTTGCGTTCCCTCATATGTCTCTCTAGCTATCACTCTCGTTGTGAAATATCTTTCTCTCTCATGAGACACAAAACTCAAATGCATGTCAGGATCTCATTTCTCTCTGATATCTGTTTGTATGTGACTCACATGCACCCTCTCTCTATCTCTCTCACACCCACACACATGACCTAGCCTTCTGATCCACTCGAATCCTATCTCTAACGCACACTAGCTAGCATCTTTATCTTTCTATTTATCTGTTTCTCCATCAACCTTCTTTCTCACCCTCACTCTTGATTCCTATGACGCCTTTTACTCCATATGTTTCTCTCTACATGCAGTCAAGTGCCCTCTCACACACATATATAACTTCACCCTCTGAACCACCCGGCGGTCATCTCCAACACCCAAACTAGCGGATGTCCCTCTAGCTAGCATCTCCATCTCTGTATCTATCTGTAGTTTCTCCGTCAACATTTCTTTCTCGCACGAAGTCTTGCTTCCTATCACCCACACTATATATGTCTCTCCATACATATGCATTTATAGGTTGATCTCTTTTGCACAATCGTTGTGCCTCACTCCCTCTGCTCGCCATAGATGCATGCTCCAGCCCACGCCACTATCTCTTAAAGACAAAAGCACAAGCACAATTGTCGGGCCTTCTTCCCCGCATTCTCACATGCATGCATATTGTCATACCGATCCGTCTCTCCCATGTCGTTGATCTTATGACTTATGTCTTCTTTGTTTTATCTCGATCATGCGCGCGCGCACACACACATATCCCACGTATACATGTATACTTCTCACACATGCACGTTCAAGGTCTCTATGTCTCCGTACGTAGTTAATTACCCTCAATCCTAACGCCACATCAAATCGTTCTCCTCTTGTGTGCACATAACTTCTGCCTGGATGGGTAAAACACACATTCACACTTAACAATCTCCTTCTAGCTACCCCGCCTCTCACTCTTCCGCTATATCCCCGAAACCAATAAGACCATCCCTTTGTTTAATTCCCGCCTACATGCACCATCGATATATAGTAGTCTTCCTCGGTGTCTCTCGAACAAACACATTCTCTCGATGTCGACTTCTCTCACGCGCACACACCTTCTCTTCCCTCTCTACGGGCATTTTCTCTCTCGCACCCCATCGTTGGTGGCCTCTTCCATACATCACCTCTCTATGATGAAGCCATGCACACTTAAATTACATCCGCCACAGAGAACCCCACAACACACACACACACACACACACACAAACAAACACGCACACACACACGCACGCACTCCCCCCACACACACTAAGACTCCATCTCTCTCTCACACACACACTCACACAAACACACACACACGCACGCATGCACGCACACCCCCCACACCAACTAAGACTCCATCTCTCTCTCTCTCTCTCTCTCTCTCTCTCACACACACACACACACACTAAGACTCCATCTCTCTCTCACACACACACACCCCACACACACACTAAGACTCCATCTCACACACACATGCTCTAGGCGGAGCATTTGTTCCTACCACCATTCATCCAACCTTACCCGTATGATAGACAATCACCTTAATTTACTTGCATAACATGGACAAATTCCACTTTACTTTAGTAGTCATCAAACTTATCATCTGTACCCTTATAAAAAAACAAGTTGGCGATGATGGTGTGCCTGCCATCTTGTAATACAGACCGTATGGTCTATATCTGAGGGATAGAAAGCAAACTATGATAATTTTACAAAAGATACCCGCACCTCTCTCCACATCCTTATCTCCCACAACCTCATTGCTCAGCAATTAAAAAAGTAAGTCTCTGGAACAATCTAGCATGGTGGCCACTGCCGCCTGCCGGCGTCGTCCATCCCCATGCTCCAATCCTCCTCGCCTTATCTCTCATCTTTCATTTTTTCGATGACATTATCGAGATACCAGTTTTCTGATAAAATTCTCGACATATCATTAGCTTTTACACATGGGATTACTCCTGTATGGGTCAATCACAACTGGTGTTTTGTAAAAAAAAATGCATATTGATGTTCCGTGCAATGCACGAGAATCTTGCTTGTAATTATATAACGCAAATCACGAGCAGGAAGTTACATTTTTTTGACACAACCACGTTAACATGGCCACGTAAATCACGAGCTAAAGTAAATACCATTATACTTATATCCCGATGCAAAAGGTTGAGTACATGTCCGAAGAGTAGAGTTGCACACACGCACTGCCTCTCGTAATCTCACACACACACACACACACCAGCTTACGTGACGCGCACTTAAGGCATACCGTGATGTTACAATTTGTGCACCAGCTGGTACCGTGATGCTTGCGCATTTATTTAAGCCGAAGGCGAACCCAAACAAGTAGCTGCATTCATTCCCCCCGCCGCCTCTTCTCTGGTCGCCGTCGCCCGGTAGCCATGGCCCGACCGAAGGTAACAACATATGTCATACTCCCGCCGGAGCGGCGCTTTAATATGGAAATTTTAGTGTTCATGCATGCATCTTTTTGTGCTAGCACTCCTATATAAGGGTTGACCGGTCGCTTCCCGCGGACGTGCGCGGGCGGTGGAAGAGGAAGAAGGGAAGCAGGCTGTGGAGTAACGTTTTTACCACAATTTCTTAGGAAACTGAGTGCAATAATTGAGTAGTTTTGCAAAACCTATACTCCCTTGCGGTAGCGCTTCCCACGTGAAACGGTCGGCGTCATACAGGCGTCGATGCCGCATTAATGCCCGGCCAGAGCGGAGGTGACCTCTCACTGGCGCCAGCTTTGAAGTGGCGCGACGGCCGAGAGAGCGCCACTTGCCGGTGCACGCGATCGCTCAAGGCCGAGACTGGCCATAGGCCCTGTTTGGATTCATGGGTTAGAGTTAGTTTGAGCTAGTTGGGGCTTAAATAGCCCTAAAGTATCCAAGCAGGAGGGTTTAAATTGGAGCAAGTGTCGGTGTACAAAAAGAGGGGTACACTTTTTGTACCCCTATAACTGTGCACGGGCAGTCTGAGCTGCGGGCACCACCACACTAAGCAAGGCAAGGGAGGTGAGCCGAGGTAAGGACGAAGCACGAAAGGAGCAGAACGACGCCAAGATCAAGACCACAAAGAGCAAAGGGGACGAGGCGGACTCCCCCGGCAAGATCCTTGCCGGGGGGCGGTTTCAGCAAACCCGGCAAGACCCCTGCCGCGGCCGCTCGCCCACACCTCTGAAGCGGATCACCTTGAGTCCACTGCCCCCATGGGGCAAGGATTCGGGAGACATCCCCGTGGTGGTATGCAGATCTTTGTGAAGACATCCAAGATCTGATACACACTATAGAAGACGACGACCCTTGGCGGGATCCCAGCCAAGGAGGACCAAAAGGCCCCCGGCAAGAGCCTTGCCGGGGATGACAGCAGGCGCCACGGCAAGACCCTTGCCGGGGCTAAGGCGAGGCCCTTGCCAAGGACACCCGAGGGGCCACCATCGGGCCCGCGCCATTCAAACCTTCACCGCCGTTCGCATGCAGATGCCGACCCAACCAGCTAGGCAGGCACCTGCGTGGCGGCAAGCGGATCTTTGTGGAGACCCACCGCTGCGCCACCTCAGCTGCCTGCCTGCCTACATGGCACCACGGGCACCGCTGGCCAGGGCCCGTGTCAACACGAGAGGGAGCGGCGACGGACGAGACAGGGCTCTCCCCCGTCCCCGATAAAGCAAGGACACCTAAGCAGGACGCATTAATGGCACCTTGTCATGTATTGCGAGGGATAAACTCGTATCACTGTACCCTTTCCACCTCCTGTGTGCCACTGTGGCAACCCCTTTCCCTATAAAAGGAGGCCCAAGGCGACCTGGAGGAGGATTCGCCTTTTTGGAGCTCCTTACGCCCCATTGCTAGTCCAAGAACACTAGATAAACAAACCACCAAAGGAGGAGTAGGGTTTTACGCATCCTCGCGGCCCGAACCTGGATAAAGAGACCGTGTGCTATCTGTTTGATTCGCTCTTCTCACGACCCCCACGCCCCGCAACCATAGTAGGGATTCTTGTGATCCCATAGGTGTCGTTCCTACACCGACATCTTTGGCGCGCCAGGTAGGGGGCGCAGTTGTGAGAATCGGCTTTGGCAGTCAGCCCGGCCCTCCTTCATCTTCGTGACCCTTGAAGAAGAAAGGAGGCCAGAAGATTGACACTCGAGCGATCGCAAATGCGAAGCTAAGTTGCAATCGAACCTTTATTTGTTCTACCCTTATTATTTTTGGTTATTCCCCCCCCCCCCCCCCCCGGAAATGTCACGCCTTTGTATGAGAAACCTGCACGCCAGGGGGCTCTCCCACAATCGGCAACGCCCTTGCCCTGTTTCGAGTCCGCTCAACAGCTCAAGTGGCTGCGTCGAGAATGGCAGAGTAACCTTCCGCGATCGACAACGCCCTCGATTCTGACTCGACTCAAGCTCGACAGTTCGATCGGCCACGTTCGGAACGGAAAGGTGGCTCGTCCGGCAGCACGCGTACCCGACAGGCCCTAGGGATCCGTCCCCGAAACGCCTCTAGGGGCTTTCGCACCGGCAAGCCTACCCGATCAACGAGGGGCACACATACAAAGAGGAATTGAACGGGGAAATAACATGCCTGAAAATTAAGAGTACTTCAAAGTTATATTACATCACGTCATAGCTGCGGTTCTAACTAAAGATAAAATTTGTCTTGGTCGGGAACCCGCAGCGGTGAAGAAGAACGGGGTGCCTAATCCCGGCGCTGGCCATCCACCCTCTTGATTTCGTCGATGCCGTTGGTGATGGGCTTGATGCGCTCCTTGAGCACCGTGAGGTCAACACCGTCCGGCAAGCTCTTCATCGAGGCCGCGAAGTCAAGGTCGGGATTCCAGTGCGCCACCTTGGTGAGGACCTTGGTGACGACCCTCCCGCAAAGTCGCCGGGCTTCTTCGGCCAGCGTGGTCGTCCTGGTGGAGTGAAGATAGGCCAAGGCTCCGAGGACGCCCTCGAAGAACTCGGTCAGCTTGGCGTTGACGGTCCCGCTGCTCTCGGGGGCATACCTCACGTTTGGCAACCCCATGGTGGCCAATTGCGAGGTGACCCTGCCGGCGACGACCTCCAGATGGCTGATCCACCTGTTCTCACCCACCACATATTCCTGGTGGGAGGCGGCCTTGTTTGCCCGCAGCTGCTTCTCCTCCTCGAGGCTCCTGGTCAAGGTCTCCTCCCGAGCCCTGCTCTCCGATAGCATCTTCTCGAGACCCTCCAGCTTCAGCTCGAGGTCTCTGATGGAGTTCTGCGCGTTGGAGAGCTCCCGATCTTGATGATCGCTCCTTGCGCCTCTACCAAAGGCGCGGTTGAGCGTGTCCTTCTCGCCCGGACAGCTTGAGGGCCTGCTCCTTCAGCTTGTCCCGCTCCGCTTCAGCTCCTTCACATTGCCGGCATGGGCGAGCACAGGCATCGAGTGCCTCTTTGTGCCTCTGCTCCAGCTCATGGTCCGTCAGCGACAATGGCCTCGAGCTCCTCATCCTTGCCATGGAGCGTTGCGCTAAGCTTCGCTTCACGCGCGGAGAGGTCCTCTTCCTGAGAGTCCAAGGCGGCTTGATGCTGGTTCCGGGCGGCTTCGGCTGCGGCAGCCAAGTTCGCCGCCTCTTCCTGGGCCTTCTCGACGTCGGCCATTTTCATGGTGAGCTCCACGTCGCGCTTGGCCAACTCCTCCTGGAAGGCCCTCTGCTCCTCGCAAGTCTGGTGGAACCAGGTCTGCGTCTCAGCGACGCGCGCCTTGAAGTCCACCTCCGCATTGTCCACCGTCGCCATCCTGGACTTGACCTTGTCCAGGCGGGCACGGTAGAGCGATTGGAGCTTCCGGAAGTCGGCCCCCATGGCGCGGAAAAGCTGCTCTTCTGGAGAATCATCGCCGCCAACGCCCGGCTCATCAACCACCTCAAGCCCGGTGGTGGCAAGCACCTTGCCGTCAAAGGCTTCCCCTTCGGCGGGCGCTCGGCTTGACGCCCCTAGAAGATGGACGAAAAGATCGTCGCCCACCTTCAGATATCTGCCAGGGCCCGAGGTTGAGGAGGAGGGGGGCTGGTTACCCGCCACCTCTTCCTCGGCGGAGGCCTTGCCGGCCTCACCGGCAGGTCCACCGCTGGTGCCCTCGGCAGAAGCCTCGCCGGCCGCCTTGGCGACCCCTGCAGCGGCGTCCTTGGCAGCACCCTTGGCGGCTTCGTCAGCGGCGGCCTCATCAGCATCTTTGGCGGCCTCCTCGACGGCAATCCTGCTGGCCTCCGCCGCAGCCTCCTCAGCAATGTCTCCCACGACAGTGTCCACGTCCTCCAAGTCTATTGAAGGAGGGCATGGGCAGCAATGGGGGCGATGAAGCCAAGAAAAGAATAAGGGAAAAACAAAAGACGAAGGACAGGCGACTCACCAGTGCCAGGCTGTGAAGCAGAAGTCCCCTCTCCGCCAGCATTTGGCACCGTGGCAGAGTCACCAGCACCTAAGTTCCCCTCTTCCTCCATGGGTGTAGGCTCCATGCCTGATGCCCTTGCCGGGGACGCCCCCCGTGGCGGCGTAGTTGATGGGGGTGGTGTGTTAGGAGCAGCCCTCTGTGGCTCCTCCTGCTGCCGCCTCCTCCTGCAAACCCGGCAAGGTCGGCGTCATAGCATCGGCGCTTACCACATGTTGAGTAAGAGGACGGTGTGAACTTCTGTTTGGGGCTGCGCCGGGGGCTGCTGTCTGCAGTCTGCCTCGGCACCACCAGTGGTGTCTCTGAGGCCCCAGCCGGGGGCTGACCGCTCGCCAAGGTCCTCGCCCTCTTCGCCCTCTGGGCCAACGTCTCTGTCTCCCTGCAAAAGCGAAAATGGATCAAGACAAGTGACCCGATCCAGAGAAGTGGAAATGACAGTAAGGAACGAAATACTTACTCGTCGCCCGTCTCCTCCTCTTCCACCAGTTTCCTTTTCCTCTCCGGGCTGAGAGACCCGAGATCAAAAGGGAGCTCCGCATCATCATCCGAATCAACGCCTGCCGAAGGAGGTGAAGAAGGGGGCGGGGTTTGTCTTGGCGCTGGATGAGGAAGGCGGTCGCCTTCTTCTTCTTCTCAGCGGCCTTCGTCAGCCCCTTCGCCACCATGGCCCTCGTGTGGCGCCTGGACCCCTCCAGGGTCAATTGAGGCCGCGTAGCCCTGCCGGGCCGGACCGGCTCGCTGGAGCCAGCCTGCCGCAGGACTCGCCCTCTTCCCCTGATTGGCGTTGAGCCCGCCGCCACGTCCTCCTCAGGCGACGACTCATCGGTCGCGTCCTCGACAAGCGGAGCTCCAGCGTCGACGCTGCTGACCTCCCCGGTGGCAGCCACCCATAGAGTGAACTGCTCCTCCTCCGCAGCCGTTGCGGCCTTGTCTTCCACACCCCCGGCGCTGCCGGCCTCCATGGCAAGCTGTGCCTCCCTCGCCCTGGTGGCGATGTAGTCTAGCTCCGCCTGGGTGGTGTCCATGACAAGCCACCGCTCGACGTCAGCATTGACGTATACCTCGATCAAGGAGTCGAAGAATTGCTGCACATCTGCATCCGTCGGCTCCTGCCAGCTCGGGACAGGGCCGTGCGCGTTGCAGTCCGGCATCATGGCGACGATCTCGGACCGGCGTGAGTTATTGCACAACAGGACTACCCCCGCTGGAAACTTGAAGAACGACCCCTTGATGGCCTTGCCGACTTTTGCGGCAGTCCTCGCGGCCTTGCCGGTCCGTTCAATCTCACCGTCGCGACCCACATCGAGCTGGACGAGCGGCCAGCGAAGTGGGCATGCGCCATCACCGTGAAGTTGTGGTCGAGGCCGTAGGCGGAGCCGCATAATGTCAGCCGGGTTCGTAAAAAGCCAGGCTGGCCTCCCCTTGTTATGTAACGGGGCGATCCGGTAGCGAACGAAGTCCGCCCCGATCATCTCCAGGGTGAGCCCAGCCCGGGTCAGCCGGAGGATCCTGGTGGTGGCGACAGTAAGCCTCTCATCGGCAGCATCAACATCACCCCAGTTGCTGCCGCGGCCGGCGGCGTCAGACGGACCTTGCAGAATTCCAGCGGGTCTTCGTCTTCAATCCAGCACCACCGGCCACGCCATTCATACCACCTCTCCTTCATGGCGCCGTCTGGGTACGCCCCCTTGGATCTTGAGACCCAGGCGACGCATCTGGAGATGGCGCCTCCGGGCTGGATTCGAGGGGAGAAATAATGGCGGAAGAGTGTCGTGTTGGGCTGTACTCCGGCAAAGCCTTCACAAAGATGCGCGAAGAGAGCCAGGCACGCCACCGCATTCGGAGTGAAATCCAAGAGGCGAAAGCCAAAGGTGTGCATGATATCGCAGAAGAAATCGGAGAAAGGGGGGCATAACCCGTAAGAAAAGTAATCAACAAAAAAGGGATACCGATTTGGAGCAGGATCGGCGCAAGCAACAGGAATGACGCACGTTGCCGGGTGCCCCGAATTCTCTCCCCCCGTCTTCACTCCCCATAAGGGCTTGAAGGAGGCCAGGAGTTCATGAACACCAATCGACGAGGGGATGAAGAAGGCGGATTTCGTCCGGTCCCCCGACAGCGCGCTCTCCGGCGGCTCCACGGTCCCAGAGCTCTTAGCCACCCCCTTGCCCTTGGCGGATTTGGGCGCCATGGCGGCCAAGAAGTCTAAAGGAGTGAAGAAGGAGGGTGGCGAAGCAGCGACGGCGGGCGACGGCGAAAAGCTTAGGAGGGAAGGAAGAGAGGAAATGGCGGCTCTGAGATTGGAAAAGGTGCGAGAGAGGAGGAGAAAGTGAGCAGCGCGCCCATGGTTATTCCTTCTTATGGGGGAAAACACGGGCCGCCTCCTTTCACATTAACTGCGACGTGACGCATGCGTGCAGAGCCCAGCCCCACGCATGCCGCCCACGTCACGCACGCCTCCCCACGCCGAGCCACGCGCAGGAGGCATGGGAAGCGCTTGGCCGAAAAAGACTTATCATGGTAAAACCACCCCGCCTGCCCGCGCACCTTTTTTGGGCCTAACCCAACGACGCGATTGGTTTTACGTGTGGCCCAGGCCCGGGGGCTCCTGCCGGTGTACAAAAAGAGGGGTACACTTTTTGTACCCCTATAACTGTGCACGGGCAGTCTGAGCAACGGGCACCACTGCACTGAGCAAGGCAAGGGAGGTGAGCCAAGGTAAGGACGAAGCACGAAAGGAGCAGAACGACGCCAAGATCAAGACCACAAAGAGCAAAGGGGACGAGGCGGACTCCCCCGGCAAGATCCTTGACGGGGGGTGGTTTTAGCAAACCCGGCAAGGCTCCTGCCGCGGCCGCTCGCCCCACACCTATGAAGCAGATCACCCTTGAGTCCACTGCCCCCATGGGGCAAGGATTCGGGAGACATCCCCGTGGTGGTATGCAGATCTTTGTGAAGACATCCAAGATCAGATACACACTATAGAAGGCAGCGACCCTTGGCGGGATCCCAGCCAAGGAGGACCACAAGGCCCGGCAAGAGCCTTGCCGGGGATGACAGCAGGCGCCACGGCAAGACCCTTGCCGGGGCTACGGCGAGGCCCTTGCCAAGGACACCCGAGGGGCCACCATCGGGCCCGCGCCAATCAAACCTTCGCCGTCATTCGCATGCAGATGCCGACCCAACCAGCTGGGCAGGCACCTGCGTGGCGGCAAGCGGATCTTCGTGGAGACCCACCGCTGCGCCACCTCAGCTGCCTGCTTGCCTACATGGCACCACGGGCACCGCTGGCCAGGGCGCGTGTCAACACGAGAGGGAGCGGTGACGGACGAGACAGGGCTCTCCCCCGTCCACGATAAAGCAAGGACACCTAAGCAAGACGCATTAATGGCACCTTGTCATGTAATGCGAGGGATAAACTCGTATCACTGTACCCTTTCCACCTCCTGTGTGCCACTGTGGCAACCCCTTTCCCTATAAAAGGAGGCCCAAGGCGACCAGGAGGAGGATTCGGCTTTTTGGAGCTCCTCACGCCCCATTGCTAGTCCAAGAACACCAGATAAACAAACCACCAAAGCAGGAGTAGGGTTTTAAGCATCCTCGCGGCCCGAACCTGGATAAAGAGACCGTGTGCTATCTGTTTGATCCGCTCTTCTCACGACCCCCGCGCCCGCAACCGTAGTTGGGATTCTTGTGATTCCATAGTTGTCGTTCCTACACCGACAGCAAGTTGCACCGAACCCACCAAAAAAACTATCCCACCCAAGAGGTGCTAACTGGAGATAGTTCTCATTGGGACCACTGAAAAATCACTTTTCTCTCTCCATCAAGTGCATTTATTGTCAATCTAACCCTGTCACCCAAACACCTCTTTGGCTACAGTTAGTTCAGGGTTAGTCATGAGTTAGTTTAACCTCTAGCTAAGTTAGGGTATCAAATAGGAGCAGTATAGGACATGCAAGTTGCTCAAACCATACAGTCAAATTCGTACGTGGAAGGATTTTTTTCTTTTTGAAAACGGAACGTGAAAGGAATTTTTTTAGAATGCTCTTGGCATGTCGCTAACATGTGATGAGTTAACCAACCTCAATTGATGGCAAAAACACCAGCCCACCGCACTTTGATAGAGACGAGGAGGGAGAAGCAATACAGGCTGCTGGATTACTAGAGATAGGTGTCGCACGGAAGCCAAGAAATATGGTGATAGCGTGGGTTAGCCATGTACTAGTATGATGTGACTACACTGGGCTGCCGTGTTTCGTAATCTTCCAGTCCACTGTGGAGATGATTGGTTGATTTTATATCGCTGAATAATATTAAATATTATGACTGCAGACGCTCCACCACGAGGTTCCTTGCTCGTTCTCGGTCGTTGGGAATCTATGTTCTTCCACTCTATTTTTTCACGTGAGCTTTGTTCATCCTTCTGCCAACACGCGAGACATCTAGCATCAAGGTGCACGTGTTATGCAAGGATCGTTCCATCTATATGAAGAACACGTGGGACTGGAACTACGAGACGGACATGTACCCAAGAGTGGACGTCACGAACCTGAAGTAATGTAGCGCAGTAAGTGAAGTAGAAAGGCACAAATGGTATGAACATGCATGGCATATAGGTTGTGTTTGGTTGCGTTCTCGTCTCAGCATAGTTGTTCCCTCTTCATGCATGCTCAACTCAACACCCCTCTTCATGCATGCTCTCTTCATGCATGCTCAACTCAACACCCCTCTTCATGCATGCTCTCTTCATGCATGCTTCTAGTGTATTTGTGCTAAACTAGTGTTGACTCATGCACCCTCCATACACTCTACCAAACACCCAAAAGTAGGTCGAGAAGGGAACTCTTGGGCGGCATTTGTCTCGTAATACGTACTACCACTAAATGTTGTACGTGCAATGCACGGTAATGTTATGGAGTACGTGCCTAAGTACTCTACTACTACTATATTAGTTCACATATTAAGTTTTATATTTGTTTACGTGTATGCCCCGAGACCTTCCAACTAGACGTGTCTTTCGCTCCACGTCGCACTTTGTATCGTTCATACCACTAAGTACTACTACGTGTGGTCTCCGACCCAGAAGTGGAAGAAGTGGAGACACTCTACCACGCTGTTTTTTTATGCTGGGCTCTACCATGTTGTTCATGTCCCACTCCTTTCGCTGACGTGTGGGACATCCAGCATGTGTCGTGTTTGGCACTCTTCGTTTTAAGAGTTGAAACGCTAGCATTCATCAGAAATAAAAAATAATTATAAATCAGCAGTGATACTATTTTTTGAGAACCAATCAGCAATGATACTATACCACTCGGTTTCCTTGCTCCTCGATATCGGAAAGAATACTTCCGTTCGCCAACATGTGGGACGTCGACCATCCTGGTCCACTTGCCATGCACGCAGAACTCCAAGGGAGAGTCACCCCGGTCGTCGCGCCCTTGATAACAATGACTAATGAGCCGTCAAATCACAGGCCCACTTCCCACTTTGAAGTTGCTCGGACGAAGGAACCATCATGACTTCGTTGAATTATGCTTCTTGAAGAAAACTATTGTACCAGCAGTACTGCTAGCTACAGTAGTTAGTCCAACAGAGGCCTCCTTTCGTTCATAGGATAGGAATTTTATAGGAATATGAAAATCATAGGAAGTGAGATGACATGCATCTCAATTCCTATAGAGAAAGAGATGCCATTTGATGCATAGGATAGGAATTTTTCCATTTAGTCTAGGCTAATGTCTTGGTAATTTGCTCTAAAAACTACAGTAGTAACTAGTAATCTTGGTACATGCTCGCATTGCATACGTACACACACACACTAACTACTAGTACTACTACTTCTCACATGCTGGCCAGACGCCGTCGTTCTCCTTCCCGGCTTTGTCGGCGACACCCCACCGTGCTTGGATCTTCGCCGACCTCTCCGCAGCAGCGTGTGCGTCCTTTTCTTTCTTGCGACGGCGGGCCTCTCTTTTCTAGAGTGCTTTTTGACTTTTCTGCTCCCTCTGTGAGGCTTTGTCCGCCTCTTGCTCTACCGCCCATTGGGCCTTGGCATCTTCAAGTTCCTCCCACATAGTTGTGAGGTCGCGAGCGGCGATGAACTCGGCACGGCGGGATGCCATCACTTCCCTACCATTTTGTGTGCGGTCGTGGGCGGCGAGGAACTCGGCGCGGCGGGATGCCATCGCTGCCTTACCGGTTAGTGTGCGGCACGGTGGCATGAACGACGCTTGGTGAGAGCTCTGGGGTGGAGTGGCTGGACAACCGTATAGTGCATTGG
This sequence comes from Aegilops bicornis, assembly GCA_021605145.1. Classification (NCBI taxonomy): domain Eukaryota; kingdom Viridiplantae; phylum Streptophyta; class Magnoliopsida; order Poales; family Poaceae; genus Aegilops; species Aegilops bicornis. The sequence continues at coordinate 633,094,277 of CM038670.1, forward strand.
TTTGTCAAGAGCTCAAGGGCAGAAGACGAAGGAAATTTGGATTCCCCTTCAATCCTTGGCGGTCATTTATTACCGAGTAAAATGCATTGGCGGTTATCAAACTTGTCTTGATAGCTCACTTTGATCATTGTATACGAGATATGCTGATTATATGGCCACTGGCTCAGTGTATAGCTCCATATTTGTCTGGTTGACCAGTCAAACAGTCCGCATGCGCCTCATCAGCTCGTGTTCTTTATCTATCTACGCGGGCCTACCTGTCAATGGAGAAATAAATACTGTAAAAACCAAAATTATGCGTATGTGGGGAATCAAACCACGGACTAAATCGTCGCAACGCACCCTCGTCAGCCAAATGAAAATGAAATACTTCGCGTCAGACACTCACGCTCACGCTTTCAAAGCATGCTAATGCATGCACGTCGCCCTCTAAATCAAAGTCCTACTCATGGCGCAATGCAAATGACGAGCCCATCACCTGCTCACCCCCGGCAATGCCTGACATTACTGTTTAGACGTTTGATGGAGGCCTACGCGAACGCCGATCATGTATTCACCTTGCTCAACACCAACGGTCATACTCGGAGCGCCTTGCTCATGTATATCGTCCATCACAAGGACAATCTATAAAACAACCTAGCTAGAGAGGGTACTATGGTAGTATGGTACGGAGTATGTACTACCATGATCGACCGATCTTAGTGCCACTGCACACCGAAACCCCTTCCATCGCTAGCGCGCGCTTCCCGCCTGAAACGGCCACCGTCTATCCAGAACGTCAATGCCGCATTCACCAGACTTAACTGCAGGTGCAATTGGCGTGTCACTGACATGCCGGCCAGATGCCCGTTGGGCCCACATATGTCGATAACCAACGCATCTGCAGTTAAGTCATCCGCGATGTCCGCATTCACGCCCGACGAACCTACTCTGGCGCCCGATTGTCCATCCGTGCGCCGCGGCTCATTGCCATTCACCCGCTATATTAACTTGAGCCCCGGCTCCAGCCATAGCCAAAGACCCACACTTATTCTCCTCCGGCCCCTTCATACATCGGCACCACTCCAACCATGGCCTCCTGGCGCTCTGGAGCTCTCTTGGGCGTCTTGTCGCGAGGCGAGATGAGGGACATCGGCGGCTCCGCTCGGGCGTGCTCCAAAGCTCTCTTGACGTCTTGTCGCGAGGAGCAAATGAAGGAGATCGCCGACACCCCCGGCCGCCCTCCGCCCGCCCACGACCACCGGCGCGTCTTGTGCGTGGCGCAGCCAGCAGCAAGGAAGAGTAGTACACGGTAGGTCGCTGTCGCTCTGGTCCCAGGAAGGCCACCGCTACTCCACTCAGTCGACGCCAAGCTTGGTGGGGTAAACATTGGCAGCCGATTAGCCTCTTGACGGCAACGTGGAGGCGGAAATCTTCAGAACCTTGTGCTCCGGAGGAGGAGGTTATCGAGGCGGATGAGGAGGAGGCAAAGGAAATGGCCGGCTTTCTCGGGTTCATGGCCGGACATGGTGGTCGGGCGCCGGTGATCGTTTAGATTAGGTTCTGATGGGTTTTAGTATGGTTTGTGCGAAGTATGTAATGAATTTCGTCCGGTTGTAGGAATTTTTTGAAATGTAATGAATTTCATCCGGTTAATTTGAAATTTGCTTTGTTTGCACGAATTTAAATGCGGTTAGTTCATATAGTTGTCGAAAGGTATGCGGGCAGCATCGGATGGCATCCATCAGTGTCCTCGGACAGATGCCCGTGTAAATTTGTGGGCCAGCGCTGGAGATGCCCTAACTATGATGCTATAATCGCTAACAGTCCTCCATTATTTGGCAGGGAACAGTTATCCCTCGATCAAAATCAGATCCGCGATGTTTCGCACTCCTCCCGCGTAAGAGTGTAAACTCTTGCTTACATAAAAATGGAGCAAGTGGACGACACTGTAGCACGTCATATCACTCGAACTAGCCCGCCTAACAAGCGGGAGAGCACCGCCCTCGTCATTTTGTTCTGGATTTCTGTTGATTGATCGCGCGAAAATGTTACGCTTCGCAAGTTCTAAAGGAAAAGGCGGCACACTTACGACTCGTACGCGTCCCACCTCCGACAGTCCGGCTCGCACGCCGCTCACCAGAGGGAACACACGTTGTCTTGCAATTTCATTGACATTTGGGACTGTAATTGAATAAACCGTCGATAGCCGAAATCTAATCGCTCGTGAGCGTGGTGAGAAGAGAGAAACAGGGGAGGGAGAAGAGATCGCCCGCCCGCCGCGCACGGACTCCAAGAAATATATGGTGATAATGTGAGGTGGGCCATGCTGGAGTCTGGACCGCTTCCGGAGCCCGCTCTGACCGCCCTGGCCCCTCAAGACACCAGCTGCCCGCCGCATGCATGCACATCAAGTACTTAAAAACTGGGCTATAAGGCCTTGTACAATGGGAGATTCTTAGGGAAGATGCTTAGAGAAATAAACCAGGCTTTTGTTAAGCACCGGTGCTTACTTGTACATGATAGACGGTTAACTAAGCGTCTATCCTGTAGAAATAGGCACCGGTGCTTAAGAGAAGCCTGGTTTATTTTTCAAAGCATCTCCCATTGTACAAGGCCTAAGCCCTCTTATGTGGAGGAGAGAGAGGCATTGACAAAGTCAAGGAGTGGGCTCTGCAAGAGCCCGTCTCTATACATGCTCGTAGGTATAAAAAAATAATTCTAAAAAAGGCATAAAAACAATTGTGTCTAAAAAAAGAAAGGTAAAAAACATTTGAGAGGAAATAGATAGAGAGAAAGTGAGAAAAGTTGTAACCTTATAGCCAACCTTATAGTCAACAGTATGGTAGCATTACATGAGGAAGGAGGGAGTGGTGCACATGCCAAGTTCACTGGGCTGCCGTGTTTCACACCCCTCCGTCGTAACAGTGGGGACAATAGCTTTCATCAAAAATAAACAATGAATACTCGTTGGTCGTCCTCTATATCGGAAAGAATACTTTCATTCGCCGACATGTGGGACGTCGACCATACTGGTCCACCTGCCATGCACAAAATTATCCTGGTCTACCCCGGTCATATCGTAGGCCCAACCTTTCCCACTGTAAGTTGTTCGTACGAAGGAACCATCATGAATTCGTTGAATTCCACTTCTTCAAGAAAACTTACAGTACCCGCAATACTGCTACCACACGCGAAGACTGGACGGCACTGTACCACGTCATATCACTGAAACCCACTAGGCCAAACTAGCCTGCCTAGGTCATCTATTTCGGAATGGAGGGAGTACGTCTACGCCTTTGCTATGATTTTGTGTTGTACGTCTCTGTACTTTTGCTACGATTTTCCTACCCTATGAACCTAATGAGGCCTGAATGTATCCGTGTGGACTATTGTCTGATCGATCGCTAAGCCTACAATTTTAGGGGCTAGTGCTATTGGTCGATCAACGACGGATAAGTATAAGCATACCACGAGCTCATCAGCCCCAACGTTTATCTTTGGTGAGTGTTTTGCAAGTACTATAGCTACTTACGATGGCTAGCCTACTAACACCAAGAATCATCAAACAAGCCCTGCTGATATCATAAATAGTTCAAACTTACATCTAAGCATGCCATATATTACATCAAAAGCTGGTGAGGATACATCGGTTTCCATAATTCGGAGAGGGTTCGCATGATTCAGTATCAAACAAAAGTAGCAAGTACCGCCCACACAAGACAGTGCACTAGCCCTAAGATGGTTTGATAACATTCATCGTTCTAGTAATTAAACACAGGGCAATGCAAACTACCCTGAAGGATTAGAGCGACCAACTATTTCTTGTCATCGATCTCTCGGGCAATGACCACAGCACGGACAGCGGCATGGGAATCAATCTCTGGGGCGATGTCCACAGGATGGACAGTGGCATCGGAATCGATCTCCGGGGCGATGCCAACAGGACGTGTCGCGACATCAGAATCATCAAGGACGTCCACCGGCACCTGCACAACCCTAACATATTAACAAGCACATTGCAAATAATCAAAAACCACAACTATGGTAATAAGCCATTATTTTTTACCTTGTGCAGCTCACCGGGGGATCTCATCCCTCCGGGGGCCATCTCCTCATCCTCGATGGGGGCCATCACCTTGCCAGGGGAATACTGCTTCTCAACGGTGACTATCTCCTCAAACTCGGCCTTGAGCCTCGCATAGGTGGCCATCAGAGTTCCTGTGGTAGGCACGGTGAGGCCCTTGCTGTTCTTCCAACTTTCTTTGAGGAGTTCGTCCGCCAACGTCGTCAACTCTTTGGCCAGTGCTTGTTTCTTGGAGTTCTTCGTCTCCATGGGTTGGCCCGCCAACATGGTCAACTTGTTGGCCGGTGCTTGCTTCCTGGAGATCGCTGTCTCCAGTGGGTTGTCCGCCGGCAACTCTTTGCCTAGTGCTCCCGGATCCATCAATGAACTGACAAACAAAAGGCAATCGAAAGGAAACCACAATCACAATGAAAACGGGAAAAGAATAGGATGTGAGAATCGATCGGCGCTTCGCAAAAAGAAGATTCTTGGAATGAAAATATAGCAGCATAACTGATTCGCCCACCTTTCCTTCCGTCGATGACGGAAGAAAAATGGCGAAGTGAGTAGCACAGGTGAGGTTTTCTTCAAGAAAGGGAAGAAAGGGCTTCAACGTGCGTTCCAGTGAAATGATGGTTGCTTCGTCCAATCCAACTTGGAGGCCACCTTACCACTGCTGGTAAAGGTGTGGGTTTTGTGGTATGACGGGTCATGACAGCCACACCGGGGTGAGAGGTGAGTCTCGACTGTAGCACCTCGCTGTGATTTGGTGGATGGCACGCGGGCCCGTATGCTTTGAAATGTCCCGCATGTAGATAGAGCGACTAGTCATATAGGAGTGATCAATATTGTGCACCACGACCAAGGCGGAGAGGAAAACGAGAGGACTGCGTAATTAATGCATGAGTTTAATTAGGGTAGTTTTGTAAAGTACAGGATACATTCCTCCAATCGCAAAATGCCTTGGTTCATGAAATTTGAGATTTGAGCCCTATAAACTAGAAGGGAAGGAGTACTACACGCGGTGTAGTCTAGTCACTTGTTGAAATCTCTAGAAAGGCAAATACTCCTTTCCGGTTTACAGGGCTATACTAGTCCCTCCGTCTAGGTGTGTAAGTCATCTTACGAAAACTAAATAGTCCCAAAACACTTAGGCGCGGTGCATTAACTTCTACCTTGTTTCTTGTTTCTTGACATATCAACCAATAAGAGATGAGAGGTGTGCATGCTTTTAATGACTTGAAGTGGATAGTTCATTACATGCAGTGCTATTAATTAGCAAATAAACATTGGTGACCCCAGGAGAAAACGGTGCTAAGCGCGTGGACCTATGCAGAATGAGTATCAACCAATGGATGATGGAGTTTAATTGTTAAACAATTCAATGAGGGAAGCTTAGCTACAAACTCAACGACTTACTCACCTAGACGGAGGGAGTAGCAAGTACTAGTACTACAATAGTGGGCTCAAATAGCAATTTTGCCTCATGCAAGAGCATGGCTACTATACGCATGCCCCAAGGCACCGCACCACGTGAGCATTCGCAACTGCCACGTTCGGGTTGCGCTTGGCTCTTCACCTCTTCGAGAAGACGAACAATGATGTTACTCCTACTTCTCTGATGTCGAATCCACTGCTGCATGTCTGTCCACCTTGTGCAGGAGGGATAGCGTGTAGCGAAAGCTTCTACTTACTGCTCCTACCTTTGCGTCTATGACAGGTGGGCCCAACAGGTGGTTGTCCCTCTTGTCATGCAGCAAAAGGCAGGTGCACTTAAGGCACCGGAGCTCAGTCCATGAGGGAGAGGGCGTTGTAGTAATCAAATTTCTCGGTCTTGTACGAGTTGACACGACACATCAAAGCACTACACTCCATATAAGTCTTTTTACACATTTCAAATGGACTACAACATACGGATGTATGTAGACATATTCTACTTTGTATGTAGTCACTTGTTGCAATCTCTAAAAAGACTTATATTTGGAAACGGAGGGAGTACAACGCATGCATGCATGTCGTGACTTTCCTTTTTATACTTTCATGTGTTGATTTGATGCACCTTGCCAAATTTTGACTATAAATTTAACTAACCAAATTTTCATGCATGTCACAAAAAATTACGGGGCTGTTTGGATTGTGACTATGTTTGTCTTATGTTGCCACATTATTTTTCCCACACTTGCCACACTTGCCTAACTTGAGTTGCTCAAATTGTTAGACACACTTTGGCTTGCCAAAGGGAATCTTGCCACAATTTTTGTGTCTATGACATGTGGGGTTCACTGCTAAAAAAAAATTCTTGTCTTAAGTGTGGCTAATAAAAAATACTTATATTTAGGAATGGAGGGAGTAGAAAATATAAATAATAATGCATGTTGGGGCAACCCACGTTTCCGCTAATTTTAGCCGTGGGCTTGTTCACAATTTTTACGAGTGGGTGGTTGTTCATTTAATGGAGGGACTTATAGTACCAGACTTGAACGATACAAAGTGCGACCTGGCACACCGTAACACCACTTGGAACAAGCGGGTAGCTATCTCAAAAAACAATCAACAACTAAACAAAAACCGCGACCTGTCATGTAGTAGTACACAATTTTAAATGATTGTTTTGATGGAGTGAAAAAGGAAAACTACCCCACTACGTATATATAGGCCGGAGCCTCCACGCTTGCTTGCTAGGGTTGCTCTATTCACACACTCTCATCCTCTCCATATATAAACAATATAGGGGTAGTAACACTGTCTTTCTCCCTTCAAAAAAGACTGTCTTTCTATCCTCACCGCTGGTTACAGATCCGGACGTATCCCCCTCCGCCGGTGAAGGGGAGGAGGGGCAGCGTTTAGACCGTCGTCGACAACAAGGGAAGAGACCCACTGCCGGACGCACTGCTATCTCGGCGGCGCCCGGCGGGAGGTCCTCCGATCCCTTAAATGCGTTGCACGTGGGCGGATCCGGCCTCCCGCTGCCCACCTATCCACATCCCGATGACCTTCAGGTATATCTTCGTTCGAAACCGCCTTAGCTCTACTTCCCCAGCTTGCTACGTCGCTGCATGTGCATCATTTTCTACCTTTCAGCCCCTCTCGATCGGATGGTCCAACGTCACCTATTTTTTCTTCTATTGTTAGAGGTAAAGCTACTTCATGGAGTCGAATCTTGTACTCCCTCCGTCCGAAAATACTTGTCATTGAAATGGATGTATCTAGATGTATTTTAGTTCTAGACACATCCATTTTAATGACAAATAATTCCGAACGGTGTGTTTACTTGTTTCATACAATAAATAAAGTGGGGTGGGGGAATTTAGTATGTACATCGGACTTGGTACAAACAGGAAGGAAGGGGTGAAAGTAATGCTGAACTAGTCATCCAACGGTCTCTTGGTCGAAAAAGGGAAATATAGGGGTAACGTTGTACACGATGGTATGACCAGGACTAGATTTGCTATCCACACATAGGAGTAGGTGGCTAGAGTGAACAAAAATGGGACCAACCCAGATATGTTTCTTGGATGTTTGTTTCTCGGGACAACAAACTATGAATCACCACTTTATCCCCCTATTTACGTACATGGTGCTGGACTGCTGGTGCACCCACTGTCCCATGCCCTTATACCAAATATTTAATTGTTCTTAATCTAATGTCCCTAGTAAAAATGAAGCCATGCCACTGTTATAAGCCATGACAAGTTTAGCCAAATGTTTTTGCCTATAATTGTTTGAGACTCTGACTGTTTCCTCTGTACCATTTTGTGCAAACAGGTAAATCCAATTCACTTGGTTGCTATTGTGACCTTTTGGTGCACTGCACAAAACTCTTCTTAAAATAAGTGACTTTTGTGCTGTTTAACTGGTATGTCATAATGGAACAGTTGGTTCATTTCGGTGGAACTGCACAAAGGGAGATCTGTGTTCCAATCCTCATCATCCATATTGGCGCCATAACCTTCCTTTAGGTAAGAATGATATTTAATGCATGTGTTCATCTCTATTTTCCGACTGCCATGAGAAAATAATGCTATTTTTTACTAGTACACTTGTACTCCCTCACTGAAAAAACCAATTCTGAATTAGAAGGCCAATCATGTACTTGGTTTCACCAACTGGTGAGGAGAAAGAGAAACAGAGCATGAAGAGGAAGAAGAAGAAGAATAAACGGTGCCAAGGCGATCTTGCTGAAGCCAGAGGCCTCGATCGAGGCCATTCAAGGGCTCGACAGCGACTACCTTACATGTGAGACGATCCTCCGAGGAGCCCTTCCACTTCATTGTCTCACTTAATTAATTAGGAGTACTTAAGTACCACTAATTTATTGGTGCCTAATTTTCTGTCGAGTTAAACAAATCTTTAGTAGGACCCTATGCTGAATCATGTACGTGTGTATGTTTGTCTATGGAGGTGAATCATGTGGTGGAGCAGGGAGGGAATATTATTAGTGTCATGACATAATAGTGCTATTGGTTTGCATGTCAATTTATTGCCATTGGTTCAATGAGGCAATGTTTTGCGCATTGTCCATCATGAATTTAATGCTACTGTTTGAGTAATATGCTAATGTCTTCCTATCCTTTCTCACTAAGCTAATGAAGGTTTCACCTTGCTCCTACTTGTGCAAACAGGGACCATGTTGTGCCAATCATACATTTTAGTGGAACTACACAAGACAATACAATGAACTGTATCCCACCAAAGTGCTTTAACTCTGCTCAAAGTTCTTGATAATCTTCGATATAATCTCAACCTTTGGTAAACAAGAGTGATTTCAACCATACATTTGAAGTGCACAAAAATATATACTATTGTGTGATTCCAGTGAGTGCTTTATCATCTCTTATGGGACTACATGAATAAGCTTTTTTCTCAGGTTGGTACGGGCCTAAGGCCTTCATCCATATTAGTTTGCTGCCATCTCTATTTGTATTGTGCTACTGTCATGAGAAACTCCTTTATATTTGCACGTTAAAGTTTTGCAGCCTATGATAATTGGCAATGCTTTGAGTGTTGAGCTAATTGGCACTGATTAAATAAACTAATACCTCTCTTTAAGCAAGACTACTATGTTGCTAACTTTACCCATTAAGATAATGAGGGTGCTTCTATTTGTTAGTGTATGTTTCATCAACTAGTCCCACTATTACAGTAATTTCACTCTCTCAATATATGTGCCAACTTGAGGATGCTCGATTTTGGTGGAACTGCACAAAAACTTTGGGTGCTTCATTGCCTCGATAGCTTCCGTCCTTTCCTGTCAGTCGCTAATCTCGGCTTGCTTTCTTCCTTCGCTGTCAGTCGCTTCGCTTATCTTGGCTTCCAGTCAAAGGAAATAGTAATTGATATGCTACCTCACACAGGTTGCTACTGGTCTTTATCCTGATTGTTGTGCTTGTCATGTATTGGTAATTTGGTATTGTGCTACTATTTGCCGATTTTATAAAGGAGTAACTTGGAGCCTGAACTCGCAGGCAAATCATTGCATTGGGTGATTTCAGTAGAACTGCACAAAATGATCAGATGGACAGATACTTATGTTGCTGCCATGTACTCCAAAGTTCACCCAGACAAGTATCAATGTTGACAAGAAGTGCCTATATTCATTCGAGTATCAATCGGCGTCAACCAGTTGTCAAACTCCCAAGTATTAGGAGAGTGAGCGCCAAAAATATTGCTTGGCGCATAGCCCAGAAGAACACAGTCCAGTCTTTGGTCCCAACTTGTGCCTTTTGGTTATCGGCAGATATGGTAGCGAACTGTATGGCATGGAGTCTAAAGATTCCAGACAAGTTGATTGTGGCGTATATTCATCTCGGCACTTAATCGATCACGCACACCAGGGATGCTCCATTTCAGTTGAACTGCACAAAAAATTTGGGTGGTTCAGTTTCTCAACCGCCTCCTTTCTCATCTGCAATGTAGAGTTTTGGCGAGCTACAGGACCAAGATGAGCCAGTAAACTAGTTGGATGAAATTAGTGGCCAAGTTGCTCAAACCTCGCTCGTCACGAAGCCACTATTTGAGGATAAACCTACAAGAAAAGTTCAGATTGTCTGTGTTGCCTCTTATGTACTCGAAAGTTTACTCGTACAAGAACTAATTTTAGCAAGAAGTACCTCCGACTGAACACCATTTACCAGTCTGTACCCTAGGTAATTAAAGTTCGTCCATGGATCATATTGGTTGTGATCTCAATCATTTGGATGCATAAACATACTGAACATGTGTATGTCTGAATCTTTTTGTGAATTATGTATTAATATTGTCATGTGATCTATCAATCATTTGGATTCATAGATATGCTGAGCTTGTGTATATATGAATCTTTTGAGTTGTTGATAGTGAATGTTGGCTATGAATATGAACGTGTCCTGTGAACCTGAGTTTGATACGAATGTTTACCTTTTACATTGTATTTGTGTGTGAACTTGTTAGTATGCCTACGGTGGGGTATGTGACGTGTGGGTGTCAACGGCACACCTTCTTCCCGAGAAGAATTGCACCTGCTTTGTTAGGGTAGCAACAGCGCATCAGCTCTTTTTAATCTTTTTATTACTCTGTCTTCCCCTATCCCCCGCTCAACCCCTGCCGTAATGTTTTCGGCCTCAAAACAAACATAGTACTACGTTGTTTTTGGGGCTTGATGAAAAATCGAGTGCTGGTTTCTGTAGGTTGGCCAGCCCAGCAAATGGGCTGCTGGTCCACCACGACGGACTGGGATGCTAAAAATACAAGTTGTGTGGTGCAGAGGCAAGTCAAAAACGCTACCAAGAGCCATCCACTGAAGAAAAAAAATTGCTCCTGATGTGCTTCTTCAGTCGTGCCGCCGGCCCCCTCTTTAATCTAGTTGCTCGGGGATCTGATATCATTTTTTTCCAGAGGGCGAACAAGTATCAGCTAGGCCTAGGTTTTGTATTTTAACATGCGTAGCCCATGACATACGGAGACAGTGGTTTCAACTTATTTTTTGAGGTCAATACCGGCCTATGGGCTTTTTCTTAAAGATCGGTAGCCCAATGTATTTTTTAATAAAACACAAGTCCCTTTTCTATTTATTTATATATAAGAATAATAATGTTGTGTCCAATTTATGTTTTCCCTTCTAACCACATTATATATATTTAAATTATTACTATTATCGTATATTTTATAGAGACTTATATATACATTATAAAAACATCCCACGTGTTATTAACTTATAAAAGTAAATGTTTAACGGAAGTTGGCATGGAAAATCCTGGTTGTTTTTGACTCACAGGCAAGGAAAATCCTGGTGATTGCGTACAAAAGCTTGCGAAGATTTTAAGGACCAATTTAATAATAACGCGGTCATTTTTATTTTGAGCAATAACTCGCTAATTTGTTAATTATATATATATATATATATAATGTGCCTCTCCAGTTTATTATTTGATATTAATTGGTCATTCTAACATAACATTATATATATAACGAGCCCGGCTAATTCGTGTATTTCAAGGAAGTGCAAATGGGCTGGGATTTCTTAGAAAATATAAATGGGCCTGATTGACGCGAAATTATTTGTTCGCCCAGCCCAGCAAATGGAATGTACATTCTAGAAAACATGGGTTAAATATATGCCACATTTTTGCAGGCTGAATGTGGGCCAATAGGTCGAAGCCTACGCAGGGCATTGTCAACTTGGTCAACAAATGATTGTGACATCCACAGCCATTGGATTTATATCCAACGGCCAGCATGCACCTTCAATCTCTCGTCTTCTTCCTCCAGCGTCGCCGGGACCGCTGGTCCAGCCTCCGTGACTAAGCGGCTCTACTTAGCATGCATCGCTGTGAAGCGCTACCCCACCGCCGGCCAGGCTATCCCTCCACCCCTCGACACCTCCTATTATTGTCCACAGACTGCAGCCCCACGCTGCAACAGGACCAGTTATAACCCTTCTCCTCCTCTCAATCTGCGACTCCACTGCCGCGTCTTCCCATCTCTAGGTCGTTCCCGTCCGGGGCCTCGCCATCGTCCATCGCCTCGCTGCCCTTAGTGTGGCGTGGTCAACAAACGAGAGTCATCGGAAGAGAACTGTATGTGGAGAGCCTGACGGCTGGGACCCACGAGGTCCATGGTCGCACGCAAGGAAAGTTCCTCCTTATTAAGCTGGAAAAAAATGTTTCCTCCACCTAACAGCTGGGACCCACTGGCTGCATCTTCGCACGGAAGGAAGTGCCTCCTTGTTTTGCGAAAAAAATTATTCATCCCGTTGATAGCTGGGACCCGTCAGATTTGGTGGCTGACTTGTGGGCCTACTAAGCGGACGTGTACGCATGGCTTTGTCAACTTAATCAACAAATGATTCTAGCAATTTGGACCGTTGGATGTTAATCCAACAGCCATGCTCCTTCTTCAACCTCTGTTCTTGCTCCTGTCTCCGTGGCGGCTGCTGCGGCTGTCTTCTTGCACACCCGAACCAGTCAAGTTTCCCACTCCTCTCCATCTGCGACTCCACTGCCCCGTCTTCCCCATCTCCGGGTCGTTCCAGTCTGGGGCCTCGCCATCGTCCACCGGCCTTGGTGCGCTCGACACGGTGTGGTCAACATGGTCAACAACCGAGAGTCATCGGAATATGACTGTACATGAGAGTCTGACAGTGGGGACGCACCACACCCATGGACGCATGCATGCAACGGAACAAGGCGTGGTCAACATGGTCGAGGAACGACTTCCATCAGAAGTATACTATACGTGGAGAGGCTGACAGCTGGGTCCACGGCCGCAGCAAGGAAGTGCCTCCTTATTACGCGGAAAATAATGATTCCTCTACCTGACAGCAGGGACCCACTGGACGGGCCACCGTATTTTGTGAAAAAACATTTACCCACTGATTGTTGGGATCCACCTGACGGGCCACCGTAATTTGCGAAAAAACGTTCCCCCCGCTGTCAGTCGGACCCACCGAAAGTGCCTCCTTATTAAGCATAAAAAAATGAATACTCCCCCTGCTAGCTGCGACCCACCTTGGTGGGAGGCTGACTTGTGGGCCCACTAAGTTGACGGGGACGGAGGGCTTTGTCAACTTAGTCAATATGAACGATTCTAGCTGCAGTGACTGTACGATGTCCATCCAACGGCCATCGTGCTTCTTCAACCTCTGGTCTTCTTGCTCCAGCCGCCCAAAGCAGCGCAAGTCGTGTCGCCTGCTCCTGCCTCCTGTGGTCGGCTGTGATGCCGCGGAGGCCTCACCGCCCCCTACTACTCCCGCCGCTGTCCAGGCCATCCCTCCACTCACCCACAACCCCTGTTATTCTGCAGCATCGGCAGCCTCACACCACAGCCGAACGAGTGAACCCTCATACTCCTCTACGCGTGGGCATCAACTGCCACGTCTTCCCCGGCTCCGCGTCGCCCCCTTCCTAGGCCTCGCCATCGTCCACCGCCGTGGTGCTCTTGGCGCGGCGTGGTCAAATGTGGTCAACGACCGACTTCCATCGGAAGAAATCAGACGTGGAGAGGCGACAATTTGGGTCCACGGCGGCCCGCAGGAAGTGCCTCCTTATTAAGCGCAAAATAATTACTCGTCCACCAGACAGCAGGGACCCACCGGATGGGCCACCGTATTTCGTGAAAAAAACGTTTCCCCCCTGACTGCCGGGACCCACCAGCTACACCTTCGCACGCAAGGAAGTGCGTCCGGGCAAAAAAAATGATTCACCCCCCTGACTGCTGGGACCAACCAGCTACATCTTCGCACGCAAGGAAGTGCATCCGAAAAAAACGATTGGCCCCCCTGACTGCTGGGACCCACCATCTACATCTTCGCACGCAAGGAAGTGCGTCCGAAAAAAATGATTCGCCCCCCTGACTGCTGGGACCCACCAGCTACATCTTCGCACGCATGGAAGTGCCTGATAGTCGGGACCCACCTGGTCGAAGCGTACATAGCATTGTCATTCTGGTCGCGAACGTGTACGTACATACTGGTGGATGTAGAGGCGTGCACGTGTCGTAGTAGAGGCATGCACGTAGCATGTACACGTACGTACAACGGCCAGTGTGCAAGAAAGAAAATACGGCCACGTATGTGTACATACACGCGCATACGTACGGCCAGGGCTCGTGTACATGGCTGGTTCAGAACGGAGAAACAGCGTCATCGTCGTGTTCATGGGGAGCCAACCGGCTGGGTCGGAACGGAATGCGTCATCGTGTTCATCGGGAGGGCTTGGACGGAATAGGCGATGGAAACGAGGCCTGGCGTACCGTAGAACGGAGGAAACGGCCTTGTGTTCGACCGGCCACGTTTGAAACAGGATCTTGTTCATCGGGAGGGCTCTGGCATACCGCAAAATGGAGGAAACGGACCCCCTACGGTCGAAATGGGGGTCCTGTTGATCGGGAGGGGTGTGGCGTACCGCAAAACGGACGAAACGGACTTGTTTTGGAGCGCTACGGTCGAAATGGTGGTCCTATTCATCGGGAGGGGTGTGGCGTACCGCAAAACGGGACTCCACGGGATACTGTTCATCTCCACCGTCGACCTCCTCCAGCCTCCACGGGCTACCGTCGACCTCCTCCAGCCTCCATCGCGCGCTACTCCACCGGCTACTGTTCAACCACCCCTCGGGGTCGTCCTGTTCATCCAGAGGCAACGCCACGGGGTCCTGTTCATCCACCCCCACCGCTCACTGTTCATCCAACCCCCCCCCCCCCCGCGCGCGCGCAATGCTCACTATTTATCCAGAGGCAGAATCGATCGGCTTCAGTTAGCAGTAGTAGCGAAGGAATCGCTTGATCGGGTTGATTAATAGCCATCGATCGATCGCTTGGGTTCGATGGCAGCGTAACTGCGGTTACAATCACTCGGGTTCGATTAGAGCCCAACGCCTCGCTTGGGTTCGATTAGAGCGACGCCTCGCACACTGCAGCGTCGTGTATGAGAGAAAGCAGCGCATCGCCGGCCCCGACCACCCACCGTGGCAGGAACTCCCTAAAATTTTCCTCGCCCTCACTTCTACCACGGTTTTTCCGTCATGAACGGCCCAAAGAATGTCATGCAGCTGCGTCTCCGGCCCGCCCAGTATGAAAATCCCATTCTCTCTCATGATTTTTTGTCATAGAAGTAGGAGCCCACCACATCTATGATGATACCAGGTTTTGTCACAATTATCGTCATAGAAGTGTCATAAGTATGACATAATTTTTTTTCGTTCGGCCCATAATGTCACGGATGTTTTTTTTGTAGTGTCTTAAGTAATATGATCAATTGAACTTTAATTTATCATGAACTTAGTCCTGATAGTATTTGCAAATTATGTTGTAGATCAATAGCTCACATTGTAGCATCCCTATGTTTTTTGATATGTTCCTAGAGAAAACTAAGTTCCAAGATGATAGTAGCAATGATGCGGAATGGGCCCGTTATCTGAGGTTTATCCTCATTGTTGCACAGAAGAATTATGTCCTTAATGCACCACTAGGTGACAAACCTATTGCAGGAGCAGATGCAGACGTTATGAACATTTTGGCTAGCTCAATATGATGACTACTTGATAGTTTAGTGCACCATGCTCTCTGACTTAGAACCGGACTTCAAAATGTTTGGAACACCACGGAACATATGAGATGTTCTAAGATTTGAAATTGGTATTTCAGACTCATGCCCGTGTCGAGAGGTATGAGACTTCTGACAAGTACTTCGCCTAAAAGATGGAGGAGAATAGCTCAGCTAGTGAGCATGGGCTCAGAATGTCTGGGTATTACAATCACTTCAATCAAGTGGGAGTTCATCTGCCAAGATAAGATAGTGATTGACAGAGTTCTCTAGTCATCATCACCAAGTTACTGGAACTTCGTGATGAACTATAATATGACAAAAGCGATTCCCGAGCTCTTCGTGATGCTGAAATCGAAGAAGATAGAAATAAAGAAAAAGCATCAAGTGTTGATGATTAAACAAGACCACTAGTTTCAAGAAAAGGGCAAAGGGAAAGAAAGGGAACTTCAAGAAGAATGGTAAGCAAAGTTGTCACTCTCGTGAAGAAGCCCAAAGCTGGACCTAAGCCTGAAACTGAGTGCTTCTACTGCAAAGGAAATGGTCACTGGAAGCGGAACTACCCCAAATATTTGGCAGATAAGAAGGATGGCAAAGTGAACAAATTTTGATATACATGTTATTGATGTGTACCTTACTAGTTCTCGTAGTAATCCCTCGGTCTTTGATACTTGTTCGGTTGCTAAAATTAGTAACTAGAACCATGAGTTGCAGAATAAATAGAGACTAGTTGAGGATGAAGTGACGATGTGTGTTGGAAGTGGTTCCAAGATTGATATGATCATCATCGCACACTCCCTATACTTTCGGGATTAGTGTTGAACCTAAATAAATATTATTTGGTGTTTGCGTTGAGCATGAATATGATTAGATCATGTTTATTGCAATAAGATTATTTATTTAAGATAGAGAATAATTGTTATTCTCTTTACATGAATAAAACCTTCTATGTTCATACACCCAATGTTGATGGTTTATTGAATCTCGATCGTGGTAATACACATATTCATAATATTGATGCCAAAAGATGCAAAGTTGATAATGATAGTGCAACATATCTATGGCACTGCCGTTTAGGTCATATCGGTGTAAAGCGCATGAAGAAACTCTATGCGGATGGACTTTTGGAATCACTTGATTATGAATCATTTGAAACTTTCGAACCGTGCCTCATGGGCTAGATGACTAAAACTCCGTTCTCCAGAACAATGGAACGAGCTAATGACTTACTGGAAATAATACATACTGATGTATGCGGTCTGATGAGTGTTGAGGCTTGTGGCGGGTATCGTTATTTTCTGACCTTCACAGATGATTTGAGCAGATATGGGTATATCTACTTAATAAAACACAAATCTGAAACAGTTGAAAAATTCGAAGAATTTCAGAGTGAAATGGAGAATTATCGTAACTAGAAAAAAAGATTCTATGATCTGATCGTGGAGGTGAACATTTGATTTATGAGTTTGGCTTTCATTTAAAACAATGTGGAACAGTTTCACAACTCACGCCACCTGGAACACAACAACGTAATAGTGTGTCCGAACATCCTAACCACACTTTATTAGATATGGTGTGATCTATGGTGTATCTTAGCGATTTACCACTATCATTTGGGTGTTATGAACTAGAGACAACTACATTCACGTTAAACAGGGCACCATCAAAATCCGTTGAGACGACACCGTATGAATTGTGGTTTCGCAACAAACCTAAGCTGTCATTTCTTAAAGTTTGGGGATGCGATGCTTATGTCAAAAGGCTTCAGCCTGATAAGTTCAAACCCAAATCGTAGAAGTGCGTCTTCGCAGGATACCCCGAGGAAACAATTGGGTACACCTTCTACCATAGATCTGAAGGCAAGATCTTTGTTGGTAAGAACGAAACCTTTCTAGAGAAGGAGTTTCTCTCAAAAGAAGTGAGTGGGAGGAAAGTAGAACCTAATGAGGTAAATATACCTTCTCTCAATTTGGAAAGTAGCTCATCCGAGAAATCCATTCCCGTGATGCCTACACCAACAGGAAAGGAAGCTAATGATGGTGATCATGAAACTTCAGATCAAGTTGCTACAGAACCTCGTAGGTCAAACAGAGCATGACCTGCACCTGAGTGGTATGGTAATCTTCTGGAAGTCATGTTACTTGACCATGACGAACCTACGAATTATGAAGAAGCTATGGTGAGCCCAGATTCCGATAAATGGCTTGAGGCCATGAAATCTAAGATAGGATCCACATATGAGAACATAGTGTGGACTTTGGTGGATTTGCCCGATGATCGGCGACCCATATAGAATAAATGGATCTTCAAGAATAAGACTGATGTTGATGGTAATGTTATTTGTCTATAAAGCTCGACTTGTCACAAAAGGTTTTCGACAAGTTCAAGGAGTTTACTACGATGAGACTTTCTCACCCGTAGCGATGCTTAAGTCTGTCCGAATCATGTTAGCAATTGCCGCATTTTATGATTATGAAATCTGGCAAATGGATGTCAAAACTGCATTCCTTAATGGATTTCTTAAAGAAGAGTTGTATATGATGCAACCAGAAGATTTTGTCGATCCTAAAGGTGCTAACAAAGTGTGCAAGCTCCAGCGATCTGTTTATGGACTGGTGCAAGCATCTCGGAGTTGGAATATATGCTTTGATGGGGTGATCAAAGCATATGGTTCTAAACATACTTTTGGAGAAGCATGTATTTACAAGAAATTGAGTGTGAGCTCTATAGCATTTCTAATATTATATGTGGATGACATATTGTTGATTGAAAATGATGTATTATTTCTAGACAGCATAAAAGGATACTTGAATAAAAGTTTTTCAATGAAAGACCTCGGTGAAGCTGCTTATATATTGGGCATCAAGATGTATAGAGATAGACCCAGACACTTAAATAGACTTTCACAAAGCACACACCTTGACAAGATTTTGAAGGAGTTCAAAATGGATCAGTCAAAGAAGGAGTTCTAGCCTGTCTTGTAAAGTATGAAGTTGAGTAACACTCAAAGCCCGACCACGGTAGAAGAAAGAAAGAGAATGAAAGTCATTCCATATGCCTCAACCATAGGTTCTATAAAGTATGCCATGTTGTGTACCAGATTTGTTGTGTGACTTACTATGAATTTGGCAAGAGGGTACAATAGTGATCCATGAGTAGATCACTGGACAACGGTACTAAGGAAATGTTTCTCAGTTATCGAGGTGATAAAGGGTTCTTCGTAAAGGGTTACGATGGTGCAAGCTTTAACACTAATCTAGATGACTCTGAGTCTAAATCTGGATACGTATCAAATGTGGGAGCAATTATCTCGAGTAGTGATACGTTTCCAATGTATCTATAATTTTTGATTGTTCCATGCTATTATATTATCTGTTTTGGATATTTAATAGGCATTTATATGCTATTTTATACAGTATTATTTTTGGGACTAACCTATTAACCGAGGGCACAGTGGCAGTTTCTGTTTTTTTGCCTATTTTAGGGTTTCGCAGAAAAGGAATACCAAACTGAGTCCAAACAGAATGAAACCTTCACGATGATCTTTCTTGGACCGAAAGGAAACCAGAAGACTTGGAGAAGAAGTCGGAGACGCAACGAGGCGACCACGAGGAAGGAGGGCGCACCCAGGGGGAAAGGGCGCCCCCTACCTCGTGGGCCCCTTGTAGCTCCCCTGACCTAGTTCCTTTGCCTATATATACTCTAATACCCTGAAAACATCCAGGGGAGCCACAAAACCACTTTTCCACCGCCGAAACCTTCTGTACCCGTGAGATCCCATCTAGGGACCTTTTCCGGCATCCTGCCAGAGGAGGATTCGATCACTGAGGGCTTCTACATCAACACCATTACCTCTCTGATGAAGCGTGAGAAGTTTACCACAGAGCTACGGGTCCACGGTTATTAGCTAGATGGCTTCTTCTCTCTCTTTGATTCTCAATACCATGTTCTCCTCTATATTCTTTGGGATCTATTCGATGTAATATTCTTTTGCGATGTGTTTGCCGAGATCCGATGAATTGTGGTTTATGATCAGATTATCTATGAATATTATTTGGTTCTTCTCTGAATTCTTATATGCATGATTTGATATCTTTGCAAGTCTCTTCGAATTATCGGTTTAGTTTGGCATACTAGATTGATCTTTCTTGCAATGAGAGAAGTGCTTAGCTTTGGGTTCAATCTTGCGGTGTCCTTTCCTAGTGATAGTAGGGGAAGCAAGGCACATATTGTATTGTTGCCATCGAGGATAAAAATATGTGGTTTTCATAATTTGCTTGAGTTAATTCCTCTATGTCATGTCATCTTACTTAATGTGTTACTCCGTTCTTTATGAACTTAATACTCTAGATGCATGCTGGATAGCGGTCGATGTGTGGATTAATAGTAGTAGATGCAGAATCGTTTCGGTCTACTTGACACGGACGTGATGCCTATGTTCATTATCATTGCCTTAGATATCGTCATAACTTTGCGCTTTTCCATCAATTGCTCGGCAGTAATTTGTTCACCCACCATAATATTTGCTATCTTGAGAGAATCCACTAGGAAAACCTATGGCCCATGGGTCTCTTTTCCATTATATTGAATCTATTTTACATCTTACTAGTTTCCGATCTACTATTTTGTAATCTTTTACTTTCCGATCTATAAACCAAAAATACCAAAAATATTTACTTTACCATTTATCTATCTCTATCAGATCTCACTTTTGCGAGTGACCGCGAAGGGATTGACAACCCCTTTATCGCGTTGGGTGCAAGTTGTTGATTGTTTGTGCAGGTATTCGGTGACTTGTGTGGTGTCTCCTACTGGATTGATACCTTGGTTCTCAAAAATGAGGGAAATACTTACGCTACTTTGCTACATCACCCTTTCCTATTCAAGGGAAAACCAATAGCAAGAAGAATTTCTGGCGCCGTTGCCGGGGAGATCTACGTCAAGTCAAGCCATACCAAGTACCCATCATAAAATATTCTCCCTTGCATTACATTATTCTCCATTCGCCTCTTGTTTTCCTCTCCCCCACTTCTAAAACGATTTGGGAAAAGATTCGCCCTTTTCTTCGCCCTTCTTCCATTCGATCTTTTGTTAGCTTGTGTTACCATATGCCCTCTTTTTGCTTGCATCTTCACTTGCTAAAAGTTTATGGATCCTCATCCACTTGCTAATCTTTTTAAGAGATCCAATTATAATGAACCTATTGCTAGTGAGTTGAGTGCACTAGATTATCTTTATGAGGTTTTGCTTGAAATCCGTGAATCTGAAAATTGTGATGAAGTGCCTTACAAAGTGATTCACGGTAGATCTTTGAATGAAAAGCATGATTGCAATGATGTATTGTAAATTCTATTAAGGTCAATTGTATTAATGATATGCAAAACCCTAATATTGGGGATGCAAATTTTGCTATGTCTACTACTTGTTGCAATGATCATGATTAGGGTGATTCTTCTTATGATCTTGAAAATTTATTGAAGTCCCATGATGAATATGAGATTGATAATAATGTTTGCAATATTGAATTTGGGTTTGGAAGAGTGTCAACTTTAGATCCCACATATTTGGAGAATGTTCAATCTTATGATATTTTTGATAAAAGTGGGTTTGGAGAGGTCATGACTTTAGTTAATGTTAATCCCACTATTTTGGAAGAGAGTGTCAACTTCGCATGCATGTGGATCATGTTGAAAATATGGTTTGTGATTGCTATATTGTTGAATTTGCTTATGATCCTACATGTAATTATTATGAGATAGGAAAATATGGTCATAGAAATTTTCATGTTACTAAATTCCCTCTCTTTATGTTGAGATTCTTTGTCGTCTCTCTCTCCTTCCTTGCATATGCTAGTTTTGCTTGTCTTGATAATTTGTTTACTTATAAAGTGCCTATGCATAGGAAGTATGTTAGACTTAGATGTGTTTGTCATGTGTTTTATGATGCTCTCTTTGTGTTTCAATTGTTATCTTTCATGTGAGCATCATTAAAATTATCAATGCCTAGCTAAGGGTGTTAAACAATAGCGCTTGTTGGGAGGCAACCCAATTTTATTTTTGTTCTTTGACTTTTGTTCCTGTTTAGTAATAAATGATTAATCTAACTTCTGATTAGATTTGGTTTTATGTTTTAATTAGTGTTTGTGCCAAGTAGAACCTTTAGGATAGCTTACGGTGATAGTTGTGTTCATCCTGCTGAAAATCATAAACTTTTGTGCTTAGTAAATTAGTTTTGAAAGTTCACAGAAACGTGATTTTGACCTAATTCTTTTTTGCTATGGATTGGTACACAAATTGTTCAGGTGTTACTAATTTGATAGGATTTTTAGAGTTACATAAATATTCGAGAGTTACAGATTACTACAGACTGTTCTGTTTTTGACAGATTCTTTTTTTCACGTGTTGTTTGCTTATTTTGATGAATCTATGGGTAGTATCGGGGGGTATGAACCATGGAGAAGTTGGAATACAGTAGATATTACACCAATATAAATAAAGAATGAGTTTGCAACAGTACCTTCAAGTGGTGATTTATTTTCTTATACTAACGAAGCTCATGAGATTTTCTGCCGAGTTTTGTGTTGTGAAGTTTTCAAGTTTTGGGTAAGGATTTAATGGACTATGGAATAAGGAGTGGTAATAGCCTAAGCTTGGGGATGCCCAAGGCACCCTAAGATAATATTCAAGGACAACCAAAAGCCTAAGCTTGGCGATGCCTGATACGTCTCAAACGTATTTATAATTTTTGATTGTTCCATGCTATTATATTATCCGTTTTGGATGTTTAATGGGCTTTACTATACACTTTTATACTATTTTTGGAACAAACGCAATCCAGGAGACTTGGAGTGGACGTCACGAAAGAAACGAGGAGGCCACGAGGCAGGAGGGCACGCACAGGGGGGTAGGCGCGCCCCCCACCCTCGTGGCTCCCCTGATCGACTTCTTTCACCTATATATACTCATATACCCTAAAAACATCCGAGAGCACCACGAAACCCTATTTTAACTACCGCAACCTTGTGTACCCGTGAGATCCCATCTTGGGGCCTTTTTCGGTGCTCCGCCGGAGGGTACTCGATCACGGAGGGCTTCTACATCAACACCATAGCCTCTCCGATGAAGTATGAGTAGTTTACCACAGACCTTCAGGTCCATAGTTATTAGCTAGATGGCTTCTTCTCTCTCTTTGTATCTCAATACAAAGTTCTCCTCAATCTTCTTGGAGATCTATTCGATGTAATTCTTTTTGCGGTGTGTTTGTCGAGATCCGATGAATTGTGGGTTTATGATCAAGATTATCTATGAACAATATTTGAATCTCCTCTGAATTCTTTTATGTATGATTTGTTATCTTTGCAAGTCTCTTCGAATTATCAGTTTGTCGGTGTCATGAATACCTATGGCCTCCGCCTCCTTGACTTCACCCCCAACGTCGTCCTCACCATGGCCGTTTTCGCACACCTCTGCGAGAATTTTGTCGGGGTCCACCCAAATGTTGCACTCTTCTGCCATTATTTCTCACCCCGCGTAGAGAGAGGAGAGCCGCTTGCCGGAGGAATTGCATGGACCTCTAGGATCGGCAAGAAGGAAGCGTATCTTGACGGAGAGTTGCGCAGCAAGTGGGAGGAGTGGAGAGCCGACTGGTGTTGGATCTTAGAAGAGGAGCCACAGCCCTTCACCGCCCTGCGCCAAACTCCCATCGTTCGCGGGTAACGATCGGAGCAACTTACGCGCGGAGGGCGACAAGTTGACGATTGCCGTGACTAGGATTTTTGCGTCTCCGCAAGCGTGGCTTACCGTAGGAAGCGATTGGCGGATTTCCTTCGCCGCTGCATCGCGCCCTTGCGAGGAGAGGAGGAGGCCTGCTTGGGACTTCGAGCCGGCGGACATCATGAGGCTGCGCCCGGGTTTGAATTGGAATTTTTACTGTCTTGGAGCTTGACGGCATGCTTTGCGGAGCTGTTCAAGCTCAAGCGGATAATCCCGAGTGGTGTATGTTGCCGAGGGGAGTCATGCCCTTGTGCAACAACTCGTCGCTGACAAGATCCAGCGATGATGCGTTGCCATGCGATTCCCATGGAATCGTTCCAACTTGGCAGGAGCCCGCCGACGACGTCGTGCAGCAGTTCTTCGACAACTTGGTTCAAGTGCCGATCTGCGCCGACGAGCAGAGGCGGCTCACCCGCGACACCACTGATCAGGAGATGGCGCGCATTTCCACGAGGTTGGAGGAGGCTGCAGAGGCTGCTGCCGCCGGCATATTTGGGTTTACTGTCGAGGAGGCGGAGACGGCCGAGGCAGCAAGCCGTGCCGACCGAGAAGAGTTCGTCGCCGAGGAGGAGCAGATCGAGCCCGTCAACGAGCCGAGCGAGCCTGCCGGGGGCGCCTCTCCTCCGCCGTCAAGTAGCTGGCCGCAGGGGGAGCCCGCTGCCCCGCCAAGGAGACGCCTCCGTAAGACTGGAGAAGTGGCGGGGTGGCATACGGTCCAACAGCCGCCTCGCCGCCCGACGCGCTCCACCGCGGCAAGCACTGTTGCCGCGGGAGCGCCTCATTCCGCCACGGCGACGGGCGCGGGGTCTTCTGGAGTCGCGGCCCCTGCACCCGCCAAGCGTCCGAGGGAATCTTCTCCCCCAATCCGTCGCGCCGGAGCGGAGTTTGATCTCTCCGCCCTCAGCTTCGAGGAAGAAGAGGAAGAGTAAGATCTTGTCGTTGCTACTTGCAATCTTCCAATTTATTGTTTTATCTTATATCTGACTGGTTTCACTCTGAACCTTCTTCTTCAGGACGCTAGCTCAGAGGGCGTCGAAGAGGGCCAAGACTCCAGTGGTTGTCGTCTCAGATGACTCCCCTGTAGCAACAGGGGGCACGTCCAGGACTCCCTTGCTGGATCCGGCAACCCTTCAACAGAGCAGCCCCTAGCACAGCCCCCAGCGTAAGTGTTTGGTTCATTCCTCATAGTTAGGTGTGCTTGGGTGCTCCTCCATCACTGATATCTGGTTTGTTGAATTATGTAGAAGCAGAACAGTCTCATCAGGAGGTCCCGGAGGCTGCTCGAGGTCCAGCCTCATCGAGGCCTCGGAGGTCATCCCAAATTCTGCTTGCTTCAACCACGCCACCAAGGGAGAACTCTCCGCCAAGGATCGCCTCCCGAGGGAGGCCTCTCCGACAAGGGGAGCTTCCCCGACAAGGGCCAGCGCCGACGACCCTCCGGTTGTGGAGACCGCGGCAACAGATCCCACTGCAGGTAATCTTCCGTTTGAGAATTTCCCTTGGGTTCTTTTCTTCTGTCCTTCTTTTTCAAACATTTGCTTGACTTGTTCTTTCTTCTTCTGACCATCAGATCCATCCGCTGGAGATCCGATGGAGACTGAGGCTGCCGGCGAGGAGGACGCTCGCGGCGACAATGTCGACGCCGCCAACATGGAGGAGGAGGCTGGCGCTGACGGGCCCGCCGACGAGGAGGCCGCCAAGGCTGCTGGCGCAGAGGCTGGGGAGGAATCTGGCGATCGAACTGACGGCCATGAGGCCGCAGGAGCGCCAGGCGCTGCACCGACCGCCGATCCTCCCGCCACCGATGCCGCACCAGACTCCGAAGAGCCCCAGCCCGGCGCCTATCTGAAGGCCGGCGAGGGTGTCTTTATCAAGCTCCCCTGGGCTTCAAGCTCCAGGGCACCGGCCGAGGGGGAGACCTTTGACGCAGAACTGCTTGCCTCCGCCGGGCTGTCGCTAGTCGATGCTCCGAGCAGCAGCAGCGGCGAGCCCGAGGAGGAGCAGCTGCTAAGGAGGTTGCTGTCGCTCTATCAGCCCGACAAGCCAAGCTGGAGTCGAGGCGCTTGTCACAGGCGGAGCTGACTTGAGAAACGCTACGAAGAGGTCCGACGCGGCAACTAGGTAACTCTCCGGGATATCTCAGAGGCGCGGTTGCAGCTTGCTGAGGAGCGCACGGCCTTCATCTTGGAGAAAGGCGAGGTCGCTGAGCAGCAGAGGCTTGCCGGCGAAAGCTCTCCAGCGAGAAGGTGAGTGGCGCAGCGGAAGATCAACCTCGATCGCTATGAGGAAGATCTCGCCGCGGCGCGAGCAAACAATTGGCGGGCCACTTCAGAGGCAAAGGATGCTGCTGCGGCCGCCGAGGCCGCCAAGAAGGAACTGGAGACGAGGTGGCTCAGCCGAGTCCACTCTCGTAAGAGCGCCGAGGAGGTCGCCGGGTTGAAGCGCTTGGCCGAGAAGGACGCCTACACCCTCGGCGAAGCTGCAAGGTCGCTTTGAAAAGATCAAGGAGATCGATGCCGCCAAGGACTCCAAAGCGGACTCGAGCTGAAATCGACCACCTTGACGGAGACGTTGGAAGGCGCCAAGGAGGCGGGAAACGGGCCTGCCGGAAAAGATCAAGGCCACCGAGGAGTTGCTGTCGAATGCTGTGACCGCCCAGAATAATCTCCGAGACAGCATAATGCACTGGACAGAAGGTCTTGTGGACACCGCCGCCGGCATCCATAATGAGCTGATGGAGTTGGGGATGACAGATCTTGGGTACTCCACCGACGAGAACCTCCAACCCAGCGTCAAGCTCAGCCTATTCTTCAAAGGCGTGCTGACGGGTCTCCAGCGGCTCCGGGAGGAGATCCCAAAGCAGCTAGCGGAGGAGTCATGCCAAGTCTGCGCCGGGGCTCTCCAGAAGGTGTTGATGAAAGTGGCCTTCCGCAACCCAGGCGTCGATTTCACCAAAGTCCTCAAGTCTTTGCCTCCATCTGCTGACGTTGAAGCGCTCAAGGCCCTTGTCGCACCCATTGTGGACAGGGTGAGCGGAGTCAAGAGGCTCGATGGCGACCGCGTGGACTAGGCCGCCAAGCTTATCTTTCTCTTGTCGCTGTAGATCATGTTTAGGCGAAAGATTTATTAGATCTGCGACAAGTTATTATGTAATATACACTATCTTAGGCAATCGAATGCAACGTTATTTCCTTTACTCGATTCCTTCCCTTGTATGATTATACCCTGCGCTTTTAGGGGAACTTGTCAGTGCGAACACCTTTGCCGCGAGCGCTGAGTGCGGAACTTCAGCAGCCTGCTGGCGATGCCGCCTCCGACAAGCAACCTTGTCGCAACTAGTTGCAGCACACTTAAGTTGTTGAGCGGACTCGAAACAAAGTAAGGCGCCAAGCTAGTCGCGAAGTCGGTTCCTCCGCCGCATGTGTTTTCCATACAAAGTACTATCGTTCGAGGAAGATAACTTAAAATTTTAAAACTGGTCGTTTAAACTTAGCAACTTAGCTTCTCTGTTGTCCATTCCCCGGCAAGGCGACAGTTCCTCGAGCAACACTTGGTGGCCCACATCATTATCTTCTCCTCCCCCCCCCCCCGGTTAACTTGTGGGTGGATGAACCTTCTTCTTGTTTGAGAAGAAAGAAGAGAAAATAAAGTTATGGAGCCTAGTGGCTCGTTATTGCTACCGGTGTGGATGCTGCACAAAATGTTAGTAAACACATGCATATAAGATTATGAGAGCATGTATTGACAAGTTGTGCGCAACACATAGGCTTTACTGATGCACGGGGTCTGCGCCCGGCTTTGTACAAAGGATTACATGCAATAGCGGCAAGACTTGTACAAAAAGGGTGGTTGCCGGAACGGGTCCCGGCAACCGCGCCTTATGGGAAAAACTTGCGAAGATGCTCTATATTCCAGGAATTGCTCACCGGAACGCCATCTTTGGTCTCAAGGCGGACAGCGCCGGGCCTAGTGACTCGTTTCACCCGATAAGGGCCTTCCCACTTCGGCGTCAACTTGTTGGAATTCTTGGTGGATTGACGCTACCGAAGAACAAGGTCGCCTTCCTCGAAGCTTTCCGGCATTAACTTTGCGGCTATGGTAGCGACGCAAAGCTTCTTTGTAACGAGCAGCTCAGACAGCAGCCTGAAGACGATCTTCCTCGAGGAGCAGCGCGTCATCTTGTCGCAGCTGTTCTTGCTCGAGCTCATCATAAGCGAGCACTCGAGGTGACCCGTATACGAGTTCCGTGGGGAGAACTGCCTCTGCTCCATAGACTAGAGCGAAAGGTGTCTGTCCAGTGGCTCGATTTGGCGTCGTCCTGATCGACCAAAGAACCACCGGCAGCTCCTCGATCCAGTTTCTTCCGCACTTGCGCAGCTTGTCGAAAGTTCTGGTCTTGAGTCCCCGCAGCACTTCAATGTTTGCTCTCTCTGCTTAACCGTTGCTTCTCGGATGAGCAACAGAAGCAAAGCAGATCTTGGCGCCAAGATCTTGGGCGTACTGCATGAAGGTGCGGCTCGTGAATCAGGTGTCGTTGTCGGTGATGATTCTGTTAGGAATCCCAAAACGACAAACAATTGACTTGAAGAACTTGACTGCTGACTGTGTTGTCACCTTCCTCACTGGTTCCACTTCCGGCCACTTTGTGAACTTGTCGATTGCGACGTACAAGTACTCAAAGCCCCCGACAGCTCGGGGGAAAGGGCCGAGGATGTCGAGCCCCCAGACCGAAAAGGGCCATGATAAAGGGATCGTCTGGAGAGCTTGAGCCGGTTGGTGTATCTATTTGGAATGGAACTGGCACGCTTCACACTTGGTTACTTGTGCAGTTGCATCCTGGAGAGCTTCTGGCCAGAAGAAACCTTGCCGGAAAGCTTTGTCGGCAAGTGCTCTTGCGCCAATGTGGTGACCACATATGCCTCCATGTATCTCTGCCAACAGCTTCTGTCCATCTTCCCGGCAAATACACTTCAATTTCACACCGTTGAGTCTTCTTCCGCATGTGATGTTGTCAACAAACTGGTACATACTTGACTGCCGGGCTACTTTTTCCGCTTCTTCTTGCTCTTCGGGAAGTTCTCCTGTCTGAAGGAAATGGACGATTTGCTGCGCCCATGCTGGAGGACTAAAGGCTCGTCTACCACTGCGGGAACATTAGCTTCCACGGCAAGAACTTGCGGTTCTGTCGGAGCTTGACGATCCCCGGCAAGCTTGCCGGAGCAAAGCTTGTCGGGAGCGTCTGCTTCAACGAAGCAAACCACAGGGTTTGTCGGAGCAGACTGCTCCTCAGTGATATTTGTATTGATTTTAGGGACCTTCTTGGCGGCGGCTCCAGGGAGCTCTGCCGGAAAGTAGTCGCCTGAAACCAATTTTCTCTTCTTGCTCTGTCCTGTTGATGGTGTTACGGTTGGCTGAGTTAGCTTGAGCACAAAAATTCCTGGTTCCACAGGTAACTTAAGTGCGGCACATTTGGAGAGGCCATCAGCTATATCATTCTGAGCTCGTGGAACATGTTCCATTTGCAGACCTTCAAAGTGCTCTTCTAGCTTTCTCACTTCATCGACGTAGGCTTCCATCAACGGACTCTAATAATCTTTATTTACTTGGCGGACGACAAGTTGCGAGTCCCCCCTGACAATGAGCTTCTTGATTCCAAGGTCTACCGCAATCCTGAGACCGGCAAGCAAACCTTCATATTCTGCCGTATTGTTTGTTGCTTGTTCCTTGGGAAAGTGCATCTGGACTATGTACTTGAGGTGCTCTCCGGTGGGTGCGATAAGCAAGACGCCAAGCACCGCGCCTTTGCAGCGAGAAGGCACCATCAAAGTACATCAGCCACTCTTTATTCGCCTCCTTGACGGGGATGCTTGTCTCTCGAATCTCTTCATCTTGCGTTACGCCCACTGCTATGAATTCTGCCAATGCTCGCTTTGAATAGTTGAAGTGCTTTCAAACTTGAGGCCAAAGCTTGACAGTTCCAGTGCCCACTCGACAATTCTGCCTGTTGCTTCTGGATTTTGTAATATCCTTTTCAACGGAAAGCGAGTGACAACTGTTATCGCATGTGCTTGGAAGTAATGGCGCAGCTTTCTCGAGGCCATGAGGAGGCCGAAAAGCAACTTTTGCACGCCAGAGTACCTTGACCTAGCCCCTTGCAGAAGGGAACTGACAAAGTAAACTGGGCGCTGCACCATCTTCTTCTGTGTCTTGTCGCAACCCTGCGCTGATCTGTCCTTGTCGGGACCAGAGCTTGACGGCGAAACCCCTTGCTTGTCCCTGGATGCGTCTGCCTCGGTTGCCGGTTCATCATCTGCCTCCCTCTCCGCTACTAACGCAGCACTAACCACTTGATTGGTCGCTGCTATATACAGCAGCAACTTTTCTTGTGGCCTAGGTGCGACAAGTATTGGAGTGGAGGACAGGTATCTCTTCAAGTCTTGCAGCGCAGCCTCCGCTTCGGGAGTCCATTTCATTGGACCTGCCTTTTTCAAAATCTTGAAAAATGGCAGGGCGCGCTCAGCAGACTTAGAGATAAACCTGCTAAGAGCAGCCACGCAACCGGCGAGCCTTCTGACATCCTTGACGCGCTTTGGTGCTTCAATCTGCTCAATGGCCTTGATCTTGTCGGGATTGACTTCGATTCCCCGCTGAGACACAAAGAACCCGAGAAGCTTGCCGGAAGGGACTCCAAACACGCACTTCTCGGGATTGAGCTTGAGGTTGATCTTGCGCAGATTTGCAAATGTCTCATCCAAATCTTGAACTAGAGTCGCTTTGTCCTTGCTCTTGACCACTATGTCATCCATGTAGGCTTCTACATTTCTGTGTATTTGTGGCTCAAAGGCATCATAGACTACTCTTGCAAAAGTTGAACCAGCATTCTTTAAACAGAAAGGCATCCGTGACAAACAAAGACGCGTGCTACATGGTGTAATGAATGCGCCTTCTCTTCATCCTCTTCCGCCATGAAGATCCGATGATATCCTGAATATGCATCAAGAAATGAAAGTAGATCACATCCAAATTGTGGAGTCAACAATCTGGTCGATACGTGGCAAGGGAAATGGGTCTTTGGGACAAGCTTTATTAACATCTCAGCAAAGTCAATACAAAGTCTCCATTTCCCATTAGCCTTGGCATAACCACCGGATTGGCCAACCACGTGGGATGGAGCACTCCACGACAAGTCCTGCCGCTTCCAACTTCTTGATTTCTTCCGCTTATGAACTCTTGGCGCCCAACGCTGTTTCCTAACTTTTGCTTGACGGGTCGTATGCGTGAGGACAGACAGCTAGGTGGTGCTCAATTACTTTCCTCGAACACCGGGATGTCGATGGTTGCCATGCAAACACATCGACATTCGCCGCAGGAAAGCAACGAGCTCGCCTTCCTATTTAGGGTCAAGCGTGGCATCGATGGTGAAGGTACCACCAGTGCCGTCCTCCTTGGCGGGCACCTTCTTGGTCTTGGCGGAGCTGCCATCGTCTTCTTGCACTTGCGGTGGAGCTCGATGGTGCGTCCTCGACGGTAGCGCAGCACTCGAAGAGGTGCGCTTGCCGGAGTGGGCATCGAGCTCTTGCCGGTCTTGGTGGTCTTCTTCTCCCCGGAGCTTCAAATGACAAGTGGTTTGCTATCTGTTGCGGCTGCTGCATCCCGGTAAATCTTGTCGGCGCAGATAAGCGCATCCTTCTTGTCACCATGGACAGAAATGACGCTTACCGGGCCGGGCATCTTGAGTAAGTTGTAAGCATAATGAGAGGCGGCCATGAACTTGGCGAGCGCTGGACGGCCAAGTATGCCATTGTAGGGCAATGGGAAATTGGCAACGTCAAACGTGACCCTCTCAGTTCTGAAATTGAGCTCGCTGCCAAATGTTACCGGCAACGTGATCTTCCCTTTGGGCTCGCTCCTTCCTGGGTTGATTCCTTGGAAAGTACCAGTTTCTTCGAGCTCGCTGTCAGGGATTTGAAGCTTATGGAGCACTGTGGAGGAGATTAGGTTCAGGCCGGCCCCGCCGTCAACCAACATCTTTGTGACCTTGAGGTTGCGGATGGTTGGTGAAACCAACATCAGCAAGCACCCGACCGCAGTGATGCGATCAGGGTGATCCTCAATGTCAAAGATGATGGGCGTCTTGGACCACTTCAGAGGTTTGCGCGACTCTATGGATGGTTCTCACTGCATTAACCTCACGCATCCATTGCTTGAGTTGGCGGTGCGAGGTATGCAGAGAAGCACCACCGTCAACGCAAAGGACCTTCGTTGCCTTCTGAAACTCCTGCTCATCAGCTTCATCGTCTTCCATGTCTTCGTCATCTTCATCTTCGTCTTCTTCCTTGTCGCGGCCGCGGGGAGGTCTGTCTCCTTGCCACTGCTTGGCCTTGCCGCGGCGTCCTCCCCGACCGGGTCTCTTCTTACTTGCTACACCTGCACCTTCTTGGGCCTTCTCCTTGTCTCGCCGCTCGTATTCAGCTCTCTGTAGCTCAACAAGCTGCTCGACTTTCTTGCAGCTCTGGAGATCGTGGCCCTCGGTGCGGTGGATCTTATAGTACTGCTTGTTGGAGCTGTCAGGCTTGTCGGCGGCCGCCACGGCTTGGCGGTCAGCGTCAACGGCAACCTCCTTGCCGGAGCCACCAGCCTTGGCTTTGTTGGCGGCACCATCCTTGCCGGATTGCTCGACAACTAGTACTTCTTGGTTTTTCTTCCTTCTGTTGTTTCGCCGCCGGCTCTTCCTTGCCAGGGCGATCTCCTCACTGTCAGATTCTGCTCCCACATTCTCTCCTGGGAGTCTTCTTCCTTCTTCAAATAGCGTGCACACTTGTCGGCTAGGGCGTAGAGCTCACCGACGCCTTTCACTTTACACATCGCCATCTCCTCTCTCATCCTGTGGTTTCGCACATTACGATGAAATGCAATCGATCACCGCGCAGGTGGACGCCTAGGATGTTGTAATGCACACGGCTGAATCTTCCGGATGAATTTGCGCAGGACTCTCCTTCCTTCCGGGCGAGTAGGTGAAGGTCGCTCTCACAGCCATGAGGGCTTGTGGTCACCGTGAAGGCGCCAACAAACCGGTGGCACAAATCTGCCCAAGAAGAAATAGAGCTGTCCGGCAAGTGCATGAGCCAAGATCTGACGTTTGGCTTGAGCACCAGGGGAAAGTAGTTGGCGAGGATCTTGTCGTCTCGTCCCCGCAGCTTGCACCGCGATGGTGTAGATGCCGAGGAACTCCGATGGGTGTGTCCTGCCATCATACTTCTCCGCACATCCGCTTGAAGTTTTTCTTGTCGGGCCACCGGACTTGCCGCAGCTCATGAGTGAACGCAGGACAACCTACCACAGACGGCAAGTCGCCTGTTCCTTCGGGCGCATGCATATCGACAAGGGGCCCGCGCTGGTCGGATTGACGGCGCTTCTCTTCGGCGCGCCGATGTGGGTTCGAGCGTCTTCTTCTTGCCGTTCTCGAAGAACTTGGCGCTGGTCGCACGAAGCTCATGGATCCGGACGACGCTGTGGAGTCGCTGTCGAGGTGGATCCGGCGAGTCGGCGATCTTGGCCTTCGGGAAGGGGAGTGTACGGTGGCTGCACCCGCGAAGTCTCGTCGCCGCCATCGGCTCGTGCCTTGTCGCCGCCGCCGCTGCGGGCACTTGGTTGCCGCGGGACGCCGCCGCTGGCAAAGCCGATGAGGTTTCGATTGTGGCCCTCCATTCGTCGACCTTTGTCGGTCGTCGGAGGGTAGTCTAGAAGTAATCGAGCTCTCACCAAGGCTTCTGCTGGTGTAGTGGGTGGCAATGGCGTACGTAGCGAGGAACGGGATGTGCTCGGACTCCTAACCAAGTTAGGAGGAGCAGCATCCCGCCCAAGCGACCGTACTCCACTCGTACCGGCATGCTGCTGTGCATGCGGGTCTCGAGGGCCTCTGGATCCCCCAGCTTGGCCTTGATCCAACGAGCGTATGGTGCTGCGAGCATCATGACGTTGTCGGTCCCGCGCCTCCGGAGAAGGACGCGGTGCGGATTCGGACGCCGACGCCTGCGCTGCCTTGTCCTTGGACCTGGCGGCATTGTGGGCTCTCTCGACGACGCCGATTCCTCTGCCAGCGTTTCCCCCACCACCTGACAGCTCCGGTGGTGGTGGGTTCGACGCGGACGATTCTGCTGCGCCCGAAGACTTCTTCTTCGGCGCCATGTTGACGAGGATGTTGATGGAGAAACTGCTCGTCTGAACGCCGGATCGGGTTCACACAACCTCGACGCCCCTACCTGGCGCGCCAAAGATGTCGGGGAAGCTGATCGTGTCCCACGAACACCTACGGGACCTGGGTCCCTTGTGGTTCGGAGGGGGGCGGAGATTGCACAAAGAGCGGATCGAGGCGATGCACACGAGCAGATTTACCCAGCTTCGGAGCTCTCCGAGAGATAACACTCCTACTGCTGCTTTGTGGATTATATTGTGTTCTTGCTAGGGAGCAATGGGAGCTACAAAACCTAGCCGAGTGTGGTCTCGTATGAGTATGATGAACTAAACCGAGCTGGACCAACCCTTTCACGTTGCACTTGGGCCTCCTTTTATAGGCACAAGGGGTCACCACATGTGGCAAGTAGACAAGGGTAAGATAGTAAAAACATAGGTTGGTACACCGCTTGTACAAAGGTACAGTGATCTATACCTAACTCTGACGGCAAGGGACAAGAATCATTAATGCCCGTCTCAGTCGCCTGAACAGTGTAACAGGGACCGTCAAGCGCGCCTCCGTTTGCCACGATGGTGGCTCGTCAGCGCCGCTTATCGCTGCTCCCCGCTGGCTGCACAGCCCGTCGACACGCTGCGTTTACAGGGAAGCCCGTGGCGACACGCTGGCGGATGAGCTGGAGCGGAGATGAAGAGAGGTTGCCCGCCCCGGCAAGCGCCTTGCCATGGCAGAAACCTTGTCGCGCTCGGGGGCTCGGCGCCCACCAAGCCTTCCCGGCAAGCTCCTCTTGCCGGGGTCTTGTTTCCTTTGTGCTCTGAGTGGACTTCCCGGCAAGCTCCTCGTGCCGGGCTCCTGTCGGTGTACTAGAGTAGGGGTACCCTAGTATCCCGAACTCGCACGGACAACAGTAGACCTCGCTGGGCAGGCTGACTTGGTGACCACCAAGACCCTCTGCAGCTCCTTTGGAACCATTCAAGAACAAAGTAATCAAGACCCCGCCAAGAGGAGCTTGCCGGGAAGTCCACTCAGAGCACAAAGGAAACAAGACCCCGGCAAGAGGAGCTTGCCGGGAAGGCTTGGTGGGCGCCGAGCCCCGAGCGACAAGGTTTCGCCACGGCAAGGCGCTTGCCGGGCGGCAACCTCTCTTCATCTCCGCCCAGCTCATCCGCCAACGTGTCGCCACGAGGCTTCCCCAGAAACGCGTGTCGACGGGCTGTGCAGCCAGCGGGGAGCAGCGATAAGCGGCGCTGACGAGCCACCATCGTGGCAAACGGAGGCGCCGCTGACGGTCCTCGTTACATCGTTTCAAAGCGACCGAGACGGGCATTAATGATTCTTGTCCCTTGCCGTCGAGTTAGGTATAGATCATCAGACATCGCATAAAGCGGTGTACCAACCTATGTTTTTACTATCTTACCCTTGTCTACTTGCCACATGTGGTGACCCCTTGTGCCTATAAAAGGAGGCCCAAGTGCAACGTGAAAGGGTTCGGTCCATTCGGTTTAGTTCATCATACTCATACGAGACCACACTCAAAGCTAGGTTTTGTAGCTCCCATTGCTCCCTAGCAAGAACACAATATAATCCACAAAGCAGCAGTAGGAGTGTTATCTCTCCGGAGAGCTTCGAAGCTGGGTAAATCTGCTCGTGTGCATCGCCTCGATCCGCTCTTTGTGCAATCTCCGCCCCCCTCCGAACCACAAGGGACCTAGGTCCCGTAGGTGTTCGTGGGACACGATCAGCTTCCCCGACATCTTTGGCGCGCCAGGTAGAGGGGGGGGCTCCTGTCGGTGTACTAGAGTAGGGGTACCCTAGTATCCCGAACTCATGCACGGACAGTTGCAGCACCCCGCGGCAGGGCTGACTTGGTGACCGCCAAGATCCTCAGCAGCTCCTTTGGAACCATTCAAGAACAAAGTAATCAAGACCCCGGCAAGAGGAGCTTGCCGGGAAGTCCACTCAGAGCACAAAGGAAACAAGACCCCGGCAAGAGGAGCTTGCCGGGAAGGCTTGGTGGGCGCCGAGCCCCCGAGTGCGACAAGGTTTCTGCCACGGCAAGGCGCTTGCCGGGGCGGGCAACCTCTCTTCATCTCCGCTCCAGCTCATCCGCCAACGTGTCGCCACGGGGCTTCCCCAGAAACGCATGTCGACGGGCTGTGCAGCCAGCGGGGAGCAGCGATAAGCGGCGCTGACGAGCCACCATCGTGGCAAACGGAGGCGCCGCTTGACGGTCCCTCATTACCTTTGTTCAGCGATCGAGACGGGCATTAATGATTCTTGTCCCTTGCCGTCAGAGTTAGGTATAGATCACTGTACACTGTACAAAGCGGTGTACCAACCTATGTTTTTACTATCTTACCCTTTTCTACTTGCCACATGTGGTGACCCCTTGTGCCTATAAAAGGAGGCCCAAGTGCAACGTAGAAAGGGTTCGGTCCAGCTCCAGTTTAGTTCATCATACTCATACGAGACCACACTCAGGCTAGGTTTTGTAGCTCCCATTGCTCCCTAGCAAGAACACAATATAATCCACAAAGCAGCAGTAGGAGTGTTATCTCTCCGGAGAGCTCCGAAGCTGGGTAAATCTGCTCGTGTGCATCGCCTCGATCCGCTCTTTGAGCAATCTCCGCCCCCCCTCCGAACAACAAGGGACCCAGGTCCCGTAGGTGTTCGTGGGACACGATCAGCTTCCCCGACATCTTGACCTCGGGTACCCCTTTTTCGTGATTTTCTTCCACTGCGGGCTCTGCCCGCCCTTTTCTGAATTCTTCTGCGATGTCATGAATACCTATGGCCTCCGCCTCCTTGACTTCACCCCCAACGCCGTCCTCACCATGGCCGTTTTCGCACACCTCTGCGAGAATTTTGTCGGGGTCCACCCAAATGTCGCACTCTTTCGCCATTATTTCTCACCCAGCCAGAGAGAGGAGAGCCGCTGTCGGAGGAATTGCATGGACCTCTAGGATCGGCAAGAAGGAAGCGTATCTTGACGGAGAGTTGTGCAGCAAGTGGGAGGAGTGGAGAGCCGACTGGTGTTGGATCTTAGAAGAGGAGCCACAGCCCTTCACCGCCCTGCGCCAAACTCCCATCGTTCGCGGGTAACGATCGGAGCAACTTACGCCGAGGACGCCAAGTTGACGATTGCCGTGACTAGGATTTTATGCCTCCGCAAGCAGGGCTTACCGTGGGAGCAGTTGGCGCGATTTCCTTTGCCGCCAGATCGCGCCTTTGCAGGAGAGGTGGAGGCCTGCTTGGGAATTCCGACGCTGGCGGACATCATGAGGCTGCGCCCGGGTTTGAATTGGAATTTTACTGTCTCGAGCTTGACGGCATGCTGCGGAGCTGTTCAAGCTCAAGCGGATAATCCCGAGTGGTGTATGTTGCCGAGGGAGTCGTGCCTTGTGCAACAACTCGCCGCTTGACAAAGAACCGCGATGATGCCATTGTGCGATTCCCGTGGAATCGTTCCAACTTGGCAGGAGCCCGCCGACGACGTCGTGCAGCAGTTCTTCGACAACTTGGT
Source organism: Aegilops bicornis (assembly GCA_021605145.1). NCBI lineage: Eukaryota > Viridiplantae > Streptophyta > Magnoliopsida > Poales > Poaceae > Aegilops > Aegilops bicornis. The sequence continues at coordinate 633,131,327 of CM038670.1, forward strand.
TGAAGTGCCGATCCGCGCCGACGAGCAGAGGCGGCTCACCCGCGACACCACCGATCAGGAGATGGCGCGCATTGCCACGAGGTTGGAGGAGGCTGCAGAGGCTGCTGCCGCCGGCATATTTGGGTTTACTGTCAAGGAGGCGGAGACGGCCGAGGAGGAGCAGATCGAGCCCGTCAACGAGCCGAGCGAGCCTGCCGGGGGCGCCTCTCCTCCGCCGTCAAGTAGCTTGCCGCAGGGGGAGCCCGCTGCCCCGCCAAGGAGACGCCTCCGTAAGACTGGAGAAGTGGCGGGGTGGCATACGGTCCAACGGCCGCCTCGCCGCCCGACGCGCTCCACCGCGGCAAGCACTGTTGCCGCGGGAGCGCCTCATTCTGAAGGAAATATGCCCTAGAGGCAATAATAAAGTTATTATTTATTTCCTTATATCATGATAAATGTTTATTATTCATGCTAGAATTGTATTAACCGGAAACATAATACATGTGTGAATACATAGACAAACAGAGTGTCACTAGTATGCCTCTATTTGACTAGCTCGTTAATCAAAGATGGTTATGTTTCCTAACCATAGACATGAGTTGTTATTTGATTAACGGGATCACATCATTAGGAGAATGATCTGATTGACATGACCCATTTCGTTAGCCTAGCACTTGATCGTTTAGTATGTTGCTATTGCTTTCTTCATGACTTATACAAAGTTCCTGAAACTATGAGATTATGCAACTCCCGTTTACCGGAGGAACACTTTGTGTGCTACCAAACGTCACAACGTAACTGGGTGATTATAAAGGTACTCTACAGGTGTCTCCAAAAGTATATGTTGAGTTAGCATGAATCGAGATTAGGTTTTGTCACTCCGATTGTCGGAGAGGTATCTCTGGGCCTTCTCGGTAGTACACATCACATAAGCCTTGCAAGCATTGCAACTAATGAGTTAGTTGTGAGATGATGTATTACGGAACGAGTAAAGAGACTTACCGGTAACGAGATTGAACTAGGTATTGGATACCGACGATCGAATCTCGGGCAAGTAACATACCGATGACAAAGGGAACAAAGTATGTTGTTATGCGGTTTGACCGATAAAGATCTTCAGAGAATATGTAGGAGCCAATATGGGCATCCAGGTTCCGCTATTGGTTATTGACCGAGAATAGTTCTAGGTCATGTCTACATAGTTCTCGAACCCGTAGGGTCCGCACGCTTAAGGTTTCGGCGATGCTTATATTATGAGTTTATGAGTTTTGATGTACCGAAGGAGTTCGAGTCCCGGATGAGATCGGGACATGACGAGGAGTCTCGAAATGGTCGAGACGTAAAGATCGATATATTGGACGACTATATTCGAGTTCGGAGGTTCGAATGATTCGGGTATTTTTCCGAGTACCGGAGAGTTACGGGAATTCGCCGGGGAGAAGTATTGGGCCTTGTTGGGCCCTGCGGGAAAGAGAGAGGGGCTGCCTAGGGCAGGCCGCAAGCCCCCCCAAGGCCTAGTCCGAATTGGACTAGGGGGAGGGGCCGCACCCCTTCTTCCCTTCCCCTTCCTTCTCTCCTACTCCTACTAGGAAAGGAGGAGTCCTACTCCCGGTGGGAGTAGGACTCCCCCCTTGGTGCGCCTCCTCCCTTGGCCGGCCACCTCCTCCTTGCTCCTTTATATACGGGGGCAGGGGGGCACCCCATGACACACAAGTTGATCTACGGATCGTTCCTTAGCCGTGTGCGGTGCCCCCTCCACCATATTCCACTTCGTCATATCGTCATGAGCTTAGGCGAAGCCCCGCGCGGAGAAGTCATATCGTCATGAGCTTAGGCGAAGCCTCGCGTCGGTGGAGCATCATCATCGCTACCACGCCGTCGTCAGGTCGACGGAACTCATCCCCGACACTTTGCTGGATCGGAGTCCGGGATCGCCATCGAGCTGAACGTGTGCGTAACTCGGAGGTGCCGTGACGTTCGGTGCTTGGATCGGTCGGATCATGAAGACGTACGACTACACCAACCGCGTTTTTATAACGCTTCCGCTTTCGGTATACGAGGGTACTTGGACAGACACACTCCCCACTCGTTGCTATGCCATCACCATGGTCCCGTAAAGCGTAGGGAAAATTTTTAAATTACTACGCTCCCCGACAAAGTGGCATCCGAGCCTGGTTTTATGCGTTGATGTGATATGCACGAGTAGAACACAAGTGAGTTGTGGGCGATATAAGTCATACCGCTTACCAGCATGTCATACTTTGGTTCAGCGGTATTGTGAGATGAAGCGCCCGGACCGACATTACGCCAGACGCTTACGCGAGACTGGTTTCACCGCTCCGAGCACTAGTTGCTTAAAGGTGACCGCGGGTGTCTGCCTCTCTCACTTTAGTTGAACCGAGTGTATACGCCCGGTCCTTGCGAAGGTTAAAACAGCACCAACTTGACAAACTATCGTTGTGGTTTTGATGCGTAGGTAAGAACGGTTCTTGCTCAGTCCGTAGCAGCCACGTAAAACTTGCAACAACAAAGTAGAGGACGCCTAACTTGTTTTTGCAGGCATGTTGTGATGTGATGTGGTCAAGACGTGATGCTATATTTTATTGTATGAGATGATCATGTTTTGTAACCGAAGTTATCGGCAATCGCAGGAGCCATATGGTTGTCGCTTATTGTATGAAATGCAAAGCCATGTAATTGCTTTTACTTTATCACTAAGCAAGAGCGATAGTCGTAGAAGCAATAGTTGGCGAGACGACAACGATGCTACGATGGAGATCAAGGTGTCGCTACCGGTGACGATGGTGATCATGACGGTGCTTGGAGATGGAGATCACAAGCACAAGATGATGATGACCATATCATATCACTTATATTGATTGCATGTGATGTTTATCCTTTATGCATCTTATCTTGCTTTGATTGACGGTAGCATTATAAGATGATCTCTCACTAAAATTATCAAGAAGTGTTCTTCCGAGTATGCACCGCTGCTAAAAGTTCGTAGTACCCGGACACCACGTGATGATCGGGTGTGATAAGTTCTACGTCCATCTACAACGGGTGCAAGCCAGTTTTGCACACGCAGAATACTCAGGTTAAACTTGACGAGCCTAGCATATGCAGATATGGCCTCGGAACACGGAGACCGAAAGGTCGAGCGTGAATCATATAGTAGATATGATCATCATAGTGATGTTCACCATTGAAACTTACTCCATCTCACGTGATCATCGGACATGGTGTAGTTAATATGGATCACGTAATCACTTAGAAGATTAGAGGGATGTCTATCTAAGTGGGAGTTCTAAAGTAATATGATTAATTGAACTTAAATTTATCATGAACTTAGTCCCGTAGTATTTTGCAAATTATGTTGTAGATCAATAACTCGCGTTGTTGCTTCCCTATGTTTGTTGCTTTCATATGTTTATTTTGATATGATCCTAGAGAAAAATTATGTTGAAAAATGTTAGTAGCAATGATGCGGATTGGATCCGTGATCCGAGGTTTATCCTCATTGCTGCACGTAAAAATTATGTCCTTAATGCACCGCTAGGTGACAAACCTATTGCAGGAGCGTATGCGCACGTTATGAACGCTTTGGCTAGCTCAATATGATGACTACTTGATAGTTTAGTGCACCATGCTTAAAGGCTTAGAATCGGGACTTCAAAGACGTTTTGAACGTCATGGACCATATGAGATGTTCCAGAATTGAAGTTAATATTTCAAGCAAATACCCGAGTTGAGAGATATAAAGTCTCCAACAAGTTCTATAGCTAAAAGATGGAGGAGAATCGCTCAACTAGTGAGCATGTGCTCGTAGTGTCCGGGTACTTCAATCGCTTGAATCAAGTGGGAGTTAATCTACCAGATAAGATAGTGATTGACAGAATTCTCTAGTCACCATCACCAAGTTAGTAGAACTTCATGATGAACTATAATATGCAAGGGATGACAAAAGTAATTCCCAAGCTCTTCGTGATGCTGAAATCGACGAAGGTAGAAATCAAGAAAAGAGCATCAAGTGTTGATGATTGACAAGACCACTAGTCTCAAGAAAAGGGCAAAGGGAAGAAGGGGAACTTCAAAAGAACGACAAGCAAGTTGTTACTCGAGTGAAGAAGCCCAAGTCCGGACCTAAGCCCGAGACTAAGTGCTTTTGCTACAATGGAATTGGTCACCGAAGCGGAACTACCCCAAGTGTTTGGCGGATAAGAAGGATGGCAAAGTGAACAAAGGTATATTTGATATACAGATTATTGATGTATATTTTACTAGTGTTCATAGCAACCCCTCGATATTTGATAATCGGGTTCAGCTTGCTAAGAGTAGTAACTCGAAACGGGAGTTGCAGAATGAATGTAAACTAGTTGAAGGAAGTGACGATGAGTGTTGGAAGTAGTTCCAAGATTGATATGATCATCATCGCACACTCCTTATACTTTCGGGATTAGTGTTAAACCTAAATAAATGTTATTTGGTGTTTGCGTTGAGCATGAATATGATTTGATCATGTTTATTGCAAAACGGTTATTCATTTAAAGTCAAAGAATAATTGTTGTTCTGCTTAAATGAATAAAACCTTCATGGTCATACACCCAATGAAAATAGTTTTCAAAACGGTTATTCATTTAAAGTCAAAGAATAATTGTTGTTCTGCTTAAATGAATAAAACCTTCAATGGTCATACACCCAATAAAAATAGTTTGTTGGATCTCGATCGTAGTAATACACATATTCATAATATTGATGCCAAAAGATGCAAAGTTAATAATGATAGTGCAACTTATTTGTGGCAATCGCCGCTTAGGTCATATTGGTGTAAAGCGCATGAAGAAACTCCATGCTGATGGGATTTTGGAATCACTTGATTATGAATCACTTGATGCTTATGTAACCATGCCTTATGGGCAAGATGACTAAAGACTCGCTTCTCCTAACAATGGAGCGAGCAAATGACTTATTGGAAATAATACATACTGATGTATGCGGTTCGATGAGTGTTAAAGCTCACGGCAAGTATCGTTATTTTCTGACCTTCACAAGATGATTTGAGCAGATATGAGTATATCTACTTAATGAGGCACAAGTCTGAAACATTTGAAAAGTTCAAATAATTTCAGAGTGAAGTGGAGAATCATCGTAATAAGAAAATAAAGTTTCTACGATCTGATCGTGGAGGAGAATATTTGAGTTATGAGTTTGGCCTTCATATAAAACAATGTGGAATAGTTTCACAGCTCACGCCACATGGAACACCATAACGTAATGGTGTGTCCGAACGTCATAACCGTACTTTATTTTGATATGGTGCGATCAATGATGTCTCTTACCAACTTACCAATATCGTTTTGGGGTTATGCATTAGAGACAGCTGCATTCACGTTTAATAGGGCACCATCTAAATCCGTTGAGATGACACCGTATGAACTATGGTTTAACAATAAACCTAAGCTGTCATTTCTTAAAAGTTTGGAGTTGTGATGCTTATGTGAAAAAGTTTTCAACTGATAAGCTCGAACCCAAATCGGAGAAGTGCGTCTTCATAGAATACCAAAAGGTAACTATTGGGTACACCTTCTATCACAGATCCGAAGGCAAGTTATTCGTTGCTAAGATGGATCCTTTCTAGAGAAGAAGTTTCTCTCGAAAGAAGTGAGTGGGAGAAAAGTAGAACTTGATGAGGTAATTGTACCTTCTCCCTTATTGGAAAGTAGTTCATCACGTAAATCAGTTCCGGTGATTCCTACACCAATTAGTGAGGAAGTTAATGATGATGATCATGAAACTTCAGATCAAGTTGCTACCAAACCTCGTAGGTCTTCCAGAGTAAAATCCGCACCAGAGTGGTACGGTAATCGTGTTCTAGAAGTCATGTTACTAGACCATGATGAACCTACGGACTATGAGGAAGCGATGATGAGCCCAGATTCCGCGAAATGGCTTGAGGCCATGAAATCTGAGATAGGATCCATGTATGAGAACAAAGTATGGACTTTGATTGACTTGCTCGATGATCAGCAAGCCATGTTTAAATAAATGGATCTTCAAGAGGAAGACGGACACAGATAGTAGTGTTACTATCTACAAAGCTCGACTTGTCACAAAAAGGTTTTCGACAAGTTCAAGGTGTTGACTACAATGAGATTTTTCTCAACTCAGAAGCGATGCTTAAGTCTATCCGAATCATGTTAGCAATTGCCACATTTTATGAAATCTGGCAAATGGATGTCAAAACTACATTCTTTAATGGATTTATTAAAGAAGAGTTGTATATGATGCAACCACAAGGTTTTGTCAATCCTAAAGGAGCTAACAAAATGTGCAAGCTCCAGCGATCCATCTATGGACTGGTGCAAGCATCTCGGAGTTGGAATAAACGCTTTGATAGTGTGATCAAAGCATATGGTTTTATATGCACTTTTGGAGAAGACTGTATTTACAAGAAAGTGAGTGGGAGCACTACAAAGATTTCGATAAGTATATGTGAATGACATATTGTTGATCGGAAATAATGTAGAATTATTCTGCAAAGCATAAAGGAGTATTTGAAAGGAGTTTTTCAAAGAAGGACCTCGGTGAAGTCAAGCTTACATATTGAGCATCAAGATCTATAGAGATAGATCAAAGACGCTTGATAAGTTTTTCAATGAATACATACCTTGACAAGATTTTTGAAGTAGTTCAAAATGGAACAGTCAAAGAAAGAGTTCTTGCCTGTGTTACAAGGTGTGAGATTGAGTAAGACTCAAAACCCGACCACGGCAGAAGATAGAAAGAGAATGAAAGTCATTCCCTATGCATCAGCCATAGGTTCTATAAAGGATGTCATGTCAGTACTGTATCTATTGCATACCCTACCACTAAGATTGGCAAGGGAGTGCAATAGTTATCTAGGAGTAGATCAATGGACAGCGGTCAAAATTATCCTTAGTAGAATAAGGATATGTTTCTCGATTATGGAAGTGAAAAAGGTTCGTCGTAAAGGGTTACGTCGATGCAAGTTTTAACACTAATCTAGATGACTCGAGTCTCAATCTGGATACATATTGAAAGTGGGAGCAATTAGCTAGAGTAGCTCCGCAAGAGCATTGTGGACATAGAAATTTGCAAAATACTTACGGCTCAATGTAATGTAATCCGTTGACTAAAATTATCTCACAAGCAAAACATGATCACACCTTAGTACTCTTTGGGTGTTAATCACATAGCGATGTGAACTAGATTAATGACTCTAGTAAACCCTTTGGGTGTTGGTCACATGTCGATGTGAACTATGGTTGTTAACCACATATAGATGTGAACTATTGATGTTAAATCACATGGCGATGTGAACTAGATTATTGACTCTAGTGCAAGTGGGAGATCAAGGAAATATGCCCTAGAGGCAATAATAAAGTTATTATTTATTTCCTTATATCATGATAAATGTTTATTATTCATGCTAGAATTGTATTAACCGAAACATAATACATGTGTGAATACATAGACAAACAGAGTGTCACTAGTATGCCTCTATTTGACTAGCTCGTTAATCAAAGATGGTTATGTTTCCTAACCATAGACATGAGTTGTTATTTGATTAACGGGATCACATCATTAGGAGAATGATCTGATTGACATGACCCATTTCGTTTAGCCTAGCACTTGATCGCTTAGTATGTTGCTATTGCTTTCTTCATGACTTATACAAAGTTCCCGAAACTATGAGATTATGCAACTCCTGCTTACCGGAGGAACACTTTGTGTGCTACCAAACGTCACAACGTGAATCGGGTGATTATAAAGGTACTCTACAGGTGTCTCCAAAAGTATATGTTGAGTTAGCATGAATCGAGATTAGGTTTTGTCACTCCGATTGTCGGAGAGGTATCTCTGGGCCTTCTCGGTAATGCACATCACTATAAGCCTTGCAAGCAATGTAGCTAATGAGTTAGTTACGGAATGATGCATTACGTAACGAGTAAAGAGACTTGCCAAGAATTAGATTGAACTAGGTATTGGATACCGACGATCGAATCTCGGGCAAGTAACATACCGATGACAAAGGGAACAAAGTATGTTGTTATGCAGTTTGACCGATAAAGATCTTCAGAGAATATGTAGGAGCCAATATGGGCATCCAGGTTCCGCTTATTGGTTATTGACCGAGAATAGTTCTAGGTCATGTCTACATAGTTCTCGAACCCGTAGGGTCCGCACGCTTAAGGTTTCGGCGATGCTTATATTATGAGTTTATGAGTTTTGATGTACCGAAGGAGTTCGGAGTCCCGGATGAGATCGGGGACATGACGAGGAGTCTCGAAATGGTCAAGACGTAAAGATCGATATATTGGACGACTATATTCGAGTTCGGAAAGGTTCCAATGATTCGGTATTTTTCGGAGTACCGGAGAGTTACGGGAATTCGCCGGGGAGAAGTATTGGCCTTATTGGGCCCTGCGGAAAGAGAGAGGGCTGCCTAGGGCAGGCCGCGCACTTCTCAAGGCCTAGTCCGAATTGGACTAGGGGAGGCCGCACCCCTTCTTGCCTTCCCTTCCTTCTCTCCTACTCCTACTAGGAAAGGAGGAGTCCTACTCCCTGGGAGTAGGACTCCCCCCTTGGTGCGCCTCCTCCTTGGTCGGCCACCTCCTCCTTGCTCCTTTATATACGGGGCAGGGGGCACCCCAGACACACAAGTTGATCTACGGATCGCCTTAGCCGTGCAGCGGTGCCCCCTCCACCATATTCCACTTCGTCATATCGTCATGAGCTTAGGCGAAGCCCTGCGCCGGAGAAGTCATATCGTCATGGAGCTTAGGCGGCCCCGCGCCGGTGGAGCATCATCATCGCTACCACGCCGTCATGACGGAACTCATCCCCGACACTTTGCTGGATCGGAGTCCGGGATCGCCATCGAGCTGAACGTGTGCGTAACTCGGAGGTGCCGTGACGCTCGTGCTTGGATCGGTCGGATCGTGAAGACGTACGACTACATCAACCGCGTTTTTATAATGCTTCCGCTTTCGGTCTACGAGGGTACGTGGACAGACACTCTCCCCTCTCGTTGCTATGCCATCACCATGGTCCTGTGTGTGCGTAGGAAAAAATTTTAAATTACTACGTTCCCCGACACATTCCGCCACGGCGACGGGCGCGGGGTCTTCTGGAGTCGCGGCCCCTGCACCCGCCAAGCGTCCGAGGGAATCTTCTCCCCCAAGCCGTCGCGCCGGAGCGGAGTTTGATCTCTCCGCCCTCAGCTCCGAGGAAGAAAGGGGAAAGCGACGGGGGTTTCTGATGTGACAGCAATGGCAAGTGGGCATCCTGCCCCTGTTCCCCCTGCTTATAAAGGGGAGAGGGGACGGGCGTTCCGATTTTTCCCATTAAAGAAAGCCCCACGATCTCCCCCACGACGCCCACGTCCGTGCGTGCTGCTCGTGGGAGACGTGGTGGGTCCAAAGACGAGTAATGGCGCAATCCGCACTGCTGCGTCTGCAGACTGCTTTTGGGCCTGGCCCAACAGAGCTTGGCGCCGTGTGGCCCAGTTCGGGGCTCCTGTCGGTGTACTAGAGTAGGGGCACCCTAGTATCCCGAACTCGTGCACGGACAGTTGCAGCACCCCGCGGCAGGGCTGACTTGGTGACCGCCAAGATCCTCTGCAGCTCCTTTGGAACCATTCAAGAACAAAGTAATCAAGACCCCGGCAAGAGGAGCTTGCCGGGAAGTCCACTCAGAGCACAAAGGAAACAAGACCCGGCAAGAGGAGCTTGCCGAAGGCTTGGTGGGCGCCGAGCCCCGAGCCGACAAGGTTTCGCCACGGCAAGGCGCTTGTCGGGCGGGCAACCTCTCTTCATCTCCGCCCAGCTCATCCGCCAACGTGTCGCCACGGGCTTCCCGTAAACGCTGCGTGTCGACGGGCTGTGCAGCCAGCCGGGAGCAGCGATAAGCGGCTGACGAGCCACCATCGTGGCAAACGGAGGCGCCGCTTGACGGTCCCTCGTTATAATCGCTCAGCGATCGAGACGGGCATTAATGATTCTTGTCCCTTGCCACGAGTTAGGTATAGATCATCAGACACTGTACAAAGCGGTGTACCAACCTATGTTTTTACTATCTTACCCTTGTCTACTTGCCACATGTGGTGACCCCTTGTGCCTATAAAAGGAGGCCCAAGTGCAACGTAGAAAGGGTTCGGTCCAGCTCCGGTTTAGTTCATCATACTCATACGAGACCACACTCAAAGCTAGGGTTTTGTAGCTCCCATTGCTCCCTAGCAAGAACACAATATAATCCACAAAGCAGCAGTAGGAGTGTTATCTCTCGAGAGCTCGAAGCTGGGTAAATCTGCTCGTGTGCATCGCCTCGATCCGCTCTTTGTGCAATCTCCGCCCCCCTCTGAACCACAAGGGACCCAGGTCCCGTAGGTGTTCGTGGGACACGATCAGCTTCCCCGACACAGTTGGGTTTGGCCTACTCGATTGATTTTTCTTGCATTGGGAGAAGTGCTTAGCTTTGGGTTCAAGCTTGTGGTGTCCTTTCTCAGTGACAGCAGGGGCAGCAAGGCACGCATTTTATTGTTGCCATCGAGGATAAAAAGATGGGGTTTATATCATATTGCTTGAGTTTATCCCTCTACATCATGTCATCTTGCCTAATGCGTTACTCTGTTCTTATGAACTTAATAATCTAGATGCATGCTTTGGATAGCGGTCGATGTGTGGAGTAATAGTAGTAGATGCAGAATCGTTTCGATCTACTTGTCACGGACGTGGTGCCTATATACATGATCATGCCTAGATATTCTCATAACTATGCACTTTTCTATCAATTGCTCGACAGTAATTTGTTCACCCACCGTAATACTTGTGCTATCTTGAGAGAATCCACTAGTGAAACCTATGGCCCCTGGGTCTATTTTCCATCATATAAGTTTCCGATCTATTTTATTTTGCAATCTTTACTTTTCAATCTATATCATAAAAATACCAAAAATATTTGTCTTATTATCTCTATCATATCTCACTTTTGCAAGTGGCCGTGAAGGGATTGACAACCCCTTTATCGCGTTGGTTGCACGGTTCTTATTTGTTTGTGCAGGTACGAGGGATTTGAGTGTAGCCTCCTACCGGATTGATACCTTTGTTCTCAAAAACTGAGGGAAATAGTTACGCTATTTTGCTGCATCACCCTTTCCTCTTCAAGGGAAAACCAATGCATGCTCAAGAGGTAGCAAGAAGGATTTCTGGCGCCGTTGCCGGGGAGTCTACGCGCAAGTCAAGACATACCAAGTACCAATCACAAACTCTTATCCCTCGCATTACATTATTTGCCATTTGCCTCTCGTTTTCCTCTCCCCCACTTCACCCTTGCCGTTTTATTCACCCTCCTTTTCCCGTTCGCCTCTTTTTCACTTGCTTCTTGTGTGTCTGTTTGCCCTGATGGCCTTTCCTAAAAACATTGATCCTCACCTTAGAAGGTTGGAAGAAATCAAAAACAACATTAGAAGCTTTATGACTTTACAATTTGAGCATAATAATTTCTTTAGAAATGAGCTTAAAGAACAAAAAAGCTTTATGGAATACATGAATAAAGATCTTGATGATATGTATAAGGAATTTTATGGTTTGAAATCTCAGTTTGCTCGTCTTGGAAACTCAATAGCCCAAATTTCGGATAAGTAGGCCACCTTAGTTAATACGATGGCTGCCAAACCAGAAGGGTTAGAAGGAAATAGGGGTGAAGATCTAAAAGTGATTCATGTTTCCCCTATTAAATCTTTGTTTCGCAATATGAATCTTGATAATGATGGGACTGGAGATGAGTCAACTTTAGTTAAAAGGCGTCCCAATGATTCAGAGTTTTTAGATCTTGATGCAAAAATTGGTAAAAGTGGGATTGAAGAGGTCAAAACTTTACATAGCAATGAACCCACTATTTTGGATTTCAAGGAATTTAATTATGATAATTGTTCTTTAATAGATTGTATTTCCTTGTTGCAATTCGTGTTAAATTCTCCTCATGCTTATAGTCAAGATAAAGCTTTTACTAAACATATCATTGATGCCTTAATGCAATCTTATGAAGAAAAACTTGAATTAGAAGTTTCTATCCCTAGAAAACTTTATGATGAATGGGAACCTACTATTAAAATTAAAATTAAATATCATGAATGCTATGCTTTGTTTGATTTGGGTGCTAGTGTTTCCACGATTCCAAAAACTTTGTGTGATGTGTTAGGTTTCTGTGAATTTGATGATTGCTCTTTAAACATGCACCTTGCGGATTCCACCATTAATAAACCTATGGGAAGGATTAATGATGTTCTTATTGTTGAAAATATGAATTACGTGCCCGTAGATTTTATTGTTCTTGATATAGATTGCAATCCAACATGTCCTATTATTCTTGGTAGACCTTTCCTTAGAACGTTTGGTTTAATTATTGATATGAAAGAAGGAAATATTAGATTCTAATTTCCATTAAGGAAAGGTATGGAACACTTTCCTAGGAAGAAAATCAAATTACCTTATGATTCTATTATGAGAGCCATCTATGAATTGAATACCAAAGATGGTAATACCTAGATCTATTCTCGCTTTTATGCCTAGCTAGGGGCGTTAAACGATAGCGCTTGTTGGGAGGCAACCCAATTTTATTTTTGTTCTTTGCTTTTTGTTCCTGTTTAGTAATAAATAATTCATCTAGCCTCTGGTTATATGTGGTTTTATGTTTTAATTAGTGTTTGTGCCAAGTAAAACCTTTAGGATAACCTACGATGATTGTTAATTTGATCTTGCTGAAAACAGAAACTTTTGCACACACGAGAATAATTTTCATAAATCACAAAAAAGGGATTTTCAGTTGATTCTTTATGAAGAAGATTAATAGATAAATTATCTAGGACTTCCTAATTTGGTAGAATTTGTGGGGTTCCATAAGTATTCTAAAGTTACAGATTGCTACAGACTGTTGTGTTTTTGACAGGTTCTGTTTTTCGTGTGTTGTTTGCTTATTTTGATGAATCTATGGCTAGTATCGGGGTGTATGAAACATATAGAAGTTGGAATACAGTAGGTTTAACACCAATATAAATAAAGAATGAGTTCATTACTGTACCTTAAAGTGGTGGTTTGTTTTGTTTCTCTAACAGAGCTCATGAAATTTTCTGTTGAGTTTTGTGTTGTGAACTTTTCAAGTTTTTAGGTAAGGATTTGATGGATTATGGAATAAGGAGTGGCAAGAGCCTAAGCTTAGGGATTCCCAAGGCCCCCCAAGGTAAAATTCAAGGACAACCAAAAGCCTAAGCTTGGGGATGCCTCAGAAGGCATCCCCTCTTTCGTCTTCGTCCATCGGTAACTTTACTTGATGCTATATTTTTATTCACCACATGATATGTGTTTTGCTTCGAGCGTCTTGTATGATTTGAGTCTTTGCTTTTTAGTTTACCACAATCATCGTTGCTGTACACACCTTTTGGGAGAGACACACATGAATCAGAATTTATTAGAATACTCTATGTGCTTCACTTATATCTTTTGAGCTAGATAATTTTGCTCTAGTACTTCACTTATATCTTTTTAGAGCACGGCGGTGGTTTTATTTTATAGAAATTATTGATATCTCATGCTTTTATTTTGAGAGTCTTTTAGAACAGCATGGTAATTTTCTTTGGTTAAAATTTTAGTCCTAATATGATGGGCATCCAAGTTGGGTAAAATAAAAACTTTCATATAGAGTGCATTAAACACTAGGATAAATTTGATACTCGATAATTGTTTTGAGATATAAAGGTGGTAATGTTAGAGTCATGCTAGTTAGGTAATTATGAAATTGAGAAATACTTGTGTTAAAGTTGGCAAGTCCCATAGCATGCACATATGGTGAACGCTAGTGACAAATTTGAAGCATGGGGTGTTCTTTGATTGCCTTCCTTATGAGTGGAGGTCGGGATCGAGCGATGGTTAACTCCTACCAACCCTTCCCCTAGCAGCATACGTAGTAGTACTTTGCTTCGAGGGCTAATAAAATTTTGCAATAAGTATATGAGTTCTTTATGACTAACGTGAGTCCATGGATTATACGCACTCTTACCCTTCCGCAATTTGCTAGCCTCTACGGTATCGTGCATTGCCCTTTGTCACCTTGAGAGTTGGTGCAAACTTCGCCGGTGCATCCAAGCCCCGTGATACGATACGCTCTATCACACACAAACCTCCTTATAGCTTCCTCAAAACAGCCACCATACCTACCTATTATGGCATTTCCATAGTCATTCCGAGATATATTGCCATGCAACTTTCCATCGTTTCGTTTAATATGACACGCTCCATCATTGTCATATTGCTTTACATGATCATGTAGTTGACATCATATTTGTGGAAAAGCCACCTTTATAATTCTCTCATACATGTCGCTCTTGATTCATTACTTATCTCGGTACACCGCCGGAGGCATTCACATAGAGTCATATTTTGTCCTAAGTATTGAGTTGTAATTCTTGAGTTGTAAATAAATAGAAGTGTGATGATTTCCATTATTAGAGCCTTGTCCCATGTGAGGAAAGGATGATGGAGACTATGATTCCCCCACAAGTTGGGATGATTCTCTGGACTTTACGAAAAATAAAAGAGGCCAAAGAAGCCCAAATAAAAAAAGGGGCCAAAGAAGCCCAAATAAAAAAAGGGGCCAAAGAGGCCCAAATAAAAAAAAGAGGCCAAAGAAGCCCAAATAAAAAAATTAAAAAATGAGAGAAAAAGAGAGAAGGGACAATGTTACTATCCTTTTTCCACACTTGTGCTTCAAAATAGCACCATGATCTTCATGATAGAGAGTCTCCTATGTTGTCACTTTCATGTACTAGTGGGAATTTTTCATTATAGAACTTGGCTTGTATATTCCAATGATGGGCTTCCTCAAAATGCCCTAGGTCTTCGTGAGCAAGCAAGTTGGATGCACACCCACTTAGTTTCTTTTGATGAGCTTTCATACATTTATAGCTCTAGTGCATCTGTTGCATGGCAATCCCTACTCCTCGTATTGACATTGATTGATGGGCATCTCCATAGCTCGCTGATTAGCCGCGCCAATGTGAGAATTTCTCCTTTTTTGTTTTCTCACATGATCCCTATCATCATACTCTACTCCACCCATAGTGCTATATCCATGGCTTACGCTCATGTATTGCGTGATGGTTGAAAGGCTGAAGCGCGTTAAAAAGTATGAACCAATTGTTTGGCTGAAACCGGGGTTGTGCATGATGGGAGCATTTTGTGTGACGAAAATGAAGCATGACCAAACTATATGATTTTGTAGGGATAAGCTTTCTTTGGCTATGTTATTTTGATAAGACATAAACTGCTTGGTTAGCATGCTTGAAGTATTACTATTTTTATGTCAATATGAACTTTTATCTTGAATCTTTTGGATCTGAACATTCAAGCCACAATAAAGAAAATTACATTGAGAATTATGTTAGGTAGCATTCCACATCAAAAATTTTGTTTTTATCATTTACCTACTCGATGACGAGCAAGAATTAAGCTTGGGGATGCTTGATACGTCTCCAACGTATCTATAATTTTTTATTTTTCCATGCTATTATATTATCCGTTTTGGATGTTTAATGGGCTTTACTATACACTTTTATACTATTTTTGGGACTAACCTATTAACCGGAGGCCCAGTCCAAATTACTGTTTTTTGCCTATTTCAGTGTTTCGCAGAAAAGGAATATCAAACGGAGTCCAAACGGAATGAAACCTTCAGGAGAGTTATTTTTGGAACAAATGCAATATGGGAGACTTGGAGTGGACGTCAAGAAAGAAACAAGGAGGCCACGAGGCAGGAGGGCGCGCCAAGGTGGGTAGGCGCGCCCCCACCCTCGTGGGCCCCTCGTGGCTCCCCTGGCCGACTTCTTTCGCCTATATATACTCATATACCCTGAAAACATCCAAGAGCACCACGAAACCCTATTTCCACCGCCGCAACCTTCTGTACCCGTGAGATCCCATCTTGGGGCCTTTTCCGGTGCTCCGCCGAAGGGTAATCGATCACGGAGGGCTTCTACATCAACACCATAGCCTCTCCGATGAAGTGTGAGTAGTTTACCAGAGACCTTCGGGTCCATAGTTATTAGCTAGATGGCTCCTTCTCTCTCTTTGGATCTCAATACAAAGTTCTCCTCGATCTTCTGGGAGATCTATTCAATGTAATTCTTTTTGCGGTGTGTTTGTCGAGACCCGGTGAATTGTGGGTTTATGATCAAGATTATCTATGAACAATATTTGAATCTCCTCTGAATTCTTTTATGTATGATTTGTTATCTTTGCAAGTCTCTTCGAATTATCAGTTTGGTTTGGCCTACTCGATTGATCTTTCTTGCAAAGTGAGAAGTGCTTAGCTTTGGGTTCAATCTTGCGGCGTCCTTTCCCAGTGACGGCAGGGGCAGCAAGGCACGTATTGTATTGTTGCCATCGAGGATAAAAAGATGGGGTATATATCATATTGCTTGAGTTTATCCCTCTACATCATGTCATCTTGCCTAATGTGTTACTCTGTTCTTATGAACATAATACTATAGATGCATGCTGGATAGCGGTCGATGTGTGGAGTAATAGTAGTAGATGAAGAATCATTTCTATCTACTTGTCGCGGACGTGATGCCTATATGCATGATCGTGCCTAGATATTCTCATAACTATCCACTTTTCTATCAATTGCTCGACATTAATTTTTTCACCCACCGTAATACTTATGCTATCTTGAGAGAAGCCACTAGTGAAACCTTTGGCCCCTGGGTCTATTTTCCATCATATAAGTTTCCGATCTATTTTATTTTGCAATCTTTACTTTTCAATCAATATCATAAAAATACCAAAATTATTTATCTTATTATCTCTATTAGATCTGACTTTTGCAAGTGGTCGTGAAGGGATTGACAACCCCTTTATCGCATTGGTTGCAAGGTTCTTATTTGTTTGTGCATGTACGAGGGATTTGAGTGTAGCCTCCTACTGGATTGATACCTTGGTTCTCAAAAACCGAGGGAAATACTTACGCCACTTTGCTGCATCACCCTTTCCTCTTCAAGGGAAAACCAACGCATGCTCAAGAGGTAGCAATGACCCGGAAGGCATCCCCTCTTTCGTCCTCGTCTATCGGCAACTTTACTTGAGGCTATATTTTTATTCACCACATGATATGTGTTTTTATTAGAATACTCTATGTGCTTCACTTATATCTTTTGAGCTAGGCAATGTTGCTCTAGTGCTTAACTTATATCTTTTTAGAGAACGGCAGTGGCTTTATTTTATAGAAATTGTTGAACTATCATGCTTAACTTATATTATTTCCAGAGTCTTTTAGAACAACATGGCAATTTTCTTGGGTTATAAAACTAGTCCTAATATGATGGGCATCCAAGATGGATATAAAAAAACTTTCATATAAAGTGCATTGAAAAGTTTGATTCTTTATGGTTGTTTTGAGAAATAAAGATGGTGATATTAGAGTCATGCTAGTGGAGTAATTGTGAATTTGAGAGATACTTGTGTAAAAGTTTGTGATTCCCATAGCATGCACGTATGGTGAACCGTTATGTGATGAAGTTGGAGCATGATTTATTTATTGATTCTCTTCCTTATGAGTGGAGGTTGGGATCGCGCGATAGTTAACTCCTACCAACCCTTCCCCTAGGAGCATGCACGTAGTACTTTGTTTTGATGACTTGTAGATTTTTGCAATAAGTATGTGAGTTCTTTATGACTAATGTTGAGTCCATGGATTATACACACTCTCAACCTTCCACCATTGCTAGCCTCTCTTGTGTCGCACAACTTTCGCCGGTACCATACACCAACTATTACCTTCCTCAAAACAACCACCATACCTACCTATTATGGCACTTCCATAGCCATTCTGAGATATATTGCCATGAACTTTCCATCGCTCCATTTATTATGACACGCTTCATCATTGTCATATTGCTTTGCATGATCATGTAGTTGACATCATATTTGTGGCAAAGCCACCGTTCATAATTCTTTCATACATGTCACTCTTGAATCATTGCACATCCTGGTACACCACTGGAAGCATTCACATAGAATCATATTTTGTTCTAAGTATTGAGTCATAATTCTTGAGTTATGAGTAAATAAAAGGGTGATGATCTTCATTATTAGAGCATTGTCCCATGTGAGGAAAGGATGATGGAGACTGTGATTCCCCCACAAGTCGGGATGAGACTCCGGACGGAAAAAAAAGAGAAAAGAAAAAGGAGGCCATAAAAAAAGAGAAGGCCCAAATAAACAAAATGAGAGAAAAAGAGAGAAGAGACAATGTTACTATCCTTTTTCCACACTTGTGCTTCAAAGTAGCACCATGATCTTCATGATAGAGAGTCTCTTATGTTGTCACTATCATATACTAGTGGGAATTTTAAATTATAGAACTTGGCTTGTATATTCCAATGATGGGCTTCCTCAAAATGCCCTAGGTCTTTGTGAGAAAGCGAATTGGATGCACACCCACTTAGTTTCTTTTTGAACTTCATACACTTATTACTCTAGTGCATCTGTTGCATGGCAATCCCTACCCACTCACATTGATATCTATTGATGGGCATCTCCATAGCCGTTGGTACGCCTAGTTGATGTTAGACTATCTTCATCCTTTTTGTCTTCTCCACAACCACCATTCTATTCCACCTACAGTGTTATGTCCATGGCTGACGCTCATGTATTGCGTGAAAGTTGAAAAAGTTTGAAAATACTAAAGTATGAAACAATTGCTTGGCTGAAACCAGGGTTGTGCATGATTTAAATATTTTATGTGATGAAGATAGAGCATAGCCAAACTATATGATTTTGTGGGGATAGCTTTCTTTGGCCATGTTATGTTGAGAAGACATGATTGCTTTGTTAGTATGCTTGAATTATTATTGTTTTTATGCCAATATTAAAATTTTGTTTTGAATCTTTCAGATCTCAACATTCATGCCACAATAAAGAAAATTATATTGATAAATATGTTAGGTGGCATTCCACATCAAAAATTCTGTTTTTATTATTTACCTACTCGAGGACGAGCAGGAATTAAGCTTGGGGATGCTTGATACGTCTCCAACGAATCTATAATATTTTGTTGTTCCATGCTATTATATTATCTGTTTTGGATGTTTAATAGGCATTTATATGCTATTTTATATTATTTTTGGGACTAACCAATTAACCGAGGGCCTAGTGCCAGTTTCTGTTTTTTTTTGCCTATTATAGAGTTTCGCAGAAAAGGAATACCGAACAAAGTCCAAACGGAATGAAACCTTCGCGATGATCTTTCTTGGACCGAGATGAAACCACAAGACTTGGAGATGAAGTCGGAGACACAACGAGGCGGCCACGAGGCAGGAGAGCGCACCCCCTACCTCATTGGCCCCTTGTAGCTCCCCTGACCTAGTTCCTTCACCTATATATAATCTTATACCCTGAAAACATCCATGGGAGCCACGAAACCACTTTTCCACCGCCACAACCTTCTGTACCCGTGAGATCCCATCTAGGGACCTTTTCCGGTGTCCTGCCGAAGGGGGATTCGATCACGGAGGGCTTCTACATCAACACCATTACCTCTCCAATGAAGCGTGAGTAGTTTAGCAGAGACCTACGGGTCCATAGTTATTAGCTAGATGGCCTCTTCTCTCTCCTTGATTCTCAATACCATGTTCTCCTCGATGTTCTTGGAGATCTATTCAATGTAATATTCTTTTGCGGTGTGTTTGCTGAGAGCCGATGAATTATGGATTTATGATCAGATTATCTATGAATATTATTTGGTTCTTCTCTGAATTCTTATATGCACGATTTGATATCTTTGCAAGTCTCTTCGAATTATCGGTTTAGTTTGGCCTACGATTGATCTTTCTTGCAACGGGAGAAGTGCTTAGCTTTGGGTTCAATCTTGCGGTGTCCTTTCCCAGTGATAGTAGGGTAGCAAGGCATGTATTGTATTGTTGCCACCGAGGATAAAAAGATGGGGTTTTCATCATATTGGTTGAGTTAATTCCTCTACATCATGTCATCTTACATAATGCGTTACTCTGTTCTTTATGAACTTAATACTCTAGATGCATGCTGGATAGCGGTCGATGTGTGGAGCAATAGTAGTAAATGCAGAATCGTTTCGGTATACTTGACACGGATGTGATGCCTATGTTCATTATCATTGACTTAGATATCGTCATAACTTTGTGCTTTTCTATCAATTGCTCGGTAGTAACTTGTTCACCCACCATAATATTTGCTCTCTTGTGAGAAGCCACTAGTGAAACCTATGGCTCCGGTGTCTCTTTTCCATTATATTGAATCTCTTTTACATCTTACTAGTTTCCGATCTACTATTCTGCAATCTTTTACTTTCCGGTATATATACCAAAAATACCAAAAATATTTACTTTACCGTTTATCTATCTCTATCAGATCTCACTTTTGTAAGTGACCCTGAAGGGATTGACAACCCCTTTATCGCATTGGGTGCAAGTTGTTGATTGTTTGTGCAGGTATTCGGTGACTTGTGCATTGTCTCCTACTGGATTGATACCTTGGTTCTCAAAACTGAGGGAAATACTTACACTACTTTGCTGCATCACCCTTTCCTCTTTAAGGGAAAACCAACGCAGGCTCAAGAGTTAGCAAGTAGCTCTATGCAGAGCATTGTTGACATAGAAATTTGCAAAATACATACAGATCTGAATGTGTCAGACCCGTCACTACAAGAAATATGTTAACTTGTGACCTTGACTATTGGTCCCTGAAAGGTCATTATTTTTCATTTGCGACTTTTTTGTGACCAAAAACAGAAGGTCAAAAGCTGGCGATCGTAAACTGAAATTAACGACCTTCTCTGTGATATGTAAAAGGTCGTCGGTTCTTCGTCACTAGCAGCCTCCCCAAGCCACGTAGGATCCAGCGTGGCAAGCTGACGTGGATAAGATTCAGCCCGGTCCGATTAGGTGTCTATATGGGCCGAGCCCATTAATTCAACCGATTTAGTATATTTATTTCTGTTAATTTTTGTCTGCTACATGGGCCAAGCCCAACTGGTCAGCCCATCAATTTTTATGCATGTTTGGCCTTTCAAGAATATATGTACAATTTTGTGCAGCCCATTTCTGGTTTACATTCGACCTTTTTATATATTCAAATATTAATTCAATCCTGGAGTTGGTCCAGTACTCTTTTCAGCCCATCCACATATTCATACATATGATCCACCTTTTCAACAAATTTTGCAAGTAATTTCATATTTCAGCACTAAATATGTTTACATCACAGGCCATAAAGCCCTACAAAATAGTATCACTTGTTCCTATACAAAACTATCAAATGATACGTACAACAAAACAGAATACAGAAAATTTAGTTCAACAAAAATAGGTTTTCTTCCTCTTCCATCTTCCAGAACACACAACACCTGTGAAAATAAAGATGCCACAACAAAAATGGAAGGATCAGCCACTAGAAGCATATTGAATACAAGGGAAACAATCAAACTAAAGAAATGAAAGGCACGCACTGTGAAAATTTTGACAGCACGAATATTTTTTATATTACCATAACAAACAGAAATGTAATCTGATTGCACAAGACACATGGCATTATCACACACCCAGACGAGCGAAGCATTAACTTGTGAGGATCAGACAAACAAAGCATTCATGCTGATGATTAACTTATAAGCCCAGCCACCCTCAATCCTTAATACAACACTAAGTTTTA
Organism: Aegilops bicornis; assembly: GCA_021605145.1. NCBI lineage: Eukaryota > Viridiplantae > Streptophyta > Magnoliopsida > Poales > Poaceae > Aegilops > Aegilops bicornis. The sequence continues at coordinate 633,153,064 of CM038670.1, forward strand.
CTACTCCTGGCAACCTAATACACTATAGTCCAGAGGCACCTCAATTCGACCACCGACCTCGGCGCATAACAGAATCATGATGTCCATTTGCATCGAGGGTTGAATTTGACCACAAAAATTGGCTATTAAGTAGTATACTCATGTGATGAATTTTATGGAATACTTAATCTATAATCTGCATCTACCAAAAGCAAATCTCCTTGAACAGGTTATGATGCCAAACAATCCAAAGGCATCTAACTGAAAAAGGCAAAAGAATGGTTCTTCTGCTGCAGTGAATTGAAACCCAAAGGACCCCCAAACCGTAGCAGACTAAACCAGCGTGGTGTCGCAAGCAAGGAATGGAGGAATGGATGGTCACCGTTATTGAAGTTGATGCTTCAGGAGTCCGCCGGCGTGGTGGTTCAGGTGGTCGAGGAAGGAGAGGAGCATTACTGCATAATCATCATGAAACAATAGTGATTGAGTAAATCATAAACCAGAATAACAAAATCATAATTAATTTCGTCATTGATCATGTCGCGACACCACACTGGCCACCTTAGTACAAAAATTCAGGCTTTGCACAAGTCTACACAACCACTGATCTTTTCTACAAAGGAAGTTGTGCACAGCACCAGTTCTCTGTGGTTAGCTGAAGACATTCCTCCAGCAACTTATGCATGTAATGCTCAAGTTACTGGTTATCTGATGTGAGCCATCTAAATGTTTGAAACAAGTTTAGCTTGCTGAGCTCAAAAGTATGGAACTGAAATGCAGAGACATATGCAATATTGTTTTTTCTTTCTCTTTTGTGAGGACATATGCTGTCAAAATATACAGTATACGAGGAACTCGACCAAATTCATGAAAATGATTTGTTCCAGATGATTTATATATCGCAAATAATACATGAAGGCGCGCGTGTTTGCCCTGGTAAGAGCAGCCCACGTTCCTCAACATAAAAATTCCCAGCAGTACCCTTACACAGATGTTAAATGAAAACCTTCATTCTACTTTTTATTGGTCCATTTATAAGGAAAAGATTTACTGGTGCACTTAATATGACTGTTGTGAGTCCTGTAGTGGTACCAAAAATTAGATTAGAACTTACAATATATATCATGGAAGGAATGTACAAAGGTCAGATTAGAGGTACTTGCTCCATTAAAACTGTACCAAGATAACTAGCACAGGGCTGAAGAGAAAACAAGCCACAATTAGCCAAAGCTGCCTACTGCTAGTGCTAGCCATCAGTGGGTGACAAAATAGATCGGGCGGAGCTAATTACTGGTGATGGCGGCGACGCGCGGCCCGGTGAAGTGGCCGATGCAGACGACCACGGCGTCGAACACCTCCTCCTCTGGCTCGCCACCGGCGCCGTCAGGCCTCCTCGAGCGGTACGAGACACTCCAGCCCGCCGTGCCCACACCGTCATCCCTGCTGCGACAGATGCTGACGACCTCCGTCTTGAACCGGACCAGCACAGGTGGAGTCGTGCTCCTTCTTCTCCTCCTCCGTGAGTGGACTCCTGCGACAAACCCATCCCATCCATGAAAAAAGTGTGACCATGCATCAGGTCAGGGAAGGGAATGGAGGACATTCAGAGGGCGGGGGCGGACCTAGATGGCGTCGGCTGCTGCTGCTTGTCCTTGACGAAGGAGCGGCGTCCCGGGCAGCTCCACTCCATGGCGTCGAGTGCCCTTGACGACGGCGTGAATCCGGTCGTTCTGGCCACCGTCTCCCCACGCATAGCTGCTCGAGATTTTGAGTGGGGATGGAGCAGGCCGGCCCGCCGTCCAGGCCCATGGCGATCGTGGTGTGGTGGATCTTGGAAGGAGAAGAGACGAGGTGAGGAGGTGTGGGTCATGGTGGATCCTGGAGGTGGGTTGGGGAAGGACGAACCAGAGATGCCACGCGGGAAGGTTGGGTTGCGGGTGCGCGGATCTGGCCGAAGGTGAGGACGGAGCTTGTCGCGAGGAGGAGATTGAGGCTTGGGCATCCGGGCGCTGGACGCGGGCGCGTGCGGTTGGAGAGGAAGGGAGGGGTGGGATCGGAGTGCGCCTCCGCGGATCGGGATCGGGATCTGGATGTAGGACGGAGAGCCGGAGGTTGGGATCTGGATTGGGTGCAAGAGAGAGTGAAACGACCGGTGTGGGTGTACGGTGGGAGATGATGTGGTGGGGTGGACGACGGGAGAGCGATGCGGGGAGCCGCTGTCTTCGGTCTGGCAGGGGATCCGGGGGAGATGAGGACGACGAGGAGCCGCGGGGCTGCAGCAAGGATGCGGCGAAGTTGGTCTGCGACGAATGAGAGGTAGGGCGTGACCGTGTGGGTGGATGACGACGGCCTGGGTCGGTGGATGGATCCCGGAGCAGAGCGAAGCGGAGGTCGGTACGGTGGGTGAGGAGGAAGGGGGCGGTGGGCAGGGAGAGGAGTGGATCTAGAGGGGGGCGGCGGCGAGGAGATGGGGGGAAGGGTGCGGCGGGAGGATCGATCTGAGCTAGGGTTTGGGCTGCGGGTGGGGTATCTCTTTTTCTTTTCTTTCTGTAGATAGATGGATGTGGGATGGAGAGATGGATGGATGGATGGATGGACGCCATGTCATCGATCCGTGGGAAGAGTTCTCATCGGTTCGAAAAATCAGTGATTTAAAATAGTTTTGAAGTACTAAAAATAGAGAGATTTTGTGAGGTAGCTATTAAAAATATTTTGCAAAAGGGCACCACACAAATTTTTACTAGAGTTATACAAAATTTTATGGATAAAGACCAATTTGTATGCATTTTTGATCTTTCTACCTATTTTTAATCATTTTTCGAGTGCCCAAAATGAGTTTTTTTGAAGGACCTATCGAATAATTGTTGTAAAATTGGACAAAATCAATTTTCTAAAATACTAGGCCATATTTAATGCACAATTGACCAATTGATTGGGTGTCAAAAGTTTTGATCTACGTCTGGTGAAAAAGACAAATTCCCACCGATTCAGTAGGAAGCGGGTCAATTTTGAATTGCAGCTACTCATAGTTTGATCTTTATTTTTTCCAAAAATCATTTCTAGGTACATAAGTATCTATTTAATCAGAGAAACATCAAAAGTTTTCCATGATTCAACCACTAGCTAGGAACGGTCAAGCCCACCGTTTTGACCGCATTTTGAAACGGGCATAAAAAATTCAAAAAAAAATAAAAAAATGGAAAACCTTCGCATTGTGTCATTATATGTGACCAAGTTTCCAGGAAAAATAATAAACTTCTAATACGGCAATTATTTTAAAAAAGTGTTCTCAGAAATGAGCTATCATGCGTGAAGATTCAGGGCTTTCAAGACAAATGATCGATCTTATGGCCACATTCATGGCATAGTTTGTTCAAATGATCTCATATTGTGTACAGGTGCATCTTGGAATTCCAAACAATGTTGCCTAAGGGAGTTTTCATTTTCTTTGCACGGAAAATTCATTTTCCATTTTCCGAGTGCCCGGAATGAGTTTTTGTGTGAATGACCTACCATATATTTGTTGCAAAATTGGACCCAATCAATTTTATAAAATACTAGGCCATATTTAATGCACAATTGACAAAATGGTTGGGTGTCAAAAGTTTTGATCCACGTCTGGTGAAAAAGACAAATTCCCACCGATTCAGTAGGAAGCGGGTCAAATTTGAACTGCAGCTGCCTCATATTTTGATCTTTATTTTTTCCAAAAATCATTTCTAGGTACATAAGTATCTATTTAATCAGAGAAACACCAAAAGTTTTCCAAGATTCAACCACTAGCTAGGAACGGTCAAGCCCACCGTTTTGACCGCATTTTGAAACGGGCATAAATTCAAAAAAAATCAAAAAATTGGAAAATCTTCGCATTGTGTCATTATATGTGACCAAGTTTCCAGGAAAATAATAAACTTGTAATACGACAACTATTTTAAAAAAGTGTTCTCAGAAATGAGCTATCATGCGTGAAGATTCATGGCTTTCAAGCCAAATGATCAATCTTATGGCCACATTCATGGCATAGTTGGTTCAAATAATCTCATATTGTGCACAAGGGTGCATCTTGGAATTCCAAACAATGCTGCACGAGGGAGTTTTCATTTTCTTTGCACGGTAAATTCATTTTCCATTTTCAGAGTGCCTGAAATGAGTTTTTTTTTGTGAAGGACCTACCATATATTTGTTGCAAAATTGCACCAAATCATTTTTATAAAATACTAGGACATATTTAATGCACAATTGACAAAATGTTTGGGTGTCAAAAGTTTTGATCCACCTCTGGTGAAAAGACAAATTCCACGATTCAAGAGGGAAGCGGTCAAATTTGAACAAAGAAATTTGCCTCATAGTTTGCTATTTATTTTTTTCCAAAAATAATTTCTAGTTACATAAGTACCTATTTAATCATAAATACATGGTTTGGTGGCGATACGTCGAGGTTTGGACGGTGGCCGAGGGCCCCATCTCAAAAGTTGCCAGAACTCAAGATGTTCGCCAAGTGGTCACCGTGTGACCGTGGCGTTGCCATGTGTTCTGGGCAGCCTAGGCATGTCTAGTGGGTTGGGCACTCCCCAGGAAGGTGCTAGGAAGAAATCACAACATAAGATTCTCACGAGGAGACCGATCGATGCTCAAACATGAATAAGCAGCCAAGTGTTTGATTAGCGGTACGGGAAATGCACATGGCTAATGGGCGTGAGTTTCGGCTGAGGATGATCAGTTACTAAGAAGACCACCTTCACAAATTTTCAGCTCAAAAGGAGGAGCCTAGGTGGTACTTGCTTTACATAAATACGAATGTTGAAGCTGGGCTCAAAATAATGAATGGATTGAGCTGGTATTTGGTGGAGGATGGTTATTTGGGCATAGGAAAGCACTGTAGAAAATGGATACCATTTGGACATGCCAAAGTGGTACTTCCTTCACAAAGTGTTTGAATATTTTTGAATTATTTTTGAACTAGGCAAGGAAGGTTTTTTACATATTTGGCGAAGATATGACCCAAAGAATTTATGAGATTTTTTTGGGAATTTTGGGAATGACAAAAATATAGGTTGCTTCACAACCTAGGGCAAAAACTGTCACATGGACATGACACATATGCAAAACTTATGAGGTGGCGCCTAGTCATAGCAACCCACCACAATTTACAAGGTTATGAACATATATATTGGTCATGATCAGCTAGAAATATGGCAGTGGACCAGTGCTATCTGCTTTATGACCATTTCGTGTAAGGAAATTACGACTTTTCTGACCAAAATGGTCGTTATAGTTTAGGGTTTGGAGCCCCCCGAACAGCTTTTGACCAATTGGTCTAAAATGGTCATAGATCTATGACCAATTCTTCCAGGGTCACTGAGAGAAGGTCACTAGTTGACATATTTCTTGTAGTGCGTTGACTAAACTTCTCTCACAAGCAAAACATGATCACACCTTAGTACTCTTTGGGTGTTAATCACATAGCGATGTGAACTAGATTATTGACTCTAGTAAACCCTTTGGGTGTTTGTCACATGGCGATGTGAACTATGGGTGTTAATCACATAAAGATGTGAACTATTGGTGTTAAATCACATGGTGATGTGAACTTGATTATTGACTCTAGTGCAAGTGAGAGACTGAAGGAAATATGCCCTATAGGCAATAATAAAGTTGTTATTTTATATTTCAATGTTTATTATTCATGCTAGAATTGTATTAACTGGAAACTTGATACATGTGTGAATACATAGACAAAACACCCTGTCCTTAATATGCCTCTACAAAACTAGCTCGTTGATCAAAGATGGTTAAGTTTCCTAGCCATAGACATGTGTTATCATTTGATGAACGAGATCACATCATTAGGAGAATGATGTGATGGACAAGACCCATCCTTTAGCTTAGCATAATGATCCTTCAGTTTTATTACTACTGCTTTCTTCATGTCAAATACATATTCCTCCGACTATGAGATTATGCAACCCCCGGACACCAGACGAATGCCTTGTGTGCTATCAAACATGACAATGTAACTGTGTGATTATAAAGATGCTCTACAGGTATCTCCGAAGGTGCTTGTGGGGTTAGCATAGATCATATTAGGATTTGTCACTCCGAGTATCGGAGAGATATCTATGGGCCCTCTCGGTAATGCATATCATATGAAGCCTTGCAAGCAATGTGACTAATGAGTTAGTTGTGGGACGATGCATTATATAATGAGTAAAGAGACTTGCGGTGATTTAGATTGAACTGAGTATGAAGATACCGACGATCGAACCTCGGGCAAGTAACATACCGACGACAAAGGGAATAATGTATGTTTACATAACGGTTCGACCGATAAAGATCTTTGTAGAATATGTGGGAACCAATTTGAGCATCCAGGTTCCGCTATTGGTTATTGACCAGAGAGGTGTCTCGGTCATGTCTACATAGTTCTCAAACCCGTAGGGTCCGCACGTTTAACGTTCGATGACGATATGTATTTTATGAGTTATGTGTTTTTTTGAACGAAGGTTGTTACGAGTCCCGGATGAGATCACGTACATGACGAGGAGTCTCGAAATGGTCGAGAGGTAAAGATTGATATATTGGAAGGTAGTATTCAGACACCCGTAGGGTTCCGGAGTGTATCGGGTACATACCGGAGTACCGGAGGGGTTACCGGAACCCCCCGAGGAAAGATATGGGCCATATGGGCCATAGGAGGGAGGCTAACCAGCCCACAAGGGGCTGGCGCGCCCCCCACAAGAGAAGAGGCCGAATTGGACAACGGGTGGGGGCGCCCCTCCCCCCCCCTTTCCTTCTCCTATTCCCTATCCTTCCCCCTTCCCCCTCCGGTAAAAGGAAGGGTGGCGAATCCAATTAGGAGTCTGATACGTCCATTTTGCATCATGTTTTACTAATGTTATTTATGTTGTTTTATTGTATAATAATGCCTTTTGGAGTAATTCTAATGCCTTCTCTCTTATAATATGCAAGGTATACACAAAGGGGGAGAATTCTGGCAGCTGGAAATCTGGACCTGAAAAAGCTACGCTGTTACCTATTCTCGCACAACTCCAAATGAGCTGAAACTTCACGAGGATTTTTATGGAATATTTAATAAATATTGGAGCAAATAAGTACCAGGGGGGGCCGGGTGGGCACAACCCACCGGGCGCTTAGGAGGTCCAGCGCGCCTCGGTGGGTGTTGCCTCGGCCCACCTCCGGTGCCCGCCTTTCCGTATATAAGTCATTTTGACCTAAAATTATTTGAGAGAGGACTTTCGGGACAAAGCCCCGCCGTGTCGAGGCGGATCTCGGCAGAGCACTTTGCCCTCCGTGGAGCGATTCCGCCAGGGAACTTCTCCCGAGGGGAAATCATCATCATCATCACCAACAACTCTCCCATTTTATGAGGGTTGTCTTCATCAACATCTTCAACATCACCAACTCCTCTCAAACCCTATTTCATCTCTTGTGTTCAATCTTTGTACCGAACTATAGATTGGTGCTTGTGGGTGACTAGTAGTGTTGACTACATCTTGTAGTTGATTACTATATGGTTTATTTGGTGGAAGATTATATGTTCAGATCCATTATGCTATTTAATACCCCTATGATCTTGAGCATGATTATAATTTGTAAGTAGTTACTTTTGTTCTTGAGGTCACGGGAGAAATCATGTTGCAAGTAATCATGTGAACTTGATATGTCACTACTATAGGATGCTGCTAACACGACACTACGATCAGAGACCCTTCGATGAAACTGTGTGCGATGCAATAATCACAAATGGTGGTGTCAAAAACCGTCAAAAATGGTGCAAAATGTTTGCGATGACGGATGCATCAAACACGGTTCAGATTTTGGTTGCGTGTGCAATGTAGGGCATACGGTTCAGTTAAATTAACTGTTTGTGATGAGGAGGAACAAAAGAAACAGGCTTCCAGATGAAGGTGTGCGATATACAGCATACGCTTCACTCGGATGAACTATTTGTGATTAGGTGAAACGGTCAGCCAGATCAAGGTGTGTGCGATATACGGCATGCAGTTCACTCGGATGAACTGTTTGCGTTGAGACAAGAGAGCAGAAACGGTTCAATATAACAAGATGTGTGTGATACGCTGACAAAGTGTCTGTAATCGTAAATGTGTGTGAAGACCGGTAATAACACGTATTTATTGCTTCTAATAAGACGTTTGTGATGTGCTCTGTCTACACAACATCTATTGGCCATTGGGGGACCGGCGGTCATCCGGATATGCCATAAGGATGCGAAGAGGCATCCCATATCAGCAAGGACTAGCTGTTCCACCAATAGCTCATGTAAGAGAACTCTCATGTTAAGTGTGCTCAGGCTGGAGCAGCCATCAGATGGGTGACTGGATGGGAAGTTGTGTTGATGTTAAATTAACTAATAGGATGGGTCATATCGGTAAAATTAAATGACTTATATGACCCATCCCATGAATTAATTTAACCTCGAGGTCCTTGTTTTTTAATTTTATTTTATTTTTTAACATATGTTAAAGAAGGTCTACCGCATTACTTTTTGACAATCTATATACGTGGCATACAGTTGATCCATCCGACCTGTTTGTGAAGGAATAAGTCGTGTGTGTTGTGGGCAAACGCTTGCTAGTGTACAACCGTTTGCGATTGATGAATTCATCACCGATGGGTTCCCTAGTGTGGTCCGTGTTCATCTCATCATCATCTACTTCTTGTGCTAGCTCGATGTTCCTTATATGCTAAGTTTCCATTAATTCATGGTGTTTTATGAACACCCCACCGTTTCGCGCCATTTCCTCACCTGTTTCCCACCACCCAATGATATTGCGCATAAACCTAGGTGCGGCGTGACGCACGGAGGCAACAAGCGCAGCCTGTAGCACATCCACCTTTTCCAAGCTTGCCAACCCACCAAAGCACCGCCTCTGCCATCAACCTTGTCGACGAGGAAAACCATAAGGCACCACGGCCCGTCGAAGCCGCGGCGCTCCACGGCAACACGTTGGACGACACTGTGATGCGCGTCATCACCAGGGTTGAGCAGACCCTTGGCGCATGGCGCTTCGGCACCGTGGATCAAGATAGGCATGTCAGCGCCGAGAGGCTGCAGCTTGCCGCACAACATGATCGATGGCGCGCCGCAGAGCAAGCTAGGCGCGTCCGCGCCGATAGGCTGCGGCTCACCACACGGCGAGACCGTTGGAGCGCCGCACAGCAAGAGCGGATCCATCGGCTCTTGCCTGTTGTCGACAGGGCGTCGCAGCTGGGTACATGTCCCGTCAGTACCCCCATTCCTCGCCAGGAGTGGGCACAGGTGATACGTCTCCAACGTATCTATAATTTTTGATTGTTCCATGCTATTATATTATCCATCTTGGATGTTTGATATGCATTTGTATGCTATTTTATATGATTTTTGGGACTAACCTATTAACCTAGACCCCAGTGCCAGTTTCTGCTTTTTCCTTGTTTTTGAGTTTTACAGAAAAGGAATACCAATCGGAGTCCAATTGACGTGACAATTTTTGATGATTTTTTATGGACCAAAACAAGCCTCCGGAGTAAAAGAGTTGGGCCAGAAGAGTCCCGAGCCATCCACGAGGGTGGAGGGCGCGCCCTACACCCCTGGGCGCGCCCCCTATCTCGTGGATGACTCGAAGACCCCCCTGACGTGAGACCGACGCCTATAAATATGGAAACCCCCGAAAAGAGACCTAGATTGGAGTTCCGCCGCCGCAAGCCTCTGTAGCCACCAAAAACCAATCAGACCTGTTCAATACCACGGAGGGGGATCCATCACCGGTGGCCATCTTCATCATCCCGGCTCTTCATGACTAGGAGGGAGTAGTTCACCCTCGAGGCGGAGGGTATGTACCAAGAGCTATGTGTTTGATCTCTCTCTTTCTCTCTCTCGTGTTCTTGATTTGGCACGATCTTGATGTCTTGTGAGCTTTGCTATTATAGTTGGATCATATGATGTTTCTCCCCTCTACCTTCTTGTAATGGATTGAGTTTTCCTTTGAAGTTTTCTTATCGGATTGAGTCTTTAAGGATTTGAGAGCACTTGATCTATGTCTTGCATGGGATACCCATGGTGACAATGGGGTATTCTATTGATTCACTTGATGTATGTTTTGGTGATCAACTTGCAGGTTCAGTGACCTTGGGAATCTATGCATAGGGGTTGGCACACGTTTTCGTCTTGACTCTCTAGTAGAAACTTTGGGGCACTCTTTGAAGTTCTTTGTGTTGGTTTGAATAGATGAATCTGAGATTGTGTGATGCATATCGTATAATCATACCCATGAATACTTGTGGTGACATTGGAGTATCTAGGTGACATTAGGGTTTTGGTTGATGTGTGTCTTAAGGTGTTATTTTACTACGAACTCTAGGGTTGTTTGTGAGACTTATAGGAATAGCCCAATGGATTGATCGGAAAGAATAACTTTGAGCTGATTTCGTACCCTACCATAATCTCTTTGTTTGTTCTCTGCTATTTGTGACTTTGGAGTGATTCTTTGTTGCATGTTGAGCGATTGTTGTATGATCTAATTATGTTATCATTGTTGAGAGAACTTGCACTAGTGAAAGTATGAACCCTAGGCCTTGTTTCGAAGCATTGCAATACCATTTTCGCTCACTCCTGTTACTTGCTACCTTGCTGTTTTTATATTTTCAGATTACAAAAACCTATATCTACCATCCATATTGCACTTGCATCACCATCCTTCACCGAACTTGTGCACCTATACAATTTACCATTGTATTGGGTGAGTTGGGGACACAAGAGACTCTTTGTTATTTGGTTGCAGGGTTGTTTGAGAGAGACCATATTCATCCTAGCGGATTGATAAACCTTAGGTCATCCACTTGAGGGAAATTTGCCATTGTCCTACAAACCTCTGCACTTGGAGGCCCAACAACGTCTGCAAGAAGAAGGTTGCGTACTAGACATCAAGCTCTTTTCTGGCTCCATTGCCGGGGAGGTGAGTGCTTGAAGGTATATCTTTATATCTTGCAATCGAATCTTTTTGTTTCTTGTTTTATCACTAGTTTAGTTTATAAAAGAAAACTACAAAAAATGGAATTGAGGGTGCCTCATATGCTTCATCTTTTTAATATGTTTTGTGAAAATGATGGAAAGGAAAATTGTGCCCAAGTGCTAGAAGAAGAATGCATTAAAATGTTTGGCACTAAATCTTTGAATGATGAGCATGATTGCAATGTTGTTAGTATGAACTCTTTGAATATCCATAGTACTAATGATGATTGCACTAGTCATGATGAAAATGTCTCTTATAAGCATGTCAAATTTTGTGGAGTGCATAGAGTTTGCAAGTACACACTAAATAGGGAAGATAGATTTTGCAAGAGGCATAAGTACTTAGAAACTAAATGGTTGCAAGAAAGGCTAGATGTTTGTGCTGAAAATTTTAATTTTCTTAGCCATCCTTGTGAACTTTGCAATGGACGTGGTCATTTAAATATCCAATGCAAATTGTTTCATGATCGAATTGTGTCCAAAATTTGTGATGACTTGATTTCCCTTGCGCATCATAATGAACTTAGTTCGCTTCTGGGTTATGAAGAAATGAAACGTATAACTAAGGATATTCCAGAATTTTCCCTTCAGAGAGTTCTTGATTTTGATCTAGAGGAAATTTATATGTATTATGAAGTGAATTGCGTTGAAAATCCTTATATTGCCAATTACATAAAGACAAGAAAATAAATAGAAGATGAGGAGAATACTAATGAAAGGGAAGAGACTTCCTAATATCTTCCTATTATTTCTTATGATGAATCAGGTAACGAGGAGGAGACTTCTATCCAACAAATCTCATTAATAAGGAGCACCAAAATGAGGATTAAACCCACCCATGATGCGAAGAAGAAAAAGAAAAGACGGAGAAGAAAAGGTAAAAAGGCATCTCTCCCAAATGATGTTGCTCCTACTACTCATTGTTATGATAATAGTTGCTTTAGTATTGGTGCTATCCATACTAATAATGATGAGAGTGATTGTGACGCCCGGGTAATCAAGCTACAGTAACCCTTTGGTGATGATGCCACGTCACCTCGATTATTGTCGATAATCTCGCGTTAGTTCAGAACCGATCCAAATTCAAATCTGAATTAAAGTTAAAACAATTAAAGTTTTCAAAAATCAAAACTAAATTTTTCTTAATGTGTCAAATAACACGTAATAAATGTTGGTGAAGAAATCGTCTTCTAATAAAATACTTAAATGCACTAAATAAACTAAAACATCGATAAAACAATTATCTAAAATGATTTTAAAATAATAAGCACATGCAATACACTTTATTTAAAGTGCCAGAATATTTGGGGATGTGACCTATTTAATAACACCAAATTAGTTGTCGCTTTTAAATTTTATAAAACTAAAATAAAAGAAAACTGAAAAGAAATAGAATAAAAAAAGAAGAAAAGGAAACAGAAAAAAAGAACCCCCCCACTGGGCCACAGCCCAGCTGGCCTCTGGGCCAACCAGGCCGGCCAAGCCGGCGCCTATAGCCCCAGGCGGCCAAAACCCTAGCGACCCTCCCAACTTTCCCCGATCCCCACCCCTGCTCCTCATCCTCCCACCCCGCCACCACACAAAACACACACACGGAGAGGAGCTCCCTCTGTCCGATGTCACGGCGACTCGACCGCCTCATCGCCCTTCCCCGTCAGCTCGGTCATCTCCTCCTCCGTCTCCTCCCCAAAGCAGCTCACCGCGCCTCTTCCTCCTCGTTTGGCGAGCGCAGCCACCACCTCAGCCAGGCTATGACCAACGGCCTTCCCGAGCTGCTCGTGCAGCCCTACGGCTTCCTCGATGTCATCCACGACCTCATGCCCGAGGCCGACTAGAGCGGCCCCACGTCGGCGACATCGACCGGTCCCCCCGTCGCGTCCACCGGAGCTCCTCCTCGACCCTTGTTGCCGCTGACGCCGACGCTGCCGACAAGACGTCGCCACGCGCCGACGCTGCCGACGCGACGCCGCCACGCCGCTGCACCTCGTCACCACGTCGCCGTCGTCCCCGTCAACCACCCCGAGCCCCGCTGCCCCTGTCCCTATGAACCTCGGTGAGGCTCCGGCCTCTCCTCTCTCCCTCGCCCCGCACTCACCACAACCCCGTCGCGCCGACGTCCGCGCCTTCGCGCGTCTGCCCGCGTCTGAACCGTGCACGCATTGTCGCGCCCGTGTGGCGGAGCTCGCGCTCCGGGCGGCACTTCCATCCCGCGCCTCTGGCCTCTCCTCCTCTTGCGGCCAAGCGTCCCTCAAGGCCAGCCCGCGCCCATGGATGCCTCATGCCCCGTCCTCTTCTTCCTCCCGCGATGTCGTCGTCCGCCGGCTTCCTCCCCTTGCCGTGGCACCGCCTGGTCGCGCCCAGTTCGGGCGGCCGAACCCGCGTGCCCGCACGCCCATGCACCCGTTAGGCCACAGGGTTCAGGACAAATGGAGCCCCAAATACCTGCATCTATTTAAAAAGAAATAATAAGTAAGTAAAAATGTTAACTAATTAAGTAATTAATTAACTAAATTAATTAACTTAACTAATCTTGTTTAATTAAACTAAAAAAACATTAGTTACCTAATTAACTAATTAAACTAAACCCGGATTAACCTAAACAGAGTATGACAGGTGGGTCCCACTGGACCCACACGTCAGTTTGACTAGTCAACACCTCTGTTGACTGCTGACGTCATGATGATGTCAGTGTGCACTATTCTGGATAATGTTGAATTAAATAAATTAAATAAATTCTGAAAATGATTTAAAACTTCAGAAAATCATATAAAATAAACCATAGCTCAGATGAAAATACTTTCTACATGAAAGTTGCTCAGAACGACGAGACGAATTCGGATACGCAGCCCGTTCGTCCGCCACACATCACTAGCATAACAAACACGCAACTTTCCCCCTCCAGTTCATCTGTCCGAAAACGCGAAACACCTAGGATAATTTCCGGATGTTTCCCCCCTTCGTCGGTATCACCTCCTACCGCGTTATGGCACACCTAGCACCGCGCTTTGTCGTGTCATGCTTCGTCACGCATATGTTTGCATTATATTTATTGTTTCTTCCCCCCTTCTCTCGCTAGACACCGAGACCGACGCTGCTGCTACCCAGTACGACTACGGTGTTGACGACCCCTCCTACTTGCCAGAGCAACCAGGCAAGCCTTCCCCCCTTGATCACCGTGATATCGCCTATTCTTCTCTATACCGCTTGCATTAGAGTAGGGTAGCATGTTACCGCTTTTACGTTAATCCTATCCTCGATGCATAGCCCCGTCCTTGCTACTCTTTGTTGTTACCTTTACCGCAATCCTACATGCTTAGTATAGAATGCTAGTATTCCATCGGTGGCCCTACATTCTTGTCCGTCTCGCCATGCTATACTCTTTGGGCCGTGATCATTCGGGAGGTGATCACGGGCATATGCTATATACTTTGTAATCGTTACATTACTTATGATATCGTTAGGAGATGGGGGCTGAAGGGCAGGTGGCTCCATCCCGGTAGAGGTGGGCACAGGTTCCCACGGCCCTGATCACTTTGTATGGCGGAGCGGCAGGGAAGGTTGAGACCACCTAGGAGAGAGATGGGCTGGCCCTGGTCGGCGTCATGATACTTAACACGCTTAACGAGATCTTGGTATTTGATCCGAGTCGGCCATTTGGTCTATACGCACTAACCAACTACGTGGGAAAGTTATGGGCACTCGGCGTCGTGGTATCGGTGAAGCCTTCATGACGTCGGCCGACGGCGGCGCCGCCCGGATTGGACTGGAACGCCTGCTAGGCTAGGTCTGCTTCGGCGTTCTCACAACATGCGGTGTGTGCTAAGGCGATGGACCCGGACCCGGTGCGCTTTAGGTTTAGACCGGCGTCTTGACCTCTCTGTTGGCCTAGGTGGGGCTGCGTCGTGTTGATCTTCCGAGGCCGCATGACCCAGAAATTGTGTCCGCCAAATGGGATCAAGCGTGTTGGGTTATGTGGTGCACCCTGCAGGTGAAGTTAATCTATTCGAATAGCCGTCATCTTGATAACAGGGCGACTTGGAGTTGTACCTTGACCTTATGACAACTAGAACCAGATACTTAATAAAACACACCCTTCCAAGTGCGGATACAACCCGGTGGTCGCTCTCTAACGGGGCTACGAGGAGAGGATCACGGGTAGGATTATGCTATGCGATGCTACTTGGAGGACTTCATTCTACTCTCTTCTACATGTCAAGAAGACGGAGGCTGCCAAGCGTAGTCTTGACGTGATTAGCTATCCCCTCTTATTACGGCATTCTGATTCGGTCCATCGATATGGCCCTTTACACATATACCCATGCATATGTAGTGTAGCTCCTTGCTTGCAGTACTTTGGATGAGTACTCACGGTTGCTTTTCTCCCCTTTTCCCCTTTCCTTCTACCTGGTTGTCGCAACCAGATCTTTGGAGCCTGTAAGCGACGCCACCATCGACGGCATTTAATCCTACTACACCGGAGGTGCCTACTACGTGCAGCCCATTGGCGACGACCGGGGAGTAGTTAGGAGGATCCTGTGCAGAGGCCTGCGCCTCTTCGATCTGTATCCCGGTTTGTGCTAGCCTTCTTAAGGCAAACTTGTTTAACTTATGTCCGTACTCACATATTGTTGCTTCCACGACTTCGCCTATGATCGAGCACTTGTATTCGAGCCCTCGAGGCCCCCTGGCTTGTATTATGATGCTTGTATGACTTATTTATGTTTTAGAGTTGTGTTGTGATATCTTCCCGTGAGACCCTGATCTTGATCGTACACATTTGCGTGCATGATTAGTGTACGGTTGAATCGGGGGCGTCACAAGTTGGTATCAGAGCCGACTGTCTGTAGGAATCCCCCTTCCAACTCCTTGGCCGAAGTCGAGTCTAGACATTACAAAATCTTTTACTAACATGGTTGTGTGCCTTACGGGCCCACGTCACCATTGGGTGGTATTAGGATCTTTTATTCCTCGACCTATACTCTGGGACTTTGATCTCTCTTCTATTCGGGTTAAATGATTTTGCTAAAAACAAAACTATCTTTAGGTTCTCAAAAATACTTTCTCCTGGAGAGCCCCTCACTCCCGATGATCGCTTGCTGCACCAGAAGATTCCGAAGATACTCTCTGAAGTTCTCTCGAGACTTTGTGCCCACTTCTTTTGCAATTACCTACCACCGATAAATCCTTATGGATAACTTCTTACCCTTGCCATTCTTACATTCATCCCTAGCTGCTCTTGTTATTACAAGATGCATCGAATTGTTCTTCGACTTTTAAGAATCTCTTGAGCCATTGCATTGCGAGATCTTTGCCACATGAATACCCCCTGTGGATAATTCCTCACACTTATCGAGTATCCGCTCATCCCAGTTGATTCATGTATTTCACAAAAGTCTTCGAAATGCCATTCGATCTTCCAAAAATCCCGACCAGCCTATTCCTCTTGAAATTCTTGCTTGCTTGCATTATGGTTAATCCCATAAGTCTCGTAGTCTTATTGGCATCCCTTGTCATTATCATTCTGAGTCTGATGACTCAATATGTGTGTGAATGCACACAATCATCTATCAACCCTTCTAAATTATCTTTCCGGTCAGACATCAATTCTGAACATGAGCTGGTTCTCGACCAAACTATTGGTCGTCAATTGTGCCTCTGGTCTATCCAACTTATCCATCCTTGATCAAAGCGATCGCTTCGATCCTTTGTTTTGGAAATCGTAATTCCTTTGTTATCTAAGCATCGAATTATTCAGATGTTCTATAATCTGATCTCCTTGCATTCTTTCTTCCTCTGATTGGGTATCGATACTCACATCAGCTCCATTATGGATCGCCATATCCACTGTTGGATTACTATCCGATAATGTCCTTCATAATTAATCACCTTGCGAGTTCTTTCTCCGATATATAATGCCTTTGGTAAACTGTATCCTCTCCTTTTGCCAACCATGCTCTGCTTTCAAGCTGGTGATATTTACTCTTGAAGCTCGTGGTATATGTTCCTAAGAAGCCCCGATGGGTTGAACCAATGCCTTCCCTAATCTGTGCAAACCCGAAAGATTTCACAACTCATACTTATCTGGTATTGCACCAGGTAAAACTTTCAACCATTAATGCCATTTCAAAAAGAAACGAGAAGTGAATGAAAGGTTATGCATTGGAGAAGTGGGAGTCGACCTTGAACTTTGTGTTCATGCCCATGGACACGATGTAGATCCGATCATGGAAGCTTCTTGTAATAATAACTATTTCCTTGTTATAATATCATTTGGTATCTATGAATTGATCCTTTGCAATCATGGATCCGGCCATATTTTCTACTTGATTCCATTTCTCGGACAAGTTAAACCACTTGTCCTCTGCAGATCAATGCACCCGTCCAACCTCTATTTTGATCTGCCTTCGAGTACTAACCCCCTAGTATCTCGAGGATATCAACCGATTGCACTACATCTATTGCAATTCTGATGAAGTAGTGCCTTTCCCCGTCATAGTCACTCCACGGGTTCTGGGTTGTCGTCAACCGAGAACACCGATTAGTGAATCGAATCACCCCTGTGATTCGAAGACTCTAGTACATTGTGGATGAGAAGTTTAATACTCCATCACATCATTCCTAGCCTGATCGGCTATATCATGTTGTGCTAAATTTTAACTATGCTACCTGGTCCTTTCTTCCCGGAGCACAATTTTCGACGTTGAGCTAAGCTTACGTCGGTTTTCCTCGTCATATCATTTCACCTTGAACAACAAGCTTGATTTCAAGTTTGTGTCGTACCCATGGTTCCAATAACCTTTTGCTTCACAATTCCTTTAACTTGATGTCATCGCTAATAGATTACATCTTCGTGGAGCCTCTCGACAAAATTTGTCGTGATAATCATCAACATCTTGACTCCTTCCTGGATATCAATTGAATTCATGATGAGAAATACCATCCTTGCCCTCGATGATTTGTGTTGTCATCGACCACTT
The DNA here is from genome assembly GCA_021605145.1 of Aegilops bicornis. Taxonomy (NCBI): domain Eukaryota; kingdom Viridiplantae; phylum Streptophyta; class Magnoliopsida; order Poales; family Poaceae; genus Aegilops; species Aegilops bicornis. The sequence continues at coordinate 633,171,052 of CM038670.1, forward strand.
TAATGCCTCCCCTCCAACACAAACTTGTTCGTGTTCTGTGTTATACCTTGAGTTCCTTGCTATCCAGCCTTTGTTCTTAATTACCTTGGAGTATTATCATCTTTTATGTCAAGAATGTTGTGAGAACTGCTCGACCTCTTAAGCAATTCTTGGTATTGTGATACTTCTCACCCTCACTGTTGGGGATATAACTATCGAGTGTAAACCGCCCTGAAGGGGCCGGGTTACCCTCGTCCATGATCAGGGCCCACGGAGGAGGCCCAAAGCCCAGAGGCGGATTAGGGTCCATTCATGTAAACCGCCTTAGTCTTGTAACTTGTGCTGTAGGATAAGAGAGAAGAGACCGAGCCGGACACTTGTATGAGCCGGGTCGGGACTCTGTAGACCGGCCGGGCGTCAACCAGTGTATATAAGGGGACGACCCGACGGCGGTTTAGAGACAGACAATTCGAGGCTTAGGCGAAGCTATTGCTCCCTAGTCGCCGAAATCACATCAATCCCATCACAACTAGACGTAGGCTTTACCTTCATCGAAGGGGCCGAACTAGTATAACTCCCGTGTCTTTGTGTCTGCTTTAACCCTCTAAGTTAACCCGTTCGATGGCCCTGCGACTAAGTCCTTTCACGAGGACATCTGCCGTGACAATTCCACGACAGTTGGCGCCCACCGTGGGGCTATCGCACGATGGTTTGATGATCTTAGAGGGCAAGTTCGAAGGACTCGAAGGCTATGCTGTGGGCCAAATGACTAAGAGTCGTCGCGGCAAACTCTACATCGACGATGCGGACTGGGGCCCCGAGGCCGGCTCGATTGAGTACGGGTACCGGGTCCCCTTTGGTGGCATACACATGTTCATCGGCAAGATCGGCGAGCCAGGGCCTGGGCCGGGCATCTGCACCGACCTCGTCGAGACGGCTCAGTGGGCGAAGAAGAGTCCTGCCCTGGCTAAACCGGTTGTCAAGCGTGCTTTCGTGGGAGTCGTCCACGGAGACTATGAGGGTGGATCAGCATCTGGCGGCGAAACCGTTGTCTACTCTGGCGACGAGTCATCCGCCGGAGAAACCGAGTCCTTGTACCAGCTGCAAGATGGCCAGATTGGGGGCTGTTCCGACGGAGAGAGTATTCCGGACCCCTTTGATCTACCTAGCCGGGTTGGAATTTTCATGGCCGGTACACAAGCTACGCTTCACTCTTCGACCGCGGCGCCCATCGTCGCCGGTTCAGCAGCGGTGGTGGCAGCCGGGGAAGGAAGCCCTGTGCGCCCGCCGGCTCAAGTTTTATCAGAGTTATTCGATGCATTGGCTGCGCTCATGGCGGAGGCTAACCCGGCGGATCAGGACCTACACAACGCAGAGATTGCAAGGATGAAGGAACAGATCGCTAAAGCTAAAGCGGATCTGGCAGCCGCGGACGTGAGGATGGCGGCGGAACGGGCCGCTTTGGATGCACAGGCTTATAGGCTCATCTTTGGATCGAGTCGTCACATGAAGTCATGAAAAGGAAGTACAGATCCCGTTTGCCTTCGGTTTTCGAGGAAGAGCTCTTCAATACCCTGGGCGAGGACCAAGAATCCGCCACCGGTGGTAAACCGCCGAAGCACTGGGACGGCCGCGCCGGTTCAGCCCGTGTGATAGATCTGCCTCGCCATCATACCGTGGCGCCCCGGTGTCAGAACACCTCCGGGTCACTACTCCAACCCGATGGATAACCTTATCGCGGCGCGGCACGATTGAGGCGATTCCGATCGAGGGCGATTCACCACAGCGGTAGAAACACGCCCGGGTCAAGGAGCTCCTCAGACGGCCCCGCTCGGCAGAAGCGTATTCATACGGTCGGGATCGGATCCACTCCACCCCGCCCAAGCCGGAGTTATAGCCGGCACGCAGATGAACCGGCCGTATCAAGCAACGCAGCGCAGCCGCGGTCCTCGAGGCAACAACCCGGCCGGTGGCTTCAAGACGCTCAAGTGGTGGTGGACGGGCGAGCACGTGGGGAGGCCGAGTTAACAGCGCAACATGAGGACCATCAGCTCGCGACGGTTCGTCCGACCATCTTCGAACCGGGGGTCACGTCTGGCTCATTGGGGGTGCCTTGCCTCGTCCCCGCTTTACGCAATGTGCATTTGCCCAAGGACTTCAAAGGGCCACGTAAGGTGCCCAATTATACCGCCGATTTGGCTCCAGAAGCGTGGATAGAAAGCTATGAGATGGCCATGGAGATGCCGTGGATGTGGGCCGAAGCTGCGTGTGCGAAGTATTTCACCATGATGTTGGAAGGTACGGCCCGTACCTGGTTGAAAAATTTGCCGCCCAACTCAGTTAGCTCGTGGACCCAGTTACGGACCCGGTTCATTCAAAATTTCAAAGACACCTATAAACAGCCCATGTCTGTGGTGGATTTGGCGGCTTGTGTCCAGGCAGAGGGAGAATCTACAACACATTGGGTGCGCCGCGTTTCGGAGGTTTTACATTCGTTAGACCGGATCAACCCTGATTCCGCTATCTTAACCCTAGAAGCCAACTGCCGGTTCGAACCGTTGAAGTTGAAGCTGGAGTCGCATGAAGCGTTTTTGCAATGACATGGGCACGCTCATGGGCGTTTTGGTAAAGTATGCTGATTCTGATAGTACCAAGGATCCCGGGTCTGAGGATGACGAAGTAGGGAAGGGAAAACAGAATAGCAACTCCAGAGTCCAGCAGCATTATTCGGCAGGCAATGGGGGAAACAAGCGTAAGGCTAACGGTAACATGGGCTTCGTAGCCAACACCAACGCGCAGGACAAGGGTCAGCGGCGCAAAGGTAAGCAATCAAACCGAGGCGGTGCACAAGGTCACAATCCGGATCGTTTGAATTACCTATTGAATCAACCTTGTCCAAAGCATGGGGACGAAGGAGGCGCCGAACCACCTCTGGAAGGATTGTTATATTATGCAGGAGTTCAAAATTCTAATGCTTTCCGGTATGATCAAGGGCCTGGCGGCGGTTCAGGGTCCGCCCCAGGTTACGGTGGAGGAAATTCCGTCCCTGGGTTCGGTGGTAATCCGGGCGGGCAAGGCAATCAGAACAATCAAAACAATCAGAATAATCAGAACCAAGGGGGTTACAATCAACAACAGCAGCAGTCGGGTTACCAAAGTAATCCAAAGCAGTTGAAGGTGGACAGTACCATGTCTTTACCTCCAGCTTGGACAGACGAGACCGCAAACTTCAGAAGCGGGCGGTCAGTGTTGTTGAACCGGCCGCACCGCATTACCTGCGCTGGTCAGAGCAGCCTATTGTATGGAGCAGAGAGGATCATCCTCCCCGGGTTTACAATCCAGGTCAGCTAGCCCTAGTGGTGGCACCTCGGTGGGAGGATACAAGTTTACCAAAGTACTCATGGATGGAGGGAGCAGCATCAACATCACAGTACTACGAGACCTTCCGACGTATGGGGTTAACGGATAAGCATCTCGGCGCCCAAAGATAAAGTGTTTCACGGCGTGGTGCACAGCAAGTCAGCATACCCGGTCGGTAAGATAGCTCGAGGTAGCCTTTGGAGATGAACATGACTCCGGATCGGAAGCGTTGACGTTTGAGGTGGTGAAAATCAAAGCCCTTACCACGCCTGTTTGGGCGGCGGCTTATGCTAAATTTATGGCATGGCCTTGTTATGTTTATTTGCAGCTGAAAATGCGGGTCACAAAGGGCGATAGCAGTTCACGGAGCCGCCGGATTGCGTTGGAATGCGAGGAAGGTGATGCGGCTTATGCAGAAGTCGGTTTGTGCCACCGAAGAGTTAAAGTACTATAAAGACAATGTTGATCCGGCAGATATGACCCCGTTGAAGAAGCCAACTACAGAGCACGATCCGGATTTGAAGTTTAAGTCGGTGGTGAGACTAAACTTGTTGATTTTGTGCCCGGCGATTCGTCCAAGCAGTTCACCATCGGTGCTAACTTGGATCCTAAATAGGAAAGCGCGCTCATCGAAGTTCATCCGTGAGAATCGGGACATTTTCGCATGGAAACCTTCCGACATGCCAGGTGTACCGAGGGAACTCAGAGCACACTCTTAATGTTGACCCCAAGTGCAGACCGGTAAAGCGGTTTCTTCGCCCGGTTTAACGAGGAAAAGCGCAAAGGCCATTGGAGAGGAGATTGCCGGGCTCTTAGCGGCGGGGTTTATCGTTGAAGTTTTCCATCCGGTGGCTTGCTAATCCGGTGTTGGTCCTTAAGAAGAATGGCACTTGGCGCGTAAGCGTGGATTATACAGATCTTAACAAGGCTTGTCCGGTAGATCCTTTCGCCCTCCCGTATTGATCAGATTATTGATGCTACGGCGGGTTGTGGCGTTGAGTTTTTGGATGCATATTCCGGATATCATCGATTAAGATGGCGGTTAAGGACCAGGAGAAGACGGGCGTTTATCACCCTTTTGGAGCCTTCTGCTATGTATCTATGCCTTTTGGGCTCAAGAGCGCCTAAGCAACTTATCAACGTTGCGTACAGAATTGCTTGCATGAACAGATCGGCCGTAATGTGCATGCTTATGTGGATGATATTGTGGTTAAGTCAAGGAAGAAGGAAACACTGATTGAGGATTTGCGAGAAACCTTTGACAACTTGCGAGTGTACAAGATGATGCTTAACCCGGCCAAGTGTGTTTTTGGTGTTCCGGCAGGCAAGTTATTGGGTTTCCTTGTGTCCAACGAAGGATTGAAGCTAATCCGGAGAAGATTACAGCTATCACCTCCCTGGCTAAGCCAAAGTGTATCAATGATGTCCAACGTTTGGCGGTCGGATTGTGCGCTAAGCGGTTTATCGGCCGCCTAGGAGTGAAGGCCATTCCTTTGTACCGGAATCTTTGAAGAAAAGCAGATCGGTTAAATGCAGGTTCACCGATGAAGCATTGGAGGACTTAAAGCGGCGGTTGGCCAACCCGCTTTGTTCTCGGCGCTCCCATTGACAAGGAGCCGCTCTGTTATATGTTCTTTGCTAATGCGGAAGCGGTCGGCGTAGCCATTGTGGTGGAACGAAAGGAGGCGGGGAAGGAGTATCCGGTTCAACGGCGGTTTATTACATTAGCGAGGTCCTCATTGAGTCTAAACAAAGATATCCGCATTGGCGAAGCTGGTATATGGAGTTTTTATGGCAAGCCGGAAGCTGAAGCAATATTTTCAAGGGCACCCCATCACGATGGTCGATTCGGCTCCTTTGGGAGATATCATACGTAACCGGAGGCGATCGGCGGATTGCTAAGTGGGCTATAGAACTTGGGCCGCGGTTTAAGGTATGTGCCTCGGACGGCGATAAAGTCTCGAGCACTTGTCGATTTCATTAACGATTGGATGAGTTGCAAGCGCTGAAGAAAAGCGAATCATACCTATTGGACCATCCACTTTGATGGGTCCAGGCAATTGGAGTGCTCGGGGGCTGGAGTCGTATTAACTTCCCCGCGAGGTGACAAGTTCTGTTACGTTCTTCGCTTAATGTTCCCCTGTACTAACAATGCAGCTGAGTATGAGGCTTTGCTCCATGGCCTCCGGATGGCTAAGGAGATGAATCTAAGCCGGGTTAAGTGCTTTGGTGACTCGGACTTGGTGGCCCAGCAAGTATCAGGTACTTGGGATTCCAAAGATCCACTCATGGCTGCGTACCGTCGGGAGGTGGATATTGTTGCGGGACACTTTAAAGGATATCGGGTGGACCATGTGGATCGTCGGAAGAACGGCGGCGGATGCTCTAAGCCATTTGGGCTCTCAACGTAAACCGGTCCCGCCCAATGTCTTCCTTGATGTCTTGCACAATCCGTCGCTTAAGCTTCCTGATGAAGTTGATTTGGCTATTCCTGATCCGGAGGCTCAGTTGGTGGCGGCCTTGCATGTCATTCCGGATTGGACGCTCCCTTATTTGGCATACATGAACCGGGGCGAGTTACCAGAAGATGAGACGTTGGCCCGACAGATAGTTCGGCGGTCTAAGTCTATGACCATATATAAGGGCGAGTTGCATCGTTGCAGCGTGTCAGGGGCGTTTCAGCGTTGTGTGTCCCCTGACGAAGGCCGTGAGATATTGCGTGAGATCCATGAAGGGGACTGTTGTCACCACGCCGGTTCAAAGTCCTTGGTGGCCAAAGCGTTCCGCCACGGTTTCTATTGGTTGTTGCCCATCTTGATGCGTAAGATCCGTCGAACGATGTGATGGTTGCCAAAAGTTTTCAGACGTGCTCATGTACCGCCCAAGAATTGAGGATGATTCCAATTACTTGGCCGTTTGCGACTTGGGGGCTGGATATGGTTGGACCTTTCAAAAGGTCCAAGGACAAGAAGACCCACCTGTTGGTGGCGGTCGACAAATTTACAAAGTGGGTAGAGGCGAGCACATTAGCAAGTGTGATGCGTCCACGGCGGTTCAGTTCATCAAAAGGTGATTTTCCGGTTTGGGTTTCCACACAAGATCATCACGGACAATGGCACCAATTTGTCCAAGGGAGTCATGAAGGAGTTTTGTGAACGAGAGCACATCCGGCTTGACGTTTCTTCAGTGGCCCACCCGCAGTCCAATGGTCAAGCGGAACGAGCTAATCAGGAGATCTTGCGAGGTATTAAACCCCGGCTTATGGTCCCTTTAGAGAGGGCCTTGAGTTGTTGGGTAGAAGAGCTACCATCCGTGATATGGAGTATCAATACTACCCCTAACAGGTCCACTTTGGATACACACCGTTCTTTATGGTCTATGGAGCGAGGCGGTCCTTCCCTGCGATATCCGTCATGACTTCGCCCAGCGTGGCAGCCTATGTTGAGGCCGATAGCGAGGCAGCACGGCAGGACGCTTTGGATCGATTAGATGAAGAGCGAGATATGGCGGCTGCTCGTTCGGCGATTTACCAGCAGGATCTTCGTCGGTATCACAGTCGGCGGGTTAGAACAAGAACCTTTCAGGAAGGAGACTTGGTGCTTCGGCTCATTCAAGACCAGACAGATATGCACAAGCTCTCCCCACCTTGGGAAGGGCCCTTTGTGGTCAGCAAGAATCTGCACAACGGGTCATACTATCTGATTGATCTTCGAGAGCGAAAAGACTCACGCACGTCAGAAGAGGAGACCAACGAGCCGTGGAACATAGCTCATCTTGACCTTATTATACCTGAGCCATCGGCTCCACTTATGTACATATTAAGACAATGTATATATTATGAATAAAAGCAATAAACCGGATCCTCGGCTAAAGCGGGTATCCGCTACGTAAAAAGTCCGGTTTGGGTACATGGAATCTTGTCATAAGCAGCCTCCGGTTTAACCCTTGGTCTTGCTTTTCGAAGTTTTGTCACTTGGGGGCTTGGTCGTGTCCGAACCAATGCAACACCTTTTGATGGGCGAAAGCCACCCAGATCACTTGGGGACATGGTCACGTCCGAACCCGATCCGCCTCTTGGTCGGCCTAAGGCCATAGAATCACTTGGGGGCTTGGTCGAACCCGAACCATTGCCATGCCACTTGATCGGCATAATGCCACGATTTCGCTTGGGGGCTGGCTGACTTGAACCATCGCTACACCTTATGGGGAGCTTGGTCCAAATCCGACCATGGTAACACCATCGATCGAGGCTCGATAAAGCCTCTTCTTGCAAACGGTTTTATCATTGCCTTTGCTTCCATGTGGTTTTCATACCAGTTATTTGATTTTTGTTTGCCTTCTTAAACCGCCAACCTTTTTAAACTGGATTCAAGTTGTTAGTTAACGGAATTCGGTCCATTTTTAATCCGGCGATTTTGTTCTGGTTTGATTTTTTCTGTTACCATCCCATTATGGAGTAACAGGGGGCTTGTCATGCCCGACATGGTTTACACGGTAAACCGGCATTCTAAGCACAGGAGTTGTTTTCTCCTTTGACGGTAATGGTTTATACAACCTCCGCCTCAAGATTGGCTAGGCCAACTGCATGCCCGACGCTAGCAGGTATTTTTGTATCATAAAATTTGGTCATATACCTCCATATTTTCTTATATAAATATATAAGCGTCACAAGCCATTTGGCGACACAAGCCGCCTGGCCGGTTTAAAGAATTTGTGATTGCGAGCGAACTAAGTTTACTGTTCATCAATCCAAAGTATGAGTACGAGCTTGCAAAGGATACAGACTGAGGTCATAAAGGCATTGTTCAAAACAAAGTGCTAACTATCCTATTACAAAGCCTTCCAAGGCCTGGTGTTTCGCATGGCGTCACCCGACTTGACGGATTACGCTTCTTCGCCAGGTTGACGTGAGGTAGAGGGGGCGCCTGGCGTCGGTTCAACTTCTTCCTCTTCATCACCCAAAGCCCGGAAGTCATTGGTAGACCAGTCAATCCGGGTTAAGGCACGAAAAGACCTCTTCACTTATAAGCTCAGGCGGATCAACGTCGAGGGCATAAGTGTGCTTACGGATTGGAGGAACAAGGCTACGCACTTCAGGAATGACAAACTCCACCCGCTTGTTGTTTGCGTCATAAAAGAGCGGTGAACCGCCAGGTTAACCTGCTTGCCGATTGACTCGCCCGGTGACGCATCTCCTTTGTTATTCGTTTGAGCGTCATTATCAAAGGCTTCACCGTTCTCTTGGCGCTGGGAAGCCCTTGGCTATGTCAACCGGATCAAGATCTGCTATCCACGCCTTAGTGCGAGTCGAGCGATGAAGTACCGGCCGGGCACGGATCGTTTCAACTCTTCAAGCTGCCCGGAACCATGGACAGCCGGTCCAGTGTGTCTTTGATCAAGGACGGAGCGGTGTTGTCGTACGATGTGGCACATATGACTCGCTGGGCGCCGGTATACAGCTGCTCAATCAGTGTGTAAGCGGCCTTGAGCTTCTTCCGCACATCAGAGCCTAGATGAGCAATACGCTTGCCTGCACCGGTTCAGATAAGCTCTGGTTAAACCGGCGGGAGAATCAAAACAGAGGTAGTCAGTGCAAAATTTTCTTACCAAAGATGGCAGAGGTCATGGCATGAACTTGGCGCTTCGATGCAGTAAGCTCTTGATCACCGGTTTAAGAGCTGATTCAAAGATCTTCCGCCCGTTTTATCAAACGGCCTTCTCGGTGTCCCAATTGGCCCACTCGGATTTATACCACTCCTTCAAATGTTCCATAGTGGCCAAGGCAGTTTTCAATTCATCCTTGGCCTTGGTGGTTTTACGCTTGTTGAGTTTCAGTTGGCTCGAAGGTCCTTGAGTTGCACGGTTTCTTTGGTATATTTCATTACGATAACAAAGGGAGCATGTTAGTTGTTTCATTATAAAGTCCCAAGATCAATACAAATATTCAACTTGGCACTTGGGGGCTAATGGCTAGTTGATCTCGGTTTGCTATGAGGATACGTAAATTAAGTCCGGTTTAACTATGCTAAGTTGAACCGACCCTTGGGGCTACAACTCTGATCTTTGCGATCTAAGGCGTATGGTTTCTATGCAAAATTAAGTGCCGGTTTAACTATGCTAAATTGAACTGGCCCTTGGGGGCTACTATGCAGAAAAATACAAGACATAACTCCTTTACCTCATAGCGGTCCTTCATACGGTTTACCAGACCAGCTTCAAAGTCACGGCTTGTGTAGAGCCGGTTCAGAAACCTGGAGTGGAGTTCTTGGGCAGAGAAGTTGTCATAAGCTGACAGATCAGTTTTCCCCTTATCTTTACTCATAGTGGCAGACTCTTCCTTGGCACTGTGTTTTGCTAAAGCGACCGGTTGGTTAGGAGCGGTGTAGCCAGTGCCCGTCACAATAACATCATCATTTTTGACCGGGCTGGCGGATTGGCGGTCTTCTTTGGGGTTGGTGCCTTCATGCTCGCTCGGCGGTTCAAGCGATTCTGACCCGCTCTGTGGCGGACTCGGTGGAGCAGGATGCGAGGTTTCCACTTGGGCCTCCGGTTCAGTTTCTGGCGGATCAGCAATATCGTCTCGGTACAACTCGCCAGAGCTATTCTTAGCGACTTCAGGATTTTCGCCCTGCTGCTCTGGGGTCTTCTCCGGATCAACATCTGCAGTAGGCTCAAGAGTTTTTGCTTTTTTACTCAAGCGAGCCTTGGTGCTGCAGTGTTCAGAATTAGAGTAAGATAAATCGACCAACGCAAATAAAAACCGAATTGGCGGGACAGAAATAGGATACTTACCCTGCAGCAACTTTAAGCGGAGGCAGTTGTGTGGTTGATGAACCGCCAGAGGAGTTGGAAGAAGCCTGATAATTCGGGTCAGACGGATTGAGAGGACATCGGAAGAAACCCTTTAAGGGATAACGTTTTTCAGGAGAACAAGTCACCTCTGACGACGCTTCCGGGTTGGTGTGTCCGTAACCCGGACGAGGTAATCTGTTGGCTTGTCTTAGGGTCGTAAATGCGCTCTTGATCTGCTGTGTCTTCAAAGAAAGGTTTGGATTCAGATGAGCATAGGAATGAGATTTTTTCACTTTCCGGATCATGCTGGCGAATTCTTTTTAATCGCAAGACGAGGCCGGATTCGGAAGAAAGTAGGATTACCTCAACATGGTCGGCATGACTGGCTTCAGCATCATCCTGTGAGTTTCAATTGTCAATAAAAAGGAACAAGTTACAAGCAAGAAGAAACATAAAGAGAAGAGCCGGTTTCTGGTGACTCCCTCGAGGGTATCAAGCTTTACCTCAGCCACGAATCTTACGTCTTCCGGCCGGATCGGAAGACTCGGCGGTTTCTTCTTGCCGGCCTTTTTGGTAGCCTTGGACTTTACACGGAGCCCGGGCAGTTTGGTCCGCTTCGTATGAGCTGTTAGCCTGCGAGGTAACAAGGATTAATGAATATCAACAAAGTATTAAAGGCCCGAAAGCGGTGAGCAGAGCCTTACCGCAGCGGTTTGTTGGCAACACGAATGGAGCCAACCCGGTTAGGGCTGCGACGGAGATCGGTTCATCAAGCATCCTTTTCACCGCCTCTGTGACTTCAAGTTACATTATTGGTAGCTCGTGACGTCTTTGAGGGTCTTGGAGGCTGCCAGTGTATTCGTGCATCAATTCGGGCCGGCGGCTTAGTGGCAAGACACCCCAAGAAACCCAACACCGCACAAGGTCCACACCAGTTAAGCCATTGGCCATTAGAGCCCGGAGCTTGATAATTTGAGGCGCAAAGTTCTTCCGTTCATGACGGTTAAGCGTAAAAGGCAGCGGATGATGGTTGCTGAGCGGTGAGGACGTAACCCGGCAAAGGATTCTCGTTGGCGAGGCGATGTTCCTGCGATAGAACCAGGTTTGGTTCCAATCTTTTGGATGGCTGTGGTGTTTGGCGTGAGGAAAGTCCACTTCCTTCCTCTTACGGATTGAAACGCCGCCCGGCTACGTGTTGGGACCATCGAGAAAATTCTGTCTGACGGTTCAAGTGGAAAAGTCCGGAACAGCTCCACAGATGGTTCTTCTTGAAGATAGACTTCACAGAAAACTTGAAAATTGCATATGTTTGACACAGAGTTCGGGCCAATATCCTGCGGATGGAGTTGAAAACTTGCAAGGACGTCCCGGAAGAATTTTGAACCGGGCGGGCAGAATCCCCGGTCTAAGTGCTGCACAAACACAATTACTTCTCCTTCTTGCGGATTGGGAGGGCATTCGGCATCCGGAACCCGCCAGTGGAGGACATTTTTAGCAGCTAAAGCGCCGGTGGTGACGTATCCGTTGAGTTGCGTCTCGGTGGCCTTAGACCGGACCCAATTGCAAGCTGAGAATTGAGGGGCCATTCCGGAAGACTAAACTGCGAAAGGGAAAAACGGTTCACCGTTAAAATGGTTCAGGCACATTATACAATGTTAAACCGGCGATTCGGCAGCTAGCTTCCAATTCCGGTTTAACTGAGGACTAATGGAGTGACGGATTAGCTATCAAAAGTCAAACCGCCAAAAGAGACAGAACTGAAAAATCTACTAAGTATGAACAGAAACAGATTTCACATGCGAATGGAAGTAATTTAGATCTACCGAAGGTTCAGTGAGAAAAATTTCTGCGACCTATGCAAGCCTCATAGAGGGCAGGAAGGTTCGTGCGTCCTAAACAAGAAGATCTGAACAAAATGAAAGATGAACAAGGAGTAAAAGCCCGATGGCGGGAGCGGTCGCCAAGACAGGATGTGTACTACGGCCGAATCATACGGCCATGGCGAGGCAGGTATGAGGACACTACGATGAACACCCATGAACTACAAGAGGAACAGGGACCTTCAGATGTGGATCTAGGGCTCAAGAGGAGCTCATTACCGATGCGCCGAGCGGCGGAGGAGCGCTAAAGAGCTTCTGGTCCAGTCAGGTTGATGCAGCGGCCTGGCGCTGACGCGGCGGCCGAAGGTCGGCGGCGACGGCAGAGCTTCAAGAGCGGGAGCATCGCGAGGAAGGAGAAGAGCGAAAGAAGAAGAGAAAGGGGCCTGCCGGTCTATTTATAAGGAACCGGGGCAATTAACAAGCACGAGAATCGAGGAGTCAAAAGCGGCGGACGCGTGATCGCCTCGATTTCTGGATAGCATTAAATGAAAGGGAATCTTCTGTTTGGATTTCTTTATTAAAGATGACGTCAAAGGCGCCTGTTGCGGTGGTCGGAGGATGACGTCCACGACGGTTCAAGCAGATGGCGGTTTACGGAGTATGAAGGGAGATTCAGAGTTTCTGAAGTTGTTGAAGATTAACATGAACCGTTCAAGTCAATCTGGGGCCTAATGTTGGGGATATAACTACCGAGTGTAAACCGCCTGAAGGGGCGGGTTACCCTAAATCCATGATCGAGGCCACGGAGGAGGCCCAAAGCCCGTGAGGCGGATTAGGGTCCATTCATGTAAACCGCCTTAGTCTTGTAACTTGTCTTTGTAGGATAAGAGAAGAAGAGACCGAGGCGGACACTTGTATGAGCTGGTCGGGACTCTATGAGACCGCCGGCGTCAACCAAGTGTATATAAGGGGCGACCAAGCGGCGGTTTAGAGACGAACAATTCGAGGCTTAGGCGAAGCTATTGCTCCCTAGTCGCCGAAATCACATCAATCCCATCACAACTAGACGTAGGCTTTACCTTCATCGAAGGGGCCGAACTAGTATAACTCCCGTGTCTTTGTGTCTGCTTTAACCCCTCTAAGTTAACCCATTCGATGGCCCTGCGACTAAGTCCTTTCACGAGGACATCTGCCGTGACAATTCCACGACACTCACCATTCTTTCTTGTTCCCGTTGTTGATTCTAACCGGGATACCAACATGTGAACCATGCTGCTTGGATTCTATACTTCTAGCAACCCTATTGCTTTGAAGTTAATGGTCGACATTTCATTCTTAGACCATTGGTTATCGAATCACCATTCTAACATTGATCCTGCTACCTAAGCCCATATTTCGGGTGCACCTTTCAACCAGTGATTAATTGTGTATGTTTCCCTCGAGCATACATCATTATATCATTTGATCTGTTAAATGTTATCTCCTTGTTCACATAATTGTGGAGATCCATCTTTTGGAAATCTCGATGAATTGTCGCTGAGACCATCAGCCACCTCCTCATCCTCTCTTTGATTTAATGATGAACTCTTGTTTCGGAACTCGCTTCCATAGTTCATTTCCTGAGAATCCTGCAATGTCATTTCATCGATTTGTGTTGCACCTTTTCTTCTCGGACATCCTGAGTCTGAGGTATCTTGACACCAATCAGATCTGAATCTCGGTCAGATATGATGGTTGGAACATATTTCCAAGAGTTATAACATTGGTCTTTTATGACCCGGTAAGGTGATGTCATTCCTAGCACACCTGGCCGAAGGACCTAGTGTTATAGTTTCCTTTTTAACAAGGTTAACCATTTTTCCATGAGGAAATTGAATGCCTTGTTTAATAAGTTTATTCTATGGATCCCTTGTATTCCAACGTCCGACCTTGCTCGAAGACCATGTCAATGCTATCTCGAAGCATGTCTGTGGTACTCCGATTTTCAACAAGAACATTTGAAGCCCAATGCCAAATGTTTCCTGCTCAATTATCCAAACACATTTGTTTGGGTAATGTCATCGAATTCCTCTCCCCTTACCTAAAAGATTTTCTACTTCTATCCTGTCATGGATATCATGCTCTGCTTGTCCTTGGAAAGGATATACCCTTGTAATATGTGTTTAAACACATTTCCTTTCCATTGTTCTCTTTGATCTGATAATCACATTTTCCTTTTCCTTGTCTTGTTTAACCTTTCTCGTGGTTTATATGATCTAAGCAGTAATGATTCGTTGCTTATGTAAACACCCTGTTATACAACCTTGTCAGTAAGACCGTGTTACTATTATTGATGACATTCGGTAACCACGGATGGACGAGAACTTTGCCTATTGGTCCGCCTCGTTTCAACGAGCAGGAAAATGGTTCTCTTCGTCCCTCGCCCTTGGTACCGATGATGCAGCCAACATAACTGACCGGTTATTCTCTGACATGCCTTGCTATCATGACCATGCAAGATGTCAACGCCCTTCCCTATTTTAACCCACATGGTGGGCCCATAACCCACAGGTCCACTGGATCAAAACCTAACTCTCATGTACATCCCTGTTCTCCAAAATTGTTCCTCGCACTTGGCTTCGTATGTAGATCACGAGCCACCTTCCTTGAGATCATGGTACCTTCTTACCATGCTCTCGATATTTTCTTACGTTCCTACTCGAGAGTTACTTTCTGCCACCTTCCTTGGGTTATCTACTAGATAGCCAACCTTGCAGAGGTCCATTCCTCCGGAGTTACTCCTTGTCCTTCGTACGATCGATGAAGACTTCAGAGAAAGGATGACGACTCCATCATGATGACCTAGAGCAGAGAAATGAAGACTTCAACATGATGGATCAGCCTCTTCGAGAAGAGCAACCAAGACCGAGAAGACCCGTTAGAATTTCGTAACCAGAATTTTCCCCTTAGTCCCCCTCTTAAATCTCGGGACGAGATTTCTTGTAGTGGAGGAGAATTGTGACGCCCGGATAATCAAGCTACAGTAACCCTCTGGTAATGATGCCACGTCACCTCGATTATTATCGATAATCTCGCGTTAGTTCAGAACCGATCCAAATTCAAATCTGAATTAAAGTTAAAACAATTAAAGTTTTCAAAAGTCAAAACTAAATTGTTCCTAATGTGTCAAATAACCCATAATAAATGTTGGTGAAGAAATCGTCTTCTAATAAAATACTTAAATGCACTAAATAAACTAAAACAGCGATAAAACAATTATCTAAAATGATTTTAAAATAATAAGCACATGCAAAACACTTTATTTAAAGTGCCAGAATATTTGGGGCTGTGACCTATTTAATAACACCAAATTAGTTGTCGCTTTTAAATTTTATAAAACTAAAATAAAAGAAAACTGAAAAGAAATAGAATAAAAAAAGAAGAAAATGAAACAGAAAAAAAGAACCCCCCCAAGCCGGCCCAGCCGGCGCCTATAGCCCCCCAGGCGGCCAAAACCTAGCGACCCCCTCCCACTTTCCCCGATCCCCACCCCGGTCCCTCATCCTCCCAACCCGCCGCCACCACACAACACACAAATGGGAGAGGAGCACCCTCCTGTCCGATGTCGCGCCGGCGACTATGACCGCCTCACTGCCCTTCCCCGTCGCCCGGTCATCTCTCCTCCCTCCGTCCTCCCCAGCAGCTCGCCGCGCCCCTCTTCCTCCTCGTTTGGCCGAGCGCAGCCAACACCTTGCCGTGGCCATGACGTCATCCACGACCTCATGCCCGAGGCCGACTAGAGCGGCCCCAAGTCGGTGACATCGACCGATCCCCTCGTCGCGTCCACCGGAGCTCCTCCTCGACCCCTGCCGTTGCCGACGCCGACGCCGTCGACGCACGTCGCCACGCCGCTGCACTCGCTACCACGTCCTGCGTCGCCCGTCCCCGTCAACCACCCCGAGCCCCGCTGCCCCTGTCCCTATGAACCTCGGTGAGGCTCCGGCCTCTCCTCTCTCCCTCGCCCGCCTCCACCACAACCCCGTCAGCGCAACGTCCAGCGCCTTCAGCAGCGTCTGCCGCAACTGCGTTGCACGCATTGTCGCGCCCGTGTGGCGGAGCTCGCGCTCCGGGCGGCACTTCCATCCCGCGCCTCTGGCCTCTCCTCCTCTTGCCGCGCTCGTGTCCCTGCGGCCAGCCCGCGCCCATGGCTGCCTCATGCCCCGTCCACTTCTTCCTCCCGCGACGCCGTCATCCGCCAGCATCCTCCCCTCGTCCTGGCACCGCCTGGTCGCGTCCAGTTCGGGCGGCCGAACCCGCGTGCCCGCACGCCCATGCACCCGTTAGGCCCTGGGGTCTATGACAAATGGGGCCCCAGCGCCCGAGATCGATTTAAAAAAAGAAATAATAAGTAAATAAAAATGTTAACTAAAGTAATTAATTAAGTAAATTAATTAATTTAACTAATCTTGTTTAATTAAACTAAAAAACATTAGTTACCTAATTAACTAATTAAACTAAACCCGGATTAACCTAAACAAAGTATGACAGGTGGGTCCCACTTGACCCACACGCCAGTTTGACTAGTCAACACCTCTGTTGACTACTGACGTCATGCTGACGTCATGATGACGTCAGTGTGCACTATTCTGGATAATGTTGAATTAAATAAATTAAATAAATTTTGAAAATGATTTAAAACTTTAGAAAATCATATAACATAAACCGTAGCTCAGATGAAAATACTTCCTACATGAAAGTTGCTCAGAACGACGAGACGAATTCGGATACGCAGCCGTTCATCCGCCACACATCACTAGCATAACAAACACGCAACTTTCCCCCTCCAGTTGATCTGTCCGAAAACGCGAAACACCTGGGATAATTTCCGGATGTTTCCCCCCTTCGTCGGTATCACCTCCTACCGCGTTAGGGCACACCTAGCACCGCGCTTTGTCATGTCATGCTTCGTCACACATATGTTTGCATTATATTTATTGTTTCTTCCCCCCTTCTCTCGCTAGACACCGAGACCAAGCCTGCTTTGCTACCCAAGACGACTACGGTGTTGTGACCCCTCCTACTTGCCGTGAGCAACCGTGCAAGCCCCCCTTGATCACCAGATATCGCCTATTCTTCTCTATACTGCTTGCATTAGAGTAGGGCAGCATGTTACTGCTTTACGTTAATCCTATCCTGATGCATAGCCTGTCCTTGCTACTACTGTTGTTACCTTTACCTCAATCCTACATGCTTAGTATAGAATGCTAGTATTCCATCAGTGGCCCTACATTCTTGACCGTCTGCCATGCTATACTCTTTGGGCCGTGATCATTCGGGAGGTGATCACGGGCATATGCTATATACTTTGTAATCGTTACATTACTTATGATAATCTTTGTTCGTAGATGGGGGCTGAAGGCGGGTGGCTCCATCCGGTAGAGGTGGGCCCGGGTTCCCGACGGCCCCGACCGTTACTTTGTGGCGGAGCGACAGGGCAGGTTGAGACCACCTAGGAGAGAGATGGGCTGGCAGCCCTGGTCGGCGTTCAGCGGATACTTAACACGCTTAACGAGATCTTGGTATTTGATCCGAGTCCGCCATTTGGTCTATATGCACTAACCAACTACGTGGGAAAGTTATGGGCACTTCGGCGTGATGGTATCACCAAGCCTTCGTGATGTCGGCCGGTGGCGGTAGCGTCGGATTGGACTAGAAGGCCTACTAGGCTAGGTCTGCTTCCGCCGCGTTAGCGCGCAGTGTGTGTGCTAAGGCGATGGGCCCTGCACTTCGCGCTTAGGTTTAGACCGGCGTCTGACCGATCCTGGTGGCCTAGGTGGGGCTGCGGCGTGTTGATCTTCCGAGGCGGGCATGACCCGAGGAAAGTGTGTCCGCCAAATGGGATCAAGCGTGTTGGGTTATGTGGTGCACCCTGCAGTGAAGTTAATCTATTGAATAGCCGTGATCTTGATAACAGGACGACTTGGAGTTGTACCTTGACCTTATGACAACTAGAACCGGATACTTAATAAAACACACCCTTCCAAGTGCAGATACAACGGTGGTCGCTCTCTACTGTGGCTACGAGGAGAGGATCGCCGGGGAGGATTATGCTATGCGATGCTACTTGGAGGACTACATTCTACTCTCTTCTACATGCTGCAAGACGGAGGCTGCCAGAAGCGTAGTCTTCGACAGGATTAGCTATCCCCCTCTTATTCTGGCATTCTGCAGTTTAGTCCATCGATATGGCCCTTTACACATATACCCATGCATATTTAGTGTAGCTCCTTGCTTGCGAGTACTTTGGATGAGTACTCACGGTTGCTTTTCTCCCCCTTTTCCCCCTTTCCCTTCTACCTGGTTGTCGCAACCAGATGCTGGAGCCTGAAGCGGGCGCCACCGTCGGCGGCGACTCCTACTACACGGAGGTGCCTACTACGATGCAGCCCAGCGATGACGACCGGAGTAGTTAGGAGGATCCCAGGCGGGAGGCCTGCGCCTCTTCGATCTGTATCCCGGTTTGTGCTAGCCTTCTTAAGGCAAACTTGTTTTAACTTATATGCGTACTCGGATATTGTTGCTTCTGCTGACTCGTCTATGATCGAGCACTTGTATTCCAGCCCTCGAGGCCCCTGGCTTGTATTATGATGCTTGTATGACTTATTTATGTTTTAGAGTTGTGTTGTGATATCTTCCCGTGAGACCCTGATCTTGATCGTACACATTTGCGTGCATGATTAGTGTACGGTTGAATCGGGGGCGTCACAGTGATTATGCTTATGATATGAAAAGGCCCAAGCTTGGGGTTGCTATGTTTGATGAGAATGACATGTTTGAGAATTTATTTGCTGCAATTAATGTTTGTCCCAAGCTTGGGTATGCTAAACTTATTGAAGATGATATTTTTAACATCCCATTTTTTGATGAGAAAATTTATTATGATGAAAGAATGCCTCCTATTTATGATGATGAAAGTGGATTTGGAAGAGTGTCAACTTTAGGAAGTAATGATCCCACTATTCTGGAGGGTGTTGAATCTTATTGTGATAATTATGCAAGTGGATTTGGAGAGGTCATGACTTTATTTAGTAATGATTCCACTATTTAGGAAGAGGTTCCAATTGATTATGAGAAAAAAGTTGCTATCTATGATGATTATTATGATGACATGTATGCTATAAAGAATAATGATAACCATGAAACTTGTCATCATGATTTTAATTTCCAATTGGGTTATGCCTCACATGATAGTTATTTTGTTGAGTTTGCGCCCACTACTATTAATGAGAAGAAATTTTCTTATGTGGAGAGTAATAAAATGTCTATGCTTGTAGATCATGGAAAGAATGATTTATATAATGGTTATATTGTTGAATTCATTCATGATGCTACTGAAATTTATTATGAAGGAGGAATATATGCTTGTAGGAATTGTAATAATATCAAGTTTCCTCTCTATGTGTTGAAAATCTTGAAGTTATGCTTGTTTTGCTTTCCTATGCTTGTTGATTCTTGTTCCCATAAATTGTTTGCTCACAAAATCCCTATGCATAGGAAGTGGGTTAGACTTAAATGTGCTAGTCATATTCTTCATGATGCTCTTTGTGTTTCAATTCTTATCTTTTATTTGAGCATCATTGAAATCATCATGCATAGCTACAAAGGCATTAAAGAAAAGCGCTTGTTGGGAGACAACCCAACATTTACCCCTACTGTTTTTGTGTGTCCACATGATTAAGCTACTGTATCAATCATGTTTTATAGCTTTTTTTCAATAAAGTGCCAAGTAAGACCTTTGGGATAGCTTACGGTGATAGTTGTGTTGATCATGCAGAAAATCAGAAACTTTTGCGCCCAGTAAATTAGTTTTGATAATTCACAGAAAAGTTCTTTTGTTCTGATTATTTTTTCTCTGGATTGGTACACAAATTTCTCAGATGTTCCTAATTTAATAGGATTTATAGAGTTACAGATTACTACAAACTGTTCAGTTTTTGACAGATTCTGTTTTCTATGTGTTGTTTGCTTATTTTGATGAATCTATGAGTAGTATCGGAGGGTATGAACCATAGAGAATTTCAAATACAGTAGATATTACACCAATATGAATTTAGAATGAGTTCACAACAGTACCAAAAGTGGTCATTCATTTTCTTATACTAACGGAGCTTACGAGTGTTCTGTTCAGTTTTGTGTTGTGAAGTTTTCAAGTTTTGGGTAAGGATTTGATGGACTTTGGAATAAGGAGTGGAAAGAGCCTAAGCTTGGGATTCCCAAGGCACCCCAAGGTAATATTCAAGGACAACCAAGAGCCTAAGTTTGGGGATGCCCCAGATGGCATCCCCTCTTTCGTCTTTGTTCATCGGTAACTTTACTTGGAGGTATATTTTTATTCACCACATGATATGTGTTTTGCTTGGAGTGTCATGTCATTTTATTTTGTTTTGCTTGCTATTTGAATAAAGTACCAAATATCTGAAATTCTTAAATGTTAGAGAGTCTTCACATAGTTGCATAATTATTCGACTACTCATTGATCTTCACTTATATCTTTCGGAGTAGTTTGTCGTTTGCTCTAGTGCTTCACTTATATCTTTTAGAGCATGACGGTGGTTTTATTTTCAAGAAATTAATGAACTCTCATGCTTCACTTATATTATTTTGAGAGTCTTAAACAGCATGGTAATTTTTTGGGTTATGAATTTAGTCCTAATATGATAGGCATCCAAGAGGGATATAATAAAAACTTTCATATAAAGTGCATTGAATACTATGAGAAGTTTGATTCCTTATGATTGTTTTGAGATATGAGGATGGTGATATTAGAGTCATGCTAGTGGAGTAATTGTGGATTTTAGAAATACTTGTGTTAAAGTTTGTGATTCCCGTAGCATGCACGTATGGTGAACCGTTATGTGATGAAGTCAGAGCATGATTTATTTATTGATTGTCTTCCTTATGAGTGGCGGTTGGGGACGAGCGATGGTCTTTTCCTACCAGTCTATCCCCCTAGGAGCATGCGTGTAGTACTTTGTTTTGATAACTACTAGACTTTTGCAATAAGTATGTGAGTTCTTTATGACTAATGTTGAGTCCATGGATTATACGCACTCTCGCCCTTCCTGTCACGCCCAATATGCGACCCTATCATAAAGGAACTCGAAGGTCCCACCAAGGATAGAAGCGCATATTGAAGACGCTTTTGCAAGAGGCATACGATGCCACATGAATACACCAACATCATACATAAGAGCAACTTCCGAATACGGATGAAACAGAAACATAAACTCAAACGACATCCACCCTGCTAGCCCAGGCTGCCGACCAGGAACCTATCCCCTGAACGGCGAAGCAGAGGAAGAAACTCAAGACAAGAAAGCATCGCTCTCACATCATGATCATTGCATTACCTGTACCTGCAACTGTTGTTGTAGTACACTGTGAGCCACGAGGACTCAGCAATCCCATTACCATGGGTATCAAGACTAGCAAAGCTTAATTGGTATGGAATGGATAAGTGGTGAGGTTGCAGCAGCGACTAAGCATGATATGGTGACTAACTTACGGATACAAGAATAAGATGATAAGCTACGCAAGCGGTCGCAAACTAGTAATGATCAAGAAGTGATCCTGAACTACTTATGTTCAAAACATAACACCATCGTGTTCTCTTCTCGACCCACTCGAAAAGAGACCATCACAGTTACACATGTGGTTGGGTATTTTAATTCGAGTCTGGTGTTAAGTTCTCTACAACCGGATATTAACAAATTCTCATCTGCCACATAACCGCGGGCACGACTCTCAAAAGTTTAAATCATGCAGGGGTGTCCCAACTTAGGCCATTATAAGCTCACGATCCGCGGAGACAATCCTCCATCGCGGGACATCCGATCAGACTCGGGATCCCAGTGCACAAGACATTTCGACAATGGTAAAACAAAACCAGCAAGACCGCCCGAATGTGCCGACAAATCCCGATAGGAGCTGCACATATCTTGTTTTCAGGGCACAACGGGTGAGTCATGCTACGAGTAAAACCACCCCTCGAGTTTCCCCGAGGTGGCCCCGCAGGCTGCTCGGTTCGGACCAACACTTAGAGAAGCACTGGCCCGGGGGGGTTAAATAAAGATGACCCTCGGGTTCATAACTCCCAAGGGAAAGGTATAGGTTGTTAGGCAAATGGAAAACCAAGGTTGGGCCTTGCTGGAGGAGTTTTATTTAAAGCGAACTGTCAAGAGGGTCCCATACCCCTCACGGTATTAGGGACGCAAAATCAAGGAACATAACACCGAGATGACGGAAACTAGGGCGGAAAGAGTGGAACAAAACACCAGCCACAAGGCCGAGCCTTCCACCCTTTACCAAGTATATAGATGCATTTATTAAATAGGAGATATTGTGATATCCCATGATAATCATGTTCCAACATGGAGCAATCTTCAACTCACCTGCAAGTAACAACGCTATAAGAGGGGCTGAGCAAAAGCGGTTACATAGCCAAACAATAGTTTGCTAGGAAGGGTGAAAAAGGTTAGAGGCTGACATGGCAATTTGCGAGGCTTGATAAACAAGTGGTAGGAAGCGCAACATAGCGATAGCATCAAAACAACTAGCATAGCAATAATAGTAGTGAGATCCAGGGTAACGGTCATCTTGCCTGAAATCCCGCAAGGTAGAAGAACGAGTCCATGAAGAAGAGGAACCAAGTGTAGACGAATGAATCCTCACGATCGTAACAAAACAGGGACTATCGAGAAGAAGCACAACCGGAAACACGCAAACGGCACGGTAAACACACAACACATAAACATGACATGATGCTCAACCAAGTATGATGCATGACAAGGCTATATGAAGCTACTCATGGCAAGAGATGATGCAAACAAGAACAACACATCAAAGCAAGTTTAAATGAGGCCGAAACAACATATAACAAATCTGGGAAGTCCTCATATGCAAATTTCAAAATTGGTCCAGATCTTAATAAACTTTATGTTCAAGTTGTTAAACAGCAAGTTAAGATGCACCAAGATGATCTACGTGAAAATCTAGTCAAGTTATATATAAAGTTCATTTAATTCGGAGCTACGACCTAGAAGATATGAGCAAAACAAGTTAAACATGGCATTGATGCAAAACACATTCAAACATCAAGCAAACACACTATCGGGGAAGCTGATCTGACCCACGAACACCTATGGGGGGCCGACGGACCGGACCCCTTTCGGTTCGGTGGGGGGCGGAGATCGCGCAAAGAGCAGATCGAGGTGAAGCACACGAGCAGTTTACCCAGCTTCGGAGCTCTTCGGAGAGATAACACTCCTACTGCTGCATGTCTGAGTTATATTGTGTTCTTGCTCGGGAGCGCTGAATGCTACAGTACACACCAGCTGCTAACGAGACCGAGCATGAGAGTGTTCGAACCCCCCTCTACGTTGCGCATGGGCCTCCTTTTATATGCTCAAGGGGTCTCCGACAGGTGGCAACGTAGACTAGGGAAAAAAGGGAAAATGAGTTGCGGTTGGTACAGCTACTTGAACAGTGTATCATACCTAACCCTGACGGCAGGGGACAAAGGCATTAAATGCCCGTCTATGTCGCCCTAAACAAAGGCGTAAAGGGGCCGCTGTGGACGCCACCGCTTGCCATGATGGCAATCTTGTCGACACCGGTTGCCACCGCGCCCGCCGCTGACCCTCTTCTGCCACGCGCTGAAAGGTCCTGTGGCGACACGTTGGTGGATGTGCTAGAGCGCAGGAACAAAGTGGTAGTCTACCGCGGCAAGCGCCTTGCCGCGGTTGTTGCCTTGTCGCGTCCGGAAGCTTGTCGCTCACCGGGCCTTCCCGGCAAGCTCCTCTTGTCGGGGCCTTGTCTCCTAAGTGCCTTGGCTGGCCTTCCCGGCAAGCTCCTCTTGCCGGGGCCTTGTCTCCTTGGCTTGAATACTTTGATCTTGAATGGCTCCAAAGGAACCACGGAGGACCTAGGCGGTCACCCGACAAGCCTTGCCGCTGGAGTGTCAAGAATCGCCTTATGCACAAGTTCGGGATACTAGGGTACCCTACTCTAGTACACCGGCAGAGCCCAGAACTGGGCAGGACAGTCTTGCCGAAGCGCTGGGCTGTGCCCAAAACAGGGCACGGGCACACATGGCCTGGGTTACGCCATAACTCGCTCCGGACCCACCACGTCTCCCACGAACGACATGCGTCGAACGCGGCGTCGTGGGAGAGATCGTGGGTGGTTTATTTATTAGGAAAAGCGGAACGTCCGCCCTCTCCCTCTTTATAAGCAGAGGAAACAGGGGCAGTTCGCCCACCTTGCCAGTTGCTGTCCAATCTCGAAAACCTCCGCTGCTCCCCCCTTCTTCCCAAGGCTGAAAAGAGAGCAGCGCTGCGCCCCTCATCGCCACTTGCACCACCAACGCCGTCGATCTCCCCCACCACCTCTGCCATGGCTCCGAAAGCCGACAAGGGGAAGGGCGTGAAGTCGGCCGAGGCACAGCGGCTCGCGGCACTGTGAAAGGAGCGGGCCATCTTCCCCCCTCAGCTCGCCGCGAAAGAGCTGATGGAGTACTACTACCTCTTCTGGTCGACGGAGGACGCGGCGCATCCAGCGCGCAGAAGGTACTCTCACCACCGCATCTGAATTGGCTCCGGTGGGTACCCTTTCTTCGCTGTTCTTCTATTGCGTGCTCTGCCGCCCTTCTCTGAATTTTTCGCGACATCATGAACACCTACGGGTTCCGCCTCCTTGACTTCACCCCCAATGCTGTCCTGACCATGGCAGTTTTCGCACATCTCTGTGAAAACTTTGTCGGAGTCCATCCCAACGTAGCCCTTTTCCGCCATTTCTTCATGCCCCGAGTAGAGAGAGGAGAGCCTCTTGCCGGAGGAATCTCCTGGATCTCAAGGATCGGCAAGAAGGAAGCCTATCTGGAGGGAGAGCTCCGCAACAAGTGGGAGGAATGGAGGGCAGATTGATGTTGGATTGTTGAGGAGAACCTGCAGCCATTCACCGCCCAGCGCCAAACCCCAATAGTGCGCGACAACGATTGGAGCAACTTGGCGCCGGAAGATGCTAGATTGAAGATTGCCGTCACCCGGATCCTGCGCCTCAGGCTTGCTGGACTTCATCAGGCGCCCGTTGGCGCAGATTTCCTTTGCCGCCGCATCGTCCCCCTGCAGGAGAGGAGGAGACCCGCCTGGGAGTTCCAGAACGCGGCAGATATCATGAGGTTGCCCCCGGGCCTCAACTTCAACTTCACCGTCTTGGAATTGGATGCGATGCTCTTGGAATTGTTCAAGCACGACCCTGATCATCCCGAATGGTTTAGGTTGCCGAGGGTTGTCGTTCCATTGTGCAACAATTCCACGCTCGACCGCATCCGTGCAATGATGCCGTTGTGCGACTCGCATGGAATTGTCCCAACCTGGCAAGAGCCTGCAGATGACATCGTGCGGGTGTTCTTCGATAGCTTGGAAGAAGTGCCGATCCGCCCCGATGAGCGGAAGGGCCTCACCAGCGACACCACCGATGACGAGATGCGGCGCGCCATACCAGGAATTGGAAGAAGGCGGCGACAATCGCTGCCCGTGGCGAAGTTTGGATTCATCGTGGAGGAGGCAGAGGCAGCAGAGGCGGCAAGCCTTGTCGATCGAGAGGAGCTTGCCGGCGAGGAAGAGCCTGCCGAGCCCGAAGCTGAGCCGAGCGAGCCCGCTGAGGGCGCCTCCTCCCCACCTTCAGGCAGCTTGCCGCGAGCGGAGCCTCCAGCTCCACCAAGAAGGCGTCTCCGCAAGGCCGGGGAAGTAGCGGGGCGACACACGGGCCAACAGCCGTCGCGCCGCACGACGCGCTCCACCACGGCAAGCACTGTTACCGCAGGAGCACCTCACGCTGCTGCGGCAACTGGAGCGGGGCCTTCCGGGACCACAGCTCCTGCACCCGCCAAGCGGCCAAGGGAACCTACTCTTCCAGCTCGTCGCACCGGAGGCGAGCCGGAATTCGATCTCTCCGCGCTCAGCTCCGAGGAAGAAGATGAGTAAGATTCTTCACTGTACTTGTAGTTCTTCAATCTGTTGCTTTGTCTTGTATCTGATTTGCTTCACTCTGAACCTATTCCTTTTCAGGACGCTGGGTCAGAGAGCGTCGAAGAGGGCCAAGGTCCCGGTGATTGTCATCGAGGATGAACCCACCGCGGCGGCAAGAGGCATGTCCGAGACCACCTTGCCGGACCCGGCAACCCTTCCCCAAAGCAGCCCCCAGCGCAGCCCCCAGCGTAAGTGCATGATTTACTTCTTGCTGTTAGGCGTGCATGGGTGCTCTTTATTTGCTGATATCTGACTGTTGATTTGTGTAGGAGCAGAGCAGCCCCACCAGGAGTGTCCTGAAGCCGCTCCTGACATGTCATCTGCTTCGACTACACCGCCAAGGGAGGATCCCCCGGCAAGGGAGCATTCTCCGGCAAGGGAGGCTTCTCCGGCAAGGGGCAGTTCTCCGGCAAGGGACAGCACCAGCGACCCTCCGGTGGCTGAGACCATGGCTGCAGATCCAAGTGCAGGTAATCCTCTTGCTTGAAAACTGCCCTTGTGTTCTTCTTCTGATTTTCTTTTTGAATATTTGATTGACTTTTCTTCATTTTCTGGTCGTCAGATCCATCTGCTACAGAGCCAATGGAGACCGAGGTCATGGCGAGGAAGGACGTCTTGGCAACACCGACAGCAGCAACGCCGCCATCGAAGAGGAGGTGTGGCCGACGAGCCCAGCCGTGAAGAGGCCGCTAAAGCTGCCGCCGCAGAAGCCGGGCGAGGGGTCCGTGATCGACCGACGGCCCCGAGGCCTTGAGGAGCGCCAGCGCTACACCGATCGCCGATCCCCGCCGCTGCTGGCGCCAGTTCAAGAGCCCTAGCCCGGCGCCTACTTGAAGGCCGGCGATGGCGTCTTCATCAAGCTTCCCTGGGCGTCAAGCTCTCGGGCGCCGATCGAAGGAGAGACTTTTGATGAAGAGCTGCTCGCCTCCGCTGGGCTGACGCTGGTCGACGCGCCAAGCAGCAGCAGCGGCGAGTCTGAGGAGGAGCAGCTGCTGCGGAAGCTGCTGTCGCTCTACCGCGCCCGACAAGCCAAGCTGGAATCCCGGGAAGCGCTTGTCGCGAAGGCGGGAGCGGACATCGAGAAGCGCGCAGAGGAGCTCCGGGGCCTCAATCAGGAAGCTCTCCGGTCCTTGGCAGAGGAGCGGGAGCGACTTGCCGAGGAGCGCAAAGATTTCATCCTCGAGAAGGCTGAGGTTGAAGAGCAACAATGGCTTGCTGTCGAGAAGCTGTCTGCGCAAGAAGGCGAGTTGGCGCAGCGGAAGATTAATCTTGACAGCCATGAGGAGGAGCTTGCCGCGCGCGAGCAAACACTTGGCGGGGCTCTCAAGGAAGCAAAAGATGCTGCCGCCCAAAACACCTTCAGGGAGAATGTGGAGCACTGGACCGAGGGTCTTGTGAATGTTGCCGCAGCCATCGACAGGGAGCTGGCGGAGCTGGGGATGGTAGATCTTGGGTATTCCTCCGATGAGCACCTCCAGCCCAGCGCCAAGCTCAGCTTGTTCTTCAAGGGCGTGGTGACGGCCCTCCAGCGACTCCGGGAAGAGATCCCAAAGCAGCTGGCCGACGAGTCACGCCAGATTTGTGCGAGAGCTCTTGGAAAGAGTCTTGATGAAGGTGGCCTTCCATAATCCAGGCCTCAACTTCACCAACGTCCTCAAGTCCTTGCCGCGGATCTTTGATGTGGGCGCTCAAGACCCTTGTCGCACCCATTGTGGACAGGGTGAGCGGGATCAAGAGGGTTGATGGCGACCACGTAGATTAGGCCGCCCGTTTTATCTTTTCTTTGTCGCTGCTGATCATGTTATGAGAACAACTTATTAGAGCTGCGACAAGCTATCTTGTAATATAACTCTATTTCGGGTAGTAATTGCTATGTTATTCCCTTTACTTGATTCCTTCCTTTGTATGTTTTTGCCCTACGCTTTTAGGGAACTTGTCGGTAGCGAGGCACCTTTGCCTTGCGATGAGTGCGGAATGTCAAGAACCTCTTGGCGGTGCCGCCTCCGACAAGCAACCTTGTCGCGACTAGTTGCAGCTCACTTAAGTTGTTGAGCGGACTCGAAACAAAGTAAGGGCGCAACTAGCTACGAGTTGGTTCCTCCGCGCACAGGTTTTCCATACAAAGCACGGTCATTCGAGGAAAATAACTTAAAAATTTAAAACTGATTGCTCAAACTTTGGCAACTTAGCTTTTCTGTCGTTTGCTTCCTGGCAAGGCGAAACTTCTTCGAACGACGCTTGGTCCACACCATTATCTTCTCCTCCCCCAGGCAAACTTGTGTGCGAGGGAACCTTCCTTTCTTTGAGAAAGAGAAAGAAGAGAAAATAAAGATATGGAGCCTTGCGGCTCGTTATTGCTTACCGTGAGTAGGTGCTGCACAAAGTGTCAGATAATGCATGCAAATATAAAATAGAAAGCATGAAATCGACAAGATGTGCGGAGCACATGAGCTTTACTTATGCACGGGGTCTGCTCCCGGCTTTGTACAAAGGATTACATGCAACATCGGCAAGACTTGTACAAAAGGTGGTTGCCGGAACAGGTTTCGAAACCGCGCCTCTGACGGTAAAACTTACGAAGATGCTCAATGTTCCAGAGTTGCTCACCGAACGCCATCTTGATCTCAAGGCGGACAGCTCCGTGCCTAGTGACTCGTTTCACCCGATAAGGGCCTTCCCACTTCAAGGCGTCAACTTGTTGGAATTCTTGGCGGACTGAACGCGCCAAGAACAACAAGGTCGCCTTCCTCGAGACTTCGGCACTAACTTTGCGGCTATGGTAGCGGCGCAAAGCTTGCGATATCGAGCAGCTCGTAAATGCCCCGAAGACGGTCCTCCTCAAGGAGCAAAGTCGTCATCTTGTCGCGGCTGCTCTTGCTCAAGCTCATCATAGCGAGTACTCGAGGTGACCCGTGATACGAGTTACGTGGGGAGAACTGCCTCTGCTCCATAGACTAGAGCGAAAGGTGTCCGGCGGTGGCTCGATTTGGCGTCGTTCTGATCGACCAAAGAACCACCGACAGCTCCTCAATCCAGTGTCTTCCGCACCTGCGCAGCCTGTCGAAAGTTCTGGTCTTGAGCCCTCGCAGCACTTCAGCATTCGCCCTCTCCGCTTGACCATTGCTTCTCGGATGAGCAACAGAAGCGAAGTAGACCTTGGCGCCAAGATCTTGGACGTATTGCATGAAGGTGCGGCTCGTGAATATCGGTGATGATCCTGTTAGGGATTCTGAAACGGCAAACAATCGACCTGAAGAATTTGACTGCTGACTGTGCTGTCACCTTCCTCACTGCATCCACTTCCGGCCACTTTGTGAACTTGTCGATTGCAACGTACAAGTACTCAAAGCCCCCGACAGCTCGGGGAAAGGGGCCGAGGATGTCGAGCCCCCAGACCGAAAATGGCCAGGATAAAGGGATCGCCTGGAGAGCTTGAGCTGGCTGGTGTATCTGCTTGGAATGGGAACTCGCACGCTTCACACTTGGTTACTTGTGCAGTTGCATCTGGAGGGCTGTCGGCCAAAAGAAACCTTCTTGGGAACGCTTTGTAGGCAAGTGCTTTTGCGCCAATGTGGTGACCACATATGCCTCCATGTATCTCGCCAGCAGCTTCTGTCCGTCTTCGGTGAATACACTTCAATTTCACACCGTTGAGTCTTCTTCTGCATACGGTGTCTTTGTCGACAAACTGGTACATACTTGACTGCCGGGCTACTCTTTCCGCTTCTTCTTGCTCTTCGGGAAGTTCTCCTGTCTGAAGGAAATGGACAATCTGCTGTGCCCATGCTGGAGCTTGCGGCTCGACAACAAGGACTAAAGGCACATCTGCTGCCGCGGGAACATCCGCTTCTACGGCGAGAACCTGCGGGTCAGCCGGAGCTTGACGTTCCCCGGCAAGTTTGCCGGAGCAAAACTTGTCGGGAGTGTCTGCTTCAACGGAACAAACCCTAGGGCTTGTCGGAGCAGACTGCTCCTCAGCATCCTCGGTGTTGATCTTGGGGACCTTCTTGGCGGCGGCTTCAGGGAGCTCTGCCGGAAAGTAGTCACCAGAAACCAACTTGCTCTTCTTGCTTCTGTCCAGTTGATGGCGTTACAGTCGGTTGAGTCAGCTTGAGCACAAAGATCCCTGGTTCCACAGGTAACTTAAGTGTGGCGCACTTCGACAGGCCATCAGCAATGTCATTCTGAGCTC
This sequence comes from Aegilops bicornis, assembly GCA_021605145.1. Taxonomy (NCBI): domain Eukaryota; kingdom Viridiplantae; phylum Streptophyta; class Magnoliopsida; order Poales; family Poaceae; genus Aegilops; species Aegilops bicornis. The sequence goes on from CM038670.1 coordinate 633,201,264, forward strand.
TTGGAACATATTCCATTTGCAGGCCGTCAAAGCGCTCTTCTAACTTTCTCACTTCATCAACATAAGCTTCCATCAACGGACTCTGATAATTCTTGTTTACTTGGCAGACGACAAGCTGTGAGTCACCCCTAACAATGAGCTTCTTGATCCCAAGGTCTGCTGCGATCCTGAGACCAGCAAGCAAACCTTCATACTCTGCAGTATTGTTCGTTGCTTGCTCCTTGGGAAAGTGCATCTGGACTACGTACTTGAGGTGCTCTCCGGTGGGTGCGACAAGTAGCACGTCAAGACCGGCGCCTTTGCAGCGAGAAGGCACCATCAAAGTACATAAGCCACTCTTTGCTTGCTTCCTTAACGGGATGCTCGTTTACGGAATTTCTTCATCTTGTGTTGGCGTCCATTCTGCTATGAACTCGCCAATGCTCTGCTTTGGATAGTTGAAGTGCTCTCAAACTTGAGGCCAAAGCTTGTGAGTTCTAGTGCCCACTCGACAATCCCGCGATTGCTTCCGGATTTTGCAAGTATCCTCTTGATTGGAAAAGCAGTGGCGGCATTGTGATCTCATGTGCTTGGAAGTAATGGCGCAGCTTTCTCGAGGCCATGAGGAGGCCGAAAATCAATTTCTGCACACCAGAGTACCTTGATCTAGCTCCCTGCAGAAGGGAACTGACAAAGTAAACTGGGCGCTGCACCATCCTTTTCTGCATCTTCTCATGCTCCTGCGCGGATCCATCCTTGTCGGGACCAGAGCTTGCCGGTGAAGCCCCCTACTTGTCGCTGGATGCATCTGCCATGGTTGCTGGCTCATCATCCGCCTCCCTCTCCGCTACTAACGCAACACTAACCACTTGATTGGTTGCCGCTATATATAGCAGCAACTTCTCTTGTGGCTTAGGTGCGACAAGTATTGGAGTGGAGGACAGAGTATCTCTTTAAGTCCTACAGCAGCCTCCGCTTCGGGAGTCCATTTCATTGGACATGCCTTTTTCCAAATCTTGAAAAATGGCAGGGCGCGTTCATCAGACCTAGAGATAAACCTGCTGAGAGCAGCCACGCAACCGGCAAGTCTTCGTACATCCTTGACGCGCTTTGGTGCTTCGATCTGCTCAATGGCCTTGATCTTGTCGGGATTGGCCTCAATTCCCGGCGAGACACGAAGAACTCCGAGAAGCTTGCCGGAGGGACTCGAACACGCACTTCTCGGGGTTGAGCTTGAGGTTGATCTTGCGCAGATTTGCAAAGGTTTCGTCTAAATCTTGAATCGTAGTCTCCTTGTCTTTGCTCTTGACCACTATGTCATCCATGTAGGCTTCCACATTTCTGTGCATTTGCGGCTCAAAAGCGTCATGGACTACCCTTGCAAATGTTGAACCAGCATTCTTTAAACCGAAAGGCATCCGTACAAAACAGTATGTGCCACATGGGGTGATGAATGCGGTCTTCTCTTCATCCTCTTCTGCCATGAAGATCTGATGGTATCCTGAGTATGCATCAAGAAATGAAAGCAAATCACATCCGGCCGTGGAGTCAACAATCTGGTCGATACGGCAAGGGAAATGGGTCTTTGGGACAAGCTTTATTAACATCGGTAAAGTCGATACAAAGCCTCCATTTCCCGTTTGCCTTTGCGCACGACTACAGGATTGGCCAGCCACGTGGGATGGATCACTCCTCGACAAGGCCTGCCGCTTCCAATTTCTTGATTTCTTACGCAATGAATTCTTGGCGCTCACTTGCACCTTCACGACTTTACGCTGACGGGCCGCACATGAGGACAGGCGACAAGATGGTGCTCAATTACTTTCACAGGAACACCGGGATGTCGGGCCAGTTGCCACGCAAACACGTCAACGTTTCGCCAGCGGGGAAAGCAACGAGCGCGCCTTCCTATTTGGGGCCGAGAGTGGCACTGATGGTGAAGGTACCACCAGTGCCGTCCTCCTTGGCGGACACCTTCTTGGTCTCTGGCGGAGCTGCCATCGTCTTCTTGCACTTGCCGGTGGAGCTCAATGGTGCGTCCTCGACGGTAGCGCACTCGAAGAGGTGCGCGTGCCGGAGTGGGCATCAGAACTCTTGCCGGACTTGGTCTTCTTCTCCCCCCCGGGAGCTTCAGCGGCAAGTGACTTGCGATCGGTTGCGGCTGCTGCTTCCCGGTAGATCTTGTCGGCGCAGATAAGGGCATCTTTCTTGTCGCCAGGGACAGAGATGACACTTATCGGGCCTGGCATCTTCAGCATGTTGTATGCGTAGTGAGAGGCTGCCATGAATTTGGCGAGTGCCGGACGGCCAAGTATCCCATTGTAAGGCAATGGAAAATCAGCAACGTCAAAAGTGACCCTCTCAGTCCTGAAGTTCAGCTTGCTGCCAAATGTCACCGGCAACGTGATCTTTCCCTTTGGCCTGCTCCTTCCCGGGTTGATTCCTTGGAATGTGCCGGTCTCTTCGAGCTTCATTTGTCGGGGATCCGAGTTTCGGAGTACCGAGGAGATCAGGTTCAAGCCGGCCCGCCGTCAACTAGCATCTTAGTGACCTTGAGGTTGCGGATAGTTGGCGAAACCAACATCGGCAAGCACCCGACCGCGATTATGCGATCAGGGTGGTCCTCAATGTCAAAGATGATAGGCGTGCTGGACCATTTCAGAGGCTTGCGTGACTCGACGGATGGTTCTGCCGCATTGACTTCCCGCATCCATTGCTTGAGTTGGCGGTGTGAAGTATGCAGAGAAGCACCACCGTCAACGCACAAGACCTCTGTGGCTTTCTAGAACTCCTGCTCATCAGTCTCGTCATCATCCATGTCTTCGTCATCGTCGTCATCTTCATCCTTGTCGCGGCCGCGGGGAGGTCTGTCTCCTTGCCGCTGCTTGGCCTTGCCGCGGCGTCCTCCCCGACCGGGACGTTTCTTGCCGGATCCTCCAGCACCTTCCTGTGCCTTCTCCTTGTCGCGTCTCTCGTATTCAGCCTTCTGCTGCTCGACAAGCTGCTCGACCTTCTTGCAGCTCTGGAGATCATGGCCCTTGGTGCGGTGGATCTTGCAATATTGCTTGTTGGAGCTGTCTTGCTTGTCGGCGACCGCCACAACCTGGTAGTTGGTGCCAGCGGCAACCTCCTTGCCGGAGCTACTAACTTTGGCTTTCTTGGCGCCACCTCCGTTGCCGGACTGCTCAACAACTAGCACATCTTTGCCTTTCTTCTTCCTGTTATTCCGCCGCCGGCTCTTCTTTGTCGGGGCAGTCTCTTCACTATCAGATCCTCCTGCTCCTGTGTTCTCTTCGGGGAGTCTCCTCCCTTCTTCAGCGCGTGCACACTTGTCGGCCAGGGCATAGAGCTCACTGACGTCTCTGATCTTGCACATCGCCATCTCCTCCCGCATCCTGCGGTTGCGACGTTTCGATGGAACGCGCGCTGATTACAGCGTAGCGGTGGATGTCAGGATGTTGTCTTTGTACACGGGTGAATCTCTGAATGTACTTACACAGGGGCTCTCCTTCCTTCTGGGCGAGCAGATGAAGGTCGCTCTCTTGGCCATGAGGCTTGTGGCCGCCTGTAAAGGCACTGACAAACTGATGGCATAGATCTGTCCAAGAGGATATGGAGTTGTCCGGCAAGTGCATGAGCCAGGATCTGACATTGGGCTTGAGTACCAGCGGGAAGTAGTTAGCCAGAATCTTGTCGTCTCGCCCCCGGCAGCTTGCACCGCGATGGTGTAGATGCTGAGGAACTCCGACGGATGCGTCTTGCCGCTGCATTTCTCTCGTACATCTGGCTTGAAATTCTTCTTGCGGGGCCATCGACTTGCCGCAGCTCACGAGTGAACGCAGGCAACCTACCGCGATCTGACCGTCGCCTGGTTCTCTGGCGCATGCATGTCGACAGAGGGCCCGGTAGCGCTGGTCGGATTGACGCCGCGCTTCTCTTGGCGCTCGTCACGAGTTCGAGCGTCTTCTTGCTGTCGTTCGTGAAGAACTTGGTGCTAATCGCGACGAGCTCGTGGATCCGATGACGTGGTGGAGTCGCTGTCGAGGTGGATCCGGCGAGTCGGCGATCTTGGCCTTCGGGGTGGAGTGTGCATGGTGGTTGCACCCCCACAGGTTTCGTCGCCACCGGCTCGTGCCTTGTCGTCCTGCCACGGCAGCGATGCACTTGGTTGCCGCGGAGTGTCGCCGTTGGCAAAGCCGATGAGACTCTGAATGGTGGCCCTCCATTCATCGACCTTGTCGGCTGTTGGAGGGTAATCTAGGAGCAGTTGAGCTCTCGCCAAAGCTTCTGCTGGAGTGGTGAGTGGTAGTGGCGAACGGCGCGAGGAGCGGGATATGCTCGGACTTCTTACTATGTTAGAAGGAGCAGTATCCCGTCCAGGCGACCGTGCCTCGCTCGTGCCAGCTTGTTGGCGTGCATGCTGGTCTTGAACATCCCGAGATCCACCAACTCGATCTTGACCCAACGAACGTATGGTATTGCGAGTACCATGACATTGTCGGTCCCGCGCCTCCTGAGATGGACGCGGTGCATGTACGGACGCCGAGGTCTGCGCAGCCTTGTCCTTGGACTTGGCAGCGCCATGGGCTCCCTCGTCGACGCCCTTTCTTCCGCCGGCGTCTACCCCACCACTCGTTTGCTCCGGTGGTGGTGGGATCGACGTGGACGGATCAGCTGCCGCCGAAGCCTTCTTCTTCGGCGGCATGTCGATGAAGACGATGAAGATCTAGCTCATGTGGACGCCGGATCAGGTTCACACAGCCTCGACGCCCCCTACCTGGCGCGCCAAAGATGTCGGGGAAGCTGATCTGACCCACGAACACCTATGGGGGCCGGCGGACCGGACCCCTTTCGGTTCGGTGGGGGGCGGAGATCGCTACAAGAGCGGATCGAGGCGGCACACGAGCAGTTTACCCAACCGGAGCTCTCCGAGAGATAACACTCCTCTTCTTTGCATGTCCTGAAGTTATATTGTGTTCTTGCTCGGGAGCGCTGAATGCTACAGTACACACCAGCTGCTAACGAGACCGTGCGTGAGAGTGTTCGATCCCCCCTCTACATTGCGCATGGGCCTCATTTTATATGCTCAAGGGGTCTCCGACAGGTGGCAACGTAGACAAGGGCAAAAAGGGTAAATGAGTTGCGGTTGGTACAGCTACTTGTACAGTGTATCATACCTAACCCTGACGGCAGGGGACAAAGGCATTAAATGCCCGTCTATGTCGCCTAAACAGTCACGAGAAAGGACCGCTGTGGACGCCACCGCTTGCCACGATGGCAATCTTGTCAAGACCGGTTGCCACAGCGCCCGGCCCAGCTGCACAGCCTCTTGCCACGCTTGGCGCTGAAAGGTCCTGGCGACACGTTGGTGGATGTCTTTGGGCGCGAGAATAGAGTGGTAGTCTGCCGCGGCAAGCGCCTTGCCGCGGTTGTTGCCTTGTCGCGTCCGGAAGCTTGTCGCTCACGGGGCCTTCCTGGCAAGCTCCTCTTGCCGGGGCCTTGTCTCCTAAGTGCCTTGGCTGGCCTTCCCGGCAAGCTCCTCTTGCCGGGGCCTTGTCTCCTTGGCTTGAATACTTTGTTCTTGAATGGCTCCAAAGGAACCACGGAGGACCTAGGCGGTCACCCGACAAGCCTTGCCGTAGTCTTTGCAAGAATCGCCTGCACAAGTTTGGGATACTAGGGTACCCCTACTCTAGTACACCGACACACACCCAAAACAAGGATTCAACATGACATAATGAAACTACATGCACTGCGAAACAAGTTTCATATAGAGCATACTCAAAACGGAGCAACGGTTCAACACATACACTACAAACAAGATATAACAACAATCTGCCCAAAACAGCAACTAGGCACTTTGCAATCATCAAAACAACATGCTATAGGAATCATATGAGCACAAACTTGACATGCACTTTTTGTACAGATAGCAAACTTCAATTATCATTAAGTTCGGGTTACTAGGCGTAAAGATTAAACCAATATGATCAATGCAAAAAAGCAACTCTATATCACAGGAGCATATACATCAGCAGAGTTAATATGATGACATGTTGGAGGCATGAAACAAAGATTCTACAACAACTATACATAGCAACCAAGGACATGCATCAAAGTACACATAACAAAGAGCAAATAACATCATGTCATCATATACATATGGCTCATGGATTAGTGGGAACTAATATGACAAGATTGAATGTTGAAACAGTTTCAGCAAGTGTAAAACAGCAACATTATGATAACATGATTGCAAGCATGGAACAGAGGCATATTAAGTTAAAAATTAACAACCATGGCATGTGAGCAAAGTAATCATAGCATACTTTAAATATGTAATTGGAGCATCTCTATAATAGGCATGGATCAATCAAGAACAAGCTCACAACAAAGCATCATGAAGTTAACGGAAAACTGGAACAACATATAGGCATGTTCATGGCAATGAAAACATATTCTACAGGACATATATAGGGCATCAAAAGGCATGGCATGATAGAGCATAACATGGACAACAAAACATTTCAACTAAGCATCTTTAGATTATGCATGGATTAGTTGGTAGCATCAAGCAAACATGGTATCATGACATAACACATTCAACATTGACAGAACATTAACAGCGAGTAGCCCACTTCACAAGCTTGATGCACTCACTACAGGGCATATCAAAATACATGGATTGCACCAATGTAAAGATGGCATGATTATGCTACTAAAACATGTAGACATGATGCTCAAAAGAAAAAATATCAGAAAATGATATAAAAATGACAAATAGACAAGTTATAACAGTTTCCAGCAGTTAATAGCAATATGCACATTTGCAACAGAAATTATGATATGTATATGCACCCTAACATGAATTCAAAGCACACCAACATGCGGAGCATGAAGAGCATAATATGTGCATATCAAGATCATCACTATAGGATCAACAGAGACAAAGTTACACAACTCACAAGATGCATAAATGATGTTAACAATCAGCAGTTTATATCACATAGCAGTTTTGCAACGAAGATTAAGGCATCAATATGAACAGTAACATGAATGCAACTGCAGCCATCTTTTAGAGCATCAAGAGGTGAACATTTTGACATATCATACATGCAAAACGGAGCAATATGCACAAAGTTACACACAGTTGAACATGCACACATGAAATAGCAGATCCAGGGACTTAGACGAAATTTTACCCTCTGAAAACGGGACGAGGCGGTACGGGGACGACGAGATCCGGGACGGGGCGGTGCAGGCGGATCGTTTGGATCGTGGGACGGGTGGATCTCATCCCACCCGTCCGGATCCGGTGAGGGGCGGCACTCCGGCGAGGCTCGTCGGTGGCGGGGACGCGCGGAGGCGCGGTTCCGGGTAGCGGGTGGCGGATCTCCGACGAGGCAGGCTTCGGAGTTGAGCAGGAGCTCCAGCGAGGCCAGCTAGATGGTGTGGGGTGGCGGAAGGCGGGGCGAGACGGCGGCGGCCGGAGGCGGCGGCGCGCCATGGAGGAAGGGGCGACAGCGCGACGGCGAGGCGCGTCATGGTGACGGCGCGGGACAACGAGGGAGGCGGCCGGCGGAGTGGAGCGGTGGCGGCGGAGGCGAGGCGAGGTCACCGCGGCGGCGGGCGAGGTCGCCAGCCTTGAGGCGGCAGCGTGGTGGCGGTTGTCGGATGTTGGGTTCCGGTAGACCCTTAAGGTTCGAACACTAGGGTGCGCGCGAAGATCTCTCCCCTACCGATCTACGTCCGATCGTCTCGTGGGATCTAAGCTGGAAACGATGAACAACGCAAGGGACACGAGATTTATACAGGTTCGGGCCACCGTTGTGGTGTAATACCCGACTCCAGTGTGTGGTGTGGTGGAATGCCGCAGGGGCTGATGAAGAACAGTACAAAGGATGAACAGCCTCGCGAGAGGTGTTCCTGAGCTCGGTGAGCTTGAGTGGTTGAGGGTGATCTGAATGATCCATCCCTTGCTAAGGTGGTGGCTAGCCCTATTTATAGAGGCCCTGGGCCTCTTCCCAAATATTGAGCGGGAAGGGCGCCAACAACGGCCATTTTGAAGGGGAACATCTAGTACAAGCTATCCTGACGAAAGTTGGTCTTCGGCTGCCAAAAGCACTGGCGATGATGCCGTTTTGGGCTCCACGGTGACCTCCGTCCTGCCGCTCCGCTGGTCTTGGTCTCGTTGCGCTGAAATGGCAACCTTTGCCTGATGCCTCGATACTCCACGTCTGTGCTTGCCCCCTTTGCACCAAAGAGAAAACAAGGACACTGCGCAGGCTGGCGCCTGCCTGGCCTCGATCGTCATGGCTTGCGTCACGAGCACCTCGCGAAGTACCCGGCCTTGATCTCTCTGCCTCCTTGTGAGCCTGCCTGGCGAGGCCGCCCCTGAGGAAGCCTTCATCGTCCGCCCCGCGAGGCTTGGCCCCTTGCGAGGGTCTTGAGTCTTGTGCTGATGAAGATGGGCCGTACTGGGCCACCACTTGAGCCACGCCGCAGCCGCAGTGTGAAAGTCTGGGACCCCCGTTCCCGAGCAGCGAACAGATAGCCCCGGGCCTAAAGCGGCCTTCAGTTTGGCTCAGCGAAGAAGCGAAGGGGCAAGTGCGGAACACCGCGGGCCCCATCAGCCTGCGGCCTTGGGCACCGCGTGGCAGTTGATTGGACGTGGGCGCCTCCGCTTCCCCATGCTGCCTCGGCAACCGCTCGACTTGACAAGTCCCTGCATGCAGAAACGGGTCATGATTACCTGCGAACTTGGAGGCCGACAGTTGGCTTCCTTCCGGTTATAAATGCAGGAGTGCGCAGGCCTCCACTGTGCATCCCCCTCCTTGCGTCCTTCTTTCTCTCCATCTCAGCTACTCGCCATCCCCCATGGCGCTGCCGAAGAGGTTCTCGGCCGCAGAGAAGGGAAAGGCTCGTCGGGAAGGGCCTGACTCTCCTCCAGCCAAGCGCGGCCGAGGCCGTCCTCGCAAGCATCATGTGGCTCCCGTAGTGGCTTCCCGCGGTCGTGGGGGCGATCCCCTGCACGGTGATGGGCGCCAGGTTGTTGATGGGAGGCGCGCCGTGACTGCGCGGACCCTAGGCCGCGCTTCCACTCGGCGAAGGTGCTGCCAGAGTTCGTGTGTGGTCGGCGGACCCGACCAGCACCTGGCTCCAGCTTCCCCGCTTCTTTGTAGGTGAACTTCCGGCCGGCGCTCCGGGCGGCCTCTGGCTTCAGGTGGACGGTTGCTGCAGTAGGGCCTCCTGGGCTTCGCTGGAGGTCTCCGTCGCAGGGAATGCGGCCCTGACCCGCGGTTGGCAAACGTTTGCCCACGCGCGTGGCCTGAGCCAGCAGTGCACCCTGCACTTCAAGTTCGACGGCGACGCCACCCTCTACATGAGGGTGTTCGGAGAAGACGGACGTCGTGCTGGGTGCTGCCCCGAAGACGATGACCGCGGCAGTGTACCCAGCCCCGGCGATGATCGGGATGAAGATGACGGCAGGCGCGTGGTCGGTGGCGCTCGGGGCTCGTCAAGCCTCGGCGGCTCTCCTTCGGACAGCAGCTCCTCCAGCGATGGCTGCGACCAGCCTCCGCGCCGTCGCGCCCGCCTGGAGGGAGGTGGCGGGTCAGTCCGCCATCGCGCCTCGGTGAAGCGCGAGGAGGAGTCTGGCCCGAGCTCCGAGGCACACGAGCCTCGCCGTGAGTCGGTGCCGAGCAAGTCGGGCTTATTTTGTTTTTCTCCCTTCCCTACGCAAAGAGAAAGTAGTGTAGGGCCCCGTGGGGGCATGTTGAACTATTGCTGTTAATTATCATGTTGTTTCCGTTATCTCTGTGCTGTGCTTTTGTGCCCCATGCCCGTGTGCAGGAATTACTTAGCTCGGGGGGACTTGTCGCGATCTTCGCTTCCTGAGGCCGAGGCCTCGCCGCGCGCTTCATGTCCTGCAGGGATTAGTCAGGAGGGGTAGCTTCCGGTCTCGGTTGTGGAGGTGACCGACCCAGGTCCTGTATTCGCGTCGTGATGCCCGTGGGGCATGGAATGGGAGGGGTGCTCCCGTAGTGGACTTGGATAGGAAATCTTCAAACGACCGGGGCAGAAAACACTCGCGAGGGTGCCCGTGTAGCCCCCTCGCGAGACTTGTGCGAGAGAAAACGAGGCAAATGAGCGAAAAAGGCAAAGAGTCACAAGCTAAAGACGGCAACAACTCCAATAAAACTTCAAATAGGAACGAACAAGCCAACTGCAGAAAGCAAATGAAAAAGCCGCGTCCGGCACCTAATCTAGTCTTCGACATCTTCTCACCACCGCGGAGCTAAGTGCTGCCACTGGGCGTGGGCGGGAGGCCCCGAGGCCCGAGGGCGGCTCTCCGGAGACTCCGGGGCGTGTACAGCCCCAACTCATTATTACGTGAGAGTGTCACGGGCGGCGAGCTTCACAGGCTCCGGGCCTTTCTCAGGGAAATGAGCTTCACAGGCATTGGCCTTCTTCACAGCACCGGCCTTTCTTGGTTCGTCTAGCTTCCACAGTGCCGGGCCTTCTTCTGAGCTCTGGGCCTTTCTTCAAGGGTAGAACTTCCGGAGATGCTGGATGTTCCACGCGTTCGGGATGAGCACCCCCTCCTGAGTCTCCAAGCATGCAGCACCGGGCCTAGAGACATGAACAACCATGAACGGGCCCTCCCACATGGGTGAGAGCTTGTGCAGCCCCTCCCTGGAGAGCACCCGTCTGAGCACTAGGTCACCTACCTCGAGGGTCTTGGGGCGGATGCTGCAGCAGTGTTACCACCGCAGTGCTTGTTGGTATCTCGCAGCCTGAAGCGCAGCCTCCCGACGACGTTCCTCCCCAAGCACGAGGTCCACCCCCCGCATGGCGTCCTGCTGCGCTTCGTCGAAACCTGTGACTCAGGCGAGCGATGCCCGACCTCGTGAGGAAGGACCGCCTCGGCCGCCGTGAGCGAGGAAGAATGAGGTTTCACAGTCGACTTTGTAGCGGTAGTAAGGAAGGACCATAGCACGGATCGGAGCTCATCGTGCAGCCCCGCCAGCTTCCGGCTTCTTCTTGAAGGTTCGGTTTTGAGGCCCTTCAGGACCTCCGCGTTGGCGCGCTCAGCTTGGCCGTTGCTCCGAGGATGTGCCATCGAAGCGTAGCATATCTGCGTTCCAAGATTAGCACAATATGTTTTGAAGAGATTGCTGGTGAACAGCGAACCATTGTCGGTGATGATGCGATTGGGTACCCCAAACCGGCTCACGAGGCCCCTGATGAACTTGACTGCTGAGCCAACTGGGATGGTGCGGACAGCTTCTACTTCGGCCCACTTAGTGAATTTGTCAATGGCGACGTAAATGTAGCGATAGCCCCCTAGCGCCCGAGGAAACGGGCCAAGGATGTCCAGTTCCCAAACAATGACGACCACGAGGGGAATGGTCTGAAGGCCCTGAGCTGGCTGGTGAATCTGCTTGGCATGGAACTGACAGGCCTCACAAGCCTTCACCAGCTCGATTGCGTCGTTGAGTGTTGTTGGCCAATAGAAACCGCTGCGAAACGCCTTGCCGACGAGTGTGCGCGAAGACGAGTGGTGTCCGCAGTCTCCATGTACCACCCCAAAATTTTTGCCAAGTTTTCAATATTTAAAATTTTGCCAAGGGATTTTTTTTAAATTTTTATTTCTGTTGATTTCAGGACTCTTCTTTTATGGTTAAGGAGTTTTGTATTTTTCCCAAGTGGAGCTTTCCAAAATACATTGGACTTCTTTGCCATCTCATCAAAACAATTTCTAAATAAGTAAAATTGTTTATTAAATTATTTCACCCTGAGCTTTATTCATTTAAATGAACTATATTAAATTTTTGAGCTCCTTTTGAACTACAACCTTTTATTAAAATCACTTAAAAATTCCAAACAAAATTTGGAGATATCATGTGAGGTCTCCAAATCACTTTTGTGCATTTAAATAATTATTTCATTGCTTATTTTGGGTTTTTCACCCATTTTTCTTCTCTGGTCCAGTGGGCAACTTTGCACTGCAACCCTTTCAAATATTTGTTTCTAGCTTCCACCAAAAATTTTGGGATATCAGTAGTAGCATGCCATTCAACTTTATGCAAAAACATAGTGATGTTCTTTGGAAAATTTGAGTGCAACAGCCTCTTTTTCATTCTGGACCAGACTTGTGTTTTCTACTACAACTCTATTATTTCTTGCTCTAATGACCTTGTGTTTTCTCATGCTTGTAGTCTACCTTGCTGAACCCCTAAGTCCAGGAGCATAATCTATTTGGAACACTTTTGGTCCATAAAATGATGCCACTCATTCCCTGCCCAGAACTGAAGTTTTGCAAAACTTGCACTAGCAAGTTTCTCCTTTTTGCAAACTGACTTCACCACCCTCTCTTATATCCGTAGAGACATTGATCTGGAGAGTTTGGCCACTCCAAGAGCTACCTAGGTGCCTTTGGCATTTTGTCAAACACCTGAAGTACATGACCAGTTTTGGCATGAATTCAAGTTTACATGGTGAACTTGAGCCCCTAACCAATCCACCATGTCCCTTAGTCCCCTTGCTAAGCCTAGACTAGTCCTGTTAATTGCCAGCCTCAACCGCAGCCTCTAGGATGCCCTAGCATTTCGTCGAGCATGTCCCGGGCGTGCTCTGGGCGCGCCCAGAGCGTGCGTTTGGCACCCGCTTGCACCCGAGTCGCCGCGTAGCACCCCGCACTCAAAAACCCGGCCCTTTCACACGCCCGTGTCCCTGCACCGCCACACACCACCCGACCAACTGGCACCCCACAGCGCCACCGCCAGGATGGCCGTGGCGGCTAGCTGCCGGCCGCTAGCAGGCCCGACCGTGGTTGGCGCCGCCCAAGCCACCCCAGCTTGCCACCTGCCCTTGTGAGCAGTGCGAGCTCATCCGCAGCTCCGTCCTCTAGCGCGCGTCGCCGCCACGTCGCCCTAGCTACAGAACGGCGGTCTCCGGCAAGCTTATCCCCGGCCGCCGCAAACCGACCTTCATCGCCTATATAAGAGGCCCCGAGCTCAAACCCGCACACATGCAACCTCAGGCCACCCCTATGGTGCTCCCCTAGCTCGCAATCGACCCGGGAAGGCTCTCTTCCCCGTCTCCGGCAACTCCTGCCGCCGCCACTGCCCCAGCCACTCCGGCGCCACCAAGACCTCCCCCTCTCCACTCTCTCCACCAGGAGCATTCCCTTCCTCCCGTGAGCGCATCCCCCTACTCGATTTTGGTCGAAAGCCACTGCCGCCTCAAACTCACTTTCTCCGACGACCACCGTTTGCCGCGGAGCTCACCGCCGGCAGCCCCGACCACCCCAGAGGACGAAACCACCACCGGAGTAACCGCCTCGACCCCCTGAGCCCACGGGTGACCTCCACTTGTTGAACGGTGCCGCCGTTCGCCGGCGAGCATCGCCGGAGTCCCGCCCCCTCGCTCGGGCGGAGGAAGAGGAGGGAGAATAGACTAGTCAAACCTGACTGGTGGGCCAGGCAGGCCCACTGTCAGCGGCTCAGACGCAACCACGCTGGATAAGTGGAAGCGTATTCCCAGATTACGCCTTCGACGTGTACGTATATATCGAAACGTTTTTCTGTTTTTCTGTTTTATTTCAAAATCAGATTTGACCAGAACTTTGACTGCCTCTAACTTTTTAAATACAACTTTTGTGCTGTTTTTATTTTGTGTGTTAATTCAAATATATTACTTTAAATAGGGTTTTTGAAGATTTCATGATGATTTGGATGCACCCTTCCTTCCCATGACCTGAAGGCAAGCATTCTGAACCCTGGTGAATTTTTTTTGTGTGTGTTGCATAGCACCGTAGCAACACCACCCCGACACATTCATGCGTCATTTTATGTGAGGATGTGATCCTATTCCGGGGTGCATATTAATAAGTTTATGCTAATGAAGTTGACATGAATTGTGATGGAAATCACCATCATACGTCTTTCATGCATACCGGAAGGAAGACGGGAAGGCCTCTATCTTGGGTAGACACGGGATTGTCCCTAGTCCTCCGTCGAGAAGGTCGTGTCCGGTATGACATGAGGGGATGTCGCGTGGTGTTTCCATCTGTTGTCTGAGATATATGCATTGTTGTGCTAATCATGCAGGAAATATTACAACCTCCTGAGTCGACCGTAGATCGAGTCTGGTGCCAGTAAACCCCATACTTGCTTCGTACTACCACTCGTCTCTACATCAAGTAGGGTACGGTTCGATGAAGTTGTCAACCCTTTCCTAGCACACACCATACAGAGGCCGTGGTGGGAGATACTTTGGAGGCATCTGGTAGTCATACCACCGGTCCGGAGCATGGGTGTTTTGTTGTAGCCGAAAGGGGTAGCTCCCTGGGCCTTGTAGCATGTATAAATTTTGTGATCCCATGTTACGTCGAGGTTGTCGCTTCCCCACTTAGAGTTTTGCTTAACATGTGTTGTCGGTGATTCCAGACACATGTGAGTTAAGCTGGTGTGTGCAAGTTAGGTGTGTTTTCAACAAAAAGACCGTAGACGGAATTAGTCCCAACGGACTAAAGAAATCCGTTACTCGTGGGTAAAGAGTACACCCTCTGCAGAGATTAAAACCTATTCAAATAGCCGTGTCCATGGTTAAGGATTCCAGTTTGGGATGGGTCAAGTGTCGGTCTTAGTGTCGGTCTTCGGAGGTGAAACTGTGAAACTATTAAACCTGGAAGTACGATTGTGACTTGTGATAATTTATGATTACTATTTTGGATGTGGACTAACCCTTGATATTTTTTGGTATTCTTGAATATCCCTGGGATGGTTCTACCTCCTGGATATTCATTGTGGCATTTCTTTTAAAGCCCTTTATGTGGTGTCGCTCAGACGCCCGACTGTGGCATTTCTTTTAAAGCCCTTTATGTGGTGTCGCTCAGACGCCCGACTATGGCATTTCTTTAACGCCCTTTATGTGGTGTCGCCAGATGACCGATCGTGGCATTTCTTTTAAAGCCCTTTATGCGGTGTCGCTCGACGCCTTGACCGTGGCATTTCTTTTAAAGCCCTTTATGTGGTGTCGCTCAGACGCCTGACTGTGGCATTTATTTTAAAGCCCTTTATGCGGTGTCGCTCGACGCCTTGATCGTGGCATTTCTTTTAAAGCCCTTTATGCGGTGTCGCCGACGCCTTGATCGTAGCATTTCTTCTAAAGCCCTTTATGCGGTGTCGCTCAGACGCCCGACTGTGGCATTTCTTTTAAAGCCCTTTATGCGGTGTCGCTCAGACGCCCGACTGTGGCATTCCTTTTGAAGTCCCTCATGTTATTTATTTCAGAATTTTAATACCGTCACGTTATTGCATATTCACAAATAGCATGCTTGGGCGTTCTAGAGTTTTATTTATCTTATGTGACTGGCGTCATGAGCATAAGTATTTTTCAGCACATCATTGTTGTAATTTACCCATGTTCGTAATGTTTGCGAGTACATTCAAAGTACTCACTGGCTTGTCCCTGGCTATTGTCTTGGCCAGATTTCATGCTTGGAAAGGAGCGTTGCGGTGACTATCCCAGAACCTAGGCAACGGTGATCTCAGCCACGCGAAGATAGGAGTTATCCTGGTCAGCTGTTCCCGTGGGAAATGGAGTCCCATAGACACTGATGATTTTCAGCCCGCTTCCGCCATCAACCACTAGAAACCATTTGTTGTACTCACAGACCAGAATGGTCTTGTACTACATATTTTGTATTTGCTTGGAATTTACAGATCAAGTTGGTGCCTCATCATTAATGATTATCCCTGGGGCTGATGAGCACAAGGGCCATTTTCGGGAATTAGTTCCTGAGAATCGGTCGCCACCAGACTTGGTACGAGCCAGGCTAACCATTGGCTAATCCTATCTTAGCCAGGTCAATAAACTTAGGCTAATAACCCACCGAGCCATAACCAAGACCTCAGCCAAGCTTCTCGCACAAGATAGCCACACAGTGACCCGACGCTTTCTGCAGTCGGTGCCCAACCTATCAACTAGCCCGTCTATCACCCACCAGTGACCAGCACCAAAGGCGTCTCATTACATGGCGTGCGATAAGACTCCGTCCCCTTTTTCTATAAAAAGGGACACACTCGCCTCAACCCAGCCCAGCTCAGCCGCTATCCCAAAACCAAGCCACAATGCCTGGTCCCGTAGTACACCATGAGACTACATCAACCAACCTTGGAGGTTTTGTGACCATACTCGCAAACCTTACACGTCGTGCCTACGCATTAGAAGAGCCACCGAATATGTTGTGTACCAAGGACCCATTAGTGGCGAGAGCCGTCAATTCAGGCCCTTTGTACATATCTACGGTAGGGGTCATGTCGCCTGGCGCCCCTTTACAGGTTCACCGGAAGAACTACTTCCTTTGAGCCGCAAGCAATCCAACTAGCTGCTCGAGAGGCCATAGTTCATCTCAGGCACCTGTCGCCCAGTGTTAACTATCGCTCGTTCCACTACTACCCCAGGCGTGAAGGGTATGGTAGATCACCCCAAGTTCCCAACGGAGACCACGAGACGGACCCTGCATTACTGCATCTAGTGCGCTATGTAAGTGCACCAGAGGACCTATTCGATCAAATCACTATTGATCTGATCGCAGCTCGTGGAGAGCTGGTTCGTCGAGCCCCAGCGAGGCAGGAGATCGAGCCCAACGCCGACAATCCTGTCGTCTTTGTTTCGACAACCGATTGAGACCACGAGGCCAGCCCGGCCGTCGGCCAAGGTGCTTTGATGACCCCGGAAGTGCTTCGTCAGCCTCACGAGCACACTCCAACGGGGTTGTGGTCAATAATCCCCGTGACGGTCATCATCACTACCCCGAGCCTGCAGCCCCTCAGCCATCTCCAGCAAATTCCGACGGTGAGAACCGTGGAGCAGCCTCGACGTCCACAAGGGACGCCCGCTTGGATGTGAACGAAGTAGACTGAGACACTCGAGTAGTGCCGAGTCCCAGTGTATCCTCGCTTTGTAACTCTATGATTCCCTAAATTAGCGCAGCCTGGCACCGTGCATCGGTTTTATATAATAGTTTTGCATGGATGTATTAGCATGCAGTGTGATTTCTCTATCCTTGGCGCAGCCACCCAGAACCCGCCCCGACAACATCCACAGTGATACGTCACTTTAGTAAGATGTGAGTACCTGTGTTTGACCCCGAGCTGAGCCGGCCAAGTCTTTTACCACGGTAAATGACCCCGCCCCGGTGCTATAAAAAGGCCACCGAGTGACCTTGCCAAGCACCCTTCGCCTTGTGCACCATCTTCACAACCATTTCTTGCCATGCCGAGCCCTAGTATTTATCTAAGGACTCCAGATGCTACCCAAGGTAGTTTTGTCAAGATATTGTGGGATTTTACCCGCAGCACCATGGGCGCAACCCAGCCACCCCAGTACGAGCTGTTCAAATCGAGGATCACCCCTTCCACCTCGAGATATTGGGCAGCCGTGCACATCCCGCCCGTAAACCCAAATCAAGACCCCACAGAAGTCTCCTTCGTGGGGAAATCTATGCCAACCCCGCACATGGCCGTAGAAGCTGCTGCGTATGAAGCGCTTGCTCGCCTTCGATTCGCGGTACCCTACGCCAGCGAACGAGGGTATTATTATTTTCCGAGCCGTGCAGCACCCGGAGGAGTAACATCCTTTCCAGGTGGGCGTATTGAGAGAGACCCGCCTTGGCCAACCTCGCCCAATACGCCATCGCTAAGAACGTTTGACCCGGCATGTGATGGGTTATCTGCAGAGCTCGCTGGATTTAAATCCTCGAGATCGCCATCGGCAGATCACCGAGGTCCGACCAGGAGAGACGCATACATCGACTGGTCAATCCACTCCCTCCGATAGAAGAAGAGTGTATCCTAGTACCGGAAACGTTTTCTCAGGACCCCGTCCAGTTACCGTTTTCAATTTAGATGAACCGCTGTATTTATTGTCGCATTTCTTATTTATGTGTTATAACTTATGCTTAGTACCCCGAGTGTCGCAGCGAGTGAATCATTAATGTAAGCAGCTCTGCCGCTTTTGGACTTTAATGTATTACTGTTTTTCCTCACGAGAAACCCTGGAGCATGATTTCTTTTTCCTGACTTGCCGCATCGTATGTTTTCTCACGACATAGATCATTTATTTCACACAACCCCAAGGCAGCAGACTCACCACCACAAGTACACGAACACATACACTGCTTGCAAAATTTTGCAACTGTGTTGCGTCTAACTAAGCACCTCCGGATAACAATTATCACCCGGCGCACCCCCCCACCTACTCGTCGTGGTCACCGTGACCGCGGAGAGCCAGCAGCCGAGCAGCGGCATCACGACGATCGTCGAGGATCATCGTGCACAGGAGCACCGAGAGCCCTAGCACCGTTGCCAGCCCTCCGCACAACAGGACCACGTACCAGTCCGGCGCCGCCTCCGCCATTAGCGCCTCGTCTCGAGCTCCGGCAATCGGAAACAGAGGAGAAGAAGAGAGAAGGAGGAGCGAGGCCAAGTGTGAGGAAGAAGAGGAGGACACCGCGGTCGTTTTATAAGCTCGAGATCGGTGTACGGTGGGCGAGGTCCACCAGCCGCCTTCGTTGCCCGATCACCCGGTATTCGAGGCGAATCCATGAAAGCAGGCCGACAACAAGACCGCCCGCGAGGTGAGTGCACGCTGCACCGGCAGCTAGCGTGCCACGCACTACCATGGTACGGCCTTGGTACCCTACGCGCTAGGCATCGCCGGTGGAGAAAGCACGGGAGACAGGAAGAAGAAGGTGCCGGAGGAAGGAGAAGAGGCTGACCATGGGCCCGGGTCCACCAGTCAGCCAGAGAGAGCACTGTGCTCTCAGGTGCGACCAGCGTATTTTAAGATTTAGGATTTATTCTAAATTTTTGTCCAGCGTAGGAATCGCTAAATTTCCACACACCGCGCCAGTACCGCACACTGTAATTTTTGCATCACTTATTGCTCTCACTGTGGCCGCTTTTGTTTTTAATTCTTATTCGTTTAAATTTTAACTCTTTGCAAATCTCAGGACGAGATTTTTCCTAAGGGGGGTAGTAGTTGTAACACCCCAATAAATTTGCCAAGTTTTCAATATTTACAATTTTGCCAAGGGATTTTTTTTTAAATTTTTTATTTCTGTTGATTTCAGGATTCTTCTTTTATGGTGAAGGAGTTTTGTATTTTTCCCAAGTGGAGCTTTCCAAAATACATTGGACTTCTTTGCCATCTCATCAAAACAATTTCTAAATAAGTAAAATTGTTTATTAAATTATTTCACCCTGAGCTTTATTCATTTAAATGAACTATATTAAATTTTTGAGCTCCTTTTGAACTACAACCTTTTATTAAAATCACTTAAAAATTCCAACAAAAATTTGGAGATATCATGTGAGGTCTCCAAATCACTTTTGTGCATTTAAATAATTATTTCATTGCTTATTTTGGGTTTTTCACCCATTTTTCTTCTCTGGTCCAGTGGGCAACTTTGCACTGCATCCCTTTCAAATATTTGTTTCTAGCTTCCACCAAAAATTTTGGGATATCAGTAGTAGCATGCCATTCAACTTTATGCAAAAACATAGTGATGTTCTTTGGAAAATTTGAGTGCAACAGCCTCTTTTTCATTCTGGACCATACTTGTGTTTTCTACTACAACTCTATTATTTCGTGCTCTAATGACCTTGTGTTTTCTCATGCTTGTAGTCTACCTTGCTGAACCCCTAAGTCCAGGAGCATGCTCTATCTGGAACACTTTTGGTCCATGAAATGAAGCCACTCATTCCCCCGCCCAGAATCAAGTTTTGCAAAACTTGCACTAGCAAGTTTCTCCTTTTTGCAAACTGACTTCACCACCCTCTCTTATATCCATAGAGACATTGATCTGGAGAGTTTGGCCACTCCAAGAGCTACCTAGGTGCCTTTGGCATTTTGTCAAACACCTGAAGTACATGACCAGTTTTGGCATGAATTCAAGTTTACATGGTGAACTTGAGCCCCTGACCAATCCACCATGTCCCTCAGTCCCCTTGCTAAGCCTAGACTAGTCCTGTTAATTGCCAGCCTCAACCGCAGCCTCTAGGATGCCCTAGCATTTCGTCGAGCATGTCCCGGGCGTGCTCGGGCGCCAGGCGTGCTTGGCACCCGCTTGCACCCGAGTCGCCAGCGTAGCACCTCAAGCACTCAAAACCCGCCCCCACTGCACGCCAGTGTCCCTCGCACCGCCACACCACCCCGACCAACCTGGCACCCCACAGCGCCACCGCCAGATGGCTGTGGCGGCTAGCTACCGGCCGCTTAGCAGTTCGGACCGTGGTTGGCGCCGCCTAAGCCACCCCTACTTGCCACCTGCCCTTGTGAGCGGTGCGAGCTCATCCGCAGCCCGCCCTCTAGCGCTGCCGCCCGCCACGTCGCCCTAGCTACAGAACGGCGGTCTCCGGCAAGCTTATCCCCGGCCGCCGCAAACCGACCTTGATCGCCTATATAAGAGGCCCCGAGCTCAAACCCGCACACAGGCAACCTCAGGCCACCCCTATGGCGCTCCCCTAGCTCACAATCGACCCGGGAAGGCTCTCTTCCCCGTCTCCGGCAACTCCTGCCGCCGCCATTGCCCCAGCCACTCCGGCGCCACCAAGACCTCCCCCTCTCCACTCTCTCCACCAGGAGCATTCCCTTCCTCCCGTGAGGGCATCCCCCTACTCGATTTTGGTCGAAAGCCACTGCCGCATCAAACTCACTTTCTCCGACGACCACCGTCCGCCGCGGAGCTCACCGCCGGCAGCCCCGACCACCCTGTGAGGATCTAAACCACCACCGAGTAACCGCCTCGACCCCTGAGCCCACGGGTGACCTCCACTTGTTGAACGGTGTCGCTGCTCACGGCGTAGCATCGCCGAGTCCCGCCGCCGCTCAAGTGAGGAAGAGGAGGAGAATAGACTAGTCAAACTCGACCGGTGGACCAGGCAGGCCCACTGTCGATGGCTCGACGCAACCACGCTGGATAAGTGGAAGCGTATTCCCAGATTACGCCTTCGGCGATGTGATATATCGAAACATTTTTCTGTTTTTCTGTTTTATTTTAAAATCAGATTTGACCAGAACTTTGACTGCCTATAACTTTTTAAATACAACTCCAAATGAATTGTTTCTTTTTGCTACCTCTCTCAAATATGGTCTAGTTTATTTTAAGATTTATTGGAAAATTTTTCAAAAACAACTTTTGTGCTGTTTTTATTTTGTGTGTTAATTCAAATATATTACTTTAAATAGGGTTTTTGAAGATCTCATGATGATTTGGATGCACCCTTCCTTCCCATGACCTGAAGGCAAGCATTCTGAACCCTGGTGAATTTTTTTGTGTGTGTTGCATAGCACCGTAGCAACACCACCCCGACACATTCATGCGTCATTTTATGTGAGGATGTGATCCTATTTCGGGGTGCATATTAATAAGTTTATGCTAATGAAGTTGACATGAATTGTGATGGAAATCACCATCATACGTCTTTCATGCATACCGGAAGGAAGACGGGAAGGCCTCTATCTTGGGTAGACACGGATTGTCCCTAGTCCTCCGTCGAGAAGGTCGTGGTCCCAGATGACATGAGGGGATGTCGCGTGGTGTTTCCATCTGTTGTCCGAGATATATGCATTGTTGTGCTAATCATGCAGGAAATATTACAACCTCCCCGAGTCGATCAGTAGATCGAGTCCGGTGCCAAGAACCCCATACTTGCTTCAGACTACCACTCGCCTCTACATCAAGTAGGGTGCAGTTCAAGAAGTTGTCAACCCTTTCCTAGCACACACCGTGCATGTAGAGGCCGTGGTGGGAGATACTGGAGGCATCCGGTAGTCATACCACCGGGTCCGGAGCTTGGGTGTTTTGGTTGTAGCCGAAAGGGGTAGCTCCCAGCTTATGCCAGTATAAATTTTGTGATCCCATGTCACGTCGAGGTTGTAGCCTCCCCACTTAGAGTTTTGCTTAACATGTGTTGTGGGTGATTCCAGACACATGTGAGTTAAGCTGGTGTGTGCAAGTTAGGTGTGTTTTCAACAAAAAGACCGTAGACGGAATTAGTCTCGACGGACTAAAGAAATCCATTACTCGTGGGAAAAGAGTACACCCTCTGCAGAGATTAAAACCTATTCGAATAGCCGTGTCCATGGTTAAGGATTCCAGTTTGGGATGGGTCAAGTGTCGGTCTTAGTGTCGGTCTTCGAAGGTGAAACTGTGAAACTATTAAACCTGGAAGTACGATTGTGACTTGTGATAATTTATGATTACTATTTTGGATGTGGACTAACCCGTGATATTTTCTGGTATTCTTGAA
This sequence comes from Aegilops bicornis, assembly GCA_021605145.1. Lineage (NCBI taxonomy): Eukaryota > Viridiplantae > Streptophyta > Magnoliopsida > Poales > Poaceae > Aegilops > Aegilops bicornis. The sequence continues at coordinate 633,223,568 of CM038670.1, forward strand.
TATCCCTGGGATGGTTCTACCTCCTGGATATTCATTGTGGCATTTCTTTTAAAGCCCTTTATGTGGTGTCGCCAGACGCCTCGATCGTGGCATTTCTTTTAAAGCCCATTATGTGGTGTCGCTCGGGCCTTTGTTGTAGCATTTCTTTTAAAGCCCTTTATGCGGTGTCGCCGAAGCTCGACCGTGGCATTTCTTTTTAAAGCCCTTTATGTGGTGTCGCTCGGGCCATTGTGGCATTTCTTTTAAAGCCCTTTATGCGGTGTCGCCAGACGCCCGACTGTGGCATTTCTTTTAAAGCCCTTTATGCGGTGTCGCTCAGATGCCCGACTGTGGCATTTCTTTTAAAGGCCTTTATGTGGTGTAGCTCAGACGCCCGACTGTGGCATTTCTTTTAAAGCCCTTTATGCGGTGTCGCTCAGACGCCCGACTGTGGCATTTCTTTTAAAGCCCTTTATGGGTGTCGCTCAGACGCCCGACTGTGGCATTCCTTTTGAAGTCCCTCATGTTATTTATTTCAAAATTTTAATACCGTCACGTTATTGCATATTCACAAATAGCATGCTTGCGCGTTCCAGAGTTTTATTTATCTTATGTGACTGGCGTCATGAGCATAAGTATTTTTCAGCACATCATTGTTGTAATTTACCCATGTTCGTAATGTTTGCGAGTACATTCAAAGTACTCACTGGCTTGTCCCTGGCTATTGTCTTGGCCAGATTTCATGCTTGGAAAGGAGCGTTGCGGTGACTATCCCAGAACCTAGGAAACGGTGATCTCAGCCACGCGAAGATAGGGGTTATCCTGGTCAGCTGTTCCCGTGGGAAATGGAGTCCCATAGACACCGATGATTTTCAGCCCGCTTCGCCATCAACCACTAGAAACCATTTGTTGTACTCACGCACTGTAATGGTCTTGTACTACATATTTTGTATTTGCTTGGAATTTCTGTATCAAGTTGGTGCCTCATCAGCTAACAGTTATCCTGGGGCTGATGAGCACAAGGGCCATTTTCTGGGAATTAGTTCCCGGAGAATCGGTCGCCACACTCCACCCTGAATGTCTGCCAACAGCTCTTTTTCCTGCTCCCTGGAGATGCAACATAGAGTAACATCATTCGGCCGCTTTCGGTAGAGCTCTCCGTCTTGGATGCAGTAGGCCCTGGCCTGCCGTGCCATGCACTTCGCGTCCTCCTCCTTCTCCGGCAGGGTTCCTTGCATCAAGTAATCCTTGAACTCCGTGGTCCAACACCCCTCCTGAGGCTCCAGCGCCAAGAGCAAGCGTGCCCCTGAGGTTGGGTCGCAGGCCAGGGCTCCCGAGGCAGGCGGTTGAGGGAGCTCCTCCCTAGGCTGTGCTGTGCTTGATAGTGATGGCGCTGCCGAGGGTTTGAAGAGTCGCTCCTCGAAGACGCCAGGCTACTGAGGCAGCCGCCTGGACGCCCTCTTTGCCATGTCATCAGCCTCTTGATTGGTGCCGCAAGGCACATGTTGCAGCTCCAGCGCCCCAAAACTGTTTCTCCATCCTGCGGACCTCCGCGAGATATGCTTCCATGTGCTCGTCCTTCGGCTCGTATACCTTGTTGGAGAAGTTGACGAAGAGTTGTGAGTCGCCCTTGATGATGAGGCGCTTTACCCCCAAGGCGACTGCAGCTTTCAATCCCGCTATCAGGCCCTCGTACTCTGCTATGTTGTTGGAGACCTTCTCTCCATGCTGAGAACAGAGTTGCACAACATAGTAGAGCTTGTCCTGAGTGGGGGATATGAGCACTGCGCCAGCCCCCGCGCCCTATCGTGAGAGCGCTCCGTCGAAGTACATGACCCAACCATCCGGGGCTTCACTACCTGGGGAAAGCGACCAGTCCTCGCCCGCTTTGAGCCCCGGTGCCTCTGCCCATTCTACCACGAAATCTGCAAGTGCGGCTCCCTTGATGACCCTGGTCGTGCTGAATTCCAGTTGAAACGCTTGCAGTTCGATGTTCCATTCAGCGACTCTCCCTGTTGAGTTGGGGCTCCTGAGTACCCTTTCCAAGGGGTATGATGAGACGACCTTGATGGGATGGCCTTGAAAGTAGTGCCGCAGCTTGCGCGAGGCCACCAACAGTGCGAGGAGGAGTTTTTGGGGCATGGGGTACCGCGCCCTCGCGTCCCGTAGCACCGTGCTGACGAAGTAGACAGGGTGCTCGACGAGGTTGAGGGTACTGGCGCAGCCTGCGTCCTCCGGAGGTTGAGGCGCCTCCTGAGGCGACGGAGCCCCCAGCGCTTGGTCGCCTGGAGAGGGATCCTCCACTCTGGGTGCGCTCTCCTGCTGAGGCTGATCCTTTTCTGCTGCGGTTGTGGTCTTCGCGAGGCCTTCCAGGCTTTGCTTTGCCCCGGCTGGGACGGCGGCTGCGGCCTTGGTCCGGCGCTCCTCTCTAACCGCCACCAGGGTTGTGCTGGCGGAATAGGGGGTGGCTGCAAGGTAGAGCAGCAAGGGCTCCGGAGGGCGCGGAGCTACCATCACCGGAGGGCTGGTAAGGTACCTCTTGAGATCTTGGAATGCCTTTTTGGCATCTTCAGTCCATTCGAAGGGGCCTTTCTTCTTCATCAGCTTGAAGAAGGGCAGTGCTCGCTCCCCCAGCTTGGAGATGAAACGCCCTAACGCGGTTACTCGCCCGGTGAGCTTCTGCATTTCTCTGAGGGTCTTCAGCGGGCTCATGTCTTCGACCGCCTTGACCTTCTCTGGGTTAGCTTCGATGCCCCTGTGGGACACGAGGAAGCCCATGATCTTGTCCGAGGGGACTCCGAACACACACTTCTCCAGGTTGAGACGTAGGTCCACTTCATTGAGGCTTGCGAAGGTTTCTTCCAGGTCCTGTATCTGGGTTTTTGCCTCCCGAGACTTCACCACAATGTCATCGACGTAAGCTCCAGTGTTCCTCCCGAGCTGCGGGCCTAAGGCGATGTGCATCAGTCGCTGAAAGGTCGCGCCTGCGTTGCGCAACCAAAATGGCATGCAGGTATAGCAGTATACTCCACACAGGGTCAGGAAGGCCGTTTTCTGCACATCTTCTACCGCCATCTTGATCTGGTGATAGCCCGAGAAGGCATCCAGGAAGCACAATAGGTCACACTCAGCGGTAGAGTCGACGACCGGGTCGATGCGAGGGAGCGGGAATGGATCCTGTGGGCAGGCCTTGTTGAGGTTGGTGAAGTCGACACACATGCGCTCGTTTCCTCCCTTTTTTGGCACGACAACAGGGTTGGCCTGCCAATCAGGGTAGCGGACCTCGCGAATGACTCATGTTGCCTCTAACTTGCGGGTTTCTTGGACGACGAAGGCCTGCTTTTCAGTGGACTGCCGCCTAGCCTTTTGCTTCACGGGGCACACGTGGGGGCACACGTTGAGATGATGTTCAATCATGTCTCTTGGGACCCCTGCCAGCTGATTAGGCTCCCATGCAAACACCTTCTTGTTTGCGCGCAGGAACCTGACTAGGGCCTCGCACCTTTCGGGCTCAAGGTTGGCGCCTATGGTGAAGGTGGCGCCAGTGGATCCATCCTCGTCGACCGGTTCCTGCTTGGTCTCCGCCTTGTCTTGGCTGAATAGCTGCTTCTTCTTAGCCGGCGCAGCCCCCTTGGGCTCAAGCACATCTGCGCTGGCGGGCTGTACCACCGCGGCCGCCTTGAAGGCAAGCTTGAGCGCCTGCACCGCATCCCTTGTGTCTCCGAACACGGTAAGGACGCCGCTGCTCCCGGGCATCTTCATGAGGTTGTACGCCGGGTGAGTTGCTGCCATGAACTGGGCCAAGGCTGGGTAACCGAGGATGGCGTTGTACGGGAGGCCGATGGGGGCGATGTCGAAGTCGATCAGCTCCGTGCGGAAGTTGCCGTGGGTGCCGAAGGTCACCGGGAGGCGGATCTGCCCCAGGGAGCCGGCGGAACCGCCGCTGATGCCCAAGAAGGGCCTGCTGGGTTGAAGCCACTCCAGTGGCACGTGAAGGAGGCTGAAGGCCTCCACCGAGAGCATGTTGAGGCCCGCACCACCGTCGATGAGGGTCCTGGTGATGGCCACTTGGCAGATGGTGGGCGTGCATAGCATCAGGAGCGCGCCCGCACAGGCGGTGTTGGAGGGGTGATCATTCGAGCTGAAGGTCAAATCGGCCTTGGGTGCCACCCAGCCCGGGGGAGTTTCTCGGCGCTTGAGGGCGGCGTCGATCTGGCGGACGAACGGCTTGACGTGGCGGCTTGAAGGTGGCGCCTGCGATCCGCCCAGGATGGCCGCGACGACTGGGGGTGCCGGCGCGGGATGATGGGCGAGAAGAGGTTGCGCAACTCCTCCCAGGAGGCCACAGAAGCCGCTGGCAGGTGGAGCAGCCACATGCGCGGGATACCGGTGAGGGCTATGGGCAACGAGTTTGCCATGACCTTGCCGTCGCCCCCGGCCTTGAGGACGGCTTCTTCATACGCCAGCAGGAAGGCCTGCGGGTCCGCCGTGCAGTCGTAGCGCGGTGGCATGTCCAGCTCGAACTTTTGCGGCCACCGCTCCTGCCGCGAGGCGGGGGCCAGGGCTCGGAGCCCCCTGGTCTTTGCACCGGCGTCGACAGCCGGAGTGGGCGGTGCGTCGGCCGCCATGAGGGAAGAGCGTGGTGTTGATGGGGAACGGGTCAACGGAAGGGAGAGCTCCGGCGCACCCCCTACCTGGCGCGCCTAATGTCGGATGTTGGGTTTCGGCAGACCCTTAAGGTTCGAACACTGGAGTGCGCGCGAAGATCTCTCCCCTACCGATCTACGTCCGATCGTCTCGTGAGATCTAAGCTGGAAACGATGAACAACGCAAGGGACACGAGATTTATACTGGTTCGATCCACCGTTGTGGTGTAATACCCTACTCCAGTGTGTGGTGTGGTGGATTGCCTTAGGGGCTGATGAAGAACAGTACAAAGGATGAACAGCCTCGCGAGAGGTGTTCTTGAGCTCGATGAGCTTGAGTGGTTGAGGATGATCAGAATGATCCATCCCTTGCTAAGGTGGTGGCTAGCCCTATTTATAGAGGCCCTGGGCCTCTTCCCAAATATTGAGCGGGAAGGGCGCCAACAACGGCCATTTTGAAGGGGAACATCTAGTACAAGCTATCCTGACTAAAGTTGGTCTTCAGCTACCAAAAGCATTGGCGATGACGCCATCTTGGGCTCCACGGTGACCTCCGTCCCGCCGCTCCGCTGGTCTTGGTCTCGTTGCACTGAAATGGCAACCTTTGCCTGATGCCTCGGTACTCCACGCATGTGCTTGTCCCCTTTGCACCAAAGAGGAAACAAGAACACTTCACAGGCCGGCGCCCGCCTAGCCTCGATCGTCATGGCTTGCGTCACGAGCACCGCGCGAGGTACCCTGCCTTGATCTCTCCGCCTCCTCGTGAGCCTGCCTGGCGAGGCGTCCCTAAGGAAGCCTTATGTTCACCGCCTCATGAGGCTTGGCCTCGCGAGGGTCTTGAGTCTTGTGTTGATGAAGATGGGTCGTCTTGGGCCACCACTCGAGCCACGCCCGCAGGCCGCAGTGCAAGTCTGGGACCCCGTTCCTAGAACGCCCGGCAATGGCGGTGCACTTCGCAGGGTGGTGGCGGTGGCGGCGCACTGCGGCGGCCGCGTAGCGTGGTGGCGCGGGCGTGGGCGATCGGCGGCGAGGGAGGCGGCTAGTGGCGGGTCGGGCACGGAGGCGCGGGCGGCGAGCCACGGTCCTTTCGCCCACTGGCGGGCGGATCTGGCTGCGGCGAGCCGCGCGGCAGGGACGGCACGGGCGATGTGGTGGCGCGCGATTCGGCTGGGTGGCGGCTGGACGTGTCCGGCGGCGGGGGTGAATTGTCCAGCGGCGCGAGGTGGAAGGAGGCTAGGGTTTGCGCCGCAAATTTCGGGGGAGGGGATTTATTTATAGGTAGAGAGAGCTAGGGGAGTCCAAATGAGGTGCGGTTTTCGCCCACACGATTGTGATCCAACAACGGAGAGCATGGAGGGGGGTTAGATGGGCTAGTGCGCTGTGTGGAGGGGTGCTGGGCTGCAAAGAGAAAGGGGTCCGACGGTTAACACGGTTAACCGTTGGGGCATCAAACGACCTCCAAATGGAACAAAATTTTACATGCGGTCTACCGATGATGTACCAAGACCACTCATCAACTCTCGGCCCATTCCGAGTACATTTTTCTGCGGCTCACAAAACCAGAACTGGGAGGTGCAGCGAGGCTGCATGATGTCGTTGGGCTCAGAACGAACAATGGAGAGAACCGGGGGAACCCAAACGGATGCAAGTTTTGAAAAACATGCGGATGAAATGCAGATGATGACAAGGCAAAGTGCAACACGCAAGCAATGACATGGCATCGACGGCGAATAACTGGAAGACACCTGGCGCATCGGTCTCGGGGCGTTACACTTCCACCATTGCTAGCTTCTCTATTGCCGTGCAACTTTCACCGGTACCATACACCCACTATATACCTTCCTGAAAACAGCCACCATACCTACCTATTATGGCATTTCCATAGCCATTCCGAGATATATTGCCAAGCAACTTTCCACTGTTCCATTTATTATGGCACACTCCAACATTGTCATATTGCTTTGCATGATCATGTAGTTGACATTGTATTTGTGGCAAAGCCACCGTTCATAATTCTTTCATTCATGTCACTCTTGATTCATTGCACATCCCAGTACACCGCCGGAGGCATTCATATAGAGTCATATTGTTCTAAGTATCGAGTTGTAATTCTTGAGTTGTAAGTAAATAAAAGTGTGATGATCTTCATTATTAGAGCATTTTCCCAGTGAGGAAAGGATGATGGATACTATGATTCCCCCACAAGTCGGGATGAGACTCCATATGAAAAAAAGAGTCCATAAAAAAGGAGAAGGCCCAACAAAACATACAAAAAATGAGAGAAAAATAGAGAAGGGGCAATGCTACTATCCTTTTACCAAACTTGTGCTTCAAAGTAGCACCATGATCTTCATGATAGAGAGTCTTCCATGGTGTCACTTCCATATACTAGTGGGAATTTCCATTATAGAACTTGGCTTGTATATTCTAATGATGGGCTTCCTCAAATTGCCCTATGTCTTCGTGAGCAAGCGAGTTGTATGCACACCCACTTAGTTTCTTTTTGAGCTTTCATACACTTATAGCTCTAGTGCATCCGTTGCATGGCAATCCCTACTCACTCACATTGATATTTATTGATGGGCACCCATAGCCCGTTGATACGCCTGATTGCTGTGAGACTATCTTCTCCTTTTTGTCTTCTCCACAACCACCATTCTATTCCACCTATAGTGCTATGTCCATGGCTCACACTCATGTATTGCGTGAAGATTGAAAAAGTTTGAGAACATCAAAAGTATGAAACAATTGCTTGGCTTGTCATTAGGGTTGTGCATGATTTAAATATTTTGTGTGATGAAGAAAGAGCACGGCCAGACTATATGATTCTGTAGGGATAGCTTTCTTTGGCCATGTTATTTTGAGAAGACATGATTGCTTTGTTAGTATGCTTGAAGTATTATTGTTTTTATGTCAATATTAAACTTTTGTTTGCAATCTTATGGATCTGAATATTCTTGCCACAATAAAGAAGATTACATTGATGAATATGTTAGGTAGCATTCCACATCAAAAGTTCTGTTCGTATCATTTACCTACTCGAGGACGAGCAGGAATTAAGCTTGGGGATGCTTGATACGTCTCCAACGTATCTATAATTTTTGATTGTTCCATGCTATTATATTATCCATCTTGGATGTTTTATATGCATTTATATGCTATTTTATACGATTTTGGGACTAACCTATTAACCTAGAGCCCAGTGCCAGTTTCTGTGTTTTCCTTGTTTTTGAGTTTTAGAGAAAAGGAATACCAAACGGAGTCCAATTTACGTGCCAATTTTTTATGATTTTTTATGGACCAAAAGAAGCCCCCGGAGTAAAAGAGTTGGGCCAGAAGAGTCCCGAGCCATCCACGAGGTTGGAGGGCGCGCCCCCCTATCTCGTGGATGACTCGGAGACCCCCCTGACGTGAGACCGACGCCAAAAATTCCTATAAATACAGAAACCCCCCAAAGGAAACCTAGATCGGGAGTTCTGCCGCCGCAAGCCTCTGTAGCCACCAAAAACCAATCGGGACCCTATTCTGGCACCTTGCTGGAGGGGGGATCCATCACCGGTAGCCATCTTCATCATTCTGGCGCTCTCCATGACGAGGACGGAGTAGTTCACCCTCGGGGCTGAGGGTATTTACCAGTAGCTATGTGTTTGATCTCTCCCTCTCTCTCATGTTCTTGATTTAGCACGATCTTGATGTACCATGAGCTTCGCTATTATAGTTGGATCATATGATGTTTCTCCCCCTCTACCTTCTTGTAATGGATTGAGTTTTCCCTTTGAAGTTTTCTTATCGGATTGAGTCTTTAAGGATTTGAGAGCACTTGATGTATGTCTTGCGTGGGATACCCGTGGTGACAATGGGGTATTCTATTGATTCACTTGATGTATGTTTTGATGATCAACTTGCGGGTTCCGTGACCTTGGGAATCTATGCATCGGGGTTGGCACACATTTTCGTCTTGACTCTCCGGTAGAAACTTTGGGGCACTCTTTGAAGTTCTTTGTGTTGGTTTGAATAGATGAATGTGAGATTGTGTGATGCATATCGTATAATCATACCATGGATACTTGTGGTGACATTGGAGTATCTAGGTGACATTAGGGTTTTGGTTGATGTGTGTCTTAAGGTGTTATTTTACTATGAAATCTAGGGATGTTTGTGACACTTATAGGAATAGCCCAATGGATTGATCAGAAAGAATAACTTTGAGGTGGTTTCGTACCCTACCATAATCTCTTCATTTGTTCTCCGCTATTAGTGAATTTGGAGTGACTCTTTGGTGCATGTTGAGGGATTGTTATATGTTCTAGTTATGTTATCATTGTAGAGAACTTGCACTAGTTAAAGTATGAACCCTAGGCCTTGTTTCGAAGCATTGCAATACCGTTTTTGCTCACTTTTGTCACTTGCTACCTTGCTGTTTTTATATTTTCAGATTACTAAAACCTAAATCTACCATCCATATTGCACTTGTATCACCATCTCTTCGCCGAACTAGTGCACCTATATAATTTACCATTGTATTGGGTGTGTTGGGGCCACAAGAAAATCTTTGTTATTTGTTGCGGGGTTGTTTGAGAGAGACCATCTTCATCCTACGCCTCCCATAGATTCGTAAACCATAGGTCATCCACTTAAGGGAAATTTGCTGCTGTCCTACAAACCTCTGCACTTGGATGCCCAACAACGTCTACAAGAATAAGGTTGCGTAATAGACATCAACCGGCCCTCTGCGCCGTACTTGCACCAGAGGCCGGCTGCGTCGTACTTGCACCGGACGCCCGCCGGGCCGTTCGCATGGGTCGCGTCGTTTGCCTTGTCCGTGGCCCTCTCGATGCCAACGCGCTGGTCGGTAGGCTTGATCGCCTCCTTGGCCTGTGTCCACAGGCGCGATGAAAGGAACATGGTCGTCGCATCCTTGAGGCGGTGATATCCGATGAAATAGCCAACTTGGAGCTCGAGATCGCGCTTCAGGTGTACCGCGAGCGTGTCGACCGCTTGGACGAACGCCTGCACGAGTTCAGACATAGCCATGAGCTACCATAGGCAAGGTCTACTGGTCATGGTCTCATGTACGCATTTTATTTTGTTGAGTCGTTTCAACGTGGATCGCTATGTATTCACATCAATCATACTATTGCTCTGTTTATTGCTCTTTTTCAATGTGTGTACTCTGTTTTCCGTTCTTATATGTTCTGTTTCAATGTGTGTTTATATTCTTTCCATTTTTTATATGTGGATGATAACAGATAGATTCAAATTAATATACAAAAATAGATAGAAAATGGAGTATAATATTAATTGTTCATTAGTTCATCACAGAATATATATCATATCATCACATATACGTGATGATACTTAACTACTAGGTACAATGCATAAAATTGAAAACAAACAATACTAAAACTAATAATCCCTCCTGGGACCAGTATTCCGGCAGCCCCTCGCCAATAGCTCCCTGGTGCACAGCGTCTTCCCAGCGTGGAGGCAGTACTCCACCTCCTCCGCCTCGCAGAGCTTGATGTGCCGATCTGCATCTTGCTGGCAGACGCGCGCGAACGATCTTACCATTTCATTGCGCGCCCACCGGAGGTCCTCGTCGGTGTACGCCGAGCTTATTGGCCCAGCTCCACGCAATGACGAGGCGCCTAGTGCCTTTGGCCTTCCTCGCAAAGTACTCGTCTTTGTACACCTCCTCCGCACGACAATACGCTCGCCCCCAAAGCTCCGCCGCATCCTTTTTCCAGGCCGCATCACGGGCTTCACAGGCCGCCTGGTACCTGGCGTCCTCCTCCACCGTCTCCTTCCTGAAAGCCACTTACCTGGCTTTCTCAGCCGGTGGCAGCGACTTCCAAGGACAAAGATCATACTGGCCCCAAAACCAATCCAAAGTTGGGGGGTCCGGCGCAACCTCGTCCGACGGCGTGTAGGTGTCCTCGTCGTTTTCGAGTGAGCGCCCCTCGGGGCGGCGACTGCTTGTGTGGGCAGACCGGTGGTGCAGTGGCAGAGATCTGAGAGAGAGAGAGAGAGAGAGAGAGAGAGAGAGAGAGAGAGAGAGAGGGGCGAGCAAGGGGAGGATCTAGATGACAATGCAGGCGGGACGACTTGAGCAAGGTAGTATTTATTGGCGGCCGGAATCTAGATCGACGGGAATAGTACACATGCCGGTCGCCATAATTCACGAGTACTGTAGTGTGAATTACACACGATTCCCGCAGCAAAATCCGTGTGTGAACATAATAACTGACGGTTCCAAATGCAGAATTGTGTCTAATTAATAATGCCCGCTACTCACCTTCCAAACCTCGAGGTGCGAAATAGAGTGCTAATCATGTGGGGCCCGTTGTCTTGCTAGATTTTACATTTTATTTTTTGAACACCAGATATTTACATCGTCAGATGATTTTTTAACTCGCACACAAGTACAAAAATATGATGTTTCAAACCGTTATGGTTAGCCATTGAATGCAGATGTAGTTCAAATTTGAATTACGGTCCTTAGATGGCTAGAAAATCACTTACATGTCTTCAAAAGGTCAAATGGCCCTTGAAATTTTCCAAAATTTCACATGACAGTTGTATTAGTGCATGTTACACGTAGAAAAAAAATTTGAAGGCCGTAAGAGGAAGCTATCTCCTGTTCGTCATCAAACATGCATTGTTCCCTCTCGGAACCACGAGCCTTCTAGTGAGTTGCTCCGGTTTGTGAGGGGTGTGTGTCCACACTTTCGTCAAACAGGCCAGTTTTTTTGCCACATCAGCTTGGTGTCATGACATTACATCAAGCAAGGTTTCATGTTTTTCTGACCATTTTTTAATTTTTTTGGAATTAAAATGCCATGGCACTCCATTCATGTGTCCATGCCGTGAGACCAATATGCTTGAAAATTCCTTCTAATTTACTGCACATGGAATTAAGTCGCACACAAGTATACAAATATAATTTTTCAAACCGTTATGGTTAGCCGTTGCATGTAGATGTAGTTCAAATTTGAATTACGGTCATTAAATGGCTACAAAAACACTTAAATGTCTTCAAAAGGTCAAATGACCCTTCAAAATTTCCAAATTTTGACATGACAATTGTATTAGTACACGTTACACGTAGAAAATATTTGAAGTCCGTAAGAGGAAGCTATCTCCCGTTCGTCATCAAACATGCATTGTTCTCTCTCGGAACCACGAGCCTTGTAGTGAGTTGCTCCAGTTTGTGAGTGGCGTGTTTCCAAACTTTCATCAAACTGGCCAATTTTTTTACCACATCATCTTGGTGGCATGACATTACATCAAGCAAGGTTTCATGTTTTCTGATCACTTTTTATTTTTTTTGGAATTAAAATGCCATGGCACTCCATGCATGTGTCCATGCCATGAAACCAGTATGTTTTAAAATTCCTTCTAATTTACTGCATATGGAATTAACTCGCACACAAGTACACAAATATGATTTTTCAAACTGTTATGGTTAGCCGTTGCATGTAGATGTAGTTCAAATTTGAATTACGGTCATTAAATGGCTAGAAAAACACTTAAATGTCTTGAAAAGGTCAAATGACCCTTGAAAATTTCCAAATTTTGACATGACAATTGTATTATTGCACGTTACACATAGAAAAAATTTGAAGTCCGTAAGAGGAAACTATCTCCCGTTCGTCATCAAACATGCATTGTTCTATCTCGGAACCACGAGCCTTGTAGTCAGTTGCTCCGGTTTGTGAGGGGTGTGTTTCCAAACTTTCGTCAACAGGCCAATTTTTTTACCACGTCATCTTGGTGGCATGACATTACATCAAGCAAGGTTTCATGCTTTCTGATCATTTTTTAATTTTTTTGGAATTAAAATGCCATGGCACTCCATGCATGTGTCCATGCCGTGAGACCAATATGTTTAAAACTTCCTTCTAATTTACTGCAGATGGAATTAACTCGCACACAAGTACACAAATATAATTTTTCAAACCGTTATGGTCAGCCGTTGCATGCACATGTAGTTCTAATTTGAATTACGGTCATTAAGTGGCTAGAAAATCACTTAAATGCCTTCAAAAGGTCAAATGACCCTTGAAATTTTCTAAATTTTGACATGACAGTTGTATTAGAGGAGATTACACGTAGAAAAAGTTTGAAGGTCGTAATAGGAAGCTATCTCCCGTGCGTCGTCAAACATGCATTGTTCCCTCTCGGAACCACGAGCCTTATAGTGAGTTGACCCGGTTTGTGAGGGTTCTGTGTCCAAACTTTCGTCAAACAGGACAATTTTTTTACCACGTCATCTTGGTGGCATGACATTACATCAAGCAATGTTTCATGTTTTTCTGATCATTTTTTAATTTATTGGAATTAAAATGCCATGGCACTCTATGCATTTAGTGTCCATGCCATGAGACCAATATGTTTGAAAATTCCTTCTAATTTGCTGCACATGGAATTAACTCGCACATAAGTACGCAAATATGATTTCTCAAACCGTTATGGTTAGCAGTTGAATGTACATGTAGTTCTAATTTGAATTACGGTCATTAAATGGCTAGAAAATCACTTAAATGTCTTCAAAAGGTCAAATGACTACTAGAAATGCACATTTTACCTAGAGCCATATACCCTAGGTGAAATGCAAAAAACCATAGGGGAAGACTTTACCTAGAGCTTGCCCTAGGTAAAGAACCCTAGGTGTAGTATAGTCGGGAAAGAACCCTTTCCCTAGGGTGCATGTGGCCAGCTCTAGGGAAACTCTCTTTACCTAGGGGGCACAAACCCTAGGGAGAGACCGTGGGGTCCATATGAATTGTGACACCCCACTACTTCCCCTACAATTCTTTCCCTACTAGTTGTTTGAATAATACACTGGGGATACATATATTCATATATTTCATATACAAATACACATTTCAAATTGAAATTCATGTCCAACATAATTTAAATAATTAGATTCTGTGCCATAATTCAAACTTATAAATTGCAGCCAAAATTCATCATACACATGTAACACATCATATTATCAACAAACACATACATTAGACTCATGGTCAATTTAGCGCCAGAATTCAAAAATAAACTATTGTGAAATTTGGCACGACTAGCACTGTTGGTCAGGTATCTGCTACTACAAAAGAACTGTAACATGTTATCTATCATGCACTGCAGAAGATGGTCTTCAAGTGTCAAGCCCTGCCCAAGAGGTTGGCTTCCTGAGGTGTGTGACAAATTGAGTAAGGAAGTTCTAGATGCCATGAAAAGAACCCGAACATCCCTGCAGCATCTGGGTCGGGTGCCACCAGAGTCAAAAGCTTGGAAGAAGCATCAAGGTGACATTATGGTCCTGAAATTAGTGATGACAAGCAGTTTAGCACTTAGTTGTAAGTAAAGGTATATTGGCAACAATAATTAGTAAGTGTAAGTAAAAGAAAATGGTGATTTGACTTTGAGGTAAAACCAAGAATTACGAGTCAAGGAGTCGACGAGTCAAGAGCTGAGGTTGAGTCTCATAGAGTAATCATGACTAGTCTAGACTACTGCTGGACTAGTTTGACATGGTACTATAGTACTCAACTTACAGTAATTAACTACTAATACCTAGTATGTAATGTAGTACATACTATATATTATACAATAAAAATTGAGCAGCAAGGGGCGTGGATCCAAGGAAGGAGCAGAACCAATAAGGAAGGGAGAGCATTGTAATGCTCATGGTCACTGCCAGCGGCAGTGGCGGGCAATGGGCAGTGGTGGCGGCCTAGCCCCAGGTGAGGCGGCTCGTTGTGGAGCGAGCCTGGAATGCTAGGGTTGCAATGTTTTTTCCCACGGGCTGAGCTCTGCTCACTTATTCCTCCCAAATTGAGCCACCAGACTAGTCTAGAGTAGTCGATGACTAGTCGCTCCATCGCTCGACTCAGCGAGCTAGTCTACATGAAGAAGCTAGTCGACAATCAGATTGAGACTATTAGACTAGTAATCATTGGGTAAAACACATGGAAGTTTCATATTTCCTATAGTTTAGCTCAAATGACATGTTTTACTTTGTATTACAACTTCTTCGCACCATCATAAGTTCATAACAGGAAAACATATGTGACAGGCATACTGAGAGTATTCCTTGTGTAATACTATGTCAGGTAAGAGAGAAGAAAATCCCAGCGTTGAATGTAAATTAGAGCACCCAAGAGAAACATAACCAATAAAGCTGAGCAAGAAAAAGACTGGTCTCACACCAAATAGTAACATGACCAGTTACCTTACAGCAGCCTCCTGTCTTTTTTCCATATAACGTCGCAAAAGTTTTATAGCATTTGCATCACCTTCTTCTCTTACCTATACATAAGGCATTTCAGTAATATTTACAGTAGAAAAAATAACATGATGTACAAAATATTAGCAACCCTCGGCTTTAAATAAGTTACGTCACTTGTATTGCAACTGAATCAGAGAACGACCACATAGTATTGAGTGGCGCTCTCTTAAAAACTAAATAGGTACTGGGCAATAGAGAACAATCAGGCATAGTACATAGATACAAGGATTAAAAGCATCACAACGAAGTCATTAGTATGCAGAGTAAATTTTTGCAATTAGAATTTTATCAAAGTAGACATGTAGCTATAAAATACCATTTGAGATTTTACAGATTATGCATGCACCAGGAACAAAATAAACAACTCTATTGAACTAGGAGGAACTAGGTGTCATACCAAGCAATAAATTAACTAAGAAATTGAAACAAGCAATTACAAAAAGCACAAAGGAGATATTTAAGGATAGGAACATCAGCACAAAGTAGGTTGGATGGTTTTTAGTGCTAGATAATTATGTTGTGCTGCAGAAGTAGTTTCCACTGACCTTTTTTATATTTTCTCCTCTGTTCTTCAGAAAACTCTATGTCATTAACGCCTTTTATACCATCAACAGCACCCCCGACTTCAGCTATCTCCTCCACCTATACAATAATAATTGAAACTTTAATGCACCTGCTCCATGGAGAAGACAAATAAAATAGGAAATTAGGATGATGGCAAACTTTACAGAAAATATCAGCATAATGGTAAATGCCATGGTGAGCCTGCTATTTAAGGCCAAATAGAAATTATTATGATCCTTACACTTGTCTAGCTAACTCTAACAACAAAGTTTACAACTTGTATAGCTGATGACTGGACTATTTTAAAATAAAACATCTGGACAATATGCCCAAGATTACGGGTAGCTAGCTCTAAGAACAAACTTTAAACAGTTGGGCATGCTATGGCACAAGCTTCCGTGGAGGACCAAGACTAGAATATATTTACCTAACTATATATATGCTGATCAGAGGAGTATATATGAAAGTGAACATGAGTATATATATATATATATATATATATATATATAGGGATTGTCTATTCGTCACCACAGGTGAGGAATAGTTATTCTTCACCCCCTCTATTTTACCATCAATGCACCTTAATTTTACGTTTCAGAAGTTTTGTCTGATTTTCGACATAAAAAGAGACCGTAAGAAAATATATCATCATCGTAAAAAATATTTTATGTTATGTAAAATTACAAACGTAAAAGCATAGTGTAAAATACACATAAACTGCAAATTTTCTTGTCTTATGACCTATGTTTTTATTTTCTTATGTCAAATATTACGTAGTGAATGAATAGGAATGTAACTATTTCAATTCCAAACATAATTTAATTATGAAATGATCAGAAGATTACCTCGGTGAAGAATAAGTTATTCTACACCTGGGTGATGAATAGCATCACTATATATATATATATATATATATATATATATATATATATATATATATATTACACTATAGAAGTGTAGCAACTATTAACCAACACGTCGTAAGTAGCTACAATTATCAGTTCTATGTGTACAAAAATATAAACAGCAAAGCCAACAATATAAGTTTGCATTACAAATAACTAGCAAAAAGAGACTGGAAGACATTGTCAAACAGTAATGCATTCTATAATAACCAATAGATAGACTGCGAGAATATATCCTACTCGATACATTTAAATGTCTACATTTTGACCAAAATGTAAATGGTTGATCAGCTCACTCGTATTCATGCATCTTCATATTTATGCACTTTTGTTGAATATATACCAGAACTTGAGGTGGTCTCATCACCAACCGATCCAGGACTTGAGCACATTTCCAAAAGTATCTTAGTTAACTATATTATCATGGTCACAAATTCAGACTGCTCAATTTTACATGTATTGAGATAGATAACATGCTGATGGCATCACGTTAACGTAGGTAAATCATGTGATATACTCTAACTAATAGTGGGCAACTTTGCAATATGAAATTCTCTTATCAACTACGGACTAACTATGTTCTGCCAAACGGTGGCGGAGCTTCAGCCGAATATATGGGGGGGCCATGGAGTGAAGGAGGGGCAAACATAACTATATCAGCTGTTTTTAATGAAAAATAGGCCTAATAGAATGGTACGTATGCAAGATTTTCTTGTGAGCTGGGGGGGCCATGGCCCAGGTTGGCCCCCATGTAGCTCCGCCACTGCTGCCAAATCCACCAATGGTAAACCACCTACCAGCTATAGGACCCAATCATCAACCAACGAACAGGTGAAGGACTGAAGGGGATCCTCTAAATAAACAACAGGGAGCGAAGAAAGAGGGCAGCGTCTATCCATACCTTGAGGCTCTCTATGACCCCGGGATGACCTCATGCTCGAGCCCCGAGAACTCGCCCTCAGTGTTCTCGACACTAGTGGTGCGATGCCATCGCACCGGTATGCGTTGCCATGGAAACCCCACCTGTCGCAGCCATGGATCAACGCACGCCGCCATGGCTAGGCATGAAGATGCGGTATGGGCGGATCTGGCCGAGCGGGGAGGAGCAGAGGCCGTGCGGTGGGGCGGATCGGGCCGGAGCATGGGCGGGCGGCGAGTACCAAGGGCCGTGCGATGGGGCGCATCGCGCCGGAGCGTGACCAGGAGGAGAGGATTAGGGGCCGTGCGGTGGGGCGGAGAGTGGGAGGGCGCGACGGAGCTGGGCGCGACGCGGCGGCTGGAGGGGAAATCTTGGGGAGAGGAGGGGGGATTTGTTTTATCCTGGCGGCGGAAGGCGAAACAGAGGATAACCTAACCTGGCAAAAATATTCCACCTCTCGCGCGCCCTTTCTCCCTTCCCTTTCCCACTGCCCAATGGGGCCCACCGTGTAGAACAAAATATAAGGCGCGCTGACGACCAAAATGGCGCGGGGAGACATCAGGTGGCAACAGTGGTGGCACGGCTTCGTGGCTTTAGGGGAAGTTTGTTTCCAACTTTGTTTTTTTTCCTGAAAATTCAACTTCCCCTAGGGTATACTGTTCATTGCTTTTCTTTCCTTAGTGCAGGCCAATGGGTAAAGGACTTGGCCTAGGTAAAATGGTAGTTTCTAGTAGTGAATGACCCTTGAAATTTTCCAAATTTTCTCATGACAGTTGTATTAGTGCACATTACACGTTGAAAAAAATAAGACTGTAAGAGGAAGCTATCTCCCGTTCGTCATCAAACATGTATTGTTCCCTCTTGAAACCATGAGCCTTCTAGTGAGTTGCTCCAGTTTGTGCGAGGTGTGTCCAAACTTTTGTCAAACAGGACAATTTTTTTACCACATCATCTTGGTGGCATGACATTACATCAAGCAAGATTTCATGTGTTCATGCCATGAGACCAATATGTTTGAAAAATCCTTTTAATTTGCTGCACATGGAATCAACTTAGTCACAAGTACACAAATACGATTTTTCAAACCGTTATGGTTGGCCGTTGCATGTAGATGTAGTTCAAATTTGAATTACGGTCATTAAATGGCTAGAAAATCACTTAAATGTCTTCAAAAGGTCAACTGACCCTTGAAATTTTCCAAATTTTCACATGACAGTTGTATTAGCGCAACATAGAAAATTTTTGAAGGCCGTAAGAGGAAGCTATCTCGCATTCGACATCAAACATGCACTGTTCCCTCTCGGAACCACGAGCATTCTAGTGAGTTGCTCCGGTTTGTGAGGGGTGTGTCTCCAAACTTTCGTCAAACATGCCAATTTTTTTACCACATCATCCTGGTGGCATGACATTACATCAACCGAGGTTTCATTTGTTTCTGATATTTTTTTTTGCAATTTAAATGCCATGGCACTCCATGCTTAATTGTGTTATAGCCGTTAGACCAATATATTTGAAATTCCTTCCAATTTACTGCACATGGAATTAAATCGCATACAAGTACACAAAATATGACTTTCAAACTGTTATGGGTAGCTGTTGCATGTACATGTAGTTCAAATTTTAATTACGGTCATTAAATGGCTAGAAAATCACTTAAATGTCTTAAAAGGTCAAATGACCCCTGAAATTTTCCAAAATTTGACATGACAGTTGTACTAGTACTACAAATTTTCTCGTAGATTTAAAACACCATCCATTGCCACTTTACTCCAAATTCGTCTTTCACAGCTAATAAAAAATATCTACAACATCACACAGAGTTGTTTTGTAGGAATCGTTTGCGATGAAAATTTCTGGGTTTATTTAAGTCTTTCTCCTTAAGCTTCGTCGGCTTGTCTGCTCCAGTGCCCGCAACCCCCGAATCCACAAATCCCGATCCCCATTCCCGCACCCCCTTCTTGCAAAGATGACGCCGTGAAATGCTTCGTGAAGGCCCGTACGATGGCCGCATCCCCCCCGAGTGCCGCTGCCTGAGCCAAGAGCGCGGCCGCCTATGATGAGAGTGCCGTCGCATCCGCATTGAGCACGGCCGCTTCTGTCGAGAGGGCGTCTGCAGCAGCCGACAGGGCAGCTGCAGTAGCCGAGACGGCTGCAGCTGCTGCTATGACGGCGGCTGCAAACGCCGAGAGTGCTCGAGCTGCCGTCCGTGCCGCCAATGTCGCCCTGGCCCAGGTTAAGGCCATCCACGCCAAGATATTCCAGGCCACCTCGGAAACCAGCATGCAGCCCATGTCCGAAAAGGCGGTGGTGGCCATGGAGCACCTACTTCTTTGTGAGGTCGTCGAGCGGGAGCTGGAGATGCAGGAGGCGGTGGAGATCGAGGAGCGCTGGGAGGAGGAGTTGCGTGTGGCCCAGGTCGAGGTAGAGAAGAGTCTGTCCGTTGAGGAATCGGCGGTGGAGTACCAACACGAGCTCTGGCACAGCCACTACTACGAGTACTACAACCGCAGCGTCGAGGAGAAGGATGAGGACGAGGACACGGTCGACTTCAGCAGGGAGGATGCGGAGTCCACCAACGGCGACATGTTGCCAGGACAAGTCATCGACGTCTCATCTCACACCGGCGATGCATAGGCCGGCGCGGCGGCGGATTTGTTAAACTTATTTGTACTTAGGCTTTGTTTTTAATGCTGGTCTTTTGTTAGAGCAATGTTTAGGTGAACTGGCCCTGTTTAATTACTAAAATTTCTCGATTCAGTAAGTCTGGTCTGTGTGGTGTACGCTCTTTTGTGTGTCCAAATTAGCAAGCGATGTTAAATTATGCACTGACATACCCAGGGAAATTTCCACCAAAATTTGAATTATCAAACTCATCCCATGCGCGTTAAGCAGAAGAATCATTTGCGATGCACACTATCATTCAAAGTGCATGGTGTTCGGCGGCACCGCGCGCAAAGTTTCCCTCCACATTTCGAATTTTTTGGCCTACCACCGAAATATCTAGCCTCCCCCTCCCCATCCCCTTTTATCCCCGACCACAAGTCACATTTCCCCTGTTTCCCCCTTCATTCCTTCCTTCCTTCCTAAGCTATAGCCGCTTCCTCGCTCTCGTCGTCTCGCATCCTACCGCCGGGGTCGCCATGGTCTTCTTCAAAGACCTCTCCAGTGGTTCCTCCTCCTCCGACTCCTTCACCACCCGGGTATGCCTCTCTTCTCTCTCTCGGGCTAAGACTTGGAATGAAGGATTTTTACCCGGCGATCCATTAGAGTTAGTTATTCCTCTTGTAGTTCCCAAGAACCATCAGTCGCAATGAATGGAACGGGGTGGATGAAGATCTGTCTGCTCTAGGTCACCATCAATCTCCATGCGTGAAGCTAGTTGCGTTTGAATCTGTGGACAGTGGGAGGAAGTTTCTGGCATGTGCAGAGAAGATTAGACCCTCTTTCGTTGTTACAAATCATTTGTTAGATGTGTTTCAGACACTGTCACGGTCCGAACCCATTCATACCACACCTTCAACCAAACGCATCCTAAGACAGTGTCACAGTTTGTACCTAGTATCTAAAAATGTTGCCATCTCATCAGCGGTGCTGTCGGTGTCAAAACCGGCGGATCTCGGGTAGGGGGTCCCGAACTGTGCGTCTAGGCGGATGGTAACAGGAGATAAGGGACACGATGCTTTACCCAGGTTCGGGCCCTCTTGATGGAGGTAAAACCCTACGTCCTGCTTGATTAATATTGATGATGTGTGTTACAAGAGTGGATCTACCACGAGATCAAAGAGGCTAAACCCTAGAAGCTAGCCTATGGTCTGATTGTTGTTCGTCCTATGGACTACAGCCGTCCGGTTTATATAGACACCGGAGAGGGCTAGGGTTACACAAAGTCGGTTACAAAGGTAGGAGATCTACATATCCAGTACGCCAAGCTTGCCTTCCACGCCAAGGAAAGTCCCATCCGGACACGGACGAAGTCTTCAATCTTGTATCTTCATAGTCTTGGAGTCCGGCCGATGATGATAGTTCGCTATCCGGACACCCCTAGTCCGAACTCCCTCAATAGCCCCTGAACCAGGCTTCAATGACGATGAGTCCGCGCGCATGTTGTCTTCGGCATTGCGAGGCGGGTTCTTCCTCCGAATAATTTATAGAAGATTGTGAACACCAGGATAGTGTCCGGCTCCGAATAAATTCCACATACCACCGTAGAGAGAATAATATTACACAAGATCAATCTGCTGACGTATTCTGTGGCGTGACGTCGCACCACTACCAAGCCTTTACTCAAATTGTTTTTATTGTTCCACCTCAGCGCGTTTGGCGAAGCGGTTTCCTTGGCACGTCTTGTCGAATGTAACGCCCCGGATTCGATGCGCCAGGTGTCCTTCAGTTATTCGCCGTCGTTGCCATGTCATGTGCTTGCGTGTTGCACTTTGCCATGTCATCATATGCATTTCATATCACGTCATCATGTGCATCGCATTTGCATACGTGTTCGTCTCATGCATCCGAGCATTTTCCCCGTTGTCCGTTTTGCAATCCGGCACTCCTATGTCTCCGGCCCCTTTTGTCTCTTTTCGTAAGCGGGTGTTAAACGGTCTCGGAATGGACCGAGGTTTGTCAAGTGGCCTTGGTATAGCACCGTAGACCGCTGTCAAGTTTCGTGCCATTTGGAGGTCGTTTGATACTCCAACGGTTAACCGGTAAATCAGAGAGCCCTCTTTGTGTGCAGCCAAACACCCTTCCAAACTGGCCCAAAACCCACCAAACTCCCTCCATGCTCTCGGTCGTTCGATCACGATCACAGGTGGGCCGAAAACCGCACCTCATTTGGACTCTCCTAGCTCCCTCTACGTATAAATATGCCTTCCCCTTCCAAATTCGCGGATGAATTCTCCCCCTAACCCTAGCTTTCTTCCACCTCGCGCCGCCGGACAAAAACCCCGCGGCCGGACATGTCTGTTCCGCCTCCCGCCGCCGCTCCCGGCCAATTCGGAGCTGCCGCGTGGCAGCCGCCGCCTCCCACCGCCGCCGGCCCGCGGAGCCCGTCGTGGGCCAGCGAGCCCGATCCGCCGCGCCTTGGCGCGCACCAGCAGAGCTCGCTCCTCGCCGCCCAGGACTCGGCGGCCGGAGCTTCGCCGCCGCCTCGCCCAGCCCGACCTCGGCGCTCTCTCCGCCGCCCGCCGCCCCCGCCCGCCGCCGCCCGCCTCGCCTCGGCCTTGCGCCCAGCGCCGCCAGCCAGCCCGTGGCCAGCTTCGCCCGGCGTCTCCCCTTGACCTCGGCCCTCGCGCCCAACGCCGCCTCCTCCCCTCACCAGCGCCGCCCGGCCTCCCTACGCCTCCGACCGGGCCTCCCCGCGCCCGCGCCCTCCGGTCGTCGCCTCCTCGCCGGGGCCGGCCGCGCCTCCCGGGCCTCCCCACCCCCACTCCGTCGTCCGTGCCCTAGCGGCCTCCCCCTCGCCGGAGAATTCGGCGTCGCCTCCTCGCCGGTTCGGGTAAGGTGGATGAGATCCACCCGGCCCCCGAACCAAACGCGCCCGCGCCCCCGTCCCGGATCCCGCCATCCCGCGTTGACTTTCGCGGAGGTGATTTTCGTGCAAGTCCCCGTGCCTGCAGTTATTTTCATGCATTTTCATCGCATCATATATCTGCATCCGTAGCTCCGTTTTCTGCGTGTAATATGTCGAAATGTTCGCCTCGATGAGTAGATCATTTCATATCATTGAATCATTTTCATTTGAGCTCATCTTGATGCCCGAAATGCTGTTGGAAGAGGGCTATGTGACGTTAGTTTCAGATTCTTATCAGAACATGCACTTTTGTCATTTTTGTCATGATTGATGTGTGCATCCTATGAACTTGAGTCCTACATGTGTTTTGTAATATGCCATTCCATATTTACAGGGGTGTATGCCATGTATTTTTGTGATCTATGTGGTGACTAGCACAAGCATGCAAACTAGGCTTCATGATGTTGCTGATTTCAGCCCCTGTTCTGCTGATATTTTTATGCCATGTTAACTTGATGCTACCGAGAGATCCATGCATATTTTCAGATACTTCAGTAAGGATGTTTTGTTATACATGTCTTGCTCTATCCATCCATGCCCTTGTTTGCAATTATGGAGTGCCATAGCTTGAGTCAATCGAGCTCTACTTTTGCTATAAAATGTTTCCTGGCAGATTGTTTACATGTTATTCAATTTTGCCAAGGTTGTTGTAGTTGAACCGTGTATGCTATGATGTTGTTCTTGCCATTTATAGCTTCTATGCCATGTCTTCTTACTGTTGGTTGCCTTTCCATGCCATGTATTGCTCTGTGGTGAGTGGTTCAAGCTCCCTAACATGCCTACTTATCGTTGTTCCTGCCATGTATGAATCTGTAATATAACTTGCCATGTTTACATGGGTGCCATCATATCTTCTGGTCCTTTTTGGCTCATGGTCAGTAAGGGACATTTGTTCTATGCATTTATTAGATTCATGCCATGCCTTTGTTTGACATGTTAAGTTCCTGTAGCATGTTGTTTGATAGCTCTAAACATTGCAACCTGATGTTATTTCCTGATAAGTCTGAAACTGTTATTATTTGCAATCTTGCCATGTCATTTTGAGCATGTTCTAGTGATTTATGGAGATAGCTCAGTATTCATGTTTTGTAATGCTTTACCTGTACATCATGTCCATGCCTTTTGTTTTCTTGTTGAGGTCCTGTAGCATGTCGTTTTGATGCTTGCAATATGCCTAGTTGCTGTTTTGGACAGATTGTTATCATGACTTGTATATTGTATGTGTTGAACCGTTGCTCCGTTTTGAGTGTGCTCTATATGAAACTTGCTTGATTTTGCATGTAGTTTCATATTATCATGTTGCATCCTTGTTTTGAGGTGTTTGTATGCATTTTGCATCAATGCCATGCTTATCTTGTTTTGCTCATATCTTCTAGGCCGTAGCTCCGAATCTAATGAACTTTATATGTAACTTGACTAGAATTTCGTGTAGATCATTTTGGTGCATCTTAACTTGCTGTTTAACAACTTGAACTTAAGGTTTATTCAGATCTGGACCAATTTCAAAATTTGCATATGAGGACTTACCGGAATTGTTATATGTTGTTCCCGGCCTCATTTAAACTTGTTTTGATGTGTTGCTCTTGTTTGCATCATCTCTTGCCATGAGTAGCCTCATCTAGATTTGTCATGCATCATGTTTGTTGTGCATCATGCCATGTTCATGTGTGGTGTGTTTACTTTGTTGTGTGCTTCTTCTTGTTAGTTCCTGTTTGCTATGATCGTGAGGATTCGCTCGTCTTCGCTTGGTTCGGCTTCATCCGCTCGTCTTCTTCATGGACTCGTTCTTCTTCCTTGCGGGATTTCGTGCAAGATGACCGCTACCCTGGATCTCACTACTATCATTGCTATGCTAGTTGCTTCGTTTCTATCGCTATGCTGCGCTACCTATTACCCGCTTATCAAGCCATCCCAAATTGCCATGTCAGCCTCTAACCTTTTTGCACCCTTCCTAGCAAACCGTTGTTTGGCTATGTTACCGCTTTGCTCAGCCCTTCTTATAGCGTTGTTAGTTGCAGGTGAAGATGAAGTTTGTTCCTTTTGGAACATGGAGATGTTGTTCCTTGTTGGAACACGTTTACTTGTTGGGATATCACAATATATCTTATTTAATTAATGCATCTATATACTTGGTAAAGGGTGGAAGGCTCGGCCTTATGCCTGGTGTTTTGTTCCACTCTTGCCGCCCTAGTTTCCGCCATATCGGTATTATGTTCCCGGATTTTGCGTCCCTAACGCGGTCGGGTGATTTATGGGACCCCTTGACAGTTCGCTTTGAATAAGACTCGGCCCAAAGAAGGCCCAACATTGGTTTTACCATTTGCCTCACCACCACCTACTTTTCCCTTTGGGAGTCGCTCTCTCGAGGGTCATCTTTATTTAGCCCCCCCGGGCCAGTGCTTCTCTAAGTGCTGGTTCGAACCGAGCTGCCTGCGGGGCCACCTTGAGGCAACCCGAGGATTGGTTTTACTCGTAGCTAGTCTCATCCGTTGTTGCCCTGAGAACGAGATATGTGCAGCTCCTATCGGGATTGTCGGCGCATCGGGCGGCTTTTCTGGTCTTGTTTTATTGCTGTCGAAATGTCTTGTAGCCGGGATTCCGAGACTGATCGGGTCTTCCCGGGGAGAAGGAATATCCTTCATTGATCGCGAGAGCTTATCATGGGCTAAGTTGGGACACCCCTGCTGGGTATAAACTTTCGAGAGCCGTGCCCGCGGTTATGTGGCAGATGGGAATTTGTTAATATACGGCTGTAGTAAACTTGAAGCAAACTCCTCTAAAATACACCAACCGTGTGTGTAACCGTGAGTGTCTCTTTTCGGGGTTGATCGAGAGGAGAACACGGTTTCTTGGGTTATGTCTGACGTAAGTAGGAGTTCAGGATCACTTCTTGATCATTACTAGTTGACGACCGTTCCTTTGTTTCTCTTCTCGCTCTCATTTGCGTATGTTAGCCACCATATATGCTTAGTTGCTGCTGCAACATCACCACTTTACCCCTTCCTTTCCCATTTAAGCTTTGCTAGTCTTGATACCCATGGTAATGGGATTGCTGAGTCCTCGTGGCTCACAGATTACTACACCACCAGTTGCAGGTACAGGTTATGCGATGATCATGACGCGAGAGCGATGTCTGCTAGTCTTGGAGTTCTTCTTCTGCTTCTTCTTCGATCAGGGGTTAGGTTCCAGGTCGGCAGCCTGGGCTAGGTGGTGGATGTCGCTTGAGCTTCGCTTATGTTTCATCTGTAGTCGGATGTTGATGTTGTATGATGTTGATGTATTCTTGTGGCATTTGTGCCTTATGTATGTATCCCCATCTATTATGTAATGTTGATGTAATGATATCCACCTTGCAAAAGTGTTTCAATATGCGGGTCTATCCTTGGTGGGACCGTCGAGTTCCTTTTGGATAGGGTCGCATATTGGGCGTGACAAGTTGGTATCAGAGCCTCGACCGACCCTAGGAGCCCCCTTGATTGATCGTGTAGTTTGGCCATTGTTGAGTCTAGAAGAAAATTGTTTTCGGAGTCTAGTTATATCGGAGAGTAGGAATTCTTTTTACTCCTCTGCCCCTTCGTCGCTCTGGTGAGGAATCTTGACGTAGGTGTTTTGAATTACTTCTCTTCTCCTTCAAATTTTCTTTAGGATCACGCAGTTGGTTTTTCGATCGTTGGTCCTCAGCTCTTTTGATCTGGCGCATTTCTCGTCAAGTTGACTCGACCATCTTCATCTTTGAGTTCAATCCTCAGTTCTTCCTCCGACGTCGTTGTTTTTCCTGTCCGAAGTTGTCCATGTTTTTTTTCCCGCCCTCCCACCCTTTTTCTTCCCGGAGTTCGAGTTTCTTCCGACCATCAATTTCATTTGTGTGGAGTCTCTTCAGTCTTCCCTCAATTAATTCAACAGGTGGTTTCTCGTCTCTCTCGTCATTCTTCATCCCTTTCTTTTTCCGGTGGATCCAATTCAAGTTTTTCGTTGCCGATCGTATTCTTTTCCTCAGCTCAAATATTTCCCTTTGCTCGTTCGCCTCTCGCCAGTTTATCATTCCGGAGTTCGGAAGACCTATCAGGAGATTCGTCTGTGTTCGAATTAATTCGAGGTTGTCACCTCAGTCAAATATTTCAATTGTTCTGGTGCATCTTCTATCTGTTCAACAATCCTTTCCAACGGTGTTTTCTTTTAGTGGGCCCTAACCCACAGGTCTTTTCCCAGGATCTTACCTGACTCTTCTAATTATTCCGGAGTTATTCTAAAGTTCTTTTTGAAGTTTGACGTAAGAATGAATTTCATCAGCCAGATGCTTTTCCAAGATCTCGTTCAAATTCTTTTCATTATTGGCTCAACCTCTTCGCTTTTCGTTCCCCCGGAGTGCCTTAACAATTTTGGTGGAGTTTCTCGTCGTCATTTGAAGACCGTCGTAGATTTTTTCCTCTAAATCTTGTCCGTTCCCCGGAGATTCATGGTGCTAGCTCGATGTTATCATATCTAGTTGTTTCCAGTTGTGCAATTCTTCTCACTCATCCGGAGAATTTCAGGAGTTGTTTTCCGTCTCGATCATCCGGAGATCATCTTTTCGGAATATTTCTTCGTTCCAAGTTTTCAGCTTCGTTCATCTCAATATTATCCCGGTGCTTCATTCAAGTGTTCCTTAATCAGATCATGATCTCTTTGTTCTTTTGCATCTAAATCCCCTCTAGCTTATTGGTTCTTCTAATTCTTCCCGGTGATTCATTCTCTTTCATCAGTCATTTTCCAAATTATTACGGTGGTTCGTTCAAGATTCTTTTTCTTTGATTATCATATTAATCCATTCGTTCTTTTCAATCCTACCGGTGGTTCATGAAGACCTTCTCAAGTTTGCGATATGTCACTTCTCAATTCTTTTTCAATGAGAATAAGTATTATGCCAAATCCACTGCTTGTCATCAATTTAATTTGATGAAGGATAAACATACAATAAATCTTATTCTTATTTCCTCAAGTTGATTAATCCCTTCCTTCGAAGTTTGTTCTTGATGAATAAATTCTAGTTCCAAGTGTTTTCATCTTTTCTTTTCCGAAGTTCATTTATTTCCTCGACCATTTCGTCGGAATCCTCCATCTAAATCATCGCAAGGCTCTTCTTATTCTTTCTTCCTTCATTCTATCTCATCGTCCTTTATTTTACCGGAGTTCTTCATGGTGGTTCTTCATGATTTAATTCATTCTTCAAGTGTTCATCAAGATTCTTTTGGAGGAATTCAAGTACCTTTTCTTCTTGCATATCAAAGTGCAATTAATTCTCCATATTATTTTGAAATGGAGTTTTGCATTTCTTCGTTCTTCGCAGCTATCCAATCATTTCCGTTTGTGGCCGGTTATCACATTATGATCTTGAGATGTTACCTATAAGACCACAACTAGCTTATTCTTCTCGTTGTTGATTTTCTCAACAACTCCATTCAATCCTTCTAAGTTCTTTTCATTCAATTCTCTTTCAATTTTTTCGGAGGTTTTGTGTCATGTCTTTATCAAGTATCATTCCGTCCTCTCAAGCTCGTGTTCTATCCCTCCATGTTTCAACAGGAGTGCTGTCTAAATCCTTTCAGTCTTAGTCGTTTTTTTTCTCATGCTAACCACTCCGGTTAGAACGAGTGCTTTCAGAGTCTATCGTGTTTCCATGAGCATTTGATTCTCCTCATTCTCGTCGTTCCTCTCTTCTTCTGGAGTGCTCTCGATTCTTTGCTTCTTCTCTCGAGTTCTTGTTTCACCTCATCCCTTTTCCCTTCCGTCTCGGTCCTAAGATCTCGAGACGAGATCTCTTGTTAGTGGAGGAGTGTTGTAACGCCCCGGATTCGATTTGCCGGGTGTCCTTCAGTTATTCGCCTTGTTGCCATGTCATGTGCTTGCGTGTACTTTTCCATGTCATCATATGCATTTCATATCATGTCATCATGTGCATCGCATTTGCATACGTGTTCGTCTCATGCATCCGAGCATTTTCCCTGGCTGTCTGCTTTTTGCAATCCCAAGACTCCTATGTCTCCCACGCCCTTTTGTCTCTTTTTCGTAAGGGTGTTAAACGGTCTCGGAATGGACCGAGGTTTGTCAAGTGGCCTTGGTATAGCACCGGTAGACCGCC
This sequence comes from Aegilops bicornis, assembly GCA_021605145.1. Lineage (NCBI taxonomy): Eukaryota > Viridiplantae > Streptophyta > Magnoliopsida > Poales > Poaceae > Aegilops > Aegilops bicornis. The sequence goes on from CM038670.1 coordinate 633,252,556, forward strand.
TGTCAAGTTTTGTGTCATTTGGAGGTCGTTTGATACTCCAACGGTTAACCGGGTAACCGTAGAGCCCTCTTTTGTGTGCAGCCCAACACCCCTTCCAAACTGGCCCAAAACCCACCAAACTCCCCTCCATGCTCTCGGTCGTTCGATCACGATCGCGTGGCCGAAAACCGCACCTCATTTGGACTCTCCTAGCTCCCTCTACGTATAAATATGCCTTCCCCTTCCAAATTCGCGGATGAATTCTCCCCCTAACCCTAGCTTTCTTCCTTTCATGCCGGACAAAAACCCAGCGGCCGGACATATGCTATTCGCCTCCCGCCGCTCCGGCCAATCCGGAGCTGCCCGCGTGGCAACCGCCGCCTCCACCGCCGCCCGGCCCAGAGCCATCGTGGGCCCGCGTAAACCCGATCGCCCGCCCGCCGCCCGCGCGCCCAGCGAGCCGCTCCTCGCCGCCCGACTCGGCGGCCAAAGCTCGCCGCCGCCTCGCCCAGCCCGACCTGCATGGCGCTCTCCGCCATCGCCCGCGAACCCGCCCGCCGCCGCCCGCCGCCCCATCGCCTCCCGGCCGTAGCCGGCCCGTGGCAACCGGCCCGTAGCTTCGCCGTCCCGTCTCCATGACCTCCGGCCTCGCGCCCTTGACCGCCGCCTCCTCCCCTCACCGGCCGCCCGGCCTCCCCTCGCCTCGGGGCCTCCCGCGCCCGCGCCCTCCGTCGTCGCCTCCTCGCCGGGGAGGCCCGCGCCTCCACGAAGCCTCACAGGCCCCTACTCCGTCGTCCAGGTGCCTAAGCCGGCCTCCCCTCGCCGGAGGATTCGCGGCGTCGCCTCCTCGCCCGGTTCGGGTCGAGGTGGATGAGATCCACCCGCCCTCAACCAAACGCGCCCGCCTGGCCCCGGATCCCGCCATCCCGCGTTGACTTCCGCGGAGGTGATTTTCGTCTAAGTCCCCGTGCCTGCAGTTATTTTCATGCATTTTCATCGCATCATATCTCTGCATACGTAGCTCCGTTTTGTGTGTGTAATACGTCAAAATGTTTGCCTCGATGAGTAGATCATTTAATCTCATTGAATCATTTTCATTTGACCTCATATTGAAGCCCGAAATGCTGTTGGAAGAGGGCTATGTGACGTTAGCTTCAGATTCTTATCAGAACATGCACTTTTGTCATTTTTTCCATGATTGATGTGTGCATCCTATGAACTTGAGTCCTACATGTGTTTTGTAATATGCCATGCCTTCTTTACAGGGGTATATGCCATGTATTTTTGTGATCTATGTGGTGACTAGCACAAGCATGCAAACTAGGCTTCATGATGTTGCTGATTTCAGCCCCTGTTCTGCTGATATTTTGATGCCATGTTAACTTGATGCTACCGAGAGATCCATGCATATTTTCAGATACTTCAGTAAGGATGTTTTGTTATACATGTCTTGCTCTATCCATCCATGCCCTTGTTTGCAATTATGGAGTGCCATAACTTGAGTCAATTGAGCTCTACTTTTGCTATAAAATGTTTCCTGGCAGATTGTTTACATGTTATTCAATTTTGCCAAGGTTGTTGTAGTTGAACCGTGTATGCTATGATGTTGTTCTTGCCATGTATAGCTTCTATGCCATGTCTTATTACTGTTGGTTACCTTGCCATGCCATGTATTGCTCTGTGGTGAGTGGTTCAAGCTCACCAACATGCCTACTTATCGTTGTTCCTGACATGTATGAATCTGTAATATAACTTGCCATGTTTACATGGGTGCCATCATATCTTCTGGTCCTTTTTGGCTCATGGTCAGTAAGGGACATTTGTTCTATGTATTTAGTAGATTCATACCATGCCTTTGTTTGACATGTTAAGTTCCTGTAGCATGTTGTTTGAGAGCTCTAAACATTGCAACCTGATGTTATTTCCTGATAAGTCTGAAACTGTTATTATTTGCAATCTTGCCATGTCATTTTGAACATGTTCTAGTGATTTCTGGAGATAGCTCAGTGTTCATGTTTTGGAATGCTTTACCTGTACATCATGCCCATGCCTTTTGTTTTCTTGTTGAGGTCCTGTAGCATGTTGTTTTGATGCTTGCAATATGCCTAGTTACTGTTTTGGACAGATTGTTATCATGACTTGTATAGTGTATGTGTTGAACCGTTGCTCCGTTTTGAGTGTGCTCTATATGAAACTTGCTTGATTTTGCATGTAGTTTCATATTATCATGTTGCATCCTTGTTTTGAGGTGTTTGTATGCATTTTGCATCAATGCCATGCTTATCTTGTTCGTCTTCGCTTGGTTCGGCTTCATCCGTTCGTCTTCTTCATGGACTCGTTCTTCTTCCTTGCGGGATTTCAGGCAAGATGACCGCTACCCTGGATCTCACTAGTATCATTGCAATGCTAGTTGCTTCGTTCTATCGCTATGCTGCGCTACCTATTACCTGTTTATCAAGCCATCCCAAATTGCCATGTCAGCCTCTAACCTTTTTGCACCCTTCCTAGCAAACCGTTGTTTGGCTATGTTACCGCTTTGCTCAGCCCTTCTTATAGCGTTGTTAGTTGCAGGTGAAGATGAAGTTTGTTCCTTTTGGAACATGGAGATGTTGTTCCTTGTTGGAACACGTTTACTTGTTGGGATATCACAATATATCTTATTTAATTAATGCATCTATATACTTGGTAAAGGGTGGAAGGCTCGGCCTTATGCCCGGTGTTTTGTTCCACTCTTGCCGCCTAGTTTCCGCCATATCGGTATTATGTTCCCGGATTTTGCGTCCCTAACGCTGTCGGGTGATTTATGGGACCCCTTGACAGTTCGCTTTGAATAAGACTCGGCCCAAAGAAGGCCCAACATTGGTTTTACCATTTGCCTCACCACCACCTACTTTTCCCTTGGGAGTCGCTCTTTCGAGGGTCATCTTTATTTAGCCCCCGGCCGTTGCTTCTCTAAGTGCTGGTTCGAACCAGCTGACTACTGGGGGCCACCTTGAGGCAACCCGAGGATTGGTTTTACTCGTAGCTAGTCTCATCCGGTGTTGCCCTGAGAACGAGATATGTGCAGCTCCTATCGGGATTGTCGGCGCATCGCGCGGCTTTGCTGGTCTTGTTTTATTGCTGGCGAAATGTCTTGTAGCCGGGATTCCGAGACTGATCGGGTCTTCCCGGGGAGAAGGAATATCCTTCCTTGATCGCGAGAGCTTATCATGGGCTAAGTTGGGACACCCCTGCAGGGTATAAACTTTCGAGAGCCGTGCCCGCGGTTATGTGGCAGATGGGAATTTGTTAATATCCGATTGTAGTAAACTTGAAGCAAACTCCTCTAAAATACACCAACCGTGTGCATAACCGTGAGTGTCTCTTTTCGGGGTTGATCGAGAGGAGAACACGGTTTCTTGGGTTATGTCTGACGTAAGTAGGAGTTCAGGATCACTTCTTGATCATTACTAGTTGACGACCGTTCCTTTGTTTCTCTTCTCGCTCTCATTTGCGTATGTTAGCCACCATATATGCTTAGTCGCTGCTGCAACCTCACCACTTTGCCCCTTCCTTTCCCATTTAAGCTTTGCTAGTCTTGATACCCATGGTAATGGGATTGCTGAGTCCTCGTGGCTCACAGATTACTACACCACCAGTTGCAGGTACAGGTTATGCGATGATCATGACGCGAGAGCGATGTCTGCTAGTCTTGGAGTTCTTCTTCTGCTTCTTCTTCGATAAGGGGTTAGGTTCCAGGTCGGCAGCCTGGGCTAGCAGGGTGGATGTCGTTTGAGCTTCTGTTTATGTTTCATCTGTAGTCGGATGTTGATGTTGTATGATGTTGATGTATTCTTGTGGCATTTGTGCCTTATGTATGTATCCCCATCTATTATGTAATGTTGATGTAATGATATCCACCTTGCAAAAGCGTTTCAATATGCGGGTCTATCCTTGGTGGGACCATCGAGTTCCTTTTGGATAGGGTCGCATATTGGGCGTGACATCGAAGCAGAGATCGTGTTCCCCTTATTCCGGGATTCCCATCAATACGGACGTGGGTAACCCAACCGCACCATTGATTTTGACGCTTGGGAGATAAGCGAGTTTTACCAGGCCGGTGGGGACACATGTTTTTGTCCGCCCATATAAGGGGATCAAGATCCAACCCTTTTACCTGCGCCTTCTTCCTCCTTGGCTTATCCATCTCCGCGAACTCGAGCTCCAGCACCCAAGTCCGCACTTCTCACCTCAACCTTCTCCAACTATGTCCGGAGCGGGAGGCAAGTGGATGGCCTCCTCCGTCACGGAGGGCAGATCCAGAAGCTGCGCGCGACGCCGGTATTTGTCCAAGAACATCGGGCATCGGCTCCTCGACGAGGGAGAGCTCGTCCCCAACCCTGTGCCCCATGAGAGGGTAGTATTTCTTCCCCATTTCCTCCGCGGACTGGGCTTCCCGCTTCATCCCTTTGTCCGGGGCTCATGTTCTACTACGGCCTAGATTTCCATGATCTGGCCCCGAATTTCATCCTCAACATCTCGGCGTTTATCGTCGTGTGCGAGGCCTTCCTCTGCATCCAGCCCCACTTCGGCTTGTGGCTCAAGACCTTCAGTGTCAAGCCGAAGGTTGTGAAGGGCAGCCAAGCGGAGTGCGGAGGCGCCATGGTGGGCAGGATGTCCCACGTGACGTGGCTGGAGGGCACTTTCGTGGAAACCATCAAGGTGGCAATCGGGGTGGTTCTACATCACCGAGCCGCGTGGACTGATTGGGCAGCGCCCCAATTCAGATCTGGCATCCCTACACGGCTCACCTCCCGGAAAGAGAGTGGCCGGATTTGGGGGGGTTCGAGGAGCCGACTGCATCTGCCAAGATCCGTAAGCTGGTGGACAAGAAGCTCAAGCTTGTCAACGTAGTCCGTGTCATGCTCATCCGCCGGATTCTCCCGTGCCAGCGATGGGGCTTCAACATGTGGGAGTTTGATCCGCGCAGCACTGCACTCGAGCGGGCTCTTCGACACTATGTACGAAGATGTCCGGAAGGTGCTGTCCCATACGCCGAAGCTCCCGTGATCCGCCATCAAGATCGCGGATTCCGCCGCAGCGCCCAGTCGACGACGTAAGTGATTTCACCACTTGTTTTCCATAGTTTGGCTCTATGCGGATCTAAACTCCCTTTACCTTTTGACAGAATGGTGGCGAAGGCCGAACGGACTATCCGTCTGCCCCATTGCCGTGAGGACCCGGGACGCCCGCCTAATCGGGTTAGCTGGCTCCGGCACCCCACGTGGTGCCGGAGAAGAAGGCCAAGAAGATGGCCACGGGACTCGTAAGAGTTCCTGCTCGGTGCTATCGGATGATGAATCTGAGGCCGACTCCTCCCATCACGGGCGAGGAGGAGAAGAAGAAAGCCTCTCCCCGGGGAGGGAAGAAAGGAAGGCCTCCCCAACAAGGGAGGCCAAGGGTCCAAGAAGGGAAAACTCTTCCCCGGACTGCTCCGCCAACGCCAAAGGATTTACGATTTAGGATCGGCCTCCAAGGGCCAAGCCTGGCGAGATCGTAAGTATCCGGACTCGAATAACTTCAAGGTTTTTCTTTTCGCCACATAATGTCTTTTCTAATGCCGCATACAACCCTGCAGTCCGCCTAAGGATGATCTTCCTGCTTGCCGAGCGGGTCCTTGGGTGCGCCGGATATGGATTCCTTCCGACCGCTTCCACCCCCGTGCCGTGGATTTGACGCCGAGGTGGGATCCTGAAAGGGACCCACCAGGAGGAGGAGGCCCCGAGGTGTCACAGACACCCCCGGACTTTGCACGGACTCAGCCCGGAGGACACAGTGGCTCCGGAGTCCGGCGGGCGACCCCTTCGTAAGAAGGGCAAGACCGCGACGCCGGCTGCCTCCGTCCAACCGGAGGTGCTGGATAATTTGCTGGAGGTGCTCAACGGCGCCTCCATCGAAGAGGAACACCGCCGTTATGAGTGCGGTGATTCAAGGTTCAACTCGCCAAGAGCAGTCGACCGAAGCTCGCAGCAGCCTTTCTAACGGGCTTTGAGGTAAGAATTTCAATATATGTAAAATGGTACCGCATAGACAAGAGCCTCGATGCTCGGTTCGGTGTTCGGAAAGAAAAGCCGGACCGAGGATCTTTAGAAAGATAAACGCAGGAGTCATAAAAAATATGTCAATATGGGATTGCAGGCTATCTTTGGACCTCCGCCAGACCGATCATGGAGGTCAATACTTTGAAGGAAAACCTCGAGCGGTCCGAGAACGAAGCTCGGCCATGCCAAGAAGCAGCTCGAGGAAAAAGAAGGTGAGTAATACCTTATGAAAATTGTACCTTATAGAAAAGGATTTGGTTGCAAGAAAATGACAAGGATAACGTGGGTATTGTAGGGGCCACTAATGAGGTGGTGACCACTGAATGAGGCGGTGGTCATGTCGAACGCAATGCACGTGAGCGCACCGAGCGAGAGAAGCAGGAGGCGCGGGTGGCGGAGGTACAGCAAGAGCTCCAGGATCTCGTGAAAAAACATGAGAGCTTGAGCGTGACTCAAGACTCGAGAGTCTGAGCTTGCAACGGCTCTTGAGAGTGCCAAAGCCGCTAAGGTCAAGCCTACAAGGCCCTCCAGAGATTGAGGCGGTGAAGAAAATAGCAGCGGTAAGGCATTTTTCATGCAAAGTAAGCATGTGAGTGTTAATTACCTGTTGCTTACCCGACTCGGAGCTCTCCAGAGCTGCTCGCAGATCTTCCTCGCAGCGTGTCCGATGCTCCCGCATTCTACCGGCCGAGGAGGGGAGCTCGACGGAGAAGGTCTTCGGTCTCAAGATGTTGAGGTCGGACATCCGGTGCTTAGCGACCAGCTGAAGTAGCTGGTCGAGCTCCACAAGGCGGCCGAACAGGCCATGAAGGGCCTCATAGTTCGGCTGGTGGTTTAAGGAGGCCATGCCCGGAGCTACTTGACATGGTGCGGCGGTGATGGATGCGTCTGGGTAGAAGTCATCAAGCATTCCGCTTGTATTGAGGGTGCCTGTCGGGCCCTTGCCCGCCAAAAGGTGCACTAGGGCAAGATGGATGCCTGTAAGCTCGTGGACGGACCCGCCACCGTGAGGGCAAGGAGCATCGCACGCCCGAGATGTATTATAAGAGTGTGTCAAGGGCGCCCGCACTATTGCGGTGAGTGCTCCAAAGATGTAATATTTGAGTAGACTCAGCATTTTGTTATCCTGCGCTTGAAAACTTAGTTCATATGCGCTAAGCAACGCTTGTTAATTTAAAATATTACCTTCAGGCGGCTGTTTATCAAATCGAGAGATGGCAAGTCGTCGGCTTCAAATTTCCATGCCACGAGTGCTTTGGGGTGTTCGATAAACTTGAGCGCTCTTGTTCCCATTTTTGGGTCCATCTAGGAGGCGCTCAACACAGCGAACAAGGCAACCGGACTTATAATGCTTGAAAACTCTCACTTAGCCATAGAATTCTATAATTTTAAATTTCGCGAAGCCCCTAGTCTTCGGAAGGTCGAATTTGGGGCGCTATCCACGCCTTAGCTGACAAGATCCGCTCCTCGCTCTAAGCGGCATAAGTCTTTAAGGACTCGCAAAAACCTCTCGAACAGCGACCGCTCTCGCCTCATCAGACGGGCCAGTCGTTTTAGCTTTCTCCATCGAGGCGTTAACCCAGCTCAACTGGGCGGAATCGCAGTGGTTCTCCCAAAGGCTACCTTAGCCGATATAACGGAACGTAAGGTACCAAAACATGGGAGCCGGGCTAACCCAACTATTGACTCAAGACATGATTTGGAGCCGATGCATATAGTGCTATAAGTTCGGGGTGCCGCACTTGTGAAAGTGTTCGGACTCATCATACCATAATGCGGGAAACATAAGCCCCTGGTGTATATTAGCCGTACCAAAGTGTACGGATGCAACATACCGTGAATGAAAATATGTATGAAAAAGAAATGCAATTATAAGCAAAAAGGTGCTGCATTGTTTTATTCAATAAGTGCTGCTACGAATGCAGAACGATACAAATAGTGCGATAAGCAAGGTATGTGACTGTTAAACATGTCCCCTCCGTGGGTAGGCTGCAGATTGGTGTATAAAATGCTCGTAATGGAGACCACCTGTATATTCGTTGTAGCCTTTATCCTTCCCTCGGCTGTTGCATCGTGAGTTCGGCAGGTTCGCTCACGGACAGGCCTCCGACAAACGGAGTCCTGTGGGTAAAAAGTAAAAGGTAAAAAGAAAAGAAAAGGAACGACACACTTGAGAGCCCCCTGGTGTGGTTGAGCCGCAGCCTGGTTTATCGTGGTCATGCCCTCTCCCCATGCCCATGGTATCTTCGTGAGCGTAATGGTGTACGCCAAGGACCTGCTGACGCTTCGCAGAGCTGGGTTGGGGCCGCACTACTAGCGTGCTCGAACGTGCTGTGGTCTTGTTGTAAGTTACTCCGGCGCCGCTTAGCTATGTACGGCCGCTTAACGGCCGGACTCGAGAATTGCCTTAAGAGGCTGCATTGCACTTCTGCCGCGAGAGTCAGCCAGATGTTCCTCCGTGCGGAGAGAACGCTCGGTGTTTCCGTTGACCGTGATGACTCCTCGAGGGCCTGGCATCTTGAGCTTGAGGTATGCGTGAGCGGCACCGTGTTGAACTTTTGCAACGCTGCACGCTCGAAAGCAAGGCATGATAGCCGCTGCAGAACGGGACTATGTCGAAGATTAACTCCTCGCTTCGGAAGTTAGCCAGGGATCCGAAGACCACTTCCAGTGTAATTGAGCCTGTACAATTGGATTCTACACCTGGTATGACGCCTTTAAAGGTAGTTTTTGTAGGTTTAATCCTTGAGGGGTCTATGCCCATTTTGCGCACTGTATCCTGGTAAAGCAGGTTCATGCTGCTGCCGCCGTCCATAAGGACTCTGGTTAGGTGAAATCCATCGACGATTGGGTCTAAGACCAGTGAGGCGAATCCGCCGTGGCGGATGCTGGTGGGGTGGTCCCTTCGGTCAAAAGTGATCGGGTAGGAGGACCATGGATTGAACTTCGGGGCAACTGGCTCCATCGCGTAGACATCCCTGAGTGCACGCTCGCTCCCTTTTGGGTATGTGTGCGCTATGTATATCATGTTCACCGTCCGCACTTGGGGGAAACCCTTCTGTCCTCTATTGTTCGGCGGTTGGGTCTCGTCCTCGTCATCGCTATGCAGTCCCTTGTCATTGTTTTCGGCAATTAACTTGCCTGCCTGCTTGAATACCAAATAGTCCCTGTTGGTGTGGTTAGCTGGCTTTTCGGGGGTGCCGTGTATCTGGCACAAGCGGTCGAGTATTCGGTCCAAATTGGACGAACCCGGATTAGTTCTTTTTAATGGCTTTTTCCGCTGACCGGGATTAGAGCCTCTGAATCCAGCATTGACTGTCGTATCCTCAATATTGTCGCCAAGCACGCGGCGCTTGTTTTTGTTACGACGCTGCCTGCCATTTCGGGTCCTTGAAGTCCGGACTGCCAGAATTTTTTCCGAGGTTGTTGCTGCGTGCTAGCTAGCTGTCCTCACCCGCTGAAGCGGGTCATCGCTGATGTGAGGGCTGCCATGGATTTCGCTTTTCCTGTCCTAGGTGCCGGGCAAGCCACTCGTCATTTAATGTTATGCTTGAAGGCCGCGAGGGCCTCCGCATCTAGACAATCGATGATTTGGTTTTTCTTGGTTAAGAACCGTGGTCCGTAATTGTCCGCCGATTCGTCTGGCTGCTGAATTATGTGGCTTAGGTCATCGCCGTCGTGGTCGCATATAAGTGCCCCGGAAGTTATCGAGGAATGCGGCTTCCGTGTCCTCCCAGCTCCCAATTGACTCACCGCAAGTTGTTGAGCCAATGTTGGGTGGTCCTTTAAGCTTGAGGGGAGGTATTTGATGGCGTGAAGATTGCCGCCGCGGGCCATGTGGATGTGAAGGAGATAGTCTTGATCCAAACCGCTGGGTCTGTTGTGCCATCATAGGATTCAATATTGACGGGTTTAAACCCTTCGGGATTTGATGATCCATTACTCGTCTGTGAAGCATAGTGGGTGTCTGGCGCCTCAGATCGGGCGATATCACGACGGAGCTCAAAAGAGCTTTGTCTGTTTTGTTCGCCCGGCCGACTTATCGTGTCCGTGCGATGGTTGTCGCCACGCATCGCATGCCTAAGCGATCCATAGATCGATCTTGATTGTCTTGCCTTGTCCTCCAATATATCTCGCAGGTCCGGAGCGTTCCCTTGTGGCCGTGTGATTTTTGAGCGATGCCGGGGTACGGTTCTAGTGAAGGGCCTAGAGGCCTCTTCTGTCGCGACCACGGGTGGTCGGTCACCAGATTGTCTCCCCGGGTGATGCGGGTTCGTAAGCCTCCTCCTCTAATCGGGGAGCATCTTGCATTTAGGGTAGCTTTTGAGGGGCGTTCGAGCTCATGCTCTTCGCCGCGAGGACTTCAACATCCGTCCGGCTAGCAGATCCTGATCAGCTCTAAGCTGTTGCTGCTTTTTCTTGCGGCTGGTCGCCGTGGCCATAAGCCTGCATCTAAAACGCTCTTGTTCGACGGGATCCTCAGGCACGACGAATTCATGGTCGTCGAGGCTTGCTTCGTCACCAGAGGGAGGCATATAATCCTCTACCTCTTCTTCTGCCGCTCTCCATCTTGCTGGAGTGGATTGTCTTTGGCACTGTCCGGTGTATTGTTATCTCCGGTGCCGGAATCTTCATTCTTGCTATGGCGGGATTTAGAGCGGCGCCGCTGACGCCGGCGCTTGGGCTGTTTCTTGGAGGGGTCATCCTCCTCTATTCCTTCGCCATTCCCATCCTGTGGGATATCCACCATGTATATGTCATATGATGAGGTGGCTTTCTAGTGCCCGGTAGGCGCTGGTTCTTGTTTGTCTCCGGCATCATCGTCCATACTGTCGATGTCTTCGGAGTCATAGTCTAGCATGTCGGTTAGATCGTCGACAGCGGCTACCAAGTGGGTGGTGGGTGGGCTTTGAATTTTTTCGTCAGTCTGCATCCCAACCGCCCCGACCGCAGTTCGGCCAGGCTCTCCGATAACGAGAGGTACTTTAGCGAACTCAAGATGTCGCCAAAAGGTGAGAGTTGAAAGATGTCCGCTGCGGTGAACTCCATGAGCGCGCCAATCGGATTCGATCGTAGGGGGCGCTGGAGGTTCAAAGTCCGGCAAGGAGTCCGACACCTGAGTCGCGAGCTTTATGAGGGACAAGATCGTTGTTCGCTCTATCGCCAGAGAGGTTGCAGCCCCCGAGGCGGTGTCTAGCCATCCGCCCCCGATCTGCGCAGCCGCTCCGAATTGAAGATCGGAGCGGGTTCGCGTGGCGCTCTGTGGTACCGTCTGCTGCAGAGCTAAATCATGCTCGCCATGACAAGGCGGCACGCCGGTTGTGGCTCGACTCCATCGAGGATCAAGTCCTCGCGGATGTCAGCCGTGAAGTTCAAACTTCCAAATCGACCGACGCCAGGGGCGTAGCTTTCAATCTGCTCCAGATGGCTGCTTAATCGCCCGCAAGGCGAAGCCGCCAAATACGAAGATCTGTCCGGGGAGAAAAGTCTCACCCTGGACTCCGTCGTTGATGATGGTCGAAGAAGCCATCGAGCCTATCGGTGACGACACAGAGGAACTCTCAATGAAAGCACCAATGTCTTCGGCCGAACAATAGGGGAACGTCCTTGGACCTGAGCACCTACGGAGGAGAGCTCAATCGGACATGTCAAGGGAGGTCACTGGTGCTTTCACTGAGAGTTCCTCTGTGCCGTCACCATCAGGAAGGATGCCTTTTCCCGTCTTTAAAGAGGTGCCATCGTCAAGGGAGCTTTGGCCGCCAGCCAGACTATCCGGCTAGGCGGTTTTCTCATGACCGCCTGTTCGGCCACTGCCCCGACAATGACCTCTCAAGTCATTAAAAGCGATCTTCACGTCAGCTCGGAATTCTCCGAGGAGCTAGATCCGATTGAGCTCTCCTCCGTAAACCAGCTCTTGGATCGCATCGCCGCCCTGGGAGTCGCTACCGACTACGATCAGATTGGGCTTAAAACCGATCTGAGAGAAATTAACTCTCCCCAGGTTACCCACCATGCTGTCGTGGTAGAGGAACAATGCGGCGACTCTTCTTCTATGTTAAAATCCAACTATGTCCGGATTCCGGATCCCTCCATGCCGGATTCCCGCGGAGGGACGGACGCTAATCTGAACCTAAAGTCAGGCATCGGACCAGATTTGTTGGAAAGCGCTCAACAAACCAAGCTTCCGAATCCGGAAGCTTCTTGGCCTTTGAGCCTCGGGCGGGCGGGTTCCGAACTTAATTCCACCCGCCCACCCAAACATAAGCGATCTATCTCAAATACGGCAAGAGCCCGATGAAACAGTACATCATTACTAGGCCAGATTCCTCCTGGTTATGAACAAGATAAAGGACTGCCGTGAAGAAAGTGCGATTTCAATCTTCTGCAACAATTGCACAGACAAGGGAATCATCAAAGCCATCAGTCGTCGCGAAGTTTCACGCCTCGCCGACCTAGCGACCATCGTACAAAAATATCTGCGCGATGGAGAGTGCCTCAAAACCTAAACTAGGTTTTGGGACAATCCGCCCTGAATACAAACCCAGTCCGAAATAAAAGGGTGCTTCATACTCAAGCACCAGGTTAAAAACCAAAAAGCAAAAACCCACTAAGTAATGCAGAATCTTTGGAGGGATGGCTCAACGGACCTCGCAAAATCCACAAGACGGAGGGCGGCACTCCAACACACCGCCTTCGAGCGTGTTGGATACTACGGCAGTGGCCAAAAGTGGCGAGGGCTTTTTAGCCCTGGGCAACCAACCCAGCAAGATGCAAAGACGGTATTAACAGTCTTTGAGACTTTCGCATCAAATAACATGCGGAAACGAACAATCCGCAGCCTCGCCGAAGTCTACCAAGTAGCAACAACAAATCCATGGAGCGACACGGCTATCACCTTCAACGCCAGTGATGAACCTAAATTCCGAATAGCTAGAGCACCAGCCGCATTGGTCCTCAGTCCGATAGTGGACGGTTTCCGTCTTACTAAGGTACTCATGGATGGCGGCAGCGGATTAAACCTCATCTATGAGGAAACCCTTCGCAGATCTTCCTCGCAGCGTGTCCGATGCTGCCGCATTCTACCGAGCCGAGGAGGGTAGCTCGACGGAGAAGGTCTTCGTCTCGATGTCGAGGCCGGACATCCGGTGGTTTTAGCGACCAGCTGAAGCAGCTGGTCGAGCTCCACAAGGCGGCCGAACAGGCCATGAAGGGCCTCATAGTTCGGCTGTGGCCTAAGGAGGCCATGCCTGGGAGCTACTTCGGCCTGGTGCGGCGGCCGATGGATGTGTGCCCGTGGGTAGAAGTCATCAAGCATTCCGCTTGTATTGAGGGTGCCTGCCGGGCCCTTGCCCGCCAAGAAGGTGCCTTTGGGGCAAGATGGATGCCTGTAAGCTCGTGACGGACCCGCCACCGTGAGGGCAAGGAGCATCGCACGCCCGAGATGTATTATAAGAGTGTGTTGAAGGGCGCCCGCACTATTGCGGGTGAGTGCTCCAATGATGTAATATTTGAGTAGACTCGCATTTTGTTATCATGTGCACTGAAAACGTAGTTCATATGCGCTAAGCAACGCTTGTTAATTTAAAATATTACCTTCTGTGCGGCTGTTTATCAAATCTGAGAGATGGCAAGTCGTCGGCTTCAAATTTCATGCCACGAAAGTGCTGGGGTGTTTGGGATAAACTTGAGCGCTCTTGTTCCCATTTGTGGGTCCATCCAGGAGGCGCTCAACACAAATGAACAAGGCAACCGGAATTATAATGCTTGAACACTCTCACTTAGCCATAGAATTCTATAATTTTCAATTTCGCTAAGCCCCTAGTCTTCGGAAGGTCAATTTGGGGCGCTATCCACGCCTTGGCCGGACAGTATCCGCTCCTCGCTCTAAGCGGCGTAAGTCTTTAAGGACTCACAAAACCTCTCGAACAGCGACCGCTCTCGCCTCATCATGACGGGTCAGTTTTAGCTTTCTCCACCGAGGCGTTAACTCAGCTCAACTTGGGCGGAATCGCAGTTGGTTCTCCCAAAGTGCTACCTTAGCCGATATAACGGAACGTAAGGTACCAAAACATGGGAGCCGGGCAAACCCAACTATTGACCCAAGACAAGATTCGAGCCGATGCATATAGTGCTATAAGTTCGTGGTGCCGCACTTGTGAAAGTGTTCGCACTCATCATACCATAATGCGGAAACATAAGCCCTCGGTGTATATTAGCTGCACTAAAGTGTACGGATGCAACATGCCGTGAATGAACATATGTATGAAAAAGAAATGCAATTATAAGCAAAAAGGTGTTGCATTGTTTTATTCAAGAAGTGCTGCTACGAATGCGTAATCGATACAAATAGTGCGATAAGCAAGGTATGGGACTGTTAAACATGTCCTCTCCGTGGGTAGGCTGCAGATTGGTGTATAAAATGCTCGTAATGGTGACCACCAGATATTCAAGTAGCCTTTATCCTTCCCTCGGTCACAGATCGTGAGTTCGGCAGGTTCTGTCACGGACAGGCCTCTCGACAAGCGGAGTCCTGTGGGTAAAAAGTAAAAGGTAAAAAGAAAAGAAAAAGGAACGACACACTTGAGAGCCCCGGTGTGGTTGAGCCGCAATGGGTTTATCGTGGTCGTGCCCTCTCCCCATGCCCATGGTATCTTCAAAGCGTAATGGTGTACGCCAAGGACCTGCTTTGACGCTTTCACGAGCTGGGGTTGGGGCCGCATCGCTACGCTGCGCTCGGAACGCGTGCCAGGTGGTCTTGTTGTAAGTTACTCCGGCGCGCTTAGTCGTGTCCGGCCGCTTAACTACCGACTCGAGAATTGCCTTAAGAGGCTGCATTGCACTTCGCCATGAGAGTCATTGTATGTTCCTCCGCGCGGAGAGAACGCTCAGTGTTTCCGCTGACCGTGATGACTCCTCGAGGGCTGGCATCTTGAGCTTGAGGTATGCGTGGTGCGGCACCGCGTTGAACTTTACAACGCTGCGTCCGAGCAAGGCATGATAGCCGCCGCGGAACGGGACTATGTCGAAGATTAACTCCTCGCTTCGAAGTTATCCGGGATCCAAGACCACTTCCAGTGTAATTGAGCCTGTACAATTGGCTTCTACACCTGGTATGACGCCTTTAAAGGTCGTTTTGGTAGGTTTAATCCTTGAGGGGTCTATGCCCATTTTGCGCACTGTATCCTGGTAAAGCAGGTTCAGGCTGCTGCCGCCGTCCATCAGGAATCTTGTCTTGGGTCAATAGTTGGGTTTTCCCGGCTCCCATGTTTTGGTACCTTACGTTCCGTTATATCGGCTAAGGTAGCACTGGGAGAACCACTGCGATTCCGCCCAAGTTGAGCTGGGTTAACGCCTCAGTGGAGAAAGCTAAAACTGACCGTCATGATGAGGCGAGAGCCGGTCGCTGTTGGAGAGGTTTTTGCAGTCCTTAAAGACTTATGCCGCTTAGAGCGAGGAGCCGGATACTGTCCGGCCAAGGCGTGATAAGCGCCCCAAATTCGGCCTTCCGAAGACTAGGGGCTTCGCCGAAATTGAAAATTATAGAATTCTATGGCTAAGTGAGAGTGTTCAAGCATTATAATTCCGGTTGCCTTGTTCGCTGTGTTGAGCGCCTCCCTGGATGGACCCACAAATGGGAACAAGAGCGCTCAAGTTTATCCCAAACACCCCAAAGACTGTGGCATGGGGGCTGAAGCCGACGACTTGCCATCTCTCGATTTGATAAACAGCCGCACGTAAGGTAATATTTTAAATTAACAAGCGTTGCTTAGCGCATATGAACTACGTTTTGCATTGCAGATAACAAAATGCGAGTCTACTCAAATATTACATCATTGGAGCACTCACCCGCAATAGTGCGCGCCTTCAACACACTCTTATAATACATCTCGGGCGCATGCGATGCTCCTTGCCCTCCGTGGCGGGTCCGTCCACGAGCTTGGGCATCCATCTTGCCCCAAAGTGCACCTTTGCGCTGGCAAGGCCCGACGGCACCCTCAATACAAGCGGAATGCTTGATGACTTCTACCCACGGGCACGCATCCATCGCCGCCAAGACCAGTCAAGTAGCTCCTGTGCATGGCCTCCTTAGGCCACAACGAACTATGAGGCCCTTCATGGCCTGTTCGCCGCTTTAGGAGCTCGACCAGCTGCTTCACCTGGTCGCTATAGGGCCACTGGATGTCCGGCCTCAGATATCGAGACCAGAAGACCTTCTCCGTCGAGCTACCCTCCTCGGCCCGTAGAATGCGGCAGATCGGACACGCCGCGAGGAAGATCTGCGAACGCTCTGGAGAGCTCCGACCGGGTAAGCAACAGGTAATTAACACTCACATGCTTACTTTGCATGAAAATGCCTTACCCGCTGCTATTTTCTTCATCGCCTCAATCTCCTGGAGGGCCTTGTAGGCTTCGGCCTTAGCGGCTTTGGCACTCTCAAGAGCCGTTGCAAGCTCAGACTCTCGATTCTTCGAGTCACGCTCCAAGCTCTAATGTTTTTTCATGAGATCCTGGAGCTCTTGCTGTACCTCCACCACCCGCGCCTCCTGCTTCTCTCGCTTGGTGCGCTCACATGTCAGATTATGCGTTCGGCCATGCCACCGCCTCATTCAGTGGTCGCCACCTCGTTAGTGGCCCCTACAATACCCACGTTATCCTTGTCATTTTTCTTGCAACCAAATCCTTTTCAGAAGGTACAATTTTCATAAGGTATTACTCACCTTCTTTTTCCTCGAGCTACTTCTTGGCATGGCCGAGCCTGCTCTCTGACTGCTCGAGGTTTTCCTTCAAAGTATTGACCTCCAAGCAAGTGAGGTCAAGAACACAACCTGCAATCCCAGATTGACATATTTTTATGACTCCTGCTTATCTTTCTAAAGATCCTCGATTCGTCTTTTCTTTCCGGAAAGCACCGATTCGAGCATCGTGGGCTACCGCTCTATGCTTGGTACCATTTTACATATATTGAAATTCTTACCTCAAAGCCTCGTTAGAAGGCTGCTGCGAAGCTTGGTCAGCCCGCTCTTGGCGAAGTTGAACCTTCAATCACCGCACTCATAACGGGCGGTGTTCCTCTTCGATGGAGGCGCCATGAGCGCCCAAAGAATTATCCGCACCTCCGGTTGATCGGAGGCAGCCGGGCGTCATGGTCTTGCCCTTCTTACGAAGGGTCGCCGCACGGACCGGAGCCACCGTGTTCTTCGGGCTGAGTCCGTGCAAAGTCCGGAGGGTGTCCTGTGACACCTCGGGGCCTCCTCCTCCTGGTGGGTCCCTTTCGATCCCACCTCGGCCGTCTGCTGGACGGGGTGGAGGCAGTCGGAAGGGAATCCATATCCGACGCACTCAAGGACCCGCCGATTTAAACGGGAAGATCATCCTTGGGCGGACTGCAGGGTTGTATGCGGCATTAGAAAGACATTATGTGGTGAAAAGAAAACCTTGAAGTTATTCGAGTTCGGATACTTACGATCACGCCAGGCTTGGCCCTTGGAGGCCGATCCTCGTCGCTGCCATCAAGGCGTTATGAGCAGTCCGGGAAGAGTTTTTCCTTCTTGGACCCTTCGGCCTCCCTTGTTGGGAGGCCTTCCTTTTCTTCCCTCTTCACTGGGAGAGGCTTTCTTCTTCTCCTCCTCGCCGTGGTGGTAGCAAATGGCCTAGGATTCATCATCCGATAGCACTCGAAAACAGGAACTCTTCCGAGTCCCTCGTGGCCGCCTTCTTAGTTTTCTTCTTCTCCCAAGACCACGTGGTGCCGGAGCCAAGAGCCCCTGCTAGGCGGGCGTCCGCTGGGTCCTTCGGCAATGGGGCCGACAGATAGTCTGCTCGCCTTCGCCAGCCATTCCCGCCAAAGGTAAAGGGAGTTTAGGTCCCGTGATAGAGCTAAACTATGGAAAACAAGTGGTGAAATCACTTACCTCGTCACCTGGACTCTGAGCGGAATCCGCGATCTTCTAGATGGCGGATGCGGGAGCTTCGCGCTTCTTCAACAACACCTTCCGGACATCTTCGTGACGTAGTGTCGAAGAGCCCGCCAGGTCTGGTGTCATGCGCCGGATCAAACTCCCACATGTTGAAGCCCCGTCATTGCACGGGAGAATCCGGTGGATGAGCATGACCTGGACTACGTTGACAAGCTTGAGCTTCTTGTCCACCAGCTTCTAGATATAGGCTTGGAGTCCGGTCAGCTCCTCCGAATCCCCCCAAATCCGGCCACTCTCTTTCCAGGAGGTGAGCCGTGTAGGGATGCCAGATCTGAATTCAGGGGCCGCTGCCCAATCAGGGTCACGTGGCACGGTGATGTAGAACCACCCCGATTGCCACCCCTTGATGGTTTCCACGAAAGTGCCCTCCAGCCACGTAACGTGGGACATCCTGCCCACCATGGCGCCTCCGCACTCCGCTTGGCTGCCATTCACAACCTTCGCTTGACATCAAGGTCTTGAGCCACAAGCCAAGTGGGGCTGGATGCAGAGGAAGGTTTCGCACACGATTTATAAACGCCGAGATGTTGAGGTTGAAATTGGGGCCGATCATGGAAATCTAGGCCGTAGTAGAACATGAGCCCCCGGACAAAGGGATGAAGCGGGAAGCCCAGTCCGCGGAGGAAATGGGGAAGAAATACTACCCTCTCATGGGGCCTGGGGTTGGGGACGAGCTCTCCCTCGTGGGGGAGCCGATGCGCGATGTTGCTGGACAAATACTCGGTGTCGCGCAGCTTCTGGATCTGCCCCTCCGTGACGGAGGAGGCCATCCACTTGCCTCCCGCTCCGGACATAGTTGGAGAAGGTTGAGGTGAGAAGTGCGGACTTGGGCGCTGGAGCTCGAGTTCACGGAGATGGATAAGCCAAGGAGGAAGAAGGCGCATGTAAAAGGGTTGGATCTTTATCCCTTATATGGGCGGACAAAACATGTGTCCCCACCGCCCGGTAAAACTCGCTTATCTCCCAAGCGCCACAATCAATGGCGCGGTTGGGTTACCCACGTCCGTATTTATGGGAATCCTGAATAAGGGGAACACGATCTCTGCTCGACAAGACATGCTAAGGAAACCGCTTCACAAACGCTACCGAGGTGGAACAATAAAACAATTTGAGTAAAGGCTTGGTAGTGGTGCGACGTCACGCCACGTATCACGCCAATGATTAATCTTGTGTAATATTATTCTCTCTACGATGGTATGTGGAATTTATTTTTGCAGAGCCGGACACTATCCTAGTGTTCACAATCTTCTATAAATTATTCGGAGGAAGAACCCGCCTTGCAATGCCGAAGACGGATATGTAGATCTCCTACCTTTGTAACCGACTTTGTGTAACCCTAGCCCTCTCCGGTGTCTATATAAACCGGACGGCTGTAGTCCATAGGACGAACAACAATCAGACCATAGGCTAGCTTCTAGGGTTTAGCCTCTTTGATCTCGTGGTAGATCCACTCTTGTAACACACATCATCAATATTAATCAAGCAGGACGTAGGGTTTTACCTCCATCAAGAGGGCCCGAACCTGGGTAAAACATCGTGTCCCTTGTCTCCTGTTACCATCCTCCTAGACGCACAGTTCGGGACCCCCTACCCGAGATCCGCCGATTTTGACACCGACATTGGTGCTTTCATTGAGAGTTCCTTTGTGCTGCCACCATCAGGAAGGATGCCTTTTCCCGTCTTTAAAGACGGCGCCGTCGTCAAGGGAGCTTTGGCCGCCAGCTAGACTATCCGGCTAGGCGGTTTTCTCATGACCGCCTGTTCGGCCACCGCCCCGGCAATGACCTCTCAAGTCATTAAAGCGATCTTCACGTCAGCTCGAATTCGCCGAGCAGCTAGATCCGATTGAGCTCTCCTCCAGAACGAGCTCTTGGATCGTGACGCCGCTTTGGGAGTCGCTACTGACTACGATCAGATTGGGCTTAAAACCGATCTGAGAGAAATTAACTCTCCCCAGGTTACCCACCATGTTGTCGTGGTAGAGGAACAATGCGGCGACTCTTCTTCTATGTTAAAATCCAACTATGTCCGGATTCCGGATCCCTCCATGTCGGATTCCCATGAGGGACGGACGTTAATCAAATCGAACCTAAAGTCGCATCGAACCAGATTTTTGTTGGAAAGCGCCAAGAAACCAAGATTCCGAATCCGTAAGCTTCTTGGCCTTTGAGCCTCGCATCGGGCGGGGTTCAAATTAATTCCACCCGCCCACCCAAACATAAGCGATCTATCTCAAATACGGCAAGAGCCCGATGAAACAGTACATCATTACTGGGCCAGATTCCTCCTGGTTATGAACAAGATAAAGGACTGCCGTGAAGAAAGCGCGATTTCAATATTCTGCAACAATTGCACAGACAAGGGAATCATCAATACCATCAGTCTTCGCGAAGTTTCACGCCTCGCCGACCTAGCGACCATCGTACAAAAATACTGCGCGATGGAGAGTGCCTGGAAAACCGAAACTAGGTTTTGGGACAATCCGGCCCTGAATACAAACCCAGTCCGAAATAAAAGGGTGCTTCATACTCAAGCACCTGGGTTAAAAACCAAAAAGCAAAAACCCCCTAAGGGGTACGGAACCGTACTGGAGGGATGGCTCAACGGACCCTGCAAAATCCACAGTACGGAGGGCGCCACTCCAACACACAGCCTTCGAGCGTGTTGGATACTACGGCAGGTGGCCAAAAGTGGCGTAGGCTTTTTAGCCCCGAGCAACCAACCCAAAGAAGTACCCAAGACGGTATTTACAGTCTTGAGACTTTCAGATCAAATAACATGCGAAACGAACAATCCGCAGCCTACCAAGTCTACCAAGTAGCAACAACAAATCCATGGAGCGACACGGCTACCACCTTCAACGCCAGCCGATGAACCTAAATTCAACAGCTAGAGCACCGGCCGCATTGGTCCACAGTCCGATAGTGGACGGTTTCCGTCTTACTAAGGTACTCATGGACGGCGGCAGCGGATTAAACCTCATCTATGAGGAAACCCTTCAAAAAATGGAAATTGACCGGAGCCGCATTGAGCGAAGCAGCACAACCTTCAGAGGGATAATCCCTAGTCGAGAAGTACGCTCCGCAGGAAAAATCACACTAGATGTAGTGTTCGGCTCACCGGACAATTACAGGTCCGAGGAGGTCACGTTCCAAGTGGCCCCATTCGGCAATGGATATCACGCTTTGTTAGGGCGAGTGGCATTCACAATCTTCCAAGCTATACCCCTCTACGGGTACATGAAGCTCAAAATGCCCGGACCCAATGGGATAATCACTCTCGCCAGTGATCCAGATACAACACTCCGCGCTGAAAATAAGACAGCCGCACTGTCCCTAGAGGCATTGTCCGAAGCCCTAGCGGCAGAGGAACTAACTACGCTGCGCTCCTAGGTGGATAGGGACAATGTGATACTTGATAAGAGGTCCAAGTCCACCTCTTTTAAACCAGCAGACGAAATAGTCAAATTTCAGGTCCATCCAACTGACCCCACAAAGACGGCCTCCATTGGGGCACAATTAAGTCTTGATGTCGAAGCCGCACTACGAGAATTCCTTCGAAAATTGGGACATTTTTGCAGCACCCTTCGTGACATGCCAGAATCCCACGCAGTCGGGCAGAGCACAGCCTAAATATCTTAAAAGGATTCAAGCTACCAAACAAGCTCTTCGGCGATTTTCCAAACCCAAAAGACAGGCAATGGGAGAGGAGCTAGCCAAACTCTTAGAAGCCGGATTCATCAGAGATATAAAACATCCGGACTGGCTAGCCAATCTAGTAATGGTACCAAAAAAGGACAAATCCAGGCGCCTCTGCGTCGATTTTAAAGACCTTAACAAGGCCTGTACAATGGACCCTTTGCCCCTCCCTCGCACCGACCAAATTACCGATGCTACCGCAGGGCACGATTCATTGTGCTTCCTCGACACATACTCCGGATACCATCAAATCAAGATGGCGGAAAAAGATCAGGCCGCAACGGCATTCATTACTCCATATGGGCCTTTCTGCTTCAACACAATGCCCTTCGGACTCAAAAAACGCCAAGCAACATATCAGCGCATGATTCAAACATGTCCGCTACCCAGATAGGCAAAACAGTAGAGGCATACATAGACGATGTGGTCACAAGACCAAACACGTCGGAACTCTAGTAGAAGACTTGAGGGTGACATTCGACAACCTCCGAGCATATGACATTAAGCTCAATCTGAAAAATGCGTCTTCGGCGTACCAGCCGGAAAGCACCATGTCCAATTCATCACCTGGAGATCTCGAATACGGCCCTGCAGCAGGGGAACGTCCTTGGACGGCCCCTAGTCGAGTCCCTTGTTGACCCATGATGCCAGCCGCTGTGGTGGACCTGAGCGGAAGGCAGGGAGCGCCGCCCATTTGGTGCCCCTGGGAGCGGTGATATAAAACCACTCCGTTGCCACAACCAAGCTCCTCTTGAAAAGAGCCCTCGTGCCACGGAGCATCAGCACATTTGCTTATGACCGCCCTCCCACTCCGCTTGCTGCCCTTGATCATCTTTGGCTCCACCTTGAAGGTCTTGAGCCACAATCCAAAGTGGGGGGTAATATGGAGGAAGGCCTCACATACGACAATGAATGACGAGATATGGAGGATGGACTCCGGATCCAAGTCATGGAAATCAAGCCCATAATAAAACATGAGCCCCCGCACAAAGGGGTCCGTCGGGAATCCTAAACCCTGAAGGAAGTGGGACACGAATACCACGTTCTCGCCGGGCTCAGGAGTGGGAATGACCTGCCCTGGAGCAGGCAGCCTATGTGGGATCTCGCCGGTTAGATACCTGGCGTCTCGCAGCTTTAGCACATCCTCTTCTGTGATGGAGGAAGACATCCATCGGCCATGCTGATCGGAGCCGGACATCGTTAAAAGTCCGAAGCGCCTAAATCTGAAGCTTTGGGTGTTGGAACTCGAAGCGCGAGGCGAACTCGATGGAGGGTGTAAAAAAGAAGAGGGCCTTGGTCTCATTATAAAGAGGTTGAATACCAAGAGCCCACCCCGTGGTCGATTAGGACTCACCATTGATAGAGAAGGCAGGCCGACGGGCACGGTTGGGTTACCCACGTCCGTATTGATGAGAATCCCGGAATAAGGGGGGCACGATGTACGCTTTGATAAGACGTGCCAAGGAAACCGCCTCGCTAAACGAGCTGAGGTGGAACAATAAAAAACGATTCATATAAAGGCCTGGCCGTGGTGTGATGTCATGCCGCAGAATCGTCGGCCAGATCTGCAGAAAATTATTCTCTACTCTGGCGTTATGTGGAACTTGTTTTGCAGAGCCGGACACTATCCTTGTGTTCAAAACGCGTTCTATGAATTATTCGGAGGAGGAACCCGCCTTGCAATGTCAAGACAATATGCGCGCCCGGACTCGTCGTCATTGAAGCCTGGTTCAGGGCTCTTGAGGGAGTTCCGGACTAGGGGGTGTCCGGATAGCCGAACTATCATCATCGGCCAGACTCCAAGACTATGAAGATACAAGATTGAAGACTTCGTCCCGTGTCCGGATGGGACTTTCCTTGGTGTGGAAGGCAAGCTTGGCGATACGGATATGTAGATCTCCTACCTTTGTAACCGACTTTGTGTAACCCTAGCCCTCTTCGGTGTCTATATAAACCGGATGGCTGTAGTCCATAGGACGAACAACAATCATACCATAGGCTAGCTTCTAGGGTTTAGCCTCTTTGATCTCGTGGTAGATCCACTCTTGTAACACACATCATCAATATTAATCAAGCAGGACGTAGGGTTTTACCTCCATCAAGAGGGCCCGAACCTGGGTAAAACATCGTGTCCCTTGTCTCCTGTTACCATCCGCCTAGACGCACAGTTCGGGACCCCCTACCCGAGGTCCGCCAGTTTTGACACTTAATACTTCCTTTTAACAAGATGATGCCGCGTGGACCGGGCATTTTAAGTGTTAGAGATGCATAATGCGGTATTGCGTTAAAGCGGGCGAAAGCTATGCGCCTCAAGAGTGCTTAAGGGCTACCGCTGAATGGGGCGATGGGGAGTGAGCTTTCATGACGGGGTTGTCGGATGAACCGAACCCAACCTCTAGTGGTACAGAGCCTATATAATAAAGAAGGCCTGGCGTCATTCCTTTGAAGGAAGTGCTGCTATAGCGAATTTTGGTAGGTTCTATCCCCATTATGCGGATGGTGTCCTGGTATGGCAGGTGTCGCGCTGTGTGTTATCACATGAAGTGAGTTCACTGTTTTGACTTTTAGTGGAAAAGTCTTTTGTTTTCCAGAGTGCTGCTTTTGGGTTTCGTCACTTTCACTTGGTGTATCGACCCCCTTGTGTTCGGCGTTAAGTCGGCCGGACTGCTTGAAGACCCAACAATCTCTGTGGGTATGGTTTGTAGGCTTCCCGGAGGTACCATGTATTTGACATACCATCGAGAATCTTGTTTAGGTTGGATAGCTCAAATCCTTTGTTATCCTTTAGGGGCAGTGTTTTGTTGTTCGGCCGAGAGCTTTTGAATCCGGCGTTGACCGCCGTACTATTTGGGCCATTTTCCTTATTCCGCGCTGATCTTTTTCTGCGTCGTGATTTCATTTCCATCCCTGATTTCGGATGTACTCGGGTCGCTGGTGCTGCATCTAGCCAGCCAGCTGTCTTCCCCTGCGCAAAAGCGGGTCATCAGGCTTGTTAATGCGGCCATTGTTCTTGGCTTTTCTTGGCCGAGGTGTCTGGCGAGCCATTCGTCTCTGACGTTGTGTTTGAAAGCTGCTAAGGCTTGATCCGGACAATCGACTATTTGGTTCTTTTAGTAAGGAACCTGTTCGAATTTCCGGGCTGACTCTCGGGCTGTTGAGTTATGTGACTTAGATCGTCCAGCGTCCGAGGGCGGACGAGGTCCCCTCAAAATTTGCCCAAATGCATCCTCGAGCTCTTCCCAGCTTCCAATGGTATTTTCGAGGAGGCTCTTAAGCCAATGCCGAGCTGGCCCTTTGAGTTTAAGGGTAAGTATTTTATGGCGTGGAGATCATCTCCTCTAGCCATGTGTATGTGGAGGATGTAATCCTCAATCCAGACTCTGTGGTCATTGTTCTCGTCAGATGCCTCTATGTTTACGGGTTTGAATCCACTGGAAATTCATGATCCGGCACCTCATCGGTGAAACATAGGGGTGTCTGGCGCCCTATATTTGGGTGTGCCGTGATTTTCGGAATTTTGGCGTGTTGCATTGCTTTGACGAGCGTGCTTTCTTGGCCCATAGATGGACCTAATCGGGCCATCCTTTTGATGTGAATCCTTAGGCGGATCGCATATTGGCTTGTGTGCGGCACCATTCGCGCTCTCTTTTTGCCGTGAGGTCGTCCATCCGACCGGTGGCCTTCTTGCTTTTAATTGTGGGGGCTCTAAGGCCTCCTCGTCAATTCGGGCAGTAGCTTTCTTTTCGGTAGCTCTTTGTTCGGGCGATCGCCAGATTTCTATCTGTGGTGCTGAATACTTTGCTCCATCTAATCCTGAGTGCATCTTCCGCTGTTTTGAGCTTCCGCTTCGCTTTTTCAGGCTACGCATGCGGGCGACGAGCCTTTTTGGAGGTCATTTTGTTCCAATGGTTTGTCCGGCGTGAGATCGTCGGACCGTTGTCTTCGCCGGGACAGATTGTTTAACCAAGTTGTCTTGTTCGGACGATTGCTCGATAGCTTGTTCGTTGTCCACCGGTTCGCCTGCTCTATGGCTGGGTCTTTGTTGAGGCGGACTTTGTTCGGGCGTTTACGTTGCCGCTTTGACTGCCGAGGGATTTATCCTTCGTGGGCGCCCCGTTGTTCCTCGTCTTCATTTCCTTTAGGTGTATCCACCATGTATACATCATGGGATGAGGTTGTCCAAAGATCCCATAGGTGCTGGTTCATTGTTGTCTCCTACATCGTCGTCCATACCATCGATGTCTTCGGAGTCGAAATCGAGCACGTCGTGTAAGCTTTCGACAGTTGCTATGAAGTGGGTGGTGGGTGGGCATTGAGTTTCTTCATCGTCCGCATCCCAACCTTCCTGTTCGTAGTCTGGCCAGGGCTCTCCAGATAAAGAGAGAGACTTTAGTGAATTCAGGATGTCGCCGAAGGGCGAGTGCTGAAAGATGTCCGCGGCCGTGAACTCCATAACGGGAGCCCAATCGGATTTGATTGGCAAGGGCGCGGAGGGTTCGGAGTCCGAAGAGGAGTCCGGCACCCTGGAGTCAAGGTCTTCGCAAAGGACATGGATGGAGTTCGGCTCGATCGCCATAGAGATTAAAGCCCTAGAGGCGGTGTCCAACCACTCGTACTCGATCGGGGAATCCGGCTCCGGATTAAGGGTCGGAGAGGATTCTGGTGCGGCCTCCAGGGCATTGTTCGGCTGCAGAGCTAGATCATGCCCATCGAGACAGTGCGGCGCGCTTGGCTGCGGCTCGAATCCGTCGAATATCAAGTCTCCGCGGATATCGGCCGTATAGTTTAAACTTCCAAATCTGACCTGACGGCCAGGGGCATATCTTTCGATCTACTCCAGATGGCCAAGCGAATTGGACCGCAGCAGTAAAGCCGCCCGAACACGAAGATCTGTCCGGGAGAAAAGTCTCACCACGGACGCGTCGTTGTTGATGATCAAAGGAGCCATCGGGCCTATTGGTGACGACACGGAGGAACTCTTAATGAAAGCACCAATGTCGGTGTCAAAACCGCGGATCTCGGGTAGGGGTCCCGAATCGTGCCTAGGCGGATGGTAACAGGAGACAAGGGACACGATGTTTTACCTGTGTTCAGGCCCTCTTGATGGAGGTAAAACCCTACGCCCCGCTTGATTAATATTGATGATGTGTGTTACAAGAGTGGATCTACCACGAGATCAAAGAGGCTAAACCCTAGAAGCTAGCCTATGGTCTCGATTGTTGTTCGTCCTATGGACTACAGCCGTCCGGTTTATATAGACACCGAGAGGGCTAGGGTTACACAAAGTCGGTTACAAAGGTAGGAGATCTACATATCCAGACGCCAAGCTTGCCTTCCACGCCAAGGAAAGTCACATCCTGACACGTGACTAAGTCTTCAATCTTGTATCTTCATAGTCTTGGAGTCCGGCCGATGATGATAGTTCGGCTATCCGGACACCCCCTAGTCCGGAACTCCCTCAGGTGCCATTAGAAAATTATTTGGCACCACTTCAGCAGTTTGTGGAGCCAACTTCTCCACACATCCGAGCATCCAAGCAGTAAAATACTAAATCTTTATGGCACGAAGGAACTGGGCGTCGGAGCAACTAAGTGCTCCAGAGTTCGGGCCCTTGATTTTTTTCGCTGCATCGGCTCGCCATTGCAGGGCACCGGTGCGAGATGTAGCAAAAGTTGTCTTTACACCGGTTTTGGCATAAATAGTGGACGGCCTTAGTGCTATTTGTTCTATGTTACTAAATTTGTGCATGTACACACCTGTTAGTATCAATTTGCTGTCATCCAAACACTATCGCTATGTTGTTGCAGTTATATTTACCTTCCTCATAAAATGTTCAATTTGTTATTTATTGTACATGAGTAAGAACTTGTAGCGTTGTTGTAGTTAATTATAGCTTCTGATGTTCTAGAATTTTGTTGTTGTCTCAGTAGCAATTAATTCATTTGCACATTGATCTTTTTGAGAAGATATGTCATAATTAACATGTTTCTTCAGTTTTTCAAAATAAGAATTGGTGATTTTCTATGTTGCTATAAACCCATTTCCCCTACAATTGTTACTAATCTAGTTTTAAATATTATAGGATGAGCGGAAGTGTTCTTACTTGGAGTGGGTTGATCAAGAGTGGCCACAGTCTTTGAAGATGTGCCTAACGAAGCTCTAGAGCATCTATGAGGAGGAGAATAGACGTAGGCTTAGAGGAAGCGTTGTCAATGCTGAAGAATATTTGAAGATGCGGGATAAAAAGAGGAAGGTGGAGAATGAGCTCAGATTTTTTAAATCACACTTTGCTAAGATGGTTTTGGTGAAGGAAGAGGCACTTTCCCAGCTGGCCAGTGCAAAACAAGTTCTTACTGAACTGAAAGCAGAGGTGGATAAGGCAAGCCTGGATGATCTCAATTAGGTAAATGAATATATTGTTGAAATATTTTTCTTATGAAGTTGAACTATCTATATGTTGTACTGTGCTGTTTTCCGGTAGCTATCATACTGTGATGTTAAAATATATCTATGTGCCTGATATGAAATTGGCAAACAATTATTTGATATGAAATGTGAATTTGCGTAATAATGGAATTATTAATTGTAAACTAATAAACCTGCTAAATGGGTCATGGAACTCAGCAAACGGTTCTAGAAGTAAAAGCACTTGTGATGGATAGCCCAATGCCACACACTTTTCTTCATCAAATCGTGTGTGATGTAGTTGATAAAAGCAAATGATTAATCAACACGGAGCGTATGTGATAGTTACACCTATCACACACGAGCCTATACATAAACCTGTGTGGGATGTACATACAAACCAAAATGTTTTCCCTGTGGATTGAGTGTATGTGATGTACATACAAACGGAAATATTTTCCCTGGATTGACTGTGTAGGAAGTACATACGAACGGAAACGTTTTCCCTGGATTAACTGTGTGGGATGTACACAAGAATGGAAACATACTCCTTGGATTGACTGAGTGTGATATACATACGAACGTAAATGTTTTTCTGGGATTCATTATGTGGGATCTACATACGAATGGAAACAATTTGGTTTCAATGCTTCGTGCGATCACACACGAGCTCATTTTGACCCAGCCTGTGTGTGAGGAGGGCTCGTGTGGGAAGGACCCCCATATCGCCCACACTCACTTGGCGACGGTTCCAAATGCCATCGCGGAAAGAGGTTAAAACCATTTGTATATCACCGACGCATACCAGTGTGTGTTAGATATTTTGATGATATGTATGTTGTGATTCCCTTAGTGGTGTCATGTTAACGTCGACTACATGGCACTTCACCATATTTGGTCCTAAGGGAATGCATTATGGAGTAGTTATTAGATGATGGGTTGCGAGAGTGACAGAAGCTTAAACCCCAGTTTATGCGCTATTCTATAAGGGACTGATTGGATCCAAAAGTTTAATGCTACGATTAGAATTTATTCTTAATACTTTTCACGTAGTTGCGGATGCTTTCGAGAGGGTTAATCATAAATAGGAGGGTTTTTCAATTAAGAACAGCACCTAAGCACAGGTCTACCCACATATCAAATTATCAATGTAGCAAATACGAATGAAGCCAACATGATGAAAGTGATTAGATGAAATTCCCGTGTACCCTCAAGAACACTTCGCTTATCATAAGAGACCGTTTTGGCCTGTCCTTTGCCTCAAAAGGATTGGGCTACCTTGCTGAACTTTTGTTACTACTATCGTTACTTGCTCGTTACAAGTTATTTTGCTATCAAACTACTCCGCTACTTCCAATTTTAGCACTTGCAGACATTAACTTGCTGAAAACAACTTGTTATTTCCTTCTGCTCCTCGTTGGTTTCGACACTCTTACTTATAAAAAATGCTACAATTGACCTCATATACTTGTGGGTCATCAAGGCTATTTTCTGGCGCCGTTGCCGGGGAGTGAAGCGCTCTTGGTAAGTGGAAATTGGTAAGGAAACACTATTACTACATGTTGAAATTTATTGTCACTTGCTACTATGAAAAAAAAAATCCTTTGAGGGGTTTGTTCGGGGTATCTTCACCTCGACCGGAAGCACAATTAGTTGCCCCTCAACCCATCGCACCTACTGAAAATATTGAATATGAAATTCCTTCTGTATGGTAGAACAACTGCTAGCTAATCCTAATGCAGGAGATGGAACCGAACATCCTGATATGCACTTGATATATATGGATGAAATTTGTGGATTGTTTAAGCTTGCAGGTTTGCCCAGAGATGAAGCTAATAAGAAGGTTTTCCCTCTATCTTTGAAGGGAAAAGCATTGACATGGTATAGGCTATGTGATTATATTGGATCTTGGAACTGGAATCGGTTGAAATTGGAATTTCATCAAAAATTATCCTATGCATCTTGTTCATCGTTATCGGAAAAATATATATATATTTTGGCCTCATGAAGGAGAAAGTATCGCTCTAGCTTGGGGGAGGCTTAAGTCAATGTTATACTCATGCCCTAATTATGAGCTCTCAAGAGAAATTATTATTCAGAATTTTTATGCTCGACTTTCTCGTAATGATCAATCCATGCTCGATACTTCTTGTACTGGTTCTTTTATGAAGAAGGATATTGAATTCCAGTGGGATCTTTTAGAAAGAATTAAACGCAACTCTGAAGATTGGGAACTCGACAAAGTTAAAGAGTTAGATATTGAACCTAAGTTTGATTGTGTTAAATCTTTTACGAATACCGATGCTTTTCAAAAGTTTAGCACTAAATATGGACTTGACTCTAAGATAATAGCTTCCTTTTGTGAATCTTTTGCTACTCATGTTGATCTCCCTAAGGAGAAGTGGTTTAAATATCACGCACCTATTAAAGAATAACTTCAAGAACCGGGAAAAGCTAAAGAAGAAACTATAATTGACAATGTTGATCCAGTTGTTGCCACTGCTTATATTGAAAAAACACCTTTCCCTGTTAGGATGAAGGAACATCCTAAAACTTCAACTGTGGTTAAAAAAAGTTATGTTAGAACACCCAAACTAGCTAAACAAATCAGAGTTGAACCTAGTATTGCTATGATTAAAGATCTCTTAGTCGATAATATTGATGGGCATGTTATTTACTTCTGTGATGAAGCTTCTAGAATTGCCAAACCTGAAGAAAAGGATAAACATAGACCAGTTGTTGGCATGCCTATTGTCTCAGTTAAGATAGGAGATCACTGTTATCATGGGTTATGTGACATATGTGCTAGTGTGAGTGCTATTCCTTTTTCCTTATATGAAGAAATTAAGAATGAAATAGCACCTGCTGAAATAGAAGACATAGATGTCACTATTAAACTTGCCAATAGAGATACTATATCACCAATTGGGATTCTTAGAGATGTTGAAGTCTTGTGTTGGAAAATAAAATACCCTACTGATTTTCTTGTTCCTGGCTCCCCACAATATGACTTTCATCCCATTATCTTGGGTAGACCTTTCCTAAATACCATCAATGCTAGAATAGATTGTAAGAAACAAATTGTTGGTGTTAGATTTGGTGATGAATCTCATGAATTTAATTTTTCCAAGTTTAGTAGATAACCTCATAAGAATGATTTCCCTAGTAAGGATGAAATTATTGGTCTTACTTCTATTGTGGTACCTCCTACTGATCCTTTGGAACAATATTTGCTAGACCATGAAAATGATTTGCATATGCGTGAAAGAAATGAAATAGATATAATCTTTTTAGAACAACAACCTCTTCTTAGACACAATATGCCTATTGAAACTCTAGGAGGTCCTCCTCCACCTAAAGGTGATCATGTGTTTGAATTAAAAGAATTGCCAGACACTTTGAAATATGCTTATCTTGATGAGAAAAATATATATCCTGTTATTATTAGCTAACCTTTCAGAACATGAAGAAGAAAGATTATTTAAAGTTCCAAGGAAGCACATAGCTGCTATTGGATATACTCTTGATGATCTTAAGGGCATTAGTCCCACTCTATGTCAGCACAAGATTAATATGGAACCTGATGCTAAACCCGTTGTTGATCACCAACATCGGTTAAATCAGAAGATGAAAGAAGTGGTAAGAACGGAAATATTGAAACTTCTGGAAGCAGGTATAATCTATCATATAGCTGATAGTAGATGGGTAAGTCATGTTCATTGTGTCCCTAAGAAGGGAGGTATTACTATTGTTCCTAATGATAAGAATGAGCTTATTCCACAAAGAATTGTCATAGGCTATAGAATGGTAATTGATTATAAAAAATTAAACAAAGAACCATGTCAAATCTGACCATGCACACAAGGTGCTTGACAAAATAACAAGTGCATCTAGGCAGCTGTTGGGGTGTCCAAAAACCCCAGACCAGTGTCTCTTTAGATGTGATGGTGGCCATGTTAGTTGGTTAAGACTAGAAACTTGATAGAGCAAGTTTTTGAGAAAATCATTTCTGGACAAAAAGTAAAAGGCATAGTCTCATGGACCAAAAATACTCCAATAGGTCCATTCTCCTGGACTTAAGGGTTTTGCAGGGTGGTTGATAAGCAGGAGAAAGATCATGGGCACTAGAGCAACAAAAATTAGAGTTGCTGTAGAAAAAGCCAAACTGGACCAGGGAGCAAAAGAGGATGTTTTGCTCAAAATTTTCAAAGAACATTAGTGGTTTTTTGCACAAATATGAATAATATACTTCTACTAACATCCCCTAATTTTGGTGGAAGTTTTAAAGAAATATTTAAATAGGTTGTAGTGCAAAAGTGCAACTGGACCAGATTTAAAAACTTGTGGTAAAACTCAAAATCTCCAAATGACTAAGGAATATTTTTGCACAAAAGTGATTTAGGGACATCATATGTCATCCCCAAATTTTGGTGGGCTTTCTAAATGAATTTATCAAAGAGTTGCAGTGCAAATGGTACCCTAAATCTTATGAAAAATCATTTTTAGAGAAATATAGCTTAGGAAAAATAATTATATAAATAATCCCACTGATAAAAGAATTGTTTTATTTGATAGGGTAAACAAGTCCAATAATAATTGGAAAGCTTTCACTTGAGGTGAAAACTCCACAACTTAGAAGAAAAGAGAGGTTCTGAGATCAAAAATAAATCCAGAAAAATGAAAATTTAATTTCCTGGCAAAATTTTAATAAACAAAACATGGTTAAATTTTTGGGGTGTTACAATTGTGCAGCTATATGAAGACTCTCTCTCATTAAAGAATTTCAGATCTTGGTATTGTATTCAAACAGCAAGCAAAACAAACAAAATGATATTGCAAGGATAGCACAACTTATATGAAGAAGCAAAAACTTAGGCTCAATCAATACAAACCGATAGTTGTTGAAGAAGAAAGGTGGGATGCCTACCGGGGCATCCCCAAGCTTAGATGCTTGAGATTTCTTGAAATATTATCTTGGGGTGCCTTGGGCATCCCCAAGCTTGAACTTTTGTGTCTCCTTAATTCCTCTCATATCATGGTTTCTCTTTTTATCAAAAGCTTCATTCACAACAAACTCAACAAGAACTCGTGAGATAGGTTAGTATAAACTAATGCAAAACCTTATCATTTTCTACTGTAACAAATCACTTAAATTATTATTCAAAATTTCATACTAAATGCCTCTGCATATTTAATACTCCTATCCTTAAATAGAATCATTAAACAAGCAAACATATGCAAACAATGCAAACATAACAGCAATCTGCCAAAACAGCACAGTCTGTAAAGAATGCAAGAGTATCAAACTTACCTAACTCCAAAAATTATGAAATAAAATTCCCACTGTAATAAATTTATCAGAGCTCAATATGCAAAAACTTTCGACATTATACCATTCTCTGACTTTTCTGAGGAATTTTTGCAACAGCGGTAAACTTTCTGTTTTCAAACAGCAACATGTAGACTAGCCAAATAAGCATGGCAAAGGCTATCCATGACTTTTTTTATTGAAACTAAAGATGAAAAACATTATTCTAAATAACAGCAAGCTAATACTAACAAAATAAAATGACGCTCCAAGCAAAACACATATCATGTGGTGAATAAAAATATAACTCCACGTAAAGTTACCGATGAACGAAGACGAAAGAGGGGATGCCTTCTGGGGCATCCGCAAGCTTAGGCTCTTGGTTGTCCTTGGATATTACCTTGGGGTGCCTTGGGCATCCCCAAGCTTAGGTTCTTGCCACTCCTTATTCCATAGTCCATCGAATCCTTACCCAAAACTTGAAAACTTCACAACACAAAACTCAACAGAAAACTCGTAAGCTCCGTTAGCGAAAGAAAACAAAACACCAGTTCAAGGTACTGTAGTGAACTCATTATTTATTTATATTGGTGTTAAACCTACTGTATTCCAACTTCTCTATGGTTTATAAACTATTTTACTAGCCATAGAGTCATCAAATTAAGCAAACATCACACGAAAAACAGAATCAGTCCAAAACAGAACAGTCTGTAGTAATCTGTAACTAACGCAAACTTCTGGAACTCAAAAAAATTCTACCAAAATAGGAAGTCCTAGACAATTCGTTTATTGATCTTCTGCAAAAAGAATCAACGCAAAATCACTTTTCTGTGATTTACTAAATTTTTTCTCGTGCGCGCAAAGTTTCTGTTTTTCAACAGAATCAAATCAACTATCACCATAGGTTATCCTATAGGTCTTACTTGGCACTTTATTGAAACAAAAGCTATAAAACATGATTACTACAGTAGCATAATCATGTGGACACACAAAAATAGTAAGGGTAAATATTGGGTTGTCTCCCAACAAGCGCTTTTCTTTAATGCCTTTCTAGCTAGGCATGATGATGGCAATGATGCTCACATAAAAGATAAGAATTGAAACATAAAGAGAGCATCATGAAGAATATGTCTAGCACATTTAAGCCTAACCCACTTCCTATGCATAGGGATTTTGTGACCAAACAACTTATGGGAACAAGAATCAACTTGCATAGGAAGGTAAAACAAGCATAACTTCAAGATTTTAAGCACATAGAGAGGAAACTTGATATTATTGCAATATGTAGCAGCATATGATCCTCTCTCATAATAATTTTCAGTAGAATCATGAATGAATTCAACAATATAATCAGCACCTAAATCATTCTTTTCATGATCTACTAGCATAGGAATTTTATTACTCTCCACATAAGCAAAATTCTTCTCATGAATAATAGTGGGAGCAAACTCAACAAAATAACTATCATGTGATTGAAAATTAAGATCAAGATGACAAGTTTCATGGTTATTATTATTCTTTAAAGCATACGTGTCATCACAATAATCATCATAGATAGGAGGCATGCTTTCATCATAGTAAATTTTCTCATCAAAGCTTGGGGGACAAAAATATCATCTTCATCAAACATAGCTTCCCCAAGCTTGTGGCTTTGCATATCATTAGAATCATGGATATTCAAGGAATTCATACTAACAACATTGCAATCATGCTCATCATATAAATATTTAGTTCCAAACATTTTAATGCATTCTTCTTCTAACACTTTGGCACAATTTTTCTTTCCATCATACTCATGAAAGATATTAAAAAGATGAAGCGTGTGAGACAAACTCAATTCCATTTTTTTGTAGTTTTCTTTTATAAACTAAGCTAGTGCTAAAACAAGAAACAAAAAGATTCGATTGCAATATCTAAAGATATACCTTCAAGCACTCACCTCCCCGGCAACGGCGCCAGAAAAGAGCTTGATGTCTACTACACAACCTTCTTCTTGTAGACGTTGTTGGGCCTGCAAGTGCACAGGTTTGTAGGACAATAGCAAATTTCCCTCAAGTGGATGACCTAAGGTTTATCAATCCATGGGAGGCATAGGATGAAGATGGTCTCTCTCAAACAACCCTGCAACCAAATAGCAAAGAGTCTCTTGTGTCCCCAACACACCCAATACAACGGTAAATTGTATAGGTGCACTAGTTCGGCGAAGAGATGGTGATACAAGTGCAATATGGATGGTAGATAAAGGTATTTGTAATCTGAAAATATAAAAACAGCAAGGTAACTAATGATAAAAGTGAGCGTAAACGGTATTGCAATGATAGGAAACAATGCCTAGGGTTCATATTTTCACTAGTGCAAGTTCTCTCAACAATAATAACATAGATAGATCATATAACAAACCCTCAACATGCAACAAAGAGTCACTCCGAAGCCACTAGTAGCGGAGAACAAACGTAGAGATTATGGTAGGGTACGAAACCACCTCAAAGTTATTCTTTCCAATCAATCCATTGGGCTATTCCTATAAGTGTCACAAACAGCCCTAGAGTTCGTACTAGAATAACACCTTAAGACACAAATCAACCAAAAACCTAATGTCACCTAGATACTCCATTGTCACCTCAAGTATCCGTGGGCATGATTATACGATATGCATCACACAATCTCAGATTCATCCAACCAACATAAAAGTACTCCCTCAGTTCCTTTATATAAGGTGTATTTGTTTTTTGATAAAATTCCACAATGTAAGGTGCATTTGTTCTAATTCTTCGTAATTCCGATCTTGGCCCTCCAGAAAAAGGAAAGTATCTCTCCACTGATTGCATGCATCTCTCTTTATAGAGAAAGAAAAGGAAACTATCTCTCTCCCGATTGTGTGTATCTCTTTCTTTCCTAGCCTAAATCATTTACTTGTTGCTAATGTACAAATTAGAGAAGGGTAATTTTGTCCTAACTAGTGCATAATTATGTGCCTTGGTCACCGTGCTGAAAATAATACACCTTAGATAAAGGAATGGAGGGAGTACTTCAAAGAGTGCCCCAAAGTTTCTATCGGAGAATCACGACGAAAACGTGTGCCAACCCCTATGCATAGGTTCCCAATGTCACGAAACCCGCAAGTTGATCACCAAAACATACATCAAGTGGATCAATAGAATAACCCATTGTCACCACGGTTATCCCACGCAAGACATACATCAAGTGTTCTCAAGTCTTTAAAGACTCAATCCGATAAGATTACTTCAAGGGGAAAACTCAATTCATTTAAGAGAGTAGAGGGGGAGAAGAAACATAAGATCCAACTATAATAGCAAAGCTCGCGATACATCAAGATCGTGTGAAGTCGAGAACACGAGAGAGAGAGAGAGAGAGATCAAACACATAGCTACTGGTACATACCCTCAGCCCCGAGGGTGAACTACTCCCTCCTCGTCATGGAGAGTGCCGGGATGATGAAGATGGCCACAGGTGAAGGTTCCCCCCTCCGGAAGGGTGCCGGAACAGGGTCCCGATTGGTTTTTGGTGGCTACAAAGGCTTGCGGCAGCGGAACTCCCGATCTATCTTCTGTTCTGGAATTTTTACGATACGTAGGTATATATGGGTGCAAGGGGTACGTCGGTGGAGCTTCGGGGGCCCCATGAGGCAGGGGCGCGCCCTAGGGGGGTGGGCGCGCCCCCACCCTCGTGGCCAGCTCCCGTTTCTTCTGACATAGAGTCCAAGTCTATCCGGTGGCTTTTACTTCCAAAAAATAACTTCTCCAGTTGATTTCGTTCCGTTTTGACTCCGTTTGATATTCCTTTTCTTCGAAATACTGAAATAGGCAAAAAACAGCAAATCTGGGCTGGGCCTCCAGTTAATAGGTTAGTCCCAAAAGTAATATAAAAGTGGAAAATAAAGCCCAATATTGCCCAAAACAGTAGATAAATAACATGGAGCAATAAAAAATTATAGATACGTTGGAGACGTATCAGGGGTGCGCCTAGGGCCGACCTCCTCTCCCTCCCTCCTTTATATACTGGGGGGGCGCCCCTAAAACACAACATCAATTGTTCCAAGCCGTGTGCGGCGCCCCTCCACAGTTTACGCCTCCGGTCATATTCTCGCAGTGCTTAGGCGGAGCCCTGCGTGGATCACATCACCATCACTGTCACCACGCCGTCGTGCTGACGGAATTCATCTACTTCCTCGACCCTCTATTGGATCAAGATCTCAAGGGATGTTATCGCGCTGAACGTGTGCAGAACTCGGAGGTGCCGTACGTTTGGTACTAGATCGGTCTGAACGAGAAGACGTTCGACTACATCAACCACGTTAAGCAAACGCTTCCGCTTTCGGGCTATGATGGTTCGTGGACACACTCCTCCCCTCTCGTTGCAATACATCTCCTAGATAGATCTTGCATGAGCGCATGAAACTTTTTGAAATTGCATGCTATGTTTCCCAGAAGTGGCATCCGAGCCAGGTCTATGCGTAGATGATATGCACGAGTAGAACACAAAGAGTTGTGGGCGGTGATCATCATACTGCTTACCACCAATGTCTTATTTTGATTCGGCAGTATTGTTGGATGAAGCGGTCCGGACCAACCTTACATGACCACGTTCATGATACCGGTTCCACCGACAGACGTGCAACTAGTTTTGCATAAAGGTGGCTGGCGGGTGTCTATTTCTCCTACTTTAGTTGAATCAAATTTGACTGCGGCCAGTCCTTATTGAAGTTAAAACAACAAACTTGATAAATCACCGTTGTGGTTTTGATGCGTAGGTAAGAACGGTTCTTGCTAGAAGCCCGTAGCAGCCACGTAAAACTTGCAACAACAAAGTAGAAGACGTCTAAATTGTTTTTGCACGGCATGTTGTGATGTGATATGGTCAAGACATGATGTGATATACGTTGTCGTATGAGATGATAATGTTTTGTAGAAGTTATCAGCAACTGGCAGGAGCCTTATGGTTGTCGCTTTATTTTATGAAATGGAAATGCCATGTAATTGCTTTACTTTATCACTAAGCGGTAGCGATATTCGAGGAAGCAATAGTTGCCAAGACGACCACGACGCTACGATGGAGATTAAGGTGTCGAGCCGGTGACGATGGAGATCATGACGATGCTTTGGAGATGGAGATCAAAAGCACAATATGATGATGGCCATATCATGTCACATTTTTTGATTGCGTGTGATGTTTTGAAGGAAATATGCCCTAGAGGCAATAATAAAGTTATTATTATTTCCTTATTTCATGATAAATGTTTATTATTCATGCTAGAATTGTATTAACCGAAAACTTAGTACATGTATGAATACATAGACAAAACATATTGTCCCTAGTATGCCTCTACTTGACTAGCTCGTTAATAAAAGATGGTTATGTTTCCCAACCATAGACATGTGTTGTTATTTGATGAACGGGATCACATCATTAGGAGAATGATGTGATGGACATGACCCATCCGTTAGCATAGCATTATGATTGTTACAGTTTCATTGGTACTGCTTTCTTCATGCCTTATACATGTTCCTCGGACTATGAGATTATGCAACTCCCGAATACCAGAGGAACACTTTGTGTGCTACCAAACGTCACAATGTAAATGGGTGATTATAAAGGTTCTCTAAGGTGTCTCCGAAGGTGTTTGTTGGGTTGGCATAAATCAAGATTAGGATTTGTCACTCCGTGTTTCGGAGAGGTATCTCTGGGCCCTCTCGGTGATACTCATCACTATAGGCCTTGCAAGCATTGTAACTAGTGAGTTAGTTGCGGGATGTAGTATTACCGAACGAGTAAAGAGACTTGCCGATAACGAGATTGAACTAGGTATGATGATACCGAGAATCGAATCTCAGGCAAGTAACATACCGATGACAAAGGGAACAACATATGTTGTTATGCGGTTTGACCGATAAAGATCTTCGTAGAATATGTAGGAGCCAATATGAGCATCCAGGTTCAGCTATTGGTTATTGACCGGAGATGTGTCTCGGTCATGTCTACATAGTTCTCAAACCCGTAGGGTCGGCACGCTTAACGTTCGATGACGATTTGTATTATGAGTTATGTGTTTTTATGACCGAAGTTTGTTCGGAGTCCCAGATGATATCACGAAAATGATGACGAGTGTCGAAATGGTCGAGACATAAAGATTGATATATTGGACGACTATATTCGGACACCAGAAGTGTTCCAGAGAAGTTTCGGATAAAATCGGAGTGCCGGAGGGTTACCGGAACCCCCCCGGGGGAACTAATGGGCCTCATGGGCCTTAGTGGAGAGAGAGAGAGGGGCAACCAGTGCAGGATGCGTGCCCCCTCCTCCTTGGGTCCGAATTGGACTAGGGAAGGGGGCGGCGCCCCCTTTCCTTCTCCCTCTCCCTCTCCCTCTCCTTCCTTCCCCCTCTCTTCCTCTTGGTGGAATCCTACTAGGACTAGTAGTCCTAGTAGGACTCCCCTTGTGGGGCGCGCCCTAGGAGGGCTAGCCGGCCCCCCCTTGCTCCTTTATATACGGGGGCAGGGGGCACCCTAGAAGACACAAGTTGATCTTCTAGCCATGTGCGGTGCCCCCCTCCATAGTTACACAGCTCGGTCATATCGTCGTAGTGCTTAGGCGAAGCCCTGCGCCTGTAACTTAATAATCACTGTCGCCACGCCGTCGTGCTGACGAAACTCTCCCTCGGCCTCAACTGGATCAAGATTACGAGGGACGTCATCGAGCTGAACGTGTGTTGAACGCGGAGGTGCCGTACGTTCGGTACTTGGATCGGTTGGATCGCGAAGACATTCGACTACATCAACCGTGTTAACCAACGCTTCCGCTTTCGGTCTACGAGGGTACCTGGACACACTCTCCCCTCTCTTTGCTATGCATCACATAGATAGATCTTGCGTGATCGTAGGAATTTTTTTGAAATTACTGCGTTCCCCATTAGTGGCATCCGAGCCAGGTCTATGCGTAGATGTTATATGCACGAGTAGAACACAAAGAGTTGTGGGCAATAATAGTCATACTGCTTACCACCAACGTCTTACTTTGATTCGACAGTATTGTTGGATGAAGCGGCTCGGACCAACATTACATGACCGCGTGCATGAGACTGGTTCTACCAACGTGCTTTTGCACAAAGGTGGCTGGCGGGTGTCTGTTTCTCCAACTTTAGTTGAATCGAGTTTGACTACGACCGATCATTGTTGAAGGTTAAAACAACACACTTGACGAAAAATCGTTGTGGTTTTGATGCGTAGGTTAGAATAGTTCTTGCTAGAAGCCCGTAGCAGCCACGTAAAACTTGCAACAACAAAGTAGAGGACGTCTAACTTGTTTTTGCAGGGCTTGTTTTGATGTGATATGGTCAAGGCATGATGTGATATAAATTGTTGTATGAGATGATCATGTTTTGTAACAAAGTTATTGGCAACTGGCAGGAGCCATATGGTTGTCGCTTATTGTATGCAATGCAATCGCCATGTAATTGTTTTACTTTATCACCAAGTGGTAGCGATAGTCATAGAAGCAATAGTCAAGTAGATGACAACGATGCTACGATGGAGATCAAGGTGTCGCTACCGGTGACGATGGAGATCATGATGATGCTTCGGTGATGGAGATCATGAGCACAAGATGATGATGGCCATATCATGTCACATATTTTGATTGCATGTGATGTTTATCTTTTATGCATCTTATTTTGCTTAGTACGGCGGTAGCATTATAAGATGATCCCTAAATTTCAAGGTACAAGTTTTCTCCCTGAGTATGCACCATTGCTACAGTTCCTTGTGCCGAGACAACACGTGATGATCGGGTGTGATAATCTCTATGTTCACATACAGCGGGTGGAAGCCAGTTTTGCACACGCAGAATACTCGGGTTAAACTTGACGAGCCGAGCATATGGAGATATGGCCTCGGAACACTGAGACCGAAAGGTTGAACATGAATCATATAGTAGATATGATCAACATAGTGATGTTCACCATTGAAAACTACTCCATCTCACGTGATGATCGGACATGGTTTAGTTGATTTGGATCACGCGATCATTTAGATGACTAGAGGGATGTCTATCTAAGTGGGAGTTCTTAAGTAATATGATTAATTGAACTTTAATTTATCATGAACTTAGTCCTGATAGTTATTTTGCATGTCTATGCTATTGTAGATCAATGGCCCGTGCTACCGTTCCTTTGAATTTTAATGCGTTCCTAGAGAAAGCTAAGTTGAAAGATGATGGCAACAACTACACAGACTGGGTCCGTAACTTGAGGATTATCCTCATTGTTGCACAGAAGAATTACGTCCTAGAAGCACCGTTAGGTGTACCACCCGCGCCAGCAACTGCAGACATTGTGAATGCCTGGAAGACGCGTGTTGATGACTACTCGATAGTTCAGTGTGCCATGCTCTACGGCTTAGAATCGGGACTTCGAAGATGTTTTGAACGTCATGGAGCATATGAGATGTTCCAAGAGTTGAAGTTAATATTTCAAGAAAATGCACGAGTTGAGAGATATGAAGTCTCCAACAAGTTCTACACACTACAAAAAAATACACTTCCGTGATGATACGTGTTTGTCACAGTAGGTCACGTTTTTTGTCATGCATGTACATCCATGACAATTTTATGACAGAATCAAGATAGTCACCTGTGTTGTCATAGAAGTGTTCCATGACATTACCAAAATTATCATCACGGAAGTGTCCACATCCATGACGATAAATCGCGTGTCACAAAAGTGCTTTCGTCAAGGGTGACCGACATGTGGCATCGACCATAACGGAACACCGTTAAGCTATCGGTTCCGATTTTGGATCCGATAACCCGTTAACAGCCCCGACCAATGGGGATTTTCCACGTGTAAAATCATCATTGGCTTGAGGAAACACGTGTCGGCTCACCGTTGGGACAGATGTCATCCACTCATTGGACCCAAGGCGCCTGTGATACGCCGACATGTGGCACAGACCAACAGAGGCCCATTCCTGTGAAAAGGCCGACCCGTTTGACTTGGTCAAAAGGTGGCGGGCCGGCCCACGGAAAGCCTGTTAACGGCCTGTTCGCATATAGCCCATTTACAGCCCGCTAACCCAGGGCCCGTTACGACCTCTCCGAATTAGGCCCAGTAGCGTCATCTGGGCCGTCCAATATGATTCCAAATTTATTTTAACTTCCGCCCATGTATGGCCCATGACGTCTTTCGGCCCATACGAGGCCCTTTGTAACTCTTGGCCCATTAACGGCCTGTGGTGAAACTGGCCCGTAATGAACAGTGTATCACTTTATACCCATTAACAGCCCATTATTCCATTCGGTCGTTTCCAGCCCATGTTATCTTTCGGCCTTCTCAGGGTCCATTTATTCTTGGCTCATTTCCAACATTCGGTTACTTACGGCTCGTTACTGTCATTTTCTTCTTGTGGGCCAAATTCAGCCTGTGGTTGCAGTCAGCCCGTTTGTGGCTCATTAATACGTTGGGTCGTTTTCATGTAAAAAAAACGTTGGGCTGTTTTCATAGAGTTATCAAATACGGCCTATTAACGGCCCATTATGGTCCATGAATAGTACGGCCCATGATTGGCGAAATGATGATACGCCCCGTAGAAGGCCCATGGATCCTACGGTTCGTAAAAGGCCCAAGGATCGTACGGCCCATAGAAGGCCCATGGATCGTACGGCCCGTAGAAGGCCCATGGATCCTACGGCCCGTAGAAGGCCCATGGATCCTACGGTCCATATAGAAGGCCAATGGATCCTACGGCCCATGGAAGGCCCATGGATCATATGGCCCTTGAGGAGGCCCATGTTACAACAAATTGCAGTGTTGCCATGATTATTTTGGCCTAGTTTCCAAAAATAGGTTATTATGGCCACTAGAAAAACACAGAAAAAGAACTGCAGTGACTACAAGCAAACAACTAAACAAGACAATAAGGAAATAAATAAGAAAGCAATTAACGCTAGCCTATTACCGCTATTACACATATTACATCCACT
Source organism: Aegilops bicornis (assembly GCA_021605145.1). Lineage (NCBI taxonomy): Eukaryota > Viridiplantae > Streptophyta > Magnoliopsida > Poales > Poaceae > Aegilops > Aegilops bicornis. The sequence continues at coordinate 633,295,997 of CM038670.1, forward strand.
GGGCATCAAAGTTCGCCACCAGTGCAAATATAGGGAACAAAGCAGCATATTACATACACCGACCGTCAAAATTGGCCACCAGTGCAAATAAACGCGGCAGCAAAACAAGAGCATAACTGAAACAACTTCAAAAGAGCTCAAGAAACGTTATCCTGGGTATCCACCATGCTGGCAATAAGCTTAGCAAGCTTATTAGCTTTGTCCTGTTTGGCGCTAAAATCCTCCAACACTGCTGTTGCACCAGAAAGTATGCATCTGAATGTTCCAGGGAGTTCCGCAGTCCTTCCGATTCTTGTCGCAACATAGCTGATCGATGTCTTTCAGCTTGTAGTTGATACTCAAGAAACCGAACTGATTCAGACAGTGAGTTTGAATAGCTTGTGCAAGCGGTAGTGGCCAGTAACTCGAACACTAAACCAAGACAGGACTTTGGGGTTGTTTCACTGTCTTCATGATAGTCTTCCTTAGCTGTTTTATTAGCTTTGTTGGAGACCAACAAGGATGTCTCACTATCCTGAACCTTATCTGCATTACTTCCTTAACCATTGCTTAATAAGGCACTCTTCCCCAATATTCTGTCAGCATTCTAAAAGAAGAAACAAGCAGACACATAACAGGTTTAGCATGTACTAGTATATGAAACTCATTTCGGTGAACCAGTTCATTAGTAAGGTGGACAGGATTAAACTGCCAAGTCTTCTATTGCTAAGTACTAGTACATAATAAAAGCATTAAACGAACATATATCTATGTCCTATGGTCACTGCATTGTCTTGCCAAATCAAAATAGAGACACGGTTCAAATCATATCAGTTCAAGACAAAGCAGCAGTGAAAGAATACAAAGCGTGGGAAACTACATGGCACAACCAGATTTCAGATAGGTACCATGGGTCTACATGTACAACAACACTATTAGCTCTGCTGTGATGATAATAATGTGCATGATATGAGGAGTCAACTGTATACACAATTGAATTGAAATCAACAGAGCTATTGATAAGAGCAAACCTGTTAAAAAACATGCGTGAACATACCTGCTGTGCCATTGGAGTTTTGATTGGATCCTTCAATTTAAAAATAAGTTTGTATGAGTAAATACAGTGACACAAGAGCAAAGCAGTATGCACGATAACAATCATAGGTTAAAAAGGCGCGCCTAAGCGAGCGCTTAAGCGCGCCTAGGCTCTAGGCGTTGGCAAAATGCATTGTGCATAACTACGCTTAATCTGTGCATAAATGTGCATAGCATGCGCTTTGGTTAGTAAAGCGCAAGGCGGTGCAAAATGCACAATTAACGCCTAGCGCTTTTTTGAACTATGATAGCAATGGAATTTAGATACATTAAAACTGAGCATCCTCCCAACCCTCTCAGGCCATCAACATTTTAGCCATCAGATCTTGAGTCAATGTTTTATCCCACGTTCTCTCGCTAAGTGTGCTAAATGTCCTAAAGGGCAGCTGCTCCGGTGGCAATTTCTGAGCACTCTGGTTGATTGGGCCTAGCTGCCCCACAAAGCCCACGAAGAAATTTACACATCATAGAAAAGGGCGAGCGACTACTCTCAAGAAACCTAGGTACACAGCCGCCGCCACTATCATCCATGCTATCCCTCCCGTCACGCGCCCTCACGCCACCTCGCCGTCGGCCTCCGCCCCTCCTATCCTCTCCCACAAAGCCGCCGACCTCGTCTCCCACCCTCTCTTCCTCACCTCATCAGAAGAGAAGAGAAGAGGGAGATCGACCAGGTCAGGCGCAGGCCATGGCGGCGGCCAGATCTGCCATGGCCGCAACGACCTTGCCAAGGATCAGGATATTTGCCGCCATGGAGATCACGACCAACGACCAATCCGTCCCGCGTCACCTTCAACGACTCCGTGGCTCATCAGCGACGCAACAATGAACCAGGCCGCCACAAACCCCGTCGACACTGTCTTTGGTGAGAACTGCCAACTGGCTGTCACCTGCTAATTTTCCTTTCTTTGTTTAGGGGGCAGTCTTTTTTTGCATGGTAAGGTTAGGCCTTCTGTTAGTTAATCAAGTTTCTCAGGTTCATGGGTTTGTGTTATGGCGGTGTTTTATTCTTGTGTTGCATATATATTTATCACAGTAGTATCGACAATATAGACATGCCCAAAACCTTACATCCCTGCCATCTCTTACATTCTTTATTTAGTTGTCAAATGCCCGACCAGCTATTCAGATTCCTGCATCTTTTTGACAGTTTTTTTTTCATATTGATCTATGTATTATGGTGAATCCTTCAATCTAAGATTCCATAAGACGATATAGATGTTTGGGATTAATTGAAGTACAAATATGTACGAGTTGTTGGATGGAGGGTTGGCCAGAATTCCTCTAGCAGTCAACACACGAGAGCCAGGATGGTGGCGGTGGAGCCTCCGGCGTCAGGGCACCGCTGTCGTCGTTCCCGCTCCATATACCACCAAATGGATTCATTGACTGCTGCCTGGATGAAAGCAAGGGAACCCATCCATATTCGTCTAATGTGATCAAGAAATCATCGGTGTTGTCATACATGATGTGATTATTAATGTGGTCACCGATACACACCCATCTTGTGAAAAGTAAAATAATATTATGCTTTGGTACATGTTTGTGTATATGATTAGAGATGAAAAATCTGAGTTGTGATGCATGCATTAGTATGGTTCGGGAGTTTTAGCTGATGGTTTTCAAGATCAATAAGATTCGATGTTCCAAGAAATCCACAAACATAAGAATTTTACTGTCTGTATTATTGTACAATGAAAATGTCTTTTCTGTTTTTTCATTCTAATGTAATTACTATGTAGTCGCTCCCATTCTTGTTTTTGGCACTGTTTACCATTCTGTAGGAACCATAAGCAATATATGACAAATACATCTTCCTAATTGTAGAATCATGCACGCTTTTTGGGCACACACACTACTAGGGAAAAGGCTAGCAGCAGTGAGGGTTTTAGATGTATCAGTAGCGCGGGTATAGGCGCTACTAATAAGGCGCTGCAGCTATTGTAGCAAGCAGCGTGCCGACCAGCCATCGCTAGGACAAATAGCTACAGCGTTTGTTTGTTACCACGCTGCTGCTAAGGTAACTACTTGCAGCGTGTTTTCTTCCCATCGCTACTAGTACTTTTTTTTCTTTTTTTCTTTTTATTGTATTTATGCGCCATCATACAAATATTGGTACAATACTAGTTATGAGGTTTACATCATTATGTCCATAACAGTGTGTCAAATGAAGGTGGATTAGGTTCAAGTGGAGGCAATATGTGGTGCATGTCAAAAGTATACTACTAATCCAAACTTGATCTAGTTTGGACTAGTAGTACTTTCGATGTGCACCACATGTTGCCTCCACTTGAATCTAATCCGCCAAAGACAAGATATTTAATCATCATCATGGTCATTACCACCAACAGTATTTATTTAATCACCACTAACACTAGCTAATAATAATCATCATAGTCATTACCACAAGCACTAGCTATTTTATCATCATAGTAATAGTGTAGCACATCATCATCCACGAAACTCATTTCTAGCTAGCTAATCACTCCTGCTGCTCTCTCTTAGGTAAAACAACATAAAACATGTGTAGCTCTCCTCCTTGATCAAGTTGGAGCATGCAGATGAACCTGTCTCCTAATCGTGGAAAGCGCCTCTGCTTGCTGCCCCTAGTACTTCTCTGTGCTCCCCAACACATATTTGGTCCAGTCTTGCACTATTAAGCATCTGTCGCTAATCTTGAATGCACTAAAGTAATCACAGGATATCTTGGACGAAGCTCGATAATACTCATGGTACCTTTAGTCTCGATCCCATAAGGCACAACATTCATCGGGAGTCCCTGTTGAAGAACATCATATGGTAACATACTTAGCAATGAAGTTTAGCTTCAAAAATAATGTATGGAAAAGATGCAATGAGGACAAATAGTAAAAACCTTACCATCCTTCCTAAATGGATGTGACCGTAGTTCATTACGAACACTATTGGTCGACGCTTTCAAGATTAACATTTCTAAATCCAGGAAGAAAATTTGCCTTGACAGTATCAAGATCCTCAAGCCATAAAACATAATGACTTAGCTCCTCGCAGTTTAGTTCAGCCTCGGAGACGATAGTAGGTCCTGTCTACCAAGCGCTGGACATGTTTGCTTGCACCGAAATAAGCTGACGATACAAATTAGTTGTCAACTATTTTTGAATAAACAATATCAAAGACATAAATATGGTTGAGAAACTTACATAATGGTATAGCTGGAGGTGTCTGCACATCGACCCAGATGTTGGTATTACCTTCAATATCATCTTCCGGACGAATATCAAAGGTGATAACCATATCAGGCTCAAATGCATAAGTCTTGCATAGTGCTCGCCATGTTTTGCATCCAAAATAGGTGTAGTCGTCTGAATTGTATAATTTTGCATGGAAAATATAACCATGCTCGGTCTTCAAATAAACTTTCTTTACCTTCGCAGTATGACTGAAACCTATCTTATCCAATACAAAAACTCTTGCATGGCAGGGGATACGCTGTAGAATAGTAAAAAAATATAAGTTCAAGCAAATGAAGCAGATGTCATGCTTAGCTACGAAAAAAGACTTTTCGTTCTGACTTCATCAGATCCACTTGAAGTTCTCGTCCGGTTTGATGTCAAGCGCCTATCATCATCTAGGAAGATTCCGTCAGACAGCGCCATTCGTCTTCGCAGATTTGCAAATACCGAAATCCTTTTTGTCGCCGACATTTCCTATGTTCATAGTTAAAACATTAATTGAAAATCAATCGAAGACAACTACCGGGATACTCAACACACAAATCCGGGAACTCGATATTTCCTACATATTACGGCACAAGTCATGCCAAAATTCACGGAAAAATCCAGCATGACCTTTGCTAAAATAGGACATATCGAGCGCCTGAAATTTGCCGGAACGGAAATGAATCAACACTCCGGCAAAACATAGGCCACTCGGAGGTGTAACATGCTGTGACGCCCGGATAGTTAAGCTACAGTGAACCTTCGCTAATGATGCCACGTCACCTCGATTTCGGAGGATAAACTCGCGTTAGTTCAGAACCTAGTTCGAATTTCAAATTTAAAACAACTGCAGACAATAAAAGTTTTCAAAAACTAAAACTAAAATGTTCGGGGGTTGCCAAAAATGACAAACCTAATTATGGTGGGGTGCACACATTTTTGTAAAGTGCTTTGATATTTTAAATAAACCAAAACAGCAGCAAAAGAAATTAGTTAAATGCCTTTTTCAGTTAATAAAATGTTGAGCTAATTTTATTTTATTGCCCGGAACTAATGGGGCAGTGGCATATTTATTAAAACTAATTTAGGAACTAGTTTTGTAGTTCATTAAACTATAATAATGTGAAACTAAGAGTAAACAAAAGGAAATAAAAGATAAAATACAAACATAAAAGAAAGAAGACCCCCACCCCCTGGCCAACTGGGCCGAACGGCCCAGCCGGCCTACCCACTAACCTAACCAGCCCACCTCCACCTTATCCCCCTCCTCTGTACAGGAGACTGGGAGGTCGTGGAGGGCATCCATGGCGCCCGGGCCATGTGTCGGCCATCCCACGGCCTCGTGGATGGATAAGGTCAACCCTCAGCACCCCCCCTGGTCGAACCCTAGCTTAATTCCCCTCGCTCCCTTCCTCACCATCATCGTTTTGGACGCGCTCGAGCTCGTGGTCGCCATGGCCGACCTCGTCGACGCGCCCACCATCAACCTCGCCTTGAGGTCGCGTCCAAGAGCTCCGACGAGTTCGTTCACGCCCTCTACGGCCACCCGTTCGAGCTCGACGCCTCTGCATCCTACGGATCGAGCTTCATCTTCCTCGGTCGCCGTCGATGTTCTTCTTCAAATTCGTCTGATCCTGCGCTCCTAAGCTCCCACCGGGCCTCCGTGTGCCTGCCCCGTGAGCTCCGCCTCCCTCTCCCTCTCTCCCCGTGCTTTTTCCCGCGCCGTAGCTAGCTGTCGCCGCCTCCGTGCCCTGCTCGCCGCCGACGAGATCATGGCCGTCCTTGTGGTCGACGTCGCCGCCACCTGAGGCCACCGTTGTACTCCTGGAGCCCCCAGGGGCCCAGCCTAAGCACGGGCCTCCCCGTGCCCCCTAGCCGCTAGCCCGACCCCCCCTCATCTCCGGCCGCCGCCATGCCTCACCACCGATGGCACTCCGGCCACTCCCCGCCCGGGCCACCACCGCCGATCGACGCGCGCTGCTCCGCTCGTCCGAACGCCCCCTCGCGCGCGCGAAACGGTGGCCCGTGGGCGAAATCCGACGAGGTCCGAGGCCTCCGCCGCGTTTTGGCGTCGCCGGCGTCAAGCCGCCCGCCACCGCCGACGTGGCCGACACAGGGCCACCCCTGTGGTCGCCGCTGGTTCACGCCCCCGCTGATCGCTTTGACTAGTCAACGGTGCTGACTGGGCAACCCCAAACGCCGACAGGTGGCCCCCCCATGATTAATTAAACAAATTTAATTTTAAACTAATCTGCTAATTACTTTAGTGGCTGACAGATGGGGCCCATCTGCTAATCGACCTAATTAGTTGAATTTAACTCTCTGGTTAACCCACTCTCTATGACATGTGGGACCCAGCTATCAGGTTTGACCTGAGTTAGCTGGGTTGACTGCTGACGTCATGATGACGTCATGCTGATGCAATAACCCCCATTTTAGATTTAATAATAATTTCAGAATATTGTTTAAACTTCGGAAATTCGTAGGAAATAATCCGTAACTCGGATGAAAATGTTTTCTACATGAAAGTTGCTCAGAACGACGAGACGAATCCGGATACGCAGTCCGTTCGTCCGCCACACACCCCTAACCTATCGAACCTGCAAACTTTCCTCTCCGGTTCATCTGTCTGACAGACGTCCGGAACCGGGAAAACTTCCCGGATGTTTCCCCCTTCGCCAGTCTCGCCTAGCGTTGCGTTAGAACACGTCTAGCTCTGTCTGTTGACCTGTTATGTACTTGCCTGCTATGTATTTACTGTTTCTTCCCCCTCTTCTCTCTGGTAGACCCCGAGACCGATGCTGATGTCCCTGTGATCGAATACGTCACCGACGATTCTCTCCCTTGCCGTGAGCAACCAGGCAAGCCCCCGCCCCTTGATCACCGGATATCGCCTACTCTTATCTACACCGCTTGCATTAGAGTAGTATAGCATGTTACTGTTTTCAGATACTCCTATACAAATTGCATAGCTTTGTCCTTGTAACTTCATTGTTACCTTACCGCAATCCTATATGCTTAGTATAGGATGCTAGTACATTCATCTGTGGCCCTTCATACTTGTCCGTCTGCGCGTGCTATACTATCGGGCCGTGATCACTCGGGAGTTGATCACGGTATATACTATATATCGTACACTATTACATTACATGTGGTACTGTTAGGAGATGGGGACCGAAAGGACGGGTGGCTCCATCCCGTAGAGGTGGGCTCGGGTTCCCACGGCCCCGATCATACTTTGTGGCGGAGCGACAGGGCAGGTTGAGACCGCCTAGGAGAGAGGTGGGCTGGCCCTGCTCGGGCGTTCATGGATACTTAACACGCTTAACGAGGTCTTGGTATTTGATCTGAGTTGGCTACGAGCTTATACGCACTAACCATCTACGGGAGTAGTTATGGGTATCCCGGCGTCGTGGTATCAGCCGGCACTTCAGACGTCGGCGGACGAGCGCGCTGCCGGATTGGACCGGAACGCCTGATGGGCTAGGTCTGCTTCCGGCCACAGACGCGAACGCAGTGTGTGCTCGAGGCGATGGGCCTGCACCCTGCGCGCTTAGGTTTAGACCGCGTGTTGGCCTCTCTGTTGTGCCTAGGTGGGGCTGCGACGTGTTGATCTTCCGCTGCCGGGCATGACCCCGGAAAGTGTGTCCGCCAAATGGGATCAAGCGTCTTTGGGTAAGATGGTGCACCCTGCAGGGAAGTTAATCTATTCGAATAGCCGTGATCTTCGGTAACAGGACGACTTGGAGTTTTACCTTGAGCTTATGACAACTAGAACCGGATACTTGATAAAACACACCCTTCCAAGTGCCAGATACAACCGGTGGTCGCTCTCTCTCAGGGATATGAGGAGGGATCGCCGGGTAGGATTATTGCTATGTGATGTTACTTGGAGGACTTCAGATTGCCCTCCTCTACCTGTTGCAAGATAGGTGTCCAGAAGCGTAGTCTTCGTTAAGACTAGCTATCCCCCTCTTATTCTGGCATTCTGCAGTTCAGTCCACTGATATGGCCTTTACACATATATCCATGCATATGTAGTGTAGCTCCTTGCTTGCGAGTACTTTGGATGAGTACTCACGGTTGCCTTGTTCCCCCTTTTCCCCCTACCTCTACTCGATTGCTGCAACCAGACGATGGAGCCCAGGAGTCAGACGCCACCGCCTATGACGACTACTACTCCGGAGGTGCCTACTACTACGTGCAGCCCGCTGACGACGACCAGGAGTAACCTAGGAGGATCCCAGGCAGGAGGCCTGCTCCTCTTTCGATCTGTATCCCAGTTTGTGCTAGCCATCTTATGGCACCTTGTTTAACTTATGTCTGTACTCAGATATTGTTGCTTCCGCTGACTCGTCTATGATCGAGCACTTGTATTCGAGCCCTCGAGGCCCCTGGCTTGTATTATGATGCTTGTATGACTTATTTTATTGTAGAGTTGTGTTGTGATATCTTCCCGTGAGTCCTTGATCTTGATCGTACACATTTGCGTGCATGATTAGTGTACGATTGAATCGAGGGCGTCACACATGCAAACATGACCGGCCACTTGGATATTGAGCAACACAAGATATACATTTCAAAATATCTTATAGGACTCAAATTAGCATGCATTCAATAAGCAAAAGTAAATCATCTCATGCGTCCCTACATCGTCGAATATTATCACTAATACATCACGAATAGTGTCATACATATAACATCACTAATACAACTAAAACCCTAGCACACGACGGGTATCGGCACGGGCGGTGGACACCCACGAGAAGGAACCATCACGGGATCATAGCTCCGGTGAGATCCTCGGAGAACCTGCCGGTATTGGAGAACGACCTGTGCTCCAACGCAAACAAGTAGCGACGGACGCGGCGTCCTCCTCATCGACACGGTGACGCACCACCTCCGTGGAGTCCTCAAGCCTCCGGGTTGTCACCGCCCACGCGACCGCCACCAAAGAAGGTTCGGTCAACGACAGTGGCTCCTCACCAACCTCGCGCCGGTAGGTAGCGCCTCCAGTACCACCCCCGGCAGAGCCCAATCCCGGACATGGCCGATCTGGTCAAGCAGGTGTCCTCCTCACGACTCGGCGACGAGGATGCGGATAGGCATCGCCCACGCCGAGGCGGAAAAATTGCTTTAACTAAAAATAGCAAAAGTTCTTACTAACTAGTTCTATTAATTCAACTAGTTCTTACTAAAAATAAACTTACTATAAATAAAATATTCTAATACCTAATTAGTACCTAGTTCTTAATATGCAACTAAAATAAACTTACTATAAATAAAAATAAACTTAATATGCAACTAAAATATAAAGAAACCCTAGGCAGAGGTAGGGGAGAGGGAGGAGCGGGCGTGCTCACCTCGGGTGCCTGCGACGAGGGAGGGGCAGGGCGGCGTCGAGGTCGGGGTCGGGGCTCGGGCGCACGGCGGATGGCAGCTGGCGTCGAGGTCGGGGTCGGGGCGGCGTTGAATCTGGGGTCGGGGCGGCGTCCTGGTCGGCGTTGAGGTCGGGGGCGGGGGCGGCATTGAGGTCGGGGGTCGAGGCGGCGTAGAGGGTGCGGAGAGCGCGTGGCGGCCGACGGGCAACGGCGGCGGCGAGAGTGGAGAGAGTTGGATTTGGGGGAAAGTGGCGTGGGGAGGACGAACCCCGTCATTAAGTCAGAAGTAGAAGTAGCGCGTTCCGAGAAAAGCGCTGCTGCTACCTTAGCTACAACGCGTTCGGTGATACACGCTACTGCTACTCCTTTCTCTTTTTTCCCTTTTTCATTTAGTTTTCTTCACATTTTATTTGTTTCCTTTCACCTTATTCTATTTCTTTCATTTTCAATTACCTTTCAATTTTCTTTCCATTTAATTTTATAACCTTTAGCAGCAACGAGTTTATATTAAAACGCGCTGCTACAAACAGCGTAGCGGTAGCGCGGTTCGTCATAGATCGCTACTACTATGTGTAGCTTATGGGCTAAGCTGTGGGAATTTTAGTAGTAACATGTGTACAGCAAGACGCGCTACTGCTAGATCTTTATCTGCAGCGCGGTTACCTCGGGCGCGCTACTGCCAATTAGCACCAGCGTGCTTTTCTGACCCACGCTACTGCTAAATTTCTGTGTATAGGGTTTTCCCTAGTAGTGACACGTACATATATCATAATATGTAATGTACTAACAAATAGATGATTTAACAAGCCAGATCCACTTGAGCAAATGTACCCACCACTTTCTTGGGACATCTAATTGCCCATAGAATCGCCCCAGCTTTGATAGCTGGGACTGGAAGGACATTATCTATCTTGTTAAAAGTCTTGATCGTATATACTAAGAGCATATGACTCCACATGCTAACGATTTCTTATGAAAAACAATCTTCACAAAAACTGATCCCTACCTACATCGACTCACATCAAAACCATTGGCATTCAGTTACCTCTTATATACAACCTCCACCTGGGCCTAGGACTGATTACTTAGACCAGTGTTATTTATCCTTTTATTAGATAAATAAATATGTGTCCATAGGTGAATCATTGATTTGGGAATGATGTTGATACTTGGTACACAATATGATCTCTCTTAATCCAATAGTGAATTTCCCTCTACATTTTCCCCTGTTTTTACTGGTCTTTGATCTTTTTTTACACAAAACAGAATGGAATTCTTGGATTTGAAGAAATTTCCCTTGCGCCTCCTGGCAAGAAAACTGACTGTACATTCAGAAAAGAATCATGGCATTTGCATGGATAGTTTAACTTTAAATATGGCAGTAGATTAAAGAAATCTACTATAAAAATGACACAAAATAGAAAAGTCTGCACCATACAGTGGCACTTAAAGCCTGCATCTCCCATATGATAATTTGCGATGAATTTATGCTTAGAGTGATTAGATGGACCTAGAACAAATGTACAACCACGGCACATTTTTGTAGAAGGTTATAAAATTGGAAACAAACTGTAGCGCCTGCCATCAAGTTATCTTCCATTTAAATTATAGCTTTTGATCTTGTCATCTTTACATGTTGTTTAACATCATATGCAGCTTGACTTTGATTCAAAGTGCACGAACCTGAATGCAGGCATCATTTTGACTGGAAGGCCTTTCTTTTTTCAACCTGAATGCAGGCATCATTTTGACTGGAAGGCCTTTCTTTTTTCTCTCTTTGGGATTAGTAAACATCATCATGTAATTCAATACCTCGATGGCTTTGGGCAGCTTTATAATTTAATAAACAATATCAGCACCACACTTAATTGAAATATTTGTTGTGTTTCTTGTGCTCACCTTGCAAGCCCTTAAAAACAAGATGACAAAGAATTTGGTATACATTTTGTAATTAAATTTCTATCTTATATTGCAATTTATATTATCATCAATGATTGTTTGATTTAATGAAATATCTGTCTTATATTATCAATGATTGTTTGATGAATTTATATTACATTTTCTAACATAGTAAAGCTATGTTTAGAAGTATCCACTAATTAACTTGTGAGGAGATCAAAAACACGCTTACTCAATATCATAAATAATGAATGAACCTGTACAATAATCAGTTGGGTACCTTCGTTTAGTTTGAGGGATTCATAATTTGTACAGTGTTATTATTCAGTTGAACTATGTATTGTAGTTCCATGTATTTGTATGCAGTGTTGTCCCACTCTATGTTAATTGACAATATTTGACAATAATTGTTATGTATTTTTCATTGTGTATATGTCCAGTTTAGATATTGTAACATTTAATATATATATATATATATATATATATATATATAATTTTAATAGAGTTTTCTTACAAATATTTATATTATTATTTTATCAAAATGGATTATTGTGCAAATAGATTCTATGACTGAACTTGCATCTATACATATATGTGTCACAGTATCATCCTTCTACTTTGTTTATCATGAAAGTACTACTCTCTCTGATCCTTATTAATTGACGCGGGTTTAAATATATTTTAAACCAATGTAAATTAATTTGGATAGGAGGGAGTATCAAGTTTTGTTGAATTGTATATATTACTAAAATCCAAATCATTCTATTGTTAAAATGGACGGGCGCAGCAAAGCGCGCCATCGATGATCTAGTCTTAAATTATAACAGTTGTTTTGCAGGTTTAGGCACTTGTTCTACATGAACGGAGTACAGTAAGACGCAAGAATATAGTACTTATTAACAGAAAATTTGCTCATATATTTTACCACATTCTTGGTTCGGGACCAGTATAGAACAAGGCGTTCCCAATCATCGGCCGGTAAATGTGAACAAGGCGTTCCCAATCATCGTCCAGTAAATGTGTCTCAGGAGAACGTAAGGGAATTTGATGAGTTTCTTTGCCGGTGAAGTACGTTTTCTTCAGGTAATTCCGATACTGCCACCAAGCATTCTTGAAGATAGCAGAGGTATTAGCACAGGTTACCTGATCCTGAGTTTCCAAATCAGTCCTTCTCTATAGAGAAAAATGGGAAATTTGCTGTATTATAACCATCATGGAGGTAGGATGTATGGGACAAGGCAAAGTAATTGCCATGAATAACATGACTTACATATAACTCCTGGACAAACACCTGCAACTGGCATTTTCCTTCATCTTCAGTATAATATTTCCAAGATGGGAAGATATGCACATACGATTTAACAACATCAAATGCGATAGATGCTAAACTACGACTAGCTGGTTGTGCTTCCTCCACAGGAATAGGCGTACTAACTGGTGGAGTTGGGGTTCGCTGTGATAGTACTGGCCCTTTGGGCCTTTGGAGCTGCCTTACTAACTGCTCTTGTTTGGGAGTTCTATGGTGGAGATGGTGCTGTGTCAACAGGAACTGGGTTACTATCTCTTTGGGGTTTGGGTTAGATTGGGTGAAGCTGGTTCTCTCATCCATCGCAGAGGGGTACAATCATGAGAGTTTGGGTTATGTGTGGTAGGACTGGTTCTTGTGCATGTACAACTGGGGTGCTATCTCCACCAAGAGGTAGCACTGTTTTATTTGAAGACTGTGTTTTTAGTCCGCTAGATACTGGCATCACCCGCTCCAATTCAAATGGCTGATAAAGAGGAAACATAGTTGAATGTACATGCATTGTATGAGAGACAAATGCAATAGATAATGTGGAAAAAAGAGGGCATGAAATAGTTGACATGTATATTGTTTAACTAAAACGGATAGCATCACATAATTTCACATATATGATGTCTATCTAAATTGGATAGCATAGCATAACATAATTCAAAGATATGATGAATAACTAAACATGATCGCATGACATAGTTCACCTATATGTTATCTACGTAATCAGGATCGCGTAATTTAATTCACATATGTGATTTATATGCTAAACAGAGGGCATTCGATATAATGTCTGAACTAAGAACATGGTGTTGAATATTGTGTATTGATACGTCTCCAACGTATCTACTTTTCCAAACACTTTTGCCCTTGTTTTGGACTCTAACTTGCATGATTTGAATGAAACTAACCCGGACTGACGCTGTTTTCAGTAGAACTGCCATGGTGTTATTTTTGTGCAGAAAACAAAAGTTCTCGGAATGACCTGAAAATCCACGGAGATTACTTTTGGAAAATATAAAAAATACTGGTGAAAGAATCAAGGCCAGGGGGCCCACACCCTGTCCACGAGGGTGGGGGCGCGCCCCCTCCCCTGGTCGCGCCCCCTGCCTCGTGACCCCCCTGGATGGCCACCGACCTCAACTCCAACTCTATATATTTGCTTTCGCGGAGAAAAAAATCGAAGAGAAAGTTTCATCGCGTTTTACGATACGGAGCCGCTGCCAAGCCCTAATCTCTCTCGGGAGGGCTGATCTAGAGTCCGCCTGGGGGCTCCGGAGTGGGGGATTTGTCGCCGTCGTCATCATCAACCATCCTCCATCACCAATTTCATGATGCTCACCGCCGTGAGTAATTCCATCATAGGCTTGCTGGACGGTGATGGGTTGGATGAGATTTACCATGTAATCAAGTTAGTTTTGTTAGGGTTTGATCCCTAGTATCCACTATGTTCTGAGATTGATGTTGCTATGACTTTGCTATGCTTAATGCTTGTCACTAGGGCCCGAGTGCCATGATTTCAGATCTGAACCTATCATCTTTTCATGAATATATGTGAGTTCTTGATCCTATCTTGCAAGTCTATAGTCACCTATTATGTGTTATGATCCGACAACTCCGAAGTGACAATAATTGGGATACTTCTCGGTGACGACCGTAGTTTGAGGAGTTCATGTATTCACTAAGTGCTAATGCTTTGGTCTGGTTCTCTATTAAAAGGAGGCCTTAATATCCCTTAGTTTCCATTAGGACCCCGCTACCACGAGAGGGTAGGACAAAAGATGGCATGCAAGTTCTTTCCCATAAGCACGTATGACTATATTCGGAATACATGCCTACATTACATTGATGAATTGGAGCTAGTTCTGTGTCACCCTATGTTATAACTATTACATGAGGAATCACATCCGACATAATTATCCATCATTTATCCAATGCCTACGAGCTTTTCACATATTGTGCTTTGCTTATTTACTTTACCGTTGCTACTGTTACAATTACTACAAAACTATTATCGTTACTTTTGCCACTGTTACTATTACTATCATACTACTTTGCTAATAAATACTTTGCTGCAGATACTAAGTTATCCAGGTGTGGTTGAATTGACAACTCAACTGCTAATACTTGAGAATATTCTTTGGCTCCCCTTGTGTCGAATCAATAAATTTGGGTTGAATACTCTACCCTCGAAAACTGCTATGCGATCCCCTATACTTGTGGGTTATCAAGACTATTTTCTGCGCCGCTGTCGGGTGCATAGCTCTATCTTTTGAGTCACTTGGGATTTATATCTGCTGATCACTATGAGGAACGTGAAAGACGAAAGAACTAAGATTTTTCCCTCAACTACGAGGGGAGGTAAGGAACTGCCATCTAGCTCTGCACTAGATTCACCTTCTGTTTTGAGTAAGCTTGCGACACCTAAACCTGCTACTGCTATGAATTCTGATATGTTGCATGTTATTGATGATGCCACTTCTGCTATGCATGATACTTATGATGAAACTACTTAAATGCTTGATACTACTGTGCCATTAGGTGAATATCTTGATGAACAACTTGCTAGTGTTAGAGAAAATGAAGTTATTGAAGATGACATTATTGATGATAGTGATGATGAAGATTCTCCCCTAAGTATGAATTGCCTGTTGTTCCAGAGGGTTATGTTATGGATGAAGAAGCTGCTAGAGATATTCTTGCTTGCAATGATAGATATGATCTTAAGAAGTTATTAGCTAAATGGAAGCAGCAATTTCTTAATGCTAGAATGAAATATGACCCTGCTTTTGCTACCT
Organism: Aegilops bicornis; assembly: GCA_021605145.1. Taxonomy (NCBI): domain Eukaryota; kingdom Viridiplantae; phylum Streptophyta; class Magnoliopsida; order Poales; family Poaceae; genus Aegilops; species Aegilops bicornis. The sequence goes on from CM038670.1 coordinate 633,311,640, forward strand.
CACCTATCTATGTTACTGATAAGGATTATGAATTCTCTGTTGATCCTGAGATAATTACTTTGGTTGAATCTGATCCTTTTTATGGCAATGAATCTGAAACTGTTGTGACACATCTTACTAAGTTAAATGATATAGCCACCCTGTTCACTAATGATGAGAAGTCTCGCTATTATTATATCCTTAAGATATTTCCGTTCTCATTAAAGGGTGGTGCTAAAACTTGGTTTAATTCTCTTGATCATGGTTGTGTGCGTAGTCCCCAGGATATGATTTATTACTTCTCTGCTAAATATTTCCCTGCTCATAAGAAACAACCCGCCTTGTGGGAAATATATAATTTTGTGCAAATCGAAGAAGAGAGTCTCCACAAGCTTGGGGGAGGCTTCTCAGATTACTTAATGCTTTGCCTGATCATCCTCTTAAGAAAAATGAAATACTTGATATCTTCTATAATGGACTAACCGATGCTTCCAAGGACCACTTGGATAGTTGTGCTGGTTGTGTTTTCAGGGACAGAATGGTCGACCAGCCGAATTACTATTGAATAATATGTTGACTAATGAAAATAATTGGACTCTTCCTGAGCCAATTCCTGAGCCAATTGAGCCAACTCCTGAGCCTGTTCTTAAACCTACTCCGAAGAAGAGGGGTGTTCTATTTCTCAGTCCTGAAGATATGCAAGAGGCAAAGAAATCAATGAAAGAAAAAGGTATTAAAGTTGAAGATGTTAAGAATTTACCTCCTATTGAAGAAATACATGGTCTTAATATACAGCCTGTTGAAGAAACACATTGTCTTGATAACCCGACACAGGTAGTAAAGGTAAATTCTCTCTATAGATATGATAAAGTTGAAATCCCGTCTACTAAGTTTCCTAGCCAATGTTTGGATGATTTGATGACTTTATGGCTAGGCAAGAAAGTTTTAATGCTTATGTTGGTAGAGAATTAAAGAGTAATGCTTGCATGATTGGACGCTTGAGTGATTATATGGCTAGAATTAACGGTGAACTTAAACTCATTAGCAAATATGCTTCTATGGTTACCACTCAAGCGGAGCAAGTACTTAAAGCTCAAAGTGATTTGCTCGATGAATTAAATAATAAACATGACTTTGCTGTTAGAGTGGCTACTAGAACTGGTAGAATGACTCAGAACCTTTGTATCCTCAAGGCCACCCTAAGAGAATTGAGCAGGATTCTCGTGAGAAATAATGTAGATGCACCTAGTCCTTCTAAAAAGAATAAAAAGAAAAATGATAGGACTTTGCATGCTTCTAATGAACCTGTTGTAGACACACATGAGAATCCCAATGATATTTCTATTTCTGATGCTGAAACACAGTCTGGTGATGAACATGGACCTAGTGATAATGTTAATGATAATGTTCATGTTGATTCTCAACCTAGCAATAATAATGATGTAGAGATTGAACCCGTTGTTGATCTTGATAACCCACAATCAAAGAATGAACGTTATGATAAGAGACTTTGTTGCTAGGAAGCACGGTAAAGAAAGAGAACCATGGGTTCAGAAACCCATGCCTTTCCCTCCTAAGCCATCCAAGAAAAAGGATGATGAGGATTTTGAGTGCTTTGCTGAAATGATTAGACCTATCTTCTTACGTATGTGCTTGACTGATATGCTTAAAGTGAATCCTTATGCTAAATATATGAAGGATATTATTACAAATAAAAGAAAGATACCGGAAGCTGAAATCTCCACCATGCTTGCTAATTATACTTTTAAAGGTGGAATACCAAAGAAACTTGGAGATCCAGGGGTACCAACTATACCATGCTCCATTAAAAGAAACTATGTTAAAACTGCTTTATGTGATCTTGGAGCCGGTGTTAGTGTTATGCCTCTCTCTTTATATCGTAGACTTGAATTGAATAAGTTGACCCCTACTGACATATCTTTGCAAATGGTCGATAAATCAACTGCTATAATTGCCGGTATTTGTGAGGATGTGCCTGTTGTGGTTGCAAATGTCACTATCTTAACGGACTTTGTTATTCTTGATATTCCTGAGGACGATAGTATGTTGATTATCCTTGGTAGACCCTTTTTGAATACTGCAGGGGCTGTTATTGATTGCAACAAAGGCAATGCCACTTTTCATATTAATGGCAATGAGCATACGGTACACTTTCCGAGGAAACAACCTCAAGTTCATAGCATCAATTCTGTTGGAAAAATTCCAACTATCATTATTGGAGGTTTTGAATTTCCTCTTCCTACTGTCAAGAAAAAAAATTATGATATTGTTATTATTGGGGATGTTCATATCCCCGTTGAGGTAACCTAGTGTTATTCGAAATTTCTCCGGTACCATGTTATTCGGAATGAGTTTGTTAACAAGACTTGATCAACCTTGTTAGTGGATTCCTTTTGATGATCATGAGATGGATGAAACTAGAAGGCACAACCTTCTGTACCCTCTTTTTACTTTCTTTTATTTAGAATAAATAAAGCAAGAATAGTATTATCTGTCTGTTTTCTGAATTATCCATGCAATAAAATATCTCGAAAATAAAAGTTCTCCAAATGCCCTGCAAATTTAGTATGATTTTTTATGGAATATTTAAGGATTTTAGGCACTGAGAACACATCGCGGGGGGGGGGGGCAAGCACCTGGCCACAAGGGTCCAGGGCGCGCCACTCTTACTGGGCGCGCCCCCTGCCTCGTGGGCTCACGGTGGCCCCCCTCCACTTATTCCCGCGCCCACACACTCCATCTTCTTCCCAAAAAAATCCCCATCCAGCTCAAGCACGAGTTCTAGCTCATTTTGCTGCGACTTTCGATCTCCTTGCTCAAAGTTCCATTCACAAAACTGCTTTGGGAGATTGTTCTTTGGTATGTGACTCCTCCAATGGTCCAATTAGTTTTTGTTCTAGTGCTTTATTCATTGCAAATTTTTGCTGCATAGATGACCCTGTTCTTGAGCTTGCATGTCAAATTTATGAGGTCCCAAGTAATTCTAATGCATGATATAGGCTCTAGGCACTGATGGGAGTAGTTGCTATCAATTTTATTTAGTTTGATTCACTTTTATTTTGAAGTTACTAAAAATTTCAGAAATTTTCAGAAAAAGATGAAGAGATTGTTCTTGAGGGGCTCTTCTAGTCAAAGCTCCAAGGATAAACAAGCTAAGGAGAAAGAAAAGGCCAAGTATAATCTTCCTCGCGTAGCGGAAGTAAGGCCATGTGAGTGGCCTTGTGATAATTTCTTGAGAGCAGCCGAGTTTTATGAAGACTTTTATTCTTTGGCTAATAATGCGGGCCTCACCGACTTCCTCCACGACTGGATCGAACAGTATCTCTTACTTACCAATACTTTTGTGCAAAACTTTTACTATTATCCTAAGAATTCGCCTCCTTCAGTAGCTTTTCGTTTATATGATGAGGCTAAGGAAATGTCATTACGTAATTTTTGCGCGGTTTGTAGAATACCCTTTGATGGCAGCCTAGATGAACCACATCGCAAAGATGTGGATGGTTTTTTTGACACTATTACTGTAGGGGAATCGAGAAAGGTTTCCGATGCGAGAATAACTAGCATACATTTTCCTATTTTACGCTACTTTGCCATATTTGCTAGTTGATGCTTAATTGGTCGCCGAAACTGTGGAAACCTCAGTGTTCCTAATATTATTATTCTGTTCCATGCCTTATTTTGAGATAACACTTTTAGTGTGGGTGCCGTTATTGCTAAACGATTAAGTCTAAACCGTACAAAGGGCCCCATCTTTGGAGGTATCTATGCTGCACGCCTTGCTAAACATTTTGAGATACCTATTAGGCATTATGAGAAAGAGGAAACACTGCTGCCCCCTACCTTTTTAGATTATAGGAGCATGGTAGCGCGTGAGTTTATTGTTGACAATGATGATAAGATGCTTCTGTATAACCTGAGATTTAATAAGAAACACAATGAGATTATTACCTGCTGCGCCTTCTTTTTTGATTTAACTGCAGGCCATTATCTCTGCCTTGCGTATAGGCTGTGCGTGCATCGAGGCCAGACATCCACTCTAGAGCCTGAGCCGGAACCACCACCGGACCCTTATCGTCCATCATCTTATCAGTGGGATCCGGAGGAGATCGCCAGCCAGTGGTATCCTGATGACACTCCTCAGTACACCAGGGAGAGTAGCCGCTTTCCATGGACATAGACCAACTTAGGCCAAAAGCCTAAGCTTGGGGGAGTACGTATTTCTCACCAACATTACATTCATGTTCACACACTTATTCTAGTCGTCGGTGTTCATACTTTTTCATTGTACTATCCATGCTAGTTTAATTTCTTTTTCTAGCCTTCTTCTTGTGTGTTTGATAAACCTTAAGAAAAAACAACAAAAATTAGCTAGTTTAATTTCCATGATTGTAGTAGCAATTAAAATAAAACCCAAAAAGGTTTCTTGTTCTTCTTTTACTTGTTGGGAGCTTTCCCATGTAAATAGTTTTATTTCTTTTCTTTCCTTTGGGGGTCGAGAGGAGAAGACCATAATGAAAATGCTTAGTGGCTCTTATATGCATGATTGTTGATTTAATTTAGAGCCCATTACTTTGTCTTCCCCCTTGTATTGAATGCTTGCAGATTCCAGCTTAGTCCAATGCACGTGCACTATTATTATTATACACACCGTTCGGTCGTGCAAGTGAAAGGCAATAATAACGATATATGATGGACTGGTTGAGATGAGAGAAGCTGGTATGAACTCGACGTCTTTTGTTTTTGTAAATATGATGAGTTCATTGTTCCTGATTCAGCCTATTATGAATAAACATGTTTGCAATGACAATTAGAGATTATAGTTGCTTATGCCATGCTTAATTATCTAGGAGCTTATAATGGTTTACCTTGTGTGCCAACATGCTATTAAAATGGTTGTGATGGGGTATTATAGGGTGGTGTCCTCCTTTGAATGATTCGAGTGACTTGACTTGGCACATGTTCACGCATGTAGTTGAAACAAAATCAACATAGCCTTCACGATATTTATGTTCATGGTGGATTATATCCTACTCATGCTTGCACTCAGTGTTGATTGATTTTAATGCATGTTCATGACTGTTGTCGCTCTCTCAGTTGGATGCTTCCTAGTCTTTTGCTAGCCTTCACCTGTACTAAGCGGGAATACTGCTTGCGCATCCAAACTCCATAAACCCCAAAGTTATTCCATATGAGTCCACCATACCTCCCTATATGTGGTATTTATCTGCCGTTCCAAGCAAATTTGTATGTGCCAAACTCCAAACCTTCAAATGAAATTCTGTTTTGTATGCTCGAGCAGCTCATGTTTCAACTAGGGTTGTCTGTATCTTCCATGCTAGGTGGGTTATTCTCAAGAGGAGTGGACTCCGCTCCTCATTCACGAGAAAATGGCTGGTAACCGGGATGCCCAGTCCCATGATCAAAAAGATCAAAGCAAATCGAAATAATTAAAAAAAACTCCCCCAGGGCTTTTGCTAGTTGGAGGCACTCGTTGTTTCGAGCAAGCCATGGATTGATGCTTGTTGGTGGCGGGGGAGTATAAATTTTACCATTCTGTTTGGGAACCGCTTATAATGTATGTTGCATGGAAGATATCGAGATCTCATAGTTGTTGTGTTGACAGTGAAAGTATACCGCTCAAAATGTTATTCCTATCTATTTTAAAATCGAGCTCTGGCACCTCTACAAATCCCTGCTTCCCTCTGCGAAGGGCCTATCTATTTACTTTTATGTTGAGTCATCACCCTCTTATTAAAAAGCACCCGCTGGAGAGCACATTGTCATTGTCATGCATTACTATTAGTTTATATTGGGTATGACTTGATCGGATCTCTTTACCATGAATTACAATGTTTAGTCAGTCCTTGATCTTTAAAGGTGCTCTGCATTTATATTTTGCGGTCTCAGAAAGGGCTAGAGAGATACCATCTTGTTATATCATATTATGATTGTTTTGAGAAAGTGTTGTCATCCGAGATTTATTATTATTGCTCGCTAGTTGATTATGCCATTGATATGAGTAAACATGAGACCTAAGTGTTATTGTGAATATGGTTAGTTCATAATCTTGGCTAAAAACTTGAATGCTGGCTTTACATATTTGCAACAACAAGAGCAAACAGAGTTTGTAAAAGTTTTTCTTTATCACTTTCAGTTTATCAACTGAATTTCTTGAGGACAAGCAAAGGTTTAAGCTTGGGACGTCTCCAACATATCTACTTTTCCAAACACTTTTTCCCTTGTTTTGGACTCTAACTTCCATGATTTGAATGAAACTAACCCGGATTGACGATGTTTTCAGCAGAACTGCCATGGTGTTATTTTTGTGCAGAAAACAAAAGTTCTCGGAATGACCTGAAAATCCACGGAGATTACTTTTGGAAAATATAAAAAATACCGGCGAAAGAATCAAGGCCAGGGGCCCATACCCTGTCCACGAGGGTGGGGGGCGCGCCCCCTCCCCCTGGGCGCGCCCCCCGCCTCGTGGGCCCCCTGGATGGCCACCGACCTCAACTCCAAATCTATATATTTTCTTTCGCGGAGAAAAAAATCGAAGAGAAAGTTTCATCGCGTTTTACGATACGAAGCCGCCGCCAAGCCGTAATCTCTCTCGGGAGGGCTGATCTGGAGTCCGTTCGGGGCTCCGGATAGGGGGATTCATCGCCGTCGTCATCATCAACCATCCTCCATCACCAATTTCATGATGCTCACCGCCGTGCGTGAGTAATTCCATCATAGGCTTGCTGGACGGTGATGGGTTGGATGAGATTTACCATGTAATCGAGTTAATTTTGTTAGGGTTTGATCCCTAGTATCCACTATGTTCCGAGATTGATGTTGCTATGACTTTCCTATGCTTAATGCTTGTCACTAGGGCCCGAGTGCCATGATTTCAGATCTGAACCTATTATGTTTTCATGAATATATGTGAGTTCTTGATCCTATCTTGCAAGTCTATAGTCACCTATTATGTGTTATGATCCGACAACCCCGAAGTAACAATAATCAGGATACTTCTCGGTGATGACCGTAGTTTGAGGAGTTCATGTATTCACTAAGTGCTAATGCTTTGGTCTGGTTCTCTGTTAAAAGGAGGCCTTAATATCCCATAGTTTCCACTAGGACCCCGCTGCCACGGGAGGGTAGGACAAAAGATGTCATGCAAGTTCTTTTCCATAAGCACGTATGACTATATTCAGAATACATGCCTACATTACATTGATGAATTGGAGCTAGTTCTGTGTCACCCTATGTTATAACTATTACATGAGGAATCACATCCGACATAATTATCCATCATTGATCCAATGCCTATGAGCTTTTCACATATTGTGCTTTGCTTATTTACTTTACCGTTGCTACTGTTACAATTACTACAAAACTGCTATCGTTTTTGCCACTATTACTATTACTATCATACTACTTTGCTACTAAATACTTTGCTGCAGATACTAAGTTACCCAGGTGTGGTTGAATTGACAACTCAACTACTAATACTTGAGAATATTCTTTGGCTCCCCTTGTGTCGAATCTATAAATTTGGGTTGAATACTCTACCCTCGAAAACCGTTGCGATCCCCTATACTTGTGGGTTATCATGTATATGATCTCTAAACTATGCAATGCAAGACACCATATGCATGATATGAGCAGTATAACCATGCCAAGTTAGAGCATACATCCCGGTGGGGGAATAGGACTGGTCATCTGTCTCTGAATCCATCTTTGAGGAGCTATCAGGACCCAACAAGGGATCTGCTTCGACAGGTAGCACTGTTTGCTCTGAAGGCCTTGTTTTCACTCCAGATTTTTCCATGTCCCACCCAAACGGCTGATTCACAGGAAGAGTAGTTTAATGCACAAACATTGTCGACAGATGGAAATGTAATGAAGAAAAGGATGGACAAGATATCATTCAAATATATGATGCCTGGTTAAATAGGATAGCATTGCACATTTCACATATATTATGGCTGGGTAAAAGACATAAGACTGCATAATTCCCATATATGATATAGAAACTAAACAGGTGGCATTACAGAACATGTCTAAACTAAGCAGATGACATATATGATGTCAAAAGTAGGCACTGCAAGTCAACATATGCATGATATGACTAACATCATCATGCCAAGGTAGAGCAAACACCTTGGGGGGTAAATAGGAGTGGTCAGCGGCGTCTGAATCCGCCTCAGAACAAATATCTTCCTTTGGATTACAATCTCGAGAGGGGGGGGGGGGAGGGTTTGCCATTGAAGCCACTATGGAGCAATGTCGGCATGACATTGTATTGCCGCGCAAAACTCTTCTCTTTTTCTCTACATGTTCAAAGATGGTATGTACAATATCCGACATGCATATGAAAAAAATATGGTGAGATTATGTAAGGAGAGCATGCAGAAATTTAGAGTGATGGTAACAACCAGTGGATGGATCCAACAATAATGATAGCAGGCTGATGATTGCTTTAATTTAATAAAAAGACAGATACTAACACTACTACAAAAAGGGCTATAGATGGAATAGGTACTAATGGCGCACCTGTGATGTGGTGCGCCATTACTATATTCTAATGGCGCACCATGTCTCGGTGCGCCATTAGTAATATATTACTAATGGCGCACCTGGTGTGTGGTGCGCCATTAGTAGTTTAGAAAAAAAACAAAAAACAATTTGTTACTAATAGCGCACCGATGCATAGTGCGCCATTACTAATTGACATAGTAATGGCGCACCACATCCGTCGTGCGCCATTAGTAGTTTTGAAAAAAAATTTAAAAAAAAAAAAAAAAAAATTTTGTTACTAATGGCGCACCATGTCTCGGTGCGCCATTACTAGTTTTAACTAGTAATGGCGCACTTTCCACTGGTGCGCCATTACTAAGTTTTTTTCAAAAAAAATAAAAAAAATATCATTTTTTTTATTTTTTTTCCAAAACTACTAATGGCGCACCGTGGGAGTGGTGCGCCATTAGTAGTTGAACTAGTAATGGCGCACCACCCCACGGTGCGCCATTAGTAACTTGGCCACCTTCCACCGAATGCACCCCCCAGTGGATCGCCTTTTCAGTTTAAAAAAATAAAAGAAAATGATGAAAATGTCAAAAAATAAAAGAAAATAAGTTTCCCATGTGATATGTGGTCTAGTTGTTGGGAAAATTTGCAAATATGAATTTCGACTTCATTTGCAAAATCTCTCGAGAATTTGTAAAATGGGCATAACTTTTGCATACTAACTCGGATGAAAAAGTTTTTTATATGAAAAATCATCTACTCGAAAAGTTACATCCAAATTTAACTGGGGGGACCCCGTTAAACATTTTCAAAATCCCCAAAAACCTAACAGAAAAAAGTTACGGGGCTTTCAAGATCTAGCGGCAAAAAAATTCAAACTTACTAGTGGCGCACCGTGGATGTGGTGCGCCACTAGTAACAGAAAAAAAAATTGGTTTTGAATTTTTTTTATTTTTTTTAAAAATGATACGTAATATGACTGGGAAGTTTGAAATATTTTTGAAAATTTTATCATAGTCATGAACATGAACAAAGTCCTAGACATCAACAAGGTATAACAGATTGATATGCTAGATATATCAACAAGTGCCCGTGAAGTGAGTCATTCTTTGGGGTTGGATAGAACTCTGAAGTTAAGCGTGCTTGGGCTGGAGTAGTGTGAGGATGGGTGACATTTCGGGAAGTTTAACCACGGAGTGCGATTTGACCCGAGATTAAGCATATTGACCCGAGATTAAGCCATAGTGAACTGAGATTAAGAAAAATTTGAAAAAAAAAATAAAAAAAATTTAAAAAAATTTTAAAAAAAATTCTGAAAAAAAAATTTGAAAAAAAAAGTTACTAATGGCGCACTTCTATGTGGTGCGCCATTAGTATCTGGTATACTAATGGCGCACACCAGTGGTGCGCCATTAGTAAAAAATACTAATGGCGCACCGGTAGTGCGCCATTAGTAGGCAAAACCGGTGCGCCATTAGTAGGCCTTTTTCTAGTAGTACTAATGGCGTGCTAGTAATGGCGCACCGGTAGTGCGCCATTAGTAGGCAAAACCGGTGCGCCATTAGTAGGCCTTTTTCTAGTAGTACTAATGGCGTGCTAGTAATGGCGCACCGGTAGTGCGCCATTAGTAGGCAAAACCGGTGCGCCATTAGTAGGCCTTTTTCTAGTAGTGTAATTGCTTTCCTATTTGTTTCCCACCCAAGATGCACAACATAGGCATACCCTAGGTGAACCAGATATTAGACATACATACTATTCATTGCTGCCTCGATATGTGCCCCACAACTAATTTAGAACTCAAGTTTGAACATTAATTTGGACCTGACTTGGAGCCCAAGAGCTGAACAGGATGATAAAGTAGCGTGTAATTTTAAGCAATGCATAACATAAGCAGAAACAAAAGAGTGCGACCTCTCTTGTGGACTCGTGTACTCCTCAGGTTCATCTGCTAAGTCGATGATGGTGATACCGTTGCGGTGGGTGCCGGTGGCAGGGAAGGAGATCTGAGGCGGCGAAAGACGACCAGGAGTCGTGATGTTGGTTTGGTGGATGCTTTTGTCGATGGAGCAGCTCAGGTGAGGTGGACGACGTCGCGGCAGGAGCAGGACAAACCACACAAAGTTCCCTTCGACACCTACCAGAATCAAGTAATTTCAGAAAGGCTCATTTGGCTTGCATGATAATAAAAAGCGTAGGGATAGGAAAAACACCGAATAGGATAGGAATGCACATGGTAAAATGTAGCATTTGTAAACACAGGATTTTGGTCAACTTGGGTGTTTGGTTTTCAGGAATTGGAAGAACAGAGGAATGCAAAGAAACATGGCCAAAATAAAGTGAAACCATATGAAAGCGTGTACAGTTAGAATGTTATTCTGCCACTAATGCACTTGGCCTTGTTTTCATGCATAGGATTTTGAAAAGTAGGTCCAGGTGGATGTTTTGCTTCATTCCTTTCAACAAAATGCATGAATAATTGAATAGTAGAGTGCCATTGGAAAATTCCCTATTGCTATGTTTTTCCGTTGAACCAAAATAGCCCTAATGGATCGACATGAATTTATAGTAATAAGTGATGCAACAAGTGTACAACCTCTTTGTCGTAGTCGTGTTGACCTCAGCATCATTGGGTTGGTTGCTGAAGCAGTTGAGGCAGAGGTGGCTATCGGAGGTGTGGAGGAAGATCTGAGGAATCTGTAGACGACGCCCAGGGCACTGTTCTATTGTGATGGATCGTTCTGTCGTTGGAGAAGCTCCGGTGAGCCGTAAGATGTCAAGGCTGAAGCAGCACAAGATAGCCATCGCCAATCTCAAGTGGGATTCTAATAGCATCTCCAATAGATGATGTAAAATATATGTAAAATTTACATTACCAAAAACCATCTGACTGCAACAGATGAGGTAAAAACTGTTGACTCTGAACTTAACTGTCGAAACTGAAATTTACTGTGGAATTTGAATGTTACAGTCGAAACTGAACGCAATGGTAGCAGAGAGGCACTTGACATGTAGTTTAGGGAGGGCCTGCAGTTCATCTTCAACCTGCACCCCCTTGAGCCGCCAGTCACCACCGACCGAACCGCCATCCCCAACGCCGCCTCGCCGCCCCGAAACAACTCCCTACTGCCGGTCCGCCGCCGCCCCGACCAGCCCTCTAGGCCCCCCAACCCCACCCTGAACCCTAAGATAGATAGTGGGGTACCTCTCCGGCGAGCCCCCGTCCCCGCTGCGGGTGGTTCTTCCTTAACTCTGGTGAGCCCCCACCCTCTGAAAATCGACTGACCCAAAAGTCGATTCAGTCGACTGAAGTGTAGCTAAATCGGAGCAGAGCAGCAGCACGAGCGAGGGGGAGAGCAGTAGCAGCAGCGCGAGCGAGCGAGCGAGAGCCGGAGCAGCAGCAGCTGGGCGAGCGATCGATCAAGCGAGAGCTGGAGCAGCAGCAGCAGCGTGAGCGAGCAAGAGCCGGAGCAGCATTAGCAGATCCGGCTGGTATGGACGCCGCTACCGAAGGGGCCTCGCACTGGGGGAGAGCCGCCGTGGAGATGTCGCCTGTGGTGCCGGCTTCAAGGTAGCCGCTGCATGGGGGTGCGGGATGGAGTACCGTCAGCGTCGGGAGGTCGAGTTATGGAGAAGGTGCAATGTGATGAGTGTACAACCTCTTTGGTGGCGCCGAGTAGGCATCGGCTTCGTCCGAGGAGTCGGTAAGGATGCTGTGGTTCTGGTGGAGCAGGTCAAGGCGGCGCTGTGGGGATGGAGCAGCCGCAATAGACGAGGCGATCAGCGGAGCAGCTCCTTGGAGATGGAGGACGGGGCGGCTGAACCGGCGGGACGACGAGATGGACGAAGGATCCTCATCCGGGGAGGTGGACGAGGGACGTCGAGCTGTTGCGGTGGACGACATCGTCGAGGAAGAGGCTCCGGCTGGGCAGCCATGAGGTGGCGGACGGAGGAGGGTGGGTTTTTGCAGCTGGAGCGGAGAGGTTATGGCAGCCTAGGATTTCAAATGGCGAAAAGGAGGCAATGGGAGGGGGTGAACCATGACTTAGGGACGCGCTTGTCCAAAATGTAGGGTGTGTTACAAAAGTACCCCCACCGATCTGAACTAGTGGCCCTTTCGGCTCAGGGTTAGAAGGGGGATTTCACGAGTCGGGATTTGGCAGCTGGAGGGAGTTTTTGCACGCGTCGTAATTTCCGGATAGCAAGGCGCGGGTTGTGAAGACGCCAGTTTTGGGAGCACGATATCTGAATTTTCGAGATATAACAAGGCGCGGGTTGAATTTTAGGGACAAGCCTAACGTGTAATATTGTACTTGTACGTACCAAATCAATTCGCACTTCCCTCAACCAAAAAGAAAACGAAAAAAATAAAACTATTCACACCACACAAAGAGAGAGTCTTGCCCCGCTTTACTATACAAATGCTATTCAAAGCTACTCCATCCTTCCATCTATATAGGGCCTAATGCGTTTTTCGATGCTAACTTTGACCAAATACTAGAGCAATAATATATGACATGCAACTTACACAAAGCACACCGTTAAATTCATCTGTGAAAGGTTCTTTCAATGATATAATTTTCACATTGTGCATGTCATGTACTATTAATCTTGTCAATAGTCAAAGGCGGTCTTAGAAAACGCATTACGCCCTATATAGATGGAAGGAGGGAGTATGAATCAATGTTATGTCCAATTAAATTTCTTCGCTTGCTATATAATGCATGTAACCTACTCATACCAACTTTTTAGTGCATTCCAAATGTCTATACTACCAATGCAATTCGAACTGAATTTGAATTTGTTTCTCTATTTCAATAAGAATCTACAATCATGATTTTTGCCAACTTCAACCATCATTCGTGTATTACCTTAATAACACACCACATGATTACTATAGAGATAGATATGAACTATATGTACTACATGAACTCGAATTCTATTTTTGAATACACTTGATGTTGATTCCAAATAATAGTACATTTGATGTACTAACTATATATTCATAATCTAAACCATGTTCCATACGCATTACCGTGTTTATCACACAAAGTATAGTGCCCCGCCCCCTACATTATGACAAGTATTTAGACCTGAGCTGCAAAAGCCACACATTAGCCCAAATTATAATCAATGTTCTACATCATGATATCTTATTCAAGTATCCGCATCCACTTTTTTATAATGAATTATGATCTTTGTTCGTCTTTTACACCTTCATGGTCCTATTCTATTTGTAGCTAGCTAGCGCTAACTTTCTATCATGCATGCACACGCCCGCCCCCCTCTCACCCGCCCTTAGCGTCCCCTCCATCGTGCACGTTCGTTATTTCTCTTTAGGTCGTCCACCCGCGGTGTGTGTAGGCCCCCGGCTCCTTCTTTCCGGCACACACCGGTCGATATACCTCTCTAGCAAAGTGTGCCTACCACAAACACATATATACTTCACCTCTTCTCTTCACACCGTCCATGCCCCCCTATGTCCAATACGGTTCCACGCAAGTGCAGACTCCCGCCCCTCTTTTCATTGATCTCGTACTCGCACACTCCTCCCCCCTCGACATGGTAGGCCTCTCGCACCACCTCCTAGCCGCACCCCTCTCCCCTGTCTATCTCTCCGGACCTTATTTTCTTCTAACACATGCAGGCGTGTATACGTACTGATCTCCCTACATATAGCCAGGTTGACTATAATTCGTTTTCCCCACGCACCGATACACTTACTGTCGGTGTCAAAACCGGCGGATCTCGGGTAGGGCGTCCCGAACTGTGCGTCTAGGCGGATGGTAATAGGAGACAAGGGTCATGATGTTTTTACCTAGGTTCGGGCCCTCTCGATGGAGGTAAAACCCTACTCCTGCTTGATTAATATTGATGATATGGGCAGTACAAGAGTTGATCTACCACGAGATCGTGGAGGCTAAACCCTAGAAGCTAGCCTATGGTATGATTGTTGTATCTCCTTTATCGACTAGCCTGGCCCTGGTTTATATAATGTACCAGAGGCCTAGCATAACAAGAGTCCTAGCCGAATACGCCGGTGGGGAGGAGTCCTTGTCTTGATCGCCAAGTCTTGTGGAATCTTCCTTGTATGCGGCAGCTGTCCGACTGGCCCATGAGTATACGACCATGGGGGTCCTCGGCCCAATCCAACTAATCGGGATACGACGTGCTGAGTACCCCCTAGTCCAGGACACCGTCAGTAGCCCCCTGAACCGGTCTTCAAGATAGGGACGCTCCTCGATTCTTCTGAACTGTTCTTCATCTTCGATCGTCGTCTTGAAAACTGGTTCAACAAATCTTCTCATCTTCGATCTTGAGGATCGCCGAAGTAAATCCGAAGAGTTTATACATTGGGTATTCGAGGAGCCCCTTTAAGTTCTCGGCCTTTATCAATGCCTTGTTATTTTTTACGCCACACCTCGCGTTTGAAGTTGTACCCGGGCGGCAGTGTCCTCTTGCATCCGAGCTCCATCGCCGAACTGCATTCGAGGTGTCTTTTGCAGCCGAGCACCAACGCCGGATTGCTTCCGAGCTCCAACGCCGGACTGCTTCCGAGCTCCAACGCCGGAACGTATCCGAGCTCCAACGCCGGACTGTGTCCAAGCTCCAACGCCGGACTATATCCGAGCTCCAACGCCGGATTATATCCGAGGTGTCATAGATCACCTTTGGTTCAAAAAGTTGAAAGAGTTTAGCTAAACTTAATACCGGAAATGCCCTCTATGGAGCCAGCCACTGGTGCTCGAGCTTTATGCCGGACAGCTTCCGAGGTGGGGCAACACCTTGGCCATGGGCTGATTTTTATGAATTTAATTCCGAATTGTGCAATATAATCTCTGACAAGATGTATAGACAGTATGGTACCTATTGTTGTCCGAAGACACGTTTGCGCATAGTTCGGTCAAGCCGAACACTGAGCACTGCAAATGTTCTACATTGAATAGGCAATGCAGTAGAACCCCGAGACACTGGTCGGGTGGCAACATCAGATCAGGGGATCGATGTGCCCTTTTAATATTTATAAATAATGAGCGCAAAGCCCAGTAGCCCCCGAGCCTTAATGTGGGCACGGGTGGCCGAATTAAGGATCGATATCCGAGTAAAATCACAGATTATGTGTAATGATTCTATGTATCCAAGTACTTTACACCATTATTTTGACTCCATTGCGACCGTTTATCGGTTGAAAGTGGCCCATCGTCGGCTTCTACCCTTGGTAGATACTACGTGGTGTTTCCGCACTAACAAAACAACCCTTAGCCGACGTCTTGGTGCCCGAAGGCGGTTGTGTTAGCGGAAACGAGGCAATCAGATATGCGGGCTTTATACCTTTCGCTTAGTCATAGGAGCTTTAAACCGGGGAAGCTAGCTATGAGCCCCCGGTTAGTGTTCGGCGACATCCGAGGTCAAGTCGTAAACACATCGGCCAATGTTATGAACGGCCCATCATTTTTACATAGTCATCGGATCGCTGACCAGTTTACGCCTATCGTGATAGTTAGTTTTCGGCTTTCTCCACTGAGGTGCTTAACCATGCGAGCTGGAAGCACAATCGCAGTGGTTCTCCCTTTGCACACCTAGCCGATCAAAGCGGAACGTAGGAGGTAAGCACAGGAGCCGGGCAACCCAACTATTGACCAAAGACACAATTCAAAACCGATGCATATATAGCAATATCCGAGAATGTTTTTGCCGAATCCCTAAAGGTGTCCGGCTTTGCACTGCGAGACTAATGCTGGAAACACACAAATAGTTCAAAAGTGCCATACGCTTGAAAAGCCAAAAAACTTTTTCAAAAGTTTAATGTCCGAACTAGATCAAGTGTTCGGTGCCAATCCGAAAATTGGATTTTTTTTAAAAAAAGGTGCTTCTGCCGTGCTTTAACATGACACATCTTGTCTCAACACTTCAAGTGGGTCAGCCTATGGCTTCAACCTCCTTATCCCAAAAGCGGAGTGCTTCTCCGAGGCTAGTTTAGAAAACTGCACTCGAGCGGATTTAGAGAGAAGCAAGTCTATCTGGCTATTAACCACACACTTGCATCGAGAAAGGAGTGATAGAAAAAGACTTTGTAACGACTAATAAGAAGAACACTTATTATAAAACAGCTCACATAAATTTAAGAGCCCCCGAGTGACTTGGGTAAAAGAATGATTGTATGGACCGAAGTACTTATATCATATCTATGTTCACCCTAACTTTAAACGCGTCTTAACCGACCGTCGACTTCTCCCTCTTCGGCCAAAGACCGAAAAGTGTTATGTACTCCACCTGTCGAGAATATCGACGGTGTTTCCGATAACCAGGCAATGAGGTCATAAGGCTATAATGCATAAAGCGCTCGGGGAACTTATGCTATATTATCGATAAAATGTAAGAAGCATCTTCCAAGAAAATAGTACCCCCACCGATACCTTTCTTCGGTGCTCATTGTTAATATGAGACTTGTGCAATAGATTTTTTGTACTCGTGAGTTCCGTCATGTGCCGACCATTATTGGAAACAGTAAGAGCGCTAGCTTTCGGCTTCACCAGTCACGAGGTCCGGCTCGGGTGACCCGATCATGACAATCGCAGAGGTGCTCCCTTTACTCCCTAGCCGAACAATCGGAAATGTAGGGGTAAACACAAGAGCAAGGAAACCCAGCTTGCAAATCGCTTAAGTCAATATGGTGCTTATTGTGGCGTAATACACGAACAAGGAACGAAGCCGTACAAGTATAATGATATGCAAGAGGAAAGGCTTCATGAAAGAAGCCCCCAAGTGAACTGGTATTTGAATTTGTCCGTCACAAACAAAGTTTGGACAAGGAAATCTTTACAAGCAACTTTTTTCCAAAAAAATATTATGCTTGATCGAACCGAACACAAGTTAAAAATTTAAAACTTTGAGCATGAAGGCAACTTAGCTGGTTAATGTGTTCGGTATTGATGACGCGGTCCGAGCTTGATGTGGGACAAGGTTCCATCCCCCAAGCCGGTCCCGAGGTGGCGGAGCAAAGAGCTCGGCACTCCGAAGTGGTGACATAACACGGTCAATGCAGGCCGGCAGAGTGATGTCGAAGTCCCCGGCATGGGGTAATGAAGTGTTGATGAAGCCCCCCGTCCAGCCGAGGTGACGCCAAAGGATATAGTCCGGCTGGATCATTTTCCTGTGCACAAAAAATAGTGCAAACCGGGGGTATAGTAATAATAAAAAAATGTTGCATAATAAATAATTTATGCAAAGTGAGTAATATGGCCTGGCGCCGAAGTCAATGTCGATGCAGGGCGTCGGCGTGATGCAGTAAAGGCGTGGCAAAGCCTGAATTCACAGGTCGGTCCGAGTTCCGGATGCGGCATTCGCCGGACTATGTATGGAAACTGACCGAACCACCATGCGACCGTCGATAATGCGGTCACCATTTGATAGACCTGTGTACATATGATGGACAAACCAGAGTAATAATTCCTTGGAAAAAATGAACCAAAACAAGCAAAAAATGCTAGGATTAATAGCACCTGGTTTATTTGTTGTAGCAATCCGAAGGAAGGTGATTCCCAAAATTGGGACTCGATCCGCACACCCATTGCCTGATGGGCGATAAAGCGACGGCATGGCGATGCTGGCAAAGGTTGGCTTGCCGAGGCAAAGCCCTCGGTCCAGCTAACGTGACGGAGCTGGTCGGCTAGTGACGCCGAATTCTCCGGAGTAGGGTGATGAAGAGATGTCAAAGCCCCTAGTCCAGCCGAGATGTCGAAGCCTCGATGCCAGCCGATGAGTCGAAGTAGGTCGGCGTGATGGACACCGGCTTGAAGAAGCAACAGTGCGGCCCTGCCGATGCAGGTCGTGACGTGGTCAATGCCGGCTTGATGAAGTAGCCGTGCAGCGACGCCGGTGTTCCCGCCCCGTGTAATCCGTGGGCGGCGATGTTGGTGATGATTTATCCTTCGCGATGCCGAACTCTTGTTCAGCTTGCTAAGATGATGATTGGAAGAAGTTGAGCTCGGCTCAACAAAGCGGCGAGGTGTCTAGCGCAGGTCGGCAGCCGTGGAGCAATATTGCCGGACTGGTTTGACACCAACATGATGTTGAAGATCATGTTCAAAGGATTTTAAAGTTAGTGGGATGTGTTCGGGAACAAAACACAATACCCCATACAAAACTTCCTTCAAAAAGGATGTCCGAAATCCCGTTCATAAAAAAGACGAACTCGGGCGGATTCGTTGCCAGTAAAACAGATCCAAAAAGTGATGCACTAATCGGAAGGTTCACGGAGTTCGGACGGTCGGATCCAGCTGAAATTTTGAGGGGTGGTAGATATAGGAATTCCATAGCTGATCAACGGTTGGATCTTCCAAAGGATGTCCGAGCTAGAAGCTGGACACCACGCCCTAAACTCGTCCAGATTCCCGTCCAGTTTTGACATGGCTCCGGTATATCGTGGATTGCTAGAGATTCCTCTATTGGAATCGACGAAATTCTCCAGGGTTGTTATAGAATTAATTCCGCACAATTCCACCAAAGCAATCGTTAAAACGACACTTGAGGAGGCGGTGGCGGCGGACACAAGTCCGCTGTCCAAAAAAACAGTACGGTCGCCCGAGGGCAATGTTGACATTGAGCCCCCGGGCTCCCTGGAAAGTCCTCCATGATCTTGATAGAGGTCGGAGTTGATGTTGATGAAGGCCCTCATACGAACATGACGATCGGAGGTAGGGCGCAGTCCTTGGTCGAACCAAGGTGACCAGTCGAGCTGGTGACGAAGATGCCGAAGTCACAGTTGATCTGCAGGCGAGCCATCGACCTTTTGCTGAAAACACAGCGGAACTCTCAATGAAAGCACCAATGTCGGTGTCAAAACCGGCGGATCTCGGGTAGGGGGTCCCGAACTGTGCGTCTAGGCGGATGGTAACAGGAGACAAGGGACGCGATGTTTTTACCCAGGTTCGGGCCCTCTCGATGGAGGTAAAACCCTACTACTGCTTGATTAATATTGATGATATGGGCAGTACAAGAGTTGATCTACCACGAGATCGTGGAGGCTAAACCCTAGAAGCTAGCCTATGATATGATTGTTGTATCTCCTTTATCGACTAGCCTGGCCCTGGTTTATATAATGTACCTAAGGCCTAGGATAACAAGAGTCCTAGCCGAATACGCCGGTGGGGAGGAGTCCTTATCTTGATCACCAAGTCTTGTGGAATCTTCCTTGTATGCGGCAGCTGTCCGGACTGGCCCATGAGTATACGACCATGGGGGTCCTCGGCCCAGTCCAACTGATCGGGAGACGACGTGGTGAGTATCCCCTAGTCCAGGACACCGTCACTTACCTCGCTAGTTATGTCTCTCCCTTTCTCGGACACATGACGATTGATATTCCTATGTAGTTACATATGCTTACCACAATCATATCGTCTCCCCTCATCATCCTTGCATACCTCCCAACCCGTCTCTCACACGCACGTGCATAGACAGACATCCCCCGCCCTGTCTTATTGATATTGCACTCGTACCCTCCGTTTGTCTAGCAGGCCTCTCCCACCATTTGTGAGACGCCACTCCACCACCAACCCTCCGATGCTCTACCTTTGTCTTTCTCCCAACCTTATTCCTCTGCTACACATATCCATGGATGCCGATCGATCTCCCTCAATACATAGCTAGGTCTTTCTCCTTCCCCACACATATACTAGTCGATCGGTCTCTACCCCCCCCCCCCCCACACACACACACCGATAGTCGAACGTTGTAGGTAGGTATCTATGGCACGGAGAAAAACTGCACCTCTTCCCTCTCAAATTCTAGTAGGCCAGCCGCCATGTATCTTTTACGTGGGAAAACACAAATTTGATGGCACTCTTTATCAATCGCGTAGCCACACACTTCATACCTGTTTTCAATTCTATCGATATCTCACGTCCATGACTCCGTTTCACACACATTGCATATGTTACGTTTTTCTGTTTGAGATATCATCAACACATTGCCTCTGTTTCGCACAAATCATCTCTCTCACACCCACCCACGTATGTACCTGCACCTAAAGAAGAGGTGCAGGCAGGACGCACGTACTCACGTCTCGTTCCCGGCCACACCCGCGCGGGAACACGGTGGAGTTCGTTTCTGTATGAAAAGGCAGCCCACGTGATAATTTGACGCGTGTAGCAGTTGTTTACTCGAAGGAGGGTCGGGTACCACGCCTAGATGGAACAAAGTTCGACTTGACGCGTTAGTATTAAATAAATTTATATATTCCTCAATGGCACACATAGAATATAAAACGATTGCCGTGGGGAAAATGGAAGAATGGGTTTGTCTCTCGTCACACCATCTCACACTAGGCGGTGGTGGCCTCTCTCTCTCTCAGCATTGGCAGTGATCCGGTCGCATCCCGTCTGCCGGCGAAAAGGGAGGATGTGCATCGTCTCTCCATTCGATGGCGTTGAGGCAGCACGTCCCGATCTGCGGTACCCGCCGTTCTCTCTGACCAAGCTCCGACGCGGTAGGGCCTTCGCCACTTGCTCTCCGTCGCAGTATGGGTAGACCCCGACCGCCTGCGCCCTCCTAGTAACATCCCGACGACCCTCAGGTACAGCTTCCTCCGGCCTTGCTCCACTGCCCATCTTCCCACGTTGGTGCATGTGGATCCTCTTTAGTTGTTTGCTTAAATCGTATCTCGGCCGGCATACTTTCCATCTTGCAATCTCGTCCTCAAACCATTTTTGATAAAACCACCATGTGCTATCTTTCCCTTATTACATGGAATATGCTTCTTTTTTGTCGGCGTATGTGTCTTCAACTCATGTTATTGGGCAGTAATTGTTTCCTTTCTACCTCCTTTTGCAAACAGGGCTATCCATTTTCACCTCGTTGCTATTGTGACCTTTTGGTGAACTGCACAAATCACTTGTTTCTTAAGAGTATTTTGTGCAGTGCCGCCAAAATTTCACACGGGCAACGTTTTTACATTTCCGTGGGACTGCAGAAAGGGAGATTGGTTTTACTATCCTCCTCATCCAACTCCGTGCCTAATCTTCTCCAACAAGAAGTTAGTCCTAAAGAGAGATCATAGAGGTGATAGGCTTCTATTTGTGTGTGTTATGTTTCATCATCTAGTTCCACTATTATTGTAGTCACACTGACTGGATATATTTGCAAACAGGGATGGTCCGCTCGATTTTAGTGGAGATGCACAAAATGATCGGATTGTGGTGTCCTTTATACACCCCTTTTTTGGCTATAGAGCTGGGTGAAACTAGCTGCCAATCAATGAACACTGTGCCAAGGAAATGGAGCCATGTCTACAAACAACATCGATCAATTATATTTTTTTTCTTTATTTGTACATCTTCTCACAACTTTGTCTTCAGTTGTGATGTGAATATTGGCGCTGATCTGCAAGCCATTGAGATGCATTAGCAGCCATGGTAGTTTCATTTGTATTTGATGGAATGTTGTAACGAGATAATCTTGAGGCAAGACACATGAATCCTAAGTTGAAACCTTTTTTTCCTGCGGGAACCAAAGTTGAAACCTTCATAGCATCACAATACAATTTCATTAAAATTATGCGTACATATAAACAAATCCTGAAGTATTGATAGCAATGCCAGAAACAATTCAACTTCGTTTCGCCGACATGTTGGACATCCTTCATCCGGCTCCACCTGCCATGCAGCAATAATTGAGTGCACAACACAACTGCAGGGAAAGATTCACCCCGGTCATTGCACCGCAGTAGTAATGACTAGTGAGCAGTCAAATCACAGAGCACCACCTTTGCAGTAAGTTGCTCGGACGATGCAACCATCATTTCTCTGTTCCTTGAATCCGCTGGTACTCCCATATTCCCACAGTAATAAGTTGCTCGGGCGAATCAACCATCACTTCACCTTTCCCACAGTAAGTACTAGTACCTCCTTTTTTACTCTAGAAACAACCATACGCGAATATTGGACGGTAGCAGCACAACAACTGAATCAAAAATTCTGTAGTATGAGAATAACTTTGAATGTAAGTCATTGATTCACTCTATCCAATGGTCATAGTTGGAAAATCCAACCAAAACCAAGCATTGGATAAACTCTTTTAGCACTCAGATTGTTGCCGCCTGCTCAACCGCCTGCCCACCTAGCCCACCTATATATCTGCTCACATGTGATGACCACATGAGCTATCCATTCAGATTGTATGTAAAAAAAGGTCGATAACTAATGCGGCACCTCGGGCCAACGCGGCCAGATCGCATTTTGCATGAGAAAATTACACACCATGTTTCGTTGACATGTGGTCCCATTCCAACATGTCAGTGAGACGACGACGAGTCCTTTTCTACTAGTATTTCCAAACGGACGTGTAGGCCGGGGCACCTCTTCGTGTACCGTGGCAAACTGGCAACCATCCACCGACTCTTCATCTTTCCCTCTCGATTTGGAACTGTTGTCGCACGCTCTTCCTCCCTCCTCCATTTGCCTTCACCCTTCCTTCTGCCATTGTTCGATTCTCTTCTCCATGGAGGGACATGCCGGAAACGGCCCCGTTATTCTTGCCCTGGTCTGAAAGATGACATGGTGGAGGAACTCACTGATCGGTGCGACGTCATCACCTTGGCTAGCATGGCAGGTTCGTTCAAGACCATTCTGACTCAACTAATAACATCATTACAAGGAACCCAAGGGTCCAGGAGCGGTTTGATCTCCCGTATCTTCTTCGCCAGTGACCTCGACCGGGCGCTGGGACGACGGAGGCCTCGCCTTTGTGCAAGTTGATGTCGCTTGATAATGATACGTATGATGTTAAGATGCCATCTCTTGAGGGCAAGGCTTCGCAGCGCAAATGGAGATTGGGTTGTTTATATTGGGTACAATGCATGAGTGGGAACTTGTGAATGTGTACACTCGTCACCGGGTTCCACTTCCAAAAATCTTAGCAGACTGCCCAGAGGTTGAGCACACCGGTATTCTACGCACGTTCAAATACGATCATGGTGACTGTCTTCTACGAAAGATAGCAATTTGTCGAGTTCCCAACTGCTCTTGGAATTACAGGAACTATGTAGTTGTTGCTATCTTTGACAAGCTTGTTGCCGTCCTTCGTGGTTCGACTGGATGGATATTGCTCAAAAATCAGTTTCTGTACACGGATGTGTACTGTGATGCAATTGAATACGAGGGTTTGTGTTTGCTTCCACCACTCATGGCACTGTTTTTTTATGGGATCCTCATAGTTTCAGTACGTTTGTCTTCCACCATAATTATAATTGTTTCATCCACATGCATGCGGGTTAGCAAGTTTCCCTTTACTAATTAACCTTCTTCTTGTGTTTCCAGGGTCCTGTGAACATTCCACCACCTATACTTGAAAAATTTTATAACCAAGGGGGAGATGACGATGGCGATGATCACGAGCATGAGGACGCAGCAGGGCCCATATACTCGATGGCGGCGTGGCAACTTATTACGATGGATCACCCTTCTTGTCTCAGATACAACCCATCACTGATGTTACTACTAAGGAAGCAGGTGTTGTCTCCCATGGTCGCACTCTTCGGGCCTATTCCAACACCCGTTGCATGGTATTCGGGATGGATACTAGTGTTCTAGCGCCAACACCTTCTCCCTGGTACAGTATTGATAGTCTTGGAGAAAACTCACTGTCCTTGGAGAAAACTATCCAATGATGGTGAAAGGCGATCCAACTGCTGTTGACACAATGTTACTAGTACCATTTATGAGAAGCAACTCTATCTATACCTCGGACATTTCCGTGGTTCCCTACCCTGGTACTGATATAGTAGGCCGCTTCAGCCTGGATGATCAGTCCTGCGTTGGTCTCGAGATTGACAATAGATGGCCCTTACCAGAGAATCACTTGTGGTTCAAAGCAAGCGTTTCCAACGCCGAGGATTGGTTGAGTTGAAGTTCATTTCATTGCTTGTTATTTGTTGTGTGATGGAAACTTTAGTATTTATAATGTATCCTCATTGTTGTTGTGGGTTGATGACCTATTGTATGTAATAAAATGATATGCCTATGATAAACTTACTAAATTTATGAATGGCTTTCGAGTCGCTTCTATGAGTGAGTGCTGCTGCGACGAGGCAAAAAAATATTTTCCGAATACATAATTGTACGTGCATTGCAACAGGTTATCGGATGAGGCCAATCAACAATAGTAGTACCCTATTTGTACTAGCTTCACATGCTTCGCGCGTCGGGCGGGTGTTTTTACTGTAGCTGCGAATCCCATCATCCTAGGTCCTCGGATGAGTCCAATAGAAATGGAATTATGATGTTTGGGTTCAAACTTTCGTAATCTGCTAGACTATCTCTACGCTCTACATATACGTAACACAACAAGTTTTAAACTCGAGACCAGCCACCCACCCTCACAAAGAACTCTTTTTAACCTAGCACAAACTCTAGGAAATTTGGCCACAGTGTGAGGTGGGCCATATGTTAATGTGTTCGCTTTATGTAACCAGCACCTCGAATCCTCGATACTACTACTATAAGTAGTAGGAGTAGTAGGGTGGCATGGGCCAGAACAAGCATTCACGTCCAGGAGTACGGCACACA
The DNA here is from genome assembly GCA_021605145.1 of Aegilops bicornis. Taxonomy (NCBI): domain Eukaryota; kingdom Viridiplantae; phylum Streptophyta; class Magnoliopsida; order Poales; family Poaceae; genus Aegilops; species Aegilops bicornis. The sequence goes on from CM038670.1 coordinate 633,336,713, forward strand.
CCACCAGCACGACTTCCATTTGACACCATATTTCTTGGAATCCGTGCTATAACAATCTCTTCAACCTCGTCGTTTCTCTAACTTAGCCATCGCGCGGCGGGCGAGGTGGGGGTTTGCCGATATTCGGTTTCCTCAACTGCGGTCCCACTTGTAAGTCCAACTCGAACGCACGACCCCAAACGGACCTCCGTTTTGCTCGGATTCTGTCTGTTTGGGTAGGGCAATGGGGTCGTGTCCGGGGCATTTCTCGGATGCGGTGGCCGTGCGCCGAACGCGCGGATGCATCCTGGCCGCGTACATTTTTGTTTGCAAACACATATCTTTTTCTCATCATTGATTTTTGGTACATGGAAATACAACACCAAATTTTTTAATAGAAAAGCAAGACTAAAGAAAACAAGAAGCACAGGTATACATTTTAGAAGATATCCAACCAAAAATTCTCCTGTAAGTTGGATTAGTGCCTTCTCGATGCATTCATTGTTGATCTGTGGCGGCTCGATCTTGCGTGCTTCTTTCTTCTTCGAGTGTAAAGAAGTAGACGTTGCTTCCTCACATATAGTCTCATGTCTAGCCTCTATTCTATCAACAAGTGCACTAGTCTCATCTCTAGCCTCTATGCTAGCTAAAAGTGCTAGAACATCTACTAAATTGCGCTCTATCAATATATCGATGTACTCTTCTTCCCAATACCAAAACTTGCATCCATTCTACACACTAAAATTTTAAGTTAGCACAACTAGTCTAATCTGAGAGCACGACCGAAGATTTGGTCGGGTTCTTCCTCCTTTTGCCGACATGTGGGACATCCAGCACCCAGGTCATGTCATGCAAGAAAATAGAGTGGTAGTTGAAGCCACGTGATGTGCATCTTGGGTTAAATCAGAATAGAATCTTACTACTCTTGAGTAACTCCAAAAGCAGCCATCGAAGATCTTTATTGGATTTGTTTTTCATCACCAAAGACGTCGAGGTGAAAGATGTGCAGGTTCGGGTCCTCTTGCATTTTCACTGACATGTGGGACCGCATATGAGCAAACAGTCGATGGGCTCCACGCGTCTGCTGGCTGGCTGAGAAGAGAGATAGAGGAGGGCTGAGCACGGACTCCAGGAAATTCGTTCTATGTAACCAGCACCTCGATATTCGCGTGTGGTTGTTTCTAGAATAAAAAAAGGAGGTACCCCTACTTATGTTACTCCCACGATGCCTAGCCTAAGGTTAGTAGGTGACCTTGCACTTGGCTCTTCGCCTCTTCCGGAAGTCGATGGTTCTACTGTAGTACTTCTGGCAATCTGACACCAAATGAACTGCTGCACGTCCACCGCTTGTAAGCAAAAGTTTCTCCTCGTCTTTGCGAGTCAGCCGCGCCGCGTTGGCGAGGGAGAAGGCGTAATCAAGCTTCTCGTCATTCTGCGAGTTGACGGGAGACATCGAAGTTATTTAGTACATACTCTCTCCAAAAAAGGGCTGACCATGTCATGGCTACCATCCCGTGCTCCATCATTGAGTACTGCACTATTCACGTGGCATCGAGGAGAAAAAAATATTGCGTAGTAGGTGCCATCAAAGTGCACGACTCACTTACACACTGCTTATCTGATTATCTCCATTTTCTTGCATGACACGTGCACCTTGATGCTAGATGTCTCGCGTGTTGGCAAAAGGATGAACAAAGCTCACGTAAAAGAAAAGAGTTGAAGAACATAGATTCCCGACAACCGAGAAGGAGAAAGGAACCTCACGATGGAGCGTCTGCAAAGAATCTTGCGCGTTTTCCCCTGTTTTTTGCCGCCTGCCCACCTATAAACAATTAAAAGAACATGAACTCTTCGCTAACCACTAGAAACGATACATCAGGATGCTAAGTTGAATATGTTTTATAGTTTATATTGATAACCACGCAACAAGGCACACATGTACAGGACGCATGCAGCCACGCATGTACACACGCCAACGCACTAACTCCATCCGATCCAACTCATGCACTTACGCGCACAGCATGGAGCACACAACGCACGTACACAACACATGCATGCACATACACTCAGCCGTAGAATGCACATGTATAACACATGCATGCGCACACACTCAGCTGCATGGAGGCATGCGCCATCTGCAGCGACGTCCGGTTCATCATGCTACGGCGAAGCTCGCACACAACGGCGCCTACGCATCTCTTGCAGCATCTCTTTGCCATCGTTGCTCAACGACTAGTCGGAGATGAAGACGATCGCAGCCTCGGCCTTAGAGCTAGCACCGATGGAAAAACACGCACGCTGCACGCACACGAGCATGTACGGAGTGCCCACGACATGGTGCGTCCCCAGTCACCTCTACTCCTTCTGCGCACATTTTCTATCAAGGCGGCTGCATGCCTAATGATGATGTGGGTGAGATCTTCTAGGACTCAGATGATGACGAGGAAAATTATGAGACACAAGGTGACGTACACCGTCAAGGTCCACGGTCAAGGGGGTGCTAAGTGCTAAGTGCTTAGATGTGCTTAGATGAGGTGCTATGTGCATTAAATGGCTTAGTAACTCAAGTCTTCAATGCATAGTTGCTTAGTTTCTTGTTGCTAAGCTTGCTTCATTTAATTAGCTATAGACTCAAACTGTGTTTCCACCGTTTCTTCAACTAGCCACAATGGTAAGTAACATACACTAGTAACATACACATATCCCTAGACTATGTTACTACCTTCATAGTGGGTAGTAACATAAGTGTGGTAACATGCAAAGCTTCATTTATTAGGTTATAGACTCATATTGCATTGGAACATGTGATGTTACAGTAACTAGCTAAGTTACTATAACTACCTCTCTCCTCATTAACTCACTGCCACATAAGCAAATTTGCTGAGTTGGACTCGATGTTACTGCTGAAGTTACTCCCATTGTGGCTAGTCTTCCTGCGGTCACCAAACTAGTCTCTCTCTTCTTAATTAACTTGCCACATCATTTTTTATGCCTATGTGGCAGGCTTGGCAGCTATACATGGTGGAGCACTGGGAGAGGCCAAGGCTGGTCATAGTGGGGAGTAACTTATACTGTAACATATTACTATGTTACTCTAAACATCTCTGTAAACCGGAAAGGAGGGAGTAGTAACATAGACTAGTGTCATATGCAGAGTATGGGAGCACATGATATTTCCCCGTCCGGACCGATCCCAAGTTGGCTTCTCACCTTCTTGACCCACCAAAACCCTCCCTCCCCTCATGAAGCTTCCTCCCGGCCACCGAGCCGGCCGCTCCACACTGATGGCAAGTTAGGGTGACGCGACCTCTCACTGCTTCTGTCGTTGAAGCGGCGCGCCGATCGAGGGCACCGCCCGCTGCACGCCCGACATTTCAGACTACAAAGTGGAGACTAACTTTAGAGCAAGTACTACAATTAAATGACATAAGCAGGCTATAAGGATTTAAATATAGTATTTGTGCTTAGTTGAAGGAGAGAGAAGAGGAGAGAGAAGAGAAGCGGATTATAAACTTGTAGCCGGTTGTATCAGGAGACCCAACATACTTTGTGAGACAAAAGGTGGGGCCATTATTAATGACATAGTATTTATACTAAAGGGACTAAAGGACGCCTTAATTACTCCATTTTTTAGACAAACCTTGGTGGGTCTATTATTGACTTAGACGTGGGGTTTGGGGGCCAAAGGACTACTATTATACTTGGTCTTACTCGCACGACCGAAGTGACATGCTCTACCCTACCCGCCACTGTATCATATGGTTTCACACCATTCCAGATCTTAGCGCCGCCACGTAATTCTTCTCCAGCCCTCCTTCCGGCGTGCACCATGAGATGGGACAACAGTCCTCCGAACCCCGCCTTTCGTGATCCTGTACGGGAGTGGGGCGATCAGGTTTTTGGGGAGCACACTCCTGTGACTGCTGCCAGCGACGACTTCCTCAACGACATCATTCTTCCCTGACCTCGGTAACCTCTTCATCAACGACATGAGTGACAACATCAACCATGGCGGTTCTGCTCCCGCTGTACAGTATGTGATTCTGTCCTCCTAGTTTAGTCCGCGTCATTACTTTGTTGTTTGCAATTGTCGTCATGATCTATTTAGTGTTGATTCGGATTAAATCTCATAGTAAATTTCTCATATATTCAACAATCCAATCCAAAAACCTGATTATAGGCAATTTACTCCGAGTGGTTTTGCTGCGGTTTTGAAGCCGCCTACTTTTAAGGGGGTGCAATATAAAAGGTGGCACACAAGAGCAGTATATTGGTTTTAGATCATGTACTGCTATAACGCCACTAAGGGTAAGCTTGAGGGCGATCTTAATCCTACACAGTAGGAAGCTTTTGAGAACATGGATACCCTCTTCAAAGCCTCCCTGCTGAGTGTTCTTGACGATTCCATTGTGGATTCATATATGTCGTTTGATAGCAACAAAGACATGTGGGCTGCGCTCGAGGCCATGTTTGGGCCCTCGGGCGCTGGCAACGAGTTGTACGTCATGGAGCAATTCTGTGACTACAAGATGACTGATGAGCGCTCTGTTGTTCAACAGACTCATGAGATACAGTCACTCTCTAAGGAACTTGAGTACTTTAAGTGTGTGTTGCCGGACAAATTTGTTGCTGGGACCATCATTGCCAAGCCTCCACCTTCGTGGAACGATTTTGCTACTTCTATGAAAAACAAGAGATATGAGTTTTCTGTTTTGGATCTCATTGGCGCTCTTGATTTTGAGGAGAAGGCGAGAGCAAAAGACACACGTGCTCGGGTCACTGAGGGAGCTTCTAGTGCCCACATGGTACACGAGAAGAACTTCCAGCCCAACCAGCCCCAAAACAACAATAACAAATCTCAGGGGAAAGGCAAGTTTGATGCAAAGAACAAGCCGTCACATTCTACCAACTTCAAGAAGAATTCTCATTACGGGAAGGGATACAAACTCAATTTTGGTAGAACTGCATAAAATTTATATGGCTGCATCTACCTGCTGTCAGCTAACCTCATGGTGCTCCAGGTATTCCTACATTCGTAACTAGGTACAATGACCACCGCAAGATGAAATTAGCTTATTCATACATTGACTTGCTAAATGCAGTGCGGAACGATCCTGTCATGTGTGGAGGAGCAAACTGTTGGGGAACGTAGCAGAAATTCAAAATTTTCCTACGTGTCACCAAGATCTATCTATGGAGAAACCAGCAACGAGGGGAAGGAGAGTGCATCTACATACCCTTGTAGATCGCTAAGCGGAAGCGTTCAAGAGAACGGGGTTGAAGGAGTCGTACTGTCGCGATCCAAATCACCGGAGATCCTAGTGCCGAGCAGACGGCACCTCCGCGTTCAACACACGTACAGCCCGGTGACGTCTCCCATGCCTTGATCCAGCAAGGAGAGAGGGAGAGGTTGAGGAAGACTCCATCCAGCAGCAACACAACGGCGTGGTGGTGATGGAGGAGCGTGGCAATCCTGCAGGGCTTCGCCAAGCACCGCGGGAGAGGAGGACTACTTGGGAGAGGGGGAGGGCTGCGCCAGAACTTGGGGTAAAGCTCCCATGCGCCTCCCTACTATATATAGGGGTGGAGGGGCTGGTTTCTTGCCCTCCAAGTCCATTGGGGCGTTGGCAAAGGTGGGAGGAAAGAAATCCCATCATTTCCTTCCCCACCGATTGTTATCCCCCCTTTTTAGGGATCTTGATCTTATCCCTTCGGTATATGATCTTATTCCTTCTAAGGGGGGATCTTGGTGCGCCTTGACCAGGGGTGTGGGGCCTTGCCTTCACTACCCACGTTCATGTGGGTTCCCCCATGCAGGTGGGCCCCACTCCGGAACCTTCTAGAACCTTCCCGGTACAATACCGAAAAATCCCGAACATTTTCCGGTGGCCAAAATAGGACTTCCCATATATAAATCTTTACCTCCGGACCATTCCGGAACTCCTCGTGACGTCCGGGATCTCATTTGGGACTCCGAACAACATTCGGTAACCACATACAAACTTCCTTTATAACCCTAGCGTCATCGAACCTTAAGTGTGCAGACCCTACGGTTTCGGGAACCATGCAGACATGACCGAGACGTTCTCCGGTCAATAACCAACAGCGGGATCTGGATACCCATGTTGGCTCCCACATGTTCCACGATGATCTCATCGTATGAACCACGATGTCAAGGACTCAATCGATCCCGTATACAATTCCCTTTGTCTAACGGTATTGTACTTGCCCGAGATTCGATCGTCGGTATACCGATACCTTGTTCAATCTCGTTACCGGCAAGTCTCTTTACTCGTTCCGTAACACATCATCCCGTGATCAACCCCTTGGTCACATTGTGCACATTATGATGATGTCCTACCGAGTGGGCCCAGAGATACCTCTCCGTTTACACGGAGTGACTAATCCCAGTCTCGATTCGTGCCAACCCAATGTACACTTTCGGAGATACCATAGTGCACCTTTATAGCCACCCGATTCGTTGTGGACGTTTGGTACACCCAAAGCATTCCTACGGTATCCGGGAGTTGCACAATCTCATGGTCTAAGGAAAAGATACTTGACATTAGAAAAGCTTTAGCATACGAACTACACGATCTTTGTGCTAGGCTTAGGATTGGGTCTTGTCCATCACATCCTTCTCGCTAATGATGTGATCCCGTTATCAACGACATCTAATGTCCATGGTCGAAAGCTGTAACCATCTATTGATCAACGAGCTAGTCAACTAGATGCTTACTAGGGACATGGTGTTGTCTATGTACCCATACATGTATCTGAGTTTCCTATCAATACAATTATAGCATGGATAATAAACGATTATCATGAACAAGGAAATATAATAATAACTAAGTTATTATTGCCTCTAGGGCATATTTCCAACAGTCTCCCACTTGCACTAGAGTCAATAATCTAGTTCACATCGCCATGTGATTAACACTCACAGGTCACATCACCATGTGACCAACATCCAAAGAGTTTACTAGTGTCACTAAGCTAGTTCACATCATCATGTGATTAAGACTCAATGAGTTCTGGGGTTTGATCATGTTTTGCTTGTAAGAGAGGTTTTAGTCAACGGGTCTGCAACATTCAGATCCGTATGTACTTCGCAAATCTCTAGGTCATATTGTATTTGCTACTTCCACGCTCCACTTGGAGCTATTCCAAATGGTTGCTCCACTATACGTATCCGGTTTGCTACTCAGAGTCATTCGGATAGGTGTTAAAGCTTGCATCGACGTAACCCTTTACGTCGAACTCTTTATCACCTCCATAATCGAGAAACATATCCTTATTCCTCTAAGGATAATTTTGACCGCTATCTGGTGATCCACTCCTTGATCACCTTTGTACCCTCTTGCCAGATATGTAGCAAGGCACACATTAGGTGCGATACACAGCATAGCATACTGTAGAACCTACGTCTAAGGCATAGGGGACGACCTTCGTCTTTTCTCTCTTTTCTGCCGTGGTCGAGCTTTAAGTCTTAACTTCATACCTTACATCTCAGGCAAGAACTCCTTTTTTGACTGATCCATCTTGAACACCTTCTAGATCATGTCAAGGTATATGCTCATTTGAAAGTACCATTAAGCGTTTTTGATCTATCCTCATAGATCTTGATGCTCAATGTTCAAGTAGCTTAATCCATGTTTTCTATTGAAAAACACCTTTCAAATAACCCTATATGCTTTCCAGAAATTCTACATCATTTTTGATCAACAATATGTCAACAACATATACTCATTAGAAATTCTATAGTGCTCCCACTCACTTCTTTGGAAATACAAGTTTCTCATAAACTTTGTATAAACCCAAAATCTTTGATCATCTCATCAAAGCGCACATTCCAACTCCGAGATGCTTACTCCGGTCCTTAGAAGGATCATTGGAGCCAACATACCTTTCAGCATCCTTAGGATCGACAAAAACTTTCTGATTGTATCACATACAACCTCTCCTTACGAAGACTGGTAAGGAAACTTGTTTTGACATCCATCTGCCAGATTTCATAAATGCAGCTAATGCTAACATGATTCCGACGGACTTAAGCATCGCTACGGATGAGAAAATATCATCGCAGTCAACTCCTTGAACTTGTGAAAAACTCTTCGCCACAAGTCGAGCTTCATAGACTGTGACATTACTGTCCACGTCCGTCTTCTTCTTAAAGATCCATTTATCTCAATGGCTTGCCGATCATCGGGCAAGTTCACCAAAGTCCATGCTTTGTTCTAATACATGGATCCTATCTCGGATTTCATGGCTTCTAACCATTTGTCGGAATATGTGCCCACCATCTCTTCCCCATAGCTCGTAGGTTCATTGTTGTCTAGCAACATGACCTTCAAGACAGGATTATTGTACCACTCTGAAGTAGTACGCATCCTTGTCCCCCTACGAGGTACGGTAGTGACTTGATCCAAAACTTCATGATCACTATCATAAGCTTCTACTTCAATTGGTGTAGGCGCCACAGAACAACTTCCTCGTGCCCTGCTACACACTTGTTGAAGTGACGGTTCAATAACCTCATCAAGTCTCCACCATCCTCCCACTCAATTCTTTCGAGAGAAACTTTTCCTCGAGAAAGGACCCGTTTCTAGAAACAATCACTTTTGCTTCTGGATCTGAATTAGGAGGTATACCCAACCATTTTGGGTATCCTATGAAGATGCATTTATCCGTTTTGGGTTCAAGCTTATCACGATGAAACTTTTCAGATAAGCGTCACAGCCCTAAACTTTCAAGAAACGACAACTTAGGTTTCTCTAAGCCATAGTTCTCACTGTGTCATCTCAATGTAATTACGTGGTGCCCTATTAAAGTGAGTGCGGTTGTCTCTAATGCCTAACCCATGAACGATAGTGGTAATTCGATAAGAGACATCATGGTACGCACCATATCCAATAGGGTGCAACTATGATGTTCGGACACACCATCATGCTATGGTGTTTCAGGCGGTATTAATTGTGAAAAATTTTCCACAATGTCTTAATTGCGTGCCAAAGCTCGTAAGTCAGATACTCATCTCTATGATCATATCATAGACATTTTATCCTCTTGTCACAATGATCTTCAACTTCACTCTGAAATTACTTGAACCATTCAATAATTCAGACTTGTGTTTCATCAAGTAAATATACTCAACATCTACTCGAATCATCTGTGAAGTAAGAACATAACGATATTCATTTGCATGCCTCGGCACTCATTGGACTGCACACATCAAAATGTGTTATTTCCAACAAGTTGCTATCTTGTTCCATCTTCTTTGAAAACGAGGCTTTTCAGTCATCTTGCCCATGTGGTATGATTTACATATCTCAAGTGATTCAAAATCAAGTGAGTCCAAACGATCCATCTACATGGAGTTTCTTCATGCGTATACACCAATAGACATGGTTCGCATGTCTCAAACTTTTCAAAAACGAGTGAGTCCAAAGATCCATCAACATGGATCTTCCTCATGCGTTTTATACCAATATGACTTACATGGCAGTGCCACAAGTAAGTGGTACTATCATTACTATCTTATATCCTTTGGCATGAAAATGTGTATCACTACGATCGAGATTCAATGAACCATTCTTTTAGGTGCAAGACCATTGAAGGTATTATTCAAATAAATAGAGTAACCATTATTCTTCTTACATGAATAACCGCATTGCGATAGACATAATCCAATCATGTCTATGCTCAACGCAAACACCAAATAACAATTATTTAGGTTTAACACCAATCTCGATCTTAGGCGGAGCAGCGATGCTTGATCACATCAACCTTGGAAACACTTCCAACACACATCGTCATCTCACCTTTAGCTAGTCTCCGTTTATTCCGTAGCTCTTTTATTTCGAGTTACTAACACTTAGCAACCGAATCGGTATCTAATACCCTGGTGCTACTAGGAATACTAGTAAAGTACACATTAACATAATGTAGATCCAATATACTTCTATCGACCTCGCCAACCTTCTCATCTACCAAGTATCTAGGGTAATTCTGCTCCAGTGGCTGTTCCCCTTATTACAGAAGCACTTAGTCTCGGGTTTGGGTTTAACCTTGGGTTTCTTCACTAGAGTAGCAACTGATTTGCCGTTTCATGAAGTATCCCTTCTTGCCCTTGCCCTTCTTGAAACAAGTGGTTTCATTAACCATCAACAATTGATGCTCCTTCTTGACTTCTACTTTCGGGTGTCAAACATCGTGAATATTTCAAGGATCATCTATCCCTGATATGTTATAGTTCATCACGAAGCTCTAGCAGCTTGGTGGCAATGACTTTGGAGAAACATCACCATCTCATCAGGAAGATCTACTCCCACTCGATTCAAGTGATTGTTGCACTCAGACAATCTGAGCACAAGCTCAATGATTGAGCTTTTCGCCCGTAGTTTGCAGGCTAAGAAAATCGTCGGAGGTCTTATACCTCTTGACATGGGCACGAGCCTGAAATCCCAATTTCAGCCCTCGAAACATCTCATATGTTCCGCGACATTTCGAAAAACGTCTTTGGTGCCTCAACTCTAAACCGCTTAACCGAACTATCACGTAGTTATCAAAAGCGTGTATGTCCGATGTTCGCTACATCCACAGGGCGATGTTTGGGGTTCCGCACCTTTGGCGGTGCATTAAGGACATAAGCTTTCTTACATCCGCATAATCGCCATGTCAACTTTCAACTATATTTTCTCTAGGAACATATCTAAACAGTGGAACTAAAACGCGAGCCTTACGACATAATTTGCAAAGATCTATTGACTATGTTCAGGATAATTAAGTTCATCTCATGAACTCCCACTCGAATAGACATCCCTCTAGTCATCTAAGTGATTACATGATCCGAGTCAACTAGGCCGTGTCCGATCATCACGTGAGATGGACTAGTCATCATCGGTGAACATCTTCATGTTGATCGTATCCTCCATATGACTCATGCTCGACCTTTCGGTCTCTTGTGTTCCAAGGCCATGTTTGTACATGCTAGGCTCGTCAAGTTAACCTAAGTGTTTCGCGTGTGTAAATCTGGCTTACACCCGTTGTATGTGAGCGTAAGAATCTATCACACCCGATCATCACGTGGTGCTTCGAAACGACGAACTTTCATAGCGGTGCACGATTAGGGGAACACTTTCTTGAAATTTTAATGAGGGATCATCTTATTTACTACCGTCGTTCTAAGAAAATAAGATGTATAAACATGATAAACATCACATGCAATCAAATAGTGACATGATATGGCCAATATCATTTTGCTCCTTTGATCTCCATCTTCGGGGCTCCATGATCATCATCTTCACCGGCATGACACCATGATCTCCATCATCATGATCTCCATCATCGTGTCTCCATGAAGTTGTCTTGCCAACTTATTACTTCTACTACTATGGCTACCATTTAGCAATAAAGTAAAGTAATTACATGGCGTTTGTTCAATGACACGCAGGTCATACAATAAATTAAGACAACTCCTATGGCTCCTGCCGGTTGTCATGCTCATCGACATGCAAGTCGTGATTCCTATTACAAGAACACGATCAATCTCACACATCACATATCGTTCATCACATTCTTCTTGGCCATATCACATCACATAGCATACCCTGCAAAAACAAGTTAGACGTCCTCTAATTGTTTGCATGTTTTACGTGGTTGCTATGGGTTTCTAGCAAGAACGTTTCTTACCTCGCAAAACCACAACGTGATATGCCAATTGCTATTTACCCTTCATAAGGACCCTTTTCATCGAATCCGTTCCGACTAAAGTGGGAGATCGGCACCCGCTAGCCACCTTATGCACCAAGTGCATGTCAGTCGGTGGAACCTGTCTCACGTAAGTGTACGTGTAAGGTCGGCCCGGGCCGCTTCATCCCACAATACCGTCGAAATAAGATTGGACTAGTAACGGTAAGCATATTGAACAAAATCAACTCCCACAACTACTTTGTGTTCTACTCGTGCAAAGAATCTAAGCAATAGACCTAGCTCATGATGCCACTGTTGGGGAACGTAGCAGAAAGTCAAAATTTTCCTACGTGTCACCAAGATCTATCTATGGAGAAACCAGCAACGAGGGGAAGGAGAGTGCATCTACATACCCTTGTAGATCGCTAAGCGGAAGCGTTCAAGAGAATGGGGTTGAAGGAGTCATACTCTGTCATGATCCAAATCACCGGAGATCCTAGTGCCGAGCAGACGGCACCTCCGCGTTCAACACACGTGCGGCCGGTGGCGTCTCCCATGCCTTGATCCAGCAAGGAGAGAGGGAGAGGTTGAAGAAGACTCCATCCAGCAGCAGCACAACGGCGTGGTGGTGATGGAGGCGTGGCAATCCCGGGGCTTCGCCAAGCACCGGGAGAGGAGTAGTACTTGGGAGAGGGAGGGCTGCGCCGAACTTGGGGTAAAGCTCCCATGCGCCTCCCCACTATATATAGGGGTGGAGGGGTGGTTTCTTGCCCTCCAAGTCCATTGGGGCGTTAGCAAAGGTGGGTGGAAAGAAATCCCATCATTTCCTTCCCCATCGATTGTTATCCCCCTTTTAGGGATCTTGATCTTATCCCTTGGGATATGATCTTATTCCTTCTAAGGGGGATCTTGGTGCGCCTTGACCAGGGGTGTGGGGCCTTGCCTTCACTACCCACGTTCATGTGGGTCCCCCATGCAGGTGGGCCCCACTCCGAACCTTCTAGAACCTTCCCGGTACAATACCGAAAAATCCCGAACATTTTCCGGTGGCCAAAATAGGACTTCCCATATATAAATCTTTACCTCCGGACCATTCCGGAACTCCTCGTGACATCCGGAATCTCATCCGGGACTCCGAACAACATTCTGTAACCACATACAAACTTCCTTTATAACCCTAGCATCATCGAACCTTAAGTGTGTAGACCCTACGGGTTCGGGAACCATGCAGACATGACCGAGACGTTCTCCGGTCAATAACCAACAGTGGGATCTGGATACCCATGTTGGCTCCCACATGTTCCACGTTGATCTCATCGGATGAACCACGATGTCAAGGACTCAATCGATCCCGTATACAGTACCCTTTGGCTAACGGTATTGTACTTGCCCGAGATTCGATCATCGGTATACTGATACCTTGTTCAATCTCGTTACCGGCAAGTCTCTTTACTCGTTCCGTAACACATCATCCCATGATCAACCCCTTGGTCACATTGTGCACATTATGATGATGTCCTACCGAGTGGGCCCAGAGATACCTCTCCGTTTACGGAGTGACAAATCCGGTCTCGATTCGTGCCAACCCAATGACACTTTCGGAGATACCGTAGTGCACCTTTATAGCCACCCGATTACGTTGTGACGTTTGGTACACCCAAAGCATTCCTACGGTATCCGGGAGTTGCACAATCTCATGGTCTAAGGAAAAGATACTTGACATTAGAAAAGCTTTAGCATACGAACTACACGATCTTTGTGCTAGGCTTAGGATTGGGTCCTGTCCATCTCATCATTCTGCTAATGATGTGATCCCATTATCAACGACATCCAATGTCCATGGTCAGGAAACTGTAACCATCTATTGATCAACGAGCTAGTTAACTAGATGCTTACTAGGGACATGGTGTTGTCTATGTACCCACACATGTATCTGAGTTTCCTATCAATACAATTATAGCATGGATAATAAACGATTATCATGAACAAGGAAATATAATAATAACTAATTTATTATTGCCTCTAGGGCATATTTCCAACACAAACAAGCAGTGCAGTTGAAGGTGGAAATCAACCAAGGACTTATGAAATTATATATAATCTTCCTCAGGCAGGTCAGTATCCCCTTCGTCCAGATGATCGTGTTTTGTCATGCCGAGCTATTGATATGTGCTACTGTTTTGCAACACCGTTTAAGTATAGCTACTGTTTTCCTATCTTTTCAGATTCAGGACAATGAAGATGATTTCAGGGGAACTGCACAATATGGTCTCATGTTGAGTCATCTCTATTGCCTCATGTGTTTGCTGCAAATGTGTCAGCATCCATTGCAAGATGAGGCAGCTAGCTAGCTGTGGAGTTGCCAACATGCTCAAAGTGCTCGCAACATTGAGAAGAAACAGGAATGCCCAGGAAATTAATGCGTGCGTAGGGAGGCCCTTTGCTTAGAGAAGCATCGACCGATTTTCTTTATTTCCACACCTTCTCACAGCTTTGTATTGGTTATAATATGGTGAATCATTGAGATGCATAAACATGCTGAACTTTTGTTCTTCTGAATGTTAGTATGCATACCGTATCTTCTGAAGCTTAGTTTAATGTGAGTGTCTGCATCCAGTACCACATCCTCCAATTTGGTGGATGAACACAGAGAAAATAAATCTCCTTAATTTACTCCATAACCACCCTATAAATAGGCCTAGTAACAAACCCGGTAGCATGCAAAGGCGGCGGGCACATGCATCCTGCATGCATGGCCAACGGCCAAGTCCATGCACCAGCTCAATGCAGCAACGCAAAAGAAAAGAGCGGTTCTTGGGAAGCGAGTATTTAGTGTAGCGGTCCTTATAAACACGAATAGCTCGCTCTCCCGCTTCCGTCTCCCCCCAATTCCCCCCACTCCCCAATCTTCCTCACTCGTCCATAAAACCCCCACTCACCTTCTTCCTCACTCGTACAGAAAACGCCTGCTCCTCTTCTTCCACTCCTACAGAAATCCCCAGCCCACTTTCTTCCCCACTCGCACTGCCACTACGCTCGTCTCTAGCTACTCTGCTCAAACCCGTGAGCTCGGCGCGACGCCCACAAGGAAAATGGAGTCGGCTAGCCCCAGCGCCAAGAAGATGAGGCTCCCCCTAGTGGCGATGCCGGTTGTAGATCCCGCACCCGGTAGCGCGGGGAGAAGCGGCGAGCCCCCCTGTAGGATCGAAAGTATGTCTAGGGGGAGGGGGGTGATTAGACTACTTGACCAAATAAAAATCTAGAATTTTCCCAATTTTAGTTCTTTGCAGATTTTAGCAACTTTGCACAAGTCAAGCAATCTTAACACAATTCAAGCAAGCATTCAAAGAGTATATGAGCAGCGGAAAGTAAAGCATGCAACTTGCAAGAATGTAAAGGGGAGAGTTTGTAGAGTGCAAATGCAATAGGAGACACGGATGTTTTTGTCGTGGTTCCGATAGGTGGTGCTATCGTATATCCACGTTGATGGAGACTTCAACCCACGAAGGGTAATGGCTGCGCGACTCCACGGAGGGCTCCACCCACGAAGGGTCCATGAAGAAGAAACCTTGTCTATCCCACCATGGCCGTCGCCCACAAAGAACTTGCCTCACTAGGGTAGATCTTCACGAAGTAGGCGATCTCCTTGCCCTTACAAACTCCTTGGTTCAACTCCACAATCTTGTCGGAGGCTCCCAAGTGACACCTAGCCAATCTAGGAGACACCACTCTCCAAGAAGTAACAAATGGTGTTATGATGATGAACTCCTTGCTCTTGTGCTTCAAATGATAGTCTCCCCAACACTCAACTCTCTCTCACATGATTTGGATTTGGTGGAAAGAAGATTTGAGTGGAAACCAACTTGGGGAAGGCTAGAGATCAAGATTCATATGGTAGGAATGGAATATCTTGGTCTCAACACAAGTGTAGGTGGTTCTCTCTCAGAAAATGTATGTTGGAAGTGTAGGCATGTTCTGATGGCTATCTCCACGAATGAAGAGTGGGTGGAGGGGTATATATAGCCTCCACACAAAATCTACCCGTTACACATAACTTACCAGTCTCGATGGGAACGAATTGAGAAACTCGGTCAGACCGATTTAGCAAATCATGTGACCGTTAGGATTTTCGATGGGACCGACATGCATCTCAGTAGGACCGATATGATTAGGGTTAGGGCGTAACGTAATCTCGGTGAGACCGATTACACAAACTCGGTGGGACCGATTTTGGTAATGGACACACGGAGGGTTGGTCAGACAAACTCGGTGGGACCGATTCACTCATCTCGGTAACACCGAAACGTTACAAAAAGAAAACAGAGAGTTTGCATTGTAATCTCGGTGGGACCGATCGCTCATCTCGATTTGACCGAAACGTTATGAAGGGAAACAGAGAGATTACAACTCCATCTCAATGAGACCGAGATCCCTATCGGTGAGACCAATTTGCCTAGGGTTTGTGGCAGTGGCTATGACATCTGAACTCGGTGGCGCCGGATAGGAAGAATCGGTGGGGTCGAGTTTGAATTTTGGTTTAGGTCATACGTGGATGTGAGAAAGTAGTTGAGGGCTTTGGAGCATATCACTAAGCATTTTGAGCAAGAAAGCCATTAAGCAACACCTCATCCCTCCTTGATAGTATTGGCTTTTCCTAAAGACTCAATGTGATATTGGATCACTAAAATAGAAAGTGTATAGTCTTGTGCTTTGAGCTTGAGCCAATCCTTTTGTCCTTAGCATTTTGAGGGATCCACTTTTCTCATCCATGCCATGCCAATCATTGAGCTTTCCTGAAATATTTATCTTGAAGTAGCATTAGCTCAATGAGATATATGTTGTTAGGAATTACCAAAACCACCTAGGGATAGTTGCACTTTCACCCCCCACCCGGATCCGAGGAACCGGTAGAATCTCCGGTGGACCCCATCAACGATCTCCCGGACGTCATCCTTGACGAGATCATCTTGCTTCTCCGCACCAAGGATTGCTGCGCACGCAAGTCCTCTCAACTCGGTGGAGCCCTCTATGGCGCACCACGCCCCTCAATCTCGACTGTCGTCAGATATCTGTCCTTCCTGAATTTGATTTCCTCAGAGCCATCGTATCTTCTCACCAGCAGGGCCTCGTTCAATGCCTCTGCATCCCGACACGCTACCTGCTGTCCATACCCGGCATGGTGGATGCTTGGCTGACATCCCCTGAATTCAGAAAACTCCAGCAATTTGAGTTGTACCATTACCACAAAAGTTTCATACCACGAACACACCAAGAATTCGTGCCCACACCATCGTTGTTCATTTCTCGGTTTTCCTCCTCTCTCCACACCGACACCTTCGCCCGGTGCCATCTACCAGACGATCTGGTACAAATGCTTCAATTCCCACTGCTAAAAAAACTTCCGCTTGTGGTGGTTTATCTGTCGGAGGCCTCACTGCACAACATCATCCACTCCAGTTGCCCTGCCCTGGAGCACTTGCTGATTGTTTTGGGAATAGAAATCTGTATCAGTTGTCTCCAAATAAAGTCGCCTCACCTTAAAAGCATTGGAATTTGTTTTGGAGGACAGCAGCTCATCATCGAAGATGCCCCTTCACTTCAATGGTTGCTCCTTGATAATTGTTATAGACCTTCACAAATAACTGTCATCTCTGCGCCCGAACTGGAGACCTTGGGTGTAATTTGTGACCCGTTTAATGATCACACGGAGTTGGTGTTTGGATCATCACTTTTTCAGGTACCGTATATTATCATCTACACATTTGTAATCATAAGTTGCATTTTTCATTTGTGCGCATAAGTTTTATATCATCTTGGAGTACACTTTGGGTACTAATATTATGTTATATGCTCAATGAAGAGTTTGTCCATTGATAGCCTATCAATGCTGCTGGATTCTGTCAAGATCATATATATTAGAATGTTTAGTTTTGATTTGAACATAATTATTGGCTTGCTGTGATGCTTTCAACTTCTGGAGAATTTATATATAGAGGTGATGATTTCATGCACATTGAAAGCCCGTATATATTGTACTAGAATTAACTGTTCAGCTGTCTTTCTTTCGACATACTCTTTTTTAGACCTTAGCTGTTTTCAATCTTCATGTCTACTTAGGCAGAACCACATGGAGCAAAACATTTAACCAATCGGTGGCGTAATAAGCACCAGGATTTTCTCAGTTCTCATGACATTCGTTTGAGGACAATAACGATGGAAGGATATGCATCCAACCAGGCAAACAGAAGCTTTGTCACATTCTTCCTGTTGAATGCAAGGTTACTATTGTCCATGAGGCGTAATTTTTACAGCAAGAGATTTCTCACGGACGGACATGTTGAACAGCAAAAAAAGAAGTTTCAGGTGGACAAATGGGCTTCTAAACGTGCTCGGCTTCTATTTACAACAAGTTGTAGTCATCCTGAAATGATTTTTTTGCACATGATGTTGATTTTATGGATCGACCGATCCATTTGTTTGTGACTACAAAAAAGAGTGATTGGGTTAGATGTTACCGCCATGTTCTATCTAGGTTTTGTCTAAAAATTTGATGAACAATTAATCCTTGGGCTTTTTGTACCATTTGTATGCTTGAGTTGCATGTTGTTGCCCTCGTACTCCCCTCCACCTGCCACTACACTGCCGCATCTTCCACGGCTGCTGTTCGTTCCCGTCCGAGGCCTCGCCGTCGTTCTCCGCCTTGGTTCGCTCGCTGTGCCCCCTGCCGTCTGGAGTTGTCAACATGGTCAACAACCAAGAGGAATCAGGAGATGATGTACGTGGAGAGGCTGACGGTAGGGACCCACCAGGGTCATTGCATTTGCACTTCGCAAGCAGGTGCCTCGTTATTACAAGCCAAAAAATACTTCCTCCTAATTGTTTGACAACTAGGTCCCATGCCATTGTCAATGTAGTCAATAAACGAGAAAATTACACAACGAGCGGATAACACCAGGGACCCAGCAGCTCACCCAGTTGTTTTTTAGTTTTAGAGACGGAGCTCAATTGCGCGCTGTGCGGGGGCTGTGGCCCATCTAGCCCACACTTAGTCTTTTATTAAGCACATGACGAGCCCAGTTGATATATTTTTTATTTCTGAAAATGGCTAGCTCAGTTTTTTTTGGAGAATACCAAAACCGAGGCCTACTTTCTTTTATCAGCCCTGCTGGGCTGCAAATCTTTCCAGACGAGGAGGGATGTAAGTAGTATGAAATGGGCTTCCCTAGAAAATGGGCTATAAGTTGTAAGAAATGGGATGTAAATTTTTAAACCGAAGCCAACCGGCAATTGCATTAAAATATCATTTTTCAGGATTTCTCTACTCTAGAAAATGGGCTATAAGTTGTAAGAAACGGGCTATTGGGTTGTATGCTGTTTTCCACAGATTTGGAGGTTGACTTCTGGGCCTACTAGGTTGACGATGACGCTATCCAATTTTTTTTGACGCGTACGCAAGGCTTAGTCAACACACATCAGTGACTGTTGGATGTCCATCCAACGGCCGCCGTGCTTCTTCAATCTTTCATCTTCCTGCTCCAGTAGCCCAAACCAGCACCGACGGGACTACCTGCTCCCTCCTCCCGTGGCTGGCTGTGCTGCCGCCAGGCCATCCCTCTAATCACCCACACATCCTGTTATTTTCCGGCGACGTCAGCCTCACCCCGCAGCCGACCAGTCAGCGCTCGTACTCCCCTCAGCGTGGGCATCCGTGCGGTGGCTTCACGACTCGGGTGGTTCCTTCACAGGCCTCACCCTCGTCCACCGCGTTTGTGCTCTCGGCGCGGCGAGGTCAACATGTCTAACAAACAACAGCCATCAGAAGAGGCTGACAGTAGGGGCCTACACAGGGAAATGCCTCCTTATTACACGCAAAATAATGATTCCTCCACCTGATAGCTGGGACCCACCGGAAGGGCCTCTGTATTTCACAAAAAAACGTTCCCCCCGCTGTCAGCTCGGACCCACCGGAAGTGCCTCCTTATTACGCACAAAAAAATGAATACCCTCCTGCTAGCTGGGACCCACCTTGGTGGGAGGCTGACTTAATGGGCCTACTAAGTTGTGAGAGGCGGAGGGCTTTGTCGACTTAGTCAATATGAACGATTCTAGCTCCAGTGACCGTACGATGTCCATCCAACGGCCGTAGTGCTTCTTCAACCTCTGGTCTTCTTGCTCTAGCCGCCCAAACCAGCGCCGGTCGTGTTGCGTGCTACTGCCTCCCGTGGCCGGCTGTGATGCCGCGGAGGCCTCAACACCCCCTACTACTCCCACCGCTGGCCAGGCCATCCCTCTACTTACCCACACCCCCTGTTATTCTGCGGCGACGGCAGCCTCACACTGCAGCCGAACCAGTGAACCCTCATACTCCTCTACGAGTGGGCATCCACTGCCGCGTCTTCCCCGGCTCCGCGTCATCCCCTTCCTTGGCCTCACCGTCGTCCACCGCCCTGGTGCTCTTGGCGCGGCGTGGTCAACATGGTCAAGGAACGACTTCCATCGAAAGACTACTGTACGTTGATATGCTGACAGCTGGGTCCATGGCAGCCGCAAGGAATTGGCTCCTTATTACGCGCAAAATAATTATTCCTCCACCTGACAGCAGGGACCCACCGGACAGGAAACCATATTTCATGAAAAAACGTTTCTCCCCTGACTGCTGGGACCCACAAGCTACATCTTCGCACGCAAGGAAGTGCGTCTGGGCAAAAAAACGATTCGCCCCCCTGACTGCTGGGACCCACCAGCTACATCTTCGCACGCAAGGGTGACTAACAGTCGGGACCCACCTGGTCGAAGCGTATGTAGCGTTGTCATTCTGGTCGCGATCGTGTACGTACATACTGGTCAATGTAGAGGCGCGCACGTGTCATAGTAGAGGCGCACACGTAGCATGTACGTCGTCTGTTGGCGGTGTACAAGAAAGAAAATACGACCATGTACATACATACGGGCGGGGTCTCGAATGCCTACTCGCTCATACGTATGGCCAGGGCTCGTGTACATGGCTTGGTTGGAACGGAGAAACTGCGTCGTCGTCGTGTTCATGGGGAGGCAATGGAATGCGTCGTGTTCATCGGGAGGCAACGAAACGTGTCGGAGCCAACCGGCTTGGACGGAACAACCGATGGAAAGGAGGCCTGGCGTACCGCAGAATGGAGGAAACGGCCTTGTGTTCGACCGGCCACATTCGAAACGGGATCCTGTTCATCGGGAGGGCTCTGGCGTACCGCAAAACAGAGGAAACGGACTTTTTTTGGACCTCCTACGGTCGAAATGGGGTCCTGTTGATTGGGAGGGGTGTGGCGTACCGCAAAATGGAGGAAACAGATTTGTGTTGGAGCGCTACGGTCGAAATGGGGGTCCTGTTCATCAGGAGGGGTGTGGCGTACCGCAAAATGGGACTCCACGGGATACTGTTCATCTCCACCGTCGATCTCCTCCAGCCTCCACGGGCTACTGTTCATCCACTGTCGACCTCCTCCAGCCTCCAACTGCGACTGTTCATCCAACATCCACCGCGCGCTACTCCATCGGCTACTGTTCAACCAGCCCTCTCCACGGGCTCCTGTTCAACCACCCCTCCACGGGCTACTGTTCATCCAGCCCTCCACCGGCTACTGTTCAACCAGCCCTCCACAGGGTCGTCCTATTCATCCAGCCCTCCATGGGGTCCTATTCATCCAGCCCCAACCGGCTCGATCGATCGGAGTCCTGTTCATCCAGAGGCAACCACGGGGTCCTGTTCATCCACCCCCACCAGGAACTATTCATCCAAACCCCCCAGCAACACACACTATTCATCCAAACCCCCAGCTTCAACACTCACTATTCATCCAAACCCCCCAGCAGCGCTCACTGTTCATCTAGAGGCAGCATCGATCGGCTTGATTAGCAGCGATGGCGAAGAATCGCCGATCGCTTGGGTTCGATGTAGCGTAACTGCCGATTACCAATCGCTTGGGTTCAGTTAGGCAACGCCTCGCTCGGGTTCAGTTAGAGCCCAACACCTTGCACTCACGTGCGTACGGTACGAGAGAAACGCACATCGCTCGGCCCCCGGCCACCCACCGTAACCGGGAACTCCCCGATATTTTCCTCGCCCTCGCTTCTACCACGGTTTTTTCCGTCATGGACGACCCAAAGAATGTCATGCAGTTACGTCTCCGGCCTGCCCAGGACGAAAAACCCATTTTCTGTCACGAGTTTTTGTCATAGAAGTAGGAGCCCACCACATCTATGAGGATACCGTGGTTTGTCACAATTATCGTCATAGAAGTGTCATAAGTATGACAGAAAAAAAATTCGTTCGGCCCAAAATGTCATGAATGTGTCTTTTTTTGTAGTGACAACTGCAAAATGGAGGAAAATAGTTCTGTCAGCGAACACATACTCAGAATGTCTGGGTACCATAACCACTTGACTCAGCTGGGAGTTAATCTTCCGGATGATAGTGTCATTGACAGAGTTCTTGAATCACTGCCACCAAGCTATAAAGGCTTCGTGATGAACTATAATATGTCAGGGATGAACAAGACTATTCCCGAGCTCTTCGCGATGATAAAAGCTGCGGAAGTAGAAAACAAGAAGGAGCATCAAGTGTTGACGGTTAACGAGACCACTAGTTTCAAGAAAAAGGGCAAAGGGAAGAAGGGGAACTTCAAGAAGAACGGCAAGAAAGTTGCACTCAAGAGAAGAAACCCAAGTCTGGACCTAAGCCTGAACTGAGTGCTTCTACTGCAAAGGGACTGGTCACTGGCGGAACTGCCCGAAGTATTTGGTGGATAAGAAGGATGGCAAAGTGAAAGGTTTATTTGATATACATGTTATTGATGTGTACCTTACTAATGCTCGTAGTAGCGCTTTGGGTATTTGATAATGGTTCTATTTCTCATATTTGCAACTCGAAGCAGGGGCTACGGATTAAACGAAGATTGGCTAAGGACAAGGTGATGATCTTGGCGTGGAAATGGTTCCAAGGTTGATGTGATCGCCCGTCGCACGCTACCTCTACATCTACCTTCGGGATTAGTTTTAGACCTGAATAATTGTTATTTGGTGCCAACGTTGAGCATGAACATTATATCTGGATCTTGTTTGATGCGAGACGGTATTCATTTAAATCAGAGAATAATGGTTGTTCTATTTATATGAGTAATATCTTTTATGGTCATGCACCCTTGCTGAGTGGTCTATTTTTGTTGAATCTCGATAGTGACGATACACATATTCATGATATTGAAGCCAAAAGCTGCAAAGTTGATAATGATAGTGCAACTTATTTATGGCACTGCAGTTTGGCTCATATATCGGTATAAAGCGCATGAAGAAACTCCATGCTGACGGACTTTTGGAATTACTTGATTATGAATCACTTGGTGCTTGTGAACCGTGCCTTATGGGCAAGATGTCTAAAACTCCGTTCTCCAAAACAATGGAACAAGCTACTGACTTACTGGAAATAATACATACAGATGTCTGCGGTCCAATGAGTATTGAGGCTCGTGGCAGGTATCATTATTTTCTTACCTTCACAAATGATCTGAGCAGATATGGTTATATCTACTTAATGAAGCATAAGTCTGAAACATTTGAAAAGTTCAAAGAATTTCAGAGTGAAGTGGAAAATCATCGTAACAAGAAAATAAAGTTCCTACGATCTGATCGTGGAGGTGAATATTTGAGTTATGAGTTTGGTCTTCCTTTGAAACAACATGGGATAGTTTCACAACTAACGCCACCTGGAACACCATAGTGAAATGGTGTGTTCGAACATCGTAACCGTACTTTATTTGATATGGTGCAATCTATGATGTCTCTTACTGATTTACTGCTATCATTTTGGGGTTATGCTTTTGAGATGGCTGCATTCACTTTAAATAGGGCACCATCAAAATCCGTTGAGACGACGCCTTATGAATTGTGGTTTGGCAAGAAATCAAAGTTGTCATTTCTTAAAGTTTGGGGCTGCGATGCTTATGTGAAAAAGCTTCAACCTAATAAGCTCGAACCCAAATCAGAGAAGTGCGTCTCATAGGATACCCAAAGGAAACTATTGGGTACACCTTCTATCACAGATCCAAACGAAAAATCTTTGTTGCTAAGAATGGATCCTTTCTAGATAAGGAGTTTCTCTCAAAAGAAGTAAGTGGGAGGAAATTAGAACTTGATGAGGTAACTGTACCTTCTTCCTTATTGGAAAGTAGTTCATCACAGAAATCAGTTCTAGTGATTCCTACACCAATTAGTGAGGAAGTTAATGATGATGATCATGAAACTTCAGATCAAGTTACTACCGAACCTCGTAGGACTTCCAGAGTAAGATCCGCATTAGATTCGTACGATAATCCTGTTCTGGAAGTCATGTTAATAGACCATGGTGAACCTACGAACTATGAGGAAGCGATGATGAGCCCAGATTCCGTGAAATGGCTAGAGGCCATGAAATCTGAGATGGGATCCATGTATGAGAACAAAGTGTGGACTTTGGTGGACTTGCCCGATGATTGGCAAGCGATAGAAAATAAATGGATCTTCAAGAAGAAGACCGACGCAGACGGTAATGTTACTGTCTACAAAGCTCGACTTGTTGCAAAAGGTTTTCGAGAAGTTCAAGGAGTTGACTACGATGAGACTTTCTCACCCGTAGCGATGCTTAAGTCTGTCCGAATCATGTTAGCAATTGCCGCATTTTATAATTATGAAATTTGGCAGATGGATGTCAAAATTGCATTCCTGAATGGATTTCTAGACGAAGAGTTGTATATGATGCAACCAGAAGGTTCTGTCGATCCAAAGGGGGCTAACAAAGTGTGCAAGCTCCAGCGATCCATTTATGGACTGGTGCAAGCCTCTCGGAGTTGGAATAAACGCTTTGATAGTGTGATCAAAGCATATGGTTTTATATAGACTATTGGAGAAGCCTGTATTTACAAGAAAGTGAGTGGGAGCTCTGTAGCATTTCTAATATTATATGTGGATGACATATTGTTGATTGGAAATGACATAGATATTCTGGATAGCATAAAGGGATACCTGAATAAGAGTTTTTCTATGAAAGACCTCGGAGAAGCAATTTACATATTGGGCATCAAGATCTATAGGGATAGATCAAGACGTTTAATTGGACTTTCACAAAGCATATACCTCGATAAAATTTTGAAGAAGTTCAAAATGGATCAGTCAAAGGAAGGGTTCTTGCCTATGTTACAAGGTGTGAAGTTGAGTCAGACTCAATGCCCGACCACTGCAGAAGATAGAGAGAAAATGAAAGTCATTCCTTATGCTTCAGCCATAGGTTCTATCATGTATGCTTTGCTGTGTACCAGACCTGATGTGTGCCTTGATATAAGCATAGCAGGGAGGTACCAAAGTAATCCTAGAGTGGAGCACTGGAGAATGGTCAAGAACATCCTGAAATACCTGAAAAGGACTAAGGATATGTTTCTCATTTATGGAGGTGAAAAAGAGCTTGTCGTAAGTGGTTACATCGATGCAAGCTTTGACACTGATCCGGATGACTCTAAGTCGCAAACCGGATACATATTTTTATTGAATGGAGGAGGTGTCAGTTGGTGCGGTTCCAAGAAGAGCGTCGTGGCGGGATCTACGTGTGAAGCGGAGTACATTGCTTCTTTGGAAGCATCAAATGAAGGAGTTTGGATGAAGGAGTTCATATCCGATGTAGGTGTCATACCTAGTGCATCGGGTCCAATGAAAATCTTTTGTGACAATACTGGTGCTATTGCCTTGGCAAATGAATCCAGATTTCACAAGCGAACCAAGCACATCAAGAGACGCTTCAATTCCATCCATCATCAAGTGTCGGAGGGGGACATAGAGTTTTGCAAGATACATACGGATCTGAATGTTGGAGACCCGTTGACTAAGCCTCTTCCACGAGCAAAACATGATCACCACCAAAGCTCCATGGGTGTTAGAATCATTACTATTTAATCTAGCTTATTGACTCTAGTGCAAGTGGGAGATTGAATGAAATATGCCCTAGAGGCAATAATAAAGTTATTATTTATTTCCTTATTTCATGACAAATGTTTATTATTCATGCTAGAATTCTATTAACCGGGAACTTAGTACATGTGTGAATACATAGACAAAACATATTGTCCCTAGTATGCCTCTACTTGACTAGCTCGTTAATCATAGATGGTTATGTTTCCTAACCATAGACATGTGTTGTCATTTGATGAACGGGATCACATCATTAGGAGAATGATGTGATGGACATGACCCATCCGTTAGCTTAGCATTATGATTGTTACAGTTTCATTGCTACTGCTTTCTTCATGCCTTATACACGTTCCTCAGACTATGAGAATATGCAACTCCCGAATACCGGAGGAACACTTTGTGTGCTACCAAACGTCACAACGTAAATGGGTGATTATAAAGGTGCTCTACAGGTGTCTCCGAAGGTGTTTGTTGGGTTGGCATAGATCGAGATTAGGATTTTCACTCCGTGTTTCGGAGAGGTATCTCTGGGCCCTCTCAGTAATACTCATCACTAAAAGCCTTGCAAGCATTTTAACTAAAGAGTTAGTTGCGGGATGAAGTATTACCGAATGTGTAAAGTGACTTGCCGGTAATGATATTGAACTAGGTATGATGATACCGACGATCGAATCTCGGCAAGTAACATACCGATGACAAAGGGAACAACGTATGTTGTTATGCGGTTTGACCGATAAAGATCTTCGTAAAATATGTAGGAGCCAATATGAGCATCCAGGTTCCATTATTGGTTATTGACCGGAGATGTGTCTCAGTCATGTTTACATAGTTCTCGAACCCATAGGGTCCGCACGGTTAATTTTCAATGACGATTTGTATTATGAGTTATGTGTTTTGTTGACCGAAGTTTGTTTGGAGTCCCGGATGATATCACGGACATGATGAGGAGTCTCTAAATGGTCGAGACGTAAAGATTGATATATCGGACGACTATATTTGGACATCAAAAGTGTTCCAGGGAAGTATCGGATAAAACCGGAGTGCCGGAGGGTTACCAGAACCCCCCGGGGAACTAATGGGCCTCACAGGCCTTAGTGGAGATAGAGAGGGGCGGCCAGGGAAGGCCACGCGCCCCCTCCCCCTTACGTCCAAATTGGACTAGGGAAGGGGGGGGGCGCCCCCCTTTCCTTCTCCCTCTCCCTCTCCTTCCTTCCCCCTCTCTCCCTCTTGGTGGAATCCTACTAGGACTAGTAGTCCTAGTAGGACTCCCCTTGTGGGGCGCGCCCTAGGAGGGCCGACTGGCCTCCCCCTTGCTCCTTTATATACGGGGGCAGGTGAGGGAGTCCTGGACTAAGGGTTCCTCGGACAGCCAGAGTATATACTTTGGCCGGACTGTTGGACTATGAAGATACAAGATAGAAGACTTCGTCCCGTGTCCGGATGAGACTCTCCTTTGCATGGAAGGCAAGCTTGGCGATTTGGACATCTAGATTCCTTTCTCTATAACCGACTTTGTATAACCCTAGCCCCCCCGGTGTCTATATAAACCGGAGGGTTTAGACTTCTAGGGTCTAGCCACAACAATCATATCCTCATAGGCTAGACTTCTAGGGTTTAGCCTTTACGATCTCGTGGTAGATCAACTCTTGTAATACTCATACTCATCAAGATCAATCAAGCAGAAAGTAGGGTATTACCTCCATAGAGAGGGCCCGAACCTGGGTAAATATTGTGTCCCCCGCCTCCTGCTACCATTAGCCTTAGACACACAGTTCGGGACCCCCTAGCCGAGATCCGCCAGTTTTGACACCAACATTGGTGCTTTCATTGAGAGTTCCGCTGCGTCGTCACTAGAAGGCTTGATGGCTCCATCAATCATCTACAACTACGTAGTCCAGGGGGAGGTCTTCCTCCTCGGACAAATCTTCGTATTCGGCGGCTTCGCACTGCGGGCCAACTCGCTTGGCCATCTAGAGCAGATCGATAGCTACGCCCCTGGCCATCGGGTCAGATTTGGAAGCCTGAATTTTGTGGCCGATGTCCATGGAGACTTGATCTTTGATGGATTCGAGCCCATGATGGCTTTCCCCGGGCACAATGATGAACATGGCCTAGATCTGTCATCTGGCTGCCCACAGGAGATAGCGCCTGTGACCGCCCTGGCCTTAGAGCCGGAACGGACTTCGTCGTCCAAGGATGGGAAGCTTAGTCCCTCCACGGAGGCCGCAGACTCAACAGCGCTTGAGCCGCACACAGACCTAACCTCAAGCTGGTCTGGTGTTACCGGAACCTCGGACTCGTCTCCGGCCATGGGTTCCGAGCTATCTGCATTTGTGTCCATCGATCCTGATTGGACGCCGGACTTGGAGTTCAGCTCCGCGGACATCTTTTAGCACTCGCCTTTTGGCGATGTGTTAAACTCATTGAAGTCCCTCACCTTATCAGGGGACTCTCGACCGAACTATGTTCGGCTCGAGTGGGAAGCGGACGATGAAGAACTTTGTTTCCCACCCACCACCCACTTCATTGCCACTATCAAGGATTTAACCGACACGCTCGATTACGACTCCGAAGACATCGACGGCATGGACAACGATGCTGGAGAGGATCAAGCACAAAAACCACCACCTTTAGGGCAGTGGACAACTACATCGTCATATGATATATACATGGTGGACACACCAAAGGAGAATGAGGCCGACAGCGATAACAACATGCCTATCGATGAAACTCCCAAGCGCCGACGTCCCAAGCGCCGACCTCGAACCGGCAAAAAGAAAAACAACAACATTGTCACGGACACCGATGATAATCTAAACCAAGCTGAGGACCCCGCAGACCCAGCGTTGGAGCAGGGCATGTGAGAGGACGGCGGACACAGTCCGGAGATGTTGTCCGACCACAGCGACACCGAAGATAGCAGTTACCAACCTGTCTCTGAAGAGGAGATCAGCCTGGGCGACGACGAGTTCATCATCCTAGAAGAACCACTAGAACAAGAACACCTCCACCAAAGGCTTATCGCCACTGCAAGGAGCCTGAAGAAGCAGAAGCGGCGGCTTAATGCCGCACAAGATATGCTTAATGACAGATGGAACAAAGTGCTACACGCTGAGGAAAAATATAGCGATAATCGCCAAACAAAGACTATCCTAAACGTAAGCTGCTGCCCGAATTCGATGACGAGGCCATCGCACCTACACCACCGAAAAACAATAAGGCCGACTGGCCGGACCGACCACCTCGCGGTCGTGACAGAGCGGCTAGCAATGCCGTACACAAGCCCGCGCCCCGTCCCTGCAAAGGAAGGAAGGCTGCGGCCTAGGACCAGAAACATGATCTACGTGAGGGTCTGGACCAAAAAGCTGGCAAAACTAGGTCCATCTATGGATCCAGGGAACGTGCTCCTACACGGGATAACTATTATTAAACAAAACATGCTGACCATTTACCAGCTCGGAACCAATACCGAACATTACAACCGTCGGACCCAATCCACGACATAGCCAGATACATGGGTGCTGCACACCCCCTGTGCTTCATCGATGAGGTGCTGGAACACGATTTTCCAGAGGGGTTCAAACCTGTAAACATCGAGGCATATGATGGAACAACGGACCCCACGGTTTGGATAGAAGACTTTATTCTTCACATCCACATGGCTCGCGGAGATGATCTCCACGCCAATAAATATTTACCCCTCAAGCTAAAAGGACCAACTCGGCACTGGCTGAAAAGCCTCCCCGAAAACTCCATCGAAAGCTGGGAAGAACTTGAGGCTGCTTTCCAGGCCACTTTCCAAGGGACCTATGTCCAGCCTCCGGATGCAGACGATCTAAGTCACATAATCCAACAACCCGGAGAATCAGCCCGTAAGCTTTGGAACAGGTTTCTCACTATGAAGAACCAAATTGTCGACTCTTCGGACGCCAAGGCCTTAGCGGCCTTCAAACACAGTGTCTGGGACGAATGGCTGGCCAGACACCTCGGCTAGGAAAAGCCAAGGACAATGGCCGCCTTAACTACACTCATGACCCGCTTTTACACGGGCGAAGACAGCTGGGCGATACGTCTGCAACGTATCTATAATTTTTTATTGTTCCATGCATATTACCCGTTTTGGATGTTTATGGGCTTTACTTTACACTTTTATATCACTTTTGGGACTAACCTACTAACCGGAGGCCCAACCTGAATTGCTGTTTTTTTGCCTATTTCAGTGTTTCGAAGAAAAGGAATATCAAACGGAGTCCAAACAAAATGAAACCTTCGAGAGTGATCTTTTTGGAACAAACGCAAACCAGGAGACTTGGAGTGGACGTCAAGACGCATCCGAGGTGGCCACGAGGGTGCCAGGGGCACCCTAGGGGGGTGGGCATACCTCCACCCTCATGGGCCCCTCGTGGCTCCCCTGACCGACTTCCTTCGCCTATATATATCTACGTACCCCGAAAACATCCAGGAGCATCATGGAACCCTATTTCCACCGCCGCAACCTTCTGTACCCGCGAGATCCCATCTTGGAGCCTTCGTCGGCACTCCGCCGGAGGGGGAATCAATCACGGAGGGCTTCTACATCAACACCATAGCCTCTCCGATGAGTTGTGAGTAGTTTACCACAGACCTTTGGGTCCATTGTTATTAGCTAGATGGCTTCTTCTCTCTCTTTGAATCTCAATACAAAGTTCTCCTTGATCTTCTTGGAGATCTATTCGATGTAACTCTTTTTGCGGTGTGTTTGTCGAGATCCGATGAATTGTGGGTTTATGATCAAGTTTATCTATGAGAAATATTTGAATATCCTCTGAATTCTTTTATGTATGATTGGTTATCTTTGCAAGTCTCTTCGAATTATCAGTTTGGTTTGGCCTACTAGATTGATCTTTCTTGCAATGGGAGAAGTGCTTAGCTTTGGGTTCAATCTTGCGGTGTCCTTTCCCAGTGACAGCAGGGGCAGGAAGGCACGTATTATATTGTTGCCATCGAGGATAAAAATATGGGGTTTATATCATATTGCTTGAGTTTATCCCTCTACATCATGTCATCTAGCCTAATGCGTTACTCTGTTCTTATGAACTTAATACTCTAGATGCATGCTGGATAGCGGTCGATGTGTGGAGTAATAGTAGTAGATGCAAAATCGTTTCGATCTACTTGTCGCGGACATGATGCCTATATACAT
This sequence comes from Aegilops bicornis, assembly GCA_021605145.1. Classification (NCBI taxonomy): domain Eukaryota; kingdom Viridiplantae; phylum Streptophyta; class Magnoliopsida; order Poales; family Poaceae; genus Aegilops; species Aegilops bicornis. The sequence continues at coordinate 633,367,533 of CM038670.1, forward strand.
GATCATGCCTAGATATTCTCATAACTATGCACTTTTCTATCAGTTGCTCGACAGTAATTTGTTCACCCACCGTAATACTTATGCTATCTTGAGAGAAGACATTAGTGAAACCTATGGCCCCCGGGTCTATCTTTTATCTTAAAAGTTTCCAATCTATCTTTATTTGCAACCTTTAATTTTCAATCTATATCATAAAAATACCAAAAATATTTATCTTATCTTATTATCTCTATCAGATCTCACTTTTGCAAGTTACCGTGAAGGGATTGACAACCCCTTTACTGCGTTGGTTGCGAGGTTCTTGTTTGTTTGTGTAGGTACGAGGGACTTGCATGGAGCCTCCTACTGGATTGATACCTTGGTTCTCAAAAACTGTGGGAAATACTTACGCTACTTTGCTGCATCACCCTTTCCTCTTCAAGGGAAAACCAACGCAGTGCTCAAGAGGTAGCAAGAAGGATTTCTGGCGCCATTGCCGGGGAGGTTTTCGCTCAAGTCAAGACATACCAAGTACCCATCACAAACTCATCTCCCTCGCATTACATTATTTGCCATTTGCCTCTCGTTTTCCTCTCCCCCACTTCACCCTTGCCGTTTTATTCGCCCTCTCTTTTCCGTTCGCCTCTTTTTCGCTTGTTCCTCGTATTTACTGCCGCTATGTCTGAAACCGGGGAGGTTATCATTGATAAGAACAATAGTAATAACATGGAAAATTTTGATGCTTTTGATGATCCTGTTGAAGAACCACCCATCTTACATACTAATATTTTTCGAATCGGTAGTGGTAATATTATTGGAAAATGGGTTATTCAAGATTTCTTTACTTGTGCTGGTGCTTTACCCACTATGGGTGGATCGATTCTTCATAGAACTAGTAGTCTTGCGGATGGTATATCCTTGCTTATAGTTGAACTTCAAAGACAATTTATGCATATGCATCCTTGCATACAAAGGATTTTCGTAGAATTTTCCAATATTGAGCATTCTTCTGTTAAGCGTGCAGCTACTATCTTATTGGCTCATGAGTTCAGATTTATAATAAAAGAAGCCAAAGAAAATTTTGAGCACTATAGGGTGGACACTGCCCGTCCTCCCATAGAGGCAATCCTCTTCGGTCAAGAGGACATAATGCGTTTTCAATCTTTGGATTATGTTGCTTTTAATGAAAACCTTAGAAAAAAGGTTCCTACCAATGTTCTAGTTGATAGAATTTCCGAACTTAATAATGATTTTGCTATTCGAAACAACGAGTTAGGATATTCTCTTGAGTCTAGGCTCATGACTTTCAGTCAAAAGAATGCTTATAATGATGAATTGGTTGTGCAATATGAAGGGCCAAAGGAGGAACCCATACCTCCCGAGATTGATCCTGGGGACTTCTGTCCCATTAAATTTAGCCCTTTTGATTACTTTTGCTTGCCACAAATAAAACTTGCTGCCGAACGTAGGGAATATGAAATGAGTTTTCGTGATCTATCTAATTATTATGGCAATACTTAGATCTATCCTCGCTTTTATGCCTAGCTAGGGGCGTTAAACGATAGCGCTTGTTGGGAGGCAACCCAATGTTATTTTTGTGCCTTGCTTTTTGTTCCTGTTTAGTAATAAATAGTTCATCTAGCCTCTGTTTAGATGTGGTTTTACGTTTTAATTAGTATTGTGCCAAGCAGAACCTATAGGATCATCTTGGTTGAAAGTTAATTTGATCTTGCTGAAAAACAGAAACTTTTGCACGCACGAGACTAATTCTAATATATCACAGAAACGTGTTTTGAGTTGATTCTTTTTGCAGTATATCAATAGAAAAATTGCCTAGGACTTACTATTTTGGTAGGATTTTTAGAGTTCCAGAAGTATTCAAAATTACAGATTGCTACATACTGTTCTGTTTTTGACAAATTCTGTTTTTCTTGTGTTGTTTGCTTATTTTGATGAATCTACGGCTAGTATCGGGGGGTATGAACCATAGAGAAGTTGGAATACAGTAGGTTTAACACCAATATAAATAAAGAATGAGTTCATTACAGTACCTTAAGTGGTGGTTTTTCTTTCTTGCACTAACGGAGCTCATGAGATTTCCTGTTGAGTTTTGTGTTGTGAAGTTTTCAAATTTTGGGTAAAGATTTGATGGACTATGGAATAAGGAGTGGCAAGAGCCCAAGCTTGGGCATTCCCATGGCACCCCAAGATAATTCAAGGACAACCAAAATCCTAAGCTTGGGGATGCCCCAGAAGGCATCCCCTCTTTCGTCTTCGTCTATCGGTAACTTTACTTGGAGCTATATTTTTATTTGCCACATGATATGTGTTTTGCTTGGAGCGTCTTGTATGATATGAGTCTTTGAGTTTTAATTTACCACAATCATCCTTGCTGTACACACCTTTTGGGAAAGAGACACATGATTCGGAATTTATTAGAACACTTTATGTGCTTCACTTATATCTTTTGAGTTAGACAATTTTGCTCTTGTGCTTCACTTATATCTTTTTAGAGCAGGGCGGTGGCTTGATTTTTAGAAATTATTGATCTCTCATGCTTCCCTTATATTATTTTGAGAGTCTTTTAGAACAGCATGGTATTTGCTATGGCTATAAAATTGGTCCTAGAACGATGGGCATCCAAGTTGGGTATAATAAAAACTATCATAGAAAGTGAATTGAATACTATGATCAACTTGGTGCTTGATAATTGTTTTGAGATATGAGGATGGTAATATTAGAGTCATGCTAGTTGGGTAATTGTGAATTTAAGGAATATTTGTGTTAAATTTTGTGATTCCCATAGCATGCACGTATGGTGAACCGTTATGTGATGAAGTTGGAGCATGATTTATTTATCGATTGTCTTCCTTATGTGTGGAGGTCGGGATCGCGCGACGGTTGACTCCTACCAACCCTTCCCCTAGGAGCATGCATCTAGTACTTTGTTTTGATTAATTGTATATTTTTGCAATAAGTATATGAGTTATTTATGACTAATGTTGAGTCCATGAATTATACGCGCTCTCACCCTTCCACCATTGCTAGCCTCTGTTGTGCCACTTAACTTTAAGGTACCATACACCCACCATATACCTTCCTCAAAACAGCCACCATACCTACCTATTATGGCATTTCCATATCCATTCCGAGATATATTGCCATGCAACTTTCCACCGTTCCATTTATTATGACACGCTCCATCATTGTCATATTGCTTTTGCATGATCATGTAGTTGACATTGTATTTTTGGCAAAGCCACCTTGATAATTCTTTCATACATGTCACTCTTGATTCATTGCATATCCCGGTACACCGTCGGAGGCATTCATATAGAGTCATATTTTGTTCTAAGTATTGAGTTGTAATTCTTGAGTTGTAAGTAAATAAAAGTGTGATGATCTTCATTATTAGAGCATTATCCCAAGTGAGGAAAGGATGATGGAGACTATAATTCCCCCACAAGTCGGGATGAGACTCCGGACTTTATAAAAAAAGAGAAAGGCCAAATAAAAAATATAGAAAGGCTAAATAAAAAAATGTGAGAAAAAGAGAGAAGGGACAATGTTACTATCCTTTTACCACACTTGTGCTTCAAAGTAGCACCATGATCTTCATGATAGAGAGTCTCCTATGTTGTCACTTTCATATACTAGTGGGAATTTTTCATTATAGAACTTGGCTTGTATATTCCAATGATGGGCTTCCTAAAAATGCCCTAGGTCTTCGTGAGCAAGCGAGTTGGATGCGCACCCACTGAGTTTCTTTTTGAGCTTTCATACACTTATAGCTGTGCATCCGTTGCATGGAAATCCCTACTCACTCACATTGATATCTATTAATGGGCATCTCCATAGCCCGTTGATACGCCTAGTTGATGTGAGACTATCTTCTCCTTTTTGTCTTGTCCACAAAAACCATTCTATTCCACATATAGTGCTATGTCCATGGCTCACACTCATGTATTGTGTGAAGATTGAAAAAGTTTGAAAATACTAAAGAATGAAACAATTGCTTGGCTAAAACCGGGGTTGTGCATGATTTAAATATTTTGTGTGATGAAGATAGAGCATAGCCAGACTATATGATTTTGTAGACATGTTTACTTTGGCCATGTTATTTTGAAGACATGATTACTTTGTTAGTACGCTTAAAGTATTACTATTTCTTATGTCAATATGAACTTTTATTTTGAATCATTTGGATCGGAACATTCATACCACAATAAAGAAAATTACATTGAGAAATATGCTAGGTAGCATTCCACATCAAAAATTCTGTTTTTATCATTTACCTACTCGAGGACGAGCATGAATTAAGAATGGGGATGCTTGATACATCTCCAACGTATCTATATTTTTTTATTGTTCCATGCTATTATATTACCCGTTTTGGATGTTTATGGGCTTTACTTTACACTTTTATATCATTTTTGGGACTAACCTACTAACCGGAGGCCCAGCCCGAATTCCGTTTTTTGCCTATTTCAGTGTTTCAAAGAAAAGGAATATCAAATGGAGTCCAAACGGAATGAACCCTCCGGGACTGATCTTTTTGGAACAAAGACAAACCAGGAGACTTGGAGTGGACGTCAAGAAGCAGTCGATGCGGCCACGAGGGTGCCAGGCGCGCCCTAAGGGTGGTGGGCGCGCCCCCACCCTCGTGGGCCCCTCGTGGCTTCCCTGACCGACTTCCTTCACCTATATATATCAACATACCTGATAACCCACAAGTATAGGGGATCGCAACAGTTTTCGATAAGTAAGAGTGTCGAACCCAACGAGGAGCTAAAGGTAGAATAAATATTCCCTCAAGTTCTATCGACCACCGATACAACTCTACGCACTCTTGACTTTCGCTTTACCTAGAACAAGTATGAAACTAGAAGTACTTTGTAGGTGTGATAGGATAGGTTTGCAAGAAAATAAAGAGCGAGTAAATAAAAGCTTGGGGCTGCTTAGATAAAAACACAACTAAAGTAAATATGGCGAGTGTGGAATAGTGGTGGTAGGAGTTGTGGAATTGTCCCTAGGCAACTGACTACGTTACTAGACCGGTAATCAGTATTGCAATTCTATTTGAGGGAGAGGCATAAGCTAACATACTTTCTCTACTTGGATCACATGCACTTATGACTGGAACTCTAGCAAGCATCCGCAACTACTAAAGATTCATTAAGGTAAAACCAAACCATAGCATTAAAGTATCAAGTCCCCATTATCCCATATGCAAACAACCTGCTTACTCGGGTCTGTGCTTCTGTCACTCATGCCACCCACCATAAGCAAATCATAAACATATTGCAAACCCTACAACGGGAATCCCTCACGCTTGTGCGACATGGAGGGCACAATAGGACAACACCAATAATAAAACATGAAACTCAAACCAATCATAGCAATTCATCAATAATCGATAGGACAAAGAAAATCTACTCAGACATCATCGGATGGCAACACATCATTGGAGAATAATATGAAGCATAAAGCACCATGTTCAAGTAGAGGGTACAGCGGGTTGCGGGAGAGTGGACTGCTGTAGATAGATGGGGTAAGGTGATGGAGATGTTGGTGAAGATGACGGTGGTGTTGGTGAAGATCGCGGTGATGATGATGGCCCCGCTCAGCCTCCAGCCACCGGAAGCAAGGGGGAGAGGCCCCCTTCTTCTTCTTCTTCCTTGACCTCCTCCCTAGATGGGAGAAGGGTTTCCCCTCTGTTCCTTGGATCCCATGGCTTGGGAGGGGCGAGAGCCCCTCCGAGATTGGATCTATCTCTCGGTTTCTGCGTTCTCTCCTGGCTCTGTTTCACCGTTTCGTGTATATATGGAGATTCGTAACTCCGATTGGCCTGAAACCTTCGCCGTGATTTTTTCCAAATATTAGCTTTCTTGCGGCAAAAGAAGAGCGTCAACCGCCTTACGGGTGGCTCACGAGGGTAGGGGCCCGCCTGCCCCCCGGGCGCGCCAATGAACAGATTCGCGTTGATTTTCCTTCCAGATTTTCCATATTTTCCAAAAATAAGCTCCATCCGTTTTTATCCTGTTTGGACTCCGTTTGATATGGATATTCTGCGAAACCAAAAACATGCAAATGCAGGAACCGCATCGAGCCTTTGGATCAATATGTTAGTCCCAAAATAGTATAAAAGTTGCCAAAAATATATGGAAGTTGTAGAATATTGGCATGGAATAATAAAAAATATAGATACGACGGAGACGACAAGATCCCCAAGCTCAATTCCTGCTCTTTCTCGAGTAGGTAAATGATAAAAGATAATTTTTGATGTGGAATGCTACCTAGCATAATCTTGATCATATGTCTAATCATGGCATGAATATTAAGACACGAGTGATTCAAAGCAATAATCTATCCTTTGACATAAAAACAATAATATTCAAGCATACCAACCAAGCAATTATGTCTTATTGAAATAACATAGCCAAAGAAAGCTCATCCCTACAAAATCATATAGTCTGGCTATGGTCCATCTTCACCACACAAAATATTCACATCATGCACAACCCCGACGACAAGCCAAGCAATTGTTTCATACTTTTGACGTTCTCAAACCTTTTCTACTTTCACGCAATACATGAGCGTGAGCCATGGACATAGCACTATAGGTGGAATAGAATATGATGATGGGGGTTATGTGGAGAAGACAAAAAGGAGAAAGTCTCACATCAACTAGGCGTATCAACGGGCTATGGAGATGCCCATCAATAGATATCAATGTGAGTGAGTAGGGATTGCCATGCAGCGGATGCACTAGAGCTATAAGTATATGAAAGCTCAAACTGAAACTAAGTGGGTGTGCATCCAACTTGCTTGCTCATGAAGACCTAGGGCATTTGAGGAAGCCCATCGTTGGAATATACAAGCCAAGTTCTATAATGAAAATTCCCACTAGTATATGAAAGTGAAAGCATATGAGACTCTCTCTATGAATAACATGGTGCTACTCTGAAGCACAAGTGTGGTAAAAGGATAGTAACATTGCCCCTTCTCTCTTTTTCTCTCATTTTTTATTTTCTCATTTTTTTATTTTTTTGGTGGGCTTCTTTGGCCTCTTTTTTTTATTTGGGCTTCTTTGGCCTCTTTTATTTTTTTGTAAAGTCCGAAGTCTCATCCCTACTTGTGGGGGAATCATAGTCTCCATCATCCTTTCCTCACTGGGGCAATGCTCTAATAATGATGATCATCACACTTTTATTTACTTACAACTCGATATTACAACTCGATACTAGAACAAAGATATGACTCTATATGAATGCCTCCGTGATTTGCGAGATGTGCAACGATCTAGCATAGCAATGACATCAAAAAAACGGACAAGACATGAAAACATCATGCTAGCTATCTTACGATCATGCAAAGCAATATGACAATAAATGCTCAAGTCATGTATATGATGATGATGGAAGTTGCATGGCAATATATCTCGGAATGGCTATGGAAATGCCATGATAGGTAGGTATGGTGGCTGTTTTGAGGAAGATATAATGAGGCTTATGTGTGACATAGCGTATCATATCACGGGGTTTGGATGCACCGGTGAAGTTTGCACCAACTCTCAAGGTGAGAAAGGGCAACGCAGGGTACCGAAGAGGCTAGCAATGATGGAAGGGTGAGAGCGCGTATAATCCATGGACTCAACATTAGTCATAAAGAACTCACATACTTATTGCAAAAATCTATTAGTCATCGAAACAAAGTACTATGCACATGCTCCTAGGGGGATAGATTGGTAGGAAAAGACCATCGCTCGTCCCCGACCGTCACTCATAAGGAAGGCAATCAATAAACACCTCATGCTCCGACTTCGTTACATAACGGTTCACCATACGTGCATGCTACGAGACTTGCAAACCTCAACACAAGAATTTCTCAATTTCACAATTACTCAACTAGCATGACTCTAATATCACCATCTTTATATCGCAAAACTATTGCAAGGAATCAAACATATCATATTTAGCGATCTACAAGTTTATGTAGGATTTTATGACTAACCATGTGAATGACCAGTTCCTGTCATCTCCCTAAATAGATATAAGTGAAGCAAGATAGTTTAATTTTTTCTACAAAAGATATGCCCAAGCTCTAACAAATATAAGTGAAGCAAAAGAGCATTCTGCAAATGGCGGTTGTCTATGTAAAGAGAAACAGGCAATCCAAACTTCAAATGATATAAGTGAAGCACATGAAGCATTCTATAAAGCCATACTCAAAGAATATAAGTGAAGTGCAAAGAGCATTCTATAAATCAACCAAGGACTATATCATACCAGCATGGTGCATAAAAGAAAAATAAAAACCTAATTGCAAAAGACGCTCCAAGACTTGCACATATCGCATGAACGAAATGAATCCGAAAACATACCGATATTTGTTGAAGAAAGAGGGGATGCCTTCCCAGCATCCCCAAGCTTAGATGCTTGAGTCTCCTTGAATATTTACTTGGGGTGCCTCGGGCATCCCCAAGCTTGAGCTCTTGCCTCTCTTCCTTCTTCTCACATCGAGACTTTCTCGATCATCGAACACTTCATCCACACAAAACTTCAACAGAAAACTCGGTAAGATCCGTTAGTATAATAAAGCAAATCACTACTCTAAGTACTGTTGCAAACCAATTCATAATTTGTTTTTGCATTGTGTATACTGTAATATAACTTTTTCATGGCTTAATCCACTGATATAAATTGATAGATTCATCAAAACAAGCAAACTATGCATCAAAAACAGAATCTGTCAAAAACAGAACAGTCTGTAGCAATCTGAACATCCACCATACTTCTGGTACTTGAACAATCCTGCAAAAATTAAGAAAAATAAAAAATTCGTACGGAAAGACAGTGAAAAAAGAATCAGAACCATTTGACGTTCCAGTAAAAAACTAAAATTCACGCACTATAGCCAAAGTTTCTGTCTTGCACTGTACAAACCAACAAGCATTGTAAACATCCTAAAGGAAAACCTCGGCACATTATTTTTATAATACAATGGAATTGTACAAGGGGATAATTGTTTTTGATGAAAAGTTTCTGTAATTAAGATTCACAAAGTTTTCGTGAGCATGAACAAAGTTCAAGGAGCTCTCCCACTTCAACAATGCTTGTCTTTCTCACTTTCACTTTCCTTTTTGAAAAGTTTTGGGTTCCCCTCTTTATTTTTTATTTTTTTAAACTATATAAAAGCACTCAACAGAAATAAATGACTCTCTAAAACTTCCAGGTTGTCTCCCTGGCAGCGCTTTCTTTAAAGCCATTAAGCTAGGCATATAGTGCTCAAGTAGTGAATCCACCCGGATCCCAAGGTATATCAAACCCAATTTTAATTAGCAATGATTTGTAATTTAGTAGTGTGCACAAAGTAACATATAACATGTAATGACGAAGTCTAACTCTCTTCCTATGCATCGGCATGTCATAAAAGAACAATTCATGCACATATAGTAAAGGCCAATGCATAGTATAAACAGTTTCTTGCAATTTTATTGTATTGGAAACATAGAGAGGTGGAGATATAGTTACTCTCTCATAATAATTGCAAGTAGGAGCAGCAAGCACATGCATATTATATCTATCAAAATCATCATGTGCAACAGTAAAGGGCAACCCATCAATATAATCCTTAATAAGGGCAAACTTCTCCGATATAGTATATTCGGGAGAATTCAAAAAGATAATAGGACTATCATGCGTGGGTGCAATAGCAACAATTTCATGTTTAACATAAGGAACTATAGCAAGTTCATCTCCATAAGCGTCATTCATATTGGCATCTTGGCCACAAGCATAGCAAGCATCATCAAAAAGGGATATTTCAAAAGAATCAACGGATCGTAGCAGTCATCATAGCATCCATCCTTCGGTAAGCACGAAGGGAAATTAAACAATGTATGGGTTGAAGAGTTACTCTCATTAGAAGGTGGGCACGGGTGATCAATCCGCTCTTCCTCCTTTTGTTCTTCGCTCTCCTCCTCATCTTTTTCATCCAATGGGCTCACAATTTCATCAACTTCTTCCATAGATTCCTGCAAAATATTAGTCTCTTCTTGGACAACGTTGACTTTCTTCATAAATGTATTAATATAGTAATTGTATTCATAATTTTCATAGCAATATCTAAGTATAGCAAGATTTTCAGGCCTATAAGCATCATCATCTAAAGCTTCATGATTTTCAAACAAAGCTTCAATTTCATAAGCAGCCTTAAAAGCAACAAATTCTTCTATTTGTTCCACATCATAGTAATCATATATACCATTAGCATAAGAAGCTAAGGTTTCATTATCATTAAATTTGCATGAAAAGGTAAGGTGTGGAGCCTCCATCATAGAGTAACAAGTAATATCATATCTCAAGCATAGACTCCAGGCATACCAACGCAACATAATAAATTGATCCCATAATAGTTTCCCTTTTGTGTCGAGCGATAATCCCTAAAGTATTTAAGTTGATCCAATGTGTCTCCCATTATAAAGTTGAATGGGGTTTTCTCAGGATTATCAAAGTAGTACATAATATCTCTCACATAATGAGCATCGAGGGTTTTAGGAGTAACCCCATCTAAATGAGTAGCAACTACAACTAATTTTTTTGGTATTTCGTGTTCCATATCCATAACTAAAGATAGAGAACAACTTAGAACAAAAAATAAAAATTACTTAGTGATAAAAGCAAACAAGCACACACGAGAATATTCACCCCACGCTATGACTCCCAGGCAACGGCGCCCGAAAAAGGTCTTGATAACCCACAAGTATAGGGGATCGCAACAGTTTTAGATAAGTAATAGTGTCGAACCCAACGAGGAGCTAAAGGTAGAATAAATATTCCCTCCAGTTCTATCGACCACCAATACAACTCTACGCACGCTTGACGTTCGCTTTACCTAGAACAAGTATGAAACTAGAAGTACTTTGTAGGTGTGATAGGATAGGTTTGCAAGAAAATAAAGAGCGAGTAAATAAAAGCTAGGGGCTGCTTAGATAAAAACATAACTAAAGTAAATATGGCGAGTGTGGAGAAGTGGTGGTAGTATTTGTGGAATTGTCCCTAGGCAACTGACTATGTTACTAGACCGGTAATCGCTATTGCAATTCTATTTGAGGGAAAGGCATAAGCTAACATACTTTCTCTAGTTGGATCATATGCACTTATGATTGGAAATCTAGCAAGCATCCGCAACTACTAAAGATTCATTAAGGTAAAACCCAACCATAGCATTAAAGTATCAAGTCCCCTTTATCCCATACGCAAACAACATGTTTACTCGGGTCTGTGCTTCTGTCACTCACGCCACCCACCATAAGCAAATCATAAACATATTGCAGACCCTACAGCGGGAATCCCTCACGCTTGCGCGACATGGAGGGCACAATAGGACAGCACCAATAATAAAACATGCAACTCAAACCAATCATAGCAATTCATCAATCACCGATAGGACAACGAAAATCTACTCAGGCATCATAGGATGGCAACACATCATTGGAGAATAATATGAAGCATAAAGCACCATGTTCAAGTAGAGGGTACAGCGGGTTGCGGGAGAGTGGACCGCTGTAGATAGATGGGGGAAGGTGATGGAGATGTTGGTGAAGATGACGGTGGTGTTGGTGAAGATCGTGGTGATGATGATGGCCCCGGCCGCCTCCGGCGCCACCGGAAGCAAGGGGGGAGAGGCCCCCTTCTTCTTCTTCTTCCTTGACCTCCTCCCTAGATGGGAGAAGGGTTTCCCCTCTGTTCCTTGGCTCCCATGGCTTGGGAGGGGCGAGAGCCCCTCCGAGATTGGATCTATCTCTCTGTGTCTACGTTCTCTCCTGGCTCTGTTTCACCATTTCGTGTATATATGGAGATCCGTAACTCCGATTCGCCTGAAACCTTTGCCGTGATTTATTTTCTGAATATTAGCTTTCTTGCGGCAAAAGAAGAGCGTCAACCACCTTACGGGTGGCTCACAAGGGTAGGGGGCGCGCCCAGGGGGGCAGGCGCGCCCCCTGCCTCGTGACCACCTCGGGCACTAGTTCGCGTTGATTTTCCTTCCAGATTTTCCATATTTTCCAAAAATAAGCTCCATCTGTTTTTATCCCGTTTGGACTCCGTTAGATATGGATATTCTGCGAAACCAAAAACATGCAATGCATGTGAACTGGCCCGCACCTTTGGATCAATATGTTAGTCCCAAAAATAGTATAAAAAGTTGCCAAAAAATATATGGAAGTTGTAGAATATTGGCACGGAACAATCAAAAATTATAGATACGACGGAGACGTATCAGTACCCCGAAAACATCCATTAGCACCACGAAACCCTATTTCCACCGTCGCAACCTTCTGTATCCGCGAGATCCCATCTTGGAGCTTTCATCGACGCTCACCATAGCCTCTCCGATGAGTTGTGAGTAGTTTACCACAGACCTTCAGGTCCATAGTTATTATCTAGATGTCTTCTTCTCTCTCTTTGAATCTCAATACAAAGTTCTCCTTGATCTTCTTGGAGATCTATTCGATGTAACTCTTTTTGCGGTGTGTTTGTCGAGATCCGATGAATTGTGGGTTTATGATCAAGTTTATCTATGAGAAATATTTGAATCTCCTCTGAATTCTTTTATGTATGATTGGTTATCTTTGCAAGTCTCTTCGAATTATCAGTTTGGTTTGGCCTACTAGATTGATCTTTCTTGCAATGGGAGATGTTGAGGATGTAACTACTGAGTGTAAACCGCCCAGGAGGGGCCGGTTCATGCTCATCTATATTGAAGTTCATGAAGACAAAGAAGATGGCGCTCTACTATTAAAGCTTAGAGGCCCAGAGCCCAAAGGCGAGTTAGGGCCCATAGTTGTAAACCGCCATAGTCGTATAACTTGTATTGTAAATAAGGGAAAGGAAGAGGCCGAGCCGGACACTTGTATGAGCCGGCCTCGGGAATCTGTAAAACCGGCCGGGCGTCAACCTGTGTATATAAAGGGACGACCCGACGTCGGTTCAGGGACAAGAAACAACAACTCGATACTCTGGCAAAGCGTATTCGCTCCCTGGTCATCGAAACCCCAATAATTCCATCACAACTAGACGTAGGCTTTTACCTTCATCGTAAGGGGCCGAACTAGTATAAAACTCTCGTGTCCCTTGTTTGGTTTAACCCCTTTAAGCTAATCTCATTGCGATGGCTCCACGACTAAGTTCTTCTGCTAGGACATCTGACGTGTTAATTCCACGACAGTTGGCGCCCACCGTGGGGCTATCGCACAATGGCTTCGAGTTCTTAAAGGGCAACTGAGGGAGTCCTGGATTAGGGGGTGTCCGGATGGCCGGACTCCTGGACTATGAAGATACAAGATTGAAGACTTCGTCCCGTGTCCGGATGGGACTTTCCTTGGCGTGGAAGGCAAGCTTGGCGATACGGATATGTAGATCTCCTTCCATTGTAACCGACTCTGTGTAACCCTAACCCTCTCCGGTGTATATATCAACCGGAGGGTTTTAGTCCGTAGGATGAAGAACAATCATACCATAGGCTAGCTTATAGGGTTTAGCCTCTCTGATCTCGTGGTAGATCTACTCTTGTACTACCCATATCATCAATATAAATCAAGCAGGAGTAGGGTTTTACCTCCATTGAGAGGGCCGAACCTGGGTAAAAACATCATGTCCCTTGTCTCCTGTTACCATCTGCCTAGACGCACGATTCGACCCCTAACCGAGATCCGCCGGTTTTGACACCGACATTGGTGCTTTCATTGAGAGTTCCTGCGTCGTCACCTTTAGGCCCGATGGCTCCTTCGATCATCAATAGCGACGCGGTCCAGGGGAGACTTTTCTCCCGGACAGATCTTCATATTCGGGCGGCTTTGCATCGGACCAATTCGCAGCCATCTGGAGCAGATTGAAAGCTACGCCTCGCCATCGTGTCAGATTTGGAAGTCTGAACTACACGGCCGACGTCTGGCGGAGACTTGATCTTCGACGGGTTCGAGCCACAGCCTAGCGCGCCCGCCTTTATTACGATGGGCATGATCTAGCTCACGCCGAGCGATTGTCACGGAGGCCGCACCAGCATCCGCTCTGACCCTTAGCTCAGAGCCGACTGCGCCTATCGAGGACGGGTGGCTGGACACCGCCTCGGGGGCTGCAATCTCTACGGTGATCGAGCCGAACACCATACCTGTCCTTTGCGAAGCTCACGACTCCGAGGTGTCGGACTCCTTTCCGGACTCCGAACCTTCCGCGCCCCTGCCAATGGAATCTGATTGGGCGCCGATAATGGAGTTCACCGCCGTGGACATCTTTCAGCACTCTCCTTTCGGCGACATTCTGAATTCACTAAAGTCTCTCTCTTTATCAGGAGAGCCCCGACCGAACTACGGTCAGGAAGGTTGGGATGCGGACGACGAATAAATTCAATGCCCACCCACCACCCACTTTGTAGCCACTGTCGATGATTTAACCGACATGCTTAACTTCGACTCCGAAGACATCGATGGTATGGACGATGATCTAGGAGACGAACAGGAATCAGCGCCTATAGACCACTGGACAACCACCCCATCTCACGATGTATACATGGTTGATACACCTAAAGGAAACGATGATGAGGAACAAAGGGACGCAAAGAGGGACCGTTCCCTCGAAAAGCAATCAAAGCGGCGGCGTAAGCGCCGCTCCAAACCCCACCTCGATAGAGAAAACAGCCATACAGACCCAGCCATAGAGCAGGGCGAACCGGCGGACGAAGAACATGCCATCGAGCAACCGCCCGAACAGGGCAACTTGGATAAACAACCCGTCCCCGGCGAAGACAACAGTCCGGACGACGTCACACCGGACAAGTTGCTGGAGCAGAAGAACCTCCAAAAAAGGCTCGTCGCCACTGTGCGTAGCCTGAAAAAGCAGAAGCGGAAGCTCAAAATAGTGGAAGATGCACTCAGAATTAGATGGAGCAAAGTACTCAACACCGCAGACAAATACAGCGACAGTCGTCGCACAAAGAGCTATCCGAAGCGAAAATTATTGCCGGAATTCAATGATGAGGCCTTAGAGCCCCCACAATCAAAAAATAATAAGGAAGCCACCCGGTCGGAGAAACGACCCCATGGCCAACACAGTGCGGCAAAGGACGCCGCACACAAGCTGGCACGTGATCCGCACAAGGATTCGCATCAAAATGATGGCTCGGCCAGATCTATCTATGGGCCAAGAAAGCAAGCTCTAGCAAGCAATGCAACACATCAAATATCCGAACATCACGGTACGCCCAGATATAGAGGCGCCGCACACCCCCTATGTTTCACCGATGAGGTGCTGGATCATGAATGTCCAGCGGGATTCAAGCCCGTAAACATAGAGGCAGACGACGGAACAACAAACCACAGAGTGCGGATTGAGGATTACATCCTCCACATACACATGGCTAGAGGAGATGATCTCCACGCCATAAAATACTTACCACTCAAACTCAAAGGGCCAGCCCGGCATTGGCTCAAAAGCCTTCCCGAAAACACCATCGGAGGTTGGCAAGAGCTCGAGGATGCTTTTCGGGCAAATTTTCAAGGGACTTATGTCCGACCTCCGGATGCAGATGACCTAAGTCACATAACTCAACAACCCGGAAAGTCAGCCCGGAAACTCTGGAACAGATTTCTTACTAAAAAGAACCATATAGTCGACTGTCTGGACGCCGAAGCCTTAGCAGCTTTCAAACACAGCGTCCGAGACGAATGGCTCGCCAGACACCTCGGCCAAGAAAAGCCAAGAACAATGGCCGCACTAACAAGCCTCATGACCCGCTTTTGCACAGGAGAGGACAGCTGGTTGGCAAGATGCGGTACCAGCGACCCAAGTACATCCGAAGTTAGGGATGGAAACGGGAAACCGCGACGCAGCAAGGAACATCACCGGACCAAGGGAAACAGCCCGAAGAGCACGGCAGTCAACGCCGGATTCAAAAGCCCTCGACAGAATCAGAAAAAGCTGCCCCCCAAAGATAACAGGGACGAGCTAGCTAACTTAATCAAAATCTTGGACAAGATATGTCAAATACACAGTACTCCCGGGAAGCCTGCAAACCATACCTACAGAGATTGTTGGGTCTTCAAGCAATCCGGCAAACTCAACGCCGAACGCAAGGGGCTCGACACACCAAGCGAGGACGATGACGAACCCCACAAGCAGAGCACCGGAGAACAAAAGAACTTCCCACAAGAAGTCAAAACAGTAAATTCACTTCACGTGACAAAAAGGGAGAAAATAGTGGCGCCCATAGAGATACGCGCCACACGACCTATCCCAGAGGAGTCCCGCCACTCGTTGTTAAAACCAATCACCTTCGACCATCAGGATTACTCTAGAAGTATCCGGAACGCAGGTTGGACTGCCTTGGTATTAGATCCGATAATTGACGGACTCCACTTGACACAAGTCCTAATGGACGGCGGCAGTGATTTAAACCTGATATATCAGGACACAATCCATAAACCGGGATAGACCCAACAACAATTCGCCAAAGCAACACTTCCTTTCAAGGGGTGACGCCAGGCCCAGATGCCCATTGTACGGGCTCTCTCCTGTTAGAAGTTATGTTCGGCTCACCCGACAACTTCCGCCGCGAAAAGCTAACCTTCCACATCGCACCATTTACAAGCAGCTATCAAGCACCTCTTTGGGGCTAAGCTTTTACCGCTGCAATGCAATACCGCATTATGCATCCCTTATACTTAAAATGCCCGGTCCACGAGGCATCATCTCATTAAAGGGAAATATTGAGTGTTCCTCGAGCACGAAAGATTGTGCGGCCGCATTAACAACCACACACTAAACCGGCCTCATTAGGCAAAGCACCTAAACAGGTCGTTCAGACCCCGGACATGGCTAGATGAGTCCGGCGTAAGGGCTTACTATCCGCATGCCCCAGTTCAAGGGGCTAAGCACATGTACAACAAGAGACAATAAAGCTCAATTTTATTCATTTAAAAAAACGTACTTTGTTTATTTAATGTAACGTACATTTTCGCACGATCTTTTTCAACTAAGTTCCTCTCTTTTACAGATGAACACCGTACACGCTCGCCCGTGATACGGCGGAACAGTAGACACAGTACGTATATGCAGTAGGGACCCGTTGCAAGGATTCTTTTCAGATTAAGACCCTGCGTAAACCTTTTTTACTGTCTCTTGTTGATACACATCCCCCGGTTTCTTGCTATAACCGAGGTGGAGGCTGTCGTCTTGGCATCGGCCACGTCAGATGTTTGCGCGTACCTGGACACCAGGGGCTTATTAACAAGGGCGTTGTTCAGCCTGTTTTCATAAAGACCGAATACCTTAGGGAGTGTTCGGCGTCGCGAGTTTGGCCTTATATGCATCAGCTCCGAATCATGTCTTTGGTCTAATGTTGGGTTTGCCCGGCTCCTGTGTTTTGCTGCCTTACGTTCCGCTCTATCGGCTAAGGCAGCACCGGAGAACTCTGCGATTGTGCCCGGTTCGCCGGGCGAGCACCTCAAGAGAGAAAGTCGAAACTGACTCATGATGTAGCGTGAGACTGGTCAACCATTCGATGACCCATCGAATTTTTAGGATTCCTCCGCATTAACGAAGGGTCGTTTCGGTCAGCACACACGCCGCCCGACCAAAGCGAGCGGTGCCCCTAGGTGCTATATAGTAGCCCCATCCAAACTCCTATGGCTAAGTGAAAGTGATAAAGCATTATAGTCCGATTGCCTAGTTCGCTACGCTATCACCTCCTTTATAGGACCAAGACATTGGATCAAGTGTGAAAATGCGCCTTTTGTGAACACCCCCGCATTATATGTGTGGGGGCTAAAGCCGAAGACTGCCATCTTTCAGGTTATATACACATATACATTAACGGCCGCACAGGAGGTATTTTAATTCTTGCAGGCACAAGTATAAAAAGCTTTTATATTCCATCAAAACATTGTCTTACAATTATACATGTTATTCGAACATGATGTCCTTCGAGCATTGCGTCTCTATTAAACGAGCGCCTTGCAGAACTTCCTGAAAATAGTGCTCGGCAGGTATTCGGCTCCTGTCCGAACCTTTGGATGCAATGTCGGTGGTCTTCATCTCCGCCCAGTATGTCTTGACACGGGCTAGAGCCATCCGCGGACCCTCTATGCATGCTGACCTCTTCATTGCATTGATATGGGGCACCGCACCAAGGAACTGCTGCATCAAACCAAAATAACTCTTCAGCTCAGGCCCCTCCGGCCATAGATGACTCACGACTCCCTTCATGGCGAGTCCGGATAACCTATTCAGCTCCGCCCATTCGTCCAATCACTCGGATAATGGAAGTGGGCGCTCTGGATTGTGGAACTGCGACCAAAAAAGCTTTTCCACTTCGTGATCCTTTTGATCCCGGAAGTGTTGACCGTCATTCGCGACACTTGCCGCCAAATCTAGATAAGTATCCGCCGCACTCCACAGCTGGTCCAACTGAGCATACTTAGGATCCCCGAACTTCATCCGCAGCATAAAGGGCTTTCCAGCCGCGATATCTTCGGCCTGACGTAGCTCGTGCTTCATGGCTCTCATTGCAGAGCGAGCATCCTTGGCCTCGGTAGTGGCTTTCTCTAGGTCCTTTTGTTCCGCCCGATCTTCTTTTTCAAGAAGCTTGCAGCGGTCGGCAGCATCCTTCAACTTCACCGCCATCTCGGCCATTTCCTTCCTGCTTCGGCAGTGAGAAGCCTGTTCGGCTTTCAGCTCTTCGGCCGCCTTCAAGGCAGCCGCATCACTTTTTCTGGCCTACTCCTTGGCTCGGGCGAGTTCCGCCCGAAGGTTCTCCATGGCAGCGACACCATCTGCATCAAGCATACATGTTGTAAGGCAAGGTCATCAAGCCCCCTTACCAGGTGTCCGCGGAGAAAATTTCATACCTTGCGACTCATCCAACCGCTTGTTGACAAGCGCGATGTCGGCATCCGCCACGTCAAGTTGCCGCTTTAGCTCGGCAAATTCATCAGTCCGGCATGCCACCAGACACTTCGCCACCTACATAAGAAGAGCGACATGTTATACAGGATTATGATCCTCGGCGCTGTCATCTTTGACAACGCACCGAGTCTCGTGGGCTACTACTATCTATACAGGGCGCATCCTTTTATATGCAGAACCGTCAAAAGGTACATCATTTCGCGTACCTCAAAACCTGTCAGTGAACTCCTGACGGCCTCGTGCAACCCGCTCTCCGCGGATGAAACCCTTTCAATCACCGTGCCCATCAATGCACGATGTTCTTTTGAGATAGACGCTCGCCCGAGGATGTAACACCCCAGAAGTAACTTTCCATATTTGTAACTCCAACTCTTGCCATTTTCGGCATTGTGATATGATATTCCCTCCGTGGTTGGGTTTCTTCATTTTGCTTTTTGTCCGTGTCATGCATTTTATCATGTCATCATGTGCATCGCATTTGCATACGTGTTCGTCTCATGATTCCGAGCATTTTTCCTTGTCTGCTTTTGCAATCCGGCACTCCTATCTCCCCGGCGGCCCTTTTACGCTTTTTCCGTGTGCGGGTATTAAACCTTCTCGAAATGGACCGAGGTTTGTCTAGTGGCCTTGGTATACCAACCGTAGACCACCGGTCAAGTTTCGGGTCATTTGGAGCTCGTTTGGTACTCCAACGGTTAACCGCACTCTCGCAAAGGCCTCTTTTAAGTTGCAGCCCAACACCCCTCCAAACAGCCCAATAACCCATCTAAGTCACTCCCATGCTCTCCGTCGTTCGATCACGATCGTGTGGGCGAAAACTACACCTCATTTGGACTCTCCTAGCTCCCTCTATGCCTATTTAAACAACTCCCCCGAAAATCCCGGATCAATTCCACCCCGAAACCCTAATTTTTCCTCCTCCGCGCCGCCGGACACGTCCGGGCGACCGACGCCGGATCCGATCGGGTCGGGCCCCGATCCGGCCTCGGTTCCCGCGCCGCTGACTCTCCCCTCCCTTTTTTTCCTGTCGTGATATATTTGTTATTTTGTTCCATTTTCAAAGTGGTATATCTTCGCATCCGTAGATCCATTTTGCGCGTATAATACGTCAAAATGTTCGTCTCGAAGAGTAGATCATTTCATCTCATTGCGTCATTTTCATTTGAGCTCATCTTGATGCCCGAAATGCTGTTGGAAGAGTGCTATGTGATGTTAGTTGCTGATTTTTATCAGAACTTGCACTTTTGTTATTTTTGCCATGATTAATGTGTGCACCCTATGAATTTGAGTCCTACATGTGTTTTGTAATATGTCATGCCATCTTTCCAGGGGTATATGCCATGTATTTTTGTGATCTATGTGGTGACTAACACAAGCATGCAAAGTAGGTGTCCTGATGTTGCTGATTTCAGCCCTGTTTTAGCTGATTTTGATGCCATGTTTACTTGATGATACCGAGAGATATATGCATATTTTGAGATACTTCAGTAAGGGTGTTTTGTAAAGCATGTCTTTCTCTATCCATCCATACCCTTGTTTGAAATTATGGAGTGCCATAGCTTGAGTCAATCGAGCTCTACTTTTGCTATCAAATGTTTCCTGGCAGATTGTTTACATGTTATTCAATTTTGCCAAGCTTGTTGTGGTTGACCCATGTAGGCTATGTTATTGTTTTTTGCCATGTATGTCTTCTATGTCAGGTCTTCTTGATGTATGTATGCTTAGTTTATCATATAAGGCTCTGTAGTGAGTGCATTGAGCTTGTAAACATGCCTACTCGTTATCAGTTTTTGACATGTCATGTTGCTGAATCTGTTAACGAAACTTTCAATATTGACATGGATGTTACTATATTTTCTAATCCTTTTTGGCTTATGGTCAGTAAGGGACTTTTGATCTATGCTTTGAGTAGGTTCATGCCATGCCATGTTTTGCTATTTTAAGGTCCTGTAGCATGTAGTTTTGTTGCTCTGAACATTGCAACCTGATGCTGTTTTTGACATGTCCAGCCTGATATTTTGTGCGCTTTTGCCATGCTTGTTTGAACCTGTTATGATGTGAACTAGCCGTAGCTCAGTGCTCATCTTTTGTCGAGCATCTTGTGTAGATCACTGCCATGTGCTTTGTTGGTACGTTTGGGTGCAGTAGCTTAATTATTTGTTGTTTGCTAAGTGGCATCATGCTGTTAATGGCAGATTTGCGCCATTTTTGTTTTGCTTGCCATTTGCAAACCGTGCATCCGATTCCGGTGATCTTTATATCGATTTCAACCGAAATCATCTCATCTTTCCAGTGGCATACTTGGTTTGCCAAGTTGATGCCTGGTTCATCATTTACCTTCCGGAGTGCACATAAGCTTTGCATATCACATCATGCATATCATGTCATGTTTTTGCATCATGTTGATTGTGCATTGCACCGTGATTTATTGTGGTTCCTTTGTTGTGTTGCTGCTTTGGGTAGAGCCGGGAGACGAGTACGTGAACGAGGAACCTGTTGAGAACGTTTTCGAGGATCAAGCTTTCGACAACTCTGAGAACATTGCAGGCAAGATGACCATACCCTCGAAATCACTTCTATCTTTGCTATGCTAGTTGCTCGCTCTTTTGCTATGCCTATGCTGCGATGCCTACCACTTGCTTTATCATGCCACCCATATTGCCATGTCAGCCCCTAACCATCCTTTTCCTAGCAAACCGTTGTTTGGCTATGTTACCGCTTTGCTCAGCCCTCTTATAGCGTTGCTAGTTGCAGGTGAAGCTGAAGTTTGTTCCTTGTTGGAACATGGAGATATTTGTTCCTTATTGGAACATGGTTACTTGTGGGGATATCACAATATATACTTCTGCTATAATTAATGCATCTATATACTTGGTAAAGGGTGGAAGGCTCGGCCTTATGCCTGGTGTTTTGTTCCACTCTTGCCACCCTAGTTTCCGTCATACCGGTGTTATGTTCCTTGATTTCGCGTTCCTTACACGGTTGGGTGATTTATGGGACCCCTTGACAGTTCGCTTTGAATAAGACTCGTCCAAAGCAAGGCCCAACTTTGGTTTTACCTTTTGCCACCTAAGCCTTTCCCCGGTTTTCGCGAGCCCGAGGGTCATCTTTATTTTAACCCCGGACCGGTGCTCCTTCGAAAGTGTCGGCAACCGGAAAGAGATCAAGGGCCACCACGGGAAACTTCGAGGCTTGGTTTTACTCGTAGCTTGACTTATCCGGATGTGCCACGAGAACGAGATATGTGCAGCTCCTATCGGGATTTGTCGGCACAATCGGGCGGATTTGCTGGTCTTGTTTTATTGCTGTCGAAATGTCTTGTAGTCCGGGATTCCGAGATTGATCGGGTCTTCCCGGTAGAAGGAATATCCTTCGTTGACCGTGAGAGCTTATAATGGGCTAAGTTGTGACACCCCTGCAGGGTAATATCTTTCGAAAGCCGTGCCCGCGGTTATGAGGCAGATGGGAATTTGTTAATGTCCGGTTGTAGAAAACCCAAAGTTGACCTCAAATAAAATGCACATCAACCGCGTGTGTAACCGTGATGGTCTCTTCTCGGCGGAGTCCGGAAGTGAACACGGTGTTGGAGTTATGTCGGCGTAAGTAGTTCAGGATTACTTCTTGATCGCTACTAGTTTCACGACCGTGCTTTGCTCCTCTTCTCGCTCTCTTTTGCGAAATAGCCACCATATATGCTAGTCGCTTGCTGCAGATCCACTTTACTACTCTGTCCTTCCTATAAGCTTAAATAGTCTTGATCTCGCGGGTGTGAGATTGCTGAGTCCCCGTGACTCACAGATACTTCCAAAACAGTTGCAGGTTCCGACGAGGCTAGTGCAGGTGACTCAGCCGAGCTCAAGTGGGAGTTCGACGAGGAACGTGGTCGTTACTATGTGTCTTTTCCTGATGATCAGTAGTGGTGCCCAGTTGGGACGATTCGGGATCCGTAGCAGTTGGGGTATCTTCTTTTATTTTGGTTCCGTAGTCGGACCTTGAGTGTATTCTGAATGATGGATGTTTATTTATGTACTGTGTGAAGTGGCATTGTAAGCCAACTATGTATCTCTTCCCTTATTTATTACATGGGTTGTGTGAAGATTACCTCACTTGCGACATTGCTTTCAATGCGGTTATGCCTCTAAGTCGTGCCTCGACACGTGGGAGATATAGCCGCATCGGGGGCGTTACAGAGGAGATCCTTCAAATCCTCCGACCGTGCACCGGACGATGCCGGACTCATCCGATGGCCTTTTTCGAAGGTCTGGCAAGGAGGGCTCTGGGGAGCCATACGGCTGCTTTCCGGCCCTGCCGGATTCGGAGAAACCCTCCGCGACGACACCTTAGGGTTGCCCGCCTCGCAAAGTGATGCGGCAGGAAGGCGTTCCGCTCTCCATTATCTCCTGACGAAGATCCCCACGAAGATGAGCTCTGCTGCGAAGGCGGAGATCCGAACTACAAGGTAAAAATTAAGTTGTCTTTCTCAGAATAAAATAGGGATGTCTCTTATTTGGAAACTCCCTCTCTACTTACGGCTCATTGGAGGATGATCCCCTTGAGGGCACAAAGGCGGCCGAGGCACTTCCCGGCGCAGGACCCTCTGACGAAGATCTCTTCCCCCGCTTTGAGACCATGGTCTCCGGGTCTTCAGAGGCAGTCCTCTTCTTTCCCTGGATGGAGGGATTCTCGATCCCTCCTTTTTGGATAGCCTCCTTTGAGGAGACGGTAGCTTCCTTGTTCCCCCCTTCGCCTTCTTCCAAGGGCGCAACCTCCAACATCCTGGTTAACATGGGATCCGGCGTGGTCTCGGGGAGGGAGGCCGGACACCTGATCAGCTTTGCTTTCGCTATCCACTCCTGTTTAAAGGGACAACTCCTTTAAGGGCAATTGTATGATGAATATACGGATAGCGTGTCCGGGTATAGGGCTACTTACTTGAGTATCCAGGCGATTGCATCTTAGAACTGCGTCCCCGGTCAAGTCTGGACACATTGCTTGTGATCCGAAGAACAATTCATGCATCTCCATGGGCGTCATGCCCGTAAAGTGTTGGAGAGCTCGTGGTCCCTCCGGATTAAACTCCCACAGGCGGAGGGGGCGGCGTTTGCAGGGCAAAGTGCGGCGAATCAACATGACTTGCGCCACTACGGCCAGGTTGATGTCTCTTTCTAGGAGATCTTGAATGCGGCCCTGCAACAAGGGCACGTCCTTGGACGGCCCCCAGTCGAGCCCTTTATTGACCCATGACGCCAGCCGTGGGGGAGGACCCAAGCGAAAGATAGGAGGCGCCACCCACTTTGTGCCCCTGTGCGCTGTGATAAAAACCGCTCTCGTTGCCATAAGCTGAACTCCTCTTGAAAAGAGCCCTCGGGCCATGGAGCGTCAGCTTTCTTGCTTATAACAGCCCCTCCGCACTCCGCTTGCCACTCCTTGATCATCTTCGGCTCTACTTTGAAGGTCTTGAGCCACAATCTGAGGTGAGGGGTAATGCGGAGGAAGGCTTCGCACACGACGATGAACGATGAGATGTTGAGGATGGACTCCGGATCCAAGTCGTGAAATTCTAACCCATAATAAAACATGAGCCCCCTCACGAAGGGGTCCGTCGGGAAGCCTAACCCCCAAAGGAAGTGAGACACGAACACCACGCTCTCACCAGGCTTGGGAGTGGGAATAACTTGCCCTTGAGCAGGCAGCCTAAGCGAGATTTCGCCGGTTAAATACCTAGCATCTCTCAGCTTTAGCACGTCTTCTTCCGTAATGGAGGAAGGCATCCACCAGCCTTGAAGGTCGGAGCCGGACATCATCGAATGTCCGAAGCGCCTAAATCTGGAGCTTTGGGTGTTGGAACTCGAGGCAAGGGGCGGACTCGATTGAGATTGAAAGAAAGGAGTAGAGCCTTGGTCTCTTTATAAAGAGGTTGAATACCAAGAGCCCTCCTCCGTGACCGTTTGGGGACTAAGCCTTCGATAGAGGAGGCGTGCCAACGGGCGCGATTGGGTTACCCACGTCCGTATTGATGAGAATCCCGGAATAAGGGGACACGATCTCTGCTTTGACAAGACGTGCCAAGGAAACCGCCTCGCTAAACGCGCTGAGGTGGGACAGTAAAAACGATTCGAATAAAGGCTTGGCCGTGGTGTGATGACACGCTGCGGAATACGTCAGCAGATTGGATTTGTGTAAATATTATTCTCTCTACGGTGTTATGTGGAAATTATTTTGCAGAGCCGGACACTATCCTTGTGTTCAAAATCTTCTATGAAGTATTCAGAGGAGGAACCCGCCTTGCAATGCCGAAGAAAAACTGCACGCCAGACTCATCGTCATTGAAGCCTGGTTCAGGGGCTACTGAGGGAGTCCTGGATTAGGGGGTGCCCGGATGGCCGGACTATGACCTTTGGCTGGACTCCTGGACTATGAAGATACAAGATTGAAGACTTTGTCCCGTGTCTGGATGGGACTTTCCTTGGCGTGCAAGGCAAGCTTGGCGATACGGATATGTAGATCCCCTTCCATTGTAACCGACTCTGTGTAACCCTAACCCTCTCCGGTGTCAATATAAACCGGAGGGTTTTAGTCCGTAGGACGAAGAACAATCATACCATAGGCTAGCTGCTAGGGTTTAGCCTCTCTGACCTCGTGGTAGATCTACTCTTGTACTACCCATATCATCAATATTAATGAAGCAGGAGTAGGGTATTACCTCCATCGAGAGGGCCCGAACCTGGGTAAAAACATCGTGTCCCTTGTCTCCTGTTACCATCCGCCTAGACGCATAGTTCGGGACCCCCTACCCGAGATCCGCGGGTTTTGACACCGACAGCAACTTTGAAGGACTCAAGGGGTACGTGGTTGGCCGGATGACCAAGATTCGTCGCGGCAAGCTTTGCATCGAAGACGCAAGCTGGGGCCCCGAGGCCAGCTCAAACGAGTATGGGTACCGGGTCCCCTTCGGCTGAATTCACGTTTTCGTCGGCAAGATCGGCGAACTGGGCCCTGAGCCGGACATCTCCACCGACCTCGTTGAAATGGCTCAGCGTGCAAGCCCTGCCCGGGTTCAGCCTGCCATGAAGCATGCGTTCGTAGGATTCATCCATGGTGCGGAATCTGAACCGGTGTCCGACGGTGAGACAACCATCTACTCAGATGGTGAATCGTCCACTGGCGATAGTATTCCGGGCCCCTTTGAACTGTCAAACCGGGTTGCAATCTTCATGGCCGATACGCAGCCCACCATGCAATCTTCATCTACAATAGCAATGATCTCCGGATCGGCAGCCGCGGCAGGAGGCCCGGCGCGCCGGCCGGCTCAAGTTCTTGCCGGTTTGCTGGACACTTTGACGACATTGTTGACCACGGCAGTCACCCCGGAGACCCAAGATCAGCATAATGCGGATGTTGCAAAACTAAAGGATCAGATAACTCAGGCCAAGGTGGACTTGACGGCTGAGGAGGCCAGGATGGCTGAAGAGCGGGCCGCTTTAGACGCCCAATCACAGCAGATCCAGGCGCAAAATTACCGGCTTTAGTTGGATCAGAACGCATCAAACGAAGTAATGAGGAGGAAGTACTGGTCTCGTCTGCCGCCGGTTTATGAAGGAATGAATCTCTTCAATATGCCAGGAGCTGGGCCTAGTAATCCGGCAGCGGTACCCGGACCGAGGCACCTGGGGCAGCACCGGATCAGCCACGAGTGATGGACCCGCCTCGACGGACGGACAACCCGCCTCAATACATGACAACGCCACCAGGTCACTTCTCTAGCCCTTTGGATAACATGATTGCTGGCTTCTTCAAACCGCTGTTATGCAACAGCAGGCTTATTCCTACAGCCGAGAGAATACACTCAACCCCCGTCGGCGGGGAGTTATAGCAGGCACATGGGCCGAACCGGCCCGTGTCAAGCGATCTTGTGACATCGTGATGCCCTCGAGGGCCTAATCCGGTGCACGGCGGTTTGAATGCTCGAGGATGTGGTGAACAACGGCGAAACACGGTAGCCAAGCGAGTTAGCAACCTGATTAATGACCTGATGCAGAATCAACCGCTCCGGTTCAGCCGGTGACATCGATTGAACGTGGTTTGGCCTTTAGCTCTTGGGGAGTACCGTGCCTCACCCCGGCTCTGCGTAATGTGCGGCTGCCCAAGGATTTCAAGGGTCCGCGTAAAGTGCCTAATTATACCGCCGATCAGCCCCCCGAGGCCTGGGTCGAAAGTTACGAGATGGCAATGGACATGCTAGATGTGGATGAAGCGGCATGTGCAAAATACTTCACCATGATGTTAGAAGGAACAGCTCAAACCTGGCTGAAGAGCCTGCCTGTTAACTCAATCAGTTCATGGGATGAGTAGAAGGCCAAGTTTATAGCGAACTTCAAGGATACGTGCAAGCAACCCATGTCCATTGTGGATCTGGCGGCTTATGTCCAAGGAGAAAACGAATCAAAAACTCATTGGGTGTGTCGGGTTTCTGAAATCTTGCAGTCGTCAGGCCGCATCAATCTTGACACGGCAATCGTGACCTTGGAAGGTAATTGACGGTTTAAGTCACTGAAGATGAAGTTGGGACGGCTCAAGCGTCACTGCAATGATATGGGAACACTCATGGCAGCTCTGGTTAAGTATGCCGATTCTGATAATACTAAGGACCCCAATTCTGATGAAGAAAAGCAGGAGAAGGGAAAGAAGAATGCCGGTACAAAAGGACAGCATAACCAGGCAAGCCACGGGAACAATGGTAAGCGTAAAACAGACAATTCAGAATTTGTGGCTAACACCAGTATGCAGGGCAATATGCAGCGCCGTAAGGGTAAATCGCCCCAGCGCGGTGGAGGCATGAATCTGGAACGTTTGTTAAACCAGCCCCGCCCAATGCACGGGATAAAGGAGATTCCGGCGACGCACCTTTGGAAGGATTGTCACATCATGAGGGAATTCAAAAACTCTGATCTCTTCCGGTATGATCAGGGCCCACCCGGTGGTTCCGGTCCAGGATTTCACGGGCTGGGTTACGGTGGTGGTGGTTCAAACTCAGGATTTCAGAATAATCAGGGCAATCAGAACAACCAAGGTGGTCATAATCAACAGAGTAATCAGGGGAATCAGCAGCAGTCGGGTTATTAGAGCAACCCGAAGCAGTTAAATGGTGGACAGTATCATGTTTTCACTACTAGTATGTGCAAGCGCGATCAGAAGCTCCATAGAAGGGCAGTAAACTCTGTTGAACCGGCAGTGCCCCGTTATCAGCGCTGGTCGGAACAATCTATTGTTTGGAGTCGGGAGGATCATCCGCCCGGGGTTGACAATCCGGGTCACCTAGCTTTGGTGGTTGCACCGCAGGTTGGAGATTATAAGTTTACCAAGGTGCTCATGGATGGAGGGAGCAGTATCAATATCTTGTATTATGAAACCTTCCGGCGTATGGGGTTAACAGACTAGAATCTTAAACCGTCCAACACCGTTTTTCACGGTGTGGTGCCTGGTAAATCGGCTTACCCAGTTGGCAAGATAGCTCTGGAGGTGTTTTTTGGTGATGATCATGATTCAAGATCTGAGACGCTGACATTTGAAGTGGTTAAAATCAGAAGTCTGTACCATGCCCTGTTTGGACGGCCGGTTTATGCTAAATTCATGGCAAGGCCGTGTTATGTTTATTTGCAGCTCAAGATGCCAGGTCATAAGGGGACCATCACGGTTCACGGTAGCCGCAAGATTGCTCTGGAGTGTGAGGAAGGTGATGCGGCTTATGCTGAGTCGGTTTGTGCAACGGAGGGGTTGAAGTTTTATAAGGACAATGTTGATCCGGCAGATATGACTTATCTAAAAAAGCCAACTACAGAGCATGATCCAGCTTTGAAGTTTAAATCGGCCGATGAGACTAAATTGGTTGATTTTGTTCCTGGTGATTCATCTAAGCAGTTCAGCATCAGTGTCAACTTGGATCCGAAATAGGAAAGCGCGCTCATCGAGTTCATCCGTGAGAACCGGGACATCTTTGCATTCAAACCTTCTAACATGCCAGGTGTACCGAGGGAACTCGCTGAGCACACTCTTAATATTGATTCGAAGTTCAAACCGGTCAAACAGTTCCTTCGCCGTTTTAATGAAGGGAGGCGCAAGGCCATTGGTGAAGAGGTAGCCCGGCTATTTGCAGCAAGGTTTGTTGTGGAGGTATTTCACCCAGAGTGGTTGGCTAATCCAGTGCTGGTACTTAAGAAAAATGGTACTTGGCGTATGTGTGTGGATTACACACATTTGAACAAAGCTTGCCCAGCTGATCCCTTTGCCCTCCCTCGTATTGATCAAATCATTGATGCTACAGCGAGTTGTGAGCGTTTGTGTTTCTTGGATGCTTATTCCGGTTATCATCAGATCAAGATGGCAGTTAAGGACCAGGAGAAGACATCTTTCATCACTACCTTTGGAGCCTTCTGTTATGTATCTATGCCCTTTGGGATCAAGAGTGCCCAGGAAACTTATCAGCGATGTGTGCAGAATTGTCTTCATACTCAGATTGGGCGCAATGTTCATGCTTATGTGGATGATATTGTGGTGAAGTCCAGGAAAGCAGAGACACTCATCACTGATTTGCAAGAAACCTTTGATAATCTGAGAGTTTATAAAATGATGTTCAACCCGGCTAAGTGCGTCTTTGGTGTACCGGCTGGCAAACTCTTGGGTTTTCTGGTGTCCAACCGGGGCATTGAGGCTAATCCGAAAAAGATCAAGGCTATCACATCCCTGGCTAAACCGGCATGTATCTATGACGTTCAACGTTTGGCGGGTCGTATTGCGTCTTTGAGCCGGTTTATCAGCAGGTTGGGAGAAAAGGTGACCCCTCTCATGTCGGATGTTGAAGAAGATAGACAATTTTATGCGGACCCGATCTTTGATGATGCGGCGTTTGGGGACTTGAAGAAGCAGTTGGCTGAACCGCCGATTCTTGCTGCTCCAGTTGATAAGGAGCCACTATTGTTATACGTGGCTGCTAATGCCCGGGCTGTCAGCGTAGCTATTGTGGTGGAGCGCAAGGAGGCTGGGAAGGAGTACCCGGTTCAAAGGCCGGTTTATTATATCAGCGAAGTGCTCATTGAGTCAAAACAAAGGTAACCACATTGGCAGAAGCTGGTATATGGGGTTTTCATGGCAAGTCGGAAGCTTAAACAGTATTTTCATGGTCATCCCATTACAGTGGTCAATTCTGCTCCTTTGGGGGATATAATCCAGAACAGGAAGGCAACTGGTCGGGTTGCTAAGTGGGCTATTGAGCTTGGACCATACGGTTTGAACTTTGAAGTATATGCCTCGAATAGCTATCAAATCCGAAGCACTTGTGGATTTCATCAATGATTGGACAGAGTTGCAGATACCGGAGGACAAACCGGACAGCACATACTGGACTATCCACTTTGATGGGTCCAGGCAATTGGAGGGCTCGGGGGTTGGAGTTGTCCTTACTTCCCCTCGAGGTGATAAAATTCATTATGTTCTTCGCTTAATGTTCCCTTGTACTAACAATGCAGCTGAGTACGAAGCCTTACTCCATGGTCTTCGAGTGGCTAAGGAGATGAACTTAAGCCAAGTATGATGCTTCGGAGACTCGGATCTGGTAGCCCAGCAAGTTTCAGGTACATGGGATTCCAAGGATCTACTCATGGTGGCTTACCGATGAGAGGTGGATATTGCCGCTGGTCACTTCAAGGGTTATCAAGTGGAGCACATTGATCGGCGCAGAAATGAGGCAGGTGATGCTTTAAGCCGGCTGGGATCTCAGCGTAAAACGGTGCCACCCAATACCTTTCTGGATGTCTTGCACAACCCGTCAGTTCGATTGCCTCTGAGAGGAGGACCTCGCTATTCCTGATCCGGAGGCACAGTTGGTAGCCACTTTACATATTATTCCAGATTGGACGGTTCCATACTTGGTGTATATGAACCGGGGCGAGTTGCCAGAGGATGCAGTTTTGGCCAGACAGATAGTCCGGCGATCCAAGTCCATGGAGGTTCACAATGGCGAGTTACGCCGTTGCAGTGTCTCTAGTGTGTTCCAGCGTTGTGTTTCTCTTGAAGAAGGCCGTGAGATTCTATGAGAGATCCACGAAGGAGACTGTGGTCATCACGCCGGTTCAAAATCCTTGGTTGCTAAAGCTTTTCGTCATGGTTTCTATTGGCTGACGGCTCATGCGGATGCTGAGGACTTGGTGAAGCGGTGCGACGGTTGTTAGAAATTTTCACGACAAGCTCATGTTCCGGCTCAGGAGCTATGGATGATTCCCATCACCTGGCCGTTTGCTACTTGGGGGCTTGACATGGTAGGGCCTTTCAAGCGATCAAAAGATAAGAAGACCCACCTGTTGGTGGCGGTTGACAAGTTTACTAAATGGGTTGAAGCGGAGCCAGTAAGCAAGTGTGATGCAGCCATGGCGGTTCAATTCATCAAAAAGGTGATCTTCCGTTTCGGTTTTCCACATAACATTATCACAGATAATGGCACGAACCTCTCCAAAGGTGAGATGGAGGATTTTGGTCAACGAGAGCACATCAGGCTTGATGTGTCATCTGTGGCTCACCCCCAATCTAATGGTCAAGCTGAGAGAGCCAATCAGGAAATCTTGAAGGGTATCAAGCCCCGGCTTATGGTTCCTTTGAAGCGGACGCCGGGTTGTTGGGTGGAGGAGTTACCATCTGTATTATGGAGCATAAACACCACCCCAAACCGATCTACTGAGTTATACACCTTTCTTCATGGTTTACGGGGCAGAGGCGATACTCCCAAGTGATATTCGTCATGACTCGCCCCGGGTTGCCAATTATGTTGAAGTGGACAACGAGCAAGCACGTCAAGAAGCACTGGACCTGTTAGACGAAAAATGGGACATGGCGTTGGCTCGTTCGGCGGTTTATCAGCAAGACCTGCGGCGTTATCACAGCCGCCGGGTTAAAACAATAACCTTTCAAGAAGGCGACTTAGTGCTTCGGCTCATCCAGGATCAGACCGATATGCACAAGTTATCCCCACCTTGGGAAGGGCCCGTTGTGGTCAGCAAGAATCTGCACAACAGATCATACTACCTCATCGACGTTCGCGAGCACAAAGACTCAAGCAAATCAGAGGAGGAGACCCATCGGCCGTGGAATATCGCTCTTCTACGACCTTACTACGCCTGAGCCATAGGCTCTCATTATGTAAATATTTTGACAATGTATATATTATGATCAATATAATAAACCGGCATCCTTGCTACAAGCAGGGCCTCTGCCGTTCTTCCAATATTTCTTGGTTACAAGGGCTTACGCCTTACAAAGCGACGTCCTGTTTTGTCCATTAAACCGGCTATCATGCCACAATACATCTTGGGAGCTTCACACCCAAGGGGCCAAAGAGAGTATTGTTGCTAAAAGCACAACTCAAACATAGGCACCCATTGAGCACAGCTCACAAAGTTACTTGGGGGCTCTTTGTGCAAAGAACCAAAGAGTTTGAAAGGACCCTTGTAATTGGCTATCGAGCCACGGCTTGGAAGCCTGGTGTATTCACCTAAAACCCTGGGTTAACCTGCCTTCATCAAGTAAGCCACTCCTATCCAGGTAATCCTGGCATGACCCGCCAAACGTTTGACAAGTCAATCTTATACAGACCCTGAACTTTTCAAAGTTAAAACAACGATTGGTTAGTTGGAGGCCCATCTTAAAAGGCTTTGTCAAATGGTTTAAATCAGCGACCTGGTAGCCCACGAAAAGCCTCGAATTTGGGCCTGGCAGCCCTTGAAAAGCCTCGACAACAAGTTTTATTTGACTTTTTTGCAAAGTTTCATCTCTTTTGATAAAGTTCTAAGTTAAACCGGTGTCTCTTGACCCGGCCAGACTATATGTCATTACATCAACCCGGTGTTTCTTAACCCGGCGTGGCTTACAGCTATCAGCTGTTAGCACATAATCAATTATGAACCGACATCTTTTAATCCGGTCCGGCATTGACTATAAGTTGCCAGGATGATCACCCGGTGTTGATCATAACTCGGCATGGTTTATTACACACCCGCACAATGCGATGGGCGTTCTCAAGGTTTGGGTTATCACCCTTACTACATAAAGTTGGTAAACCAACAAAAGTGATTTAATATCACAGGTATGATATATTTTCATATTTCATTACTTTATAACCTTGGTTATGAGAATTCTGCTTCTGTATTGGGTATCATAACCCGTCTGGTGGTAAACCGCCAGGACATGTTTAAGTGTTTCAAATGCAGAAGGCAAGATTTTATAAGAAGCACCAAGGCAAATAAAGCAAGCATAGCCACAATCATGCCGGATTACAATATCAGGTAACAGTGCACGATGGGAGAAGGTCAAAGTATTTCAACTAGCCTATTACAAGGCGCTTTGATGCCCAAAAGAATAATTGTTTGTTGCCCACAATGCTATTTGTGAAAATCAAACCTGCTGCCGGATCATGATTCGTCACCAGGCTGACGTGAAGTTGAAGGATCCTCTCGCGTCGGTTCAACTTCATCCTCCTCACCCAGTGGCTGGAAGTCAAGGGTGGTCCAATCAATCCTGGTTAAGGCTTGTAAGACAACTTCATTGCTTATAAGATTGGACGGTTCAATGTCAGGGGCATAGGTGTGCTTACGGATTGGAGGGATAAGATTATGTGCTTTTTTCACAGCTGCGTCAACCCGCTTGTTGTCTGCGTCATAGCTGGACCGATAGATAGACAAGTCAACCTCTTCAGCCAATTGGCTTGCCAGTGGGCGCATCTCTTCGGTCAGGGCTTTGAGGGCTTCATTATCAAAGTCTGATCCGTCTTCTTGTTGACCGGGATAGCCCTTTGTGATATCTGCCGGATCAAAATCAGCAATCCAAGCTTTGGCCCGAGTCAGGGCTGTTAAAGCACCAACTCTTGCGGCAGACCGCTTTACATCTTCAATCTGGGCCGGGGTCATAGATAATTTGGCCAATGTATCCTTGATCAAGGTTGGTGCCGGTTTGTTGAAGGAGGCCGCACAGATGACTCGCTGAGAACCAGTGTACAATTTTTCTATCAACATATAGGCTGCTTTTAATTTCATCCGCATATCCGAGCCCAGATGCGCAATACGACTACCTGCAACGGTTTAAGAATTGGTTGTTAAACCGGTAAATTTCAAAGATGTTTAGGAAAGGTTCTTACAAAGAGTACTTACCAAATATTGCTGAAGTCATAGCATTGATTTGATGTTTAGCCCAGTTAGCTCATCTGCCACCGGTTTTAGAGCGGCTTCGGCATCTTCAGCCCGCTTTAATAGAGCAGCTTTCTCGGTTTCCCAATCCACCCGCTCATTTTTGAAACCATCCTTTAATTGCTCCATGGCAGTTAAAGTGCCCTTCAATTCATCCTTGGCCTTGGAGTTCTCTGCTTGCTGGGACTTAATGTTTTCTTGAAGATCGGCAATCTAGGAATCTTTGTTGCTCAAGTCAGCCTGCAAAAGACAGATGATGAAAATGTTAAGATTGTTTCTCAAAGTCCCAAGCACATAACAAGTTATACACTTGGCACTTGGGGGCTAATGCGGATTGCTTCTTTTTGACTATTATTCAAAGTCCCAAGGCTCAATACAAGTATTAATGTTGGCACTTGGGGGCTAATGTGTAATTGATCAGACAAATCAAAGGTGAAGGAATTCAACAAGGACAAGTTTTGAACAGAAAGTCCTGATTCATCTTGAAAAGGTAAACCGGCCCTTGGGGGCTACCCAGTTGAAGTCTTTTTTTATCTAAAGTCCCAATTTATCTTGAAGAGATAAACCGGCCCTTGGGGGCTATACTGGAGTTGCTATTTAGTACAAAGAGAAATTATGAAGTGTTTTGAAGTTACCTCATAACGCTTCTTCATCATATTGACTAAACCGGTCTCATAGTCACGGCTTGTATATAGGCGGTTTAGGTATCCAGAGTGAAGTTCTTGAGCGGGGAGTTCAGCATAGCTTGAAAGATCAGTCTTCCATTTGCCTTTCCCTTCAGCAGCAGATTCCACTTTAGCACTGTGCTTTGACAAAGCGACATGATTACTGTAGCGACCCGACCTCAGACGGTCAAGCCTCTGTGTTTCTGTGCCATCCCTGGATCAGTATGATGGCACACACAGTACATCAATGTATATATCAAAGTGCAATCACATGTATAAATAACGTAAAACTGATATATACCACATAAGTCTCGGTGAAACAAACAATCGGGTGTGGAGTCCCATCAACGCCATCGGCAAGTTGAGTGTAGACCGTAACCACCTGCACTGCATTTCTTACTGCCGAGGAAATATCTGCAACATGATACGTTGCAGCCGTGTAGGTCAGTAAATTGAATGTACCGGCAAGATCACATCATGAGAAAACATTAGTAAAACTATACTATATGCAATTTGGCTTTGTGGCTCTGGGTCTGAGTTTTGTTTGCGTAAAAGCTGATTTATTTTCCCTACATCAAAGGAATAAATGAAGTCTGTACTATGGAGTTTTCTATCATGACATGGTTCCGCCAACCGATGTCTCATAGCCCAAAATCATCCTAAGTTGCCCACAATTAAGTTATCAGTCCGGGGTTGAGAGTTCCGAGATAGATCCAAGTCCAGATGCTCAAATTGTCCGTGAATCGGGACACGGCTAATCGATTAGGTTTTTAACCCTCTGCAGAGGTTTGTACACTTTACCCGCAAGATTCGATCCCTCTTTTACGTTCTCGCACTTCGTGGTGTTTGAGAACAAGACGACCAAACATGGTCTTCCGAAGAGTTCCTCGACCACCGTCGGTGCTCATCCAATCCTACCGTAGTTCTACATCTGCTAGCACCGCCCCAGCCGGAGGCACAACTAAGGTCAACCAACACAGAGCCCATAGTGACTTGCGGTTGCACGTAAGCTTCCGGGCATGAAGTATTCTTCCGTCTCTTTGAGTCTGGGTGAAGCTTTCCGCAAGATGTCATGGCGCTTCTCCATGCATCCCGCCAACCACCGGTTTCTCCAGGTGCCCGTCAACCGCCCTTCACCCAAAGAGTGTGTATTGAATTCTTGTCTCGAGTCTTGAAGTCTTGAGGCCTTGAAGATGCAGTCCTTGCAGATTCCATCATGGAGTTGTCGCCATTGGCGTAGATCCTCCATTCTCACACCACTCCGAGCACTCATACCAACCCCGTATACTATAGCGTAGCATTAAAATAAATAACGTCCGGGCTTGGTAACAGGTGATGGGTTCCTACCTCATGCATACTACTCAACTACAAGGATTCAATTTCACTCGGAGGGATTGTTGCGAAGATGACACTAGATGCAATAAAACACATAGGTATGAAAGACATGGTCAAAGTGAACTTGCCTGGTAATACTTGATGAAGATAACAACGCTGTTAGAAAATGACTTGGTAGAACTAATCGTCACTCCGTTGAAAATCTATATAGTCAAACATAGCATTCACATAAGGAAACATCCTAGCAAACAATTTTAGCACTCGAAATAACAATCAAAACAGCAAGGAAAATCGATAATAAAACTCAAACAAAATCAAAAGAAACTTCAAATAAAACTACAAAGAAAAACTACTAACGAAGATCTATGACTTTACTACAAACATCTAATATAGTTTTGCCGTAAGTAAAAACTTAACAACAATTAAAATACTAAACTAATAAATTAACAGAAAATAAAATGTAAAATAACTAATTTAATAGAAAGTATTTTTTTCATAAAATTTTATTTGCAAAAAGAAACAAATAAAAAGCTTTTATAAAACTCTAACTATGACCTATAGAAGGTTTCATACAAAACTAAGGAAAATAAAATTTTTAAATAAAAATAAAATTTTCTCCTGTTGTCTAATAGAAACACAACTAATTTTGTCAAAAGTGACAAAAAGAAATAATTTAAAACTAATAAAAACAATAAAGAAAAAGCTAAAACAGAACTAATAATAAAACAGTACTGTTTTGCTAAAAACCTAATTTAAATTATCCTAGAAATAAAATACTAAATACTACTGGATAAACAAAGGTCCTAGAGACCAGGAGCAAAAAGAATCGGTCAAAAATAATATTCCTAACTCAAAATAGCTCAAATCTAGTGATTTGAGAAAATTCATACAAACACAAATTTAAACTGCTCAAATGTGAAATAAAATTAAACTAACAGAAACTTCATAAAATTTGTGATCCAAGGCAGTTGGAATCACTCAAAAATACCTCGTAGATAATTAACTATGGATTTTACAAGATTGAAACTATTCTGTTTTAAAAACAGAATGAAAAAAAAAAGTAGGTCGGGATTTACTGTAGCAGTTCCGATGATGGGGTCCTGGTGGAGCTCCGGCGACGTCCTCCGGTGGCCCTCTGGCGTCGGGGAAGGGACGGTAGGGGGCAGCAGATCGGGGCGGAGTGATTGGTTGGGTCGGTGGGTGGCTAGGATGGCCGGAGGTGGTGGGGCGGGGCGGCAATGGCGGCGGTGGTCCGGCGAACTCCGGCGAGGCGGCACAGCGACGTGGGGTGAGGGGCGGCGGCGCGGGTGAGGGGCGGCGGCGACGGGTGAGGGCGGCGGCGCGGTGGTGGTGCTGCGCTGCTGCTGCTGCGGAGAGGAGAGGAGAGGTGTTGGTTTGATGTGTTGGAGGGGGGGGGTGCTTGGGTATTTATATTGGGGAGGGGAGGGGTTTTGCTTGGGGTAGGGGACAAGAAATAGACTAGGATTAGGAAACAAAAGGGAAAAGATCTAGAAACAGATAGGGAATAAACGAAAGTAGGAAAAGAGTCCTACTAGAAAAAGGAAAAGGAGCGGCGGCTCCCACAGTGCGCTGATGGCCTTGGCCCTTGGCCAAGGGCGCAATAATTTTTTTAAAGACAGAGACAACAAAACAAAATAATAAAACCAAATAAAAATTTTATATAGGCATATAATATATCAAAATTTTCAGAAAAAATTTTCCTACAACATGGACATTTCTATAGCATTAAATAAAATTCACACAAATTTAAATAAAGCAAAGAGTGCTTCTGCCCTAATAAAATCCACTGAGAATCATTTTAAAAATACGATAATGACTTCAAATTAATTTCTCTCCAATTTCTGATGTAGGGAATCATGTTACCCTATTTTCCATATATTTTATTTTTGGAGAGAAATAATTTGAATAAAACTCAAATAACTCCAAATTGAAAATAAATTCAAAAGAACTTTGAATTTAATTCTTTGAAACTCCCAACTCATATTTCATATGTTTTAAAGAAGTATTTTATCTTTGCTCGTGAAAATCATTGAGTTGCATAAAGTTTCAGAATTGGAAAATATTTTCAACACCCCTTGTCATTTAAATAAATGGAAGAAGTCATGTCATCTTCTCTCCAGGGTTTTGTGATGAAAAGAATTTGAATTCCCGGAGATCATAAAAGCAAAATAAAAGTTTGGGAAAGTCCTTTAATTCCCTCTCATTTAACCTTCAAAAAGTTTTGAATTTCACTCAATTTCAGTTAATCAATCAAACAACAATCAAAACTATCTATGTGTTTATAACATTCCAAAATTTAGAATTTTGGGATGTTACAATTACCAGGAGAAGTATGGCCAAACCCAGTAATCACAACATCATCAGTTGCTTTTGGGCTAGCCGGTTTATCTGAGGCCTTGGACGGGCTAGGCGGATCAGCAGTTGGACTTGGAGCATTGGCACGCGGGCTTGGTGGATCGACATGAGGACTCGCCGGGTTAACCTCTGGTGGAGCAACATAAGTATCCTGACCTTGTGGCACAGGATCATCCATAGCAATATCAGCATCTCCACCAACACCTTCTGAGTTCCTCTCCGGTTCAATCTCATCAGTGGGGGCATTGGTCTTTGCTTTCTTGCTCCGTCAGGCTTTGGCGCTACAAAATGGCAAACAGAGGTTAATATGGTAAACCGGCACAAGAAGGCAAACTTAAAGTTATTGTACGTACCCAGGGACGGTCTTGAGGGGAGGCATTTGCATGGTTGATGAATCGCTAGAGGATGAATTGGAAGTTACCTAATAATTTGAGTCAGACGGATTAAGAGGATATCGGAAGTAACCCTCCAAGGGTTAAGACTTGATAGAATTATAAGAGACCTCGGCACGGCGCTTCCGGATTGGGGTGTCTGGTAAACCGGAGGAAGTGACTTGCTGGCCACTATGCCGGGTTGTGCGACGAGATTCAGGATGGTGTGGATCCAAATGAGTGAAAGGATGTGAACGTTTCACTTTCCGGACTGCGCGACGAATTTTTCTTACTGGCACAAGATCGGAATTGGAGGAAAGGGAGATTACCTCTACATGGTCATGGTCCGCACGGCTAGCTTCCGCTTCATCCTGGTAATGGTCGTTGTCAATAAGATGAATGAAAAATGAACCAAGGGAGTCAAGTTCTACCTCTTGTTCCGAATCATCAACATCTTCGGGCGGATCAGAAGACTCGACGGTTTTCTTCTAGGTTGGCCTCTTTGTGGCCTTGCTCTTGACACGAGGAGCTCTTGCCGTTTTGTCTTGAGTTTTCCTCTTCCAGAAAGGATCTTTTGCCTGTAAGAATAAACAAAAGATTGTCAGAAAAATGTTAAAGCGAAGACGGATTGAAAAGTAGAAGGGTAAAATTTTACCGCTGG
The DNA here is from genome assembly GCA_021605145.1 of Aegilops bicornis. Classification (NCBI taxonomy): domain Eukaryota; kingdom Viridiplantae; phylum Streptophyta; class Magnoliopsida; order Poales; family Poaceae; genus Aegilops; species Aegilops bicornis. The sequence continues at coordinate 633,407,106 of CM038670.1, forward strand.
CGATTTGTTGGAGGCGTAAAAAGGAGGCAGCCCAGTCTTGCTGCACTCAGCAATCGGTTCATCTAGCATCTTTTTAATAGATTCAGTGACTTCGTCATTGTTCATCTGTATTTCAGTGTGGCGTTGAGGGTCCTTGGCATCTCCGGTATACTCATGCATCAACCTGGTGCAGCGTCTTAAGGGCAGGATACCCCATGAAACCCAGCAGCGGACGAGGTCAATGCCGGTTAAACCATTCGCTAGAAGAGCCCGGAGCTTGGCAAGTTGTGGTGCATATGTTTGTTGTTCTTTGGCAGTGAGCCGCTGAGGCAGTGGATGGCCATTGCTGAGACGGTGAGCACGGTAGCCCGTTAGAGGGTTTTCATCAGCAGGAGCGGTGTTCCGGCAATAGAACCATGTTTGATTCCAATCCTTGGGGTGGCTGTGATGTTTAGCATGAGGAAAATCGACTTCTTTCCTTTTCTGAATCGACACTCCGCCAAGTTCAGTATTGGGGCCGTCAGAGAATTCAGTTCGGCGGTTTACGTGGAAGAAGTCCCTGAAGAGCTCAATAGTCGGTTCTTCTTGAAGGTAAACTTCACAGAACACTTGGAAATTACAGATGTTGGACATAGAGTTCGGTCCAATGTCTTGAGGATGGAGTTCGAAGGTGGCAAGTACATCCCGGAAAAACTTTGATCCGGGAGGGCTAAATCCCCGGTCTAGATGCTGCATAAATACAACCACTTCTCCATCTTGAGGTTCGTGGAGGGCACTCAGGCCGTGGACTCGCCAATGAATGACCTCCTTCTTGGCCAAAGCGCTAGTTAGAACATATCCATTGAGTTGTGTTTCTGTGATCCAGGAAGGAACCCAGTTGCAAGAGGAGAATTGCTTGGCCATTTTGGAGGACAAACTGTAAAGGAAGTGCAAAAGTCGGTTCACGGTTCAGGATTGATGCGCACAAACCGGTGTTAAACCGGGGGATTTAATTGGAGCATATATGCACGATAAACCGGATATTGATTCTCAAGTTAAGATGGCGGTTTACGAGAGGGCTAATGGTACCTGCCGGATTACTATTTCATACAGGTTAAACCGCCTACAGTGGCACGAAGGGTAACAGATCTGAAAATTACTAAGTACTATATAAACAGGTTTCACAAGATAAGGATTGTTATTTTAGATCTAACACAGTTCAGGAAAAGGAAAAGAATCAAAGCCCTAAAATGGCGACAGTAAAATAGAAAGGATCCAGATGGGATCTGTTCGTGGTTCTAAAGATACTATGGTGAGGCAAAATAAGTTATAGCTTCCTGCGTATGAAAAGGTCAAATTGATCTAGATTCAGTGAGACAGTAAAAGCAAAGCAATGAGCATGGATGAACACTGATGAACACAGACGAGCACCGAAACCCTAATGCAGATCTAGGGTTGAGGGAAGAAGGCTTACCGGATTCACAGGAGTAGCGGAGGAGAACCGCGGATCTCTGGTGCGTTCAGGTTGATGCAGCTGCCAGAGATGATGCAGTGCTTGAAGGTCGACGGCGGCGGCGGTGCTGTCAGGCTTGAGCGTTGAGAGGAAGAAGAATTGCGGAAGGGGAAAAGGAAAGGGCCCCTGAGCCTATTTATAAGGCGAACAAATAAAGTAGGCAAGCGCGAGAATTGAGGAGCCGAAGCGGTAAAATGGGGCGCAGCTGTCGCCATGATCTTTGGAAGTTAATTAATGAAGGGAATCTTTATACAGAGATGACGTCATGACGATTTACTGCAATTTCAGAAGATGACATCATGGCAGATTACCAAAGTTTACAAGGAGAAGATATCATGGCGGTTTACGAGGAGTGTCAAAGATGTTCAGGGAATTTTTTCTAAGTATTGAAGATTGACATTAACAGGTTCAAATCAATCTGGGGCCTAATGTTGAGGATGTAACTACTGAGTGTAAACCGTCCAGGAGGGGCCGGTTCACGCTTATCTATATTGAAGTTCATGAAGACAAAGAAGATGGCGCTCTACTTATTAAAGCTTAGAGGCCCAGAGCCCAAAGGCGAGTTAGGGCCCATAGTTGTAAACCGCCATAGTCGTATAACTTGTATTGTAAATAAGGTAAAGGAAGAGACCGAGCCGGACACTTGTACGAGCCGGCCTCGGGACTCTGTAAATCGGCCAGGCATCAACCTATGTATATAAAGGGACGACCCGGCGGCGGTTCAGGGACAAGAAACAACAACTCGAGACTCAGGTAAAGCGTATTCGCTCCCTGGTCACCGAAACCCCAATAATTCCATCACAACTAGACGTAGGCTTTTACCTTCATCGTAAGGGGCCAAACTAGTATAAAACTCTCGTGTCCCTTGTCTGGTTTAACCCCTTTAAGATAATCTCGTTGCGATGGCTCCACGACTAAATCCTTTTGCTAGGACATCTGACGTGTTAATTCCACGACAGGAGAGGTGCTTAGCTTTGGGTTCAATCTTGCGGTGTCCTTTTGCAGTGACAGCATGGGCAGCAAGACATGTATTGTATTGTTGCCATAAAGGATAAAAAGATGGGGTTTATATCATATTGCTTGAGTTTATCCCTCTACATCATGTCATCTTGCCTAATGCGTTACTCTGTTCTTATGAGCTTAATACTCTAGTTGCATGTTGGATAGCGGTCGATGTGTGGAGTAATAGTAGTAGATGCAAAATCGTTTCGATCTACTTGTCGCGGACGTGATGCCTATATACATGATCATGCCTAGATATTCTCATAACTATGCATTTTTCTATCAATTGCTCGACAGTAATTTGTTCACCCACTGTAATACTTATGCTATCTTGAGAGAAGCCACTAGTGAAACCTATGGCCCCCAGGTCTATCTTTTATCATATATGTTTCCAATCTATCTTTATTTGCAATCTTTAATTTTCAATTTGTATCATAAAAATACCAAAATCATTTATCTTATCTTATTATCTATATCAGACCTCACTTTCGCAAGTTACGGTGAAGGGATTGACAACCCCTTTATCGCGTTGGTTGCGAGGTTCTTATTTGTTTGTGTAGGTACGAGGGACTTGTGTGGAGCCTCCTACTGGATTGATACCTTGGTTCTCAAAAACTACAGGAAATACTTACGCTACTTTGCTGCATCACCCTTTCCTCCTCAGGGGAAAACCAACCAGTGCTCAAGAGGTAGCACTGGTTAGCCCATAGCAGCACCAGTGACCCCAGCACCTCTGAGTTCAGGGATGGCAATGGAAAACCACGACGCAACAAAAACAAACGTCGGAGCAATGAATAAAGCCCATGCAATACAGTGGTAAACACCGGATTCAGGGGCTCAAGACCTCGTCAACGGAAGAAGCCATTTAAATGCAACAAAGACAGTCCATCCAACTTGGACAAAATCTTAGACAGGCCCTGCAAGATCCATGGCACTCCCACTAAACCAGCTAATCATACCAACAGAGAATGTTGGGTCTTCAAGCAGGCTGGCAAACTCAACGCCAAACACAAAGGGAAGGGACCTCAGAGCGAAGATGAGGACGAACCTCATCATCCAAACACGGGGGGATAGAAGAAATTCCCACCGGAGATCAAAACAGTGAACATGATCTATGTCACTCATATCCCAAAGTGGGAGCGCAAGCGCCAAGACTCCGTGATGTCTACGCCGTTGAGCCCGCCGCCCCCAAGTTCAACCCATGGTCGGCCTGTCCGATCACCTTTGATCGCAGGGATCACCCGACTAGTATTCGCCACGGAGGCTCGACCGCCTCTAGTGCTCGACCCAATAATCGACGGATACCACCTCGCTCGAGTCCTCATGGACGGCGGTAGCAGTCTCAATCTGATATATCAGGACACTGTTCGCAAGATGGGGATAGACCCATCAAGAATCAAGCCAAGAAGAACTACCTTTAAAGGAGTTATATCGGGCGTGGAAGCCCGCTGCACGGGCTCTCTAACATTGGATGTTGTATTCGGCTCTCCGGACAACCGCCGGGTTAAGAACTAATCTTCGACATTGCTCATTCCGGCGGCTATCATGCACTACTGGGAAGAACGACCTTCGCCCGTTTTAATGCAGTCCCGCATTATGCTTATCTAAAACTCAAAATCCCTGGACTTCGTGGCGTCATTACGGTCAGTGGAAATATGGAGCGCTCTCTTCACACATAGGAATATACGGCGGCTCTAGTAGTCGAAGCACAAAACGGCCTATTTAAGCCGTACAGCTCATTGGTCGTTAAGACCACAGACACAGCTAAATGTGTCCGGCGCACACCGCAGTGCGGCAGCTCAGATAAATCTGAGCTCGATTAGAAGCTACGCCCCCATCGACCGCCCCATAAAGAGATATACTCAAAATTCCTTGGGTGGCTTCAGGGGCACTCTGCACACAAAAGGTCCATAGTTCGGCTTGACCCTATTTGGACCCTAGGAATTATCCTTCACGGTTCATTAAAACGAACTAGCTTTACTTACGGCCGCACCAGATTCTTTTACCTAGTTTTTTCCTCTTTTTTTCTACAGATGGCCATCATACTATATGTTGGGGAACGTAGTAATTTCAAAAAAAATCCTACGCACACGCAAGATCATGGTGATGCATAGCAACGAGAGGGGAGAGTGTTGTCCATGTACCCTCGTAGACCGAAAGCAGAAGCGTTAGCACAACGCGGTTGATGTAGTCGTACGTCTTCAAGATCTGACCGATCAAGTACCGAACGTACGACACCTCCGAGTTCAGCACACGTTCAGCTCGATGACGTCCCACGAACTCCGATCCAGCAGAGCTTTGCGGGAGAGTTTCGTCAGCATGATGTTTGATGACGGTGTTGATGATGCTACCGACGCGGGGCTTCGCCTAAGCACCGCTACGATATTACCGAGGTCGAATATGGTGGAGGGGGGCACCGCACATGGCTAAGAGATCAAAAGATCAATTGTTGTGTCTAGAGGTGCCCCCTGCCCCCGTATATAAAGGAGCAAGGGGGGAGGCGGCGGGCCTAGGAGGAGGGCGCGCCAAGGGGGGAGTCCTACTCCCACTGGGAGTAGGACTCCTCCTTTCCTTGTTGGAGTAGGAGAGGGGAAGGAAGGGAGAGAGAGAGAGGAAGGAAAGGGGGTGCGCCCCCGCTCCTTGTCCAATTCGGACTATAGGGGGAGGGGGCGCACGGCCTGCCCTGGCTGCCCCTCCTCTTCTCCACTAGGGCCCATGAGGCACAATAAACCCCCCGGGGGGTTCCAGTAACCCCCCGGTACTCTGGTATATGCCCGAAACCTTCCTAAACCATTCCGGTGTCGGAACATAGTCATCCAATATATCGATCTTTATGTCTCGACCATTTCGAGACTCCTCGTCATGTCCGTGATCATATCTGGGACTCCGAACTACCTTCGGTACATCAAAACACAAAAACTCATAATACCGATCGTCACCAAACTTTATGGGTGCGCACCCTATGGGTTCGAGAACTATGTAGACATGACCGAGACTCGTTTCTGGTCAATAACCAATAGTGGAACCTGGATGCTCATATTGGTTCCCACATATTCTACGAAGATCTTTATCGGTCAAACCGCATAACTACATACATTGTTCCCTTTTTCATCGGTATGTTACTTGCCCGAGATTCAATCGTCGGTATCTCAATACCTAGTTCAATCTCGTTACCGGCAAGTCTCTTTACTCGTTATGTAATGCATCATCCCGCAACTAACTCATTAGTCACATTGCTTGCAAGGCTTATAGTGATGTGCATTACCGAGAGGGCCCAGAGATACCTCTCCGACAATCGAAGTGACAAATCCTAATATCGAGATACGCCAACTCAACATGTACCTTTGGAGACACCTATAGAGCTCCTTTATAATCACCCAGTTATGTTGTGATGTTTGGTAGCACAAAAAGTGTTCCTCTGGTAAACGGGAGTTGCATAATCTCATAGTCATAGGAACATGTATAAGTCATGAAGAAAGCAATAGCAACATACTAAACGATCAAGTGCCAAGCTAACGGAATGGGTCAAGTCAATCACATCATTCTTCTAATGATGTAATCCCATTAATCAAATGACAAGTCATGTCTATGGCTAGGAAACACAACCATCTTTGATCAACGAGCTAGTCAAGTAGAGGCATACTAGTGACACTATGTTTGTCTATGTATTCACACATGTATTATGTTTCCGGTTAATACAATTCTAGCATGAATAATAAACATTTATCATGATATGAGGAAATAAATAGTAACTTTATTATTGCCTCTAGGGCATATTTCCTTCACTATACCCTTCAAGGACACTTCACAACGGAGACAAAGGCGCAGACGTGCAGCAGGGCCCCGCATTAAGGTTTCTTTTATAGATTAAGACCCTATGTAAACCTTTTTTATCTCTTGTTTTATACTTTCCTGGCATGTAAAATTTCCAAGAAAGATACTGGCATCATCTATAAACATACGGCTCGCCGTACTAAAATGGATGTTATAGAAGCAGCCTGGTTCGTACTGTGTTTTGAGATTCATGCTCTCACCACCCGCGCTCTTCTCCCATGTCGGATTGCGACATGTGCCTTGATACCATGGGTTTATCACAAGGGCTGTATTCAGCCCAGTGTATATTGTAAAGCCTAAACACCTATAAGGAGTGTTCGACGTCGTGAGTTTGGCCTTATATGCATCAGCTCCGAATCATGTCTTTGGTCAATAATTGGGTTGCCCAGCTCCTGCTTACTACCTTACGTTCCGCTATATCGGCTAGGGTAGTAAAGGGAGAACTACTACGATTGTGTCCCGGCTAGCCCGGATGAGCACCTTAGTAGAGAAAGCCGAAAACCGGATCATTCATGATGCGGCAAGAGCTGGTTAACCACTCGATGACTTATCAAAATCTTCGCGGTTCTCTCCGTATTAAATGAAGGACCGTTACTCTGGTCACGTATGTAAACACACCATATTCGGATAACAGCGGACATACCAGGGGCTATATAGTAGCCCGACAGTCAAACTCCTCTGGCTAAGTGAAAGTGCTAAAGCTCTATAGTCCGATTGCCTAGTTTGCCGCACTAACACCTCCTTAATGGACCAAGACGTCGTGTCAAGTGTGATCAAGTGCTTTTCTGAACACCCTCAGATTATACGCATGGGGGCTGAAGCTGACGACTGCAAACTTTCAGATTGTATATATATAAAAAAGACGGTCGCACAGGAGGCACTAAAACTTTTTGGGCAATAAGAAAAAAAAACACATCCTTAAATGTATCATCATATTGTTATTACAATTTTGATATACTTTACTCGAACATAATATTTTTCGAGCACTTGCGTTCTATTAAGCGGGCACCCGCTAGGACATCTTCAAAGTAATGTTCTGGCATGTTAAGGTCCTTGCCTTCAGGTGGTCTCTGCACTGCAATATCGGTGGCCGTCGTCTTCGCCCAGTATATCTTGACATGGGCAAGGGCCATCCGTGCACCTTCTATGCACGTTGACCGCTTCACAGCGTCGATACACGTCACCGCATTAACAAGTTGTCGCACCAAACTGAAATAACTATCCTGAAGGGGTTCAATTAGCCATAGTCGGGCTATGACGCCCTTCATGGCAGTGCCGGACATCTTGTGGAGCCTGGCCCATTGGGCCATCTGTTCGTTCAACAGTGGACGCTTCGGCGTATCAAATTGCGACCAAAACAACTTTTCCGTTACATGTCCTTCTTGCGCATGGAAAAACTGATTCGCATCGGCAGCACTCTTCGGCAGGTCCATAAAGGGGTCCGAAGAACTCCGCCATTGATTTAGTGGCGCATACTTCGGATCACCAAACTTAGTTTGCAATAAAAAGGGCTTACCAGCCGCGATCTCCCCAGCTTGTCGGATCTCCTCCCGAGCTTCTCTAGACTCAGATTGGGCTTCCTTCGCCTCTTGTAAGGCCTTGTCCAGATTGGCCGCTTTGACTTTGTTATCTTTCTCAATATCTTGGCATCGGCTAGTGGCATTCTTCAACTCAAGTGCCATGGTAGATATCCTCTCTTCGCACTGACGCCGAGCGGCCTGCTCTACTTTCAATTCGGTGGTCGCCTTTTCGGCAGCCGCATTACTCATCCTGGCTTGCTCCTTGGCTCAGCCAAGTTCCGCCCGAAGGGTATCTACTGCGACGACACTATCTGAGGTTATGCATATACAAATTTTCAGTATCACGCTCATTTCACAATACTAGCATGTACTGAGTACCCGTAAACATACCTTGCGCCTCGTCGAGCCGCCTATTCATAAGTGTGATGTCATCATCCGCGACATCAACTTTCTGCTTCAAATATGCTACCTCGATAGCTTGGGCAGTCCCCACGGATGTAACAACCTGTGTTTCAATTAGTCATATCATTTCCTGGGCATATATTTGATCTGCTGATCGCACTCCTTTGGATGTCAACCCTAGAGTCTCAGGGGCTACTATCTGTACACAGGTGCAATTTGCACTTACAATATAACTGAAAGTACACCACGTACCTCGAAGCCTCTTAGTAGGCTAGGAAAGGCTTCATTCAATCCGCCATGGACCGAACTCTTTCCAACACCGTACCCATCAAGGTACGATGTTCCTCTGAGACCGAGTCATGTTGCAAAATGTCCATCAATGCATCCGGTGTCCCTTGGACATTTGATAGTCCGGGACTTTAGTTGTTCCCTGTAGGGGGCGCATACCCCGGACCCTGGGCGGCCAAAGTATTATCTTCGGCCCCGGTCCTCACTGTCCCTTGCGCCACTTGCAGATCAGGAAGGATCCTCCAGGACGACACCTCGGCGTTGTCTGCCTTATCAGGCAAGGAAATCTGTGGAGGCGTCTCGCTCTCCATCATCTCCGGAAGTAGATCCCCCGAAGAAGAGGACTATTGAGGAGGGCTGCATGCCAGACTGCAAACATGAAGTTTAAAATATTACCCTTATAGCCAGGAAAGAACGAGACAGGTTTAAAATGCCCTGGTTCACTTACTATCCAGCTAGGGGCTCATCTTTACGGGGTGACTGCGTGTCAGCGTCATCCCCTGACTAGGATGTCTTCCCTCGCTTAGAAGCTTCTCTCTTCAAGTCTTCGGAGGTGGTCCACTTCTTCCCATGAGGAGAAGGGATGTCAGCTTGCCCTTTCCTTCCACTTTTGGAAGTGGAAGTTCCAGTCTCCCTGGATAAATTGCCTGGTGTGCCTCTGGAATGAAGGTCGCCTTGGGCCTCTTCACTCTCCTCCTTATCTTCCCTCGCCGGGACTTGATATGGCGCCAGAGCCAGCATCCTGGTTAGCGCCGGATCGGCATAGTCTTCGGGAAGAGGAGCCGGACACCTGATTCTCTCCGCCTTCTTTAGCCAACCCTGGCCGAGTGGAGTTTTATCAATACATTGTTATGAGTAATCTAACTGAATTGTGTTCAGGGGTCGAGTACTTACCGGAGTATCCGGATGATTGCAATCAAGACCAAGGTCTTCTGTTGTATCCGGCCAGTGTTTTCGTGCACCAAAGAACAATTTCCACATCTCTCTGAGCAATATGTCGGAGAAGTGCTGAAGGGTCCGTGGACCTTCCGGATTGAACTCCCACATACGGAGAGGACGCCGCTGGCACGGAAGAATCCGGTGGACTAATATTACTTGGATGATGTTGGTGAGGTCGGTGCCCTTCTTGACGAGGCTCCGAATATGACTTTGCAATGTCTGCGCTTCTTCGACAGAACCCCAGTCCAACCCCATGTTGACCCATGATGCAAGCTGAAGCGGAGGGCCAAATCGAAGCGCAGGTGCAGCTACCCGCTTTGTACCATGGGGTTCGGTAATGTAGAACCACTCCGGTTGACATAGATCAGAAGATTCTACAAAGGAGCCCTTCGGCCAGGGGGAAGCGGTAAGTTTGCTTATTGAAGCACCTCGACACTCCGCTTGTTTCCCTCCGATCACCTTTGGTTTCATACTTAAAGTCTTGAGCCATAAGCCGAAGTGTGGGGACATACGGAGGAAGGCCTCACATGTGGTTATAAATGCCGAGATGTGGAGGAAGGAGTCTGGGGCTAGATCATGGAAATCTAGTCCATAATAAAACATGAGCCCTCGAACAAAGGGATGGAGTGCAAACCCAAGCCCTCGGAGGAAGTGAGAGATAAACACGACCCTCTTGTTGGATCAGGGAGTAGGAATAACCTGCCCTTGAGCAGGAAGCCTGTGGTAAATCTCTGCAGTCAAGTATCTTGCCTCCCTGAGCTTCGAGATGTCTTCCTCTGTGACAGAAGAGGCCATCCACCAGCCTTGAAGGCTGTGTACGGACATGGCTAGAACCTTGAAGTGACTGGATTGACCCTTGAGTGTTGGAACTCGAGGTGGGAGTGGGAGGAAGGGACTAGCGTGGAAGAAAAAGGACAGGCCTTAGCCCCTATTAAAGACGACGAATATCAAACGTCCCTCCGTGGCCTTAAAACATGCCTATTCCCAAGGAGACGTGCCAACAGGAAGGTTGGGTTACCCACACTTGTGTTGATGAAAATCCCGCAATAAGGGGACATGATCTCTGTTTTGACGAGACATGCCAATGAAAACCGCCTCCCGAGATGTGGGGTAGCGGGCTAGAAAATGTTTTGCAATAATGGTCGGGTGATGACATAATGCCACCAAGATTGTCAGCGGATTGGACTCATGAAATATTATACTCTCTACGGGTACGTGGGGAATTTGTTTTGCAGAGCCGAACACGATTCTTGTGTTCGAAATTTACTTTGAAGTATTCGGAGGAGGAACCCGCCTTGCAATGCCGAAGACAATCTGCGCGCCAGACTCATCGTCACTGAAGCCTGTTTCAGGGGCTACTGAGGGAGTCCTGGACTAAGGGGTCCTCAGACAGCTGGACTATATACTTTGGCCGGACTGTTGGACTATGAAGATACAAGATATAAGACTTTGTCCCCTGTCCGGATGAGACTCTCCTCTGCGTGGAAGGCAAGCTTGGCGATTCGGATATGAAGATTTCTTGCTCTGTAACCGACTATGTATAACCCTAGCCCCCCCCCCCCCCCGGTGTCTATATAAACCGGAGGGTTTAGACTTCTAGGGTTTAGCCACAACAATCATATCCTGATAGGCTAGACTTCTAGGGTTTAGCCATTACGATCTCGTGGTAGATCAACTCTTGTAATAATCATACTCATCAAGATCAATCAAGGAGGAAGTAGGGTATTACCTCCATAGAGAGGGCCCGAACCTAGGTAAACATTGTGTCCCCCGCCTCCTGTTACCATTAGCCTTAGACGCACAGTTCAGGACCCCCTACCCGAGATCCGCCGGTTTTGACACCGACAGCAGGGGCACCCTAGAACACACAAGTTGAACACCCTCCACATTTACACACCTCGGTCATATCGTTGTAGTTCTTAGGCGAAGGCCTGCGCCAGTAACTTCATCAACACCATCGCCACGCCGTCGTGCTGGCGAAACTCTCCCTCGGCCTCAACCGGATCAAGAGTACGAGGGACGTCATCGAGTTGAACGTGTGCTCAACACGGAGGTGCCGTACGTTCGGTACTTGGATCAGTTGGACCGCGAAGACGTTCGACTACATCAACCGCGTTAACTAACGCTTCCTCTTTAGGTCTACGAGGGTACATGGACACACTCTCCCTCTCGTTGCTATGCATCACATAGATAGATCTTGCGCGATCGTAGGAGTTTTTTTAAATTTCTGCGTTCCCCATCATGTTTATCTTTAATGCATCTTATTTTGCTTAGTACGGCGGTAGCATTATAAGATGATCCCTTAACTAAAATTTCAAGGTATATGTGTTCTCCCTGAGTATGCACCGTTGCTACAGTTCTTCGCGCTGAGACACCCGGGCTCTATGTTCAAATACAATGGGTGCAAGACAGTTTTGCACATGCGGAATACTTGGGTTAAACTTGACGAGCCTAACATGTACAGACATGGCCTCAGAACACTAGAGACCGAAAGGTTGAACGTGAATCATATAGTAGATATGATCAACATAGAGATGTTCACCATTGATGACTACCCCATCTCACGTGATGATTGGATGTTGGTTAGTTGATTTGGATCACGTATCGTTTAGATGACTTAAGGGACGTCTATCTAAGTGGGAGTTCTTAAGTAATTTGATTAATTGAACTTCATTTATCATGAACTTAGTCCTGATAGTATTTGCAAATTTATGGTGTAGATCAATAGCTCGCGTCGTAGCTCCACTATTTTTTTATATGTTCCTAGAGAAAAATAAGTTGAAGGATGTTCGTAGCAATGATGAGGACTGGGTCCGTGATCTGAGGATTATCCTCATTGATGCATAGAAGAATTATGTCTTTGATGCACCTCTAGGTGACAGACCGATTGTAGGAGTAGATGCAGACGCTATGAACGTTTGGCAAGCTCGGTATGATGACTACTTGATAGTTTAGTGCGCCATGCTTTACGGCTTAGAATCGGGCCTGCAAAGACGTTTTGAATGCCATGGAGCATATGAGATGTTCCAAGAGCTAAAATTGGTATTTCAGACTCATGCCCGTGTCGAGAGGTATGATACCTCTGACAAGTACTTTTCCTACAAGATGGAGAAGTATAGCTCAACCAGTGAACATGTGCACAGAATGTCTGGGTACTAAAATCGCTTGAATCAAGTAGGAGTTAATCTTCCAGATAAGATAGTGATTGTCAGAGTTCTCTAGTCACTATCACCAAGATACTAGAACTTCATGATGAACTATAATATGCAAGGGATGACAAAGATGATTCCCGAGCTCTTCGCGATGCTAAAATCAGCGAAGGTGGAAATCAAGAAAGAGCATCAAGTGTTGATGGTTTACAAGACCACTAGTTTCAAGAAAAAAGGCAAGGGAAAGAATGGGAACTTCAAGAAGAATGGCAAGTAAGTTGCCGCTCCCATGAAGAAGCCCAAAAAAAGACCTAAGCCTGAAACTGAGTGCTTCTACTGCAAAGGGAATGGTCACTAGAAGAGGAACTACCCCAAATACTTGGCGGATAAGAAGGATGGAAAAGTGAACAAAGGTATATTTGATATACATGTTATTGATGTGTACTTCACTAGTGTTCATAGTAACCCTTGGGTATTTGATATTGGTTAAGTTGCTAAGATTAGTAACTCGAAAGAGGAGTTGCAAAATGAACAGAGACTAGTTAAGGGCGAGGTGACGATGAGTGTTGGAATTGATCCCAAGCTTGATATGATCAACATCGCACACTCCCTCTACCTTCGGGATTAGTGTTGAACCTAAATAAATGTTAATTGGTGTTTGCGTTGAGCATGAATATGATTAGATCATGTTTATTGCAATACATTTATTCATTTAAGTTGGAGAATAATTGTTGTTCTATTTACATGAATACAACCTTCTATGTTTATACACCCAATGTGAATGGTTTATTGAATCTCGATCGTAGTGATACACATATTCATAATATTGATGCCAAAAGATGCAAAGTTGATAATGATAGTGCAACATACTTGTAGCACTCGCTGCTTAGGTCATATTGGTGTAAAGCACATGAAGAAACTCCATGCAGATGGACTTTTGGAATCACTTGATTATGAATCATTTGATAGTTGTGAACCATGCCTCATGGGCAAGATGACTAAAAACTCCGTTCTTCGGAACAATGGAGCGAGCTAATGTCTTATTGGAAATAATACATACCGATGTATGCGGTCTGATGAGTGTTGAAGCACGCGGTGGGTATCATTATTTTCTGACCTTCACAGATGATTTGAGCAGATATGGGTATATCTACTTAATGAAACCAAAGTCTGAAACATTTGAAAAGTTCAAAGAATTTCAGAGTGAACTGGAGAATCATCGTAACAAGGAAATAAAGTTTCTATGATTTGACTGCAGAGGTGAATATTTGAGTTACGAGTTTGGCCTTCATTTAAAACAATGTGGAATAGTTTCACAACTCACGCCGCCTGGAACACCACAGCGTAATGGTGTGTCCAAATGTTGTAATCGTACTTACTAGATATGGTGCGATCTATGATGTCTCTTACCGATTTACCACTAACGTTTTGGGGTTATGCATTAGAGACATCTGCATTCACGTTAAATAGGGCACCGTCTAAATCCGTTGAGATGACACCGTATGAACTGTGGTTTGGCAAGAAACCTAAGCTGTCGTTTCTCAAAGTTTGAGGTTGCGACACTTATGTCAAAAGGTTTCAACCTGGTAAGCTCGAACCCAAATCAGAGAAGTGCATCTTCATAGGATACCCTAAGGAAACAATTGGGTACACCTTCTACCACAGATCCAAAGGAAAGATCTTTGTCACCGAGAATGGAACCTTTCCAGAGAAGGAGTTTCTCTTGAAAGAAGTTAGTGGGAGGAAAGTAGAACTTGATGGGGTAATTGTACCTTCTCTCGAATTGGAATGTAGCACATCAGTGAAATCCATTCCCATGATGCCTACACCAACTAGAGAGGAAGCTAATGATGATGATCGTGAAACTTCGGATCAAGTTACTACTGGACCTCGTAGGTCGAATAGTGCACGTTCCGCACCAGAGTGGTATGGTAATCCTATCCTGGAAGTCATGTTATTAGACCATGGCAAACCTACGAACTATGAAGAAGCTATGATGAGCTCAGATTCCGACAGATGGATTGAGGCCGTGAAATCTGAGATAGGATCCATGTATGAGAACAAAGTGTGGACTTTGGTGGACTTGCCCAATGTCGGCAAGCCATTGACAATAAATGGATCTTCAAGAGGAAGACGGACGCTGATGGTAGTGTTACTATCTACAAAGCTCGACTTGTCGCAAAAGGTTTTCGACAAGTTCAAGGTGTTGACTACGATGAGATTTTCTCACTCGTAGCGATGCTTAAGTCTGTTTGAATCATGTTAGCAATTTCCGCATTTTATGAAATCTGGCAAATGGATGTCAAAACTGCATTCCTTAATGGATTTCTTAAAGAAGAGTAGTATATGATGCAACCAAAAGGTTTCGTCGATCGTAAAGGTGCTACCAAAGGGTGCAAACTCCAGCGATCCATCTTTGGACTGGTGCAAGAATCTCGGAGTTGGAATATATGCTTTGATAAGGTGATCAAAGCTATGGTTTTATACAGACTTATGGTGAAGCCCGTATTTACAATAAAGTGAGTGGGAGTTATGTAGCATTTATGATATTATATGAGTTTGGCAAGAGGGTACAATAGTGGTCCAGGAGTAGATCACTGGACAGTGGTCAAAATTATTCTTAGAGGACTAAGGAAATGTTTCTCGGTATTGGAGGTGGTAAAGGGTTCGTCGTAAAGGGTTATGACGATGAAAGCTTTAATACTAATATAGAAGACTCTGAGTCTCAGTCTGGATACATATTGAAAGCGGGAGCAATTAGCTAGAGTAGCACCATGCAGAGCATTGTAGACATAGAAATTTGCAAAATACATATTGATCTAAATGTGACAGACCCGTTGACTAAACCTCTCTCACAAGCAAAACATGATGACACTTTAGTACTCTTTGGGTGTTAATCACATGGTGATGTGAACTAGATTATTGACTCTAGTAAACCCTTTGAGTGTTGATCACATGGCGATGTGAACTATGGGTATTAATCACATAAATATGTGAACTATTGATGTTAAATCACATGGCGATGTGAACTATGGGTATTAATCACATAAAGATGTGAACTATTGATGTTAAATCACATGGCGATGTGAACTAGATTATTGACTCTAGTGCAAGTGGGCGGCTGAAGGAAACATGCCCTAGAGGCAATAATAAAGCGATTATTTTATATTTCCTTATTTCATGATAATTGTTTTTTATTCATGCTAGAATTTTATTAAGCGCAAACTTGATACATGTGTGGATACATAGACAAAACACCATGTCCCTAGTAAGCCTCTACTAGACTAGCTCGTTAATCAAAGATGGTTAAGTTTCCTAACCATATACATGTGTTGTCATTTGATGAACGGGATCACATCATTAGGAGAATGATGTGATGGACAAGACCTATCTGTTAGCTTAGCACAATGATCGTTCAGTTTTATTGCTATTGCTTTCTTCATGTCAAATACATATTGCTCCGACTATGAGATTATGCAACTCCGGATATCGGAGGAATGCCTTGTGTGCTATCAAATGTCATAACATAACTGGGTGATTATAACGATGCTCTACAGGTATCGCCAAAGGTGTTTGTTCGGTTGGTATAGATCGAGATTAGGATTTGGCACTTCGAGTATCGGAGAGGTATCTCTAGGCCCTCTCGATAATGCACGTCATATGAAGCCTTGCAAGCAATGTGACTAATGAGTTAGTTGCGGGATGATGCATTACGGAACGAGTAAAGAGACTTGTTGGTAACGAGATTGAACTAGGTATGAAGATACCGATCAAATCTCGGGCAAGTAACATACCGATGACAAAAGGAATAACGTATGTTGACATATTGGTTTGACCGACAAATATCTTCTTAGAATATGTGGGAAGCAATATGAGCATCCAGGTTCCACTATTGGTTATTGACTAGAGAGGTGTCTCGCTCATGTCTACATAGTTCTCGAACTCGTAGGGTCCGCATGCTTAACGTTCGATGACAATATGTATTATATGAGTTATGTGTTTTGGTTACCGAAGGTTGTTCGGAGTCCCGGATGAGATCACGGACATGACGAGGCGTCTCGAAATGGTGGAGAGGTAAAGATTGATATATTGGAAGGTGGTATTTGGACACTGTAAGGGTTCCAGAGTGTATCGAGTACATAGCAGAGTACCGGAGGGGTTACCGGAACCCCTCGGGGAAAGATATGGGCCATATGGGCCATAGGAGGGAGGCTAACCAGCCCACAAGGGGATGGAATGCCCTCACAAGGGAGGAGGCTGAATTGGACAAGGGGTGGGGGCGGCGCCCCCCTTCCCTTCTCCTACTCCCTCTCCTTGCCCTTTCCCCCTCCGGTAAAAGAAAGGGGGGCGGATCCAACTATGAGTCCAAGTGGGACTCTTTCCCACTTGGGGAGCGCCTAGGGCCGGCATCCTCTCCCTCCCTCCTTTATATACCGGGGGCGCCCCTATGAGAGACACCAATTGCTCCAAGCCATGTGCTGCGCCCCCTCCACAGTTTACGCCTCCGGTCATATTCTCGCGGTGCTTAGGCGAAGCCCTGCGCGGATCACATCACCATCACCGTCACCACGCCATCGTGCTGACGGAACTCATCTACTCCTTCGACCCTCTGGTGGATCAAGAGCTCGAGGGACGTCATCGTGCTGAACGTGTGCAGAACTCTCAGGTGTCGTATATTCGGTACTCGATCGGTCGAAACTAGAAGATGTTCGACTACATCAACCGCGTTAAGCAAACGCTTCCGCTGTCGGTCTATGAGGGTACATGGACACACTCTCCCCTCTCGTTGCTATGCATCTCCTAGATAGATCTTGTGTGAGCGTAGGAATTTTTTTGAAATTGCATGCTACGTTTCCCAACAGTGGAATCCGAGCCAGGTCTATGCGTAGATGATATGCACGAGTAGAACACAAAGAGTTGTGGGCGGTGATCACCATACTGCTTACCACCAATGTCTTATTTTGATTCGGTGGTATTGTTGGATGAAGCGGCCCAGTCAACCTTACATGACCACGTTCATGAGACTGGTTCCATCGACAGACATGCAACTAGTTTTGCACAAAGGTGGCTGGCGGGTGTCTGTTTATCCAACTTTAGTTGAATCAAATTTGACTGCGACTGGTCCTTGTGAAGGTTAAAACAACAAATTTATCAAGTTTGTTGTTTTAACCTTCACAAGGACCAGTCGCAGTCAAGTTTGTTGTTCACCATTGATGACTACTCCATCTCACGTGATGACCGGACATGGTTTAGTTGATTTGGATCACGTATCATTTAGATGACCTGAGGGATGTCTATCTAAGTGGGAGTTCTCACTACAAAAAAGTACACTTCCGTGATGATACATGTTTGTCACAGTAGGTCGCGTTTTTTGTCATGCATGTACATCCATGACGATTTTATGACAGAATCAAGATAGTCATATATGTGCTGTCGTAGAAGTGTTCAATGACATTACCAAAATTATCATCACGGAAGTGTCCACTTCCATGACGATAAATCGCGCGTCACAGAAGTGCTTTTGTCAAGGGTGACCGACATCGGCATCCACCCTAATCTAACGCCGTTAAGCTACCGGGTTGGGTTCTCGATCCGATAACCCGTTAATGTACCGACCAATCGGGATTTTCCATGTGTAAAATCATCATTGGTCGGAGGAGACACGTGTCGTGTCCGCTGGCACAGTGTCATTGATCCAATGGGCAAGACGCCTATGATATGTTGACACGTGGACCGCCCATCAAGTTTAAATGGGCGGCCCAACTAAAGGCCTAAAAGATTTTGTGGACCATAATTGGCCGCCCAGCTAAAGGCTCATTTAGATTTTATGACCATAATGGGCTGGCCCAAATAGAGGCCCATAAGATTTTATGGGCCATAATGGGCCGGCCAGTAAAGGCCCACAAGATTTTGTGTGCCATAATAGGCCAGCCTGTAAAGGCCCACAAGATCCTTGCATCATAATGGGCCATCCCAAATAAAGGCCCACGAGATTTTGTCGACATTAATGGGCGGCCCAGTCAGTAGGGCCCACAAGATTTTGATGACCCTAGTAGGCCGGCCCATTAACTGGCTTCCATGTTTTGGGCCAAATGCCGGCCCATATTTGATCCGGTCCATTAATGGACTGCCATGTTCCGGACCTAATAATGGCCCATATGAGATCCTGCCCGTTAAAAGCCTACCATGTCCTGGGCCAAATTACGGCCCAGATCAGGTCCGGCTCTTTAAGAGTCTTTGGGCTAAATTATGGCCCATATCAGATTCGGCCCGTCAACTGGACGCTATGCTTTTGGGCCCACTTGCTAAAGGCCCATTTAGTAATTCGTCCTGATATTAGTTTCGGCCTGATAAGGGCCCGTTTTGTCGGAGTTCTGGGAACGGGGGTCCCCAGACTTGCCTTCCCGCGGCCTGCGGCGTGGCTCGAAGGAGGCCCAGCACGGCCCATCTTCATCAACGCAAGCTCAAGACCCTCGCGAGGGGCCAAGCCTCGCGGGGTGGACGACAAGGAGCTTCCTCAGGCACGGCCTCATCAGGCTGGCTCATGAGGAGGCGGAGAGTTCAAGGCAGTGTACCTCACGAGGTGCCCATGACGCAAGCCATGATGACCAAGGGCGCCAGCCGGGCGCCAGCCCGCGCAGTGTCCTCCTTTCCTCTTTGGTGCAAAGGGAGCAAGCGCAGGCGAGAGCATCAAGCAAAGGCATCCGTTTCGGTGCAACAAGACCAAGACCAGCCCAACGGCTGGAAGGGAGTCATTGTGGAGCCCAAGCAGGCGTCATCACCACAGCCTTTGGCAGGCGAGGACCAACTTTAGTTAGGATAAGTGTACCCACTGTTCCCCTTCAAAATGGCCAATTGTTGGCACCCTTCCCGCTCAATATTTGGGAAGAGGCCCAGGGCCTTCGCCTATAAATAGGAGTATCCACCCCCAGGGCAGGGAGATCCGAATTGTCACGCCCAATATGCGACCCTATCCAAAAGGAACTCGAAGGTCCCACCAAGGATAGACCCGCATATTGAAACGCTTTTGCAAGGTGGATATCATTACATCAACATTACATAATAGATGGGGATACAAACAGAAGGCACAATTGCCACAAGAATACATCAACATCATATACAAGCTCAACATCCGACTACGGATGAAACATAAACAGAAGCTCAAACGACATCCACCTTCGCTAGCCCAGTCTGCCGACTGGAACCTATCCCCGATCGAAGAAGAAGCGTAAGAAGAACTCCAATACAAGCAAACATCACTCTCACGTCATGATCATCGCAACATGTACCGCAATCGGTGGTGTAGTAATCTGTGAGCCACGAGGACTCAAAGAATCCCGATTCATGGGTATCAAGACTAGCAAAGCTTAAGTAGGAAAGGAAGGGATAAAGTGGTGAGGTTGCAGCAGCGACTAAGCATGATATGGTGGCTAACATACGCAAATGAGAGCGAGAAGAGAAACAAAGGAACAAATCGTCAACTAGTAATGATCAAGAGGTGATCCCGAACTCCTACTTACGCCGACATAACCCGTAAACCGTGTTCTCCTCTCGATCAACCCGAAAAGAGACACTCACGGTTACGCATTACACGGTTGGTGTATTTTAGAAGAGTTTACTTCAAGTTTACTACAACCGGATATTAACAAATTCCCGTCGCCACATAAATCATGCACGGCTCTCGAAAGTTTATACCTGCAGGGTGTCCCAACTTAGCCCATGATAAGCTCTCGCGATCAACGAAGGATATTCCTTCTCCCGGAAGACCCGATCAGTCTAATCCCGGCTACAAGACATTTCGACAAAGAATAAAACAAGACCAGCAAGACCTCCCGGCATGCCGACGCCCTGATATTAGCCGCGCGTATCTCGTCTCAGGCCACGACCGGATGAGCAGTCCGTACAACTAAAACCAGCCCTCAAGTTTCCCCGAGGTGGCGCTGCAAAGGGCTCTAGTTTGGACCAACACTAAGACAAGCATTGGCCCGGGGGGGGGGGGCTAAAATAAAGATGACCCTTGGGTTAAATACTCCCACGGGAAATGGAGGTGGTGGTGAGGCCATTGTTAAAACCAAGGTTGGGCCTTCTTTGGAGGAGTCTTATTCAAAGCGTAACTGTCAAGGGGGTCCCATAAATCACCCGACCGCGTTAGGGACGCAAAATCCGGGAACATAATACCGATATGACGGAAACTAGGGCGGCTAGAGTGGAACAAAACACTGTGCATAAGGCCGAGCCTTCCACCCTTTACCAAGTATATAGATGCATTAATTAAATAAGATATATTGTGATATCCCAACAAGTAAGCGTGTTCCAACAAGGAACAACATCTCCATGTTCCAACAAGGAGCAAACTTCATCTTCACCTGCAACTAACAACGCTATAAGAGGGGCTGAGCAAAGCGGTAACATAGCCAAACAACGGTTTGCTAGGAAGGGTGCAAAAGGTTAGAGGTCGACATGGCAATTTGGGAGGCTTGAGGAACAAGTGATAGGTAGCGCATCATAGCGATAGAATGAAACAACTAGCATAGCAATGATAGTAGTGAGATCCAGGGTAGCGGTCATCTTGCCTGAAATCCCGCTAGGAAGAAGAACGAGTCCATGAAGAAGACGAACGGATGAAGCCGAACCAAGCGTAGACGAACGGATCCTCACGATCGCAACGAAACATGAACTAACAAGAAGAAGCACACAACATAGTAAACACACCACACATGAACAAGGTATGATGCACAACCGAGCATGATGCATGACAAGGCTACATGAAGCTACTCATGGCAAAAGATGATGCGAACAAGAGCAACACATCAAGACAAGTTTAAATGAGGCCGGGAACAACATAGAACAATTCCGGTAAGTCCTCATATGCAAATTTCGAAATTGGTCCAGATCTGAATAAAGCTTATGTTCAAGTTGTTAAACAGCAAGTTAAAATGCACCACGATGATCTACACGAAATTCTAGTCAAGTTACATATAAAGTTCATTAGATTTGGAGCTACGACCTAGAAGATATGAGCAAAACAAGATAAACATGGCATTGATGCAAAATGCATACAAACATCAAGCAAACACCTCAAAACATGGATGCAACATGATAATATGAAGCTACATGCAAAATCAAGCAATTTTCATATAGAGCACACTCAAAACAGAGCAACGGTGCAACACATACACCCTATACAAGACATGACAACAATCTGTCCAAAACAGCAACTAGGCGTATTGCAAGCATCACAACACTATGCTACGGCATCTCAACATGAGAACAAAAGGCATGGGCATGATTTACAGGTAAAGCATTACAAAACATTAATACTGAGCTATCTCCAGAAATCACTAGAACATGCTCAAACACACATGGCAAGATTGCAAATAATAACAGTTTCAGACTTTAGCAGAAATAACATCAGGTTGCAATGTTTAGAGCTATCAAACAACATGCTACAGGAACTTATCATGGCAAACAAAGGCATGGCATGAATCTACTAATTGTATAGAACAAAAGTCCTTTACTGACCATGAGCCAAAAAGGACCAGAAAATATGATAGCACCCATGTAAACATGGCAAGTTATATTACAGATTCATACATGGCAGGAACAACAATAAGTAGGCATGTTGGTGAGCTTGAACCACTCACCACACAGCAACAGATGGCATGGCAACGCAACTCACAGTAAGAAGACATGGCATAGAAGTTATACATGGCAAGAACAACATCATAGCATACACGGATCAACTACAACAACCTTGGCAAAATTGAATAACATGTAAACAACCTGCCAGGAAACATTTTATAGCAAAAGTAGAGCTCGATTGACTCAAGCTATGGCACTCCATAGTTGCAAACAAGGGCAAGGATGGATAGAGCATAACCATATATTCAAAACATCCTTACTGAAGTATCTCAAAATAAGCATGGATCTCTCGGTAGCATCAAGTTTACATGGCATAAAAATATCAGCAGAACAGGGGCTGAAATCAGCAACATCATGAAGCTTATTTTGCATGCTTGTGCTAGTCACCAAAGAGATCACAAAAATACATGGCATACACCCCTGTAACTATGGCATGGCATATTATAAAACACATGTAGGACTCAAGTCCATAGGGTGCACACATCAATCATGGCAAAAATGACAAAAGTGCATGTTCTGATAAGAATCTGAAACTAACATCACATAGCCCTCTTCCAACAGCATTTCGGGAATCAAGATGAGCTCAAATGTAAATGATGAAATGAGATGAAATGATGTACTCGTCGACACGAACAATTTGACATATTACACGCACGAAACGAAGCAATATGCAGAGAGTTATGGCATATTGAATATGGCATGATAAAGTTGAAATAATCGGGGACTTAGCAGAAATCAACCTTGAGAGGGGGGCGAGGTCAACGCGGGCGGTAGTGGCTCCGGTGGGCTCCGGCTCCGGCCGGAGCGGAGGAGGACGGCGAGGGGCGGCGAGAGTGCGGAGGCGCCGGCCGGCGGCGGCGGAGGCCGAGGCGAGGCGATGGAGGGCGTGGCGGCGCGCCAGTGAGGAGGCGCGGAGGCGGCTGTGGCGCGGGCATGGCGGGGACCGGCTGGGCGCCGCGGCGAGGCGGCGGGCACACCGCGAGACGGCGTCAGCGGCGGAGGCGGGGCACACTGGCGAGGACGGCGCTGGCGGCGGGGCGAAGCCAAGGGCGGGCGGCAGAGCGAGTTAGCGGCGCGGCGTCGCTGGATCGCCAGCGGCGGGGCGCTGGGCTCACGATGGTTCAAGTGCTGGGCGGAGGGCGGCGGCGCAGGCCACGTGGCGGGCGGCCACCGGGCGCTGGGAGGCGGGCTGGGACGGGCGGACACGTCCGGCGGCGGGCGGACGGTCCGTCTTACGGGAGGAGGAAGAAGCTAGGGTTAGGGGGATTTTCATCGGGCGAATTTGGACGGAGGGCATATTTATAGTTTCGGGAGCTAGGAGAGTCCAAATGAGGAGCGGTTTTCGCCCACACACGATCGTGATCGAACGACCGAGAGCATGGAGGGGAGTTAGATGGGTTTTGGGGCCACTTTGGAAGGGGTGTTGGGCTGCAAAGAGAAGGGGTTTTACGGTTACCTTGCTAACTGCTGGAGTACCAAACGACCTCCAAATGGCACGAAACTTGACAGGCGGTTCATCTAGTGCTATACCAAGGCCGCTTGGCAAACCTCGGTCCATTCCGAGACCGTTTAACACCCGCACACGAAAAGAGGTAAAAGGGGGCGCCGGGGAACATAGGAGTGCCGGATTGCAAAACGGACAACGGGGAAAAGGCTCGGATGCATGAGACGAACATGTATGCAAAATGAAATGCACATGATGACATGGTATGAAATGCAGATGATGACATGGCAAAGTGCAACACGCAAGAACATGACATGGCAAAGACGGCGAATAACTGGCGGACACCTAGCGCATCGAATCCGGGGCGTTACACGAATCCTCATCAAGAAACCAGTAGCTAGAGCGACTGAACACCACCTAGCAGTTCATCGCACCCGCCAAGAACAGACCCTCGCGAGGCTGTTCTTCCTTGTATTGTTCCTCATCACCCAAGAGGCAATCCACCACACCACACACCGGAGTAGGGTATTACACCACAATGGTGGCCCGAACCAAAGATAAACCTCATGTCTCTTGTGCTGTTCCGCCTAGTAGTTTAGGTCCCGGAAGTCGGGCGAGGGTGAGACGGTGGAGGGTTGGATCTCCGCGCGCACCCAGTGTTCGAACCTCAAGGGTCTGCCGAACCCGAAATCCGACATTTGGCGCGCCCGGTAGGTGCGCCGGAATCGCTGCTTCGTCGCCTCGTTCTTCCCGACCACCGCAACCATGTCTAACGCCCGTCAGCCTGCGCCGAGCCGCCCTCGCCTCCCATGTCGCTTCAGACAGCTCCGTCGTGGCGCCCTCGTCGTTCCTCGTCACCGCCACAACGCCGCCACCGGCCCGGCGGGGAACGAGCAGCAAGCATCATCCCAACACCCATCCATGAGGCGGGACGGCCGCACCACCACGCCTTCGCTCACCCCTGCTGGTTCTTCGTCACGCGCGCCCCGCACGGCCATGGAGGCCCGAGCTGCACTCATCATGGCAAACGAGCTCCTGCGCTACCGCCCCGTCGACGACGTTTACGAAGAATGGCTCGACCGAGTTACCGAGCCGTCACGCTGTGAGGCGCCCAAGACCGTCTGCCTCGCTGCAGACAAGACTCGCCGCGCAGCGATGAAGCTCGGGCGCCTCGGCCGCCTCCTCCTCAAGAAGGCGCCTGCCCCAAGGCGCTGACCTCTGGCGGAACCCGCTTCCGCCAGCGCCGCGCTGCAAGAGCAGAGCTGTCAAGAAGTTCCTCGCGACGAAGCTGCCCGGCGCCTCGCTTCCAAAGACGCCAGACCTGCGCTGCCCCAGCCGCGCGCAGGGAGGCCCGCAAGACCAAGCTCTTCGCCGTCCGAGGCCCCAGCTGCCACGGCGGGCTGCCGCGCCTTCACCTTCGAAGCTGCGCAGCCGTCAGCGTGCCCGCCAAGTTCAAGCCGACCTGCCTCCTCGCTACGATGGCACACCGACCCCACGGAGTTCCTCCAGCCTTCACGAGCTGAGCATCGAGGCTGCCAACGGGGATGAAAAGGTCATGGCGAACTGGTTTCCCATGGCGCTCAAGGACGGAGCCCGCACCTGGCTCCTGAATCTTGCCCCATGCACGATCTCTTCCTTGGCCGAGATGTGCACCCGCTTCATCGCCAACTTCCAAGGTACTCGCGACCGGCCACCCGCCATGAGCGACATGCGTCGAATCAAGCAGCAGCCAGGGGAAACCCTGCAAAAGTACATCCAGTGCTTCAACAACGCACGCCTCAAGATCCCCAGGGTAACAGAGGAGGCCATCATCTCTGCCTTCTCTCGACGGGCGTCGCGACGCCAAGATGAAGGAGGAGTCTGGCGATGCATGAAGATCTGTGCACCTCCTTGAGCTGTTCAACTTGGCGACCAAATGGCACGCCAGGCTGAGGAAGGCGCCTCTCCTCCTCGAGCTGCCCGCGGATCCCAAGAAAAGAAGTCCAAGGCCAAGGACGTGAAGCGCAAGGCTGCAGACTCGCCGACCTGCATACCAAGCGAGTCGAGATCAGCCCGAAGTCCTCCAAGGGCAGTCGATGCTGCGTGTACCACGACCTCCACACCCACAACACCAATGAATGCCAAGAGCTCCGAGCCAGACGCTGAAGGAAGGGTCGGCAGACGCCCGAAAGCATGCCGACTGGCTACGGCCGAGGAGGAGGAAGGAATGCAGGACGCTGGGAAGACCGCGGCCAGCGCCAAGGGTGGCGCGACCAACCTCGCGAGGACCGTTGATAAGACCCGCCGCGAGGGAGGCTGGAGGGATCAGCCTCGCGAGGATCGCCTGCAGGGAACGCAGGCCTCCCTCCATTGTCGCCGCAACCAAGGAGAATTGAGGACCGCCATCGACGAGGGGCTGGGGGCTTCCAGAACCGCGGCGATCGCTCGCATCCCGGGCGGAGCTCAAGCCCCAGCCTCTCAACAGATCTTCAAGCGATTCGCCGCGAAGTGAATGCAGTCCTCCCCAAGCTCGAGGCCGCACGCCCTCTCAGGTGGTCGGCGTGCGCCATCACGTTCAGCTCAGCGGATCAGCTCTAGTGCGCGGCCACAGCCGGAGTTCTCCCGATGCTTTGTTCCCTAATCATTAGCAACGTGCTGGTCACCAAGACCCTCATCGACGGCGGGGCAGGACTCAACGTCCTATCCATGGAAACATTCAACAATCTTCAAGTGCCTTTACGCCACTTTCAGCCAACCAAGCCTTTCTCCGAGTCATCGACGGCTCCACGGTCCCGATCGGGCAGGTCCGCCTTCCAGTCACCTTCGGGGCTCGCGACAACTACCACACCGAGCTCATCGACTTCAACGTCGCCCACATTCGCCTGCCGTACAATGCCATCCTCGGGTACCCGGCGCTGGCCAAATTCATGGTCAGAACTCCACCACGGCTACAACGTCCTCAAGATGCCAGAAGCGTCGGGGTCATCACGGTGCCCTGTGGAAGAGAGAGACGCAGCAGGCTCCCGGAGCGAGCCTTTCAGCCGCATCGCTAGAAGACCTGCACCACAGCAGCCAGGAGGCCTCCCCGAGGCCGCACCCAAGAAGAAGAAGACATCGACCGGCCCGACTCCTCAAGAGGCAGGCCCCTCAGGGCCCGCACCGGGCCAGGGGGAGCCTCCTTCCATCGCATAGGAAAGCGCGCCCGGCGCCCTCCTCAGGCCCGGCGCCAAGGTCACGAGGGAGGCGCTTGGGCACCACGTGGAGGCGTGCTTCGAAGCACATTTCCCGCAAGCAGGAGCAAGGCAAGGAGGGCCGAACCCTCAGGAGTTCGTCAGCAAGGCCATGCAGGAGCTACATGAGTCAAGGGTCATGAGGGGCAGCCGCCGCCTACCCGCTGTGGGCCCCCATCCAGCGAGGATGGTGGGCTGCAGCGTCTGCATCGACATACTGTGGCTCAACCGAGCCGCGTCTCAAGAGCGCCTCGGCCCTCGCGAGTGGGACGCTACAGGGCCCGCCTACAGCCTACGCAGCGCATGCCTCACGGCCTGCCAAACGCGGTTGCTGCGCACCAAAGATCTCATGAGGCCATCCCAAGGCTCGAGATGTCAGAACACCGCAGCCTCGGGCGGAGATGGAGATGGCCCCGAGGAGCCGCCAGCCCGGATCCTCCCGAGGCCCTCGGCCCGGGGCTCGTGAGGATCGGCTCCGCAGCCCACCGAGTCTGCTACACCAACACCACTTCGTCCCCAACATCACCAGTGACATCTTTAAGTTTTGTTTCCTACTGGGAGCGCTCAGTCGCATTATTCCTGTGCCGTGGGTCCGCCCCTGCGGCATGTACCCCTTTTATTTCATGTCATTAGCCTATCTGTTGCGGGCGCCTCGGCTGCATCATCCCCAAGCCGCTCGGGCCTGTCCCAGCTGCATGTATCCTTCTTACGCTTTCCTCGGGATTATGCTCTCGCTCCACCATGCTTGTTATTTGGTGCCTTTTCCTGGGTGATGGAATCTTGCACGTTAAAGGGGGTGCACGAGCATCGCGACTCGTGGCTCCTACCGCTCTCCGCCCTCACCCTCCGGTCTTGTCCATGGCATCGCGACTGGCTTGCTGCCGACGGCACGAGACCAGCCCGAGAGCCGGACCCGAGGACGCATAGCCATTATCTAACCCAGCTTATGCGTTAAAGGGGGTGCCCGAGCATCGCGACTCAGGGCTCCTACCGCTCTCCGCCCTCACCCTCCTGGTCTTGTCCATGGCATCGCGACTGGCTTGCCAATGACGGCTGAGAGCAGCCCGAGAGCCGGACCCGAGAACGAGTTGTCTGCATCTAACCTAGCTTATGCGTTAAAGGGGTGGTGCCCGAGCATCGCGACTGGCTCCTACCGGATCTCCGCCCTCACCCTCCGGTCTTGTCCATGGCATCGCTGACACGGCTTGCAATGACCGAGACCAGCCCGAGAGCCGGGACCCGAGGACGTGAGTTTCATTCATCTAACCCAGCTTCTTGCGTTAAAGGGGTGCACGAGCATTGCGACTGTGGCTCCTACCGCTCTCCGGCCCTCACCCTCCGGGTCTTGTCCATGGCATCGCTGACCGGCTTGCCGGCCGACGGCTGAGACCAGCCCGAGAGCCGGGACCCGCATCTGGCCAAATTTGCAGGAACACACTCGAAGATAAGGCCCAGAGCCAGGCGCAACCCGCCTTGAGGTAGGGCCCCGTGAGTCCCGCGCTATCTCACGGGTGCCCAGATACACCTGTCCAGCCCTACCGTGCCAGCCACGTGTCAGGGTGGGCTGTATACGCCCCGGGGGCTCCTCCCGGAGGGGAGCCCGCTCCCATGTGCCAGTGGAAGCACCATGCTCCGTTGGGGTCGACACATCGCCGAGGAGCGGCTATGCACGACGCATGCGAAGCGCTATTCTCCGCGCTGGTGATAAACAATCGAGGGTGGCCTCCGGGTCACATCAACCTCGTGGAGCCCAGAGCTCGATGTCCGCCTAATCGCAACGCCTCCCTCGAGCGCCCAGCGCGAGGGGCTCGACACGGGCTGCGCCTGGGTCATGCCAGACGCCGCCACCCAGCCAGGCCCCGGGCCTGGTTCAGGCACGCCACTCCCCGGCGGAGCCAAGGTACGAATGTCGCTTGAGCGTCAAGGGGACTCCTGAGCATCGCGACTCAGAGCCTAATCGTCACGTAGCCCCTCACCCCTTAGTTCCGGAAGGCTAACGGCGGTTGAGGTATGCGAGGGCCGGGCTCTGCAGACGAGAACGGTGGATCCGCCTGCCTCACCTCCCTACTTGTTGTTCAGGCGCTAAGGGGACTCTGAGCATCGCGACTCAGAGCCTAACTTGTCGCGTAGCCCCTCACTCCTTGGTCCCGCCCTGGTTTCCGTCGGGGCTAATGGCGGCCGAGGTATCTGTGAGGGCAGGCTCTGCCGGTGTAGAACATAAGCAAGTAGGAAGCGCAAATTTCAAGGAATTCAAAAGCAAATATTACAGTCCACACTGTTATCGCAATACCAAATGCAACTTTAAACGCCTCCCCGATGCATGATACATGTGCAGGAATTAAAAGCAGGACAGGAGCCACAACGGAGTCACTTGTCGGCGGTGGAGCAGCGTGGAGTGGGTTCGCCTTGTGGAGCAGCAGGCCGCAGCCTCGCCGCCGGCTTGGTGCTGAAGGCCCGAACTTCCCTAGCAGAGCCTCCGCGCGACCCTTCACAGCCTCGGCAGCGGCAGCTGCATGCTCGTCGCTTGCTGGCTCCAGCAGGCTGTCCAGGTCGACGCTGGGATCGCGAAGGTAGATGTGGGTGAGAACCCGTGTCAGTGCCACAGAAGACAAGACACGTTCCTCGTCCTCGGCCGTGGGACCAAGGCCAAGGGTGACATCTTCAAGAGCGCGAACCAGGAAGGGAAGCAGCTTGGCGGGACCATCCTCAGCGCCGCCAGCGGACTCTCCAGGCCACTGTCGTAAAGTGTCCTCAGCAAAGAGCGAGCCTTCACCTCTATATCCATGAAGGCCACGCGATCTTCTGCAAGAACCCGCGCCTTGTCGTCCAGCTCGACTTTCCTCGCCTCCAGCCTCCCGCCCCAAGCGCCTAGGCGGTCGCGGGCGCTTCTTGAGCCTGTCCTCCCGGTCCTGACGGCCGCCATGAGCCTTCATGCTTTCCTCCTGCTCTGGAGGAGGCGGGCCCCTCGGCAAGCTGGTTCTCCAGGCCCTTCACTCGCTCTCCAGCGTCTCATAGCGACCTTGGATGCTAGCTGCCTCCCTGTGGCAGCATCGCGGGAAATCTTCCCCTCACGGACAGCCTGCTTCTCCTCGTCGCAAGCCGTCGAGGCCTGGACCAGCGCCGCCCGAATCGAAGCATCGGAGCGAATCCAGCCAGAAGCCAGCTCCAAACGCCCAGCCATCAGACGGGAGTCGGCGCCCAGAAGATCCTGCCGCAGGCGGTCCAGTCCAGCAACGGCGCAATCCAGAATAGTATTCGGAGGAGCAGCGGTCGATGGAGTAGGAGGAGAAGACGGCTGCGTGACCACTACGCCCTGAGGCGGAACCAGCGGCGCCACGGCGACAGTGGAGGCAGCGCCAAGCAAGGGCACCTCGGGAGTCGCCTGGGTCAAGGGGGCTGAGCTCGCCCCAGCGGGCTCAGCCCGGCCTCGCGAGGACGCCCGGGCAGGAGAGGCCTGTGCGTCATGATCACCTTCTTTCTCGGGCAGAGGCACCGCCACGGATGGGGCCTCAGGAGCCCCCTTCAGCTTCTTCGCCGCAGGCGCCAGCCTAGCCAAGGGATACACATATCAAGCCTCAGCGACAAAGCAAGGAGTAAAACAAGAATCAAGCACTTACTGGTCATCGCTCGCGAGCTCGAGCAACCTCCGGCCATACTTGAAGCCCGAGAGCCGGCTGCAGGGATCAGCCTCAAGGGGCCCGGGAGGAGGAGGCGCGTCCGTGGATCGCCCCGGGGCCGGGGCGGACCCGCGGGGGACCAGCCCAGTCCGGTCCTTCTTCGGGATCGGGGGCGGGCTTCCGCCTCCCTGCTCATCCTCATCCTCGTCGTCGTCACTCTAGGGGAGGCGGAGAGTGCGGGACCTGCGCCGAAGGGGAGGAGCCCTTGACTCCGCCCTCGAATCAACCCCCTCTCCCGGCTCTCTTTCCTCCACCTCTTCGCTGGAGTCGGCAGAGGACACATCCACTAGGTCCTCTAGAGCCTCCACGAGCACGGGCCCATCCCCATTGAAGACAGGGATGGGCCCCACTACCTGCTCCCAATCCTCGCGAAGGAACAAGGGCTGGGCGCCCAGCCTCGCCACATCGCCCCCAACCAAGGATCGGAGGACCGCCGCCAGATCCTCGTCGGCCAGACCACGGGCTCGAGTGAGGCCTCCACATCGGAAGCGAGCATCGACGGGCGGAGCCGATTGATGCTCCAGAACTCCCTCGGCAGCGCGGTCAGCTCCGCCCGCCGCCACGCCCGGCCGGCTTCAGATCTGCGTCCATCTTCTCCAAAGACCGGCCAAGGATCCAAGCTCTACCGGGACCACTGCCGGAGCTCATGGGTGCTCCGTGGGCAGGATCAGCCAAGGGTGGATGCGCCCAGCATCCACCAAGACCCACTTGCTCCTGACGCCCTCAATCCGCCAGGGTTTGAAATGGCGATGGCTCCGCCGTATGCGACGAAGCTCGCGCACGCGAAGGCGGAACCACGGGAGGTTCGGAGGGAGAAATAGTGGCGCAGCAAGGCCACCGAGGGCTTCACCCCAACGTGGGCCTCACAATAGTAGGTGAAGATTGCCAGAAGAAGGACGGAGTTGGGATGGAGGTGCAGAGCTTGAATGTTGTAGTGACGGAGGACAGAGAAGAAGAACTTCGTAAAAGGGAGGCACTAGACCAAAGAATGATGGCGCTCACGAAGAACGGGTAGAAGGTACTCCTCGCCCTCGGGGCCGAAGAGCCGCCTTGAACGCTTTCGTTTCGTTGGCGCCTGCGCCTCGCCATCCGGCGCACCAGATGTAGGCTCGCCTCGACACATTTGCTGTGTCCAAGGCAGGAGAGGACCAAGCTCCGTCTGGGGCTTGGCGAGGCGCCATGACTGGCTAGGGCACGCAGGCGGAGTGGATCTGAAGATCTTGGAAGCAGAGAGGAGAGGCACCAGAGCAGCAACTGGAGAAAGTAAAGGAGGCAAGGAAGATGCCACTCTGTTATCAACTCACGCGGTTGCAGAGGCGCACGCGTCCAGTCAACCGCCACGCGGCGCCCAAGGCCAGAGGCTGTTAGGGCCCGCGATGCTTCGCACTTTCCCTTTCGCCTCTCTGCTCGGCCAAGTTACAGCGCGCCCGTGAGGCCGGGGCTCTTGTCGGCGTTCTAGGAACAGGGGTCCCTAGACTTGCTCGCTGCGGCCTGCTGCAGCGTGGCTCGAAGGAGGCCCGGACGCCCATCTTCATCAACGCAAGCTCAAGACCCTCGCGAGGGGCCAAGCCTCATGAGGCGGACGACAAGGAGCTTCCTCGAGAACGGCCTCGTCAGCTGGCTCATGAGGAGGCGGAGAGTTCAAGGCAGGGTACCTCGCGAGGTGCCCATGACGCATAGCGATGGCGACCAAGGGCGCCCGGTCAGGCGCCCAGCCAGCAGTGTCCTCCTTTCCTCTTTGGTGCAAAGGGAGCAAGCGCAAGCGAGAGCATCAAGCAAAGGCATCCGTTTCGGTGCAACAAGACCAAGACCAGCCCAACAGCTGGAAGGGAGTCATTGTGGAGCCCAAGCAGGCATCATCACCAGAGCCTTTGGCAGGCGAGGACCAACTTTAGTCAGGATAAGTGTACCCCGCTGTTCCCCTTCAAAATGGCCAATTGTTGGCGCCCTTCCCGCTCAATATTTGGGAAGAGGCCTAGGGCCTTCGCCTATAAATTGGAGTAGCCACCCCCAGGGCAGGGAGATCCGAATCCTCATCAAGAAACCAGTAGCTAGAGCTACTGAACACCACCTAGCAGTTCATCGCACCCGCCAAGAACAGACCCTCGTGAGGCTGTTCTTCCTTGTATTGTTCCTCATCAGCCCAAGAGGCAATCCACCACACCACACACTGGAGTAGGGTATTACACCACAATGGTGGCCCGAACCAAAGATAAATCTCATGTCTCTTGTGCTGTTCCGTCTAGTAGTTTAGGTCCCAGCGATTCGGCGAGGTGCGAGACGGTGGAGGGTTGGATCTCCGTGCGCACCCCAGTGTTCAAACCTCAAGGGTCTGCCAGAACCCGAAATCCGATACGTTTAACTTTCCAGACCTATATTAATTTCGGCCTGTTAAAAGCCTATCATATAGTTGGGCCTAACTATGGCCCAGTTTGCATCCAGCCTGCTCGTAGCCGATATCTGATTGGGCCAAACAAGGACCGAGACAATTTTGGCCTGTTAAAAGCCGGTGATTTGATTCGCACAATCATGGGCCGGGGTCCATTTCGGCTGCTGCCGCCCGTGAGCACGCGTTCGTGCCCAACCTACTTCTCAGCCTCCTAAAAGCCCATTGAGTTTTCTTGCGAAAAGAGGGTCGGGGGTTACTCGGCCTATTAAAGGCCCGAATCTACTAGTGGGCCAGTTTACTTTTGGCCTTTTAACGGACCAAGATGACGGGGCCCATGATGCGGATCATACATCGTGATTGCATGACGGGCCGATTATGTATCGTAATTTTACGGTTTGGCCGGTTTACTGCGAAGACAGGATATATATACAGTAAAATGACTGGAGCATCGTGAATAAGAAAAAACCTAGACTATACAATAAAGAAATTACGGCATATTACATCCACCGGGCATCAAAGTTCGCCACTATGATAAGAAAGCACAAGCAGACAGCAGATTACATACACTAGGCATCAAAGATCGCCACCAGTGCAAATAAACACGTCGACAAAATAATATACAAAACCTACAGCACTTCAACAGAGTTCAAGAAAGGTTAGCCCTACTGGGGAGCTACAGCGCAAGCAGCTGAGCAAGATGATGAGACTGCGCTTGTTCAACACTTATATCTTCCTCACTCTGAAAGATAAACAAGCAGACAGATGACAGGTTTTACACATAAAAGTATCGGTGCTGACAATTCATCACATTTCTTACTGACGAATACAGTTACTCATTTTAATATGGCATTAACACAATATGGTATTGTTGAGGTCAAGACATGGCAGGAAATGGCATTGTGAAGGAGTTGGCAGCTTCACGACACCATTGGATTACAGATCAAGAACTCATAAGTATCAATGGTTAGTGTGCTGTCAATTTGTCCCATTTCATATTGGCAAATAAAGAGACGGTTTAAATAATAGTAGAATGATATGACATTGTTCATAGTTAAGACATTGCAGAATAAGACATTGTGCTATAGTGGGTAGGTTCACCACACCACTGGATTACGGATGAACAACAGAAGCATACATGCAGTGCAAAATAAGATCACTTGCTCTGTATAGTTTAATTTACATGGTATGAAGAAGGAACTTGGTTGTACAACTAAAAACTTAAATTGTGAAGGACAAACTTTTGTTTATGAACTACATAATAAGCTTTAAACATGCAATTTGATGCAAACACCAAAAATAAACAGCTGTTAGTCATGCCTAACCAAATATACACAACAAAGTTTGAAGGCTTGAGAAGGACAAACTTACATTACTGGTGAAGACAGGCTCTATATATAAAGCCCTTGTCCATGCTGATGGGGGGGGCAATTCAAGAAGTTTACCACATAATCTTCTTCATAAGCATTGTATTTATTATACATTTTGTTAAGAGTAAATATAGATGTGATAATATATGAAAAAATGGAGAATATTTAAGATAAGATGAAGAGTGATGCTACATAACCAAGTAGCTATAAATGTATGTGCAAAGGTAATCTGAGGCAAAAGGCACAGCCAAGAGCAATGCACAGCTAAACTTCTTTAGTACCAACCTTATGGTAAGAGTAAATATAGATCTGATGTGTAGAAAATGGAGGGCAAAGGAAAATAAGCTGCAGAGTGATGGTACATGAACAACTACTTGTCAATACAAGTACACTGATAAAGGACAGCATGTACTTAAAAGAACAATGGAGAGCTAAAAAAATTCATTGGCATTGGATATATTCTACACTAATGTAACCGTTCATACAGATAAGATAATTTGGAGCGAACAATTGATAAGCAAGCTATCATGCATACTGTTGTCACATAATGAACCAGGCATGTATGCAAGTACAGTGATACAGGACAACAGGTACTAACAAGAGCAAAGCAGCGGGCAGCATATTTGTGATATCCTGTCTTTCTTATCAAACCAGAATTCTTCTTCGAGCAGATTTCCTGCAAAAAAGATCAGTAAGGCACATGCGGAAAAGTAGATGTTCAAATTTTCATGTGATTTCATACAGTGCCTCATCCTGGGAATAGGACCAGTGCATAACAAGGTATTTCCATTCAATGTCTTCTAAATTTAGCACAGGAGACTTCACCGGAAATTTGTTTATAGACTTGCCGTGATTTCCTCAGGTAACACCGATACTGCTGCAATGCTTCCTTGAAAAGCACAAGCAAGCTTTGCTAGCCATGACTGTCCAGATTGACCCTCGCCTAGTTACAACAATGTAATGTAAATCATTGATGTGTTCAATCAGCAGAAAACAGGAAAATAATAACCATGGATAATAGCACTTACACGTAAGTTGGATAGGAAGATGTGAAAATGGTGTTTGTCTTCACTATAATTTTCCCATGATGGGAATATATGCACGTAGTCCCTAACAACATTGAAAGCATTGTCTTTTAAACTGAGAATAACTGGAACGGGGTTCCAATCTGCAGGAATTGGCCGTCTCTGCAGTTGGGATAGGTCTTCGGCCGGTGGACTTGCTGTACTTTTTGATGGAGTGGGATTTTTTACGTGAATGCGGTGGTGCTAAGGCAAATGAAATCGGTATACCTTTTCTTTGGAGTGCAGGTCCTGTGGTGGGGCTAGTGGTGTGGCCAGTGAAGTATGGGTACAATCTGCTGGAGTTGGTCCTACGTTTTGTGTCACTGGTTGTACAGCCAATATAAGTGGGGTCATGTCTGATTTCTCTGGCACCACCACGTTTTTCAAGGACTTTGCTGGTGCTCCTTCAGGTTCGCAATCACCCTCTTCCTTTTGATGTCGATGCACAAGAACAACATTTGAGTGGAAAAACATGGTATGATGACAGATGGAATATGTATTTATAATGGATGGGCATGGCATCTCGAGTTATATGATGAGTAAACTAAGCAGATGTCGGTGCAACAAAGTAGAAGAAATGCAAGACAACATATGCAAGATACGCGCAATCAATAAAACCTTGCCAAATTAGAACAGGCACCTTGATGGGTGAACAGGACAGGCCATCTGCCTTTGACTCCTCGAGGTTACAATAGTCATTAGGATGATATTCTGAACAAGAATCAACAGGTGGGGAGCGTATGAGTTTCATTGCATCCAGAATGGCGCTCAATGCCTTGGTGCCAATTTTGTAAGTCATTGCAGTGTTCCACAATATTCTTCTGACGTGCGGATTCTGATATTCACTGTAATTGCGTATAACATATGAGAACCATGAAAACATAAATAGTTGTGAGATTATCTTTGTAATGCAGATGATATTTTAATATAGGGGCGCCCCTGTAAACACTTGTGTGCTATCACTGGATTCTGATGAGAGGGCTCATGTGTGCTGTAATATGGTGCGTGCATTTATATAATCTAACACAAGTACACAAAAAATAGGCTCCAGAAATAAGGATAGTTGGCAGATGATAGGTTCATAATATACTATATAGAGAGTTTATTCCAAACCATGATAACAAGAGCACACAGCAACTAGGCAGATCATAGTGTACATAACAGGGGTACACCATAACCATGATATATAAATCGGGAAAGTGGAACTGGCTTGAAAATACGGTGTTGTATTGCCGCTAGTAATTGAAAGCCTATCGATCACGCATCTGAGCCAGCTCTGTCAGCTGTTGACTGCAGATGTCCCTGCGCCCCTTCCTGACAAGGAACATACTGTACGTACTAAATACATAATAAACAAAGAGGAACATGTTAAAGAACAGAAGAGGAAGCATATTCTTGAGGTTCCACTTCATTGCGTACAATGTTGGTTGCCCACTCATGATAAATCGCAGCGCCCAAAGAAATGCAATTCCATGTTGTCTCTCTATATGTGGCAATTTGGAACAAGAGTCATTACGATCATATTCTGAACAAGAGTCAATAGGTGGGGAGCGTATGAGTTTCATTGCATCCAGAATGGCACTCAATGCCTTGGTGCCAATTTTGTAAGTCATTGTAGTGTTTAGCTTCAAGAGTGGACTGCTGCTAGTGCGACACAAAGCAGCTACACAGATCATAGTGTAGATATAACGGGAAAACACGAAGCATCGAGTAAAATCAGCAAAGTGGAACTTGCTGGAATATATGTGCTAGTATTGCCGATGCGGCTAGAAAGGCTTCGGATACCAGCTCTCCTCAAGTGAAGCTGCAGTGCTGTTAATATCGATGTAACTCTCAAAGGCGACACAGCTCCCCGCATTTCCTTGCTATTCTTATAGGATTCAAGTGGGCAGGCCACTACAAATCCTATTCCTATGTTTACAAAATCCTACGAATCAAAGAGGCTCAAAGTGTCCATCATAACCAACCGTATAGACCTCTACACTGCAAATGTCCCTGCTCATCTTCAAAGATAAGGAACATATTGTACTACTATCATACTCCCTCCGTTCCAAAATATATGTCTTGGTAGGGATTTCCACTATGGATCACATACAGATGTATCCAGATACATTTTAGAGTGTAGATTCACTCATTTTGCTCCATATGTAGTCCATGGTGGAATCTATACAAAGACTTGTATTTAGGAACGGAGAGAGTACATATTAAAGAAGAACGGAAGAGGAACATGGTAAAGAAGACCAAGCAGATTTTGGATAACAAAATGTTGGTTGCGCAGTGCCCACACATGATGAACCAGAGCGCATTAAGAATGCAACTCCCAGCTGTCTCTCGACCATTTCAGGTGGTTGGATGAAGATCCCTCGTCTCCTAACCCTTCTTCTTCCTCGTCTCGATTATTCCCATACGAACACCAAGACGGGCCGCAGGCCGGACCACCGCCCCCACCGCTGTGTTCCTCCGCCACCCCACCCCCACCCCCGCCCTAACCCCCACTGCGTCGAGTTTTCTTACGTTCAATGAGGCCCCACAACCACTCGAGCCCCTTCATTACTTGGCGAACTCCGTGACTATGAAAATTGACCGACCCAATTTTGAAATTTAGTCTCTTGTGATTTAACTAGTGTGGAATATAAAGGGAAAACCATAAGCATTGGGAGTATAGTGTTAGCGTGCGATGGCGGATCTGAAGGTGCAAACCGGACAAAGGCAACTTCGCAACCAAGACAAGAAATCAGAGTAAAGCAGTGGCGATCTATTTTCTTGCTGCAATAAATAAGTTGAGCAGATACGAAAGAGTACCGCCTCTGGTGTGGCGCCGTGTATGCATCTACTGAGAATTTGACGGTGTTGCGGTAGCGATGGCTGTTGGCGGCCTGGAAGTAGATCTAGGAGGGTAGACGGTGGTGGCGGGGCGCAGTGGACGAGACGATCGTAGGAGCGGCGCCGACAAGGTGGACGACGACGGGGATGAAGCGAGAGGACGGGATGCAAGGATCCCGGTCCGAAGCCGTGGATGAGAGAGGTCGATCTCTTGTAATGGACGACGGTGTCGGGGTATCAGCTCCGGCATGGTGGAGGAGGACGGCGGTGGATGGGGTGGCGGACGGCGGCGGACGGAGGAGGGTGGGGTGGAGAGGGTGTTTTGGCGCCCACAGAGTACGAATGGGGAAAAGGGAGGTAGAGAGGAAGGGGGGAACCATGTATTCAGGGCGCGCTTGTCTCAAATGCGAGGAAATTTACAAACTTAGCCCCCGTTTAAGATTTCTACTACATCACAGCAATATTAGTCGGTTGGGGATAGGACGGTAATCTCGCATACACCGAATATTTGCCGACGAGAGTTTGTTTTTGGCGCCCACCGTATGAATATGAATCGGGGAGGAGTCGATTTCGCCGAGGACACACTGTGTTTTGGCGCCCACCGTGTATGAATCTGGGTGAGAGGCGGTTACGTCACGTTTGGGTGAAATTACAAACCTACCCCTATCGAAACCTATAGAAATCCGGCAGATAGGCTTTGCGTGGCAGGGATAGGCAGTAGTAATTTCCATCTCGCAGATTTTGGTTTCATGCGATTCTTTGCGACTTTCCTCGCTTCGTTCAAATTTTGCGAGTGCACGCTTACCATGCCAAATCAATTCGAATCCCGTTTGTATTCTATTTTTTCGGGCGGGATCCATTTTCAATTGGAATTAAATTCTATGTACATCATTTTTTATATATACTTTCAAAAGCACAACACCATTTTTACATAAATATGGTTTACAAATGGCATGATCTCAGATTCATAAGGTTGTATCCATCAATTTGGATTTTCAAATATTTGAAACCACTTTATGTTGAAATCCAATGTATGCATTCCTCGCTAACTGTCTCCAATTAATGTGTGTTTCATGCGGTTTTTACTTCTCAAACATGTATAATGTGTTTCACACCGCAACATATAGTATAATCCCGTTTAGACATTAATTGCATATAAACCATGCATTGTTTGTAATTAAAGAATCTATGGATCACCAATATTGATAAACTATATAACATTACACTTGTGCCCAAATTCAAATGAATATGCATGTTTGATACACCAATTTGCGTTATGATATTATCGATGTCGTGATCTCTAGTTTAAATATTTTAATCCTCTTTAATCCAGATATTCGTCTCATATAGCTATCACTCATGCTTATATAGGACTATCTCTCTGGACCTATACGCATTCATCGTCTCTCAGGTATCTCTCGTTCTACCTGTATGTCGACAATGATCTTTTATCTTCGTAACACATTGTCGGTACTCTCTCCCTCGACCTTCATCACTCTATCTCTCTCTAAGTATATCTCGCTCCCTGCTATGTGTCTCTAACTATGATTCTCCATGTGGAATCTCTTTCTCTTACACAAACACAAAACTTTGTCTCCCGGGGTCTCATTTCTCTCTACTATACCCATGTGTGCCACTCGCACCCTCCTCATACAGAGATGTCTTTCGCTCCTTAGATATGAGAACCTACGACTCTTCCTCTTAAATATCTATTTCTCACACAAACACAAACTCTGTCTCCCAGGGTCTCATATTTCTCCATTGCTCTCTTGTATGTCGCTCACACACACTCTCTCCCTAGAGATATCTTGCGTTCCCTCATATGTCTCTCTAGCTATCACTCTCATTGTGAAATATCTTTCTCTCTCGCAGACACAAAACTCCGTCTGTCAGGATCTCATTTCTCTCTGATATCTGTTTGTATGTGACTCACATGCACCCTCTCTCTATCTCGCTCACACCCACACACATGACCCAACCTTCTGATCCACTCGACTCCTATCTCTAACGCATACTAGCTAGCATCTTTATCTTTCTATTTATCTGTTTCTCCATCAACCTTCTTTCTCACCCTCACTCTTGATTCCTATCACGCACACTACATATGTTTCTCTCTACATGCAGTCAAGTGCCCTCTCACACACATATATAACTTCACCCTCTGAACCAC
This sequence comes from Aegilops bicornis, assembly GCA_021605145.1. Classification (NCBI taxonomy): domain Eukaryota; kingdom Viridiplantae; phylum Streptophyta; class Magnoliopsida; order Poales; family Poaceae; genus Aegilops; species Aegilops bicornis. The sequence continues at coordinate 633,447,496 of CM038670.1, forward strand.
CCGGCGGTCATCTCCAACACCCAAACTAGCGGATGTCCCTCTAGCTAGCATCTCCATCTCTGTATCTATCTGTAGTTTCTCGGTCAACATTTCTTTCTCGCACGAAGTCTTGCTTCCTATCACCCACACTATATATGTCTCTCCATACATATGCATTTATAGGTTGATCTCTTTTGCACAATCGTTGTGCCTCACTCCCTCTGCTCGCCATAGATGCATGCTCCAGCCCACGCCACTATCTCTTAAAGACAAAAACACATGCTCAATTGTCGGGCCTTCTTCCCTGCATTCTCACATGCATGCATATTGTCATACCGATCCGTCTCTCCCATGTCGTTGATCTTATGACTTATGTCTTCTTTGTTTTATCTCGATCATGCGCGCGCGCACACACACACATCCCATGTATACATGTATACCTCTCACACATGCACGTTCAAGGTCTCTATGTCTCCGTACGTAGTTAATTACCCTTAATCCTAACGCCACATCAAATCGTTCTCCTCTTGTGTGCACATAACTTCCGCCTGGATGGGTAAAACACACATTCACACTTAACAATCTCCTTCTAGCTACCCCCCGCCTCTCACTCTTCCCCTATATCCCCGAAACCAATAAGACCATCCCTTTGTTTAATTCCCGCCTACATGCACCATTGATATATAGTAGTCTTCCTCGGTGTCTCTCAAACAAACACATTCTCTCGATGTCGACTTCTCTCACGCGCACACACCTTCTCTTCCCTCTCTACAGGCATTTTCTCTCTCGCACCCCATCATTGGTGGCCTCTGCCATACACATCACCTCTCTATGATGAAGCCATGCACACTTAAATTACATCCGCCACAGAGAACCCCGCGACACACACACACACAAACACGCACACACACACGCACGCACGCACTCCCCCCACACACACTAAGACTCCATCTCTCTCTCTCTCAAGCACTCACACAAACACACACACACGCACGCATGCACGCACACCCCCCCACACCAACTAAGACTCCATCTCTCTCTCTCTCTCACACACACACACACACTAAGACTCCATCTCTCTCTCTCTCTCTCTCTCTCACACACACACACACACACACCCCACACACACACTAAGACTCCATCTCACACACACATGCTCTAGGCGGAGCATTTGTTCCTACCACCCTTCATCCAACCTTACCCGTATGATAGACAATCACCTTAATTTACTTGCATAACATGGACAAATTCCACTTTACTTTAGTAGTCATCAAACTTATCATTTGTACCCTTATAAAAAACAAGTTGGCGATGATGGTGTGCCTGCCATATTGTAATACAGACCGTATGGTCTATATCTGAGGGATAGAAAGCAAACTAAGATACCCGCACCTCTCTCCACATCCTTATCTCCCACAACCTCATTGCTCAGCAATTAAAAAAGGAAGTCTCTGGAACAATCTAGCATGGTGGCCACTGCCGCCTGTCGGCGCCGTCCATCCCCATGCCTCCGCCCATTCCGACCACCAGTCACCACCATGCTCCACTCCTCCTCGCCTTATCTCTCATCTTTCATTTTTTCGATGACATTATCGAGATACCAGTTTTCCGATAAAATTCTCGAGATATCATTAGCTTTTACACATGGGATTACTCCTGTATGGGTCAATCACAACAGGTATTTTGTAAAAAAAGGTGCATATTGATGTTCCGTGCAATGCACGAGAATCTTGCTTGTAATTATATAACGCAAATCATGAGCAGGAAGTGACATTTTTTTGACACAACCATGTTAACATGGCCATGTAAATCACGAGCTAAAGTAAATACCATTATACTTATATCCCGATGCAAAAGGTTGAGTACATGTCCGAAGAGTAGAGTTGCACACACGCACTCTGTCTCGTAATCTCTCACACACACACACCAGCTACGTTACGCCCACTTAAGCAGACACGTATGTTACAATTTGTGCACCCGCGGGTACACGTGATGCTGCGCATTTATTTAAGCCGGAAGTCGAACCAAAATAGTAGCTGCATTCATTCCCCCCCCCCCACCGCCTCTTCTCTGGTCGCTGTCGCCCGGTAGCCATGGCCTGACCGAAGGTAACAACATACGTCATACTCCCGCCGGAGCGGCGCTTTAATATGGAAATTTTAGTGGTCATGCATGCATCTTTTTGTGCTAGCACTCCTATATAAGGGTTGACCGGTCGCTTCCAGCAGACGTCTTGTGAGCGTTGGAAGAGAAAGGAGAAGGGAAGCAGGCTGTGGAGTAACGTTTTTACCACAATTTCTTAGGAAACTGAGTGCAATAATTGAGTAGTTTTGCAAAACCTATACTCCCTTGCCAGCGCGCGCTTCCCACGTGAAACGGTCAGCGTCGCCCTGGAGCGTCAGTGCCGCATTAATGCCCGGCCAGAGCGGAGGTGACCTCTCACTGGCGCCAGCTTTGAAGTGGCGCGACGGCCGAGAGAGCGCCACTTCCCGGTGCACGCGACTGCTCCGCGTCGAGACTCGCCATAGGCCCTGTTTGGATTCATGGGTTAGAGTTAGTTTGAGCTAGTTGGGGCTTAAATAGCCCTAAAGTATCCAAGCACGAGGGTTTAAATTGGAGCAAGTGTCGATGTACAAAAAGAGGGGTACACTTTTGTACCCCTATAACTGTGCACGGGCAGTCTGAGCCGCGGGCACCACCACACTGAGCAAGGCAAGGGAGGTGAGCCGAGGTAAGGACGAAGCACGAAAGGAGCAGAACGACGCCAAGATCAAGACCACAAAGAGCAAAGGGGACGAGAGACTCCCGGCAAGATCCTTGCCGGGGCGGTTTTAACAAACCCGCAAGACCCTTGCCGCCGCCGCTCGCCCACACCTCTGAAGCGGATCACCCTTGAGTCCACTGCCCCCATGGGGCAAGGATTCGAGACATCCCGTGGTGGTATCACGAGATCTTTGTGAAGACATCCAAGATCAGATACACACTATAGAAGACGACGACCTTGGAAGGATCCCAGCCAAGGAGGACCACAAGGCCCCCGGCAAGAGCCTTGTCGGGGATGACAGCAGGCGCCACGGCATGACCCTTGCCAGGGCCCCGACAAGACCCTTGTCGGGGCTACGGCGAGGCCCTTGCCAAGGACACCCGAAGGGCCACCATCGGGCCCGCGCCAATCAAACCTTCACCGCCGTTCGCATGCAGCTGCCGACCCAACCAACTGGGCGGGCACCTGCGTGGCGGCAAGCGGATCTTCGTGGACACCCACCACTGCGCCACCTTAGCTGCCTGCCTGCCTACATGGCGCCACGGGCACCGCTGGCCAGGGCGCGTGTCAACACGAGAGGGAGGGCAACGGACGAGACAGGGCTCTCCCCCGTCCCCGATAAAGCAAGGACACCTAAGCAAGACGCATTAATGGCACCTTGTCATGTAATGCGAGGGATAAACTTCATTATCCTTTGTACCCTTTCCACCTCCTATGTGCCATTGTGGCAACCCCTTTCCCTATAAAAGGAGGCCCAAGGCGACCAGGAGGAGGATTCGACTTTTTGGAGCTCCTTACGCCCCATTGCTAGTCCAAGAACACTAGATAAACAAAGTACCAAAGCAGGAGTAGGGTTTTACGCATCCTCGCGGCCCGAACCTGGATAAAGAGACCGTGTGCTATCTGTTTGATCCGCTCTTCTCACGACCCCCACGCCCCGCAACCGTAGTAGGGATTCTTGTGATCCCATAGGTGTCGTTCCTACACCGACATCTTTGGGCGCCAGGTAGGGGGCGCAGTTGTGAGAATCGGCTTTGGCAGTCAGCCCGACCCTCCTTCATCTTCGTGACCCTTGAAGAAGAAAGGAGGCCAGAAGATCGACACTCGAGCGATCGCAAACAGAAGCTAAGTTGCACTGAACCTTTATTTGTGCTACCCTTCTTATTTGAGGTTATTCCCCCCCCCCTGGAAATGTCACGCCTTTGTATGAGAAACCTGCACGCCAGGGGGCTCTCCCACGATCGGCAACGCCGTTGCCCTGTTTTGAGTCCGCTCAACAGCTCAAGTGGCTGCGTCGAGAATGGCAGAGTAACCTTCCGCGATCGACAACACCCTCGATTCTGACTCGAGTCAAGCTTGACAGTTCGAGCGGCCGCATTCGGAACGGAAAGGTGGCTCGTCCGGCAGCACGCGTACCCGACAGGCCCTAGGGATCCGTCCTCGAAACGCTGCTAGGGGCTTTCGCGCCGGCAAGCCTACCCGATCGACGAGGGGCACACATACAAAGAGAAATTGAACGGGGAAATAACATGCCTGAAAATTAAGAGTACTTCAAAGTTATATTACATCACGTCATAGCTGCGGTTCTAACTAAAGATAAAATTTGTCTTGGTCGGGAACCCGCAGCGGCGAAGAAGAACGGGATGCCTAATCCCGGCGCTGGCCATCCACCCTCTTGATTTCGTCGATGCCGTTGGTGATGGGCTTGATGCGCTCCTTGAGCACCGTGAGGTCAACACCGTCCGGCAAGCTCTTCATCGAGGCCGCGAAGTCAAGGTCGGGATTCCAGTGCGCCTCCTTAGTGAGGAGCTTGGTCACGACCCTCCGGCAAAGTCGCCGGGCCTCTTCGGCCACCGTGGTCGTCCTGGTGGAGTGATGATAGGCCAAGGCTCCAAGGATGCCCTCGAAGAACTGGGTCAGCTTGGCGTTGACGGTCCCACTGCGCTCGGGGGCATACCTCATGTTTGGCAACCCCATGGTGGCCAATTGCGAGGTGACCCTGCCGGCGACGACCTCCAGATGGTTGATCCACCTGTTCTCACCCACCACATATTCCTGGTGGGAGGCGGCCTCGTTTTCCCGCAGCTGATTCTCCTCCTCGAGGCTCCCGGTCAAGGTCTCCTCCCGAGCCCTGCTCTCCGACAGCATCTTCTCGAGACCCTCCAGCTTCAGCTTGAGGTCTCTGATGGAGTTCTGCACGTTGGAGAGCTCCCCAGTCCTACTGACGACTGCTCCTTGCGCCTCTACCAAGGCGTGGTTGAGCGTGTCCTTCTCGCAGGCCAGCTTGAGGGCCTGCTCCTTCAGCTCGTCCCGCTCCGCTTCCAGCTCCTTCACCTTGCCGACATGGGCCAGAGCCTGGGCATCGAGTGCCTCTTTGTGCCTCTGCTCCAGCTCGCGGGTCCGTCGCGCGACAAGGGCCTCGAGCTCCTCATCCTTGCCGCAGAGCGTTGAGCTAAGCTTCGCTCCACGCGCGGAGAGGTCCTCTTCCTGAGAGTCCAAGGCGGCTTGATGCTGGTTCCGGGCGGCTTCGGCTGCGGCAGCCAAATTCGCCGCCTCTTCCTGGGCCTTCTCGACGTCGGCCATTTTCATGGTGAGCTCCACGTCGCGCTTGGCCAACTCCTCCTGAAAGGCCCTCTGCTCCTCGCGAGTCTGGTGGAACCAGGTCTGCGTCTCAGCGACGCGCGCCTTGAAGTCCACCTCCGCATTGTCCACCGTCGCCATCCTGGACTTGACCTTGTCCAGGCGGGCACGGTAGAGCGATTGGAGCTTCCGGAAGTCGGCCCCCATGGCGCGGAAAAGCTGCTCTTCTGGAGAATCGTCGCCGCCAACGCCCGGCTCATCAACCACCTCAAGCCCGGTGGCGGCAAGCACCTCGCCGTCAAAGGCTTCCCCTTCGGCGGGCGCTCGGCTTGACGCCCCTAGAAGATGGACGAAAAGATCGTCGCCCACCTTCAGATATCTGCCAGGGCCCCAGGTTGAGGAGGAGGGGGGCTGGTTACCCGCCACCTCTTCCTCGGCGGAGGCCTTGCCGGCCTCACCGGCAGGTCCACCACTGGTGCCCTCGGCAGAAGCCTTGCCGGCTGCCTTGGCGACCCCCGCAGCGGCGTCCTCGGTAGCACCCTTGGCGGCTTCGTCAGCGGCGGCCTCATCAGCATCTTTGGCGGCCTCCTCGACGGCAATCCTGCTGGCCTCCGCCGCGGCCTCCTCAGCAATGTCTCCCACGACAGTGTCCACGTCCTCCATGTCTGTTGAAGGAGGGCATGGGCAGTAATGGGGGCGATGAAGCCAAGAAAAGAATAAGGGAAAAACAAAAGACGAAGGACAGGCGACTCACCAGTGCCAGGCTGTGAAGCAGAAGTCCCCTCTCCGCTTGCATTTGGCGCCGCGGCAGAGTCACCAGCACCCAAGTTCCCCTCTTCCTCCATGGGTGTAGGCTGCATGCCTGATGCCCTTGCCGGGGACGCCCCCCGCGGCAGCGTAGTCGATGGGGGTGGTGTGTTAGGAGCAGCCCTCTGTGGCTCCTCCTCCTGCCGCTCCCCTCCTGCAAACCCGGCAAGGTCAGCGTCATAGCATCGAGCGCTTACCACATGTTGAGTAAGAGGAGGGTGTGAACTTCTGGGCTGCGCCGGGGGCTGCTGTTCGGGCTGCTCAGCACCACCAGTGGTGTCTCTGAGGCCCCAGCCGGGGGCTGACTGCTCGCCAAGGTCCTCGGCCTCTTCGCCCTCTCGGCCAACGTCTCTGTCTCCCTGCAAAAGACAAAATGGATCAAGACAAGCGACCCGATCCAGAGAAGTGGAAATGACAGTAAGGAACGGAGTACTTACTCGTCGTCCGTCTCCTCCTCTTCCACTAGTTTCCTTTTCCTCTCCGGGCAGAGAGACCCGAGATCAAAAGGGAGCTCCGCATCATCATCCGAATCAACGCCCCCGGAGGAGGTGAAGAAGGCGGCGGGGTTTGTGCGCGCATGGATGAGGAAGGGGCGGTCGCCTTCTTCTTCTCAGCAGCCTTCGTCAGCCCCTTCGCCACCATGGCCCTCGTGTGGCGCCTGGACCCCTCCAGGGTCAATTGAGGCCGCGTAGCCCTGCCGGGCTGGACCGGCTCGCTGGAGCCAGCCCGCCGCCACGTCCTCCTTCGAAGACGACTCGTCGGCCGCGTCCTCGACAAGCGGAGCTCCAGCGTCGACGCTGCTGACCTCCCCGGTGGCAACCACCCACAGAGTGAACTGCTCCTCCTCCGCAGCCGTCGCGGCCTTGTCTTCCACACCCCCGGCACTGCCGGCCTCCATGGCAAGCTGTGCCTCCCTCGCCCTGGTGGCGATGTAGTCTAGCTCCGCCTGGGTGGTGTCCATGACAAGCCACCGCTCGATGTCAGCATTGACGTATACCTCGATCAAGGAGTCGAAGAATTGCTGCACATCTGCATCCGTCGGCTCCTGCCAGCTCGGGACAGGGCCGTGCGCGTTGAAGTCCGGCATCATGGCGACGATCTCGGACCAGCGTGAGTTATTGCACAACGGGACTACCCCCGCTGGCAACTTGAAGAACGACCCCTTGATGGCCTTGCCGACTTTTGCGGCAGTCCTCGCGGCCTTGCCGGTTCGTTCAATCTCACCGTCGCGACCCACATCGAGCTGGAAGAGCCACTAACAGAAGTGGGCATGCGCCATCACCGTGAAGTTGTGGTCGAGGCCAGGGCGGAGCCGCATAATGTCAGCCGGGTTCGTAAAAAGCCAGGCTGGCCTCCCCTTGTTATGTAACGAGGCGTCACGGAAGCGAACGAAGTCCGCCCGATCATCTCCGAGGTGAGCCCAGCCGGGTCAGCCGGAGGATCCTGGTGGTGGCGACAGTAAGCCTCTCATCGGCAGCATCAACATCACCCCAGTTGCTGCCGCGGACCGGCGGCGTCCGACGGACCTTGCAGAATTCCAGCGGGTCTTCGTCTTCAATCCAGCACCACCAGCCACGCCATTCATCCCACCTCTCCTTCATGGCGCCGTCCGGGTACTGTTGGGGAACGTAGTAATTTCAAAAAATTTCCTACGATCACGCAAGACCATGGTGATGGCATAGCAACGAGAGGGGAGAGTGTCCGTCACGCACTCGTGAGACCGTGGCGGAAGCGTTATAACAACGCGGTTGATGTAGTCAAATGCGTCTTCACGATCCGACCGATCCAAGTACCGAGCGTCACGGCACCTCCGAGTTACGCACACGTTCAGCTCGATGGCGATCCCGGACTCGATCCAGCAAAGTGTCGAGGATGAGTTCCGTCAAGACGACGGCGTGGTGGCGATGTTGATGCTCCACCGGCGCGGGGCTTCGCCTAAGCTCGCGACGATATGACTTCTCCGGCGCGGGGCTTCGCCTAAGCTCATGACGATATGACCGAGGTGGAATATGGTGGAAGGGGCACCGCACACGGCTAAGGAAAGATCCGTAGATCAACTTGTGTGCCTTGGGGTGCTCCCTGCCCCGTATATAAAGGAGCCAAGGGGAGGTGGCGGCCCAAGGGGGGGCGCGCAAGGAGTCCTACTCCCTCGGGAGTAGGACTCCCCTCAATCCTAGTTGGATTAGGATTCCCGGAGGAAAGAGAGAGAGGGCGGCCCACCTTTCCTAGTCCTAATAGGACTAGGGAAGAAGCGGCAGCGCCACCTAGGGCTGGCCCTCTCTCTTTTCCACTAAGGCCCACTATGGCCCATATAGTTCCCGGGGGGTTCCGGTAACCTCCCGGTACTCCGGTAAATTCCCGATTTCACTCGGAACCCTTCCGATGTCCAAATGTAGGCTTCCAATATATCAATCTTTATGTCTCGACCATTTCGAGACTCCTCGTCATGTCCGTGATCACATCCGGGACTCTGAACAAACTTGATTGCATCAATACTTATAAACTCATAATGAACTGTCATCGAAGCGTTAAGCGTGCGGACCCTACGGGTTCGAGAACTATGTAGACATGACCTAGAACCATTCTCGGTCAATAACCAATAAGCGGAACCTGGATGCCCATATTGGTTCCTACATATTCTCTGAAGATCTTTATCGGTCAAACTGCATAACGACATACGTTGTTCCCTTTGTCATCGGTATGTTACTTACCCGAGATTCGATCGTCGGTATCCAATACCTAGTTCAATCTCGTTACCGGTAAGTCTCTTTACTCGTTCCGTAATACATCATCTCACAACTAACTCATTAGTTGTAATGCTTGCAAGGCTTAAGTGATGTGCATTACCGAGAAGGCACGGAGATACCTCTCCGACAATCGGAGTGACAAAACCTAATCTCGAAATCGCCAACCCAACAAGTACCTTTGGAGACACCTGTAGTACTCCTTTATAATCACCCGATTCGTTGTGACGTTTGGTAGCACCAAAGTGTTCCTCCGTAAGCAGGAGTTGCATAATCTCATAGTTACAGGAACATGTATGGGTCATGAAGAAAGCATTAACATACTAACCGATCAAGTGTTAAGCTAACGGAATGGGTCATGTCAATCAGATCATTCTACTAATGATGTGACCTTGTTAATCAAATAACAACTCTTTGTTCATGGTTAGGAAACATAACCATCTTTGATTAACAAGCTAGTCAAGTAGAGGCATACTAGTGACATACTGTTTGTCTATGTATTCACACATGTATTATGTTTCCGGTTAATACAATTCTAGCATGAATAATAAACATTTATCATGATATATAAGGAAATAAATAATAACTTTATTATTGCCTCTAGGGCATATTTCCTTCAGTCTCCCACTTGCACTAGAGTCAATAATCTAGATTACAAAGTAATGATCCTAACACCCATGGAGTCTTGGTCTTGATCATGTTTTGCTCGTGGAAGAGGCTTAGTTAACGGGTCTGCAACATTCAGATCCGTATGTATTTTGCAAATCTCTATGTCTCCCACTTGGACTTGGTCCCGAATGGAATTGAAGCGTCTCTTGATGTGCTTGGTCCTCTTGTGAAATCTGGATTCCTTTGCCAAGGCAATTGCACCGATATTGTCACGGAAGATCTTCATCGGTCCCGATGCACTAGGTATAACACCTAGATCGGAAATGAACTCTTTCATCCAGACTCCTTCATTTGCTGCTTCCGGAAGCAGCTATGTATTCCGCTTCACATGTAGATCCCGCCACGGCGCTTTGTTTAGAACTGCACCAACCCAGCAGCTCCACCGTTTAATAAAAACACGTATCCGGTTTGCGATTTAGAATCGTCCGGATCGATGTCAAAGCTTGCGTCGGCGTAACCATTTACGACTAGCTCTTTGTCACCTCCATATATGAGAAACATATCCTTAGTCCTTTTCGTGTATTTCGGGATGTTCTTGACCGCTGTCCGATGATCCATTCCTGGATTACTTTGGTACCTTCCTGCCAAGCTTATAGCTAAGCATACGTCAGTGTCTGGTACACAGCATTGCATACATGATAGAGCCTATGGCTGAAGCATAGGGAACATCTTTCATTTTCTCTCTATCTTCTGCTGTGGTCGGGCATTGAGTCTTACTCAATCTTACACCTTGCAACACAGGCAAAAAACTTTCTTTGCCTGATCCATTTTGAACTTTTTCAAAATTTTATCAAGGTATGTGCTTTGTGAAAGTCCAATTAAGCGTCTTGATCTATCTCTATAGATCTTGATGCCCAATATGTAAGCAGCTTCACCGAGGTCTTTCATTGAAAAACTTTTATTCAAGTATCCTTTTATGCCATCCAGAAATTCTATATCATTTCCAATTAATAATATGTCGTCCACATATAATATCGAAATGCTCAGAGCTCCCACTCACTTTCTTGTAAATACAGGCTTCTCCAAAAGTCTCATATAAACCCATATGCTTTGATCACACTATCAAAGCGTTTATTCCAACTCCGAGAGGCTTGCACTGGACCATAAATTGATCGTTGGAGCTTGCACACTTTGTTAGCACCTTTTGGATCGACAAAACCTTCTGGTTGCATCATATACAACTCTTCTTCTAGAAATCCATTCAAGAATGCAGTTTTACATCCATTTGCCAAATTTCATAATCATAAAATGCGGCAATTGCTAACATTATTCGGACAGACTTAAGCATCGCTTCTGGTGAGAAAGTCTCATCGTAGTCAACCCCTTGAACTTGTCGAAAACCTTCGCAACAAGTCGAGCTTTGTAGACGGTTACATTACCATCGGCGTCAGTCTTCTTCTTAAAGATCCATTTATTTTCAATGGCTTGCCGATCATCGGGCAAGTCAACCAAAGTCCATACTTTGTTCTCATACATGGATCCCATCTCAGATTTCATGGCTTCCAGCCATTTTGCGAATCTGGGCTCACCATCGCTTCTTCATAGTTTGTAGGTTCGCCATGGTCAAGTAACATGACTTCGAGAATAGGATTACCGTACCACTGCAGTGCGTATTTTACTCTGGTTGACCCTCGAGGTTCAAGAGTAACTTGATCTGAAACTTCATGATCTTCATCATTAGTTTCCTCACTAATTGGTGTAGTTGTCGCAGGAACCATTTCTTGTGATGAACTACTTTCCAATAAGGGAGCAGATACGATTATCTCATCAAGTTCTACTTTCCTCCCACTCACTTCTTTCGAGAGAAACTCTTTCTCTAGAAAGGATCCAAATTTAGCAACGAAAATCTTGCCTTCAGATTTGTGATAGAAGGTGTACCCAATAGTCTCCTTTGGGTATCCTATGAAGACACATTTTTCCGATTTGGGTTCGAGCTTATCTGGTTGAAGTTTCTTTACATAAGCATCGCAGCCCCAAACTTTAAGAAACGACAACTTTGGTTTCTTGCCAAACCACAGTTCATAAGGCGTTGTCTCAACGGATTTTGACGGTGTCCTATTTAACGTGAATGCGGCCGTCTCTAAAGCATAACCCCAAAACGATAGCGGTAAATCGGAAATAGACATCATAGATCGCACCATATCTAGTAAAGTACGATTACGACGTTCGGACACACCATTTCTCCGTGGTGTTCCGGGTGGCGTGAGTTGCGAAACTATTCCACATTGTTTCAAATGTAAACCAAACTCGTAACTCAAATATTCTCCTCCACGATCAGATCGTAGAAACTTTATTTTCTTGTTACGATGATTTTCTACTTCACTCTGAAATTCTTTGAACTTTTCAAATGTTTCAGATTTGTGTTTCATTAAGTAGATATACCCATATCTGCTCAAATCATCTGTGAAGGTGAGGAAATAACGATACCATGGCGTGCCTCAATATTCATTGGACCACAAACATCGGTATGTATGATTTCCAACAAATCAGTTGCTCGCTCCATAGTTCCGAGAACGGCGTTTTAGTCATCTTGCCCATGAGGCACGGTTACGCAAGTACCAAGTGATTCATAATCAAGTGATTCCGAAGCCCATCGGTATGGAGTTTCTTCATGCGTTTTACACCGATATGACCTAAGCGGCGGTGCCACAAATAAGTTGCACTATCATTATCAACTCTGCATCTTTTGGCTTCTACATTATGAATATGTGTATCACTACTGTCGAGATTCAACAAGAACAGACCATTCTTCAAGGGTGCATGACCATAAAAGATATTATTCATATAAATAGAACAACCATTATTCTCTGATTTAAATGAATAACCGTCTCGCGATAAACAAGATCCAGATATAATGTTCATGCTCAACGCGGCACCAAATAACAATTATTCAGGTCTAAAACTAATCCCGAAGGTAGATGTAGAGGTAAGCGTGCCGACCGCGATCACATTGACTTTGGAACCATTTCCCACGCCGCATCGTCACCTCGTCCTTTGCCGGTGCTCGTCTATTCCGTAGTCCTGTTTGAGTTGCAAATATTAGCAACAGAACCGATTATCAAATACCAGTGCTACTCTGAGCTCTAGTAAGGTACACATCAATAACATGTATATCATATATACCTTTGTTCACCTTGCCATCCTTTTTATCCGCCAAATACTTGGGGCAGTTCCGCTTCCGGTGTCCGATGCGCTTTGCGGTAAAAACACTCGATTTCAGGCTTAGGTCCGGACTTGGGTTTCTTCTCATGATCGTAACTTTCTTGCTGTTCTTTTTGAAGTTTCCTTCTTCTTCCCTTTGCCCTTTTACGGAAACTGGTGGTCTTGTTGACCATCAACACTTGATGCTCTTTCTTGATTTCTACCTCCGCAGCTTTTAGCATTGCGAAGAGCTCAGGAATTGTCTTAGTCATCCCTTGCATATTATAGTTCATCACGAAGCTCTTGTAGCTTGGTGGCGATGATTGGAGAATTACATCAATGACACTATCATCCGGAAGATTAACTCCCAGCTGAATTAAGTGATTGTTATACCCGGACATTTTGAGTATGTGCTCAGCCGTGAACTATTCTCCTCCATCTTGCAGCTATAGAACTTATTGGAGACTTCATATCTCTCAATCCGGGCATTTGCTTGAAATATTAACTTCAACTCTGGAACATCTCATATGCTCCATGACGTTCAAAACGTCGTTGAAGACCGGTTCTAAGCCGTAAAGCATGGCACACTGAACTATAGAGTAGTCATCGGCTACGCTTTGCCGACGTTCATAACTTCGGCTCAAAGCATCTGCAGCAGTTCGCTACCCGGTGCTTCCAGGGCGTAATATTTACGTGCAGCAATGAGGATAATCCTCAAGTTACGGACCCAGTCCGTGTAATTGCTACCATCATCTTTCAACTTTGCTTTCTCAAGGAACGCATTAAAATTCAACGGAACAACGGACGAGCCATCTATCTACAAGAAACATAGACAAGCAAAATACTATCGGTACTAAGTTCATGATAAATTTAACTTCAATTTAATCATATTAAAAAACTCCCCCTTAGACAGACATCTCTCTAGTCATCTAAGTGATCACGTGATCCATATCAACTAAACCGTGTCCGATCATCACGTGAGACGGAGTAGTTTCAACGGTGAACATCACTATGTTGATCATATCTACTATATGATTCACGTTCGACCTTTCGGTCTCCGTGTTCCGAGGCCATATCTGTTATATGCTAGGCTCGTCAAGTTTAACCTGAGTATTCTGCATGTGCAACTGTTTTGCACCCGTTGTAGATGGACGTAGAACTTATCACACCCGATCATCACGTGGTGTCTGGGTACTACGAACTTTGGCAACGGTGCATACTCGAGAGAACACTTCTTGATAATTTTAGTGAGAGATCATCTTATAATGCTACCGTCAATCAAAGCAAGATAAGATGCATAAATGATAAACATCACATGCAATCAATATAAGTGATATGATATGGCCATCATCATCTTGTGCTTGTGATCTCCATCGCCAAGCACCGTCATGATCACCATCGTCACCGCGCGACACCTTGATCTCCATCGTAGCATCGTTGTCGTCTCGCCAATCTTATGCTTCCACGACTATCACTACCGCTTAGTAATAAAGTAAAGCATTACATCGCGATTGCATTGCATACAATAAAGCGACAACTATATGGCTCCTGCCAGTTGCCGATAACTCGGTTACAAAACATGATCATCTCATACAATAAAATATAGCATCACGTCTTGACCATATCACATCACAACATGCCCTGCAAAAACAAGTTAGACGTCCTCTACTTTGTTGTTGCAAGTTTTACGTGGCTGCTACGGGCTGAGCAAGAACCGTTCTTACCTACGCATCAAAACCACAACGATAGTTTGTCAAATAGACTCCGTTTAACCTTCTCAAGGACCGGGCGTATGCCACTTTTCAGTTCAACTAAAGTTGGAGAGACAGTCTTCCGCAAGCCATCTATGTGCAAAGCACGTCGAGGAACCGGTCTCGCGTAAAGCGTCTGGCGTAAGGTTGGTCCGGATCGTCTTGTCCAACAATACCGCTGAACCAAAGTATGACATGCTGGTAGGCAGTATGACTTGTATCGTCCACAACTCACTTGTGTTCTACTCGTGCATATGACATCTACGCATAAAACCAGGCTCTGATACCACTGTTGGGGAACGTAGTAATTTCAAAAATTTTCCTACGATCACGCAAGACCATGGTGATGGCATAGCAACGAGAGGGGAGAGTGTCCATCTACGTACCCTCGTAGACCGTAAGCGGAAGCGTTATAACAACGCGGTTGATGTAGTCGTACGTCTTCACGATCCGACCGATCCAAGTACCGAACGTACGGCACCTCCGAGTTCTGCACACGTTCAGCTCGATGGCGATCCCGGACTCCGATCCAGCAAAGTGTCGGGATGAGTTCCGTCAAGACGACGGCGTGGTGGCGATGTTGATGCTCCACCGGCGCAGGGCTTCGCCTAAGCTCATGACGATATGACTTCTCCGGCGAGGCTTCGCCTAAGCTCCATGACGATATGACCGAGGTGGAATATGGTGGAAGGGGCACCGCACGGCTAAGGAAAGATCCGTAGATCAACTTGTGTGCCTTGGGGTGCTCCCTGCCCCAGATATAAAGGAGCCAAGGGGAGGTGGCCGCCCAAGGGGGAGGCGCGCAAGGAGTCCTACTCCTCCGGGAGTAGGACTCCCTCCAATCCTAGTTGGATTAGGATTCTGAGGGGAAAGAGAGAGAGGGGGGCGGCCCACCTTTCCTAGTCCTAATAGGACTAGGGAAGAAGCGTAGCGCCACCTAGGGCTGGCCCTCTCTCTTTTCCACTAAGGCCCACTATGGCCCATATAGTTCCCGGGGTTCCGGTAACCTCCGGTACTCGATAAATTCGATTTCACTCGGAACCCTTCCGATGTCCAAATGTAGGCTTCAATATATCAATCTTTATGTCTCGACCATTTCGAGACTCCTCGTCATGTCCGTGATCACATCCGGGACTCGAACAAACTTCGGTGCATCAATACTTATAAACTCATAATGAACTGTCATCGAAGCGTTAAGCGTGCGGACCCTACGGGTTCGAGAACTATGTAGACATGACCTAGAACCATTCTCGGTCAATAACCAATAAGCGGAACCTGGATGCCCATATTGGTTCCTACATATTCTACGAAGATCTTTATCGGTCAAACCGCATAACGACATCGTTGTTCCCTTTGTCATCGGTATGTTACTTACCCGAGATTCGATCGTCGGTATCCAATACCTAGTTCAATCTCGTTACGGTAAGTCTCTTTACTCGTTCCGTAATACATCATCTCACAACTAACTCATTAGTTGTAATGCTTGCAAGGCTTAAGTGATGTGCATTACCGAGAAGGCCTGGAGATACCTCTCCGACAATCGGAGTGACAAAACCTAATCTCGAAATACGCCAACCCAACAAGTACCTTTGGAGACACCTGTAGTACTCCTTTATAATCACCCGATTCGTTGTGACGTTTGGTAGCACCAAAGTGTTCCTCCGTAAACGGGAGTTGCATAATCTCATAGTTACAGGAACATGTATGGGTCATGAAGAAAGCATTAACATACTAAGCGATCAAGTGTTAAGCTAACGAAATGGGTCATGTCAATCAGATCATTCTACTAATGATGTGACCTTGTTAATCAAATAACAACTCTTTGTTCATGGTTAGGAAACATAACCATCTTTGATTAACAAGCTAGTCAAGTAGAGGCATACTAGTGACATCTTTGTTTGTCTATGTATTCACACATGTATTATGTTTCCGGTTAATACAATTCTAGCATGAATAATAAACATTTATCATGATATATAAGGAAATAAATAATAACTTTATTATTGCCTCTAGGGCATATTTCCTTCAGGTACGCCCCCTTGGATCTTGAGACCCAGGCGACGCATCCGGACATGGCGCCTCCGGGCTAGATTCGAGGGGAGAAATAATGGCGGAAGAGTGTCGTGTTGGGCTGTACTCCGGCAAAGCCTTCGCAAAGATGCGCGAAGAGAGCCAGGCACGCCACCGTATTCAGAGTGAAATCCAAGAGGCGAAAGCCGAAGGTGTACATGATATCGCAGAAGAAATCGGAGAAAGGGGGGCATAACCCGCAAGAAAAGTAATCAACAAAAAAGGGATACCGATTTGGAGCAGGATCGGCGCAAGGAGCAGGAATGAGGCACGTCGCCGGGTGCCCCGAATTCTCTCCCCCCGTCTTCACTCCCCATAAGGGCTTGAAGGAGGCCAGGAGTTCATGAACACCAATCGACGAGGGGATGAAGAAGGCGGATTTCGTCCAGTCCCCCGACAGCGCGCTCTCCGGCGGCTCCACGGTCCCAGAGCTCTTAGCCACCCCCTTGCCCTTGGCGGATTTGGGCGCCATGGCGGCCAAGAAGTCTAAAGGAGAGAAGAAGGAGGGTGGCGAAGCAGCGACGGCGGGCGACGGCGAAAAGCTTAGGAGGGAAGGAAGAGAGGAAACGGCGGCTCTGAGATTGGGAAAGGTGCGAGAGAGGAGGAGAAAGTGAGCAGCGCGCCCACGGTTATTCCTTCTTATGGGGGAAAACACGGGCCGCCTCCTTTCACATTAACTGCGACATGACGCATGCGTGCAGAGCCCAGCCCCACGCATGCCGCCCACGTCACGCACGCCTCCCCACGCCGAGCCAAGGGCGGGAGGCATGGGAAGCGCAGCGTGCGAAAAGACTTACTGCGGTAAAAACCACCCTCCCTGCCCACGCATCGTTTTTGGGCCTAGCCCAACGACGCGATTAACGCTTACGTGTGGCCCAGGACCGGGGCTCTGGCCGATTGTACAAAAGAGGGTACACTTTGTACCCCTATAACTGCAGCACGGGCAGGCGAGCCATGGGCACCACCACACTGAGCAAGGCAAGGGAGGTGAGCCGAGGTAAGGACGAAGCACGAAAGGAGCAGAACGACGCCAAGATCAAGACCACAAAGAGTAAAGGGGACGAGGCGGACTCCCCCGGCAAGGATCGGTTTTAGCAAACCCGGCAAGACCCCTCCCGCGGCCGCTCGCCCCACACCTACGAAGCAGATCACCCTTGAGTCCACTGCCCCCATGGGGCAAGGATTCGGGAGACATCCCCGTGGTGGTATGCGGATCTTTGTGAAGACATCCAAGATCAGATACACACTATAGAAGACGACGACCCTTGGCGGGATCCCAGCCAACGAGGACCACAAGGCCCCCGGCAAGAGCCTTGCCGGGGATGACAGCAGGCGCCACGGCAAGACCCTTGCCGGGGCCCCGGCAAGACCCTTGTCGGGGCTACGGCAAGACCCTTGCCAAGGACACCCGAGGGGCCACCATCGGGCCCACGCCAATCAAACCTTCACCACCGTTCGCATGCAGATGCTGACCCAACCAGCTGGGCAGGCACCTGCGTGGCGGCAAGCGGATCTTCGTGGAGACCCACCGCTGCACCACCTCAGCTGCCTGCCTGCCTACATGGCACCACGGGCACCGTTGGCCAGGGCGCGTGTCAACACGAGAGGGAGCAGCGACGGACGAGACAGGGCTCTCCCCCGTCCCCGATAAAGCAAGGACACCTAAGCAAGACGCATTAATGGCACCTTGTCATGTAATGCGAGGGTTAAACTCGTATCAATGTACCCTTTCCACCTCCTGTGTGCCAATGTGGCAACCCCTTTCCCTATAAATGGAGGCCCAAGGCGACCAGGAGGAGAATTCGGCTTTTTGGAGCTCCTCACGCCCCATTGCTAGTCCAAGAACACCAGATAAACAAACCACCAAAGCAGGAGTAGGGTTTTACGCATCCTCGCGGCCCGAACCTGGATAAAGAGACCGTGTGCTATCTGTTTGATCCGCTCTTCTCACTACCCCCGCGCCCGACAACCGTAGTAGGGATTATTGTGATCCCATAGGTGTCGTTCCTACACCGACAGCAAGTTGCACCGAACCTACCAAAAAAAACTATCGCACCCAACAGGTGCTAACTGGAGATAGTTCTCATTGGGACCACTGAAAAATCACTTTTCTCTCTCCATCAAGTGCATTTATTGTCAATCTAACCCTGTCACCCAAACACCTCTTTGGCTATAGTTAGTTCAGGGTTAGTCATGAGTTAGTCTAACCTCTAGCTAAGTTAGGGTATCAAATAGGAGGAGTATAGGCCATGCAAGTTGCTCAAAACATACAGTCAAATTCGTACATGGAAGGATTTTTTTTTTGAAAACAGAACGTGAAAGGAATTTTTTTAGAATGCTCTTGGCATGTCGCTAACATGTGATGAGTTAACCGACCTCAATAGATGGCAAAAACGCCAGCCCACCGCACTTTGATAGAGACAAGGAGGGAGAAGCAATACAGGCTGCTGGATTACTAGAGATAGGTGTCGCACGGAAGCCAAGAAATATGGTGATAGCGTGGGTTAGCCATGTACTAGTATTATGTGACTACACTGGGCTGCCGTGTTTCGTAATCTTCCAGTCCACTGTGGAGATGATTAGTTGATTTTATCTCGCTGAATAATATTAAATACTATGAGTGCAGACGCTCCACCACGAGGTTCCTTGCTCGTTCTCGGTCGTTGGGAATCTATGTTCTTCCACTCTATTTTTTTACGTGAGCTTTGTTCATCCTTTTGCCAACACGCGAGACATCTAGCATCAAGGTGCACGTGTTATGCAAGGATCGTTCCATCTATATGAAGAACACGTGGGACTGGAACTACGAGACGGACATGTACCCAAGAGTGGACGTACGAACCTGAGTAATGTAGCGCAGTAAGTGAAGTAGAAAGGCACAAATGGTATGAACATGCATGGCATATAGGCTGTGTTTGGTTGCGTTCTCGTCTCAGCATAGTTTTTCCCTCTTCATGCATGCTCAACTCAACACCCCTCTTCATGCATGCTCTCTTCATGCATGCTTCTAGTGTATTTGTGCTAAACTAGTGTTGACTCATGCACCCTCCATACACTCTACCAAACACCCAAAAGTAGGTCGAGAAGGGAACTCTTGGGCGGCATTTGTCTCGTAATACGTACTACCACTAAATGTTGTACGTGCAATGCACGGTAATGTTATGGAGTACATGCCTAAGTACTCTACTACTACTACTATATTAGTTGGAGGCACATATTAACTTTTATATTTGTTTACGTGTATGCCCCGAGACCTTCCAACTAGATGTGTCTTTCTCTCCAGGTCGCACTTTGTATCGTTCATACCACTAAGTACTACTACGTGTGGTCTGCGACCCAGAAGTGGAAGAAGTGGAGACGCTCTACCACGTTGTTGGCTCTACCACGCTGTTCATGTCCCACTCCTTTCGCTGACGTGTGGGACATCCAGCACGTGCCGTGTTTGGCACTCTTCGTTGTAAGAGTTGAAACGCTAGCATTCATCAGAAATAAAAAATAATTATAAATCAGCAGTGATACTATTTTTTGAGAACCAATCAGCAGTGATACTATACCACTCGGTTTCCTTGCTCCTCGATATCGGAAAGAATACTTCCGTTCGCCAACATGTGGGACGTCGACCATCCTGGTCCACTTGCCATGCACGCAGAACTCCAAGGGAGAGTCACCCAGGTCGTCACGCCGCAGTAACAATGACTAATGAGCCGTCAAATCACAGGCCCACTTCCCACTTTGAAGTTGCTCGGACGAAGGAACCATCATGACTTCGTTGAATTATGCTTCTTGAAGAAAACTACTGTACCAGCCGATCTTGCTAGCTACGATGGTTACTCCAACAGAGGCCTCCTTTCATTCATAGGATAGGAATTTTATAGGAATATGAAAATCATAGGAAGTGAGATGACATGCATCTCAATTCCTATAGAGAAAGAGATGCCATTTGATGCATAGGATAGGAATTTTTCCATTTAGTCTAGGCTAATGTACTGGTAATTTGCTCTAAAAACTACAGTAGTAACTAGTAGTACTGGTATATGCTCGTACCCAGACACAGACACACACACTAACTACTAGTACTACTACTTCTCACATGCTGGCCAGACGTCGTCGTTCTCCTTCCCGGCTTTGTCGGCGACATCCCACCGTGCTTGGATCTCCGTCGACCTCTCCGCAGCAGCGCGTGCGTCCTTTTCTTTCTTGCGACGGCGGGCCTCTCTTTTCTTGAGTGCTTTTTGACTTTTCTGCTCCCTCTGTGAGGCTTTGGACGCCTCTTGCTCTACCGCCCATTCGGCCTTGGCATCTTCAAATTCCTCCCACATAGTTGTGAGGTCGCGAGCGGCGATGAACTCGGCACGGCGGGATGCCATCACTTCCCTACCATTTTGTGTGCGGTCGTGGGCGGCGAGGAACTCGGCGCGGCGGGATGCCATCGCTGCCTTACCGGTTAGTGTGCGGCACGGTGGCATGAACGACGCTTGGTGAGAGCTCTAGGGTGGAGTGGCCGGACAACCGTATAGTGCATTGGTTTGTCAAGAGCTCAAGGGCAGAAGACGAAGGAAATTTGGATTCCCCTTCAATCCTGGTCATTTATAACCGAGTAAAATGCATTGGCGGTCATCGAACTTGTCTTGATAGCTCACTTTGATCATTGTATACGAGATATGGTGATTATACGATCACTGGCTCAGTGTATAGCTCCGTATTTGTCTGGTTGACCAGTCAAACAGTCCGCATGCGCCTCATCAGCTCGTGTTCTTTATCTATCTCTGGCGGGCCTACACATCAATGGAGAAATAAATCTTGTAAAACCAAAATTATGTGTATGTGGGGAATCAAACCACGGACTCGTCACTGCAACGCACCGTCGACCAAATGAAAATGAAATACTTCGCGTCAGACAATCACGCTCACGCTTTCAAAGCATGCTAATGCATGCACGTCGCCCTCTAAATCAAAGTCCTGCTCATGGCGCAACGCAAATGGCGAGCCCATCACCTGCTCGCCCCGGCGATGCCTGACATTACTGTTTATACGTTTGATGGAGGCCTACGCGAACGCCGAGAATGTATTCACCTTGCTCAACACCAACGGTCATACTCGGAGCGCCTTGCTCATGTATATCGTCCATCACAAGGACAATCTATAAAACAACCTAGCTAGAGAGGGTACTATGGTAGTATTGTACGGAGTATGTACTACGATGATCGACCGATCTTAGTGCCACTGCACACCAAAACCCCTTCCATTGCTAGCGCGCACTTCCCGCCTGAAACGGCCACCGTCTCTCCAGAACGTCAATGCCGCATTCACCGGACATAACTGCAGGTGCAATTGGCGTGTCACTGACATGCCGGCCAGATGCCCGTTGGGCCCACATGTCAGTAACCCAACGCATCTGCAGTTAAGTCACTGAAGCAGTGTCCGCATTCACGCCCGATGAACCTACTCTGGCGCCAGTTGTCCATCTGTCTGCAGCGGCTCATTGCCATTCGCCCTCTATATTAACTTGAGCCCCAGCTCCCAGCCATAGCCAAAGACCCACACTTATTCTCCTCTGGCCCCTTCCTTCTGTCGGCACCACTCCAACCATGGCCTCCTGGCGCTCTGGAGCTCTCTTGGACGTACTGTCGCAGGAGCAGATGAGGGACATCGGCGGCTCCGCTCCGGGCGTGCTCCAAAGCTCTCTTCGACGTACTGTCGCAGGAGCAAATGAAGGAGATCGCCGACACCCCCCCCCCCCCCGGCCGCCCTCCGCCGCCACGACCACGAAGCCGGTGCGCGTGCGTGGGCGCAGCCGGCAGCAAGGAAGAGTAGTACACGGTAGGTCGCTTCCGCTCTGGTCCCAGGAAGGCCACCGCTACTCCACTCAGTCGACGCCAAGCTTGGTGGGGTAAACATTGGCGGCCGATTAGCCTCTTGATGGCAACGTGGAGGCGGAAATCTTCAGAACCTTGTGCTCCGGAGGAGGAGGTTATCGAGGCGGATGAGGAGGAGGCAAAGGCAATGGCCGGCTTTCTCGGGTTCATGGCCGGACATGGTGGTCGGGCGCCGGCGATCGTTTAGATTAGGTTTATAGTAGGTTTTAGTATGGTTTGTGCGAAGTATGTAATGAATTTCGTCCAGTTTGTAGGATTTTTTTTGAAATGTATTGAATTTCATCTGTTAATTTGAAATTTGCTTTGTTTGCACGAATTTCGTCTGGTTAGTTCATATAGTTGTCGAAAGGTATGCGGGCAGCATCGGATGGCATCCATCAGTGTCCTCGGACAGATGCCCGTGTAAATTTGTGGGCCAGCGCTGGAGATGCCCTAACTATGATGCTATAATCGCTAACAGTCCTCCATTATTCGGCAGGGAACAGTTATCCCTCGATCAAAATCAGATTCGCGGTGTTTCGCACTCCTCCCGCGTAAGAGTGTAAACTCTTTCTTACATAAAAATGGAGCAAGTGGACGACACTGTAGCACGTCATATCACTCGAACTAGCCCGCCTAACAAGCGAGAAAGCACCGCCCTCGTCATTTTGTTCTGGATTTCTGTTGATTGATCGCGCACACTTACGACTCGTACGCGTCGCACCCCCGACAGTCCGGCTCGCACGCCGCTCACCAGAGGGAACACGCGTTGTCTTGCAATTTCACTGACATTTGGGACTGTAATTGAATAAACCATCATAGCCGAAATCTAATCGCTCGGCGGGCGTCGGCTGAGAAGAGAGAAACGGGGGAGGGAGAAGAGATTGCCCGCCCGCCGCGCACGTACTCCAAGAAATATATGGTGATAATGTGAGGTGGGCCATGCTGGAGTCTGGACCGCTTCCGGAGCCCGCTCTGACCGCCCTGACCCCTCAAGACACCAGCTGCCCGCCGCATGCATGCACATCAAGTACTAAAAAACTGGGCTATAAGGCCTTGTACAATGGGAGATTCTTAGGGAAGATGCTTAGAGAAATAAACCAGGCTTTTGTTAAGCACCGGTGCTTACTTGTACATGATAGACGGTTAATTAAGCGTCTATCCTGTAGAAATAGGCACCGGTGCTTAAGAGAAGCCTGGTTTATTTTTCAAAGCATCTCTCATTGTACAAGGCCTAAGCCCGCTTATGTGGAGGAGAGAGAGGCATTGACAAAGTCAAGGAGTGGGCTCTTGAAGAGCCCGTCTCTACACGTGCTCCTAGGTATAAAAAAATAATTCTAAAAAAGGCATAAAAAACAATTGTGTCTACAAAAAGAAAGGTAAAAGACATTTGAGAGGAAGTAGATAGAGAGAAAGTGAGAAAAGTTGTAACCTTATAGCCAACCTTATAGTCAACAGTATGGTAGCATTACATGAGGAAGGAGGGAGTGGTGCACATGCCAAGTTCACTGGGCTGCCGTGTTTCACACCCTCCGTCGTAATAAAGGAGACAATAGCTTTCATCAAAAATAAACAATGAATACTCGTTGGTCGTCCTCTATATCGGAAAGAATACTTTCATTCGCCGACATGTGGGACGTCGACCATACTGGTCCACCTGCCATGCACAAAATTATCCTGGTCTACCCCGGTCATATCGCAGGCCCAACCTTCCCCACTGTAAGTTGTTCGGACGAAGGAACCATCATGAATTCGTTGAATTCCACTTCTTCAAGAAAACTTACTGTACCCGCAATACTGCTACCACACGCGAAGACTGGACGGCACTGTACCACGTCATATCACTGAAACCCACTAGGCCAAACTAGCCTGCCTAGGTCATCTATTTCGGAATGGAGGGAGTACGTCTCTGCACTGCTATGATTTTGTGTTGTACGTCTCTGTACTTTTGCTACGATTTTCCTACCCTATGAACCTAATGAGGCCTGAATGTATCCGTGTGGACTATTGTCTGATCGATCGCTAAGCCTACAATTTTAGGAGCTAGTGCTATTGGTCGATCGACGACGGATAAGTATAAGCATACCACGAGCTCATCAGCCCCAACGTTTATCTTTGGTGAGTGTTTTGCAAGTACTATAGCTCGCACAGTAGCTAGCCTACTAACACCAAGAATCATCAAACAAGCCCTGCTGATATGATAAATAGTTCAAACTTACATCTAAGCATGCCATATATTACATCAAAAGCTGGTGAGGATACATATCTTTCCATAACTCGGAGAGGGTTCGCATGATTCACTATCAAACAAAAGTAGCAAGTACCGCCCACACAAGACAGTGCACTAGCCCTAAGATGGTTTGATAACACGCATCGTTCTAGTAATTAAACACAGGGCAATGCAAACTACCTTGAAGGATTTGCGCGGCCAACTATTTCTTGTCATCGATCTCTCGGGCAATGACCACAGCACGGACAGCGGCATGGGAATCAATCTCTGGGGCGATGTCCACAGGATGGACAGTGGCATCGGAATCGATCTCCGGGGCGATGCCAACAGGACGGGCCGCGACATCAGAATCATCAAGGACGTCCACCGGCACCTGCACAACCCTTACATATTAACAAGCACATTGCAAATAATCAAAAACCACAACTATGTTAATAAGCCATTATTTTTTACCTTGTGCAGCTCACCGGGGGATCTCATCCCTCCGGGGGCCATCTCCTCATCCTCGATGGGGGCCATCACCTTGCCAGGGGAATACTGCTTCTCAACGGCGACTATGTCCTCAAACTCGGCCTTGAGCCTTGCATAGGTGGCCATCAGAGTTCCTGGGGTAGGCACGATGGGGCCCTTGCTGTTCTTCCAACTTTCTTTGAGGAGTTCGTTCGCCAACGTCGTCAAATCTTTGGCCAGTGCTTGTTTCTTGGAGTTCTTCGTCTCCATGGGTTGGCCCGCCAACATGGTCAACTCGTTGGTCGGTGCTTACTTCCTGGAGATCGCTGTCTCCAGTGGGTTGTCCGCCGGCAACTCTTTGCCTTGTGCTCCAGGATCCATCAATGAACTGACAAACAAAAAGCAATCGAAAGGAAACCACAATCGCAATGAAAACGGGAAAAGAATAGGATGTGAGAATTGATCGGTGCTTCGCAAAAATAAGATTCTTGGAATGAAAATATAGCAGCATAACTGATTCGCCCACCTTTCCTTCGTCGGTACAGAAGAAAAATGGCAGAAGTGAGTAGCCTGGAGTGAGGTTTTCTTCAAGAAACGGAAGAAAGGGCTTCAACGAGCGTTCCAGTGAAATGATGGTTGCTTCGTCCAGTCCAACTTGGAGGCCACCTTACCACTGCTGGTAAAGGTGTGGGTTTTGTGATATGACGGGTCATGACAGCCACACCAGGGTGAGAGGTGAGTCTGGACTGTAGCACCTCGCTGTGATTTGGTGGATGGCACGCGGGCCCATATGCTTTGAAATGTCCCGCATGTAGATAGAGCGACTCATATAGGAGTGATCAATATTGTGCACCACGACCAAGGCGGAGAGGAAAACGAGAGAACTACGTAATTAATGCATGAGTTTAATTAGGGTAGTTTTGTAAAGTACAAGATACATTCCTCCAATCGCAAAATGCCTTGGTTCATGAAATTTGAGATTTGAGCCCTATAAACTGGAAGGGAGGGAGTACTACACGCGGTGTAGTCTAGTCACTTGTTGAAATCTGTAGAAAGGCAAATACTCCTTTCCGGTTTACAGGGCTATACTAGTCCCTCCGTCTAGGTGTGTAAGTCATCTTACGAAAACCAAATAGTCCCAAAACACTTAGGCGCGGTGCATTAACTTCTACCTTGTTTCTTGTTTCTTGACATATCAACCAATAAGAGATGAGAGGTGTGCATGCTTTTAATGACTTGCAGTGGATAGTTCATTGCATGCAATGCTATTAATTAGCAAATAAACATTGGTGACCCCAGGAGAAAACGGTGCTAAGCGCGTGGACCTATGTAGAATGAGTATCAACCAATGGATGATGGAGTTTAATTGTTAAACAATTCAATGAGGGAAGCTTAGCTACAAACTCAACGACTTACTCACCTAGATGGAGGGAGTAGCAAGTACTAGTACTACAATAGTGGGCTCAAATAGCAATTTTGCCTCATGCAAGAGCCTGGCTACTATATGCATGCTCCAAGGCACCGCACCACGTGAGCATTCACAACTGCCACGTTCGGGTTGCGCTTGGCTCTTCACCTCTTCGAGAAGACGAACAATGATGTTACTCCTACTTCTACAGTATCGAATCCACTGCTGCATGTCTATCCACCTTGTGCAGGAGGGATAGCGTGTAACGAAAGCTTCTACTTACTGCTCCTTCCTTTGCGTCTATGACAGGTGGGCCCAATAGGTGGTTGGCCCTCTTGTCATGCAGACAAAGGCAGGTGCAGTTAAGGCACCGGAGCTCAGTCCGTGAGGGAGAGGGCGTTGTAGTAATCAAACTTCTCGGTCTTGTACGAGTTGACGCGACACATCAAAGCACTGCACTCGATATAAGTCTTTTTACACATTTCAAATGGACTACAACATACGGATGTATGTAGACATATTCTGCTTCGTATGTAGTCACTTGTTGCAATCTCTAAAAAGACTTATATTTGGAAAGGGAGGGAGTACAACGCATGCATGCATGCCGTGACTTTCCTTTTTATACTTTCATGTGTTGATTTGATGCACCTTGCCAAATTTTGACTATAAATTTAACTAACCAAATTTTCATGCATGTCACAAAAAATTACGGGGCTGTTTGGATTGTGACTATGTTTGTCTTATGTTGCCACATTATTTTTCCCACACTTGCCACACTTGCCTAACTTGAGTTGCTCAAATTGTTAGACACACTTTGGCTTGCCAAAGGGAATCTTGCCACAATTTTTGTGTCTATGACATGTGGGGTTCACTGCTAATAAAAAATTCTTGTCTTAGGTGTGGCTAATAAAAAATACTTATATTTAGGAACTGAGGGAGTATAAAATATAAAAAATAATGAATGTTGGGGCAACCCACGCTTCCGCTTAATTTTAGCCGTGTGCTTGTTCACAATTTTTACGAGGGGGTGGTTGTTCATTTAATGGAGGGACTTATAGTACCAGACTTGAACGATACAAAGTGTGGCCTGGCACACCGTAACACCACTTGGAACAAGCGGGTAGCTATCTCAAAAAACAATCAACAACTAAAAAAACCGCGACCTGTCATGTAGTAGTACACAATTTTAAATGATTGTTTTGATGGAGTGAAAAAGTTAAACTACCCCACTACGTATATATAGGCCGGAGCCTCCACGCTTGCTTGCTAGGGTTGCTCTATTCACACACTCTCATCCTCTCCAGATCTAAACAAGATAGGGGTAGTAACACTGTCTTTCTCCCTTCAAAAAACACTGTCTTTCTATCCTCACCGCTGGTTACAGATCCGGACGTATCCCCCTCCGCCGGTGAAGGGGAGGAGGGGCAGCGTTTAGGCCGTCGTCGACAGCGAGGGAGGAGACCCACTGCCGGCCGCACCGTTATCTCTGGCCGAGCGCCGGCGCGGGAGGTCCTCCGATCCCTTCGTCGTTGCCTGTGGGCGGATCCGGCCTCCCGCTGCCCACCTATCCACATCCCGACGACCTTCAGGTATATCTTCGTTCGAAACCGCCTTAGCTCTACTTCCCCAGCTCGCTACGTCGCTGCATGTGCATCATTTTCTACCTCTCAGCCCCTCTCGATCGGATGGTCCAACGTCACCTATTTTTTCTTATATTGTTAGAGGTAAAGCTACTTCATGGAGTCGAATCTTGTACTCCCTCGTCCGAAAATACTTGTCATTGAAATGGATGTATCTAGATGTATTTTAGTTCTAGACACATCCATTTTGATGACAAGTAATCGACGGAGGGAGTACTTGGTTCAAACAATAAATAAAGTGGGGTGGGGAATTTAGTATGTACATCGGACTTGGTACAAACAGGAAGGAAAGTGGGTGAAAGTAGTACAATCGGGTCATCCAACCGGTCTCTTGGTCGAAAAGGGAAATATAGGGGTAAAGCTGTACACCGTGGTATGACCAGGACTAGATTTGCTATCCACACATAGGAGTAGGTGGCTAGAGTGAACAAAAATGGGACCAACCCAGATATGTTTCTTGGATGTTTGTTTCTCGGGGCAACAAACTATGAATCAGCACTTTATCCCCCTGTTTACGTACATGGTGCTGGACTGCTGGTGTACCCACTGTCCCATGCCCTTATACCAAATATTTATTTGTTCTTAATCTAATGTCCCTGGTAAAAATGAAGCCATGCCACTGTTATAAGCCATGACAAGTTTAGCCAAATGTTTTTGCCTATAATTGTTTGAGACTCTGACTGTTTCCTCTATACCTTTTTGTGCAAACAGGTATATCCAATTCACCTGGTTGCTATTGTGACCTTTTGGTGCACTGCACAAAACTCTTCTTAAAATAAGTGACTTTTGTGTTGTTTAACTGGTATGTCATAATGGAACAGTTGGTTCATTTCGGTGGAACTGCACAAAGGGAGATCTGTGTTCCAATCCTCATCATCCATATTGGCGCCATAACCTTCCTTTAGGTAAGAATGATATTTAATGCATGTGTTCATCTCTATTTTCCGACTGCCATGAGAAAATAATGCTATTTTTTACTAGTACACTTGTACTCCCTCACTGAAAAAACCAATTCTGAATTAGAAGGCAAATCATGTACTTGGTTTCACCAACTGGTGAGGAGAAAGAGAAACAGAGCATGAAGAGGAGGAAGAAGAAGAATAAACGGTGCCAAGGCGATCTTGCTAAAGCCAGAGGCCTCAGTCGAGGCCATTCAAGGGCTCCGGCAACGACTACCTTACATGTGAGGCGATGCTCCAGGGAGCCCTTCCACTTCTACTGTCTCACTTAATTAATTAGGAGTACTTAAGTACCACTAATTTATTGGTGCCTAATTTTCCTGTCGGAGTTAAACAAATCTTTAGTAGGACCCTATGTTGAATCATGTACGTGTGTATGTTTGTCTATGGAGGTGAATCATGTGGTGGAGCAGGGAGGGAATATTATTAGTGTCATGACATAATAGTGCTATTGGTTTGCATGTCAATTTATTGCCATTGGTTCAATGAGGCAATGTTTTGCGCATTGTCCATCATGAATTTAATGCTACTGTTTGAGTAATATGCTAATGTCGTCCTATCCTTTCTCACTAAGCTAATGAAGGTTTCACCTTGTTCCTACTTGTGCAAACAGGGACCATGTTGTGCCAATCATACATTTTAGTGGAACTACACAAGACAATACAATGAACTGTATCTCAGCCAGTGCTTTAACTCTGCTCGAAGTTCTTGATAATCTTTCGATATAATCTCAACACTGGTAAACAAGAGTGATTTCAACCATACATTTGAAGTGCACAAAAATATATACTATTGTCTGATTCCAGTGAGTGCTTTATCATCTCTTATGGGACTACATGAATAAGCTTTTTTTCTCAGGTTGGTACGGGCCTAAGGCCTTCATCCATATTAGTTTGTTGTCATCTCTATTTGTATCGTGCTACTGTCATGAGAAACTCCTTTATATTTTCACGTTAAAGTTTTGCAGCCTATGATAATTGGCAATGCTTTGAGTGTTGAGCTAATTGGCACTGATTAAATAAACTAATACCTCTCTTTAAGCAAGACTACTATGTTGCTAACTTTACCCATTAAGATAATGAGGGTGCTTCTATTTGTTAGTGTATGTTTCATCAACTAGTCCCACTATTACAGTAATCTCACTCTCTCAATATATGTGCCAACAGGATGCTCGATTTTGGTGTAACTGCACAAAAACTTTGGGTGCTTCATTGCCTCGATAGCTTCCGTCCTTTCACATCGATCGCTAATCTCGGCTTGCTTTCTTCCTTCATTGTCGATCGCTTCGCTTATCTTGGCTTCCGATCAAAGGAAATAGTAATTGATATGCTACCTCACACAGGTTGCTACTGGTCTTTATCCTGATTGTTGTGCTTGTCATGTATTGGTAATTTGGTATTGTGCTACTATTTGCCGATTTTATAAAGGAGTAACTTGGAGCCTGAACTCGCAGGCAAATCATTGCATTGGGTGATTTCAGTAGAACTGCACAAAATGATCAGATGGAATGATACTTATGTTGCTGCCATGTACTCCAAAGTTCACTCAGACAAGCATCAATGTTGACAAGAAGTGCCTATATTCATTCGAGTATCAATCGGCGTCAACTAGTTATCAAACTCCCAAGTATTAGGAGAGTGATCGCCAAAAATATTGCTTGGCGCATAGCCCAGAAGAACACAGTCCAGTCTTTGGTCCCAACTTGTGCCTTTTGGTTATCGGCAGATAGGGTAGCGAACTACATGGCATGGAGTCTAAAGATTCCAGACAAGTTGGTTGACGCGTATATTCATCTGGCAATTAATTAGTCTGCACACCAGGGATGCTCCATTTCAGTTGAACTGCACAAAAAATTTGGGTGGTTCATTTTCTCAACCGCCTCCTTTCTCATCTGCAATGTAGAGTTTTGGCGAGCTACAGGACCAAGATGAGCCAGTAAACTCGTTGGATGAAAGCAGTGGCCAAGTTTCTCAAACCTTGCTCATCACGAGGCCACTATTTGAGGATAAACCTACAAGCAAAGTTCAGATTGTCTGTGTTGCCTCTTATGTACTCGAAAGTTTACTCGTACAAGAAATAATTTTAGCAAGAAGTACCTCCGACTGAACACCATTTACCAGTCTGTACCCTAGGTAATTGAAGTTCGTCCATGGATCATATTGGTTGTGATCTCAATCATTTCGATGCATAAACATACTGAACATGTGTATATCTGAATCTTTTTGTGAATTATGTATGAATATTGTCATGTGATCTATCAATCATTTGGATGCATAGATATGCTGAGCTTGTGTATATATGAATCTTTTGAGTTGTTGATAGTGAATGTTGGCTATGAATATGAACGTGTCTTGTGAACCTGAGTTTGATACGAATGTTTACCTATTCTGTTGTATTTGTGTGTGAACTTGTTAGTATGCCTATTGTGGGGTATGTGACGTGTGGGTGTCAACGGCACACCTTCTTCCCGAGAAGAATTGCACCTGCTTTGTTAGGGTAGCAACAGCGCATCAGCTCTTTTTAATCTTTTTATTACTCTGTCTTCCCCTATCCCCCGCTCAACCCCCTGTGTGATGTTTTCGGCCTCAAAACAAACATAGTACTACGTTGTTTTTGGGGCTTGATGAAAAATCGAGTGCTGGTTTCAGTAGGTTGGCCAGCCCAGCAAATGGGCTGCTGGTCCACCACAACGGACTGGGAGGCTAAAAATACAAGTTGTGTGGTGCAGAGGCAAGTAAAAAATGCTACCGAGAGCCATCCACTGAAGAAAAAAAATTGCTCCTGATGTGCTTCTTCAATCGTGCCGCCGGCCCCCTCTTTAATCTAGTTGCACGGGGATCTGATATCATTTTTTTTTCAGAGGGCGAACAAGTATCAGCTAGGCCTAGGTTTTGTATTTTAACATGCGTAGCCCATGACATACGAAGACAGTGGTTTCAACTTATTTTTTGAGGTCCATACCAGCCTATGGGCTTTTTCTTAAAGATCGGTAGCCCAATGTATTTTTTAATAAAACACAGGTCCCTTTTCTATTTATCTATATATAAGAGTAATAATGTTGTGTCCAATTTATGTTTTCCCTTCTAACCACATTATATATATTTAAATTATTACTATTATCGTATATTTTATAGAGACTTATATATACATTATAAAAACATCCCACGTGTTATTAACTTATAAAAGTAAATGTTTAACGGAAGTTTGCAAGGAAAATCCTGGTTGTTTTTGACTCACAGGCAAGGAAAATCCTGGTGATTGCGTACAAAAGCTTACGAAGATTTTAAGGACCAATTTAATAATAACGCGGTCATTTTTATTTTGAGCAATAACTCGCTAATTTGTTAATTTTATATATATATATATATATATATATATAATGTGCCTCTCCGGTTTATTCTTTGATATTAATTGCTCCTTCTAACATAACATTATATATATAACGAGCCCGGCTAATTCGTGTATTTCAAGGAAGTGCAAATGGGCTGGGATTTCTTAGAAAATATAAATGGGCCTGATTGACGCGAAATTATTTGTTCGCCCAGCCCAGCAAATGGAATGTACATTCTAGAAAACATGGGTTAAATATATGCCACATTTTTGCAGGCTGACATGTGGGCCAATAGGTCGAAGCCTACGCAGGGTATTGTCAACTTGGTCAACAAATGATTGTGACATCCACAGCCATTGGATTTATATCCAATGGCCAGCATGCACCTTCAATCTCTCGTCTTCTTCCTCCAGCGTCGCCGGGACCGCCTGGTCCGGCCTCCGGCGGCTAGCGGCTCTACTTAGCATGCATCGCTGTGAAGTGCTACCCCACCGCCGGCAAGGCTATCCCTCCACCCCTCGACACCTCCTGTTATTGTCCACAGACTGCAGCCCCACGCTGCAACAGGACCAGCTATAACCCTTCTCCTCCTCTCAATTTGCGACTCCACTGCCGCGTCTTCCCATCTCCAGGTCGTTCCCTTCCAGGGCCTCGCCATCGTCCATCGCCTCGCTGCGCTCAGTGCGGCATGGTTAACAAACGAGAGTCATCGGAAGAGGACTGTATGTGGAGAGCCTGACGGCTGGGACCCACGAGGTCCATGGTCGCACGCAAGGAAAGTTCGTCCTTATTAAGCTGGAAAAAAATGTTTCCTCCACCTAACAGCTGGGACCCACTGGCTGCATCTTTGCACGGAAGGAAGTGCCTCCTTGTTTTGCAAAAAAAATTATTCATCCCGTTGACAGCTGGGACCCGTCAGATTTGGTGGCTGACTTGTGGGCCTACTAAGCGGACGTGTACGCACGGCTTTGTCAAATTAATCAACAAATGATTCTAGCAGCTAGACCGTTGGATGTTAATCCAACAGCCATGCTCCTTCTTCAACCTCTGTTCTTGCTCCTGTCTCCCGTGGCGGCATCGGCTGTCTTCTTTGCACACCGAACCAATCAAGTTTCCCACTCCTCTCCATCTGCGACTCCACTGCCCCGTCTTCCCCATCTCCGGGTCGTTCCAGTCTGGGGCCTCGCCATCGTCCACCGGCCTTGGTGCGCTCGACACGGTGTGGTCAACATGGTCAACAACCGAGATTCATCGGAATATGACTGTGCATGAGAGTCTGACAGTGCGGACGCACCACGCCTATGGACGCATGCATGCAACGGAACAAGGCGTGGTCAACATGGTCGAGGAACGACTTCCATCAGAAGTATCAGACGTGGAGAGGCCGATACCGGGTCCACGGCCGCAGCAAGGAAGTGCCTCCTTATTACGCGGAAAATAATGATTCCTCTACCTGACAGCAGGGACCCACTGGACGGGCCACCGTATTTTGTGAAAAAACATTTACCCACTGACTGTTGGGATCCACCTGATGGGCCACCGTATTTTGCGAAAAAACGTTCCCCCCACTGTCAGTCGGACCCACCGGAAGTGCCTCCTTATTAAGCATAAAAAAATGAATACTCCCCCTGCTAGCTGCGACCCACCTTGGTGGGAGGCTGACTTGTGGGCCCACTAAGTTGACGGGGACGGAGGGCTTTGTCAACTTAGTCAATATGAACGATTCTAGCTGCAGTGACTGTAGGATGTCCATCCAACGGCCATCGTGCTTCTTCAACCTCTGGTCTTCTTGCTCCAGCCGCCCAAAGGAGCGCAAGACGTGCCGCCTGCTCCTGCCTCCCGTGGTCGGCTGTGATGCCACGGAGGCCTCACCGCCCCCTACTACTCCCGCCGATGTCCAGGCCATCCCTCCACTCACCCACAACCCCTGTTATTCTGCAGCATCGGCAGCCTCACACTGCAGCCGAACGAGTGAACCCTCATACTCCTCTACACGTGGGCATCAATTGCCACGTCTTCCCCGGCTCCGCGCCGCCCCCTTCCTAGGCCTCTCCATCGTCCATCGCCGTGGTGCTCTTGGCGCGGCGTGGTCAAATGTGGTCAATGACCGACTTCCATCGGAAGAGTACTGTACGTGGAGAGGCTGACAGCTGGGTCCACGGCAGCCGCAAGGAAGTGCCTCCTTATTACGCGCAAAATAATTACTCGTCCACCTGACAGCAGGGACCCACCGGATGGGCCACCGTATTTCGTGAAAAAATGTTTCCCCCCTGACTGCCGGGACCCACCAGCTACACCTTCGCACGCAAGGAAGTGCGTCCGGGCAAAAAAATGATTCACCCCACATTGCTGGGACCAACCAGCTACATCTTATACGCAAGGAAGTGCATCCGGAAAAAAGCGATTGGCCCCACGACTGCTGGGACCCACCAGCTACATCTTCGCACGCAAGGAAGTGCGTCCGAAAAAGCGATTAAGCCCCACGACCGGGACCCACCAGCTACATCTTCGCACGCAAGGAAGTGTCTGATAGTCGGGACCCACCTGGTCGAAGCGTACATAGCATTGTCATTCTGGTCGCAAACGTGTACGTACATACTGGTGGATGTAGAGGCGTGCACGTGTCGTAGTAGAGGCGTGGACGTAGCATGTACATGTACGTACAACGGCCAGTGTGCAAGAAAGAAAATACGGCCACGTATGTGTACATACACGCGCATACGTACGGCCAGGGCTCGTGTACATGGCTGGGTCGGAACGGAGAAACAACGTCGTCGTCGTGTTCATGGGGAGCCAACCGGCCGGGTCGGAACGGAATGCGTCATCGTGTTCATCGGGAGGGCTTGGACGAAATAGGCGATGGAAAAGAGGCCTGGTGTACCGTAGAACGGAGGAAACTGCCTTGTGTTCGACCGGCCACATTTGAAACAGGATCTTGTTCATCGGGAAGGGTCTGGCGTACCGCAAAATGGAGGAAACGGACCCCCTACAGTCGAAATGGGGGTCCTGTTGATCGGGAGGGGTGTGGCGTACCGCAAAACGGACGAAACGGACTTGTGTTGGAGAGCTACGGTCGAAATGGTGGTCCTATTCATCGGGAGGGGTGTGGCATACCGCAAAACGGGACTCCGCGGGATACTGTTCATCTCCACCGTCGACCTCCTCCAGCCTCCACCGCTCGCTACTCCACCGGCTACTGTTCAACCACCCCTCGGGGTCGTCCTGTTCATCCAGAGGCAATGCCACGGGGTCCTGTTCATCCACCCCCACCGCTCACTGTTAATCCGACCCCCCCCCCCCCCCCGCAACGCTCACTGTTCATCCAGAGGCAGGATCGATCGGCTTCAATTAGCAGCAGTAGCAAAGGAATCGCTCGATCGGGTTCAGTTAATAGCCATCGATCGATCGCTTGGGTTCAGTAACGCGTAGCCTGCAGTGCAATTGCTCGGGTTCAGTTAGAGCCCAACGCCTCGCTCGGGTTCAGTTAGAGCCAACGCCTCGCACACACGCGCGTACGTGTATGAGAGAAACGCGCATCGCTCGGCCCCCGACCACCCACCGTAACCGGGAACTCCCCAAAATTTTCCTCGCCCTCACTTCTACCACGGTTTTTCCGTCATGAACGGCCCAAAGAATGTCATGCAGCTGCGTCTCCGGCCCGCCCAGTATGAAAATCCCATTCTCTCTCATGACTTTTTGTCATAGAAGTAGGAGCCCACCACATCTATGATGATACCGGGTTTTGTCACAATTATCGTCATAGAAGTGTCATAAGTATGACATAATTTTTTTTCGTTCGGCCCAAAATGTCACGGATGTGTCTTTTTTTTGTAGTGTCTTAAGTAATATGATCAATTGAACTTTAATTTATCATGAACTTAGTACTGATAGTATTTGCAAATTATGTTGTAGATCAATAGCTCACATTGTAGCATCCCTATGTTTTTTGATATGTTCCTAGAGAAAACTAAGTTGCAAGATAATAGTAGCAATGATGCGGAATGGGCCCGTGATCTGAGGTTTATCCTCATTGTTGCACAGAAGAATTATGTCCTTAATGCACCGCTAGGTGACAAACCTATTGCAGGAGCAGATGCAGACGTTATGAACATTTTGGCTAGCTCAATATGATGACTACTTGATAGTTTAGTGCACCATGCTCTACGGCTTAGAACCGGGACTTCAAAAATGTTTGGAACACCACGGAACATATGAGATGTTCTAAGAGTTGAAATTGGTATTTCAGACTCATGCCCGTGTCGAGAGGTATGAGACTTCTGACAAGTACTTCGCCTAAAAGATGCAGGAGAATAGCTCAGCTAGTGAGCATGTTCTCAGAATGTCTGGTTATTACAATCACTTGATCAAGTGGGAGTTCATCTGCCAAGATGAGATAGTGATTGACAGAGTTCTCTAGTCATCATCATTAAGTTACTGGAAATTCGTGATGAACTATAATATGACAAAAGCGATTCCCGAGCTCTTCATGATGCTGAAATCGAAGAAGATAGAAATAAAGAAAAAGCATCAAGTGTTGATGATTAAACAAGACCACTAGTTTCAAGAAAAGGGCAAAGGGACAGAAAGGGAACTTCAAGAAGAATGGTAAGCAAAGTTGTCACTCTCGTGAAGAAGCCCAAAGCTGGATCTAAGCCTAAAACTGAGTGCTTCTACTGCAAAGGAAATGGTCACTGGAAGCGGAACTACCCCAAATATTTGGCGGATAAGAAGGATGGCAAAGTGAACAAATATTTGATATACATGTT
Source organism: Aegilops bicornis (assembly GCA_021605145.1). Taxonomy (NCBI): domain Eukaryota; kingdom Viridiplantae; phylum Streptophyta; class Magnoliopsida; order Poales; family Poaceae; genus Aegilops; species Aegilops bicornis. The sequence continues at coordinate 633,484,640 of CM038670.1, forward strand.
ATTGATGTGTACCTTACTAGTGCTCGTAGTAATCCCTCGGTCTTTGATACTTGTTCGGTTGCTAAAATTAGTAACTAGAAACATGAGTTGCAGAATAAATAGAGACTAGTTGAGGATGAAGTGATGATGTGTGTTGGAAGTGGTTCCAAGATTGATATGATCATCATCGCACACTCCCTATACTTTCGGGATTAGTGTTGAACCTAAATAAATATTATTTGGTGTTTGCGTTGAGCATGAATATGATTAGAGCATGTTTATTGCAATAAGATTATTTATTTAAGATAGAGAATAATTGTTATTATCTTTACATGAATAAAACCTTCTATGTTCATACACCCAATGTTGATGGTTTATTGAATCTCGATCGTGGTAATACACATATTCATAATATTGATGCCAAAAGATGCAAAGTTGATAATGATAGTGCAACATATCTATGGCACTGTCGTTTAGGTCATATCGGTGTAAAGCGCATGAAGAAACTCTATGCGGATGGACTTTTGGAATCACTTGATTATGAATCATTTGAAACTTTCGAACCGTGCCTCATGGGCTAGATGACTAAAACTCCGTTCTCCAGAACAATGGAACGAGCTAATGACTTATTGGAAATAATACATACTGATGTATGCGGTCTGATGAGTGTTGAGGCTTGTGGCGGGTACCGTTATTTTCTGACCTTCACAGATGATTTGAGCAGATATGGGTATATCTACTTAATAAAACACAAATCTGAAATAGTTGAAAAATTCGAAGAATTTCAGAGTGAAATGGAGAATTATCGTAAATAGAAAAAAAGATTCTATGATCTGATCGTGGAGGTGAACATTTGATTTACGAGTTTGGCTTTCATTTAAAACAATGTGGAACAGTTTCACAACTCACGCCACCTGGAACACAACAACGTAATAGTGTGTCCGAACATCCTAACTGCACTTTATTAGATATGGTGTGATCTATGGTGTATCTTAGCGATTTACCACTATCGTTTGGGGGTTATGAACTAGAGACAACTACATTCACGTTAAACAGGGCACCATCAAAATCCGTTGAGACGACACCGTATGAATTGTGGTTTGGCAACAAACCTAAGTTGTCATTTCTTAAAGTTTGGGGATGTGATGCTTATGTCAAAAGGCTTCAGCCTGATAAGCTCAAACCCAAATCGTAGAAGTGCGTCTTCACAGGATACCCCGAGGAAACAATTGGGTACAACTTCTACCATAGATCTGAAGGCAAGATCTTTGTTGGTAAGAACGAAACCTTTCTAGAGAAGGAGTTTCTCTCGAAAGAAGTGAGTGGGAGGAAAGTAGAACCTGATGAGGTAAATGTACCTTCTCTCAATTTGGAAAGTAGCTCATCCGAGGAATCCATTCCCGTGATGCCTACACCAACAGGAAAGGAAGCTAATGATAGTGATCATGAAACTTCAGATCAAGTTGCTACAGAACCTCGTAGGTTAAACAGAGCATGACCTGCACCTGAGTGGTATGGTAATCTTGTTCTGGAAGTCATGTTACTTGACCATGACGAACCTATGAATTATGAAGAAGCTATGGTGAGCCCAGATTCCGATAAATGGCTTGAGGCCATGAAATCTGAGATAGGATCCACATATGAGAACATAGTGTGGACTTTGGTGGATTTGCCCGATGATCGGCGACCCATATAGAATAAATGGATCTTCAAGAAGAAGACTGACGCTGATGGTAATGTTATTGTCTATAAAGCTCGACTTGTCGCAAAAGGTTTTCGACAAGTTCAAGGAGTTTACTACGATGAGACTTTCTCACCGGTAGCGATGCTTAAGTCTGTCCGAATCATGTTAGCAATTGCCGCATTTTATGATTATGAAATCTGGCAAATGGATGTCAAAACTGCATTCCTTAATGCATTTCTTAAAGAAGAGTTGTATATGATGCAACCAGAAGATTTTGTCGATCCTAAAGGTGCTAACAAAGTGTGCAAGCTCCAGCGATCTGTTTATGGACTGGTGCAAGCATCTCAGAGTTGGAATATATGCTTTGATGAGGTGATCAAAGCATATGGTTTTAAACATACTTTTGGAGAAGCCTGTATTTACAAGAAATTGAGTGTGAGCTCTATAGCATTTCTAATATTATATGTGGATGACATATTGTTGATTGAAAATGATGTATTATTTCTGGACAGCATAAAAGGATACTTGAATAAAAGTTTTTCAATGAAAGACCTCGGTGAAGCTGCTTATATATTGGGCATCAAGATGTATAGAGATAGACCTGCACACTTAAATAGACTTTCACAAAGCACACACCTTGACAAAATTTTGAAGGAGTTCAAAATGGATCAGTCAAAGAAGGAGTTCTAGCCTGTCTTGTAAAGTATGAAGTTGAGTAACACTCAAAGCCCGACCACGGTAGAAGAAAGAAAGAGAATGAAAGTCATTCCATATGCCTCAACCATAGGTTCTATAAAGTATGCCATGTTGTGTACCAGATTTGTTGTGTGCCTTACTATGAGTTTGGCAAGAGGGTACAATAGTGATCCAGGAGTAGATCACTGGACAACGGTACTAAGGAAATGTTTCTCGGTTATCGAGGTGATAAAGGGTTCTTCGTAAAGGGTTACGATGGTGCAAGCTTTAACACTAATCTAGATGACTCTGAGTCTCAATCTGGATACGTATCAAATGCGGGAGCAATTATCTCGAGTAGTGATACGTCTCCAACGTATCTATAATTTTTGATTGTTCCATGCTATTATATTATCTGTTTTGGATATTTAATAGGCATTTATATGCTATTTTATACAGTATTATTTTTGGGACTAACCTATTAACCGAGGGCACAGTGGCGGTTTACATTTTTTGCCTATTTTAGGGTTTCGCAGAAAAGGAATACCAAACTGAGTCCAAACAGATTGAAACCTTCACGATGATCTTTATTGGACCGAAAGGAAACCAGAAGACTTGGAGAAGAAGTCGGATATGCAACGAGGCGACCACGAGGAAGGAGGGCGCACCCAGGGGGATAGGGCGCCCCCTACCTCGTGGGCCCCTTGTAGCTCCCCTGACCTAGTTCCTTTGCCTATATATACTCTAATACCCTGAAAACATCTAGGGGAGCCACAAAACCACTTTTCCACCGCCGAAACCTTCTGTACTCGTGAGATCCCATCTAGGGACCTTTTCCGGCGTCCTGCCAGAGGAGGATTCGATCACGGAGGGCTTCTAGATCAACACCATTACCTCTCCGATGAAGCGTGAGTAGTTTACCACAGAGCTACGGGTCCACAGTTATTAGCTAGATGGCTTCTTCTCTCTCTTTGATTCTCAATACCATGTTCTCCTCGATGTTCTTTGGGATCTATTCGATGTAATATTCTTTTGTGATGTGTTTGCCGAGATCCGATGAATTGTGGTTTATGATCAGATTATCTATGAATATTATTTGGTTCTTCTCTGAATTCTTATATGCATGATTTGATATCTTTGCAAGTCTCTTCGAATTCTCGGTTTAGTTTGGCATACTAGATTGATCTTTCTTGCAATGGGAGAAGTGCTTAGCTTTGGGTTCAATCTTGCGGTGTCCTTTCCTAGTGATAGTAGGGGAAGCAAGGCACATATTGTATTGTTGCCATCGAGGATAAAAATTAAGTGGTTTTCATAATATTGCTTGAGTTAATTCCTCTATGTCATGTCATCTTACTTAATGCGTTACTCCGTTCTTTATGAACTTAATACTCTAGATGCATGCTGGATAGCGGTCGATGTGTGGAGTAATAGTAGTAGATGAAGAACTAGTAATTTGTTCACCCACCATAATATTTGCTATCTTGAGAGAATCCACTAGGCAAACCTATGGCCCATGGGTCTCTTTTCCATTATATTGAATCTCTTTTACATCTTACTGGTTTCCGATCTACTATTTTGCAATCTTTTACTTTCCGATCTATAAACCAAAAATACCAAAAATATTTACTTTACCATTTATCTATCTCTATCAGATCTCACTTTATGTAGTGACCGCGAAGGGATTGACAACCCCTTTATCGCGTTGGGTGCAAGTTGTTGATTGTTTGTGCAGGTATTCGGTGACTTGTGTGTTGTCTCCTACTGGATTGATACCTTGGTTCTCAAAAATGAGGGAAATACTTATGCTACTTTGCTACATCACCCTTTCCTATTCAAGGGAAAACCAATAGCAAGAAGGATTTCTGGCGCCGTTGCCGGGGAGATCTACGTCAAGTCAAGCCATACCAAGTACCCATCATAAAATATTCTCCCTTGCATTACATTATTCTCCATTCGCCTCTTGTTTTCCTCTCCCCCACTTCTAAAACGATTTGGGAGAAGATTCGCCCTTTTCTTCGCCCTTCTTCCATTCGATCTTCTGTTAGCTTGTGTTACCATATGCCTTCTTTTTGCTTGCATCTTCACTTGCTAAAAGTTTATGGATCCTCGTCCACTTGCTAATCTTTTTAAGAGATCCAATTATAATGAACCTATTGCTAGTGAGTTGAGTGCACTAGATTATCTTTATGAGATTTTGCTTGAAATCCGTGAATCTGAAAATTGTGATGAAGTGCCTTACAAAGTGATTCACGGTAGATCTTTGAATGAAAAGCATGATTGCAATGATGTATTGTAAATTCTATTAAGGTCAATTGTATTAATGATATGCAAAACCCTAATCTTGGGGATGCAAATTTTGCTATGTCTACTACTTGTTGCAATGATCATGATTAGGGTGATTCTTCTTATGATCTTGAAAATTTATTGAAGTCACATGATGAATATGAGATTGATAATAATGTTTGCAATATTGAATTTGGGTTTGGAAGAGTGTCAACTTTAGATCCCACATATTTGGATAATGTTCAATCTTATGATATTTTTGATAAAAGTGGGTTTGGAGAGGTCATGACTTTAGTTAATGTTAATCCCACTATTTTGGAAGAGAGTGTCAACTTCGCATGCATGTGGATCATGTTGAAAATATGGTTTGTGATTGCTATATTGTTGAATTTTCTTATGATCCTACATGTAATTATTATGAGATAGGAAAATATGGTCATAGAAATTTTCATGTTACTAAATTCCCTCTCTTTATGTTGAGATTGCTATCGTCTCTCTCTCCTTCCTTGCATATGCTAGTTTTTGCTTGTCTTGATAATTTGTTTACTTATAAAGTGCCTATGCATAGGAAGTATGTTAGACTTAGATGTGTTTGTCATGTGTTTTATGATGCTCTCTTTGTGTTTCAATTGTTATCTTTCATGTGAGCATCATTAAAATTATCAATGCCTAGCTAAGGGTGTTAAACAATAGCGCTTGTTGGGAGGCAACCAAATTTTATTTTTGTTCTTTGACTTTTGTTACTGTTTAGTAATAAATGATTCATCTAACTTCTGATTAGATTTGGTTTTATGTTTTAATTAGTGTTTGTGCCAAGTAGAACCTTTAGGATAGCTTACGGTGATAGTTGTGTTCATCCTGCTGAAAATCATAAACTTTTGTGCATAGTAAATTAGTTTTGAAAGTTCACAGAAACGTGATTTTGACCTGATTATTTTTTGCTATGGATTGGTACACAAATTGCTCAGGTGTTACTAATTTGATAGGATTTTTAGAGTTACAGAAATATTCGAGAGTTACATATTACTACAGACTATTCTGTTTTTCACGTGTTGTTTGCTTATTTTGATGAATCTATGGGTAGTATCGGGGGGTATGAACCATGGAGAAGTTGGAATACAGTAGATATTACACCAATATAAATAAAGAATGAGTTTGCAACAGTACCTTCAAGTGGTGATTTGTTTTCTTATACTAACGGAGCTCATGAGATTTTCTGTCGAGTTTTGTGTTGTGAAGTTTTCAAGTTTTGGGTAAGGATTTGATGGACTATGGAATAAGGAGTGGTAATAGCCTAAGCTTGGGGATGCCCAAGGCACCCCAAGATAATATTCAAGGACAACCAAAAGCCTAAGCTTGGGGATGCCTGATACGTCTCAAACGTATTTATAATTTTTGATTGTTCCATGCTATTATATTATCCGTTTTGGATGTTTAATGGGCTTTACTATACACTTTTATACTATTTTTGGAACAAACGCAATCCAGGAGACTTGGAGTGGACGTCAAGAAAGAAACGAGGAGGCCACGAGGCAGGAGGGCGCGCCCAGGGGGGTAGGTGCACCCCCACCCTCGTGGCTCCCCTGACCGACTTCTTTCGCCTATATATACTCATATACCCTAAAAACATCTGAGAGCACCACGAAACCCTATTTCAACTACCGCAACCTTGTGTACCCGTGAGATCCCATCTTGGGGCCTTTTCCGACGCTCCGCCGGAGGGTACTCGATCACGGAGGGCTTCTACATCAACACCATAGCCTCTCCGATGAAGTATGAGTAGTTTACCACAGACCTTCAGGTCCATGGTTATTAGCTAGATGGCTTCTTCTCTCTCTTTGTATCTCAATACAAAGTTCTCCTCGATCTTCTTGGAGATCTATTCGATGTAATTCTTTTTGCAGTGTGTTTGTCGAGATCCGATGAATTGTGGGTTTATGATCAAGATTATCTATGAACAATATTTGAATCTCCTCTGAATTCTTTTATGTATGATTTGTTATCTTTGCAAGTCTCTTCGAATTATCAGTTTGGTTTGGCCTACTCGATTGATCTTTCTTGCAATGGGAGAAGTGCTTAGCTTTGGGTTCAAGCTTGTGGTGTCCTTTCTCAGTGACAGCAGGGGCAGCAAGGCACGCAATGTATTGTTGTCATCGAGGATAAAAAGATGGGGTTTATATCATATTGCTTGAGTTTATCCCTCTACATCATGTCATCTTGCCTAATGCGTTACTCTGTTCTTATGAACTTAATACTCTAGATGCATCTTTGGATAGCGGTCGATGTGTGGAGTAATAGTAGTAGATGCAGAATCGTTTCGATCTACTTGTCACGGATGTGGTGCCTATATACATGATCATGCCTAGATATTCTCATAACTATGCACTTTTCTATCAATTGCTCGACAGTAATTTGTTCGACCACTGTAATACTTGTGCTATCTTGAGAGAATCCACTAGTGAAACCTATGGCCCCCGGGTCTATTTTCCATCATATAAGTTTTCGATCTATTTTATTTTGCAATCTTTACTTTTCAATCTATATCATAAAAATACCAAAAATATTTGTCTTATTATCTCTATCATATCTCACTTTTGCAAGTGGACATGAAGGGATTGACAACCCCTTTATCGCGTTGGTTGCACGGTTCTTATTTGTTTGTGCAGGTACGAGGGATTTGAGTGTAGCCTCCTGCCGGATTGATACCTTTGTTCTCAAAAACTAAGGGAAATAGTTACGCTACTTTGCTGCATCACCCTTTCCTCTTCAAGGGAAAACCAATGCATGCTCAAGAGGTAGCAAGAAGGATTTCTGGCGCCGTTGCCGGGGAGTCTACGCGCAAGTCAAGACATACCAAGTACCAATCACAAACTCTTATCCCTCACATTACATTATTTGCCATTTGCCTCTCGTTTTCTTCTCCCCCACTTCACCCTTGCCGTTTTATTCACCCTCCTTTTCCCGTTCGCCTCTTTTTCACTTGCTTCTTGTGTGTCTGTTTGCCCTGATGCCCCTTCCTAAAAACATTGATCCTCACCTTCGAAGGTTGGAAGAAATCGAAAACAACATTAGAAGCTTTATGACTTTACAATTTGAGCATAATAATTTCTTTAGAAATGAGCTTAAAGAACAAAAAAGCTTTATGGAATACATGAATAAAGATCTTGATGATATGTATAAGGAATTTTATGGTTTGAAATCTCAGTTTGCTCCTCTTGGAAACTCAATAGCCCAAATTTCGGATATGTAGGCCACCTTAGTTAATAAGATGGCTGCCAAACCAGAAGGGTTAGAAGGAAATAGGGGTGAAGATCTAAAAGTGATTGATGTTTCCCCTATTAAATCTTTGTTTTGCAATATGAATCTTGATAATGATGGGACTGGAGATGAGTCAACTTTAGTTAAAAGGCGTCCCAATGATTCAGAGTTTTTAGATCTTGATGCAAAAATTGGTAAAAGTGGGATTGAACATGTCAAAACTTTACATAGCAATGAACCCACTATTTTGGATTTCAAGGAATTTAATTATGATAATTGTTCTTTAATAGATTGTATTTCCTTGTTGCAATCCGTGTTAAATTCTCCTCATGCTTATAGTCAAGATAAAGCTTTTACTAAACATGTCGTTGATGCCTTAATGCAATCTTATGAAGAAAAACTTGAATTAGAAGTTCCTATTACTAGAAAATTTTATGATGAATGGGAACATACTATTAAAATTAAAATTAAATATCATGAATGCTATGCTTTGTTTGATTTGGGTGCTAGTGTTTCCACGATTCCAAAAACTTTGTGTGATGTGTTAGGTTTCTATGAATTTGATGATTGCTCTTTAAACATGCACCTTGCGGATTCCACCATTAATAAACCTATGGGAAGGATTAATGATGTTCTTATTGTTGAACATAGGAATTACGTGCCCGTAGATTTTATTGTTCTTGATATAGATTGCAATCCAACATGTCCTATTATTCTTGGTAGACCTTTCCTTAGAACGTTTGGTTTAATTATTGATATGAAAGAAGGAAATATTAGATTCTAATTTCCATTAAGGAAAGGTATGGAACACTTTCCTAGGAAGAAAATCAAATTACCTTATGATTCTATTATGAGAGCCATCTATGAATTGAATACCAAAGATGGTAATACCTAGATCTATTCTCGCTTTTATGCCTAGCTAGGGGCGTTAAACGATAGCGCTTGTTGGGAGGCAACCCAATTTTATTTTTGTTCTTTGCTTTTTGTTCCTGTTTAGTAGTAAATAATTCATCTAGCCTCTGGTTAGATGTGGTTTTATGTTTTAATTAGTGTTTGTGCCAAGTAAAACCTTTAGGATAACCTATGATGATAGTTAATTTGATCTTGCTGAAAACATAAACTTTGGCACGCAAGAGAATAATTTTCATAAATCACAAAAAAGGTATTTTTAGTTGATTCTTTATGAAGAAGATTAATAGACAAATGTTGGGGAACGTAGTAATTTCAAAAAATTTCCTACGCACACGCAAGACCATGGTGATGGCATAGCAACGAGAGGGGAGAGTGTCTGTCCACGTACCCTCGTAGACCGAAAGCGGAAGCGTTATAATAACGCGTTGATGATGTAGTCGCGTCTTCACGATCCGACCGATCCAAGCACCGAACGACGGCACCTCCGAGTTCTGCACACGTTCAGCTCGATGACGATCCCGGACTCGATCCAGCAAAATGTCGGGGATGAGTTCCGTCGGCCTGACGGCGTGGTGACGATGATGATGCTCCACCGACGCGGGGCTTCGCCTAAGCTCCGCGACGATATGACTTCTCCGGTAGCGAGCTTCGCCTAAGCTCATGACGATATGACCGAAGTGGAATATGGTGGAGGGGGGCACCGCACACGGCTAAGGAACGATCCGTAGATCAACTTGTGTGTCATGGGGTGCCCCCCTGCCCCCGTATATAAAGGAGCAAGGGAGGAGGTGGCCGGCCTAGGAGGGGCGCACCAAGGGGGCAGTCCTACTCCCACCGGGAGTAGGACTCCTCCTTTCCTTGTTGGAGTAGGAGAGAAGGAAAGAGGAGGAGTGGGAGAAGGAAAGGGGCTGCTCCTTGTCCAATTCGGACGGAAGAGCGCAGGCCTCTTTCCTTTTGGCCTCTCTTCTCTATTCCCGTATGGCCCAATAAGGCCCATATACTCCCCGGCGAACTCCCGTAACTCTCCGGTACTCCAAAAAATACCCGAATCATTCGGAACCTTTCCGAACTCCGAATATAGTCGTCCAATATATCGATCTTTACATCTCGACCATTTCGAGACTCCTCGTCATGTCCCCGATCTCATCCGGGACTCCTAACTCCTTCGGTACATCAAAACTCATAAACTCATAATATAAGCATCGCCATGACCTTAAGCGTGCGGACCCTACGGGTTCGAGAACTATGTAGACATGACCTAGAACTATTCTTGGTCAATAACCAATAAGCGGAACTTGGATGCCCATATTGGCTCCTACATATTCTCTGAAGATCTTTATCGGTCAAACCGCATAACAACATCGTTGTTCCTTTTGTCATCGGTATGTTACTTGCTCGAGATTCGATCGTTGGTATCCAATACCTAGTTCAATCTCGTTCTTGGCAAGTCTCTTTACTGATTACGTAATGCATCATTCCATAACTAACTCATTAGCTACATTGCTTGCAAGGCTTATAGTGATGTGCATTACCGAGAGGGCCCAGAGATACCTCTCCGACGATCGGAGTGACAAAACCTAATCTCGAAATACGCCACCCCAACATGTACCTTTGGAGACACCTGTAGTACTCCTTTATAATCACCCGATTCGTTGTGACGTTTGGTAGCACCAAAGTGTTCCTCCGGTGGCAGGAGTTGCATAATCTCATAGTTACAGGAACATGTATAAGTCATGAAGAAAGCAATAGCAGCATACTAAATGATCAAGTGCTAGGCTAACGGAATGGGTCATGTCGATCACATCAATCTCCTAATGATGTGATCCCGTTAATCAAATGACAACTCATGTCTATGGCTAGGAAACTTAATCATCTTTGATTCAACGAGCTAGTCAAGTAGAGGCATACTACTGACACTATGTTTGTCTATGTATTCACACATGTATTTTGTTTCCGGTTAATACAATTCTAGCATGAATAATAAACATTTATCATGAAATAAGGAAATAAATAATAACTTTATTATTGCCTCTAGGGCATATTTCCTTCAGTCTCCCACTTGCACTAGAGTCAATAATCTAGTTCACATTGCCATGTGATTTAACATCAATAGTTCACATCTATATGTGGTTAACACCCATAGTGAAGGAAATATGCCCTAGAGGCAATAATAAAGTTATTATTTATTTCCTTATATCATGATAAATGTTTATTATTCATGCTAGAATTGTATTAACCGGAAACATAATACATGTGTGAATACATAGACAAACAGAGTGTCACTAGTATGCCTCTACTTGACTAGCTCGTTAATCAAAGATGGTTATGTTTCCTAACCATAGACATGAGTTGTCATTTGATTAACGGGATCACATCATTAGGAGAATGATCTGATTGACATGACCCATTCCGTTAGCCTAGCACTTGATCGCTTAGTATGTTGCTATTGTTTTCTTCATGACTTATACATGTTCCTCGTAACTATGAGATTATGCAACTCCCGCTTACCGAGGAACACTTTGGTGCTACCAAACGTCACAACGTAATCGGGTGATTATAAAGGAGTACTACAGTGTCTCCAAAGGTACATGTTGGGTTGGCGATTTCGAGATTAGGTTTTGTCACTCCGATTGCTCGGAGAGGTATCTCTCGCCCTCTCGGTAATGCACATCATTATAAGCCTTGCAAGCAATGTGACCAATGAGTTGGTTACGGGATGAAGCATTACAGGAACGAGTAAAGAGATTTGCCGGTAACGAGATTGAACTAGGTATTGATACCGACGATCGAATCTCGGCAAGTAACATACCGATGACAAAGGGAATAACGATGTTGTTATGCGGTCTCGACCGATAAAGATCTTCGTAGAATATGTAGGAGCCAATATGGGCATCCAGGTCCCGCTTATTGGTTATTGACCGGAGAGGTGTCTCGTCATGTCTACATAGTTCTCGAACCCGTAGGGTCCGCACGCTTAACGCTTCGATGATGCTTACTATGAGTTGTTATGATGTTTCTGCATCAAGGTTGTTCGAGTCCCGGATGAGATCACGGACGTGACGAGGAGTCTCGAAATGGTCGAGACATAAAGATTCATATATTGGAAGTCTATGTTTGGACATCGGAAGTGTTCCGTGAAATTGGGAATTTTACCAAGTGCGGAGGTTACCGAACCCCGGAATGCTAATGGGCCAACATGGGCCTTAGTGGAAAGGAGAGAAGGGGCCCAAGTGCTGGTCAGCACCTTCCCCTTCCCTAGTCCTATTAGGACTAGGAGAAGGCGCCCCCTCTCTCCCTTCCCACTTGGGAAACCTAGTTGGACTAGGATTGGGGGAATCCTACTCCTAGTAGGAGTAGGACACCTGGCGCACCTCCCTTGGCCGGCCAGCCCCTCCCTTCCCTCCTTTATATACAGGGCAGGGGCACCCCATGACACACAAGTTGATCCTTGAGATCTTTCCTTAGCCGTGTGCGGTGCCCCCTTCCACCATATTACACCTCGAGAATACCATAGCGGAGCTTAGGCGAAGCCCTGCGCCGGTGGAACATCATCATCGCTACCACGCCGTCAGGTCGATTTAAACTCTCCCTCAACACTCGGCTGGATCGGAGTTCGAGGGACGTCATCGAGCTGAACGTGTGCAGAACTCGGAGGTGCCGTACGTTCGGTACTTGGATCGGTTGGATCATGAAGAAGTACGACTACTTCCTCTACGTTGCGTCAACGCTTCCGTTCTTTGGTCTCTGAATGCGTAGACAACACTCTCATCTCGTTGCTATGCATCACCATGGTCTTGGCGTGATCGTAGGAAATTTTTGAAATTACTACGTTCCCCAACAAAGGCATCCGAGCCTGGTTTTATGCGTAGATGTCATATGCACGAGTAGAACACAAGTGAGTTGTGGACGATACAAGTCATACCGCCTACCAAAGCATGTCATACTTTGGTTCAGCGGTATTGTTGGGCCGAGACGATCCGGACCAACCTTACGCCAGACGCTTACGCGAGACCGGTTCCCTCGACGTGCTTTGCACATAGATGGCTTCGGAAGACTGTCTCTCCAACTTTAGTTGAACTGAAAATGTGGCTACGCCCGGTCCTTGAGAAGGTTAAAGCGAGTCTATTTGACAAACTATCGTTGTGGTTTTGATGCGTAGGTAAGAACGGTTCTTGCTCAGCCCGTAGCAGCCACGTAAAACTTGCAACAACAAAGTAGAGGACGTCTAACTTGTTTTTGCAGGGCATGTTGTGATGTGATATGGTCAAGACGTGATGCTATATTTTATTGTATGAGATGATCATGTTTTGTAACCGAAGTTATCGGCAATCGGCGAAAGCCATATGGTTGTCGCTTTATTGTATGCAATGCAATCGCGATGTAATGCTTTACTTTATTACTAAGCGGTAGTGATAGTCGTGGAAGCATAAGATTGGCGAGACGACAACGCTGCTACGATGGAGATCAAGGTGTCGCGCCGGTGACGATGGTGATCATGACGGTGCTTGGCGATGGAGATCACAAGCACAAGATGATGATGACCATATCATATCACTTATATTGATTGCATGTGATGTTTATCCTTTATGCATCTTATCTTGCTTTGATTGACGGTAGCATTATAAGATGATCTCTCACTAAAAATTATCAAGAAGTGTTCTCCCGAGTATGCACCGCTATGAAAGTTCTTCGTCTTTGAGACACCACGTGATGATCGGGTGTGATAGGCTCTACGTTCAAATACAACGGGTGCAAAACAGTTGCACACGCCGAATACTCAGGTTATACTTGACGAGCTATGCATATAAGATATGACCTCGGAACACGGAGACCGAAGGTCGGCGTGAATCATATAGTAGATATGATCAACATAGTGATGTTCACCATTGAAACTACTCCATCTCACGTGATGATCGGACATGGTTTAGTTGATTTGGATCACGTAATCACTTAGATGACTAGAGAGATGTCTATCTAAGTTGGAGTTCTTAAGTAATATGATTAATTGAACTTTAATTTATCATGAACTTAGTCCCTGGTAGTATTTTGCAAATTATGTTGTAGATCAATAGCTCGCGTTGTTGCTTCCCTATGTTTTTATATGTGTTCCTAGAGAAATTTGTATTGAAAAATGTTAGTAGCAATGATGCGGATTGGATCCGTGATCCGAGGTTTATCCTCATTGCTGCACGTAAGAAATTATGTCCTTAATGCACCGCTAGGTGACAAAACTATTGCAGGAGCGTATGCAGACTTTATGAACGTTTGGCTAGCTCAATATGATGACTACTTGATAGTTTAGTGCACCATGCTTAAAGGCTTAGAATCGGGAATTCAAAGACGTTTTGAACGTCATGGACCATATGAGATGTTCCAGAATTGAAGTTAATATTTCAAGCAAATACCCGAGTTGAGAGATATAAAGTCTCCAACAAGTTCTATAGCTAAAAGATGGAGGAGAATCGCTCAACTAGTGAGCATGTGCTCAGATTGTCCGGGTACTTCAATCGCTTGAATCAAGTGGGAGTTAATCTTCCGGATAAGATAGTGATTGACAGAATTCTCTAGTCACCATCACTAAGTTACTAGAACTTCGTGATGAACTATAGTATGCAAGGGATGACGAAAACGATTCCCAAGCTCTTCGTGATGCTTTGAAATCGACGAAGGTAGAAATCAAGAAAAGAGCATCAAGTGTTGATGATTGACAAGACCACTAGTTTCAAGGAAAAGGGCAAAGGGAAGAAAGGGGAACTTCAAGAAGAACGGCAAGCAAGTTGCTGTTCGAGTGAAGAAGCCCAAGTCTAGACCTAAGCCTGAGACTAAGTGCTTTTTCTGCAATGGAACTAGTCACTCGAAGCGGAACTACCCCAATTATTTGGTGGATAAGAAGGATGGCAAAGTGAACAAGAGTATATTTGATATACAGGTTATTGATGTGTGCTTTACTAGTGTTTATAGTAGCCCCACGAGTATTTGATACTTGTTCGTTGCTAAGATTAGTAACTTGAAACGGAGTTGCAGAATGAACAGAAACTAGTTGAAGGAGAAGTGACGATGAGTGTTGGAAGTAGTTCCAAGATTGATATGATCATCATCGCACACTCCCTATACTTTCGGGATTAGTGTGGAACCTAAATAAGTGTTATTTGGTGTTGAGCATAAATATGATTTGATCATGTTTATTGCAATACGGTTATTCATTTAAGTAAGAGAATAAATTGTTGTTCTGTTTACATGAATAAAACCTTACATGGTTACACACCCAATGAAAATGGTTCATTGGATCTCGATCATAGTGATACACATATTCATAATATTGAAACCAAAAGATGCAAAGTTAATAATGATAGTGCAACTTATTTGTGGCACCGCCGTTTAGGTCATATTGGTGTAAAGCGCATGAAGAAAAATCCATGCCGATGGACTTTTGGAATCACTTGATTTTGAATCATTTGATGCTTGCGAACCGTGCCTTTTGGGCAAGATGACTAAAACTCCGCTTCTCCGAACAATGGAACAAGCTCTTGACTTATTGGAAATAATACATACCGATGTATGCGATTCAATGAGTGTTGATGCTCGTGGCAAGTATCATTATTTTCTCGACCTTCACAGATGATTTGAGCAGATATGCGTATATCTTCTTGATGAAACATAAGTCTGAAATAGTTGAAAAGTTCAAAGAATTTCAGAGTGAAGTAGAAAATCATCGTAACAAGAAAATAAAGTTTCTGCGATCTGATCGTGGAGATGAATATTTGAGTTACGAGTTTGGTCTTCAATTAAAACAAAGTGGAATAGTTTCACAGCTCACGCCACCGGAACACCACAACGTTATGGTGTGTCCGAACATCGTGAATCGTACTTTATTTTGATATGGTGCGATCAATGATGTCTCTTACCGATTTACCAATATCGCTTTTGGGGTTATGCATTAGAGACAAGCTGCATTCACGCTTAAGAGGGCACCATCTAAATCCGTTGAGGCGACACCGTATGAACTATGGTTTAACGGTAAAACCTAAGCTGTCGTTTCTTAAAGTTTGGAGTTGTGATGCTTATGTGAAAAGTTTTCACCGATAAGCTCGAACCCAAATCGGAGAAGTGCGTCTTCATAGAATACCCAAAGGTAACTATTGGGTACACCTTCTATCACAAGATCCGAAGGCAAGTTATTCGTTGCTAAGGTGGATCCTTTCTAGAGAAGAAGTTTCTCTCGAAAGAAGTGAGTGGGAGGAAAGTAGAACTTGATGAGGTAATTGTACCTTCTCCCTTATTGGAAAGTAGTTCATCACGTAAATCAGTTCCAAAGATTCCTACACCAATTAGTGAGGAAGTTAATGATGATGATCATAAAACTTCAGATCAAGTTGTTACCAAACCTCGTAGGTCTTCCAGAGCAAAATCCGCACTGGTGTGTACGGTAATCGTATTCGGAAGTCATGTTACTAGACCATGATGAACCTACGAACTATGAGGAAGCGATGATGAGCCCAGATTCCGCGAAATGGCTTGAGGCCATAAAATCTGAGAAAGGATCCATATATGAGAACAAAGTGTGGACTTTGGTTGACTTGCTCGATGATCAGCAAGTCAAGTTAAATAAATGGATCTTCAAGAGGAAGACAGATGATGATAGTAGTGTTACTATCTACAAAGCTCGACTTGTCGCAAAAAGGTTTTCGACAAATTCAAAGTGTTGACTACAATGAGATTTTCTCAAACTGTAGCGATTCTTGAGTCTGTCCGAATCATGTTAGCAATTGTCACATTTTATGAAATCTGGCAAATGGATGTCAAAACTACATTCTTTAATGGATTTATTAAAGAAGAGTTGTATATGATGCAACCAGAAGGTTTTGTCAATCCTAAAGGAGCTAACAAAATGTGCAAGCTCCAAATGATCCATCTATGGACCGTGCAAGCATCTCGGAGTTGGAATAAACGCTTTGATAGTGTGATCAAAGCATATGGTTTTATACAGACTTTTGGAGAAGCCTGTATTTACAAGAAAGTGAGTGGGAGCACTACAACATTTCGATAAGTATATGTGAATAACATATTGTTGATCGGAAATAATGTAGAATTATTCTCGCAAAGCATAAAGGAGTATTTGAAAGGAGTTTTTCAAAGAAGGACCTCAAGAAGCTGCTTACATATTGAGCATCAAGATCTATAGAGATGGATCAAGACGCTTGATAAGTTTTTCAATAAATACATACCTTGTCAAGATTTTGAAGTAGTTCAAAATGGAACAGTCAAAGAAAAGTTCTTGCCTGTGTTACAAAGGTGTAAAATTGAGTAAGACTCAAAGCCCGACCACGGCAGAAGATAGAAAAGAGAATGAAAGTCATTCCCTATGCCTCAGCCATAGGTTCTATAAAGTATGCTATGCTATGTACCAGACCTATTGTATACCTTGCTCTGAATTTGGCAAGGGAGTACAATAGTGATCTAAGAGTAGATCACTGGACATTGGTCAAGAACATCCTTAGTAAGGACTAAGGAAATATTTCTCGATTATGGAGGTGATAAAAGAGCCCATCGTAAAGAGTTACATCGATGCAAGCTTTTTACAGATCCGTATGACTCTAAGTCTCAATCTGGATACATATTGTAAGTGGGAGCAATTAGCTAGAGTAGCCCCGTGCAGAGCATTGTAGACATAGAATATTTGCAAAATACATACGGCTCTGAATGTGACAGACCCGTTGACTAAACTTCTCTCACAAACAAAACATGATCACACCTTAGTAAGCTTAGGGTGTTAATCACAGAGCGATTTGAGCTAGATTAATGACTCAAGTAAACCCTTTGGGTGTTGGTCACATGTCGATGTGAACTATGGGTGTTAACCACATATAGATGTGAACTATTGATGTTAAATCACATGGCGATATGAACTAGATTATTGACTCTAGTGCAAGTGGGAGATCAAGGAAATATGCCCTAGAGGCAATAATAAAGTTATTATTTATTTCCTTATATCATGATAAATGTTTATTATTCATGCTAGAATTGTATTAACCGGAAACATAATACATGTGTGAATACATAGACAAACAGAGTGTCACTAGTATGCCTCTACTTGACTAGCTCGTTAATCAAAGATGGTTATGTTTCCTAACCATAGACATGAGTTGTCATTTGATTAACGGGATCACATCATTAGGAGAATGATCTGATTGACATGACCCATTCCGTTAGCCTAGCACTTGATCGTTTAGTATGTTGCTATTGCTTTCTTCATGACTTATACATGTTCCTGTAACTATGAGATTATGCAACTCCCTGCTTACGGAGGAACACTTTGGTGCTACCAAACGTCCACAACGTAATCGGGTGATTATAAAGGAGTACTACAGGTGTCTCCAAAGGTACATGTTGGGTTGGCGATTTCGAGATTAGGTTTTGTCACTCCGATTGTCGGAGAGGTATCTCTGGGCCCTCTCGGTAATGCACATCATTATAAGCCTTGCAAGCAATGTGACCAATGAGTTGGTTACGGGATGAAGCATTACGGAACGAGTAAAGAGACTTGCCGGTAACGAGATTGAACTAGGTATTGGATACCGACGATCGAATCTCGGGCAAGTAACATACCGATGACAAAGGGAACAACGATGTTGTTATGCGGTCTGACCGATAAAGATCTTCGTAGAATATGTAGGAGCCAATATGGGCATCCAGGTCCCGCTATTGGTTATTGACCGGAGAGGTGTCTCGGTCATGTCTACATAGTTCTCGAACCCGTAGGGTCCGCACGCTTAACGCTTCGATGCTTACTATGAGTTGTTATGATGTTTCTGTACCGAAGGTTGTTCGAGTCCCGGATGAGATCACGGACGTGACGAGGAGTCTCGAAATGGTCGAGACATAAAGATTCATATATTGGAAGTCTATGTTTGGACATCGGAAGTGTTCCGGTGAAATTGGGAATTTTACCAAGTACCGGAGGTTACCTAACCCCCGAATGCTAATGGGCCAACATGGGCCTTAGTGGAAAGGAGAGAAGGGGCCCAAGTGTTGGTCGCACCTTCCCCCTTCCCTAGTCCTATTAGGACTAGGAGAAGGCGCCTCTCTCTCCCTTCCCACTTGGGGAAACCTAGTTGGACTAGGATTGGGGGCGAATCCTACTCCTAGTAGGAGTAGGACACCCTGGCGCACCTCCCTTGGCCGGCCAGCCCCTCCCTTCCCTCCTTTATATACAGGGCAGGGGCACCCCATGACACACAAGTTGATCCTTGAGATCTTTCCTTAGCCGTGTGCGGTGCCCCTTCCACCATATTACACCTCGAGAATACCGTGGCGGAGCTTAGGCGAAGCCCTGCGCCGGTGGAACATCATCATCGCTACCACGCCGTCAGTCTTGTGAAACTCTCCTCAACACTCAGCTGGATCGGAGTTCGAGGGACGCCATCGAGCTGAACGTGTGCAGAACTCGGAGGTGCCGTGACGTTCGGTACTTGGATCGGTTGGATCGTGAAGAAGCACGACTACTTCCTCTACGTTGCGTCAACGCTTCCGTTGCTGGTCTACGAGGGTACGTAGACAACACTCTCATCTCGTTGCTATGCATCACCATGGTCTTGCGTGATCGTAGGAAAATTTTTGAAATTACTACGTTCCCCAACACATAGTTCACATCGACATGTGACCAACACCCAAAGGGTTTACTAGAGTCAGTAATCTAGTTCACATCGCTATGTGATTAACACCCAAAGAGTACTAAGGGATGATCATGTTTTGCTCGTGAGAGAAGCTTAGTCAACGGGTCCTGTCACATTCAGAGCCGTATGTATTTTGCAAATATTCTATGTCTACAATGCTCGCAGGCTACTCTAGCTAATTGCTCCCACTTACAATATGTATCCAGATTGAGACTTAGAGTCATCTGGATCAGTGTAAAAAGCTTGCATCGATGTAACTCTTTACGACGGGCTATTTTATCACCTCCATAATCGAGAAATATTTCCTTAGTCCTTACTAAGGATGTTCTTGACCAATGTCCAAAGTGATCTACTCCTAGATCACTATTGTACTCCTTGCCAAATTCAGAGCAAGGTATACAATAGGTCTGGTACATAGCATAGCATACTTTATAGAACCTATGATCGAGGCATAGGGAATGACTTTCATTCTCTTTTCTATTTTCTCAGTGGTCGGGTTTTGAGTCTTTCTCAATTTCACACCTTTGCAACACAAGCAAGAACTTTTCTTTGACTGTTCCATTTTGAACTTCTTCAAAATCTTGACAAGGTATGTACTTATTGAAAAAACTTATCAAGCGTTTTTGATCTATCTCAATAGATCTTGATGCTCAATTTGTACGCAGTTTCACCGAGGTCCTTCTTTGAAAAACTCCTTTCAAATACTCCTTTATGCTTTGCAGAATAATTCTACATTATTTCTGATCAACAGTATGTCATTCACATATACTTATCAGAAATGCTGTAGTGCTCCCACTCACTTTCTTGTAAATACAAAGCTTCTCCAAAAGTCTCAGATAAAACCATATGCTTTGATCACACTATCAAAGCGTTTATTCCAACTCCGAGATGCTTGCACCAGTCCATAGATGGATCGCTGGAGCTTG
The DNA here is from genome assembly GCA_021605145.1 of Aegilops bicornis. Taxonomy (NCBI): domain Eukaryota; kingdom Viridiplantae; phylum Streptophyta; class Magnoliopsida; order Poales; family Poaceae; genus Aegilops; species Aegilops bicornis. The sequence goes on from CM038670.1 coordinate 633,505,030, forward strand.
CACATTTTGTTAGCTCCTTTAGGATTGACAAAACCTTCTGGTTGCATCATATAAAACTCTTCTTTAATAAATCCATTAAAGAATGTAGTTTTGACATCCATTTGCGAGATTTCATAAAATGTGGCAATTGCTAACATGATTCGGACAGACTTAAGCATCGCTACAGTTGAGAAAATCTCATTGTAGTCAACACCTTTGAACTTGTCGAAAACCTTTCTGCGACAAGTCGAGCTTTGTAGATAGTAATACTACTATCAGCATTTGTCTTCCTCTTGAAGATCCATTTATATAATATGGCTGGCCGATCATCGGCAACTCCATCAAAGTCCACACTTTGTTCTCATACATGGATCCCATCTCAGATTTCATGGTCTCAAACCATTTTATGGAATCTGGGCTCATCATCGCTTCCTCATAGTTCGTAGGTTCATCATGGTCTAGTAACATGACTTCCGTAATAGGATTACCGCACTCACTGGGTGCGAACTGTACTTTGGAAGACCTACGAGGTTTTGTAGTAACTTGATCTGAAGTTTCATGATCATCATCATTAGCTTCCTCACTAATTGGTGTAGGAATCACTGGAACTGATTTCTGTGATGAACTACTTTCCAATTCGGGAGAAGGTACAATTACCTCATCAAGTTCTACTTTCCTCCCACTCACTTCTTTCGAGAGAAACTTCTTCTCTAGAAAGGATCCATCTTAGCAACAAATATCTTGCTTTCGGATCTGTGTTAGAAGGTGTACCCAATAGTTACCTTTGGGTATTCTATGAAGACGCACTTCTCCGATTTGGGTTCAAGCTTATCGGTGAAAACTTTTTCACATAAGCATCTCAACTCCAAACTTTAAGAAACGACATACTTAGGTTTATCGCTAAACCATAGTTCATACGGTGTCGTCTCAACGTATTTAGATGGTGCCCTTTTAAACGTGAATGCAGCTGTCTCTAATGCATAACCCCAAAATGATAGTGGTAAACCGATAAGAGACATCATAGATCGCATCATATCCAATAAAGTGCGGTTACGACGCTCGACACACCATAACATTGTGGTGTTCGGTGGCGTGAGCTGTGAAACTATTCCACATTATTTTAATTGAAGACCAAACTCAGAATCTCAAATATTCGCCTCCGTGATCAGATCGCAGTAAACTTTATTTTCATGTTACGATGATTTTTCCACTTCACTCTGAAATTCTTTGAACCTTTCAATTATTTCAGACTTATGTTTCATCAAGTAGATATACCCATATCTGCTCAAATCATCTTGTGAAGGTCAGAAAATAACGATACTTGCCACGAGCATCAACACTCATTGGATCGCATACATCAGTATGTATTATTTCCAACAAGTTTGTTGCTCGCTCCATTGTTCCAACAACGGAGTTTCACCATCTTGTCCAAAAGGTACGGTTCGCAAGCATCAAACGATTCATAACCAAGTGATTTCGAAAAATCCATCTTTATGGAGTTTCTTCATGCGCTTTACACCGATATGACCCCAAACGGCAGTGCCACAAATAAATTGCACTATCATTTATTAACTTTACATCTTTTGGTTTCAATATTATGAATATGTGTATCACACGATCGAGATCCAACAAACCATTTTCATTGGGTGTATGACCATAGAAGGTTTTATTCATGTAAATGTAACAATAATTTTTCTCTAACTTACATGAATAACCGTATTGCAATAAACATGATCAAATCATATCCATGCTCAACGCAAACGCCAAATAACATTTATTTAGGTTCAACACTAATCCCGATAGTATAGGGAGTGTGCGATGATGATCATATCAATCTTGGAACTACTTCCAACACTCATCTTCACTTCCCCTTCAACTAGTCTCTGTTTATTTTGTAACTCCTGTTTCGAGTTACTAATCTTAGCAACCGAACAAGTATCAAATACTCAGGGCTACTATAAACACTAGTAAAGCACACATCAATAACTCAGCATATCAAATATACCCTTGTTCACTTTGCCATCCTTCTTATCCACAAAATATCTCGGGTATTTACATTTACAGTGACCATATTCTATGCAGTGTAAGCACTCAGTTTCAGGCTTTGGTTCAGCTTTGGGTTTCTTCGTGGGAGTGACAACTTGCTTGTCATTCTACTTGAAGTTCCCTTTCTTTCCCTTTGCCCTTTTCTTGAAACTAGTGGTCTTGTCAATCATCAACACTTGATGTTCTTTCTTGATTTCTACTTTCGTCGATTTCAACATCACGAAGAGCTCGGGAATCGCTTTCGCCATCCCTTGCATACTATAGTTCATCACGAAGTTCTAGTAACTTAGTGATGGTGACTAGAGAATTCTGTCAATCACTATCTTATCTGGAAGATTAACTCCCACTTGATTCAAGCGATTGAAGTACCTGCATAATGCGAGAACATGCTCACTAGTTGAGCGATTCATCTCCATCTTTTAGCTATAGAACTTGTTGGAGATTTCATATCTCTCAACTCGGTATTTGCTCGAAATATTAACTTCAACTCCTGGAACATCTCATATGGTCCATGACGCTCAAAACGCCTTTGAAGTCCCGATTCTAAGCCGTTAAGTATGGTGCACTAAACTATCAAGTAGTCATCATATTGAGCCAGCCAAACGCTCATAACGCCTCGCATTTGCTCCTGCAATAGGTCCGCTCACCTAGCGGTGCATTAAGGACATAATTCTTCAGGCAGCAATGAGGATAAACCTCAGATCACGGATCCAATCCGCATCATTGCTACTAACATTTTTCAATACAATTTTCTCTAGGAACACATATAAAAACATAGGGAAGCAAAAACATAGGGAAGCAACAACGCGAGCTATTGATCTACAACATAATTTGCAAAATATTACTAGGACTAAGTTCATGATAAGTTAAAGTTCAATTAATCATATTACTTAAGAACTCCCACTTAGATAGACATCTCTCTAGTCATCTAAGTGATTACGTGATCCAAATCAACTAAACCATGTCCGATCATCACGTGAGATGGAGTAGTTTCAATGGTGAACATCACTATGTTGATCATATCTACTATATGATTCACGCTCGACCTTCGGTCTCCGTGTTCCGAGGCCATATCTGTTATATGCTAGGCTCGTCCAAGTTTAACCTGAGTATTCCGCGTGTGCAACTGTTTTGCACCCGTTGTAGATGGACGAGAGCTTATCACACCCGATCATCACGTGGTGTCTTGGCACTACGAACTTTGGCAACGGTGAATAATAATTGAGAACACTTCTTGATAATTTTAGTGAGAGATCATCTTATAATGCTACCTTCAATCAAAGCAAGATAAGATGCATAAAGGATAAACATCACATGCAATCAATATAAGTGATATGATATGGTCATCATCATCTTGTGCTTGTGATCTCCATCGCCAAGCACCGCCATGATCACCATCGCCACCGGCGCCGACACCTTGATCTCCATCGTAGCATCGTTGTCGCCTCGCCAACTATTGCTTCTATGACTATCGCCATCGCTTAGTGATAAAGTAAAGCAATTACATGGCGCTTGCATTTCATACAATAAAGCGACAACCATATGGCTCTGCCGCCATTTATAACTCGGTTACAAAACATGATCATCTCATACAATAAAATATAGCATCACGTCTTGACCACATCACATCACAACATGCCCTGCAAAAACAAGTTAGACGTCCTCTACTTTGTTGTTGCAAGTTTTACGTATGTTACGGGCTGAGCAAGAACCGTTCTTACCTACGCATCAAAACCACAACGATAGTTTGTCAAGTTGGTGCTGTTTTAACCTTCGCAAGGACCGGGCGTATGCACACTCGGTTCAACTAAAGTGAGAGAAACCGACATCCGCCGATCACCTTTAAGCAACTAGTGCTCAAGCGGTGAAACCAGTCTCGCCAGAAGCGTCACGCGTAATGTCGGTCCGGGCGCTTCATCTCACAATACCGCCGAATCAAAATATGACATGCTGGTAAGCGGATGACTTATATCGCCCACAACTCACTTGTGTTCTACTCATGCACATGACATCAACGCATAAAACCAGGCTCGGATGCCATCGCTGGGGAACGAGTAATTTCAAAAATTTCCCTACGCACACGCAAGACCATGGTGATGGCATAGCAACGAGAGGGAGAGGTCTGTCCACGCACTCGTGAGACCGAAAGCGGAAGCGCGTTATAATAACGCTGTTGATGTAGTCGTCGTCTTCACGATCCGACCGATCCAAGCACCGAACGCACGGCACCTCCGAGTTCTGCACACGCTCAGCTCGATGACGATCCCCGGACTCGATCCAGCAAAATGTCGGGATGAGTTCCACAAGACGACGGGCGTGGTGGCGATGATGATGCTCCACCGGCGAGGGCTTCGCCTAAGCTCCGCGATGATATGACTTCTCCGCGCAGGGCTTCGCCTAAGCTCCGCGACGATATGACCGAAGTGGAATATGGTGGAGGGGGGCACCGCACACGGCTAAGGAACGATCCCTAGATCAACTTGTGTGTCATGGGGTGCCCCCTGCCCCCGTATATAAAGGAGCAAGGGAGGAGGTGGCCGGCCTAGGAGGGGGCGCACCAAGGGGGGAGTCCTACTCCCACCGGGAGTAGGACTCCTCCTTTCCTTGTTGGAGTAGGAGAGAAGGAAAGAGGAGGAGAGGGAGAAGGAAAAGGGGCTGCTCCCTTGTCCAATTCGGACCAGAAGGGGGCGCAGGCCTCTTTCCTTTGGCCTCTCTTCTCTATTCCCGTATGGCCCAATAAGGCCCATATACTCCCCGGCGAATTCCCGTAACTCTCCGGTACTCCAAAAATACCCGAATCATTCGAACCTTTCCGAACTCCGAATATAGTCGTCCAATATATCGATCTTTACGTCTCGACCATTTCGAGACTCCTCGTCATGTCCCCGATCTCATCCGGGACTCCGAACTCCTTCGGTACATCAAAACTCATAAACTCATAATATAACCGCCATCGCAACCTTGTTGCATGGACCCTACGGGTTCGAGAACTATGTAGACATGACCTAGAACTATTCTTGGTCAATAACCAATAGCGGAACTTGGATGCCCATATTGGCTCCTACATATTCTACGAAGATCTTTATCGGTCAAACTGCATAACAACATACGTTGTTCCTTTTGTCATCGGTATGTTACTTGCTCGAGATTCGATCGTTGGTATCCAATACCTAGTTCAATCTCGTTACTGGCAAGTCTCTTTACTCGTTACGTAATGCATCATTCCATAACTAACTCATTAGCTGTTGGGGAACGTAGTAATTTCAAAAATTTTCCTACGATCACGCAAGACCATGGTGATGGCATAGCAACGAGAGGGGAGAGTGTCCGTCCACGCACTCGTGAGACCGAAAGCGGAAGCGTTATAACAACGCGGTTGATGTAGTCGTCGCCTTCACGATCCGACCGATCCAAGCACCGAACGACGGCACCTCCGAGTTCTCGCACACGTTCATTTCGATGACGATCCCGGACTCGATCCAAAGAAAGTGTCGGGATGAGTTCCACAAGACGACGGCGTGGTGACGATGTTGATGCTCCATCGACGACGCAGGGCTTCGCCTAAGCACCGCGACGATATGACTTCTCCGCGCAGGGCTTCGCCTAAGCTCTACGACGATATGACCGAAGTGGAATATGGTGGAAGGGGCACCGCACTGCCAAGGAAAGATCCGTAGATCAACTTGTGTGCCTTGGGGTGCTCCTGCCCCGTGATATAAAGGAGCCAAGGGGAGGTGGCCGCCCAAGGGGGGCGCGCAAGGAGTCCTACTCCTCCGGAGTAGGACTCCCCTCAATCCTAGTTGGATTAGGATTCCGGAGGGGAAAGAGAGGGGGGCCGGCCCACCTTTCCTAGTCCTAATAGGACTAGGGGAAGGGGGGGGCGCGCGGCCACCTAGGGCTGGCCCTCTCTCTTTTCCACTAAGGCCCACTATGGCCCATATAGTTCCCGGGGGGTTCCGGTAACCTCCCGGTACTCCGGTAAATTCCCGATTTCACTCGGAACCCTTCCGATGTCCAAATGTAGGCTTCCAATATATCAATCTTTATATCTCGACCATTTCGAGACTCCTCGTCATGTCCGTGATCACATCCGGGACTCGAACAAACTTCGATTGCATCAATACTTATAAACTCATAATGAACTGTCATCGAAGCGTTAAGCGTGCGGACCCTACGGGTTCGAGAACTATGTAGACATGACCTAGAACCATTCTCGGTCAATAACCAATAGCGGAACCTGGATGCCCATATTGGTTCCTACATATTCTACGAAGATCTTTATCGGTCAAACCGCATAACGACATACGTTGTTCCCTTTGTCATCGGTATGTTACTTACCCGAGATTCGATCGTCGGTATCCAATACCTAGTTCAATCTCGTTACCGGTAAGTCTCTTTACTCGTTCCGTAATACATCATCTCACAACTAACTCATTAGTTGTAATGCTTGCAAGGCTTAAGTGATGTGCATTACCGAGAAGGCTCGAGATACCTCTCCGACAATCGGAGTGACAAAACCTAATCTCGAAATACGCCAACCCAACAAGTACCTTTGGAGACACCTGTAGTACTCCTTTATAATCACCCGATTACGTTGTGACGCTTGGTAGCACCAAAGTGTTCCTCCGGTAAACGGAGTTGCATAATCTCATAGTTACAGGAACATGTATGGGTCATGAAGAAAGCATTAACATACTAAACGATCAAGTGTTAAGCTAACGGAATGGGTCATGTCAATCAGATCATTCTACTAATGATGTGACCTTGTTAATCAAATAACAACTCTTTGTTCATGGTTAGGAAACATAACCATCTTTGATTAACAAGCTAGTCAAGTAGAGGCATACTAGTGACATACTGTTTGTCTATGTATTCACACATGTATTATGTTTCCGGTTAATACAATTCTAGCATGAATAATAAACATTTATCATGATATAAGGAAATAAATAATAACTTTATTATTGCCTCTAGGGCATATTTCCTTCATCTCCCACTTGCACTAGAGTCAATAATCTAGATTACAAAGTAATGATCCTAACACCCATGGAGTCTTGGTGCTGATCATGTTTTGCTCGTGGAAGAGGCTTAGTTAACGGGTCCGCAACATTCAGATCCGTATGTATTTTGCAAATCTCTATGTCTCCCACTTGGACTTGGTCCCGAATGGAATTGAAGCGTCTCTTGATGTGCTTGGTCCTCTTGTGAAATCTGGATTCCTTTGCCAAGGCAATTGCACCAAGATTGTCACGTAAGATCTTCATCGGTCCCGATGCACTAGGTATAACACCTAGATCGGAAATGAACTCCTTCATCCAGACTCCTTTATTTGCTGCTTCCGAAGCAGCTATGTACTCCGCTTCACATGTAGATCTTGCTACGACGCTTTGTTTAGAACTGCACCAACTGACAGCTCCACCGTTCAATAAAAACACGTATCCGGTTTGCGATTTAGAATCGTCTGGATCAGTGTCAAAGCTTCGTCGACGTAACCATTTACGACTAGCTCTTTGTCACCTCCATATATGAGAAACATATCCTTAGTCCTTTTCGTGTATTTCAGGATGTTCTTGACCGTTGTCCGATGATCCATTCCTCGATTACTTTGGTACCTTCCTGCCAAGCTTATAGCTAAGCATACGTCCGTGTCCGGTACACAGCATTGCATACATGATAGAGCCTATGGCTGAAGCATAGGGAACATCTTTCATTTTCTCTCTATCTTCTGCTGTGGTCGGGCATTGAGTCTTACTCAATCTTACACCTTGCAACACAGGCAAAAAACCTTTCTTTGCTTGATCCATTTTGAACTTTTTCAAAATTTATCAAGGTATGTGCTTTGTGAAAGTCCAATTAAGCGTCTTGATCTATCTCTATAGATCTTGATGCCCAATATGTAAGCAGCTTCACCGAGGTCTTTCATTGAAAAACTTTTATTCAAGTATCCTTTTATGCCATCCAGAAATTCTATATCATTTCCAATTAATAATATGTCGTCCACATATAATATCGTAAATGCTACAGAGCTCCCACTCACTTTCTTGTAAATACAAGCTTCTCCAAAAGTCTCAGATAAACCCATATGCTTTGATCACACTATCAAAGCGTTTATTCCAACTCCGAGAGGCTTGCACTGCACCATAAATTGATCGTTGGAGCTTGCACACTTTGTTAGCACCTTTTGGATCGACAAAACCTTCTGGTTGCATCATATACAACTCTTCTTCTAGAAATCCATTCAAGAATGCAGTTTTTACATCCATTTGCCAAATTTCATAATCATAAAATGCGGCAATTGCTAACATGATTCGGACAGACTTAAGCATCGCTACGGGTGAGAAAGTCTCATCGTAGTCAACCCCTTGAACTTGTCGAAACCTTTCGCAACAAGTCGAGCTTTGTAGACGGTTACATTACCATCGGCGTCAGTCTTCTTCTTAAAGATCCATTTATTTTCAATGGCTTGCCGATCATCGGGCAAGTCAACCAAAGTCCATACTTTGTTCTCATACATGGATCCCATCTCAGATTTCATGGCTTCCAGCCATTTTATGAATCTGGGCTCACCATCGCTTCTTCATAGTTTGTAGGTTCGCCATGGTCAAGTAACATGACTTCCAGAATAGGATTACCGTACCACTCAGGTGCGTATTTTACTCTGGTTGACCTACGAGGTTCAGTAGTAACTTGATCTGAAACTTCATGATCATCATCATTAGTTTCCTCACTAATTGGTGTAGTTGTCGCAGGAACCATTTCTTGTGATGAACTACTTTCCAATAAGGGAGCAGATACAGTTATCTCATCAAGTTCTACTTTCCTCCCACTCACTTCTTTCGAGAGAAACTCTTTCTCTAGAAAGGATCCAAATTTAGCAACGAAAATCTTGCCTTCAGATTTGTGATAGAAGGTGTACCCAATAGTCTCCTTTGGGTATCCTATGAAGACACATTTTTCCGATTTGGGTTCGAGCTTATCTGGTTGAAGTTTCTTTACATAAGCATCGCAGCCCCAAACTTTAAGAAACGACAACTTTGGTTTCTTGCCAAACCACAGTTCATAAGGCGTTGTCTCAACGGATTTTGACGGTGTCCTATTTAACGTGAATGCGGCCGCCTCTAAAGCATAACCCCAAAACGATAGCGGTAAATCGAAATAGACATCATAGATCGCACCATATCTAGTAAAGTATGCGATTACGACGTTCGGACACACCATTTCTCCGTGGTGTTCCGGTGGCGTGAGTTGCTAAACTATTCCACATTGTTTCAAATGTAAACCAAACTCGTAACTCAAATATTCTCCTCCACGATCAGATCGTAGAAACTTTATTTTCTTGTTACGATGATTTTCTACTTCACTCTGAAATTCTTTGAACTTTTCAAATGTTTCAGATTTGTGTTTCATTAAGTAGATATACCCATATCTGCTCAAATCATCTGTGAAGGTGAGGAAATAACTTGATACCCGCCAAGTGCCTCAATATTCATTGGACCACAAACATCGGTATGTATGATTTCCAACAAATCAGTTGCTCGCTCCATAGTTCCGGAGAACGGCGTTTTAGTCATCTTGCCCATGAGGCACGGTTCGCAAGTACCAAGTGATTCATAATCAAGTGATTCCGTAAGCCCATCAAGATGGAGTTTCTTCATGCGTTTTACAATCGATATGACCTAAACGGCAAGTGCCACAAATAAGTTGCACTATCATTATCAACTCTGCATCTTTTGGCTTCAACATTATGAATATGTGTATCACTACCGCCGAGATTCAACAAGAACAGACCATTCTTCAAGGGTGCATGACCATAAAAGATATTATTCATATAAATAGAACAACCATTATTCTCTCGATTTAAATGAATAACCGTCTCGCATTAAACAAGATCCAGATATAATGTTCATGCTCAACGCCGCACCAAATAACAATTATTCAGGTCTAAAACTAATCCCGAAGGTAGATGTAGAGGTAGCGTGCCGACCGCGATCACATTGACTTTGGAACCATTTCCCACGCGCATCGTCACCTCGCCCTTTGCGGTGCTCGTCTATTCCGTAGTCCCCTGCTTCGAGTTGCAAATATTAGCAATGTAACCGTTATCAAATACCCAGTGCTACTACGAGCTCTAGTAAGGTACACATCAATAACATGTATATCATATATACCTTTGTTCACCTTGCCATCCTTTTTATCCGCCAAATACTTGGGGCAGTTCCGCTTCCAAAGTGTCCGGTCTGCTTGCGGTAAAACACTCGATTTGCTTAGGTCCGCACTTGGGTTTCTTCTCATGATCAAGAACTTTCTTGCTGTTCTTTTGAAGTTTCCTTCTTCTTCCCTTTGCCCTTTTTCTTGAAACTGGTGGTCTTGTTGACCATCAACACTTGATGCTCTTTCTTGATTTCTACCTCCGCAGCTTTTAGCATTGCGAAGAGCTCAGAATTGTCTTAGTCATCCCTTGCATATTATAGTTCATCACGAAGCTCTTGTAGCTTGGTGGCGATGATTGGAGAATTACATCAATGACACTATCATCCGGAAGATTAACTCCCAGCTGAATTAAGTGATTGTTATACCCGGACATTTTGAGTATGTGCTCACCGATGTAACTATTCTCCTCCATCTTGCAGCTATAGAACTTATTGGAGACTTCATATCTCTCAATCCGCATTTGCTTGAAATATTAACTTCAACTCCTGGAACATCTCATATGCTCCATGACGCTCAAAACGTCGTTGAAGACCCGGTTCTAAGCCGTAAAGCATGGCATCTTGAACTATAGAGTAGTCATCATTTCTGCTTTGCCGGGGCGTTCATAACTTCGGCTCAAGATTCTGCAGCAGGTTCGCCACCCAAAGTGCTTCCAGACGTAATTTTTCTGTGCAGCAATGAGGATAATCCTCAAATTACGGACCCAGTCCGTGTAATTGCTACCATCATCTTTCAACTTTGCTTTCTCAAGGAACGCATTAAAATTCAACGGAACAACAAAGACGAGCCATCTATCTACAAAGAAACATAGACAAGCAAAATACTATCGTGTACTAAGTTCATGATAAATTTAAGTTCAATTTAATCATATTAAAAAACTCCCACTTAGACAGACATCTCTCTAGTCATCTAAGTGATCACGTGATCCATATCAACTAAACCGTGTCCGATCATCACGTGAGACGGAGTAGTTTCAACGGTGAACATCACTATGTTGATCATATCTACTATATGATTCACGTTCGACCTTTCGGTCTCCGTGTTCCGAGGCCATATCTGTTATATGCTAGGCTCGTCAAGTTTAACTCGAGTATTCTGCGTGTGCAACTGTTTTGCACCCGTTGTAGATGGACGTAGAACTTATCACACCCGATCATCACGTGGTGTCCGGGTACTACTGAACTTTGGCAACGGTGCATACTCGAGAGAACACTTCTTGATAATTTTAGTGAGAGATCATCTTATAATGCTACCGCTAATCAAAGCAAGATAAGATGCATAAAGGATAAACATCACATGCAATCAATATAAGTGATATGATATGGTCATCATCATCTTGTGCTTGTGATCTCCATCGCCAAGCACCGCCATGATCACCATCGCCACCGGCGCCGACACCTTGATCTCCATCGTAGCATCGTTGTCGTCTCGCCAATCTTATGCTTCCACGACTATCACTACCGCTTAGTAATAAAGTAAAGCATTACATCGCGATTGCATTGCATACAATAAGCGACAACCATATGGCTCCTGCCAATTGCCGATAACTCGGTTACAAAACATGATCATCTCATACAATAAAATATAGCATCACGTCTTGACCATATCACATCACAACATGCCCTGCAAAAACAAGTTAGACGTCCTCTACTTTGTTGTTGCAAGTTTTACGTGGCTGCTACGGGCTGAGCAAGAACCGTTCTTACCTACGCATTAAAACCACAACGATAGTTTGTCAAATAGACTCCGCTTAACCTTCTCAAGGACCGGAGTAGCCACTCGGTTCAACTAAAGTTGGAGAGACAGTCTTCCGCAAGCCATCTATGTGCAAAGCACGCCGAGGGAACCGGTCTCGCGTAGCGTCTGGCGTAAGGTTGGTCCGGATCGTCTCGTCCAACAATACCGCTGAACCAAAGTATGACATGCCGGTAGGCGGTATGACTTGTATCGTCCACAACTCACTTGTGTTCTACTCGTGCATATGACATCTACGCATAAAACCAGGCTCGGATGCCACTGTTGGGGAACGTAGTAATTTCAAAAAATTTCCTACGATCACGCAAGACCATGGTGATGGCATAGCAACGAGAGGGGAGAGTGTCCGTCCACGCACTCGTGACCGAAAGCGGAAGCGTTATAACAACGCGGTTGATGTAGTCATCGTCTTCACGATCCGACCGATCCAAGCACCGAACGTCACGGCACCTCCGAGTTCTCGCACCGTTCAGCTCGATGACGCGATCCCGGACTCCGATCCAGCAAAGTGTCGGGATGAGTTCCGTCAACGACGGCGTGGTGACGATGTTGATGCTCCACCGACGCAGGGCTTCGCCTAAGCACCGCTGACGATATGACTTCTCCGGCGCAGGGCTTCGCCTAAGCTCTACGACGATATGACCGAAGTGGAATATGGTGGAAGGGGGCACCGCACACGGCTAAGGAAAGATCCGTAGATCAACTTGTGTGCCTTGGGGTGCTCCCTGCCCCCGTATATAAAGGAGCCAAGGGGGGAGGTGGCCGGCCCAAGGGGGGGCGCGCAAGGAGTCCTACTCCTCCGGAGTAGGACTCCCCCTCAATCCTAGTTGGATTAGGATTCCCGGAGGAAAGAGAGAGGGGCGGCCCACCTTTCCTAGTCCTAATAGGACTAGGGAAGAAGGCGCGACCACCTAGGGCTGGCCTCTCTCTTTTCCACTAAGGCCCACTATGGCCCATATAGTTCCGGGGTTCCAGTAACCTCCCGTTACTCCGAGAATTCGATTTCACTCGGAACCCTTCCGATGTCCAAATGTAGGCTTCCAATATATCAATCTTTATGTCTCGACCATTTTGAGACTCCTCGTCATGTCCGTGATCACATCCGGGACTCGAACAAACTTCGTGCATCAATACTTATAAACTCATAATGAATCGTCATCGAAGCGTTAAGCGTTGCGGACCCTACGGGTTCGAGAACTATGTAGACATGACCTAGAACCATTCTCGGTCAATAACCAATAGCGGAACCTGGATGCCCATATTGGTTCCTACATATTCTACGAAGATCTTTATCGGTCAAACCGCATAACGACATACGTTGTTCCCTTTGTCATCGGTATGTTACTTACCCGAGATTCGATCGTCGGTATCCAATACCTAGTTCAATCTCGTTACCGGTAAGTCTCTTTACTCGCTCAGAATACATCATCTCACAACTAACTCATTAGTTGTAATGCTTGCAAGGCTTAAGTGATGTGCATTACCGAGAAGGCACGAGATACCTCTCCCAGCAATCGGAGTGACAAAACCTAATCTCGAAATACGCCAACCCAACAAGTACCTTTGGAGACACTGTAGTACTCCTTTATAATCACCCGATTCGTTGTGACGTTTGGTAGCACCAAAGTGTTCCTCCGGTAAACGGAGTTGCATAATCTCATAGTTACGAGGAACATGTATGGGTCATGAAGAAAGCATTAACATACTAAGCGATCAAGTGTTAAGCTAACGGAATGGGTCATGTCAATCAGATCATTCTACTAATGATGTGACCTTGTTAATCAAATAACAACTCTTTGTTCATGGTTAGGAAACATAACCATCTTTGATTAACAAGCTAGTCAAGTAGAGGCATACTAGTGACATACTGTTTGTCTATGTATTCACACATGTATTATGTTTCCGGTTAATACAATTCTAGCATGAATAATAAACATTTATCATGATATAAGGAAATAAATAATAACTTTATTATTGCCTCTAGGGCATATTTCCTTCATTAGCTAAATTGCTTGCAAGGCTTATAGTGATGTGCATTACCGAGAGGGCCCAGAGATACCTCTCCGACGATCGGAGTGACAAAACCTAATCTCGAAATACGCCAACCCAACATGTACCTTTGGAGACACCTGTAGTACTCCTTTATAATCACCCGATTACGTTGTGACGTTTGGTAGCACCAAAGTGTTCCTCCGTAAACGGGAGTTGCATAATCTCATAGTTACGTGAACATGTATAAGTCATGAAGAAAGCAATAGCAAGATACTAAATGATCAAGTGCTAGGCTAACGGAATGGGTCATGTCGATCACATCATTCTCCTAATGATGTGATCCCGTTAATCAAATGACAACTCATGTCTATGGCTAGGAAACTTAATCATCTTTGATTCAACGAGCTAGTCAAGTAGAGGCATACTAGTGACACTATGTTTGTCTATGTATTCACACATGTATTATGTTTCCGGTTAATACAATTCTAGCATGAATAATAAACATTTATCATGAAATAAGGAAATAAATAATAACTTTATTATTGCCTCTAGGGCATATTTCCTTCAACAAATTATCTAGGACTTCCTAATTTGGTAGAATTTGTGGGGTTCCATAAGTATTCTAAAGTTACAGATTGCTACACACTATTCTGTTTTTGACAGGTTCTGTTTTTCGTGTGTTGTTTGCTTATTTTGATGAATCTATGGCTAGTATCGGGGTGTATGAACCATATGGAAGTTGGAATACAGTAGGTTTAACACCAATATACATAAAGAATGAGTTCATTACTGTACCTTAAAGTGGTGGTTTGTTTTGTTTCTCTAACGGAGCTCATGAGATTTTCTGTTGAGTTTTGTGTTGTGAAGTTTTCAAGTTTTTAGGTAAGGATTTGATGGATTATGGAATAACGAGTGGCAAGGGCCTAAGCTTGGGTATTCCCAAGGCACCCCAAGGTAAAATTCAAGTACAACCAAAAGCCTAAGCTTGGGGATGCCTCAGAAGGCATCCCCTCTTTCGTCTTCGTCCATCGGTAACTTTACTTGATGCTATATTTGTATTCACCACATGATATGTGTTTTGCTTCGAGCGTCTTGTATGATTTGAGTATTTGATTTTTAGTTTACCACAATCATCGTTGCTGTACACACCTTTTGGGAGAGACACACATGAATCAGAATTTTTTAGAATACTCTATGTGCTTCACTTATATCTTTTGAGCTAGATAATTTTGCTCTAGTACTTCACTTGTATCTTTTTAGAGCACGGCGGTGGTTTTATTTTATAGAAATTATTGATCTCTCATGCTTCACTTATATTATTTTGAGAGTCTTTTAGAACTGCATGGTAATTTTCTTTGTTAAAATTTTAGTCCTAATATGATGGGCATCCAAGTTGGGTAAAATAAAAACTTTCATATAGAGTGCATTAAACACTAGGATAAATTTGATACTTGATAATTGTTTTGAGATATAAAGGTGGTAATGTTAGAGTCATGCTAGTTAGGTAATTATGAAATTGAGAAATACTTGTGATAAAGTTGGCAAGTCCCATAGCATGCACATATGGTGAACGTTGTGTGACAAATTTGAAGCATGGGGTGTTCTTTGATTGCCTTCCTTATGAGTGGAGGTCGGGATCGAGCGATGGTTAATTCCTACCAACCCTTCCCCTAGCAGAATACGTAGTAGTACTTTGCTTCGAGGGCTAATAAACTTTTGCAATAAGTATATGAGTTCTTTATGAATAACGTGAGTCCATGGATTATACGCACTCTTACCCTTCCGCAATTTGCTAGCCTCTACGGTATCGTGCATTGCCCTTTGTCACCTTGAGAGTTGGTGCAAACTTCACCGGTGCATCCAAACCCCGTGATACGATACGCTCTATCACACACAAACCTCCTTATAGCTTCCTCAAAACAGCCACCATACCTACCTATTATGGCATTTCCATAGCCATTCCGAGATATATTGCCATGCAACTTTCCATCGTTCCGTTTAATATGACACGCTCCATCATTGTCATATTGCTTTACATGATCATGTAGTTGACATCATATTTGTGGCAAAGCCACCTTTATAATTCTTTCATACATGTCGCTTTTGATTCATTACTTATCTTGGTACACCGCCGGAGGCATTCACATAGAGTCATATTTTGTCCTAAGTATTGAGTTGTAATTCTTGAGTTGTAAATAAATAGAAGTGTGATGATTTCCATTATTAGAGCATTGTCCCATGTGAGGAAAGGATGACGGAGACTATGATTCCCCTACAAGTTGGGATGATTCTCCGGACTTTACGAAAAATAAAAGAGGCCAAAGAAGCCCAAATAAAAAAGGGGCCAAAGAAGCCCAAATAAAAAAGAGAGGCCAAAGAAGCCCAAATAAAAAAATTAAACAAAAATGAGAGAAAAAGAGAGAAGGGACAATGTTACTATCCTTTTTCCACACTTGTTCTTCAAAATAGCACCATGATCTTCATGATAGAGAGTCTCCTATGTTGTCACTTTCATGTACTAGTGGGAATTTTTCATTATAGAACTTGGCTTGTATATTCCAATGATGGGCTTCCTCAAAATGCCCTAGGTCTTCGTGAGCAAGCAAGTTGGATGCACACCCACTTAGTTTCTTTTGATGAGCTTTCATACATTTATAGCTCTAGTTCATCCGTTGCATGGCAATCCCTACTCCTCGTATTGACATCGATTGATGGGCATCTCCATAGCTCGCTGATTAGCCGCGCCAATGTGAGACTTTCTCCTTTTTTGTTTTCTCACATGATCCCTATCATCATACTCTACTCCACCCATAGTGCTATATCCATGGCTTACGCTCATGTATTGCGTGATGGTTGAAATTAAGGCTGAAGCGCGTTAAAAAGTATGAACCAATTGTTTGGCTGAAACCGGGGTTGTGCATGATGGGAGCATTTTGTGTGACGAAAATGAAGCATGACCAAACTATATGATTTTGTAGGGATAAGCTTTCTTTGGCTATGTTATTTTGATAAGACATAAACCGCTTGGTTAGCATGCTTGAAGTATTACTATTTTTATGTCAATATGAACTTTTATCTTGAATCTTTTGGATCTGAACATTCAAGCCACAATAAAGAAAATTACATTGAGAATTATGTTAGGTAGCATTCCACATCAAAAATTCTGTTTTTATCATGTACCTACTCAAGGACGAGCAAGAATTAAGCTTGGGGATGCTTGATACGTCTCCAACGTATCTATAATTTTTTATTTTTCCATGCTATTATATTATCCGTTTTGGATGTTTAATGGGCTTTACTACACACTTTTATACTATTTTTGGGACTAACCTATTAACCGGAGGCCCAGTCCAAATTATTGTTTTTTTGCCTATTTCAGTGTTTCACAGAAAAGGAATATCAAACGGAATGAAACCTTCAGGAGAGTTATTTTTGGAACAAATGCAATATGGGAGACTTGGAGTGGACGTCAAGAAATAAACAAGGAGGCCACAAGGCAGGAGGGCGCGCCCAGGGGGGTAGACGCGCCCCCACCCTCGTGGGCCCGTCGTGGCTCCCCTGGCCAACTTCTTTCGCCTATATATACTCATATACCCTGAAAACATCCAAGAGCACCACGAAACCCTATTTCCACCGCCGCAACCTTACATGCCGTGAGATCCCATCTTGGGGCCTTTTCCGGTGCTCCGCCGAAGGGTAATCGATCATGGAGGGCTTCTACATCAACACCATAGCCTCTCCGATAAAGTGTGAGTAGTTTACCAGAGACCTTCAGGTCCATAGTTATTAGCTAGATGGTTCCTTCTCTCTCTTTGGATCTCAATACAAAGTTCTCTTCGATCTTCTGGGAGATCTATTCGATGTAATTCTTTTTGCGGTGTGTTTGTCGAGACCCGATGAATTGTGGCTTTATGATCAAGATTATCTATGGACGATATTTGAATCTCCTCTGAATTCTTTTATGTATGATTTGTTATCTTTGCAAGTCTCTTCGAATTATCAGTTTGGTTTGGCCTACTCGATTGATCTTTCTTGCAATGTGAGAAGTGCTTAGCTTTGGGTTCAATCTTGCGGCGTCCTTTCCAAGTGATGGCAGGGGCAGCAAGGCACGTATTGTATTGTTGCCATCGAGGATAAAAAGATGGGGTTTATATCACATTGCTTGAGTTTATCCCTCTACATCATGTCATCTTGCCTAATGCGTTACTCTGTTCTTATGAACATAATACTATAGATGCATGCTGGATAGCGGTCGATGTGTGGAGTAATAGTAGTAGATGCAGAATCATTTCGATCTACTTGTCGCGGACGTGATGCCTATATACATGATTATGCCTAGATATTCTCATAACTATCCACTTTTCTATCAATTGCTCGACATTAATTTTTTCACCCACCGTAATACTTATGCTATCTTGAGAGAAGCCACTAGTGAAACCTTTGGCCTCCGGGTCTATTTTCCATCATATAAGTTTCCGATCTATTTTATTTTGCAATCTTTACTTTTCAATCTATATGATAAAAATACCAAAATTATTTATCTTATTATCTCTATCAGATCTGACTTTTGCAAGTGGTCGTGAAGGGATTGACAACCCCTTTATCGCATTGGTTGCAAGGTTCTTATTTGTTTGTGCAGGTACGAGGGATTTGAGTGTAGCCTCCTACTGGATTGATACCTTGGTTCTCAAAAACCAAGGGAAATACTTACGCCACTTTGCTGCATCACCCTTTCCTCTTCAAGGGAAAACCAACGCATGCTCAAGAGGTAGCAATGACCCGGAAGGCATCCCCTCTTTCGTCCTCGTCTATCGGCAACTTTGCTTGAGGCTATATTTTTATTCACCACATGATATGTGTTTTTCTTGGAGCATCTTGTATGATTTGAGTCTTTGCTTTTAGTTTACCACAATCATCCTTGATGTACACACCTTTTGGGAGAGACACACATGAATTGTGATTTATTAGAGTACTCTATGTGCTTCACTTATATCTTTTGATCTAGGCAATGTTGCTCTAGTGCTTAACTTATATCTTTTTAGAGAACGGCGGTGGCTTTATTTTATAGAAATTGTTGAACTCTCATGCTTAACTTATATTATTTCTAGAGTCTTTTAGAACAACATGGCAATTTGCTTGGGTTATAAAACTAGTCCTAATATGATCGGCATCCAAGATGGATATAATAAAAACTTTCATATAAAGTGCATTGAAAAGTTTGATTCTTTATGGTTGTTTTGAGATATAAAGATGGTGATATTAGAGTCATGATAGTGGAGTAATTGTGAATTTGAGAGATACTTGTGTAAAAGTTTGTGATTCCCATAGCATGCACGTATGGTGAACCGTTATGTGATGAAGTTGGAGCATGATTTATTTATTGATTCTCCTCCTTATGAGTGGAGGTTGGGATCGCGCGATGGTTAACTCCTACCAACCCTTCCCCTAGGAGCATGCACGTAGTACTTTGTTTTGATGACTTGTAGATTTTTGCAATAAGTATGTGAGTTCTTTATGACTAATGTTGAGTCCATGGATTATACACACTCTCAACCTTCCACCATTGCTAGCCTCTCTTGTGTCGCACAACTTTCGCCGGTACCATACACCAACTATTACCTTCCTCAAAACAACCATCATACCTACCTATTATGGCACTTCCATAGCCATTCTGAGATATATTCCCGTGAACTTTCCATCGTTCCATTTATTATGACACGCTTCATCATTGTCATATTGCTTTGCATGATCATGTAGTTGACATCGTATTTGTGGCAAAGCCACCGTTCATAATTCTTTCATACATGTCACTCTTGAATCATTGCACATCCTGGTACACCACTGGAAGCATTCACATAGAATCATATTTTGTTCTAAGTATTGAGTCATAATTCTTGAGTTATGAGTAAATAAAAGGGTGATGATCTTCATTATTAGAGCATTGTCCCATGTGAGGAAAGGATCATGGAGACTGTGATTCCCCCACAAGTCGGGATGAGACTCCGGACGGAAAAAAAGAGAAAAGAAAAAAAGAGGCCATAAAAAAAGAGAAGGCCCAAATAAACAAAATGAGAGAAAAAGAGAGAAGGGACAATGTTACTATCCTTTTTCCACACTTGTGCTTCAAACTAGCACCATGATCTTCATGATAGAGAGTCTCTTATGTTGTCACTATCATATACTAGTGGGAATTTTAAATTATAGAACTTGGCTTGTATATTCCAATGATGGGCTTCCTCAAAATGCCCTAGGTCTTTGTGAGAAAGCGAACTGGATGCACACCCACTTAGTTTCTTTTTGAGCTTTCATACACTTATAACTCTAGTGCATCTGTTGCATGGCAATCCCTACCCACTCACATTGATATCTATTGATGGGCATCTCCATAGCCGTTGATACGCCTAGTTGATGTTAGACTATCTTCATCCTTTTTGTCTTCTCCACAACCACCATTCTATTCCACCTACAGTGTTATGTCCATGGCTGACGCTCATGTATTGCGTGAAAGTTGAAAAAGTTTGAAAATACTAAAGTATGAAACAATTGCTTGGTTGAAACCAGGGTTGTGCATGATTTAACTATTTTATGTGATGAAGATAGAGCATAGCCAAAGTATATGATTTTGTGGGGATAGCTTTCTTTGGCCATGTTATGTTGAGAAGACATGATTGCTTTGTTAGTATGCTTGAATTATTATTGTTTTTATGTCAATATTAAACTTTTGTTTTGAATCTTTCAGATTTCAACATTCATGCCACAATAAAGAAAATTATATTGATAAATATGTTAGGTGGCATTCCACATCAAAAATTCTGTTTTTATTATTTACCTACTCGAGGACGAGCAGGAATTAAGCTTGGGGATGCTTGATACGTCTCCAACGTATCTATAATATTTTGTTGTTCCATGCTATTATATTATCTGTTTTGGATATTTAATAGGCATTTATATGCTATTTTATATTATTTTTGGGACTAACCAATTAACCGAGGGCCTAGTGCCAGTTTCTGTTTTTTTGCCTATTTTAGAGTTTCACAGAAAAGGAATACCGAACAAAGTCCAAACGGAATGAAACCTTCGTGATGATATTTCTTGGACCGAGAGGAAACCACAAGACTTGGAGATGAAGTCGGAGACACAACGAGGCGGCCACGAGGTAGGAGAGCGCACCCCCTACCTCGTTGGCCCCTCATAGCTCCCCTGACCTAGTTCCTTCGCCTATATATACTCTTATACCCTGAAAACATCCATGGGAGCCACGAAACCACTTTTCCACCGCCGCAACCTTCGGTACCCGTGAGATCCCATCTAGGGACCTTTTCCGGTGTCCTGCCGGAGGGGGATTCGATCACGGAGGGCTTCTACATCAACACCATTACCTCTCCAATGAAGCGTGAGTAGTTTAGCACAGACCAACGGGTCCATAGTTATTAGCTAGATGGCCTCTTCTCTCTCCTTGATTCTCAATACCATGTTCTCCTCGATGTTCTTGGATATCTATTCAATGTAATATTCTTTTGCGGTGTGTTTGCTGAGATCCGATGAATTATGGATTTATGATCAGATTATCTACGAATATTATTTGGTTCTTCTCTGAATTCTTGTATGCATGATTTTATATCTTTGCGAGTCTCTTCGAATTATCGGTTTAGTTTGGCCTACTAGATTGATCTTTCTTGCAATGAGAGAAGTGCTTAGCTTTGGGTTCAATCTTGCGGTGTCCTTTCCCAATGATAGTAGGGTAGCAAGGCACGTATTGTATTGTTGCCACCGAGGATAAAAAGATGGGGTTTTCATCATATTCGTTGAGTTAATTCCTCTACATCATGTCATCTTACATAATGCATTACTCTGTTCTTTATGAACTTAATACTCTAGATGCATGCTGGATAACGGTCGATGTGTGGAGTAATAGTAGTAAATACAGAATCGTTTCGGTATACTTGACACAGACGTGATGCCTATGTTCATTATCATTGACTTAAATATCGTCATAACTTTGTGCTTTTCTATCAATTGCTCGGTAGTAACTTGTTCACCCACCGTAATATTTGCTCTCTTGTGAGAAGCCACTAGTGAAACCTATGGCCCCGGTGTCCCTTTTCCATTATATTGAATCTCTTTTACATCTTACTAGTTTCCGATCTACTATTCTGCAAGCTTTTACTTTCCGATATATATACCAAAAATACCAAAAATATTTACTTTACCATTTATCTATCTCTATCAGATCTCACTTTTGTAAGTGACCCTGAAGGGATTGACAACCCCTTTATCGCATTGGGTGCAAGTTGTTGATTGTTTGTGCAGGTATTCGGTGACTTGTGCATTGTCTCCTACTGGATTGATACCTTGGTTCTCAAAACTGAGGGAAATACTTACACTACTTTGCTGCATCACCCTTTCGTCTTCAAGGGAAAACCAACGCAGGCTCAAGAGTTAGCAAGTAGCTCTATGCAGAGCATTGTTGACATAGAAATTTGCAAAATATATACAGATCTGAATGTGTCAGACCCGTCACTACAAGAAATATGTCAACTTGTGACCTTGACTATTGGTCCCTGAAAGGTCATTATTTTCATTTGCGACCTTTTTGTGACCAAAAAAAGGTCAAAAGCTAGCGATCATAAACTGAAATTAACGACCTTCTCTGTGATATGTAAAAGGTCGTTGGTTCTTCGACCAAAATTTTGGTCACTAGCAGCCTCCCCAAGCCACGTAGGATCCAGCGTGTCAAGCTGACGTGGATAAGATTCAGCCCGGTCCGATTAGGTGTCTATATGGGCCGAGCCCATTAATTCAACTGATTTAGTATATTTATTTCTGTTAATTTTTGTCTGCTACATGGGCCAAGCCCAACTGGTCAGCCCATCAATTTTTATGCATGTTTGGCCTTTCAAGAATATATGTACAATTTTGTGCAGCCCATTTCTGGTTTACATTCGACCTTTTTATACATTCAAATATTAATTCAATCCTGGAGTTGGTCCAGTACTCTTTTCAGCCCATCCACATATTCATACACATGATCCACCTTTTCGACAAATTTTGCAAATAATTTCATATTGCAGCACTAAATATGTTTACATCACAGGCCATAAAGCCCTACAAAATAGTATCACTTGTTCCTATACAAAACTATCAAATGATACGTACAACAAAATAGAATACAGAAAATTTAGTTCAACAAAAATAGGTTTTCCTCCTCTTCCATCTTCCAGAACACACAACACCTGTGAAAATAAAGATGCCACAACATAAATGGAAGGATCAGCCACTAGAAGCATATTGAATACAAGGGAAACAATCAAACTAAAGAAATGGAAGGCACGCACTGTGAAAATTTTGACAGCACGAATATTTTTTATATTACCATAACAAACAGAAATGTAATCTGATTGCACAAGACACATAGCATTATCACACACCCAGACGAGCGAAGCATTAACATGTGAGGATCAGACAAACAAAGCATTCATCCTGATGATTAACTTATAAGCCCAGCCACCCTCAATCCTCAATACAACACTAAGTTTTACTACTCCTGGCAACCTAATACACTATAGTCCAGAGGCACCTCAATTCAACCACCGATCTCGGCGCATAACAGAATCATGATGTCCATTTGCATCGAGGGTTGAATTTGACCACAAAAATTGGCTATTAAGTAGTATACTCATGTGGTGAATTTTATGGAATACTTAATCTATAATCTGCATCTACCAAAAGCAAATCTCCTTGAACAGGTTATGATGCCAAACAATCCAAAGGCATCTAACTGAAAAAGGCAAAAGAATGGTTCTTCTGCTGCAGTGAATTGAAACCCAAAGCACCCCCAAACCGTAGCAGACTAAACCAGCGTGGTGTCACAAGCAAGGAATGGAGGAATGGATGGTCACCGTTATTGAAGTTGATGCTTCAGGAGCCCGCCGGCGTGGTGGTTCAGGTGGTCGAGGAAGGAGAGGAGCATTACTGCATAATCATCATGAAACAATAGTGATTGAGTAAATCATAAACCAGAATAACAAAATCATAATTAATTTCGTCAGTGATCATGTCGCGACACCACGCTGGCCACCTTAGTACAAAAATTCAGGCTTTGCACAAGTCGACACAACGACTGATCTTTTCTACAAAGGAAGTTGTGCACAGCACCAGTTCTCTGTGGTTTGCTGAACACATTCCTCCAGCAACTTATGCATGTAATGCTCAAGTTACTCGTTATCTGATGTGAGCCATCTAAATGTTTGAAACAAGTTTAGCTTGCTAAGCTCAAAAGTATGGAACTGAAATGCAGAGACATATGCAATATTGTTTTTTCCTCTCTTTTGTGAGGACATATGCTGTCAAAAAATACAGTATACGAGGAACTCGACAAAATTCATGAAAATGATTTGTTCCAGATGATTTATATATCGCAAATAATACATGAAGGCGCGTGTGTTTTCCCTGGTAAGAGCAGCCCACGTTCCTCAACATAAAAATTCCCAGCAGTACCCTTACACAGATGTTAAATGAAAACCTTCATTCTACTTTTTATTGGTCCATTTATAAGGAAAAGATTTACTGGTGCACTTAATATGACTGTTGTGAGTCCTGTAGTGGTACCAAAAATTAGATTAGAACTTACAATATATATCATGGAAGGAATGTACAAAGGTCAGATTAGAGGTACTTGCTCCATTAAAACTGTACCAAGATAACTAACAAAAAGCTGAAGAGAAAACAAGCCACAATTAGCCAAAGCTGCCTACTGCTAGTGCTAGCCATCAGTGGGTGACAAAATAGATCGGGCAGAGCTAATTACTGGTGATGGCAGCGACGCGCGGCTCGGTGAAGTGGCTGATGCAGACGACCACGGCGTCGAACACCTCCTCCTCTGGCTCGCCACCGGCGCCGTCGGGCCTCCTCGAGCGGTACGAGACACTCCAGCCCGCCGTGCCCACGCCGTCATCCCTGCTGCGACAGACGCTGACGACCTCCGTCTTGAACCGGACCAGCACAGGTGGAGTCGTGCTCCTTCTTCTCCTCCTCCGTGAGTGGAGTCCTGCGACAAACCCATCTCATCCATGAAAAAAGCGTGACCATGCATCAGGTCAGGGAAGGGAATGGAGGACATTCAGAGGGCGGGGGCGGACCTAGATGGTGTCGGCTGCTGCTGCTTGTCCTTGACTAAGGAGCGGCGTCCCGGGCAGCTCCACTCCATGGCGTCGAGTGCCCTTGACGACGGCGCGAATCCGGTCGTTCTGGCCGCCGTCTCCCCACGCACAGACGCTCGAGATTTTGAGTGGGGATGGAGCAGGCCGGCGCGCTGCCCAGGCCCATGGCGACCGTGGCGTGGTGGATCTTGGAAGGAGAAGAGACGAGGTGAGGAGGTGTGGGTCATGGTGGATCCTGGAGGTGGGTTGGGGAAGGACGAACCAGAGATGCCACGCGGGAAGGTTGGGTTGCGGGTGGGCGGATCTGGCCGGAGGTGAGGACGGAGCTGGTCGCGAGGAGGAGATTGAGGCTTGGGCATCCGGGCACTGGACGCGGGCGCGTGCAGTTGGAGAGGAAGGGAGGGGTGGGATCGAAGGGCGCCTCCGCGGATCGGGATCGGGATCTGGATGTAGGACGGAGAGCCGGATGTTGGGATCTGGATTGGGTGCAAGAGAGAGTGAAACGGACGGTGTGGGTGGACGGTGGGAGATGATGTGGTGGGGTGGACGACGGGAGAGCGATGCGGGGAGCCGTTGTCTTCGATCTGGCAGGGGATCCGGGGGAGATGAGGACGACGAGGAGCCGCGGGGCTGCAGCAGGGATGCGGCAAAGTTGGTCTGCGACGAAGGAGAGGTAGGGCGTGACCGTGTGGGTGGATGACAATGGCATGGGTCGGTGGATGGATCCCGGAGCAGAGCGAAGCGGAGGTCGGGACGGTGGGTGAGGAGGAAGGGGGCGGTGGGCAGGGAGAGGAGTGGATCTAGAGGGGGGCGGGGGCGGCGAGGAGATGGGGGGAAGGGTGCGACGGGGGGATCGATCTAAGCTAGGGTTTGGGCTGCGGGTGGGGGTATCTCTTTTTCTTTTCTTTCTGTAGATAGATGGATGTGGGATGGAGAGATGGATGGATGGATGGATGAATGGACGCCATGTCATCGATCCGTGGGAAGAGTTCTCATCGGTTCGGAAAATCAGTGATTTAAAATAGTTTTGAAGTACTAAAAATAGAGAGATTTATGAGGTAGCTATCAAAAATATTTTGCAAAAGGGCACCACACAAATTTTTACTAGAGTTATACAAAAGTTTATGAATAAAGACCAATTTGTATGCATTTCTGATCTTTCTACCTATTTTTAATCATTTTCCGAGTGCCCAAAATGAGTTTTTTTTGTGAAGGACCTATCGAATAATTGTTGTAAAATTGGACAAAATCAATTTTCTAAAATACTAGGCCATATTTAATGCACAATTGACCAATTGGTTGGGTGTCAAAAGTTTTGATCCACGTCTGGTGAAAAAAACAAATTCCCACCGATTCAGTAGGAAGCGGGTCAATTTTGAATTGCAGCTACCTCATAGTTTGATCTTTATTTTTTCCAAAAATCATTTCTAGGTACATAAGTATCTATTTAATCAGAGAAACATCAAAAGTTTTTTCCATGATTCAACCACTAGCTAGGAACGGTCAAGCCCACCGTTTTGACCGCATTCTGAAACGGGCATAAAAAATTCAAAAACAATAAAAAATGGAAAACCTTCGCATTGTGTCATTATATGTGACCAAGTTTCCAGGAAAAATAATAAACTTATAATACGGTAATTATTTTAAAAAAGTGTTCTCAGAAATGAGCTATCATGCGTGAAGATTCAGGGCTTTCAAGACAAATGATCAATCTTATGGCCACATTCATGGCATAGTTTGTTCAAATGATCTCATATTGTGTACAGGTGCATCTTGGAATTCCAAACAATGTTGCCTAAGGGAGTTTTCATTTTCTTTGCACAGAAAATTCATTTTCCATTTTCTGAGTGCCCGGAATGAGTTTTTTGTGTGAATGACCTACCATATATTTGTTGCAAAATTGGACCTAATCAATTTTATAAAATACTAGGCCATATTTAATGCACAATTGACAAAATGGTTGGGTGTCAAAAGTTTTGATCCACGTCACGGTGAAAAAGACAAATTCCCACCGATTCAGTAGGAAGCGGGTCAAATTTGAACTGCAGCTGCCTCATAATTTGATCTTTATTTTTTCCAAAAATTATTTCTAGGTACATAAGTATCTATTTAATCAGAGAAACACCAAAAGTTTTCCAAGATTCAACCACTAGCTAGGAACGGTCAAGCCCACCGTTTTGACCGCATTTTGAAACGGGCATAAAAAATTCAAAAAAATTCAAAAAATTGGAAAACCTTCGCATTGTGTCATTATATGTGACCAAGTTTCCAGGAAAAATAATAAACTTGTAATACGACAACTATTTTAAAAAAGTGTTCTCAGAAATGAGTTATCATGCGTGAAGATGGCTTTCAAGCCAAATGATCAATCTTATGGCCACATTCATGGCATAGTTTGTTCAAATGATCTCATATTGTGAACAAGGGTGCATCTTGGAATTCCAAACAATGTTGCGTGAGGGAGTTTTCATTTTCTTTGCACGGAAAATTCATTTTCCATTTTCCGAGTGCTTGAAATGAGTTTTTTTTGTGAAGGACCTACCATATATTTGTTGCAAAATTGGACCAAATCAATTTTTTAAAATACTAGGCCATATTTAATGCACAATTGACAAAATGTTTGAGTGTCAAAAGTTTTGATCCACCTCTGGTGAAAAAGACAAATTCCCTTGGGATTCGATGAGGCGAAGTGTCAAATTGAAAGAATTTGCCTCATAGTTTGCTATTTATTTTTTTCCAAAAATCATTTCTAGTTACATAAGTACCTATTTAATCATAAATACATGGTTTGGTCGCGATACGTCGAGGTTTGGACGGTGGCCGAGGGCCCCATCTCAAGAGCGCGTAAACTCGCATGCCATGGCGTGGTCACTGTGTGGCCGTGGCGTTACCATGTGTTCGGGCAGCCTAGGCATGTCTAGTGGGTTGGGCACTCCCCGGGAAGGTGCTAGGAAGAAATCACAACATAAGATTCTCACGAGGAGACCGATCGATGCTCGAGACATGAATAAGCGGAACAAGTGTTTGATTAGCAGTGCAGAAATGCACATGGCTAATGGGCGTGAGTTTTGGCTGAGGATGATCAGTTACTAAGAAGACCGTCTTCACAAATTTTCAGCTCAAAAGGAGGAGCCTAGGTGGTACTTGCTTTACATAAATACGAATGTTGAAGCTGGGCTCAAAATAATGAATGGATTGAGCTGGCATTTGGTGGGGGTGGTTATTTGGGCATAGGAAAGCACTGTAGAAAATGGATACCATTTGGACATGCCAAAGTGGTACTTCCTTCACAAAGTGTTTTTCTGAACAGAATAGGAAAATGAATATTTTTGAATTATTTTTGAACTAGGCAAGGAAGGTTTTTTACATATTTGGGAAGATATGACCCAAAGAATTTATGAGATTTTTTTGGGAATTTTGGGAATGACAAAAATATAGGTTGCTTCACAACCTAGGGCAAAAACTGTCACATGGACATGACACATATGCAAAACTTATGAGGTGGCGCCTAGTCATAGCAACCCACCACAATTTACAAGGTTATGAACATCTATATTGGTCATGATCAGCTAGAAATAAGGCAGTGGACCAGTGCTATCTGCTCTATGACCATTTCGTGTAAGGAAATTACGACTATTCTGACCAAAATGGTCATTATAGTTTAGGGTTTGGAGCCCCCCGAACAACTTTTGACCAATTGGTCTAAAATGGTCATAGATCTATGACCAATTCTTCCAGGGTCACTGAGAGAAGGTCACTAGTTGACATATTTCTTGTAGTGCGTTGACTAAACTTCTCTCACAAGCAAAACATGATCACACCTTAGTACTCTTTGGGTGTTAATCACATAGCGATGTGAACTAGATTATTGACTCTAGTAAACCCTTTGGGTGTTTGTCACATGGCGATGTGAACTATGGGTGTTAATCACATAAAGATGTGAACTATTGGTGTTAAATCACATGGCGATGTGAACTTGATTATTGACTCTAGTGCAAGTGAGAGATCAAGGAAATATGCCCTATAGGCAATAATAAAGTTGTTATTTTATATTTCAATGTTTATTATTCATGCTAGAATTGTATTAACTGGAAACTTGATACATGTGTGAATACATAGACAAAACACCCTGTCCCTAGTATGCCTCTACAAGACTAGCTCGTTGATCAAAGATGGTTAAGTTTCCTAGCCATAGACATGTGTTATCATTTGATGAACGAGATCACATCATTAGGAGAATGATGTGATGGACAAGACCCATCCTTTAGCTTAGCATAATGATCCTTCAGTTTTATTACTACTGCTTTCTTCATGTCAAATACATATTCCTCCGACTATGAGATTATGCAACCCCCGGACACCAGACGAATGCCTTGTGTGCTATCAAACATCACAATGTAACTGTGTGATTATAAACATGCTCTACAGGTATCTCCGAAGGTGCTTGTGGGGTTAGCATAGATCGATATTAGGATTTGTCACTCCGAGTATCGGAGAGATATCTATGGGCCCTCTCGGTAATGCATATCATATGAAGCCTTGCAAGCAATGTGACTAATGAGTTAGTTGTGGGACGATGCATTATATAATGAGTAAAGAGACTTGCCGGTGACGAGATTGAACTGAGTATGAAGATACCGACGATCGAACCTCGGGCAAGTAACATACCGACGACAAAGGGAATAATGTATGTTTACATAACGGTTCGACCGATAAAGATCTTTGTAGAATATGTGGGAACCAATATGAGCATCCAGGTTCCGCTATTGGTTATTGACCAGAGAGGTGTCTCGGTCATATCTACATAGTTCTCAAACCCGTAGGGTCCGCACGTTTAACGTTCGATGACGATATGTATTATATGAGTTATGTGTTTTTGTGAACGAAGGTTGTTAGGAGTCCCGGATGAGATCACGTACATGACGAGGAGTCTCGAAATGTTCGAGAGGTAAAGATTGATATATTGGAAGGTAGTATTCAGACACCCGTAGGGTTCCGGAGTGTATCGCACATATCGAGTACCGAGGGGTTACCGAACCCCCGAGGAAAGATATGGGCCATATGGGCCATAGGAGGGAGGCTAACCAGCCCACAAGGGGCTGGCGCGCCCCCCACAAGAGAAGAGGCCGAATTTGACAAGGGGTGGGGGCGGCGCCCCCCCTTTCCTTCTCCTATTCCCTCTCCTTCCCCCTTCCCCCCTCCGGTAAAAGGAAGGGTGGCGAATCCAATTAGGAGTCTGATATGTCCATTTTGCATCATGTTTTGCTAATGTTATTTATGTTGTTTTATTGTATAATAATGCCTTTTGGAGTAATTCTAATGCCTTCTCTCTTATAATATGCAAGGTATACACAAAGGGGGAGAATTCTGGCAGCTGGAAATCTGGACCTGAAAAAGCTACGTCAAGCTACCTATTCTGCACAACTCCAAATGAGCTGAAACTTCACGAGGATTTTTTATGGAATATTTAATAAATATTGGAGCAAATAAGTACCAGAGGGGGGCCACCAGGTGGGCACAACCCACCTGGGCGCGCTAGGAGGTCCAGGCGCGCCCTGGTGGGTGTTGCCCCCCTCGGCCAACCTCCGGTGCCTGTCTTCTGGTATATAAGTCATATTGACCTAAAATTATTTGAGAGAGGACTTTCGGGACAAAGCCCCGCCGTCTCGAGGCGGATCTTGGGCAGGAGCACTTTTGCCCTCTGGTGGAGCGATTTTGCCGGGGGAACTTCCCTCCCGGAGGAGGAAATCATCATCATCATCACCAACAACTCTCCCATTTTGCGGAGGGTTGTCTTCATCAACATCTTCAACATCACCAACTCCTCTCAAACCCTATTTCATCTCTTGTGTTCAATCTTTGTACCGGAACTATAGATTGGTGCTTGTGGGTGACTAGTAGTGTTGATTACATCTTGTAGTTGATTACTATATGGTTTATTTGGTGGAAGATTATATGTTCAGATCCATTATGCTATTTAATACCCCTATGATCTTGAGCATGATTATCATTTGTAAGTAGTTACTTTTGTTCTTGAGGTCACGGGAGAAATCATGTTGCAAGTAATCATGTGAACTTGATATGTCACTACTGTAGGATGCTGCTAACACGACACTACAATCAGAGACCCTTTGACGAAACTGTGTGCGATGCAATAATCACAAATGGTGGTGTCAAAAACCGTCAAAAAAGGTGCAAAATGTTTGCGATGACGGATGCATCAAACACGGTTCAGATTTTGGTTGCGATATACAGCATACGCTTCACTCGGATGAACTATTTGTGATTAGGCAACACAAATGAAACGGTCAGCCAGATCAAGGTGTGTGCTATATACGGCATGCAGTTCACTCGGATGAACTGTTTGCGTTGAGATAAGAGAGCAGAAATGGTTCAATATAACAAGATGTGTGTGATACGCGACAAACAGGTCTGTAATCAGAAATGTGTGTGAAGACCGGTAATAACACAGACGATTGCTTCTAATAAAACGTATGTGATGTGCTCTGTCTACACAACATCTATTGGCCATTGGGGGACCGGCGGTCATCCGGATATGCCATAAGGATGCGAAGAGGCATCCCATATCAGCAAGGACTAGCTGTTCGACCAATAGCTCATGTAAGAGAACTCTCATGTTAAGTGTGCTCAGGCTGGAGCAGCCATCAGATGGGTGACTGGATGGGAAGTTGTGTTGATGTTAAATTAACTAATAGGATGGGTCATACCGGTAAAATTAAATGACTGATATGACCCATCCCATGAATTAATTTAACCTCGAGTCCTTGTTTTTTATTTTTATTTTATTTTTTAACATATGTTAAAGAAGGTCTACCGCATTACTTTTTGACAATCTGTATACGTGGCATATAGTTGATCTATCCAACCTGTTTGTGAAGGAATAAGTCGTGTGTGTTGTGGGCAAACGCTTGCTAGTGTACAACCGTTTGCGATTGATGAATTCATCACCGATGGGTTCCCTAGTGTGGTCCGTGTTCATCTCATCATCGTCTACTTCTTGTGCTAGCTCGATGTTCCTTATATGCTAAGTTTCCATTAATTCATGGTGTTTTATGAACACACCACCGTTTCCCGCCATTTCCTCACCTGTTTCCCACCACCCAACGATATTGCGCATAAACCTAGGTGCGGCGCGACGCACGGAGGCAACAAGCACAGCCTGTAGCACATCCACCTTTTCCAAGCTTGCCAACCCACCAAAGCACCGCCTCTGCCATCAACCTTGTCGACGAGGAAAACCAGAAGGCACCACAGCCCGTCGAAGCCGCGGCGCTCCACGGCAACGTGATGGAAAACACTGTGATGCGCGTCATCACCAGGGTTGAGCACACCCTTGGCGCATGGCGCTTCAGCACCCTGGATCAAGATAGGCATGTCAGCGCCGAGAGGCTGCAGCTTGCCGCACAACATGATCGATGGCGCGCCGCAGAGCAAGCTAGGCGCGTCCGCGCCGATAGGCGGCGGCTCACCACACGGCGAGACCGTTGGAGCACCGCACAGCAAGAGCGGATCCATCGGCTCTTGCCTTTTGTCGACAGGGCGTCGCAGCTGGATACATGTCCCGTCAGTACCCCCATTCCTCGCCAGGAGTGGGCACAGATGATACGTCTCCAACGTATCTATAATTTTTTATTGTTCCATGCTATTATATTATCCATCTTGGATGTTTGATATGCATTTGTATGCTATTTTATATGATTTTTGGGACTAACCTATTAACCTAGAGCCCAGTGCCAGTTTCTGCTTTTTCCTTGTTTTTGAGTTTTACAGAAAAGGAATACCAATCGGAGTCCAATTGACGTGACAATTGTTGATGATTTTTTATGGACCAAAAGAAGCCTCCAGAGTAAAAGAGTTGGGCCAGAAGAGTCCCGAGCCATCCACGAGGGTGGAGGGTGCGCCCTACACTCCTGGGCGCCCCCTCTATCTCGTGGATGACTCGAAGACCCCGCTGACGTGAGACCGATGCCTATAAATACAGAAACCCCCGAAAAGAAACCTAGATTGGGAGTTCCGCCGCCGCAAGCCTCTGTAGCCACCAAAACCAATCAGACCCTGTTAAGCACCACTGAGAGGGGATCCATCACCGGTGGCCATCTTCATCATCCCGGCGCTCTTCATGACTAGGAGGGAGTAGTTCACCCTCAGGGTTGAGGGTATGTACCAGTAGCTATGTGTTTGATCTCTCTCTTTCTCTCTCTCTCTCGTGTTCTTGATTTGGCACGATCTTGATGTACTATGAGCTTTGCTATTATAGTTGGATCATATGATGTTTCTCCCCCTCTACCTTCTTGTAATGGATTGAGTTTTCCCTTTGAAGTTTTCTTATCGGATTGAGTCTTTAAGGATTTGAGAGCACTTGATCTATGTCTTGCATGGGATACCCATGGTGACAATGGGGTATTCTATTGATTCACTTGATGTATGTTTTGGTGATCAACTTGCAGGTTCAGTGACCTTGGGAATCTATGCATAGGGGTTGGCACACGTTTTCGTCTTGACTCTCTAGTAGAAACTTTGGGGCACTCTTTGAAGTTCTTTGTGTTGGTTAGAATAGATGAATCTGAGATTGTGTGATGCATATCGTATAATCATACCCACGAATACTTGTGGTGACATTGGAGTATCTATGTGACATTAGGGTTTTGGTTGATGTGTGTTTTAAGGTGTTATTTTACTACGAACTCTAGGTCTGTTTGTGACACTTATAGGAATAGCCCAATGGATTGATCGGAAAGAATAACTTTGAGGTCATTTTGTACCCTACCATAATCTCTTTGTTTGTTCTCTGCTATTTGTGACTTTGGAGTGACTCTTTGTTGCACGTTGAGGGATTGTTGTATGATCTAATTATGTTATCATTGTTGAGAGAACTTGCACTAGTAAAAGTATGAACCCTAGGCCTTGTTTCGAAGCATTGCAATACCATTTTCGCTCACTTTTGTTACTTGCTACCTTGCTGTTTTTATATTTTCAGATTACAAAAACCTATATCTACCATCCATATTGCACTTGCATCACCATCCTTCACCGAACTTGTGCACATATACAATTTACCATTGTATTGGGTGAGTTGGGGACACAAGAGACTCTTTGTTATTTGGTTGCAGGGTTGTTTGAGAGAGACCATCTTCATCCTAGCGGATTGATAAACCTTAGGTCATCCACTTGAGGGAAATTTGTCATTGTCCTACAAACCTCTGCACTTGGAGGCCCAACAACGTCTACAAGAAGAATGTTGCGTACTAGACATCAAGCTCTTCTCTGGCGCCATTGCCGGGGAGGTGAGTGCTTGAAGGTATATCTTTATATCTTGCAATTGAATCTTTTTGTTTCTTGTTTTATCACTAGTTTAGTTTATGAAAAAAACTACAAAAAAATGGAATTGAGGGTGCCTCATATGCTTCATCTTTTTAATATCTTTTGTGAAAATGATGGAAAGGAAAATTGTGCCCAAGTGCTAGAACAAGAATGCATTAAAATGTTTGGCACTAAATCTTTGAATGATGAGCATGATTGCAATGTTGTTAGTATGAACTCTTTGAATATCCATAGTACTAATGATGATTGCACTAGTCCTGATGAAAATGTCTCTTATAAGCATGTCAAATTTTGTGGAGTGCATAGAGTTTGCAAGTACACACTAAATAGGGAAGATAGATTTTGCAAGAGGCATAAGTATTTAGAAACTAAATGGTTGCAAGAAAGGCTAGATGTTTGTGCTGAAAATTTAAATTTTCTTAGCCATCCTTGTGAACTTTGCAATGAACATGGTCATTTAAATATCCAATGTAAATTGTTTCATGATCGAATCGTGTCCAAAAATTGTGATGAATTGATTTCCCTTATGCATCATAATGAACTTAGTTTGCTTCTAGGTTATGAAGAAATGAAACGTATAACTAATGATATTCCAAAATTTTCCCTTCAGAGAGTTCTTGATTTTGATCTAGAGGAAATTTATATGTATTATGAAGTGAATTACATTGAAAATCCTTATATTGCCAATTATATAAAGACAACAAAATAAATAGAAGATGAATAGAATACTAATGAAAGAGAAGAGACTTCCCAATATCCTCCTATTATTTCTTATGATGAATCAGGTAACGAGGAGGAGACTTCTATCCAACAAATCTCATTAATAAGGAGCACCAAAATGAGGATTAAACCCACACATGATGCGAAGAAGAAAAATAAAAGATGGAGAAGCAAAGGTAAAAAGGCATATCTCCCAAATGATGTTGCTCCTACTACTCATTGTGATGATAATAGTTGCTTTAGTATTGGTGCTATCCATACTATTAATGATGAGAGTGATTGTGACGCCCGGGTAATCAAGCTACAGTAACCCTCTGGTAATGATGCCACGTCACCTCGATTATTGTCGATAATCTCGCGTTAGTTCAGAACCAATCCAAATTAAAATCTGAATTAAAGTTAAAACAATTAAAGTCTTCAAAAGTCAAAACTAAATTGTTCCTAATGTGTCAAATAACCCGTAATAAATGTTGGTGAAGAAATCGTCTTCTAATAAAATACTTAAATGCACTAAATAAACTAAACCATCGATAAAACAATTATCTAAAATGATTTTAAAATAATAAGCACATGCAAAACACTTTATTTAAAGTGCCAGAATATTTGGGGCTGTGACCTATTTAATAACACCAAATTAGTTGTCGCTTTTAAATTTTATAAAACTAAAATAAAAGAAAACTGAAAAGAAATAGAATAAAAAAAGAAGAAAAGGAATGTAAACAAAGAACCCCCGCCATCGGGCCCTTTGCCAGTGGCCTCTGGTTAACCAGTGCCCAGCGCCTATAGCCCCACAGGCGGCCAAAACCTGCGACCCCCTCCCACTTTCCCCGATCCCCACCCTGTTCCTCATCCTCCCACCCCGCCGCCACCACACAACACACACACGGGAGAGGAGCTCCCTCCTGTCCGATGCCGCGCCGGCGACTCTGACCGCCTCACTGCCCTTCCCCGTCGCCCGGTCATCTCTCCTCCCTCCGTCCTCCCCTCCCAGCTCGCGCCCTCTTCCTCCTCGTTTGGCCGAGCGCAGCCACCACCTCGCCGTGGCCATGACCAACGGCCTTCCCGAGCTGCTCGTGCAGCCCTATGTCTTCCTCGACGTCATCCACGACCTCATGCCCGAGGCCGACTAGAGCGGCCCCAAGTCGGCGACATCGACCGGTCCCCCCGTCGCGTCCACCGGAGCTCCTCCTCGACCCCTGCCGTCGCCGACGCCGACGCCGTCGACGCACGTCGCCACGCCGCTGCACCTCGTCACCACGTCGCCGTCGTCCCCGTCGACCACCCCGAGCCCCGCTACCCCGTCCCTACGAACCTCGGTGAGGCCCCGGCCTCTCCTCTCTGCCTCTCCTCGCACTCACCACAACCCCGTCGCGCTGACGTCCGCGCCTTCGCGTGTGTGCCCGCGTCTGAACCGTGCACGCATCGCCGCGCCCGTGTGGCGGAGCTCGCGCTCCGGGCGGCACTTGCCATCCCGCGCCTCTGGCCTCTCCTCCTCTTGCCGCGTTCGCATCCCTTCGGCCAGCCCGCACCCATGACTGCCTCATGCCCCGTCCTCTTCTTCCTACCGCGACGCCGTCGTCCGCCGGCGTCCTCCCCTCGCCGTGGCACCGCCTGGTCGCGCCGATTCGGCGGCGAACTCAGCGTGCGTGCACGCCCATGCACCCGTTAGGCCACAGGGTTCAGGATAAATGGGGCCCCAGCGCCCCAGATCTATTTTAAAAAAGAAATAATAAGTAAATAAAAATGTTAACTAATTAAGTAATTAATTAACTTAATTCATCTTGTTTAATTAAACTAAAAAAAACATTAGTTACCTAATTAACTAATTAAACTAAACCCGTATTAACCTAAACAGAGTATGACAGGTGGGTCCCACTGGACCCACACGTCAGTTTGACTAGTCAACACCTCATTGTTGACGACGTCATGATGACGTCAGTGTGCACTATTCTGGATAATGTTGAATTAAATAAATTAAATAAATTCTGAAAATGATTTAAAACTTTAGAAAATCATATAAAATAAACCGTAGCTCAGATGAAAATACTTTCTACATGAAAGTTGCTCAGAACGACGAGACGAATCCGGATACGCAGCCCGTTTGTCGGCCACACATCACTAGCATAACAAACACACAACTTTCCCCCTCCGGTTCATCTGTCCGAAAACGCGAAACACCTGGGATAATTTCCGGATGTTCCCCCCCTTCGTCGGTATCACCTCCTACTGCGTTAGGGCACACCTAGCACCGTGCTTTCTCATGTCATGCTTCGTCACGCATATGTTTGGATTATATTTATTGTTTCTTCCCCCCTTCTCTCGCTAGACACCGAGACCGACGATGCTGCTACCCAGTACGACTATGGTGTTGACGACCCCTCCTACTTGCCAGAGCAACCAGGCAAGCCTTCCCCCCTTGATCACCAGATATCGCCTATTCTTATCTATACTACTTGCATTAGAGTAGGGTAGCATGTTACTGCTTTACGTTAATCCTATCCTGATGCATAGTCTGTCCTTGCTACTACTGTTGTTACCTTTACCTGCAATCCTACATGCTTAGTATAGAATGCTAGTATTCCATCAGTGGCCCTACATTCTTGTCCGAATGCCATGTGCTATACTACTGGGCCGTGATCATTCGGGAGGTGATCACGGGCATATGCTATATACTTTGTACTGTTACATTACCTATGATACTTTTCGGAGATGGGGGCTGAAGGGGCAGGTGGCTCCATCCCGGTAGAGGGAGGCCTGGGTTCCCATTTACCCCGATTGTTACTTTGTAGGGCGAGCAGGCAGGTTGAGACCACCTAGGAGAGAGGTGGGCACTGGCCCTGGTCGGCGTTCATGGATACTTAACACGCTTAACGAGATCTTGGTATTTGATCCGAGTCTGGCCATTTGGTCTATACGCACTAACCAACTACGTGGGAAAGTTATAGGCACTCGACGTCGTGGTATCAGCCGAAGCCTTCGTGACGTCAGCAACTGAGCGGCGCGCGCCGAATTGGACTGGAACGTCTGCTAGGCTAGGTCTGCTTCCGCCGTTCATAACGCAGGTGTGCTAAGGCGATGGGCCCGGACCCTGGCGCTTAGGTTTAGACCGGCGTCTTGACCTCTCTGTTGGCCTAGGTGGGGCTGCGGCGTGTTGATGTTCCGAGGCGGGCATGACCTGTGAAAGTGTGTCCGGCCAAATGGTATCAAGCGTGTTGGGTTATGTGGTGCACCCTGCAGTGAAGTTAATCTATTCGAATAGCCGTGATCTTGATGTAGGCGACTTGGAGTTGTACCTTGACCTTATGACAATTAGAACCGGATACTTAATAAAACACACCCTTCCAAGTGCCAGATACAACCCGGTGGTCGCTCTCTAACAGGGCTACGAGGAGAGGATCGCCGTGTAGGATTCTGCTATGCGATGCTACTTGGAGGACTTCATTCTACTCTCTTCTACATGCTACAAGACGGAGGCTGCCGAGCGTAGTCTTTGGACAGATTAGCTATCCCCTCTTATTACGGCATTCTGCAGCTTCACCATCGATATGGCCCTTTACACATATACCCATGCATATGTAGTGTAGCTCCTTGCTTGCGAGTACTTTGGATGAGTACTCACGGTTGCTTTTCTCCCCTTTTCCCCTTTCCCTTCTACCGGTTGTCGCAACCAGATGTCGGAGCCCGAAGCGACGCCACCGTCGGCATTTACTCCTACTACACTGGAGGTGCCTACTACGCAGCCCAATCGACGACGGCGGTGAGTAGTTAGGAGGATCCCAGGCGGGAGGCCTGCGCCTCTTCGATCTGTATCCCGGTTTGTGCTAGGCTTCTCAAAGCAAACTTGCTTAACTTATGTCGTACTCGAGATATTGTTGCTTCCGCTGACTTCGTCTATGATCGAGCACTTGTATTCGAGCCCTCGAGGCCCCCTGGCTTGTATTATGATGCTTGTATGACTTATTTATGTTTTAGAGTTGTGTTGTGATATCTTCCCGTGAGACCACAGTCTTGATCGTACACATTTGCGTGCATGATTAGTGTACGGTTGAAGCGGGGGCGTCACAAGTTGGTATCAGAGCCGACTGCCTGTAGGAATCCCCCTTCCAACTCCTTGGCCGAAGTCGAGTCTAGACATTACAAAATCTTTTACTAACATGGCTGTGTGCCTTACGGGCCCACGTCACCATTGGGTGGTATTAGGATCTTTTATTCCTCGACCTATACTCTGGGACTCTGATCTCTATTCTATTCGGGTCAAATGATTTTGCTAAAAACAAAACTAACTTTAGGTTCTCGAAAATACTTTCTCCTGGAGAGCCCTCACTCCGATGATCGCTTCTTTGCACCGTAAGATTCCGAAGATACTCTCTGAAGTTCTCTCGAGACTTTGTGCCCACTTCTTTTGCAATTCCCTACCACCGATAAATCCTTATGGATAACTTCTTACCCTTGCCATTCTTACATTCATCCCTAGCTACTCTTGTTATTACAAGATGCATCGAATTGTTCTTCGACTTTTAAGAATCTCTTGAGCCATTGCATTGCAGATCTTTGCCACATGAATACCCCCTATGGATAATTCCTCACACTTATCGAGTATGCGCTCATCCCCAGTTGATTCATGTATTTCACAAAAGTCTTCGAAATGCCATTCGATCTTCCAAAAATCCCGAGCAGCCTATTCCTCTTGAAATTCTTGCTTGCTTGCATTATGGTTAATCCCATAAGTCTCGTAGTCTTATTGGCATACCTTGTCATTATCATTCTGAGTCTGATGACTCAATATGTGTGTGAATGCACACAATCATCTATCAACCCTTCTAAATTATCTTTCCGGCTCAGACATCATTTTTGAACATGAGCTGGTTCTCGACCAAACTATTGGTCGTTAATTGTGCCTCTGGTCTATCCAACTTATCCATCCTTGATCAAAGCGACTGCTTCTGATCCTTTGTTTTGGAAATCATAATTCCTTTGTTATCTAAGCATCGAATTATTCAGATGTTCTATAATCTGATCTCCTTGCATTCTTTCTTCCTCTGATTGGGTATCGATACTCACATCAGCTCCATTATGGATCGCCATATCCACTGTTGGATTACTATCCGATAATGTCCTTCATAATTAATCACCTTGCGAGTTCTTTTCTCCGATATATAATGCCTTTGGTAAATCAGATCCTCTCCTTTTGCCAACCATGCTCGCTTTCAAGCTGGTGATATTTACTCTTGAAGCTCGTGGTATATGTTCCTAAGAAGCCCGATGGGTTGAACCAATGCCTTCCCTAATGCAGGCAAACCCGAAAGATTTCACAACTCATACTTATCTGGTATTGCACCAGGTAAAACTTTCAACCATTAATGCCATTTCAAAAAGAAACGAGAAGTGAATAAAAGGTTATGCATTGGAGAAGTGGGAGTCGACCTTGAACTTTGTGTTCATGCCCATGGACACGATGTAGATCCTATCATGGAAGCTTCTTGTAATAATAACTATTTCCTTGTTATAATATCATTTGGTATCTATGAATTGATCCTTTGCAATCATGGATCCGGCCATATTTTCTACTTGATTCCATTTCTTGGACAAGTTAAAC
Source organism: Aegilops bicornis (assembly GCA_021605145.1). Lineage (NCBI taxonomy): Eukaryota > Viridiplantae > Streptophyta > Magnoliopsida > Poales > Poaceae > Aegilops > Aegilops bicornis. The sequence goes on from CM038670.1 coordinate 633,545,830, forward strand.
CACTTGTCCTCTGCAGATCAATGCATCCGTCCAACCTCTATTTTGATCTACCTTCGAGTACTAACCCCCTAGTATCTCGAGGATATCAACCGATTGCACTACATCTATTGCAATTCTGATGAAGTAGTGCCTTTCCCCATCATAGTCACTCCATGGGTTCTGGGTTGTCGTCAACCGAGAACACCGATTAGTGAATCGACTCACCCCTGTGATTCAGTACTCCTAGTACATTGTGGATGAGAAGTTTAATACTCCATCACGTCATTCCTAGCCTGATCGGCTATATCATGTTGTGCTAAATTTTAACTATGCTACCTGGTCCTTTCTTCCCGGAGCACAATTTTCGACGATGAGCTAAGCTTACGTCGATTTTCCTCGTCATATCATTTCACCTTGAACAACAAGCTTGATTTCAAGTTTGTGTCGTACCCATGGTTCCAATAACCTTTTGCTTCACAATTCCTTTAACTTGATGTCATCGCCGATAGATTACATCTTCATTGGAGCCTCTCGACAAAATTTGTCGTGATCATCATCAACATCTTGACTCCTTCACGGATATCATTTGAATTCATGATGAGAAATACCATCCTTGCCCTCGATGATTTGTGTTGTCATCGACCACTTTAATGCCTCCCCTCCAACACAAACTTGTTCGTGTTCTGTGTTATACCTTGAGTTCCTTGCTATCCAGCCTTTGTTCTTAATTACCTTGGAGTATTATCATCTTTTATGTCAAGAATGTTGTGAGAACTGCTCCACCTCTTAAGCAATTCTTGGTATTGTGATACTTCTCACCCTCACCATTCTTTCTTGGTCCCCGTGTTGATTCTAACCGGGATACCAACACGTGAACCATGCTGTTTGGATTCTATACTTCTAGCAACCCTATTGCTTTGAAGTTAATGGTCGACATTTCATTCTTAGACCATTGGTTATCAAATCACCATTCTAACATTGATCCTGCTACCTAAGCCCATATTTCGGGTGCACCTTTCAACCAGTGATTAATTGTGTGTGTTTCCCTCGAGCATACATCATTATATCATTTGATCTATTAAATGTTATCTCCTTGTTCACATAATTGTGGAGATCCATCTTTTGGAAATCTTGATGAATTGTCGCTGAGACCATCAGCCACCTCCTCATCCTCTCTTTGATTTAATGATGAACTCTTGTTTCGGAACTCGCTTCCATAGTTCATTTCCTAAGAATCTTGCAATGTCATTTCATCGATTTGTGTTGCACCTTTTCTTCTCGGACATCCTGAGTCTGAGGTATCATGACACCAATCAGATCTGAATCTCGGTCAGATATGATGGTTGGAACATATTTCCAAGAGTTATAACATTGGTCTTTTATGACCCGGTAAGGTGATGTCATTCCTAGCACACCTGGCCGAAGGACCTAGTGTTATAGTTTCCTTTTTAACAAGGTTAACCATTTTTCCATGAGGAAATTGAATGCCTTGTTTAATAAGTTTATTCTCGATGGATCCCTTGTATTCCAACGTCCGACCTTGCTCAAGACCATGTCAATGCTATCTCAAGCATGTCTGTGGTACTCTGATTTTCAACAAGAACATTTGAAGCCTAATGCCAAATGTTTCCTGCTCAATTATCCAAACACCGTTGTTTGGGTAATGTCATCAAATTCCTCTCCCCTTACCTAAAAGATTTTCTACTTCTATCCTGTCATGGATATCATGCTCTTTGTCCTTGGAAAGGATATACCCTTGTAATATGTGTTTAAACACATTTCCTTTCCATTGTTCTGTTTGATCTGATAATCACATTTTCCTTTTCCTTGTCTTGTTTAACCTTTCTCGTGGTTTATATGATCTAAGCAGTAATGATTCGCTGCTTATGTAAACACCCTGTTATACAACCTTGTCAGTAAGACCGTGTTACTATTGTTGATGACATTCGGTAACCACGGATGGACGAGAACTTTGCCTATTGGTCCGCCTCATTTCAACGAGCAGGAAAATGGTTCTCTTCGTCCCTCGCCCTTGGTACCGACGATGCAGCCAACATAACTGACCGGTTATTCTCTGACATGCCTTGCTATCATGACCATGCAAGATGTCAACGCCCTTCCCTATTTTAAACCACATGGTGGGCCCATAACCCACAGGTCCACTGGATCAAAACCTGACTCTCCTGTACATCCCCGTTCTCCAAAATTGTTCCTCGCACTTGGCTTCGTATGTAGATCACGAGCAACCTTCTTTGAGATCATGGTACCTTCTTACCATGCTCTCGATATTTTCTTACGTTCCTACTCGAGAGTTACTTTCTGCCACCTTCCTTGGGTTATCTACTAGATAGCCAACCTTGCAGAGGTCCATTCCTCCGGAGTTACTCCTTGTCCTTCATACGATCGATGAAGACTTCAGAGAAAGGATGACGACTCCATCATGATGACCTAGAGCAGAGAAATGAAGACTTCAACATGATGGATCAGCCTCTTCGAGAAGAGCAACCAAGACCGAGAAGACCCGTTAGAATTTCAGAACGAATTTCCCCTTAGTCCCCCTCTTAAATCTCGGGACGAGATTTCTTGTAGTGGAGGAGAATTGTGACGCCCGGGTAATCAAGCTACAGTAACCCTCTGGTAATGATGCCACGTCACCTCGATTATTGTCGATAATCTCGCGTTAGTTCAGAACCGATCCAAATTCAAATCAGAATTGAAGTTAAAACAATTAAAGTTTTCAAAAGTCAAAACTAAATTGTTCCTAATGTGTCAAATAACCCGTAATAAATGTTGGTGAAGAAATCGTCTTCTAATAAAATACTTAAATGCACTAAATAAACTAAAACAGCGATAAAACAATTATCTAAAATGATTTTAAAATAATAAGCACATGCAAAACACTTTATTTAAAGTGCCGTAATATTTAGGGCTGTGACCTATTTAATAACACCAAATTAGTTGTCGCTTTTCAATTTTATAAAACTAAAATAAAAGAAAACTGAAAAGAAATAGAATAAAAAAAGAAGAAAAGGAAACAGAAAAAAAGAACCCCCCCACTGGGCCACAGCCCAGCTGGCCTCTGGGCCAACCAGGCCGGCCCAGCCGGCGCCTATAGCCCCCTGGGGCGACCGAAACCTAGCGACCCCCTCCCCACTTTCCCCCGATCCCCACCCCGTTCCCTCATCCTCCCACCCCGCCGCCACCACACAACACACACATGGGAGAGGAGCACCCTCCCGTCCGATGTCGCTGGGCCGAATCTGACCCCACCGCCTCTTCCCTGCCGTCCCGGTCATCTCTCCTCCTCCGTCCTCCCCAGCAGCTCGCCGTGCCCCTCTTCCTCCTCGTTTGGCCGAGCGCAGCCACCACCTCGCTGTGGCCATGACCAACAGCCTTCCCGAGCTGCTCGTGCAGCCCTACGGCTTCCTCGACATCATCCACGACCTCATGCCCGAGGCCGACTAGAGCGGCCCCAAGTCGGCGACATCGATCGGTCCCCCCGTCGTGTCCACCGGAGCTCCTCCTCGACCCCTGACGTTGCCGACGCCGACGCCGTCAACGCACGTCGCCACGCCGCTGCACCTCGTCACCACGTCGCCGTCGTCCCCGTCTACCACCCCGAGCCCCGCTGCCCCTGTCCCTACGAACCTCGGTGAGGCCCCGACCTCTCCTCTCTCCCTCGCCCCGCACTCACCACAACCCCGTCGCGCCGACGTCCGCGCCTTCGCGCGTGTTCCCGCGTCTGAACCGTGCACACATCGTCGCGCCCGTGTGGCGGAGCTCGCACTCCGGGCGACACTTGCCATCCCGCGCCTCTGGCCTATCCTCCTCTTGCCGCGCTCGCGTCCCTGCGGCCAGCCCGCGCCCATGGCTGCCTCATGCCCCGTCCTCTTCTTCCTCCTCATGACGCCGGCTGTCCGGCCATTGCCTCCTCACAGGTTCGCACGCCCATGCACCCAAGTTAGGCCACAGGGTTCAGGACAAATGGGGCCCCAGCGCCCCAGATCGATTTAAAAAAAGAAATAATAAGTAAATAAAAATGTTAACTAATTAAGTAATTAATTAAGTAAATTAATTAACTTAACTAATCTTGTTTAATTAAACTAAATAACATTAGTTACTAATTAACTAATAAAACTAAACCCGGATTAACCTAAACAGAGTATGACAGGTGGGTCCCACTGGACCCACACGTCAGTTTGACTAGTCAACACCTTTGTTGACTACTGACGTCATGCTGATGTCAGTGTGCACTATTCTGGATAATGTAGAATTAAATAAATTAAATAAATTCTGAAAATGATTTAAAACTTTAGAAAATCATATAAAATAAACCGTAGCTCAGATGAAAATACTTTCTACATGAAAGTTGCTCAGAACGACGAGACGAATCCGGATACGCAGCCCGTTCGTCGGCCACACATCACTAGCATAACAAACACGCAACTTTCCCCTCGGTTCATCTGTCCAAAACGCTAAACACACAGGATAATTTCCGGATGTTTCCCCCTTCGTCAGATCACCTCCTACCGCGTTAGGGCACACCTAGCACCGTGCTTTGTCATGTCATGCTTCGTCGCGCATATGTTTGCATTATATTTATTGTTTCTTCCCCCCTTCTCTCGCTAGACACCGACACCGACGATGCTGCTACCCAGTACGACTATGGTGTTGACGACCCCTCCTACTTGCCAGAGCAACCAGGCAAGCCCCCCCCCCTTGATCACCAAATATCGCCTATTCTTCTCAATACTACTTGCATTAGAGTAGGGTAGCATGTTACTGCTTTACGTTAGTCCTATCCTGATGCATAGCCTGTCCTTGCTACTACTGTTGTTACCTTTACCTCAATCCTACATGCTTAGTATAGAATGCTAGTATTCCATCAGTGGCCCTACATTCTTGTCCGTCTGCCATGCTATACTACTAGGTCGTGATCATTCGGGAGGTGATCACGGGCATATGCTATATACTTTGTACTGTTACATTACTTATGATACTGTTCGGAGATGGGGGCTGAAGGCGGTGGCTCCATCCCGGTAGAGGTGGGCACAGGTTCCCACGGCCCCCGACTGTTACTTTGTGGCGGAGCGACAAGGCAGGCTGAGACCACCTAGGAGAGAGGTGGGCCTGGCCCTGGTCGGCGTTCGCGGATACTTAACACGCTTAACCAGATCTTTGTATTTGATATGAGTCTGGCCATTTGGTCTATACGCACTAACCAACTACGTGGGAAAGTTATGGGCACTCGACGTCGTGGTATCAGCCGAAGCCTTCGTGACGTCACGATCGAAGTGCTGCTGCCCGGATTGGACTGGAACGCCTGCTAGGCTAGGTCTGCTTCTCGCCGTTCGCAACATGCAGTGTGCTAAGGCGATGGGCCCGCACTTCCTGGCGCTTAGGTTTAGACCGTCAATTTGACCTCTCTGTTGGCCTAGGTGGGGCTGCGGCGTGTTGATCTTAGAGGCGGGCATGACCCAGAAAGTGTGTCCGCCAAATGGGATCAAGCGTGTTGGGCTATGTGCTGCACCCTGCAGTGAAGTTAATCTATTCAATAGCCGTGATCTTGATGTGAGACGACTTGAAGTTGTACCTTGACCTTATGACAACTAGAACCAGATACTTAATAAAACACACCCTTCCAAGTGCCAGATACAACCCGGTGGTCACTCTCTAACAGGGCTACGACGAGAGGATCGCCGGGTAGGATTATGCTATGCGATGCTACTTGGAGGACTTCATTCTACTCTCTTCTACATGTCAGAAGACTGAGGCTGCCGAGCGTAGTCTTCGACGGTGATTAGCTATCCCCTCTTATTCGGCATTCTGCAGCTCACCCATCGATATGGCCCTTTACACATATACCCATGCATATGTAGTGTAGCTCCTTGCTTGCGAGTACTTTGGATGAGTACTCACGGTTGCTTTTCTCCCCCTTTTCCCCCTTTCCCTTCTACCTGGTTGTCGCAACTAGATGCTGGAGCCCAGAAGCTGACGCCACCGTCGACGCATTTACTCCTACTACACCGGAGGTGCCTACTACGCAGCCCGACGACGATTTACCAGGAGTAGTTAGGAGGATCCCAGGCAGGAGGCCTGCGCCTCTTTCGATCTCAGATCCCGGTTTGTGCTAGCCTTCTTAAGGCAAACTTGTTTAACTTATGTCCGTACTCGGATATTGTTGCTTCACGACTCGTCTATGATCGAGCACTTGTATTCGAGCCCTCGAGGCCCCTGGCTTGTATTATGATGCTTGTATGACTTATTTATGTTTAAGAGTTGTGTTGTGATATCTTCCCGTGAGACCCTGATCTTGATCGTACACATTTGCGTGCATGATTAGTGTACGGTTGAATCGGGGGCGTCACAGTGATTATGCTTATGATATGAAAATGCCCAAGCTTGGGGTTGCTATGTTTGATGAGAATGACATGTTTGAGAATTTATTTGCTGCAATTAATGTTTGTCCCAAGCTTGGGGATGCTAAGCTTATTGAAGATGATATTTTTAACCTCCCAAGTTTTGATGAGAAAATTTATTATGATGAAAGAATGCCGCCTATTTATGATGATGAAAGTGGATTTGGAAGAGTGTCAACTTTAGGAAGTAATGATCCCACTATTCTGGAGGGTGTTGAATCTTATTGTGATAATTATGCAAGTGGATTTGGAGAGGTCATGACTTTATTTAGTAATGATTCCACTATTTAGGAAGAGGTTCCAATTTATTATGAGAAAAAAGTTGCTGTCTATGATGATTATTGTGATGACATGTATGCTATAAAGAATAATGATAACCACGAAACTTGTCATCATGATTTTAATTTCCAATTGGGTTATGCCTCACATGATAGTTATTTTGTTGAGTTTGCGCCCACTACTATTAATGAGAAGAAATTTTCTTATGTGGAGAGTAATAAAATGTCTATGCTTGTAGATCATGGAAAGAATGATTTATATGATGGTTATATTGTTGAATTCATTCATGATGCTACTGAAATTTATTATGAAGGAGGAATATATGCTTGTAGGAATTGTAATAATATCAAGTTTCCTCTCTATGTGTTGAAAATCTTGAAGTTATGCTTGTTTTGCTTTCTTATGCTAGTTGATTCTTGTTCCCATAAATTGTTTGCTCAACAAATCCCTATGCATAGGAAGTGGGTTAGACTTAAATGTGCTAGTCATATTCTTCATGATGCTCTTTGTGTTCCAATTCTTATCTTTTATCTGAGCATCATTGAAATCGTCATGCCTAGCTACAAAGGCATTAAAGAAAAGTGCTTGTTGGGAGACAACCCAACATTTACCCCTACTGTTTTTGTGTGTCCACATGATTAAGCTACTGTATCAATCATGTTTTATAGCTTTTTTTCAATAAAGTTCCAAGTAAGACCTTTGGGATAGCTTACGGTGATAGTTGTGTTGATCATGCAGAAAATCAGAAGCTTTTGCGCCCAGTAAATTAGTTTTGATAATTCACAGAAAAGTTCTTTTGATCTGATTATTTTTGCTCTGGATTGGTACACAAATTTCTCAGATGTTCCTAATTTAGTAGGATTTTTAGAGTTACAGATTACTACAGTCTGTTCCGTTTTTGACAGATTCTGTTTTTTATGTGTTGTACGCTTATTTTGATGAATCTATGAGTAGTATCGGAGGGTATGAACCATAGAGAATTTCAAATACAGTAGATATTACACCAATATGAATTTAGAATGAGTTCACAACAGTACCAAAAGTGGTGATTTATTTTCTTATACTAACGGAGCTTACGAGTTTTCTGTTCAGTTTTGTGTTGTGAAGTTTTCAAGTTTTGGGTAAGGATTTGATGGACTTTGGAATAAGGAGTGGAAAGAGCCTAAGCTTGGGGATTCCCAAGGCACCCCAAGGTAATATTCAAGGACAACCAAGAGCCTAAGTTTGGGGATGCCCCAGATGGCATCGCCTCTTTCGTCTTCGTTCATCGGTAACTTTACTTGGAGGTATATTTTTATTCAACACATGATATGTGTTTTGCTTGGAGTGTGATGTCATTTTATTTTGTTTTGCTTGCTATTTGAATAAAGTACCAAATATCTGAAATTCTTAAATGTTAGAGAGTCTTCACATAGTTGCATAATTATTCGACTACTCATTGATCTTCACATATATCTTTCGGAGTAGTTTGTCATTTGCTCTAGTGCTTCACTTATATCTTTTAGAGCATGACGGTGGTTTTATTTTCAAGAAATTAATGAACTCTCATGCTTCACTTATATTATTTTGAGAGTCTTAAACAGCATGGTAATTTCTCTTGGGTTATGAATTTAGTCCTAATATTATAGGCATCCAAGAGGGATATAATAAAAACTTTCATATGAAGTGCATTGAATACTATGAGAAGTTTGATTCCTTATGATTGTTTTGAGATATGAGGATGGTGATATTAGAGTCATGCTAGTGGAGTAATTGTGGATTGTAGAAATACTTGTGTTAAAGTTTGTGATTCCCGTAGCATGCACGTATGGTGAACCATTATGTGATGAAGTCAGAGCATGATTTATTTATTGATTTTGTCTTCCTTATGAGTGGCGGTTGGGGACGAGCAATGGTCTTTTCCTACCAGTCTATCCCCCTAGGAGCATGCGTGTAGTACTTTGTATTGATAACTACTAGACTTTTGCAATAAGTATGTGAGTTCTTTATGACTAATGTTGAGTCCATGGATTATACACACTCTCACCCTTCCTGTCACGCCCAATATGCGACCCTATCCTAAAGGAACTCGAAGGTCCCACCAAGGATAGAAGCGCATATTGAAGACGCTTTTGCAAGAGGCATATGATGCCACATGAATACACCAACATCATACATAAGAGCAACTTCTGAGTATGGATGAAACAGAAACAGAAACTCAAACGACATCCACCCTGCTAGCCCAGGCTGCCGACCAGGAACCTATCCCCTGAATGACGAAGCAGAGGAAGAAACTCAAGACAAGAAAGCATCGCTTTCACATCATGATCATTGCATTACCTGTACCTGTAACTGTTGTTGTAGTACACTGTGAGCCACGAGGACTCAGCAATCCCATGACCATGGGTATCAAGACTAGCAAAGCTTAATTGGTATGGAATGGATAAGTGGTGAGGTTGCAGCAGCGACTAAGCATGATATGGTGGCTAACTTACGAATACAAGAATAAGATGATAAGCTACGCAAGCGGTTGCAAACTAGTAATGATCAAGAAGTGATCCTGAACTACTTACGTTCAAAACATAACACCACCGTGTTCTCTTCTCGACCCACTCGAAAAGAGACCATCACAGTTACACATGTGGTTGGGTATTTTAATTCAAGTCTGGTGTTAAGTTCTCTACAACCGGATATTAACAAATTCTCATCTGCCACATAACCGCGGGCACGACTCTCAAAAGTTTAAATCATGCAGGGGTGTCCCAACTTAGGCCATTATAAGCTCACGATCCGCGAAGACAATCCTCCATCGCGGGACATCCGATCAGACTCGGGATCCCGTGCACAAGACATTTCGACAATGGTAAAACAAAACCAGCAAGACCGCCCGAATGTGCCGACAAATCCCGATAGGAGCTGCACATATCTCGTTTTCAGGGCACAACGGATGAGTCATGCTACGAGTAAAACCACCCCTCGAGTTTCCCCGAGGTGGCCCCGCGGGCTGCTCGGTTCGGACCAACACTTAGAGAAGCACTGGCCCGGGGGGGTTAAATAAAGATGACCCTCGGGTTCATAACACCCAAGGAAAGTTATAGGTTGTTAGGCAAATGGAAAACCAAGGTTGGGCCTTGCTGGAGGAGTTTTATTTAAAGCGAACTGTCAAGAGGGTCCCATACCCCTCACGGTGTTAGGGACGCAAAATCAAGGAACATAACACCGGTATGACGGAAACTAGGGCGGAAAGAGTGGAACAAAACACCAGCCACAAGGCCGAGCCTTCCACCCTTTACCAAGTATATAGATGCATTTATTAAATAAGAGATATTGTGATATCCCATGATAATCATGTTCCAACATGGAGCAATCTTCAAATCACCTGCAAGTAACAACGCTATAAGAGGGGCTGAGCAAAAGCGGTTACATAGCCAAACAATAGTTTGCTAGGAAGGGTGAAAAAGGTTAGAGGCTGACATGGCAATTTGCGAGGCTTGATAAACAAGTGGTAGGAAGCGCAACATAGCGATAGCATCGAAACAACTAGCATAGCAATTATAGTAGTGAGATCCAGGGTAACGGTCATCTTGCCTGAAATCCCGCAAGGTAGAAGAACGAGTCCATGAAAAAGAGGAACCAAGTGTAGACGAATGAATCCTCACGATCGCAACAAAACAGGGACTATCGAGAAGAAGCACAACCGGAAACACGCAAATGACATGGTAAACACACAACACATAAACATGACATGATGCTCAACCAAGTATGATGCATGACAAGGCTATATGAAGCTACTCATGGCAAGAGATGATGCAAACAAGAACAACACATCAAAGGAAGTTTAAATGAGGCCGAAACAACATATAACAAATCTGGGAAGTCCTCATATGCAAATTTCGAAATTGGTCTAGATCTGAATAAACTTTATGTTCAAGTTGTTAAACAGCAAGTTAAGATGCACCAAGATTATCTACGTGAAAATCTAGTCAAGTTACATATAAAGTTCATTTAATTCGGAGCTACGACCTAGAAGATATGAGCAAAACAAGTTAAACATGGCATTGATGCAAAACACATTCAAACATCAAGCAAACACACCCAAAACAAGGATTCAACATGACATAATGAAACTACATGCACTGCTAAACAAGTTTCATATAGAGCATACTCAAAACAGAGCAACGGTTCAACACATACACTACAAACAAGATATAACAACAATCTGCCCAAAACAGCAACTAGGCACTTTGCAATCATCAAAACAACATGCTATAGGAATCATATGAGCACAAACTTGACATGCACTTTTTGTACAGATAGCAAACTTCAATTATCATTAAGGTTCAGGTTACTAGGCGTAAAGATTAAACCAATATGATCAATGCAAAAAGCAACTCTATAACACAGGAGCATATACATGAGCAGAGTTAATATTATGACATGTTGGAGGCATGAAACAAAGATTCTACAAGAACTATACATAGCAACCAAGGACATGCATCAAAGTACACATAACAAAGAGCAAATAACATCATGTCATCATATACATATGGATCATGGATTAGTGCTAACTAATATGACAAGATTGAATGTTGAAACAGTTTCAGCAAGTGTAAAACAGCAACATTATGATAGCATGATTGCAAGCATGGAACAGAGGCATATTAAGTTAAAAATTAACAACCATGGCATGTGAGCAAAGTAATCATAGCATACTTTAAATATGTAATTGGAGCATCTCTATAATAGGCATGGATCAATCAAGAACAAGCTCACAACAAGGCATCATGAAGTTAACGGAAAACTGGAACAACATATAGGCATGTTCATGGCAATGAAAACATATTCTACAGGACATATATAGGGCATCAAAAGGCATGGCATGATAGAGCATAACATGAACAACAAAACATTTCAACTAAACATCTTTAGATTATGCATGGTTTAATTGGTAGCATCAAGCAAACATGGTATCATGACATAACAGATTCATCATTGACAGAACATTAACAGCGAGTAGCCCACTTCACAAGCTTGATGCACTCACTACAGGGCATATCAAAATACATAGATTGCACCAATGTAAAGATGGCTTGATTATGCTACTAAAACATGTAGACATGATGCTCAAAAGAAAAAATAACAGAAATGATATAAAAATGACAAATAGGCAAGTTATAACAGTTTCCAGCAGTTAATAGCAATATGCACATTTGCAACAGAAATTATGATATGTATATGCACCCTAACATGAATTCAAAGCACACCAACATGCAGAGCATGAAGAGCATAATATGTGCATATCAAGATCATCACCATAGGATCAAGAGAGACAAAGTTACACAACTCACAAGATGCATAAATGATGTTAACAATTAGCAGTTTATAGCAGTTTATATCACATAGCAGTTTTGCAACGAAGATTAAGGCATCAATATGAATAGTAATATGAATGCACCTGCAGCCATCTTTTAGAGAATCAAGAGGTGAACATTTTGACATATCATACACGCAAAACGGAGCAATATGCACAAAGTTACACACAGTTGAACATGCACACGTGAAATAGCAGATCCAGGGACTTGGACGAAATTTTACCCTCTGAAAACGGGACGAGGCGGTACGGGGACGACGAGATCCGGGACGGGGTGGTGTAGGCAAATCGTTTGGATCGCGGGACGGGTGGATCTCATCCCACCCGTCCGAATCCGGTGAGGGGCGGCACTCCGGCGAGGCTCGTCGGCGGCGGGGACGCGCGGAGGCGCGGTTCCGGGTAGCGGGTGGCGGATCTCCGACGAGGCAGGCTTCGGAGTTGAGCAGGAGCTCCAGCGAGGCCAGCTAGATGGTGTGGGGTGGCGGAAGGCGGGCAGACGGCGGCAAGCAAGCGGCGGCGCCCTGCATGAGGAGGGGCGAGCAGGGCGGCAAAGCGCGTCATGGTGACGGCGGGACAACGAGGGAGGCGGCCGACGGAGTGGAGCGGTGGCGGCGGAGGCGAGGCGAGGTCACCGCGGCGGCGGGCGAGGTCGCCAGCGCGGGGCGGCGCGCGTGGTGGCGGCTGTCGGATGTTGGGTTCCGGTAGACCCTTAAGGTTCGAACACTAGGGTGCGCGCGAAGATCTCTCCCCAACCAATCTACGTCCGATCGTCTCGTGGGATCTAAGCTGGAAATGATGAACAACGCAAGGGACACGAGATTTATACTGGTTCGGGCCACCGTTGTGGTGTAATACCCTACTCCAGTGTGTGGTGTGGTGGATTGCTGCAGGGGCTGATGAAGAACAGTACAAAGGACGAACAGCCTCGCGAGAGGTGTTCCTGAGCTCGGTGAGCTTGAGTGGTTGAGGGTGATCTGAATGATCCGTCCCTTGCTAAGGTAGTGGCTAGCCCTATTTATAGAGGCCCTGGGCCTCTTCCCAAATATTGAGCGGGAAGGGCGCCAACAACGGCCATTTTGAAGGGGAACATCTAGTACAAGCTATCCCGACGAAAGTTGGTCTTCGGCTGCCAAAAGCACTGGCGATGATGCCGTTTTGGGCTCCACGGTGACCTCCGTCCTGCCGCTCCGTTGGTCTTGGTCTCGTTGCACTGAAATGGCAACCTTTGCCTGATGCCTCGATACTCCACGTCTGTGCTTGCCCCCTTTGCACCAGAGAGAAAACAAGGACACTGCGCAGGCCGGCGCCTGCCTGGCCTTGATCGTCATGGCTTGTGTCACGAGCACCTCGCGAGGTACCCTGCCTTGATCTCTCTGCCTCCTCATGAGCCTTCCTGGCGAGGCCATCCCTGAGGAAGCCTTGCGTCATCCGCCCCGCGAGGCTTGGCCCCTCGCGAGGGTCTTGAGTCTTGTGCTGATGAAGATGGGCCGTACTGGGCCACCACTTGAGCCACGCCGCAGGCCGAGGCAGGCAAGTCTGGGGACCCCCGTTCCCAGAACACCGACAATAGCCCCCGGGCCTAAGGCGCACTCGGATTTGGTTTAGCGAAGAAGCGAAGGGGCAAGTGCGGAGCACCGCAGGCCCCATCAGCCTGCGGCCTTGGGCACCGCGTGGCAGTTGATTGGACGTGGGCGCCTCCGCTTCCCCATGCTGCCTCGGCAACCGCTCGACTTGACAAGTCCCTACATGCAGAAACGGGTCATGATTACTTGTGAACGTGGAGGCCGACAGTTGGCTTCCTTCCGGTTATAAATGCAGGAGTGCGCAGGCATCCACTGTGCATCCCCCTCCTTGCGTCCTTCTTTCTCTCCATCTTAGCTACTCGCCATCCCCCATGGCGCCGCCGAAGAGGTTCTCGGCCGCAGAGAAGGGAAAGGCTCGTCGGGAAGGGCCTGACTCTCCTCCAGCCAAGCGCGACCGAGGCCGTCCTTGCAAGCATCCTGTGGCTCCCGTAGTGGCTTCCCGCAGTCGTGGGGGCGATCCCCTGCACGGTGATGGGCGCCAGGTTGTTGATGGGAGGCGCGCCGTGACTGCGCGGCCCCCTAGGCCCCGCTTCCACTCGGCGGAGGTGCTGCCAGAGTTCGTCGTGTGGTCGGCGGACCCGACCAGCACCTGGCTCCAGCTTCCCCGCTTCTTTCTAGGTGAACTTCCGGCCGGCGCTCCGGGCGGCCTCTGGCTTCAGGTGGACGGTTGCTGCAGCAGGGCCTCCTGGGCTTCGCTGGAGGTCTCTGTCGCCGGGAATGCGGCCCTGACCCACGGTTGGCAAACGTTTTCCCACGCGCGTGGCCTGAGCCAGCGGTGCACCCTGCACTTCAAGTTCGACGGCGACACCACCCTCTACATGAGGGTGTTCGGAGAAGACGGACGTCGTGCTGGGTGCTGCCCCGAAGACGATGACCATGGCAGTGTACCCAGCCCCGGCGATGATCGGGATGAAGATGACGGCAGGCGCGTGGTCGGCGGCGCTCGGGGCTCGTCAAGCCTCGGCGGCTCTCCTTCGGACAGCAACTCCTCCAGCGGTGGCCGCGACCAGCCTCCGCGCCGTCGTGCCCGCCTGGAGGGAGGTGGCGGGTCAGTCCGCCATCGCGCCTCGGTGAAGCGCGAGGAGGAGTCTGACTGAGCTCCGGAGGCAGTACGACCCCTCGCCGCGAGTCGGTGCCGAGCAAGTCGGGCCTATTTTGTTTTTCTCCCTTCCCTACGCAAAGAGAAAGTAGTGTAGGGCCCCGTGGGGGCGTGTTGAACTGTTGCTGTTAATTATCATGTTGTTTCCGTTATCTCTATGCTGTGCTTTTGTGCCCATGCCCGTGTGCAGGAATTACTTAGCTCGGGGGGACTTGTCGCGGTCTTCGCTTCCCGAGGCCGAGGCCTCACCGCGCGCTTCATGACCCGCAGGGATTAGTCAGGAGGGGTAGCTTCCGGTCTCGGTTGTGGAGGTGACCGACCCAGGTCCTGTATTCGCGTCGTGATGCCCGCAGGGCACGGAATGGGAGGGGTCCTCCCGTAGTGGACTTGGATAGGAAATCTTCAAATGACCGGGGCAGAAAACACTCGCGAGGGTGCCCGTGTAGCCCCCTCGCGAGACTTGTGCGAGAGAAAACGAGGCAAATGAGCAAAAAAGGCAAAGAGTCACAAGCTAAAGACGGCAACAACTCCAATAAAACATCAAATAGGAACGAACAAGCCAACTGCAGAAAGCAAATGAAAAAGCCGCGTCCGGCACCTAATCTAGTCTTCGACGTCTTCTCACCGGCGCGGAGCTAAGTGCTGCCACTGGGCGTGGGCGGGAGGCCCCGAGGCCCGAGGGCGGATCTACGGAAACTCCGGGGCGTGTACAGCCCCAACTCATTATTACGTGAGAGTGTCACGGGCGGCGAGCTTCACAAGCATTGGCCTTCTTCACAGGCTCCGGGACTTTCTCGGGGAAATGAGCTTCACAGGCGTTGGCCTTCTTCACAGGCACCGGGCCTTTCTTGGTTCGTCTAGCTTCACAGGCACCGGGCCTTCTTTACAGGCTCTGGGACTTTCTTCAAGGGTAGAACTTCCGGAGATGCTGGATGTTCCACGAGTTCGGGATGAGCACCCCCTCCTGAGTCTCCAAGCATGCAGCGCCGGGCCTAGAGACATGAACAACCATGAACAGGCCCTCCCACATGGGTGAGAGCTTGTGCAGCCCCTCCCTGGAGAGCACCCGTCTGAGCACGAGGTCACCTACCTCGAGGGTCTTGGGGCGGATGCTGCGGCAGTGGTACCGCCGCAGTGCTTGTTGGTATCTCGCAGCCCGAAGCGCAGCCTCCCGACGACGTTCCTCCCCAAGCACGAGGTCCACCCCCCGCATGGCGTCCTGCTGTGCTTCGTCGAAAGCCAGGACCCGCGCGGAGCGATGCCTGACCTCGTGAGGAAGGACCGCCTCAGCACCGTAGACGAGGAAGAATGAGGTTTCGCCGGTCGACTTTGTAGCGGTAGTAAGGAAGGACCATAGCACGGACTGGAGCTCATCGTGCCAGCCCCTGCCGCAGGCCTCTAGCTTCTTCTTGAAGGTTCGGTTTTGAGGCCCTTCAGGACCTCCGTGTTGGCGCGCTTAGCTTGGCCGTTGCTCCGAGGGTGTGCCATCGAAGCGTAGCATATCTGCGTTCAAGATTAGCACAATATGTTTTGAAGAGATTGCTGGTGAACAGCGAACCGTTGTCGGTGATGATGCGATTGGGTACCCCAAACCGGCTCACGAGGCCCCTGATGAACTTAACTGCTGAGCCAACTAGGATGGTGCGGACAGCTTCTACTTCGGCCCACTTAGTAAATTTGTCAATGGCGACGTAAATGTAGCGATAGCCCCCTAGCGCCCGAGGAAACGGGCCAAGGATGTCCAGTTCCCAAACAGCGAACGACCACGAGAGGGGAATGGTCTGAAGGCCCTGAGCTGGCTGGTGAATCTGCTTGGCGTGGAACTGACAGGCTTCACAAGCCTTCACCAGCTCGATTGCGTCGTTGAGTGCTGTTGGCCAATAGAAACCGCTGCGAAACGCCTTGCCGACGAGTGTGCGCGAAGACGAGTGGTGCCCGCAGTCTCCACCGTGAATGTCTGCCAGCAGCTCTTTTTCCTGCTCCCTGGAGATGCAACATAGAGTAACATCATTTGGCCGCTTTCGGTAGAGCTCTCCGTCTTGGATGCAGTAGGCCGTGGCCTGGCGCGCCATGCACTTCGCGTCCTCCTCCTTCTCCGGCAGGGTCCCTTGCATCAAGTAATCCTTGAACTCCGCGGTCCAACACCCCTCCTGAGGCTCCAACACCAAGAGCAAGCGTGCCCCTCAGGTTGGGCCGCAGGCCAGGGCTCCCGAGGCAGGCGGTTGAGGGAGCTCCTCCCTAGGCTGTGCTGTGCTTGATAGTGATGGCGCTGCCGAGGGTTTGAAGAGTCGCTCCTCGAAGACGCCAGGCTACTGAGGCAGCCGCCTGGATGCCCTCTTTGCGATGTCATCAGCCTCTTGATTGGTGCCGCAAGGCACATGTTGCAGCTCCAAATTTCCCCAAAACTGTTTCTCCATCCTGCAGACCTCCGCGAGATATGCTTCCATGTGCTCGTCCTTCGGCTCGTAGACCTTGTTGGAGAAGTTGACGAAGAGTTGTGAGTCGCCCTTGATGATGAGGCGCTTTACCCCCAAGGCGACTGCAGCTTTCAAGCCCACTGTCAGGCCCTCGTACTCTGCTATGTTGTTGGAGACCTTCTCTCAATGCTGAGAACAGAGTTGCACAGCATAGTAGAGCTTGTCCTGAGTGGGGGATATGAGCACTGCGCCAGCCCCCACGCCCTGTCATGAGAACGCTCCGTCGAAGTACATGACCCAACCATCCGGGGCTTCACTACCTGGGGAAAGCGACCAGTCCTCGCCCGCTTTGAGCCCCGGTGCCTCTGCCCATTCTACCACGAAATCTGCAAGTGCGGCTCCCTTGATGACCCTGGTCATGCTGAATTCCAGTTGAAACACTTGCAGTTTGATGTTCCATTCAGCGACTCTCCCTGTTGAGTTGGGGCTCCTGAGTACCCTTTCCAAGGGGTATGATGAGACGACCTTGATGGGATGGCCTTGAAAGTAGTGCCGCAGCTTGCGCGAGGCCACCAACAATGCGAGGAGGAGTTTTTGGGGCATGGGGTACCGCGCCCTCGCGTCCCGTAGCACCGTGCTGACTAAGTATACAGGGTGCTTGACGAGGTTGAGGGTGCTAGCGCAGCCTGCGTCCTCCGGAGGTTGAGGCGCCTCCTGAGGTGACGGAGCCCCCAGTGCTTGGTCGCCTGGAGAGGGATCCTCCGCTCTGGGTGCGCTCTCCTGCTGAGGCTGATCCTTTTCTACTACGGTTGTGGTCTTCGCGAGGCCTCCGGGCTTTGCTTTGCCCCGGCTGGGACGGCGGCTGCGGCCTTGGTCCGATGCTCCTCTCTAACCGCCACCAGGGTTGTGCTGGCGGAATAGGGGGTGGCTGCAAGGTAGAGCACCAAGGGCTCCCGAGGGCGCGGAGCTATCATCATCGGAGGGCTGGTAAGGTACCTCTTTAGATCTTGGAATGCCTTTTTGGCCTCTTCAGTCCATTCGAAGGGGCCTTTCTTCTTCATCAGCTTGAAGAAGGGCAGTGCTCGCTCCCCCAGCTTGGAGATGAAACGCCCTAACGCGGTTACTCGCCCAGTGAGCTTCTGCATTTCTCTGAGGGTCTTCAGCTGGCTCATGTCTTCGACCACCTTGACCTTCTCTGGGTTAGCTTCGATGCCCCTGTGGGACACGAGGAAGCCCATGAGCTTGTCCGAGGGGACTCCGAACACACACTTCTCCGGGTTGAGCCGTAGGTCCACTTCACTGAGGCTTGCGAAGGTTTCTTCCAGGTCCTGTATCATGGTTTTTGCCTCCCGAGACTTCACCACAATGTCATCCACGTAAGCTCCAGCGCTCCTCCCGAGCTGCCGGCCTAAGGCGATGTGCATCAGTCGCTGAAAGGTCGCGCCTGCGTTGCGCAACCCAAATGGCATGCAGGTATAGCAGTATACTCCACACGGGGTCAGGAAGGCCGTTTTCTGCACATCTTCTACCGCCATCTTGATCTGGTGATAGCCCGAGAAGGCATCCAGGAAGCACAATAGGTCACACTCAATGGTAGAGTCGATGATCTGGTCGATGCGAGGGAGCGGGAATGGATCCTGTGGGCAGGCCTTGTTGAGGTTGGTGAAGTCGACACACATGCGCTCGTTTCCTCCCTTTTTTGGCATGACGACAGGGTTGGCCTACCAATCAGGGTAGCGGACCTCGCGAATGACTCATGTTGCCTCTAACTTGCGGGTTTCTTGGACGAGAAGGCCTGCTTTTCAGTGGACTGCCGCCTAGCCTTCTGCTTCACGGGGCGCACGTTGGGGCACACGCTGAGATGATGTTCAATCATATCTCTTGGGACCCCTGCCAGCTGATTAGGCTCCCATGCAAACACCTTCTTGTTTGCGCGCAGGAACCTGACCAGGACCTCCGCCTGCTCAGGCTCAAGGTTGGCGCCTATGGTGAAGGTGGCGCCAGTGGATCCATCCTCGTCGACCGGTTCCTGCTTGGTCTCCACCTTGTCTTTGCTGAATAGCTGCTTCTTCTTAGCCGGCGCAGCCCCCTTGGGCTCAAGCACATCTGCGCTGGCGGGCTGTACCACCGCGGCCGCCTTGAAGGCAAGGTTGAGCGCCTGCACCACATCCCTTGTGTCTCCGGACACGGTAAGGACGCCGCTGCTCCCGGGCATCTTCATGAGGTTGTACGCCGGGTGAGTTGCTGCCATGAACTGGGCCAAGGTTGGGTAGCCGAGGATGGTGTTGTATAGGAGGCCGATGGGGGCGATGTCGAAGTCAATCAGCTCCGTGCGGAAGTTGTCGTGGGTGCCGAAGGTCACCGGGAGGCGGATCTGCCCCAGGGAGCCGGCGGAACCGCCGCCGATGCCCAAGAAGGGCCTGCTGGGTTGAAGCCACTCTAGCAGCACGTGAAGGAGGCTGAAGGCCTCCACCGAGAGCATGTTGAGGCCCGCACCACCGTCGATGAGGGTCCTGGTGATGGCCACTTGGCAGATGGTGGGCGTGCATAGCATCAGGAGCGCGCCCGCACAGGCGGTGTTGGAGGGGTGATCATCCGAGCTGAAGGTCAAATCGGCCTTGGGTGCCACCCAGCCCGGGGGAGTTTCTCGGCGCTTGAGGGCGGCGCCGATCTGGCGGATGAACGGCTTGACGTGGCGGCTCGAAGGTGGCGCCTGCGATCCGCCCAGGATGGCCGCGACGACTGGGGGTGCCGGCGCAGGATGATGGGCGGGAAGAGGTTGCGCAACTCCTCCTAGGAGGCCACAGAAGCCGCTGGCAGGTGGAGCAGCCACATGCGCGGGATACCGGTGAGGGCTATGGGCAACCAGTTTTCCATGACCTTGCCGTCGGCCCCGGCCTTGAGGACGGCTTCTTCATACGCCAGCAGGAAGGCCTGCGGGTCGGCCGTGCAGTCGTAGCACGGTGGCATGTCCAGCTCGAACTTGTGCGGCCACCGCGCCTGCCGCGAGGCGGGGGCCAGGGCTCGGAGCCCCCTGGTCTCCGCACCGGCGTCGACAGCTGGAGTGGGCGGTGCATCGGCCGCCATGAGGGCGGAGCGTGGTGTTGATGGGGAACGGGTCGACGGAAGGGAGAGCTCCGGCGCACTCCCTACCTGGCGCGCCAAATGTCGGATGTTGGGTTTCGGCAGACCCTTAAGGTTCGAACACTGGAGTGAGCGTGAAGATCTCTCCCCTACCGATCTACGTCCGATCGTCTCGTGAGATCTAATCTGGAAACGATGAACAACGCAAGGGACACGAGATTTATACTGGTTCGAGCCACCGTTGTGGTGTAATACCCTACTCCAGTGTGTGGTGTGGTGGATTGCCTTAGGGGCTGATGAAGAACAGAACAAAGGATGAACAGCCTCGCGAGAGGTGTTCTTGAGCTCGGTGAGCTTGAGTGGTTGAGGATGATCAGAATGATCCATCCCTTGCTAAGGTGGTGGCTAGCCCTATTTATAGAGGCCCTGGGCCTCTTCCCAAATATTGAGCGGGAAGGGCGCCAACAACGGCCATTTTGAAGGGGAACATCTAGTACAAGCTATCCTGACGAAAGTTGGTCTTCGGCTACCAAAAGCATTGGCGATGACGCCGTCTTGGGCTCCACGGTGACCTCCATCCCGCCGCCCCGTTGGTCTTGGTCTCGTTGCACTGAAATGGCAACCTTTGCCTGATGCCTCGGTACTCCACGTCTGTGCTTGTCTCCTTTGCACCAAAGAGGAAACAAGAACACTGCACAGGTCGGCGCCCGCCTGGCCTCGATCGTCATGGCTTGCGTCACGAGCACCGCGCGAGGTACCCTGCCTTGATCTCTCCGCCTCCTCGTGAGCCTGCCTGGCGAGGCCGTCCCTGAGGAAGCCTTGCGTCGTCCGCCCCGCGAGGCTTGGCCCCTCGCGAGGGTCTTGAGTCTTGTGCTGATGAAGATGGGCCGTACTCGGCCACCACTTGAGCCACGCCGCAGGCCGCAGGCAGACAAGTCTGGGGAACCCCGTTCCTAGAACGCCGACAGCGGCGGCGGCGCACTGCAGGGTGGTGGCGGTGGCGGCGCACTGCAAGGCGGCGGCCGCAGCGTGTGGTGGTGCGGCGTGGAAGATCGACGACGAGGGAGGCGGCTAGTGGCGGGGTCGGGCGCTGAGGCGCGGGCGGCGAGCCGCGGTCCGGTTTCGGCCCACGGCGGGCCGGATCTGGGCTGCGCAGGCCGCGGCAGTCGGGACGGCACGGGGGCGATGTGGTGGCGCGCGATTCGCTGGGGGTGGCGGCTGGACGTGTCCGGCGGCGGGGGTGAATTGTCCAGCGGCGCGAGGTGGAAGGAGGCTAGGGTTTGCGCCGCAAATTTCGGGGGAGGGGATTTATTTATAGGTAGAGAGAGCTAGGGGAGTCCAAATGAGGTGCGGTTTTCACCCACACGATCGTGATCAAACAACGGAGAGCATGGAGGGGGGTTAGATGGGCTAGTGGGCTGTGTGGAGGGGTGCTGGGCTGCAAAGAGAAAGGGGTCCGACGGTTAACGCGGTTAACCGTTGGGGCATCAAACGACCTCCAAATGGAACGAAATTTGACACGCGGTCTACCGGCGATGTACCAAGACCACTCATCAACTCTCGGCCCATTCCGAGTACATTTTTCTGCGGCTCAAAAAACCAGAACTGGGAGGTGCCGCGGGCGCGTGCGAGTGTCATTGGGCTCAGAACGGACAATGGAGAGAACCGGGGGAACCCAAACGGATGCAAGTTTTGAAAAACATGCGGATGAAATGCAGATGATGACAAGGCGAAGTGCAACACGCAAGCAATGACATGGCAACGACGGCGAATAACTGGAAGACACCTGGCGCATCGGTCTCGGGGCGTTACACTTCCACCATTGCTAGCTTCTCTATTGCCGCGCAACTTTCACCGGTACCATACACCCACTATATACCTTCCTGAAAACAGCCACCATACCTACCTATTATGGCATTTCCATAGCCATTCCGAGATATATTGCCATGCAACTTTCCACCGTTCTGTTTATTATGGCACACTCCAACATTGTCATATTGCTTTGCATGATCATGTAGTTGACATTGTATTTGTGGCAAAGCCACCATTCATAATTCTTTCATACATTTCACTCTTGATTCATTGCACATCCCGGTACACCGCCGGAGGCATTCATATAGAGTCATATTTTTGGTCTAAGTATCGAGTTGTAATTCTTGAGTTGTAAGTAAATAAAAGTGTGATGATCTTCATTATTAGAGCATTTTCCCAGTGAGGAAAGGATGATGGAGACTATGGTTCCCCCACAAGTCGGGATGATACTCCATACGAAAAAAAGAGTCCATAAAAAAGGAGAAGGCCCAACAAAAGATACAAAAAATGAGAGAAAAATAGAGAAGGGGCAATGCTACTATCCTTTTACCAAACTTGTGCTTCAAAGTAGCACCATGATCTTCATGATAGAGAGTCTTCCATGGTATCACTTCCATATACTAGTGGGAATTTCCATTATAGAACTTGGCTTGTATATTCTAATGATGGGCTTCCTCAAATTGCCCTAGGTCTTCGTGAGCAAGCGAGTTGTATGCACACCCACTTAGTTTCTTTTTGAGCTTTCATACACTTATAGCTCTAGTGCATCCGTTGCATGGCAATCCCTACTCACTCACATTGATATCTATTGATGGGCATCCCCATAGCCCGTTGATACGCCTAGTTGCTGTGAGACTATCTTCTCCTTTTTGTCTTCTCCACAACCACCATTCTATTCCACCTATACTGCTATGTCCATGGCTCACGCTCATGTATTGCGTGAAGATTGAAAAAGTTTGAGAACATCAAAAGTATGAAACAATTGCTTGGCTTGTCATTAGGGTTGTGCATGATTTAAATATTTTGTGTGATGAAGAAAGAGCACGGCCAGACTATATGATTTTGTAGGGATAGCATTATTTGGCCATGTTATTTTGAGAAGACATGATTGCTTTTATAGTATGCTTGAAGTATTATTGTTTTTATGTCAATATTAAACTTTTGTTTGGAATCTTATGGATCTGAATATTCTTGCCACAATAAAGAAGATTACATTGATGAATATGTTAGGTAGCATTCCACATCAAAAGTTCTGTTCGTATCATTTACCTACTCGAGGACGAGCAGGAATTAAGCTTGGGGATGCTTGATACGTCTCCAACGTATCTATAATTTTTATTGTTCCATGCTATTACGTTATCAATCGTGTATGTTTTATATGCATTTATATGCTATTTTATATGATTTTGGGACTAACCTATTAACCTAGAGCCCAGTGCCAGTTTCTGTTTTTCCTTGTTTTTGAGTTTTAGAGAAAAGGAATACCAAACGGAGTCCAATTTACGTGCCAATTTTTGATGATTTTTTATGGACCAAAAGAAGCCCCCGGAGTAAAAGAGTTGGGCCAGAAGAGTCCCGAGCCATCCACGAGGGTGGAGGGCGCGCCCTACCCACAGGGCGCGCCCCCCTATCTCGTGGATGACTCGGAGACCCCCCTGACGTGAGACCGACGCCAAAAATTCCTATAAATACAGAAAGCCCCCAAAGGAAACCTAGATCGGGAGTTCTGCCGCCGCAAGCCTCTGTAGCCACCAAAAACCAATCGGGACCCTGTTCTGGCACCTTGCCGGATGGGGGATCCATCACCGGTAGCCATCTTCATCATTCTGGCGCTCTCCATGACGAGGACGGAGTAGTTCACCCTTGGGGCTGAGGTTATTTACCAGTATCTCCCTCTCTCTCAGGTTCTTGATTTGGCACGATCTTGATGTACTATGAGCTTTGCTATTATAGTTGGATCATATGATGTTTCTCCCCCTCTACCTTCTTGTAATGGATTGAGTTTTCCCTTTGAAGTTTTCTTATCGGATTGAGTCTTTAAGGAATTGAGAGCACTTGATGTATGTCTTGCGTGGGATACCCGTGGTGACAATGGGGTATTCTATTGATTCACTTGATGTATGTTTTGATGATCAACTTGCGGGTTCCGTGACCTTGGGAATCTATGCATCAGGGTTGGCACACATTTTCGTCTTGACTCTCCGGTAGAAAATTTGGGGCACTCTTTGAAGTTCTTTGTGTTGGTTTGAATAGATGAATGTGAGATTGTGTGATGCATATTGTATAATCATACCCGCGGATACTTGTGGTGACATTGGAGTATCTAGGTGACATTAGGGTTTTGGTTGATGTGTGTCTTAAGGTGTTATTTTACTATGAAATCTAGGGATGTTTGTGACACTTATAGGAATAGCCCAATGGATTGATCAGAAAGAATAACTTTGAGGTGGTTTCGTACCCTACCATAATCTCTTCATTTGTTCTCCGCTATTAGTGAATTTGGAGTGACTCTTTGGTGCATGTTGAGGGATTGTTATATGTTCTAATTATGTTATCATTGTAGAGAACTTGCACTAGTTAAAGTATGAACCCTAGGCCTTATTTCGAAGCATTGCAATACCGTTTTCGCTCACTTTTGTCACTTGCTACCTTGCTGTTTTTATATTTTCAGATTACTAAAACCTAAATCTA
Source organism: Aegilops bicornis (assembly GCA_021605145.1). Taxonomy (NCBI): domain Eukaryota; kingdom Viridiplantae; phylum Streptophyta; class Magnoliopsida; order Poales; family Poaceae; genus Aegilops; species Aegilops bicornis. Next base: position 633,570,543 of record CM038670.1, read on the forward strand.
CCATCCATATTGCACTTGTATCACCATCTCTTCGCCGAACTAGTGCACCTATACAATTTACCATTGTATTGGGTGTGTTGGGGCCACAAGAAACTCTTTGTTATTTGTTGCGGGGTTGTTTGAGAGAGACCATCTTCATCCTACGCCTCCCACAGATTCGTAAACCATAGGTCATCCACTTAAGGGAAATTTGCTACTGTCCTACAAACCTCTGCACTTGGATGCCCAACAACGTCTACAAGAATAAGGTTGCGTAATAGACATCAACCGGCCCTCTGCGCTGTACTTGCACCAGAGGCCGGCCGCCGGGCCGTTCGCATGGGTCGCGTCGTTCGCCTTGTCCGTGGCCCTCTCGATGCCAACGCGCTGGTTGGTAGGCTTGATCGCCTCCTTGGCCCAGGTGTCCACCTGGGCGCAGTAGAGGAACATGGTCGTCGCATCCTTGAGGCGGTGATGTCCGATGAAATAGCCAACTTGGAGCTCGAGATCGCGCTTCAGGTGTACCGCGAGCGTGTCGACCGCTTGGACGAACGCCTGCACGAGTTCAGACATAGCCATCAGCTACCATAGGCAAGGTCTGCTGGTCATGGTCTCATGTACGCATTTTATTTTGTTGAGTCGTTTCGACGTGGATCGCTATGTATTCACAGCAATCATACTATTGCTTTGTTTATTGCTCTTTTTCAATGTGTGTACTCTATTTTCCCTTCTTATATGTTTTGTTTCAATGTGTGTTTATATGCTTTCCATTCTTGATATGTGGATGATAATAGATAGATTCAAATTAGTATACAAAAACAGATAGAAAATGGAGTATAATATTAATTGTTCATTAGTTCATCACAGAATATATATCATATCATCACATATACGTGATGATACTTAACTACTAGGTACAATGCATAAAATTGAAAACGAACAATACTAAAACTAATAATCCCTCCTGGGACCAGTATTCCGGTAGCCCCTCGCCAATAGCTCCCTGGTGCACAGCGTCTTCCCAGCGTGGAGGCAGTACTCCACCTCCTCCGCCTCGTAGCTCTTGACGTGCCGATCTGCATCTTGCAGGCGGACGAGCGTGAACGATCTTGCCATTTCATTGGGCACCCACAGGAGCTCCTCGTCGGTGGCACGCCGGAGCTTATTGGCCCAGCTCCACGCAATGACGAGGCGCCTAGTGCCTTTGGCCTTCCTCGCAAAGTACTCGTCTTTGTACACCTCCTCCGCACGACAATACGCTCGCCCCCAAAGCTCCGCCACATCCTTTTTCCAGGCCGCATCACGGGCTTCACAGGCCGCCTGGTACCTGGCGTCCTCCTCCACCGTCTCCTTCTTGAAAGCCACTTGCCTGGCTTTCTCAGCCGGTGGCAGCGACTTCCAAGGACAAAGATCATACTGGCCCCAAAACCAATCCAAAGTTGGGGGGTCCGGCGCAACCTCGTCCGACGGCGCGTAGGTGTCCTCATCGTTGCTCTTCGAGTGAGCGTCCTCGGGGGGCGGCGACTCCTCGTCGGTGTGTGGGCAGACCAGTGGTGAAGTGGCAGAGATCTGAGAGAGAGAGAGAGAGAGAGAGAGAGAGAGAGAGAGATTGGGTGAGCAAGGGGAGGATCTAGATGACAATGCAGGCGGGACGACTTGAGCAAGGTAGTATTTATTGGCGGCCGGAATCTAGATCGACGGGAATAGTACACATGCCGGTCGCCGTTATTCACGAGTACTGTAGTGTGAATTACACACGATTCCCGCAGCAAAATCCGTGTGTGAACATAATAACTGACGGTCCCAAATGCAGAACTGTGTCTAATTAATAATGCCCGCTACTCACCTTCCAAACCTCGAGGTGTGAAATAGATTGCTAATCATGTGGGGCCCATTGTCTTGCTAGATTTTACATTTTATTTTTTGAACACCAGATATTTACATCGTCTGATGATTTTTAACTCGCACACAAGTACAAAAATATGATGTTTCAAACCGTTATGGTTAGCCATTGAATGTAGATGTAGTTCAAATTTGAATTACGGTCCTTAAATGGCTAGAAAATCACTTACATGTCTTCAAAAGGTCAAATGGCCCTTGAAATTTTCCAAAATTTCACATGACAGTTGTATTAGTGCATGTTACACGTAGAAAAAATTTGAAGGCCGTAAGAGGAAGCTATCTCCTGTTCGTCATCAAACATGCATTGTTCCCTCTCGGAACCACGAGCCTTCTAGTGAGTTGCTCCGGTTTGTGAGGGGTGTGTGTCCAAACTTTCGTCAAACAGGCCAATTTTTTGCCACATCAACTTGGTGTCATGACATTACATCAAGCAAGGTTTCATGTTTTTCTGACCATTTTTTAATTTTTTGGAATTAAAATGCCATGGCACTCCATTCATGTGTCCATGCCGTGAGACCAATATGCTTGAAAATTCCTTCTAATTTACTGCACATGGAATTAAGTCGCACACAAGTATACAAATATGATTTTTCAAACCGTTATGGTTAGCCGTTGCATGTAGATGTAGTTCAAATTTGAATTACGGTCATTAAATGGCTACAAAAACACTTAAATGTCTTCAAAAGGTCAAATGACCCTTCAAAATTTCCAAATTTTGACATGACAATTGTATTAGTACACGTTACACGTAGAAAATTTTTGAAGTCCGTAAGAGGAAGCTATCTCCCGTTCGTCATCAAACATGCATTGTTCTCTCTCGGAACCACGAGCCTTGTAGTCATTTGCTCCAGTTTGTGAGTGGCGTGTTTCTAAACTTTCATCAAACTGGCCAATTTTTTTACCACATCATCTTGGTGGCATGACATTACATCAAGCAAGGTTTCATGTTTTCTGACCATTTTTTATTTTTTTTGGAATTAAAATGCCATGGCACTCCATGCATGTGTCCATGCCGTGAGACCAGTATGTTTTAAAATTCTTTCTAATTTACTGCATATGGAATTAACTCACACACAAGTACACAAATATGATTTTTCAAATTGTTATGGTTAGCCGTTGCATGTAGATGTAATTCAAATTTGAATTACGGTCATTAAATGGCTAGAAAAACACTTAAATGTCTTGAAAATGTCAAATGACCCTTGAAAATTTCCAAATTTTGACATGACAATTGTATTATTGCATCGTTACACATAGAAAAAATTTGAAGTCCGTAAGAGGAAACTATCTCCCGTTCGTCATCAAACATGCATTGTTCTATCTCTAACCACGAGCCTTGTAGTCAGTTGCTCCGGTTTGTGAGGGGTGTGTTTCCAAACTTTCGTCAACAGGCCAATTTTTTTACCACGTCATCTTGGTGGCATGACATTACATCAAGCAAGGTTTCATGCTTTCTGATCATTTTTTAATTTTTTTTGGAATTAAAATGCCATGGCACTCTATGCATGTGTCCATGCCGTGAGACCAATATGTTTAAAAATTCCTTCTAATTTACTGCACATGGAATTAACTCACACACAAGTACACAAATATAATTTTTCAAACCGTTATGGTTAGCCGTTGCATGTACATGTAGTTCTAATTTGAATTACGGTCATTAAATGGCTAGAAAATCACTTAAATGCCTTCAAATGGTCAAATGACCCTTGAAATTTTCTAAATTTTGACATGACAGTTGTATTAGTGGAGATTACACGTAGAAAAAGTTTGAAGGCCGTAATAGGAAGCTATCTCCCGTGCGTCATCAAACATGCATTGTTCCCTCTCGGAACCACGAGTCTTATAGTGAGTTGACCCGGTTTGTGAGGGTTGTGTGTCCAAACTTTCGTCAAATAGGACAATTTTTTTACCACGTCATCTTGGTGGCATGACATTACATCAAGCAATGTTTCATGTTTTTCTGATCATTTTTTAATTTTTGGAATTAAAATGCCATGGCACTCTATGCATTTAGTGTCCATGCCGTGAGACCAATATGTTTGAAAATTCCTTCTAATTTGCTGCACATGGAATTAACTCGCACATAAATACACAAATATGATTTCTCAAACCGTTATGGTTAGCAGTTGAATGTACATGTAGTTCTAATTTGAATTACGGTCATTAAATGGCTAGAAAATCACTTAAATGTCTTCAAAAGGTCAAATCACTACTAGAAATCCACATTTTACCTAGAGCCATATACCCTAGGTGAAATGCAAAAAACCATAGGGGAAGACTTTACCTAGAGCTTGCCCTAGGTAAAGAACCCTAGGTGTAGTATAGTCGGGAAAGAACTCTTTCCCTAGGGTGCATGTGGCTAGCTCTAGGGAAACTCTCTTTACCTAGGGGGCACAAACCCTAGGGAGAGATCGTGGGGTCCATATGAATTGTGACACCCCACTACTTCCCCTACAATTCTTTCCCTACTAGATGTTTGAATAATACACTGGGGATACATATATTCATATATTTCATATACAAATACACATTTCAAATTGAAATTCATGTCCAACATAATTTAAATAATTAGATTCTGTGCCATAATTCAAACTTATAAATTGCAGCTAAAATTCATCATACACATGTAACACATCATATTATCAACAAACACATACATTAGAATCATGGTCAATTTAGCGCCAGAATTCAAAAATAAACTATTGCGAAATTTGGCACGACTAGCACTGTTGGTCATGTATCTGCTACTACAAAAGAATTGTAATATGTTATCTATCATGCACTGCAGAAGATGGTCTTCAAGTGTCAAGCCTTTGACTAAAGACTTTCTCAATTTCCTCAGTTCATGTGTTGAGTGTTTGTTCATATCTGTGTTTGAACACTTTGACTAAAGACTTTCTCAATTTCTCAGTTCAATTTCTTCAGTCTGTTTGTCTTCATCTTGTGTTATCCTGTGATTACGCTTTCTGTACTCTGTGATTGTCTTCATTTCATCATGATGACTATGCCTGTAATCTGCTATGCTTACTTCTCGAGTACTTATTCCAGCATGTATTTCTTCGCTAAGGAATTTCCTCACCAGCAAATTCCTCAGTGAAGAATTTTTAAAATTCTCTAAAAATCGCCTATTCACCCCCCCTCTAGTCGATATAACGCACTTTCAATTGGTATCAGAGAAAGGTACTCCCTTGTTCTGTGTGATTTTGGTTTAACCACCTGGAGTTTTAGTTATGTCGACCACAAGTATGATTAGGGTCTCTGCTGGGTGTCCTACCTTCGATGGGACGGACTACCCCTCATCGAAGAACAAAATGCGAATGCATCTTGAAGCAATTGACAACGATCTACGGTATGTTGTGACAAAAGGTGTTTCCTCGATCACTCCCTCTCCGAATGATGCTGATGTGAAGAGATTCAAGCAACTCGATTCTCAAGCGAAGAATATCATATGTGGCCATCTCGAGCAAAGGTCAATATGGAAGAGTGAGTGCTTTGGAATCGCCAAACTCATCTGGACAGGCTGTCCAAAGTAAATGAAGGTGTTTCGACTCAGCGTGACTCTCGAGTTGATGTTCTTCGAATCTCTTCAACCGCTTCAAAAGACTCGACAACGAAAATGTTCAACAAACCTTCGACCGCCTCTTCACCGACATCTCAAATGAGCTTCAAGCACTGGTGCCACCGACATCACCGACCATGAGGTGGTGAAGAAATTGCTAAGATCGCTTGATTCCTCATTTGACACTCTGCAATCGATGATACAAGAACGAGCGACTACAAGTCTCTTGATCCTGCCGATATCCTCGAAAGGCTAAATACTCACGAGTTCCAAATTTTGAAAAGAGAGATCTCTATGGTTACGGCTATGGAAAAACACGTGCCTCAAGGCCAAGGCTGAATCTGAATCGAGAGTGAAGACTCGGTAGTAGCCTTGGAGATCCTCAAGAATTTGGCCAGAGCTAACCTTTGCTTTCGTGAAGAAATTCCAGAAATTCACAAGACGTGGTCGTTTTGGAAAATCCTCAAGAAGCGGTGATTCCTCATCTAGTGACTATAAGCTTAAGACTTTTCCACAAATGCAAGAAACCTGGTCACTATATCCAAGATTGTCCTCGATGGGAAAAGGAATTAAGAAAGAAGAAACACAAGGATTACAGCTTACGATGACGTGAAGAAGAAGAAGAAATCATCAAAATCTTCATCATCAAAATCCTCAAAGCCTTCTTCTCACAAGAAGAGCAACTCCAAAAAGGCTCGGGCATTCATTGGCAAGGAAATGGACTCTGAAGCTGAATCTGAGGAAAATGAGGAAGAGGAGGAGTCTGAAGAATCCGAATCTGGTGTGGCTAGTCTGGCTCTTGCTACTGCCTATGTTAGCAAGTCCATCTTCAACAGTGAAGAAACTGACTCCGCCAACAAGCCTGATGAGGAAAATGATGACTACGCTCCCACCTATTGCTTCATGGCAAAAGGTGCCAAGGTACTCAATTACACCTCCTCTGAATCTAGTGAAAATGAATCTGATGAGGATCTCAAGCCCAGCTACTCTAAACTTGCTAAGATTGCTATAAAACAACAAAGGGCTTTTGAAAAGGTTCAAAACATGCTAGATAAGAGTGATGATATGTTAGGTGAAGAAATGGATCGCACTCAAGCCCTGACTGAAAATCTTCAGAGAGTTCAGTCTAGGCTTGACAGCCTTCAAGGTCATCATAACACTCTCTTATCTGATCATGAGAAACTTTCTTATGAATTTCTTCAAAGAAAGCAAGATCTTGAGAAGCTAAGAGCGAGTTATGATGATATTCATATGGAGCGCGATTCATTGCTTGCTCAAAAAATCAGCGCCTCTCAAGAAGAATTTGTTCCTCCATGCTTAAAGTGCATTGAACGTGAATCGCTAATTCTTCACCGAATGTTCAAATGCTTCAACTGTTACAAACTCTTCACCGCCTCTGCTATCACTAATTCCTCAACTGAGGGCATTGCTAGTATCATTGACGATGCAGATCGAAGGAATTGTACATGACAGCATGTACAAAAGCCTCAAAGGGCATCAGACTCTTTGTGATGTGCTTAAAAGCGAGATCCTCAACAGAACCCTAGGAAAGAGGGTATTGCCTTTGAGAGGAAACTCAATCTTGATGGAACGTCTTTGGAAGCCCGAGCGATCCCAAAACCTCATGGGTTGCCGCAAAGGGACCTCCAGCCGATCCATCTACCTTAACTAGTTTTACATGTGAATTTCCTCATTCTGATGATGAGTCATTTGACTCAAACTATAAACTGTTCAAAAATCAGAATGGTGAAGTATTTGCTAGATATGTTGGCACTAACTGCAGAACGGCCCCCTATGAAGAAAATCTGGGTTCCCAAGAAATGTCTTGAAAGTCTTCGGTGAATGTCCTCATGACACCACCGTGAAGAAAAGGAACCCCAGATCAAATTCTTCATATGGAAAAAATTCTTCATATGGATCCAAGTCCTCATACGGACCAAATTCCTCACGTGGATCAAATTCCTCAAAAGGATCAAAGTCCTCATATGATTATCAACGTGCTACTAACTCTGCTTTGCAGGTAGAGCTAAGGGCTATGAATATGTGCATTATTCTTCAAACCAATATGTTCATAAGTCCTCGAAGAATTTCTCCGCTTATTCATATGCTTACCCTAACCCTCTTATGTGAAACGAAATGGTTTGGCCTCTATGCCACCATTCTCATATGGTGCTCGCAGAATGATGAACTCTTTGCCACCCCTTCAGATGTGGGTGGTGAAGAAAAGAACTAATCTCTTCTGCGAAGGTCAGGTCTCGGGCGTGCCTTAACGTCTCAAGAATTTGCTGGGGCCCGACAAAAATGCACGAAAGGACGCAGGCTAATCATGATGAAATGAACTTTCATTTCACACGTCCTCATATCGCTTATCTGAATCTTGGTCGATGAAATTCATCTGATGAACTTGATATCATATTCTTCACTTATGAAGTATATGAGATCATAAGTTGTACTAATTCATCTGCAGGATGATCAACCCAAAGCCACTGAGTGGGTTCTCGATAGTGGATGTACAAATCACATGACTGGTGACAAGAATCTATTGATGGATGCTCACTTATCACCGTCACATCGAAGCATATCATCTTTCTTTGACAAAGTCAAAAGTCAGGTATTGGGACTTGGTAAGGTTGCTATCTCTAAGGACATGCACATGGACAAAGTCATGCTTGTTGAGTCTTTAGGATATGACCTCATGTCAGTCTCAATGCTTTGTGATCTTGATATGGTAGTTATCTTTGGCAAGTATCGTTGTGTTGTGATTATGGAAGCTGACAATTCCAAAGTCTTTGAAGGCTTTAGGAGAGGAGACTTGTATATTGTTGACTTCTCTACAGGTCCACAACCGGCCGTGTGCCTGCTTGCAAAAGCTTCGTATATTGGCTATGGCATCGACGACTTGGTCACGCAGGCATGAGGAATTTGCACACGCCATGAAGAAGAAGCATGTCATTGGCATTGAGAATATCAAATTCCTCAAGGATCACTTATGCGAACTGTGAAGCTGGAAAAATGACCAAGGCCAAGCATCCAAAGAAAGACTATCATGACCACTACTCGTCCCTTGAATTGCTTCACATGGACCTCTTTGGTCCCAATCGTTACTCAAATTGTCGTTAATGAAGCATCACTATATGGCTTTGTTATTGTTGATGATTACTCTCGTTACACATGGGTACACATTGTTACTTACAAAAATCAAGTGCAGGAAATCTTCAAACGATTTTCCTCGAGGGCTTCAACCAACTTTGGTGTGAAGATCAAGCACATCAGAGTGACAATGGAACTGAGTTCAAGAATTCGGACTTGAGGATTATCTTGATGAACTTGGTATTACTCATGAGTTATCTGCTTCCCTATACTCCTCAAAGAAATGGGCGTCGTGGAGCGCAAGAACAGAACTCTTGTTGAGATGGCTCGCACTATGCTTGATGAATACAAAACGCCTAGTCGTTTCTGGATTGAAGCAATTGACACCGCGTGCCACATCATCAACAGAGTATATCTTCACAAATTCTTCAAAAAGACTGCCTATGAACTCCTTACGGACAAGAAACCCAATGTAAGTTATTTCAAAGTCTTGATTGCTAAATGCTGGATTAGAGATCCTCACCACACCTCTAAATTTGCACCGAAAGCACATGAAGGTTTTATGCTTGGTTACGGAAAGGACTCGCACACCTACAGAGTCTTCAACATCGCACTTCACAAGATTGTTGACATTTGTAGATGTGCGGTTCGATGAAACTAAAGGCACGAAAAGAGAGCACATACCTTCAGAGTTAGACGAACCAAAGCACTGAGGATTCCATCAGGTTCAAAGCAACCGAGGATGTCATTCCTCTCAAGAAACTGCTGAAGAATTCATTCCTCAGACGCAAAGAACGCCGAAATGATGCACCAAGATAATGTCAAGAAAATGGTGCCGAGGAAAATGATCAAATTCCTCAAGACAACCAGCTCATCCTCGCGTTGCAAAATAAGTGCAAGTTGACAAGATCATCGATGACATTGAAGCGCCAGTCCTCTCACTCGCTCAAAAGCTTCACACTTATCTAACTTTTGTGGGCACTATGCTTTTGTCTCTATCACAGAGCCCACTAAGGTAGATGAAGCATTTCGAGCCGAGTGGATTCAGGCCATGCAAGAAGAATTACATCAGTTCGAGCTCAACAACTTCGAACTGGTCAAACGTCCAGATCCTCGCAAGCATAATATCATTGGCACAAAGTGGATCTATCGCAACAAGCAAGATGAAAATGGTCTTGTGGTGAGGAATAAGGCACGACTAGTAGCTCAAGGCTACACGCAGGTTGAACGAATTGATTTCGATGAAACTTTTGCACCTGTCGCTAGACTTGAGTCTATTCGCATATTACTCTCCTATGCTAACCATCACAATATCACTTTGTATCAAATGGATGTGAAAAGTGCATTCCTCAATGGTAAGCTTGAGGAAGAAGTATATGTTGCTCAACCTCCAGGTTTTGAAGATCCAAAGAATCCTGACAAAGTCTTGAGACTAAATAAGGCCCTCTATGGCCTCAAGCAAGCCCCTCAAGGCGTGGTATGATACATTGAAGGAATTCTTCGTGAAGAATGGCTTCACTCGGTTCACTCGACCCTACTCTCTTTACTAAATCTTATGATGGTGAACTATTTGTGTGCCAAATATATGTTGATGATATTATCTTTGGCTGTACTGACCAACGTTATAGTGATGAATTTGCCTATATGATGAGTGAAGAATATCAAATGTCTATGATGGGAGAGTTGAAGTTCTTCTTAGGTCTTCAAATTCGTCAACAACACAATGGCATATTCATATCTCAGGAGAAATACCTCAAAGATGTCCTCAAGAAATTCGCATGCAAGACTGCAAAGGTGTCAAAATTCCTATGCCCACAAATGGCCATCTATGCACCGATGAAAATGGTATTGACTTGATCACAAGGTATACCGCTCCATGATTGGTTCTTTATTGTACTTATGTGCATCTAGGCCAGATATAATGCTTAGTGTTTGCATGTGTGCCCGATTTCAAGCTACACCGAAGGAATCACACCATAAGGCTGTGAAGCATATTCTTCGATATCTAGCTCACACACCAACACTAGGATTATGGTACGCCAAGGGCTCTACCTTTGATCTCATTGGATATTCGACTCGACTATCTTTGGTGATCGTGTGGACCGCAAGTCAACATCTGGTACTTGTCATTTCCTCGGACGATCTTTGGTCCGTTGGTCCTCGAAGAAAGCAGGCGTGTATCACCGCCCATCGCGGAAGCTGAATACATTGCTGCTGGCTCGTGTTGTGCTCAATTACTATGGATGAAGCAAACCCTCAAGGACTACGGCATCAACATGAAGAATGTGCCTCTCTACTGTGACAATGAGAGTGCCATCAAGATTGCTCACAACCCAGTTCAGCACTCGAAGACAAAGCACATTCAAATTCGTCATCATTTTCTTCGTGATCATGTGTTGAAGGGCGACATCTCTATCAAGCACGTGAAGACTCAAGAACAGCTAGCTGATATCTTCACTAAGCCCTTGGATGAGAAGAGATTTAGCAAGTTGCGGTTTGAGCTAAATATCCGAGAATCTTGAATGTTCTTTAAAGGACACACATCCTAACACTTATGCAAAATTGATGACTTAGATGTGCAACACATGAAGAAAGCGTTTTCTTCAATCAATGAAGAATAACACTCTAAGTGTGAAGAAATTAATGAAGAATTTGATTCTCGTAACCCTACGACAATTGTATGCAGTGTCTGAAATCATCATTCTTATACTGATGGGTTATGCCACCACAAAAGTTGAAAATCTTCAATTTGAGTTTTTCCTCGCTTTGAAATTCTTGAGTTTTCAAATTCTTCAAATTTTGCAAATTCTTCACTGTTTCCGTCGTCTTTCTTCATTGGATATATATATATATATATATATATATATATATATATATATATATATATATGGATTTATGTCCTCTACAAGCATTCACTTATGGCTATTTCTTCAAGTCGTTTTTTACGCTAAGTGAATGTGATCGGACCCTTTCCTCTATGCTATACTCAACCCAATCCATTCACAAATTCTTCATGTGCGTTCTACTTTGAAACTCGCTCAAATTCTTCATCGTGTCCTTGATGGTGAAGAAATTGCAACGGAACTTTTAAAACAAATCTTATCCAAACTTCGATTTTACCGCTCAAACTGCTCCGCATCCCACGATGCATTATTATATTCACCCACGATCGCACGATCTCCACTACACAAGACGTGTGACACATGTCGTGAGAAGGGAAGCGGTCAGGGGCATGTTCGTCCTAAATCTTCGGACGATCCGTTTTCACCGTGTCTATAAATACCCCTCTCTCCCTTCCTCACTCTTTTACTCCGCTCGACCTCTCTCTCGCTCGAGCTCCTCAAAACCCTAGTGCCGCTGCTACTCCATCGTTGCCGGTGCGGAAAAGCTTCACTGCCTTGACCTCTTCACGACGTACTTGCTACCGACCGTGGAAAATCTTCAATCCGCCGTCGCCGTAGCTGATTTCCTCTGCCAAGTTAGGGCGGGGAAGATCTGAACGGACGAACTTCCCAACTGTTCATGTCAGTTCGTCGTGTTCTTCACTTCGGGTAAATTAAAAGTTACTTTTATTACTCACTTTGATTCTCAAATTTTCTTCAAATTCTTCAAAGGTGTTTATCCTTCAAATCTTCACACATATGAACACCTCAAATCTCTTGACTCGTTTCTCTAAGCAATGATTTTCTTCAAGATTCCTCAATTGTGTGGATCTTCGATCTATACAACTCGAACCTAAGACAAAGAACGCTTATTGAAATTCTTCAAGGCTCATCTGGTCAAAATCCTCAAACTTGTTCTTTTGAAAACCTTCCGAGAACGCATATGACCTCTTCAAATTCCTCGCACCTATACTGTTCACGGTACAAATGTCCATTCTTGAATCCCTAGGTTCTCATCAACTTAACTCATTTGCAGCGTTCCTCGAAGAAAACTACACACTTCTTCAGAGAACTCAATTGTTCAATTTCCTCACCTGAAGAAAATGGCAGATGGTAAGAAGCCGAAGAAGTGAGGAAAGAAACCTGAGGTTATGACAGTGTTTGAAATCCCTGAGGAAATATATGCCGACCATCGCACACCGGATGAAGAAAGCAAAAATCAACGCAAGGTGCGTATTCGTAAGATTGAACGGAGATGGGCACGGAATGGAAGGAATACAGATATGTAACTCCTAAGTACATGAAGAAATTCGCTTTGAATCCTCCATGCCAAAGAGCTCCTTTGGCACCTGGCCAAATAGCTGATCCCACTAGCATCAAACGCGGTGAGGACTTTCCTGATGAATGGGCTAAACGCCAAGTAAAATTGGCAAAGCAAGCAAAGGAAGCAGTGAAGAAATTCAATGAGGATTCTGCCATTGCCGCCACATCGAGGTCTCGGTCAAACCGAGGAAATCAATGCAAAAGAAGTCTGCTAATAAGCCAAGTACTTCATCATCTGCGCCCTCACGGCCAAGTTCCTCAGCAGCACCCTCCAAGCAAATTCCTCACACCGCCGCTGCTCCACCAAAGTCCTCAATCGCTCCGGCCCAAACCTTCGGTTCTGTGCACCTAGCTACATGTCAAAGGACTGCTGGTTTCTTAATTGCCTCAGCATCTCGCAAGTTCCTCACCTGCCCCAATTCTTCATCCGCCCAACTCGTGAAGACAAAAGCAACAATGGACGTGGTCCTCGGCCTAGCCCAAGGAAGAAACAGCTTGTAGTCCACGTGCCATCTGATGATGAGGCATCTGATGAAGAACTTGAAGAAATCATCAGAGACCGCCAAGTTAGGGCCTCTAGAGCCAAGGGTACATCTGTACATCGCCATCGGATCCGAAGAAAGTCCTCGACTTCATTGACCTCGTGCACAATGATCCCAATACCCTCTCTGCTGATCTTCCTTTGACACTGGTCAAAGTCATGCGACTCACTTCATCGCTGAAGAAAAATGGAAGTTTGAGAAGGCGAGGAAATCAAGAAGGCTCAATACAGAAGGAAAGGTTCCTCAAGAAAACGTTGTCAAGATGACACCTGAGGAACTCCTCCAAATCCAAACTGAAATTCAAAACCTCAGCAAGAACTTCGACACATACTATGCTGATTGGCAAGTAGTCAAGACCAGATTCGTCGATCTGACGAAGAAAATCACAAGTGTTGCTGCACCTGTGCAACTTGAGATTCCTCAGGCTGAAGCCACAGTTCAGCCTGCTGAACAAAATGCTGATTCCAGGGCTGATGATCCCATCCCAGCCGCTGAAGAAACTGCCAGGGCACCCACTAGTGGTGCACCTGAAGAAACTGCTCAAGACAGGGGAACTGCATCAGTTGCTCCTGAAGAAACTGAACCAAATTCTTCAGCTCCTCCTGCGCCAACTCCAACACCAATTCTTCCATCTGCCTCTGATGTGAAGAAAACCAAAGGCTGAGAACAAGTCTTTGTGAAGAAAAGGAAAGCATCAGCTGCGTCAGATTCTTCGACTGCGAAGAAAATGAAGCCAATGACCAGCTCCATTGAAAACCCAATTGATGCTATTCCAATTTCCTCCGTACCATCAAAGGAAGTAGTTCCTTTTGGAGAAGAATATGAGATCCCAACCGGATCTGATGAAGAACATCAATCTCCTGCTTCGTCAGAGAAAATTGATGAAGAAATTGAAGTGGAAGCAATCCCTTCAACCCCAGTTATTCCCTCATCAGACCATGAAATTCCTCAAGCTGGTCGAGGAAATTGAAAATGAAGATGTGGATATTGGATGCACCACTCCGGTGATCAATGATGACTTTTGGGAAAGTCAAGATCCCAATACTCCTCTCTTCACCCCGCTTCAACAAGTTCCTCACTCCCTCGCATGCATCGTCCAAATGGACTCAAGAAAATCAACCCACCGTTCTGTGCATGAAGAAATTCCAGCCACTAGTGTCGATGAAACTGCTTCAGCCGCTAATCCTCGACCGCACTGTTGAGGACCAAGAAATTCCTCAGTCAAGAACCTGAACTTACGATTCCCGAGGTGGTGATGCAACTCATCGACACCCCTCTGCCCAAGCAAAAGAATCTGCTCTCAACCAAGCAAAAGTTCAAGGTGAAGATTTCTTTGCCGAGCACGTGTTCTTCATCAATATAATCCTTATGATTCTGCTCGAATTAGGAAGAGGCGCTTCTGGACTGCCCGTCAAGCCAACTTCTATTCCTCAGTGCTTTTCAACAAGGACAAAATCTTCGATCATGCTCATATTCCTCATGTGGATATGGAGTCACTGCCAGGCTTTGAGCCCGTCCTAAGTGTTCTTCACGACGCAGGTCTTCTAAACTTCTGCACTGATATTTGTGATTGGAACGAAGAGCTAATTCTTCAGTTCTATGCAACCCTGCACATCACCGGAGACGCTGAAGATGTAACTTCATGGGTCTTGGATTGGATGACCGAAAACACTCACTACAAGGCACCAGCAAGTGAATTGCTTCGTGCCCTCCCACTCAGTCCTCCGATTGATGGTGCACGTCGCATCTATGAAGAAAAGGAACTTTCAAATCACTATATGCAAGTGCTGATGAAGCCTTTGAAGCCAAGGCAAGCACCAAGAACCAAATTCCTCGTCAAGGAATTATTATATGTGCCTCAAACAGTCTATCGGATTTTGACGAAGACTATGAGTCCTATCAAGGGCCACGACTCGAACGATGAAGAAGTCGTTGGCATCATGAAGAATATGCTTTTCAACATCATCCATGGCGTTCCCGTCAATTTCCATGATTTCTTCATGAGGACTCGCTAACATTGCCATGTCACCTTTTGAGCTGAAGCCTTATGCACCTTGGATTATGAGATTCATCGGTCAAGATCTTCACCGAATTACAAGGTCGATACTTTGAACCACCGCAGCTACCCGCCTCGATTGAAATCCTCAAACGCCAATTGCCTCACCGATGAAAAGGGAAAGGCTACTGATGTGATAGATGAAGGAATTCGTCCATTGTATGGAAAGTTTCTCAAAGCAGCATCCTACTCCACCAATGATGACTCGCCACACATGACTCTGCAGCAAATACCATCGCCAAGCAAAATCCTCAAGGAATCGCACCTGTGGTGATGACCGATCGTGAGTTACTCCTCGGTCTTCATCGGAAGGTTGATCGCAATCATAAGTGGGTCAAACGCCGCTTGGTACTCTTCTTTACAACATGACCTCAACTCACAATGCAGTGAAGAAAAACCACTACTACCTTCATGAAACCTTCAAGCGCACCTGGGCTGTTCTTTCACATGTCTACAATGAAGAAGAACTAACTTCAATGGGTCTCACGGAAGAATTTGACTGGTCTGCACCTCCTCCGAAGAAATTCAAGAAAGTCAAAGTTCCTTCCTTGGTGGCCAGCTCCTATTCTTCATCTCGCGACAATCGATGAAAATGAAGATTTGGAAGACATCGCTGCTGGTCCTACCTCAACGAACAACCCCAACAATGTCAAGGGCGCCCGCCTTCAACTTGAAATTCTTCAAGAGCGTTAGTCCTCGGTTCGATCCTTTTGGTCATTCGATGACAAAGGGGAGAAATTTGAGTTAGTCTTCAAGCCGGTCTCGCTTTTGTCTATATACGTGATTTTTATTAAGTTACAACTCTCGTTCTTCTGAAACCTTTTATTGGATCGAGTTGTAATCTTAAACCCGATGGTGCTTTGATACTTTTGATGCATTATGCTTTTGCTCTATGATCTGATTATAGTAGTTATGCTGAGCCCTTTGGAAATCCTCAAATCGATTTGGGCTCTGATACTCATGAAAAGTTTCAAATTCCTCATACGCATTGGGCTCTGATACTCTTTATGCATTATTTTGCATGCTCTGAATACCATCAAGCACCATATTTCATCATGCATTTCAAATTCCTCATATTATATGTCAAATGCGTGTATGAATTACAAGATATAGGGGGAGATCTCCATGATTCAATTCTTCAATGCATTGCCTCAAAAGCAATTTCCTCACTATGCACACCTTCACGGGGAGTTCTTCTATATCTTGCAATCAAAATCCTCATTATCAGTATTTACACTTCATATATTTATCCCCGTTGAAAACTTAACCTATGTTGTCATCAATCACCAAAAAAGGGGGAGATTGTAAGTGCATCTAGCGCCCCTTAGTGATTTTGGTGTATTGAAGACTTATAGGTTAAGTAACTAATGCGTTTGTGAGTGTACACAGGTCTATAAGTCTATGAGGAGTTTGATAATTACAGTAAAAGTCGACCCCTAAAAATGAAGTTCTTCAACTGAAGACTTTGTTATTCTGAAGACTTTGAAAGTGAAGAAATTGGTGTGATCCTGAAGACTTGGTATTCGCTTGAGGAACATGAAGCGTGAAGACTTTTGTTTTCGTAGTTTCATTTTCTCTTTCTTGAGTCATAGGAAACACCGTACTGTTAAAGGGGGTCGAGGAAATACTAAGGGAAAATTTCCATTTGATGCTCAACTCAAAATCCTACACCTACCAATCCCTTCGAGTGAAGCTTTTGGAAATCTCATACAGTTCAGTCAATTTCTTCAAAGGATGTAGACGAAGCTCTTCCGGTCACGAGGAATTTGTTCGACCGAGGAGTTAGGAATTCGCCAAAGGCGAATTGCCTACACAAAGGAGGAACATGATAGCCCTGAGGAATTTGATATTCAAAATTCCGACCGTTGCTGTGCTGCGCGCCAGCTGTCCCAAATATCTTATCCACCTAACGGTCATATCATTGAAGGGCATTTATGTCTTATCATGTCGGGCATGCTCCCTAGGCTATAAATAGTCGCCCCCTACAACCACTAGTTGGTTGGCTGCTCCGAGAGAACTTGACACTTGTCATTTGAGAGCAACCCATCCTTTGAGGAA
Source organism: Aegilops bicornis (assembly GCA_021605145.1). Taxonomy (NCBI): domain Eukaryota; kingdom Viridiplantae; phylum Streptophyta; class Magnoliopsida; order Poales; family Poaceae; genus Aegilops; species Aegilops bicornis. The sequence goes on from CM038670.1 coordinate 633,587,934, forward strand.
TTTGAGCGAAAATCATCAAGTGAGGAAAAACCCAAAAGTGAGGAAAATCCCAAAAACCAAACCCCTACAAACCCAAAGTGATTGAGCATCACTGAAGAAATTGATCCTGCGTGGATCCGACGCTTTTTACCTTTGAAGACTGTGCTTCTTCCAGACGGTTAGGCGTCAAGGTCTAGAGCATCCAAGAGGAATTGTGGATCGCCGAGTGACCAAGTATGTGAAGGTTTGGAAGTCGCCTGAAGACTTACCACGAGTGATTGGACGAGGTCTGCGTGACCTTAGTTCAAGGAGAATACGGTGAGGACTTGGTGTCCTGAGTTGCGTGCTCAAGGATCGGTGTCCGGATCTGCGTGTCCTCGAAGTTTAAATACTCACCGCTCCAACCAGACGTACAACCGAGACAGCAGTTGGAACTGGTCTACCAAATCATTGTCTTCATCAACCTAATCGGTTCTATTTCCTCAACCCTTCATTTCCTCATTCTTGTGTTGAGTGTTTGTTCATATCTGTTTGAAGACTTTGACTAAAGACTTTCTCAATTTCCTCAGTTCAATTTCTTCACCTGTTTGTCTTCATCTTGTGTTATCCTGTGATTACGCTTTCAGACTGTGATTGTCTTCATTTCATCATGATGACTATGCCTGTAATCTGCTATGCTTACTTCTGAGTACTTATTCCGCTGCATGTATTTCTTCGCTAATGAATTTCCTCACCAGCAAATTCCTCAGTGAAGAATTTTTAAAATTCTCTAAAAATCGCCTATTCACCCCCCCTCTAGTCGATATAACGCACTTTCACTATTAGACTAGTAATCATTGGGTAAAACACATGGAAGTTTCATATTGCCTATAGTTTAGCTCAAATGACATGTTTTACTTTGTATTACAACGTCTTCACACCATCATAAGTAAATAATAGGAAAACATATGTGACAGACATACTGAGAGTATTCCTTGTGTAATACTAGGTCAGGTAAGAGAGAAGAAAATCGCAGCGTTGAATGTAAATTAGAGCACCCAAGAGAAACATAACCAATAAAGCTGAGCAAGAAAAAGACTGGTCTCACACCAAATAGTAACATGACCAAGCATTTTACAAAGAGCTCTCCTGTTTTTTCCATATAACGTCATAAAAGTTTTATAGCATTTGCATCACCTTCTTCTCTTACCTATACACAAGGCATTTCAGTAATATTTACAGTAGAAAAAATAACATGATGTACAAAATATTAGCAACCCTCGGCTTTAAAGAAGTTATGTCACCTGTATTGTAACTGAATCAGAGAACGACCACATAGTATTGAGTGGCGCTCTCTTAAAAAATAAATAGGTACTGGGCAATAGAGAACAATCAGGCATAGTACATAGATACAAGGATTAAAAGCATCACAACGAAGTCATTAGTATGCAGAGTAAATTTTTGCAATTAGAATTTTATAAAATACCATTTGAGATTTTACATATTATGCATGCACCAGGATCAAAACAAACAACTCTATCGAACTAGGAGGAACTAGGTGTGGTACCAAGCAATAAATTAACTAAGAAATTGAAACAAGCAATTAAAAAAAGCACTAAGGAGATATTTAAGGATAGGAACATCAGCACAAAGTAGGTTGGATGGTTTTTAGTGCTAGATAATAATGTTGTGCTGCAGAAGTAGTTTCCACTGACCTTTTTTATATTTTCTCCTCTGTTCTTCAGAAAACTCTATTTCATTAACGCCTTTTATACCATCAACAGCACCCCCGACTTCAGCTATCTCCTCCACCTATACAATAATAATTGAAACTTTAATGCACCTGCTCCATGGAGAAGACAAATAAAATAGGAAATTAGGATGATGGCAAACTTTACAGAAAATATCAGTATAATGGTAAATGCCATGGTGAGCCTGCTATTTAAGGCCAAATAGAAATTCTTATGATCCTTACACTTGTCTAGCTAACTCTAACAACAAAGTTTACAACTTGTATAGCTGATGACTGGACTATTTTAAAATAAAACATCTGGACAATATGCCTGAAGATTACGGGTAGCTAGCTCTAAGAACAAACTTTAAACAGTTGGGCATGCTATGGCACAAGCTTCCAGGAGGACCAAGACTAGAATATATTTACCTAACTATATATGCTGATCAGGAGGAGTATATATGAAAGTGAACATGAGCAGTATATATATATATATATATATATATATATATATATATATATATATATATATATTACACTATAGAAGTGTAGCAACTATTAACCAACACGTCGTAAGTAGCTACAATTATCAGTTCTATGTGTACAGAAATATAAACAAAGAAAGCCAACAATATAAGTTTGCATTACAAATAACTAGCAAAAAGAGACTGGAAGACATTGTCAAACAGTAATGCATTCTATAATAACTAATAGATAGACTGCGAGAATATATCCTACTTGATACATTTAAATGTCTACATTTTGACCAAAATTTAAATGGTTGATCAGCTCACTCGTATTCATGCATCTTCATATGTATGCACTTTTGTTGAATATATACCAGAACTTGAGGTGGTCTCATCACCAACCGATCCAGGACTTGAGCACATTTCCAAAAGTATCTTAGTTAACTATATTATCATGGTCACAAATTCAGACTGCTCAATTTTACATGTATTGAGATAGATAACATGATGATGGCATCACGTTAACGTAGGTAAATCATGTGATATACTCTAACTAATAGTGGGCAACTTTGCAATATGAAATTCTCTTATCAACTACGGACTAACTATGTTCTGCCAAATCCACCAATGGCAAACCACCTACCAGCTATAGGACCCAATCATCAACCAACGAACAGGTGAAGGACTGAAGGGGATCCTCTAAATAAACAACAGGGAGCAAAGAAAGAGGGCAGCGTCTATCCATACCTTGAGGCTCTCTATGACCCCGGGATGACCTCATGCTCGAGCACCGAGAACTCGCCCTCAGTGTTCTCGACACTAGTGGTGCGATGCCATCGCACCGGTATGCATGGCCATGGAAACCCCACCCGTCACAGCCATGGATCAACGCACGCCGCCATGGCTAGGCATGAAGATGCGGTATGGGCGGATCTGGCCGAGCGGGGAGGAGCAGAGGCCATGCGGTGGGGCGGATCGGGCCGGAGCATGGCCGGGCGGCGAGTACCAAGGGCCGTGCGATGGGGCGCATCGCGCCGGAGCGTCACCAAGTGGAGAGGATCAGGGGCCGTGCGGTGGGGCGGAGAGTGGGAGGGCGCGGCGGAGCTGGGCGCGACGCGGCGGCTGGAGGGGAAATCTTGGGGAGAGGAGGGGGGATTTGTTTTATCCTGGCGGCGGAAGGCGAAACAGTGGATAACCTAACCTGGCGAAATTTTTCCACCTCTCGCGCTGTAACGCCCCGGATTCGATGCGCCAGGTGTCCGTCAGTTATTTGCCGTCCTTGCCATGTCATTTGCTTCCGTGTTGCATTTTTCCATGTCATCATGTGCATCTCATTTTGCATACGTGTTCATTTCTTGCATCCGAGCATTTTCCCCGTTGTCCGTTTTGCAATCCGGCACTCCTATGTCCTCCGGCGTCCCCTTTTTGTCTCTCATTGTGAGAGGGTGTTAAACTTTCGCGGAATGGCCCGAGGTTTGCCAAGCGGCCTTACTATAGCACCGGTAGACCGCCTGTCAAGTTTCGTGCCATTTGGAGGTCGTTTGATACTCCAACGGTTAACCGGGTAACCGTAAAAGCCCCTTTCGTCTTGCAGCCCAACACCCCTTCTAACTGGACCAAAACCCAGCAAACTCCCCTCCATGCTCTCGGTCGTTCGATCACGATCGTGTGGGCGAAAAGCGCACCCCATTTGGAGTCTTCTAGCTCCCTCTACCTATATAAACACCTCCCCCTCCAAAAATCCCGGTCAAACCCTAGCTTCTCTCTCCTCCCGCCGCCGGACAAGTCCGCGCCGTCACCGGACGCGTCCGCCACCGAGCCCGCAGCCAATCCCGGCGCGCCACGTGTCCCCGCCGCCGTTCCCACTGTCGCCAAGAGTTCATGGCCTCCGTCATGGCCCTCCCGGCCACAGGTTTCGCCGCCAGCCTTCGCCTCGATCCCGCACCTCGACCGGCGCCCAGCTGCCGCCCGGGCTTCGCCCGCCGCCTGCCCGATCCGGCAGCGCCACGCCACATCGGCCCTCCACGCTTCGCCGCCCAGCGCTGCCTCCCCGGGCCTCAAGGCCTCCGCTGCCAGTCGCCGCCGCCCATCCCCTCGCCGGACCGCCCGTGTCCGCCTCGACCTCCTCGCCGGCCGGCGCCGCCGTGCCTCGCCCGAGCCCGGCCGCCTCGAAGTCCGTGCCCTCAGCCCCCCAGATCCAGATCCAAAACGAGGTTGACTTTTCCCCTTCCCCGTTTTTACCAGTCCCTGAATATTTCAACATTATCATGCCATGTTCATCGCATCATATCTCCATGCATACTGCTCTGTTTCGTGCGTGTAATATGTCAAATTGTTCGACCCGACGAGTACTTCATTTCATTACATTGCATCATGTTCTTTTGAGTTCATCTTGATGCCTGAATTATCGTTGCAAGAGTGCTATATGATGTTAATCTGCTGAAACTGTTATAACTTGATGATTTGTCATTTTTGTTGCATTTTGTGTGTGCATCCTATGAGCATGAGCTCTACATGTGTTTTGTGCTACATCATGCCATCTTCACAGTGGTTCCATCCATGTATTTTTGTGGGTCTTGTAGTGAGTGCATCGAGCTTGTTAAGTAGGGTACTTGCTGTTACTGTTTTGCTAGTCTGAATCTGCTATATCATGATGCTATGTTAACCTGCTTCTACAAGTCATTATATGCATAATCTGGAGATGTTAACTAAGGATGTTTTGTTATACATGTCATGCTCTATCCATTCATGCCCCTGGTTGCATTTATAGTCTGCTGTAACTTGTTGTAATCTTGCTCTCAAATTGCTAAATAATGTTGCTGTCAGCCTGTTAACATTAAGTTCAATGTTGCCATGATTGTTGTTAGTGATCCATGCACTCTATGAACTTGCTATTGCCATTATTAGCTTCATAAACATGTCTTATTACTGTGAGTTGCCTTGCCATGCCATGTATTGCTCTGTGGTGAGTGGTTCAAGCTCACCAACATGCCTACGTATTGTTGTTCTTGCCATGTATGAATCTGTATTATAACTTTCTATGTTTACGTGGGTGCTATCATATTTTCTGATCCTTTTTGGCTCATGGTCAGTAAGGGAATTTTGATCTATGCATTTAGTAGTATCATGCCATGCCTTTGTTTGCCATCATAAGTTCCTGTAACATGTTTTTTGATAGCTCTAAACATTGCAACCTGATGTTATTTCCTGATAAGTCTGAAACTGTTATTATTTGCAATCTTGCCATGTCCTTTTGAGCATGTTCTAGTGATTTCTGGAGATAGCTCAGTGTTCATGCTTTGTTATGCTTTACCTTTATTTCATGCCCATGCCTTCTGTTATTACGTTGAGATGCTGTAGCTTGTTGTTTTGATGCTTGCAATATGCCTATTTGCTGTTTTGGACAGATTGTTGCTATAACTTGTAAGTGTGTGTATGTTGAACCGTTGCTCCGTTTTGAGTGTGCTCATTATGAAACTTGCTTATAATTGCTTGAACTTTCATATTATCATGTTGCATCCATGTTTTGAGGTGTTTGATTGATGTTTGTATGTATTTTGCATCAATGCCATGCTTATCTTGTTTTGCTCATATCTTCTAGGCCGTAGCTCCGAATCTAATGAACTTTATATGTAACTTGACTAGAATTTCGTGTAGATCAACGTGGTGCATCTTAAATTGCTGTTTAACAACTTTAATTTAAGGTTTAATCAGATCGGGACCAATTTCGAAATTTGCATATGAGGACTTACCGGAATTGTTATATGTTGTTCCCGGCCTCATTTAAACTTGCCTTGATGTGTTGCTCTTGTTTGAATCATCTCTTGCCATGAGTAGCCTCATGTAGCTTTGTCATGAATCATGCTTGTTGTGCATCATGCCTTGTTCATGTGTGGTGTGTTTACCATGTTGTGTGTTTCTTCTCGATAGTTCCCATTTCGTTGCGATCGTGAGGATTCGTTCGCTCACGCTTGGTCTGCCTTCGTGGCTTCATCTTCTTCATGGACTCGTTCTTCTTCCTTATGGACTTCAGGCAAGATGACCGCTACCCTGGATCTCACTACTATCATTGCTATGCTAGTTGCTTCATTCTATCGCTTTGCCGCGCTACCTATCTCTTGTTTGCTCAAGCCTCACTAATTGCCATGTCAGCCTCTAACCTTTGTTACCCTTCCTAGCAAACCGTTGTTTGGCTATGTTACCGCTTTGCTCAGCCCCTCTTATAGCGTGCTAGTTGCAGGTGAAGATGAAGATTGCTCCATGTTGGATTATGTTTATGTTGGGATATCACACTACTTCTTATATTATTAACATCTATATACTTGGTAAAGGGTGGAAGGCTCGGCCTTATGCCTGGTGTTTTGTTCCATTCTAGCCGCCCTAGTTTCCGTCATATCGGTATTATGTTCCCGGATTTTGCGTCCCTAACGCGGTTGGGTGATTTATGGGACCCCCTTGACAGTTCGCTTTGAATAAAACTCTTCCAGCAAGGCCCAACATTGGTTTTACCATTTGCCTCACCTAGCCCTTTTTCCCTTGGGAGTCGCGCTCTCAAGGGTCATCTTCATTTTAGCCCCCCCGGGCCAATGCTTGTCTAAGTGTTGGTCCAAACTAGAGCCACTTGCGGCGCCACCTCGGGAAACTTGAGGGCTGGTTCTAGTTGTATGCATCGCTCATCCGGTTGTGGCCTTAGGCGAGATACGCTGCGGCTACTATCGGGGATGTCAAAGACGGGAGGTCTTGCTGGTCTTGTTTTATTACTATCGAAATGTCTTGTAGCCGGATTCCGAGACTGATCGGGTCTTCCCGGGAGAAGGAATATCCTTCGTTGATCGCGAGAGCTTATCATGGGCTAAGTTGGGACACCCCTGCAGGGTTTGAACTTTCGAAAGCCGTGCCCACGGTTATGTGGAAGATGGGAATTTGTTAATATCCGGTTGTAGTAAACTTGAAGTAAACTCTTCTAAAATACACCAACCGTGTGCGTAACCGCGAGTGTCTCTTTTCGGGTTGATCGAGAGGAGAACACGGTTTTCGGGTTATGGTTGACGTAAGTAGGAGTTCAGGATCACTTCTTGATCATTACTAGTTGTCGACCGTTCCTTTGTTTCTCTTCTCGCTCTCATTTGCGTATGTTAGCCACCATATATGCTTAGCCGCTGCTGCAACCTCACCACTTTACCCCTTCCTTTCCCATTAAGCTTTGCTAGTCTTGACACCCATGGTAATGGGATTGCTGAGCCCTCGTGACTCACAGATTACTACAACAACAGCCAGGTGTACAGGTTATGCGATGATCATGACGCGAGAGCTATGTTTGCTTGTTTTGGAGTTCTCCTTCCGCTTCTTCTTCGATCGGGGATAGGTTCCTGTGTCGGCACTGGGCTAGCAGGGTGGATATTGTTTGAGTTTCTGTTTATGATTCATCCATAGTCGGATGTTGATCCTGTATGTTGTATTGTTGTATTCATGTGACATTGTATGTCTTGGTTGTATCCCTATGTATTCTGTAATGTTGATGTAATGATATCCACCTTGCAAAAGCGTCTTCAAGATGCGCTTCTATCCTTGGTGGGACCTTTGAGTTCCTTTAGGATAGGGTCGCATCTTGGGTGTGACACGCGCGCCCTTTCTCCCTTCCCTTTCCCACTGCCCAATGGGGCCCACCGTGTGGAACAAAATAAAAGGCGCGCTGCCGACCAAAATGGTGCGGGGAGACATCAGGTGGCAACAGTGGGGGCACGGCTTCGTGGCTTTAGGGGAAGTTTGTTTCCAACTTTGTTTTTTTTTGCTGAAAATTCAACTTCCCCTAGGGTATACTGTTCATTGCTTTTCTTTCCTTAGTGCAGGCCAATGAGCTCTAGGTAAAGGACTTGGCCCTAGGTAAAATGGTAGTTTCTAGTAGTGAATGACCCCTGAAATTTTCCAAATTTTCTCATGACAGTTGTATTAGTGCACATTACACTTTGAACAAAAATAAGACCGTAAGAGGAAGCTATCTCCCGTTCGTCATCAAACATGTATTGTTCCCTCTTGAAACCATGAGCCTTCTAGTGAGTTGCTCCAGTTTGTGCGGGGTGTGTGTCCAAAATTTTGTCAAACAGGACAATTTTTTTACCACATCATCTTGGTGGCATGACATTACATCAAGCAAGATTTCATGTTTTTCTGATCATTTTTTAATTTTTTGGAATTAAAATGCCATGGCACTCCATGCATGTGTTCATGCCATGAGACCAATATGTTTGAAAAATCCTTTTAATTTGCTGCACATGGAGTCAACTTAGTCAGAAGTACACAAATATGATTTTTCAAACCGTTATGGTTGGCCGTTGCATGTAGATGTAGTTCAAATTTGAATTACGGTCATTAAATGGCTAGAAAATCACTTAAATGTCTTCAAAAGGTCAATCGACCCTGAAATTTTCCAAATTTTCACATGACAGTTGTATTAGCGCAACTTAGAAAATTTTTGAAGGCCGTAAGAGGAAGCTATCTCGCATTCGACATCAAACATGCACTGTTCCCTCTCGGAACCACGAGCATTCTAGTGAGTTGCTCCGGTTTGTGAGGGGTGTGTCTCCAAACTTTCGTCAAATATGCCAAAAAATTTACCACATCATCCTGGTGGCATGACATTACATCAACTAAGGTTTCATGTGTTTCTGATATTTTTTATTTTTTTGCAATTTAAATGCCATGGCACTCCATGCTTAATTGTGTTATAGCCGTTAGACCAATATATTTGAAAATTCCTTCCAATTTACTGCACATGGAATTAAATCGCACACAAGTACACAAAATATGACTTTTCAAACTGTTATGGTTAGCTGTTGCATGTACATGTAGTTCAAATTTCAATTACGGTCATTAAATGGCTAGAAAATCAATTAAATGTCTTAAAAGGTCAAATGACCCCTGAAATTTTCCAAAATTTGACATGACAGTTGTACTAGTACTACAAATTTTCTCGTAGATTTAAAACACCATCCATTGGCACTTTACTCCAAATTCGTCTTTCACAGCTAATAAAAAATATCTAGAACATCACACAGAGTTATTTTGTAGGAATCGTTTGCGATAAAACTTTCTGGGTTTATTTAAGTCTTCCTCCTTAAGCTTCGCCGGCTTGTCTGCTCTAGTGCCCGCAACCCCCGAATCCACAAATCCCGATCCCCATTCCCGCACCCCCTTCTTGCAAAGATGACGCCGTGGAAATGCTTCGTGAAGGCCCGTGCGATGGCCGCATCCCCCCCCCCCCCCCGAGTGCCGCCGCCTGAGCCAAGAGCGCGGCCGCCTATGCTGAGAGTGCCGCCGCATCCGCATTGAGCACGGCCACTTCCGTCGAGAGGGCGTCTGCAGTAGCCGACAGGGCAGCTGCAGTAGCCGAGACGGCTGCAGCTGCTGCTACGACGGCGGCTGCAAACGCCGAGAGTGCTCGAGCTGCCGTCCGTGCCGCCGATGTCACCCTGGCCCAGGTCAAGGCCATCCACGGCAAGATATTCCTGGCCACCTCGAAAACCAGCATGCAGCCCACGTCCGAAAAGGCGGTGGTGTCCATGGAGCACCTACTTCTTTGTGAGGTCGTCGAGCGGGAGCTGGAGATGCAGGAGGCGGCGGAGATCGAGGAGCGCTGGGAGGAGGAGTTGCGTGTGGACCAGGTCGAGGTAGAGAAGAGTCTGTCCGTTGAGGAATCGGCGGTGGAGTACCAACACGAGCTCTGGCGCAGCCACTACTAAGAGTACTACAACCTTGAGGGCAGCGTCGAGGACGAGGACGAGGACGAGGACACGGTCGACTTCAGCAGGGGGGACGCGGAGTCCACCAACGGCGACATGTTGCCAGGACAAGTCATCGACGTCTCATCTCACACCGGCGATGCATAGGCCGGCACGGCGGCGGATTTGTTAAACTTATTTGTACTTAGGCTTTGTTTTTAATGCTGGTCTTTTGTTAGAGCAATGTTTAGGTGAACTGGCCCTGTTTAATTACTAAAATTTCTCGATTCAGTAAGTCTGGTATGTGTGGTGTACGCTCTTTTGTGTGTCCAAATTAGCAAGCGATGTTAAATTATGCACTGACATACCCGTGGAAATTTCCACCAAAATTTGAATTATCAAACTCATCCCATGCACGTTAAGCAGAAGAATCGTTTGCGATGCACACTATCATTCAAAGTGCATGGTGTTCGGCGGCACCGCGCGCAAAGTTTCCCTCCACATTTCGAATTTTTTGGCCTACCACCGAAATATCTACCCTCCCCCTCCCCATCCCCTTTTCTCCCCGACCACAAGTCACATTTCCCCTGTTTCCCCCTTCCTTCCTTCCTTCCTAAGCTATAGCCGCTTCGTCGCTCTCGCCGTCTCGCATCCTACCGCCGGGGTCGCCATGGTCTTCTTCAAAGACCTCTCAAGTGGTTCCTCCTCCTCCGACTCCTTCACCACCCGGGTATGCCTCTCTTCTCTCTCTCGGGCTAAGACTTGGAATGAAGGATTTTTACCCGGCGATCCATTAGAGTTAGTTATTCCTCTTGTAGTTCCCAAGAACCATCAGTTGCAATGAATGGAACGGGGTGGCTGAAGATCTGTCTGCTCTTTGTCACCATCAATCTCCATGCGTGAAGCTAGTTGCGTTTGAATCTGTGGACAGTGGGAGGAAGTTTCTGGCATGTGCAGAGAAGGTTAGACCCTCTTTCGTTGTTATAAATCATTTGTTAGATGTGATTCAGACACTGTCACGGTCCGAACCCATTCATACCACACCTTCAACCAAACGCATCCTAAGACAGTGTCACAGTTTGTACCTAGTATGTAAAAATGTTGCCATCTCATCAGCAGTGCCATTAGAAAATTATTTGGCACCGCTTCAGCAGTTTGTGGAGCCAACTTCTCCACACATCCGAGCATCCAAGCAGTAAAATACTAAATCTTTATGGCACGAAGGAACTGGGCGTTGGAGCAACTAAGTGCTCCGGAGTTCGGGTCCTTGATTTTTTTTCGCTGCATCGGTTCGCCATTGCAGGGCACCGGTGCGAGATGTAGCAAAAGTTGTCTTTACACCGGTTTTGGCATAAATAGTGGACGGCCTTAGTGCTATTTGTTCTATGTTACTAAATTTGTGCATGTACACACCTGTTAGTATCAATTTGCTGTCATCCAAACACTGTCGCTATGTTGTTGCAGTTATATTTACCTTCCTCATAAAATGTTCAATTTGTTATTTATTGTACATGAGTAAGAACTTGTAGCGTTGTTGTAGTTAATTATAGCTTCTGATGTTCCGTAATTTTGTTGTTGTCTCGAGTAATTAATTCATTTGCACATTGATCTTTTTGAGAAGATATGTCATAATTAACATGTTTCTTCAGTTTTTCAAAATAAGCATTGGTGATTTTCTATGTTGCTATAAACCCATTTTCCCTACAATTGTTACTAATCTAGTTTTAAATATTATAGGATGAGCGGAAGTGTTCTTACTTGGAGTGGGTTGATCAAGAGTGGCCACAGTCTTTGAAGATGTGCCTAACGAAGCTCTAGAGCATGTATGAGGAGGAGAACAGATGTAGGCTTAGAGAAAGTGTTGTCAACGCTGAAGAATATTTGAAGATGCGGGATAAAAAGAGGAAGGTGGAGAATGAGCTCAGATTTTTTAAATCACACTTTGCTAAGATGGTTTTGGTGAAGGAGGAGGCACTTTCCCGGCTGGCCAGTGCAAAACAAGTTCTTACTGAACTGAAAGCAGAGGTGGATAAGGCAAGCCTGGATGATCTCAATTAGGTAAATGAATGTATTGTTGAAATATTTTTCTTATGAAGTTGAACTATCTATATGTTGTACTGTGCTGTTTTCCGGTAGCTATCATACTGTGATGTTAAAATATATCTATGTGCCTGATATGAAATTGGCAAACGATTATTTGATATGAAATGTGAATTTGTGTAATAATGGAATTATTAATTGTAAACTAATAAACCTGCTAAATGGGTCATGGAACTCAAAGAACGGTTCTAGAAGTAAAAGCACTTGTGATGGATAGCCCAATGCCACACACTTTTCTTCATCAAATCGTGTGTGATGTAGTTGATAAAAGCAAATGATTAATCAACACGGAGCGTATGTGATAGTTACACCTATCACACACGAGCCTATACATAAACCTGTGTGGGATGTACATACAAACCGAAATGTTTTCCCTGTGGATTGAGTGTATGGGATGTACATACAAACGGAAACATTTTCCATGGATTGACTGTGTAGGAAGTACATACGAACGGAAACGTTTTCCATGGATTAACTGTGTGGGATGTACACAAGAATGGAAACATACTCCTTGGATTGACTGAGTGTGATATACATACGAACGGAAATGTTTTTCTGGGATTCACTGTGTGGGATCTACATACGAATGGAAACAATTTGGTTTCAATGCCTCGTGCGATCACACACGAGCTCATTTTGACCCAGCCTATGTGTGAGGAGGGCCTATCCCCGACGGTTTCTGTGTCGTGTGGGAAGGACCCCCCTATCGCCCACACTCACTTGGCGACGGTTCCAAATGCCATCGTGGAAAGGGGTTAAAACCATTTGTATATCACCGACGCATACCAGTGTGTGTTCGATATTTTGATGATATGTATGTTGTGATTCCCTTAGTGGTGTCATGTTAACGTCGACTACATGGCACTTCACCATATTTGGGCCTAAGGGAATGCATTGTGGAGTAGTTATTAGATGATGGGTTGCGAGAGTGACAGAAGCTTAAACCCCAGTTTATGCGCTATTCTATAAGGGACCGATTGGATCCAAAAGTTTAATGCTACGATTAGAATTTATTCTTAATACTTTTCACGTAGTTGTGGATGCTTTCGAGAGGGTTAATCATAAATAGGAGGTTTTTTCAATTAAGAACAGCACCTAAGCACAGGTCTACCCACATATCAAATTATCAATGTAGCAAATACGAATGAAGCCAACATGATGAAAGTGACTAGATGAAATTCCCGTGTACCCTCAAGAACACTTCGCTTATCATAAGAGACCGTTTTGGCCTGTCCTCTGCCTCAAAAGGATTGGGCTACCTTGCTTAACTTCTGTTACTACTATCGTTACTTGCTCGTTACAAGTTATTTTGCTATCAAACTACTCCGCTACTTCCAATTTTAGCACTTGCAGACATTAACTTGCTGAAAACCACTTGTTATTTCCTTCTGCTCCTCGTTGGTTTCGACACTCTTACTTATCAAAAATGCTACAATTGACCTCATATACTTGTGGGTCATCAAGGCTATTTTCTGGCGCCGTTGCCGGGGAGTGAAGCACTCTTGGTAAGTGGAAATTGGTAAGGAAACACTATTACTACATGTTGAAATTTATTGTCACTTGCTACTATGAAAAAAAAATCCTTTGAGGGGTTTGTTCGGGGTATCTTCACCTCGACCGGAAGCACAATTAGTTGCCCCTCAACCTACTGCACCTACTGAAAATATTGAATATGAAATTCCTTCGGGTATGGTAGAACAACTGCTAGCTAATCCTAATGCAGGAGATGGAACCGAACATCCTGATATGCACTTGATATATATGGATGAAATTTGTGGATTGTTTAAGCTTGCACGTTTGCCCAGAGATGAAGCTAATAAGAAGGTTTTCCCTCTATCTTTGAAGGGAAAAGCATTGACATGGTATAGGCTATGCGATTATATTGGATCTTGGAACTGGAATCGGTTGAAATTGGAATTTCATCAAAAATTATCCTATGCATCTTGTTCATCGTGGAAAAATCGGAAATATATATATATTTTTTGGCCTCATGAAGGAGAAAGTATCGCCCTAGCTTGGGGGAGGCTTAAGTCAATGTTATACTCATGCCTTAATTATGATCTCTCAAGAGAAATTATTATTCAGAATTTTTATGCTCGACTTTCTCGTAATGATCAATCCATGCTCGATACTTCTTGTACTGGTTCTTTTATGAAGAAGACTATTGAATTCCAGTGGGATATTTTAGAAAGAATTAAACGCAACTCTGAAGATTGGGAACTCGACAAAGGTAAAGAGTTAGGTATTGAACATAAGTTTGATTGTGTTAAATCTTTTTATGAATACCGATGCTTTTCAAAAGTTTAGCACTAAATATGGACTTGACTCTAAGATAATAGCTTCCTTTTGTGAATCTTTTGCTACTCATGTTGATCTCCCTAAGGAGAAGTGGTTTAAATATCACGCGCCTATTAAATAATAACTTCAAGAACCGGTAAAAGCTAAAGAATAAACTATAATTGACAATGTTGATCCAGTTGTTCCCACTGCTTATATTGAAAAAACACCTTTCCCTGTTAGGATGAAGGAACATCCTAAAACTTCAACTGTGGTTAAAAAAAGTTATGTTAGAACACCCAAACCAGCTAAACAAATCAGAGTTGAACCTAGTATTGCTATGATTAAAGATCTCTTAGTCAATAATATTGATGGGCATGTTATTTACTTCTGTGATGAAGCTTCTAGAATTGCCAAACCTGAAGAAAAGGATAAACATAGACCAGTTGTTGGCATGCCTATTGTCTCACTTAAGATAGGAGATCACTGTTATCATGGGTTATGTGACATATGTGCTAGTGTGAGTGATATTCCTTTTTCCTTATATGAAGAAATTAAGAATGAAATAGCACTGCTTTGGAAATAGAAGACATAGATGTCACTATTAAACTTGCCAATAGAGATACTATATCACCAATTGGGATTCTTAGAGATGTTGAAGTCTTGTGTTGGAAAATAAAATACCCTACTGATTTTCTTGTTCCTGGCTCCCCACAATATGAATTTCATCCCATTATCTTTGGTAGACCTTTCCTAAATACCATCAATGCTAGAATAGATTGTAAGAAACAAATTGTTGGTGTTAGCTTTGGTGATGAATCTCATGAATTTAATTTTTCCAAGTTTAGTAGACAACCTCATAAGAATGATTTCCCTAGTAAGGATGAAATTATTGGTCTTACTTCTATTGTGGTACCTCCTACTGATCCTTTGGAACAATATTTGCTAGAACATGAAAATGATTTGCATATGCGTGAAAGAAATGAAATAGATATAATCTTTTTAGAACAACAACCTCTGCTTAAACACAATATGCCTATTGAAACTCTAGGAGGTCCTCCTCCACCTAAAGGTGATCATGTGTTTGAATTAAAACAATTGCCAGACACTTTGAAATATGCTTATCTTGATGAGAAAAATATATATCCTGTTATTATTAGCTAACCTTTCAGAACATGAAGAAGAAAGATTATTTAAAGTTACAAGGAAGTACATAGCTGCTATTGGATATACTCTTGATGATCTTAAGGGCATTAGTCCCACTCTATGTCAGCACAAGATTAATATGGAACCTGATGCTAAACCCGTTGTTGATCACCAACATCAGTTAAATCAGAAGATGAAAGAAGTGGTAAGAACGGAAATATTGGAACTTCTGGAAGCATGCATAATCTCATATAGCTGATAGTAGATGGGTAAGTCATGTTCATTGTGTCCCTAAGAAGGTAGGTATTACTATTGTTCCTAATGATAAGAACGAGCTTATTCCACAAAGAATTGTCATAGGCTATAGAATGGTAATTGATTATAAAAAATTAAACAAAGCAACTTGAAAAGATCATTACCCTCTGCCTTTTATTGATCAAATGTTAGAAAGATTATCTAAGCACACACATTTTTGCTTCCTTGATGGATATTCTGGTTTTTCACAAATACCTGTTTCGCAACCTGATCAAGAAAAGACCACTTTTACTTGTCCTTTTGGAACTTATGTTTATAGACGTATGACTTTTGGTTTATGTAATGCACCTGCACTACAAAAAACACACTTCCGTGATGATACGTGTTTGTCACAGTAGGTCACGTTTTCTGTCATGCATGTACATCCATGATGAATTTATGACCGAATCAAGATATTCATACATGTGCTGTCGTAGAAGTGTTCCATGACATTACCAAAATTATCATCACGGAAGTGTCCACCTCCATGACGATAAATCGCGCGTCACAGAAGTGCTTTCATCAAGGGTGACCGACACGTGCCATCCACCGTAACGGAATGCCGTTAATCTATCGGGTCTGGTTTTGGATCCAATAACCCGTTAACATCCCCGACCAATGGGGATTTTCCACGTGTAAAATCATCTTTGGCTGGAGGAAATACGTGTTGGCTCGCCGTTGCGACAGATGTCATCCACTCATTGGACCGAGGGCGCCTATGATACGTTGTCACTTGGCATGGACCAACAGAGGCCCATTCCTGTGAAAAGGCCGACCCGTTTGACTTGGTCAAAAGGTGGCGGGCCGGCCCATGGAAAGCCTGTTAACAGCCTATTCGCATATAGCCCATTTATAGCCCGCTAACCCAGGGCCCGTTACAACCTATCCGAATTAGGCCCAGTAGCGTCATCTGGGCCGTCCAATATGATTCCAGCCCGTTTTAACTTCCGGCCCATGTATGGCCCATGACGTCTTTCGATCCATATGAGGCCCTTTGTAACTCTTGGCCCATTAACAGCCCGTGGTGAAACTGGCCCGTAATGAACAATGTATCACTTTATACCCATTAACGACCCATTATTCCATTGGGCCGTTTCCAGCCCATGTTATATTTCGGCCTTCTTAGTGCCCATTTATTCTTGGCCTGGCCCAGATTCGGTTACTTACGTACTGCCATCGCTATTTTTACGCTTATGGGCCAAATTCAGCCCGTTGTTGTAGTCGGCCCGTTTGTGGCCCGTTAATATGTTGGGCCGTTTTCATAGCGTCATCAAATACGGCCTATTAACGACGGCCCGTTATGGTCGGCCCATGAACGGACGATTCCAACTCTAGCCCGTTTACGGCCATAATGCGGTCTGTTATTGGCCCATGTTTGGCCAATTGATCATGCGGCCCATATAAGGCCCATTGATGATACGGCCCGTAGAAGGCCCATTGTGTCTATAGCCCGTAGAAGGCCCATTGTTTCTACGACCCGTAGAAGGCCCATTGTTTCGATGGCCGGTAGGAGACCCAGTGTCACTATATATATAGTAAATATGTAGCCCATGGTTATTGTGGCCTAGTTTTAAAAAATAGGTTATTGCGGCCACTAGAAAACCACGGAAAAAGAACTGCACTGACTACAAGCAAACAAATAAACAAGACAACAAGGAAATAAATAAGCAAGCAACTTACACTAGGCTATCACGGCTATTACACATATTACATTCACTAGGCATCAAAGTTTGCTACCAGTGCAAATATAGGGAACAAAGCAGCATATAAACGCCACAAAGAAAACAAGTCCGTGAATCGAAACCACTTTCGAAGAGCTCAAGAAACAATATCCTGGGTACCCATAATGCTGGCAAGATGCTTAGCAAGCTTATTAACTTTCTCTTGTTTGGCGCTTAAATCCTCCTGTGCTTGATGTTGCACAAGAAAGTATGCATCTGAATTCTGCAGGGACTTCCTCAGTCCTTCGGCTTCTTGCCGCAGCAGAGCTGACTGATGCCTTTCAAATTGTAGTTGAGACTGAAGAAGCCGAAGTGATTCAGGCAGCTAGTTCGAAGAGCTTGTGCCAAGCAGTCTGCCGATAACTTCGAACACTACATCAATGCAGGACTGTGGGGTTTTCTCACTGTCTACAAGATCGTTTTTATACCTTTCTTAGAGACCAACAGGGTTGTCTCACTATCTTGAACCTTATCTGCATTTTCTCTACCATTGCATAGTGGGGTGCTCTTCTCCAATATTTTGTTTGCATACTACAAGAGAAACAAGCAGACACATCACAAGTTTAGCATGTAGTATACGAAACTCATTTTGGTAAACCGGTTCAATGTTAAGGTGGACAGGATAACAACATGAAACAAACATATATCTATGTACTATGGTCACTGTATTGTCCATATCATTCTAGTTTATGTTGCCGGATCAAGATAGTGACACAGTTCAACTCATATATTTTTAAGACACAAGACATAGATGTAATATAAGTGTGAGAAACTACACAGCATTGGCAACACTTGTAATGTGCATCACATGAGGACGTAACTATTTATACAACTTAAACTGAAATCAACATAGAGCAAGAAGTTAGAACAACAATCCAGTTAAAGAAATAGGTTTAAAACATACATGTTGCGCCATTGGAGTTTCAATTGGATCCTTCAAATTCAAAAGTAGTTGGTATGAGTAAATACAGTGATGCAACAACAAAGGAGTATGGACCATAGCTATGGAATCTGACATGAGAACAATTGCTCTTCTGCTTTAAACATGGAGTTTGGGTTAGCTGTGGTGGTCTTCGTGCTTTGGGCACTACAGTTGCTTTACAAACTGCTCGTGTGGGGGTACTCTATGGTGGACATGGTGCTTTGTCAACT
The DNA here is from genome assembly GCA_021605145.1 of Aegilops bicornis. Lineage (NCBI taxonomy): Eukaryota > Viridiplantae > Streptophyta > Magnoliopsida > Poales > Poaceae > Aegilops > Aegilops bicornis. The sequence goes on from CM038670.1 coordinate 633,606,499, forward strand.
AGAAGTGGGTTAATATCCGCGAGGGTTGAGGTTAGATGGGTTGTAGTTGGTTCTCTGCCCAAAGGTGTAAGTGTGCAATCTGGAAGAGTCTCGATTATGTGTGGTGGGGCTAGTTTGTGGGCCAGTACAACCATGGTTCTATCTGCATCGACGGGTAGCATTGTCTTTTGGGAAGAATGGGTTTTTGCTCCCTTAGATACTGCCATCGCCCCCTCCAATTCAAATGGCTGATGAACAAGAAAAGAAATTGAACGTACATACATTGTATGATAGACAGATGTGGTAATTCACATATATGTTGTCTAACCAAACAGGACAGCATGACACAATTTCACATATATGATGCCTAACTAAACAGGATAGCATGACACAGTTTCAGATAGATGATGGATAACTTAACAGGATATAATGGCATAATTCAACATATGATGAGTATCTAAACAGGATGACATGACAAAACTATATGATGTCTTTCTAAAATAGGTTGGGATGAAATAATTCACATACATGTTGTCTAAGTATACAGGATGGCATGATATAATTGACATAATTTATTCATATACTAAGAAGCTGGCACTCGCATGTATGATCTCTAAACTAAGCAGATGGAATTCAATATTGTGCATATGATGTCTAAACTAAGAAATGCAAGACACCATATGCATGATATGAGAAATATAAACATTGCAACTTAGAGCATACACCTCAGGTGGGATATAGGTCTAGTCATCTGTCTCTGAATCCTCCTCTAAGGAGCTCCCCGTAACCATCGAGATATATGCTTCAACAGGTACCATTGCCTGCTCTGAAGACCTTGTTTTCACTCCAGATTTTTCCATAACCGGCTCAAATGGCTGATACACATGAAGAGTAGTTCAATATACACAGATTGTCGACAAATGGAATACGTAATGAAAAAAAATATGGCATGAGATAATTCACATATATGATGCCCGGCTACATGGCGATGCATAATTCACATATATGATAACTGGCTGAAAAACATGGCATTGCATAATTCACATATCTGATATAGAAAGCAAACAACAGGCATTCACACAAAGCATGTCTAATCTAAGCAGATGGCATGGCAGTGCAATACACCATATGCATGATATGAGCAATATAACCCTGCCAAGTTAGAGCATGCACCTCGGGGGGGGGGGGGGATACGACTAGTCATCTGCCTCTGAATCCTCCTCTGAGGAGCTATCTGTAACCAGCAAGGAATCTGCATCGATAGGTAGCATTGACTGCTCAGAAGACCTTGTTTTCACTCCAGATTTTCCCATGACCGACTCAAATGGCTGATGCACAGGAATAGTAGATGAATGTATAAACATTGTTGACAAATGGAATACATTATGAAAAAAATATGGCACGATACAATTCACATATATGATGCTTGGCTAAAGAAGATGGCATTGCATAATTCCCACATACTCCCTCCGTTCCTAAATATTTATCTTTTTAGAGATTTCAAATGGACTACCACATATGGATGTATATAGACATATTTTAGAGTGTAGATTCACTCATTTCGCTCTGTATGTACTCACTTGTTGAAATCTCTAAAAAGAAAAATATTTAGGAACAGTGGGAGTATGATATAGAAACCAAATAGGTGGCATTCACACAAAGCAAATCTAAACTAAGCTGATGACATATAAGATGTATAATATAAGCAATGCGAGGCGCCGTATGCATGATATGACCAACATCAGAATGACAGGTTAGAGCAAACACCTCAGGTGGTAAACATGAGTGGTCGGCTCCTTCTGAATCTCCATCTGAATAGTTATCTTCCTCTGGAATACAATTTGGAATGGTGGGAGGGGGCACGTCGCCCACGATGGCGCGCCGTCTGCATGACATTATATTCCCACGCAACGGTCTTCTCTTTTTCTCTACATGTTCAGTATGATTGTGTACAATATCTGACATGCATAATAAAAAAATAGTTAGATTTTGTAAGGCCCAAGGGGTGGCAAAAATCAAGACTGATGGTAGCAAACGAGTGGATGGATCCAAAACTAATGATAGCAGGTAGATTATAACTTCAGTTTAAAAGATAGACAATGGATCGTCTATTATTTGTTGCCCACCCAACATTAACCACATAGAAGACCCCATATGAACCAGATAGTAGACAGATACTATTCGTTGCTACCTCTATATGACACCCACAGGCATTTTAAAACTCAAGTTTGAACGATAAAGTAGCAGGTAATAATAACCAATGTATAACGTAAGCAAACACGAAAGACTGCGACCTCTCTTCCGGAACTGTGTAGTCCTCAGGTTCATCTGCTCAGTCGATGATGGTAATGCAGTTGGCATGGCTGCCGGCAACGAGAAGGATGATCTGAGGCGGCGAAAGAAAGTCTGCAGGGGAGATCTCTGCTGCAGTGAACACTTTTGTCGTTGGTGCACCTCAGGTGGGGTGGATGATGGCACGGCAGGAGCAGGACATAACACACAGAGTTTTCTTTGATGCCTATCTGAAAATGAAGTAAATCTATAAGGGCTCCTTACAATTGGAGGATTCTATAAATGCAGGGAGAGGAAAAACACAGGAATATGATAGGAATGCGCGTGCAAAATTGAGCATTTGGAAATATAGGATTTCAGTCAACCTGGGTGTTTGGTTCACATGAATTGGAAGAACACAGGAATGGAGAAACGTGGTCAAATTAAAGTCAAACCACGTGAAAATGAAAAAAAATAAGAATCTTATTATGCCAGTAATGATATTAGTTCTGTTCTTCATGCATATTGATTTGAAAAGTACGTCCAAGTGAATATTAAAATTCCTATGATTTTTCTTTGAAAGAGACACCAAAGGATAAAAATCCTCTAGTTTTGCTTTGCTCCACTCCTTCTAACCAAATGCACGAATAGTAGTTCCATAGCAAAGGATCCCTGAGGGATCAACATGAATGCAGAGTAACAAAGTGATGCGACGAGTGTACAACCTCTTTGGCATAGCCTTGTGGACCTCAGCATCATTGGGTTGGACGTGGAGGATGGTGATGCTGGTGTGACTGTCGAAGGTGGGGAAGAAGATCTGAGGCCTCTGGAAACGGCGCCGAGGGTACTGCTCCGCTGTGATGGAAGGTTCCGTCGTCGGAGCAGCTCCGGTGAGGTGTACGGCAGCGAGGCTGAAGCAGGACAAGACAAATAATGTTAATCTGAAGGGGGGCTCTAATATCATCTGCAATAGATGATGTAAAATACATCACCAAAAAGTGCTAGACGTAAAATGCATCAGCCGCTCCACGGCTGCTCTGACAGATGCTATAAGTACTGTTCACTCTGAACTTCACTAAAGAAACTAAAATTTATAGTCGAAACTGAATTTTACTGTCAAAACTAATTGAACTAGTAGCAGAGCATGGCAATAGATGTTTAGGGCGTTCGAGCACTAGTAGAAGAGAAGCAGTGATCTAAATCAGCCGACGCTCTAGTAGGGAATGCACTAGTAGAGAGCAAGTCATGCAGTAGCACCACGAGCGAGTGCTAAAGTAGCAACTCCTATAGCTGCCAGAGGTCGTGCAACAGCACCAGCGTGAGCGAGAGCAAGAGTAGAGTAGCAGCACGAACTAGAGCAAGAGCGGAGCAGCAGCGCGACTGACAGCAATAGCAGAGCAGAGCAGCATCACGAACAAAAGCAAGAGCAGTGCAGCAGAGCGACCGACAGCAAGAGCAGAGCCGTAGCGTGAGCGAGAGCCGGAGCAGCTGCATCTAGTGCCGGTGTGGAAGTCGCCGCCGAGGAAGCAACGACATGGGGGAGAGACTCCATGGATGATGTGGCCAGCGACGGTGCTGCCGATGGAGACCCTCCATGGCTTCTCGGTATCGAGCACCGGCAGCCCCGTGAGATCGAATAAAAGATAAAATGCAGCGGTGAGTGCAGAACCTCCTTGGTGGCGCCGAGTTGGCCTCGGCATCATCGGAGGAATTGGTGAGGGTGTTGTGGTTCCGGTGGGGCAGGTCAAGACGGCGCTGTGGGGATGGAGGTGGCGTGATAGACGAGGCGAACGTCGGGGCAGCTCCTTGGAGGTGGAGGATGGGGTGGCTGATCCGGCAGGATGACGAGATCGACGATGGATCCTCATTCAGTGCGGTGGATGAGGGACGACGAGCTATTGCAGTGGATGATGTAGTCGGGGAAGAGTCTCCGGCTGGGAGACGATCGGGAGGCCGATGGAGGAGCATGGGGTTTCGTGGGTTTTGGCGGCCTCCGTGTACGAATGGGGGGAATGTAGGGGAAGGGAGGGGAGCCATGGCTTAGGGACACGCTTGTCTGAAATGTAGGGTAAGTTACCAGCGTACCCCCACCGGTGTTGACACCGCGACGTCGAGCTTAATTTCCGGTTGAGGGGTAGAAGGGGGATTTCGCATGTCTGGGCTGCGGGACCGATTTCGGACGAGGAGGGAGTTTTCGCGCGCGTTGAAATTTCAGGATAACAAGGCGTGGCGCGGTTTGAAGAGGCGGGAGTTTCGAAGCAGGTGAGACAAAAGATACTTGAGCTTGAAAATTTCGGGATAACAAGGTGCGGATTCCTTGTTCGGCAGAACAAAATTAATGTGTAAAAAAACAATTCATACAAGATAAAAGAGAGTCATGTCCCCTTTTACTATATTGGTATACATGCCATTGAAAAAACTACGAGAAAATGTAAAAAAATCGGGAGAACAAGATTACCCTGTACCGTACCAAATCGATTCGCACTTCCCTCAACAACAACAAAAAACAAATCAATTCCCACCAAAAGAAAGAGCAATGTCCCTTTTTATATGATTACAAATGCCATGATCTTGAATTTCAATTTTTTAATCCACGTTATGTTGAATTTGAATATATCATTAGGTGACCTTGCGGTTTATAATTGATGTAGTCGTACATTTTGATCTTCCATCATATATGAACATCTTAATCCACCCTGTGAACATATATATTTTCGTCTACCATATGGACTAAATTTGAATCAAATTTCCTTATTCGAATACGATTGTTGTCAAGTTATACAATCATTTAAATATTATCTTGATAACAAAAAACATGCATATAGCAATAATCATATTTCACTATGAACTACATGTACCATACGATCTCCAATTCAAATATTTGTATCCATTTATGTTGAATTCAAATCATAGTACATTAGTCTAGGTAGCGAGATGTTCGGGATAACCTAAACCCTATTTTCATATGTATATTTTTTGGCTGAATTGGGACAAGTTTTGGTATAAGCTTCTTGCAAAACTGGAGATTCTCTCAACAAGCCTCGTGGTTCTGAGAGGGAACGTGTCACCTTTGTGTGATTAACGATATACGCTGCCTCCCCCTTGATTTTCTTTATAGAGGCAACATAGAACTATATGAGTGCCCTGTTAAATTTTGGAATTTTTCCGGGTTTGTTTGGCCTTTTTATACATTAATTGAGTTTCTGGACTTTTAATGTGCATAATCCAAATTTGAACTGCAGGCACATGCTCCGGTGCACCAAAGTTGGTTGAAAAATCACATGTGTGTCCTTGGTTGAATTTCTAGGTCCCATGGAAGAAATGAGAATGAAATTCAAACATCTTGGCGTCGTGACTCGGCTGAGAACATCGAGAAACTTGTATTTTAAATTCATGTAAATCCAAAACTTGCCTGGAAATCATGAAACTTTGCATGGTGTCATGTCATGGCACTAACATGTTGTGGTAAAAAATTCGGCTGATTTGGAACAAGTTTTGGTATAGGGGTCGTTTGGATTATGCCCACACCAGCCCGACCAAAATGACGACATGCCAAAATTTTGGCGAAGGAAATAGCCGCTGGGAACTCGCCCACACGCTAGTGTGGAATCACAATGGCTGGCCAAAAAGTTGGTTGTGAGCCAAAAACTTGGCTGTGATCCAAACACTGGCCCAAGATGTGGTAAACGACCAAAATTTTGGAAGGGCGGCTTGGGGCTGCCATCCAAACAGCCCCATAAGGTTCTTGCAAACTAAAGCTTCTCTCAAGAAAGCTCGTGGTTCTGAGAGGGAACGTGCCACCTTTGAGTGCGAAACGATATACGCTGCTCCCCTTGAGTTTCTTTACAAAGGCAACATAGAACTACATGAGTGCCCTATTAAATTTTGGAATTATTCTGGGTTCGTTTGGCCTTTTTTATACATTAATTGAGTTTCTGGTCATTTATGTGCATAATTCAAATTTGAACTACAAACACTTGCTCCCGTGCACCAAAGTTGGTTGAAAAATCACATCTGTGTCCTCGGGTGAATTTCTAGGTCCCATGCAAGAAATGGGAATAAAATTCAAACATCTGGGCATCGTGGCTCGACCGAGAACATTGAGAAACTTGGTTTTAAAATTCTTGTAAATCCAAAACACGCCTGAAAATCATGAAACTTGGCATGGTGTCATGTCATGGTAGTACCATGCTGTGGTAAAAAAATTGGCCAAATAGGAACAAATTTTGGTATAAGCTTCTTGCAAACCGGAGCTTCTCTCAAGAAGGCTCGTGGTTCTGAGAGGGAACGTGTCACCTTTGTGTGCATAATTCAAATTTGAAATACAAGCACATGCTCCAGTGCACCAGTTGGTTGAAAAATCACATGTGTGTCCTCGGGTAAATTTCTAGGTCCCATGCAAGAAATGGGAATGAAATTCAAAATTCTGGGCGTCGTGGCTGGGCTAGAAACATTGAGAAACTTAGTTTTTTAATTCCTGTAAATCCAAAACACGCATGAAAATAATGAAACTTGGCTTGGTGCCATGACATGGCACCAACATGCTGTGGTAATTTTGCTGTCCGATTCGCGAAAGCGCACACACTAACAATCAATAAATTCATTTTGGCACAAGTGTTGTCACGTTACAATCGGAAACACAAGTATTATTGAAACCATGGTCGATCTATTTACCATTTACGTGCCGCCACGCGTCCCCTTTTTTTATTAGCTAGGAGGCGCCGTGCAGGGTAGCTATTTGAGTACGAGAGGCGTGCGATCAGACCCCTGTGCATGCTTATCAGGGGGAGAGCCCTTTGACCGCCATCTGCCATCCACCTCTCTCCCAAGGTCTTCATTAATGGCGCCCGAGCCTTTTTTAGTGGCGTGGCTATGTCTCAGTCGACTGAGATTTAAGAGAGAGAAAAGAAAACCTGAAAGCACGGATCTGCATCTAAGATCCGACGAACCTATATAGCATCTACAGCGACTTATAGCAAGACTGATGAATATATAAGGACGACGACACTGGATAATAATTGTCTTACATAATTAGGAAGATAATTTAAAAAGCCACATGCGGCTACGCCCGAAATACACAAGGGCAAAATAAGAAGGAAGACAATGATCTGGCTTGCTGATCTCTACTTTCTTGATGTGTTGCTGCAGGCCGCAGGAACTAGTCTCCGCGGCGAGCGGCAATGAGCTCTTTCGTGTCCTCAAGACGCTTCTTGAGAGCATCCACAGATTCCTCCACCAGCCTTTGGCGCTCGACGCGGAGCATGTCATTCTCGTCCATAAGTTTCTTGACGATGACGCCGGTCCTCTTTAACAAGGCACTGGTCTCATCCTGCTGGTCTGTACTTCTCACGATCTTCGCCCTCAGCAGGTTGCGCTCGGCCCGGAGCTTCTCATTGCCCTCCCTTAGTTGCCGGATGATGCCGGTAGCCTGTTCAAATGAGGCTTTTATGTCTTCCTGCAACCTCGCCCAGCCGGAGATCTGATCCATCTGGATATGGACGATTGCATGCATGCGCCTGTAAGAGTCATCGCCTGCCCGTGAGACATTTTCCCAAGCCGCCGCGGCGTGGCGGGACATCTCTGCTGCATTCGCGGTGTGGCGGGACATCTCTGCTGCTTCCGCGGCGTGGACGGACCAGTCTGCTGCATCGACGGTGCGGCGGGACCTCCGTGCTGCTTCGGCGGCGCGGCAGGACCTCTGTGCTGCTACTTCCGTGCGGCGGGACATGTCGGGTGCTTTCGCAGCATGGCGGGACATCTCTCGTGCTTATGCTTCCATGCTCACCTCTCCCTAGTGGTAATCTCTCGACCCAGACCTCACGCTGGCCATGGCAGACGCAAGGGAAGGATGCTGAATGACTTGTTTATTTTTGTGGATGAGGAGTTGAGGAGGAATGTGCAGTCATCTTGGCATAGTAGTATTTATAACCGAGTACTAATACACGCTGGCCATGGCAGACGCAAGGGAAACCATTTAGGTTGTGATCGGTGTGAACAGGTTTGCAATTAAATATAGCGTGGTACTAGTAGTAATTTGGAATGTGACGAGATGCAAGCTCAAAATTAATTAACGGTTTTAGTTTCAAAGTGCGGCACTATTCCCGGATGGCGTAACGTGGGCACGTGTTCTCGGTCGTGGTGTAGGATATGCCATGGTAGTTCTTTTTCTACTGTTGTGTACGTGCAATAACTGGCACCGTCGGATACGTATATTACGGTTATTGGGGCGTTCGATAGGAATAGCCCCGTGGCGAGCTATAGACTAGTCTTTTTTTTCAGATGCATTAAACCTATCTCTCGGGACTTCTCACATGCACCATCTCTAGCTCCCTAGGTCGATGCCACCCACATACACTTGTACTCTGAGTTTAGTACGTTATACAGGAAGAGACGAGGTGCATGCACGCACTCATCCTCGCTCACACACGCATCTGTAGCTACGAAATGTAGTGTTCTCAACCATCCAATTGGCTCTATCATAGGACTCACGTTGCTCCTTGGCCTTGAGATTGAGAAGTTTAAAACGCGGAGGCTAAGCTGGAGGCGCGAGGTTTTGGTTAATGTGCGTGCCGCACACGGCACCAACATGACACGATCTTCGTCTGCCTGGTGTGCAGTTTGGTGAGTTGTCCTACACAACCAGGCCCTGCTTGGTATCTGCGCCTCGACTTATGCGCAGAGAAATTAGGGTCGGAGGGAGTACTACTAGTAGTAGTACTACTTTGATGTGTCGCGTCAACTCGTACAAGTATGAAACACTTCGTGAACAAACAAGCATATACTCCCTCCGTTCCAAAATACTACTTGACTTCAATTTGTCAAAAAATGGATGTACCTATATACTAAAACATGTCTAGATACATCTATATTTTGACAAATGGAAGACATGTAATATTGTGGAATGGAGGGATTACTTGTCATCAAAATGGATAAAAAGGGATGTATCTAGAACTAAAATACGCCTGCATACATCTTCTTTTATCCATTTTGATGAAATGCAGTACTTCTTACCCAAAGGAACTTTATATCCAACAGAGACAAAATATCCGTTCGATTGTTGGAAATTACTGATCTGATGTTGAAGTAATTGCTGCATCGCCACCAAAACCCACCATCTCTTAAGCTAAAGTAGACCGAGCTAATCCCTATATTAGCATATTACTAAGATAAATGTAAGGCAATCAGAGAAACATTTAGGACGTGAGCTTGTAAATCTGAATGTGGAGGGACACCAGCTTAGCCCCGGCCAGCAGCTTGGGTGGAACTGTGAAGAAGGTCAGCTCCTGCACGGCGACGTCATCGGGATCCTTGCTGCTTGTCACCTCCATTTCCACCTTGACAGCGTCGGTCGTGCCTTTGGGCTCCCCCGGCGGGCTATTCGCCCACATCTTGACAACGTAGTGCGGTAGTGGGGACGCCCCCGCTCTGATGCAGACGACCGACACGGTGATAGGCGCGCCGATATCGAGCACGCCGCCGACCAAGAAAAACGAGAGGCCGTCCTCCTCCGCGAACAGCAAGAGCTGTGGCTCCGACAGTGGCACTTGCAGCTGGAGCACCTTGCCGTACTGGATCCTGTGCACGGGCATGGGATGCATGGTGCTGATGTGGTGGTAGAGCGGCGACGGTGGGCCTTCGTCGCAGACGGGCACGGGCATTTGCAGGGAGTGGGCGGACACACGCTCTGGTGATCGGCGAGCTTGTGGTAAGTGACGTAGAGCCCACAACCTTCGTGCGGGCACTCCACCCTCACCGAGGAGAGGACGGCGTCCACCGCCGTGTTCCGCACGTCGAAGCCACCGCCGTGCTCGCACTTCTGGCACTGCCGCTGGTTCCCGGGGCGCTCAATGCGGCAGTCCACGCAGGCCAGGTGCCCTCCCTTGCACTGCAGAAATTAATCGAACAACACATCAATCAAGAAACCTGCACCTTGCTCGATCAGTCGAACGGACGATGTGTATTCGAACCTCATACATTGGAGGCGTCAAGGGGTGGAGGCACAAGGGGCAGTGGAGCAAGGTGAGGTCCATTGAGACCATAGAGAGCTCCATCGTCGAGTCCTGTTCGGTCTGCATGATCTCGCCCTCCTCGTGCACAACCATCTCTCGCTTTAGGGCCGGGGCATTACAAAGCTTTACCTTCACATATTTATACTACTTCAAGCTGCATTAAATCAACACACGGAAGTATCAAAAGGAGAGTCATGGCATGCATGCATGCGTTGTAATTAATGCATCGGTAAATGCAAATTATTGAAATATATCGAGTGCAGTGCTTTAATGTGTCGCGTCAACTCGTACAACAACGAGAAGTTTGATTATCCTCTCCCTCACGGACTTAACTGCACCTTCCTTTGGTTGTATGACACGTTGGCCACCCACCTGTTGGGCCCACCTGTCATACACGCAAAGGCAGGAGTGTCCCTCCCTCGCCCATGAGCGTGGTGGCTGGCAGGACTAGGAGAAGCTTTTGCTACACGCTCTCCCTCCCGCACGCGGTGGACATGCAGCAGTTCAATCGGTGTTAGATGGCCAGAAGCATACTGTAGTACTCCTCTAGTGCAGCAGTACTCCATCATTGTTCGACTTCCTGAAGAGGCGAAGAGCCAAGCGCAGCACGGATGCTCGTGTAGCAGTTTCATTTGTAGAGCGTGTACCGTGCCTGTAAGCTTCAAATCGTTGGGGTTGGCTCCATGCTATGTGGCCGTCTTGACGTTTTTTTAATTAAAATAGTCTTCTGGCTCTACCTGTCATCCTGGTGATTGTAGTTTGCACGCTCATCTGTTCAAGATAGGAATATATACCTTAATTTGTGGTGGGTAAATGTTAGAGGTTGCAGCAAATATATTGTACACTACGGGTCTTTCAGCCAAGTTTAGAGGCAAGCATGTGGGGCCAATGCTATGATGTGTCTCGTCAACTCGTACAACAAGGAGAAGCTTGATTTTACTACTACATGCCTTCTCCCTCGCCCATGCGCGCGGTTGCTCGCAAACATGCTTTTGCTTATAGTACTACAACAAGCTATCCCTCCCGCTCGCGGTGGACGGACATGCAGCAGTGGATTCGATACTATAGAAGCAGTAGTAGTAACATCATTGTTCGTCTTCTCGAAGAGGCGAAGAGCCAAGCGCAACCCGAACGTGGAAATTGCGAACCTACGGTAACAAAAGTAAAGACAACAAAAGTAATGTTTTTGGTATTTTGTAGTAATTGTAATAGTAGCAACGGAAAAGTAAATAAGCGAGAACCAGTATATGGAAAACTCGTAGGCACCGGATCAATGATGGATAATTATGTCGGATGTGGTTCATCATGTAACAATCACAACATAGGGTGACACAGAACTAGCTCCAGTTCATCAATGTAATGTAGGCATGTATTCCGTATATAGTCATACGTGCTTATGGAAAAGAACTTGCATGACATCTTTTGTCCTACCCTCCCGTGGCAGCGGGGTCCTATTGGAAACTAAGGGATATTAAGGCATCCTTTTAATAGAAAACCGGAACAAAGCATTAGCACATAGTGGATACATGAACTCCTCAAACTATGGTCATCACCGGGACTGGTCCCGATTATTGTCACTTCGGGGTTGCCGGATCATAACACATAGTAGGTGACTATAGACTTGCAAGATAGGATCAAGAACACACATATATTCATGAAAACATAATAGGTTCAGATCTGAAATCATGGCACTCGGGCCCTAGTGACAAGCATTAAGCATAGAAAAGTCATAGCAACATCAATCTCAGAACATAATGGATACTAGGGATCAAACCCTAACAAAACTAACTCGATTACATGATAAATCTCATCCAACCCATCATCGTCCAGCAAGCCTGCGATGGAATTACTCACGCACGGCGGTGATTATCATGAAATTGGTGATGGAGGATGGTTGATGATGACGACGGCGACGAATCCCCCTCTCCGGAGCCCCGAACGGACTCCAGATCAGCCCTCCCAAGAGAGATTAGGGCTTGGCGGCGGCTTCGTATCGTAAAACACGATGATTTCTTCTCTCTGATTTTTTTCTCTGCGAAAGCCAATATATGGAGTTGGAGTTGGCGTCGGAGGGTCTCCAGGGGGCCCACGAGGTAGGGGGGCGCGCCCCCCACCCTCGTGGACAGGGTGTGGGCCCCTTGGTCTTCATCTTTGGCAAGGATTTTTATTGTTTTTTCTAAGGTGTTCCGTGGACTTTCAGGTCATTCCGAGAATTTTTATTTTCTGCACATAAAACAACACCATGGCAATTCTGCTGAAAACAGCGTCAGTCCGGGTTAGTTCCATTCAAATCATACAAGTTAGAGTCCAAAACAAGGGCAAAAGTGTTTGGAAAAGTAGATACGACGGAGACGTATCAGTCCCATGCAAGAAATGGGAAAAAAATTCAAACAGCAGGGCACCGTTGATTGCCGGCAAAACATTGAGATGCCTGGTTTTTAAATTCTAGTAAACCAAAAAATCGTCCAAAATTCATGAAACTTGGCATGCTATCATGGAGCGGCATCAACATGCCATGGTAAAATTTTGTCCCATTTGGGGCAGGTTTGGGTATATGCTTCTCACAAACCGGAGCTTCTCACAACAAGCATGTTGGTTTTCGGTAGGGAACGTCCCACCTTTGGGGATGAAACGATATACATTGCCTCTTATTGCTTTCAGATTTTTTTCTCGTGTCAACATAGAACAACATGAGTGTTGTGTGAATTTTGTGATTTTTTGGGGTTTGTTTGGACATTTTTATGCATGAACTAAGTTTTCAATGCATTTATGTGCATAATTCAAATTTGAACTACATGCACATGCTCCAGTGCATATAAATTGGTTGAAAAATCAAATCTGTGTCCTTGGGTGCATGCTTAGGTCCCATGAAAGAAATGGGAATGAATTTCCAACACCGAGGCAATCGTTGATTTCCCAAAAACATTGAGATGCCTGGTTTTTAAATTCTAGTAAATCCAAAACCCGTCTGAAATTGATGAAACTTGGCATGCTATCATGGAGCGGCATCAACATGCCGTGGTACAAATTTTTTCCAATTTGGGGCAGGTTTGGGTATATGCTTCTCAGAAACCGGAGCTTCTCACAACAAGCATGATGGTTTTCGGTACGGAACGTCTCGCCTTTGGGGACGAAACGATATCCATTGCCTCTTATTGCTTTCAGATTTTTTTCTCGTGTCAACATAGAACAACATGAGTGTTATGCGAATTTTTGTGATTTTTTGGGGTTCGCTTGGACATTTTTATGCATTAACTGAGTTTTCAATGCATTTATATGCATAATTAAAATTTGAACTACATGCACATGCCCCAGTGCATATAAATTGGTTGAAAAATCAAATTTGTTTCCTTGGGTGCATGCTTAGGTCCCATGCAAGAAATGGGAATGAATTTCAAACACTAGGGCACCGTTGATTGCCGACAAAACATTGAGATGCCTAGTTTTTAAATTCTAGTCAATCAAAAACTCGCCTGAAATTTATGAAACATGGCATGCTATCATGGAGCGGCATCAACATGCCGTGGTACAATTTTGTCCCATTTGGGGCAGGTTTGGGTATATGCTTCTCACAAACCGGAGCTTCTCACAACAAGCATGATGGTTTTCGGTAGGGAAGGTCCCTCCTTTGGGAACGAAACGATATCCATTGCCTCTTATTGCTTTTAAATTTTTTTTCTCATGTCAACATAGAACAATAGGAGTGTTGTGCGAATTTTTGTGATTTATTGGGGTTCGTTTGGACATTTTTATGCATTAACAGAGTTTTCAATGCATTTATGTGCATAATTCAAATTTGAACTACATGCACATGCTCTAGTGCATATAAATTGGTTGAAAAATCAAATCTGTGTCCTTGGGTGCATGCTTAGGTCCTATGCAAGAAATGGGAATGAATTTTTCAAACACCAGGGCACCGTTGATTGCCGGCAAAACATTGAGATGCCTGGTTTTTAAATTCTAGTAAAATCAAAAACTCGTCTGAAATTCATGAAACTTGGCATGCTATCATGGAGCGGCATCAACATGTCGTGGTACAAATTTTGTCCCATTCGGGACAGGTTTGGGTATATGCTTCTCACAAACCGGAGCTTCTCATAACAAGCATGATGGTTTTCGGTAGGGAACGTCCCACCTTTGGGGACGAAACGATATCCATTGCCTCTTATTGCTTTCAATTTTTTTCTCATGTCAACATAGAACAACAGGAGTGTTGTGTGAATTTTTGTGATTTTTCGAGGTTCGTTTGGACATTTTTATGCATTAACTGAGTTTTCAATGCATTTATGTGCATAATTCAAATTTGAACTACATGCACATGCTCCAGTGCATATAAATTGGTTGAAAAATCAAATCAGTGTCCTTGGGTGCATTCTTAGGTCCCATGCAAGAAATGGGAATGAATTTCAAACACCAGGGCACCGTTGATTGCCGGCAAAATGATGTCTACTACACAACCTTCTTCTTGTAGACGTTGTTGGGCCTGCAAGTGCACAGGTTTGTAGGACAGTAGCAAATTTCCCTCAAGTGGATGACCTAAGGTTTATCAATTCATGGGAGGTGTAGGATGAAGATGGTCTCTCTCAAACAACCCTGCAACCAAATAACAAAAATTCTCTTGTGTCCCCAACACACCCAATACAATGGCAAATTGTATAGGTGCACTAGTTCGGCGGAGAGATGGTAATACAAGTGCAATATGGATGGTAGATATAGGTTTTTGTAATCTGAAAATATAAAAACAGCAAGGTAACTAATGATAAAAGTGAGCGTAAATGGTATTGCAATGATAGGAAACAAGGCCTAGGGTTCATAGTTTCACTAGTGCAAGTTCTCTCAACAATAATAACATAGATAGATCATATAACAAGCCCTCAACATGCAACAAAGAGTCACTCCAAAGCCACTAATAGCGGAGAACAAACGTACATATTATGGTAGGGTACGAAACCACCTCAAAGTTATTCTTTCGGATCGATCTATTAAAGAGTTCGTACTAGAATAACACCTTAAGACACAAATCAACCAAAACCCTAATGTCACCTAGATACTCCATTGTCACCTCAAGTATCCGTGGGCATGATTATACGATATGCATCACACTATCTCAGATTCATCCAACCAACACAAAGTACTTCAAAAAGTGCCCCAAATTCTCTACCAGAGAATCAAGAAAACGTGTGCCAACCCCTATGCAGAGGTTCATGGGCGGAACCCGCAAGTTGGTCACCAAAACATACATCAAGTGGCACGTGATATCCCATTGTCACCAAGATAAACACGGCAAGACATACATCAAGTGTTCTCATCATAAAGACTCAATCCAATAAGATAACTTCAAGAGGAAACTCAATTCATCACAAGAGAGTAGAGGGAGAGAAGAAACATAAGATCCAACTATAATAGCGAAGCTCGCGATACATCAAGATCGTGCCAAATCAAGAACACGAGAGAGAGAGAGAGAGAGAGAGAGAGAGAGAGAGATCAAACACATAGCTACTGGTACATACCCTCAGCCCCGAGGGTGAACTACTCCCTCCTCGTCATGGAGAGCGTAGGGATGATGAAGATGGCCACCGGTGGTGGGTTCCCCTCCGGCAGGTGCCTAACGGGCTCCCGAGAGGTTTTTGGTGGCTACAGAGGCTTGCGGCGGCGGAACTCCCGATCTATCTTCTGTTCTGGAAGTTTTACGATACGTAGGTATATATGGGTGCAAGGGGTATGTCGATGGAGCTTCGGGGGGCCCACGAGGCAGGGGGCGCGCCCTAGGGGGGTGGGCGCGCCCCCTACCCTCGTGTCCAGCTCCCGTATCTTCTGACGTAGAGTCCAAGTCTATCCGGTGGCTTTCCTTCCAAAAGTAACTTCTCCAGTTGATTTCGTTCCGTTTCGACTCCGTTTGATATTCCTTTTCTTTGAAACACTGAAATAGGCATAAAACAACAAATCTGGGTTGGGCCTTCGGTTAATACGTTAGTCCCAAAAACAATATAAAAGTGGATAATAAAGCCCAGTATTGCCTAAAACAGTAGATAATATAGCATGGACCAATCAAAAATTATAGATACGTTGGAGACGTATCAAGCATCCCCAAGCTTAATTCCTGCTCGTCCTCGAGTAGGTAAATGATAAAAAAGAATTTTTGATGCGGAGTGCTACTAGGCATTATTTCATTGTAATTCTTCTTACTTGTGATATGAATATTCAGATCCGAAAGATTCAAGACAAGAGTTCATATTGACATAAAAATAATAATACTTCAAGCATACTAACAAAGCAATCATGTCTTCTCAAAATAACATGGCCAAAGAAAGTTATCCCTACAAAATCATATAGTCTGGCTATGCTCTATCTTCACCACACAAAGTATTTAAATCATGCACAACCCCGATGACAAGCCAAGCAATTGTTTCATATTTTAACATTTTCAAACTTTTTCAATCTTCACGCAATACATGAGCGTAAGCCATGGATATAGCACTATATGTGGAATAGGATGGTGGTTGTGGAGAAGACAAAAAAGGAGAAGATATTCTCACATCAACTAGGCGTATCAATGGGCTATGGGGATGCCCATCAATAGATATCAATGTGAGTGAGTAGGCATTGTCATGCAACGGACGCACTAGAGCTATAAGCATTTGAAAGCTCAACAATAGAAACTAAGTAGGTGTGCATCCAACTCGCTTGCTCACGAAGACCTAGGGCATTTTGAGGAAGCCCATCATTGGAATATACAAGCCAAGTTTTATAATGAAAATTCCCACTAGTATATGGAAGTGACAACATAGGAGACTCTCTATCATGAAGAGCATGGTGCTACCTTGAAGCACAAGTGTGGTAAGAGGATAGTAGCATTGTCCTTATTTTTGTTTGGGCCTTTTCTCTTTTTTTATGGCCACTTTTTTTTCTTTTTTTTTTCGTCCGGAGTCTCATCCCGACTTATGGGGGAATCATAGTCTCCATCATCCTTTCCTCACTTGGGACAACGCTCTAAAAAGGATGATCATCACACTTTTATTTACTTACAACTCAACAATTACAACTCGATACTTAGAACAAATATGACTCTATGTGTATGCCTCCAGCGGTTTACCGGGATATGCAATGAATCAAGAGTGACATGTATGAAAGAATTATGAAAGGTGGCTTTGCCACAAATACGATGTCAACTACATGATCATGCTAGCAATATGACAATGATGGAGTGTGTCATAATAAACGGAACGGTGGAAAGTTGCATGGCAATATATCTCGGAATGGCTATGGAAATGCCATAATAGGTAGGTATGGTGGCTGTTTTGAGGAAGGTATATGGTGGATGTATGATACCGGTGAAAGGTGCGCGGTATTAGAGAGGCTAGCAATGGTGGAAGGAAGAAGGGTGCGTATAATCCATGGACTCAACATTAGTCATAAAGAACTCATATACTTATTGCAAAAATCTACAAGTTATCAAAGCAAAGTATTACGCGCATGCTCTTAGGGGGATAGATTGGTAGGAAAAGACCATCGCTCGTCCCCGACCGCCACTCATAAGGAAGACAATCAATAAATAAATCATGCTCTGACTTCATCACATAACGGTTCACCATACGTGCATGCTACGGGAATCACAAACTTTAACACAAGTATCTCTCAAATTCACAACTACTCAACTAGCATGACTTTGATATTATCACCTCCATATCTCAAAACAATTATCAAGCATCAAACTTTTCTTAGTATTCAACACACTCATAAGAAAGCTTTTATTATTTTTGTATACCTAGCATATTAAGATTATTTAAGCAAATTACCATGCTATTTAAGACTCTCAAAATAATATAAGTGAAGCATGAGAGTTCATATATTTCTTCAAAATAAAACTACCACCATGCTCTAAAAGATATAAGTGAAGCACTAGAGCAAATGACAAACTACTCCGAAAGATATAAGTGAAGATCAATGAGTAGTCGGATAATTATGCAACTATGTGAAGAATCTCTCTCATTAAATAATTTCAGATCTTGGTATTGTATTCAAACAGCAAGCAAAACAAAATAAAATGACATTGCAAGGATAGCACAACTCATGTGAAGAAGCAAAAACTTAGGCTCAACCGATACTAACCGATACTTGTTGAAGAAGAAAGGTGGGATGCCTACCGGGGCATCCCCAAGCTTAGATGCTTGAGACTTATTGAAATAATATCAATGGGTGCCTTGGGCATCCCCAATCTTGAACTTTTGTGTCTCCTTAATTCCTCCCATATCATGGTTTATCTTTTTATCAAAAGCTTCATCCACAACAAACTCAACAAGAACTCGTGACATAGGTTAGTATAAACCAATGCAAAACCTTATCATTTTCTACTGTAACAAATCACTAAAATTATTATTCAACATTTCATACTAAATGCCTCTGCATATTTAATACTCCTATCCTCAAATAGAATCATTAAACAAGCAAACATATGCAAACAACGCAAACATAACATCAATCTGCCAAAACAGTACAGTCTGTAAAGAATGGAAGAGTATCAATACTTACCTAACTCCAAAAATTATGAACTAAAATTCCAACTGTAGTAAATTTATCAGAGCTTTATATGCAAAAAATTTCAACATTATATCATGCTCTGACTTTTCTGAGGAATTTTTGCAACAGCGGTAAACTTTCTGTTTTCAAACAGCAACATGTATACTAGCAAAATAAGCATGGCAAAGGCTATCCTTGACTTTTTTTATTGAAACTAAAGATGCAAAACATTATTCTAAATAACAGCAAGCAAATACTAACAAAATAAAATGACGCTCCAAGAAAAACACATATCATGTGGTGAATAAAAATATAGCTCCAAGTAAAGTTACCGATGAACGAAGACGAAAGAGGGGATGCCTTCCAGGGCATCCCCAAGCTTAGGCTCTTGGTTGTC
Organism: Aegilops bicornis; assembly: GCA_021605145.1. Taxonomy (NCBI): domain Eukaryota; kingdom Viridiplantae; phylum Streptophyta; class Magnoliopsida; order Poales; family Poaceae; genus Aegilops; species Aegilops bicornis. The sequence goes on from CM038670.1 coordinate 633,625,672, forward strand.
CTTGAATATTACCTTGGGGTGCCTTGGGCATCCCCGATATTAGGCTCTTTCCACTCCTTATTCCATAGTCCATCGAATCTTTACCCAAAACTTGAAAACTTTACAACACAAAACTTAACAGAAAACTCGTGAGCTCCATTAGCGAAAGAAAACAAAACACCACTTCAAGGTACTGTAATGAACTCATTATTTATTTTAATTGGTGTTAAACCTAATGTATTCCAACTTCTCTATACTTTATAAACTATTTTAATAGCCATAGATTCATCAAAATAAGCAAACAACACACGAAAAACAGAATCTGTCAAAAACAGAACAGTCTGTAGTAATCTGTAACTAACACAAACTTCTGGAACTCCAAAAATTCTAAAATAAATTGGTGGACCTGAGTAATTTGTCTAGTAATCATCTGAAAAAATAATAAACTAAATATCACTCTCCAGTAAAAAGTTCTCGCTAATCTCGTGAGCGCTAAAGTTTCTGTTTTTTTTACAGCATGGTCACAAAGACTTCACCCAAGTCTTCCCAAAGGTTCCACTTGGCACAAACACTAATTAAAACATAAAACCACATCTAACCAGAGGCTAGATAGATTATTTATTACTAAACATAACCAAAAAGCAAGAAACTAAAATAAATTTGGGTTGCCTCCCAACAAGCGCTATCGTTTAACGCCCCTAGCTAGGCATGATGATTTCAATGATGCTCACATAATAGATAAGAATTGAAACATAAAGAGAGCATCATGAAGAATATTACTAGCACACTTAAGTATAACCCAATTCCTATGCATAGGGATTTTGTGAGCAAACAACTTATGGGAACAATAATCAACTAGCATAGGAAGGCAAAACAAGCATAACTTTAAAACTTTAAGCACATAGAGAGGAAACTTGACATTATTGGAATTCCTACAAGCACATGTTCCTCCCTCATAATAATTTTTAGTAGCATCATGAATGAACTAAACAATATAACCATAACCTAAAGCATTCTTTTCATGATCTACTTGCATAGAAAATTTACTGCTCTCCACATAAGCAAAATTCTTCTCATGAATAATAGTGGGAGCAAACTCAACAAAATAACTATCACGTGATTGAAAATTAAGATCAAGATGACAAGTTTCATGGTTATCATTATTCTTTAAAGCATACGTGTCATCACAATAATCATCATAGATAGGAGGCATGCTTTCATCATAGTAATTTTGCTCATCAAAGCTTGGGGGACAAAAAATATCATATTCATCAAACATAGCTTCCCCAAGCTTGTGGCTTTGCATATCATTAGCATCATGGATATTCAAGGAATTTATGCTAACAACATTGCAATCATGCTCATCATACAAAGATTTAGTGCCAAACATTTTATAGATTTCTTCTTCTAGCACTTGAGCACAATTTTCCTTTCCATCATTCTCACGAAAGATATTAAAAAGATGAAGCGTATGAGACAAACTCAACTACATTTTTTTGTAGTTTACTTTTATAAACTAAACTAGTGATAAAACAAGAAACAAAAAGATTCGATTGCAATATCTAAAGATATACCTTCAAACACTCACCTCCCCGGCAACGGCGCCAGAAAAGAGCTTGATGTCTACTACACAACCTTCTTCTTGTAGACGTTGTTGGGCCTGCAAGTGCACAGGTTGGTAGGACAGTAGCAAATTTCCCTCAAGTGGATGACCTAAGGTTTATCAATCCATGGGAGGCGTAGGATGAAGATGGTCTCTCTCAAACAACCCTGCAACCAAATAACAAAAATTCTCTTGTGTCCCCAACACACCCAATACAATGGCAAATTGTACAGGTGCAATAGTTCGGCGAAGAGATGGTAATACAAGTGCAATATGGATGGTAGATATAGGTTTTTGTAATCTGAAAATATAAAAACAGCAAGGTAACTAATGATAAAAGTGAGCGTAAACGGTATTGCAATGATAGGAAACAAGGCCTAGGGTTCATACTTTCACTAGTGCAAGTTCTCTCAACAATAATAACATAGATAGATCATATAACAAGCCCTCAACATGCAACAAAGAGTCACCCCAAAGCCACTAATAGCGGAGAACAAACATAGAGATTATGGTAGGGTACGAAACCACCTCAAAGTTATTCTTTCGGATCGATCTCTTAAAGAGTTCGTACTAGAATAACACCTTAAGACACAAATCAACCAAAATCCTAATGTCACCTAGATACTCCATTGTCACCTCAAGTATCCGTGGGCATGATTATATGATATGCATCACACAAATCCCAGATTCATCCAACCAACACAAAGTACTTCAAAGAGTGCCCCAAAGTCTCTACCGGAGAATCAGGAAAACGTGTGCCAACCCCTATGCATAGGTTCATGGGCGCAACCCGCAAGTTGGTCACCAAAATATACATCAAGTGGCACGTGCTATCCCATTGTCACCACAGATAAACACAGCAAGACATACATCAAGTCTTCTCATCATAAAGACTCAATCCAATAAGATAACTTCAAGAGGAAACTCAATTCATCACAAGAGGGTAGAGGGAGAGAACAAACATAAGATCCAACTATAATAGCAAAGCTCGCGATACATCAAGATCGTGCCAAATCAAGAACACGAGAGGGAGAGAGAGAGAGAGATCAAACACATAGCTACTGGTACATACCCTCAGCCCCGAGGGTGAACTACTCCCTCCTCGTCATGGAGAGCGTCAGGATGATGAAGATGGCCACCGGCGATGGGTTCCCCCTCCGGCAGGGTGCCGAAACGGGCTCTCGAGAGGTTTTTGGTGGCTACAGAGGTTTGCGGCGGCGGAACTCCCGATCTATCTTCTGTTCTGGAAGTTTTACGATACATAGGTATATATGGGTGCAAGGGGTACGTCGGTGGAGCTTCGGGGGCCCCACGAGGCAGGGGGCGCACCCTAGGGGGGTGGGCGCACCCCCACCCTCTTGGACAGCTCCCGTATTTTCTGACGTAGAGTCCAAGTCTATCTGGTGGCTTTCCTTCCAAAAATAACTTCTCGAGTTGATTTCGTTCCGTTTCGACTCCGTTTGATATTCCATTTCTTTGAAACACTAAAATAGGCATTAAACAGCAAATCTAGGCCGGGCCTCTGGTTAATAGGTTAATCCCAAAAATAATATAAAAGTGGATAATAAAGCCCAATATTGCCTAAAATAGTAGATAATATAGCATGGAGCAATTAAAATTCATAGATACGGTGGAGACGTATAACAAAACATTGAGATGCCTGGCTTTTAAATTCTAGTAAATCCAAAATTCTGTTAACCATTCACGTGACGCCACGTGTCTTGGTTTTTAATGGGTGTAGGAGGTGCCGTGCGGACAGCTGCTTGACCTTGACTGAACGGGAGGCGTACGAGCGCCGTCCGATGTGCAGGCTGACCGAGAGGCGTGCAAGCTGTCCTCGAGTACGCAGGCTCACCGGGAAGCGTGCGAGCTGTACACTGCACAGGCTCATTGGGAAGCAAGCCCTTTGACTTCCATGGCCGCCCGCCTTGATCGAATCCTCTCTATTAATGGCGCCCATGCCGCAGTTTAATTCACTTTTTAAATATAAAACACTCATCGCAAATGTTTTAGTTAGAACACCCGTATGCAAACCGACAGCTTCCCCAGGAAGCCAAGAGAAAATGTGCCGAGCAGGATTTCTGCAGCTCTTGATCGCAAACGTTTTAGATAGAACACCCGTATGCAAAGTGGGAGCAGCACAGGATTTGTGCATCCCTTCAACGCAGACAGTTGTTTTGGATGACCCCGTGTGCAACCACGTACAAACAATTTGGTAAGATTTGTCAGTCCTTGTAACACTGCTATTTGTCAAAATTCAGTAATTAAGCATAGATTTAATTCATAGATTAAGCAGTCGCTCTTAATTTATACAAATAGTTCAACTCGACAGCTGAACCGACCAAACTTTTCCCCAATTGTTGCTAACCACGTATTGAAATAGCTAGTTCAACTGTATATACTAGCTAATTTTAAGCACGTTGTACAGTTCCACCGCATCTATAGTCAGATGAACTAAACAAAATAGCCCCTAAATACTTCTACTACTACTACTACTACTACTACTACTACTACTACTACTACTACTACTACTACTACTACTACTACTACTACTACTACTACTACTACTACTACTACTACTGCGGAGGGGCTTTGTACTACTTCCGGCTGCCTCTCCTCTGCCGAGCGCGCTCAGTAAGAGGCGGAGGAGGAGGAGCCTACCGACGACCTGGGAAACCGCAATGCGGTGCCTGTTGCTAATGCAGCTTCAGTGACGCTCACCTCGAACGCCCTCTGCCGCTCCAAACAACCCCTCTTGAAGCGGTGGTTCTCCTCGTAGATCTCCTGATTCCTCGCCTCTGAGGCGACATGTGACGCGGCCACGGCGGCGGTAAGGCTCTTTGAGTGCTCGACGAGGCGCTCCTCCTCCTCCTGCAGCAACTCGATGTAGCACGCAAGGTCGCTGACGCACATGCGGGCATCCACCTCCGCCTCCCGCCTTTGGGCGGCGGTTGCGGAGCGGGTGATGACCTCGGCGGCCGACGGTGGGCTGGCGGCCACGGCGGCCGACGATGGGATGGCCACAGTGGCCGGCAGTGGGGTGGCGGCCATGACGGCCACCTTCCGCCTTCGGGCCGCGATGGAGGAGTGGGTGATGGCCCTGGATTTCGACGGTGGTGTGGCGGGAACGGCGGCCGGCAACAGCTGCCTATGGGCACCGGCGGCCAAGCGTGTGGTGGGTGTTCTGCGCACACCCAATAGGGACGCCACGCGCAGTACACTATGCCGGGGACTGCACCGCCACCGCAGTATAGCCTCCTAGCTGGAGCGATCCTCTGATGATGGCGGAGTGGCTGAGCGACGACGACGGACCGATGCCATTGGCGATTGTGAGAGAAGCAGACGAGATAAGCTACATGGATGGAGGGGAAAATGCGACGCACAACTCGCCGGCCGTGAGGGTTTTTATAGCAGGCCGGTAAGCATTGGGATTTTGGGGGATTCACCGAGTCGGGCGAGAAGCTTGCGCGTGAACCCGCGAGGTTGCGCGGGAACGGGCTCACCGACGATTCATTGGCGCCACCGTTTGGCAAAAAGAACGCCCTGCGCGCTGCGCAAGCTTGCGCTGTAAGCCGTGTGTGGCAGCGGGGTGACAAGACGTGCGAGAGGAGGACGAAAGGCCACGTACACATACGGTTAATAAAAAACGTTTGCGATTTAAGTCCGTACTATACCACCGTCCTGGTTTATAAGTATGATTTAACTAATAAAGTATGAATGCATGTCGCCAAAGATTATATAGTTGGATTTGTATTTGAACATAGTTTCCAATTATATAATTTTTAAAACATGCATTAACATTTTGTTTGTTAAATTTGAGGGCAAAGTGCGGCACGGAATATAAAGGAGACTATAGACTAGACGGAGGTGGTACCACACGGCCGCTCTCTACACAGCGACGTAATTGTCGGCCGACTTGTAGGCGACCATTTCCTGTGTGTTCAACTGCTCTATGCGTGTGGTTGCTTGCGGTTCAGGCGGCCGCGGCGCGCTCTGCTCGTGTCCCGATGCGTGCGCTCTGCTCTCACGTCCCTCTGGGTGCTCTCCCCTCGTTCCTCCACGCGCGCTACCAGTGTTTGGGGCCGGCGCAGAATCACGCAAGTTCGTTTGCAAGCGGTTGCGCCGGGCGTGGCGCGACAATGGAGTTACCCGCTGCAAAAACTGCCATGCGGACGCGCCGACAATCCACGCCGCCCGGCCCCCTTTTATTCCTGCGGCCATTTACCTTCATCTCTCGTCTCACATGACACAATAAGCACACCCACGAAGACACATACAGAGAGGATATCCAGCGGCTCCAATGGCGCTCCCCGTGGCTCTAATGGCGCTCCCAGCGGCCTACAACGACAACGGCGGGCAGTCCACCATGCATCACATAGTGGACACCCACGTCAGGGGAAGGCCCTCTCGGTGATGTACACGAATGATCCAATCTCGGTGGAGAGCTCCATCCAAACTATGGAGCAGTTCCTTGCCGAGGACAAGTCCCGAGTGGTCGGCTTCAACCTCGAGTACACCATCGGTCGTGCCAGGCACGATCAGAAGGTTGCCGTTGCCCAGTTGTGCATGCGACATGACGCCCTTGTCTACCACTTCCACCTAGCCAGAAGGCCTTGCAAGCATTTCTCCAGTTTTATCAAGAGCTCTGACTACAGTTTCGCTAAGGTGGACACCACCAACGATCTAAAAGCGCTCAAGGTTTCGGACTTGAAATGCCTGAATCTTGTCAACATCCAGCACCACTACAAGGTCTGGGGCAGCGACAAAAACAAACTGAACTCCCTGGTTGACCTCGCCTCGGCCATCATCGACCCCTACTACGTGAAGATGAAGGAAGAGAGCAATAAGGACAAGAACGCCTGGCACACTGTGTGGCATAAGAGACTGGATGAACAACATGTCAAGTACGCGGCCATGGACGCATACACAAGCTACGAGATGTACAGGCGGATCATTGACATGAGGAACTGTCTTCTTTCTGACAAAGACGAGGGATCGAGCCACATAGCAGTGGCGGGAGCGTCACAAGAAGTAGATGACTAGACGATCGTTTCTCCTACTTTAGAATGCATGCAATTTTTTATTGAGGTGTGTGCGAATGATCTGTATAGTCACTTATGTAATTGGATGTTTATTTCAGTTGTATATATACATGTTATTCTACTGTAGACAGAGCAATTCACACGGCTTATTAGTAGCAATCGCCTATGTTATTATTGGTCCTCACACACATTTCAGATTACGGACCTGTTTGCCGCGTATCACACACATCTTGTTCAGTTAAACCGTTTCCATTGTGTTGCCTAATCACACACAGTTCATACTAGTGAACTATATGATGTATATCGCACGCGCCTTCATCTGGATGCCCGTTTCTTTTGTGCCTCCTCATCCCAGACAGTTAATTGAGCTAAACCGTATGCCCTGCATCGCACACGCAACTAAATTCTGAACCGTGTTTGATGCATCTGTCATCGCAAACGTTTTTCACCTTTTTTGACGGTTTTTTTACACCACCGTTTGCGATTATGGCATCGCACACACTTTCGTCGAAGGGTCTCTGATCGTAGTGTCACGTTTGGACCATCCTGCAGTAGTGCAAGCTCGAAGAAGTCAACAATGGGGGAAGAACACGAGCTCAAAGGATAAGGTTGAATGGGGAAGAAGACCCCCTTTTATAGGAGCTCCCGAATCCAACCGTTATGTGCTCAGTCCGCGCACAAGTGGTACTCCGCCTGGGCGGTAGAACACAAGGAGCGGAGCAAAATAGAGGGCGAGGCAGAGCCGTATGAGCGGCACTGCCGCTGGAGCCAGCGGTACTACCGTTGGCCGCAGTGGTACTACCGCTGGGACTGCGCACAGCGCCTACCACGAGCACAGGGAGAAGGGACAGGGAGGAGGGCCATTGAGCTACACTAGGGGCGATGGTAGTCGCGGTACTAACGCGCACGAGCGGTACTACCGCTCCTACTGCCGCTACTACTGCCGCTGAACCCGACACGAGAAAACCACGTCTCGAGTCGAGGTGGTACCAACGTGGAACCGGAGCCGTACTACCGCTTATGGCCATGGGCAGTACTACCGCTATGAGACAACGGTTGAGGGAGTCCCGAACTAGGGGGTGTCCGTATTGCCGGACTATCATCACGGCCGGACTCCAAGACTATGAAGATACAAGATTGAAGACTTCGTCCCGTGTCCGGATGGGACTTTCCTTGGCGTGGAAGGCAAGCTTGGCGATACGGATATGTAGATCTCCTACCATTGTAACCGACTCTGTGAAACCCTAACCAATCCGGTGTCTATATAAACCGGAGGGTTTTAGTCCGTAGGAAGAACAACAATCATACCATAGGCCTGCTTCTAGGGTTTAGCCTCCTTGATCTCGCGGTAGATCTACTCTTGTACTACCCATATCATCAATATTAATCAAGAAGGAGTAGGGTATTACCTCCATCGAGAGGGCCCGAACCTGGGTAAAAACATCGTGTCCCTTGTTTCCTGTTACCATCCACCTAGACGCACAGTTCGGGACCCCCTACCCGAGATCCACCGGTTTTGACACCGACATTGGTGCTTTCATTGAGAGTTCCTCTGTGTCGTCAGCGATAGGCCCGATGGCTCCTTCGATCATCTACAACGACGCGGTCCAGGGTGAGACTTTTCTCCCCGGACAGATCTTCGTATTCGCGGCTTTGCATGCCGGGCCAATTAAGCTTGGCCATCCGGAAGCAGATCGAAGCTACGCCCCCGCCATCAGTCATATTTGGAAGTTCGAACTATACGATGTATATCCGCGGAGACTTGATCTTCAACGGATTCGAGCCGCAGCTAAGCGTGCGAACTGTCTCGATGGGCCTGATCTAGCTCGCAGCTTAACTGTGCCCTAGAGGCCGCACCGAGATCCGCTCCGACCCTTAATCCGAGCCGGATTCCCCGATCGAGGACGAGTGGTTGGACACCGCCTCGGGGCTACAATCTCTACGGCGATCGAGTCAACTCCATCCCTGTCGCTTTGCGAAGACCTCAACTCCGTGGTGTCGTACTCCTCTCCGGACTCCGAACCCTCCATACCGCCAATCGGATCCGATTGGGCGCCGGTCATGGAGTTCACGGTCATGACATCTTTCGGCACTCGCCTTTGGCGACATCCTGAATTCACTAAAGTCTCTCTCTTTATCCGGAGAGCCCTGGCGGACTACGGTCAGGAAGGTTGGGATGCGGACGATGAAGAAATTCAACGCCCACCCACCACCCACTTCAGAGCCAGCCGCCGAAAGCTTACACGGCGTGCTCGATTTCGATTCAAGACATCGACGGTATGGACGGCGATGTAGGAGACAACAATGAACCAGCACCTATAGGATGCTGGACAACCTCATCCCATGATGTATACATGGTGGATACACCTAAAGGAAATGAAGACGAGGAACAACGGGACGCTACGAAGGATAAATCCCTCGAAAAGCAGTCAAAACAGCAACGTAAACGCCGAACAAAGTCCCGCCTCAACAAAGACCCAGCCATAGAGCAGGGCGAACCGGTGGACAACGAACAAGCTATTGAGCAATTGTCCGAACAAGACAACTTGGATAAACAATCTGTCCTCGGCGAAGACAACAGTCCGGACAATCTCACGCCGGACAAACTATTGGAGCAAAATGACCTCCAGAAAAGGCTCGTCGCCACTGCGCGTAGCCTGAAAAAGCAGAAGCGGAAGCTCAAAACAGCGGAAGATGCACTGAGGATCAGATGGAGCAAAGTATTCAGCACCGCAGACAAGTACGGCGACAGTCGTCGAACAAAGAGCTACCCGAAAAGAAAGCTACTGCCCGAATTCGACGAGGAGGCCCTAGAGCCCCCACAATTAAAAAGCAAGAAGGCCACCCGGTCGGATGGACGACCTCACGGCAAAAAGAGAGCGGCGAATGGTGCCGCACACAAGCCAATATGCGCTCCGCATAAGGATTCACATCCAAAGGATGGCCCAGTAAGGTCCATCTATGGGCCAAGAAAGCATGCTCGTCAAAGCAATGCAACACGCCAAAATTCCGAAGATCACGGCACACCCAAATATAGGGGCGCCAGACACCCCTATGTTTCACCGATGAGGTGCGGATCATGAATTTCAAATGATTCAAACCCGTAAACATAGAGGCATACGACGGAACAACAGACCCTGGAGTCTGGATTGAGGATTACATCCTCCACATACACATGGCTAGAGGAGATGATCTCCACGCCATAAAATACTTACCCATTAAACTCAAAGGGCCAGCTCGGCATTGGCTTAAGAGCCTCCCCGAAAATACCATTGGAAGCTGGGAAGAGCTCGAGGATGCATTTCGGGCAAATTTTCAGGGGACCTATGTCCACCCTCCGGATGCAGACGATCTAAGTCACATAACTCAACAGCCCGGAGAGTCAGCCCGGAAATTCTGGAACAGGTTCCTTACTAAAAAGAATCAAATAGTCGACTGTCCGGACGCTGAAGCCTTAGCAGCTTTCAAACACAACGTCCAAGACGAATGGTTCGCCAGACACCTCGGCCAAGAAAAGCCAAGAACAATGGCCGCATTAACAAGCCTCATGACCCGCTTTTTTGCCGGAGAGGATAGCTGGCTAGCAAGATGTAGCACCAGCGACCCAAGTACATCCGAAATCAGGGATGGAAATGGGAAACCACGGCGCAACAAGGACCAGCGCCGGATTAAAAGGAACAGTCCAAAGAGCACGGCAGCCAACGCCGGATTCAAAAGCTCACGGCAGAACAACAAAAAACTGCCCCTTAAGGACAATAGCGATGAGCTATCCAACTTCAACAAAATCTTGGAAAAGATATGTCAAATCCACAGTACTCCTGGGAGGCCTGCTAACCATACCCATAGAAATTGTTGGGTCTTCAAACAGTCCGGCAGACTGAACGCCGAACACAAGGGGCTCGACACACCAAGTGAAGATGACGACGAGCACCACAAGCAGAGCCTCGGAAATCAAAACTTTCCCACAGGAGGTCAAAACAGTAAACTCACTTCACATGATCAAAAGGAAAAGCAGAGCGGCGCCCCCTAAAAGGCGCGCCGCACACTGGTTGTCAAAACCAATCACCTTCGACCATCAGGACTATTCCGAAAATATCCGGAACGCAGGATGGACTGCCTTGATATTGGATCCTATAATCGACGGATTCCAATTTACACATGTCCTCATGGATGGCGGCAGTGACTTAAACCTAATATATCAGGACACAATCCTCAGGATGGGGATAAACCCAACCAAAATTTGCCGTAGCAACACCTCCTTTAAAGGAGTAATGCCAGGCCCATATGCCCTTTGCACGGGCTCCATACTGCTAGAAGTTGTGTTTGGTTCATCCGACAACTTCCGTCATGAAAATGTTACTCTTCCATGTCGCCCGTTTAAAAGTAGCCATCAAGCACCATCGGGACACGAAGCTTTCGCCCGCTTTTAACGCAATACCGCATTATGCATCTCTAACACTTAAAATGCCCGGTCCACGCGGCATCATCTCGTTAAAAGGAAGTATTAAGTGTTACTCGAGCACGGAAGAACGGGAGACCGCCTTGACAGCCCCACAGCCTATCCGGCTCGCTAGGCAAAGAACCTGAATTGGTTCATTCAAACCCGGACACGGTTAGACGAGTCCGGCGCCTACTAGCGGCATACCCCCATACGAGGGGCCGCATGCATATATAACAAGAGACAATAAAGCTCAATTTTATTCAATTCTTGAACTGCATTACTCTGTTTATTTAATATTAAGTACATCTTTCGCACGATCCTTTTTCTTTCAAACTAAGTTCCTCTCTTTTACAGATGAACAACGTGCTACACCCGTCCAGGATACGGCACAACGGAGACACAGGCACAAACGTGCAGTAGGGACCCCGTTGCAAGGATTCTTTTCAGATTAAGACCCTGCGTAAACCTTTTTTCACTGTCTCTTGTTGATATACATTTCCCCAGTTCCTTAATATAACCGAGGAGGAGGTTGGTGCTTTGGCATTGGCGCACAAGAATTCTAGCGCGTACCTGGACACAAGGGGCTTAGGGCATTATTCTGCCCATTTCCATAAAGACTGAATACCTTAGGGAGTATTCGGCGTCTCGAGTTAGGCCTTATATGCATCAGCTCCGAATCATGTCTTTGGTCAAATGTTGGGTTGCCCGGCTCCTGTGTTTTGCTGCCTTACATTCCGTTTTCACGGCTAACGCGGCACCGGAGAACTACTGCGATTGTGCCCGGTTCGGTCGGGCGAGCACCTCAAAGAGAGAAAGCCGAAAACTGACCGCTATGATATAGCGAGAGACCGTCAACCACTCGATGACTCACAGAATGTTTAGGATTCCTCCGCATGAACGAAGGAAGGACCGGTTTTCGATCAGGCACATACGCACTCGAATTCGGGAGAGTGCGGTGCCCTGTGGGCTATATAGTAGCCCCACTCGAACTCCTATGGCTAAGTGAAAGTGATAAAGCATTATAGTCCGGTTGCACGGTTTGCTACGCTTATCACCTCCTTAACAGGACCAAGACATTGGATTAAGTGTGAAAAAGCGCTTTCTTTGCAAACACCCCCGCACTATGTGCGTGGGGGCTGAAGCGAAGGACTCCCATCTTTCAGGTTATATATACATATACATAAACGGCCGCACAGGGAGTAGTTTACTACTTGAATGCACAAGTATAAAAAGCTCTTATATTATATTGAAACATTGTTTTCACATATCATACATGTCATTTAAACATAATATCCTTCGAGAACTGCGTCTCTATTAAACGAGCGCCCGACAGGACTTCTTCAAAGTAGTGCTCGGCAGGTACTCGGCTTCTGTCCGAGTCTTGGGATGCAATGTCGGTGGCCTTCATCTCTGCCCAGTATGTCTTGACACGGGCCAGAGCCATCCGCGCTCCCTCAATACACGTCGATCGCTCCATTGCGTCGTCATGATACCGCACCAAGGAACTGCTGCACTAAACCAAAATAGCTCTTCGGCTGGGGTCCGCCCGGCCACAAGTGAGTAAAGACAAGCTTCATGGCAAATCCGGACAACCGATTTAGTTCGGCCCATTCAGCCAACCGATCGGCCAGCGGCAGAGGACGCTCCGGACTATGGAATTGCGACCAATATAGCTCTTCCCTTCTGTGGCCCTTCTGGCCGCGGAAGTGCTCAACCGCGTCCGCAGCGCTCGCCGCCAAGTCCAGATAAGCATCCTCTGAACTCCACAACTTATCCAACTGAGCATACTCTGGATCTTTATATTTCCTCCGTAGCAGAAATGGTTTTCTAGCCGCAATTGCCCCGGCCTGACTCAGCTCCTCCTTGGCAGCTCTCAAAGCCAATTGGGCATTCTTGGATTCGGCGGCCCGCCTTTTTTCGGCCCTCTTGTTCCGCTTGACGTTCTTTTTCAAGAACCTCGCAGCGATCGGTAGTATTCCTCAACCTTGTGGCCATATCGGCCATCTCCTCTTGGCTTCGGCAGTGAGTAGCCCGTTCGGCTTCTAGCTCTTCGGCCGCCTTTAAAGCGGCCGCATTACTGACCCTGGCTTGCTCTTTTGCTCGGGCGATTTCCGCCCGCAGCTCCTCCACGGCAGCGGCACCATCTGCATTAAGAATACGAATAGTAAGACATGGGCGTCACGCCCGCCCGTTTTCATTTCGTGAAAGTACCAGGTGTTCGCATAAAAGTCGCATACCTTGTGACTCGTCAAACCGTTTATTGGCCAGCGTGATGTCCGCATCCGCCTCGTCAAGTTGCCGCTTTAGTTCGGCATATTCATCAGTCCGGCTGGCCTCCGGACGCCCCGCCACCTGTTTAGGAGCGGCGATATGTTATAACTGAGAATTTGATCCTCGACGCGTTGTCAATTTTGACAACATACCGAGTCTCAGGGGCTACTATCTATACAGGGCGCATTTTATATGCATAACTGTCAGAAGGTACATCATTTTTGCGTACCTCAAACCCCGTCAGTAAGCTTCTGACGGCTTCATGCAATCCGCTCTCCGCAGATGCAATTCTTTCAATCACCGTACCCATTAGAGCACGGTGATCTTCTGAAATAACCGCTCGCCCGAGCAGATCCTTCAGCTCCTCCGACCGCACACCACTTGGCGCCGGACCTTCCGGCCCCGCCGGACTTGGGGGAACCCTCCGCGACGACACCTTCAGGTCGTCCGCTTCACATGAGGGTGCGATAGGTGGAGGCGTTTCGCTCTCCATCATCTCCGGAAGAAGATCCCCCGAAGACGAGCTCTGCTGAGAAGGGCTGAGGTCCGAACTACAAGGTACAATTTCGTTTATCTTCATGAATAAATACAGGGATGTTCCTTATTTACAAGACCCCTTCTTTTTTACTTACGGCTCGCTGGAGGGCTGATCCTCGGGAAATAATGCGGCTGGGTTACTTCCAGTAGCGGACTCTCTGCCAAGATTCCCTTCCCTCTTTGAGGCCTTGACCTCCGGATCTTCCAAGCGGTCCTCTTCTCTCCTCGGAAGGTGGGACTCTTAATCCCTCCTTCCTTGATAGCCTCCTTCGCAGAGGCGCTTGCTTCCCGCTCCCCCTTCGCCGTCCTCAAAAGGCGCGACCTTCAACATCTTGGTCGACATGGGATCCGGCGTGGTCTCGGGGAGGGGAGTCGGACACCTTATTAACTTTTCCTTGGCTATCCAATCCTGTTCAAGAAACGGCTCCTTTAAAGGGCATATATATATAATAAATGAATGAACAACTTGTCCGGTTACATGACTGCTTACTTGAGTATCTGGGCGATTGCAGCTTAGTCCGGCGTCCTCGGTCAAGTCCGGACACTTCTCTTGTGATCCGAAGAACAGTTTATACATCTCCACGGGCGTCGTGCCCATAAAATTTTGGAGAGCTCGTGGTCACTCCGGATTGAGTTCCCACAGGCGGAGGCGGCGTTTGCGAGGCTGAAGGCGCCGGATCACCATAACCTGCGCCCACTGCGACCAGATTGATCCCTCTTTCCTGGAGGTCTCGAAATTGGCCCTGCAGCAAGGGAACATCCTTGGACGGCCCCCAGTCGAGCCCCTTGTTGACCCATGATGCCAGCCGCTGTGGTGGACCTGAGCGGAAGGCGGGGCGCCGCCCATTTGGTGCCCCTGGGAGCGGTGATATAAAACCACTCCCGTTGCCACAAACCAAGCTCCTCTTGAAAAGAGCCCTCGGGCCACGGAGCATCAGCACATTTGCTTATAACCGCCCCTCCGCACTCTGCTTGTTGTCCCTCGATCATCTTTGGCTCCACCTTGAAGGTCTTGAGCCACAATCCAAAGTGGGGGGTAATATGGAGGAAGGCCTCACATACGACAATGAATGACGAGATATGGAGGATGGACTCGGACTCAAGTCATGGAAATCAAGCCCATAATAAAACATGAGCCCCCCCTTGCGAAGGGATCCGTCGGGAAGCCTAAACCCGAAGGAAGTGGGACACGAACACCACGTTCTCGCCGGGCTCAGGAGTGGGAATGACCTGCCCTGGAGCAGGCAGCCTATGCGAGATCTCGCCGGTTAGATACCTGGCGTCGCGTAGCTTTAGCACATCTTCTTCTGTGACGGAGGAAAACATCCATCGGCCGTGCTGGTCGGATCCGGACATCCTCGAAAGTCCGGCGCCTGAATCTGAAGCTTTGGGTGTTGGAACTCGAAGTCGAGGCGAACTTCGATGGAGGGTGTAAAAGAAGAGGGCCTTGGTCTCATTATAAAGAGGTTGAATACCAAGAGCCCACCCCGTGGTCGATTAAGACTCGCCTTTGATAGAGGAGGCAGGCCAACGGGCACGGTTGGGTTACCCACGTCCGTATTGATGAGAATCCCGGAATAAGGGGGCACGATCTATGATTTGATAAGACGTGCCAAGGAAACCGCCTCGCTAAACACGCTGAGGTGGAACAATAAAAATGATTCATATAAAGGCATGACCGTGGTGTGATGTCACGCCGCGGAATACGTCAGCAAATCTGTGCAAAAATTATTCTCTCTACGGTGTTATGTGGAACTTGTTTTGCAGAGCCGGACACTATCCTTGTGTTCAAAACCTTCTATGAAGTATTCGGAGGAGGAACCCGCCTTGCAATGTCGAAGACAATATGTGCGCCGGACTCGTCGTCATTGAAGCCTGGTTCGGGGGCTCTTGAGGAGTCCCGGACTAGGGGTGTCCGGATAGCGGACTATCGTCACAGACGGACTCCAAGACTATGAAGATACAAGATTGAAGACTTCGTCCGTGTCCGGATGGGACTTTCCTTGGCGTGGAAGGCAAGCTTGGCGATACGGATATGTAGATCTCCTACCATTGTAACCGACTACATGTAACCCTAACCTATCCGGTGTCTATATAAACCGGAGGGTTTTAGTCCGTAGGACGAACAACAATCATACCATAGGCTAGCTTCTAGGGTTTAGCCTCCTTGATCTCGTGGTAGATCTACTCTTGTACTACCCATATCATCAATATTTATCAAGCAGGAGTAGGTTATTACCTCCATCGAGAGGGCCCGAACCTGGGTAAAAACATCGTGTCCCTTGTCTCCTGTTACCATCCGCCTAGACGCACAGTTCGGGACCCCCTACCGGAGATCCGCCGGTTTTGACACCGACAGCGGTACTACCGCTAGTGGCGATACGCGGTACTACCGCTCTGGCCCAGCGGTACTACCGCTCACGCCATCCTTATGCCACTTCCACGAAAACAAGTACACCCCAAGGAAAACCAGAACTACCACAACTTCTACAAATGAGCTCCGAGTAGAGCAAACTCAAGCTTGTCGAATAGAAGACGACAAATACTATCCAACAGCGAAGATGGCAGGGGAGGTATGCCTAACATATAGAGGAGTGAAACCTCCAACAGAGAAGAACCGGCATGACCTCCAACATAGGAAACATCATAGAAGATGCATGTGACCTCTGTTTTCGATGAACTCGAGCTTGTCATCAAGATGACCATAAGCTCCAAATCTCACAAGGAGAAGAACCAAACAAGAACCAATAAAGATGATGCAAAGATGCAATGGTTTGAGCTCTCTATGAATGATACGATCAAGCTACTCATTGAGAGCCCCCCTTGATACTACGACAATTGATCCTATAACCCGATCTCCCAACTACCACCATGAGACCGGTAAAATAGAAAACCTATCAAGGGCAAACCTTTGCCTTACATATAGTCCACTTGAGCTAGATGATGATGATCTTCAATCCCTCAAGTTGAACCACCATTCTTGATTGCGTTAGCTCGGTGAAGAATAGTTGATTGCTCCCCCATACTCCACTATGGGTGAGCCACTCTTTGGCACATCTTCACAAGTCCATTGTCACCACAATGTGTTGGAAATATGCCCTAGAGGCAATAATAAAATGGTTATAATTATATTTCCTTGTTCATGATAATTGTCTATTGTTCATGCTATAATTGTGTTATCCGGAAATAGTAATACATGTGTGAATACATAGACCACAACATGTCCCTATTAAGCCTCTAGTTGACTAGCTCATTGATCAATGGATGGTTGCGGTTTCCTGACCATGGACATTGGATGTCGTTGATAACGGGATCACATCATTGGGAGAATGATGTGATGGACAAGACCCAATCCTAAGCATAGCACAAGATCGTGTAGTTCGTTTGCTAGAGCTTTTCTAATGTCAAGTATCATTTCTTTAGACCATGAGATCGTGCAACTCCTGGATACCGTAGGAGTGCTTTGGGTGTACCAAACGTCACAACATAACTGGGTGACTATAAAGGTACACTACAAGTATCTCCGAAAGTGTTTGTTGGGTTGGCATGGATCGAGACTGGGATTTGTCACTCCGTATGACGGAGAGGTATCTCAGGGCCCACTCGGTAATGCATCATCATAATGAGCTCAATGTGACCAAGTGGTTGGTCACGGGATCATGCATTACGGTACGAGTAAAGTGACTTGCCGGTAACGAGATTGAATGAGGTATTGGGATACCAGCGATCGAATCTCGGGTAAGTAACGTACCGATTGACGAAGGGAATTGTATACGGGATTGCTTGAATCCTTGACATTGTGGTTCATCCGATGAGATCATGGTGGAACATGTGGGAGCCAACATGGGTATCCAGATCCCGCTGTTGGTTATTGGCCGGAGAGCTGTCTCGGTCATGTCTGCATGATTCCCGAACCCGTAGGGTCTACACACTTAAGGTTTAGTGACGCTAGGGTTATTAGGAAGACTTGTAAGTGATTACCGAATGTTGTTCGGAGTCCCGGGTGAGATCCCGGATGTCACGAGGAGTTCCGGAATGGTCCGGCGGTGAAGATTTATATATGGGAAGTTTTCATACGGTCACCGGAAAGGTTTGGGGGCATATCGGTATTGTACCGGGGCCACCGGAGGGGTTCCGGGGATCCACCGGGAGGGGCCACCTCTCTCAGAGGGCCTCATGGGCCGTAGTGGGCAGGGAACCAGCCCCTGGAGGGCTGGGCGCATCCCCCCTTGGGCCCATGCGCCTAGGGTTGGGGGGGGGGGGAAACCCTAGTGGGGGCGCCCCCCTTGCTTGGGGGGCAAGCCCCCTCCCCTTGGCCGCCGCCCCCCTCTAGATCTCATCTAGAGGGGGCCGGCCCTTTCTCCCTTCCCCTATAAATAGAGGGGCGAGGGGAGGGCTGCGTACCACATCCAAGGCGCAACCCCTCCCCTCCCCAACACCTGTCCTCCTCCGTTAAGAGCTTGGCGAAGCCCTGCCGGAGTACTGCCTCTCCACCACCACCACGCCGTCGTGCTGCTGCTGGAGGTCTCTTCCTCAACCTCTCCCTCCTCCTTGCTGGATCGAGGTGCGGGAGACGTCTCCGCTCCGTACGTGTGTCGAACACGGAGGTGCCGTCCGTTCGGCACTAGGATCTTCGGTGATTTGGATCACGACGAGTACGACTCCCTCAACCCCGTTCTCTTGAACGCTTTCGCTCACGATCTACAAGGGTATGTAGATGCACTCCTCTCTCTCGTTGCTAGATGACTCCATAGATTGATCTTGGTGAAGCGTAGAAATTTTTTATTTTCTGCAACGTTCCCCAACAGTGGCATCATGAGCTAGGTCTATGCGTAGTTTCTATGCACGAGTAGAACACAAGTTGTTGTGGGCATCGATTTTGTCAATTTACTTGCCGTTACTAGTCTTATCTTGATTCGGCGGCATCATGGGATGAAACGGCCCGGACCGACCTTACACGTTTGCTTACGTGAGACAGGTTCCACCGACTGACATGCACCAGTTGCATAAGGTGGCTAGCGGGTGTCTGTCTCTCCCACTTTAGTCAGATCAGATTCGATGAAAATGGTCCTTATGAAGGGTAAATAGAAATTGGCATATCACGTTGTGGTTTTGGCGTAGGTAAGAAACTTTCTTGCTAGAACCCTATTGCAGCCACGTAAAATATGCAACAACAATTAGAGGACGTTTAACTTGTTTTTGCAGCATATGCCTTGTGATGTGATATGGCCAAAAGGATGTGATGAATGATATATATGTGATGTATGAGATTGATCATGTTCTTGTAATAGGAATCACGACTTGCATGTCGATGAGTATGACAATCGGCAGGAGCCATAAGAGTTGTCTTAATTATTGTATGACCTGTGTGTCATTGAATAACGCCATGTAATTACTTTACTTTATTGCTAAACCATTAGCCATAGTAGTAGAAGTAATCGTTGGCGTGACAACTTCATGAAGACACGGTGATGGAGATCATGATGATGGAGATCATGGTGTCATGCCGGTGACGATGATGATCATGGCGCCCCGAAGATGGAGATCAAAAGGATTAAAATGATATTGGTCATATCATGTCACTATTTGATTGCATGTGATGTTTATCATGTTTTTGCATCTTATTTGCTTAGAACGACAGTAGTAAATAAGATGATCCCTCATAATAATTTCAAGAAAGTGTTCCCCCTAACTGTGCGCCGTTGTGAAAGTTCGGTGTTTCGAAGCACCACCTGATGATCGGGTGTGATAGATTCTAACGTTCACATACAACGGGTGTAAGCCAGATTTACACATGCAGAAACACTTAGGTTGACTTGACGAGCCTAGAATGTACAGACATGGCCTCGGAACACAAGAGACCGAAAGGTCGAACATGAGTCATTATAGAAGATACGATCAACATGAAGATGTTCACCGATGATGACTAGTCCGTCTCACGTGATGATTGGACACGGCCTAGTTGACTCGGATCATGTATCACTTAGATGACTAGAGGATGTCTATCTGAGTGGGAGTTCATTAAATAATTTGATTAGATGAACTTAATTATCATGAACTTAGTCTAAAAACTTTTGCAAAATGTCTTGTAGATCAAATGGCCAACGCTCATGTCAACCTCAACTTCAACGCGTTCCTAGAGAAAACCAAGCTGAAAGATGATGGCAGCAACTATACGGACTGGGTCCGGAACCTGAGGATCATCCTCGTAGCTGCCAAAAAAGCATATGTTCTAGAAGCACCGCTAGGTGAAGCACCCATCCCAAAGAACCAAGACGTTATGAACGCTTTGCAGTCACGTGCTGATGATTACTCCCTCATTCAGTGCGGCATGCTTTACAACTTAGAACCGGGGCTCCAAAAGCGTTTTGAGCAACACGGAGCATATGAGATGTTCGAAGAGCTGAAAATGGTTTTCCAAGCTCATGCCCGGTCGAGATATGAAGTCTCCGACAAGTTCTACAGCTTGTAAGATGGACGAAAATAGTTCTGTCGGTGAGCACATACTCAAAATGTCAGGTTGCACAACCGCTTGTCCCGATTGGACATTAACCTCCCGGATGAGGCGGTCATTGTGAGAATCCTTCAGTCGCTCCCACCTAGCTACAAGAGCTTTGTGGTGAACTACAATATGCAGGGGATGGTGAAAACTATTCCTGAAGTATTTTCAATGCTGAAATTGTTGGGGAACGCAGTAATTTCAAAAAATTTCCTACGATCACGCAAGACCATGGTGATGGCATAGCAACGAGAGGGGAGAGTGTCCGTCCACGTACCCTCGTAGACCGAAAGCGGAAGCGTTATAACAACGCGGTTGATGTAGTCGTGCGTCTTCACGATCCGACCGATCCAAGCACCGAACGTCACGGCACCTCCGAAGTTACGCACATCGTTCAGCTCGATGGCGATCCCGGACTCCGATCCGGCAAAGTGTCGGGATGAGTTCCGTCAACCTGACGGCGTGGTGACGATGTTGATGCTCCACCGACACAGGGCTTCGCCTAAGCTCCATGACGATATGACTTCTCCGGCGCGAGGCTTCGCCTAAGCTCTGACGATATGACCGAAGTGGAATATGGTGGAGGGGGCACCGCACGGCTAAGGAACGATCCGTAGATCAACTTGTGTGTTCTGGGTGCCCCCTGCCCCGTGATATAAAGGAGCCAAGGGGAGGTGGCGGCCCAAGGGAGGCGCGCAAGGAGTCCTACTCCTCCGGGAGTAGGACTGCCCCTCCAATCCTAGTTGGATTAGGATTCCCGGAGGGGGAAGAGAGAGAGGGGGGCCGGCCCACCTTTCCTAGTCCTAATAGGACTAGGGGAAGGGGGGGGGCGCGCGGCCACCTAGGGCTGGCCCTCTCTCCTTTCCACTAAGGCCCACTATGGCCCATGTAGTTCCCGGGGGGTTCCGGTAACCTCCCGGTACTCCCAGAATTCGATTTCACTCGGTACCCTTCCGAAGTCCAAACATAGGCTTCCAATATATCAATCTTTATGTCTCGATCATTTCGAGACTCCTCGTCATGTCCGTGATCACATCCGGGACTCCGAACAAACTTCGGTGCATCAATACTTATAAACTCATTATGAGCATCGCCGAAACGTTAAGCGTGCGGACCCTACGGGTTCGAGAACTATGTAGACATGACCTAGAACCATTCTCGGTCAATAACCAATAGCGGAACCTGGATGCCCATATTGGTTCCTACATATTCTACGAAGATCTTTATCGGTCAAACCGCATAACGACATACGTTGTTCCCTTTGTCATCGGTATGTTACTTACCCGAGATTCGATCGTCGGTATCCAATACCTAGTTCAATCTCGTTATCGGTAAGTCTCTTTACTCGCTCATAATACATCATCTCACAACTAACTTATTAGTTGTAATGCTTGCAAGGCTTAAGTGATGTGCATTACCGAGAAGGCACAGAGATACCTCTCCGAGCAATCGGAGTGACAAAACCTAATCTCGAAATACGCCAACCCAACAAGTACCTTTGGAGACACCTGTAGTACTCCTTTATAATCACCCGATTCGTTGTGACGTTTGGTAGTACCCAAAGTGTTCCTCCGATGGCAGGAGTTGCATAATCTCATAGTTATAGGAACATGTATAGGTCATGAAGAAAGCATTAACATACTAAACGATCAAGTGTTAAGCTAACGGAATGGGTCATGTCAATCAGATCATTCTACTAATGATGTGATCTTGTTAATCAAATAACAACTCCTTGTTCATGGTTAGGAAACATAACCATCTTTGATTAACAAGCTAGTCAAGTAGAGGCATACTAGTGACATCTTGTTTGTCTATATATTCACACATGTATTATGTTTCCGGTTAATACAATTCTAGCATGAACAATAAACATTCATCATGATATAAGGAAATAAATAATAACTTTATTATTGCCTCTAGGGCATATTTCCTTCAGTCTCCCACTTGCACTAGAGTCAATAATCTAGATTATAGAGTAATGATCCTAACACCCATGGAGTCTTGGTGCTGATCATGTTTTGCTCGTGGAAGAGGCTTAGTCAACGGGTCTGCAACATTCAGATCCGTATGTATTTTGCAAATCTCTATGTCTCCCACTTGGACTTGGTCCCGAATGGAATTGAAGCGTCTCTTGATGTGCTTGGTCCTCTTGTGAAATCTGGATTCCTTTGCCAAGGCAATTGCACCAGTATTGTCACGAAGATCTTCATCGGTCCCGATGCACTAGGTATGACACCTAGATCGGAAATGAACTCTTTCATCCAGACTCCTTCATTTGCTGCTTCGAAGCAGCTATGTACTCCGCTTCACATGTAGATCCCGCCACGGCGCTTTGTTTAGAACTGCACTAACCGACAGCTCCACCGTTTAATAAAAACACGTATCCGGTTTGCGATTTAGAATCGTCCGGATCAGTGTCAAAGCTTCGTCGACGTAACCATTTACGACTAGCTCTTTGTCACCTCCATATCTGAGAAACATATCCTTAGTCCTTTTCGTGTATTTCGGGATGTTCTTGACCGCTGTCCGATGATCCATTCCTGGATTACTTTGGTACCTTCCTGCCAAGCTTATAGCTAAGCATACGTCAGTGCAGTACACAGCATTGCATACATGATAGAGCCTATGGCTGAAGCATAGGGAACATCTTTCATTTTCTCTCTATCTTCTGCGTGGTCGGGCATTGAGTCTTACTCAATCTTACACCTTGCAACACAGGCAAAAACCTTTCTTTGCTTGATCCATTTTGAACTTTTTCAAAATTTTATCAAGGTATGTGCTTTGTGAAAGTCCAATTAAGCGTCTTGATCTATCTCTATAGATCTTGATGCCCAATATGTAAGCAGCTTCACCGAGGTCTTTCATTGAAAAACTTTTATTCAAGTATCCTTTTATGCCATCCAGAAATTCTATATCATTTCCAATTAATAATATGTCGTCCACATATAATATCGTAAATGCTACAGAGCTCCCACTCACCTTTTTGTAAATACAGGCTTCTCCAAAAGTCTCCAAAAACCCATATGCTTTGATCACACTATCAAAGCGTTTATTCCAACTCCGAGAGGCTTGCACCGCACCATAAATTGATCGTTGGAGCTTGCACACTTTGTTAGCACCTTTTGGATCGACAAAACCTTCTGGTTGCATCATATACAACTCTTCTTCTAGAAATCCATTCAAGAATGCAGTTTTACATCCATTTGCCAAATTTCATAATCATAAAATGCGGCAATTGCTAACATGATTCGGACAGACTTAAGCATCGCTACGGGTGAGAAAGTCTCATCGTAGTCAACCCCTTGAACTTGTCGAAAGCCTTTCGCAACAAGTCGAGCTTTATAGACGGTTATATTACCATCGGCGTCAGTCTTTCTTCTTAAAGATCCATTTATTTTCAATGGCTTGCCGATCATCGGGCAAGTCAACCAAAGTCCATACTTTGTTCTCATACATGGATCCCATCTCAGATTTCATGGCTTCCAGCCATTTTGCGGAATCTGGGCTCACCATCGCTTCTTCATAGTTTGTAGGTTCGCCATGGTCAAGTAACATGACTTCCGAATAGGATTACCGTACCACTCTGTGCGTATTTTACTCTGGTTGACCTACGAGGTTCGATAGTAACTTGATCTGAAACTTCATGATCATCATCATTAGTTTCCTCACTAATTGGTGTAGTTGTCACAGAACCATTTCTTGTGATGAACTACTTTCCAATAAGGGAGTAGATACATTATCTCATCAAGTTCCACTTTCCTCCCACTCACTTCTTTCGAGAGAAACTCCTTCTCTAGAAAGGATCCGAATTTAGCAACAAAAATCTTGCCTTCAGATCTGTGATAGAAGGTGTACCCAATGATCTCCTTTGGGTATCCTATGAAGACACATTTTTCCGATTTGGGTTCGAGCTTATCTGGTTGAAGTTTCTTTACATAAGCATCGCAGCCCCAAACTTTAAGAAACGACAACTTTGGTTTCTTGCCAAACCACAGTTCATAAGGCGTCGTCTCAACGGATTTTGACGGTGTCCTATTTAACGTGAATGCGGCCGTCTCTAAAGCATAACCACAAAAGCGATAGCGGTAAATCAGAAATCGACATCATAGATCGCACCATATCTAGTAAAGTCACGATTCTGACGTTCGGACACACCATTTCTCCGTGGTGTTCCGGGTGGCGTGAGTTGTGAAACTATTCCACATTGTTTCAAATGTAAACCAAACTTCGTAACTCAAATATTCTCCTCCACGATCAGATCGTAGAAACTTTATTTTCTTGTTACGATGATTTTCCACTTCACTCTGAAATTCTTTGAACTTTTCAAATGTTTTCAGATTTGTGTTTCATTAAGTAGATATACCCATATCTGCTCAAATCATCTGTGAAGGTGAGAAAATAACGATACCATGGCGTGCCTCAACATTCATTGGACCACAAACATCGGTATGTATGATTTCCAACAAATCAGTTGCACGCTCCATAGTTCCGAGAACGGCGTTTTGGTCATCTTGCCCATGAGGCACGGTTACGCAAGTACCAAGTGATTCATAATCAAGTGATTCCGAAGCCCATCAAGATGGAGTTTCTTCATGCGTTTTACACCGATATGACCTAAACGGCGATTGCCACAAATAAGTTGCACTATCATTATCTACTCTGCATCTTTTGGCTTCAACATTATGAATATGTGTATCACTACCGTCGAGATTCAACAAGAATAGACCATTCTTCAAGGGTGCATGACCATAAAAGATATTACTCATATAAATAGAACAACCATTATTCTCTGATTTAAATGAATAACCGTCTACGCAATAAACAAGATCCAGATATAATGTTCATGCTCAACGCGGCACCAAATAACAATTATTTAGGTCTAAAACTAATCCCGAAGGTAGATGTAGAGGTAGTGTGCCGATTGCGATCACATCGACTTTGGAACCATTTCCAACGCGCATCGTCACCTCGTCCTTAGCCAATCTTCGCTAATCCGTAGTTCTGTTTGAGTTGCAAATATTAGCAACAGAACCAGATCAAATACCAGTACTCATGCGAGTATTAGTAAGGTACACATCAATAACATGTATATCACATATACCTTTGTTCACCTTGCCATCCTTTTATCCGCCAAATACTTGGGGCAGTTCCGCTTCCGATTAAGTCCGTCTGCTTGCGGTAAAAACACTCGATTTCGGGCTTAGGTCCAGACTTGGGTTTCTTCTCTTGATCAAGAACTTTCTTGCTGTTCTTTTTGAAGTTTCCTTCTTCTTCCCTTTGCCCTTTTCTTGAAACTAGTGGTCTTGCTGACCATCAACACTTGATGCTCTTTCTTGATTTCTACCTCCGCAGCTTTCAAAGATCGCCAAGAGCTCGAGAATTGTCTTAGTCATCCCTTGCATATTATAGTTCATCACGAAGCTCTTGTAGCTTGGTGGCGATGATTGGAGAATTACATCAATGACACTATCATCCGGAAGATTAACTCCCAGCTGAATTAAGTGATTGTTATACCCGGACATTTTGAGTATGTGCTCACCTTGTAACTATTCTCCTCCATCTTGCAGCTATAGAACTTATTGGAGACTTCATATCTCTCAATCCGGGCATTTGCTTGAAATATTAACTTCAACTCCTGGAACATCTCATATGCTCCATGACGTTCAAAACGTCGTTGTAGACCCGGTTCTAAGCCGTAAAGCATGGCACACTGAACTATAGAGTAGTCATCATCTCTGCTTTGCCAGACGTTCATAACTTCTGGCTCAAAGATTCTGCGGCAGCTGTCACCCAGCGGTGCTTCCGGGGCGTAATTTTTACGTGCAGCAATGAGGATAATCCTCGAGTTACGGACCCAGTCCGTGTAATTGCTACCATCATCTTTCAACTTTGCTTTCTCAAGGAACGCATTAAAATTCAACGGAACAACAAAGACGAGCCATCTATCTACATCAAACATAGACAAGCAAAATACTATCGTGTACTAAGTTCATGATAAATTTAAGTTTGATTAATCATATTAAAAACTCCCACTTAGGCAGACATCTCTCTAGTCATCTAAGTGATCACGTGATCCAAATCAACTAAACCATGTCCGATCATCACGTGAGATGGAGTAGTTTCAATGGTGAACATCACTATGTTGATCATATCTACTATATGATTCACGCCGACCTTTCGGTCTCTCGTGTTCCGAGGCCATATCTGTTATATGCTAGGCTCGTCAAGTTTAACTCGAGTATTCTGCGTGTGCAACTGTTTTGCACCCGTTGTATTTGAACGTAGAGCCTATCACACCCGATCATCACGTGGTGTCTCGACGAAGAACTTTCGCATAGCGGTGCATACTCGGGGAGAACACTTCTTGATAATTTTAGTGAGAGATCATCTTATAATGCTACCGTCAATCAAAGCAAGATAAGATGCATAAAGGATAAACATCACATGCAATCAATATAAGTGATATGATATGGCCATCATCATCTTGTGCTTGTGATCTCTATCGCCAAGCACCGTCATGATCACCATCGCCACCGGCGCGACACCTTGATCTCCATCGTAGCATCGTTGTCGTCTCGCCAATCTTATGCTTCCACGACTATCACTACCGCTTAGTAATAAAGTAAAGCATTACATCGCGATTGCATTGCATACAATAAAGCGACAACCATATGGCTCCAGCCAGTTGCCGATAACTTCGGTTACAAAACATGATCATCTCATACAATAAAATATAGCATCACGTCTTGACCATATCACATCACAACATGCCCTGCAAAAACAAGTTAGACGTCCTCTACTTTGTTGTTGCAAGTTTTACGTGGCTGCTACGGGCTGAGCAAGAACCGTTCTTACCTACGCATCAAAACCACAACGATAGTTTGTCAAATAGACTCCGTTTAACCTTCTCAAGGACCGGGCGTAGCTACTTTTCGGTTCAACTAAAGTTGGAGAGACAGTCTTCCGCAAGCCATCTATGTGCAAAGCACGTCGAGGGAACCGGTCTCGGCGTAAGCGTCTGGCGTAAGGTTGGTCCGGATCGTCTCGTCCAACAATACCGCTGAACCAAAGTATGACATGCTTTGGTAGGCAGTATGACTTGTATCGTCCACAACTCACTTGTGTTCTACTCGTGCATATGACATCAACGCATAAAACCTGGCTCGGATGCCACCGTTGGGGAACGCAGTAATTTCAAAAATTTTCCTACGATCACGCAAGACCATGGTGATGGCATAGCAACGAGGGGAGAGTGTCCGTCCACGTACCCTCGTGAGACCGAAAGCGAAGCGTTATAACAACGCGGTTGATGTAGTCGTCGTCTTCACGATCCGACCGATCCAAGCACCGAACGTCACGGCACCTCCGAGTTCTCGCACACGTTCAGCTCGATGGCGATCCCCGGACTCCGATCCGGCAAAGTGTCGGGGATGAGTTCCGTCGACGACGGCGTGGTAGCGATGTTGATGCTCCACCGACACGAGGCTTCGCCTAAGCTCCGCTGACGATATGACTTCTCCGCGCAGGCTTCGCCTAAGCTCTCTGACGATATGACCGAAGTGGAATATGGTGGAGGGGCACCGCACGGCTAAGGAACGATCCGTAGATCAACTTGTGTGCCTGGGTGCCCCCGCCCCGTGATATAAAGGAGCCAAGGGGAGGTGGCGGCCCAAGGGGGCGCGCAAGGAGTCCTACTCCCTCGGGAGTAGGACTCCCCCTCAATCCTAGTTGGATTAGGATTCCCGGAGGGAAAGAGAGAGAGGGGCGGCCCACCTTTCCTAGTCCTAATAGGACTAGGGGAAGGGCAGCGGCCACCTAGGGCTGGCCCTCTCTCCTTTCCACTAAGGCCCACTATGGCCCATGTAGTTCCCGGGGTTCCGGTAACCTCCGGTACTCCGTAAATTCCGATTTCACTCGGTACCCTTCCAAGTCCAAACATAGGCTTCCAATATATCAATCTTTATGTCTCGATCATTTCGAGACTCCTCGTCATGTCCGTGATCACATCCGGGACTCGAACAAACTTCGTGCATCAATACTTATAAACTCATTATGAACCTGTCATCGAAGCGTTAAGCGTCACGGACCCTACGGGTTCGAGAACTATGTAGACATGACCTAGAACCATTCTCGGTCAATAACCAATAGCGGAACACGGATGCCCATATTGGTTCCTACATATTCTCTGAAGATCTTTATCGGTCAAACCGCATAACGACATACGTTGTTCCCTTTGTCATCGGTATGTTACTTACCCGAGATTCGATCGTCGGTATCCAATACCTAGTTCAATCTCGTTATCGGTAAGTCTCTTTACTCGCTCATAATACATCATCTCACAACTAACTTATTAGTTGTAATGCTTGCAAGGCTTAAGTGATGTGCATTACCGAGAAGGCTGGAGATACCTCTCCGAGCAATCGGAGTGACAAAACCTAATCTCAAATCGCCAACCCAACAAGTACCTTTGGAGACACCTGTAGTACTCCTTTATAATCACCCGATTCGTTGTGACGTTTGGTAGTACCCAAAGTGTTCCTCCGTAAGCGGGAGTTGCATAATCTCATAGTTATAGGAACATGTATAGGTCATGAAGAAAGCATTAACATACTAAGCGATCAAGTGTTAAGCTAACGGAATGGGTCATGTCAATCAGATCATTCTACTAATGATGTGATCTTGTTAATCAAATAACAACTCCTTGTTCATGGTTAGGAAACATAACCATCTTTGATTAACAAGCTAGTCAAGTAGAGGCATACTAGTGACATACTGTTTGTCTATATATTCACACATGTATTATGTTTCCGGTTAATACAATTCTAGCATGAACAATAAACATTCATCATGATATAAGGAAATAAATAATAACTTTATTATTGCCTCTAGGGCATATTTCCTTCAGAAATCAGCGGAGGTGGAAATCAAAAAGGAACATCAAGTGTTGATGGTCAATAAAACCACTAGTTTCAAGAAAGGCAAGGGTAAGAAGAACTTCAAGAAGGACGGCAAGGGAGTTTCCGCGCCCGGTAAGCCAGTTGCCGAGAAGAAGCCAAAGAATGGACCCAAACCTGAGACTGAGTGCTTTTATTGCAAGGGAAGGGGTCACTGGAAGCGGAACTGCCCCAAGTACTTAACGGACAAGAAGGCCGACAACACCAAAGGTATATGTGATATACATGTAATTGATCTGTACCTTACCAGTACTCGTAGTAGCTCCTGGGTATCTGATACCGGTGCGGTTGCTCATATTTGTAACTCAAAACAGGAGCTGCGGAATAAGCGGAGACTGGCGAAGGGCGAGGTGACGATGCGCGTCGGGAATGGTTCCAAGGTCGATGTGATCGCCGTCGGCACGCTACCTCTACATTTACCTACGGGATTAGTTTTAAACCTCAATAATTGTTATTTAGTGCCAGCTTTGAGCATGAACATTGTATCTGGATCTCCTTTAATATGAGATGGCTACTCATTTAAATCCGAGAATAATGGTTGTTCTATTTATATGAGAGATATGTTTTATGGTCATGCCCCACTGGTCAATGGTTTATTCTTAATGAATCTCGAACATGATGTTACACATATTCATAGTGTGAATACCAAAAGATGTAAGGTTGATAACCATAGTCCCACATACTTGTGGCACTGCCGCCTTGGTCACATTGGTGTCAAACGCATGAAGAAGCTCCTTGCTAATGGACTATTGGAGTCTCTTAATTATGAATCATTTGACACGTGTGAACCATGCCTCATGGGTAAAATGACCAAGACTCCATTCTCCGGAACAATGGAGAGAGCAACCAACTTATTGGAAATTATACATACTGATGTGTGCGGTCCAATGAGCGTTGAGGCTTGCGGTGGCTATCGTTATGTTCTCACTCTCACTGATGACTTAAGTAGATATGGCTATGTCTACTTGATGAAACACAAGTCTGAGACCTTTGAAAAGTTCAAGGAATTTCAGAATGAGGTAGAGAGTCAACGTGACCGAAAAATAAAGTTCTTCTGATCGGATCGTGGAGGAGAATATTTAAGTCACGAATTTGGTACGCACTTAAGGAAATGTGGAATCGTTTCACAACTCACGCCGCCTGGAACACCTCAGCGTAACGGTGTGTCGAAGCGTCGTAATCGCAATCTATTGGATATGGTGCGATCTATGATGTCACTCACCGATTTACCGCTATCATTTTGGGGATACGCTCTAGAGACAGCTACATTCACTTTAAATAGGGCACCGTCTAAATCCGTTGAGACGACACCATATGAATTATGGTTTGGGAAGAAACCTAAGCTGTTGTTTCTAAAAGTTTGGGGATGTGATGCTTATGACAAGAAAGTTCAACCTGAAAAGCTCTAACCCAAGTCGGAAAAATGCGTCTTCATAGGATACCCTAAGGAAACCATTGGGTATACCTTGTACCTCAGATCCAAATGCAAGATCTTTGTTGCCAAGAACGGGTCCTTTCTGGAGAAAGAGTTTCTCTCGAAAGAAGTAAGTGGGAGGAAAGTGGAACTTCATGAAGTACTACCTCTTGAACCCGATAAGTAGCGCGGCTCGGGAAGATGTTCTGTGGTGCACCTGCACCGACTAGAGAGGAAATTAATGATGATGATCAAGGTACTTCGGATCAAGTTACTACTGAACTTCGTACGTCCACAAGGTCACCTTCCACACCAGAGTGGTATGGCAACCCTGTCCTGGAAATCATGTTGTTAGACAACGGTGAACCTTCGAACTATGAAGAAGCAATGGCGGGCCCAGATTCCAACAAATGGCTTGAAGCCATGCAATCCGAGATAGGATCCATGTATGAAAACAAAGTGTGGACTTTGACAGACTTGCCCAATGATTGGCGAGCGATAGAAAACAAATGGATCTTTAAGAAGAAGACGGACGCGGATGGTAATGTTACCATCTATAAAGCTCGACTTGTCGCTAAGAGTTATCGACAAGTTCAAGGGGTTGACTACGATGAGACTTTCTCTCCCGTAGCGAAGCTGAAGTCCGTCCGAATCATGTTAGCAATTTCCGCATACTATGATTATGAGATATGGCAAATGGACGTCAAAACGGCATTCCTTAACGGCTATCTTAAGGAAGAACTGTATGTGATGCAGCCGGAAGGTTTTGTCGATCCTGAGAATGCTAATAAGGTATGCAAACTCCAGCGATCCATCTATGGGCTGGTGCAAGCATCTTGGAGTTGGAACATTCGCTTTGATGAGATGATCAAAGTGTTTGGGTTTATGCAGACTTATGGAGAAGCCTGCGTTTACAAGAAAGTGAGTGGGAGCTCTGTAGCATTTCTCATATTATATGTAGATGACATACTTTTGATGGGAAATGATATAGAACTTTTGGACAGCATTAAGGCCTACTTGAATAAGTGTTTTTCAATGAAGGAGCTTGGAGAAGCTGCTTACATATTAGGCATCAAGATCTATAGAGATAGATCGAGACGCCTCATAGGTCTTTCACAAACCACATACCTTGATAAGATATTGAAGAAGTTCAATATGGATCAATTCAAGAAGGGGTTCTTGCCTGTGTTGCAAGGTGTGAAATTGAGTTCGGCTCAATGTCCGACCACGGCAAAAGATAGAGAAAAGATGAGTGTCGTCCCCTATGCCTCGGCCATAGGGTCTATCATGTATGCCATGCTGTGTACCAGACCTGATGTAAATCTTGCCGTAAGTTTGGTAGGAAGGTACCAAAGTAATCCCGGCATGGAACACTGGACAGCGGTCAAGAACATCCTGAAGTACCTGAAAAGGACTAAGGATATGTTTCTCGTTTGTGGAGGTGATGAAGAGCTCTTCGTTAAGGGTTACATCGACGCTAGCTTCGACACAGATCTGGA
Source organism: Aegilops bicornis (assembly GCA_021605145.1). NCBI lineage: Eukaryota > Viridiplantae > Streptophyta > Magnoliopsida > Poales > Poaceae > Aegilops > Aegilops bicornis. Next base: position 633,657,911 of record CM038670.1, read on the forward strand.
TGACTCTAAGTCACAAACCGGATACATGTATATTTTGAATGGTGGGGCAGTAAGCTGGTGCACTTGCAAGCAAAACGTCGTGGCGGGATCTACATGTGAAGCGGAGTACATGGCAGCCTCGGAGGCAGCACATGAAGCAATCTGGATGAAGGAGTTCATTACCGACCTAGGAGTTATTCCCAATGCATCGGGGCCGATGACTCTCTTCTGTGACAACACTGGAGCCATTGCCCTTGCCAAGGAGCCCAGGTTTCACAAGAAGACCAGGCACATCAAGCGTCGCTTCAACTCCATTCGTGAAAATGTTCAAGATGGAGACATAGATATTTGCAAAGTGCATACGGATCTGAATGTCGCAGATCCGTTGACTAAACCTCTTCCGCGAGGAAAACATGATCAACACCAGAACTCTATGGGTGTTCGATTCATCACAATGTAACTAGATTATTGACTCTAGTGCAAGTGGGAGACTGTTGGAAATATAACCTAGAGGCAATAATAAAATCATTATTATTATATTTCCTTGTTCATGATAATTGTCTATTGTTCATGCTATAATTGTGTTATCCGGAAATCGTAATACATGTGTGAATACATAGACCACAACATGTCCCTATTAAGCCTCTAGTTGACTAGCTCATTGATCAATGGATGGTTGCAGTTTCCTGACCATGGACATTGGATGTCGTTGATAACGGGATCACATCATTGGGAGAATGATGTGATGGACAAGACCCAATCCTAAGCATAGCACAAGATCTTGTAGTTCGTTTGCTAGAGCTTTTCTAATGTCAAATATCATTTCCTTAGACCATGAGATCGTGCAACTCCCGGATACCGTAGGAGTGCTTTGGGTGTACCAAACGTCACAACGTGAATCGGGTGACTATAAAGGTACACTACAGTATCTCCAAAAGTGTCTACATTGGGTTGGCACGGATCGAGACCGGATTTGTCACTCGGTATGACGGAGAGGTATCTCGGGGCCCACTCGGTAATGCATCATCATAATGTGCTCAATGTGACCAAGTGGTTGGTCACGGGATCATGCATTACGATGCGAGTAAAGTGACTTGCGATAACGAGATTGAGCGAGGTATTGGGATACCGATGATCGAATCTCGGGCAAGTAACGTCTCGATTTGACGAAGGGAATTGTATACGGGATTGCTTGAATCCTTGACATCGTGGTTCATCCGATGAGATCATGGTGGAACATGTGGGAGCCAACATGGGTATACAGATCCCGCTGTTGGTTATTGGCCGGAGAGCTGTCTCGGTCATGTCTGCATGATTCCCAAACCCGTAGAGTCTACACACTTAAGGTTCAGTGACGCTAGGGTTATTAGGAAGACTTGTAAGTGATTACCGAATGTTGTTCGGAGTCCCGAATGAGATCCCGGATGTCACGAGGAGTTCCGGAATGGTCCGGAGGTGAAGATTTATATATGGGAAGTTGTCATACGGTCACCGGAAAGGTTCGGGGGCATATCGGTATTGTACCGGGGCCACCGGAGGGGTTACGGGGGTCCGCCGGGAGGGGCCACCTCTCTCGGAGGGCCTCATGGGCCGTAGTGGGCAGGGAACCAGCCCCTGGAGGGCTGGGCGCATCCCCCCTGGGCCCATGCGCCTAGGGTTGGGGGGGAAACCCTAGTGGGGGCGCCCCCTTGCTTGGGGGCAAGCCCCCTCCCCTTGGCCCCCCCCTCTAGATCTCATCTAGAGGGGGCCGGCCCCCTTCTCCCTTCCCCTATAAATAGAGGGGCGAGGGGAGGGCTGCACACCACATCCAAGGCGCAGCCCCTCCCCTCCCCAACACCTCTCCTCGTTCGTTAAGAGCTTGGCGAAGCCCTGCCGGAGTACTGCCTCTCCACCACCACCACCACGCCGTCGTGCCGCTGTTGGAGCTCTCTTCCTCAACCTCTCCCTCCTCCTTGCTGGATCAAGGCGCGGGAGACGCCTCCGCTCCGTACGTGTGTTGAACATGGAGGTACCGCCGTTCGTCACTAGGATCTTCGGTGATTTGGATCACGACGAGTACGACTCCCTCAACCCCGTTCTCTTGAACGCTTCCACTCACGATCTACAAGGGTATGTAGATGCACTCCTCTCTCTCGTTTCTAGATGACTCCATAGATTGATCTTGGTGAAGCGTAGAATTTTTTTATTTTCTGCAACGTTCCCCAACACAATGGACGACAAGCATCAAGCATGATATCTTCGTGATGCTCCACTTGAACTTGCACACCACAACCTAACCCCACAAGGAACTCTCACGAGGACCATGGGTTAGTACACAAAGTGTAATTGACAATGCTTACCATACCATGGATCGCTTGATCCCTCTTGGTGCATCTTCCACGCTTTGTGTGTTGATCAACTTGGATCACTCTTTGTACATAGTCTTGATCAACCTTGAATCTTTCCAACTTTCTCCATTAAGATGATGTCTTGAAGGTAAACATGAATGTTCACACAATCTTCTTCTTCAAGACATGCTTGCAATAAGCTCAAAACTCACAAGACCAATCTTTGGATAATTCCTTAATAGCACTATGGTCAACTCATAAACTCCTTGAAACCAACAAATGGACTTCAAGAAAAACCTATGGACAAATCCTTCAAATATAACTCAAGGCAATCATTAGTCCATAGAGATTGTCATCAATTACCAAAACCAAACATGGCGGTACCGCATGTTCTTTTAGCGGCGATGCCCTGGGCACGGGCTTGTTCCTGCTCGTCGCATCTCCTGGGGAGGAGCAAACACCGACCGAAGGTTTCTGGGCTGCCCTGTTGATGTAAGTGTCTCGCGGCTAGATTTGTTTCTTGGTTCACTCTCTCTCCCTGTTTTTGTGTTTTGTATAATTCTAGTATTAATTTTGCAGCTTCCTGATGAATGTGATTGGGTTGTTTGGATTGACCCGCCAGTGACTGAACATGTTGCTCGTGCATTTGAGGAGCTTCATGCTGGATTAGAGAAGAGCTGGCTAAAAGCTGATGATTTAGAGAGGAGGGTGATGTATCTAACAGAGAAGAACAAGAAGTTGAATCTCATGATGAAGAAGAGAAACGAGCTTATGCAAGCATGGGGATTTTTCATGGTTCTTGGCATAAGCATTTTGGCCACATTAATTTCTGGGTGGTCTAATAATCCAAACTAAGTGGGTTTTGGTTTGTAATGTATGCACTAATCTATCCATGGATGTTGCTATTTGGAAATGACTTTTGTAGGGATGTTGTTGTGAGGGACGATGCTTCGATGCCTTAAGGCACCTACCTTTGTGTGTATGACATGTGGGCCCAACAGGTGGCTGGCCCACATGTCAGTGACCCAAAGGCAGGTGCCTTTAAGGCACTGAAGCTGTGTCCTGTTGTGAGCAATCTTATGTTTCATTTGGTAATGATATTATGCAATGTTTGAGCAAAGATTTGACAATAGAAATGCATATGTTTGAACAAGAGATGTCTGGTTTTTAAATTCTAGTCAATCAAAAACTTGCCTGAAATTTATGAAACTTGGCATGCTATCATGGAGCGGCATCAACATACCGTGGTACAAATTTTGTCCCATTTGGGGAATGTTTGGGTATATGCTTCTCACAAACCGGAGCTTCTCACAACAAGCATGATGGTTTTCGGTAGGGAAGGTCCCGCCTTTGGCGACGAAACGATATCCATTGCCTCTTATTGCTTTCAAACTTTTTTCTCGTGTCAACATAGAACAACGGGAGTGTTGTACGAATTTTTGTGATTTATTGGGGTTCGTTTGGACATTTTTATGCATTAACTGAGTTTTCAATGCATATATGTGCATAATTCAAATTTGAACTACATGCACATGCTCCAGTGCATATAAATTGGTTGAAAAATCAAATCTGTGTTCTTGGGTGCATGCTTAGGTCCTATGCAAGAAATGGGAATGAATTTCAAACACCAGGGCACCGTTGATTGCCGGCAAAACATTGAGATGCATGGTTTTTAAATTCTAGTAAAAATCAAAAACTCGCCTGAGATTCATGAAACTTGGCATGCTATCATGGAGCGGCATCAACATGCCGTGGTACAACTTTTGTTCCATTTGGGGCAGGTTTGGGTATATGCTTCTCACAAGCACGATGGTTTCCGGTAGGGAACGTCCCACCTTTGGGGACGAAACGATATCCATTGCCTCTTATTGCTTTCAATTTTTTTCTCGTGTCAACATAGAACAACAGGAGTGTTGTGTGAATTTTTGTGATTTTTTGGGGTTCGTTTGGATATTTTTATGCATTAACTGAGTTTTCAATGCATTTATGTGCATAATTCAAATTTGAACTAGATGCACATGCTCCAGTGCATATAAATTGGTTGAAAAATCAAATCGGTGTCCTTGGATGCATGCTTAGGTCCCATGCAAGAAATGGGAATGAATTTCAAACACTAGGGCACCGTTGATTGCCGGCAAAACATTGAGATGCCTGGTTTTTAAATTCTAGTAAATCCAAAATTCTGTTAACCATTCACGTGACGCCACGTGTATTGGTTTTTAATGGTTGTAGGAGGTGCCGGGTGGACAGCTGCTTGACCTTGACTGAACGGGAGGCGTACGAGCGCCGTCCGGTGTGCAGGCTGACCGACAGGCGTGCAAGCTGTCCTCGAGAATGCAGGCTCACCGGGAAGCATGCGAGCTGTACACTGCACAGGCTCACTAGTAAGCGAGCCCTTTGACTTCCATGGCCGCCCGCCTTGCTCGAATCCTCTCCATTAATGGCACCCATGCCACAGTTTAATTCACATTTTAAATATACTAGTAAGGTACACGTGCATTGCACGCATGAGATTTGGCAACCAAATTATGAATAAATACAACATTATAGCATGTAATGTTTGAGTCATATATGCATGATGTAGATGTTCGTTTAATATTTATAGTTCATCTCATTCAAAATCATTTAGATTTCATAAAAAAGCTAATCTATTTTAAGATTCATGGAATTGTGCGTTGTAAAGCATAAAGTAAAAACAACTAATGGCAATTCATGTAGAAAAAAATTTGGGCAATTATGATACGGAAGATTCTAGAACAAGGGAGAAGTGCTTGTGTTTTGAGGTTTGTGCATTATGCTTAAGTTCAACCATGGAGTCTTCTAGATTGTACATGTGGCAAAATCTGGTGGAATGTAGATGATATCCAACGGCCAGTAGTGCTCGGATTTGCCATCTCGGCACCGTCGGATTGGCTTCATCCAACGACCATCTTTCAAAATTATTCGCACACTACATAGGGGTATAGAAAACACTCATCGCAAATTTTTTAGTTAGAACACCCGTATGCAAACCGACAGCTTCCCCAGGAAGCCAAGAGAAAATGTGCCGAGCAGGATTTCTGCAGCTCTTGATCGCAAACGTTTTAGATAGAACACCCGTATGCAAAGTGGGAGCACCACATGATTTGTGCATCCCTTCAACGCAAACGGTTGTTTTGGATGACCCCGTGTGCAACCACGTACAAACAATTTGGTAAGATTTGTCAGTCCTTGTAACACTGCTATTTGTCAAAATTCAGTAATTAAGCATAGATTTAATTCATAGATTAAGCGATGTTCTTAATTTATACAAATAGTTCAACTCGACAGCTGAACCGACCAAACTTTTCCCCAATTGTTGCCAACCACGTACTGAAATAGCTAGTTCAACTATATATACTAGCTAATTTTAAGTACGTTGTACAGTTCCACCGCATCTATAGTCAGATGAACTGAAACAAATAGCCCCTAAATACTTCTACAACTACTACTACTGCGGAGGGGCTTTGTACTACTTTCGGCTGCCTCTCCTCTACCGAGCGTGCTCAGTAAGAGGCGGAGGAGGAGGAGCCTACCGACGAGCTGGGAAACCGCAATGCGGTGCCTGCTGCTAATGCAGCTTCAGCGACGCTCACCTCGAACACCCTCTGCCGCTCCAAACGACCCCTCTTGAAGCGGTGGTTCTCCTCGTAGATCTCCTGATTCATCGCCTCTGAGGCGGCATGTGTCGCGGCCACGGCGGCGGTAAGGCTCTTTGCGTGCTCGACGAGGCGCTCCTCCTCCTCCAAAGAACTCGATGTAGCGCCAAGGTCGCCGACGCACGCAGTGGCATCGATACGTCTCCAACGTATCTATAATTTTTTATTGTTCCATGCTATTATATTACCCCTTTTGGATGTTTATGGGCTTTATTTTACACTTTATATCATTTTTGGGAGTAACCTACTAACCGGAGGCCCAACCCATACTGCTGTTTTTTTGCCTATTTCAGTATTTCGAAGAAAAGGAATATCAAACGGAGTCCAAACGGAATGAAACCTTCGGGAGTGTGATTTTTGGAACGAACGTGATCCGGAGAGCTTGGAGTGCAAGTCAAGAAGCTTCCGAGGTCCCCACGAGATAGGGGGCGTGCCCCCCTTGTAGGGAGCGCCCCCCTGTCTCATGGGCCCCTCGGGCGTCCACCGACGTACTTCTTCCTCCTATATATACCTACGTACCCCGAAAACATCTAGGAGCACCACGAAACACAATTTCCACCGCCGTGACCTTCTGTATCCGCGGGATCTCATCTTGGAGCCTTCGCCGGCACTCTGCCGGAGGGGGAATCGACCACGGAGGGCTTCTACATCAACATCCTTGCCCCTCCGATGAGTTGTGAGTATTTTACCACAGACCTACGGGTCCATAGTTATTAGCTAGATGGCTAATTCTCTCTTTTTGGATCTCAATACAATGTTCTCCCCCTCTCTTGTGGAGATCTATTCGATGTAAACTCTTTTTGCGGTGTGTTTATCGAGATCCAATGAATTGTGGGTTTATGATCAAGTTTATCTATGAATAATATTTGAATCTTCTCAATTATTTTATGTATGATTGAGTTATCTTTGCAAGTCTCTTGAATTATCAGTTTGGTTTGGCCTACTAGATTGGTTCTTCTTGCCATGGGAGAAGTGCTTAGCTTTGGGTTCAATCTTGCGGTGTCCTTACCCAAAGGATGTAAAGGGTTGCAAGGCACGTATTGTATTGTTGCCATCGTGGATAACAAGATGGGGTTTATATCATATTGCATGAGTTTATCCCTCTACATCATGTCATCTTGCTTAATGCGTCACTCTGTTCTTATGAACTTAATACTCTAGATGCAGGCAGGAGTCGGTCGATGTGTGGAGTAATAGTAGTAGATGCAGGCAAGAGTCGGTCTACTTGTTATGGACGTGATGCCTATATACATGATCATGCCTAGATAATCTCATAACTATGCGCTTTTCTATCAATTGCTCAACAGTAATTTGTTCACCCACCGTCATACTTATACTATCTTGAGAGAAGCCTGTAGTGAAACCTATGGCCCCCGGGTCTATCTCTTATCATATTTGCTTTCAATCTACTTTTATTTGCATCTTTACTTTTTGCATCTATATTACAAAATACCAAAAATATATTTATCTTATCATACTATCTTTATTAGATCTTACTTTACATGAAGTGGCCGTGAAGGGATTGACAACCCCTTTATTGTGTTGGTTGTGAGTTCTCAGTTTGTTTGTGTAGGTGCGTGGGACTTTTGAGGAGCCTCCTACTGGATTGATTCCTTGGTTCTCAAAACTGAGGGAAATAATTACGCTACACTTTGCTGCATCGCCCTCTCCTCTTCGAGGAAAACCAACGCAAGCTCAAGACGTAGCAAGAAGGATTTCTGGCGCCGTTGCCGGGAAGGTCTTCGCTCAAGTCAAGACATACCAAGTACCCATCACAAACCCATCTCCCTCGCATTTACATTATTTGCCATTTGCCTCTCGTTTTCCTCTCCCCCACTTCACCCTTGCCGTTTTATTCGCCCTCTCTTTCCCAATCTCCTCCTCTCTCTTTTCGCTTGCCTTCTTGTGTGTGCTTGTTTGCTTGTTTGACCCTATGGCTGCGCCTAAGGGCCCTGACCACCTTCTTAGAAGGATGGATGAGATTAATCTAATATTAGAAGCTTTATGAATTTGCAATTTGAGTATAATAATTTCTTTAGAAAAGAGCTTAAGGAACAAAAAAGTTTTTTGGGATTTATGAACAAAGAGCTTGATGATATGAACAAAGAATTCTATGGTGTTAACGCTCAAATTACCCGGCTTGAAAATGTTATAGCCAAAATTTCTGACAAGCAAGCCACCTTAGTCAATAAGATGGCCGCTACACCAGAAAAATTACATGAAAATAATGATGAGGATCTTAAAGCTATTTATGCGTCTCCGATTAGATCTATGTTTTGCAATATGAATTTTGATGATTATGGGAGTGATGATGAATCAACTTTGCCTAGAAGGCGTCCCAAAAATTCGGAGTCTTTAGATCTTAATGTTAAATTTGGTAAAAGTGGGATTGGAGAATCTTCAACTTCTAATATTGAACCTACTATCTCGGATTTCGAGGAATTTGATTATGATAATTGCTCTTTGAAAGGTTGTATTTCCTTTTTGCAATCCGTTGTTAATTCTCCTCATGCTTATAGTCAAAACAAAGCTTTTACCAAACATATTCTTGATGCCTTGATGCAATCTTATGATGAAAAACTTAATTTGGAAGTTTCTATACCTAGAAAACTTAATGATGAGTGGGAACCTACTATAAAGATTAAAATTAAAGATTATGAGTGTTTTGCTTTGTGTGATTTGGGTGCTAGTGTTTCCACGATTCCGAAAACTTTATGTGATATTCTAGGTTTCCACGATCTTGATGATTGCTCTTTAAATTTGCACCTTGCGGATTCCACCATTAAAAAGCCTATGGGAAGGATCAATGATGTTATTATTGTTGCAAATATAAATTTGGTGCCCGTAGATTTTATCGTTCTTGATATAGATTGCAATCTTTCTTGCCATATTATTCTTGGTAGACCTTTCCTTAGAACGATTGGTGCGATTATTGATATGAAGGAAGGGAACATTAGATTCCAATTTCCATTAAAGAAAGGCATGGAGCACTTTCCAAGAGAAAGTCAAATTACCTTATGAATCTATCATGCGTGCTACTTATGAATTTAGTGCCAAAGATGGCACTCGTTAGATCTATCTTCGCTTTTTATGCCTAGCTAGGGGCGTTAAATGATAGCGCTAGTTGGGAGGCAACCCAATTTTCTTTATGTTTTTTTTGTTTTTGCTCCTGTTTAGGAATAAATCTTGCATCTACCTTCTGTTTAGATGTGTTTTTATCTTTTAATTAGTGTTTGTGCCAAGTAGAACCTATAGGATAACCTATGATGATGGTTGATTTGATTCTGCTGAAAAACAGAAACTTTGCATGCACGAGAATTTTTTTAGTAAATCACAGAAACGTGCTTTTTCGTTGATTCTTTTTGCTGCTGATCATTAGACAAATTGTCTAGGACGTCCTATTTTGGTAGGATTTTTGGAGTTCCAGAAGTTTGCGTTAGTTACATATTACTACAGGCTGTTCTGTTTTTGACAGATTCTGTTTTTCGTGTGTTGTTTGCTTATTTTGATGCATCTATGGCTAGTAAAATAGTTTATAAACCATAGAGAAGTTGGAATACAGTAGGTTTAATACCAAAATAAATAAAGAATGAGTTCATTACAGTAACTTATATGGTGATTTTGTTTTCTTTCACTAACGGAGCTTATAAGATTTCCTGTTGAGTTTTGTGTTGTGAAGTTTTCAAGTTTGGGTAAAGCTTTTATGGACTATGGAATAAAGGGTGGCAAGAGCCTAAGCTTGGGGATGCCCTGGGAAGGCATCCCCTCTTTCGTCTCTGTTCATTGGTAACTTTACTTGGAGCTATATTTTTATTCGTCACATGATATGTGTTTTGCTTGGAGCGTCGTGTATTATATTAGTCTTTGCTTCTTAGTTTACCACAATCATCCTTTCTGTACACACCTTTTGGGAGAAGCCTATTTGATTAGAATTTGTTAGAATACTCTATGTGCTTCACTTATATCTTTTGAGCTTGATAGTTTTTGCTCTAGTGCTTCACTTATATCTTTTAGAGCACGGAGGTGTCTTAATTTTGAAGAAATTGCTAGCCTCTCATGCTTCACTTATATTATTTTGAGAGTCTTTTAGAACAGCATGGTTTTTGCTATTATCATAAAGTTGGTCCTAGAATGATGAGCATCCAAGTTGGGTATAATAAAAACTATCATAGGAAGTGAATTGGATGCTATGATCAATTTGATGCTTGATAATTGTTTTGAGATATGGAGGTAGTGATATTAAAGTGATGCTAGTTGTGTGATTATGAATTTAAAGAATGCTTGTGTTGTAGTTTGTGATTCCCGTAGCATGCACGTATGGTGAACCGCTTTGTGATGAAGTTGGAGCACAATTTTATTTATTGATTGTCTTCCTTATGAGTGGTGGTCGGGGACTGACGATGGTCTTTTCCTACCAATTTATCCCCTAGGAGCATGCGCGTAGTGATTTGGTTTTTGATGACTTCTAAATTTTTGCAATAAGTGCATGAGTTCTTTTGATTAATGTTGAGTCCATGGATTATACGCACCCTTTCACCCTTCCATCGTTGCTAGCCTCTCTTGTGCCGCGCAACTTTCGCCGGTACCATACACCCACCATATACCTTCCTCAAAACAGCCACCATACCTACCTATTATGGCATTTCCATAGCCATTCCGAGATATATTGCCATGCAACTTTCCACCGTTCCGTTCATATGACACGCATTACCTTTGTCATATTGCTTTTTGCATGATCATGTAGTTGACATCGTATTTGTGGCAAGGCCACCTTCATAATTTTCATACATGTCACTCTTGATTCATTGCATATCCTGCACATCACGGAGGCATTCATATAGAGTCATATCTTGTTCTAGCTTTGAGTTGTAAATCCATAAAAGTGTGATGATCTTCATTATTAGAGCATTGTCCTCGTGAGGAAAGGATGATGAAGGCTATGATTCCCCCACAAGTCGGGATGAGACTTCGGACTTTAAAAAAAGAAGAAAAAAGAAAAATAAATGAGAAAGGCCAAAAATAAAAAAAGGAAAGGCCAAATAAAAAAAGAGAAAAAAAAGGGAAAAGAAAAAAATGAGAGAAAAAGAGAGAAGGGACAATGTTACTATCTCTTTTTCCACACTTGTGCTTTAAAGTAGCACCATGATCTTGATGATAGAGAGTCTCCTATGTTGTCACTTTCATATACTAGTGGGAATTTTTCATTATAGAACTTGGCTTGTATATTCCAATGATGGGCTTCCTCAAAAGTGCCCTAGGTCTTCGTGAGCAAGCGAGTTGGATGCACACCCACTTAGTTCCTTTTGTTGAGCTTTCATATATTTATAGCTCTAGTGCATCTGTTGCATGGCAATTTCTACTCACTCACATTGATATCTATTAATGGGCATCTCCATAGCCCGTGATACGCCTAGTTGATGTGAGACTAACTTCTCCTTTTTGTCTTCTCCACAACCACCATTCTATTCCACATATAGTGTTATGTCCATGGCTCACGCTCATGTATTGCGTGAAAGTTGAAAGAGTATGAGATTATTAAATTATGAAACAATTGCTTGGCTTGTCATCGGGGTTGTGCATGATTAAATACTTTGTGTGATGAAGATAGAGTAACAACCAGACTATATGATTTTGTAGGGATAACTTTCTTTAGCCATGTTATTTTGAGAAGACATGATTACTTTGATTAGTATGCTTCAAGTGTTACTATTTCTTATGTCAATATGAACTTTTATTTTGTATTCATTTGGATCTGAACATTCATGCCACAATAAAGAAAATTACATTATGAATTATGCTAGGTAGCATTCCACATCAAAAATACTCTTTTTATCATTTACCTACTCGGAATGACGGTGAATTAAGCTTGGGGATGCTTGATACGTCTCCAATGTATCTATAATTTTTGATTGTTCCATGCTATTATATTACCCCTTTTGGATGTTTATGGGCTTTATTTTACACATTTATATCATTTTTGGGACTAACCTACTAACCGGAGGCCCAGCCCATATTGCTGTTTTTTGCCTATTTCAAGATTTCAAGAAAAGGAATATCAAACGGAGTCCAAACGGAATGAAACCTTCGGGAGCGTGATTTTTGGAACGAACATGATCCGGAGAGCTTGGAGTGCAAGTCATGAAGCTTCCGAGGGCCCCACGAGATAGGGGGCCACCGCCCCCCTGTAGGGCGCGCCCCCTGTCTTGTGGGCCCCTCGGGCGGCCACGACGTACTTCTTCCTCCTATATATACCTACGTACCCCGAAAACATCCAGGAGCACCATGAAACACAATTTCCACCACCGTAACCTTCTGTATCCGCGGGATCTCATCTTGGAGCCTTCGTCTACACTCTGCCGGAGGGGGAATCGACCACGGAGGGCTTCTACATCAACATCCTTGCCCCTCCGATGAGTTGTGAGTAGTTTACAACAGACCTACGGGTCCATAGTTATTAGCTAGATGACTTCTTCTCTCTTTTTGGATCTCAATACAATGTTCTCCCCCTCTCTTGTGGAGATCTATTCGATGTAAACTCTTTTTGCGGTCTGTTTATCGAGATCCGATGAATTGTGGGTTTATGATCAAGTTTATCTATGAATAATATTTGAATCTTCTCTGAATTATTTTATGTATGATTGAGTTATCTTTGCAAGTCTCTTCGAATTATCAGTTTGGTTTGGCCTACTAGATTGGTTCTTCTTACCATGGGAGAAATGCTTAGCTTTGGGTTCAATCTTGCGGTGTCCTTACCCAAAGGATGTAAAGGGTTGCAAGGCACGTATTGTATTGTTGCCATCGAGGATAACAAGATGGGGTTTATATCATATTGCATGAGTTTACCCCTCTACATCATGTCATCTTGCTTAATGCGTTACTCTGTTCTTATGAACTTAATACTCTAGATACAGGCAGGAGTCGGTCGATGTGTGGAGTAATAGTAGTAGATGCAGGCAAGAGTCGGTCTACTTGTTATGGACGTGATGCCTATATACATGATCATGCCTAGATAATCTCATAACTATGCGCTTTTCTATCAATTGCTCGACAGTAATTTGTTCACCCACTATAATACTTATGCTATCTTGAGAGAAGCCTCTAGTGAACCTATGGCCCCTGAGTCTATCTCTTATCATATTTGCTTTCAATCTACTTTTATTTGCATCTTTACTTTTTGCATCTTTATTACAAAATACCAAAAATATATTTATCTTATCATACTATCTTTATTAGATCTCACTTTCGCAAGTGGCCGTGAAGGGATTGACAACCCCTTTATTGTGTTGGTCGCGAGTTCTCAGTTTGTTTGTGTAGGTGCGTGGGACTTTTGAGGAGCCTCATACTGGATTGATACCTTGGTTCTCAAAACTGAGGGAAATACTTACGCTACACTTTGCTTCATCACCCTCTCCTCTTCGAGGAAAACCAACGCAAGTTGAAGACGTAGCAGCATCCACCTCCGCCTCCCGCCTTTGGGCGGCGGTTGCGGAGCGGGTGATGACCCCGGTGGTCAATGGTGGGCTGGCGGCCACGGCAGCCGACGACGGGGTGGCGGCGACGACCACCACCTCCCGCCTTCGGGCCGTGGTGGTGGAGCGGGTGATGGCCACAATGGCCGGCAGTGGGGTGGCGGCCACGACGGCCACCTCCCGCCTTCGGGCCGCGACGGCGGAGCGGGTGATGGCCCTGGCTTTCGACGGTGGTGTGGCGGCAACGGCGGCCGGCAACAGCTGCCTATGGGCACCGGCGGCCAAGCGTGTGGTGGGTGTTCTGCGCACACCCAACAGGGTAGCCACGCGCAGTACACTACGCCGGGGACTGCACCGCCGCCGCAGTATAGCCTCCTAGCTGGAGCTGTCCTCTGATGATGGTGGAGTGGCTGAGCGACGACGACGGACCGGTTCCATTGGCGATTGTGAGAGAAGCAGGCGAGATAAGCTACATGGATGGAGGGGAAAATGCGACGCAGGACTCGCCGGCCGTGAGGGTTTTTATAGCAGGCCGGTAAGCATTGGGATTTTGGGGGATTTCACCGAGTCGGGCGAGAAGCTTGCGCGGGAACCTGCGAGGTTGCGCGGGAACGGGCTCACCGATGATTCATTGACGCCACCGTTTGGCAAAAAGAACGCCCCCAAGCGCTGCGCAAGCTTGCGCTGTAAGCCGTTTGTGGCAGCGGGGTGACAAGACGTGCGAGAGGAGGAAAAAAGGCCACGTACACATATGGTTAATAAAAAAACATTTGCGATTTAAGTACGTACTATACCACCGTCCTGGTTTATAAGTATGATTTAACTAATAAAATATGAATGCATGTCGCCAAAGATTATATAGTTGTATTTGTATTTGAACATAGTTTCCAATTATATAATTTTTAAAACATGCATTAACATTTTGTTGGTTAAATTTGAGGGCAAAGTATGGCACGGAATATAAAGGAGACTATAGACTAGACATAGGTGGCACCACACGGCCGCTCTCTACACAGCGACGCAATTGTCGGCCGACTTGTTGCGACCATTTCCTGCGTGTTCAACTGCTCTATGCGTGTGGTTGCTTGCGGTTCAGGCGGCCGCGACGCGCTCTGCTCGCGTCCCGCTGCGCGCGCTCTGCTCTCACGTCCCTCCGGGTGCTCTGCCCTCGTCCCTCCACGCGCGGTGCCAGTGTTTGGGGCCGGCGCACAATCACGCAAGTTCGTTTGCAAGCGGTTGCGCCGGGCGTGACGCGACGATGCAGTTACCCGCTGCAAAAACTGCCATGCGGACGCGCCGACAATCCACGCCGCCCGGCCCCCTTTTATTCCTCATTTACCTTCATCTCTCGTCTCACATGACATAATAAGCACACCCGCGAGGACACATACAGAGAGGACATCCAGCGGCTCCAATGGCGCTCCCCGTGGCTCCAATAGCGCTCCCAGCGGCCTACGACGACAACGGCGGGCAGTTCACCATGCATCACATAGTGGACACACACGTCAGGGGAAGGCCCTCTCGGTGATGTACATGAACGATCCAGTCTCGGTGAGAGCTCCATCCAATCTATGGAGCAGTTCCTTGCCGAGGACAAGTACCGAGTGGTCGGCTTCGACCTCGAGTACACCATCGGTCGTGCCGGGCACGATCAGAAGGTTGCCGTCGCCCAGTTGTGCGTGCGACATGACATCCTCTTCTACCACTTCCACCTTTCCAGAAGGCCTTGCGAGTGTTTCTCCAGGTTTATCAAGAGATTCGACTACAGTTTTGCTAAGGTGGACACCACCAACCATCTAAAAGCGCTCAAGGTTTCGGACTTGAAATGCCTGAATCTTATCAACAGCCAGCACCACTACAAGGTCTGGGGCAGCGACAAAAACAAACTGAACTCCCTGGTTGACCTTGCCTCGGCCATCATCGACCCCTACTACGTGAAGATGAAGGAAGAGAGCAATAAGGACAAGAACGCCTGGCACACTGTGTGGCATAAGAGACTGGATGAACAACATGTCAAGTCTGTGACCATGGACGCATACACAAGCTACGAGATGTACAGCGGATCATTGACATGAGGAACCTGTCTTCTTTCCGACAAAGACGAGGGATCGAGCCACATAGCGATGGCGGAGCGTCACAAGAAGTAGATGACTAGACGATCGTTTCTCCTACTTTAGAATGCATGCAATTTTTTATTGAGGTGTGTGCGAATGATCTGTATAGTCACTTATGTAGTTGGATGTTTATTTCAGTTATATATATATATATATATGTTATTCTACTGTAGATAGAGCAATTCACACGGCTTATTAGCAGCAATCGTCTTTGTTATTATTGGTCCTCACACACATTTCAGATTACGGACCTGTTTGCCGCGCATCACACACATCTTGTTCAGTTGAACCGTTTCCATTGTGTTGCCTAGTCACACACGGTTCATCCCAGTGAACCGTATGCTGTATATCGCACACGCCTTCATTTGGATGCCCGTTTCTTTTGTGCCTCCTCATCCCAAACAGTTAATTGAGCTGAACCGTATGCCCTGCATCGCACACGCAACTAAATTCTGAACCGTGTTTGATGCATCTATCATCGCAAACGTTTGTCACCTTTTTTGACGGTTTTTTTACACCACCGTTTGCGATTATGGCATCGCACACACTTTCGTCGAAGGTTCTCTGATCGTAGTGCCGCGTTTGGATCATCCTGCAGTCGTGCAAGCTCGAAGAAGGTCAACAATGGGGGAAGAACACGAGCTCAAAGGATTAGGTTGAATGGGGAAGAAGACCCCCTTTTATAGGAGCTCCCGAATCCAACCGTTATGTGCTCAGTCCGTGCACAAGTGGTACTATCGCCTGGGCGGTAGAACACAGAGAGCGGAGCAAAACAAATGGCGAGGCAGAGCCGTATGAGCGGCACATCCGCTGGAGCCAGCGGTACTACCGTTGGCCGCAGCGGTACTACCTCTGGGACCGCGCACAGCGCCTACCACGAGCACAGGGAGAAGGGACAGGGAGGAGGGCCATTGAGCGGCACTAGTGGCGGTGGTATTCGCGGTACTACCACGCACAAGTGGTACTACCGCTCCTACTGCCACTACTACTGCCGCTGAACTCGACAGGAGAAAACCACGTCTCGAGTCGACGTGGTACCAGCGTGGAACCGGAGCCGTACTACCTCTTATGGCCATGGGCAGTACTACCGCTGTGATACAACGGTACTACCTCTAGTGGCGATACACGGTACTGCCGCTCTGGCCCAGCGGTACTACCGCTGACGCCATCCTTATGCCACTTCCACAAATACAAGTACACCCTAAGGAAAACCAGAACTGCCACAACTTCTACAAATGAGCTCCGAATAGAGCAAACTCAAGCTTGTTGGATAGAAGACGACAAATACTATCCAACAGCGAAGATGGCAGGGGAGGTATGCCTAACATATAGAGGAGTGAAACCTCCAACAGAGAAGAACCAGCATGACCTCCAACATAGAAAACATCATAGAAGATGCATGTGAACTCTGTTTTCGATGAACTTGAGCTTGTCATCAAGATAACCATAAGCTCCAAATCTCACAAGGAGAAGAACCAAACAAGAACCAATAAAGATGATGCAAGGATGCAATGGTTTGAGCTCTCTAAGAATGATACGATCAAGCTACTCATTGAGAGCCCCCCCCCCCCCTAATACAACGACAATTGATCCTATAACCCGATCTCCCAACTACCACCATGAGACCGGTAAAATAGAAAACCTATCGAGGGCAAACCTTTGCCTTGCATATAGTCCACTTGAGCTAGATGATGACAATCTTGAATCCCTCAAGTTGGACCACCATTCTTGATTGCGTTGGCTCGGTGAAGAATAGTTGATTGCTCCCCCATACTCCACTATGGGTGAGCCACTCTTTGGCACATCTTCACAAGTCTATTGTCACCACAATGGACGACAAGCATCAAGCATGATATCTTCGTGATGCTCCACTTGAACTTGCACACCACAACCTAACCCCACAAGGAACTATCACGAAGACCATGGGTTAGTACACAAAGCGTAATTGACAATGCTTACCATACCATGGGATCGCTTGATCCCTCTCGGTGCATCTTCTACGCTTTGTGTGTTGATCAACTTGGATCACTCTTTGTGCACAGTCTTGATCAACCTTGAATCTTTCCAACTTTCTCCATTAAGATGATGTCTTGAAGGTAAACATGAATGTTCACACAATCTTCTTCTTCAAGACATGCTTGCAATAAGCTCAACACTCACAAGACCAATCTTTGGATAATTTCTTAATAGCACCATGGTCAACTCATAAACTCCTTGAAACCAACAAATGGACTTCAAGAAAAACCTATGGACAAATACTTCAAATATAACTCAAGGAAATCATTAGTCCATAGAGATTGTCATCAATTACCAAAACCAAACATGGGGGCACCACATGTTCTTTTAGCGGCGGTGCCCTGGGCACGGGCTTGTTCTTGCTCGTCGCATCGCCAGGGGAGGAGCAAACATCGGCCGAAGGTTTCTGGGCTGCCCTGTTGATGTAAGTGTCTCGCGGCTAGATTTGTTTCTCGGTTCACTCTCTCTCCCTGTTTTTGTGTTTTGTATAATTCTAGTATTAATTTTGCAGCTTCCTGATGAATGTGATTGGGTTTTTTGGATTGACCCGCCAGCGACTAAACATGTTGCTCGTGCATTTGAGGAGCTTCATGCTGGATTAGAGAAGAGCTGGCTAAAAGCTCGTGATTTAGAGAGGAGGGTGATGTATCTAACAGAGAAGAACAAGAAGCTGAATCTCAAGATGAAGAAGAGAAACGAGCTTATGCAAGCATGGGGATTTATCATAGTTCTTGGCATAAGCATTTTGGCCACATTATTTTCTGGGTGGTCTAATAATCCAAACTAAGTGGGTTTTGGTTTGTAATGTATGCACTAATCTATCCATGGAAATGTTCTATCCATGGATGTTGCTATTTTGAAATGACTTTTGTAGGGATGTTGTTGTGAGGGACGATGCTTCGGTGCCTTAAGGCACCTACCTTTGTGTCTATGACATGTGGGCCCAACAGGTGGTTGGCCCACATGTTAGTGACCCAAAGGCAGGTGCCTTTAAGGCACCGAAGCTGCGTCCTGTTGTGAGCAATCTTATGTTTCATTTGGTAATGATATTATGCAATGTTTGAGCAAAGGTTTGACAATACAAATGCATATGTTTGAACAGTCTTGCTATGAACAACTGATTCATTGAGCTGCAAATGTTTGAGCACAATTTTGACAACAGAAATGCATGGAGCAAACATTTGATAGCAGCAATGCACTGGTAATTTGATATTAGGCCACATCATAAGATATCACTTAAGATAGTTGTAATCCACACTAAAGATAGCAATCTTACATAAGTTCACCAAAACACACTTAAGATAGCAGTTTTACATAAGTTCACCAACACACACTTAAGATAAGTTCATGAAACACACACTTAAGATATCAGATGCAAACATGACCATGATAACCCACAAGTATAGGGGATCGCAACAGTTTTCGAGGTAGAGTATTCAACCCAAATTTATTGATTCAACACAAGGGGAGCCAAAGAATATTCATGAGTATTAGCAGTTGAGTTGTTAATTCAACCACACCTGAAAGACTTAATATCTGCAGCAAAGTAGTATGGAAGTAACAGTAACGGTGGAAAAAGTAACAGTAGCAGTTTTGTAGCACACTACTGCAGGATGCTGCTAACGCGACACTACAATCAGAGACCCTTCAAAAAACTGTATGTGATGCCATAATCGCAAATAGCGGTGTATGAAAACCGTCAGAAATGTATAAAACGTTTGCGATGACGGATGCATCAAACACAGTTCAGGTTTTAGTTGCGTGTGCGATGAAGGGCATACGGTTTAGTTCTATTAACTGTTTGCGATGAGGAGGAACAAAAGAAACGGGCAGCCAGATGAAGGCGTGTGCGGTACACAGCATACGGTTCACTTGAATGAACTGTTTGTGATTAGGCAACACAAAAGAAACGGGCAGCCAGATGAAGGTGTGTGTGATATACAGCATACGGTTCACTCGGATGAACTGTTTGTGATTAGGCAAGAGCACATAAATGGTTCAATATAACAAGATGTGTGTGATACGCGGCAAACATGTCTGTAATTAGAAATGTGTGCGAAGACCGATAATAACGCAGACAATTGCTTATAATAAGACGTATGTGATATGCTCTGTCTACACAACATATATTGGCCATTGTGGGACGGGCGGTCATCCGGATACGCCATAAGGATGTGAAGAGGCATTCCTATCAGCAAGGACTAGCTGTTCCACCAGTAGCTCATGTAAGAAAACTATCAAGTTAAGTGTGCTCAGGCTGGAGCAACCATCGGATGGGTGACTGGGTGGGAAGTTGTGTCCTTGTTTTTTATTTTTTAACACATGTTAATTAAAGAAGGTCTACCGCATTACTTTTTGACAATGTGCGATACATGGCATACAGTTGATCCATCTGACCTATTTGTGATGGAATAGGCCGTGTGTGTTGTGGGCAAACGCTTGCTAGTATTCAACCATTTGGGATTGATGAATTCATCACCGACGGGTTCCCTAGTGTGGTCCGTGTTCATCTGATCATCATCTACGACTTGTGCTAGCTCGATGCTAAGTTTCCATTAATTGATGGCGTTTTATGAACTCGCCACTGTTTCCCGCCATTTCCTCACCTGTCTCCCGCCACCCTGCTATATTGCGCATAGGGGGGGGCGCGACGCACGGAGGCGACAAGCGCAGCCTGTAGCACATCCACCTTTTCCAAGCATGCCAACCCACCAAAGCACCGCCTCTGCCATCAACCTCGTTGACGAGGAAAGCGAGCAGGCGCCACGGCCCGTCGAGGCCGAGGCGCTCCCCGACAACGCGATGGACGACACCGTGATGCGCGTCATCGCCAGGGTTGAGCAGACCTTTGGTGCATGGCGCTTGAGAGCCACTGAGGGAGTCCCGGACTAGGGGGTGTCCGGATAGCCGGACTCCAAGACTATGAAGATACAAGATTGAAGACTTTGTCCCGTGTCCGGATGGGACTTTCCTTGGCGTGGAAGGCAAGCTTGGCGATACGGATATGTAGATCTCCTACCATTGTAACCGACGCACAGAACCCTAACCTATCCGGTGTCTATATAAACCGGAGGGTTTTAGTCCGTGGGACGAACAACAATCATACCATAGGCTAGCTTCTAGGGTTTAGCCTCCTTGATCTCGTGGTAGATCTACTCTTGTACTACCCATATCATCAATATTAATCAAGCAGGAGTAGGGTATTACCTCCATCGAGAGGGCCCGAACCTGGGTAAAAACATCGTGTCCCTTGTCTCCTGTTACCATCCGCCTAGACGCACAGTTCGGGACCCCCTACCCGAGATCCGCCGGTTTGACACCGACATTGGTGCTTTCATTGAGAGTTCCTGCGTATGCGTCACCGATGGGCCCGATGGCTCCTTTCGATCATCAACAACGACGCGGTCCAGGTGAGACTTTTCTCCTCGGACAGATCTTCATGTTCGGCGGCTTTTGCATGGGCCAATTAAGCTTGGCCGTCTGGAGCAGATCGAAAGCTACGCCCCTGGCCATCAGGTCAGATTTGTAAGTTTGAACTATACGGCCGATATCCGCGGAGACTTGATCTTCGATGGATTCGAGCCGCAGCCAAGCGTGCCGCACTGTCTCGATGGGCATGATCTTGCTCTGCAGCCGAACAGTGCCCTGGAGGCCGCACCAGTATCCACTCCGACCCTTAATCCGGAGCCGGATTCCCCGATCGAGGACGAGTGGTTGGACACCGCCTCGGGGGCTACAATCTCTACGGTGATCGAGCCGAACTCCATCCCTGTCCTTTGCGAAGACCTCGACTCGTGGTGCGGACTCCTCTCCGGACTCCGAACCCTCCGCCCACCTTGTCGAAACCGATTGGGCGCCCGGTCATGGAGTTCATCGCCGGACATCTTTCAAGACTCGCCCTTTGGCGATATCCTGAATTCACTAAAGTCTCTCTCTTTATCCGGAGAGCCCTGGCCGGACTACGGACAGGAATGTTGGGATGCGGACGACGAAGAAATTCAACGCCCACCCACCACCCACTTTGTAGCCTCTGTCGATGATTTAACCGACATGCTAGACTACGACTCCAAAGACATCGACGATATGGATGACGATGCCGGAGACGACCAAGACCCAGCGCCTAAGGGCACTGGAAGGCCACCTCGTCATATGACATATACATGGTGGACATCCCAAAAGATGGGAACGGCGATGGAACAACGGAGGATGACCCCTCCAAGAAACTGCCGAAGCGCCGACGTCAGCGGCGCCGCTCTAAATCCCGCCACAATAAAAACGGTGATTCCGGCACGGGAGATAATAACACCCCGGACAAGGTCAAGAGAACCCCTCCGTGAGGACTCAAAGACAGGAGGAGGTAGAAGCAAGTCCGCATGACAGTGCGGTAGAAAGAGAGGTCGAGGACGATAATTATGCGCCTCCCTCCGAAGATGAGGCAAGCCTCGACGATGACGAATTTGTCGTGCCTGAGGATCCCGCCGAACTGGAGCGTTTCAAACACAGGCTTATAGCCACGGCAAGCAGCCTCAAGAAAAAGTAGCAACAGCTTAGAGCTGATCAAGACCTGCTAGCTGACAGATGGACTAAAGTCCTTGCAGCCCAAGAGTATGAACTCGAACGCCCCTCCAAAAGCTACCCCAAACGCAGGCCGTTGCCTCGACTAGAGGAGGAAGCACCCAAGTCACCAGTGCACGACATGGCAGACCGGCCACCCCGTGGCCGCTACAGAGAAGCCTCTCGGCCCTTTGCTCAAGCCACACCCCGACGCCGCTCAAAAAGTACCAACGCACGGGAAAACGCGCCGGACTTGCGAGATATATTGGAGGATAAGGCAAAACATACAAGATCGATCTACGGATCGTGTGGGCGCCCAGCAACGCGGGATGATTACCATCGCGCCGGATACAGCAAAACCGGCCGGGCCGAACATAGTAGAAAAGCTCATATGAGCTACGTCGTGATATAGCCCAATACAGAGGCACCGCACACCCACTATGCTTCACAGATGAAGTAATGGATCATCAAATCCCCGAGGGCTTCAAGCCCGTAAACATCGAATCATATGATGGTACCACAGATCCTGCGGTCTGGATCGAGGATTATCTCCTCTATATCCACATGGCCCGCGGTGATGATCTACATACCATCAAATACCTCCCACTCAAGCTTAAAGGACCAGCTCGGCATTGGCTCAACAGCCTGCCAGCAGAATCAATTGGTTGTTGGGAGGACCTGGAAGCCGCATTCCTTGATAACTTCCAAGGCACATATGTGCGACCACCAGACGCCGATGACCTTAGCCACATAATCCAAAGAGCTGTAAGAATCCGCCGGACAATTCTCGACACGGTTCCTAACAAAGAAAAATCAAATCACCGATCGTCCGGATGCGAGGCCCTTGCAGCCTTCAAACATAACATCCATGACGAGTGGCTTGCCGGCACCTAGGACAGAAAAGCCAAAATCCATGGCAGCCCTCACAACACTCATGACCCGCTTTTGTGCGGGAGAGGACAGTTGGCTAGCTCGAAGCAACAACTTGGCCAAACATCCTGATAGTTCGGATACCAAAGACAGCAATGGCAGGTCGCGTCGCAACAAGAACAAAGCGCCGCGTGCGGTGATAACATCAAGATACGGCAGTCAACTCCGGATTCAGAGGCTCTAAACCCGGTCAGCGGAAGAAGCCAATCAAAAGAAATACCCAGGGCCCATCCAACTTGGACCGAATACTCGATCGCTTGTGCCAGATACATGGCACCCCCGAAAAACCATCCAATCACACCAACAGAGACTGTTGGGTGTTCAAGCAAGTAGGCAAGTTAAGTGCCGAACTCAATGACAAGGGGCTGCATAGCGATGACGAGGAAGAGCCCCGGCCGCCGAACAATAGAGGACAGAAGGGTTTTCCCACGCAAGTGCGGACGGTGAACATGATATACGCAACCCATACACCCAAAAGGGAGCGGAAACATGCACTAAGGGACGTATATGCGATGGAGCCAGTCGTCCCGAAGTTCAACCCATGGTTTTCCTGCCCGATCACCTTCGATCGAAGGGACCACCCCACTAGCATCCGTCACGGCGGTTTCGCCGCATTGGTTCTTGACCCAATTATTGACGGATTCCACCTAACCAGAGTCCTGATGGACGGTGGCAGCAGCCTGAACCTGCTTTATCAGGATACAGTGCGCAAAATGGGCATAGACCCCTCAAGGATTAATCCTACAAAAACGACCTTTAAAGGCGTCATACCGGGTGTAGAGGCCAGTTGTACAGGCTCAGTTACACTCGAAGTGGTCTTCGGATCCCCGGATAACTTCCGGAGCGAAGAGTTAATCTTCGACATCGTCCCATTTCGCAGCGGCTATCATGCCTTTGCTGACGAACCGCATTTGCAAAGTTCAATGCGGTGCCGCACTATGCATACCTCAATATCAAGATTCCAGGTCCTCGAGGAGTAATCACAGTCAATGGAAACACCGAACGCTCTCTCCGAATGGAGGAGCACACGGCGGCCCTCGCGGCGGAGGTACAAAGCAGCCTCTCACAACAATTCTTGAGTCCGGCCACTAAGCGCCCGGACACTGTCAAGCGCGCCCGGAGTAACCTACAACAAGACCGCTGGCACGATTCAAGCATCGCCAGCGTAGCAATCCGCCCCAACCCCCGCCCTCGCGAAATTGCGAAGCTAGTATTACACGTACATAATTACGCTCTGGAGATACCATGGGCATATGGGGAGGGGCAAGACCACGGCACGCCAAGAATGCGGCTCGACCGCACCAGGGGCTCCCGACTGTGTCATTCTTTTTCTTGTTTTCCTTTTTTTTCCTTTCTCTTACTTTCAGGACTCCGTCTTTCATTAGTCCTGTTCGGCACTAGAATCGCCTAACTCACGATGCAACAGCCAGGGAAGCAGAAAGCCACGTCAAGTGTTCAGGTGGTCTCTATTACGAGCATTATACCTGTTTTACATACCATCCCGCAGCTTACCCCTGAGGGGACATGTTAGATAGTCCCATCCCTTGCTTATCGCACTATTTGTATCGCTCGCTTCCATTGCAGTACCTTTTGAATAAACAATACATAGCTTTTGCTTATTATTGCTCTACTTCCTTTATATATACATATGTTCATTTCACGACATGTTGCAACCGTACACTTTGGTACGGCCAATACACCGAGGGCTTAAGTATCCCAAAATTATGGTGTGATAAGTCCGAACACTTTCACAAGTGCGGCACCCCGAACTTATAGCAGTATATGAATTGGCTCTGAATCATGTCTTGGGTCAATAGTTGGGTTTGCCCGGCTCCCATGTTTTGGTACCTTACGTTCCGCTATATCGGCTAAGGTAGCACCGGGAGAACCACTGCAATTGTGCCCCAGTTATGCTGGGTTGAGCACCTCAGTGGAGAAAGCTAAAACTGACCGTCATGATAAGGCGAGAGCCGGTCGCTGTTCGAGAGGTTTTTTCGGGTCCCTAAAGACCTATGCCGCTTAGAGCGAGGAACCGAAATTGTCCGGCCAAGGCGTGGATAGCGCCCCGAACTCGGTCTTCCGAATACTAGGGGCTTCGCCGAAATTTAAATTTATAGAATTCTATGGCTAAGTGAGAGTGTTCAAGCATTATAAGTCCGGTTGCCTTGTTTGTTGTGTTGAGCGCCTCCCTAGACGGACCCAAGAATGGGAACAAGAGTGCTCAAGTTTATCCCGAACACCCCAGCACTCGTGGCATGGGGGCTGAAGCCAACAACTTGCCATCTCTCAAATTTGATAAACGGCCGCACAGAAGGTAATATTTTAAATTAATAAGCGTTGCTTAGCGCATATGAACAAGTTTTCAGCGTACAGGATAACAAATGCGAGCCTATTCAAAAATTACATCCTTGGAGCACTCATCCGCTATTCGGCGGGCACCCTTCAGGAGGCCCTCATAGTACATTTTGGGCGTGCGATGCTCATGGCCCTTCGGTGGCCCGTCCGTCACAAGCTTCTCCGCATCCAACTTGCCCCAGTGCACTTTAGCACGGGCAAGGGCCCGACGGACACCTTCAATGCAGACGGAGCGCTTGATGACTTCAATCCGTGGACAGGCATCCACCAGCCGCTGCACTAAGCCGAAGTAGCTCCGGGCATGGCCTCCAACGGCCATACCGCGCTTATAAGGCCCTTCATGGCCTGTTCGGCGACCTTGTGGAGCTTGACCAGCTGCTTCACTGGTCGCTCGAGGCACCGGATGGTCGGCCTCGACATCTTGAGACCAGAACACCTTTTCCGTCGAGCTCCCCTCCTTGGCGCGGTAGAATCTGGCGACATCGGACACCTCTGAGGCAAATCTGCGAATGCTCTGGAGAGCTCCGAATCCGGGTAAGTAATAGGTAATTCACTTTCACATGCTTGCTTTGCATAAAGAATGCCTTACCCGCCGCTATCTTCTTCAACGAATCAATTTCTTGGAGGGCTTTTTGGGCCTCGGCCTTAGCAGCTTTGGCACTTTCAAGAGCCGAGGCGAGCTCGGACTCTCGAGTCTTCGAGTCATGCACCAAACCCTCGTGTTTTTCCACGAAAGCTTGGAGCTCTTGCCGTACCTTGGCCAACTGCGCCTCCCCCTTCTCTCTCTCGGTGCGCTCCGCGGCCGCTTTGTTTTCAGCCACGGACACCACCTCCTTCAGGGTCGCCACCTCGTTCGTGGCCCCTACAGTACCCAAGTTATTCCTGTTATTTTTTGCAACCAAAACCTTTTCTATAAGGTATTTCTTTAATAAGGTATTACTTACCTTCTTTGTCCTCGAGCTGCTTCTTGGCTTGTCCGAGCTCGTTCTCAGACCGCTCGAGGTTACGCTTCAATGCATTGACCTCCGCAATCGGTCTTGGCAGAGGTCAGCAGCGCAGCCTGCATTCCCATATTGACATACTTACGTTAGACTCTTGCATATATCTTTTTAGATCCTTAGTCCGGCTTTTCTTTCCGAACACCGAACTAAGCATCAGGGGTTACTGTGTATGCGGTAATATTTTTACATATTCTAAACTTACCTCAAAGCCTGTTAGAAGGTGATGCGAGGCTTGATCGATCCGCTCTTGGCGGACTGAACCGTCCGGATCACCGCACTCATAATAGTGCGGTGCTCCTCCTTGATGGAGGCGCTGTTGAGCGCCTCCAGTAAGCAATCCGGTGCCTCCGGTTGGACGGAGGACACCGGCGTCTTACCCTTCTTGTGAAGGATCCGCTGTCCGGACTTCGGAACCGCTGATGGTTCCGGCATGGAGTCCGGACGAGGGTCGGGCTTAGAGCCCCTGGGGGTCTTGCCCCCCACGCGCCTGGAGTCCGGAAGGTTGCCTTGTGGCACCTCCTGCGCCACCTCCTCTTGACCAAGCCCCCCTTGGGGCCCCACCGCGGCATCGTCTGCAGCGTGAGGCGAGGAGGCGGTCAGAAGCGAAGTACTCTCCATTTCCGACGAGCCCAGGGACCCGCTCGATGAATTGGCGAACTCGCCCTTGGGCGGGCTGCACGGTTGTTCGACAATAGAGAACACTCTGCAATAATAAAAAGCCATGGGTATCCGTACACTTACAATCTCGCCAGGGGCTTGGCCCTTGTAGGCCAATCCTCCTCCTCGTCATCGACATTTGTGGAGAAGTCTGGAGGAAGGGTTCTTCCCTTCTTGGACCCTCCGGCCTCCCTAGTTGGGGCGGCCTTCCTTTTCTTCTCCTCCCCCGCTGGGGGAGGAGCTTCTTCTTCTTCCTCCTCGTCCTCAGGAGAAGATTCTGCATCAGAATCTAACAGCACCTGGCGTCGGGAGCTCCTTCGAGTTCCCGTGGCCTCCTTCTTGGCCTTCTTCTCCGGCACCACATGGGGCGCCAGAGCCGATAGCCCGTTAATCAGGCGTCCTCCGGGTCTTCCGCAAAGGAGCCGGACAGTTAATCTGTCCGGACGTCTTCAGCCAGTCTGTCACAAAGATTAGGGAGTTTTAGATCCCACATAGAGTCAATCTATGAAAAAGAGTCCCGTAAAGGGTAAGTAACTTACCTCGCCGGGCTGGACGCCGCGAGTTGTGTCTGCGATCTTTGGTAGCGGATCTTTGGGGCTTGGCGCCCTTGAACAGCACCTTCCAGGCATCTTCGTACGTAGTGTCGAAGAGCCCGCTCAAGGTTCGGTGCTGTGCCGGATCGAACTCCCACAAATTGAAGGCCCGTTGTTGGCATGGGAGAATCCGGCGGATGAGCATCGCCTGGATTACGTCGACAAGCCTGAGATTCTTGTCCACCAGGTTTCGGACGCATGTTTGGAGTCCGGATAGCTCTTTCGAATTCCCCCACGTCAGGCCCGTCTCCTTCCATGACGAGAGCCGGGTGGGGAAGCTAGATCTGAATTCGGGGGCCGCCACCCATTCGGGGTCGCGTGGCTCGGTGATGTAGAACCACCCCGATTGCCACCCCTTAATTGTCTCCACAAATGTGCCCTCGAGCCATAGGACCTTGGCCATCTTGCCAACCATGGCGCCTCCGCACTCCGGCGGACCGCCCACTACCTTCGGCCGGACGTTGAAGATCTTCAGCCATAAGCGAAGTGGGGCTGGATGCAGAGGAAGGCCTCACACGACGATAAATGCCGAGATGTTGAGGATGAAATTCGGGGCCAGGTCGTGGAAGTCCAGGCCGTAGTAGAACATGAGCCCCCGGACAAATGGGTGAAGTGGAAAACCTAGTCCGCGGAGGAAGTGGGTGAGAAACACCACCCTCTCTTGGGGCCTGGGGGTTGGAATGAGCTGCCCCGCGTTGGGCAGCCTATGCGCGATGTCGCCGGACAGGTATCCGGCCTCCCGCAGTCTTGTGATGTGCCCCTCCGTGATGGAGGAGGCCATCCACCTGCCTCCCGCTCCTGACATGGTTGGAGAAGGTTGAGGTGGGATGTGCGGACTTGGGCGCTGGAGCTCGAGTGCGCGGAAATGGAGAGGCAAAGGAGGAAGAAGGCGTAGGTGAAAAGGTGGATCCTTACCCCTTATATGGACGAATGACTATCGTCCCCCACCAACTGGTAAAACTCGCTTATTTCCCAAGCGCCGTAATCAATGGCGCGGATGGGTTACCCACGTCCGTATTGATGAGAATCCTGGAATAAGGGGGCATGATCTATGCTTTGATAAGACGTGCCAAGGAAACCGCCTCACTAAACACGCTGAGTTGGAACAGTAAAAAACGATTCATATAAAGGCCTGGCCGTGGTGTGATGTCACGCCGCGGAATACGACAACAGATCAGTGCAAAAATAATTCTCTCTACGGAGTGATGTGGAACTTGTTTTGCAGAGCCAGACACTATCCTTCATTCAAAACCTTCTATGAAGTATTCGAGGAGGAACCCGCCTTGCAATGCCGAAGACAATATGCGCGCCGGACTCGTCGTCATTGAAGCCTGGTTCGTGGCTACCGAGGAGTCCCGGACTAGGGGTGTCCGGATAGCCGGACTATCGTCACGGCCGGACTCCAAGACTATGAAGATACAAGATTGAAGACTTCGTCCGTGTCCGGATGGGACTTTCCTTGGCGTGGAAGGCAAGCTTGGCGATCTGGATATGTAGATCTCCTACCATTGTAACCGACTCATGTAACCCTAACCTATCCAAAGTGTCTATATAAACCGGAGGGTTTTAGTCCGTAGGGACTAACAATAATCATACCATAGGCTAGCTTCTAGGGTTTAGCCTCCTTGATCTCGTGGTAGATCTACTCTTGTACTACCCATATCATCAATATTAATCAAGCAGAGTAGGGTATTACCTCCATCGAGAGGGCCCGAACCTGGGTAAAAACATCGTGTCCCTTGTCTCCTGTTACCATCCGCCTAGACGCACAGTTCGGGACCCCCTACCCGAGATCCGCCGGTTTTGACACCGACAGCCACGGATCAAGATAGGCATGTCAGCACCGACAAGCTGCAGCTCGCCGCACAACATGATCGATGGCG
This sequence comes from Aegilops bicornis, assembly GCA_021605145.1. NCBI lineage: Eukaryota > Viridiplantae > Streptophyta > Magnoliopsida > Poales > Poaceae > Aegilops > Aegilops bicornis. The sequence goes on from CM038670.1 coordinate 633,687,466, forward strand.
CGCCATAGAGCAAGCTAGGCGCGTCCGCGCCGATAGGCTGCGGCTCGCCGCACGGCGAGACCGTTGGAGCACCGCAAAGCGAGAGGCGCGGTGCGCTGCATAGCAATAGCGGATCCATCGGCGCTTGCCTGCTGTGGACACGGTGTCGCAGCTGGGTACACATCCCGTCAATACCCCCATTCCTCGCCAGGAGTGGGGAGAGGCCCTTAGCGCCGTACTTGCACTAGAGGCCAACCGCGCCGTACTTGCACCAGACGCCCGCCGCGCCGTTCGCGTGGGTGCCGCCGTTTGCCTTATCCGCGGCCCGCTGGATGCCAATGCGCTGGTCCGTAGGCTCGACCACCTCCTTGGCCCAGGTGTCCACCTGGGCGCAGTAGAGGAACATGGCCGTCGCATCCTCGAGCTAGTGATCTCCGATGAAATAGCCAACTTGGAGCTCAAGATCGCTCTCCAGATGTACCGCGAGCGTGTCGACCGCTTGGATGAACGCCTGCACGAGTTCAGGCAGAGCCAAGAGCTACCCTAAGCAAGGGCTGCTGGTCATGGTCTCATGGACGTGTTTTATTTTGGAAAGTTGTTTCGACGTGGATAGCTATGTATTCACAGCAATCATAGTATTGCTCTGTTTATTGCTCTGTTTCAATGTGTGTACTCTGTTTTCCATTCTTATATGTTCTGTTTCAATGTGTGTATGTACGCTTTCCATTCTGTATATGTGGATGATAACAGCTAGATTCAAATTAGTATAGAAAAACAGATAGAAAATGGAATTCATAATGTATATATATTAATTGTTCATTAGATCATAACAGAATATATATATATATATAATATCATTACATATACGTGATGATACTTAACTACTAGGTACAATGCATAAAATTAAAAACGAACAATACTAAAACTAATAATCCCTCCTGGGCCAGTATTCCGGCAGCCCCTCGCTCCCACAGTGCTTGTGGCGTCTTCCAGTGTGGAGGCAGTACTCGACTCCTCCGCCTCAGCGCTTGACGTCTTGATCGACTCTTCTTTGGCGGACGCCACAGCTGATCTTGCCATTTCGTTGGGCGCCCACTGGAGCTCCTCGTCGGTGGCACACTGGAGCTTATCGGCCCACCTCCATGCAGCAACGAGGCGCCCAGCGCCTATGACCTTCCTCTCAAAGTACCCGTCTTCGTACACCTCCTCGGCACGATGACGCGCCCGCCCCCAAAGCTCTGCCGCCTCCTTTTTCCAGGCGGCATCACGGGCTTCACAGGCCGCCTGGTACCTAGCTTCCTCCTCCACCATCTCCTTCTTGAACGCCACTTGACTGGCTTTCTCAGCCGGCAACAGCGACTTCCACAGACAAAGATTGTACTGTCCACAAAACGAATCCAAAGTTGGGGGGTCCGGCGCAACCTTGTCAGGCGGCGCTGCTAATCGAGTGAGCGTCCTCGAGGGGCGGCGACTCCTCATCGGCGCGTGGTAGACCGGCTGCGCCATGGCAGAGATTTGAGAGAGAGAGAGAGAGAGAGAGAGGGCGAGCGAGGGGTGGATGTAGATAAGAATGCAGGCGGGACGACGTGAGTAAGGTAGTATTTATTGGGGCCGGAATCTAGATCGACGGGACGATTACACGCCCGGTCGCCGGAATTTACAAATCTTGTAGTTTGAATTACACACAATTCCGCAGCAAATCCGTGTGTGAACATAATAGCCGACGGTTTCCAATACAGAATCGGTTCGATTAATGATCCCCGCCAATCACCTACCAAACCTCGAGCATGAGATAGAGCGCCAATCGTGTGGGGGCCGGTTGTCTTGCCAGATCTTTACATTTTCTTTTTTGAACACCAGATATTTACGTCATCTGATGATTTTTTAACTCGCACACAAGTACACAAAAATATGATTTTTCAAACCATTTTGGTTAGGCGTTGCATGTAGATGTAGTTCAAATTTGAATTACGGTCATTAAATGGTTAGAAAATCACTTAAATGTCTTTAGAGGGTCAAATGACCCCTGAAAATTTCCAAATTTTCACATGACAGTTGTATTAGTGCACGTTCAACGTAGGAAAAAAATTGAAGGCCGTAAGAGGAAGCTATCTCCCGTCCGTCAGCAAACATGCATTGTTCCCTCTCGGAACCACAAATCTTCTAATGAGTTGCTTCGGTTTGTGAGGGGTGTGTGTCCAAACTTTCGTCAAACAGGCCAATTTTTTTACCACATCATCTTGGTCATGACATTAAATCAAGCAATGTTTCATGTTTTTCTGATCATTTTGTAATTGTTTGGAATTAAACTGCCATGGCCTGCACTCCATGCACGTGCCCATGCCTCGACACCAATATGTTTGAAAATTCCTTCCAATTTACTGCACATGGAATTAACTCGCACACAAGTACACAAAAATATGATTTTTCAAACCGTTTTGGTTAGGCATTGCATGTAGATGTAGTTCAAATTTGAATTACGGTCATTAAATGGTTAGAAAATCACTTAAATGTCTTTAGAAGGTCAAATGACCCCTGAAATTTACCAATTTTTCACATGAGAGTTGCACGTTAAACGTAGGAAAAAATTGAAGGCAGTAAGAGGAAGCTATCTCCCGTTCGTCATCAAACATGTATTGTTCCCTCTTGGAACCACGAACCTTCTAGCGAGTTGCTCTGGTTTGTGAGGGGCGTGTGTCCAAACATTCGTCAAACATGCCAATTTCTTTACCACATCATCTTGGTGGCATGACAATACATCAACCAAGGTTTCATGTGTTCTGATCATTTTTCTATTTTTTTGAATTAAAATGCCATGTCACTCCATGCATACGTATGCATGTGTCCATGTCGTGAGACCAATATGTTTGAAAATTCCTTCTAATTTACTCCACATGGAATTAACTCGCACACAAGTACACAAATATGATTTTTCAAACCGTTTTGGTTAGGCTTTGAAAGGTCAAATGACAGCTAGAATTTTCTAAAATTTCACATTACAGTTGTAGTAGTGCACGTTAGACGTAGAAAAAATTTCAAGGCCATAAGAGGAAGCTATCTCCCATTCGTGATCAAACATGCATTGTTCCCTCTCGAAACCATGAACCTTCTAGCGAGTTGCTCCGGTTTGTGAGGGGTGTGTGTCCAAACTTTCGTCAAACATGCCAATTTCTTTACCACATCATCTTGGTGGCATGACATTAAATCAAGCAAGATCTCATGTTTTTCTAATCATTTTTTAATTTTTTGGAATTAAAATGCCATGGAATGCACTCCATGCATGTGCCCATGCCTTGACACCAATATGTTTGAAAATTCCTTCTAATTTACTGCACATGGAATTAACTCGCACACAAGTACACAAAAATATTATTTTTCAAACCATTATGGTTAGGCGTTGCATGTAGATGTAGTTCAAATTTGAATTACGGTCATTAAATGGTTAAAAAATCACTTAAATGTCTTTAAAAGGTAAAATGACCCCTGAAATTTACCAAATTTTCACATGACAGTTGTATTAGTGCACGCTAAACATAGGAAAAAATTTGAAGGCCGTAAGAGGAAGCTATCTGCCGTTCATCATCAAACATGCATTGTTCCCTCTCGAAACCACGAACCTTCTAGCGAGTTGCTCCGGTTTGTGAGGGGTGTGTGTCCAAACGTTCATCAAACATGCCAATTTCTTTACCACATCATCTTGGTGGCATGACATTACATCAACCAAGGTTTCATGTGTTTTTGATCATTTTTCTATTTTTTGTATTAAAATGCCATGTCACTCCATGCATACGTATGCATGTGTCCATATTGTGAGACCAATATGTTTGAAAATTCCTTCTAATTTGCTTCACATGGAATTAACTCGCACACAAGTACACATATATGATTTTTCAAACCGTTTTGGTTAGGCGTTGCATGTAGATGTAGTTCAAATTTGAATTACGGTCATGAATGGTTAGAATATCACTTAAATGTCTTTAAAAGGTTAAATGACCCCTATAAATTCCAAAATTTCACATTACAGTTGTAGTAGTGCACGTTAGACGTAGAAAAAATTTGAAGGCCATAAGAGGAAGCTATCTCCTGTTCGTCATCAAATATTCATTGTTCCCTCTCGGAGCCACGAACCTTCTAGCGAGTTGCTCCGGTTTGTGAGGGGTGTGTGTGCAAACTTTCATCAAACATGCCAATTTCTTTACCACATCATCTTGGTGGCATGACATTACATCAACCAAGGTTTCATGTGTTTCTGATTTTTTTAGAATTAAAATGCCATGCCACTCCATGCATACGTATTCATGCATATGTGTCCATGTCGTGATAAAATTATGTTTGAAAATTCCTTCTAGTTTATTGCACATGGAATTAACTCGCACACAAGTACACAAATATGATTTTTCAAACCGTTTTGTTTACGCGTTGCATGTAGATGTAGTTCAAATTTGAATTACGGTCATTAAATGGCTAGAAAATCACTTAAATGTCTTCAAAAGGTCAAATGACCCCTAGAATTTTCAAGAATTTCATATTATAGTTTGTACTAGTACACGTTAGACGTAGAAATAAAATTTGAAGGTCGTAAGAGGAAGCTATCTCCCGTTCGTCATCAAACATGCATTGTTCCTTGTCGGAAACACGAGCCTTCTAGTGAGTTGCTCCGGTTTGTGAGGGGTGTGTGTCCAAACTTTGGTCAAACATGCCAATTTTTTTGCCACATCATCTTGGTGACATGACATTACATCAACCAAGGTTTCATGTGTTCCTATTTTTTAATTTTTTGGAATTAAAATGCCATGTCACTCCATGCTTAATTGTGTCATAGCCGTTAGACCAATATGTTTGGAAATTCCTTCCAATTTACTGCACATGGAATTATATCGCACACAACTACATGAAATATGAGTTTTCAAACCGTTATGGTTAGCTGTTGCATGTACCTGTAGTTCAAAATTCAAATATAGTCATTAAATGGCTAGAAAATCACTTAAATGTCATAGAAGGTCAAATGAGCCCTGAAATTTTCCAAAATTTGACATGACAGTTGTATTAGTACTAAAAAATTTCTCGTTCATTTAAAACACCATCCTTGGCACTTAATTCCAAATTTGTCATTCATAGCTTATAAAAAATATCTACAACATCACACACAGTTGTTTTCTAGGAACCGTTTGCGATGAAAATATCTGGGTCTATTTAAGTCTCCCTCCTTAAGCTTCTCACGGCAAATGCGCTCTAGTGCCGGCAACCCCCGAATCCACGAATCATGATCCCCATTCCCGCACCCCCTTCTTGCAAAGAAGACGCCGTGGAAACGCTTCGCGAAGGCCCGTACGATGATCAGGTCCCCCCGAGCGCCGCCGCCTTTACCGAGAGCACGGCCGCCTACGCCGAGAGTGCCGTCGCATCTGCATTGATCGCGCCTGCTTCCGTCGAGAGGGCGTCTGCGGCAGCCGATAGGGCAGCTGCAGCAGCCGAGACGGCTGCAGCTACTGCTGCGATGGCGGCTGCAAATGCCGAGAGCGCTAGAGCTGCCGTTTGTGCCCTGATGTCGCCCTAGCCCGGGTCGAGGCCATCCACACCAAGATCGAGGATGCACATGTCAAGATATTCCAGGCCACCTCAGACTCCAGCATGCAACCCACGACTGAAAAGACGGTGGTGGCCATGGAGCACCTGCTTCCTCATGAGGTCGCCGAGCGGGAGCTGGAGATGCATGAGGCAGCGGAGATCGAGGAGCGCCGGGAGGAGTTGTGTGTGGCCGAGGTCGAGGTAGAGAAGAGTCTGACCGTCGAGGAATCGGCGGTGGAGTACCAACGCGAGCTCTGGCGCAGCCACTACTACGAGTACTACAACCTTGAGGACGGCGCCGAGGATGAGGACAAGGACGCGGTCGACTTCAGCAGGGGGGACGTGGAGTCCACCAACGGCGGCATATCGCTAGGACAAGTCATCGACGTCTCATCTCACACCGGCGATGCATAGGCCGGCGCGGCGGCAGATTTTTAATTATGCGTACTTAGGCTTTGTTTTTAATGCTGGTCTTTTGTTAGAGCAATGTTTAGGTCAACTGGCTATGTGTAATTACTAAAATTGCTCGATTCAGTAAGTGTGGTCTGTCTGCTGTACGCTCTTTTGTGTGCCCAAATTAGCAAGCGACGTTAAATTATGCAATGACATACTCGGGGAAATTTCCACCAAATTTGAATTATCAAACTCATCCCATGCGCGTAAAGCAGAAGAATCGTTTGCGATGCACACAATCGTTCAAAGTGAATCGTCCGGCGGCACGCGCGCGTTCAAAGTGAATGTGCCCATTCCTTGAGACCAAAATTTGTATTATCAAACTCATCCCATGCGCGTAAAGCAGAAGGATCGTTTGCGATGCACACAATCGTTCAAAGTGAATGGTCCAGTGGCACCGCGCGCAAAGTTTCCCTCCGCATTTCTAAAATTTTGGCCTATCGTCAAAATATCTACCCCGCCCCCCTTCCCCCTTCCCCGCCCTTTTTTCTCCCCAACCACAAGTCACATTTCCCATGTTTCCTCCTTCCTTCCTTCCTTGCTTAGCTATAGCCGCTTCCTCGCTCTCGCCGTCTCGCATCCTACCGCCGGGGTACATGCTATATAGTCTGGATCGTGGCACATTGTTTTTATGGCCATATCAGCACATTGTTTTCTACTGCTGATTCACTGGGCTGCCATGGTTCACACTCCTCCGACGTGAGTAGTAGTACTACTACTCCCTCCGTTCCTAAATATAAGTCTTTTTAGACATTTCAAATTGACTACAACATACGGATGTATGTAGACATATTTTAAAGTGTAGATTCACTCATTTTGCTCCGTATGTAGTCACTTGTTGGTATCTCTAGAAAGACTTATACCGCACGATTCTTTGTTCCTTCTTACTACTACGTACTACTTCACCGACATGTGGGACAACCAGCAGCATCCGGGTCGACGTAATACGTGTCATGCACCAGATTAGAGTGCGGAACGAAAGGGGGGCCACGAGCTCGTCGGCGGCGGACATAGCACAGGCATGGCGGTGACTAGCTGTGGGCGAGCAGGCGAGCTACCAGCGAGATGGGAGAGAGAGAGAAGCTCACCGAGTGGCTAAGGAAAGCCGGTGACAGATTAGGAGCAGCAGAGGGTGGCCGGAGTTGGGGGAGATCAACGGCGGCCGAGGCGGAAGGGGGTGGCTCGACCCGCGCATTGTGGAGCTACCCGACTCCCGTTCGTGGGCGGAGGCAAGCGACGCAGCGTTAGCGGAGACGAGGGACACCTGGTGAGGCGAACGGGCTCGGTGGTCATGGGACGGGCGAGGCACGGCGGCGACAATACGGCCTCCTCTCCAAAATGAAGGAGAGGGAGAGAGAGAGAAGGGGAAAGGAGGGAGTGGATGAGATGGGGAGGGGAACCCGAGGGGGGCGCTGCGTCGGCGTCCTTATCCCCTCGTCGGCCTGGCCAGCGAGGTGGTCCGGCGGGAGCACGTCCCTGTTGCGGTCTCAGACCGAGGAACAGGAAGCAGGGAGAGGGGCAACCGGTGCGGGGGGGGGGGGGATTGGGCTGGATGGGTGGGAGTGGGCCGAGGCCCAGGGGGATGGGCCGAAGCCTAAGGGGAGGCCAGGGGCTCTCCCACCCCTTCTTCTTTCCTTTTCTTTCTTTTTTTTCAGCAGCTTTTGCCTTTTCTTTTTAGCCACTAATGACTTTGCAAAATTATGCCACTGGCCAAAACAATTTCAAAGAATTAAAGTGCACTGCTTCAAAAATGTTGTTAGGCTTTTGGAATAGTTACCAATTTTATAAATTAAAAAGGGCATTTAATTTATTTGCTTAGGTCACTGTTTTAAGTAGTTTAGGCCACTTAGACCCTTTGCAACAATGTTGGTTCACCACCAATACTAGTTGTGGAATATTTGGCACATGATGAACATTTTTGTTTTCATGTTTGAGAAATTTTGAATTTCCCTCATAATTTGAATTTGAATTTGACTATGATTTTTCATCAAGTGATAATTAGCCCAGTAAGCATGGTGACCTGGCACCATTAACAGGGGATTACTGTAGCATGACACTGAGGGTGTTACAAATCTCCTCCACTACAAGAAATCTCGTCCCGAGATTTAAGTGGGGAAGAAAAGAGTAACTTCGGGAGAACTGACCCTTATAGGTTTAATTGTCTGGTGAACAATGCAGGTAATGTGACAGAAGTATCTCTCGAGTTGAAATTTAATAATAACGTCGAGAGCAAAATATGAAGGTACAATAAGAAGTTTCAAGCGGATGGACAAACGATCGATACCTGAACAGAGTGTGAGAAGGGGTTCAGAGCATCAGGAATAGATCATCCCTCGGGGGCTGGCTCGTGACATGATACGAAGCCAAATGCAAGAATATTTCAGAATCAAAGATATACAGGAGAGTCAGGTTTTGATCGTGTGGAACTGTGGGTTATGGGCCCACCATGTGGGTTAAAAGCAGGAAGGCGCTAAAATTTTGCACGGTCATGAAAGCAAGGCAGGTCAGAGCATAGAATGTCAATTATGTTGGCAACAACGTTGGTACCAAGGGCGAGGGACGAAGAGAACCATTTTACTGCTCGTAATACGAGGTGGACCAATAGGCAAAGTTCTCGTCCATCGGTGGTTACCGAAATGTCATCAACAATAGTAACAGGGTCTTACTGACAGAGTTGTACACCGAGGTGCTTACTTAAGCAGGGATTTATCTCTGCTCAGACAAGTTAGATGACAAGAAAGGTGAAACAAAACAATGGAACGGAAAAATGTGATTATTATGATAATCAGACCAATGGAAAGGAAAGATGTTTATACCCAAGTGTTAGAGTATAACTTTCCCAAGGAAAGGCAGAGCATGATAGGGCTCCAAGTATTAAGCCGTTTAGACAAAGGGGTAAGGAATTTATGAGGTTTACGCTACAACGGTGTTTGGATAATTGATCAAGAACAGTTAGCATTGCACTCCCAATGTTCTTGTTGATGATCGGAGTACCACACACATGCTTCGGGATAGTGTTGACACGGTCATCGGGGAAAGGCCAGACTTCGGATACACAAAGGATCCATCGGAACAACTTATAAAATAAGTCATACAATTTCAGCAAGGAAAAGATGAGGGTGTGGCCGACGGGCTCAGCAACAATCCATCGGCATGTCAAAAAGGATGTATTTCCAAAATTATATGAACAAGTTTGTGTTGCGGAAGGCAAGAATGTTGTCGATGATAACACAAATCATCGAGGGGCAAGGATTGTATTTCTCATCATGAATTCGATTCATAACCTGTAAGAGCTCAGAATGTTGATGATGATCATGACACATTTGTCGAGAGATTTCATGAAGATGTAATCGATCGGCGATGACATCACGTCAAAGGAATGATGAAGCAAAAGCTTATTGGAACCACGGGTATGACACATACTCAAAATCAAGCTTGCTGTTCAAGGCAAAATGATATGACGAGGAAGATCGACGTAGGCTTAGCTCATTGTTGGAAGTTGTGTTCCGGGAAGAAGGACCAGATAGCACAGATAAAATTTTTAGTACGATAATGATATAGCTGATCAGGCTAGGAATGACGTGATGGAGTATCATTCCAATGAGAATTCACAAGAGGTAGTGCAATGACACAATATCCTCGAGATAACAGGGGGCAATACTCGAGGTAGATCAAAAATAGAGGTTGGACAGATGAAATGATCTGCAGAAGACAAATATTTAACTTGTCCGAGAAATGGAATCAAGGAGAAAATATGGTCGGAACCACGATTGCAAAGGATCAATTTAAAGATGCAAGATGAGCTTATACCAAGGGAACATTTGATTATAAGGGAAGCTTCCACGATAAGATCTACATCGTGTCTATGGGCATGAACACAAAGTTCAAGGTCGACTCCCACTTCTTCAATGCATAATCCTCTCATTTACTTCTCGCTTTTGACAAAGTTGTAGTGTAGAAAAAAAAATTATCTGGCGTAACACCAGACACTATGACCCATAGGAATTTCAGGGTTCACACAAATTAGGTAAAGCATTAGTTCAACCCGCCGGGGCATCTTAGGAACATTTGCAAAAACTTAAGAGGTAATTAAATCAAGCTCGGATGCAGAGCATGGTTGACAAAGCAGAGAATACAATTTACCAAAGGCAACATGTATCAGGGGAAGAGCGCACAAAATTTTGAACATGAAGGAAACTGCCGGATAATAATCCAACAAAGGATTCAACGGTCCTTAATAGATCTGATTTGAGTATCAGTACTCAATCAGAAGAAGGAAAGAATGCAAAGGCATTGGATTATTGAAACATCTGAATAATTCGATGCTTAATGCAAAGAAATTATGATTTCCAAAATGGAAGATCAGAAGCAGACACTCTGATCAAAAGGCAAGTAAGTTGAATAGATATAGATCGACAATCAATTAAGGTTTGTTTTACCGAGAACCAGCTCATGTCCGGAGTGACATCTGAGCCGGAAAGATCATTTAAAAGGATCAAATGATGATTGTGCGCATTCGCTCACCTATTGAATTAATAGGAACAAAATGACGGTGTCAAATGATACTAATGAATATTGCTAGACATATGAGAAGCATCATAGTCTAAGCAGACAAGTAATTTTCGAACAATAGTTTGAAGAGGATTCTCGGAAGATCAAATAGTATTTCAGAGAATCTTATGAAGCATACGAACAACTGGGCATGAACGGATACTCGATAAGTGCGTGGAATTATCCGTAGGGATATTCATGTGGTAAAGAACTGCAAGGCAGTAAGCTCAAAGGATTCTCGGGTAACGGAGAGTATTTTAGGGCATCTTGAAATAACAAGAGCAACAAGGAATGATTTTATGAATGACAAGTTTATGTAGTTATCCATAAGGTTATATCGGTGGTAGGGAATTGCAAAAGGGACAGACACAAAGTCTCAAGAGAACATCATAGAGTATCTTCGGAATCTTTTGGTGCAGCAGGCGATCATCTGTAATAAGGGGCTCTCCGTGAGGAAGTAGTTACAAGATCCTAATTTTAGAATTAGCAAAATCGTTTAACCCGAATGGAAGAGAGATCAGAGTCCCAAAGTATAGACGAGGAATAAAAGATCCTAATACCATCCAATTGGCGACGTGGGCCCGTAAGCCACACAGCCAAGTTAGTAAAACGGTTTTCGTTTTCTAGACTCAACTTCGGCCAAGGAGTTGGAAAGGGGGATCCTACAAGCAGTCAGCTCTGATACCAACTTGTGACGCCCTCGATTCAATCGTACACTAATCATACACGCAAATGTGTACGATCAAGATCAAGGACTCACGGGAAGATATCACAACACAACTCTAGACACAAATTAAAATAATACAAGCTTTATATTACAAGCCAGGGGCCTCGAGGGCTTGAATACATAAGCTCGAATACACCAGAGTCAGCAGAAGCAATAATATCTGAGTACAGACATAAGTTAGACAAGTTTGCCTTAAGAAGGCTAGCACAAAAGCAACATCGATTGAAAAGGCAAGGCCTCCTGCCTGGGAGCCTCCTAACTACTCCTGGTCATCGGCGGCCTCCACGTAGTAGTAAGCATCGGCGGTGGCATCTGGCTCCTGGGCTCCGTCATCTGGTTGCATCAACCGGAAAGAAGAAGAAAGGGGAAAAAGGGGGAGCAAAGCAACCGTGAGTACTCATCCAAAGTACTCGCAAGAAAGGATCTATATTACGTATGCAACATTATCAAAGAAAGGTTGTATATGTGGACCGGGCTGCAGATATGCCAGAATAGAGAGAAGGCCTAGTCCTATCGAAGAATAGCATCTTCCGAAACCACCATCTTGCAAAGAACCGGAAGGAGTAGAGTAGCATAACGTAAAGTAGTAGAAGTGTTATCAACCTCGGCCAGAGATCCTTTCTCGACTCCCTGCGAGAAAGGCATCCCAGAGCCATACTATCCAGTTATCATCGCAATCAAATCCTCATCACCATCCAGTTCTCATCACAAGTATCCAGTTCTAGTTGTATCGATCGGGATACAACTCCAAGTGTCCGCTATCAGAGGACAGGCTATCGATAGATGTTTTCTTCACCGCAGGGTGCACCAACTTACCCACCACGCCGCTTAACTCCGCCGGACACACTTTCAAGGGTCATGCCCGCCTCGCCAAACAATACGCCGCAACCCGACCTAGGCTTAATAGAGAGGCCAAGACGCCGGACTAAACCTATGCCCCTGTGGGTCATGGGCCATCTCCCGAACTCCAAAGACGCTATGCGTGGCGGGTGAGCGACCTGCTACCAACTTCAACAAGGCAGCGCTTATGCAGTCCAACCGGCGCCGCTCGTCGGCCGACGTCTATTAAGCTTCGGCTGATGTATACGACGCAGAAGGCCCATACTATGCCCACGTGATGGTTAGTGCTATCAGGCACGAGGCCCCTCGGATCAAATATCTAAATCGTAGTGGATTAGGAACGCGCGGTAACAAGCAGAGACTCACGAAAGATGTGACCCCGTTGCCCCGTCTCGAGGACTTGCGGCAAGGGCTAGGAATGCCCGGCCACGCCTCGTAATTATCTCGCGGGCACCCTCCAGGTCAACCCGACTCCACATCACTTGCAATTAAGCTCGCGCGGGTACCCCTCAGGGTCGACCCGACTTTCCAAGTCACATTGGTAAAGTCCAAGTATCCGTGTGTACAAACATCAAGGGGAAAACCCGAGGAATTACCCCTGGTGAATTCCACTCGATGTAGTCATCAAGGTGAACGTAAGAGGATTCACCCTCGAGGTCCACACTTGAGGGGTTGCACGATAGAGTCGTGTCAGAAGTGGTTAAAGAGGAAATCACCCTCGATGACCACGACCGAATGACTGCACTACAGGGTTAACATCAGAAGTGCTGAAGAGGTTCACCCTCGGTACTCGATAGTACCCAGTAGTGTCGAGCAACTAAGGGGAAGTGATTTGCGGTGCCGAGGCCTGGTCTTCGATCCCGTTGATCGGGTCTTCTGATTATCCAGCAGGGCAGTCGGGACAAAGTGGGGGGTCACTGATGGATCTCTAACCAACCTATACTAAGCAGTTTAGGATAAGCACGTAAGGTACAACAGCAGATACAAAAGCAGGCTATGCATCAGAATAGGTGCAAACAATAACAGTAGCAAAATCTAATGCAAGCATGAGAGAATGGAATGGGCGATATCGGGATGATCAAAGGGGGGGCTTGCCTGGTTGCTCTGGCAAGGAGGGGTCGTCGTCGACGTAGTCGATCACAGGGGCGGCATCGGTCTCGGGGTCTACCGAAGAGAAGAGGGGGAAGAAACAGTAAATACATAGCAAACAGAGGTAACACTAAGCATGACATGGCAATATGTAGCGCTAGGCGTGCTCTAACACGGTACTACACGTTGCATTTAAGGGGGAAACATCCGAGGATGAATTCGGCGTTAGGTGGATTCCTGACAAAGGAAAAGAGGGGAAAGTTCCATGTTCAGCATGCTAGGGGCATGTGACAGATGAACGGACCACGTATTCGCATTCGTTGGATTTTTCTGAGCAACTTTCATATAGAAAACATTTTCATCCGAGTTACAGATTATTTTATATGAATTTTTAAAGTTTTATTAATATACTGAAATTATTTATATTAATGTAAAAGGAATATGATGTCAAGATGACGTAGGAATGATGTCAATGTCAACAGTCCGTTGATCGTCAAACTGACACGGGACCCACCTGTCAGCCTCTGTTACTTAACAGAGCTTATTTTAAACTAAACTGAGGTTAATTAGCTGATGGGCCCCACATGTTAGTGGCTAATTAGCTAAATTAATTACTTTTAATTATAAAAACATTTTAATGAGCTTAATTAAGCGGTGGGGCCCGAACGTTAGTGGCTGGGGCTGCCAGCCGCCAGCTGATCGGGTCAACCCGGCCAATCGAGCCCGTGGGGCCCGGCAATGACACTGAGGTGGCCCTGTGTCGGCCACGTCGGCGGTGGCCGGCGGCTTGACGCCGGCGATGCCAAAACGCGGCGGAGGGCCTCGGGCCTCGTCGGATTTTGCCTATGGGCAACCGTTTCACGCGCGCGAGGGGGCGTTCGAACGAGCGGAGCAGCGCGCGTCGAACTGCGGTGGTGGCCCGGCCGGAAACACCATAAAACAATGGCGGCGCGCACCGCGGTGGTCGTCGGAGTTCGAGCAAACGCGCGGTCAGCGCTAGAGGCTATGGGAAAGGGACCTAACGGCACGGGCGGACGCGGCGAGGTGGCATGAGCACTCTCGAGTGCTCGAGCGATCATGACGATGCCCATGGCGACGGCCACGAGCTCGTCGGCGGCGGACATAGCACAGGCATGGCGGTGACTAGCTGTGGGCGAGCAGGCGAGCTACCAGCGAGATGGGAGAGAGAGAGAAGCTCACCGAGTGGCTAAGGAAAGCCGGTGATAGATTAGGAGCAGCAGAGGGTGGCCGGAGTTGGGGGAGATCAACGGCGGCCGAGGCGGAAGGGGGTGGCTCGATCCGCGCATTGTGGAGCTACCCGACTCCAGTTCGTGGACGGAGACGAAGCAGACGACGTTGACGGAGACGAGGGACACGGCGGTGAGGCGAACGGGGCTCGGTGGCCGCGGGGACGGGCGAGGCACGGCGGCGACCGTGTTGCCCTCCTCTCCAAAACGAAGGAGAGGGAGAGAGAGAAGGGGAAAGGAGGGAGTGGATGAGATGGGGAGGGGAACCCGAGGGGGGCGCTGCGTCGGCGTCCTTATCCCCTCGTCGGCCTAGCCAGCGAGGTGGTCCGGCGGGAGCATCGCCCCCTGCTATGGTCTCGCATCGAGGAACAGGAAGCAGGAGAGGGGCAACCGTGCGGGGAGGGATTGGGCTGGATGGGTGGGCGTGGGCCGCGGCCCTGGGGGATGGGCCGAAGCCTAAGGGAAGGCCAGGGGCTCTCCCACCCCTTCTTCTTTCCTTTTCTTTCTTTTTTTTCAGCAGCTTTTGCCTTTTCTTTTTAGCCACTAATGACTTTGCAAAATTATGCCACTGGCCAAAACAATTTCAAAGAATTAAAGTGCACTGCTTCAAAAATGTTGGGAGGCTTTTGGAATAGTTACCAATTTTATAAATTAAAAAGGGCATTTAATTTATTGCTTAGGTCACTGTTTTAAGTAGTTTAGGCCACTTAGACCCTTTGCAACAATGTTGGTTCACCACCAATACTAGTTGTGGAATATTTGGCACATGATGAACATTTTTGTTTTCATGTTTGAGAAATTTTGAATTTCCCTCATAATTTGAATTTGAATTTGACTATGATTTTTCATCAAGTGATAATTAGCCCAGTAAGCATGGTGACCTGGCACCATTAACAGGGGATTACTGTAGCATGACACTGAGGGTGTTACAGCTGCCCTCACATAGCATGAACAAACTCGGCATCACCACTTTATGCCTCCTTGTAGGTACATTGTGCTGATGCGTCCACTGCTGCATGTCCTTATACCAACCTTTTGTTGTTGTTAATGTAAGGGCACATGTAAAATGAAGCGATCACACTGTTACCTTAGGGACATGTCTAACCAGTGTTATTGTTAATCTAATGCCTCCAGTGATAAGATGCAATTAAACTGTGTTACAAATGGTGAACTGCAGAAAAAGGCGCATGAAACTCAAGGCAGGCCTCATCCGAGTGGAGCTTCAGGTTGAGTTCAAGGAGTGCCACAATTATAGTAATCATGCTCTTCTTGTTTGTGCTGTGCAAATAGGAATACTCAACTACAGATGCTGTGATTTGGCCAAGAGCATTCGCCAAGTTCTTCGGTTGTATGACATGGCTAGCCAAGATGGATTTAATCCCGATATTCACTTTATGAAAAGGCTCTAATGGGTTGGTTCTGAATCTTGCAAGCTGGGAATCAATGAGATGTGTAGGCATATTTGTTGTACTTATTATTTGAATCTTATTTGTTTGTTATGAATCTTGCAAGCTGGGAATCAATGAGATGTGTAGGCATCTTTGATGTACTTATTATTTGGATCTTATTTGTTGGTTCTGAATCTTGCAAGCTGGGAATCAACGAGATGTGTAGGCATCTTTGTTGTACTTATTATTTGGATCTTATTTGTTGGTTCTGAATCTTGCAAGTTGGGAAACACGGCATGATGATGCAGAGGACAACAACCATAACAAACAGTTCAAACTTGGTAGTATTATCTATATGAAAGTGCGACAAATGTGCTGATCGTAGCGTCCCCGAGAATAATAATTCTAATTGTTGTGCATGTTGATCCTGTGGCACTGATAGAACGAGCCAACGCATTGCTTGTTTTAAGTATAAATTTCTATTAAAGCGGCAACGGCCTCTACTACCACGGGGTCCTGTTCATCCAACCCCCCACTGGTAACTGTTCATCCAAACCCCCTCAACAATGCTCACTGTTCATCCAGAGGCAGCATCAATCGGCTTCAGTTAGTAGCAGTAGCGAAGGAATCGCTCAGGTTCAGTTAACAGCCAGGGATCGATCGCTCGGGTCCAGTAATGTAGCTAGTGCAATCGGTCGGGTTCAGTAAGCGAACGGCTCACTCGGTTAGTTAGAGCCCAACGCCTCGGACCCATGCGCGTACGTGTACGAGAGAAACGCGCAAACCTCTGTGCATCGCTCGGTCCCAACCACCCACCGTAACCGGAAACTCCCCGATATTTTCCTCGCCCTCGCTTCTACCATGGTTTTTTCCATCATGGACGGTCCAAAGAATGTCATGCAGCCGCGTCTCCGGCCCGCCCAGGACGAAAAGCGCATTTTCTGTCATGATTTTTTGTCATAGAAGTAGGACCCCACCACATCTATGATGATATCGGGTTTTGTCACAATTATTGTCATAGAAGTGTCATAAGTATGCCAGAAAAAAAATTGTTCGGCCCAAAATGTCACGGATGTGTCTTTTTTTTGTAGTGGGCATTGCGTCGGCTCGCGTCCTAGTTGACGAATCTGGCACGGGATTAGTGGACATTTGGCTAATCAGGCATTTTCGCACTATCTGCCGCGTACTCCTCCTGATGTGAAGGATAAAAAGGGAGACTTTTAATAATCCAGACTCATGCCTAGGCATGTATTAAGGCATACATACCTCTTGGAAGCCTGTGAGTTCTCTGTAGTACTCCTGGTCCCTTTTCATTTTGAAAGTGCAACTATACCTAGGTGGTTTTGGTAATTCATAACAACATATAGCTCATTGAGCTAATGCTATTCCAAGACTATTATTTCAGGAAAGCTCAATGAATGGCATGGCATGGATGATGAAAGTGGATCCTCAAAATACTAAGGACAAAGGATTGGCTCAAGCTCAAAAGCTCAAGACTCTTCATTTTGCATTTTAGTGATCCAAGATCACATTGAGTCTATAGGAAAAGCCAATACTACCAAGAAGGGATGAGGTGTTGCTTAATGAACCTTTTGCTTCATGTGCTTAGTGATATGCTCCAAAACCCTCCACTACTTTCTCACATCCACAAATGACCTAAACCTAAAGCCAAAATCGGTCACACCGATTCTTTCTATCCGGCGCCACCGATTTCAAAAGTCATAGCCACTGCCACAAACCCTAGGCAAATCGGTCCTACCGATAGGGATCTCGGTCTCACCGAGATGGGATTGTAATCTCTCTGTTTCCCTTCGTAACGTTTCGGTCTAACCAAAGTGAGCGATCGGTCCCACCGAGATTGCAATGTAAACTCTCTGTTTCCCTTTTGTAACATTTCGTCTCACCGAAAAAGAGCAAATCGGTCCCACCGAAGTTTACTCCGACCAACTCTCCGGAAAGCTTATTACCAAAATCGGTCTCACCGAAGTTTGTGTAATCGGTCTTACCGAGATTACGTTATGCCCTAACCCTAACCGAATCGGTCTCACCGAGTTGCATGTCAGTCCCACCGAAAATCACTAACGGTCACTAGGTTTACTAAATCGGTCCGACCGAGTCTGTTGAATCGGTCCCACCGAGTTTGGTAAATTGTGTGTAACGGATTTTGTGTGGAGGCTATATATACCCCTCCACCTCCTCTTCATTCATGGAGAGAGCCATCAGACCAAACCTACACTTCCAACTTACAGTTCTGAGAGAGAACCACCTACTCATGTGTTGAGGCCAAGATATTCCATTCCTATCATATGAATCTTGATCTCTAGCCTTCCCCAAGTTGCTTTCCACTCAAACCCTCTTTCCACCAGATCCAAATCCTATGAGAGAGAGTTGAGTGTTGGGGAGACTATCATTTGAAGCACAAGAGCAAGGAGTTCATCATCAACGCACCAGTTGTTACTTCTTGGAGAGTGGTGTCTCCTAGATTGGCTAGGTGTCACTTGGGAGCCTCCGACAAGATTGTGGAGTTGAACCAACGAGTTTGTAAGGGCAAGGAGATCGCCTACTGTGAAGATCTACCGCTAGTGAGGCAAGTCCTTCGTGGGCGACGGCCATGGTGGGATAGACAAGGTTGCTTCTTCGTGGACCCTTCGTGGGTGGAGCCCTCTGTGGACTCACAAGAACTGCTACCCTTCGTGGGTTGAAGTCTCCATCAACGTGGAGGTACGATAGCACCACCTATCGGAACCACGCCAAAAACATCCGTGTCTCCAATTGCGCTTGAATCCTCCAAACCCTTCCCCTTACTTTTTTGCAAGTTGCATGCTTTAATTTCCGCTGCCTATATACTCTTTGCATGCTTGCTTGATTTGTGTGATGATTGCTTGACTTGTCCTAAGATAGCTAAAATTTGTCAAACTCTAAAATTGGGAGAAGGTTAAGTTTTGAATTGGTCAAGTAGTCTAATCACCCCCCCTCTAGACATACTTCAAGGTCCTACAAGTGGTATTAGAGCTTTGGTCTCCATTTGCTTTGATTTCCATAGCTTTTGGTGGTCATAGCCTTGGTTTCACAACCTAGGAGAGTATGGCATCTAGTGAGGGAAATTATCACCGTAGAGGTCCTTACTTTGATGGTACTAACTTTGCTAGTTGGAAGCATAAGATGAAAATGCATATTCTCGGACATAACCCCGCCGTTTGGGCAATTATTTGTATTGGCTTGCAAGGTGAATTCTTTGATGAGAGAGAGCCGAACCGTGAAGCTAATGCGGAAGAATTGAAGATGTTGCAATACAACGCTCAAGCTTGTGATATCATCTTCAACGGATTGTGCCTCAAGAATTCAACAAAATCAGCCGCCTTGAGAATGCAAAAGAAATTTGGGATACTTTGATTGATATGCATGAAGGTACCGAATCATCAAGGAATCCAAGTTGGATGTGCTTCAAAGTCAGCTTGACAAGTTCAAAATGAAGGATGGTGAAGGTGTCGCTGAAATGTACTCTAGGCTTGCTCTTATTACAAATGAGATTGCCGCTTAGGGAGTGAAGAGATGACCGATGATTCATCATCAAGAAGATCCTAAGAGCATTGGATGGAAAGTATGATACCGTGTGCACATTGATCCAAATGATGCCAAACTACAAAGATCTCAAGCCAACGGAAGTCATTGGAAGAATTGTTGCTCATGAGATGTCACTCAAGGATAAGGAGGAACTTCACAACAAGTCAAGTGATGCTTACAAAGCCTCAAGTGAAGCCCCCACATCATCAAGTGAGAAACAAACCTTCAATGAAGAATTGAGCTTAATGGTGAAAAACTCCAACAAATTCTACAAGATTAGAAGCAAAGAAAGAAGCTCCAAGTTAAGGACTTACCATGACAAAATATCTTCTAGTCGAGAGCGCAATTGCTACAATTTTGGGAGGCCTGGACACTATTCCAATGAGTGTACGGCACCCTACAAAAGAAGAGAAGATTTTCCAAGAAGAAGAAGCAAAAGAGAAGAATCACCACCAAGAGAGAGGAGGAGTAGAGATGATCATTATGAACAAAGATCCTCATGGAGAAGCAAGGATTCATAAAGGAAGGACAAGTCATCAAAGAGCTACACAAAACTAAGACATCAAGCTCATGTTGGTGAATGGGTATCCGGCTCCGACTCCGACAAACACTCCGAGAGAAGCTATCACTGACCGAATATACTCAAGATGAAGGTGTTGCCGGTCTAGCACTTGTGTCAACCAACTCCTACGACATATTTGATTCACCAAATGAAGGAATTGGAAGAAGCTTCATGGCCAAAGGTCCAAAGGTAACACATCCTGAGTATGTTGATTTCAATAGTGATGAAGATGACTTGCTTGTGGATGATGATTTACTTGTTGACAACTCAGTGATGAATACTATGATGAAACGTCAATTAATCATGCTAATCAAGATAAAACGAATGACAATGATAAGGAGAAGATTGAGCTTCTAACTAAAGAACTAAACACTCTTAAGTTGGCTCATGAAACTATCTTCAAGATCATCGAGAACTTTAAGGGCTCATGAGAAGTTACGCTTTGAAAAGCTCAATCTTGAGCAAGAGCATGAGTTCTTAAAAGCAATCAATGATGATCTCCGTAAGAAAAGTTCTTCTTACATTGCCAAGCATTTACTCCTATCTACTTACATGCCTCAAGTCAAGTCTAGTAACAAGTACAAGAAAGATACTTCCTCTAATAGTAACAATAATAATGTCAAATCCAATATTGTTACCTCTAGTAGTTCTCTTGATTCCACTAATGATTCTCATAGCCAAGTTACACTTGAGCAAGAAAATAGCTTATTGAAGGGAATTATAGAGAAAGGTGTCTACAAGAGCCTTGCCGGGAGTAAGCAATTCGAGGAAATTGTACGCAAGCAAGGAAGACACCGGAAGAATCAAGGTGTTGGTTTTGAACGAAAGTTCAATGCCAATGGAGTTGAGTGGGAAGAAGATCAATACCCCAAGACTAAGTTTGTTCCTCAACAAGAGAAGTATGATCCTACTTCCTTCAAGGGAACACAAGCACAAGATGATCTTCCACCACAAGACCACAAGAACATAGGCAAGGACAAGCTTCAAGAAGATATTGATGCATTTGAAGAAGCACCTAAGGCCTCGTTCAAGTGGATTCCCAAGACTACTACAAGTTCTACTTCATCAAGTACAACTACAACTCCAAGGATTCCCATCAACATGATGTGGATCCCGAAGAAGAAGAACTAGAGAGTTCTTGAGGGTGACTCCGCCAACATTCTTCACACATATCATTATGGCAAGGACAAGTGCAATCAACTTCCACATCTTGCACTAGTTCAAGGAGTCACAAACCCTCATGTTGGTAAGGCAAGGGACAAGGTAACCTAATGATTTCATGGACATCATCCTGTGTGTGTATCACTCTATGTCTATGGATATTCTTGTTTGTTCCTTGTGGGACTAACCCATGTAGGCAAGTTGAAAGTGCAACTCACTCCAAAGGATTGCTCCAATTGATCTACATCAACATTGAGCATCCACATCTTCAACACCTACATGAAGTCATCATCGACAAAACCCAAGGTTAGTTCATCCCTCTAAGGGGGATCTCACATCTAGGGGGAGCTTAACTCTAAGAATTGAGTCAAAGCAACTCTAATGGTGTGAACACATCAATGCATTATGTAAAAGTGGTAACCCCACTTGAGCTTAAACGATGAGTATGACCTATGATCAAATGTTTCTCATTTGACTCCTAAGTCAATATACTCATATATAGATGACCTAGTCATCGCCAATTGTTTGATAGATGCTAGAATTGGTTGTGCATGCTTTGTCACATATTTTATTTGTCATCTTATTGTGTGAGCATGTTGGTTGCATATTTACTCATTCGAGGACATCCACTTGTTGTTTTGATTGTTTGGTTCTTTCTTCTTTTGGCCAAGTGGATGGACAATAATGCCTAAGAACCTTCTCTAGCTATCTATGCTTTTCTCGTCTCAAACTCTATTCATGCTACATCACAAAATTTGATCAAGTCAGATTCGAACCACTGCAGGTGAGGAGCACTCGGAGTCCCCGATTCGTCATAGACTTAAACTTCCAAAACTTCTTTGTGATTCTCAGTCTGACCGATTCCTCCATTTCGGTCCTACCAAGATCACTAAGTCGATCTAGGTTTTCAATCTTGGTGCAACCGATTTGAACTTTTCGGTCACACCGAGTTGCAGAATCGAACACAATTATGCATCTCGGTGCCACCGAAGTTGTTCCACTTCACCACACCGGCTGTGGTCGGGCTATATATAGTCACGGGCAAAAATTTGGAAATTTCTCCGAACCCCTTCGCCCGCGCAATAGCTTGCTCTGCCTCCAAGGTCTCTGGATCGTCTCCTCGTCGCTAGCCGCCTCCTGTCGCTGTTCTCCGCCGCCGTCAACGGAATTCAACCCCGCCGTTGCCGCCGTAGCGATTTCGTCGCCGAGCTAGGGTATGAAATCGATCGCAGTGCTATCCTCGTCCGATTCCTAGCACATTGTGTTCTTATTGATTCTGTAGTGACCCGACCCGAATGGATCAAGTCTCTGTGCTTATGTGTCATCCCTGGATCGGTATGCTGACACACACAGTACTCGAGGATTTATAACAGAGGTAAATCACATGTATAAAGTAACATAAATACTATTACCTCAATCCAAAAGATAGCGGAAGCAACAAGGTTGTGGATTCCCATCAACACCAACGGCAAAGTTGAGTATAGGAAATTGTAACCCTAACGTATCACTTACTCGTCGTCTGAAAAGTCTGCAACATGAAACGTTGCAGCCCGCAAACGAGTCAAAGACATGGAATATGCCGCAATGTAACACATAGAGAGTAATGAAAGAATAAGCTATACTACATGCATATATGGCTGGTGGAAAGCTCTATGGTTATAATGTTTTGCGAAAAGCCAATTTTTCCCTATGTTAAAGGAATAAATTTTACTTTAACTATCATGGTGGTTGAAACATCATTGAGAAGGTATAACCCCAACTCAATCCCAATTAAAGTGATTAATAACCCAACAATATTAATTTAGAGTGATGAGATACATGTGAATACTCAAGTACTAGATACTCAGAATTGTCCATAACCGGGGACACGGCTAACCACGAAGAGATTGTCCACGCTGCAGAGGTTTATGACTTTTCCCCACAAGACTCGATCGCCTCCGTTGAATTCTCGTGACCGCATGGTGTTTGAGAGACGGATGACCGAGACACGCCTTTCGTAAACATTAACTCTCTACTCCTGATAGATCATACCAACCCTATAAAACCCACTACCGCTGATCTACCTCTTCGAAAGCTTCACGTAATTTACTCAACTATGCTAGAGCCCATAATAGCTTGTGGCTGCACACGGAAGTTTCTAGCATGAATAATCTCAGTTCCCTTTGAGCCTGGTGGCGGTCCTTAGGAAGATCACACGGGTACCCCGGGATTTCCAAAATAAAACAGACAACACCGGGTTCCCCAGTGCCTCAATCCACCCAGATGTGTATTTAAGTTGCCACCTTAAAGTAAACCATTAATTAATAATCTCACATCTGTCAGGAATATCTCTCAAACCCAAACCACGCTTCACGAGCATAGCATGGCAATATAAGCAACACGAGAGTAACTCCCAAGGGTTTGATAGCAACAGGCAATAGGTTCCTACCTCATCATCTACTTCCCAACCCACAAATTAATGACATCCTAATCATGCAATGTTGGAGGGTTGAGCTAATGCATAAAAACCGGTATGAAAAGATATGATCAAGTGTTACTTGCCCGCAATGTTGATGAAGATGATTCGTACTCAAAACTCTTGATAGTTCTACTCGTCACACTCCGGTCAATCTATCGTAAGCAAGCAATAGTAACCACACATAAGCAATCACTCAAAAGATCGGAAAGAACGAAGAAAACGATTCGGAAAACATCAAAACCAAGCGAATAACTCTCGCAACATAAAGCAATTTCTAACAGTACCAAAATTATGTGTATTTGGCCTTATCAGAAAGTTTATGTCCAGAGCTTCGATTTGCAAAAAGAATCAACTAAATTGGAGTTATAAAACTCAAGTTACGATCAAACGAAGTTTGAATTAAAATCTGATCTAATTCAAAATTTAAACTTTCAAAAACATGTTTGAGTTGGATTACTGGATAGAGGGGATCATAACGAAGAAGTGGTCGTTGGTTTCGTTGAATTCCGACTAACGAGCAAAAAGTTATGGTCGTTTGAAAATTGGGGACTAATCTGTAAAAATAACACTACGGATAGGCCCCTGGCAGTAAATCTAAAATAAAAAGAAAAATCCTAACGAACGAACGTTCACTGCTAAAACCTAACAAACGGATTCGTTCGCTGTGAAAACCTAACCGGCGAACGTTCACCAAATAACTAGATTAAAAGAAAACCGTTTTTTTTAAGAAAAACGAAACTGAAAAAAAATAAACCGGATCGGACCGGGCGGTTTTACCGGTCGGCGGTGGTCTGGCGGTTTTCGTTGAGAAAACCGCGTCATGGGCGGTTTACTCCGGCGAGGCGCGGCTCCGGCGGGTGGCTCGGTGGGTCTCCGGCGCCGAGGGCATCGGGGCGCTCGGCGCGGTGCGGCGGTGACGATGGTGGTGGCGGTGGCGGTCGGGGGTGGCGGGGTGGAGCGGGGCGACGGAGGCGAGGCTCGGCGGTGGTGGCAACTCCGGCGAGGGAGTGGCGGCGGCGGCCGACTCCGGTGGCTCCGGTTTCGAGGGAAACGGGGCCGGGGTTCGGGCTATATAAGGGGAGGAGGAGACTTGGAGGAGGGGGCGAGGCAAGGCGGCGCGGAGGTGGCCGGGTCGGCCACAGCCAAGCGGCGGACGGCGCGGCGGCGGGCGGAGTCCCGCCTCGGGAGCTCGGGACGAGCCAGGTAATGGATGGGCTACGGCTGGGCCGCCCAGAGAGAGAGAGAGAGAGAGAGAGAGAGAGAGAGAGAGAAGGCCGGGCTTCTACCGCACTGCTCAAGCGTTTTTTAAAACAAAATTTCACAGAACTAAAATAATAAAAACAAAAATAATTAAAACTTTTATATAGGCATATAATATATCAAAATTTTCAGAAAAAGATTTTCTACGACATGAACATTGTTTTAGCTTCAAATAAAATACACACAAATTCAAATAAAACAAGGAGTGCTTTTGCTCTAATAAAATCCAACCAAAATCATTTTAAAAATACCAAAATGATTTCAAATTAATTTCTCTCCAATTTTCTGATGTAGGGAATCATGTTACCCTATTTTCCATATATTTTATTTTTGGAGAAAAATAATTTGAATAAAACCCAAATAACCCCAAATTGAAAATAAATTAAAAGAACTTTGAATTTAATTCTTTGAAACTCCCAACTCATATTTCATATAATTTGAAGAAGTCATTTTATCTTCTCTCGTGAAAATCATTGAGTTGCATAAAGTTTTAGAATTGGAAATATTCTCAAATGAAATTCAAATATTTTCAACACCCCTTGTCATTTAAATAAATGGAAGAAGTCATGTCATCTTCTCTCCAGGGTTTTGTGATGAAAAGAATTTGAATTTCCGAAGATCATAAAAGCAAAAATGAAAGTTTGGGAAAGTCCTTTTATTCCCTCTCATTTAACTTTCAAAAAGACTTCGAATTCACTCACTTTCAGTCAGTCAATCAAACAATCAAATGAAATCTATCTATTTGTTTATAACATTCCAAAATTTAGAATTTTGGGATGTTACAAACTACCACCCTTAAAATGAATCTCGTCCTCGAGATTCGGAGAGGCTAGGAAGAAATAGGTTAGGGTTTGGGGGTCTTCTCAGAAATCCATCGATCGTCTCCGGTCTCGGGTGCTACCACCCTTAGAAGCATTGTTACGGTTCCATCAAAACTCATATACTCCATCCTTATTATCGACAAAGGTCGGTCTTCTCGCATCGTAAGGATAGTTCCTTCTCCGGCTCTTCCGTAGTGGCATAACCTTTTCCTCAATACTTTTGTCCATTCCTCTTGGTAAGGTTATTCCGAGACTGGGTCTTCATAGCTGACGGGTCTGGCGCCAATACTAATCAGCTATCGATATCTCATGGTGGTCAACAATTTATGGTTTTGTCCTGCAGAAAACGGGTCGGGGTTGATCCTCACCGTATATCCTACGATTGGCAACAACTGCCGTGTACCAGGGGAAAAACGCTTATACCATTCTAAGGTTCAACAAGGTTTTGATCGTCGTCTCTCTACCATAAGTAAGTCACTCAGATTTACCATCCCATATAGCAAAGCGAATAATAAGAGTAAGTCGGTATGGTGATCAATCCATCCCGCACCCAAATCATTACCTTGTACATGGTTTAGTGAATCTCGCATTCTAACACTCGGTCATCCTCACAAGCATTGCAGAATTTCTCTTGTCGACGAACCAAGTTCGGAAAATCCATTTATTCTGCAAGCCAAACAAACAACTATCGATCCTTCACAACTCTCAGGTTTTGCGTTACTCCTATAAAGTCGTCGGTTGATAAAGGCATATCCTCTTCTTCCAGAGTTTTCCTTCAAGAGTGTGCTTGCTTCTTGGCAGGTCCTGGGGCCTGTGAGTTATGGCCCATCTCATCACTTGTAAACTTTGAACTCATCATCTGGGCAACTGATCATTATTCCAACTTCCAACTTCCAGCTTCCTAGCATACTTAAAATCCATCCAATTGTAATGTCTTTCTTCCTTCTGTTTGTACCAAACTGAGACGTGATTACTCAGACTCATCATGGAGTTTCCATTGATCCATATTTCCAACATCATACCTCCTTTATATCCAATAGTAATTCATCTCTTCCTCCTCGTGGGATATCCCACATACCGAGATAAAACTTATACTTATGAAGTCCGTATTTCCACTTCGTGGAACATCGCTATCTTTTTCAGGTCAAGCGCCCCATAGGAATATTGGCCATCTCTGCATGGCACTTCTTCAACTGGAATACATGAAACACATCATGAACTCCTGACAGTCCTTCGGGTGACTTCAACTTGTTAGCCAATTCTCCCATACGTTCCAAAACTCGGTATGGTCCTACAAATCTCAGGGCTAACTTTCCCTTAACTTCAAATCGTATTAACTCCTCACAGAGGGGACACACTAAGATATGCTCTATCTCCAATTTCATAGGCTACCTCGTTGCGTTTTTGAGTTTGCATAACTCTTCTATCTGGACTGAGCTATCTTCAGTCCATCTCGAATCCACTTCACATTTTCTTCTGACTCCTTGATCACATTTGGTCCAAACAACTAACGGTCTCCAACTTCATCCCACATCAACGGTGTCTGGTTCCTTCTCCCATACAAAGCTTCAAAAGGGGCCATCTTCAAACTGACTTGGTAGCTGTTGTTGAATGAGAACTCCGTGTAAGGTAGATTATCATCACTACTAGATCCATAATCTAGCGCACACACTCTCAACTTGTCCTCCAGAATCTGATTGACTCTCTCGATTTATCCATCTGTCTGCGGATGAAAGGCTGTACTGAACTCTAGCCTAGTACCCAAAGTCTGGTGCAGCATGATTCCAAAACTTTGAGGTAAACAGTGTTCCTCTACAATGGTCCTCGGAACTCCATGCGGACATACGATCCTGGTCAAATATATCTTAGCCAACTTCGCACTTGTATAGGTGGTTTTTTACTGGGATAAAAGGAGCCACTTCGGTCAAGCGAATCAACTACTACCCAGATAGAATCGTTCGGGTTCTGGGAAATCCGGTAATGAAATCCATGCCAAGCTTATCCCACTTCCATTTGGGTATCGGCATAGGTCAGAGTAATCTGGCCGGGCTTATGATGCTCGCTTTTACTCCCTCCGCATACATCACTTACAACTACATACTCCGCAATATCCTTCTTCATACCACCCACCGTAAACACTCGCTCAAATCCAAATACATCTTGGTGTTTCTGTATTAATTGGGTATGGTGCGTTATGAGCCTCCTGAAGTATTAACTTCCTGATCTTTGCATTATTGGGCACATATACACTATCCTCAAACCATAAGGTGTCGTGCTCATCCTTACGAAAACATTTGGCCTTTCCTTTGCTTATCCTCTCTTTTACCTCAACAATCTCTTTGTCATCCTTCTGAGCTTCACGGATCTTTTCCAACAATGTAGACTGAACTTCCGTTACTGCAATGAAACTTTTGGGAACAATCTCCAACCGAAGTTCTTTGAGATCCTCGGCTAACTCCTTTGATAATCCTCCGATTATGAGGGTATTCGTCCTTGTTTTCTTTATGGCTGTGTCCTATTTCTCCACAAAGCTTGTATGCACAAGGTTTCTTCATATCCTTTCCATAAGGCCTCAACTTCTGGGACACAAGATGAGATCTTTGCAGAGTCAACTTAAATTCTTCCCCAAATGGTTACTCTTTGCCATCCTTTGAAGATTTGGTACATCCTCCACCAAGTAGCAGCACCTCTTTCAAAACACTTAAGAGCATGTTGAGCCGTATCCTTTCTGACTATAGGGTTGTTCTCCATATGATCCTCCATGTTCTGAATCCATCGGTCTGTCTCCAATTGACTCATCGGTCTAGAAAATACAAGCTCATCTCCTATTCATCTTCTATTGGGTCCAAGGGTTTTGGGGTGAGATAAGAGAGATAGACAGGGAGGGATACACACAATGCAAACAATTGTTTTGAAAAGACAGATTTTATTGTGGCTGTCGGAAAAAACATCAAACAAAATGATAGCTCACAATCGTCGCATCTAACGTAGGTATGTAACAAGGGTTTGGTCTTCTAATGGTCAATAGATCTCAAAGTCATCAAACTCTTCAAGTCTTGTTCATGTCTCCGATGGCTTCTTCCAATCATGCTTGTCCTGCTCAAGTTCTTTTGCCAGATCATCTCTGTTGACGCGAAGTCTCTCGCGACGTCCTTTAATATTTCCAGAGTTGCATTCCAAACTTCTGGTTTCATCAACCTTGATATGAACGATGATCCTACTGTGCTTCAGTTTTGACGAATCTCCGGTATCTCGAGGTTTTGTTCCTCCAGTTTGTCTACTTTCAGCTTCTGGGTCCTGAGTTCTTCACGAACTGTTTCATTGTCAAATACGACTTCCTGCAGATCCATCTTAACTTCTTGATGTAACACTCCAGATCCTGTTGATACACTGGCTAAGGTTAAAACTTCATCTTGCTGATAGGTGCTCCATCAGTCTTCTACCATCCAATACTTTCATGCATATGCATGCTTAACTCAGCACGGTGACAATAGCATAAGCGAGCGATAACATCATGGATAGTCGGGTTTCTGCTCTTGTCATTTCCATGAGCTATCTCTCCATAGTTGATATCTCCTGCCTTAGGGTTTTCCTTGACAGAACTTTGAGTTTCTAACTCTCCATGTTCCGGTCTTACTCCAATACACCTTGATCTAGGAATTCTTCACAGCCTTCAAATTCTCCTAGTCTTCGGAGTCTTCAACAGTTGTAGTTTCCATTTACACAGTAAAATCTTCTTCATTCCAAATGGTCTTAGTTGTTCGATATCTTGTCTCCTTGGAGTAGTCTCATCATCAGACGAATCTTCGTGGTCAAAAGGGGGAAAAGGGGTATGGTCTCACTAAAAGGGAATAATTGAATAAGCTCAGAAGAGGAGAGAGGTAAAAGATTTTCAAAAAGAAAGTTGTAGAGAAAAATCTTTCCTATGGGCTTGTCAGTTTCTAGGGTCACGCCCCATACCAACATGTGCTCTGATACCATCTTGTAGCGACCCGACCCGAATGGATCAAGTCTCTGTGCTTATGTGCCATCCCTGGATCGGTATGCTGACACACACAGTACTCGAGGATTTATAATAGAGGTAAATCACATGTATAAAGTAACGTAAATACTATTACCTCAATCCAAAAGATAGCGGAAGCAACAAGGTTGTGGATTCCCATCAACACCAACGGCAAAGTTGAGTATAGGAAATTGTAACCCTAACGTATCACTTACTGTCATTCGAAAAGTCTGCAACATGAAACGCTTGCAGCCCTAAACGAGTCAGCACATGGAATATGTTGGCAATGTAACACATAGAGAGTAATGAAAGAATAAGCTATACTACATGCATATATGGCTGGTGGAAAGCTCTATGGTTATAATGTTTTGCGAAAAGCCAATTTTTCCCTATGTCAAAGGAATAAATTTTACTTTAACTATCATGGTGGTTGAAACATCATTGAGAAGGTATAACCCCAACTCAATCCCAATTAAAGTGATTAATAACCCAACAATATTAATTTAGAGTGATGAGATACATGTGAATACTCAAGTACTAGATACTCAGAATTTTCCATAACCGGGGACACGGCTAACCATGATTAGATTGTACACTCTGCAGAGGTTTATGACTTTTCCCCACAAGACTCGATCGCCTCCATTGATTTCTCGTGACCGCATGGTGTTTGAGAGACGGATGACAGAGACACGGTCTTTCGTAAACATTAACTCTCTACTCCTGATAGATCATACCAAACCTAAAAACCCACTACCGCTGATCTACCTCTTCAAAGTTTCACGTAACTTACTCAACTATGCTAGAGCCCATAATAGCTTGTGGCTGCACACGGAAGTTTCTAGCATGAATAATCTCAGTTCCCTTTGAGCCTGGGTGGCGGTCCTTAGGAAGATCACACGGGTACCCCGGGATTTCCAAAAATAAAACAGACAACACTAGGTTCCCCGGGTGCCTCAATCCACCCAGATGTGTATTCAAGTTGCCACCTTAAAGTAAACCATTAATTAATAATCTCACATCTGTCGTGAATATCTCTCAAACCCAAACCACGTTTACGAGCATAGCATGGCAATATAAGCAACACGTAGAGTAACTCCCAAGGGTTTGATAGCAACAGGGCAATAGGTTCCTACCTCATCATCTACTTCCCAACCCACAAATTAATGACATCCTAATCATGCAATGTTGGAGGGTTCAGCTAATGCATAAAAACTGGGTATGAAAAGATATGATCAAGTGTTACTTGCCTGCAATGTTGATGAAGATGATTCAGACTCAAAACTCTTGATAGTTCTACTCACACACTCCGTCAATCTATCGTAAGCAAGCAATAGTAACCACACATAAGCAATCACTCAAAAGATCGGAAAGAACGAAGAAAACGATTCAGAAAACAACAAAACCAAGCGAATAGCTCTCGCAACATAAAGCAATTTCTAATAGTACCAAAATTATGTGTATTTGGCCTTATCAGAAAGTTTATGTCCAGAGCTTCGATTTGCAAAAAGAATCAACTAAATCGGAGTTATAAAACTCAAGTGACAATCAAACGAAGTTTGAATTCAAATCTGATCAAATTCAAATTTTAAACTTTCAAAAACATGTTTGAGTTGGATTACTGGATAGAGGGGATCATAACAAAGAAGTGGCCATTGGTTTCGTTGAATTCCGACTAACGAGCAAAAAGTTATGGTCGTTTGAAAATTGGGGACTAATCTGTAAAAATAACACTACGGATAGGCCCTCGGCAAGAAATCTAAAATAAAAAGAAAAATCCTAACGAATGAACGTTCACTGCTAAAACCTAACGAACGGATTCGTTCGCTGTGAAAACCTAACCGGCGAACGTTCACTAAATAACTAGATTAAAAGAAAAACCGTTTTTTTAAGAAAAACGAAACTGGAAAAAAAATCGCATCGGACCGGGCGGTTTTACCGGTCGGCGGTGGTCTGGCGGTTTTCGTTGAGAAAACCGGCGGCAGCGGCGGTTTACTCCGGCAAGTCCGGCGAGGCGGCGCGGGGCTCCGGCGGGCGGCTCCGGTGGGTCTCCGGCGTCGGCGAGGGCATCGGGGCGCTCGGCGCGGCGCGGCGGTGACGATGGTGGTGGCGGCAGCGGTCGGGGTGGCGGGGTGGAGCGGGGCGACGGCGGCGAGGCTCGGCGGCGGTGGCAATTCCGGCGAGGGAGTGGCGGCGGTCATGACTCCGGTGGCTCCGGCCGAGGGAAACGGGCCGGGTCCGGCTATATAAGGAGGAGGAGACTTGGAGGAGGCGAGGCAAGGCGCGCGGAGGTGGACGGCTCGGCCACGGGCGGGCGGCGGACGGTGTGGCGGGTGAGTCCCTTGGGAGCTTCGAGGGCAGGCGTGGGCGGATGGGCCACGGCTGGCTGTGGCCTGGCCGGGTTGGCTGGTCGGCCCAGAGAGAGAGAGAGAGAGAGAGCGAGAGCAAAGGCTGGCTTCGGCCCGCACTGTTCAAGCGCTTTTTAAAACAAAATTTCACAGAACTAAAATAATAAAAACAAAAATAATTAAAACTTTTATCTAGGCATATAATATATCAAAATTTTCAGAAAAAAAACTTCTACAACATGAACATTGTTTTAGCTTCAAATAAAATACACACAAATTCAAATAAAACAAGGAGTGCTTCTGCTCTAATAAAATCCAACCAAAATCATTTTAAAAATACCAAAATGACTTCAAATTAATTTCTCTCCAATTTTCTCGATGTAGGGAATCATGTTACCCTATTTTCCATATATTTTATTTTTGGAGAAAAATAATTTGAATAAAACCCAAATAACCCCAAATTGAAAATAAATTAAAAGAACTTTGAATTTAATTCTTTGAAACTCCCAACTCATATTTCATATAATTTGAAGAAGTCATTTTATCTTCTCTCGTGAAAATCATTGAGTTGCATAAAGTTTTAGAAATGGAAATATTCTCAAATGAAATTCAAATATTTTCAACACCCCTTGTCATTTAAATAAATGGAAGAAGTCATGTCATCTTCTCTCCGTGGTTTTGTGATGAAAAGAATTTGAATTCCGAAGATCATAAAAGCAAAAATGAAAGTTTGGGAAAGTCCTTTTATTCCCTCTCATTTAACTTTCAAAAAGATTTCGAATTCACTCACTTTCAGTCAGTCAATCAAACAATCAAATGAAATCTATCTATTTGTTTATAACATTCCAAAATTTAGAATTTTGGGATGTTACAGATTCTTGCCACGATTGAAACACTCATATCCAGTCAATGCAATCCGTAGATTAGATGAGATTTAAAAATTTAGGGTTAGGTTTCCGCCGAAACCATCTCGGACCCACGGAGTTGAAAAACTCGGTCCCACCGATTTGGCTTATGCCATTGCACTAGTAACTCTCGGTCTGACTGAGAATTGCTAATCGGTGCGACCGATTTTAGGACTTTGTGAAACCCTAGCAGTCTCGGTGCCACCAAACTGTGACTCGGTCCAACCAAGTTCATCAGTTTAGGTTCCAAAACTGCTTCGGTATCACCGAGTTTGAAAATCGGTTGATCCGAAATGCTTTCCGTGGAAAACTAAAATTGAATTTTTGAATCATTCTTTTGCAAAAATCTCTGCATTTTGTGATGCTCATCCACTCTATCTCATCTATAACTCTTCACAGGGTCAGCAGCCAGAGTTTGCAGCATGTGAGACCAGAGTGATAGTCAGAACAGGTCAGAAGGGCAGATGCACATGAGTGAGGGCACTAGTCCCTCAAGCTCTTCAGATGAAGGCAGCAGAAGCACTCCAAGCAACCTGCCTAAGGCTGCTACCAGGCAAAGGAAGAAGAGAACCTCAGACTCTGAAGATGAGGATTATAGAGCAGAAGAAGATGAGGCTACCTCCAAGAAAGTAGTACTCAAAAAGGAGTATGGCTCAACAAAGCATACAAAGCCTGGCTTGAAAATCAAAAGGCCAGCAGGAAGACAACCAATGTCCAAAGCCAGAGTGTCTACTCAAGCTCCTTTGGAATCTCAACCCAAAGAGCCTGTTGCTGCACATGGAAAGAAAAGGAAAGAAAGGGTCAAGAAGACCATGGCAAGAGTGATTGGGAAGCCTTCCATGATGGAAGAGGAAGAAGAAGAAGAGGTTGCAGAGCCAGCACCCAAGGCACAAAAGCTGATGGGTGATGCAATCTAGTCGAGCTGCAACTTCCAAGCCCAAAGCTGCCTCCAAGCCCAAGAATGCACCCAAGAGGAATACCAGGAGTATTCCAGCTGCTGAGAAGAACAAGGCCCCAGTGCCTGAGGTTGTTGAGGAGGAAGATGAAGAAGGACAAGTTCTGAGGAAGCTCAAACCCAAGATCCCAGACTACAATGATGCTCATCATGTGGCTGAAAACATGAAGATCAGGAAAGATAATGGGTTGAGGCTATGGAGAGAGACATATCCATATGCCATGAGGAGAAGGACTGCTGTGGATTACAGGTTCCACACCAAGGAGCAGCAGGACTTTTATGAGACTATCTTGCTGGATAAGAAGCCCATAGTTTGCGATATGAGATGGGTCAACTGGACCTACATGAAGGAGAACGCAGAACACTACCCTGGAGTATATGACAGCTTCAGTGCTTGTGGAGTTGCCGATTTTGTTGGGCAGAAGCTCACCAACTGAACGATTTAACTTATCATGCAATTCTACTCCAAAGACATTTCTATCCGGATGGCGGTGATAGTGTGGATGTCGAAGGAACCAGATATCGCCTACCATAGAGGAATGGGAAAGTTTGATCAATGCCCTAAAGGAAAGTGAGGATGACCTGGACATTTATGGTAAGAAGAAAATGGATCATAACTCAATGGCACATATGTACAAGGAGATCCCAGATGATGCAATTGAGACCTTCAAGTTTGGATCAGTCCATTTTCTGCTATCAGGGTTGCCTACGATCAACTGGATCTTAAGGCATACTCTTTTGCCCAAGTCAGGTGACCATAACATGATTAGAGGGCATGCAATCAATTTGCTTCACGTTTTTTATGTGCCTCAGAAATTCAAGGTCATGAGCCTCATAGTCGAGACAATTAAGAGGACAAAGAAGCAGATCAAGAGGAGCTGTGGTTATTCCCCATGCATTCGTGGAGTTGATAAACTCGAAGATGGGCACAAGAAAGTATCTCTTGGATAAGGAACACATGGTTCTATATCCTGATTTTGAGGACAATCGAGTTGTCATGACAGAGAATGAACCATCATCAGTGCAAGCTCAGGAGAGAAAGGAGAAGGGAAGGCAAGAGAAAGCTGCAAAGATGCCAACTCAAGCGAGGCATCCGACTACTTTCTCAAGAGCAAAGCAGGAGCAGCTTGGTTACTTAATAGCATCAACTCTACGGATTGAGAAGGGTTGGCCACCCTAACTCAAAACCAGGAGAGCACGGAGAGAATCATGGAACAAAAATTCTATGATCTTGATGTCAAAGTGATCGAGATTCACCACTGTGGAGCAATTACAAGATGATATGCAGGAGAGGAAGGGCAAGACGACAACCGATGCATTTGCCGAATGCCTAGAGCTCAGAGGTCACCGCAGTACCAACTCCGGACACCGAGCAACTTCTCCAGCTCAGCTACAGCCCCAGCTCAACCAGCTCCAGCTCCAACTTCTTCAGCTCCTACCACGCCCATCGATGCTCATCCATGGAGTCCTGTCTACACCACCACCTGAAGATCAAGCCTGAGAGTCGATCTAGTACTATGCATTTTCTATGAACTTTTTGGTAACTTGTTGCCAAAGGGGGAGAAAAATGTATAGATCATAGGCTGAGAGAGAGAGAGAGAGAGAGAGAGAGAGAGAGAGAGAGAGAGTTGCTTTTGTTCTCTCTCGATTTGGTGGTTCGAACTTGTTTGCTTTTGATTGCTTGAGATACTATGCTATTCTTGTGAGACATTGATGATCATGTGTTTGATCATAAGCTACACTTATGCATGTTTGATGATATTATCTTATCTATCCTATGTGATCATTCACTTTGCTTGGTGATGAGTGCATGTATTCAATCTTTATCATTCTGAGCGCTCCACCAAGATGTATGTGACATGCAAGAGTAACCCATGAGCCTAATTTCTTGTGCATTTGCAGTCCAAAGCAAATCTTAAACTATGCACAGATTTAGGGGGAGCTCTTGCTTATCACATACTTCTCAAAGCGACGATGCATTTCTATCTTATTATCATTTGTCGAAGCTTTGATCTATATGTTGTCATCAATTACCAAAAAGGGGGAGATTGAAAGTGCAACTATCCCTAGGTGGTTTTGGTAATTCATAACAACATATAGCTCATTGAGCTAATGCTATTTCAAGACTATTATTTCAGGAAAGCTCAATGAATGGCATGGCATGGATGATGAAAGTGGATCCCTCAAAATACTAAGGACAAAGGATTGGCTCAAGCTCAAAAGCTCAAGACTCTTCATTTTGCATTTTAGTGATCCAAGATCACATTGAGTCTATAGGAAAAGCCAATACTATCAAGAAGGGATGAGGTGTTGCTTAATGAGCCTTTTGCTTCATGTGCTTAGTGATATGCTCCAAAACCCTCCACTACTTTCTCACATCCACAAATGACCTAAACCTAAAGCCAAAATCGGTCACACCGATTCTTTCTATCCGGCGCCACCGATTTCAAAAGTCATAGCCACTGCCACAAACCCTAGGCAAATCGGTCCTACCGATAGGGATCCCGAACTCACCGAGATGGGATTGTAATCTCTCCGCCTCCCTTTGTAACGTTTCGGTCTAACCAAAGTGAGCGATCGGTCCCACCGAGATTGCAATGTAAACTCTCTGTTTCCCTTTTGTAACATTTCGGTCTCACCGAAAAGAGCAAATCGGTCCCACCGAGTTTACCTGACCAACTCTCTGGAAAGCTTATTACCAAAATCGGTCTCACCGAGTTTGTGTAATCGGTCTTACCAAGATTATGTTATGCCCTAACCCTAACCGAATCGGTCTCACCGAGTTGCATGTCAGTCCCAATCAAAATCACTAACGGTCACTAGGTTTACTAAATCGGTCCGACCGAGTCTATTGAATCGGTCCCACCAAGTTTGGTAAATTGTGTGTAACGGTTGGATTTTGTG
This sequence comes from Aegilops bicornis, assembly GCA_021605145.1. Classification (NCBI taxonomy): domain Eukaryota; kingdom Viridiplantae; phylum Streptophyta; class Magnoliopsida; order Poales; family Poaceae; genus Aegilops; species Aegilops bicornis. The sequence continues at coordinate 633,724,246 of CM038670.1, forward strand.
TGGAGGCTATATATACCCCTCCACCTCCTCTTCATTCGTGGAGAGATCCATCAGACCAAACCTACACTTCCAACTTACCAGTTCTGAGAGAGAACCACCTACTCATGTGTTGAGGCCAAGATATTCCATTCCTATCATATGAATCTTGATCTCTAGCCTTCCCCAAGTTGCTTTCCACTCAAACCCTCTTTCCACCAGATCCAAATCCTATGAGAGAGAGTTGAGTGTTGGGGAGATTATCATTTGAGCACAAGAGCAAGGAGTTCATCATCAACGCACCATTTGTTACTTCTTGGAGAGTGGTGTCTCCTAGATTGGCTAGGTGTCACTTGGGAGCCTCCGACAAGATTGTGGAGTTGAACCAACGAGTTTGTAAGGGCAAGGAGATCGCCTACTTCGTGAAGATCTACCGCTAGTGAGGCAAGTCCTTCGTGGGCGACGGCCATGGTGGGATAGACAAGGTTGCTTCTTCATCACCCTTCATGGGTGGAGCCCTCCGTGGACTCGCAAGAACTGCTACCCTTCGTGGGTTGAAGTCTCCATCAACATGGAAGTACGATAGCACCACCTATCGGAACCACGCCAAAAACATCCGTGTCTCCAACTGCGTTTGAATCCTCCAAACCCTTCCCTTTACTTTCTTGCAGGTTGCATGCTTTAATTTCCGCTGCCTATATACTCTTTGCATGCTTGCTTGATTTGTGTGATGATTTCTTGACTTGTCCTAAGATAGCTAAAATCTGTCAAACTCTAAAACTGGGAAAAGGTTAAGTTTTTAATTGGTCAAGTAGTCTAATCACCCCCCTCTAGACATACTTCAAGGTCCTACACATTTTGAACGACGGCCTTGTGTAGGGGACTCCCTTGAGGGGATATGGTCCCTAGAGCGTCGATCCTGTTAAAATCTGGATCAGTACAACGGGTAAGGATGCAGATAAGGATCTCCTTTTAAGAAGCCTCCAGATACTCACGATGTAGAAGGGATAGAGGCGAGGGTAGTCGGCGGTGATAGCCACTTCCGAACCGTCAGGACTCGGTTGATAGAATACCCCATCGTCGAATTCTATATATATGTCCGGATCCTTGCAAAAGCCAGGATCCTTACCATGATTATGATCCTCCGGCTGGGGAGTAGGACAATGGATGTCCTCGTTCATCCTCCTCCATGATTGTCGGTGGCAACAAAAAGCAAATTCAATTAGTGTCTACAATGCAATAAAATAAGCACATACGATCGGGATCTTACCCATTCAATAGGGGTGTACATAGAATAAGCCTCCCGGCAGTTTAACCGGAGAAAATCTTCTTTTTCGCCCTTATAAAGATCAGCCAAAATTGAGGCCAGTTCGGCTGGGGTATCCGAGCCCTTTCGTCTATAGCGGGATGTGTCGTCTTCTCCGTTGTACCACAATAAGGGAGTTACTCTGGATTGAAGAGGCTGTACACACCTCTTTATTGCGATAGCCATGACCTCGACTATCGAGAGCTTGGTACGGGCTAGCAACCTGACCTTGCTAACCAACCTCTTTATCTCTGCACTGTCCTATTCCTTGGGATTGCGGGGACACCAGTTGAGGCACTTCCTTAAAGGAGCACTGGAAAATTCAGGGAGGCCTCATCGAACTGGGTCCGGCAGTGGAACGTCGTCCATATAGAACCATTCTGAAGACCACTGTGGGTATACCTCTTTAGGTGTTCCTACAAGGTATCCGGATCCGGCTATACGCCATACTTCGGCACCGCCCACTTCGAATATGGAACCCCCTTGGTAGCGGGGAATGAGGCAAAATAATTTCCTCCGTAATCCAAAATGGGCCTCGATGCCTAGGAACAGCGCGCAGAGGGCAACAAAACCTGAGATGTGTAGAGGTTGTGTAGTTGGATGCCGTAAAATTCCAATAACCCCCGGCGGAAGGGATGGATTGGAAATCCCAGGCCCCGCAACAGAAATGGGATGAAGCACACCCTCTCCTCCTTATTGGGGTTGGGGAAGTTCTCAGCCATCGCATCGTTGCCGATTGAATACAAGCCTGCTCGAACGGAGACTAGATCCACGAGGGGGAGGTAATCCTGCGTCTGGAGTCGGCTCAGCTGAAGATGAGGCACATAGCAACTCTGCAAATCACCCTCTTGAGGGCCATGGGGGCGCGAAGAGGAGCCTGGGGCATTGGCCATGACGGAAGGCTTTGCTCGTGGCTGAACTTGGTGGTTTTCCTTCTGCGCGATGTGAGATGACATTTGGAGATCTACATCTCCTTATATAGGTGCCATCCAAGCGTAATGAGGAGCTTATTTGCAAAAAAAGCATAGACCGTTCGTTTTCGCCCGGCGCACAAAAATCGAAGCGTCGACAGGTGGGAATCGTAAAATACATCGAGGTTATCACTTGATTGTCATTGGTCCGGATTATAATGAAGAACTTGCCTTGCAAAGCCGAAGACATGCGCCAAATACTACATCGTCATTGAAGGCAAGTTCGGGGGCTACTGAGGGAGTCCTGGATTATGGGGTCCTCGGGTGTCCGGGCTGTGTAGCATGGGCCGGACTAATGGGCCATGAAGATACAAGATAGAAGGCCTTCCCCCGTGTTTGGATGGGACTCTCCTTTGCGTGGATGGCAAGCTTGACGTCCAATGTGTATTCCTTTCTCTGTAAACCGGCTCTGTACAACCCTAGGCCCCTCCGGTGTCTATATAAACCGAAGGGTTTAGTCCATAGAGGCTATCACAAATAATATAGGCTAGACATCTAGGGTTTAGCCATTACGATCTCGAGGTAGATCAACTCTTGTAACCCCTATACTCATCAAAGTCAATCAATCAGGAAGTAGGGTATTATCTCCATTAAGAGGGCCCGAACCTGGGTAAACATCACGTCCCCTTGTCTCATGTTACCATCGATCTTCAGACGCATAGTTCGGGACCCCCTACCCGAGATCGGCCGGTTTTGACACCGACACCCTTCCATCCGAACGCCGACGCGGATTACGCCGTCCGACCCCGTTGCGACAGAGGATGATTCGTTGGCTGACTAGGCCATTTCGGAGAGCTTTCCGCCGACGCAGATGCCAGCGGTCGACGTATGTGACTCGTCGCAGCTTGTTCGGGCGCGAATGAGCACGGGCACTAGCAGTGATCCTGCTGCCCTGGACATGTTCGACGAAATAACCGAACAAGAGTCAGTGTGTTTTGTTTGTTCCTGTCCGATCAGATTTTTGCGTAGAGCACTAATTCATTTTGCACATGGTGAATGCTTGCAAACCATAATCATGTAGGAGGCGTTCTTGTCGAACATGATCAATGATAATGAAGATCTGACCGAAATGGAGTATGAATTCGAGGCCACCACCGTATTTGAAGTTGAGACAACATCCGATCCCAATCCGAGCAAGAATAAGAAGACCAAGACGGCGAAGGCAAGAGGTCCAACATTCTCAAGATTTGAGGACATCTTGTTGGTCAAAGTTTGGTTGGCCACAAGATGGATCCAATATGCGACACCGAGCAAAAGGGGAACAAGTATTGGGAGGAAATTTGAAAGGAGTATCACGAGCAAAAGGAGTATGTGGAGCCACATCCTATCGTGACCACCTGCAATGTGGCATCTCGCCAACATCATTGGGGGATCATCCAAGGGGAAGTGAACAAGTACGCCGGCTACTACTCACAAGTGACAAAACGCCCTCAAAGTGGGATGGGAGTGGCAACTCATGTAAGCTCAATTGCTTCATCTTGTCGTCATTTGCATATGCTCTTGTTTTTGCATTCTCGTGCTCATACATATGTTGTTTGCTAGACGGCGGTTGCGGCCACTTTGTATCACGAGGTGGAGAAGAAGCCCTTTGCTTTTAGCCATTGTTAGATCATATTGAATGGCAAGCCAAAGTGGAACCAACTTGTGGCCGATTTCAAGTCCGGCAAGAAGAGGAATGATGGCTCAAGCTCCAACCAATCAATTGGGTTGGACGATGAAGAGGACGATGTTGTCGTGACGAATGAAAAAGCCACTGTGCCAAAGGATAACCGCCGAGTCATGGGAAACAAGTGGGAGAAGGCACGTGTCACCCGTGATGCTGCGGCTACAAAAATGTCGTCCACATGGATAGGCATTTTTTCGGTGAGGGAGAACGAGGAGGAGAGGTACAAGCTCATGTTGGATCGCAAAAGGAAGGACGGAGTGGGACTGTAAGAGTGCGGAGAAGAAGCTCGAAATTGAGAGGGAAAAAATCAAGTTGGATAAGCAACAAGCGGCGATCAAATGGGAACTCGGGAAGGCCAAGACATTTGGCTACATAGAGCTTGAGAAGGAGATGTTGCAACTCGCACGCGACGCGGAAGATGCGAGGAGCATGTTGGCAGACGAAACAGTCTTGGATGAGCATGCAAAGAAGTGGCTTGCGGATAAGAAGAAGAGATAAACGAATGTAGGGAGTACGAGGCGGCGAGGGCGGCTGCGGCACGGATGCAAGCAGAGGAGGCAGCCCGGATGCAGGCGGAGCAGGCAACCCAGATACAGGCAGAGCAGGACACATTCCGCCTGAAGCATGACCCATTTTGCTCGGAGCAAGCGCCCAACCAATGATCTGAGGTAATCCGTCATGCTCGGACATTGATTTCATTTCGGCATGTCTGGTTTGTTGAACTATGATTTGCTTTGCTTTGTTTCAAACTTTGGAATTCCGACAATTTGTATCGTACGTTCGACGTGTATGGATTGCATGGATTTGAGAATCGGAGATTGAGATATGTGGATGTGCAACACAACATATGATAGGCCGTCGGGCGCTGTCCGCGGACGCGCCAGGACGCGTCCGCGGGCGTAAAGGGGGGCGGATTTGACAAGTCCGGCTGTAGATGCTCTAGATTCTTAAGCAAATGAAAGAAGGAAGCCAAAGAAGGACAGTAAAGGATCAGAGTTGTTTTTTGCTTTACCATAGATAGTTAGAATCCACAGCAGTCCGTAGTCAAACAGTCAATACATATTCAAAACTTTGGTTAGTGAACAGGGAGCAATCCCGGATCCATTAATCAGAATGAAACCACGAGTAGCATAGCAGTTCAGGTAGGTTCAAAAATAAAAATGCTACAAAAACAAGTTTCAAACATAGAATCACACGCAGGTGCCAGGTGGTGCATCAAACAGAGTACAAGGAGGTCTCCGCAGATGGGTCTCACACATCTTGCGTTCGGGGCGGCGCAATTCTAATTCTAATAACAAGTAGCATCATTCCATTAACTTGAACATATCATAAAGTCGTAAAGAAGTTCTCTCACAATCTTTCAAGACTGTATTGCAAACATAAAATCAATGAAGTATAGATGACGACTAGGTATCTCAATTTGAAGATAACCATCATACTACAAATTACTATTAGAAAAATGCATATATAAAGCTAAGAGTGATCCTCATGCTCAATATGTTGTGCCAAAAGGAAGAAAGATGGAATTGACTCAACATGAAAATCAAATAGATAGGCTTTTCACAGAGGAAAGTAGGGATTTTCTTATGTGCTACAGCTCATTGCTTAAAACAGAGATAATTTCATTTGAGAGGTGTACTTTTCCTGTCAATGATTTTACGACAAAGTTTCTAATATCTTCCATACTAAACACATTAATGGCGGTTCTCATGTAAAAGTTTTACTCCCCCTTGACCATACTAACACAAATCTTGGCCCCCAACACATGGATCCATGGGTGCTTGCCAACTTTTAACTTTCCAAGGGGAACATCTTTTTATAAGTAATTTAGGAATGGGCATCCTTGTTACCAGCCTCCCTCAAATTTGACAAGCGAATAAACTCTCATCACGAGTAAAATACACTTAGCATAGAAGATATTGACTACCCCATCACTCCATAAGCGGTATGAACACACAAAATAGATGTTCATTTGAAGATTTTGTCAGGACCCTGATCCTAAGGCACATGATCTAGTTGTATCAAACCATATAAATACTCCGAGATTTAGGCCTGATTCACACGGCTTACACCTTACCTTGGCTGGACCGTTAGCGCCTTTTGTCTCTATCTTATCTGAATAAGTCGCTAGCAAACATATGACAAAGAATCCAAATCGATATGATTAGTTTTTTTCGACTATATCGACATGTTTAGTCATAGAACAAGGTGGCACAATCGTATAGAGACAAACATAGATAACCCAGCAATGCACGTGTCGGCCAGCAGAAAGTGAAACCAAGTCGTAGCAAAGCTACAAAGACTATAGTAAACACCGCGTGACATTTCCCCGTAGGGATAAACATAGGAGAAAAGAAGGATACATGTCGGTCAATCCATGTGTTCCGGAGCAGTAGCGAACTACCAAGGCTCGGTGGAAGCACTAAGAGGCATTTCCTAGCAAGAAAGGCTACTAAAGGCATATAACTAGGTGTCAAACCCCACACATAGCAATACATATTACACGTAATCATAACATGCAAGTATGTGTTGTACAACATGGCATCACAACATAACTCTACAACTCAAGTATAGACCAGGCTCGGAGGAGCCATACATATCATGTTTATTACAAACAAGGGTTCTCATGACCCTACACACAAAGTCATACGAACCAAGCAGAAGCACAAACTTGTCTGAGTGTAGATAACCAAAAGGAAAGAACACTAGAAGCCTGACTATCTACAGACCCTCCCAAGGGTACATGATCATAGCTAGGAAACAAGTTACCGTCATCATGGATGTCTAGGTAGAAACCACCTTTAGTGTCGGTGAACTCCTCTGCAACGGTTAATTAAGCAAATGTATATAATTCTGCTTGTATGTCTTGGTCATTCTCGGGCTGGTAATTATGCTTACTCGCTTTCTTCGTACTCACTTTATAACTGTATAGAATTCCTTCGGTTAATGCCTAAATTTGGTATGCTTCAGCACTAATAATTGAGAAGATAACATATAAACTTTTTTTTGCGGGGAAGATAACATATAAATTGTCTTCCTATCTATGTGATTACATTTTGTCTGAAATGAAAGACAGTAATGAACAACTGAGTATCAGAACTTTGATGACAGTGAAGTTGTTTATTGATGTGTTTCTATGAATGTTGATTCACGATTCATAATTTTGGAAATGCGTCATACTGTTGTGAGCCTGTAATAAGCATTATCCACTCATTTATCCACACGCTGGTAAACTACTGTTAGTAAGCACTTTCGAGTGTTGCTAATAGTTCAAATGTCTTCCAAAACTTAAAAGTTGGGCCCTGCATACTCAGTTGTGCACATAAACTCTCACTACAATACCTCTTCACGGATGCCAGGCCGGAGATCAACATAAAACCGTGGGATGCCCTGCATAAAGATTTGAAGGATGGTAATAGCAAGGTAAGATGGTTCAGTAGAGAACCTTATGCTTACTGGAAAGGGAATGCAGCAGTTGCGACATCACGACAGGAATTGGTTAAGTGTAATTTCTCCAGCACGCAAGATTGGAATGCAAGGATTCACACTCAGGTAACTCGCATGTTAATTGTGTCACTCATGTAATAAATATGGTATGCTTAAAAACTAGGATCTGACGCATGATGTTCTTAGGATGGTAAGTTGGGCGTTTGTGCAATGTGGCTGTCCTCTCAGTCTGAACTGGGAGGGTAGCTTCATTTGGGTTTTGCCTTTTCTTTAGTTCTGTATTAGTTGTGTCCTGTAGCTCAAGAACATGATGGTTTTCATTAATGAAAATCGGAGGGGTGAATTGTGTCACTCATGTAGTTATCGAACCTTGAAGAATATTATGGATATTAATATATTTCTACAAAAATGTGGTCAAATTTAAAGAGGTTTGACTTTTCAAAAACTAATACACCTTCTATCTTAAGATAGATTGAGTACAAAAAATATGAAAATTCAAAAACATCAACAGCGCGGCAAAGCGCACCCAACCCTTCTAGTCCATGGTGAAGTCCATGATTCAGGTCCATGTGATCTTCCCCCACCTTTCAGCCCTCAGGAGCTCACAATGTTGAAACGGAGGAAAGAAAATTCAATTAGGCAGGTTGAAATGTGGGAGCGGAGAGCTTCGACAACTAGACGACATACTTTGGGAACTGGGTTTGCTAACGTGGCGTAGGCCAAAACCACTGCTCCCTTTATTCCACAATGTAGTGCGTCCGCGTTTTTTGAGATTTAAGTTTGACCATAAATTTAACCAACGAGACCAACTGCGGCGGGAGCAAAAGTTACAATCGGTCTTGTTGACTAAATTTAGTGTCAAATTTAAATTTCAGGAAGCGCGAACGTATTACATTATGAAATGGAAAGAGTATTGTTGAATCACTCCGCTACTGAGGGGCACAAAGAAGAGGCCGAGGAAGCATGGTGCGCTCACCCGCACGACGCTGCTGCCGCATGTTTCGGACGCCAAGCATGTTTTCAGTGAAAAAAATACCAAAATTCACTGGATAAGAAAGCTCACGGTTTGAAATTCCAGCATTAGAAGTTCAGTCTTCATTTCAGACTTCGTCTTCAAGTTCAAGGTTGAAAATAGACTTTATACTTTTTTATAATACGATCTGACTTGCTGATATTTGTCATGAAAGGCCCAATTTTTTACATATATTTGTCATGAAAGGTCCAATTTGCGGTTATTATATTGTGTTATACTGAATTTATGTTAAGCTGCCGCGGAAATGCCCGTTTCCTGTTTTACAGATTTTTTTTTTGGAACACCCCTGCCAGTACAGCAGGAGGTAAACTCCTTTTCCGCTGACTTATGAAAACATGACGTGGCCACAAGGTAAAATATAACAAAACAAAATGATTTTACTGAATAAACACTGCATGCACTCTTTTATCGGGTTCCCGCAAAAAAAATACATACCGGGAAAAATATAACAAAATTTCCCACACACACTGGAATCTCCTCCTCGTCGGCGGCGCTCCGTCCCTTGCCGCAGGCAGTCTGTTTCGGATACTATTTCTACTCCGATTCCTGGTCGTTGATGCACACAAACTCCTCAGTCTGAATCTGGGCAGATTTCAGTGTCAGATGCCGACGGTCTATTTAATCGCCACCGCGGCCGCAAGCTCGACGATTCGTGGCGCTGGTGGAGGTAGCTCACTCATGGCTAGGAGCGGGAGGGATCTATCCCTTCGCTGCCGCCGCCGCCATCGGCCGCAGCCGGTCCACGGTGATGACCGGATTAGCGCCCTATCCGACGACCTCCTCCTCGACATCCTGGGCCGCCTTGACACCCGCACGGTTCTCGGCACCGGGATGCTCTCCAAGCGCTGGGCCGGCCTCCCCCGCGAGCACCCCGTCCTCGACTTCCGCGTCGGGGACATACTCCCGCCGCGCTACCACCGCTGGGTCCTCCTCCATCGGGACCCCGAGGTAACCGGTTTCCACAACAAAGTCGGCACGGCAAGGGTGGAGAAGGCCATGCGTCACATCAGGAGGTACGAGCGCCGCGCCATGCGCGCCTTGACCAGCTCCGTGGAGCGCCTCTCGGACGCGGCGGCCGGCCGGAGGGTCAGCAGGCTGACGCTCGAGTTCTTCTCGACCCACAACACCGGCTGCATCAACCGGCTCATCTCCAGGGTCATCGATGCTTGGGAGGTCCGCGACGTCGTGGCCGTCGCCAAGCCAGTCTACTTGCAACGCCGGAAGTTCCACGCCTTCCCCAGCCAGGGCATCTGCGAAGCGCCGCACGCGTCACGCCTACGAAGCCTTAAGCTTGGAGGCTGCGTGCTCCCGCCGCTGCGCGGGCACGGCGCGCTCACCGTGCTCGTCCTGCAGGACACGCCGATGTCGACGCCCGTGTCGGCGTACGAGGGCATCTTCACCTCGTGCCCGCAGCTGCAGGTGCTCCACCTCATCTCCTGCTACACCGCCGGCATTGGGCAGATCACCGTCGACGCCCCCGGGTCGGACCTGAGGGAGCTCGTCGTCGACAACTGCGTCGGGTTCATGGGCATATGCCTGCGGGCTCTTCCCAGGCTCGAGCGCCTGGCATCCCTGGGCACCAGAGTGAGCTTCGAGACCGCCTCGTTTCCCTGCCTCAGGCAATGCAACCTCGCCCTGTGCATGGGCGTCACGGAGGCAACGGCTCGCCGCTACTTTGTGCCACGCACGAAACTGGAGCTTGGCTCGTTTGTGGGATGCATCCCGGACGTAACGGACATGATCATTCGGTTCACCGGACCTGACAGATGGATCGTGCCGTACGTGTCCTCGCCGTCGCCGTCACTGCTACCTAACCTCCGGCGTCTGCTGGTCGCCGACGTGCCTCGGTGCTGGGACGTCTCGTGGCCGCGCCTCCTCCTTGAGACGGCGCCTTCCCTCGAGACCCTCCATGTCCACATCGCCCCGCCTTGCAAAGAGGAAGAGGAGCCCAGCGGCGATGAGATATCGTAGCAGCCCGCCATGCTCGGGCACCGGCACCTCAAGGAGTTTGTGATGGCTGGTTTTGAGGGGACGGAGAGGCAGGTTTACCTCGTCAGGTTTATCATGGGAGTATGCAGCACGGCGTTGCGCCATGTCGCCATGCTCAAGAAGGGGCATGTCCGGGACAAAGGGCACTGGGACTGGGAGATGGCGACGCAGCAGCAGCAGCACTCGCAGTGGACCGACGAGGAGAAGGACAAAACACTGAAGCAGATTGTGAATGGGGTTCCTTCTTCCTCGACCGCTTCTCCGGTTATAGTTTTTGGCTGATTTGTTGTAGTGTTTGTCCATCCATAACGTGAAAGAGTGAGCATTTGTCTAGTTAATTTGTAGGCTTCCGGTTTTTTTGGTCGATTTGATTTATAAGGTGCTGTTGTACTCAAATTCTAATGTGCTTTTTTTTTGAGGGAAAATTCTAATGTGCTTGGAGGGTGGAAGACACCGTCGAGCTTGCGAAATGAAAAACTAGCGGTACCGGCTTCTACCGGATAGGTGAATGCCGTTGGATGTTTATGAGATTCACACAGCTCTGTACCGTAGTCAACATAGATTCTACACTCCATTATGTATCGGTACACCTTACATACCATATGAGCACGATTGTATATACGTACAGAATGCGCGTGCGGCCTACAAATTCGATTCGCCAGCAGACATTGATGTACTCCCACTGCGTCCCTGACCAATCCTCTCCTGCTAGTTCTCTCTTGTGCGAGTCCGCCGCCACCAGAGTTCTTCAAGATCGTGGATCCTGTTCGGAGAAAATTAGCTAGCATCCTCCAAATCATTGAATCGGGCAACCAGTGTAAGTGTTCTACACAGAAAACTCCGACGTTTATGGGTTCTAGCCTCGTATATTTTTAGTCTTGCACTAGATTATGTTCCATTTGTATGCTCCATTGGGATATCACTATTGTTTTAATACTGAATCAGTTTTGTTTTTTCTGTTGTGGCCTTTGATGCAAATCTGACGATTCAGAAATAGCCTATAGTTTCCAATGCATTACAGCTAGGCATTTTACTGGTAACGGTTTCATTTGTATACTTCGTTGACATGCTATTAAAAAACAGTATAACTCAGCTAGCTACGGCCTCCCACAGCGTTTTAACGCCCTTAACCATCCGATCAGGTCATCAGGCTCATGAACGCACCAGATCATTTTAGCAAGCCGCACAACGCCATTGCCTTCTTGTGCTGCGCGATCTACGTGAGCCCGCCGGGCCAACGTCAAAAGGGCCGCTGCTCCTCACAACGATCTGGGCGCTTTCTGGTGAACCGGGCCAACGTGCTGTACATGGCCTGAACGGCCACGAGGCCCGCGTTTAGCGTCACGCTTGCTAATATTTTCTTCTGTTTTTGCTCGTTTTAATCGGTCTAATCGGCGCACCCGGCGGGGGCGACGGCGACCCAATGCAATAATGGGGAGAAGCTTGGCCGTCCCCCAGTAACGTCCATGGTAGTGCGGATGCGTTACTATCCATTTGCCTCCTCTACTCCGTGACCCGTATATATGTTGCCTGCATCGGATCCTTTGCTGCGTACAGATAGATAGTTTGGCGATCCCCCCCACCCCCCTGTGTTATCATGAGCGCACCTTAACTACTGACATTTGTTTCAGGGTTTGCCCGGACGGCGGCCAAAGAAGCCGTTCCCGCTGTCCTACGATGCCCCCTGTTTGTAGGTGCATCTGTTCTACATATGGCTTGCGTTTGATTAACGTCACCCCATTACTCCACACTGGCCCCTCTCTCTCCTTTGGTCTCCAGTATAAATTTGTTTGCTTCCCATGGACGGACGTTTGGTGACATATGAGTAGCTTGTTTGCTTGCTGGATGGATGGAGCTGATGTTGCTTTGCCACATATTCTGGTCGTATAGTTTTTATATGTGGTTGTTTGGTGGCCTTGGCCTATCTTACTTCACGTCCTAATTTGCGTTCCTTTTGTGCTTGCACTTTGCAAGCATATGGTAAGTTTTCTGTCCTGTGGTTTGCTCTCATCTACTCTCCGATGAATACTTGCTAGCCAATTTCCATAAAAGCATTATTGGATAAAAATAAACCATTTACAGCCTAGCTCAGATGGACATTTGGTACGCATTTAATTATAATTCCTCGGAAGTATTACTGGATAAGAAATTCTGAATAGAAAAAGAAGTATTTTCTTCTTTGTGCACATAGAAATAAATTGCTTAAATTCTCTCCTTGATTTCTTTGTTTGAAACTATTATTAGTTTTAAAAGATACAATGGCATAAATCATCATCTTTATTTAGTTTTACACTGTCTGCTTAAAGTGCATGTTCTTCTTTTTATCTAATCTTCCATTTTTGTGCCTCACATGTAGGGTGTTCCTATTGAAAATGGGGAAACGCTTCCACTCTGCACACTTACACTGCTTACTGGAGGAAATCTCAAGCTTGCACGTCTATCGATTTCTTTAGTCAACCAGAAAGATTCCACTGGAAAATTATTGGCACAATCAAGAGCTTGGAGATATTGTTAATGTAAAATAGTTGTTATGTGCATATATTTTGTCATGCTTACATAAATTTTGTGTGTATGTAATGCTTACTAATTGCAATTAGTGTGTTTATTTGTCACAGTGGACAATAATCTTTCAGCTGAAACTATGTGTAAGCAGCACTAAACTTTTTGTTACTTTTCTGTGCCAAAAGGATGTAGTTTGACACGCTCTTCCTTGTTTTGGTGCTGAAATTTTAGTGTGACTTGCTATGACGTGCAGATAAACTGATCAATGCTGCTCATTATAAAACTGATTCATAAAAATAAAGTGCATGCATGATCCAGTATGGAGGATATATGTTCACCTTGACAAATAAAAACTGAAGTCGTGAAAATTTTCAGAAAGGAAATCTTCCATTATAGAAAGGAAATCTTCAATTATTAACTATTCAGGAAAAATGTAATGAACTATTTCAGAGCACAGAAAAATCCTTGACATACTCATTGTATTTTGTCGGTAATACTTATACTTGAAATACCATTTCTATTGGGTTTTCTCTTCGTATGGCATACACCTATACCTGGAATATCACTTCATCTTTTTTGGTCATATTTCTATTGACCATTAGGGACAGGGCGCGGCAACGCGCGCATTTATGTTCTAGTTATTGTTTTAGTACTGAATCAGTTCTGGTTTTTCCGTTGTAGGCTTTGATGCGAATATGCCGATTCAAGTAGTTTCCAGTGCATCACAGTTTGGCATTTTACTGATAATTGCAATGGAGAAAATTCCTTTAGCCAATGAGCTGATTATACGAACATCTCCTAGTTTCCATAAGGCGTGCACTGTGCTTAAACAACCATTGCTGCTGAAGACTCATATGTAGGACAACAAGCGAGAGCATCAATGGTGCACACGGGCTCGCCTGCTCATGCTAAGTGTCTCAAATCGAACACTGGCTAGTGGAACCGGGCATTCAATGCGGTCGGCGGAGTTGACGTATAATGTGCTACGGTCTTTTGGTTACATTGGCTAGAGCATGCACTTCTATATGGTATTGGATCCAAGAGGTCTTGAGTTTAAGACCCGGTTGGCGCAATTAAATTGCAGCTCATTTTTGGTCCATGTTTAGGCCTGAGGGAGCCACACGTGAGGGAGAGTGTTGACGTATAATGTGCTGCATAGTCTCTTCAATCAGATCGGTCTTTTGATTGCATTGACTAGAGCATGCACTTCTACATGGTATCGGAGCCAAGAGGTCTTGAGTTCAAGACCCGGCTGACGCAATTAAATTACAGCCCACTTTCGGTCCACGTTTAGGTCTGATGGAGCCACACGTGAGGGGGAGTGTTGATGTATAATGTGCTGCCTAGTCTTTTCCGTCAAATCGGTCTTTTGGTTGCATTGGTTAGAGCATGCACTTCTACAGGAGGGCCAACACACATGTACGTACGGTGGAACAGGCGTATACGGTGCGCTCGCCGGCACATATAACGATCCCTTTACGACAAGGTGCTACCTGTTCCAATTGAACATCACCGGAGTACCAGTACACATTGCTTGCCCGGTGTTTGCGGACCGGCACGCATACGGTAGTCTGGTCGACTCATATGCCTACGTGGCGCTTCGGATCCTTGTCCGCATCGCTCCTCCACCGAGGACGTATGTGGTGCACCGAAGCTTCTTGTGCTACCGGTGCACCGGATGTGTAAAAATGTTTAGAAAAATCTAAGAAAAAATTGGTGTATTGACAAAACATCAATCCATGTTGTCACACAAATTCAAATTGAAATTTGAAAAATTGCTCGAGATATAAAAATGACAAATGTGACATCAATGTAATAATGGGCCAAATCTAAAGCCCAACTTGTATTATGTACTATTTAATGTCGAATTTGTCATTTTTGTATCCTGAGCTATGTTCCGAATTTTGATTTGAATTTTTGTGACGACATACATTAATGTTATGTGAATGTGCTAAATTTTTTCCAGATTTTTTCAAACATTTAAAAATGTGTTAAGCAAGTCTGGTGCACCGGTAGCACAAGAAGCTCCGGTGCACCAGATACGTTCTCCTCCTCCACCTACCCCACCGCCCGGCGCGGCCAGCGATGGAAAAAAAATAGAAACACTTATTGCTCCCCCCACCCCCACCAAACTGGAAAACAGAGCAATGGCGACGATGGATGCTGGAGGCGGCGGCTTCAAGTTCTTGTCTGATTTCGTCGACAGGTACCTTCAGTATTTCATGATTTCCACCTCCTATTACTATCCGCTTCCGTTTTGACGGCTAACTTCATGCTATTGCCGCTCCTCTTCAAGGTTTCCCTTGCCGGATCTTGGTGGCGGTGAGGCTATACTGGACTGCAGCCACCAAAACTCTCGCCTGCACAGCCGCCCAGTCGAGCGTTGCTGATGTAGGCGACGCTGCAATGACGGTGCAGCTAGATTTGAACAGCAGATGCGAAGGCCTCAGCTTGTCGGCGCCAACCTCAGAGCAGTCAGAAAAAACGATCCTCGAGCCCCTGGCTGAACAAAGAGGTATCAACTGATGTATTACTAAAAAGAAGACATTCTTCATTCCAAAAAAAACTGCAGAAAATCGCATGGCTCTGAAAGGAAAATGAATTACTCTTACTAGCTATTGCAAAATTTCCTGTGCCATGGCTAATTGTTTGTGCAAACAGATTTGATTTGCACACTAGTGACTCATCTTTTGTTCACACAGAGTCCGTGTTGGCCAAGCACCTCTTGAACGGCTCCCCTGTGCTGGCAGAATAAGCACACTTGAAAAAGCACTAAGGTGCTATGCAGAAAAGATGAGGGAAACTGTTGTAATCCTTGCTGTCGGAGACAACTTTGATTCCCTTGTAGAAGCATACGACTACTACAATCTATATTCTTGGGAAACTGGGTTTGGAGTTAGATATGGAAAAAGCAGATTAAATGTCGAGAGAATAAAATGTATGCAAGAAATAGTTTGTGGCTGCTCGGTTAGTAATTCTTTCCAATTCGAGCCATGAACATACTCTGCCAATGTTCTTATATACAGAAAAAATAGAATTCTCCATTAACTCATATATTGTTGGTCGTTACAAAAAAATTGGTGTACCAAAAGGAAGTAACACACGGTCTTTAGATGCCCAGCAATGGTAAGGTTTCTACGCTCAAAGGACAACGGATGGTACATAAGTGAGCACAGGACATTCCACAATCACCCTCTGACAGATAAGTGTGTACAGAAAATATATTGGCCCTCACATAGACATATCAACATTTTCACACGAGATGTTATCAAGCACTGCGTGAAAATAATATTAGCATTGGCAAAGTGTACAACATAATTGGCAGTTTCTTTGGCTCCATGAGCAGTGTGCCTTTCAGCAAGAGAGCTTTGAGGGGCTTTGTGGAGAGATTAGCCGAGATCAGGCAGGTGATGACGTCAGAAAGACAATAGAAGTTTTTGCTGACTTGGCATCCAAAGATTCTAGGTTGTACTACGGAGTACAACCGGACGCAGACAGCCACATACGAAATTTGTTATGCTCAAGCATGGCACATTACCATTACTTTGGAGATGCAATAACTTTTGATACAACATACCGTACAAACATGTATGATATGCCATTTGGTTTGTTCGTCGGAGTCAACAATCATTTCTAGAGTGTCATATTCGGAGGAGTTTTGAGGGATGAGACAGTGGAAACATTTGAATGGGTGTTCACTGAGTTTGTCTGCATGATGAGTGGCAAGCATCCACAAACCTTGCTAACAGGTGTGCGTGAGTACAAATTTATATCTTAAAATTCTTCATTTAGTTTTCCAGCTTGCATTCTCACAATACATCGCTCCCCCAAACATAACAAAAAAGATATGGTTGTGTATTCATAAGATGATAATCCTAATAAAAATGACTCGTTTTTTGTTATGTGTCTACGGACCAGTGCAAGGCTATGGAAGTAACAATAGAGAAGGTGATGTCCAACACAAAACATCGCTGGTGTAAGTGGCACATCTTTAAAAAAGGCAAAATAATCTCTTGGAGCACATTACACAAAGAGGAGCAAGTTACGAATGAATTCCACAAGATAATATACCACATGCTGACTTCATGAGTTTGAGACAGCATGGCAGCAACTGACAGAAACGCATGGCTTGCAAAAGCACCCTTACTGACTGAGATCTATGAGACAAGAGAAAAATGGGCAAAGCCATACTTCAATGGAAAATTTCGTGCAAAAATGACCAATACACAGCGCAACAAGAGTGCAAACCATATGGTCAAAACTTATGTTCCAGCAAGCTACCCCATGCACCTGTTCGTCCGCCAATACATGAGGCTTCTTTTTGATAAAGAAGCAGCTGAGAACTATGAGGAAAGACACACTAAGATAGTACGTTGTTATTTTAATTTTTGTTAGTTCATTTATGGAAGCAAAAAAGCAAGAGTTACACGTGCATGAAAACATTGCTTCTATCCTGATTTGTTTCCAAAATTCGCCAATTATGAGGATGAACACCCCACTAGAGTTGCACGCTAGCGACGTATACACACGAGCTATGTTTGAGAAATTTGGTGAAGTCATGTATGAAGCAGGGCAGTACAAGATAGAAGAAGTGAGCAGATGGAAATCATATCTAGCGCCGCGACACCACCCGGAGAAGCACGACAAATGGTGCAGAGTAGTCTACAAGGTTGAAGTTATTGATCATGGCGCAACAATAGTGTGTGAGTGTGGTAATTTTGAACACACGGGCTTGCTTTGCTGCCACGCACTAAAGGTAACATAATTTACCAGTGAACCACATCCATCAAAGTATAGTATCTTTGTTTTCTTTCTTCTTGATTCTCATTGGTTCTGTGTGCAGCAAGAAACAAAAGGTTATTGTCACTCGAGCACAGCTAACAATACAAAAACACTTGTGAAATGTTGTTGTGTAGGTCCTTGGTATCTTTGGAATGGATCAAATACCAGCAAAGCATGTTCTCAAACGCTGGACAAAGGATGCAAGGGATGTGTTGCCAGAACATCTGGCACACCTTCAGAAAGATAAGACTAGTGTCAACTCAATAACATTCAGACACTCAAATCTATATACTCATGCCCTTGAAGTTGTCCGGCTTGGTGATGCCAACACATCAACATATGAATGTGCAATGGATATACTGAAGAAATCATTGGATACACTGACGCCCATGGCCAGCGTGCGTGACGGGGTGGGGCTTGAAGACAATGCATTCAGATAAGGGGAAAAAAGAGCTGATTCCAGTGCATCCAGCAGAAAGTCACGGAGAGAGTGATGCCGAAGGTAGTGCAGTTGAGAATTTCATCAGCTTAAAGCCTCCAGAACGGAAGTGTAAACCAGGCCGATCAACTACCAGCAGGGACAAGCATCCGTATGATGACCGAGGTGCAAAAAGCAAAAAATGCAAGTAAGCGCCATACGGAAAAGCTCCTGGCGGTTGTGGGACAAGCAAACATACTCGTTTCTGTAGTATATACAGTGGGGCATGTCACAAGAGTTACACGTCCATAGAGGGGTGATCTTCCTCGCAAAGAAAGGAAGGAGGCAAAATGCTCAAACTGCAGTGTTGGTGGACACAAGAAGAACATCTGCAACAAACCCAAAGTGGTGCTGCATGTTGTTGAAAATGCAACTTTGGATCAGCTTTCCATTTAGAAATATTGTAGTTTGTTGTGTTGTGGACGGTTCCGTAGGCGTAAAGGGTTCTGCAGTGTCTTGTAATGTTGAGGGCTCTGTAGCCATTAATCAGTAGAACTATTCCAATAATAAAAGACTGCCACTTATCAAGGTGAGCTTCTATATGTATGTTTGTTTTCCCGAATGTACCATGACCATTCTCGTGCATTACGTACTTGCCATGGTATGTCAGCTTTGTCAAATGTGGTGTTCGTCTGTATTTCATCAAAAATGAAGGTGCAGTGAGACTTTGCATTCAGTGCTCTTAAGTGATCTTGTCATATCACCTTCCTTTCCTAATGCTTGCTTGATCACTGGTGTGGTCCGGGAACTTTGCATTCAGTGCTCTAAGTATGGCGATCTTGTCCCACGTTGGTAGAGTACCTCGACGCCGTCCCTTTGTCTTGTATGTCCGTCCATCCTCACCTAACGAGTGTCACCACTCCGTCCCACTCGTACGCATTAACTATCACGCGTATACGCCTTGACTACGGCGACCATTCCAGATCCCATCGCGAAACAATGCTCGAAGATACCGTGAGCAGGCGCGGACGAGCACGCCAGTGAATTTTCGAACAACAAGCTCGCAATATACATAGGTGTAACCTATATTTGAGTAAGCATGGGGATGAATTTACAAGAAACGGAGTAAAATTCATCGTCCAATGTCTAGCTTAAGGACATCAGAAGTGTCGCACAGACATGAATATTTAAAGAAATGTATGATGGCAAAAAGGAGAAGTTATCGTGCAATGTATGAGTCCGATGAATCAGAAGTGGGTAGAAAGCGCTATTGAAGTACTTATTTTTCCAGCTCAGAGAGTGGTCAATCAAAAACTAGGCATAATGCATTCGTGCCTAAGTACAGTAATAGACATGTTCAAGCATATGTCAGGGCAGAGGTTACGGAGAGGGAAAGCTCTGATGATAGTAGTTTTACATCTGATAGTGACACCATTGACAAGATAAACCTAAAATGATACGGAAACAGGAAAAGAATGCATCATGTTGACGACGACAATTTCCACACGAATTGGCATTTACAATTCAATCCATGTGCAAATTCATGTAATCCGGTGAGTAGGGCGTTCTGAATGCATGTTATGATTCATCCTTCATTAATTAAATGGACTGCGTCCTCACCACATTGACAAGTACTCTCATTGTATACAATGCAGGTTATTGGGTACAAGTGCAGCCCTCAGAAGGTTAACCAGGTTGTGCAATCACTAAGTGACATACATAAAGGGTAGGTAAGAGAGCTTGCTTTTACGTCATTACTAGAAATGCCTACATGCAGGATGCCGCGAGGGTTAACAATGTGGCTAATAGACCAGTTTGACTGGAGGAGAAAGGCACTCATTATCAGAGGCCATCATGTTAAGATCGGGAAGTTAGTGAACAAAATGCTAGGAATACCCGATGGTTCAATTGAAGTTCTAATGCCTCGTGGCCGCGGGAAGGCAAAGATAAAAAACCTTCAGAAGATCAACCCATGAAACAATGGAAAGCAGCAAGCCAATCAAGCAGATAGTCGATATAATTCATACAGTGACGGGCAAGCAAGAATTTAAGAGGAACTTCCTACTCATAGTGATTTGTGTTTACCTGGCTCCAGGTAGTGGTCATGTGCTTAATAGGAACTACATATCAATGGTGCAGGATGTAGAAATTGTTCCCGACATGAACTGGTGCAAATTTGTTGCAGACTACATAGCTGAAGGTGTGAAAACATATAGACAATCAACAACATCAAATATAAATGTTCATGGTTATGTCCATGTAATGCTGGTAAGAGCTTACATATGGCATCATAGTTGAATATGCATTTACCATTTGCCAATTCGATGTCAAATATGTAGCTAATATACATACATGTTGTCCGCCCTCCAATGCTTCTTGTTCCTGATAACACCCCGCTATCCAAGTACGTCTCCACTGCGCTACTAGATCATCTTGATTCATTGGACATTAAATCATCCGGCGGGTACGGTAGGTTGCCGGTAAGCTAAAACCAAGTATATATAGTAATTGTATGCGGCACTAACCGTTATATGCGTGCAAATTTTGTTAATGTCTTCAAACATACATATTGACCAAGCGGCTATCGAAAGTGCCAGCTCACTTCCAAGTGATGATCTTAGTAACGAAGAGAACGAGAGCCATTTAGGTCGGAAACACTGAGTACTATTGGATGGAAAGATGATTTCATTGCGTCCCGAGGTTTGCCTGTTTGCATTATATGTGTCGACTATATTTGCTCGTGCATTTTTTGTACTGTACTAACATGGATCGTATGTCATGCATTTGGTAGGATATTTCCTCCCGAATAAATAGCATTGACTGTCGTTACGCTAAATCAAAGTGGATCAACAACAATGCAGCGGCTAAGAAGATGAAGGCAATCGGAAAAAAAGGAACGATGCCTACTTGCTCTGTTTTGTGTTCATATAGCAACTGATACAGTCGAACATGAATATATTCCTTTGTTATCAAACCATTCGCCGACAAAATTGACTGGTGAACCTTCAATATCAAGGCAGGGCGACATGCTTACAGTCAGCAATAACTCAGATAGGATGCACGGTTCTTCACTGAATGGAGAACGTCTAGTAGACACCCTCTTCGAATAAACCTCGTAATCGTAAAAAAGTGGGTTTTTTAGTGTTGGGCCTAGCAAAAGATAAATTGCCTTATACTAGGCCCTCCAACTTCTTAAGAGGTAGGAAATCTTAATTCCATAATGCCTTTAAAATCCTCCTAGCCACTATCCTACTGCAATAATTCTCGCTAAGAAGAATGCCCATGCCGTGGCAATTCCACCCATAAGGTAATGGGTTACTCCTACAGCGCGAGTGCATACCTAGCCAACACTGTCACAAGTGTAGAGATAGGGCAGAGAAAAATACTACAACATGCAAGTGTGCGGAAAGTAAAAGGGGGTAGAGATAGGAAGATCAAACGCAATGAAGACACGGTAGTTTTTGGCATGTATCCAGTATGTGGTGCTATCATACATCCACATTGATGGAGACTTCAACCCATGGATCGTAACGGTTGCGCGAGTCCACGAAGGGCTCCACCCACGAAGGGTCCACGAAGAAGCAACCTCGTCTATTCCACCATGGCCTACATCCACGAAGGACTAGCCTCACTCAGGGTAGATCTTCATGAAGTAAGCGATCTCTTTGCCCTTACAATCTCGTTGGTTCAACACCACACGACCTTGGAGGCTCCCAAGTGACACCTAACCAGTCTAGGAGACACACCACTATCCAAATGGTAATAGTTGTTGTTGTTGATGATGAATTCCTTGCTCCTGTGCTTCAAAAGATAGTCTCCTCAACACTCAATCTCTTTCTCAAATACTTGGCTTGGGTATGAGAAGGATTGGATTGGAAAGTAACTTGGGGAGGTTAGAAATCAAGGTTCAAATGGTTGGATTGGAATGCCTTGATCTCAACACAAGGGTAGGTGGTTCTCTCTCAGAAAATTAATTATGGAAGTGTAGTTTCATTCTGATGGCTCTTTTAGAGAGTGAGTGGTGGTGGAGGGGTATGTACAACCATCACCAAAAATCCAACCATTACAAGCTTTATGCACAACTCGGTGACACCGAAAAGAATTCTCGGTGAGATCGAACAGTGTAAAAGATTTAACGTTAGGCTTTTCAGTGAGACTGAATAACTCCACTCGGTGAGACGGATTAGCGATGACCTAAGCAAAACCTCATCTCAGTAGTTCCGATCGGTTCATCTCGGTAATTCCAAAATGACTTCGACTGGTTACAGAAACTTGGTCACTGCACTTCGGTGAGACCGAATGCCATCTCGGTTGTACTGAGTTTCTAGGGTTTGGTTGGTGGCGCTGTCTTGAGCAACTCGGTGGGTTCGGGTGTGACTATTTTGGTGGGACCGAGTTTGACTTAGGGTTTTGGACAGATTGGAATGTGGGAAAGTGGTTGACGGTTTTGGAGCAATATCTTCAAGCAGTTTGAGCAACTGAGTCATGATCAAAACCCCACCCCCTTTACTAGTATTAACTTTCCTATGGACTCAATAATCTTGCATCACTTAGCCAGAAATGAAGAGTCTTGAAGATTTTGCCAACGTGCTTCATTAGCATTTTGAGGGGTACATATCCACATGTCCTTGCCATGCCAACATTGAACTTTCCTGGAATATACTAAATGAAAATGTTAGTCCAACAATATATATGTTGGCATGAATTGCCAAAACCACCAAGGAAGCAAATGTGCTTTCAGGAGGAAACCCAGTCGAAGCAAAAAAGTAATATTGAATGTGTATAAAAAAGTAATGACAAAGAAATAAATTCCGGCCAAATATGGCTACATGTTGCCATGTAAGAGTAGCTTATTTATGCACATTGCCATGTTTATCCACACATACTGTTTACCAATCTAGGCGATATAATGGTTTGGGTAATAATACTACCCAATTAGAAGCACAGATGGAAATGAAAAGGACATGCATATTCTATTTTCATTATTTTGTGTTTGTGTAACCATCTCACCGAGGTAGACCAATACGGAATATCATGATAGTCTCCTTAGAGCATCTCCACACCGACCTGCAAACCGGACACCACATTAATTTGTCCATAGACCGGTAGGGGGGAGGAGGGCAGTCCGAGGACACTGATGTGGGAGCCGGCTATCCAAAACTAGCCGCATATGCCCGGTTGATTTCGATCGAAACATAATGAAATTGAACAAATTTGATGCATATTTAAACAACCCGGATGATATTCATTCATACTTGGATAATTTTTACATAAAATCAGATGGTTTTCGACATATTTGAACTAGACTGGACTCTAAACCTAGCCTAAATTACCGCTGGCACCTGTTACCCATGTCCAGCAGGCCATGAGCCTTGGAAAATGAAGCTTCGCCTTCGCATCCGTAGCCTACAAGCGGCTAATCGGTCGACGATGATGAGCCCGCCAGGCTTGGCTTCAGCGGGAGCGAAAGAGTGGTGGCCTTCCTCGAACCCATGCGCCGACAACCTCCCCACACACCACTTCCATTATTTTATAACTATCTCGTCTCACGCGTCCCCTACCTTATCCCCCCTCTCTCTTCATCTCTCTCTCTCACACATCTTCCCGCTGATATGATATGCTAGCTTCCGCCACCGCAATAATTATACGGCGCACTGCTTACCGCTACAGCCCGCCAACTTGTCGATGCTTCAAGTCCAGGGCCTCAGCGCTGCTGCCGCAAGGATTGGAGGGGAAGGCGGCTACCGACTGCTTCAAGACAACGTGCACCCGGGAGCTCACCGGCAGTGAAGCGATTGATGATGTTGCGAAACACTGCAGTCGAGCATGACCTTTTTGCAACATTCGAGGTGTTGCGAAGGCGTCAGTAATGTGAGCTCGCTAGAGATATTTCCGTGGGCGACGTCGAGTTGCACCATGCTATGTTGCAACTGCGCGGTGTTGCAGAGGCGTCAGTGCAAAGAGCTCGCCGGATTGCAAAGTTCATGTCGTTTCTGAAACATCACCGGTGTTGTAGTGTTGTGATGCGTGAGACAAGGAGGACACTAGGGATTGCAACATCACTGATGTTTTTGATGCATAGTTAGTGTTGGGATGTGTGAGACGAGGGGACGCTGGGGATTGCAACACCAGTGATGTTTCTAAAACATAGCTAATGTTGCAATGCGCGAGACGAATGGACACTAGAAGCCGCTTGATCATGTCAGGGGGGAGGCCGCGGATAACGGGAAACCTCCGTGAGTGTTTTAAATGGGTGAAAAGACAAGCAGCAACAAACACATCAGACTGAGTACAACAACATATTGTATATTAAATAGAATGAAATACTGAACTCCAACGAAATTAACTAGACGAAATGTTCCTTTCAAGTCATGCATGGATAACAAATTCAGCCAAAAACTATAACCGGAGAAGCAGTTGAGGAAGAAGGGATCCCATTCATGATCTGCTTCTGTGTCTTGTCCTTCTCCTCGTTGGTCCACCGTGAGTGTTGTTGTTGCGTCACCATCTCCCAGGCCCAGTGCCCCTTGTCCCGAACATTCCCCTCCTTGAACATTGCAACATGGCGCAACGAAGTGCTGCATATTCCCACGACAAACCTGACAAGGTAAACCTGCCTCTCTGTCCCCTCAAAACCAACCATCACAAATTCCTTGAGGTGATGGTGCCCAAGCATGGTAGGCTGCCACGATATCTCATCACCGCTGGCGCTGGGTTCCTCTTCCTCTTTGCTAGGGGGTGAAATGTGGATATGAAGGGTCTCGAGGGAAGGCGCCGTCTCAAGGAGGAGTCGGGGCCATGAGACATCCCAGGACCGAGGCACGTCGGCGACCAGCAGTCGCCTGAGATTAGGTAGCAGTGGTGGCCACGGCGAGGAAACAGATGGCACGATCCATCTGTCAGGTCCAGTGAAACGAATAATCAGGTCCGTTATGTCCGGGGCGCCTTCGAGAAAGAAGCCAAGCTTGAGCTTCATGCGTGGCGCAAAGTATCGGCGAGCTGCTTCCTCCGTGACACCCATGCACAGGGTGAGGTTACATTGCCTGAGGTAGGGAAACGAGGTGGTCTCAAAGCACACTCTGGTGCCCAGGGAGGCCAGGCGCTCGAGTCTGGGAAGAGCCCTCAGGCCTATCCGTATGAACCCGACGCAGTTGTCGATGACAAGCTCCCTCACCTCTGACCTGGGGGCGTCCACGGTAATCTGCCCATTGCCTGCGCTGTAGCAGGAGATGAGGTGAAGCACCCGCAGCTGCGGGCACGAGGTGAAGATGCCCTCGTATGCTGACTCGGGCGTCGACATTGGAGTGTCTTGCAGGACGAGCACGGTGAGCGCGTTGTGCCCGTGCAGCGGTGGGATCACGCAGCCTCCAAGCTTGAGACTTCGCAAGCATGACGCACGGAGGTCCTCACAGATGCCCTGGCTGGGGAAGGCATGGAAATTTCGACGCTGCCCGTAGACTGGCTTAGCAACGGCAACAAGATCATGGAGCTCCCAAGCATCGATGGCCCTGGAGATTAACCTGTTGATGCAGCCAGTGTTGTGCGTCGAGAAGAACTCGAGCGTCAGCTTGCTTACCGTCCGGCCGACACCATCGGACGCCGGGTCTAAGTGACGTTCGACAGAGCTGGTCAAGGCTCGCATGGCGCGGCGCTCGTACCTCCTGATGTGAGGTATGGACTTCTCCACCTTTGCCATGGCGAATATGTCATCCAAATCAGTTACCTCGGAGTCCTGAAGGAGGACCCATCGGTGGTAACGCGGCGGGAGCATGTGTTCGACGCTAAAGTCGAGGGCGGGGAGTTCGCGGTGGAGGCCGGTCCAGCGCTTAGAGAGCATCCTCGCGCCGAGAACCGTGCGGGTGTCAAGGCGGCCCAGGATGTCGAGGAGGAGATCGTCAGGTAGGGCGCTAATCCGGTCATCACCGTGGACTGCCTGCTGCCGCCGACGGCGGCGGCGGCGCAGGAATCGATCCCTCCCGCTCCTAGCCATGAGTGAGTTACCTCCACCGGCGCCACGAATCGCAGAGTAGCCAGTAGATGCGGCTGGCTTGCGGCCGCGGTGGCGATTAAAAGGAGCCGTCGACATGGACACTGAAATCGTCCCGGATTCGGTATGAGAAGTTTGTGTGGATCAACGACCCGGAATCGGAGTGGAAAGAGTCTGGGATTTGGGGGAGCGAGAGCGCCGCCTGGCTATCCCGTGGGAACATAGATGAACCTGCAGATTTCGACTCAAAAAAAAAAAGATTAAACCTGCAGAGATCCGTTTTTTTGTGTGGCAATTTTGGGCTAATTGCCGCTGAATTAGGAGGCGCCACTTGTAAATCGGAGGAGATTGCGGTGTAGCTTTTCGTGTGGACGTTGCGGGCTGTTGCACGTCCGGTTTTCCTGCCTTTCTTTTTCTTTCACGTATTGCTATTTTGGTATTCTCCATCTTCGGCGCGGCTATCTGTTTTGTGGACTTGCGTGTGCCGTGCATTTGGGCGACACGTGCATTCCTGTGTTAAAATGCAAGAAACCATCACATTTGTGGCATGACTAGCAGAAAACCAAATTTTTTATTATTGATAATTAATATTTCAGTAATTTTGAAACTAATAACATTAATGAGAAATTTGAATAATAGGAAGGACGCTAGGAATAACATCGTCCAAGGCTGGACGCCAGTACCAACAATGTCCAAGGCTGGACGCTTTTATAAACAGTGCCCACTGTTTGGTTCGACCAGACCCCGCTTGGCTACCTCCGACCTTCGACTTGTACCCTCAGCCACCTCCACATGACCAAAGCTAGACTCCGTCACCTCTAGCCCGCTGAAAATGCCGCTCCAGCAACGCACCACCCTCCTTTCGCTCGTTGTTATCCCTCTTTGCCAATTCCCATTGTCGTGCCTTGCTTGTGATGGTGATCCGCTGAACCCCCTTGCCGCCAGGGCCCCAGCTGTCCAACTCCGGCAGTCATATCCTCCTCATGAAGAACCGCCCCTACCTCTTCCCTATTATGCTCGGAGTCATCTCTAACAACACTGACTACTAACACATGATCATGAGCCCTCTCTCCACCCTTCTCGCTCTCCTACACTAGGCATGCGCAACCGTGTGAGTGGATGTGTCGTGAATGGTACAAATGGATGTTTTAGTGATTAGTTATTGATGCCTTACAACCATCACAAAATATCCAAAACTCACATATTAAATCTACTAGAGGAAATACTCTCAGTATAGTTAAATAAGAACACCTGATCGAACCACATAACTGGACGCAGTTTATAATAGCGCCCGACTATGGACGTCATTCGCAATAGCGTCCAGCCTGGACGCCGTTGTACATAGGGTCCTTCCTATTTTTCAAATTTTGGCCCACCCATTATCAATTTTCTAATTGCTACACTACTAATTACTATCAATAAAAAATCGGAGCAGAAAACATGTTTTCTCAGGGTTTACCATAATGCAATCACCACATGTAAACGCTACTACTCACTTGTTTTACCGAGTATTATTTTTTGGCAGTGAATTCCACTTTTTACCCTGTAGTTGTATATTTGTGACACTAACTACCCCATCGAGTGAAAATTCGTATATAACACCCCTTTTGGAAGCTTTAGATCCTTGCTTTCTTATGCGTGTCTATCAGGCAAGGTGTAAGGTGATGTCTGAGGTTCAAAAATATGTGGACGACAACGATCAGGAATGGAACAGATGGAGAAGAGAAATCTGGACATGATCATGAATGATGCCCTCCGATCTTCATAGATTTTTTTTACGAATCATTAATGCAACATGCCTAGCCTATCTAACATAAACAACGAGAATGCAAAAATGGGGTAAAACCGAGTTAAAAGGCTCCAAAATCTGATATTTTTATAGAAGTTCTACTAAATGGGGTGTGACGCCTTGATAATTAAGCTACATTAATCCCACGTTAACGATGCCACGTCACCTCGGTTATTGTTGCTAATCTCGCGTTAGTTCAAAACCAATTCAAATTAAAAATTCAAAATCAAGCAAACAATAAAAGTGTTCAAATATTAAAACTAAAATGTTCAATAAATAGTAGATAAATCAGAGGCTATGATAAAATTGTAAACAACATTATTGAAATTTGATAAGTGACTTAAACAACCTCAAACAGTGGCTAAAAACATTGTTTAATAACCTTTTTGATAATACAAAATAAATATGAAATGATATTTACCCCAAACTAGTTTTTGATGGTAGGTTACATTGTGCTGTGATTTGTGGGCCAGCTCTTATATTTTACGAAATTCATTTGGTGCCCAAACAATTAGCCAAAAGAAAAAAGAAAAAAATAAGAAAAAGTAAAACAGAACAAAACAAACAAAAAAAGAGGAAAAGGAACCTCCCCTCACTGGGCCAGATGGCCCAGCTGGCCGGCCCAACTAGGCAAGGGCCCAACCGGCCCCCCAAACCCTAAGTACCCCCCACGACCCACCCTTCATCCTCCCTTGTTCCCCACTCTCTCTCTCTCTCTCTCTCTCTCTCTCTCTCTCTCTCTCTCTCTCTCTCTCTCTCTCTCTCTCTCTCTCTCTCTCTCGTTTCCCTCCCCCTCTCTCGCTGGATTGGATCGGGGAGGAGCCCGATATCGCGCCCAACGCCGCGCCCCACCATCGAACACCGTCGCTGGATCGCCGCCCCGCCGCTCGACGCCGGATCCACTTCACCGGACTGCCTCACCGTCTTCGCCATCGTTGCTGTCGACCCTGACCTCCTCCCCGCGCCCCACTGCCACTCCCTGACCGCCCCCTCTGAGCACGCCTCCCCTCTCTCTGTCCCCGTGATCACCGCGCCCCCACACGCGCTCACTGCACCGCTCGCCGTTGCCCGCGCGCGCTATTGCTGCTGCTACTTCCTCCTGCTGCCGTTACTTAGTTGATGCTGCCGTTGCGCCTCCCTGGCGCCCGCCTCGCCGCGGCTCCCGCCCGGCCACTTCCCCGCCCCTCACCATCGAACCACCCCTGCAGCCGTGCCCTGGCCGCGATTGTGCACGCCACCACGCATGCGCCCTCCTGGCCTCGTGTCTTCCTAGCCGGGCGACGCGCCGGCTCTGCCTGCTGCTTGCCGCTGCAGCTCCGCCTCCGCCTCCGCTACAGCGCCGCCGTCACCCCTACCACAAACCTCCGGTGGCTGCCCTTGCATCGCTGCGGCCATGCCTCGCCCCGCCTCTGCCTGCACCGCAGCTGTCGTGGAATTGTCACGGCAGATGTCCTTAGTGTTAGGACTTAGTCGCGAGGCCAACGCATCTATGTGATAGCTTGAGAGGGGTTGAGCGGGACGAGAGACGCGAGGTTTTACCCAGGTTCGGCCCCTCACGGTGGAGGTAAAAGCCTACGACGCTTCATTGATATTGATGATGATGATCACGGTTACAAGAGTGCTCTAACTCGAGAGCTATTGTCTAAACCTAACTTGTCCAACTTGTGGAACTTGTCCCTTTTAGAGCCCCGCCTCCTTATATATGTTGGAGGGCGGGTTACATGTAGAGTCCTATTAGGATTAGGACTAGTCTATCGCTGATACAAACCGGATACAAGTCCGTGTCTTAGCTCCTTGTAAGATATATTCCTCCCGCTTTTCCTCTTAAACCGCCCACCGTAGTTGAACCGGCCTTCATGAACCGCCACCGGGCCACCGAGTCTTATCGCTTCCTCGACCCGCGCCGGATTACCAATGAACCGTAAACCGCTGTGTCGCAAGTGAACCGCCAAGTGCCGGGTTCTTCGTAAACCACCAAGTCCGCCGGGTCCCACTATTGGCGGTTTACATCACGGGTATATCCCCGACATTAGCCCCAGTTTAATTTGGATTTATCCATGTTAAACTGATCCTGCGAAATAAACACAAGAACAAACTTGACAGATTATGCTCCGGGTTAAGAATTTTTGTAAACCGGTACCTGATCATCCTTAAATCCTTGTTATTTCCTCGTTCTGGGAAATCCGGGTCAACAGACCAGCTTCATAATCAATTTGCCGACATTGGCTTGTCACCGAGAAATATTGTGAAGAATAAATCCTTTGACTCAGCTCCGCTGGTTTAAGAAATACGGATCTGAAAATACTTATCTAATATTTAGCCGGTTTGAAGATGTAAAACTTGCCGGTTTATCATTGCCAAAACTGCCGGGTTATAAAAACTGATAATTCCGGGTTATGATCGTTACAACGCCGGGTTATGATTGTTGCGTACACCGGTCAATCTGGTTTGCTCAAGATCGAGAATTTTGAAAATATTTCTCCTTATGTGCATATTACACGTAGCCGCCAAGTCTTGAGCGTAACAAAGTTATGGTTTAAGACTTGCTTCAATATCAATACTGCCACTTTTGAAGAAATCCATGTTATCCATCCCACCACTAGTAAAAACTGAATACTCCATACTATGTAGCCCCCAAGTGTCGGGTTGTCATGCTTGCAAAGAACAGGACTTGTAATTTTCTTATACTCATAAAAACTTCAACCAAAGGTAGTCCCTAAGGGCTGGGTCATTATGCAATAATGAGCAGGGACTTTGTAGGTATAATCATGTAGATTTGAGCAATGATGTGTAGCCCCAAGGGCCGGTTCAAGAAGATAATATTGAGCTGGGACTTAACATATACTTCAATGAAAATAACATCATATGATGTAACCCCATCATGGGCTTGAATCCACGTCCATAAGGTTAAGAGCCTTGTGCTTTACCAACCGAGCAAAGTGGACCCTTCAATATAATGGATTTAACCTGTGTACCTTGAGTTGTTTGACAGAGCAATTGGTAGCCCCCAAGGGCCGACTCATTATAATGTGATGAGTCGGGTCTTCAATAATATGAGCAAAAGTGACTTCAAGATTAGCCCCAAGTGTCATGGTGCATGCTTGCAGCGACATGAGACTTGCATATTTGATGTAATCTCAACTTAAATAATGTAGCCCCCAAGTGCCGGGTCAGAAGCTCGCAAAGAACTCGGGACTATTCCCTCCATTGTAGAATAAATCATATCCATTTATGAAATAATAGCCATTCTTGTTGAAGCGACTTTGAAAACCTCAATCATAATATTGGTTATTGATAACCATAATAAAAATCTAGCCATGTTGGCTATTCAAGATAATATAATCTGGCATAAAAAACCTTATTCATTCAATATCATAATGAAAATTCAGCCAAGTTTGGCTATTTGAATAATATAACCCAATGATTTATAAACGCATGATTCCAATGGCGCAATCCAAATATGTACTGGCGACTTATAGTCCAAAGCCAGGCCGGGTTAATAAACACCGGATAATTTCTCATCATTCTTTATTCAGCCTGTCTCTGCATACAACAAGTTTAAAGTGTCCTGGCGGTTTACCGCCGGACGGGTCATAATGCCCAACATATACCCCAGGTTTATAACCAAGGCTGCACTTAAGAATAATCAATGAAATATATCATACCGTGACATTGAATCACATCATTGGTTTACCAACTTTTGTAGTAAAGGTGATAATCCCAATCTTGAGTCTTGATAACTCCTTCCATATTGTGCGGTTTATGATAGACACCGGATTATCCATATATAATATTGGTGACTTGTAGTCGAACCGCACCGGGTTAATAATCGCCGGATTATAATTGGTCATGTATCTGACAATTTGTGATTGAAAGTCAAGCCGGGTTAATGAACGCCGGTTTACTCCATAATATGATGATAATAGAAAATCAAACCGGGAAGATGGCCCCCGGATTAAGATTTGACCGTGTTCCGTCAATTTGTAATTGACAGTTGAACCGGATTAAAACATTGTCGGTTTAAAAAACGCAACAAAAATCAAATAACAGTTATGAAAAAATATGGAAGCAAAGGCAATGATAAAACCGTTTGCAAAAAAAGAGGTTGTTACGAGCCGATCGGATGGCATTACCATCGTTCGTACATGACCAAGCCCCCAATAGGCGTAGCTATGGTTCAAGTCAACCAGGTCCCCAATCGACACCGTGGCATATATGCCGCCAAGTGGCATGGCAATGGTTCGGGTTCACCAAGCCCCAAGTGACTCTGTGGCCTTAGGCCGATCAAGAGGCGTGGATCGGTTCGTACATGACCATGTCCCTAAGTGATCTGGTGGCTTTCGCCTATCAAGAGGTGTTGCATTGGTTCGGACACGACCAAGCCCCAAGTGATATTGTGGCATTGCGCCGATCAAGAGGTGTGACTATGGTTCGGATACCACCAAGCCCCCAAGTGATCAATAATATGATAAACCAACAAGGCATGATACCCATGTTTGAACCCAAGCGTCATGGCGGCAGGTCCTCTTTGGCACCTTTAACTTTTGCCAGAGATAAATCCTTCTTGAACCGGATGTTAAACCGGATATTGAGAGCTTCAAAGCTTTGTGGGAGACATCTCTCCTTGAACCGGATTTTAGACCGAATCTTCATTTTCACCGGAAATTTTCTCGACGGCCTTTAAACTCGAACTTGCGAGAAGTTAATTCCTTTTGAACCGGAAATCTTTAAACCGGATTTGAGAGCTTGAGCTTTGAGAGAGAACAGATTTCCCTTGAACCGGATTGTAAACCGGATATTTGAGAGCTTCGGTGAGACTGACTTCCCTTTAGCCGGATTCTAAACCGAATCCTTTTCTCGACGACCGGAACTTCTTCATTGAGCCGGATTTTGTAATTGTTATATACTTTCTAAGCCGGAAATTTTCTCGACAACCTTTAAATTTTCATCAATATAATCAGAACCTCCGGGACCGGGTTATCTTTTCCTCCATCATCCCGAGGTTTTAACTTTGTTGAGACCGGCAAGATTTGCTGAGTTATGTCATCGTAGCCCCGAGTCTCAAAGGTGACTCGAGGAGTTGGCTTGAGATTCTCCATGTTTGACCGTGATATAAACCGCATAACTTGTATATCATTGGTGTTGATAACACGATGTGAATCCACGTAAGGTTGTGATGATCGCGGCGGGTTATAAATGATTCCGTATGAGCCGTGTCAAGAATTTCGCCAATGGTTCCTTCCAACTGGCGATCTGAAGTTAACCAAACTGTAGTGGCGGCGACTTGTGCGCCGCCCATTGAGCCATCCGGTAGACGGCGGTTGATAATATATGATAATTTGCCTCCATTTTGAAATAAAACCGGGCTACCCAAGCTGTGACTTGCTCATGTAGATAAAAGCGGCCTGGTATGTTGATGTAGACCAGGCCGCAATAAATAGACGGTAGAGACGTCCACAGTATTAGAGGTGGCTCGGACAGATGAACCGGCCGCGGCATTGTAAACCGGTGCGGACGGGTGAGTCAATCGCGGCGTTATAAACCGGTGCGACGGGTGAGTCGGCCGTATGTAGATGCGCATCGAACTGCCGAGGCCGCGCTTGCACATATATTCATAGATCATTATGGCGGGTCCGGTCAGATGATATCCTTTATGTGACCATCGCTCTTGCAATGCACATTTGCCCTGCACCCCAAAAAAATATTGCAAGCCGTAGTAATTGCTCTTTTAAAGAAAGCAACATATAATATAAAAATATACCGGATGGATTTCACCTGATATGCTAGGCCAGTTAATATCCTAATGATCATCATGATGAAGCTGAAATCGATCGTGGCAGAGTCGGCCCGGCGACATAATGGCGTATGAATCGCCGCGGCAATGTAAACCGGTGCGACGAGTAAGTTGCCCTCCGCTGTAAATCAAAAGTGCGGATGGACGAAAGCGGCCACAAGAGCGGACGGGCGAAGTCGTCCGTGGCGTTGTAAACCGGTGCAGACGGGCGACTCGCCACAAAGCGCAGATAGATGTAAACTGAACATCGGGGCGATAACTCGTACGCGTATTCGTCGAGCAACACGGCCCGAACGCGCTAGTGCAAAAATAATATTGGCGGACACCCCTTTACGGCACCTTTGTAATGAATAATGGTCCAAGTTTCAATACACAGATAAATCCACAGTTGGAATTATGAATAGCATCCAGCAGCCCAGCACCAGGTCAAATTGCTTTCTTCTCCTTTGCACGGGCAGGTGTGCAACGTGAAGATTCTTCTCGTACTTTGTGTGGGCAGACCAGAATATGGTAGTTCTCCCAAGTTCGCATAGTGCTATAGACGTTTGGATTTCTCGCTTCGGCAGGCCCGAGGATTACAGGGACTCGCTCCGCCTACCGCATAATAGCTGTGCCTTTCACTGATGTCCGATCTGTATTATGGAGCCATATCACCCAAATAATCTATGATCATGAGCCACGCACATGTGTCACAGAGGCTTCGCGGCTTTGTTGATTTGATTCTTCCTCCTAGAGCTCTGTTCCTTGATAAAATCTTTCCAACACCGCCGTCGCGAGGTGATGTAGCCATTGATAAAAAGGAAAAAAACTGATCTTTGCAGATCGATTCTATCTTCACGTGAGTACTAAATCGGCCACTAGTAACACTTAATACTGATCTGATTTGATGTTTGGCACCATATGCAGCAACAGCAGCAGGTAGCAGCGTCGGAACTTGAAGCGAATCTCCGTGACATTGGCTGCCATCGATGCAATTTCCTTCACGCACGTTGGCTCTCGCAATCGATAATAAAGCGGCGAAGTACTCAACCGGTCCCGGTCTTGCCGGACCATACCGCCGCTTCTGGCGGAAGCCATCTTTAGTCGGACTTTCATGTACGGGCGACTCGTCACGCAGGACGGGCGCAAGATAACGAGGCGGGTCAACGACCCAAAGTGCAGCGGCTCAATAGCTCGAGGCCGAAGGTGGCTCAACGGCTCCTCCGATCCGACCAGGATATCTGTGACTTGCCGACTTTTTGATGTTTGACGTAGCAAATACCGATTCATCTTCCGACTCGACGGATCGCCGGGTCATGATCCGTCGTGACCGCACGCAACCCTAATTTTCCTTTGAACGAAATCTCATAGATTGCAAGTGCAGACCTTTGCAATCCGGTTCTTCTTAATCCGTAAATTCACGACCTCCTCAAAACCCTAGAAAAGATCCGTTCAAGATCTCACCACCACGCTCAGGCCCCACGGTGGGCGCCAACTGTCGTGGAATTGTCACGGCAGATGTCCTTAGTGTTAGGACTTAGTCGCGAGGCCAACGCATCTATGTGATAGCTTGAGAGGGGTTGAGCGGGACGAGAGACGCGAGGTTTTACCCAGGTTCGGCCCCTCACGGTGGAGGTAAAAGCCTACGTACTGCTTCATTGATATTGATGATGATGATCACGGTTACAAGAGTGCTCTAACTCGAGAGCTATTGTCTAAACCTAACTTGTCCAACTTGTGGAACTTGTCCCCTTTTAGAGCCCTGCCCCTCCTTATATATGTTGGAGGGCGGGTTACATGTAGAGTCCTATTAGGATTAGGACTAGTCTATCGCTGATACAAACCGGATACAAGTCCAGGTCTTAGCTCCTTGTAAGATATATTCCTCCTGCCTTTTCTTCTTAAACCGGCCCACCGTAGTTGAACCGCCTTCATGAACCGCCACCGGGCCACCGAGTCTTATCGCTCCTCGACCCTTTGCCGGATTACCAATGAACCGTAAACCGCCAGTCGCAAGTGAACCGCCAAGTGCCAGCGGGTTCTTCAGGTAAACCACCAAGTCCGGCCGGGTCCCACTATTGGCCGGTTTACATCACGGGGTATATCCCCGACAGCAGCCGTCCCGCACCGTGACGCTCCTCCTGCACCGCCGCAGCTCCCGTCTCCGCCCCCCCCCCCCCGTCGCCTCCCCATGCGGCTGCCGCCGGCACCACTGCCGCAGCCACCTCGCTCGCCTCCGCCTCTGGCTTCCGAAGCTCCGACCACTCGTCGTGGCCTCGCCACTACCGCGGGAGGCGGCCAGCCTCCGTCTCTGGGCGTCCGCGCCCAGCGCCGATCCATCGCCTGGGCCTGCTAAGGCCTCGCCCAATGACAGCCAGGGACCACGCCCCCCTGAACGTTTAAAAAAAGAAAAGAAATAAAAAGAATTAATTAAAAAAATATACATTAATTAATTAATTAACTTAATTAATTATGTTTGCTTAACCTAATTAACTAGTGTTAATTAATTAAACAATAATTAGATTAGTTAAACCCTAATTAGATTAAACAGCCTATGACAGCTGGGACCCACACGTCAGTTTGACCCAGTCAACGTTCTGTTGACTGCTGACGTCATGATGACGTCAGCAAACACTATTCTAGATAATGTTAATTTAAAATAATTAAATAAATTCTAAAAATGATTAAATCTTTTAAAATTAATATAAAATAAACCGTAGCTCGGATAGAAAAACTTTGTACATGGAAGTTGCTCAGAACGACGAGACGAATCCGAATACGCAGCCCGTTCGTCCGCCACACATCCCTAGCATACAGAACACGCAACTTTCCCCCTCCGGTCCATCTGTCCGAAAACGCAAAACACCGGGGATACTTTCCCGAATGTTT
This sequence comes from Aegilops bicornis, assembly GCA_021605145.1. NCBI lineage: Eukaryota > Viridiplantae > Streptophyta > Magnoliopsida > Poales > Poaceae > Aegilops > Aegilops bicornis. The sequence goes on from CM038670.1 coordinate 633,760,774, forward strand.
CCCCCCTTCACCGGTATCACCTGTCCCTACGTTAAGTCACCCCTAGCACAACATATTGCCGCATCTTGCTTTGTGTTACATTTGATTGCTCTGTTATTTATTGTGTTCCTCCTCTGTTACTTATTTCCAGTAGACTCCGAGACCGCTGCCGATGTCCGTGTGTTCGACTACATCGAAGATGACCCCTCCTTCTTGCCAGAGCAACCAGGCAAGCCCCCCCCCCCCTTGATCACCAGATATCGCCTATTCTTCTCTCTACTGCTTGCATTAGAGTAGTGTAGCATGTTGCTGCTTTCCGTTAATCCTATTCCGATGCATAGCCTGTCCTTGCTACTACTGTTGTTACCTTTACCTTCAATCCTAAATGCTTAGTATAGGATGCTAGTATTCCATCAGTGGCCCTACATTCTTGTCCGTCTGCCATGCTATACTATCGGGCCGTGATCACTCGGGAGGTGATCACGGGTTTATACTTATATACATAATATATGATACACATGGTGACTAAAGTCGGGTCGGCTCATAGAGTACCCGCAAGTGATTCCGATGTGGGGGCTGAAGGGGCAGGTGGTCCCATCCAGGTAGTGGTGGGCCTGGGTTCCCGACGGCCCCCGACTGTTACTTTGTGGCGGAGCGACAGGGCAGGTTGAGACCACCTAGGAGAGAGGTGGGCCTGGCCCTGGTCGGCGTTCGCGAATACTTCAATTAACATGCTTAACGAGATCTTGGTAGTTGATCTAAGTCTGGCCACTGGCCTATACGCACTAACCAACTACGCGGGAACAGTTATGGGCACTCGACGTCGTGGTATCAGCCAAGCCTTCGTGGACGTCGGGCCGATCGAGCGCGCCGGATTGGAACGTAAGCCTGCTCTTGTATTAAGTGGGCTAGTTCTGCTTCCGGCCGCCCACACAACATGCAGGTGTGCAATGGGCGATGTGCCCAGACCCCTGCGCCATAGGATTTAGACCGGCATGCTGACCTCTCTGTTGTGCCTAGGTGGGGCTGTGACATGTTGATCTTTCGAGGCCGGGCATGACCCAGAAAAGTGTGTCTGGACAAAGGGGATCGAGCGTGTTGGTAAATGTGGTGCACCCCTGCAGGAAAGTTTATCTATTCGAATAGTCATGTCCCTTGGTAAAAGGACGACCAGGAGTTGTACATTGACCTTATGACAACTAGAACCGTATACTTAATAAAACACACCCTTCCAAGTGCCAGATACAACCCGGTGATCGCTCTCTAACAGGGCGACGAGGAGAGGATCGCCGGGTAGGATTATTCTATGCGATGATACTTGGTTAACTTACCATCTACTCTCTTCTACTGCTTCAAGATGGAGGCTGCTAGAAGCGTAGTCTTCGACAGGACTAGCTATCCCCCTCTTATTCTGGCATTCTGCAGTTTAGTCCACCGATATTGCCCCTTTACACAGATACCCATGCATACGTAGTGTAGATCCTTGCTTGCGAGTACTTTGGATGAGTACTCACGGTTGCTTTGCTACTTCTTTTTCCCCTTTCCCGGTTATTGCGATCATATGATGGAGTCCAGAAGCCAGAGGATCCCAAGGATGTTTCTACATGGAGTCCGGCTTCGAGGAGTAGTTAGGAGGTCCCAGGCAGGAGGCCTTACCTTTTCGATCGTTGCTACTTTTGTTCTAGCCTTCTTAAGGCAAAATTGTTTAACTTATGTTTGTACTCAGATATTGTTGCTTCCGTTGACTCTTGTGTATTCGAGCTTATGTATTCGAGCCCTCGAGGCCCCTGGCTTGTATTATAAAGCTTGTATTATTTTTATTTGTGTCTAGAGTTGTGTTGTGATATCTTCCCGTGAGTCCTTGATCTTGATCGTACACATTTGCATGTATGATTAGTGTACGATTGAATCGAGGGCGTCACATGGGATAATACAAATGTACAACTATTATGTAAAAAGTGGAATTCACTCTTTTTTGGCAGATTGCACCGATCACTTGTTTTGGCACTGTTTTCTGGTGGCGAGCCTTAAAAACTTTCCGCCCCCACAAGGTGAGATGATGTGACCCCATATATGTGAAGATGCAATTTGCCTGATGTGTGGTTGTGACAATGAGTCATTATTTCACGCTTTGTTGTGTGCAATCATGCACGCAAGTTCTGTTATGCAGTTGAGGATTATTATTTTTATGTCAAACTTCCACAGATGCATCCTACTACATGGGTGAGGGATATTACCGATCCAAGCTTTATGAGGAGAGATCGGGCGGCTATTATTGTCTCGGTTATGTGGGCAATCTGAACAAGTCGTAACAAGTACACACATAGTGAAGTAGAGTGTACCAGCTGCTACGATCTATGGAGCTGATAAGGGAGTTACATCACAAACATGTTTACTCATAATATGCTAAACCAGGACTACTGAGTTAAACATATTGACAAAAACAAAAACAAAAACAAGAATAGTTCATACCAGCTTTTCTTCACGACAGTCACTTCATCAAATTATCGTTATAATTGCCTTTCACTTGCACGATCGAATGACGTGACAATATTAATAGTGCAAATGTGCCATGGTCTAAGCTGAAATCTGCAAACACTTAACTCAAAAGGGGAAGACATGGAAATATTGGCCCCTCGTTAGATCAACAATAAAACGAATGGGAGCCACTTAGCAATTCTTACGAAGTCTTCTCCTTATGGCGACCCAAAAAAATTCAAATAAACACAGTAAAATCTTTTTGAACTTTTTATTTTTTCTGAAGAGAGTGAATTAAAGAAGAAAAACAAAAAACAAGAAAAACTATTTACATCATAGAACTCCCAATAAACAACAAAAAAAGAAACGAGAAATCTTTTTCGGTTTTCTTTTTACTACTACGAACTTGACTAAACAAAAAATAAAAGCAAAAAAGAAAGAAATAATTTTCGGTTTTAGAAGTTTTTTCAAACACACAAAAGAAAAACAAATAAAATATGAACATGGATATACAATGAAAACGATGAACACCGACAAGTGAAATGAATGTAATATCGGTGAGAATACATACTCCCCCAAGCTTAGACTTTTGGCCTAACTTGTTCTATGGCCACTGAAAAGAATCCATCCGGTCCAGGGAAATACTAAGGTTGTTGAGGCTCCCACTGGTGGACCGGTGCTGGTGCGGATGCTGATGCGGCAAGCAACTCCCAGTACGGATAAATATCCTCAGGCATGATAGTGTACCTTTCCCTGGAAAGATCAAATAGAACTGGTGCAGGCAGAATGTGGACCTCACTGGTGCCCTAGCTAAACACCAAATTATACTGGAAACGAACCCCTTACTAATAAAATCATGCTCAGTCATGCTATCATAGTCCAAATATTTCATAGGTAAAAAACTATCCTCATCGTGCCTGATAGCAATCTCAAAATGGCTAGCAAGGCGAGTAGCATAAATACCATCATAGATTACACCTTCGGATCAGTTAGTATGTAAACGATGTGCAACAATAGCTCCCAAACGAAAAGGCATGTCACTGTAGAGTGCACAACGCAACATAGCAAGATCAGGCGAACTAAGAAAAGTAATGCAAAATAGGAAAAATGTAAGCTAGCAACTCTAGCCCTGGAAACTCCTCTCGTCTCTCCCACCGTTACTTCAAACACAAAGTTCTCAAAATCACTAGTGTGTTGTTCTAGTACACTACCCTCATTAGGAATTTTGCATATTTGATAGAACCTATAAAGTGTCATTTCATAAGTTTGATCGTAAAGGTGAAATGAGCAGTAGGTATGTCTATCGTAGGCATGAATCAGAAGTTTTGCACAAAGGTATTAGTGAGGAGAAGATATGATACGTCTCCAACGTATCTATAATTTTTTATTGTTCCATGCTATTATATTACCCCTTTTGAATGTTTATGGGCTTTATTTTACACATTTATATCATTTTTGGGACTAACCTACTAACCGGAGGCCCAGCCCATATTGCTGTTTTTTTGCCTATTTCGGTATTTCAAGAAAAGGAATATCAAATGGAGTCCAAACGGAATGAAACCTTCGAACGTGATTTTTGGAAAAACGTGATCCGGAGGACTTGGAGTGCAAGTCAAGAAGCAGCCGAGGCCTCCACGAGATAGGAGGTACCCCCTATAGGGCGCCCTGTCTCGTGGGCCTCAAGCGGCCACCGACGCATTTCTTCTTCCTATATATACCTACGCACTCGAAAACATCCAGCGGCACCACGAAACACAATTTCCACCGCCAGAATCCTTCTCAGATCCGCGAGATCCCATCTTGGAGCCTTCGCCGCACTCACGAGGGGGAATCAAGCACGGAGGGCCTCTACATCAACATCCTTGCCCCTCCGATGAGTTGTGAGTAGTTTACCACAGGCCTACAGGTCCATAGTTATTAGCTAGATGGCTTCTCTCTTTTTGGATCTCAATACAATGTTCTCCCCCTCTCTTGTGGAGATCTATTTGATGTAATCTCTTTTTTGTGGTGTGTTTGTCGAGATCCGATGAATTGTGGGTTTATGATCAAGTTTATCTATGAATAATATTTGAATCTTCTCTGAATTCTCTTATGTATGATTAAGTTATCTTTGCAAGTCTCTTCGAATTATCAGTTTAGTTTGGCCTACTAGATTGGTCTCTCTTGCCATGGGAGAAGTGCTTAGCTTTGGGTTCAATCTTGCGGTGTCCTTACCCAAAGGATGTAAAGGGTTGCAAGGCACGTATTGTATTGTTGCCATCGAGGATAACAAGATGGGGTTTATATCATATTGCATGAGTTTATCCCTCTACATCATGTCATCTTGCTTAATGCGTTACTCGTTCTTATGAACTTAGTACTCTAGATGCATGCTGGATAGCGGTCGATGTGTGGAGTAATAGTAGTAGATGCGTGCAGGAGTCGGTCTACTTGTTATGGACGTGATGCCTATATACATGATCATGCCTAGATAATCTCATAACTATGCGCTTTTCTATCAATTGCTCGACAGTAATTTGTTCACCCACCGTAATACTTATGCTATCTTGAGAGAAGCCACTAGTGAAACCTATGGCCCCGGGTCTATCTCTTATCATATTTGCTCCCAATCTACTTTTATTTCCATCTTTACTTTTTGCATCTATATTATAAAATACCAAAAATATATTTATCTTATCATACTATCTTTATTAGATCTCACTTTCGCAAGTGGCCGTGAAGGGATTGACAACCCCTTTATTGCATTGGTTGCGAGTTCTCAGTTTGTTTGTGTAGGTGCGTGGGACTTTTGAGAAGCCTCCTACTAGATTGATACATTGGTTCTCAAAACTGAGGGAAATACTTACGCTACACTTGCTGCATCACCCTCTCCTCTTCGAGGAAAACCAACGCAAGCTCAAGACGTAGCAAGATACTAATCACATTTTTCTTCGAGGAATGGGGTGAGCCCAGCATTCTCCACCAAGTCATAGAAATCCTGTTGGAAACACGCTTCTTCCAAGAACGCATCGCTCGGCCATCCGCACAGTCACACTTCGGCTTCATGAGTGAGATTTTATTTGGGCCTCTCCTCCGGAGTTTCTGCGGAACCCTGATAACCCACAAGTATAGGGGATCAATTGTAGCCTCTTTCGATATGTAAGAGTGTCGAACCCAACGAGGAGCTAAAGGTAGAACAAATATTCCCTCAAGTTCTATCGACCACCAATATAACTCTACGCACACTTAACATTCGCTTTACCTAGAACAAGTATGAAACTAGAAGTACTTTGTAGGTGTTTTTGGATAGGTTTGAAAGAATAGAAAGAGCACGTAAATAAAAAGTAGGGGCTGTTTAGATAAATACACAACTAAATTAGTTTTAGTAGAGAGCTTTTTGTCACGAGAAAGTTATTTGTCCCTAGGAAATCGATAACTAGACCGGTAATCATTATTGCAATTTTATTTGCGGGAGAGGCATAAGCTAACATACTTTCTCTACTTGGATCATATGCACTTATGATTGGAACTCTAGCAAGCATCCGCAACTACTAAAGATCATTAAGGTAAAACACAACACTACAAAAAAAAAGACACATCCGTGACATTTTGGGCCGAACAAATTTTTTTCTGTCATACATATGACACTTCTATCACGATAATTGTGACAAAACCCGGTATCATCATAGATGCGGTGGGCTCCTACTTCTATGACAAAAAATCATGACAGAAAATGGGCTTTTCGTCCTGGGCGGGCCGGAGACGCAGCTGCATGACATTCTTTGGGCCGTCAATGACGGAAAAAAAACCGTGGTAGAAGCGAGGGGGAGGAAAATTTCGGGGAGTTCCCGGTTATGGTGGGAGGTCGGGGGCCGAGCGATGCGCGTTTCTCTCGTACACGTACGCGCGTGTGTGCGAGGCGTTGGGCTCTAACTGAACCCGAGCGATTGCACTACAGGCTACGCGTTACTGAACCCGAGCGATCGATCGATGGCTGTTAACTGAACCCGATCGAGCGATTCCTTCGCTACTGCTGCTAACTGAAGCCGATCAATTGGATGAACAGTGAGCATTGCGAGGGGGGTGGATGAACCGTGAGCGGTGGCGTTGCCTCTGGATGAACACGACCCCGTGGTGTGTAGGGCTGGATGAACAGTAGACGGTGGAGGGGTGCCCATGGAGGGGTGGTTGAACAGGACCCCGTGGTGTGGAGGGCTGGATAAACAGTAGACAGTGGAGGGGTGCCCGTGGAGGGGTGGTTGAACAATAGCCGGTAGAGTAGCGCGCGGTGGAGGCTGGATGAACAGGAGCCCGTGGAGGCTGGAGGAGGTCGACGGTAGCCCGTGGAGGCTGGAGGAGGTCGACGGCGGAGATGAACAGTATCTCATGGAGTCCTGCTTATGCACGCCACACCCCTCCCGATGAACAGGACCCCCGTTTCGACCGTAGGAGGTCCAATGAGTCCCATTTTCCGGTACGCCACACCCCTCCCGATCAACAGACCCCGTTGACCGTAGGGAGGTCTGTTCGTCTGCTTTTGCGGCACGCCACACCCTCCCGATCAACAGACCCCTGCTGACCGTAGGAGGTCCGTTTCGTCCGTTTTGCGGTACGCCACACCCCTCCCGATCAACAGGACCCCCGTTTTGACCGTAGGAGGTCTGTTTCGTCCGTTTTGCGGTACGCCACACCCCTCCCGATCAACAGGACCCCCGTTTCGACCGTAGGAGGTCCGTTTCCTCCGTTTTGCGGTATGCCACACCCCTCCCGATCAACAGGACCCCCGTTTCGACCGTAGGAGGTCCGTTTCCTCCGCTTTGCGGTACGCCACACCCCTCCCGATCAATAGGACCCCGTTTCGACCGTAGGAGGTCCGTTTCCTCCGTTTTGCGGTACGCCACACCCCTCCCCATGAACACGACGCATTCCGTTGCCTCCCCATGAACACGACGCATTCCGTTGCGTCCCCATGAACATGACGACGACGCTGTTTCTCCATTCCGACCCAGCCATGTACACGAGCCCTCGCCGTACGTATGCGCGAGTAGGCGTTCGAGACCCTGCCCGTATGTACGTACGTGGCCGTATTTTCTTTCTTGCACCCTGGCCGCTGTACATACGTGTACATGCTACGTGCGCGCCTCTACTACGACACGTACGCGCCTCTACTACGACACGTGCGCGCCTCTACATCGACCAGTATATATGTACGTACACGTTCGCGACCAGAATGACAACGCTACGTACGCTTCCACCAGGTTGGGCCCCGACTGTCAGGCACTTCCTTGCCTGCGAAGATGTAGCTGGTGGGTCCCAGCAGTCAGGGGGGCGAATCATTTTGGTTTTGTTTTGCCCGGACGCACTTACTTGTGTGCGAAGATGTAGCTGGTGGGTCCCATCAGTCAGGGGGGTGAATCATTTTTTTTCAGACGCACTTCCTTGCGTGCGAAGGTGTAGCTGGTGGGTCCCAGCAGTGAGGGGGGAAACATTTTTTTCGTGAAATACGGTGGCACGTTCGGTGGGTCCCTGCTGTCAGGTGGAGGAATCATTATTTTCCACGTAATAAGGAGGCACTTCCTTGCTGCCGCCGTGGACCCAGCTGTCAGCCTCTCCACGTATAGTCCACGCCCGATGGAAGTCGTTCCTTGACCATGTTGACCACGTCACACCGAGAGCACCAAGGCAGTGGACGAGGCGAGGCCTAGGAAGGGGACGACGCGGAGCCGATGAAGACGCGGCATTGGATGCCCACGCGGAGAGGAGTATGAGGGTTCACTCGTTTGGCTGCGGTGTGAGGCTGCCGTCGCTGCAGGGCCTGGCCAGCGGTGGGAATAGTAGGGGGAGGTGAGGCCTCATGCAAAGACAGCCGCCACGGAGGCAGGAGCAAGCGGCACGACCGGCCTTTGCTTTGGGCGGCCGGAGCAAGAAGACCAGATATTGAAGAAGCACTACGGCCATTGGATGGACATCGTACGGTCACTGGAGCTAGAATCGTTCATATTGACTAAGTTGACAAAGCCCTCCGTCCCCGTCAACTTAGTAGGCCCACAAGTAGCCTCCCACCAAGGTGGGTCCCAGCTAGCAGGGGGAGTATTCATTTTTTTTGTACGTAATAAGGAGGCACTTCCGATGGGTCCAAGCTGACAGCGGAGGCAACGTTTTTTTTTTGCGAAATACGGTGGCCCTTCCGGTGGGTCCCAGCAGTCAGGGGGGAAACGTTTTTTTCGCGAAATAAGGTGGCCCGTCCGGTGGGTCCCCGCTGTCAGGTGGAGGAATAATTATTTTGCGCGTAATAAGGAGGCACTTCCTTGCGGCCGCCGTGGACCCAGCTGTCAGCCTCTCCACGTATGGTACTCTTCCGATGGAAGTCGGCCGTTGACCACGTTGACCACGCCGCGCCAAGAGCACCAGGGCGGTGGACGACGGTGAGGCCTAGGAAGGGGACGACGCGGAGCCGGGGAAGACGCAGCAGTGTAAGCCCGCGCGGAGAGGAGTACGAGGGTTCACTGGTTCGGCTGCGATGTGAGGCTGCCGTCGCCGCAGAATAACAGGGGGTGTGCGTGAGTGGAGGGATGGCCTGGCCAGCGGTGGGAGTAGTATGGGGGCGGTGAGGCCTCCGCGGAAGCACATCCGGCCACGGGAGGCAGGAGCAGGCGGCACGACCGGCGCTGCTTTGGGCGGCTGGACCAAGAAGACCAGAGGTTGAAGAAGCACTACGGCCGTTGGATGGACATCGTACGGTCGCTGAAGCTAGAATCGTTTATATTGACTAAGTTGACAAAGCCCTTGGTACGCTCCAACTTAGTAGGCCCACAGGTCAGCCTCTGAAACGGTGCGCCCCAGATGTCAGGGGGAGGAATCATTTTTTGGGTGGCCGAAGCTAAGAATATCCGAGATTGAAGAAGAAGCACGACATCCGTTGAATAGACATCCAACGGCCACTGTTGCTAGAACTGTGTGTTGACTATAATAAGTTAACAAAGCCTTGCATACGCGTCAACTTATTTTTGTTAGGGGACGCGTCACTTAGTAGGCCCACAAGTGTGTGGCAGAGAACTTATAGCCCATTTGTGTTTTGTAAGAATGTACATCCCATTTTTGAATTCTAATGGAATTTACAACAACCCATTTACGATTAATAATTTCAACCAACCGTTGAAGACAGAATTATATAAAATTTCCCACATTTTGATGGGATCCGAAATATTTTTTTCCTGAAATTTCTAGTCAGATTAAATATAAATTTGTATTACATAAAAATCCAAATAAACATTATACAAGAACAATGAAAATTTAAGATTTTCAAAATCCATAAATAATATTTTATAAACTAATTTCGTGTTTGGTGCATTTTTTGTAGTTACTGCCCAGTTTTTATAATTACATCCCATTTATTATTTTTTAAAGCCCATTTTCCTGTTAAGCCTAATGCATCCCTCCTAGGAAAGATTTGCAGCCCAGGGAGCGGAGAATAACAAGTTGACCTTGCGTGGGTATTCCTCAAAAAGACGTATAGCTGGGCTAGCCATTTTCATCTTGAAAAAATTAGTATCTGGGCTGGATATCTGGCCTGGGCTAGACGGGCCACAGCCTGCCCAGTTAATACCCTGCTCTCCTCTGAACAACAACGAAATCATCGCCAAGAAAAACTCTGCAGTGCTCACGCCTCAAAAACACAAATACTGCTCGAGCTGCTTGGTCCCGGTATCGGTCGCACCTTGTGCAATTCTCTCGTTTATATTGACTACATAGGTTGACAATGGTGTGGGACCGTGATGTCAGGAAACCAGGAGAAAGCAAAAAATATATAGTTGTACATAATAAGGAGGCACTTGCGTACGTACGGCTATGGCCCTAGTGGGTCCCTTGTGTCAGCCAGTAAAAATAAAGTCATCTCCTGAATCCTCATGTCCGTTGACGATGTTAACAATGCTCGGCGCCACGGCGAGCGCAACAACTCGGAGGACAACGGAGAGGGCCTCGCGGGCCCTACGGATGGTCTGATACAGCGCCCGCTGCTCATTCAGGAAGCTAGGATCATCGGACACCTATGAGCACCTTCGAGAAACTGAGACGACATGAAACGGTAAGGCCGCGCTTGGCAGCTCTGGTTTATTTCAAACCTATATTAACATACAAGTGTAATTTACTCGTCATCGGAAACAACGCGTAAAATACAGGCGTAATGAAACTGAGGGCCCGAGGTCTGTAAGTAAAACCGGCGGGTTACGCGTGTAATTTGAGAGACCAGTGTATATTTTACGAGCACTGCTATATGGACGACGTTAACAGACGATACATGCACGACGTGCGTATCATGCCATCCATGGGCAAGGCTGAAACAGCAGCTAACGGCTGGATTAGCAATCTTCCGAGTGTTGTTCAGCGTTTTTATCGTGTGTGAAGTACTTCTGATATTTTACTAGTCGAAATCGACCAACCAAGCGCCTTCGCCCGAGACCATCTGCTTTAATTTACAAGCGTCAGTTCTACAGGCGGTTTTGGTTGGAAAACGACGATCCAATCACGGCCTAATATCATAAGTTGGTCAGAAGATCATATGGTTTCACGTCTAACCTACCCGACTTGTCGTATAGGCTATGAATGAAACATCAGACGATGAACTTCTTAAGAACGAAAACAACAGAAGAGGATGAACTTCTTAACAAGCAAATCACTGGCATTAGATCGACATGCAAAACAATAGGAAGCATTATTCTCAGGAGGCACGGTGAACAACTCGTGATGCCGCATGCCACAACATTCCAAGCTCAACTTTGCAATCAAACACAAGGCCTGGTATTACATAGACAATATTCAGAACAAACTCTTAACACAGGAATATCTCAGCAGAGTAACTATTTACTTCTAAACTGAACACAGGTAGGAAAAAACACTCGACGCTGCTCACAAAGAAGGGCGTCCCACTCAAAAATATCAAATGCATGTCTTCCGCTAACATCAATGAGCAAATTTTGACAAGGTTTTCCAATTCCAATATATTAAACTAACGTCTTCTTGCTAACATCAATGATTAAACTTTGACAAGCTTTTCCCATTCAAAATATGTAATGCCTATGATCGTGGAGTCCTGTCGTAGCTTCTTGTACTTGTTTGTGCACTTTTTGCCCAGGGCACTCCACGTGTTGTTAAATTTCCAATGGTCTCTGCAGACTAGTCATGTCACCGGTGTCTAATAATATTCTATAAAGCTTCTCAGTCATTCCTTCTGTAATGTAGCGCAAACAGTGACTGCTTCTTTGTGCAAAGTGGAACGACCAACTGGACCCAGTAATGCAGCAGTTTGCCTTGGACACATTGGCTCCTTTTGTGCAGTTCAACTAAAATCAAAGTCGGAATAAAATCGAGCTTTAATTTTGATATCCCTGTAAGCAACAATAGGTATAAGGGAAACAATTACTGAGAAATAACGGTTGATGACTTGTACTCCCAGAAGAAAAACATCTACTGATCTACTTTACCTTAATGGGAAACAAAGCAGGAGAGTAGCAATTCTCCATCGGTGTGATTCATTCATATTGACTGAGACATTATCTTAACAATGCCTTGTTTCAACATGTATAAAGAATGACAAAGCAGAAAAGTACCATTCCTAAAACAATGCAACTGATTCATTTTAACAGAGACATTATCTTAACAATACCTTGGTTAAACATGTAGAAAGAACTACAAAGTAGGATAGTACCATTCCTAACAAGAGTTGCAGTTTCGAACTAAGATTCAGTAGTTAATTAACTCTTAATTCTGAGAGTGGCATTGCTTAATTTTACCAGCGGCATTAGATTAACGAAAAGCATAAAAAGTTCCAGGGGAGAGTGGGCGCAACAACAGTATGTGCTTCCATCTACTTATAAAGGGGGTGATGCGGAGTTTGTTGTAACAAAGCAACAAGCATCATGTCTGGGTTGGTCCCATTTTTGTTCACTACTTAATGGGAAAAGGCAGCAATACAATAGCTTCAATTCAACATTTATTTAAAACGGTACCAATACAAGTAGCACAACATCTCAAAGCACACTACACAATCATGTGGATGAAGGCCTGTACTGACCTTTCATGAGACGGACAAGATAAAATACGAATCTGCCAACACGAATAGGAAATCCAATCTCGTTTTGTGCAGTTGCACTGAAATCAAGCAAAGTGTTTCGCGTGGCGAAGCAAAATGTCATAATAGCAACAAGTTGAATAGATATCCCTGTTTAAACAGAGGCAAAAAGGAATCAATTCTTGGCTAATAAAGGAGGATGAAACATGCGGCCACAAAATGGTAATCCCGCCAATCCCTAACAAGTGTTGCAGTTTTGAAATAAGATTCAGTAGTTAATTCGAGAGTGGCATCAATTATCGGCTTATAAAGGGGCTGATGCTGAATTTGTTGTTACAAAGCAACAAGCATCATGTCCGGTTAGTCCCATTTTTGTTCACTACTTAATGGGAAAAGACAGCAATACAATAGCTTCAATTCAACATTTATTTAAAACAGTACCAAAACAAGTAGCACAACATATCAAAGCACACTACACATCATGTGGTTGAGACCAAGATTTGAAACAACTCGCCACGAAGACTGGAAACAAATCTCTATCTCCTTTTGTGCAGTTCCACCAAAATTAAGCAAAGTCACCGGTGTGACATTCAAGTTGAACTGCACAAAACAATCTTAAAACATAAGTTTTTTGAGTAGCGAAGCAAAATGTCGCAATAGCAACAAGTTGAATTGATACCCCTGTTTTAACAGAGGCGAAAAAGGAAACAATTACTTGCCTATAAAGGAGGATGAAACAAACGGTGACAGAAAGAAGCATCTAACTAATCTTGGATGGAAAACAAAGTAGGACAGTAGCATTTCTAAAACGATGCATTGATTCATATTAACAGAGACATTCTCTTGAAACAACATTCGTTAAAAAATGTAATTTACTTTTAACAGTGGCATTGCTTCAATTTTCTGGCGGCATTCTTAGATTAACAACAACAAAATAGCTGTAAGGGACATGCCAGCACCATGTGCGTCCATGCTACGTTTTGAGCTTGTGTTGATTTTCCCCGAAGAGGAGAGGATGATGCAGCAGAGTAGCATAAGTATTTCCCTCAGTTTTTGAGAACCAAGGTATCAATCCAGTAGGAGGCCACGCGCAAGTTCCTCGTACCTACACAAAACAAATAGCTCAACGCAACCAACGCAATTAGGGGTTGTCAATACCTTCACGGTCACTTACGAGAGTGAGATCTGATAGAGATGATAGATAATATTTTTGGTATTTTTGGTATAAAGATGCAAAGTAAAATAAAATGCAAAGTAAAAAAGCAAAGCAATAATAAAGCGTAGGAAGATTAATATGATGAGAATAGACCTGGGGGCCATAGATTTCACTAGTGGCTTCTCTCAAGAGCATAAGTATTTTACGGTGGGTGAACGAATTACTGTTGAGCAATTGACAGAATTGAGCATAGTTATGAGAGTATCTAGGTATGATCATGTATATAGGCATCACGTCCGAGACAAGTAGACCGGCTCCACCTTTGCATCTACTACTATTACTCCACTCATCGACCGCTATCCAACATGCATCTAGAGTATTAAGTTAATGAAAACAGAGTAACGCCTTAAGCAAGATGACATGATGTAGAGGAATAAATTCATGCAATATGATAAAAATCCCATCTTGTTATCCTCGATGGCAACAATACAATACGTGCCTTGCTGCCCTCGCCACATCGGGAAAGGACACCGCAAGATTGAACCCAAAGCTAAGCACTTCTCCCATTGCAAGAACTACCAATCTAGTTGGCCAAACCAAACGGATAATTCGAAGAGACTTGCAAAGATAACCAATCATACATTAAAAAAATAAGAGAAGATTCAAATATTGCTCATAGATAATCTTGATCATAAACCCACAATTCATCAGTGTCAACAAACACACTGCAAAAAGAAGATTACATCGAATAGATCGCCACAAGAGAGGGAGAACATTGTATTGAGATCCAAAAAGAGAGAAGAAACCATCTAGCTACTAACTATGGACCCGAAGGTCTGAAGTAAACTACTCACACTTCATCAGAGAGGCTATGATGATGATGTAGAAGCCCTCTGTGGTGGATTCCCTTTCGTGAGCTCTAACAGGCCCCAAGATGGGATCTCATGGATACAGAAAGTTGCGGCAGTGGAATTAGGTTTTTGGCTCCGTATCTGATCGTTCGGGGGTACGTAGGTATATATAGGAGGAAGAAGTACGTCGGTGGAGCAAAGGGGGCCCACGAGGCAGGGGGGCGCGCCCTCCACCCTCGTGTCCGCCTCCATTTTTCTTGACGGGGGGTCCAAGTCTCCTGGATCATATTCGGTGAGAAAATCACGTTCCCGAAGGTTTCATTCCGTTTGGACTCCGTTTGATATTCCGTTTCTTCGAAACACTGAAATAGGTAAAAAAATAGCAAATCTGGGCTGGGCCTCCGGTTAATAGGTTAGTCCCAAAAGTAATATAAATGTGGAAAATAAAGCCCAATATGGTCCAAAACAGTAGATAATATTGCATGGAGCAATAAAAAATTATAGAAACGTTGGAGACGTATCAGGCATCCCCAAGCTTAATTTCTGCTCGTCCTCGAGTAGGTAAATGATAAAAAGAGAATTTTTTATGCGGAGTGCTACTTGGCATAATTTCAATGTAACTCTTCTTAATTGTGGTATGAATATACAGATTCGAAAGATTCAAGACAAAAGTTTAATATTGACATAAAAATAATAATACTTCAAGCATACTAACAAGGCAATTATGTCTTCTCAAAAGTAACATGGCCAAAGAAAGTTATGCCTACAAAATCATATAGTCTGGCTATGCTCTATCTTCACCACACAAAGTATTAAAATCATGCACAACCCCGATGACAAGCCAAGCAATTGTTTCATACTTTTTACATTCTCAAAACTTTTTCAATCTTCATGCAATACATGAGCGTGAGCCATGGATATAGCACTATATGTGGAATAGAATGGTGGTTGTGGAAAAGACAAAAAGGGAGAAGATAGTCTCACATCAACTAGGCATATCAACGGGCTATGGAGATGCCCATCAATAGATATCAATGTGAGTGAGTAGGGATTGCCATGCAACGGATGCACTAGAGCTATAAGTATACGAAAGCTCAACAAAAGAAATTAAGTGGGTCTGCATCCAACTCGCTTCTCACGAAGACCTAGGGCAATTTAAGGAAGCCCATCATTGGAATATACAAGCCAAGTTCTATAATGAAAAATTCCCACTAGTATATGAAAGTGACGAAACTAGAGACTCTCTATTATGAAGATCATTGTGCTACTTTGAAGCACAAGTGTGGTAAGAGGATAGTAACATTGTCCCTTCTCTTTTTTCTCTCATTTTCATTTTTTTATTTGGGCCTTTTCTCTTTTTTAATGGCCTCTTTTCTTTTCTCTTTTTTGTTTTATTTTTCGTCCGGAGTCTCATCCCGACTTATGGGGGAATCATAGTCTCCATCATCCGTTCCTTACTTGGGACAATGCTCTAAAAATGATGATCATCACACTTTTATTTTTCTTACAACTCAATTATTACAACTCGATACTTAGAACAAAATATGACTCTATGTGTATGCCTCCGGCGGTGCACGGGGATATGCAATGATTCATGAGTGACATGTATGAAAGAATTATGAATGGTGGCTTTGCCACAAATACGATGTCAACTACATGATCATGTTAAGCAATATGACTGTGATGGAGCGTGTCATAATAAACGGAACGGTGGAAAGTTGCATGGCAATATATCTTGGAATGGCTATGGGAATGCCATAATAGGTAGGTATGGTGGCTGTTTTGAGGAAGGTATATGGTGGGTGTATGATACCGGCGAAAAGTGCGCGGTATTAGAAAGGCTAGCAATGGTGGAAGGGTGAGAGAAGTGCGTATAATCCATCGACTCAACATTAGTCATAAAGAACTCATATACTTATTGCAAAAATCTACAAGTTATCAAAGCAAAGTATTAAGCGCATGCTCCTAGGGGGATAGATTGGTAGGAAAATACCATCGATCGTCCCCGACCGCCACTCATAAGGAAGACAATCAATAAATAAATCATGTTCCGACTTCATCACATGACGGTTCACCATACGTGCATGCTACGGGAATCACAAGCTTTAACACAAGTATTTCTCAAATTCACAACTACTCAACTAGCATGACTCTAATATTATTACCTCCATATCTCAAAACAATTATCAAGCATCAAACTTTTCTTAGTATTCAACGCACTCAAAAGAAAGTTTTACAAATCTTGAATACCAAGCATATTATTATTATTAAGAAAATTACCATTCTATTTAAGACTCTCAAAATAATCTAAGTGAAGCATGAGAGATCAAAGGTTTCTATAAAACAAATCCACCACCGTTCTCTAAAAGATATAAGTGAAGTACTAGAGCAAAACTATATAGCTCAAAAGATATAAGTGAAGCACATAGAGTATTCTATCAAATTCCAATTCATGTATGGCTCTCTCAAAAGGTGTGTACAGCAAGGATGATTGTGGTAAACTAAAAAGCAAAGAAGCAAATCATACAAGACGCTCCAAGCAAAACACATAGTATTATGTATTGAATAAAAATATAGCTCCAAGTAAAGTTACCGATGGAAGTGGACGAAAGAGGGGATGCCTTCCGGGGGCATCCCCAAGCTTTGACTTTTTGGTGTCCTTGGATTATCTTGGGGATGCCATGGGCATCCCCAAGCTTAGGCTCTTGCCACTTCTTGTTCCATAATCCATCAACAAAATTCACCCAAAACATAAAAACTTCACAACACAAAACTCAACAGAAATCTCGTGAGCTTCGTTAGCGAAAGAAAACAAAAGACCACTTCAAGGTACTGTAATGATGTCACATCCCTAGTTCTGGTAATGCTTAGTGCTTGCATTAGAGTGATGCATCATGTTTAAATTCTTTTGATTTTGAAATGGGATTGTTCAAACCCTAGCACCAAATGGAACTCAACTAGGTTCAATCCAAAATCTTTTTCATTGAACTCAAAATGCCCTCTGAAAATGTTCAACATTTCTGGTTTGAGGTGGAAGCATCTACCAAAAATGGTTTACATTTTTGCAGGACATATTTGGGCTTTGAATTAATTCAAACATACTTGAATTGGAGATATTTAAATGCTATATATATATATATATATATATATATATATTAGATGCTCCAAAAATGTTGGAAGTTGTTATGGGTCACTGGAATAATTCTGACAGCACCCCTACTTCCAGGATTTTATAAAATGGTTTAGTATTTTTACTAAATCAAAACAGATTATAGAGAAATAGTAAAACAAAAACAATTAAAGAGAGAGAGTGAACCACAGGCCAACTTACAGCGCTCACTGGCGGCCAAGATCTGCTGGCCCATGGCGGCCACCGCTTCCTCTCGCCAGCAGGCATAGAGGTGAGCGTCGGCGTGCCTGAGCTCGCCACGGCGCCACCTGCTTGCCGCCCGCGCCCCTGGACGTCTGGACGACCTCCACGTCGTCGCCCCGACCCCTGGACCCCTCCATTCGCCCCCAACGCCTCTCCCTCGCCCGTTCCCCGCCATGGCCGAAGCCTCCATGGATGCTCCGCCATAACCCCGTGCACACAGCCAGTGCCCCACCTCCCCGACGCATCCCAGAGCTCTGCCTCGACCTTCTCCTGCTCCTCACCGCGCCAAGTGAGCCGGGAAGCTCCGTTTCGTCTTCACCGTCGTCGTCTTCAACCTGCGGCCGCCGAGATCGCCTCCGCCGCCCCGTTTGCTCCGGTCATCGCCCAAGCTCGCCGTCCACCCCACGACGATCTCCGTGAGCTTCTGCCCATCCTCCCCCTCTCCATTCGTTCTGCCGCGCACTGTAGCGACCACACCACACTCACCCGCAAGCGCCGCCGCCCGCACTCGTCGCCGGTGATTCTTCGGTGACCATTTGGTCACCCCGGCATGCCTAACTTGCTCCCCGCATCGCGTAGCGCTCCGCTAGCCCTTCACCTCGCTCATTTGCACACCGTAGCACTAACCCGCACCAACCCCGAACTCCGGCAGCCGCCGCGGGCTCCACTCCGGCGAACTCCGGCCACCCCCGCACCTCCCGTTGGTCTCCCTAGATGCGCACGGGCACGGGCTATCTTCTGGTGCCCTGGCGCGTCGATCCGTCGCCTCTGGCGAGTTCCGAGCGAACTCCGCCGCGGTTCGAGGTCACCGCCGATGAGGCTCCGGCGACTGTCGACGTGGCCATCAAGTTAGCGCTAATTACCCACTAATTAACCTCCCGACCCACTTACATATGGGCCCCATGCCCTTAATCAACAACAGTTAGTTTCCTGTTTAGTCTTAACTAATCACAGTGGCCCCCACACGTCAGCTTTGACCAAACTGACGTGGACTTTGACTGGGCCCACTTGTCTGTGACACTAACCAGCCCCGAGTCACTGACCAATGGGCCCCACTGGTTAGGTTTGACCTGGTCGGCCGCAGTTGACCAGCTGACATCACAGTGATGCAGAGCTGACGCAAAAGTCATTTTCTAGATCTAATTTAATTCAGGAAAATCGAGAAAATTGCCTAAACTTCTAAAAATCATAGTAATTCAATCGTAGCTCCAAATCAAATAAGTTATATATGAAAAATGATCCGAAAAATCTAATCTATCCATCTGTACCATTTTCATGCATGTTTGAACAACTTAAAGTTGTTGTATAAGACAATTTGAATAAATGGCATTTGAAATTCCTTACATGGAGTTTGAATTTGAACCTAGTGTTCAAACCAGCTCCATTTAACTTGTTGCTAGTTGCATTAGACTAAATCACAACATATTGCCATGTCATGATCATGCATCATATTGTGCATTGCATTGATTGTATTTATTTCTCTGTTGCCGGTATTCATCCCCTCTCGATAGACGTGGTTCCGACGATGAGTTCGATGACACCAATGAAGAACTATATTATCTTCAGAAGTGCCAGGCAAGCAAAACCCCCTTGTTCATTCCGATACAATCCCACTCTCTCGCTCCTGCTCTCTTTTACTGCATTAGGACAACAACGAATCATTTGTTACTTGC
This sequence comes from Aegilops bicornis, assembly GCA_021605145.1. Taxonomy (NCBI): domain Eukaryota; kingdom Viridiplantae; phylum Streptophyta; class Magnoliopsida; order Poales; family Poaceae; genus Aegilops; species Aegilops bicornis. The sequence goes on from CM038670.1 coordinate 633,780,332, forward strand.
TGCGGTAGTTGAACCCCCTATCCTCTGCATGACCTGTCATTGCCACAGTAAATAGATGAAACACACTAGCATGAGTAGGAGTTGTTTGAGCCTTGATGTGCCTACTCATTCATGCTTGTTTGTCGTGCCAGCTATTGCTTAGAGTTGTGTCAGGTCTGATTCATCGGGGATGAATTGGAGGTGTGTGAACATGTCCTACTATTGAGAGCTAAATGTGTGAACACGATTTGGTAAAGGTAGCGGTGAGAGGCCATGTAGGAGTACATGGTGGGTTGTCTCATTGAAACCGTCCTCAGGAACTGAGTTCTGTGTTCCTGATCCATGAAACAGTTACTACCACGCATTGGGCCCGAAATCGATGGACCCTCTCGGCTTCTTAACCACCCTTGTTCTCTGTCCAGGAGTTGCAACTAGTTTATGGTGTTTGTAGGATATGTGTTGGAGGCCGTGCGTAGCGCTGACCCTAGGGGTGGGTTATGATGCGATAGATACACCGTGGCCCGGTGTATCGAGCGCCCGTTTGGCGTCTCGGGAACCCTGCTCACATCGTTCGGGGTTGTATGTGGAAACCTCGGCCGGACTCCCTGCGGATGGAACCTGAATAGGCGATAAACCTGGACTAGAGACTTGAGTGTTTAGGTAGGCCATGGCCGACTCCCTCGCCAGGCTTCCGCTTGAAGGTTTCCGAGATACACGACGTGTACATGGTGGTAAGTGTCGAGAGCGTGTGTGAAGAAGTACACCCCTGCAGGGTTATAAATGATCTATTCGAATAGCCGTGTCAGCGGGAAAGGACTTCTGGGTTGCCTATAACAGTTCATAGACAAGTGAAAGTGGATACTCTAAAACTCGCAAGATAAGCGTGAGTGCTATGGATGGCGTTCTCGTAGGAAGACGGGAGCGGATCCATAGTGGTGTATTGAAATGGTGAATATGTGGACTCGTGTGCGCCACCTCAAAAGAGTTACTTGTAGTCGTAGTTCAGGATAGCCACTGAGTCAAAGCTGGCTTGCTGCAGTTAAACCCCACCACCCCTTTGTTGATAATGATGCATATGTAGTTAGTTCTGATGTAAGTCTTCTTTGAGTACATTTGTACTCACGTTTGCCTATTTTATGTTTTTTGCGAGAGACTTCAGTCTCACTAGTAGTTCAGCGTGGACTTGACGTTTAGCTTGTTATCTCAGCTACGATCTTGTGCCCTCGGCAGGATCTGGTAGTTAGTCAGGCTTATCAGCCTTTTTCATTTGTAGATGTCTGTACTCAGACATGTTAAGCTTCCGCATGTGCTTTCATTTGTATGCTCTGAATGTTGGGTCATGAGACCCATATTTGTAATATCTCGCTCCTCGGAGCCTAATGAATAAATACTTGAGTCGTAGATTTATGTTGTGATGCCATGTTGTATTTACACATATCGAGCATATTGTGTGTATGTTTAAAATGCTTGATATGTCTGGGATCCGACAATCTAGTTGTTTATCCTTGGCAGCCTCTCTTATGGGGAAATGTAGTCTAGTGCTTCCTTGAGCCATAGTAGTCCGCTTCTGACCGGTTCACCGAGTCTCGCTAGCCCAAAGACTACCGCTTTCGGGACACTTGACTGGCCGACATGTGTTTCACTTTGTTCTGTGTTCTGTCCCTTGAAAATGTCACACGATGACATCCGAGTCCTTCCTAGCCTGCCATGACCCAGGTTCCCGAGTCCTGTTAGCCCAAGTGCTACAGCCCGGATTCTGCACTGGACGACATGCTCGATGTGATTCATGTATGCCTGTCCCCATGGGTTAGTGCCGCTTTGGGTTCCACGACTAGCCATGTCGGCCCGGTTCTCTGTCATATGGATGCTAGCGACACTATCATATACGTGAGCCGGAAAGGCATAAGCGGTCCCGGGCCATGGTAAGGCGACACCCATGGGAATACCGTGCGTGAGGCCGCAAAGTGATATGAGGTGTTACCGGCTAGATCGATGTGACTTGGAATCGGGTCCCGATAGCTTTGGTATCGAGCCCCGATCATCAGAGGATTACCAAGCCAAACTGGTCGAAGTTGTGTCTAGAAATGCTTTATTTATGTAAGGGAATTGATTGTGGAAGGAACGTAAGGCTCTTTTTACTCCTTATACCTCATGGCCTTCTGATCTGAGTCATCCTCTTCTCTTCTACGGGGTTTAAGAACTAGGCTTCTCATCTATCTATTAGGATGACATGTTACTAATCCATAGACTTATAGAATTGATAGTTTCAAGCCTCAATTCAGTTTCTACTACTTCCGTATGTTCATAGTTGGTCTCAGAACCTTGATATTGTGATGTTGAGTGGTCATGCCACCATTTTTGCAGGATGTCTCAAATCATTTTGAGCATTTACAGCCGTTATGTTGTCCGAGTCATCCCAGGTTTCTAAAACAATCTGAAGCATTTGCAAAATCCCTTTCTCTCATTTTGATGTCCCTTTGGGCCAGATTAACCACACTAATCGGTGAGTTGAGGTACTTTGTTGCCTCGACATATATGTTGGAGCTATTATTATGACCCTAGGCGTCTTATGAAACCATCAAGTAATCTAGCCATATTTTGTGTTCCCAGTGTGATGATTCTGGCCATCATTCTCGAAAGCATCCCGTGATGCAATTTAGTTAGCAGGTATTCTACTCCTGGGTTCTTGACCCAAGATCCACTCTACTTACCTCGTGTTGATAGTGTTGCTAGTTCCTTTAGGATATTAGTAACCTTTGTGATAGTCTTCGAGGTCCGTGGTATATCATTCTTCCAAATACCATGAACCATCCTTGGCAGGAGTTCCTTTGAACCAAAGATCACAATAAGAGTGCTCTTGATGAGTTCTTCGTTCTACATTGTGAATCTGCCGGTTCTAATTTCCTGCATGGGTTATCCGGAAGAAACCTGTTGAACTTGATTCGACATACTAACCTATGCATCCACAACTCAGAAAGTTATATGTTCCTCGAGTTGTTCCTCCTTAGTTGTATTCTGACCCCCGTCTATCAATTGATAGTCAGGAGTAAGTGTGCATCCGTGTTATCGATGCTTATTATTCTTGTGGTCCGTCAAGCCATTCTAGTTCAGAATGACTAGGAGAAACAAACTCCTGTACCTTGTCCATTTCTAGGATTTGGTCAAAGTAGTTGTACTTCACAGATCAAAATACCAATCCAACTTTTGCTCTGTTCTACCTTGGAGTGTTACCATCTTTATGTCAAGAGTGTCATGAGAATTGCACCACCTCTTATGAATTCTTGACGCAGTGATATTTCTCACCATCATTATTCATTCCTCGGTCCCGTGTTGTTGTAACCGGAATGCCGACAAGTGAATTGTGGTGTGTGAAATCTATACGCCTAGCAACCCCCTTGCTTGGTAGTTAATGGACAATATTATCATTCTTAGCATGTTGGTTATTGAATCATCATTCTAAGATAGATTGTGCTACCTAGTCCTTATTTTTGGTGCACTCTTCGATCAATGAGTTAGGACTGTATCCATCCCTCGCTCTTTTGATCATATCATCTTGCCCTGAAAAGCAAGGTTGTTCTCGAGCTTAGTAACATACCGGTGGTTCGTGATTTTCCGAATATCTTCTCGGAAGTATTACCAGGTTGTCCCCTGACTGTTATGTTGAGCTTGTGATCAAGTTGGTTTTCCAATAAACCACTTTTCTCCAAGAATCTGTGTTGGATACCCCTGAGCTAGTTGGTTAAGCCAAACAACAACTTGGAGAGTTGGGAGATAAAATCTTATCTAACTTAGTTCACTTCCAAAGGGATATCTTTGTGTGTGTGTGTGTGTGTGTGTGTGTGTTGAATAAAGATGATATCTTCACCAATTGGTCCTCGTGATCAGTTGTTGGATCTATTGCCTTGTCAAAACTTTGACTTGAGTATGGACTATCGTCAAGTCAACTCGGAACCAACGATGTTCATAATGTTGTCTTACTCGTGGGTGATCCCTCGAGCATATATCATTACATCTTTTTGTCTGACCAATGCTATCACCGTGTTCACATGATGGTGGAAGTCCAGTGATATGGAAATTCGGATGAGTTGCTGCTGAGCCCATTAGCAGCATCTTGTCTCCACCATGATTCGTGTGCATCAGGTGCAAGTTGCCGCCGTGAATTTGAGAAAGGTTTGTTTTGCTTCCTCTGGAATCATCCCAATTCAGTCATGCATATGTGCAAAGTATTCTGTGGTCTGGAGACTTGCAACCTTCATTCTATATGTATTCCTAGCACACCAAGCCACCGATTGAATTGTTCAAGGAGAAGAAGTTCCTTCTTAAGAGCATGCCTTATGCAAGGACTTTGATATCCTCGACGATGGTTCCCAACCAGAATTCGATAGTATTTTATTATAAGACTACTATGTGGTCATTCTTGTCTTGGACAACATGCTCACATGTATGTAGCAGAACCGGCTCATGTTTTGGAGTTTGCTATCGTAGTTCATATCCCGAGAATCTCGCAACGTCATCTCGTCGAGTTGTGTTGCAAAAAATTTTTTCGGACATGCTGAGTCTGAGGTATCCTATCACCAATCGGATCTGAATCTCAGGCAGATATGATGGTTGGAACATTCCCAACAGTTGCATGTTGTTCCCAGCTCGCACCGCCATTGTGCCAATTTACCATGGGCTGCCCCTCTTAGCAGTTGCTCTCCAAGGTTATCTTCCAAAGTGGTCCTACCATGGGTCCCATTCATTCCCGATGATAAGCAAAATCATCCATCGCGTTGTCTTCAACAAGGTAGTCCACATCATCCATTCGAATCCGGATATGCCATTCCTTTGAACTCCGCCAAACGATCGATCGTGATTGCCTTAGGCTGGTATACAGAGTTTCAATGGTCTCTGAATCAAAAGTAATTCTTTTTGCCACTTAAGGGAATATTTCTGTGAGTCACCTTCCTTAAGATGTCTCGTTATGGTATCATGGCAACTCAACTCCTCGCTACGTTGACAACCGTTCACCACCTTCTTAAGTGTGGAATTGTGTCTACGTAGTGAACCATCGACATCTATTACACTCCATCCCTCTGGATGTATGTTTCATGTCTCAGCTCGAGAAATGTTCAACGTCTCATTCCGTGAGTTGATCATCGGTTGTCCGATCTTCGAGAAGATCGATTCTTCTAGAGTTCTCCCTTTCCTCTCGTTGTCATGATAGCTGGAGTTCTCAGAGCAAGACGTCGAGACCAAGATGGTGATCGAATCAACGTTCTTATGAGATGCAACCTGGATGGTGAAGATTGTGTTAGTTTGCATTCCCCTTAAATCTTACCCTACGCTTGAATCTCGGGACGAGATTCTTGTTTAGTGGGGGTGAGTTGTCACATCCCTAGTTCTGGTAATGCTTAGTGCTTGCATTAGAGTGCTGCATCATGTTTAAATTCTTTTGATTTTGAAATGGGGATTGTTCAAACCCTAGCACCAAATGGAACTCAACTAGGTTCAATCCAAAATCTTTTTCATTGAACTCAAAATGCCCTCTGAAAATGTTCAAAATTTCTGGTTTGAGGTGGAAGCATCTACCAAAAATGGTTTACATTTTTGCAGGACATATTTGGGCTTTGAATTAATTCAAACATATTTGAATTGGAGCTATTTAAATGCTATATATATTTTTTAGATGCTCCAAAAATGTTGGAAGTTGTTATGGGTCACCGGAATAATTCAGACAACACCCCTACTTACTTCCAGGATTTTATAAAATGGTTTAGTATTTTTACTAAATCAAAACAGATTACAGAGAAATAGTAAAACAAAAACAATTAAAGAGAGAGAGTGAACCACCTGGGCCAACTTACAAGCGCTCACTGGCGGCCCAAGATCTTGGCCCATGGCGGCCACCGCTTCCTCTCGCCAGCAGGCATAGAGGTGAGCGCGGCGTGCTGAGCCGCCACGGCGCCACCTGCTTGCCGCGCTACCGGACGTCTGGACGACCTCCACGTCATCGCCCCGACCCCTGGACCCCTCCATTCGCCCCCAACGCCTCTCCCTCGCCCGTTCCCCACCATGGCTGAAGCCTCCATGGACGCGCCGCCGTAACCCCGCGCACACAGCCACTGCCCCACCTCCCCGACGCATCCCAGAGCTCCCCCTCGACCTTCTCCTCCTCCTCACCGTGCCAAGTGAGCCGCGAAGATCCATTTCGTCTTCACCGTCGTCGTCTTCAAACTGCGGCCGCCGAGATCGCCTCCGCCGCCCATCCGGTCATCGCCCGAGCTCGCCGTCCACCCCACGACGATCACCGTGAACTTCTGCCCATCCTCCCCCTCTCCGTTCGTTCTGCCACGCACCGTAGCGACCACACCGCACTCACCCGCAAGCGCCGCCGCCCGCACTCGTCGCCGGCGATTCTCCGGTGACCATTTGGTCACCCTGGCATGCCTAACTTGCTCCCCGCATCGCGTAGCGCTCCGCTAGCCCTTCACCTCGCTCATTTGCACACCGTAGCACTAACCCGCACCAACCCCGAACTTCGGCAGCCGCCGTGGGCTCCACTCCGGTGAACTCCGGCCACCCCGCACCTCCCGTTGGTCTCCCTAGATGCGCACGGGCACGAGCTATCTTCTGGTGCCCTGCCGCGTCGATCTGTCGCCTCTGGCGAGTTCCGAGCGAACTCCGCCGTGGTTCGAGGTCACCGCCGGCGAGGCTCCGGCGACTGTCGACGTGGCCATCAAGTTAGCACTAATTACCCACTAATTAACCTCCCGACCCACTTACATATGGGCCCCACGCCTTTGATCAACAACAGTTAGTTTCCTGTTTAGTCTTAATTAATCACAGTGGCCCCACACGTCAACTTTGACCAAGCTGACGTGGACTTTGACTGGGCCCACTTGTCTGTGACACTAACCAGCCCCGAGTCACTGACCAATTGGCCCCACTGGTCAGGCTTGACCTGGTCGGCCGCAGTTGACCAGCTGACGTCACAGTGACGCAGAGCTGACGCAATAAGTCATTTTCTGGATCTAATTTAATTCGGGAAAATCCACAAAATTGCCTAAACTTCTAAAAATCATAGTAATTCAACCGTAGCTCCAAATCAAATAAGTTATATATGAAAAATGATCAAAAAATCTAATATATCCATATGTACCATTTTCATGCATGTTTGAACAACTTAAAGTTGTCAGATAAGACAATTTGAATAAATGGCATTTGAAATTCCTTACATGGAGTTTGAATTTGAACCTAGTGTTCAAACCAGCTCCATTTAACTTGTTGCTAGTTGCATTAGACTAAATCACAGCATATTGCCATGTCATAATCATGCATCATATTGTGCATTACATTGATTGTGTTTATTTCTCGGTTGCCGGTATTCGTCCCCTCTTGATAGACGTGGTTCCGACGATGAGTTCGACACCGATGAAGAACTATATTATCTTCAGAAGTGCCAAGCAAGCAAACCCCCCTTGTTCATTCCGATACAATCCCACTCTCTCGCTCCTGCTCTCTTTTACCGCATTAGGACAACAACGAATCATTTGTTACTTGCTGCGGTAGTTAAACCCCCTATCCTCTGCATGACCTGTCATTGCCACAGTAAATAGATGAAACCCACTAGCATGAGTAGGAGTTGTTTGAGCCCTGATGTGCCTACTCATTCATGCTTGTTTGTCGTGCCAGCTATTGCTTAGAGTTAGTGTCAGTCTGATTCATCGGGGACGAATCAGAGGTGTGTGAACATGTCCTACTGTTGAGAGCTAAGTGTGTGAACACGATTTGGTAAAGGTAGCGGTGAGAGGCCATGTAGAAGTACATGGTGGGTTGTCTCATTGAAACCTTCCTCAGGAACTGAGTTCTGTGTTTGTGATCCATGAAACAGTTACTACCACGCATTGGGCCGGAAACCAATGGACCCTCTCGGCTTCTTAACCACCCTTGTTCTCTGTCCAGGAGTTGCAACTAGTTTCTAGTGTTTGTAGGATATGTGTTGGAGGCCGTGCGGAGCGCTGACCCTAGGGGTGGGCTATGATGCGGTAGATACACCGTGGCCCGGTGTACCGAGCACCCGTTTGGTGTCTCGGGAACCCTGCTCACATCGTTCGGGGCCGTATGTGGAAACCTCGGCCGGACTCCCTACGGATGGAACCTGAATAGGCGATAAACCTGGACTAGAGACTTGAGTGTTTAGGTAGGCCGTGGCCGACTCCCTCGCCAGGCTTCCGCTTGAAGGTTGCCGAGATACACGTAGTACATGGTGGTAAGTGGCGAGAGCGTGTGTGAAGAAGTACACCCCTGCAGGGTTATCATTATCTATTCGAATAGCTGGATTCCTCGGATATGGAAACTTGGACCCCTTGCATAGTTCATAGACAAGTGAAAGTGGATACTCTAAAACTCGCAAGATAAGCGTGAGTGCTATGGATGGCGTTCGTAGGTAGACGGGAGGCGGATCCATAGTGGTGTATTGGTATGGTGAATATGTGGACTCTTGCGCCACCTCAAAAGAGTTACTTGTAGTCGTAGTTCGGGATAGCCGCCGAGTCAAAGCTGGCTTGCTGCAGCTTAAACCCCACCACCCCTTTGTTGATAATGATGCATATGTAGTTAGTTACGATGTAAGTCTTCTTTGAGTACATTTGTACTCACGTTTGCCTATTTTATGTTTTTGCGGAGACTTCAGTCTCACTAGTAGTTCCGCTTGGACTTGACGTTTAGCTTGTTACCTCAGCTACGATCTTGTGCCCTCGGTAGGATCTGGTAGTTAGTCGGGCTTATCAGCCTTTTTTCATTTGTAGATGTCTCAGACTCGGACATGTTAAGCTTCCGCATGTGCTTTCATTTGTATGCTCTGAATGTTGGGTCATGAGACCCATGTTTGTAATATCTCACTCCTCGGAGCCTAATGAATAAATACTTGAGTCGTAGAGTTATGTTGTGATGCCGTGTTGTATTTACACATATCGAGCATATTGTGTGTATGTTTAAAATGCTTGGTATGTGTGGGATCCAACAATATAGTTGTTTATCCTTGGCAGCCTCTCTTATGGGGAAATGTATTCTAGTGCTTCCTTGAGCCATAGTAGTCCGCTACAGCCCGGTTCACCGGAGTCCTGCTAGCCCAGCACTACTACTCATGACACTTGCTGGCCGGCATGTGTTTCACTTTGTTCCTGTGTCTATCCCTTCAGGGAAATGTCACGTGGTGACATCCGGAGTCCTGCCTAGCCTGCGACAGCCCGGGTTCCCGGAGTCCTGTTAGCCCAGTGCTACAGCCCGGATTCACACGCCGTCAATCGACATGCTCGATGTGGTTCATGTATGCCTGTCCCCATGGGTTAGTGCCGCTTTGGGTTCACGACTAGCCATGTCGGCCCGGTTCTCTGTCATATGGATGCTAGCGACACTATCATATACGTGAGCCAAAAGGCTAAACGGTCCCGGGCCATGGTAAGGCGACACCCGTGGGAATACCGTGCGTGAGGCCGCAAAGTGATATGAGGTGTTACCGGCTAGATCGATGTGACTTGGAATCGGGGTCCTGACAAATCAACTCATTATTTATTTATATTGGTGTTAAGCCAACTGTATTCCAACTTCTCTATGGATTATAAACTATTTTACTAGCCATAGATTCATCAAAATAAGCAAACAACACACGAAAAACAGAATCTGTCAAAAACAGAATAGTCTGTAGTAATCTGTAACTAACACAAACTTATGGTACTCCAACAATTCAGACAAAATAGGACGACCTAGGAAATTTGTTTATTGATCAGCAGCAATTGGAATCACTATTTTATCACGTTCTGGTCATTTTTAACAATTGTTTTGATGAACCGAAAGTTTCTGGAAATTACAGCAAGATCAAATAACTATCATCCAAGAAGATCCTATAGGTTTAACTTGGTACAAACACTAATTAAAAGATAAAACCACATCTAAACAGAAGGTAGATGGATTATTTATTCCTAAACAGAAACAAAAGCAAAAACAAAAAATAAAATTGGGTTGCCTCCCAACAAAGCGCTATCGTTTAACGCCCCTAGCTAGGCATAAAAGCAAGGATAGATCTAGGCATTGCCATCTTTGGTAGGCAATCCATAAGTGGCTCTCATGATAGATTCATATGGTAATTTTATTTTCTTTCTAGGGAAGTGTTCCTTGCCTTTTTTTAATGGAAATTGGAATATGATATTCCCTTCCTTCATATCAATAATTGCACCAATCGTTCTAAGGAAAGGTGTACCAAGAATAATAGGACATGAAGGATTGCAATCTATATCAATAACGATAAAATCTACGGCCACATAATTCCTATTTGCAACAATAAGAACATCATTAATTCTTTCTATAGGTTTCTTAATAGTGGAATCCGCAAGGTGCAAGTTTAGAGAGCAATCATCAAAATCACGGAAATCTAGCAAATCACACAAAGTTTTGGGAATAGTGGAAACACTAGCACCCAAATCACATAAAGCATAAAATTCATGATCCTTAATCTTAATTTTAATAGTTGGTTCCCACTCATCATAAAGTTTTCTAGGGATAGAGACTTCCAACTCAATTTTTTCCTCATAAGATTGCATCAAGGCATCAACAATATGTTTGGTAAACGCTTTATTTTGACTATAAGCATGAGGAGAATTTAGCATGGATTGCAACAAGGAAATACAATCAATTAAAGAGCAACTTTCATAATTAAATTCCTTGAAATCCAAAATAGTGGGTTTAGCAACGTCTAGGGTTTTACTTTCTTCAATCCCACTTTTATCAATTTTAGTATCAAAATCTAAAAACTCCGAATTTTTGGAACGCCTTCTAAGTAAAGGTGGATCATATTAAATCTCATCATTATCAAGATTCATATTGAGAAACAAAGATTTGATAGGGGACACATCAATAACTTTTAGATCTTCATCTTTATTTTCATGGAAATTGGAAGAACACGCTTTAATAAAGGCATCTTTCGTAGCACGCATCCTAGCGGTTCTTTCCTTGCACTCATCAATGGAAATTCTCATGGCTTTGAGAGACTCATTGATATCATGCTTAGGAGGAATAGATCTAAGCTTTGAAGAATCAACATCAAGAGAAATTCTATCAACGTTCCTAGCCAATTCATCAACTTTAAGCAATTTCTCTTCAAGCAAAGCATTAAAATTGTTTTGAGAATTCATAAACTCCTTAACACTAGTCTCAAATTCAGAGGGCATCTTATTAAAATTTCCATAAGAATTGTTGTAGGAATTTCCATAATTATTAGAGGAATTACTAGGATAAGGCCTAGGATTAAAGTTTCCTCTATACACATTGTTACCAAAATTATTCCTACCAACAAAATTCACATCCGTAGATTAATTATTATTCTCAATCAAAGTAGACAAAGGCATATCATTAGGATTAGAAGAAACACTCTTAGTAGCAAATAATTTCATAAGTTCATCCATCTTTCCACTCAAAACATTAATTTCTTCTATCGCATACACTTTTTATTAGTAGATCTTTCAAGGTGCCATTGAGAATAATTAACCATAATATTATCTAGGAGTTTAGTATCATCTCCTAAAGTGATTTCCATAAAAGTGCCTCCCGCGGCCGAATCTAAAAGGTTTCTAGAAGCAAAATTCAATCCGGCGTAATTTTTTTGTATAATCAACCACAAATTCAAACCATGAGTAGGGCAATTATGTATCATTAATTTCATCCTCTCCCAAGATTGTGCAACATGTTCATGATCAAGTTGCTTAAAATTCATAATATCGTTTCTAAGAGAGATGATCTTAGCGGGAGGAAAATACTTAGAGATAAAAGCATCTTTGCACTTGTTCCAAGAATCAATATTATTATTAGGCAAAGACGAAAACCAAGCTTTAGCACGGACTCTAAGCGAAAAAGGAAATAGCTTCAATTTAACAATATCATTATCAACATCTTTCTTCTTTTGCATATCACACAAATCAACGAAGCTATTTAGATGAGTAGCGGTATCTTCAGTAGGAAGGCCGGCGAATTTATCTTTCATAACAAGATTCAACAAAGCAATATTGATTTCACAAGATTCAGTATTGGTAAGAGGAGCAATCGGAGTGCTAAGGAAATCATTATTGTTGGTATTGGTAAAGTCACACAATTTAGTATTATCTTGAGCCATTGCGACGAGCAAGCAATCCAACACACAAGCGAACAAAAGGCAAGCGCAAAGAAAGGCAAACGGAAAAGAGAGGGCGAATAAAACGGCAAGGGTGAAGTGGGGGAGAGGAAAAAGAGAGGCAAATGGCAAATAATGTAATGCGAGAGATAAGGAATTGTGATGGGTACTTGGTATGTTGACTTTTGCGTAGACTCCCCGACAACGGCGCCAGAAATCCTTCTTGCTACGTCTTGAGCTTGCGTTGATTTTCCCCGAAGAGGAGAGGATGATGCAACAGAGTAGCGTAAGTATTTCCCTCGGTTTTTGAGAACCAAGGTATCAATCCGAGGGAGGCCATGCGCAAGTCCCTCGTACCTACACAAAACAAATAGCTCAACGCAACCAACGCGATTAGGGGTTGTCAATCCCTTCACGGTCACTTACGAGAGTGAGATCTGATAGAGATGATAGATAATATTTTTTGTATTTTTGGTATAAAGATGCAAAGTAAAATAAAAAGCAAAGTAAAAAATCAAAGCAATAATAAAGCGTAGGAAGATTAATATGATGAGAATAGACCCGGGGGCCATAGATTTCACTAGTGGCTTCTCTCAAGAGCATAAGTATTTTACGGTGGGTGAACGAATTACTGTTGAGCAATTGTGTAATTGAGAATAGTTATGAGAGTATCTAGGTATGATCATGTATATAGGCATCACGTCCGAGACAAGTAGACCGGCTCCTGCCTGCATCTACTACTATTACTCCACTCATCAACCGCTATCCAGCGTGCATCTAGGTATTAAGTTAATGAAAACAGAGTAATGCCTTAAGCAAGATGACATGATGTAGAGGAATAAATTCATGCAATATGATAAAAATCCCATCTTGTTATCCTCGATGGCAACAATACAATACGTGCCTTGCTGCCCCTACTATCACTGGGAAAGGACACCGCAAGATTGAACCCAAAGCTAAGCACTTCTCCCATTGCAAGAACTACCAATCTAGTTGGCCAAACCAAACGGATAATTCGAAGAGACTTGCAAAGATAACCAATCATACATAAAATAATTCAGAGAAGATTCAAATATTGCTCATAGATAATCTTGATCATAAACCCACAATTCATCAGTCTCAACAAACACACCGCAAAAATAAGATTACATCGAATAGATCTCCACAAGAGAGGGGGAGAACATTGTATCGAGATCCAAAAAGAGAGAAGAAACCATCTAGCTACTAACTATGGACCCGAAGGTGTGAAGTAAACTACTCACACTTCATCGGAGAGGCTATGATGATGATGTAGAAGCCCTCCGTGGTGGATTCCCCTTCCGGCGGAGCTCCGGAACAGGCCCCAAGATGGGATCTCGTGGATACAGAAAGTTGCGGCGGTGAAATTAGGTTTTGGCTCCGTGTCGATCGCTCGGGGCGTGAGGTATATATAGGAGGAAGAAATGCGTCGGTGGAGCATAGGGGGCCCACGAGGTGGGGCGCGCCCTCCACCCTCGTGGTCGCCTCCTTTCTTTCCTGACGTAGGGTCCAAGTCTCCTGGATCATGTTTGGTGAGAAAATCACGTTCCCGAAGGTTTCATTCCGTTTGGACTCCATTTGATATTCCGTTTCTTCGAAACACTGAAATAGGCAAAAACAGCAAATCTGGGCTGGGCCTCCGGTTAATAGGTTAGTCCCAAAAGTAATATAAAAGTACAAAATAAAGCTCAATATGGTCCAAAACAGTAGATAATATAGCATGGAGCAATCAAAAATTATAGATACGTTGGAGACGTATCAGTCCACACGTATAAATGGGTTATGCAGAGTATGTAGCCAAGCAACATATATGCTCTGGTCCCATATTTGTTCTCTTTGAACCTTCTTCCTATGTGAGGGCAGCAAATCTAGTCCTGCACAAACTACGACCCCAGTTTCTTTCCCTTTTCAACAAAGAGATCGGTTCCTTACAGATGTGTGTCTTTGAGTTACCCCTTTTCCCTTTTCGACCTACAAAGCGGCTGGATAGCCAGTCTATACTACTTTCCGCCCCTCCTTTCCTCATTGAACCACGTCCTAGATTCTTGCTCCAGACCATCGCACCCTTCTTTCCTTTTTGAACCAAGACCTATATTCGACTACAGATCGAAAAAGATCCACATGCAGCTAGAGCAACGACGGTTTCAAAGAAACTTATACCTTAGGGTCGTCAGGATGTGATAAGGCGTGCGGCGGGAGGCCGGATCTGCCCACACTATGTACGGCAGCAAGGAAGAAGGGGTCGGTGGCCCTCCAAGACAAAGCTTGGTGAAAGAGAACAGCGCAGCCGGCAGTGGATTGCCTCCCTCGCCGAAGGCGATAGAGTGAACGCTGCACCTCCTCCCCTTCCCGGTGCGACGGGATACGGACGCCTCCTTCACCAGCTGTGAGGGGGGAGAGAGAGACAAGAGGCCAACGCAGTCTTGTTTAGATCTGGTGAAGAGAGGGTGAGAGACTGTGAATATAGCAAACCCTAGCAAATGAACGCCAAGCCTCCAGCGTGTAACATATATGTAGTGCGGCGAGCGTGTGGAGAGTGCAAACCCTAGCGAACAAGCGCTGATGCTCCCGCTTATATATATACTCATGTAGTACGGATCGAGCTCCGGTGCCTTCATCGCACCTGCTTTTTGGCTGTATGACAAGTGAGCCAGCCACATTTTGGGCCCACCTGTCATAAATCCAAAGGCAGGTGCACTAAGTCAATGAAGTTGCGTCCATATAGTACTCTCTTGTATACGACTAATATATAGTGGAATGGTTTTCTTATTCTCTTCATAACAATCGTTTTAAATTGTGTAAGTATGAAACGAAACTCTTTATTTAATGTACAGTGAAGAAACTAGTACTACTTCCGATGAACTGACGATCCACGCCCACGCGTCCTGGTCGCACTTCCTGTCCTTCACGTGTGGTACACTACCCTCCCTTAAGTGAACAACCACACATGCGCCAAATTATCGAAAACGTGTGAGAGTGTGTACAATAAAGAATTTTAATTTCAATTATCGGAAAGGTTTGAGAGTATTACAAAGTTTGACTTCAGTCAAATCTAATATGCGGAGTAAATAAAAATGGAGGGCTGCTACGTCCATCCGGGTTTTTAGTCCACACCAATTTTTAAATCAAAGTTAATAGATGGACAAATAAAATTACAGGGGAGCTGGAGACAAAGTTGTGAGAAGGCTTAGAAATCAATACAAAACTTATGCTCTTAGTACCAACGTCGATCCTTCTTCGAGGAAACATTTGGTTCATAGCCAATTATGTGATAAAATTGCACCAACGTGAAAGACGACTGCGTCTCCAACGCAACCAAGGTGAACTGACGAAGGATATCATCTTTTTGCGTAACAAGCAAAGAGCACTGATGGAAGACAACTTGTTTTTCATTGAAAATCGATCAGCTTCACCAGCCGACGCAACCATGAGGCACAACCATGAGCATCGGTAGGTCATCGTGGTGATGCATCATCCATTTGGCATCAAGTTTGGGTGAGGCACCTATGAAGTTCGACAAATCCTCATTGTGGTCTGCTTTCTTCTCAAGAATCAAGCTCGAGGAAGGAAGAACCACGTGGCGAGGATGTTGAGGCGGAACAACAATGGCCATCCAATTTTGTGCAGTTCCACTGAACTTGAGGAAGACATGCCCGAGTATGGAGACACGCATCGTTGTTTCCAAAAATATAAAAAAAGGGTTAGCAACGACATATCAATTGTCAATAAGAATTAATGAAAAGTACACCAACAAACAGAAGCATCATAATTATCTTGATGGGAACTAAACCAGGATACCCGAGAAAAAAAGCATTTCTTCATTTAACCAAAGGATAGAACTATCACCATATGGACAATGACCGCACAACCACCATGTACTTTTTGTCGAAACAACATGTATACCTCCACCGAGGCATAAATCAGGACAACTTTTCGAGTGGCATTTCCTCTATAATAGTACTAGTAGGTGATGTTGGACCAGCCGACAAACCCTAGCTACTATGCATGGGGAGCTGGGGAGTAGTCGCATAGAAGAAAACCCGCACGCAGTGACCTGGGGAGCTAGACCAGTACAAAAAGTTATACCTCAGGTGGGCGAGATGTCGTTTAGGCGAAGGGATCTGCCCACACGACAGCGTGAATGTATGCGCGGAGGATCTTTGTCGCGCCAGCCGGCTCCAAGAGGACGGCAAGATCGGCTTCCTCCGTCGCCGACGGAGACAACGTCAATGCTGCACCTCCTCACCTCCCGCAGTGGACGGGATTCGACCGGATCTATGACCACCGGTGAGGAGAGAGATAGAGTGGAAGACTGTCATCTTGTTTTGATATGGAGAGGGTGAGAGAGCGAGACGCGAGAAACTCTATCAAACAAGAGGCTATAATGGAGTAAAAAAATATCTCCATAGCAGTGGTTTTAAATAGAATAAGCGTTCCCGGAAAAAAGAAACGAAAACTGGCGGACAATTTTTTAAGAGTCAGTCTAGGACACATCTAGATGTGACATAGTTATGTCATATCTAAGTTGATGTCCACTCTGTTTGTGGTCTATTTTTTTCCTAGTTTTTTTTGTTTCTTGTTGCTACATTATATACTTGTGGGAGCTTAGATGTGATATCCTTAAATAACATCTAGATGTGAGTTACAAAAACTGATTTTCTAACGTACCAAGAAAGAAAACTCGATCCAAAACACGCCCCCGCTTCCAGGTCGCGAGAGTCGTCGCGCACACACACATAGACATAGACATGCATATCTGTGTTTATGTAAAATTCCATTTCCATCTCCATCTCCAATCATATTTGTCCAACTGGCACATTATTTACGTTGTTAATTATATACGCAGCAATATTAACGTACAACATCTCTTGTTTGCGCATGTCCGGACCGCTGCCACAGCCGGTCCTGACCAACCCGAACCCTCGGCATCACCTGCGCGTGCTTCCCGCCCGAAACGGTCAATGCCGCATTCATGCCTGGCCAGAGCGGACGCGACCTCTCACTGGCGCCGGCATTGAAGCAGCGCGCCGGCCAAGAGAGCGTCGCCCGCGCCGCTTCCGGGTGCACGCGGCTGCTCCGTGTTCAAAGGTTGCAATAGCCGGCTACAACATGCATGTAAAAAGTTCTTGGGAGTCCGTGCTACAGCTAGCTGTCCCCCCCCCCCCAACTCGTCAATCTCTTCCAGTAGTCCTAGTACTCCATGGCGCGATCCATCGACAAGCAGGCGGGAAAGTTATCGTATACTCGGTTTGCGGTGAGTGGCATGCCGAGCGATCCAACGAAACGAAACGTTGGTTTCTCTCCGTTTCCATTTTTTCTCCGGAAAAACGGAAACTTTCCACTCCATTTTCATTCCTATTCCAAGGTTGCCTCGTTACAACATTCCATCAAATACAAAGGAAAACTAACACGCATGCTGATGCATCTCAATGATTCACAGATCATAGCCAATATTTACTTCACAACTAAAGAAAAAAGTTGTGAGAGCGTGTACGAAAGAAAAACTACTGATGGGGTCTGTCGGTGTCAAAACCGGCGGATCTCAGGTAGGGCGTCCCGAACTATGCGTCTAGGCGGATGGTAACAGGAGACAAGGGACACGATGTTTTTACCCAGGTTCGGGCCCTCTCGACGGAGGTAATACCCTACTCCTACTTGATTAATATTGATGATATGGGTAGTACAAGAGTATATCTACCACGAGATCAAGGAGGCTAAACCCTAGAAGCTAGCCTATGGTATGATTGTTGTTCGCCCCACGGACTAAAACCCTTCGGTTTATATAGACACCGAATAGGGTTAGGGTTACACAGAGTCGGTTACAATGGTAGGAGATCTACATATCAGACGCCATGCTTGCCTTCCACGCCAAGGAAAGTCCCATCCGGACACGGGACGAAGTCTTCAATCTTGTATCTTCATAGTCCAGGAGTCCGGCCAACGCCCAAGGGTGATAGTTTGGCTATCCGGACACCCCCTAATCCAGGACTCCCTCAGTAGCCCCCGAACCAGGCTTCAATGGCGATGAGTCCGGCGCGTTGATTGTCTTCGGCATTGCGAGGCGGGTTCTTCTCCAAATTCCATATACTTATCGAATAGTGTCCGGCTTCTGATAAATGTTGCGCTCCTTGGCTTCTCGCCCAATAATGGCCATCTTCCACGTGTTTGAATGAATGCGAAAAGCTAGGGTATTTTTACACTTACCCCCCTAGCTGCGCAAATGAGTCGCCTATAAAAGGGACGAGGATCTAGATCTGAGTCACACCATCCCCCCCTCCCCCCCGCGAGCTTTCATCGGAGCGCCTCTGACAAAAACCCATTCCATCATGGACAGTCGACGCGGCTCCTCCTCTCGCGCTCCCAGCCCTCAGCCTGGAAATTGGGAGAGATGCTCACCCCGCAGAGCGAGCTAGTTATACTCCAAACCAAGGGATTTCTTCCCCCGGCCTTCATGGTTCCGGTTCGAGCCGGACTTGCCACCTACAAGGGCGGAAAGCAAGCGGAGAGTGTCCCCGATCCCTCTAAAGGGGAGCGGGTGTGCTATCTCTTATCTAGTAAGAGGACTCGGATTTCCAATTCATCCGTTTCTCCGGGGCTCTTGGAGTTCTACGGCCTCGATTGCACCACCTTACGCCTGCCTCCATTTTGCACATCGCGGGCTTCGTGGCCCTTTTGCGAGCTGTTTTTGGGCATCGAGGCTCATTTTGCACCGTGGAAGAAATTGTTCTGCCTTGTACCCCGTTCTCATGAGGGGTCAATATATCAAGTGGGCGGAGCCGAACTATGGCGCATCGCCGGGACCGGATATCTATCCGGAACCCCGAAGAAGGCGTCCGAAGACTAGCCTTCGGAATGGTTTTACATGGAGGACGTCCTGCTACCGGATCCTGTTCGGATCGGCCTTCCGGAGTTTAGCAATGCTCCTCTGAAGAAGCGCCTAAGCTGGCGCCCGCGGATCCCCAGAGGGAAAATAACCGGGATGTCCTTTACTTGATGAGCCGAATAAGATTACTGGCTCATGCCGGATTGACCATGATTGGAGTCATGGCAATCTGCATTATGATGGGAGAAAAATGTCTTCTAGCCGGATTGTAGATCGTTTGTCATAGCGGACCTTTTCGCTTCGACCTCGGGACCCAATAGTCCGGAGTGTGTCCGAATACCCTCGCGGTTATATAAGAACCGGGGCATGCATGGAGACAAGGCGTGGGGTCATTATTGCTGTATCGGACAAGTGCCCAACTAGTTATGTTATATTACATGGATAGTAAGAAACATCTTCCAGGAGAATAGTTCCATTAAGGGTTCCTTTCATTTGGGAGGCATGCCCTAAAGTGCATGTCCAAACTGCTAAGAAAGCGAAAAATCATCCGGGGCGGATGGATAAATAGTTAAAAATCATCTTTCAGTTCACCGACCGAATATTCCCTTAAGAACGCTAGCTTTCGGCTTCACCCAGTCTGAGGTACACATCCGGCTGACCCGGCAGTAACAATCGCAGAGGTGCTCCCTTTACCACCTAGCCGAACAATCGGGAATGCAGGGGTAAGCACAGTAGCCAGGCAACCCAGCTTGGCCAAAACTTAAGTCATATCGATGCATATAATGGTGAGTAAAAGGTACATGCGGAAGTTTGACACATGTGTTGGGCATAGAGCCCGTATAAATAAGCTTCTGTTAAAGAAGCCCCCAGGTATAATGAGCGCGGAAAGCGCGTCAAGTATGTGCGAACAAAGCGCAAACGAGCCTCTAAAGGCTTCAAGAATAAGGAGGAGGAAGGAGAGAAATAAAAGACAACAAAAATAGAAAATGTGGACGGAGGAAGGAGACGAACTTCGAGTCCGGCGCTTAAGCGTAGAATCTTCGTGAGACGGGCTGCGTTCCATGGGTTCGGCTCGAGTCGGTTATCCGGCAGCGTTTGTGAGCGGTATGCTCCGCCGGTCAGGACCTGGTCGATGATGAAGGGACCTTCCCATTTGGGCTTGAGTTCGTCCTTTTTCTTGTCCGGCAGGCGTAGAACTAGTTCGCCAACGTTGTAAGCTTTGTCCCGTACTACCCTGCTTTGATATCTTCGAGCCTGCTGTTGATAAAATGCGGAACGAGCTTTTGCCACGTCGCGCTCCTCCTCCAATGCGTCCAAACTGTCATGCCGATCAAGCTCGGCTTCTCTTTCTTCATACATGCGCACGCGAGGTGCGTCATGCATTATGTCGCAGGGCAAGACTGCCTCTGCGCCGTACACCATAAAAAATGGTGTGAATCCGGTAATACGATTCGGGCGTGGTCTGCAGCCCCGTGAGTATGTAGTCGAAGCTCCTCAACCCAAAGGCGTGTTAGATTCCTTGAGGGACCGCACTAGTCCGGGTTTAATGCCGCTCATGATTAGACCGTTTGCTCGCTCGACTTGACCGTTGGTTTGAGGGTGATAGGCGAGGCGTGTCGAGCTTGATGCCCATGTTTTTGCACCATAATTTGACCTCATCGGCCGTGAAGTTGGTGCCGTTATCGGTGATGATACCGTGGGGACGCCGTAACGGTGCACTACCCCGATATGAAGTCTATCACCGGCCCGGATTCGGCCGTTTTAATAAACTTGGCCTCTATCCATTTGGTGAATTTATCCACCATGAACAATAGGTATTTTTGCTTGTGGGTTCCTCCCTTAAGGGGTCCAACCATGTCAAGCCCCTGCATCATGACGGCCGGTGATGGGTATAGTTTTGAGGGCGGTGGGTGGCATGTGGCTTTGGTTAGCAAAAGGCGGCAACCAACGATCGTTGGACTAAATCCTCTTGCATCTGCCGGGCCGTCGGCCAATAAAATCCTGTCTGGAAGGCCTTTCCTACAAGGGCCGGGCTGCGGCGTGGTGCCCACCCAGTCCGGCATGAATTTCAGCCAGGAGGTTTCGCCCTTCCTCTTCGGAGATACACCTTTGAAGCACTCCTGTTGTGCTTTTCTTATAAAGCTCTCCCTCATGGACTTTATAGGCTTTGGATCGCAGTACTATGCAGCGAGCCTCATTTTGGTCTTCGAGGAGTTCCTGCCTAGTTAGGTAGGCTAGGAATGGCTCCGTCCACGGGGCGATAACAGCCATTATTTCGTGGGTGGAGGGAGCCTCCGATTGTGTCAGAGTGTTCGGTGTCAGGCAGTGCGGTTGGGTCCGAATTGTTATTTTCGGACTCCCCATCCCATAGTACGGATGGCTTGAACAACCATTCCAGGAAGATGTTGGGCAGGACGGCATCGCATTTTGCGCCAATGCGTGCCAATATGTCCGCCGCCTGGTTGTTATCCCGGGCTATATGATGAAATTCGAGCCCTTCGAACCGTGCTGACATTTTTAGGACCGCGTTGCGGTACGCTGCCATTTTCGGATCTTTGGCATCAAAGTCTCCGTTTATTCGAGATATCGCGAGGTTCGAATCCCCCGCACCTTAGGCGTTTAATGCCCATGGAGATCGCCATCCGGAGGCCGTGCGTAAGGGCCTCGTATTCGGCTGCGTTGTTGGAGTCCGTATACATTATCTGAAGGATGTATCTTGGGTGTGTCCCGGTTGGGGACGTCGACGACGCCAGACCCAGGCCGGCCAACATTTTGGAGCCGTCAAAGTGCATGATCCAATTGGAGTATGCGCCCGTACTCTTTAGGAGTTCGACTTGGTCCATGTCGGGACCCGATTCCACGTCACATCGACCTGGCGGTAACACCTCATATCACTTTGCGGCCTCACGCACGGTATTCCCAGGTGTCGCCTTACCATGGCCCGGGACCGTTTTGCGCCTTTTGGCTCACGTATATGATAGTGTCGCTAGCATCCGGATGACGAAGAACCGGGCCGACATGGCTAGTCATGAACTCAAAGCGGCACTAACCCATGGGGACAGGCATACATGAATCACATCGAGCATGTCGGTCATCAACGTGTGAATCCGGGTAGTAGCACTGGGCTAACAGGACTCCGGTATCCCGGGCTGTAGCAGGCTAGGCAGGACTCCGGATGTCACCGCGTGACATTTCCTCGAAGGGACAGACACATGAACGAAGTGAAACACATGTCGGCCAGTCAAGTGTCCAAAGGTGCGATAGTCTTTGGGCTAGCAGGACTCCGGTGAACCGGGCTGTAGCGGACTACTATCACTCAGGAAGCACTAGACTACATTTCCCCATATGAGCGCTGCCAAGGATAAACAACTAGATTGTCGGATCCCACACATACCAAGCATTTCAAACATACACACAATATCGTCAATATGTGTAAATACAACATGGCATCACAACATCACTCTACGACTCAAATATTTATTCATTAGGCTCCGAGGAGCGAGATATTACAAACATGGGTCTCATGACCCAACATACAGAGCATACAAGCAACAAGCACAAACGGAAGCTTAATATGTCTCGAGTACAAACATCTACAAATGAAAAAGGCTGAGAAGCCCGACTATCTACTGAGATCTGCCGAGGGCACAAGATCATAGCTGAGGTAACAAGCTAAATGTCAAGTCCAAGCGGAACTACTAGCGAGACTCACGTCTCTCGCAAAACATAAAATAAGCAAACGTGGTAGAAAGCGTACTCAACAAGACTTACATCGTAACTAACTACATATGCATCATTATCAACAAAGGGGTGGTGGAGTTTGTTGCAGCAAGCCGACTTCACTCGATGGCTATCCTGAACTACATTTGCAAGTAACTCTTTTGAGGTGGCGCACACTAGTCCACATATTCACCATACCAATACACCACTATGGATCCGCTCCCGTCTACCTTTGAGAACGCCATTCATAGTACTCACGCTTATATTGCGAGTTTTAGAGTATCCACTTACACTTGTCTATGAACTATGCAAGGGGTCCAAGTTTCCATATCCGAGGAATCCAGCTATTGAATAGATAATGATAACCCTGCGGTGTACTTCTTCACACACGCTCGCCACTTATCGCCTCAGACACGTCATGTACCTCGGCAACCTTCAAGCGGAAGCCGGGCGAGGAGTCGGCCACGACCGACTAACCACACAAGTCTCTCGTCCGGGTTTATCGCCTATTCGGGTTCCATCCACAAGGAGATCCGGCCGGTGTTGCTCACGGACCCAAGCGATGTGAGCAGGGTTCCCAAGCCCACCAACCGGTGCCACTTGGTACACCGTGCCACTTGTGCCTAGTCATCCGAAGCCCACATGCACGGGTGCCACTTGGTAGACTACTAACACTACCTACAAACACCGAAACTAGTTGCAACTCACAGACGGAGATCGAGTTGATTAATAAGCCGAGAGGGGCCGAGTTACGGAACCCAATGTGTGGTAATGCTTGTTCATGGATCACAAACACAGAACTCAGTTCCTGAGGACGGCTGGAATGAGACAACCCGCCATGTACTCCTACATGGCCTCTCACCGCTACCTTTACCAAATTGTGTTCACACACTTAGCTCACACACAGTAGGACATGTTCACCACTTTCCAATTCATTCCCGATGAATCAGACCTGACACAACTCTAAGAAATAGCAGGCATGACAAAGAAGCATGAATGAGTAGGCACATCAGGGCTCAAACAACTCCTACTCATGCTAGTGGGTTTCATCTATTTACTGTGGCAATGACAGGTCATGCAGAGGAAAGGGGTTCAGCTACCGCAGCATGTAACAGTTGAATCGTTGTTGTCCTAATGCAAGTAAAAGAGAGCAGGAGGCGAGAGAGTGGGATTATGTCGGAATGAACAAGGGGTTTTGCTTTCACAGCACTTCTGAAGATAATATAGTTCTTCATCGGTGTCATCGAACTCATCGTCGGTACGTCGTCTACTGAGAGGGGACAAATACCGGCAAACAAGGAAGAACACAATCAATGCAGTGCACAACATGATGCATGATCATGACATGTCGTAATCTTTGTGATTTGAGCTAATGCAACTAGCAGCAGATTAAATGAAGTTGGTTTGAATCCAAGATTCAAATTCAAACTCCATATATGGATATTAAATTGCCATTTATATGCTTTGTGCTAAACAGCAGCTATAAGTTGTTATAACATGCATTAAAATGGTACAGATGGATAGATTGGATTTTTCTGATCATTTTTCATATATAATTTATTTCATTTTGGAGTTACGGTTGAATTTATATGAATTTTTGAAGTTTATACTATTTTCTCGGATTTTTCTAATTATCTAGAATTAAACTAATTCGGAAAATGAATAATTGCGTCAAGACCTTTGCATCAAGATGACATAAGCGAGTCAGCAGGCGGCGGCCAGGTCAAAGCCCGGACGGTGGGGCCCGCGTGTCAGTGTCTAACTAAACTAACCTAGTTTAATTAGCACTAACCTAGGTCAAACTAATTAAGTATACACCTAAACTAGATTGATTAGCCGGGCAGGGCCCACATGTCATAGACCCAGGGTCTGCCAGGCCCACCCGGTCAACTTGGTCGTGAGGTCAATCCGCCCGGCGTCGAAGTCGCCCGGCGAGGCCGAGGCAGCGGAGGGGCTCGGAAGCAGCTGCTCCGGCCCGCAGTTCGAGGCGCGGATGGCACCGTTGGAACCCGAAGCCTCGTCTTGGCGTCGGTGGTGCAGTGGGGCAGCCGGAGACGACCTAGATCGATGGCGGTGTCCGCTTCCGCGGCGGCCGGAGTTCGGGTGACGACGGATTCGTTGCTATGATGGACGAAAGGAGCAGCGGTTGGTCGAGTTAGGATCCTAGGGTCGCCCTGAGCATGTTAGGGTGCTCGGCTGCGAGCTTGCGTGGCCGTGGTCACGGTGGCGGCATAGCCGGCGGAGCCAAGCTCTCGGGCTCGGCAGTGCAATGGCTAGAGATGGAAGTAGAGCACGGGAGAAGGGGAGAAGGCGGCGGAGCTCACATGGATTCAATGGAGGGCTCAAGAAGGCTCGGGAGGCACCGTGGGACTGACGGATGGCACTGGCGATCTCGGTTGCCGAGGAAGAAGACGACGCATGGTGGCGACATTGAGGGCATCCGGTGCCGCGTGGCTCGGCGGAGAGGTCCAGGGCGGCGAGGCAGAGCTCTTGAGCTGGTCGGGGAAGCGTGAGGGAGGCGGTGGCCGCGGTGGTGCTCGGCGGTGCGCTCGGGAGAGAGGAACAGAGGAGGGGGAGGAGCACAGGTAGAAGGGGAGAAGGGTCGAGCGGTTCGGGACGATGCCGGGCGTTCACCCACGCGTCCAGGGGCTCCGCGGCAAGCAGGAGGAGGTGTGGCGCCTCGCGTCTTGTTGTCCCGCCCTCTGCCCTCTTGGCGAGAGGTTGAAGACGACCAGCACTTGCCGGGTGGGGTGGGCAGTTGGAGGAGCTGGGCCAGGTGGGGCGCCAGGTAAGTTTGGGCCAGGTAGCTTTCCCTCTCTTCTGTCTTCTAGTTTTGTTTTTGTTTTCTAATTCTTCTGTAATGTCAGGGCTTTATTAAAAATACTTAGGCACACTCAAAAATCATGAAACTTGCTCAAGCCCACTGTTTGGAATATATCCAACAGTAAACATTTAAGTTTATGATTATTTGGACATTTAAATTTTTTTATAGCATTTAAATGCCCAAATGCAAATAGAGTATGATTTAATCCAGGGCCCAAATATGTCATGGAAAATGTGCATCACATCTGGTTACTGTTTCCAGTATTTTCCAAGAATGATGAACATTTTTGGGAAGCCATTTGGAATTTCTGGAAATATTTTGGTTGAACCTAGTGAATTCCTTTAATGCTAGGGTTTAGACAATCCCCATTTCATGTTTCTTTCAAAGTTTAAACATGATGCACACATGAGGTTAGCGTAGTGCATTGCCAGAAGGTAGGGATGTGACAACTCACCCCCACTAAACAAGAATCTCGTCCCGAGATTCAAGACGTGAGGTAAGAGGTCAATGGGGAACACAGACTAACACAATCTTCATGATCCAGGTGGCACTCCACAAGAACGTTGAATCGATCACCATCTTTGTCTTGATGCGTTGCTCTGAGAACTCCAACCCATATGACATCGAGAGGAAAGGGGGGATTTTAGAAGAATCGGTCTTCTTGAGGTTCGATCAATTTAGGATCACCATAATGATCACAAGATCAACTCACGGAATGAGACATAGAAACATCTCTGGAGTTGAGACATGAAACATACATCCGGAGGGATGGAGTGTAACAGATGACGAAGATTCACTAGGTAGGCATCAATTCCACACTTAAGAAGGTGGTGAACGGTTGCCAATGTAGCGAGGAGTTGAGTTGCCATGATACCACAACGAGACATCATAAGGAAGGTGACTCGCAGAAATATTCCCTTAAGTGGCAAAAAGAATTACTTTTGATCCATAGATCATTGGAACCCTTCATACCAGCCTAAGGCAATCACAATCGATCATTCGAAGGAGTTTGAAAGGATGGCATACTCAGATTAGAATGGATGATGTGGACTACCTTGTTGAAGACAATGCAATGGATGATTTGCTTAACATCGGAGGTGGAGGGGACCCATGGTAAGTCCACTTTGAAGATGATCCTGGACATCAACTGCTGAGAAGGACATCCCATGGGAAATTGGCACAATGGGGTGCAAGCTGGGAACAACATGCAAATGTTGGGAAGGTTGCAACCGTCA
Source organism: Aegilops bicornis (assembly GCA_021605145.1). Classification (NCBI taxonomy): domain Eukaryota; kingdom Viridiplantae; phylum Streptophyta; class Magnoliopsida; order Poales; family Poaceae; genus Aegilops; species Aegilops bicornis. Next base: position 633,807,073 of record CM038670.1, read on the forward strand.
TATCTGCCTGAGATTCAGATCTGGTTGGAAACAGGATATTTCAGACAGCATGTCTGAGAAGAGAGTTTGCAACACAATTCGACGAGATGGCGTTGCGAGATTCTCGAGGAATGAACTAAGATAGTAAGCTCCAAAACATGAGCTAGTTCTGCTAAACACATGTGAACACGCTGTCCCAGACAAGCATGACCATATAGTAGTCTTATGATAAAGCACTACCGAGTTCAGGTGGGGAACCATCATCTAGGGTAACGAAGTCTTTACGCAAGTCCATGGATTAGATCCCAATCATAGACTTCTTTTCCTTGAACAAGTCAATCAGTGGCTTGGTGTGCTAGGAATACATATAGAATGAAGGTTGCAAGTCTCCAGACTACAGAATACTTCGCACGTATGCATGACCGATTTGGGATGATTCCAAAGAAGCAACATTGACTTTCTCGAATCCATGGTGGCAACTTGCATCAGATGCACATGAATTAGAGGAAGTCACTACTTTCATCCAAGCATATGCTTCATGAACGAAACACGAAGAAATGCTTACACAAGGTTCCAACACTAGGTTGATGTTCAACATGACTCATGGGGAGACAAAATGCTGCGATGGGCTCAACAACAACTCATCGGAATTCCCATATCACCGGACTTCCACCATCATGTGAACACGGTGATAGCATTGGTCGGACCAAAAGATGTAATGGTATATGCTCGAGGGATCAACCACGAGTAAGACAACATTACGAGCATCGTTAGTACTGATTTGATTTGACGATAGCCGCACTCAAATCAAAGGATTGATAAGACAATAGGTCCAACAACTGATCCACGAGGACCAATCGATGAAGATATCATCTTTCTTCAACACACACTACACAAGAATATCCCTTTGGAACGAACTAAGTTGGGCAAGCTTTTATCTTCCAACTCTCCAGGTTGTTGTTTAGCTTAACCACCTAGCTCAGGGTATCTTACACAGATTCTTGGAGAATGGGTGGTTTAGAGGAAAACCAATATGATCACGAACTCAACATAGCGGTCAGATGACAACCTGGTGATACTTCCGAGAAGATATTCAGAATATCACGAACCACCGGTATGTTACTAAGCTCGAGAACAATCTTGCTTTTCAGGGCAAGACGATATGATCAAAAAGCAAGGGATTGATATAATCCTAACTCATTGATCGAAGAGTGCACCAGAATAAGGACTATGTCGCACGATCAATCTTAGGATGATGATTTAATAACCAACACGCTAAGAATGAGATTATGGTCCATTAACTACCAAGCAACGAGGTTGCTAGGAGTATAAATTTCACGCATCATGGTTCACTTGTCGGCATTCCGGTTACAACAACACGGAACCGAGAAATGAAGGATGATGGCGAGAGTATCCTTTGCATCAAGAATTCATAAGAGAAGGTGCAATTCTCATGACATTCTTGACATAAAGATGGTAACACTCCAGGTGGAACAGAATCAAAAGCTGGGTTGCATTTTGATCTGCGGAATACAACTGCTTTGACCATATCCTAGATATGGAAGGGGTACTGAAGTTTGTTTCTCCTAGTCATTCCGGATAGAATGGCTTGACGGACCACAAGAGTAAAAGGGCATCGATGAACACAAATGCACACATACTCTTGGTTATCAATTGATAGAGGAGGGTCGGAATACAACTAAAGAGAACAACCCGAAGGAACATATAATTTTCTCGAGTTGTGGATGCAGATTAGTATGTCGAGCAAAGCTCAACATTTCTTCCGGATAATCCATGCAGAGAAGGTAGAACTGGCGAGTCACAATATAGAATGGAGTACCCCTCAAGAGCACCACTGGTTGTGATCTTTTTAACTCAAAGACTTACGCCTTATTGGTTCATGGTATTGAAAGAAAGAAATACCCACGGACCTCAAGGACTAATGCAAAGGTTACTAATAACCTAAGGGAGCTAGCAATTACTATCAACATGAAGTAAGTAGAGTGAATCTCGGGTTCAAGAACCCAGGAATAGAATACCTACTACTAAATGGCATCACGGGATGCTTTCGAAAATGATGGCCAGAATCATCACACGGTGAACACAAAACGTTGCTAGATTACTAGGTGACTCCCTAAAACACCTAGGGTCATAATAATAGTTCCAACATATATGTCAAGGCAATAAATTACCTCAACGCACCGGTTAGTGTGCTTATTCTGACCAAAGGGACATCAAAATGAGAGGAAGGAATTTTGCAAATGCTTCATATTGTTTTAGAAACCTGGGATGACTCGGACAGCATAACGGCTGTAATTGCTCGAAATAATTTGGGACATCCTGCAAAATGGTGGCATAACCACTCAACATCACAATATCAAGGTTCCGAGATCAACAATTATCATACGGAAATAGTAGAAACTGAACTGGGGCTTAAAACCAACAATCTTAAAGGTCTATGGATTAGTAACACGTCATCCTGATAGATAGATGAGAAGCCTAGTTCTTAACCCCGTAGAAGAGAAGAGGTTGACTCGATCGTAAGGCCATGAGGTATAAGGAGTAAAAAGAGCCTTACGTTCCTTCCCCAATCAATTCCCTTACATAACTAAAGCATTTCTAGACACAACTTGACCGGTTTGGCTTGGTAAACCTCTGAGCGGTCGGGCTCACGATACCAACGCTGTCGGGACCCGATTCCACGTCACATCGACCTGGCGGTAACACCTCATATCACTTTGCGGCCTCACATACGATATTCCACGGTGTCGCCTTACCATGGCCGGGACCGTTTGCGCCTTTTGGCTCACGTATATGATAGTGTCGCTAGCATCCATATGACAGAGAACCGGGCCGACATGGCTAGTCGTGAACCCAAAGCGGCACTAACCCATGGGGACAGGCATACATGAATCACATCGAGCATGTCGGTCATCAACGTGTGAATCCGGGCTGTAACCTTTGGGCTAACAGGACTCCGATATCCCGGTACATGTAGCAGGCTAGGCAGACTCTGGATGTCACCGCGTGACATTTCCCCGAAGGGACGGAACCACGAACGAAGTGAGACACATGCCGGCTAGTCAAGTGTCGGAAGCAGTAGTCTTTGGGCTAGCGAGGACTCTGGTGAACCGAGTAGCGGACTACTATCGCTCAGGAAGCACTAGACTACATTTCCCCATATGAGAGGCTGCCAAGGATAAACAACTAGATTGTCGGATCCCACACATACCAAGCATTTCAAACATACACACAATATGCTCAATATGTGTAAATACAACATGGCATCACAACATAACTCTAAGACTCAAATATTTATTCATTAGGCTCCGAGGAGGCGAGATATTACAAACATGGGTCTCATGACCCAACATATAGAAACATACAAGCAACAAGCACAAGCGGAAGCTTAATATGTCCGAGCACAGACATCTACAAATGAAAAAGGCTGAGAAGCGACTATCTACCGAGATCTGCCGAGGGCACAAGATCGTGGCTGAGGTAACAAGCTAAATGTAAAGTCCAAGCGGAACTACTAACGAGGCCACGTCTCTCGCAAAACATAAAATAAGCAAACATGAGTACAAATGTACTCAGCAAGACTTACATCAGAACTAACTACATATGCATCATTATCAACAAAGGGGTGGTGGAGTTTGACTGCAGCAAGCCAGCTTTGACTCGATGGCTATCCTGAACTACGACTGCAAGTAACTCTTTTGAGGTGGCGCACACGAGTCCACATATTCACCATACCAATACACCACTATGGATCCTCTCCCGTCTACCTACGAGAACGCCATCCATAGCACTCACGCTTATCTTGCGAGTTTTAGAGTATCCACTTTCACTTGTCTATGAACTATGCAAGGGGTCCAAGTTTCCGTATCCGAGGAATCCGGCTATTCGAATAGATAATAATAACCCCTGCGGTGTACTTCTTCACACACGCTCTCGCCACTTATCGCCTCAGACATCGTCATGTACCTCGGCAACCTTCAAGCGGAAGCAGGCGAGGAGTCGGCCACGACCTGACTAACCACACAAGTCTCTCGTCGGGTTTATCGCCTATTCGGGTTCCATCCGCAAGGAGATCCGGCCGGGTGTCGCTCACGGCCCCAAGCGATGTGAGCAGGTTCCCAAGCCCACCAACCGGGTGCCACTTGGTACACCGTGCCCTTGTGCCTAGTCTGTCCCAAGCCCACTTGTACGGGTGCCACTTGGTAGACTACTAACACTACCTACAAACACGAAACTAGTTGCAACTCTGGCGGAGATCGAGTTGATTAATAAAATTTGAGAGGGGCCGAGTTACGGAACCCAATGTGTGGTAATGCTTGTTCATGGATCACAAACACATAACTCAGTTCCTGAGGACGGCTGCAATGAGATAACCCACCATGTACTCCTACATGGCCTCTCACCGCTACCTTTACCAAATCGTGTTCACACACTTAGCTCACACACAGTAGGACATGTTCACCACTTTCCAATTCATTCCCGATGAATCGGACACGACACAACTCTAAGCAATAGCGGGCATGACAAACAAGCATGAATGAGTAGGCACATCAGGGCTCAAACAACTCCTACTCATGCTAGTGGGTTTCATCTATTCTTGTGGCAATGACAGTCATGCGGAGGAAAGGGGTTCAGCTACCGCAGCATGTAACAGTTGAATCGTTGTTGTCCTAATGCAGTAAAAAGAGAGCAGGCGAGAGTGGGATTGTATCGGAATGAACAAGGGGGTTTTCTTGCACAGCACTTCGAAGATAATATAATTCTTCATCGGTGTCATCAAACTCATCGTCGATGCGTCGTCTCTGAGAGGGACAAATAGGCAAACAAGGAAGAACACAATCAATGCAGTGCACAACATAATGCATGATCATGACATGTCAGAATGCTGTGATTTGAGCTAATGCAACTAGCAGCAGATTAAATGAAGTTGGTTTGAATCCAAGATTCAAATTCAAACTCCATATATGGATATTAAATTGCCATTTATATGCTTTGTGCCAAACATCAGCTATAAGTTGTTCTAACATTCATGAAAATGGTACAGATGGATAGATTGGATTTTTCTGATCATTTTTCATATATAATTTATTTCATTTGGAGTTACGGTTGAATTTATATGAATTTTTGAAGTTTATACTATTTTCTGGATTTTTCTAATTATCTAGAATTAAACTAATTCCGGAAAATGAATAATTGCGTCGACCTTTGCATCGACATGACATAAGCGAGTCAACGGGGCGGCCTAGGTCAAACTGACCAGTGGGGCCCGCGTGTCAGTGTCTAACTAAACTAACCTAGTTTAATTAGCACTAACCTAGGTCAAACTAATTAAGTATACACCTAAACTAGATTGATAAGCCGGGCAGGGCCCACATGTCATAGACCCGGGGGTCTGCAGGCCCACCGGTCAACTTGGTCGTGAGGTCAATCCCGCCCGGCGTCGAAGTCGCCCGGCCGAGGCCGAGGCAGCGGAGGGCTCGGAACGCTGCTCAGCCATGGTTCGGCGCGGATGGCACCATTGGAACCCGGCCTCGTGCGCTTGGTAGTGCCGATGGGGCCGCGGAGGCGGCCTAGATCGACAGTGGTGTCCGCTTCCGCGGCCGGAGTTCGGGTGACGACGGATTCGTCGCTTCGATGGACGAAAGGAAGCGGCGGTTGGTCGAGTTAGGATCCTAGGGTCGCCCGAGCATGTTAGAGGCGCTCATTTGCGACTTGCGTGGCCGTGGTCACGGTGGCGGCATGGCCAGCGTAGGCAAGCTCTCGGGCTCGGCAGTGCACGGCTAGAGATGGAAGTAGAGCACGGGAGAAGGGGAGAAAGGCGGCGGAGCTCACATGGATTCAATGGAGGGCTCGGCCCAGGCTCGGGGAGGCACCGTGGACGGCGGATGGCGCCGGCGATCTCGGTTGCCCGAGGAAGAAGACGACCGCGGTGACGACATTCGGGGGCATCCAGTGCTGCGTGGCTCGGCGGAGAGGTCTAGGGCGGCGAGGCGGAGCTCTTGAGCTAGTCGGGGAAGCGAGGGGGAGGCGATGGCCGCGGTGGTGCTCGGCGGCGCGCTGCGGTGCGCTCGGGAGAGAGGAACCGAGGAGGGGAGGAGCACAGTGAGAAGGTGTAGCGACCCGACCCGAATGGATCAAGTCTCTGTGCTTTCGTGTCATCCCTGGATCGGTATGCTGACACACACAGTACTCGAAGGATTTATAACAGAGGTAAATCACATGTATAAAGTAACGTAAATACTATTACCTCGATCCAAAACATAGCGGAAGCAACAAGGTTGTGGATTCCCATCAACACCAACGGCAAAGTTGAGTATAGGAAATCGTAACCCTAACGTATCACTTACTCGTAAATGCGAAAATTCTGCAACATGAAAAGTTGCAGCCCGAAAACGGGTCAAGCACATGGAATATCTTTGGCAATGTAACACATAGAGAGTAATGAAAGAATAGGCTATACTACATGCATATATGGCTGGTGGAAAGCTCTATGGTTACAGTTTTTGCGAAAAGCCAATTTTTCCCTACTTCAAAGGAATAAATTTTATTTAACTATCATGGTGGTTGTTAAACATTGAGAATGGTTGACAGCATCCTCAATCCCAATTAAAAGTACTCATTAAAACCCAACAATATTAATTAGAAGTAACATGATGAGATCAACAGGATATCCAGGTACTAGATACTCAAAATTGTCCATAACCGGGGACACGGCTAACCATGATTAGTTTGTACACTCTGCAGAGGTTTGCGCACTTTTCCCCATAAGACTCGATCGCCTCCGTTTGGTTTCTCGCACTACATGGTGTTTGAGAAACGGATGATCGAGACATAGTTTTTCAGAAGCGCTAGCACCTTACATGTGGGTAGACCGTACCAACCTACATCCCCTACATCAGCTAGCCTACCCGTAAGAGTTCGCACAACTTACTCAGCTATGCCAGAGCCCATAATGGCTTGTGGCTGCACACGGAAGTTTCTAGTTTGAATAATCTTATGATCCCTTTGGGCCTGGGTGGCGGTCCGAAGAAATACAGGCAAATCCTGTCTACCCGGGTGCCTTGACAGGCAAGTCCTGGAATAGCCAGGTGCCTCAATCCACCCAGATGTGTGTTTAAGTTGCCACCTTAGATAAACCATTAATTATCAATCTCACATCTGTCATGGATATTCACTTAAACCCAATCCACGTCTACGAGCATAGCATGGCGTAATAAGAAAACGTAGAAGTAACTCCCAAAGATTCATAAGTAAAACAGGTAATAGGTACTACCTCAATCTACTTCCCATCCCACAATTTAATTAGATCCTAATCATGCAAGTGTTTGAGGGTTTGATCTAATGCAATAAAAGCTGGGTAGTAGAAAGGATATGATCAAGTGTTACTTGCCTGCAAAGTTGTTGAAGATGATTCGCACTCAAAACTCTTGATAGCTCTACTCGTCACACTCCGGTCAATCTATCGTAATCAAGCAATAGTAACCACTCATAAGCAATCACTCAAAAGATCGGAAAGAACGAAGAAAACAATTCGGAAAACGTCAAAACCAAATCAAATAACTCTTGCAGCATAAAACAATTTCTAACAGTACCAAAACTATGTGTATTTGGCCTTATCAGAAAGTTTAGGTCAAGAGCTTCGATTAGCAAAAGAATCAACTAAATCGAGATTCTGAAACTCAAGTTATGATCAAACGAAGTTCAAATACAAATCTGTTTGAATTCAAATTTTAAAACTTTCAAAAACATGTTTGAGTTGTATTACTGGATAGAGGAGATCATAATGAAAAAGTGAGCGTTGGTTTCGTTGGATTCCGACTTACGAGTAAAAAGTTATAGCCGTTTGAAGATTAGGGACTACGGATAGGTCCATGACGGAAATTAAAAATAAAAAGAAAAATCAATCGAGCGAACGCTCGCTAAACAAAACCGGAAAGAAAAACCGGCGAGAAAACCGATCTAGGGTTTGGAAAGGAAACCAAAGCGAAAAACCGATCTAGAAAATGGAGCAACGGATCTAGAAAAGCAGGCGGAAACCGATCTAGAAAACCGATCTAGAAAACGTGACGCGGCGCGGGGCTAGTACCTCGAAGAGGCGAGGGGCTCCGGCGGCGGCGGCGTAGGGCGGCGGCGGTGGCAAGTGGCGGCGGCGGCCAGGAGGGCGGCGGCGGCGCTTGGTGAGCGGCGGCGTAGGGCGGCGGCGGCTATGGCGGCGGCAAGCACTGCTTCTTCTTCATGAGGAGGAAAGGAGAGGAGAGTTGATTTGATGTGTTGGAGGGGGTGCTTGGGTATTTATATTGGGGAAGGGAGGGTTTTGCTCGGGATAGGGGACAAAAAAATAGATTAGGATTAGGAATCCTAGGAATAAAAAACGGAATAACAAAACGGGGTCAAATTCTACTAGGAATCGTAATAGAATAGGAAACTTGGGGCTCCCTGGCTCCCCTAGGTGCGTGGTGCGTGCGTGGCCTTGGCCTTCGGCCGGCCGCTGGCTTTGGCGGCTTGGGCCTTTGGCCCAAGGCGCTGTGCTCCTTTTTTTTTTTGAAAAATTTTAACAAAGACAAATAGAAATAATAAAACAAAATAAATAAAAATATTATATAGGCATATAAAATATAAAAATTTGAAGAAAAGATTTTCTACAACATGGACATTATTTTAGCTTCAAATAAAATATACATAAATTCAAATAAAACAAACAGTGCTTCAGCTCTAATAAAATCCAATAAAAATCATTTTAAAAATACCAAAATGAATTCAAATTTATTCCTCTCCAATTTTCTGTTGTAGGGAATCATGTTACCCTATTTTATTTTTGGGGAAAAATAATTTGAATAAAAACTCAAATAACTCCAAATTGAAAAATAATTCAAAGGAACTTTGAATTTAATTCTTTGAAACTCCCAACTCATATTTCATATGTTTTGAAGAAGTCATTTTATCTTCTCTCGTGAAAATCATTGAGTTGCATAAAGTTTCAGAATTGGAAATATTTTCCAAATGAAATTCAAATATTTTCAACACCTTGTCATTTAAATAAATGGAAGAAGTCATGTCATCTTCTCTCCGTGGTTTTGTGATGAAAAGAATTTGAATTCGAAGATCATAAAAAAATGAAAGTTTGGGAAAGTCCTTTTATTCCCTCTCATTTAACTTTCAAAAGTTTGAAATCACTCACTTTCGATCAAGCAATCAAGCAATCAATCAAATCTATATATTTGTTTATAACATTCCAAAATTTAGAATTTTGGGATGTTACAAACTACCACCCTTAAAATGAATCTCGTCCTCGAGATTCGGAGAGGCTAGAAAGAAATAGGTTAGGGTTTGGGGTCTTATCAAAAATCCATCGATCGTCTCTGGGTCTCGGGTGCTACCACCCTTAGAAGCATTGTTACGGTTCCATCAAAACTCGAGATACTCCATCCTTATTCGGTGATGTCGGTCTTCTCGAGATCGTAAGGATAATTCCTTCTCGGGGATCTTTTTGTAGCGGCATAACCTTTTCCTCAATCCTTTTGTCCTTTAATCTTGGTAAGGTTATTCCGAGATTGGGTCTTCATAGGCGGCCAGATGCAGCGCCAATACTAAACAACTATCGATATCTCATGGTGGTCAACGATTTATGGTTTCTCCTGCGTAAAGCGAATTGCAGGTTGAACCTCACCGTATGACCTACGCTTGGCAGCAGCAGCTGCCGTGTACAAGGGAAAAGAAATACCTATACCGTTCTAAGGTTTAAACAAGGTTTAATATAAATGCGTCTTGCAACTATAGGTAAGTCACTCAGATTTACTATCCCATATAGCAAAGCGAATAATAAGAGTAAGTCGGTATGGTGATCAATCCATCCCGCACCCAAATCATTACCTTGTACATGGTTTAGCGAATCTCGCATTCTAACACTCGGTCATCCTCACAAGCATTGCAGAATTTCTCTTGTCGACGAACCAAGTCCGGAAAATCCATTGATTCTGCAAGCCAAACAAACATCTATCGTTCCTTAACAACTCTCAGGTTTTGCGTAAACTCCTATAGAATCGTCGGTTGATACAAGTCGTAACTTCTGCCAGGGTTTTTCCTTCTGCAAGAGTGTGCTTGCTTCTTGGCAGGTCACAGGGCACATGGGTTATAGCCCATCTCATCACTTGCAATCCTTGAACACATCCTCAGGGCAACTGATCGTTATCCCAACATCCAACTCCCTAGCATACTTAAATCCATCCAATTGTACTGTCTCTTTTCCTTATATTTGCACCAAACTAAGACGTGATTACTCAGACTCATCATGGAATTTCCATTGATCCATATTTCCAACATCATACCTCATTTACGTCCAATAGTAATTTATCTCTTCATCCTCGTGGGATATCCCACATACCGAGATAAAACTTATACTTATGAAGTCCATACTCCACTTATGGAACATCATTATCCTTTCGAGGGTCAAGCGTCCTTACAAGGAAATATTGGCCATCTCGCATGGCACTTCTTCAAGCTGGAAAGCGTGAAACACATCATGAACTCTGACAGTCCTTCGGGTGACTTCAACTTGTTAGCCTATTCTCCCATACGCTCCAAAACCCGGTATGGTCCTACAAATCTCGGGGCTAACTTTCCCTTAACTTCAAATCGTTTAACTCCTCGCAGAGGTGGCACACAAAGATATGCTCTGTCTCCGATTTCATAGACTACCTCCTTGCATTTTTGAGTCTGCATAACTCTTACATGCGGGTGAGCTATCTTGATCTATCTCGAATCAACTTAACATTCTCTTGACTCCTTGATCATATTTGGTCCAAACAAGCGACGGTCTCCAACTTCATCCCACATCAACGGTGTCCGCTCCTTCTCCCATACAAAGCTTCAAAAGGGACCATCTTCAAACTGACTTGGTAGCTGTTGTTGTATGAGAAACTCCGCGTAAGGTAAATTATCATCCCTACTAGATCCATAATATAGCGCATACGTTCTCAACATGTCCTCTGGTATCTGATTGACTCTCTTGATTTATCCATCTGTCTGCGGATGAAAGGCTGTACTGAACTCTAGCCTAGTACCCAAAGTCTGGTGCAGCTGATTCCAAAACTTTGAGGTAAACTGTGTTCCTCTACAATGGTCCTCGGAACTCCATGCAGACATACGATCCTTGTAAAATATATCTTGGCCAACTTCACACTTGTATAGGTGGTTTTTCACTGGAATAAAGCGAGCCACTTGGGTCAAGCTAGTCAACTACTACCCAGATAGAATCATATCCCAATTGGGTTATGGGGAATCCGGAAATGAAATCCATGCCAAGCTTATCCTACTTCCATTCGGGTATCGGCATAGGCTGCAATAATCCTGCTGGCTTCTGATGCTCTGCTTTTACTTTCTCTGGCATACATCACTTACGACTACATACTCCGCAATATCCTTCTTCATACCAGTCCACCAGAAACACTCCTTCAAATCCAAATACATCTTGGTGTTTCCAGGGCGAATCGAGTATGGTGAGCCTCCTGAAGTTTTAACTTCCTGATCTTTGCATTATTGGGTACATGTACACTGTCCTCAAACCATAAGATGTCATGCTCATCCTTACGAAAACCTTTGGCTTTTCCTTTGCTCATCCTCTCTTTTACCTCAGCAATCTCTTTGTCATCCTTCTGAGCTTCACGGATCTTTTCCAACAATGTAAACTGAACTTCCATTACTGCAACGAAATCTTTGGGAACAATCTCCAACTGAAGTTCCTTGAGATCTTCGGCTAACTCCTTTGGTAATCCTCCGATTATGAGGGTATTCGTCCTTGTTTTATTTATGGTTATATCCTATTTCTCCACAAGGCTTGCACGCACAAGGTTTCTTCATATCCTTTCCATAAGGCTTCAACCACGGGTCACAAACCGAGACTTTAGCAAAGTCAACTTAAATTCTTCCCAAGTGGTTACTCTTTGCAATCCATTGATGGTTTGGTACATCCTCCACCAAATAGCAGCACCTCTTTCAAAGCCTTTGAAGAGCATCTTTGGGTCATATCCTTCTACTGTAGGGTTATTCTTCATATGATCCTCCATGTTACGAATCCATCGGTTCATCTCCAATTGACTCATTGGTCCGGAAATTACAAGCTCATCTCCATCCATCCTCTAATGGGTCCATGGGTTTGGGGTGGGATAAGAGAGATCGAGAGGGATGCACACAATACAAACAATGGTTTTGAAAAGACAGATTTTATTGTGGCTGTCGGAAAAACATCAAACAAATGACAGCTCACAATCGTCGCATCTAACGTAGGTATGTAACAGGGGTTTGGTATTCTAACGGTCAATAAATCTTCAGAGTTGTCAAACTCTTCAAGTCTTGTACATGTCTCCAATGGCTTCTTCCGATCGTGCTTGTCTTTCTCAAGTTCTTTTGCCAGATCATCTCTGTTGACGCGAAGTCTCTCGCGACGTCCTTCAATATTTCTGGAGTTACGTTCCAACTGCCGGTTTCAACATCCTTGACATGATCCATGATCCTACTGTCCTTCGATTCTTGTCAAATCTCCGGTATCTCGATGTTTTGCTCCTTCATCTTGTCTACTTTCAGCTTACGGGTCCCGAGTTCTTCACGAACCGCTTCCTTATCAAATCTGCTTCCTGCAGATCCACCTTAAACTTCTTCATGTAATACTCCAGATTACGGTGATACACCGGCTAAGGTTAAAACTCCAACGTTTGCGGATAGATGCTCCATCAGCTTTCTACCATCCAATCCTTCCATGCATCTGCATGCTTAACTCCATACGGTGACAATAGCATAGGCGGCGATAACATCATGGATAGCGTCTTTCTGCTCTTGTCATTTTCATGAGCTATCATTCCATAGTTGATATCTCCTGCCTTAGGGTTTTCTGACAAAGCTTTGAATTCTAATGCTCCATGTTCCGATCTTTCTCCGATACACCTTGATCTCGGTTATTGATAACTTCCATAGTCTGCCAAGTTCCATAAGCGTAACCTTCCTAGGTCATACAAATCCGAATTTATTTGGAGCCTTCAAATCTCCTAGTCTTGAGTCTTCACCGTTGTAGTTTCCGTTTACGGTAAAATCATCTTCATTCCAAATGGTCTTAGTTGTCCGATATCTTATCTCCTTGGAGTGGTCTCATCACCAAATCTTCGAGTGGTCAAAAGGGAAAAGGGGTATGGTCTCACTAAAAGGAATATTTGAATAAGCTCGAGAAGAGAAGAGAGGTAAAAGATCTTTTGAAAATGAAGTTGTAGAAAAATCTTTCCTATGGGCTTATCGGTTTCTAGGGTCACGTCCTACAGTCAACATGTGCTCGATACCATCTTGTAGCGACCCGACCCGAATGGATCAAGTCTCTGTGCTTTCGTGTCATCCCTGGATCGGTATGCTGACACACACAGTACTCGAAGGATTTAATGATACCATCTTGTAGCGACCCGACCCGAATGGATCAAGTCTCTGTGCTTTCGTGTCATCCCTGGATCGGTATGCTGACACACACAGTACTCGAAGGATTTATAACAGAGGTAAATCACATGTATAAAGTAACGTAAATACTATTACCTCGATCCAAAACATAGCGGTTGCGAGTTTTAGAGTATCCACTTTCACTTGTCTATGAACTATGCAAGGGGTCCAAGTTTCCATATCCGAGGAATCCAGCTATTCGAATAGATAATGATAACCCTGCAGGGGTGTACTTCTTCACCTGCGCTCTCGCCACTTATCGCCTCAGACACGTCATGTACCTCGGCAACCTTCAAGCGGAAGCCGGGCGAGGGAGTCGGCCACGACACGACTAACCACACAAGTCTCTCGTCCAGGTTTATCGCCTATTCGGGTTCCATCCGCAAGGAGATCCGGCCGGGGTGTTGCTCACGGCCCCAAACGATGTGAGCAGGGTTCCCAAGCCCACCAACCAGGTGCCACTTGGTACACCGTGCCACTGTGCCTAGTCTGTCCGAAGCCCACATGCAGGTGCCACTTGGTAGACTACTAACACTACCTACAAACACGTAAACTAGTTGCAACTCTGGCCAGAGATCGAGTTGATTAATAAGCCGAGAGGGCGAGTTACCGGAACCCAATGTGTGGTAGTAACTGTTCATGGATCACAAACACAGAACTTCAGTTCACGAGGGCGGCTGGAATGAGACAACCCGCCATGTACTCCTACATGGCCTCTCACCGCTACCTTTACCAAATCGTGTTCACACACTTAGCTCACACCACGATAGGACATGTTCACCACTTTCCAATTCATTCCCGATGAATCGGACTGACACAACTCTAAGAAATAGCGGGCATGACAAAGAAGCATGAATGAGTAGGCACATCAGGCTCAAACAACTCCTACTCATGCTAGTGGGTTTCATCTATTTCTTGTGGCAATGACAGTCATGCGAGAGGAAAGGGGTTCAGCTACCGCAGCATGTAACAGTTGAATCGTTGTTGTCCTAATGCAGTAAAAGAGAGCGGGGAGGCGAAAGTGGGATTGAATCGTAATGAACAAGGGGGTTTTGCTTGTCTGGCACTTCTGAAGATAAAATAGATCTTCATCTGTGTCAACGAAATCATCGCCGATGCGTCGTCTCTTGAGAGGGACAAATACCGCAAACAAGGAAGAACACAATCAATGCGATTGCACAACATGATGCATGATCATGACATGTCGAATGCTTTGTGATTTGAGCTAATGCAACTAGCAGCAGATTAAATGAAGTTGGTTTGAATCCAAGATTCAAATTCAAACTCCATATATGGATATTAAATTGCCATTTATATGCTTTGTGCTAAACAGCAGCTATAAGTTGTTCTAACATGCATTAAAATGGTACAGATGGATAGATTGGATTTTTCTGATCATTTTTCATATATAATTTATTTCATTTGGAGTTACGGTTGAATTTATATGAATTTTTGAAGTTTATACTATTTTCTGGATTTTTCTAATTATCTAGAATTAAACTAATTCCAGAAAATGAATAATTGCGTCAGCACTGCATCAGCATGACATAAGCGAGTCAACGGGGCGGCCCAGGTCAAACTGACCAGTGGGGCCCACGTGTCAGTGTCTAACTAAACTAACCTAGTTTAATTAGCACTAACCTAGGTCAAACTAATTAAGTATACACCTAAACTAGATTGATTAGCCGGGCGGGGCCCGCATGTCATAGACCCGGGGGTCTGCCAGGCCCACCCGGTCAACTTGGTCGTGAGGTCAATCCCGCCCGGCGTCAAGTCGCCCGGTGAGGCCGAGACGGCGGAGGGGCTCGAACGCTGCTCGGCCCGCAGTTCGGCGCGGATGGCACCGTTGGAACCCGAAGCCTCGTCTTGGCGTCGGTGGTGCCCGATGGGGCCGCGGAGGCGACCTAGATCGACGGCGGTGTCCGCTTCCTTGGCGGCCGGAGTTCGGTGACGACGGATTCGTCGCTTCGATGGGACGAAAGGAGCAGCGGTTGGTCGAAGTTAGGATCCTAGGGTCGCCCCTGAGCATGTTAGGGTGCTCGGCTGCGAGCTTGCGTGGCCATGGTCACGGTGGCGGCATTGCCGTGAAGCCAAGCTCTCGGGCTCGGCGGGTGCAGCGGCTAGAGATGGAAGTAGAGCACGGGAGAAGGGGAGAAAGCGGCGGAGCTCACATGGATTCCAATGGAGGGCTCGGCGAGTTCGGGAGGCACCGTGGACGACGGATGGCACCGGCGATCTCGGTTGCCCGAGGAAGAAGACGACCGCGGTGACGACATTCGGGGGCATCCGGTGCCGCGTGGCTCGGCGGAGAGGTCCAGGGCGGCGAGGCAGAGCTCTTGAGCTGGTCGGGGAAGCGTGAGGGAGGCGGTGGCCGCGGTGGTGCTCGGCGGTGCGCTGCGGTGCGCTCGGGAGAGAGGAACAGAGGAGGGGGAGGAGCACAGGTAGAAGGGGAGAAGGGTCGAGCGGTTCGGGACGATGCCGGGCGTTCACCCACGCGTCCAGGGGCTCATGGCAAGCAGGAGGAGGTGTGGCGCCTCGCAGCGTCTGTTATCCGCATCTGCCCTCTTGGCAGAGGTTGAAGACGGCAGCACTTGCCGGTGGGCTGGTGGGAGGAGCTGGGCTGTGGGGTGCTGTAAGTTTGGGCTGTAGCTTTCCTCTCTTACATCTTCTAGTTTTGTTTTTGTTTTCTAATTCTTACAGTAATGTCGAGGGCTTTATTAAAATACTTAGGCACACTCAAAAATCATGAAACTTGCTCAAGCCCACTGTTTGGAATATATCCAACAGTAAACATTTAAGTTTATGATTATTTGGACATTTAAATTTTTTTATAGCATTTAAATGCCAAATGCAAATAGAGTATGATTTAATCCAGAGCCCAAATATGTCATGGAAAATGTGCATCACATCTGGTTACTGTTACCAGCATTTCCAAGAATGATGAACATTTTTGGGAAGCCATTTGGAATTTCTGGAAATATTTTGGTTGAACCTAGTGAATTCCTTTAATGCTAGGGTTTAGACAATCCCCATTTCAAGTTTCTTTCAAAGTTTAAACATGATGCACACATGAGGTTAGCCTAGTGCATTGCCAGAAGCTAGGGATGTGACAGTCCATTCAGCCACGAAGTCGGCCAAAACCTGCGACTTAATTGCTCGCCGTGGCTTATAGGTTATGTCGAATGGAAGGAGCTCTATGGCCCATTTAGCAATCCGGCCTGTCGCGTCGCGGTTGTTTATAATGTCGTTAAGAGGTACTTCGGAGGCTACCGTTATCGAACACTCTTGAAAGTAGTGTCGCAGCTTCCGGGATGCCATGAATACCGCGTGTGCTATCTTTTGATAATGTGGGTACGGGGAATTGCATGGAGTTAGGACAGTGGACACATAGTAAACCGTTTTTTGAAGAGGGAACCGGTGTCCGTCCGTTTCTCGTTCAACGACGAGCACCGCGCTGACAACTT
The DNA here is from genome assembly GCA_021605145.1 of Aegilops bicornis. Classification (NCBI taxonomy): domain Eukaryota; kingdom Viridiplantae; phylum Streptophyta; class Magnoliopsida; order Poales; family Poaceae; genus Aegilops; species Aegilops bicornis. The sequence continues at coordinate 633,824,007 of CM038670.1, forward strand.
GATGTGTTGCGGCGATATATAATAGCATTGGTTCGCCCACGTTGGTACGGCGGAGACCGGATTTGTTGCCAATATGGCTTTAATATCTTCGAAGTCCGGCCGTGGCGTATCCGTCCACTCGAAGTGTTGGTGCGTCGGAGGAGGCGGTAAAGGTAACGCCTTTTCTCTCAAGCGGAAATGAAGCGGCTTAGAGCCGCTACACATCCAGTCAATTTTTGTATTTGTTTGAGGTCTTTTGGAATATCCAATTGTGACAGAGCTCGGATCCTGGCTGGGTTTGCTTCAATTCCTCTAGCGGACACAATGAAGCCCAGAAGCTTTCCGGCTGGAACGCCGAAGACGCATTTTTCCGGATTGAGCTTAATGTCATATCTTCGGAGATTGTCGAATGTGATCCTCAAGTCGTCTACTAGAGTTTCGACATGCTTGGATTTGACGACCACGTCATCTACATATGCTTCCACTGTTTTGCCGATCTGGTTTGCGGACATATACGAATCATGCGCTGATATGTTGCGCCGGCGTTTTTGAGCCCGAAGGGCATTGTGTTGAAGCAGAATGGGCCGTATGGAGTGATGAATGTTGTTGCTTCTTGGTGTGGCTCCGCCATCTTGATTTGGTGGTAGCGTCGATAATTTGATCAATGCGAGGGAGGGGGAAGGGATCCTTTGGGCAAGCCTTATTAAGGTCTTTGAAATCAACACATAGGCGCCAGGATTTATCCTTCTTTGGTACCATCACCAGATTTGCTAGCGGTCCGGATGTTTTATATCTCCGATGAATCCGGCTTCGGAAGTTTGGCTAGCTCCTCTCCCATGGCCTGTCTCTTGGGTTCGGAAAAGCGCCAAGAGCCTGTTTGGTGGCTTGAATCCTTTTAGGATATTTAGGCTGTGCTCGGCCAGCCGACGTGGGATTCCTGGCATGTCCGAAGGGTGCCGGAAAAAATGTCCCGATTTTCTCGTAGAAATTCTCGTGGTCTTGGCGTCTACATCGGGGTTTAATTGTGCCCCAATGGAGGCCGTCTTTGCGAGGTCCATTGGGTGGACTTGGAATTTGACTATTTCATCCGCTGGTTTAAAAGAGGTGGACTTGGATCTTTTATCAAGTATCACATCGTCCCCTGTTCACCATGGAGCGCATCGCAGTAAGTTCCTCGGCCGCTAGGGCTTCGGATAGTGCCTCGAGGGCTAGTGCGGCTGTCTTGTTTTCGGCATGGAGTGCTATGTTCAGATCACTAGCGAGAGTGATGATTCCATTAGGTCCGGGCATTTTAAGCTTCATGTACCCATAATGGGGTATAGCTTGGAAAATTGTAAATGCCTCTCACCCTAATAAAGCGTGATATCCGCTGCTGAACGGGGCCACTTGAAATGTGACCTCCTCGGGCCTGTAATTGTCCGTGAGCGAACACTACGTCGATGTGATTTTTCCTGTGCAGCATGCTTCCCGGCTAAGGATTATTCCTCTAAAGGTTGTGCTGCTTCGCTCAATGCGGTTCCAGTCTATTTCCATTTTTTGGAGGGTTTCCTCGTAGATGAGGTTTAGTCCGCTGCCGCCATCCATGAGTACCTTAGTAAGGCGAAAGCCGTCCACTATTGGACTGAGGACCAATGCGACTAGTGCTCGGGCTGTTCGGAATTTGGGTTAAATCCTTGGCATTAAAGGTAATAGCCGTGTCACTCCATGGATTTATTGTTGCTACTTGGTAGACTTCGGCAAGGTTGCGGAGTGTTCATTTCCGCATATTATTTGATGCCAAAGTCTCGAAGACTGTTAATACCCGTCTTGGTGTTCTTTGGCTGGGATTACGAGGCTAGAAGCTCTTCGCCACTTTTGGCCACCTGCCGTAGAATCCAACATGCTCGAAGGCTATGAGTTGGAGTGGCGCCCTCTGTGCTATGAATTTTGCAGGGTCCATTTAGCCAACCCTCCAGTACGGTTCCATGCCCTTTAGGGGGTTTTTGTTTTTTGATGTTTAACCCAGGTGCTTGGTGATGATGCACCCTTTTATTCCGGACTAGGGCTGTATTCGGGGCCGGATTATCCCAAAATTTACTTTCGATTTTCCAAGCACTCTCCATCGCATGCAGTACTTTTGTACTATGGTTGCCAAGTCGACAAAGCGTGTAATTTCATGACGACTTATGGCGTTTAGGATTCCCTTGTCCGTGCAATTATTGCGAAAAGTGAGATTGCGTCCTTCTCTCGGGTCCTTTATCCTGTCCATAACCAGGAGGAATCGGCCCGATAATGATGTCTTTGTTTCAGCGGGCTCTTGCCGAATTCGGGATAGATCACTAATGTTTGGGTGGGCGGGTGGAACTAGATCCGTAACCCGTCAATTTAAGACTCGAGGGGCGAAGTTTCCGAACTTGGAAGTTTGGATTTTTGAATGCTATCCAATGAATCAACCCGCCGCTGACTTTAAGTTCGTGGCTTGATCGACATCCGTCCCTCTGCGGGAATCCGGCATGGAGGGATCGGGAATCGGACGTAGCTAGTCCTTAAGATAGGAGAAGAGTCGCCGTATTGCTCCTCTATCATAGCAACATGATGGGTAGCACAGGAGAGTTGATCTCTCTCGAGATCGGTTTTAGGCCCGATCTGGTCGTAGTCTAATGGCGACTCGAGGCGGCGATGCGATCCAAGAGCTCGTTTACGGAGGAGAGCTCGATCGGATCTAACTGCTCGGCAAGTTCTGAGTTAACGTGAAGATTGGTTTCGACGACTCGAGAATTCATCGTCGGCGCGGTGGCCGAACTGGCGGTCATAAGAAAACCACCTAGCCGAAGAGTCGACCCAGTGGCCAAGGCTCCTTTGGCGATAGTATCGTCTTTAAAGACGGGATGAGGCATCCTTCCTGACGGCGACGGCACAGAGGAACTCTCAATGAAAGCACCAATGTCGGTGTCAAAACCGGCGGATCTCGAGTAGGGGGTCCCGAACTGTGCGTCTAGGCGGATGGTAACGAGAGACAAGGGACACAATGTTTTTACCCAGGTTCGGGCCTCTCGATGGAGGTAATACCCTACTCACTGCTTGATTAATATTGATGATATGGGTAGTACAAGAGTATATCTACCACGAGATCAAGGAGGCTAAACCCTAGAAGCTAGCCTATGGTATGATTGTTGTTCGTCCTACGGACTAAAACCCTTCGGTTTATATAGACACCGAATAGGGTTAGGCTTACACAGAGTCGGTTACAGTGGTAGGAGATCTACATATCCGTATCGCCAAGCTTGCCTTCCACACCAAGGAAAGTCCCATCCGGACACGGGACGAAGTCTTCAATCTTGTATCTTCATAGTCCAGGAGTCCGGCCAACGGTGATAGTTCGGCTATCCGGACACCCGCTAATCCAGGACTCCCTCAGGGTCACTACTACTTAAACCCTAAACCCTAAACATGATTTAATTTCCTGGCCAGGTAGAACCTGTCGAAGGAAAGACGGCTGGCACCCTCGGATCATACGATGCTTTTGTGCAGTTCCACTAAAATCGACATGGGCATCCCTGATGGCAAAGATATTGAAGAAGTGTGATTAGAATAATAGTACTGGCACTAGTTCATGAGACATAAACTCATCACAAGTAGAAGCCGATAGAAGTAGAGAAAGATCAACATGGAGATGGAGCTACGGCGATGGAGCAAGCCGGCTCCAAAAGGAAGATGGACTACAGGATGTCGGGTTGTAGCTAGAAGGGCGGTTGGGACGCGGCATCGGCCCATACCGCGGTGACCCCCGATTGAGACGCACCGACTGTGGGTTTTCTCCCTCACCGATGTCGACCGCGTCTACGCAGAACATTGTTCACTACCCCCAGCTGCGGGATCAGGCCCATCGTTATATGCTTGTGAAGAGAGAAACCTAAGCAAGCATGCTTGTAGCTTAGTCTCCTGCTAGTGTGTATATATAGTGGTTTTCTTTTTCTATCCATATCAACCATTTTATATTGCGTACGTGTCATTCAAGAGTGAAATAATGGTTGCTTCTTCCGACTAACTTAGTGTGTGATTTGACTGCTCCTTAGTGGCCCCTACACGTACTCCCCCTACGTGTATGCAACAGTCCTGCATACACATGGGCGCAAAAGCAGCGCTGACGCCCTAATGCATGCATGTCCGAGCACACGACGGAACACACACGATCACGCTCAAGTGCTTAACCTACACGTGCATGCACACACATGCTCAGTCAGGGTGAGCTAGTGACCGTATAAACACCGGAAAATATATATATTGAATGCAATGAGCGTATTATGAAGTCCACTGACCTTATTTTTACAAATATACAATGACAAACAGTGTATTTATCTCGTTTGAAATTAGGCCATATTAACCGGAGAGGAGGCAGTATGGACTAGCATTACTTTGTTGTGTCTCGTCAACTTGCCGAACAAGGAGAAGGTTGCGGGACGGGAGAAGCTTGCGTGCGGTGGCTCGCAGGACAAGGAGAAACTTTTGACTAATGCAAGCTCTCCCTCGCTCAGGCGGTGGACGTGCAATAGTTAATTCGGTGTCAGATTGCCAGAAGCATACACTATACTACTAGTGCTATTATTGTTCGACTTCCCGAATAGGCGAACAGCCAAGCGCAAAGTTACTAGTACTACTACTATAGTCTATAAAGGTACGTACTATACTAGTACTAGGAACCGGATGGAGGAGCGTCTGCACTCTTATTATAATTTTAAAATGTGATAAAGCAATTTTCAACACATTTGGTTTCTTCGAGGGTTCTCGCATGTGATAATGGAAGTTGATTGCATGGAACACTCGCCACAATTCTCGCTTAATTCTGGCTCATATCCTGTTACAAATAGTAGCGCTCGGTAATATTTTCTCTTTTTTGTTATTCAACATGTAAATAGGTCAGTAAACCTTGCAGTGCATCTTCGTGCGAACCGTGCTTGCTGCACTTTGAATGTGGCCGAGAGCTGGCTTGATGAAACACCTCGCTTCCTACTTCTTTTTTTGCGGGGTGCCTCGCTTCCTAGTGACCAGTGTCTTGGCTGATCGTCCTAAGAATGCTTATATATAAGCTCTCTCATTTACCCGCAAAAAAGATTAAGTCATATTAACCGGAAAGGAGGGAGTATGGACTAGCACTACTTTTTGGTGTGTCCCGTCAACTCGCAGAACAAGGAGAAGCTTGCAGGACAAGGTGAAGCTCGCTTCATGCCTTTTGACTAATGCAACCTACCCTCGGTGGACATGCATCAGTCCATTCGGTGTCAGTTAGCCGAGGCATACAACTGTAGTACCCAACATGCGGAGTACCATCATTGTTCGACTTCACGAAGAAGGCGAAGAGCCAAGCGCAGATGGTCTGAGTAGTACTACTACTAGAACCGCATATCTTTGGGCGTTTGTACTCTTATTTTTTTATCTCTGATAAAGTACACGTTTATTCCGGAGAAGGGCGGAACATGGCAGCCCAACATGTAATGAATGATATCGATCAACCAACCATGCTCGAATATATCTTGGCCTCCGTGCGAGCCCGTCTGCGTGTTCTCGCTCCTCGTCTCTCTCCAGGAATGGCGGGTTGGCTCTTTGCCGTCAATTGAGATCGGTTTGCTCACACTCATGTCCCACATGTCAGTGATATGCCAAGAGGAGGTGCGTTGACCGACTGGCCATACGCGTACATGGTTTTGCACCTTCATACTACTCCTCCCTCCGTCACGGTTTATGGTAGCGCTTCATTATGATGCATTTCTCTCAATGCATTTCCACCACAAGAGAGACTTTAGGCAGCGTTTGGTTTAATGCTCAATTAATTAGGGCGTGGTAACCGCAATCAAGTCCACAATTTTCTCTCCATGTACTATACTACTACGAGTGGAGTAAGTGCATGCATGTGTTTACCGGGGTGGAAGCACTTTGCATGCATGTGTGTACGCATTATTCCCTCTAGTAATAGGCAGCGTGCTATAACTACCAATGCTATTTTTCAGGCCGATCACTAGTCGCCTTGGTCCCACAGTTTTTTTTCTTTTTTTTTTACGGCCTTGTATAAGCAGTCACGGATGGAGTAGTATGAGCGGATTCAAAGAAGAGTGTATTGATAGTTGCTTCTTGAGCAACTTACGATTAGGAAAAGGTGGGGCTTATGATTTGACTGCTCATTACTCACTATTAATGCGGGTATAGCGACGGGCTGAGTCTCCCATGCGGTTGTGCACTACCCCTCGGTTCTTAAATATACTCGAGTATTTGTCTTTCTAGAGATTTCAATGAGTGACTACTCAAATATTTGTCTTTTTAGAGATTTCAAATGGACTGGCACATACGGATGTATATAGACATATTTTAGAGTGTAGATTCACTCATTTTGCTCCGTATGTAGTAACTTGTTGAAATCTCTAGAAAGACGAATAGAATATTTAGGAACGGAGGGAGTACACCTACGAAGCAAATTGAGTGACTCTACACTCTAAATTATGCCCGTTTGAAATTTGTAAAAATATAAATATTTAGGAACGAAGGAGTATAATTTTGTGCATGGCACATGGACCCAGATGATGAAGAGGCTTCTGGCAATGCTATCAAGCTTCCATCATTTTTTTACATAATTGATGTACTATAGAAATAATTTTCCAGCGACATGAAATTGTACAATGGTGTGAGCTTTCAGCTTTTGTTTCGTGTGTCTTGCCATCAATGCTCTTTCGGAAACAATAAAAAACTAACTTCCTTGCTAATGCATGTCAATTATTAGCATATCGAGCTAATAATTACATCACAATCAAGACGAGTTGTGAGAAGGTGTTAAATTAAAATTGATCCATGCTTTCATTGACAAAGAACGTCCCCCAGCTCTGTCTAAATCAACAAGGCATGTTGGGAAAAAAGTAGCTATCTGGAGCATGCAACATTCCGATCATTTTATGCAGTTCCACTAAAATAGAGCTGAGCGTCCCTGTTCCAAAGATACTAAGTGTGATTACGATAATAGAGGACTGCTGATGAAACAATAAACACAAAAATAGAAGACGGTCACCTTTGCAGTCTCTCTTAAGACTAACTAGTTGGAGAAGATTAGGCTTGGAGTTGGATGAGGAGGATAGAGCAAAACCAATCTCCCTTTGTGCGATCGCCTTGAAATGTAGAGACGTTGCCCGTGTGACATTTTAGTACAACCGCACAAAACACTCTTAAGAAAAAAAGTGATTTGTGCAGTTCACCAAAAGGTCGCAATAGCAACGAGGTGAAATGGATAGCCTTATTTGCAAAAAAGAGGTAGAAAGGAAACAATTCTTGGCCAATAACAGTTGATGACACATGCGACGACAAAAAGAAGCATATTCCTTGTCCTAAGGGAAGATAACAACACGGTTGTGTTTGTCTAAAAGCAGTGTCTGACGAGAATGCAATATGGAAAATGCGCCCGGACGAGCTACGTTTTGGGCAAAGAACTATGGAAGATCCACATGCAGCGACGTGGAAGGCGGGCAATGGAGCAAGGCGGAGGGATACACGGAGGTCGTCGGGATGTAACTAGGTGAGCAGCGGTAGGCGGAATCTGCGGCAGGTGGCGTGAAGCCTTTCCGCGCGGAGCTTGGTCGAGAGAAAACGCGTGTACATGCGATCGGGGCGTGCTGCCTCGGCGCCGTCGAGAAAGCGATGCACTTCCTCCCTTTCCCCCGGCGGACGGGATGCGGTCGGATCAGTGACCAACGGTGAGAGAGAGAGAGGCCATCAAACTCCCTTTCCCCCGGCGGACGGGATGTGGCCGGATCAGTGACCAACGGTGAGAGAGAGAGAGGCCACCGCAGCCTTGTGTGAGATACTCTGAAGAGCGACAAACCAGGCAGGCAGGCTCCATTGTATATAGTGAGCGGACTACTTTTCTCCATAAAAATCGTTTTATATTCTGTGTACGTGCCATTGAGCGCTATAACTTTATTTAAAAATAATGCGGCAACGCGTCAAGTCGAACTTTGTTTCGTGCACGCGTGGTACACGACCTCCCTAGGTAAACAACCGCTACATGCGTTCAAATTAGCACGTGGGCTGCCATTTCATAAAGAAATGAGCTCCACCGTGTACCAGCCTTGGTGTGGTTGGGCACGCGGCGTGATGCGTGCACGGTGCACCTATTCTCTTCTTGTATCGTACACCACCACCTACGTGGGGTTGTGTGAGAGAGATACAAACCTAGAGAGATATAGTGTGTGGGTTCTTGAGAGTTTTTTGGGGGGTCAATCAAAAATGTAACATATGCAATGTGTGTGAAATAGAGTCCTGGATATATCATATACATATAGAGGGCGATCCACGAGAAGAGAGTGGAGGTATCATCGGCTTGAGGTGTCCATAGAATCGAAGAGAGGGATGATGCGTGTGTGTGCGCGCGCGATCGATAAAGAGTGCCATCAATTTGTGTGTGCCCACGTCAAAGATATAGAGTGGCTGGCCCTCTTTGGAACGTGAGAGGGACATGTGCGGTTTGTCTACATGGCATGGATACCTACCTGCGGCCTTCGACTATCGATGTGTGGTAGGGGAAGAGGGAGGCCCAATTAACTATAGAGGTACAATGGCTGGTATATGTGTGGAGGAGAGAGGCCTACCTCATGTATTAAGGAGATCGATCTGCCTCATGTATTAAGGAGATCGATCGGCATCCATGCATATGTGCGGAGAGGAATAAGGTTGGGAGAGAGGCAGAGCTAGAGTGTTGGAGGGGTGGTAGTGGAGTTGCTTCTAACAAATGGTGGGATAGGCTTGCTAGACAAGCGGAGAACGCATGCAATATCAATAAGAGAGGAGATGGCTGCTTGTTGTGCATGCGTGCGTGTGAGAGACGGGTCAGGAGGCATGCACGAATGATGAGGGGGGACGATGTAGCTGTGGTAAGCAAACGTAACTACATAGGAAGATCAATCGCCCTTTGTTAGAGAAAGGAGAGACATAACTTGTGTGGTACGTCGATCAATGGGGGGTAGTTAAAGTCGATCTAGGTATATGTTGGGAGATCGATCGGTATACATGCATGTGTGTGTTAGAAGCAAATGAGGCATGAGGAGAAGGATAGAGAGAGAGGGATGCATGTAGGAGGTGGTACGAGAGGCATACTATATCGAGGGGGGAGTGTGCGAGTACGAGAACGATGAAAAGAGTGGTGGGAGTGAGGCATGGACGGTGACAAGAGAAGAGGGGAAGCTTGTGTTTGTGCTAGGCACACCTGGCTAGAGAGGCATATCGATCGATGTGTGCCATAAAGGAGCTGGGGGCCTACACACATGTGGGTGAACAACCTAAAGTGAAAAGACGAATTTGCGCGATGGAGCTAGAGAATGCTGAGGGAGGGTGAGAAGGATGCGGGCGTGTGCATGCACAAGAGAAAGTTAGCGCTAGCTACAAAGATAAGAGGGTTGTGTGGGTGTAAAAGACGAATAGAGATCATATATACTTCATTATAAAAAGCGAATTCGGATATTTGAAGAATTTATCATAGTGTTTCAAACCGACGCATGTGAGAATATATATAACGGTGATACACATGGTGTGGTTATGAACATGTTATACTACATTTAATATATTTTATCTCTACTCTTATAAAAAAGCGGAGTTGTTGATGATGGTGTGCCTGCCATCCTGCATTATAGGCCGTCTGATTTATATCTGGCGGATAGCAAGGAAACTATGATGGTTGAAGTTACCAACAATCATGATTATAGATTCTTATTGAAATAGAGAAACAAATTCAAATTTAGTTCGAATTGCAGCGGTAGTATAGACATTTGGAATGCACTAAAATGTTGGTATGAGTAGGTTACATGCATTATACAGCAAGCGAAAAACTTTAATCGGACAATACATGGATTCATACTCCCTCCTTCCATCTATATAGGGCGTAATGAGATTTTTAAGACCGCCTTTGACTATTGACAAGATTAATAGTACATGACATGCACAATGTGAAAATTATATCATTGAAAGAACCTTTCATGACCGAATTTAACGTGTGCTTTGTGTAAGTTGCATGTCATATATCATTGCTCTAATATTTGGTCAAAGTTAGCATCGAAAAACGCATTAGGCCCTATATAGATGGAAGGAGGGAGTAGCTTTGAATAACATTTGTATAGTAAAACGGGGCAGGACTCTCTCTTTGTGTGGTGTGAATAGTTTTTTTTCGTTTTCTTTTTGGTTGAGGGAAGTGCGAATTGATTTGGTACGTACAAGTACAATATTACTACACGTTAGGCATGTCCCTAAAATTCAACCCGCGTCTTGTTATATCCGAAAATTCAGATATCGTGCTCCCAAAACTAAGCGCCTTCACAACCCGCCTTGCTATTCCGAAATTACAACGCTGCGTGAAAACTCCCTCCATTTGCCAAATCCCGACACGTGAAATCCCCCTTCTAACCCTGAGCCGAAAGGGCCGCTAGTTCAAATCGGTGGGGGCTACTTTTGTAACACACCCTACATTTTGGACAAGCACGTCCCTAAGTCATGCTTCACCCCCTCACATCGCCCCCTTTTCGCCATTCGAAATCCCAGGCTGCCATAACTCTCCGCTCCAGCTGCGAAACCCCACCCTCCTCCATCCGCCATGTCACTGCTGCCCAGCCGGAGCTTCTTCCCCGATGACGTCGTCCACCGCAACAGCTCGACGTCCCTCGTCCACCTCCCTGGATGAGGATACGTCGTCCATCTCGCCGTCCCGCCGGTTCAGCCGCCTCGTCCTCCACCTCCAAGGAGCTGCTCCGACGATCGCCTCGTCTATCGCGGCTGCTCCATCCCCATAGCGACGTCTTAACCTGCTCCACCGGAACCGCAGCATCCTCACCGACTCCTCGGACGAAGCCGAGGCCTACTCGGAGCCACCAAAGAGGTTGTACACTCATCGCATCGCACCTTCTCCTTAACTTGATCTCCCGGCGATGACGGTGCTCCATCCCGCACCCCCATGGAGCGGCTACCTTGAAGCCGGCGCCGCGGGCGACATCTCCACGACGGCTCTCCCCCAGTGCGAGGCCCCTTCGGTGGCGACGCCCATACCAGCCGGATCTACTACTACTGCTCCGGCTCTCGCTCGGTCGCTCGCGCTGCTGCTACTGCTCCGGCTCTCGCTCGATCGCTCGTTCGCACAGCTGCTGCTGCTGCTCTCCCCCTTGCTCGTGCTGCTGCTCTGCTCCGATTAAGCCACACTTCAGTCGACTGAATCGACTTTTGGGTCAGTCGATTTTCACAGGGTTGGGGGCTCATGATTAAGGAAGAACCACCCATGGCGACGGGGAGGCTACTTTGAGAGGTACCCCACTATCTATCTTAGGGTTCAGGTGGGGGCGGGGGCCTAGAGGGCTGGGCTGAGGCGGTGGCAAGTTGTTTTTGAGGTGGCGAGGCGGCTGGGGCCATGATTCGGTCGGTGGTGGTGGCGGCTCGAGGGGTGCTTTAAGATGAACTGCAGGCCCTCCCTAAACTACATGTCAAGTGCCTCTCTGCTACCATTGCATTCAGTTTGTGATAGCATTCAAATTCCACTGATAAATTTCAGTTTCGACAGTTAAGTTCAGAGTCAACAGTTTTACCTCATCTGTTGTAGTCGGTGGTTTTTGGTGATGTTAATTTTACATCCATTTTACATCATCTATTGGAGATGCTATTAGAATCCCACTTGAGATTGACGATGTATGTCTTGTCTTTGCTTGACCTTGACGTCTTCTGGCTCACCGGAGCTGCTCCAACGACGAGCGATCCATCACAATAGAGCAAAGGCTCGGACGCCATCTACAGATTCCTCAGATCTTCCTCCACACCTCCGACAGCCACCTCTGCCTCAATCGCCCTTGATGACCAACCCAATGATGCTTTGAGGTCGACACGGCTACGGCAAAGAGGTTGTACACTTGTTGCATCACTTATTACTATACATTCACGTCGATCCATTAGGGCTATTTTGGTTCAACGGAAAAACATCGATCCACTGGTTGTTACCATCACTCTAAATTTCTGCATGCTCTCCTTACATAATCTCACCATATTTTTTTCGTATGCATCTCAGATATTGTACACAGTCATGCTGAACATGTAGAGAAAAAGAGAAGAGTTTTCTTGCAGCAATACAATGTCATGCAGACATCGCTCCATGGTGGGTTCAATGGCAACCCCCACCCTCTCAGTTGTAATCCAGAGGAAGATATCTGTTCTGAGGCGGATTCAGACGTCGCTGACCACTCCTATTTACCCCCCAAGGTGGTTGCTCTACCTTGGCATGATGATGTTAGTCATATCATGCATATGTTGCCTTGTAGTGCCTACTTTTGACATCATATATGTCATCTGCTTAGTTTAGACATGTTCTGTAATGCCATCTGTTTAGTTTCTATATCATATATGGGAATTATGCAGTCTCATGTCTTTTAGCCAACCATAATATATGTGAAATGTGCAATGCCATCCTGTTTAACTGGGCATCATATATTTGAATGATATCTTGCCCATCCTTTTCTTCATTACATTTCCACTTGTCGACAATGTTTGTACATTAAACTACTCTTTACGTGAATCGGACATTTGGGTGGGAGATGGAAAAATCTGGAGTGAAAACAAGGCCTTGAGAAGCGGGCAGTGCTACTTGTCAAAGCAGATCTCTTGTTGGGTCCCGATAGCTCCTCAGAGATGGATTCAGAGACAGATGACCAGTCCTATTCCCCCACTGAGGTGTATGCTCTAAATTGGGACGGTTATACTGCTCATATCATGCATACGGTGTCTTGTATTGCATAGTTTAGACATCATATACACAATATTCAACACCATGTTCTTAGTTCAGACATCATATAGAATGCCCTTTGTTTAGCATATAAATCACATATGTGAATTAAATGATGCAATCCTGATTACTTAGATAACATGTAGGTGAATTATGTCATGCGATCATGTTTAGTTATTCATCATATCTTTGAATTATGTTATGCTATGCTATCCGGTTTAGATAGACATCATATATGTGAAATTATGTCATGCTATCCGTTTTAGTTAAACAATATACATGTCAACTATTTCATGCCCTCTTTCTTCCACACTATCTATTGCATCTGTCTCTCATACAATGTCTATACATTACACTATGTTTCTTGTTTATCAGCCATTTGAACTGGAGCGGGTGATGCCAGTATCTACCGGACTAAAACCACGGTCTTCAAATAAAACAGTGCTACCTCTTGGTGGAGATAGCACCCCGGTTGTACATACACAAGAACCAGCCCTACCACACATAACCCAAACTCTCGCAGATTGTACCCCTACAGTGATGGACAGAGAACCAGCTTCACCCAATCTAACCCCAACCCGAGCCGATAGTAACCCAGTTCCTGTTGACACAGCACCATCTCCACCACAGAGCTCCCAAACAAGAGCAGTTAGTAAGGCAGCTCCAGTGCCCAAAGGGCCAGTACTATCATGGCGAACCCCAACTCCACCAGTTAGTACGCCTATTCATGTGGAGGAAGCACAACCAGCTAGTCGTAGTTTAGCATCTATCGCATTTGATGTTGTTAAATCGCATGTGCATATCTTCCCATCTTGGAAATATTATACTGAAGATGAAGGAAAATGCCGATTGTGTGTTTGTCCAGGAGTTATGTGTAAGTAATGTTATTCATGGCAATTATTTTGCTTCGTCCCATACATCCTACCTCCATGATGGTTACAATACAGCAAATTTTCCCAGTTTTCTCTATAGAGAAGGACCAATTTGGAAACTCAGGATGAGGTAACATGTGCTAATACCTCTGCTATCTTCAAGAATGCTTGGTGGCGATGATCGGAATTACTCAAGAAAAGCGTGCTTCACCGGCAAAGAAACTCATCAAATTCCCTTACGTTCTCTGAGACACATTCTTTGGACGATGGTAGGAACGCCTTGTTCTGTACTGGTCCCAAACCAAGAATGTGGTAAGGTATACGAGCTCATTTTCTATTCTTAAGTATTATATTCTTGCATCTTACTGTACTCTGTTCATGTAGAACAAGTGCCTAAACCTGAAGAACAACTGTTCTAATTTAAGATTCCATTGCTATCATAGTTCAAAAAAGCGCTAGGCATTAATTGTGCGTTTTGCCACCGCCTTTGCGCTTTCTTGACCAAAGCGCATGCTTATGCGCCGTTATGCATGATTATGCGTAGTTATGCACAATGCGTTTTGCCAACGCCTAGAGCCTAGGCGCGCCTTTTTTAACTATGATTGCTTTGCTCTTGTATCACTGTATTTACTCATGCAAACTTATTTTTAAATTGAAGGATCCAATTGAAACTCCAATGGCACAGCAGGTATGTTCACGCATGTTTCTTTAATAGGTTTGCTCTTATCAATAGCTCTGTTGATTTCAATTTCAATTGTGTATATAGTTGACTTTCATATCATGCACATTACTACAATCACAACAGAGCCAATAGTGTTGTTGTACATGTAGACCCATGGTACCCATCTGAAATCTTGTTGTGTCGTGTAGTTTTCCACGCTTTGTATTCTTTCACTGCTGCTTCGTCTTGAACTGATATGATTTGAACCGTGTCTCTATTTTGATTTGGCAAGACAATGCAGTGACCATAGGACATAGATATATGTTTGTTTGATGCTTTTAGTATGTACTAGTACTTGGCAATAGAAGACTTGGTAGTTTAATCCTGTCCACCTTACTAATGAACTGGTTCACGAAATGAGTTTCATATACTAGTACATGCTAAACTTGTTATGTGTCTCGCTTGTTTCTTCTTTTAGAATCTTGTGAGAATATTGGGGAAGAGTGCCTTATTAAGCAATGGTAAAGGAAGTAATGCGAGATAAGGTTCGGGATAGTGACACATCCTTGTTGGTCTCCAACAAAGCTGATAAAACAGCTAAGGAAGACTATCTTGGAGACAGCGAGACAACCTCAAAGTCTTGTCTTGGTTTAGTGTTCGAGTTGCTGGCCACTACCGCTTGCACAAGCTATTCAAACTCACTTTATGCAGATCAGTTCGGTTTCTTGTGTCTCAACTACAATTTGAAAGACATCGATCAATTTGTCTTTGCGACAAGAAGCGGAAGGATCATGGAAGTCCCTGGAGCATTCAGATGCATACTTTTCCGTGCAACAAGCGTTGGAGGATTTTAGCGCCAAGCAGGACAAAGCTAATCAGCTTGCTAAGCTTATTGCTAGCATGGTGGATACCGGGATAACGTTTCTTGAGCTCTTACGAAGTTGTTTCAGTTATGCTCTTGTTTTCTTTGCCAGCGTTTATTTGCACTTTGGTGGCCAATTTTGACGGCGATGTATGTAATGTGTCGCTTTGTTCCCTATATTTGCGGTGGCGAACTTTGATGCCCAGTGGATGTAATATGTGTAATAGCGGTAATAGGCTAGCGTTAATTGCTTGCTTATTTATTTCCTTATTGTCTTGTTTAGTTGTTTGCTTGTAGTCACTGCAGTTCTTTTTATGTTTTTTAGTGGCCACAATAGCCTATTTTTGGTAACTAGGCCAAAATAATCATGGCAACACACGGACTGTTGTAACCATGGGCCTTCGTCCGACCGTAGGATCCATCGGCCTTCTATACGGGCCTTAGGGTCCATGGGCCTTCTACGGGCCGTAGGGTCCATGGGCCTTCTATGGGCCGTATGATCCATGGGCCTTCTATGGGCCGTACTATCCATGGGCCTCATACGGGACGTATAATCCATGGGCCTTCTACGGGGTGTATCATCATTTTGCCAATCATGGGCCGTACTATTCGTGGACCATAATGGGCCGTTAATAGGCCGTATTTGATAACTCTACGAAAACAGCCCAACGGGTTTTTTTACATGAAAACGGCCCAACGTATTAAGGGTCCGCAAACGGGCCGACTGTAACGACGGGCTGAATTTGGCCCACAAGCAGAAAATGACAGTAACGGGCCGTATGTAAAATCGAATGCAAATGAGCCCAAGAATCAATGGGCCCTGAGAAGGCCGAAGATAACTTGGGCTGAAACGCCCAATGGAATAATGAGCCGTTAATGGGTATAAAGTGATACACTTTGTTCATTACGGGCCGCTCACCACGTGTCGTTAATGGGCCAAGAGTTACAAAGGTCCTCATATGGGCTGAAAGAAGTCATGGGCCACACATGGGCCGAAAGTTAAAATGGGCTGAATCATATTGGACGACCCAGATGATGCTAGTGGGCCTAATTCGGATAGGGCGTAACGGGCCCTGGGTTAGCGGGTTGTAAATGGGCTATATGCGAACAGGGCCGTTAACGAGGCTTTCGTGGGCGGACCGCCACCTTTTGACCAAGTCAAACGGGCCGGCCTTTTCACAGGAATGGGACTCTGTTGGGCCGTGCCACGTGTCGCCGTATCATAGGCGCCTTTGGTCCAATGAGCGGATGACATCTATCCCAACGGTGAGCCGACACGTGTTTCCTCCAGCCAATGATGATTTTACACGTGGAAAATCCCCATTGGTCGGGGCTGTTAACGGGTTATCGGATCCAAAACCCGAACCGATAGCTTAACGGCGTTCCGTTATGGTGGATGCCACATGTCGGTCACCCTTGACGAAAGCACTTCTGTGACGCGAGATTTATCGTCATGGAGGTGGACACTTCTGTGATGATAATTTTGGTAATGTCATGGAACACTTCTACGACAACACATGTATGACTATCTTGATTCTGTCATAAAATCTTCATGGATGTACATGCATGACAAAAAACGCGACCTACTATGACAAACACGTATCATCACGGAAGTGTTTTTTCTTGTAGTGCAACCATATCATTAAAGTATCAAGTCCTCTTTATTCCCATACGCAAACAACCTACTTACTTGGGTATATGCTTCTGTCACTCACGCCACCCACCATAAGCAAATCATGAACATTGAAAACCCTACAGCGGGAATCCCTCACGCTTGCGCGACACGAAGAGCACCATAGGACAACACAAATAATAAAACATGCAACTCAAACCAATCACGATCATCAATTAACCCATAGGACAAAAGGATCTACTCAAACATCATAGGATAGCCATACATCATTGGGAAATAATATATAGCGTTGAGCACCATGTTTAAGTAGAGATCACAGCGGGTAAAAGAGGGGTTACACCGCTGCATAGAGGGGGAAGAGTTGGTGATGATGGCGGTGAAGTTGTTGGTGAAGATTGCGATGATGATGATGGCCCCCGGTGGCTCTCCGGCGCCACCGGAAGCGAGGGAGAGAGAGCCCCCCTCCTTCTTCTTCCTTGACCTCCTCCCTAGATGGGAGAAGGGTTTCCCCTCTGGTCCTTGGTCTCCATGGCATGGGAGGGGCGAGAGCCCCTCCGAGATTGGATCTGTCTCTCTGTCTCTCTCTATTTCTGTGCTCTGGGATTCTGCCCTTTCACCCTTTCTTATATATTAGGAGATCCGTAACTCCGATTGGATTGAAACCTTCGCCCAGATTTTTCTCCGAAAATTAGCTTTCTTGCCGCCAAAGAAGAGCAGCAACCGCCTTACGGGGGGCCCGCGAGGGTCAGGGGCACGCCCCCTGCCTCGTGGCCCCCTCGGGCACCTTCTCGTGTTGATTCTTCTTCCAATATTTCACAAATATTCCAAAAATATTCTCCGTCCATTTTTACCCCGTTTGGACTTCGTTTGATATGGGGTTTCTGTGAAACAAAAATATGCAACAAATAGGAACTGGCACTCGGCACTGGATCAATATGTGTAACATCCCAAATTTTGGAATGTTAATATAATTAATTGAATTGTTTGTTTGTTTGCTTGAGTGAATTAAACTTGAGTGAAATTTGAACCTTTTCAAAAACTTTTGAATGAGAAGGAATAAAATGACTTTCCCCTTCTCCGGTAAATTCAAATTCATCCTATTAAAATCAATGAGAGAAGATGACATGACTTCTTCAGCTATAAAGAATTTGAACGGAGTTTTGCAATTTAATTCTTTCAAATATTTGCACTTGCTTCTCTATTTTTCTTCCCCGAGAAATACCTCGAAAAATAAATTCTTGCAAGCAAGAAAGAAGCGGAGGAAAATGACCCTCCAAAATCAGGGGCATTTTTGAAAATATTTGAGCCAAGAAAACCAAAGTTTTATTTAAAATTATTTGCAAAAAGAAATAAAGCCTTTAGGGATTTTCTGAAAAACATTTTTTAAGTTTTTATTTTGGCCGTGGAATAATGCTCATCATCTACATTTTATTTTTCTGATAATTTTAGTATATAAAAACTCTTTATTCGAATTGATTTGATTTCCTTTTTATTGTTTTAGTTTCCTAATTTTAAAAATAGGAATGGAATCGTTTTTATTAGGAAAAACCTGCTGGCCCATTAAGCACTTTCCTATTCTAGCCCAACAAGAGATCATCTCCTTCCTCTGTTTCCTCTCACGTTACAGAAGCTTTCCATATCCATGGAGACAGGAATCTCCACCTTCCCGATCTCCCTCGTCTTTCCATCCCAGCGCCTCCCGAGACCGCCTATAAAAGCCCCTCCCTCTCCTCGTTCCATTTTTCCCATCACCACGCCCCCTCCCTGCCCGTAGCCACCTCGCCACCGTCCTCCTTTTCCTGCCTAGAAACGCTCACCAGGAGCTCTCCTCGAACCTCCCCATCGCCCAGCACCACCTCCCCAAGCGCCCGACTCCTCCTCCGCCACCCCCAGCCTGCGGCGACCTCGCCCCCCTCGGAGCAGCCCTCCACATCGCCGTCTCCTTCCTTCCATCTCTGCCTCACGACAGGTAACTCCGTTTTCGTTTTCAGATTTATTTCCGTAACAGATTTAGTTCCGTTCTTGTTTAGCTTATAACTTTGGTCTAGAAGTCCAATGATGCTGATTCTTTTTGCGTTAGATCACAATTTTCTTGTAGTTTCCAAAAATATATAATTTGTCTATGTTTGGATTTAAAAAATTGAGTTAGATCAGATTTGAATTAAAGCTTGTTTTGCTTATTCCGGGAGTTTAAAAATAGGTTTTTAATTAATTCTTTTTGCTCCTGGTCTCTAGGACCTTTGTTTATCCAGTAGTATTTAGTATTTTATTTCTAGGTTAATTTAAATTAGGTTTTTAGCAAAACAGTACTGTTTTATTATTAGTTCTGTTTTAGCTTTTTCTTTATTGTTTTATTAGTTTTAAATTATTTCTTTTTGTCACTTTTGACAAAATTAGTTGTGTTTCTGTTAGACAACAGGAAAATTTTTATTTTTATTTAAAATTTTTATTTATTTTCCTTAGTTCTGTATGAAACCTTCTATAGGTCATAGTTAGAGTTTTATAAAAGCTTTTTATTTGTTTCTTTTTGCAAATAAAATTTTATGGAAAAAAATACTTTCTGTTAAATTAGTTATTTTACATTTTATTTTCTGTTAATTTATTAGTTTAGTATTTTAATTGTTGTTAAGTTTTACTTACGGCAAAACTATATTAGATGTTTGTAGCAAAGTCATAGATCTTCGTTAGTAGTTTTTCTTTGTAGTTTTATTTGAAGTTTCTTTTGATTTTGTTTGAGTTTTATTATCGATTTTCCTTGCTGTTTTGATTGTTATTTCGAAGTGCTAAAATTGTTTGCTAGGATGTTTGCTTATGTGAATGCTATGTTTGACTATATAGATTTTCAACGGAGTGACGATTAGTTCTACCAAGTCATTTTCTCGACAGCGTTGTTATCTTCATCAAGTATTACCGAGCAAGTTCACTTTGACCATGCTTTCATACCTATGTTTTATTGCATTTAGTGACATCTTTGCAACCACCCCTCGGTAGTGTTATTGAATCCTTGTAGTTGAGTAGTATGCATGAGGTAGGAACCCATCACCCTGTTACCAAGCCGGGACGATATTTTATTTCAATGCTACGCTATAGTAGACGGGTTTGGTATGAGTGCTCAGGAGTGGTGTGAGAATGAAGGATTTAAATCAATGGCGACAACTCCATGATGGAATCTGCAAGGACTGCATCTTCAAGACCTCAAGACTTCAAGACTCGAGACAGAATTCAATACACACTCTTGGGTGAAGGGCGGTTGTGGGCACCACTGGAGAACCCAGTGGTTGGCGGGATGCATGGAGAAGCGCCATGACATCTTGCGGAAAGCTTCACCCAGACTCAAAGAGACGGAAGAATACTTCATGCCGGAAGCTTACATGCAACCGCAAGTCATTATGGGCTCTGGCTTGGTTGACCTTAGTTGTGACTCTGGCTGGGACGGTACTAGCAGATGTAGAACTACGGTAGGATGGGATGAGTACCGGACAGTGGTCAGAGGAACTCTTTGGAAGACCATGTTTCGATCATCTTGTTCTCAAACACTCTGAAGTGCGAGAACGTAAAGAGAGGGATCGAATCTTGCGGGTAAAGTGTACAAACCTCTGCAGAGGGTTATAAACCTAATCGATTAGCCGTGTCCCCGGTTACGGACAATTTGAGCCTCTGGACTTGGATCTATCTCGGAACTCTTAACACCGGATTGATAACTTAATTGTGGGCAACTTATGATGATTTTGGGCTATGAGACATCGGTTGGCGGAACCATGTCATGATAGAAAACTCCTTAGTACAGACTTCATTCTATTCCTTTGATGTAGGGAAAATAAAACCAGCTTTTACGCAAACAAAACTCAGATACAGAGCCACAAAGCCATACTGCATATAGTGTAGTTTATCATCCGTTTTCTCTTATTGTGATCTTGCCGGTACATTCAATGTACTGACCTACATGGCTGCAACGTATCATGTTGCAGATATTTTCCTCGACGAGTAAGAATACGGTACAGGGTTACGGTCTACACTCAACCTGCCGATGGCGTTGATGGGACTCCACACCCGTTTGATTGTTTCCATTGAGTATTATGAGGTATATATCAGTTTACATTATTTATACATGTGATTGCACTTTGATATATACATTGATGTACTGTGTGTGCCAGCATACTGATCCAGGGATGGCACAGTAACACAGAGGCTTGACCGTCTGAGGTCGGGTCGCTACAATATGTTAGTCCCAAAAATAGTATAAAAATTTGCCAAAAGTATATGAAAGTTGTATAATATTGGCATGGAACAATCAAAAATTATAGATACGACGGAGACGTATCAGCATCCCCAAGCTTAATTCCTGCTCATCCTCGAGTAGGTAAATGATAAAAAGATAATTTTTGATGTGGAATGCTACCTAACATAATCTTGATCGCATAATCTAATCATGGCATGAATATTAAGACACGAGTGATTCAAAGCAATAGTCTATCATTTGACATTAAGACAATAATACTTCAAGCATACTAACCAAGCAATTATGTCTTATCAAAATAACATGGCCAAAGAAAGCTCATCCCTACAAAATCATATAGTCCGCTATGCTCCATCTTCACCACACAAAGCATTCAAATCATGCACAACCCCGATGACAAGCCGAGCAATTGGTTCATACTTTTTAACGCGCTTCAGCCTTTTCAACCCTCACACAATACATGAGCGCAAGCCATGGATATAGCACTATGGGTGGAACAGAGTATGATGATAGGGGTTATGTGAGAAGACAAAAAGGGAGAAAGTCTCACATCGACGCGGCTAATCAAAGGGATATGGAGATGCCCATCAATTGATGTCAATGCGAGGAGTAGGGATTGCCATGCAACGGATGCACTAAGAGCTACAAGTGTATGAAAGCTCAAACTGAAACTAAGTGGGTGTGCATCCAACTTGCTTGCTCATGAAGACCTAGGGCATTTGAGGAAGCCCATCGTTGGAATATACAAGCCAAGTTCTATAATGAAAATTCCCACTAGTATATGGAAGTTATAACTCAAGAGACTCTCTATATGAAGAACATGGTGCTACTCTGAAGCACAAGTGTGGTAAAAGGATAGTAACATTGCCCCTTCTCTCTTTTTCTCTCACTTTTTTTATTTTTCTTTATTTTTCTTTTTTTGGTGGGCTTCTTTGGCCTCTTTTTCTATTTGGGCTTCTTTGGCCTCTTTTATTTTGATAACCTCACATGGGACAATGTTCTAATAATGATGATCATCACACTTTTATTTACTTACAACTCAATATTACAACTCGATGTCTAGAACAAAGATATGACTCTATATGAATGCCTCCGGCGGTGTACCAGGATGTGGAATGATCTAGCATAGCAATGACATCAAAAAAAGGACAAGCCATGAAAACATCATGCTAGCTATCTTACGATCATGCAAAGCAATATGACAATAAATGCTCAAGTCATGTATATGATGACGATGGAAGTTGCATGGCAATATATCTCGAAATGGCCATGGAAATGCCATGATAGGTAGGTATGGTGGCTGTTTTGAGGAAGATATAATGAGGCTTATGTGTGATAGAGTGTATCGTATCACGGGGTTTGGATGGAAGGGTGAGAGCGCGTATAATCCATGGACACACATTAGTCATAAAGAACTCATATAGTTATTGCAAAAGTTTATTACCCCTCGAAGCAAAGTACTACTACGCATGCCCCTAGGGGGATAGATTGGTAGGAAAAGACCATCGCTCGTCCCCGACCGCCACTCATAAGGAAGACAATCAATAAATACCTCATGCTCCAACTTCGTTACATAACGGTTCACCATACGTGCATGCTACGGGACTTGCAAACCTCAACATAAGTATTTCTCAATTTCACAATTACTCAACTAGCACGACTCTAATATCACCACCTTTATATTGCAAACTATTGCAAGGAATCAAACATATCATATTCAGTGATCTACAAGTTTTATGTAGGATTTTATGACTAACCATGTGAATGACCAGTTCCTGTCATCTCTCTATATAGATATAAGTGAAGCAAGAGAGTTTAATTCTTTCTACAAAATATATGCCCACGCTCTAACAAATATAAGTGAAGCAAAAGAGCATTCTACAAATGGCGGTTTTCTAAGTGAAGAGAAACAGGCAATCCAAACTTCAAATGATATAAGCGAAGCACATGAAGCATTCTATAAAGCCATACTCAAAAGATTTAAGTGAAGTGCAATGAGCATTATATAAATCAACCAAGGACTATCTCATACCAGCATGGTGCATAAAATAAAAATGAAAACTAAATGCAAAAGACGCTCCAAGATTTGCACATATCGCATGAACGAAATGAATCCGAAAACATACCGATATTTGTTGAAGAAAGATGGGATGCCTTCCAGGGCATCCCCAAGCTTAGACGCTTGAGTCTCCTTGAATATTTACTTGGGGTGACTTGTGCATCCCCAAGCTTGAGCTCTTGCGTCTCCTTCTCCTCACATCGAGACATCCTCGATCTTCGAACACTTCATCCACACAAAACTTCAACAGAAAGCTCGGTAAGATCCGTTAGTATAATAAAGCAAATCACTACTCTAAGTACTATTGGAAACCAATTAATTTTTGTTTTTTCATTATATCTACTTTAATATAACTTTTCCATGGCTTAATCCACTGATATAAATCGGTAATTTTATCAGAACAAGCAAACTATGCATCAAAAACAGAATCTGTTTTAAACAGGACAGTCTGTAGTAATATGAACATTAACCATACCTCTGATACTCCAAAAATTCTGCCACAATTAGGAAAAATAAACAATTTGTATATAAAGACAGTACAAAAAGTTTCAGAACCGTTTGACGTTCCAGTAGAAAATGTAAAATCGCGCACTACAGCCAAAGTTTCTGTTCTGCACCGCACAAACCAACAAGCAATGTAAACATCCTAGAGGCAAATCTTGGCACATTATTTTTATAATACAATGGAATTGTACAAGGGGATAATTATTTTCGTTGAAAAGTTTCTGTAATCAAGGGTCACAAAGTTTCCATGGGCATGAACAAAGTTCAAGGCTAGCTCCCATTTTAACAATGCCCGTCTTTCTCATTTTCGCTTTTCTTTTTGAAAAAGTTTTAGGTTCCCCTCTTTGTTTTTTTTATTTTTAAACTTCATAAAATCACACAACAGATATAAATTACTCTATAAAACTTCCGGGTTGTCTCCCTGGCAGCGCTTTCTTTAAAGCCATTAAGCTAGGCATATAGTGCTCAAGTAATGGATCCACCCGGATCCCAAGGTATATCAAAGCCAATTTTAATTAACAATGATTTGTGATTTAGTAGTGAGCAAAAAGTAACATATATCATGCAACAACAAAGTCTAACTCTCTTCCTATGCATCGGCATGTCGTAAAAGAACAATTCATGCACACAAAGTAAAGGCCAATGCATAGTATAAACAGTTCTTTTGCATTTTTATCGTGTTGGAAACACAGAGAGGTGGAGATGTAGTTCCTCTCTCATAATAATTACAAGTAGGAGCAGCAAGCACATGCATATTACATTCATCAAAATCATCATGTGTAGTAGTAAAACGCAACCCATCAATATAATCCTTAATAAGGCAAACTTCTCCGATATAGTGTAGTCGGGAGAATTCAAAAAGATAATAGGACTATCATGCGTGGGTGCAATAGCAACAATTTCATGTTTAACATAAGGAACTATAGAAAGTTCATCTCCATAAGAATAATTCATATTGGCATCTTGGCCACAAGCATAGCAAGCATTATCAAAAAGGGATATTTCAAGAGAATCAACGGGATCATAAGAATCATCATAACATTCATCCTTCAGTAAGAACGAAGGGAAATTAAACAATGTATGAGTTGAAGAGTTACTCTCATTAGAAGGTGGGCACGGGTGATCAATCCGCTCTTCCTCCTTTTGTTCTTCGCTCTCCTCCTCATTTTTTTCATCCAATGAGCTCACAGTTTCATCAATTTCTTCTTCCATAGATTCCTGCAAAATGTTAGTCTCTTCTTGGACGGCGGAGACTTTCTCAATAAATTAATTAATATCAGAATTGAATTCATAATTCTCATAGAAATATTTAAGGATAGCTAAATTTTCAGATCTATAAACAACATCATAAAGATTTTCACACTCTTTGAACAAAGATTTGATTTCATAAGCACCCGTAAAAGCAACAAATTCTTCTATTTGTTCCACATCATAGCAATCATATATACCATTAGCATAAGAAGCCAAGGTTTTATTATCATTAAATTTTCATAAAAATGGAAGGTGTGGAGCCTTCATCCTAGAGCAACAAGTATAATCATAACTCAAGCATACTTGCCGAGCATACCACTTCAACATATAAATTTGATCCCATAATAGTTTCTCTTTTTGAGTCAAGCGATAATCCCTAAAGTATTCACGTTGATCCAACGTGTCTCCCATTACCAGATTGAATGGGGTTTTCTCAGGATTATGAAAGTAGTACATAATATCTGTCACATAACGAGCATCGAGGGTTTTAGGAGGTTCCCCATCTTCATGAGTAGCAAGTACACATATTTTTTTTGGTATTTAGTGTTCCATATCCATAACTAAAGATAAAGAACAACTAAGAACAGCAAATAAAAATTACTTAGTGATAAAGCAAACAAGCACACACGAGAACATTCACCCCATGCTATAACTCCCCGGCAACGGTGCCAGAAAAAGGTCTTGATAACCCACAAGTATAGGGGATCAATTGTAGCCTCTTTCAATAAGTAAGAGTGTCGAACCCAACGAGGAGCTAAAGGTAGAATAAATATTCCCTCAAGTTCTATCGACCACCGATACAACTCTACGCACGCTTAACGTTCGCTTTACCTAGAACAAGTATGAAACTAGAAGTACTTTGTAGGTATTTTTTGGATAGGTTTGCAAGAATATAAAGAGCACGTAAATAAAAACTAGGGGCTGTTTAGATAAAGGCACAACTAAATTTATTTTAGTAGAGAGCTTTTTGTCACGAGAAAGTTATTTGTCCTAGGCAATCGATAACTAGACCGGTAATCATTATTGCAATTTTATTTGAGGGAGAGGCATAAGCTAACATACTTTCTCTAATTGGATCATATGCACTTATGATTGGAACTCTAGCAAGCATCCGCAACTACAAAAGATCATTAAGGTAAAACTCAACCATATCATTAAAGTATCAAGTCCTCTTTATTCCCATACGCAAACAACCTACTTACTTGGGTATATGCTTCTGTCACTCACGCCACCCACCATAAGCAAATCATGAACATATTGCAAACCCTACAGTGGGAACCTCACGCTTGGGCGACACGGAGAGCACCATAGGAAAACACCGATAATAAAACATGCAACTCAAACCAATCACGATCATCAATTAACCCATAGGACAAAACGGATCTACTCAAACATCATAGGATAGCCATACATCATTGGGAAATAATATATAGCGTTGAGCACCATGTTTAATTAGAGATTACAGCAGGTAAAAGAGGGGTTACACCACTGCATAGAGGGGGGAAGAGTTGGTGATGATGGCGGTGAAGTTGTTGGTGAAGATTGCGATGATGATGATGGCCCCCGGTGGCACTCCGGCGCCACCGAAAGCAAGGGAGAGAGAGCCCCCTCCTCCTTCTTCCTTGACCTCCTCCCTAGATGGGAGAAGGGTTTCCCCTCTGGTTCTTGGTCTCCATGGCATGGGAGGGGCGAGAGCCCCTCTAAGATTGGATATGTCTCTCTCTCTCTCTCTCTCTCTCTCTCTCTCTATTTCTGCGCTCTAGGATTCTGCCCTTTCACCGTTTCTTATATATCCGGAGATCCGTAACTCCGATTATATTGAAACCTTCGCCCAGATTTTTCTCCGAAAATTAGCTTTCTTGCGGCCAAAGAAGAGCAGCAACCGCCTTACGGGGGGGCCACGAGGGTCAAGAGTGCTCCCCTGTCTCGTGGCCCCCTCGGGCACTGTCGGTGTCAAAACCGGCGGATCTCGGGTAGGGGGTCCCAAACTGTGCGTCTAGGCGGATGGTAACAGGAGACAAGGGATACGATGTTTTTACCCAGGTTCGGGCCCTCTTTATGGAGGTAATACCCTACTCCTGCTTTGATTAATATTGATGATATGGGTAGTACAAGAGTAGATCTACCACGAGATCAGAGAGGCTAAACCCTAGAAGCTAGCCTATGGCACGATTGTTGTATATCTATCGACTAGCCTGGCCTCGGTTTATATAATGCACCAGAGGCCTAGGATAACAAGAGTTCTAGCCGAATACGCCGGTGGGGGAGGAGTCCTTGTCTTGATCGCCAAGACTTGTGGAATCTTCCTTGTATGCGGCAACTGTTCGGACTGGCCCATGAGTATGCGGCCCTGGGGGTCCTCGGCCCAATCTAACCGATTGGGGGACGATGTGGTGAGTACCCCCTAGTCCAGGACACCGTCAGTAGCCCCCTGAACTGGTCTTCATGTTAGGGACGCTCCTCGCTTCTTCCGAACTGTTCTTCATCTTCGGTCGCCGGTCTTGAAAACTGGTTCGACAAATCTTCTCATCTTCGATCTTGAGGATCGCCGAAATGCATTCGACGAGTTTACACGTCGAGTATCCGAGGAGCCCCTTTAAGTTTACGGCCTTTATCAATGCCTTGTTATTTTTATGCCACACCTCGGGTTTGAAGTTTTTCCCGGGAGGCAGTGTCCTCTTGCGTCCGAGCTCTAACGCCGGACTGCATTCGAGGTATCTTTTGCAGCCGAGCACCAACGCCGGACTGTTTCCCAGCTCTATCGCCGGACTATGTATCCGAGCTCCAACGCCGGACGGTATCCGAGCTCCAACGCCGGACTATGTATCCGAGCTCCAACGCCGGACTGTATCCGAGGTGTCGTAAATCACCTTGGTTCAAAGAAGTTTGAAGGAGTTTAGCCGAGCATAATGCCGGAAATGCCCTCTATGGAGCCAGCCACTAGCGTCCGAGCTTTATACCGGACTGCTTCCGAGGTGGTGCACCACCCCGAATGTGGGCTGATTTTTGTCAATATTTTTGATTGGTGCAATTTATTCTCTGCCGAGATACATAGCCAGTAGCCCTCAAGGTGGGTATCGGTCTAAAACCCGAGATGCACATGAAGGATGACATAAGACCGCTGATCCTCAGAGTCTGAGACTCAGGTTGATTTGCAAAATCGGTCTGAGGATCAAGTCCTAGCTCGGCAGAATACTTCGGGACGCAAAAAGCGGCGTGCTCAGTCGTCGAGACTCGGGTTGGGTGCGACCGACCAACCTGAGGATCAAAATCTCCTCGGAAACTGTATTGCACTTAAAATTTTCTGCATAGAACATGCAAAGCAGTAGCCCCCGAGACACTGGCCGGGTGACAACACCAGATCAGGGGATTGATGTGCCCCTTTAATATTTGGAAATAATAAGCCCGAAGCCCAGTAGCCCCCGAGCCTTAATGCGGGCACGGGTGGCCGAATTAAGGATCGATATCCATAGTAAAATCACAAATTATGTGTAATGACTCTATGTATCCAAGTACTTTACGTCATTAATGCTCGGATCCACATGGTACAAAACTTTGTTGACCGACCATCGGCTTCAATCTCCTCGGCCAAGATGGCGAGGAGTGTTTGTCCTACTTTATAAAGCCTTTATGAGGGCAAAGATTTCACGACAAACAAGGCAATCTGGCCATACGGTTTTATAAACAAAGGTACGCAGAGAGATATGTTATATTACTGTTTAACAGAAGAAATGTCTTCCAAAGAAAATAGTCCCGCTATCGGTTCCTTTCTTTGAGTTGTCATGCTAAGCATGATTGTGAAACCTCAGCTCCAATGTAAGAGCAAAATATTGAGGATTTAGTTTGGGAGGCCAGTTACTAGCCCCCGGTAGTGTTCGGCGACAGTCGAGGTCAAGCCGGAAACACTTCGGCCAATTTTATGAATGGCCCGTCATTTAATATGGTCATCGGATCGCTGACCAGTTTTCACCTATTGTGACAGTCAGTTTTCGGCTTTCTCCACTGAGGTGCTTGACCATGCGAGCTGGAAGCACAATCGCAGTGGTTCTCCCTTTGCACACCTAGCCGAACAAAGCGGAACGTAGGAGGCAAGCGCGAGCCGAGCAACCCAACTATTAACCGAAGACACAATTCGAAACTGATGCATATATAGCAATATCCGAGAATGTTTTTGCCGAATCTCTAAAGGTGTCCGGCGTTGCACTGCGAGACTTGTGCTGAAAACACACAACTAGTTTAAAAGTGCCAAAAGCTTGGAAAACCAAAAAACGTCAGTAAAAACATGACGTCCGAACAAGATCAAGTGGTCGGTGCCAATCCGAAAATTGGACTTTAGAAAAAAAAGTGCTTCAGTCGTGCTTTAACATGACACATCCTATCTCAAGACTTCAAGCGGGTCAGCCTACGACTTCAGTCTCTCATCCCGAAGGCGGAGTACTTCTCATTAGGCCAGTTTAGAAAACTAAACTCTAGCGGTTTTGAGAGAGAAATTAGGCTCCCTGGCTAGTGACCGCACACTCGTGTCGAGAAAAGGAGTGATAAATAATAATAAAAACTCTGCAACGACTAAGAAGAAAAACACTTAGTATAAAACGGCTCAAATAAACATAGGAGCCCCCAAGTGACTTGGGTAAAAGTTGACTATATAATGTAAGGTGACATGTAAAATGCCTTCTAGCCGGATTGTAGATCGTTTGTCGTAGCGGACCTTTTCGCTTCAACCTCTGGACCCAATAGTCCGGAGTGTGTCCGAATACCCTCGCGGTTATAAAACCGGGCATGCGTAGAGACTAGGCGTGGGGTCATTAGTGCTTTATTAGACAAGTACCCAACTAGTTATGTTATATTACATGGTTAGTAAGAAACATCTTCCAGGAGAATAGTTCCTTAGGGTTCCTTTCCCTAGGAGGCATGCCCGCAAGTGCATGTCCGGACTGCGAAAAGAGCAGAAAAACATCTGGGGGCAGGTAAATGAATAGGTAAGAAATCATCTTTTAGTTCACCGACCGAGTATTCCCTTAAGAACGCTAGCTTTCGGCTTCACCCAGTCTGAGGTACACATCCGGCTGACCCGGCAGTAGCAATCGCAGAGGTGCTCCCTTTACCACCTAGCCGAACAATCGGGAACGTAGGGGTAAGCACAGGAGCCAGGCAACCCAGCTTGGCCAAAACTTAAGTCATATCGATGCATATAATGGTGAATAAAAGGTACATGCGGAAGTGTGACACATGTGTTGGGCATAAAGCCCGTATTAATAAGCTTTTGTTAAAGAAGCCCCCAGGTATAATGAGCGCGGGTACCACGTCAAGTGTGTGCAAACAAAGTTTGGACAAGGAAAATTTTTACAAGCAACTTTTTTCCAAAAAAGTATAATGCTTGGTCGAGCCGAACACAAGTTAAAAATTTAAAACTTTGAGCATGAAGGCAACTTAGCTGGTTAATGTGTTCGGTCTTGACGACGCGGTCCGAGCTTGATGCAGGACAAGGTTCCATCCCTCAAGCCGATCCCGAGGTGGCGGAGCAAAAGAGCTCTGCACTCCGAAGTGGTGACATAGCACGGTCAATACAGGACGGCAGAGTGATGCCGAAGTCCCTGCATGGGGTAATGAAGTGTTGACGAAGCCCCCCGTCCAGCCGAGGTGACGCCAAAGGATATAGTCCGGCTGGATCATTTTCCTGTGCACAAAAAATAGTGCAAACCGGGGGTAATAGTAATAATAATAATTAAAAAATGTTGCATAATAAATAATTTATGCAAAGTGAGCAATAAAAGAAATATGGCCTGGCGCCGAAGTCAATGTCGATGCAGGTCGTCGGCGTAACGCAATAAAGGTGTGGCAAGGCCTGAATTCACAGGTCGGTTCGAGTTCCGAATGCAGGGTTCGCCGGACTATGTGAAGGAAATATGCCCTAGAGGCAATAATAAAGTTATTATTTATTTCCTTATTTCATGATAAATGTTTATTATTCATGCTAGAATTGTATTAACCGGAAACATAATACATGTGTGAATACATAGACAAACAGCAGTGTCACTAGTATGCCTCTACTAGACTAGCTTGATAATCAAAGATGGTTAAGTTTCCTAACCATAGACAAAGGAGTTGTCATTTGATTAACAAGGTCACATCATTAGTTGAATGATCTGATTGACATGACCCATTCCATTAGCTTAGCACCCGATCGTTTAGTATGTTGCTATTGCTTTTATCCATGACTTATACATGTTCCTATAACTATGAGATTATGCAACTCCGTTTACGGAGGAACACTTTGGGTACTACCAAAGCGTCACAACGTAACTGGGTGATTATAAAGGAGTACTACAGGTGTCTCCAAAGGCGGATGTTGGGTTGGCGTATTTCGAGATTAGGATTTGTCACTCCGATTGTCGAGAGGTATCTACGGGCCCTCTCGGTAATGCACATCACTAAGCCTTGCAAGCATTACAACTAATGAGTTAGTTGTGAGATGATGTATTACGGAACGAGTAAAGAGACTTGCCAAGATGTGAGATTGAACTAGGTATTGGATACCGACGATCGAATCTCGGGCAAGTAACATACCGATGACAAAGGGAACAACGTATGTTGTTATGCGGTCTGACCGATAAAGATCTTCGTAGAATATGTAGGAGCCAATATGGGCATCCAGGTCCCGCTATTGGTTATTGACGGAGGCGTGTCTCGGTCATGTCTACATTGTTCTCGAACCGTAGGGTCCGCACGCTTAAGGTTTCGATGACGGTTATATTATGAGTTTGTGTATTTTGATGTACCGAAGGAGTTCGAGTCCCGGATGTGATCACGGACATGACGAGGAGTCTCGAAATGGTCGAGACATAAAGATTGATATATTGAACGGCTATATTCGGACACCGGAAAGGTTCCGGAAGTTTAGGAGAAAACCGGAGTGCTTGGGAGGGTTCTGGAACCCCAGGGAAGTAATGGGCCTTATTGGGCCAAGAGGGGAGAGAGGGCCGCACCAGGAGGTGGCGCCCCCCATGGGGAGTCCAAATAGGACAAGGAAGGGGCGCGGCCCCTTTCCCTCTCCCTCTCCTCTCTTTCCTTCCCCTTCCTCCTTCCTAGTTGGACTAGGAAGGGAGTCCTACTCCCACTAGGAGGAGGACTCCCCCCTCCTGGCCAGCGCCTCCTAGGGCCGGCCGGCCCTCCCCTTGCTCCTTTATATACAGGGCAGGGGGCACCCTAGAACACACAAGTTGATCCTTGAGATCGTTCCTTAACCGTGTCTGGTGCCCCCTCCACCATATTCCACCTCGGTCATATCGTGGCGGTGCTTAGGCGAAGCCTGCGTCGATAGAACATCAAGATCGTCACTGCGCCGTCGTCTTGTGGAACTCTCTCTCCCGGAGCTTTCTGGATCGAGCCTCGAGGAGCGTCACCGAGCTGTATCGTGTGTCACGAACTTCGAGGCGCCGAATAACGGCGCTGGGATCGGTTGGATCGCGAGGAGAACGTCGACTACTTCCTATACGTTGTGATCGCTTCCGCCCGGTCTCACGAGGGTGCGTAGACAACACTCTCCCTCTCGTTGCTATGCATCACCATGATCTTGCGTGTGCGTAGGAAATTTTTGAAATTACTACGTTCCCCAACAAAGGCATCCGAGCCTAGGTTTTTATGGTTTGATGTTTTGCACGAGTAGAACACAAGTGAGTTGTGGGCGATACAAGTCATCTTGCCTACCAGCATGTCATACTTTGGTTCAGCGGTATTGTGAGATGAAGCGGACCGGACCGACATTACGCGTACGCTTACGCGAGACTGGTTTCACCGTTACGAGCACTCGTGCTTAAAGGTGGCTGGCGGGTGTCTGTCTCTCTCACTTTAGTTGAACCGAGAGTGGCTACGCCCGGTCCTTGAGAAGGTTAAAACGGAGTCTATTTGACGAAGTATCGTTGTGGTCTTGATGCGTAGGTGAGACTGGTTCTTGCTTAAGCCCGTAGCAGCCACGTAAAATTTGCAACAACAAAGTAGAGGACGTCTAACTTGTTTTTGCAGGGCATGTTGTGATGTGATATGGTCAAGACGTGATGCTATATTTTATTGTATGAGATGATCATGTTTTGTAACCGAAGTTATCGGCAATCGGGTCGGAGCCATATGGTTGTCGCTTATTGTATGAAATGCAACGCCTGCTAATTGCTTTACTTTATCACTAAGCGGTAGCGATAGTCGTAGAAGCAATAGATGGCGTAAACGACAACGATGCTACGATGGAGATCAAGGTGTCGGCGCCGGTGGCGATGGTGATCACGACGGTGCTTGAGATGGAGATCACAAGCACAAGATGATGATGGCCATATCATATCACTTATATTGATTGCATGTGATGTTTATCCTTTATGCATCTTATTTTGCTTTGATTGACGGTAGCATTTTAAGATGATCTCTCACTAAAATTATCAAGTAGTGTTCTCCCGAGTATGCACCGTTGCCAAAGTTAAATGCGTCTTGAGACACCACGTGATGATCGGGTGTGATAAGCTCTACGTCCATCTACAACGGGTGCAAGCCAGTTTTGCACACGCAGAATACTCAGGTTATACTTGACGAGCCTAGCATATGCGAGATATGGCCTCGGAACACGGAGACCGAAAGGTCGGCGTGAATCATATAGTAGATATGATCAACATAAGATGTTCACCATTGAAAACTACTCCATCTCACGTGATGATCGGTTATGGTTTAGTTGATTTGGATCACGTGATCACTTAGATGACTAGAGAGATGTCTGTCTAAGTGGGAGTTCTTAAGTAATATGATTAATTGAACTTAAATTTATCATGAACTTAGTACTGATAGTATCTTGCTTGTCTATGTATGTTTATAGATAGATGGCTCGTCTTTGTTGTTCCGTTGAATTTTAATGCGTTCCTTGAGAAAGCAAAGTTGAAAGATGATGGTAGCAATTACACGGATCGGGTCCGTAACACGAGGATTATCCTCATTGCTTTGCACTGGAAGAGTTACGTCTGGATGCACCGCTAGGTGCCAGACTCTTCTTGATGTAACCGACGGCGTTAAGAACGTCTGGCGAGCAAAGCTGATGACTACTCTATAGTTCAGTGTGCCATGCTTTACGGCTTAGAACCGGGTCTTCAACGACGTTTTGAGCGTCATGGAGCATATGAGATGTTCCAGGAGTTGAAGTTGATATTTCAACAGAATGCCCGGATTGAGAGATATGAAGTCTCCAATAAGTTCTATAGCTGCAAGATGGAAGAGAATGGATCTGTCAGTGAGCACATACTCAGAATGTCTGGGTATTACAATCACTTAACTCAACTGGGAGTTAATCTTCCGGATGATTGTGTCATTGATGTAATTCTTCAATCAACGCCACCAAGCTACAAAGGCTTCGTGATGAACTATAATATGCAAGGGTTAGTAAAGACTATGCACGAGCTCTTCGCAATGCTAAAGGTCATGGAGGTAGAAATCAAGAAGGAGCATCAAGTGTTGATGGTCAATAAGACCACTAGTTCCAAGAAGAAAGGCAAAGGGAAGAAGAAGGGAACTTCAAGAAGAACAGCAAACAAGTTGCTGCTCAGAGAAGAAACCTAAGTCTGGACCTAAACACTGAAACCCAGTGCTTCTACCGCAAGCGGTAGTCATCGAAGCGGAACTGCCCCAAGTACTTGGCGGATAAGAAGGATGGCAAGGTGAACAAAGGTATATGTGATATACATGTTATTGATGTGTACCTTACTAGAGCTCGCAATAGCACTGGTATTTGATATCTTGGTTACATTGCTAATATTTGCAACTTCGAAGCAGGGACTACGGATTAAGCGAACACCGGCAAAGGACGAGGTGACGATGCGCGTGGGAAATGGTTCCAAAGTCGATGTAATCGCGATTGCACGCTACCTCTACATCTACCTTCGGGATTAGTTTTAGACCTAAATAATTGTTGTTTGGTGCCAGTGTTGAGCATGAACATTATATCTGGATCTTGTTTGATGCGAGACGGTTATTCATTTAAATCGAGAGAATAATGGTTGTTCTATTTATATGAATAATATCTTTTATGGTCATGCACCCTTGAAGAGTGGTCTATTTTTAATGAATCTCGATAGTAGTGATACACATATTCATAATGTTGAAACCAAAAATGCAGAGTTGATAATGATAGTGCAACTTATTTGTGGCACCGCCGTTTAGGTCATATCGGTATAAAGCGCATGAAGAAACTCCATCTTGATGGACTTTTGGAGTCACTTGATTATGAATCACTTGGCACTTGCGAACCGTGCCTCATGGGCAAGATGACTAAAACCCGTTCTCCGGTACTATGGAGAGAGCAACAGATTTGTTGGAAATCATACATACGATGTATGTGGTCCGATGAATGTTGAGGCTCGTGGCGGATATCGTTATTTTCTCACCTTCACAGATGATTTAAGCGAGATATGGGTATATCTACTTAATGAAACATAAGTCTGAAACATTTGAAAAGTTCAAAGAATTTCAGAGTGAAGTTGAAAATCATCGTAATAAGAAAATAAAGTTTCTACGATCTGATCGTGGAGGCGAATATTTGAGTTACGAGTTTGGTCTACATTTGAAACAATGCGGAATAGTTTAGCAACTCACGCCACCCGAACACCACAGCGCAATGGTGTGTCCGAACGTCGTAATCGCACTTTACTAGATATGGTGCGATCTATGATGTCTCTTACAGATTTACCGCTATCGTTTTGGGGTTATGCTCTTGAGACGGCGCATTCACGCTGAATAGAACACCGTCAAAATCCGTTGAGGCGACACCTTATGAACTATGGTTTAGCAAGAAACCAAAGTTGTCGTTCTTAAAGTTTGGGGATGCGATGCTTATGTGAAAAAGCTTCAACCTGATAAGCTCGAACCTAAATCGGAGAAATGTGTCTTCATAGGATACCCAAAGGAGACAGTTGGGTACACCTTCTATCACAGATCCGAAGGCAAGACATTTGTTGCTAAGAATGGATCCTTTCTAGAGAAGGAGTTTCTCTCGAAAGAAGTGAGTGGGAGGAAAGTAGAACTTGATGAGGTAATCGCCTTCTCCCTTATTTGAAAGTAGTTTATCACGAAACCGGTTTCTGCGACATCTACACCAAATAGTGAGGAAGTTGATGATCTTGATCATGAAACTTCAGATCAAGTTACTACGTAACCTTGTAGATCAACCAGAGTAAGATCCGCACTGTAGTGGTACGGTAATCCTGCTCGGAAGTCATGCTACTAGATCATGATGAACCTACGAACTATGAAGAAGCGATGGTGAGCCCAGATTCCGCAAAATGGCTTGAGGCCATGAAATGCGAGATGGGATCCATGTATGAAAACAAAGTGTGGACTTTGGTTGACTTGCCGAGGGTCGGCAAGCAATAGAAAACAAGTGGATCTTCAAGAAGAAGACCGACGACGGTAATATTATCGTCTACAAAGCTCGACTTGTCGCAAAGGGTTTTCGACAAGTTCAAGGGATTGACTACGATGAGACCTTCTCACCCGTAGCGATGCTTAGGTCTGTCTGAATCATGTTAGCAATTGCCGCATTTTATGATTATGAAATTTGGCAAATGGATGTAAAGACTGCATTCCTGAATGGATTTCTGGAAGAAGAGTTGTATATGATGCAACCAGAAGGTTTTATCGATCCAAAGGGAGCTAACAAAGTATGCAAGCTCCAGCGATCCATTTATGGACTGGTGCAAGCATCTCGGAGTTGGAATAAACGCTTTGACAGTGTGATCAAAGCATTTGGGTTTATACAGACTTTTGGAGAAGCCTGTATTTACAAGAAAGTGAGTGGGAGCTACAGTAGCATTTACGATATTATATGTAGATGACATATTACTAATCGGAAATGATAGAGAATTTCTGGATAGCATAAAGGGATACTTGAATAAGAGTTTTTCGATGAAGGACCTCGGTGAAGCTGCTTACATATTGGGCATCAAAATCTATAGAGATAGATCAAGACGCTTAATTGGACTTTCACAAAGCACATACCTTGACAAAATTTTGAAGAAGTTCAAAATGGATCAAGCAAAGAAAGGGTTCTTGCACTGTGTTACAAGGTGTGAAGTTGAGTAAGACTCAATGCCCGACCACCGCAGAAGATAGAGAGAAAATGAAAGATGTTCCCTATGCCTCAGCCATAGGCTCTATCATGTATGCAATGCTGTGTACCGGACCTGATGTGTGCCTTGCTATAAGCTTAGCGAGGAGGTACCAAAGTAATCCAGAGTGGATCAACGGACAGCGGTCAAGAACATCCTGAAATACGAAAAGGACTAAGGATATGTTTCTCGTATATGGAGGTGACAAAGAGCTCATCGTGAACGGTTACGTTGATGCAAGCTTTGACACTGATCCGGACGATTCTAAATCGCAAACCGGATACGTATTTACACTAAGCGGAGGAGCTGTCATTGGTGCAGTTCTAAACAAAGCGTCAGAAGGGATCTACATGTGAAGCGGAATACATAGCAGCTTGAAGCAGCTAATGAAGGAGTGCGGATGAAGGAGTTCATATCCGATCTAGGTGTCATACCTAGTGCATCGGGTCCAATGAAAATCTTTTGTGACAATATCGAGCAATTGCTTTAGCAAAGGAATCCAGATTTCACAAGAGAACCAAACACATCAAGAGACGCTTCAATTCCATCCGGGACTTAGTCCGTGGGGGACATAGAGATTTGCAAGATACATACGGATCTGAATGTAGCAGACCCGTTGACTAAGCCTCTTCCACGAGCAAAACATGATCAGCACCAAGACTCCATGGGTGTTAGAATCATTACAATGTAATCTAGATTATTGACTCTAGTGCAAGTGGGAGACTGAAGGAAATATGCCCTAGAGGCAATAATAAAGTTATTATTTATTTCCTTATTTCATGATAAATGTTTATTATTCATGCTAGAATTGTATTAACCGGAAACATAATACATGTGTGAATACATAGACAAACAGAGTGTCACTAGTATGCCTCTACTAGACTAGCTTGATAATCAAAGATGGTTAAGTTTCCTAACCATAGACAAAGGAGTTGTCATTTGATTAACAAGGTCACATCATTAGTTGAATGATCTGATTGACATGACCCATTCCATTAGCTTAGCACCCGATCGTTTAGTATGTTGCTATTGCTTTTATCCATGACTTATACATGTTCCTATAACTATGAGATTATGCAACTCCCGTTTACGGAGGAACACTTTGGGTACTACCAAACGTCACAACGTAATCGGGTGATTATAAAGGAGTACTACAGGTGTCTCCAAAGGCGGATGTTGGGTTGGCGTATTTCGAGATTAGGATTTGTCACTCCGATTGTCGAGAGGTATCTACGGGCCCTCTCGGTAATGCACATCACTAAGCCTTGCAAGCATTACAACTAATGAGTTAGCTGTGAGATGATGTATTACGGAACGAGTAAAGAGACTTGCCGAACGAGATTGAACTAGGTATTGGATACCGACGATCGAATCTCGGGCAAGTCACATACCGATGTCAAAGGGAACAACGGAGGTGGTTATGCGGTCTGACCGATACAGATCGTCGGAGAATATGTAGGAGCCAATATGGGCATCCAGGTCCCGCTATTGGTTATTGACCGGAGACGTGTCTCGGTCATGTCTACATTGTTCTCGAACCGTAGGGTCCGCACGCTTAAGGTTTCGATGACGGTTATATTATGAGTTTGTGTATTTTGATGTACCGAAGGAGTTCGGAGTCCCGGATGTGATCACGGACATGACGAGGAGTCTCGAAATGGTCGAGACATAAAGATTGATATATTGGACGGCTATATTCGGACACCGGAAAGGTTCCGGAAGTTTCCGGAGAAAACCGGAGTGCCGGAGGGGTTACCGGAACCCCCCGGGGAAGTAATGGGCCTTATTGGGCCAAGAGGGGAGAGAGAGGGCCGCACCAGGAGGTGGCGCCCCCCCCCATGGGGAGTCCAAATAGGACAAGGAAGGGGGGGCGCGGCCCTCCCCCTTGCTCCTTTATATACGAGGGCAGGGGGGCACCCTAGAACACACAAGTTGATCCTTGAGATCGTTCCTTAACCGTGTGCGGTGCCCCCCTCCACCATATTCCACCTCGGTCATATCGTAGCGGTGCTTAGGCGAAGCCCTGCGTCGGTAGAACATCAAGATCGTCACCACGCCGCCGTCGTCTTGACGGAACTCTCTCCCGAGCTTTCTTGGATCGAACTGAGGAGCGCCACCGAGCTGTACGTGTGTCAAGAACTGAGGCGCCGAGTAACGACGCCGATCGGTTGGATCGCGAGGAGAACGTCTGACTACTTCCTCTACGTTGTGATCGCTTCGCCGGTCTCACGAGGGTACGTAGACAACACTCTCCCCTCTCGTTGCTATGCATCACCATGATCTTGCGTGTGCGTAGGAAATTTTTTGAAATTACTACGTTCCCCAACACTATGTACGGAAACTGACCGAACCATCATGCGACCGTCGATAATGCGGCCACCACTTGATAGACCTGTGTACATATGATGGACAAACCAGAGTAATAATTCCTTGGGAAAAATGAACCCAGACAAGCAAAAGATACTAGGATTAATAGCACCTGGTTTATTTGTTGTAGTAATCCGAAGGAAGGTGATTCCCAAAATTGGGACTCGATCCGCACGCCCATTGCCTGGTCGGCTAGTGACGCTGAAGTGTCCGGAGTAGGTTGATGAAGAGATGGCGAAGCCCCCGGTCCAGCCGAGATGTCGAAGTAGGTCAGCGTGATGGACACCAGCTTGAAGAAGCAATAGTGCGGCCCTGCCGATGCAGGTCGTGACGTGGTCGATGCCGGCTTGATGAAGCGACCGTGCGGCGATGCCGGTATGCCCGCTACGTGAAATCTGTGGGGTGGCGATGTTGGTGACGGTTTATCCTTCGCGATGCCGGACTCTTGTTCGGCTTGCCGAGATGATGATCCGAAGAGGTTGAGCTCGGCTCAACAAAGTGACGACGTGTCTTAGCATAGGTCGGCAGTCGTGGAGCAATATTGCTGGACTGGTTTGACACCAGCATGATATTGAATATAGTGGGATGTGTTCGGAAACAAAACACAACACCCCATACAAAACTTCCTTCAAAAAGGATGTCCGAAATCCCGTTCATAAAAAAGACGAACTCGGGTCGGATTCGTTTTATGAGAAAACAGATCCGAAAAGTGATGCACTAATCGGAAGGTTCCCGGAGTTTGGACGGTCGAATCGAGCTGAAATTTTGCGGGGTGGTAGATATAGGAATTCCGCGGCCAATCAACGGTTGGATCTTCCAAAGGAAGTCCGAGCTAGAAGCTGGACACCACGCCCTAAACTCGTCCGGATTCTCGTCCAGATTCAATACGGCCCCGGTATACCGGAGATTGCCAGAGATTCCTCCATCGGAACTCGACAAAATTTTCCAGGGTTGTTGCAGACTCAATTCCGCACAATTCCACCGAAGCAATCGTTAAAACGACGCTTGAGGAAGCGGTGGCGGCGGACACAAGTCCGCCGTCCAGAAAAACAGTACGGTCGCCCTAGGGCAATGTTGACATTGAGCCCCCGGGCTCCCTGGATGATTCCTCCGTGATCTTGATAGAGATCGGAGTTGATGTTGATGAAGGCCCTCATCCGAACATGACGATCGAAGATAGGGCGCAGTCCTTGGTCGAACCAAGGTGACCAGTCGAGCTGGTGACGAAGATGCCGAAGTCGCAGTTGACCTGCGGGCGAGCCATCGACCCTTTGCCGGACACACAGCGGAACTCTCAATGAAAGCACCAATGTCGGTGTCAAAACCGGCGGATCTCGGGTAGGGGGTCCCGAACTGTGCGTCTAGGCGGATGGTAACAGGAGATAAGGGACACGATGTTTTTACCTGTGTTCGGGCCCTCTCGATGGAGGTACTACCCTACTCCTGCTTTGATTAATATTGATGATATGGGTAGTACAAGAGTAGATCTACCACGAGATCAGAGAGGCTAAACCCTAGAAGCTAGCCTATGGTACGATTGTTGTATATCTATCGACTAGCCTGGCCTCGGTTTATATAATGCACCAGAGGTCTAGGATAACAAGAGTTCTAGCCGAATACGCCGGTGGGGGAGGAGTCCTTGTCTTGATCGCCAAGTCTTGTGGAATCTTCCTTGTATGCGGCAACTGTCCGGACTGGCCCATGAGTATGCGGCCCTGGGGGTCCTAGGCCCAATCTAACCGATTGGGGGACGACGTGGTGAGTACCCCCTAGTCCAGGACACCGTCAGGCACCTCCTCGCGTTGATTTTTCTTCCCATATTTCACAAATATTCCAAAAATATTCTCCGTCCGTTTTTATCCCGTTTGGACTCTGTTTGATATGGGGTTTCTGCGAAACAAAAATATGCAACAAACAGGAACTGGCACTGGGCACTGGATCAATATGTTAGTCCAAAAACAGTATAAAAAGTTGCCAAAAGTATATGAAAGTTGTATAATATTGGCATGGAACAATCAAAAATTATAGATACGACAGAGACGTATCAAACCCCGACTTGACGAGCCTCTCAGGAATCTCCTAATCATTTTCTTTTCTCTGATTTTTTTTCAAAATTTTTACTCCCCAAATAAAAGGTGAATGAAACTCAACAAAATTGTTAGCAATTATTTCCACAAGTGTCTGGAGGCTATATCATGCATCACAACCCTTAGAACCAAACAAATTCAACATGCAAGCTCATATTCATGGTCACCCACAGTAGCAAATTACGAAAAAATAAACCACTAAAACGAAAACTACCATTGGAGGAGTCACATACCAAGGAGCAATTTCTCTGAACTGTTTTGGAATGGAGCTCCGAGCAAGAGATCAAAAATCTCACGAAAATGGGTAAGGATACGGGAATGGAAGCACGCACGATTTTTTCAGGAGGAAGAAGGAGTAGTGGGCAAGTGCACCAAGTGAGGGGTCCCTGTGGTGCCCCGAAGCTCACATGGCGCGCCCAAGGGGTGGGCACCCCTTGTGAGCTTGTGGCTCACTGGTTTAGCATGATATATATGAAGGAAATATGCCCTAGAGGCAATAATAAAATTGTTATTTTATATTTTCTTATTCATGATAAAGGTTTATTATTCATGTTACAATTGTATTGATCAAAAACCTTAATACATGTGTGAATACATAAACAAACAGCATGTTCCCAGTGAGCCTCTACTAGACTAGCTCGTTGATCAAAGATGGTTAAGGTTTCCTAAACATGGACATGAGTTGTCATTTGATAACGGGATCGCATCATTAGGAGAATGAGGTGATGGACAAGAGCCATCCGTTAGCTTAGCATAATGATTGTTCAGTTTTATTGCTATTGCTTTCTTCATGTCAAATACATATTCCTTCGACTACGAGATTATGCAACTCCTGGATACCGGAGGAATGCCTTATGTGCTATCAAACATCACAACGTAACTGGGTGATTATAAAGATGCTCTACAGGTATCTCCGAAGGTGTCTGTTGAGTTGGCATAGATTGACATTAGGATTTGTCACTCTGAGTAAGGGGCGCGGCTTGGAGGGGACTCCAAGTAGGATTCCTCCTACTTGGGCGCCTCCTATGGCTGCTCCTCCCTCCCTCCCACCTATATATATGTGGGACGGGGCGCCTAGCATAGACCAGACAATTGTTTAGCCGTGTGTGGCGCCCCCCCCCCCCTCCACCGTTTACACCCCCGGTCATATTTTCGTAGTGCTTAGGCGAAGCCCTGTGAGGATCACTTCACCATCACCGTCACCACACCGTCGTGCTGATGGAACTCATCTACTACCTCGGCATCTTGCTAGATCAAGAAGGCGAGGTACGTCACCGAGCTGAACGTGTGCAGATCGCGGAGGTGCCGTGCGTTCGGTACTTGATCGGTTGAAGCGCGTAGAAGTTCGACTACATCAACCGCGTTGAGAAACGCTTCCGTTTACGGTCTACGAGGATACATAGACATATTCTTCCCCTCATTGCTATGCATCTCCATGGATAGATCATTGTGTGTGCGTACAAAATAATTTGTTTTCCATGCAACGATTCCCACAATATATCTTTTAAGATCAGTTTGAAATTAGGCAGATATTTGATGCTTTCAGTTGGATGTCATCTGCCCTTATTGATGTCTGTGGGGACACTCAGACGTGTTAGTAGGCATTTGACGAGTCTATTTTGATGATTTGCGTTGGAGTTGCCCTGACCCCGCCCGAGTCTTCTTCGTACAAGAATTATTTCAAGACCTTGATAAGTACCTGATGTTTGGCATGAGCATATGACAGTTTCGAACGTTTTTTATGGTAAGTTTAGTGATGCAAAGAGGACAGCTTTATTTGTTAAGCATGGTAACTTTCATGCTACAGTTTATTTTTGACACAAACTTGTCGTGTGTCATTGAAATTTGCCATTCTTGCGTGACAGAAATTGTCATTGAAAAACGACAGGACCGAAGTTTCACGCATGTGATCATGTGGCATTTATCATTTGTGTTATATTTCAAAAAAGAAATGTTGAGCCAATACGGACCGGACCAGCCGGACCACGGGCTAGCCGAATCTAGAGCAAGCGTGACGGGACGAGAAATGGATCCCCCCCTTCCTCCTCCCTCTCCTCCTCCTCCCCCTCCTCCCCTCCTCGCCCTAGGCGTCCCGCTCCCCGCTCTGTCCCGCTGGCCGGTGCCCGGCCGTCCTCCTCTCCGCGTGCAGGTGCTCTCCCTCCCCTCTCCCCTGTCTCCCCGCGAGTGGGGCTCTCCCCTCCTTCTTCTCCGCTACCGGTGCTTGGGTCTCTCTTTTGGACCCTTGCATCCGATGAGGAGTCGCAGTCGTCGGCCTCCTCCCCCTGTGGTCCCGTGCCCTGTGCTGGGGGGCGGTGGTGTCTTTCGCCGCTCCTCGCCTCCGCAAGTTCGCCCCTGGTGGCCGGGGCCGGCCGGTGGTTGCGTCTTCGTCGGCCGATGGCTGGATCTGGATCTCGCTGCGGCGGCGTAAGTCTAGTAAGTTTGCTGTTGCATCTCCTGATCCCGGTGTCTTGGGAAGTATGCCTAATGGGGAGCTTGGAGGCCTCCCATCTCCCTCTCTGGCTTCCTCTGCGGCGGCCACGTCGCCGGCGGTGACGACGGCGGGGCCGTTGGTGGCATCGTGTAACCTAAACCTAGATCTCGATTTCTCTGCGGTGGCCATCGGGCCGCGGGCCGCTTCCTCATGTGGGCTTGCTGGGCCTTGCGGTTTGGCGTTGCCCAGTGGGCCTACCTCTCCTCCCTTCTCTCGCTGCTGGTCGACTTTCCCCCTCTTGTCTCGTCTGGCCCAGTCGAGCCCACCGGCCGGGTTCCTGCTCCTCAACCTCTTGCGGCCCATTTGGAGAGTCGGGCCCAGGTGGGCACGGCTCGGACGGGATATTTATGGTGTTGGAAATATGCCCTAGAGGCAATAATAAATTGGTTATTATTATATTTCCTTGTTCATGATAATCATTTATTATCCATGCTATAATTGTATTGATAGGAAACTCAGATACATGTGTGGATACATAGACAACACCATGTCCCTAGTAAGCCTCTAGTTGACTAGCTCGTTGATCAACAGATGGTTACGGTTTTCTGGCCATGGACATTGGATGTCGTTGATAACGGGATCACATCATTTGGAGAATGATGTGATGGACAAGACCCAATCCTAAGCCTAGCACAAAGATCGTGTAGTTCGTATGCTAAAGCTTTTCTAATGTCAAGTATCTTTTCCTTAGACCATGAGATTACGCAACTCCCGGATACCGTAGGAATGCTTTGGG
Source organism: Aegilops bicornis (assembly GCA_021605145.1). Lineage (NCBI taxonomy): Eukaryota > Viridiplantae > Streptophyta > Magnoliopsida > Poales > Poaceae > Aegilops > Aegilops bicornis. The sequence continues at coordinate 633,868,634 of CM038670.1, forward strand.
TGTACCAAAGCGTCACAACGTAATCGGGTGGCTATAAAGGTGCACTACATGTATCTCCGAAAGTGTCTCATTGGGTTGGCACGAATCGAGACCGGATTTGTCACTCTGTGTAAACGGAGAGGTATCTCTGGGCCCACTCGGTAGGACATCATCATAATGTGCACAATGTGACAAAGGGGTTGATCACGGGATGATGTGTTACGGAACGAGTAAAGAGACTTGCCGTAACGAGATTGAACAAGGTATCGGTATACCGACGATCGAATCTCGGGCAAGTACAATACCGTTAGACAAAGGGAATTGTATACGGGATCGATTGAGTCCTTGACATCGTGGTTCATCCGATGAGATCATCGTGGAACATGTGGGAGCCAACATGGGTATCCAGATCCCGCTGTTGGTTATTGACCGGAGAACGTCTCGGTCATGTTCAAGATTGTTCCCGAACCCGTAGGGTCTAAACACTTAAGGTTCGATGACGCTAGGGTTATAGGGAATAGATATACGTGGTTACCGAATGTTGTTTGGAGTCCGGATGAGATCCCGGACGTCACGAGGAGTTCCGGAATGGTCCAGAGGTAAATATTTATATATGGGAAGTCCTATTTTGGCCACAGGAAAATGTTCGATTTTTCGGTATTGTACCGGAAGGTTCTAGAAGGTTCCGGAGTGGGGCCCACCTGCATGGGGGACCTACATGAACGTGGGTAGTGGGGAAAGGCCCCACACCCCTGGTCAAGGCGCACCAAGATCCCCCTTAGAAGGAATAAGATCATATCCCAAGGGATAAGATCAAGATCCCTAAAAAGGGGGATAACAATCGATGGGGAAAGGAAAGGATGGGATTTCTTTCCTCCCACCTTGCTAACGCCCCAAATGACTTGGAGGGCAAGAAATAATCCCTCCAACCCTATATATAGTGGGGAGGCGCATGGGAGCTGCACCCTTGCCTGGCGCAGCCCTCCCCTCTCCCAAGTCCTCCTCCTCTCCCAGGTGCTTGGCGAAGCCCTGCAGATTGCCACGCTCCTCCATCACCACCACACCATCGTCTTTGCTGCTGGATGGAGTCTTCCCCAACCTCTCCCTCTCCTTGCTGGATCAAGGCATGGGAGGCGCCACCGGGCTGTACGTGTGTTGAACGCGGAGGTGCCGTCCGTTCGGCACTAGGATCTCCGGTGATTTGGATCACGACGAGTACTACTCCTTCAACCCCGTTCTCTTGAACGCTTCCGCTTAGCGATCTACAAGGGTATGTAGATGCACTCTCCTTCCCCTCGTTGCTAGTTTCTCCATAGATAGATCTTGGTGACACGTAGGAAATTTTTGAATTTCTGCTACGTTCCCCAACAATGGCATCATGAGCTAGGTCTATTGCGTAGATTCTTTGCACGAGTAGAACACAAAGTAGTTGTGGGCGTTGATTTTGTTCAATATGCTTACCGTTACTAGTCCAATCTTGATTTGGCGGCATTGTGGGATGAAGCGGCCTGTACCGACCTTACACGTACACTTACGTGAGAAAGGTTCCACCGACTGACATGCACTTGTTGCATAAGGTGGCTAGCGGGTGCCAGTCTCTCCCACTTTAGTCGGATCGGATTCGATGAAAAGGGTCCTTATGAAGGGTAAATAGCAATTGACATATCACGTTGTGGTTTTGGGTAGGTAAGAAACGTTCTTGCTAGAAACCCATAGCAGCCACGTAAAACATGCAAACAACAATTAGAGGACGTCTAACTTGTTTTTTGCGGGGTATGCTATGTGATGTGATATGGCCAAGAAGAATGTGATGAATGATATGTGATGTATGAGATTGATCATGTTCTTGTAATAGGAATCACGACTTGCATGTCGATGAGTATGACAACCGGCAGGAGCCATAGGAGTTGTCTTTATTTATTGTATGACCTGCGTGTCATTGAACAACGCCATGTAATTACTTTACTTTATTGCTAACCGGTAGCCATAGTAGTAGAAGTAATAGTTGGCAAGACAACTTCATGAAGACACGATGATGGAGATCATGATGATGGTGATCATGGTGTCATGCCGATTTATGATGATCATGGAGCCTCAAGATGGAGATCAAAAGGAGCAAAAATGATATTGGCCATATCATGTCACTATTTGATTGCATGTGATGTTTATCATGTTTATGCATCTTATTTGCTTAGAACGACGTTAGTAAATAAGATGGTCCCTCATTAAAATTTCAAGAAAGTGTTCCCCCTAACTGTGCACCGTTGTGAAAGTTCGTCGTTTCGAAGCACCACGTGATGATCGGGTGTGATAGATTCTTACGTTCACATACAACGGGTGTAAGCCAGATTTACACACGCGAAACACTTAGGTTGACTTGACGAGCCTAGCATGTACAGACATGGCCTCGGAACACAAGAGACCGAAAGGTCGAGCATGAGTCGTATGGTAGATACGATCAACATGAAGATGTTCACCGATGATGACTAGTCCGTCTCACGTGATGATCGGACACGGCCTAGTTGAGTCGGATCATGTAATCACTTAGATGACTAGAGGGATGTCTATCTGAGTGGGAGTTCATAAGATGAACTTAATTATCCTGAACATAGTCAACAACCCTTTGCAAATTATGTCATAGCTCGCGCTTTAGTTCTACTGTTTTAGATATGTTCCTAGAGAAAATATAGTTGAAAGTTGACAATACCAATTATGCGGACAGTAGAAGGCGTATGTCCTTAATGCACCGCTTCGGTGTCTTTGAACCTCGAGCGTCGTCTGTGGATGTTATGTAACATCCGACATACACGCCTTGATAACTACGTGATAGTTCAGTTAAACGGTTTAGAGTTGAGGCACCAAAGACGATTTCGAAACGTCGTGGAACATATGAGATGTTTCGAGGGCTGAAATTGGGATTTCAAGCTCGTGCCCACGTCAAGAGGTATAAGACCTCCGACGATTTTCTTATCCTGCAAACTAAGGGAGAAAAGCTCAATCGTTGAGCTTGTGCTCAGATTGTCTGAGTGCAACAATCACTTGAATCGAGGGAGTTGATCTTCCCGATGAGATAGTGATGTTTCTCCAAAGTCATTGCCACCAAGCTGCTAGAAGCTTCGTGATGAACTATAACATATCGTGGATAGATATGATGATCCTTGAGCTATTCGCAATGTTCGACACCGTGAATGTAGAAATCAAGAAGGAGCATCAATTGTTGATGGTTAGTGAAACCACTAGTTTGAAGAAGGGCAAGGGCAAGAAGGGGTACTTCATGAAACGGCAAATCGATTCTTTGCTCCAGTGAAGAAACCCAAGGTTGAACCCAAACCCGAGACTAAGTGCTTCGTAATAAGGGGAACAGCCACCGAGCAGAATTACCCTAGATACTTGGTAGATGAGAAGGTCATGAGGTCGATAGAAGTATATTGGATATACATTATGTTAATGTGTACTTTACTAGTACTCCTAGCAGCACCAGGGCATTAGATACCGGTTCGGTTGCTAAGTGTTAGTAACTCGAAATAAAAGCTATGGAATAAACGGAGACTAGCTAAAGGTGAGATGACGATGTGTGTTGGAAGTGTTTCCAAGGTTGATGTGATCAAGCATCGCTGCTCCGCCTACCATCGAGATTGGTGTTAAACCTAAATAATTGTTATTTGGTGTTTATGCGTTGAGCATAGACATGATTGGATTATGTCTATCGCAATGCGTGTTATTCATGTAAGGAGAATAATGGTTACTCTATTTATTTGAATAACACCTTCAATGGTCTTGCACCTAAAAGAATGGTTCATTGAATCTCGATCGTAGTGATACACATTTTCATGCCAAAGGATATAAGATAGTAATGATAGTACCACTTACTTGTGGCAATCGCCATGTAAGTCATATTGGTATAAAACGCATGAAGAAGCTCCATGTTGATGGATCTTTGGACTCACTCATTTTGAAAAGTTTGAGACATGCGAACCATGTCTATTGGTGTATACGCATGAAGAAACTCCATGCAGATGGATCGTTTGTACTCACTTGATTTTGAATCACTTGAGATATGCAAATCATACCACATGGGCAAGATGACCTAAAAGCCTCGTTTTAAGTAAGATGGAACAAGATAGCAACTTGTTGGAAATAACACATTTTGATGTGTGCGGTCCAATGACTGCCGAGGCATGCAAAGGAATATCATTATGTTCTTACTTCACAGATGATTCGAGTAGATGTTGAGTATATTTACTTGATGAAACACAAGTCTGAATTATTTTATTGTTCAAGTAATTTCAGAGTGAAGTTGAAGATCATTGTGACAAGAGGATAAAATATCTATGATATGATCATAGAGATGAGTATCTGAGTTATGAGCTTTGGCACGCAATTAAGACATTGTGGAAATTGTTTCACAATAAATACCGCTTGGAACACCATAGTGTGATGGTATCCAAACATCATAGTTGCACCCTATTGGATATGATGCGTACCATGATGTCTCTTATCGAATTACCACTATCGTTCATGGGATAGGCATTAGAGACAACCGCACTCACTTTAATAGGGTACCACGTAATTTCGCTGAGATGACACCGTGAGAACTATGGTTTAGAGAAACCTAAGCTGTCGTTTCTTGAAAGTTTGGGGCTGCGACGCTTATGTGAAAAAGTTTCAGGTTGATAAGCTCGAACCCAAAGCGGATAAAATGCATCTTCATAGGATACCCAAAACTGTTGGGTATACCTCCGATCTCGATTCCCGAAGCAAAAAGGATTGTTTCTAGAATTAGGTCCTTTCCGAGGAAAAGTTTCTCTCGAAAGAATTGAGTGGGAGGATGGTGGAGACTTGATGAGGTTATTGAACCGTCACTTCAACAAGTGTGTAGCAGGGCACGTGAAGTTGTTCTGTGGGCGCCTACACCAATTGAAGTAGAAGCTTATGATAGTGATCATGAAGTTTTGGATCAAGTCACTACTGCATTACCTCGTAGGGTGACAAGGATGCGTACTACTTGAGTGGTACAAGAATCCTGTCTTGAAGGTCATGTTCTTTGGACAACAATGAACCTGAGCTATGAGGAAGCGATGGTGGGCTCATATTCCGACAAATGGTTAGAAGCCATGAAATCCGAGATAGGATCCATGTATCAGAACAAAGCATGCACTTTGGTGGACTTGCCCGATGATCGGCAAGCCATTGAGATAAATGGATCTTTAAGAAGAAGATGCATATGGACGGTAATGTCACCGTCTATGAAGCTCGACTTGTATGGCGAAGAGTTTTTTCACAAGTTCAAGGAGTTGACTTTGATGAGTTTTGCTCATCTGTAGCGAGGCTCATGTCCGTCTTAATCATGTGAGCATTAGATGCATTTATGATATCGTGGTGATGGATGTAAAGACGAGTTTGCTTACGAGTGTTCGTAAGGTAAGGTTGTATGTGATACAATCGTAAAGTTTTTGTCGATCCTAAGGATGCTAAAAGGTATCTTTGGCTCCAAATGATCCTTCTAAGGACTGGAGTAAGCATCTCGGAGTTGGAATGTGCGCTTTGATGAGATGATCAAAGATTTTGGGTTTATACAAAGCTTATGAGAAACTTGTATTTCCAAAGAAGTGAGTGGGAACACTTTAGAATTTCTGATGAGTATATGTTGTTGACATATTGTTGATTAGAAATGATGTAGAATTTCTGGAAAGCATATAGGGTTGTTTGAAAAGTGTTTTTCAATGGAAAACCTGGATTAGGCTACTTGAACAATAAGCATCAAGATCTATAAGATAGATCAAAATGTTTAATAATACTTTCAAATGAGCACATAACTTGACATAATCTTGAAGGTGTTCAAGATGGATTAGTCAAAGAAGGAGTTCTTGCCTGAGTTGTAAGGTATGAAGTTAAGAGTTAAAGCTTGACCACGGCAGAAGAGAGAGAAAGGACGAAGGTCGCCCCTATGCTTCGCATATAGGCTCTATAGTATGCTATGCTGTGTACCACACTTTGAAGCGTGCCTTGCCATGAGTCCGGAAAGGGTACAAGAGTGATCCAGAATGGATCATTGGACAATGATCAAAATTGTTCTTGGAGTAAATAAGGACATGTTTCTCGATTATGGAGGTGATAAAGAGTTCGGCGTAAAGGGTTACGTCGATGCAAGCTTTAACACCTATCCGAAGTGACTACGAGTAGTAAACCGGATACGTATAGTGGAGCAACCATTTGGAATAGCTCCAAGTGGAGCGTGGAAGCAGCATTTACAATATGACATAGAGATTTGTGAAGTACATACAGATATGAATGTTGCAGACCCGTTGACTAAAACCTCTCTCACAAGCAAAACATGATCAAACCGCAGAACTCATTGAGTCTTAATCACATGATGATGTGAACTAGTTTAGTGACACTAGTAAACTCTTGGATGTTGGTCACATGGGGATGTGACCTATAAGTGTTGATCACATAGCGATGTGAACTAGATAATTGACTCTAGTGCAAGTGGGAGACTGTTGGAAATATGCCCTAGAGGCAATAATAAATTGGTTATTATTATATTTCGTTGTTCATGATAATCGTTTATTATCCATGCTATAATTGTATTGATAGGAAACTCAGATACATGTGTGGATACATAGACAACACCATGTCCTTAGTAAGCCTCTAGTTGACTAGCTCGTTGATCAACAGATGGTTACGGTTTACTGACCATGGACATTGGATGTCGTTGATAACGGGATCACATCATTTGGAGAATGATGTGATGGACAAGACCCAATCCTAAGCCTAGCACAAAGATCGTAGTTCGTATGCTAAAGCTTTTCTAATGTCAAGTATCTTTTCCTTAGACCATGAGATTCTGCAACTCCCGGATACCGTAGGAATGCTTTGGGTGTACCAAACGTCACAACGAACTGGGTGGCTATAAAGGTGCACTACGGTATCTCCGAAAGTGTCATTGGGTTGGCACGAATCGAGATCGGGATTTGTCACTCTGTAAACGGAGAGGTATCTCTGGGCCCACTCGGTAGGACATCATCATAATGTGCACAATGTGACCAAGGGGTTGATCACGGGATGATGTGTTACGGAAGAGTAAAGAGACTTGCCGGTAACGAGATTGAACAAGGTATCGGTATACCGACGATCGAATCTCGGGCAAGTACAATACCGTTAGACAAAGGGAATTGTATACGGGATCGATTGAGTCCTTGACATCGTGGTTCATCCAATGAGATCATCGTGGAACATGTGGGAGCCAACATGGGTATCCAGATCCCGCTGTTGGTTATTGACCGGAGAACGTCTCGGTCATGTTCGCATGAGTTCCCGAACCCCTAGGGTCTACACACTTAAGGTTCGATGACACTAGGGTTATAGGGAATAGATATACGTGGTTACCGAATGTTGTTCGGAGTCCCGGATGAGATCCCGGACGTCACGAGGAGTTCTGGAATGGTCCGGAGGTAAAGATTTATATATGGGAAGTCCTATTTTGGCCACCGGAAAATGTTCGGGATTTTTCGGTATTGTATCGGGAAGGTTCTAGAAGGTTCCGGAGTGGGGCCTACCTGCATGGGGGACCCACATGAACGTGGGTAGTGGGGGCAAGGCCCCACACCCCTGTCAAGGCGCACCAAGATCCCCCCTTAGAAGGAATAAGATCATATCCCGAAGGGATAAGATCAAGATCCCTAAAAAGGGGGGGATAACAATCAATGGGGAAAGGAAAGGATGGGATTTCTTTCCTCCCACCTTTGCCAACGCCCTAATGGACTTGGAGGGCAAGAAATAATCCCCCTCCACCCCTATATATAGTGGGAGGCGCATGGGAGCTGCACCCTTGCCTGGCGCAGCCCTCCCTCTCCCAAGTCCTCCTCCTCTCATGGTGCTTGGCGAAGCCCCTGCAGATTGCCACGCTCCTCCATCACCACCACACCGTCGTGTTGCTGCTGGATGGAGTCTTCCCCAACCTCTCCCTCTCTCCTTGCTGGATCAAGGCATGGGAGACGTCACCGGGTTGTACGTGTGTTGAACGCGGAGGTGTCGTCCGTTCGGCACTAGGATCTCCGGTGATTTGGTCACGACGAGTACGAATCCTTCAACCCCGTTCTCTTGAACGCTTCCGCTTAGCGATCTACAAGGGTATGTAGATGCACTCTCCATCCCCTCATTGCTAGTTTCTCCATAGATAGATCTTGGTGACACGTAGGAAATTTTTGAATTTTTGCTACGTTCCCCAACATATGGATCCCCCGCGGCTCATTCTCCCCCCTGCTCTTCCTCTTCCGATCTGCGCCGTCATCGTCTCCCCATTCGTCGCCTCATTAGATCTTCCCCACCTCCACCCCTCCTCCTTCCTTTTGCTGCGGTGCTTTCCATGGACAAGTCGCGGGGCTCTTCCTGCGAGGCGCTCTCGGGCAGCAAGCGGCGCCGTGAGGACTCCCCTGCCTCCGCGGTGGATCTGGAGCTCGAGGCTTCGCTCCGCTCCAAGTTGGAGGCGGAGCAGGCGGCGCGCGAGCAGGTGGCTCGTGACCGCGAGGCCTGGGCTTCGGGTCCGGAGTGGTTGCAGCGCTCGGAGAGGGATGGTGTGCCTGGATCCGGCCCGCAGGGCTCTGGATCTGGCCCTTCTCTCTCTCCGGTGCTGGATCCGTGGGAGGCGGCGGTGGCCTCTGGCGGTGGAGTTTCCTCGTCTTCTGCCTCCCTTCCCGCTCCGGGTGTGGGGCATGGCTCGTCTGCTCCGTTGCGTCTTCCGCCTCCTCCTCCTCCTCGCTCCTTTGGGGTTGGTGCTGGTTCTCGTTCGCCGCCTCGGTCCTTCGCAGGGCCGGCGCGTCGGCCGCCCGGTCCGGCCTCTGGGGCTCCCCCTGTTCCGGGGATGGGGGATGGGATCCTGCCTCCTCCTCCGTCGCTTCCGCAATCTCGCCCGTCCTCTGCCTCCAATAGTAACCCCTCGGTGCTCACCTGCTTCGCTTGCCACAGGCCTGGCCATTTCCAGTCTCGCTGCACCAACCCCCCTTTGCACGATTTGTCGCTCGATGGTCACCTCACGGTCAATCGCATGGCTAGGCGTAAACCTCCCGCGGTCCTCCAGTTGCCTCGGGCCTCCCCGGTTGCGCCTTTTTTCGCCTTCAACGGCGATCCGCCTGTCCGGGAGGTGGCTCTCGCTTTGTCTAATGCTGCGATTGTCTCGGTCAAGGACCAAAAGATTTCGCCCAAACTCTTCTCGAAGGGCTCCGCATTTGGGATGAGGCTGGATGGGACCGGCAAGTTGTGCAGATGTCTGAATATGAGTTCTCTGTGGTGTTTCCTCCAAAGAATGTTTGCGGATGATTGCCTCGTGCACTAGTTTCACCTTGCCCCTCAATCAATTGGTGGTTTCACAAAGCGGCTTCTTGCAATGGTACAATGTTGGTCCTCTATCCCAAGTTTGGGTTACGATTGATGATTTTCCCGCCGGTCTCCGCTACCGCTTTTCTCATGTCCTTTGGGGTTTTGATTGGGAAGCCCATTGAGGTGGATGAGGAATCTCTGAACAAGGTTGGCCCTGCTAGGATGAAGGTTTGGTGTGTGGATCCTGAACGGGTGCATGGCTCAATTGATATCTTTCCCTCTCCCAATGGTATTAGGCTTCGGGTGCGGGTGGAGGGGGCGGCCGCTTTTCAGGCCCCACCTCCCCCTCCTCCTCCTTCTAACCCTTCGGACAAGCATGATAAGGAGGGGGACGGATCTTTGGGTGGCCCTAATCAGAGTTTTGGGTCTAACCTCCGCTTCACCCAATCTGAATGGGATGGTCCGCAGATTACGAACGTGAGTTGTTTCAATCCCAAGCTCCTTCGGTGTTGCTCCTCGTGATGACTCGGTGATCCCGCCTCACGCTCGACTGCTCCTACTGGTGCTGATTTGTCGGGTTCCCGCCTGCTCTGCTACCCCAGTTTGGTGCTTGCTCCAATCTTCCCGTCCTTCGCTCTCCCCACTCGTTCGAATTGAAGATCTCCTGTCTCCCCGGCTCGTGATGTGGTGGAATCCAGTCCCTCCGGAAGAAGAAATCCTCAAGCAAATTCTTGGCTAAGAGCCGGAACTCGTCGGGCTCGAAGCAATCCATGACGGGGGTCTGTCGGCATCTTGATCAAGATTTGGGATCTATGTCCCGCTCGGGTCCCCATGGTGGCTCTCCTACTGCGCGGTCGCCTGCTATTCGATCTCCGGTGTCCACGGCTTGCAAAGGAAGGCGGGTGGCGAATTTCGTGGTTTCTATCTCGAGCGGGCCGAGAAGCGGGCTGCGCGAAGGATCTCCTCCCCAGGTACTTCTCTCGTCCCCTCTGTTGTTGCTTCTCCGGTTCGGTTGGTTCTACCTTCTCTTTCCGATGATCACCTTTTAAATATCATGTCGGATGTGGGTGTGGTGGTTGATTTTTATGTTGGTTCTCCTAGTTTGCTACTTGCTATTATTCGGGCTAACGAGATGGCTCAGGCAGCCATTGCTAAAGCCAAAGAGGCCGTTGCCTCTCGAGTAGGGGATGTTAGTTGTGGTCCGGGTGTGGACACGGGCGCTGGTAGTGGCCAGCCCCAATCCAACTTATCTAAGAGGGGCACTAATAAGCGAGCTAAATCCTGCATGGTCCCTTGCAGGTCGAGTCTCCGAATCAAGAATCTTTCTTATAAATGAGGGCGTTATTCTGGAATATTAGGTGGTTCGGTGCTAGGGGGCGCTGTGACCAACTTAAAGAGTTGGTTCGTTCTAATTCTATTGACTTTGTGGGGCTGGTTGAAACCTTCAAGGATTCCTTCTCCCCTAATGATTTCTCTGCTATTGTGGGCATGGACAGTTTTAATTGGCAATTTTTACCTGCTTCGGGTCATTCTGGTGGGATCTTGATTGGCTCTAACAAAGATATTTTTGATTTTGTTGCTTTTGATCATGGGATCTTTTGGGCCGGTGTTGTTCTATCTCATAAAGCTATGAATATTCTCTGTGAGTTTATCGTTGTTTATGGGCCTGCGGACCATTCTTTGTCGGCTTTATTCCTTAATGAACTTTCGATGAAGATCGATTCTTGTAACTTACCGATGGTTATCGGGGGAGACTTTAATCTTCTGCGGTGCCCTAATGACAAGAGTAATGATAACTTCTCCTGTCCTCTAGCTAATGCCTTTAACGACTTCATTAGTGCCAATGCTAGTCGTGAGCTTCCCGGGGAGCCCGCTATACATGGTCCAATCATCGTGCTAATCCTATTAGATCGCTGCTTGATAGAGTCTTCCTTTGTCCCTGTGGGATTCCTTGTTCCCTAGGGCTTCTCTTAACGCCAAATGCATTATCGGTTACGATCATACCCCTTAATTCTTGACGACGGTTCCATTAGCCTTAGGCCTCGGCTAGATTTCAATTCGATGCCTCATTGCTTTGTCTATGGATGGCTTTGTTGACATGGTTGCAGCGAAGATTTCCCTTTCTCTCTCCTCCAATGCTCGCTCTTTTGGGCCTCTGGATGATTGGCACTCGTGCTCCTATACCTGCGTAAATTCCTCGAGAGGTTGGTCTCAGAATCGCGGCGGTGGAGGATCGTCGTACCAAATCTTTCCTCGAGGACCAGATTTTGTCATTTGGACATGTGCGGCCGATTCTCTTGGGCTTTCGGCGATGGTTGGGCGGTTCGTTATAATCTTGAGGCCACTTTAATGCGCTTGCACCACCAGCTGAGATTTATTGGCGTCGGTGAGGTACTCTAAACTGGACTCTAAAAGGTGACTCCCCTACAGATTTCTTTGCGATCGCGAACGGTAGGCGTAGGCGTTGTAGTATCAATAGCCTGTTGATTAATGGTGTGCGATCTTCGGAGCAGTCTGCTATTATGGCTCATGTGGTGGACTTTTTCTCTTCGTTGTTGGGGGCTAAACCTCAATTGGGCTTCTCTATCTCTCCTTCCCTTTGGAACTTAGGTCTTAAAATCTCACCCGAGGAGAATGCCTCCTTGATGATTCCTCTTCGATCAGAAATTTGGGATGTTGTTAACACCGCCAATCCCAATGCTGCTTCCGGGCCGACGGCTTATCCATTCCTTTTTGAAATTTTGGCCCATTGAAACAAATTTGGTTTGTAATGTTATCCAGGTTTTTGTCTTGGTAATCGCCGATATCTCCCTTTGAACTACGCAGTTGATATCCCTGATCCCCAAGGTTAAGGGTGCTGATGTTATTTCCCAATTTCGGCCTATTGCTTTGATTAACAACTTTGCCAAATTCCCGGCTAAAGGCTTTGTGAATCGTTTGTCGCTGGTTGCTCATAGAGTTATTAGTCCTTATCAATCTGCTTTCATCAAAGGGCGTTTCATCCTCGATGGTATCCTATCCCTTCATGAGATTGTTCACGATCTTCACGCTCGGAGAGCTAAAGCGATTATCCTTAAGTTAGATTTTGAGAAAGCTTATGACTCGGTTAGCTGGCCCTTCCTCAAGCGAGTCCTTCTTGCTAAAGGTTTCGACGGTGCTTATGTTCATCGTATCATGCAACTGGTCTCGGGTGGCCATACTGTCGTTTTCGGTTAATGGTTTCGTTAGCAATTTCTTCAAGCAAATGGTAGGGGCCTTCGCCAAGGGGATCCTGCTTCCCCTGTTCTTTTTAATTTTGTGGCCGATGCCTTCTCGTGCATGCTCTCCAGGGAGGCCCGTTGTGGGCACATTGCTCCTGTGGTCTCCCATTTACTTCCGGAGGGTGTTTCCCACTTGCAATATGCGGATGATACTATTATCTTGGTGGAGTTGGATGACGCCTGCATTGCTAACCTGAGATTCATCCTGCTGTGTTTCAAAGCTGTTTCGGGTCTTAAGATTAATTTCGCTAAAAGTGAGGTCCCGGTGACGGGTGTGGATGGGGCGGAAGCGTTATGGGTTGCCGTGCTTCTTAACTGTTCTTTGGGTTCCTTTCCTTCAAGTATCTAGGCCTCCCTATTTCTCCTGGCGTGCTCCATGCTAAAGATTTCGCTCGTGATCGCTAAAGTGGGGAATGTGGTGCTCCTTGGAGGCGAGATACAATACCAATGTCTTGGCAAAGTTGCTCTAATTAACTCCTGTTTATCCTCTCTCCCCATGTTTCTTATGGGCTTTTATCTTCTTCACGGATGGCGTGCATCTTTGGTTTCGACAATCATAGGGAGTTTTCTCTGGAATTCTGCGGATAACAAACGGAAATATAGGCTGGTCAAGTGGCAACATATGTGTAAGCCTAAAAACCTTGGGGGGTTAGGCATTATTAATACTCGGGTGATGAACATTTGTTTGCTTATCAAGTGGTGGTGGAAAATTTTGACTAGTGGGGCTGATTCATTTGTGGTTTTCGATTCTTAAGGCTAAATACTTCCCACACTCCAACCCATCGCTTGCCACCGCCAGCGCTGGTCTCAATTTTGGAAATCCCTTGTCAAAGTCAGACCGATCTTTTCCGAACATGTTAAATTTAATGTTGATAATGGGATGGATGTTCGCTTTTGGTTGGACTGGTGGTCCGGGATGCCCCCTAGTCATGAAGCTTTCCTGCTCGCTTTCTTATTGTCCTAATCCGAATATCTCCATCATGGAGGTGGCAGCTAATAACGATTTGGCTTTTCGTCGGGCCCTGTCTCTGAAGAGTTGGAAGATTGGCAAAGTCTATCCGCCCTCTTCCCGTGCTCTCGGAGTCGGCCGATTCTGTGGTTTGGCCTCAGGTAGATTTTCGGTTAAGTCGCTTTATTCTAGACTTATCGGTGGTACTCCTTTGTCCAGATTCTCTTGCGTTTGGAAGTCCAAAGTCCCTCCTAAGATTAAAATTTTCCTTTGGCAAACCTTTTTCGTGGTCGCCTTCCCAAATTGTGACCGGATCAAAAAGCGCAATGGGCCTGGTTCGAGTTTTGTCATCTTTGTGGGGCCTTGGAGAACTCGATCACATCTTTTTCAATTATGCGTCGCCAAGTTGGTTTGGTGTTGTGTCGATCTTGGCTTCAGGTCTCTTGGAACCCCTCCTCTTTTTCCCATATTCGAACCCTAGCCAAAGCTTTGGTTGGGGTCACCAAGAGGGTGTTTTGGGTCGGCCTGGGAGCCTTATGTTGAGCTCTTTGGACCATTAGGAATAAATTTACTGTTGAGCATATCTTCCCATCTAAGCCTGCTGACGTTCTTTTCAAATCATGTATATTATTGCAGCAGTGGAGATCTTTGACTAAGGAGGTTGATCGGGATGCCCTGGACCTGCTCATCGTCATAATTCGGGCTTCGGCATCTCTCATCTCCCAAGGGATCCCGTCGTCTAATCTGGTGGTGTTGTTTATGGAGTTTAGATCTCTCTCTCCTTTCCGGCTGCTTGTAGTGTATGGCGATTACTGTATCCTTCCTTCTTTGGTTACTCTCAAACTTTTCGCTCCGTGCACTCTGTGCGTTGTCTTGATAGCTGGTTTCGCTCATGTTCGGTTTCCTGTGACGCTGCCATGTGGCTTTATTTATAGAGTCGGGCTCTGGCCTTTTCTCTAGAAAAAAAGGGCTAGCCGAATCCTGGTCAAGTCGAGCGCCTGTTCGTGGTTCGTTGAGGCAAACGCCCGCCGACCGCGGTAGATAAACGGAGTACATATGAGTATAAAAATGGTCCTTGTTTTCCTTTTCGAGTAAAATGGACCTTGTTAGGAATGAGTTTCTTGGCTGTCAAGTTTTTTGTTTGCCACCAACGACGTGGCCGTAAGAATATCAGCCGCACGATTTCATCCGGCGGCTCGTACACGCTGGCCCCCGAGGGACCCACCCGCGGTGCGGATACGTGGTAATCCAGCGCAGTGCTTCCAAATAAATAATTTGACCTACGACCATGTTACTTTTGCTAACTGACATGTAAGCCAGCTTCATCATGGGCCCACGTATCAGTCACTCAGGTAAAGCACATTACCGTACCTAAACTCATCCTGCCGCGTGACCCAACCGGCGGAACCCAGCTTCCCCAAATCGATCTCCCTACCGCGTGATCCCCACAGACGACACCCAGTTTCGAGAAGAAGCGGGAAGAGTCGGTCGAGGGAGGGAGGGAGGGAGGGGAGGGGAGAGGAGAGGAGAGACCCGAAATCGATCCCCATTTCTCCCTCGCCTGATCGTCTCCACCTCCGGCCTCATCAGCGCCGGTCTTAGTTCGCCGACCCGTGCGCCTCGCCGGGGGTCGTCCGCGGGATTGGAGGCGAGTCGGGGCCCCGCGGCGCCGCTCAGCGCAGGAATCCGGTGTCAGGTACTACTGTCCTCTCTGGTCCTGACATGCCGTCGGTATGGGTATGGCCATCGTCTCAGGCGTACGGCGCCGCCTCGTCGAACGGGATCCGCGGGAGATCGTCGTTTTCGCCTAGTATAAGCAACTGCGCTCGCGACGTTCATCGTCTCCGTGTAGGAATATTCCGTTCGCGAGTAGATTGTTCCATCTTCGTTATTCCCGGCGGCGGCGGCTATTGCTCTAGGCTCTGTCTGGTGGGTAGACTGTTCAACCGCACAGCACGCAGATGTTACTGCCCTGCGTTCGTTTTTTAGTCTGTTGTGGTTTTGTGGACTGGTTGCCTTTTGGTGATCGATTGATCTCGTGCTCGGTGGTAATTTCTGGCTGGGGACAATGCTTGTTTGCAGCAGATTAGACGTTACTAGCGAGTAGGGACTGCCAGATTAAAATTTTCTGTGATCAGAATCCAGGTTAGCGCTTACATGATATTGCTGCATGTCTTCAAACAAAGTGTTGAATGCTTCGTTTAATCTGCATGTGTGACGGTAATTTCTGCACTGTAATTTTACAGGTGCCGTCGAGTTCTGCCGAAGCTAGTTTTTTCGTGCTTTCACTTCTAATTCGCTGGTCTTACTGGCCAGTACTAGGTGTTTTGGTGTTTTCTACTGCTATGCGTGCATGTGTAGTTGTCTGGTATTGGATTTTTCATCTTCAGTTTTCATGCCTAGTGGATGTAGTTTGGTACCACATGTTGCCATTAGAGGATGATGCCATTGAAAATGCATCGTGGATCTATTCTGTGTGGTCAGCATGTTGCCATTAGAAGATGATGCCGTTGAAAATCCAGTGTTGGCCTATTCTATGTGCATGGAGGTGAGCAAACCATAGGGGTCAGTGTGGTTGATTAAGAGGTGCAAGCACACAGAAACCCCGTTGTGTCTCTTAGCTGAAAAAGTATCTTTGCCTTTGTAAAAGTTTATTGTGCAAGGGCCTCCCTACAGTTTTCGTTCAAGAAAAAGTAATAAATATTTTGTTCCTGCAAGGTATTTGAAAAAATCATAAAAATCTTGCTAGCCACCACTGTGTTTTATTTCGTTTTGCTTACATCTCTGATCTAACCTCTTTCAAACTGCAGTATGGCTATTTCAGATGCCAAGAAGGTTGGAGGGGCAGCGTCAGCTCGACACAAAATGGGGCCAGTGATGTTGGTATGTCATCAATTCCATCTACTATCCCCGATTTGATCTAGATTGCAGTGTGCTTCTTTATCTAGATTGCAGTATGAGCTGATGAACTTTCTATAGATCTAGATTGTACTGTACAACTTCATCACTGATTCCGTATACGCCAAATCTGCAGCAATTTGAAAGTTGGATGAAGAGAACTGTGAAGGGCTGATATCAAATGCATATTGTGCTTTTGTGTGTAGTATTTAGTTATGTTAAGATCATGGGGCGTTTCTAAATATGAAGTAAGAATAACCAAATAGGTTCATAGAGTGAGCACTTCGAACCCTCTTACCAAATAAGTCGTTGATCAATTCTGTTTCCCATTACCGATATAACAGACCAGAAAAAGTTATTTGGATTGCAACGTAATCTCTTCCAATTTCCAATTGCAGCATCATCTCTTATCCAGTTTGAAGAGTTATGTAGCGTATTAGGAATTAATCACAACCAAAGGCTTAAAGAGCTTGGCATTAATCCAGACAAGGAAGTGGATGTTCGAGGACACACTCTTTTAGCTGAGACAATTCATACATTGAGGGGAATAAAAGACTCACGCTTTGAGGAGGTACTTCCAAGTCTGATATTTTCTCACCCAGTTTCTTAGCTCAGGTCTTAGTTCATAATTGATTTGGTCTTATTCCCTGAGCATACCAATTCAGGGCTTAGTTATAACTTAAAATGTGAACTTCCTGAACATATTAATTCAGGCCTCAGGTCTTAGTTTAATTGATTTAGTCTTATTCCCTGAGCATATTATTGCAGGGCTATAGCGGATGTCGTTCTAAGGCAAATAGCGCAGCTGTTTGCGGCAATGGTGGCGTTAGCTAGAATAGCGTTGCAAAGTGCCATAGCGTTGTTTTTAGGCTGCAAAATAGCTATTGTGTAGTAATTGCTAGCTATTTATAACATTGCTTGAACTGCTTTGCAGCTGAAAGAGTGCTGCACTGGATTAATTGAACTGTGGAAAACCAGCACGAGGTCTCTCAGTAAGACCATCAGTCTGGATCAGATATACGCGGTAGCTGATGCTAAATCTTCAGATGAAATGAAGACCGAGAAGCTTTTGTCAATCCACTTGCTTGACCAAGTAGCTGCGGAGAAGATGAAGTTTGAGAATACTGACAAGGCCAAATACCTAGAGAAGAAAAAGCAACTGTCTGACCTGATGAAACAATCCCATCTGACCCATAGGGAGGTCAAATTTGATCCGGATGTGAATATCCCAGGTAAGGCGACACATTTCTCTGCATTTCTAGTTAGCATTATGTGCCTTGGTTATGTGTCCTAACAATTGTCAACATCATTTCAACAGACCTTAAAGCCTACAAGAAAGAGATCATAGCAGTGAAGAAGAGCATCAAATTGACGAAGTGTGCCTTACTTTTCAGGAAGGAATTGGTTTTTCGGGTGGAACTCCTTCAAAGGGCGATATCTCGTGGAGATGATCTATCTACAATTGATGGTAAGTATGTGCAATCACTGAAACGCAACTCTGCAATCGTGGCTGCAAACCCACATTTGGGAGACACTAGATGCTAATCCACATAGGTCTTAAAGTGTGGTAGGGAGGGTACTGGGTTCACAATATGACAATCTCTAGAGACTAGAAGCCTTATAGATAATTGGGAGACATTAGCTGCTAACTCGTGCAACTGTTTTTTGAACAGTGCTTGTCGGGAAAGCAAAGGAAGCTGCTGGTGCTCTCATCACCAAATCCTCTAAAAAAGTGCCAATGTTTGATGGGCTAGATGTTTATATCCACATAGGCAACCTTTGGTCAATGGCTGTTAGCCTGACAGAAGATCTTGCAGCTGAGCTCAAAAGAAATAGCGAGGCCGCAGACCTTGTAGCTGAAATCAGAAGGAACAATAAGGTTGCCTTGACAAGGTCACGCTCACGATTGCCAACCACTGCACAGGATGGTAAGGCCAATTCTGTCTGTAATCCTCAGTTTAATGGTATGCTCGCATGATATAATCTTGTTAATTCGATTTTTGTTCCTCGTGTACCTAAACCCACTTATCGTGGACAGTACCCAGCAACAACAGTGGGGATTTGCCAGCTCAGGATACAAAGAGGATTATTCATTTGGTTTTCAGTGTTATGGATTTGGAAGGGGCAATCAAGTATGCTACTGACATGCGTATATGTTTACATGCTTATTATATGACCTATTGTATCTTGCTAATATGAACGATTTTACTTGTAGATGTTATACGGAGTGCTTTGGAATGAATATATTAAGCGAAGATTACCAAGATGACTATAGCATTGCTTTTCTTGGATATGGTCTAAAGGAGAAGAACACGCCACTTGTATTGATTCACAGTAGGTGCCCATCTGTGCAAGCTTGTTAATATTATCTTTTGCCCAGCAATGACTCTTCCCTGATTGGACCGTCTGATCTTTTAATTTGAACAGGCAGCCGTAAGTAATTTGCAAATAGCTATTTAGACATAGAAGTTCTCCTGGTGTAATTTTCAATGATTGGTTGACTGTCACAGCGTTGCACCCGATACAAACATATGCTCCATGCAGTATATTTTTTACATTTATAGATCTCAGCCGTTATAATTAGGATTTGTGTATATAATCCCGGGGGATATAGCTTAGTCTGCTTGATCGAACGTAGTGACTTATTTTCATCTTGTTTTAGTAATATAATAGTTTTTCTCTCTTAACGTTTGTTAAATATCTAATTTGTGTAATTTTATTCTTGTGTAATAGGGCCTGCAGATGTCGAGAAGTTGAATATTGGGGAGGGGTTTGGGCATGTCTCCATCTCAAATGCCGATGTATGTATTTTCTATGTGTTTAAATCCTTCATATCGCTTTCATGGTCACTTACATCATTCAAAATATAGGTGAATAGTCTGACCAAGGCAGTTGCAGTCTCTTGCTTCTGCAAAGTGGCTCACGAACCGTGCAGGCTTCCAGGATGTTCCACGACTATCGCATTTTTTAGTGATCCTTCTGAACTCCTGTTTGAGGTCGTGGAGAGCAATCATCTAAGGAATGAACCAATAAGCCGAGTTATGCTCTATGTTAAAGATGTTGATCGCTCCGTCCACTTCTATGAAAAGGTATTTTGTAAGGGGGGAAAGAAACTAAAAAAGCTTGTGCATAAACCTAGATGATCTGAACTATTAACTTGTTGAAACTTACTTTATCCAATCATTATTAGCTGCATCCATTGCCCTTCTTTGTTCAGCTGCCTGTTTGTCCGGATGACCATATGTGCTTCTTTTTTTTAACTGGAATCATATATATTCCATTAACCAAAGAGCACAGCAGCGTCGCTGGCTACCAAGTTTTGCAAAAATCAGGGGCACCATTTGGCCATAGAGCTGGGAATGATAGCCCTGCCCCTGCACCATACCTCGCTAGAGCTTCTTTGCCTGACTGATCAATCTGTAACTCGAATGTTTCGATACTAAAATTATTAGCACATTATCATTCTGTTGAACAATCATATAAATGTATGCAACTAGTTCTAACAGTCCCCTCACGCATCATTCTGTGTGGTCTTTGCCTGCTAACCTCTTTGTCGTCTAAGTCGGCTTTTCTAGTGATTTGTATGGACCTATTGCTGTATATGGACATAGGCATGGTAGTGCTTTTACAATTCAACACACTTCTTATAGAAGGATCGGATATTGCAGAATAGTGCTCTTATGGATGTCTGTGTTTTTTTTCTAGACACTGGGGATGCGGGTCCTAAAGAGAAAGGATGAAGAGATTTACAAGGTATATCCTGTTTACAGTCAGAAAAAACTATCTTCTTTTAAAGTACACTTAACGACTTATTGTGCAGATCGTTTTCTTGGGTTATGGTGAGGAGAGCGAGGAGACTGTGCTTGAGCTGAGATGTTCTGATACAGCAGAGGACTATGATCATGGAACTGCATTTGTTCAGGTTTGAATAGCATCTGCCCTTGCAATATTTCCTAGTTTGTGCAGTCTGGGGATAATGGATACGGGGACACAACAAAATACTCCCTCCGTTGTCTTTTATATGGACTACATACGGATGTATATAGACGTAGTTTAGATTGTAGATTCACTCATTTTGCCCCGTATGCAGTCCATATTGGAATCTCTAAAAAGATTTATATTTCGGAATGGAGGGAGTACCTCATATGTGAGTATTTAAAATTGAAATAGACATACCAGTTAATGAAGCAAGCCCTCCATGGTTCAAAACACGAACAGTATTAAGAAGATGGCTTACAGTACAATACATGCCCCCCAATTGTAGTGTTGTCCAGCTGTCAGATAGTTATTCAATAACGCAGTGATGCGAGTAGCTAGCAGTAGCACACAACATAACTTGATAAAAAGGATGTTATTTTACCTAATGTAGCAGAAACAGATGAGACAACCCTGATAAGTTGAAGACTTGAAGAACAGTCTTTGAATAGTGCATTCTTTTTATGAATTTTCTTGGGTTCAGTTTGTCATTGGGACACATGATGTGGACAAGAGTACTGAGACCCTTAAGGCGGCGCTATTGAAAGACATTGGTGGCAAAATTGTGAAAGAGCCGACTGATGGCATAAGAAGATGCTCTTTCCTTGACCCTGATGGCTGGAAATTGGTAATGCCTGGCTTTATTTAAGTTGGGATACTACTTTATTTATCCATTGATGCTGCTTTATTTGAGTTGTGATTCATGTTACTTCTGACTGCAGGTGCTGGTGGATTATGCTGAGGAGCTTATGTAGACTGGGCCAAAGATTGCACATGTTGTAATTACGGAAATGGAATCGCTTGTAGATTGTAGATTACGCACGGACTCGAAGGTGTCAAGGATGAGGTCTGCGTCATGATGAGATGACATGAAACGAACTGTAACATAGTTGAATGGTCCTTTGTCGCGGAGCACCTAGGATTCCACTGAACTCTGGTTTGTCGTAATGAGGGCGACCCGGGCGACTGGGCGGGCGTCCGTCCCAGCATGCGAGACGGCGCCGTCCATCGGGGGGGATCGCCGGCACGTCGGCGGGCGCTTCTGGGCTCTCGCCGAATCCGACGAAGATGACGCGGACGACGATGGGGAGAATCCTCCGGTGGAGTCGCCGCCGTCTCCGACGCCCTCCGATCTCATATATGAATTTTTTTCATTCAGGTTATAGCGAGGATGATGTGGCTACGACGATTGATCGGATTCTGCCACCGGATGATCCGGCGTGTATTGGTCTTCACGCGGGCGAGAAGAATGAGATGATCTGACGCGTAGTTCATCGGAAGATGGCGGCGTCGGCGCTCAGACCGTGGAAAGGACCCATCCCTAAGGTGAGTCTTCTGAATCTCACGTTATTCGATTTGATTAGACCGGAGTCTTGGATCACTGTCAAGAACAAGAAGAACGCGAGGCGGCGCGCCGGTATGCCGGCAACGGTGGCGCCCGTAACGGCAGCGACGATGACCACATCTCGCTCGCGAGATCGCAACGATTGAATTAGCTGCTAGGTGGAGTTGGGCCGGTTCGGAGTGGACCGGGTCCGCGAGATGTTGGGCCGGAGAAAGATGGGTATGAGGCCCATGCTGGACCGGGCCACTCTCCTACACCTATCGCGTTGCCATGCACGTACGAGCGTGATTGCGTTTCTCTCGATCGTGCTCAGCCACCTCTTCGCCCTAGGGTTCGTAGACACGGCACGAGAGGTTTCCCTGCCTATGGCCTACGTCGGGCTAGGAGGATTTGCCACGCTTGATATGGCGGCCGCGGTAGCGCGCCGCGCCGACCAAGAAGGCGTCGGTCATGTGGGGACGGGCGGGACAGCTCCGCCATCGGCGGCGGCATTGGGACGTGGAGTCCTGACGTCGTTCGGCGAGGCCGCCCGGGCGGCGTTCCTTAGGGCAACCCGGCGAGTCTTTGGCCCCTTGGCGCGCGGCCTACGGGCAAGTGCCCTTCCACCGGCCACATCGGGCAAGATGAGGCCCGACGCCGGGCGCGGCGCCCCCTGCTTTGCTGGCTGCAGGTCGTGGAGGGCTTCGGCCGGTTGCGCTAGGCGCGACCGATGTGGGAGGATACTTGGCTCGGCGAGACACCCTTGGCCATCCAATACCCGTCTTTGTACCGTATTGTTCACGACGTGAGGTGTTCGTCGCATCGGTCTTTCAATCTACCCCCCTTAATATTCAATTCCGACGAACGCTAGCGAGCAATCGTTGGGAAGAATGGCTCCGTCTAGTTAGGAGACTGATGGAAGTCCAGCTTTCACAACAACCCGATGAATTATGCTGGAAATTGACTAAGTCTGGAGTACTCACGGTTAAATCAATGTATATTGATGTTATTAATTCGAACTCCATTCCTACGTCCAAGCATGTTTGGGATGTCAAAGTTCCTTTGAAAATAAAAGTGTTTATGTGGTTTGTTCATAAACAAGTTATTTTAACTAAGGACAACTTGATAAAGCGTAATTGGATAGGACCTACTAGGTGTAGTTTTTGCGATCGGGATGAGACTATCAAACACCTCTTTTTTGATTGCCCGTTCGCCAAGGTACTTTGGCAGACGGTCCACATTGCTTTTAATATCAATCCACCGAATTCTGTTAATGTGTTATTTGGGACATGGCTTAATGGGATTGAGCCTGACTTAGCGAGACATATTCGGATTGGAGTTTGTGCTTTGCTGTGGACTATCTGGACTTGCAGAAATGATTTGGTTTTTAACAAAATATCATGTATACATTTTTTGCAGGTCATATTCTGAACTACGGCACTGATCCGTTCGTGGTCGCTACTCACCTAGACGGAGGCCAGGGAGCATTTGGTTACTGGGTCTTTTCGCTGGGAGATGGTAGCTCGGGATATCTTCAACCTTTGGATGGCGGTCATGTAATAGGATAGGCATTTAGTATCCCTATCTAGTTTTAGCCGGCCGGTTGTAGCGTCTTTTCTTGGTTAGTTGATGTTTCTAGCCCTTTTTGGCTCTGTATGAGCTTTTTGTGCTTTTTTATTACTTTTGGAGACCTTTGAAATCATGTTGGCACTACTTTATTTGATTAATAAGATGGCCGTATGCATCTTTCTGATGCAGAGGCCGGGGAATCCCTTTTTTTAAAAAAAGTTGAATGATCCTTTGTGGCCGGAGAGCAACAATTGTGGTAGGTGCTGTGAAGCTGACTTGTTAATGAAACGGGGGTAGCTGCCTATACCTATCACAGAGTCTTAGGAGGGCTACGAAGGTTTATTGAACTTGATCGAGCGAGCTGCATATTATAGTTTTATGAAGCACAAACCTGGAGACTGACCATGTTTCAACTCGATTATTTTTAGTATTATATTTCCATACGAAGCTGGTGCATTGGATGATGTTCATATCCATCTTTCTGGTCAAATTTCTTAGATAGACAACGAAACCATTTCACGACCCAACATACCGCATTCTGCTTTCCTTTGCAGATACTCCCCTTGAACAATGAATACTGTAGCATTCGCGTAACTTTCTTAATGAATACTAGTAAGATGCCCTTGCTACGCTACGGGATCACACAAGATTAGGTGGACTTAAGTTATAGTAAGGGACCCGTACATAAAAAAAATTACATATCGAGACATGGTCATGAACCTCTATGTTGCTATGGTAATAAAGAAGTATATATACTAAGACATAGTTATAACTTGTATGTTCTTATGAATAATAAAAATGTACCGAGACAACATTGATCAAAGTGATGTTAAATTTCTAATAGACACATATCGAGCACAACCCTAGACGACACGGAGGGCGACCACATCGCCTGCCTCGGCCGTCCACCCTCGCCTCCCTCCTATCGCTGCCAGAGGTCTCGTCGGGCGAAGCCCGGGAGATGACGGCGGCGGCAGGGCCTTCTCCCTCACGTGACAGTTGGCAACGCGTGGACCAACGGAGGCACAACTTCCCCGTGGCGAGCGCGAGCCAGTGGTGACAGTGGAGGCACAACCTCCCTGCGGCGGAGGCGCCCCTGTTGTGGTGGCCGGGAGCTTGGGTCTCGCATGGTCTAGATGGGCTTGGGTGGGCTGGCGGTTCAGGTCGCGACTACGAAGCGCGGTGGGCCTGACGACGCCGGCTGCTAGGCACCGTGGTGGTGTCGGCAGCGGGCCAGGCGGCGGCCGGCTGGATCCGCACCATCAAAGCCCCGACAATGATTGGTGGTGGCCCGTGCACACGGTTTTTGATGGAGGTTCTTTGAGCAGATCCGGGTGAAAACCTTGATCTTGGCTAGTTGTTAAGATAAATGGCAGAAACTAATATATCTAATTACATACATACTATAGTTCGAACACACAATTATGAATGGTTTCAGGAAAAACAAGAATGAAGTAGAAGTGTTTAACAAAATGATTTGCTATATATGCACAAGAAAAATGAATCTGCCTATAGCGCTATGACGAAGAAAAGAAATATTCTAAAGATAACTCACACAGCTAGTTCAACTTAATTAGTTATATACATTAGTCATCTATATCAGGCCATAAAATCATTTGTCAAGCATAGAATACCCTGCTTGCTCAAACATATATGCCAACAATTTTAGTTATGGGGTTTTCTCTTCATTTATCTGCTCGCCTAAAACACATTAAACAACCACTATTGTTGACGTCGTCGGTGTCGTATGTTGGTGAAGATGTGGTCGCAGTAGATCATGGTGCAGCAGCTCGACTGGATCAAGGCACACCGGTAGGCGCCGTCTTCAAGAAGATTCACGCCCTCGCCATGGTGCATGAGTTAAACGGCGGCTCTCCTCCAAAGATACAATGATCTCGTATCTCCTGTTGTGCATTCAAGAGGAGATGAACCAACAGGTTCTCACCAACGTACTCCCTCCGTTCCGAATTACTCCCTCCGTCCTATAATATAATGTGTAGTGTCAAAAAACGTCTTATATTATGAGACGGAGGGAGTACTTGTCTTGGATTTGTGATGTATCTAGCACTAAAATGAGTCTAGATACATCCGCATCTAGACAAATCCAAGACAAGTAATTTAGAACGGGGGGAGTAGCTCTCTCTATGCCAAGGTTCAGATGTATGTGGAGGAACACCAGATGAGATTGATGCAGAGGACCTGCCATACATGGCTGTATATATAGACACATCCTGAACAAGAAGATCTTATCTCTTGGCCAGCAAGTTTTAAAGCTATCAAGCTCAATTCGTTGGCCAAAATATTAGGACATATTTGAGTCCTTATGTAGCACGTACAGTTGAAAGCAAAGCTATTCAAACAACCAAAGCCATAACAAAAAAGTGAACAGAGGATCATGTTGAGAGGCGTTCCATCAGAACAATCGCAGAAGATATACCTAGGCAAACGAAAATAGAGGATACAATCTCAACGAGTAACAACCAAAATTCACAAGAAGTTCCTTTGTAACTTTCTTCAGAAAAGGAACACTGAAATTCTGAAGAAAACTAACACTCGAACAAGCCTGAACATTACTGAATTCCAACAACTACTGCATACAATTCGTCTGTGTTATATTCAGACAAAGGAAAATAAGCTGAGTCTGTAGAGGGTGTGTAGTATATTTAAACGAAGCAAAAAGAAACATCCCTTGCAATATATTTTGTACCAAGCAAAGAAACAGAATGTACATACACGTGTTAGATGTGTATAGTTCCTTTCTGTATATCCTCATTGTATAAGGGGCTTTTCTGCATTTTACCACACATATATATGTTCTGGCCTTTGGCCCTTCAGTAAAGCAGTTGCTCATTATCCAACATGGTATCAGATGCTAGGTTAGCCTCGCTCTTCCGCACGATGCAACTCCGTGCTCCCTCTTCCTAGCCTACCTTGTCTCCGGCCGCTCCCGCTCGATTCCGGCCATTTTTCCGGCGCCACCTGCTGCTGTCCAGGCTGCCGCGGTCGCCTCTGCCTTGTTCGGCCTCGTCTTCCCCGGCTGGCGCTCCTCTGCCAGCGGGAATGCCGCGCTGCTCCCGTTCCCAGCTTGGGCGGGCCCCCTTCCTCCCTTCCTCGCCCGGGCCGTCGCTGCTCCGCCTTCGTCTGGCTGCCGCAGCCACGTCTCCGGCCAGCCGCCATCTCCCTCGTCTGCCTGGTCGTCGCCCCTGCGCGGTCGGGCCTCTACTGGATCCCGCTCGAGCCACCTGCGCCCTCTGCCTCGATCGGGCGTCTCGAGTAGCGCCCGACCCCAACTCCTTTTCCTGCTTCGATCGAGCCTCTGCTCGATCCAGAGCGGGCCGCCGCCTGAGTCCACTGCCTCGGTTTTGCTCGATCCAGATCAGGCAGTCTGAGCCCGTTGACCAAAAAAGAGAGAGCTCCTCATGTCTTCTTCACGCTATGTCGCCGTTCCTCGTTGCTCGGTGATCTTCGATGGTACTAACTATGCCGAGTTTACGGGCTTCATGCGTATCCATATGCGCGGTCGTCTTCTGTGGGGTGTTCTCTCTGGTGAAGTCCCCTGTCCGCCTTGCCCGGTTGCCCCTGTAGCTCCTTCCCCGCCAGCACCGCCGGTTCTTGCTGCTGATGCTTCTCAGGCCGATCGTGATGCAGCCAAGGCTCTCGATGATGCTGCAGTTGATGCTTATGATCAACAGATGTCAGCTTATTTGGATGCTCTTTCTGCCTACCGTGATGATCTTTCTGCTTACACTTAGTGGTGCAATGATGATGCTCGTGCTGTTGTTGTTCTTACTGCGAGTGTCCTCCCTCAGTTTGCCTCGGAGTTTATGGGACTTGGCACAGTTGCAGCGATGTGGTCTTATCTCTGTCAGCGCTATCAGCCCTCTAGTGATGCTCTCTACCTATATGTGGTGCGTCAGGAGCACGCACTCCAGCAAGGTGATTCCTCTGTTGATGAGTTCTATTCACAGTGCTCTACCATCTGGCGTCAGCTTGACTCTCTTCGGACAATCGTTTGTTGCACATGCCGTTGCTGTCAGACTACACGGTCAGATTTGGATTTTCAGCGGGTTCAGGAGTTCTTATCTCGTCTCCGCTCTGAGTTCGAGCCTCGACGTGCTCACCTGCTTGCTCGTGGTCGTGCTCCTATCTCGGAGGTGCTTGCTGAGCTTCGTGCTGAGGAGACCCGCCTTCGCTCTGCTGGGTTACTTGTGGTTCCATCCGTTTTGGCAGCCCGAGCTCCTGTGTCATCTGCTCGCCTCACCGCTCCACCGCTCCTGCCTACTCCTTCAGGGGGGTGAGTCGCCCTCCTTATGCTGAGAAGGGTACGTCGTGCCGTGACACCTTCTGTGGTTACTGCCTCCTGTCAGGTCACCCAGAGTCTGATTGTCGCCAGAAGAAGCGAGACCAGAGGCGCTCCTCTTCCAGTGGGACTCCAGTGTCTTCCTCGACCCCGTCACTCACTGACCAGGATATTGTACGCCTCAAGCGTCTACTTGCTTCTTCCGGCTCCTCGTCGACTGGTTCCGCTGCTGCTGTGACTGCATCCACTTCTCCATCACCGCAGGCATCTACACAGTCAGGTACATCTTCGTGGGTTCTGGATTCTGGAGCCTCTTTTCATATGTCTTCCGATTCTTCTGTGCTGTCTTCTCTCCAACCTCTTGATTCGCCTGTTAATGTTCTTACCGCCGATGGCACACCTCTTCCTGTTGCCAGTCGGGGTATTCTTTCCACTCCATCCTTTTCTGTTCCTAGTGTTTCACATGTTCCTCGCCTTACCATGAATATTTTCTCCGCTGCCCAACTTACTGATTCTGGTTGTCGTGTCATTCTTGATACCGACTCTTGTTCCATTCAGGACCGTCGCACCAAGGCTTTGGTTGGTGCTGGCCCCCGGCGCCGTGAGTCAGAGGGCCTTTGGGAGGTTGACTGGCTTTGTGTTCCTTCCGCTGCCACCACTTCTTCCAGCTCTCATGCTCTTGCTGCCTCTTCGTCTGCGTCCTTCCAGCAGTGGCATCATCGTCTTGGTCACATCTGTGGCTCTCGCCTGTCATCACTAGTGCGTCAGGGCCTCTTAGAGTCTGTATCCGGCGATGTTTCTTTACATTGTAATGGTTCTAGACTTGGCAAACATACCAGTTACCTTATCCTACTAGTGAGTCGGTATCTCGGTTTCACTAGTGGCTTCTCTCGAGAGCATAGGTATTCTACGGTGGGTGAACAAATTACTGTTGAGCAATTGACAGAATTGAGCATAGTTATGAGTATATCTAGGCAATGATCATGTATATAGGCATCACGTCCGAGACAAGTAGATCGAAACGATTCTGCATCTACTACTATTACTCCACTCATCGACCGCTATCCAACATGCATCTAGAGTATTAAGTTAAAAACAGTAACGCCTTAAGCAAGATGACATGATGTAGAGGGATAAATTCATGCAATATGATAAAAACCCCATCTTGTTATCCTCGATGGCAACAATACAATACGTGCCTTGCAACCCTTTACATCACTAGGTAAGGACACCGCAAGATTGAACCCAAAACTAAGCACTTCTCTCATTGCAAGAACTACCAATCTAGTTGGCCAAACCAAACGGATAATTCAAAGAGACTTGCAAAGATAACTCAATCATACATAAAATAATTCAGAGAAGAATCAAATATTTTCCATAGATAATACTGGATCATAAACCCACAGTTCACCGATCTCAACAAACACACCGCAAAAACAAGATTACATCGAATAGATCTCCACGAGAGAGGGGGAGAACATTGTATTGAGATCCAAAAAGAGAGAAGAAGCCATCTAGCTACTAGCTATGGACCCGAAGGTCTGAAGTAAACTACTCACACTTCATCGGAGGGGCTATGGTGTTGATGTAGAAGCCCTCCATGGTGGATGCCCCCTCCGGTAGAGCTCCGGAAAAGGCCCCAAGATGGGATCTCGTAGATACAGGAAGTTGCGGCGGTGGAATTAGGTTTTTGGCTCCTGTTCTGATCGTTCGGGGATACGTAGGTATATATAGGAGGAAGGAGTACGTCGGTGGAGCGTCAGGGGGCCCACGAGGTAGGGGTGCGCCCGAGGCGCCCTCCACCTCGTGACCGCCTCTGGCACTTCTTGGAGTAGGGTCCAAGTCTCCTGGATCACGTTCGGTTGGAAAATCACGTTCCCGAAGGTTTCATTCCGTTTGGACTCCGTTTGATATTCTGTTTCTTCGAAACACTGAAATAGGCAAAAAACAACAATTACATCTTTGGGCCTCTGGTTAATAGGTTAGTCCCAAAAGTAATAAAAAAGTGGAAAATAAAGCCCAATATAGTCCAAAACAGTAGATAAAGTAGCATGGAGCAATCAAAAATTATAGATACGTTGGAGACGTATCGGGCATCCCCAAGCTTAATTCCTGCTCGTCCTCGAGTAGGTAAATGACAAAAAGAGAATTTTTGATGCGGAGTGATACTTTGGCATAATTTCAATGTAAATCTTCTTAATTGTGATATGAATATTCAGATCCGAAAGATTCAAGACAAAAGTTAATATTGACACAAAAATAATAATACTTCAAGCATACTAATCAAAGCAATCATGTCTTCTCAAAATAACATGGCAAAAGAAAGTTTATCCCTACAAAATCATATGGTTATGCTATGCTTCATTTTCGTCACACAAAGATGTTCCCAACTTCTATACCCCCGATGACAAGCCAAGCAATTGTTTCATACTTAAATAATCTCAAACTTTTTCAACCTTCACGCAATACATGAGCGTGAGCCATGGATATAGCACTATGGGTGGAATAGAATATGATGATGGGGATTGTGTGGAGAAGACAAAAAGGAGAAAGTCTCACATTGACGAGGCTAATCAATGGGCTATGGAGATGCCCATCAATTGATGTCAACATGAGGAGTAGGGATTGCCATGCAACGGATGCACTAGAGCTATGAATGCTCAACAAAAGAAAACTAGTGGGTGTGCATCCAACTTGCTTCCTCATGAAGACCTAGGGCATTTGAGGAAGCCCATCGTAGAAATATACAAGCCAAGTTCTATAATGAAAAATTCCCACTAGTATAAAAAGGACAACTTATAAGACTCACTATATGAAAAGCGTGGTGCTACTTTGAAGCACAATATATGAGACTCGCTACATGAAGAACAAGGTGCTACTTTGAAGCACAATATATGAGACTCACTACATGAAGAACAAGGTGCTACTTTGAAGCACAAGTGTGGAAAAAGAGATAGTAGCATTGCCCTTTTTATATTTTTTTGGGCCTTTCTTTTTTCTTTTGGCCTTTCTCTTTTTTTATTTGGGCAATGCTCTAATAATAATAATCATCACACTTCTATTGATTACTCCCTCTGTTCGGTATTACTTGTCTCAAAAATGGATGTATCTAGAACTAAAATACATCTAGATACATCTATTTCTGCGACAAGTAATTCCGAACGGAGGGAGTACAACATAAGGATTACAACTCGAAACTTAGAACAAGATATGACTCTATATGAATGCCTTCGACGGTGTACCGGGATGGTGCAATGAATCAAGAGTGACATGTATGAAAAATAACGCATGGTGGCTTTGCCACAAATACGATGTTAACTACATGATCATGCAATGGCAATATGACAAAAGTAATGTATGTCATGATGATGATGGTGGAAGTTGCATGGCAATATATCTCGGAATGGCTATGGAAATACCATAATAGGTAGGTATGGTGGCTGTTTTGAGGAAGATATAAGGAGGTTTATGTGTGAAAGAGCGTATCATATCACGGGGTTTGGATGCACCGGCGAAGTTTGCACCAACTCTCAAGGTGAGAAAGGGCAATGCACGGTACCGAAGAGGCTAGCAAAGGCGGAAAGGTGAGAGTGCGTATAATCCATGGACTCAATATTAGTCAAAAGAACTCATATACTTATTGCAAAAGTTTAGAAGTCATCAAAAATCAAGTACTACGCGCATGCTCCTAGGGGGATAGATTGGTAGGAAAAGACCATCGCTCGTCCCCGACCGCCACTCGTAAGGATGCACAAGCCAGGTACACTTCATGTTTCAATTTTTTTACACAACTTTAACCATACGTGCATGCTACGGGACTTGCTAACTTCAACACAAGTATTTCTCAAATTCATAATCACCCAACTAGCACGACTTTGATATTATCACCTCCATATCTCAAAACAATTATCAAGCATCAAACTTATCTTAGTATTCAACGACCTTTGAAAAGAAAGTTTCACATATCTTGAATAACAAGTATATTAACATTAAGCAAATTACCATGCTATTAACGAATCTCAAAATAATCTAAGTGAAGCATGAGAGATCAATAGTTTCTTTAAAACAAATCCACCGCCGTGCTCTAAAAGATCTAAGTGAAGCACTAGAGCAAAAATTATCACGCTCAAAAGATATAAGTGAAGCACATAGAGTATTCTATCAAATTTCAATTCATATATGGCTCTCTCAAAAGGTGTGTACAGCAAGGATGATTGTGGTAGACTAATAAGTAAAGACACAAATAATACAAGACGCTCCAAGCAAAACACATATCATGTGGTGAATAAAAATATAGCTCCAAGTAAATTACCGATGGAAGTGGACGAAAGAGGGGATGCCTTCAGGGCATCCCCAAGCTTTGAATTTTTGGTGTCCTTGAATTATATTGGGGGTGCCATGGGCATCCCCAAGCTTAGGCTCTTGCCACTCCTTGTTCCATAATCCATCAAAAGAATTCACCCAAAACTTGAAAACTTCACAACACAAAACTCAATAGAAATCTCGTGAGCTCCGTTAGAGAAAGAAAACAAAAGACTACTTTAAGGTACTGTAATAAACTCATTCTTTATTTATATTGGTGTTAAACCCACTGTATTCCAACTTCTCTATGGATTATAAACTATTTTAGTAGCCATAGATTCATCAAAATAAGCAAACAACACACGCAAAACAGAATCTGTCAAAAACAGAACAGTCTGTAGTAATCTGTAACTAACGCAAATTTCTGGAACCCAAAAAATTCTACCAAAATTGGACGACCTGGAAAATTTGTTTATTGATCAGCAGCAATTGGAATCAGTATTTTATCACGTTCTGGTGATTTTTAACAATTCGGGCACTGAGCACAAAGTTTCTGAAAATTACAGCAAGATCAAATAACTATCATCCAAGAAGATCCAATAGGTTTAACTTGGCACAAACACTAATTAAAGGATAAAACCACATCTAAACAGAGGCTAGATGGATTATTTATTGAATAACAGCAAGAAAAAATATTGGGTTGTCTCCCAACAAGCGCTTTCCTTTAAAGCCTTTTAGCTAGGCAATGATAATTTTAATGATGCTCACATGAAAGGCAAGAATTGAAGCACAAAGAGAGCATCATAAAAAAGGTGAAAAACACATCTAAGTCTAACATACTTCCTATGCATAGGCATCTTATAGGCAAACAAATTATCAAAGCAAGCAAAAACTAGCATATGCAAGGAAGCGGGAAGAAACAATAACAATCTTAACATAAAGAGACGGAATTTAGTAACATGAAAATTTCTACACCCATATTTTCCTCTCTCATAATAATTACATGTAGGATCATAAGAAAATTCAACAATATAGCTATCACATAACATATTCCTAACACGATCCACATGCATGTGAAGTTGACACTCTTCCAAAATAGTGGGATTATCATTAACTGAAGTCATGATTTCTCCAAGCCCACTTTTATAAAAAAATTCATAAGATTGAATGTTATCCAAATATGTGGGATCTAAAGTTGACACTCTTCCAAACCCACTTTCAATATTATTGCAAACACTATTATCAATCTTATATTCATCATGGGGCTTTAAATAAATTTTCAAGATCATAAGAAGAATCACCCCAATCATGATCATTGCAACAAGTAATAGACATAGCAAAACTAGCATCCCCAAGCTTAGGGTTTTGCATCTTATTAGCATAATTGACATCAAAAGAATTTATAATAAAATCATTGCAATCATGCTTTTTATTCAAAGATCTATCGTGAGTCACTTCACGGATTTTAGGCAAAACCTTACAAAGATAATCTAGTGCATCCAAACCACTAGGAATTGGTTCATCATAATTGGATCTCTTAAAAATATTGGCAAGCGGATGAGGATCCATAGATATTAGCTTCTTTGTCTAGGAATAAAAACTCAACTATTTCAACCAAACGAGCAAACGAGCCAAGTAAGACATCAAGGCAAACGGGAAAAAGAGGAGGAGATTGGGAAAGAGATGGCGAATAAAACGACAAGAGTGAAGTGGGGGAGAGGAAAACGAGAGGCAAATGGCAAATAATGTAATGCGAGGGATAGGGATTGTGATGGGTACTTGGTATGTTGACTTTAGCGTAGACTCCCGACAGCGGCGCGGAAATCCTTCTTGCTACGTCTTGAGCTTGCGTTGGTTTTCCCCGAAGAGGAGAGGATGATGAAGCACAGTAGCGTAAGTATTTCCCTCAGTTTTTGTGAACCAAGGTATCAATCCAGTAGGATACCACGCACAAGTCCCTCGTACCTGCACAAAACGATAGCTTCTCGCAACCAACGCGATTAGGGGTTGTCAATCCCTTCACGGTCACTTACGAGAGTGAGATCTGATAGAGATGATAAATAATATTTTTTTGGTATTTTTGATAGATAGATGAAAAGTAAAAAGTAAAAGGCAAAGTAAAAACAAAGCAAGTAAATAAAGTGATAGAGATTAATATGATGAGAATAGACCCGGGGGCCATAGGTTTCACTAGTGGCTTCTCTCGAGAGCATAGGTATTCTACGGTGGGTGAACAAATTACTGTTGAGCAATTGACAGAATTGAGCATAGTTATGAGTATATCTAGGCAATGATCATGTATATAGGCATCATGTCCGAGACAAGTAGATCGAAACGATTACGCATCTACTACTATTACTCCACTCATCGACCGCTATCCAAAGCATGCATCTAGAGTATTAAGTTAAAACAGAGTAACGCCTTAAGCAAGATGACATGATGTAGAGGGATAAATTCATGCAATATGATAAAAACCCCATCTTGTTATCCTCGATGGCAACAATACAATACGTGCCTTGCAACCCTTTACATCCTTTGGGTAAGGTCACCGCAAGATTGAACCCAAAGCTAAGCACTTCCCCCATTGCAAGAACTACCAATCTAGTTGGCCAAACCAAACGGATAATTCGAAGAGACTTGCAAAGATAAATCAATCATACATAAAAGAATTCAGAGAAGAATCAAATATTTTCCATAGATAATACTAGATCATAAACCCACAATTCATCGATCTCAACAAACACACCGCAAAAAGAAGATTACATCGAATAGATCTCCACGAGAGAGAGGGGGAACATTGTATTGAGATCCAAAAGAGAGAAGAAGCCATCTAGCTACTAGATATGGACCCGAAGGTCTGAAGTAAACTACTCACACTTCATCGGAGGGGCTATGGTGTTGATGTAGAAGTCCTCCGTGGTGGATGCCCCCTCCGGTGGAGCTCCGGAACAGGCCCCAAGATGGGATCTCGTGGATACAGGAAGTTGCGGTGGTGGAATTAGGTTTTTGGCTCCTATTCTGATCGTTTGGGGATACGTAGGTATATATAGGAGGAAGGAGTATGTCGGTGGAGTGTCAGGGGGCCCACGAGGTAGGGGGGGCGCCCTCCACCCTCGTGACCGCCTCTGGCACTTCTTGGAGTAGGGTCCAAGTCTCCTAGATCATGTTCGGTTGGAAAATCACGTTCCCTAAGGTTTCATTCCGTTTGGACTCCGTTTGATATTCTGTTTCTTCGAAACACTAAAATAGGCAAAAAAAACAGCAATTCTGGGCTGGGCCTCCGGTTAATAGGTTAGTCCCAAAAGTAATATAAAAGTGGAAAATAAAGCCCAATATAGTCCAAAACAGTAGATAATGTAGCATGGAGCAATCAAAAATTATAGATATGTTGGAGACGTATCAAGTGTCTCACTGGTCGTTCTCCTGACTACTCATCTCTCCGTATGTTTGGATGTGTGTGCTATGTCCTTCTTGCCCATGAGAACGCATTCAAACCGATCGCTCCGTCAGTTGAGTGTGTTTTCCTTGGCTACAGGGATGAGCACAAGGGCTATCGCTGTTGGGATCCTGTTGGGCGTCGCTTGCGCATCTCGCGTGATGTGACTTTTGACGAGTCTCGCTCTTACTAACCACGGCCTTCTTCCTCGAGCTTCTCTGTGGATGATATTTCTTTCCTTTGTTGGAAATATGCCCTAGAGGCAATAATAAAAGGATTATTATTATATTTCCTTGTTCATGATAATTGTCTTTTATTCATGCTATAATTGTATTATCCGGAAATCGTAATACACGTGTGAATACATAGACCACAATAAGTCCCTAGTGAGCCTCTAGTTAACTAGCTCGTTGATCAATAGATAGTCATGGTTTCCTGACTATGGACATTGGATGTCATTGATAACGGGATCACATCATTAGGAGAATGATGTGATGGACAAGACCCAATCCTAAGCATAGCACAAGATCGTGTAGTTCGTTTTGCTAGAGCTTTTCCAATGTCAAGTATCTTTTCCTTAGACCATGAGATCGTGTAACTCCCGGATACCGTAGGAGTGCTTTGGGTGTACCAAAGCGTCCACAACGTAATCGGGTGACTATAAAGGTGCACTACAGGTATCTCCGAAAGTGTCTGCATTGGGTTGACACGGATCAAGGCTGATTTGTCACTCCGTGTTACGGAGAGGTATCACAGGCCCACTCGGTAGTGCATCATCATAATGAGCTCAAAGTGACCAAGTTTACGGTCACGGGATCATGCATTACTGATGCAGTAAAGTGACTTGCGGTGACGAGATTGAGCGAGGTATTGGGATACCGACGATCGAATCTCGGGCAAGTAACATACCGTCTGACAAAGGGAATAGTATACAGGGTTGCTAGAATCCTCGACATCGTGGTTCATCCGATGAAATCATCGAGGAGTATGTAGGAGCCAACGCGGGTATCCAGATCCGCTGTTGGTTATTGACCGGAGAGCCGTCTCGGTCATGTCTGCATGTTCCCGAACCCGTAGGGTCTACACACTTAAGGTTCGGTGGCGCTAGGGTTATTAGGAAGACTTGTATGTGATTACGAATGTTGTTCGGAGTCCGGATGAGATCCGGACGTCACGAGGAGTTCTGGAATGGTCCGGAGGTAAAGATTTATATATGGGAAGTTATCAAGCGGACATCGGAAAGTTTCGGGTCATATCGGTATTGTCTGGGGCCACGGAGAGGTTCCGGGTCCACCGGAGGGGCCACCCCTCTCGGAGGGCCTCATGGGCCACAAGGGGCAGGGAACCAGCCTGGAGGGCTGGCGCCCCCCCTTTGGGCCCATGCGCCTAGGGGTTGGGGAACCCTAGTGGGCGCCTCCCTTTGGCAGGGGCAAGCCCCCTCCACAGCCGCCCCCCCTCTAGATCTCATCTAGAGGGGCCGGCCCCCCTTGCCCCTTCCCCTATAAATAGAGGGGTAGGCGGAGGGCTGCAACAGACATCCAAAGCGCAGCCCCTCCCCTCCCCAACACCTCTCCTCCTCTGTTGAGTGCTTGGCGAAGCCACAGCCGAGATCTTGCCTCTCCACCATCATCACGCCCGTCGTCTTTGCCGGAGCCTTCTTCCTCAACCTCTCCTTCCCCCTTGCTGGATCAAGAAGGAGGAGACGTCGTCCGTTCCGTACGTGTGTTGAACACGGAGGTGCTGTCCGTTCGGCACTTGGTCATCGGTGATCTGAATCACGGCGAGTAGGACTCCATCATCACCGTTCCCGTGAACGCTTCCGCACGCGATCTACAAGTGGTATGTAGATGCAATCTCTCTCCCATGACTCGTTGCTTAGATGAACTCATAGATGGATCTTGGTGAAACCGTAGGAAAAATTTTAATTTTCTGCAACGTTCCCCAACAGTGGCATCATGAGCCAGGTTTATGCGTAGTTCTCTATTGCACGAGTAGAACACAATTTTGTTGTGGGCGTAGATCTTGTCAACTTGCTTGCCGCTACTAGTCTTTTCTTGCTTCAGCGGTATTGTGGGATGAAGCGGCCCGGACCGACCTTACACGTACGCTTACGTGAGACGGGTTCCACCGGTAGACATGCACTAGTTGCATAAGGTGGCCAGGTGTGTCTCTCTCCTACTTTAGTTGGAGCGGATTAGATGAAAAGGGTCCTTATGAAGGGTAAATAGAAGTTGACAAAATCACGTTGTGGTTATTCGTAGGTAAGAAAAGCGTTCTTGCTAGAACCCAATTGCAGCCACGTAAAAGATGCAACAACAATTAGAGGACGTCTAACTTGTTTTTGCAGCAATTGTCATGTGATGTGATATGGCCAGAAGTTGTGATGAATGATGAATGATATATTGTGATGTATGAGATCATGTTCTTGTAATAGGAATCACGACTTGCATGTCAATGAGTATGACAACCGGCAGGAGCCATAGGAGTTGTCTTAATTATTGTATGACCTGCGTCATTGATTCAACGCCATGTAAATTACTTTTACTTTATTGCTAAACGTGTTAGCCATAGTAGTAGAAGTAATAGTTGGCGAGCAACTTCATGGAGACACGATGATGGAGATCATGGTGTCATGCCGGTGACAAGATGATCATGGAGCCCGAAGATGAAGATCAAAGGAGCTATTTGATATTGGCCATATCATGTCACTACTTTATATAATTGCATGTGATGTTTATTATGTTTATGCATCTTGTTTACTTAGAACGACGGTAGTAAATAAGATGATCCCTTAGAATAATTTCAAGAAAGTGTTCCCCTAATTGTGCACCGTTGCTAAAGTTAAATGCGTTTGAAGCACCACGTGATGATCGGGTGTGATAGATCCTTACGTTCACATACAACGGGTGTAAGACAGTTTTACACACGCATAAACACTTAGGGTTAATTTGACGAGCCTAGCATGTACGAGACATGGCCTCGGAACACAAGAGACCGAAGGTCGAACATGAGTCGTATGGAAGATACGATCAACATGGAGATGTTCACCGACGATGACTAGTCCGTCTCACGTGATGATCGGACACGGCCTAGTCGACTCGGATCATGTAACACTTAGATGACTAGAGGGATGTCAAATCTGAGTGGGAGTTCATTAAATAATTTGATTAGATGAACTTAATTATCATGAACTTAGTCTAAAGTCTTTGCAAAATATGTCTTGTAGATCAAATGGCCAACGCTCATGTCAACATGAACTTCAACGCGTTCCTAGAGAAAACCAAGCTGAAAGATGATGGCAGCAACTATTCGGACTGGGTCCGGAACCTGAGGATCATCCTCATAGAAGCCAAGAAACAATATGTCCTAGAAGCACCGCTAGGTGATGCACCCATCCAGAGAACAAAGACATTATGAATGCTTGGCGATATCGTCTTTGATGATTACTCCGTCGTTCAATGCGGCATGCTTTACAGCTTAGAACCGGGGCTCCAAAAGTGTTTTGAGCAACACGGAGCATATGAGATGTTCGAGGAGCTGAAAATGGTTTTCCAAGCTCATGCCCGGGTCGAGAGATATGAAGTCTCCGACAAGTTCTATAGTTGTAAGATGGAGGAAAACAGTTATGTCAGTGAGCACATACTCAAAATGTCCGGTTGCACAACCGCTTTTGTCCCAGCTGGACATTAACCTCCCGGACGAGCGGTCATTGACAGAATCCTTGATCGCTCCCACCAAGCTACAAGAGCTTTGTGATGAACTACAATATGCGGGGATGGTGAAGACCATTCCTGAAGTATTCTCAATCTTTGAAGTCGTGAGAGGTTGAAATCAAGAAAGAACATCAAGTGTTGATGGTCAATAAAACCACTAAGTTCAAAAAGGGCAAGGGTAAGAAGAACTTCAAGAAGGACGGCAAAGATGTTGCCGCCCGATAAGCAAGTTGCCGGAAGAAGTCAAAGAATGGACCCAAGCACGAGACAGAGTGCTTTTATTGCAAAGGGAAGGGCCACCCTTTGGGCGGAACTGCCCCAAATACTTAACGGACAAGAAGGCCGGCAACACTAAAGGTATATTTGATATACATGTAATTGATGTGTACCTTACCGATGCTCGTAGTAACTCCCCGGTATTTGATACGGTGCCGTTGCTCATATTTGTAACTCACAGCAGGAGCTACGGAATAAACGGAGACTGGCGAAGGACGAGGTGACGATGCGCGTCGGGAATGGTTCCAAGGTCGATGTGATCGCCGTCGGCACGCTACCTCTACATTTACCTACGGGATTAGTTTTGAACCTCAATAATTGTTATTTAGTGCCAAGTTTGAGCATGAACATTGTATCTGGATCTCGTTTAATGCGAGATGGCTACTCATTTAAATCCGAGAATAATGGTTGTTCTATTTATATGAGAGATATGTTTTATGGTCATGCTCCGATGGTCAATGGTTTATTCTTAATGAATCTCGAGCGTAATATTACACATATTCATAGTGTGAATACCAAAAGATGTAAAGTTGATAACGATAGTCCCACATACTTGTGGCACCGCCGCCTTGGTCACATTGGTGTCAAGCGCATGAAGAAGCTCCATTCTGATGGACTTTTAGAGTCTCTCGATTATGAATCATTTGACACATGCGAACCATGCCTCATGGGCAAAATGACCAAGACTGTTCTCCGGAACAATGGAGCGAGCAACCAACTTATTGGAAATCATACATACCGATGTGTGCGGTCCAATGAGCGTTGAGGCTCGCGGAGGATATCGTTATGTTCTCACTCTTACAGACGACTTGAGTAGATATGGGTATGTCTACTTGATGAAACACAAGTCTGAGACCTTTGGAAAGTTCAAGGAATTTCAGAATGAGGTAGAGAATCAACGTGACCGAAAAATAAAGTTGTTACGATCAGATCACGGAGGAGAATATTTAAGTCACGAATTTGGTACACACTTAAGGAAATGTGGAATCGTTTCACAACTCACGCCGCCTGGAACACCTCAACAGAACGGTGTGTCCGAACGTCAGAATCGCACTCTATTGGATATGGTGCGATCTATGATGTCTCTTACCGATTTACCGCTATCATTTTGGGGATACGCACTAGAGACAGCTACATTCACTTTAAATAGGGCACCGTCTAAATCCGTTGAGACGACACCGTATGAATTATGGTTTGGGAAGAAACCTAAGCTGTTGTTTCTAAAAGTTTGGGGATGCGATGCTTATGTCAAGAAACTTCAACCTGAAAAGCTTCGAACCCAAGTCGGAAAAATGCGTCTTCATAGGATACCCTAAGGAAACCATTGGGTATACCTTCTACCTTAGATCCGAAGGCAAGATCTTTGTTGCCAAGAACGGATCCTTTCTTGAAAAAGTTTCTCTCAAAAGGAGTAAGTGGGAGGAAAGTAGAACTCGATGAAGTACTACCTCTTGAACCGGAAAGTAGTGCAGCTCAGGAAAATGTTCCTGTGGTGCCTACACCTCTTGGAGAGGAAATTAATGATGATGATCAAGGTGCTTGGATCAAGTTGCTCTTGAACCCGTGGGTCCACAAGGACACGTTCCACACCAGAGTGGTATGGCAACCCTGTCCCGGAAATCATGTTGTTAGACAACGGTGGACCTTCGAACTATGAAGAAGCGATGGCGGGCCCGGATTCCAACAAATGGCTTGAAGCCATGCAATCCGAGATAGGATCCATGTATGAAAACAAAGTATGGACTTTGACAGACTTGCCCGATGATCGGCGAGCGATAGAAAACAAATGGATCTTTAGAAGAAGACGGACGCGGATGGTAATGTTACCATCTATAAAGCTCGACTTGTCGCTAAGGGTTATCGGCAAGTTCAAGGGATTGACTACGATGAGACTTTCTCTCCCGTAGCGAAGCTTAAGTCCGTCCGAATCATGTTAGCAATTGCCGCATACTATGATTATGAGATATGGCGGATGGACGTCAAAAGCAGTGTTCCTTAACGGTTATCTTAAGGAAGAGCTGTATATGATGCAGCCGGAAGGTTTTGTCGATCCTAAGAATGCTAACAAAGTATGCAAGCTCCAGCGATCCATTTATGGGCTGGTGCAAGCATCTCGGAGTTGGAACATTCGCTTTGATGAGATGATCAAAGCGTTTGGGTTTATCTTGAGACTTATGGAGAAGCTGCGTTTACAAGAAAGTGAGTGGGAGCTCTGTAGCATTTCTCATATTATATGTAGATGACATAATTTTGATGGGAAATGATATAGAACTCTTGGACAACATTAAGGCCTACTTGAATAAAAGTTTTTCAATGAAGGACCTTGGAGAAGCTGCTTATATATTAGGCATCAAGATCTATAGAGATAGATCGAGACGCCTCATAGGTCTTTCACAAAGCACATACCTTGATAAGATTTTGAAGAAGTTCAAAATGGATCAGTCCAAGAAAGGGTTCTTGCCTGTAGTGCAAGGTGTGAGATTGAGCTCGGCTCAATGCCCGACCACAGCAAAAGATAAAGAAGAGATGAGCGTCATCCCCTATGCCTCGGCCATAGGTTCTATTATGTATGCCATGTTGTGTACCAGACCTGATGTAAACCTTGCCGTAAGTTTGGTAGGAAGGTGCCAAAGTAATCCCGGCAAGGAACACTGGACAGCGGTTAAGAATATCCTGAAGTACCTGAAAAGGACAAAGGACATGTTTCTCGTTTATGGAGGTGACGAAGAGCTCGTCGACGCTAGCTTCGACACAGATCTGGATGACTCTAAGTCACAAGCCGGCTACGTGTATATGTTGAATGGTGGAAGCGATGGTAGTGCATTTGCAAGCGAAGCGTCGTGGCGGGATCTACATGTGAAGCGGAGTACATGGCAGCCTCGGAGGCAGCACATGAAGCAATATGGGTGAAGGAGTTCATCACCGACCTAGGAGTCATACCCGGTCGTCGGGGCCAATCAAACTCTTCTGTGACAACAACTGGAGCTATTTCACTTGCCAAGGAGCCCAGGTTTCACAAGAAGACCGAGCACATCAAGTGTCGCTTCAACTCCATCCGTGAAAATGTTCAAGATGGAGACATAGAAATTTGCAAAGTGCATACGGATCTGAATGTCGCAGATCCGTTGACTAAACCTCTTCCATGGGCAAAACATGATCAACACGTAACTCTATGGGTGTTTGATTCATCACAATGAAACTAGATTATTGACTCTAGTGCAAGTGGGAGACTGTTGGAAATATGCCCTAGAGGCAATAATAAAAGGATTATTATTATATTTCCTTGTTCATGATAATTGTCTTATATTCATGCTATAATTGTATTATCCGGAAATCGTAATACACGTGTGAATACATAGACCACAATAAGTCCCTAGTGAGCCTCTAGTTGACTAGCTCGTTGATCAATAGATAGTCATGGTTTCCTGACTATGGACATTGGATGTCATTGATAACGGGATCACATCATTAGGAGAATGATGTGATGGCCAAGACCCAATCCTAAGCATAGCACAAGATCGTGTAGTTCATTTTGCTAGAGCTTTTCCAATGTCAAGTATCTTTTCCTTAGACCATGAGATCGTGTAACTCCCGGATACCGTAGGAGTGCTTTGGGTGTACCAAACGTCACAACGTAATCGGGTGACTATAAAGGTGCACTACGGTATCTCCGAAAGTGTCATTGGGTTGACACGGATCGAGGCTAATTTGTCACTCCGTGTTACGGAGAGGTATCACAGGCCCACTCGGTAGTGCATCATCATAATGAGCTCAAAGTGACCAAGTGTCCGTCACGGGATCATGCATTACGGCATGCGAGTAAAGTGACTTGCGGTGACGAGATTGAGCGAGGTATTGGGATATCGACGATCGAATCTCGGGCAAGTAACATACCGTCGACAAAGGGAATAGTATACGGGTTGCTTGAATCCTCGACATCATGGTTCATTCGATGAAATCATCGAGGGTATGTAGGAGCCAACATGGGTATCCAGATCCCGCTGTTGGTTATTGACCGGAGAGCCGTCTCGGTCATGTTGCATGTCTCCGAACCCGTAGGGTATACACATAAGGTTCGGTGGCGCTAGGGTTATTAGGAAGACTTGTATGTGATTACCGAATGTTGTTGAGTCCGGATGAGATCCCGGACGTCACGAGGAGTTCGGAATGGTACGGAGGTAAAGATTTATATATGGGAAGTTGTCAAAGCGGACACCGGAAAGTTTTGGGGTCATATCGGTATTGTACTGGGGCCACCGGAGAGGTTCGGGGTCCACCGGGAGGGGCCACCTCTCGGAGGGCCTCATGGGCCAAAAGGGCAGGAACCAGCCTGGAGGGCTGAGCGTGCCCCCCCTTGGGCCCATGCGCCTAGGGTTGGGGGAACCCTAGTGGGGCGCCCCCCTTTGCAGGGGGCAAGCCCCCTCCTGGCCGCCGCCCCCTCTAGATCTCATCTAGAGGGGCCGCCCCCTGCCCTTCCCTATAAATAGAGGGGTGAGGGGGCTGCAACAGACATCCAAGGCGCAGCCCTCCCTCCCAACACCTCTCCTCCTCCGTTGAGTGCTTGGCGAAGCCACAGCCGAATCTTGCCTCTCCACCATCATCACGCCCGTCGTCTTGCTGCTGGAGCCTTCTTCCTCAACCTCTCCTTCCCCCTTGCTGGATCAAGAAGGAGGAGACGTCGTCCGTTCCGTACGTGTGTTGAACATGGAGCTGCTGTCCGTTCGGCACTTGGTCATTGGTGATCTGAATCACGGCGAGTACGACTCCATCATCACCCTTCCCTTGAACGCTTCCGCACGCGATGTACAAGTGGTATGTAGATGCAATCTCTCTCCCATGACTCGTTGCTTAGATGAACTCATAGATGGATCTTGGTGAAACCGTAGGAAAAATTTTAATTTTCTGCAATGTTCCCCAACATCCTTCTCCTTCCCGATACACCCTGCTATGTGCCACCTGTTTCACCTCTTCCTCCGGCACCTTTCATTCACTCCCATTCACCACCGACACCCTCTTCCCCATCCTCGTCCTCCACCTCTCCACCATCATCTCCAGTCCGTCGCCCTCTCTCACCCTTTCCTCTCCACTATACTCGCCAGCCTCGTACTGAGGATGCTTCCCCTGATACCCCGTCCCCCTCTGGTGCACCTCCACTCACGTCTCCCCCGGTTCACAACCTCCGTGCTCGGCCTCACCCCCCACCTGATTGCTATTCTCCTGATTGGTACGGTCTCTCCGTTCTTGCCGAGCCCACTTCCTATCGGACTGCCATGACTCAGCCTGAATGGTAGCTTGTGATGG
The DNA here is from genome assembly GCA_021605145.1 of Aegilops bicornis. Classification (NCBI taxonomy): domain Eukaryota; kingdom Viridiplantae; phylum Streptophyta; class Magnoliopsida; order Poales; family Poaceae; genus Aegilops; species Aegilops bicornis. The sequence continues at coordinate 633,913,234 of CM038670.1, forward strand.
CCGAAGAGCTTGCTGCCCTTGAGCGTTCTGGCACATGGGATCTGGTTTCGCTCCCCTCCGGTGTTCGTCCCATCACTTGCAAGTGGGTCTACAAGGTTAAGACTCGCTCCGATGGTTCTCTTGAGCGTTACAAAGCTCGTCTTGTGGCCCGTGGTTTTCAACAGGAGCAGGGCCGCGATTATGATGAGACATTCGCTCGTGTGGCCCACATAACCACTGTCCGCACTCTACTTGTTGTGGCTTCCGTTCGTCATTGGTCCATCTCTCAACTTGACGTTTAGAATGCTTTTCTCAATGGCGAATTGCGTGAGGAGGTTTATATGCAGCCACCACCGGGGTACTATGCTCCTGATGGTATGGTCTATCAGCTTCGCCGCTCCCTCTATGGCCTTAAACAGGCCCCTCATGCCTAGTTCGAGCGCTTTGCCTCTGTGGTGACTGCCGCTGGTTTCTTGCCCAGTGATCATGATCCTGCATTGTTTGTTCACACGTCTCCTCGTCGTCAGACTCTTCTCCTTCTCTATGTTGATGACATATCATCACTGGTGACGACTCTGACTACATTGCCTTTGTTAAGGCTCGCCTTCGTGATCAGTTCCTCATGACTGATCTTGGTCCTCTTTGATATTTTCTTGGGATTGAGATCTCCTCAACCCCTGATGGATTCTACATCTCCCAAGAAAAATATATTCAGGATCTTCTTACTCGCGCTGCTCTTGGTGATGAGCGCACTGTTGTGACTCCTATGGAGCTCAACGTTCAGCTTCGTGCCTTGGATGGTGATCCTCTCTCTAATCCCACTCGCTATTGTCACCTTGTTGGCAGTCTTGTCTACCTTGCTGTTACCCGTCCTGACATCTCCTATCCTGTCCACATCGTGAGTCAGTTTGTTTCAGCTCCCACCTCTGTCCACTATAGTCACCTCCTCCGTGTTTTACGATATCTTCGTGGCACGATCTCTCAGCGGCTTTTCTTTCCCCGCTCCAGCTCTCTTGAGCTCGGGCCTACTCGATGCTACAGGCTAGTGATCCCTCGATCGATGTTCGTTGTCCGCCATCGTGTCTTTCTTGGTGGCTCTCTTATTGCCTGGAAGATAAAGAAACAGACTGCAGTTTCTCGCTCGAGTACAGAGGCTGAGTTGCGAGCCATGGCCATGTTGACGGCTGAGGTGATCTGGTTACGGTGGTTACTTGAGGATTTTGGTGTGTATGCTACTACCTCGACTCCCTTACTATCAGACAGTACCGGTGCCAGCATTACGCGTGACCCGGTGAAGCATGAGCTCACCAAGCACATTGGTGTGGATGCCCACTTTGTGCGGGCTGCGGTGCAGGATAAGACTCTCGCTCTTCACTATGTGCCCTCTGAGTTACAGCTGGCAGACTTCTTCACGAAGGCACAAAATCGAGCGCAGCACAGTTTTCTTCTCTCCAAACTCAGTGTTGTTGATCCACCATGAGTTTGAGGGGGGGGGGGTGTTAGATGTGTATAGTTCCTTTCTGTACATCCCCATTGTATAAGGGGCTTTTCTGCACTTTACCACACATGTATATGTTCTGGCCTTTGGCCCTTCAGTAAAGCAGTTGCTCATTATCCAACAACACGCACATAAAAATTGTACTGGACCTCTTGTCACTTTCTTATTTAACATCAACCAGATTTCTGCCAGAAAAAGATTGTATAACAGAGATGAAGCAAGGGGTTCATGAGAAGTAGAGAAGATTCTACAATTCTTCCACACCCAAACCATGGTCCTTGAAAAAGTAGATTAGATGGAGAATAACAGTGACTCACGCCTCCTCACACTCCGTTCGAGCTAAAGATTATGTGGCTTCTTGGGGATGTAGTTTGAGCAAGCGGCTACATGACATGAGTGGTTTCTAGACAGTTCGAGATAGGCGTGTGGATTTGAACTTTGAGTAACGGAAATTTTGACTTGGGACCGGAAGGAGAGGGACCATAAGAGCACAAGTACCTTCACATCAATCATCACACCAGATTTGCCATCTCCAAGACGGAAGGAGGAGGATGCGGTGCGGGCTGTGGAGCTTCGTGGGTAGTGCTCCGATTGCAAACAACATAGAGGTCCTGAGGAGCATCTCATACTCGAATTGGACAGGCGTGGAGTGCGTCGATGGGAAGGAGGTGAAGCCGGTGGCGCCGGGCTGCTGCATGAGAGCCGTTCTTGAATTAGGGGCGGGCGATGCCGGTGACGTACTTAGCGATGTCGGCGTCGAGATGAGATGCGATAGAGGGAGATGGCGGGCGGAGGGGCTTACGCATCAAAGGAGGCAGAAGAGGTGTCACGGACCTCGGGATGACGACGGCGCCCGGCGTACATGTCGACGTCGGCATCGCAGGAGACAAGGTAGGGGGGAGAGGAGATAACAGGCGGGAGGGGGAAGGAGGAGGTGGAGGTGGCAGTGAGTGGTGGGGATGTTGCGGAAGAGGAATTGGGAGCGGCCGGCGCTGGCGGCGTGTGAGCAACAAATGACAATTGGCTAGTTCGGTTCCATCGTGTTCTCCCCTCTTCGAGAAGGATCAGATGCCTCTAGTTCCTGGTTGGATGAGGTGGGGATCGATGGAGCAGGACATAGAGGACAAGGGTTCTTTTGCAATTGTGAAGTGGGGCTGCCTCCCGTGTGTCGGATACAGATCTGACGATCGAAAATTATAGATGGTAGGCACACCATCATCACCAACTCAGATTTTTATAGGAGTAGAGATTGGCAAGCTACACCTTTGTATTTCCTTCACTCTATCCATCAATGAAATGCTGCGCAATCTTACGTATTCACGAGAAAATGTAACCAGGAACACGAACCTTGGTACTTAGGTAAGTGCTATCTCGCCGCCGGCGCTCCCCTTTCTCGTCTAACTTCTCCCTCGCCGCCGCCAGGGGACGCCGCCGGGCAAAGCCCGCGCGTGCATCGGCCGCGGCGGGGCTCCCTTCCTCCTCACGAGGCTCCTGGGTTGCGTGGGACGGCCGACCCTCGCGACGGCGCTCGGCTTCGGCTCGGCCGGCAGCAGCCGGCAGCTGGCGGGGCTCCCCAGCTTGGTGGCGCTGGCGGCGGCAAGGTTTGCGCGGGGTGGCGAGGCGCGGGCTCCTCCTCCTCCCGATCTGATGGCGTCGCGGTGGCGCCGGCGCTCGGGCGTGCGGCGGGGTCCGCGAGGGTGGTCGGCGTGCGACGTCTTCCTCCCCGATCTGATGGCTTCACGGTGGCGCCAGTGCTCGGGCGGCGGTTGGCTTTGGCAAGCGGTGGCGGGCGCTGGGCTCAGCGGCGCCCGGCGTGTCTGAGCGGCGGCTGTCCGTGTCTTGTGATCGGCGGCTCCGTCTTTGACCCGGACGGTAGCGAGGATGGCGGCGGCAGCGTGGCAGCGATCTGATGCGGTGGTGCCGGCGGTTCGCTGATCTGCCGATACTCCAGGGTCTGCCTGGTGGTGCTGGTGGTGACGGCGGCCTGGGCACGGCCACTCTCTGCTACCTCCGGGGGAAACCTAGATTGGATGATCGGATGACGGCGGTGCTCTGGTGTCGTTCCTCCCTTGGGGGCGTCATTCTTGGAGGTACACACGTGATCGAGGGACTAGAGGACGGATTCTTTGGTGGGGCGGTGCTTCATCCTACACACTGATGGCGACGAATCTTGATGGCGTGGCGCAGTGCAGATTCAGAGTTTGCTGTGGGAGGATGGACTCGCGCAAGAGGATGACGCTGTCGGGCGTCGTGGTGGCGTCGATGACAGAGAGACCTGGCACGTACATGCAACAATACAACTCTGAAGATGGATTGGTGGCAGGTAGCTGCGGCTGCCTCATACCCGGCAGGCGTCCTGGTTGAGGAATGCGCCAGACTGGTAGGTGTCCCATACCCGGCAGGCGTCTGGGTTGGGACCTCAGGTGTTAGATGTTTATGTTTGGCTGCGATGTCTATTTGGTATTAGGCCCAGACTATCTGCACCCCTTTATCAATTGGATAGGTGTAGCGACAGTTGTTGCTTAGACGGTGGCTTTAGTCTTGCTGTTGTATGACTTTGTAAGATCTTGTGAGAATAATTAATAAAATGGCCGTACGCATCGTCGAGATGCAGAGGCTGGGGGCCATCTTTTTTTAAAAAAAAAGGGTAAGTGCTATCTCATTTGCGGCAGAGTTTGCTTCCCGGTTTTCAAGTTTGCTATAAGATGGAACTTCATTTTTGTCGGACCGGAAACTTAGGCTTTGTGAAGGGTATAGTTCAAACTTACAACATGACAAAGAACAAACGTAGCTCAGTGGCCAAGGCGTCGCAGTGTAGTTCTATGGTGATAGTGCGCCATAATGACTGCCAGTAATAGAGTAAAATTTTGATCGCGTTTTGACGTGGGAAATCACCCACGTGCGGAAATGGATGACGCCGCGCGGCGTGGTCGGAGGCGCACCCTCTCTCACTTACATATGAGTCCCAGCAGAAAAAAAAACCCTCCTTTCTCTCACTTACGTGTGGATCCCAGCAGAAAAATCTCTATCTCTATCTCTACTTTTCTATCTCAATCCCTATCTCTATCTCTATCTCTACCTAATATTAAAGGGAGAATTATTTCTCTAATTTTTTTGGTTTATTGTTGGACCCAGATTTTTTCGTCCGTCTGACCAGTCGATTTTCTTTCGTCCCGATTCGTTTCTGCAAGAAAAATCGCATGCCGCACGGAGCCAAGCCGCGATGGGCCGGCCCATTAGTGGATGTTGTGCCAACAGCCGCGATGGGCCGGCCCATTAGTGGATGTTGTGCCAACAGCTCGTGACAGTGAAAATAGTCGAAGACAAAAAGATAAAGAAAGCACCACGAGGGATCGAACCCAAAAGCTGACGCTGGACGCATCATAATGCTAGCCACTGGACTAGACAGGACGTTGTGTTCAAATTACATAGCTACATATTAAAGTGAACAGCCGCGCCAGATACTAAGAGCAAAGAAAAATATACTTTTGGAAAAAGTAAATACATTTTAGAACGCAAATATCTTTGCAAATTTCTAAAAAAAATAAATTGGCTCGAACATTTTTTTTCAGAAAGAATAATTTTTCTCTTTTTATTTTTCCTGAAATCTGAACATTTTTAAAATGCCTTTTGTTCCCGCAAAGGGAAAACACCTTTTGTTCCCTGCAAAAAAAAAACGTCTCAGGTGTATCGCTTGGCCTCGGCTTGCGTTGTGGCCCAGTGGAACTTGCCCAAGCCAGGGTAGGCGATCAATGTTTGTGTTTAGGCGAAGGTTGTTTTGTTTTTTAAATAGTCCCTGCTTGGTTTCTTACAGATAATTCTTTCAGTTGATATTTTTTTTGAGTTTTTAGGTATGAAAGAGCTAACTTGGGAATCAATAAGCCAAGGGTAAGGAGCAACGTGACAAAAAAAATAAAGGAGGGAAGTTTCGTTGAGACAACTGCATATCAAACGATCTGAGACCTGACAAAGGAATGAAATAACTAGGAAAGAGAAAGAAATAAAAAAGAATCTTCCATCGCGTCTTCACGTACGACTAGCCCCGCTTGGCCAAGTGACACCCGTCATAATGCATGAGCCATGAGGACTCCAAGTAAGGTAACCTAGACATGTATTAGGGTAGTGCTTTTCCCTATTATATTAGCCGGGTATATAAACATCTTTGTTCAACGCTCTTGATCTCGCTGGACACGAAGGAGGCTCAACAATCCAGCTATTGGACCTGACCAGCCTTGGTTAGTGACAACTGGTACCGTGACCACCGGTGACGAGGACGATAAAGAGGACAAGCGAAAGCATGGGTCTGATGTCATATTGAAATGGAGGATGTGTACCTGAAGGTGAGATATTAGTCATGTTTATTATGTTAGGGGCATAAGGGTGATGGCTTTAGCCATGTTCAGTGGGTAAGGCGTATGGGGGATGCTTTCTCCGTTGCAACGCACGGGCATATTTGCTAGTTTAGCTAAAAGAACCGTAAGGTACCTCCTTCGTCCGCCTCCCCTTCCAACGTGCCCCACGCCCCCACCTCATCAATTTAGGCATGTTTGCTCCCATATCAATTTGTTTCCCCGGTAATAAATCCTTCCCGTAGCCCTCTCGTCTATCTCCTTAATTGCCACGGAAATCATTGGCTCTCCTTCCCTAATCCCTCCTCCTGCTTCCGTCTACCCCGAGGTCTCGTGAGCGAGCGACAATGTGCCGAGGACCAGGACCGTTGGGCCGCAATGGGATCAAGTCCGATTGCTGCTTCATGCCACAAGTGACCAACGCCACGGTGGTAAGCAGCTGGGAGCTCGCCATCCGGTACTCTCGCAGCGGATCGACAACGACTGATGCGCTCGGTGTACCTATATCAGATGGCGAGGTGGCTACTATGGATGTTCAGGGGAACATTGCCCAGCGACAGGGGCCGCGGCCGCTGCTCATTCAGCCCCACCGAGGAAGAGCATGTGACACCATGGTTGTGTTGGTGGCGTCCGCCACCATACACGCGTGGAGATGAGGAGGCGAATCGGGTTGTGGAGGGCGTGCGCCTACGAGCTCGTCGTCGGGAGTGTTGGCTCGAACTACTAATGGTGTACTGAACTACTAGTGGTGTACTGATCTATATGGAAGATAGACCAAAGCACTGCAGCTAGTGCAGTCTATAACGCACACACACAAGCACCGGGCCGAATCTTTGGAGGCTGATTGCCTTGTATTGAAGCTGAATGGAGTGGAATGAGTTACAACCGGGTGGAGTGGTGCTCTTTATATAGCACTTACAAACCGACTATAGGGCTAAGATATTTCTACTAGCTTGCCACCTCATCTCATACGTGTCCCACACTAGAAACTGCTAGCAAGTTACGTAGAGCTTTCTACATCTAGCTATCTTACCTTAACTAGTAAGCAACACAAGTGTTACCGACTTGCCGACCTGCCGATTTACTACCTTGCTAAGAAACAGCTCATCGCCACGACATGCAACCATGCATGCATCTGTGTAAATGCTGCTGACCAAGGTTGACCTAACATTCTCCCCCTCAACCTTGTCGAAGGAGCTTGGTGTCGATGATCCCGACCTTGTCGCCCAGCTCCTGGAACCGGACACAACCAAGTGACTTGGTCAGGATGTCCGCCTATACGCTCACCGATCCGGATGAACTCCACTATCACCGTGCCTTTCTCGATGCGATCACGTATGAAGTGATAGCGGAGATCGGCGTGCTTATTCTTGATCGTGAAGCCTTTGGATTCTTGCAGAGGGAAATCGCCCGACTTGTTGTCGACGAAGATGGCCGCAGGGCGGTGTCCTGATTCAGCATCTCGCCGAGAAGGCGAAACAAGCCAAATGCCTTGACGAGGCTCTTTGTAGCTGCCGCGATGTACTCTGCCTCGCATGCGAAGATACGGCGACAACCTTACGCCTCACCGATTGCCGGTGACGGGACTATTCCCGAGAAGGAATAGTATGGCGAGGTGCTCTTCCGGAGTCCACGTCACCAGCGTGGTCGGAGTCGCTATGCCGACCAAGCTCTCGCCGTCGCCACGGCGATACACGCATCCATGCGTGGCGTACCCGATGATGTACTGGCGGTGCTTGACGGCAGCCAGGTGATCGCTTGCCGGAGCTTCCGTGAACCTACTCAGGTACCCGACAACAAACGTGATGTCCGGTCGAGTGTGCACGAGGTACCTGAGACTCCCGATGATGCTACGATAGAGTGTAGCATCTACCGCCTTCTCGGAGCTCTCCTTGCTGAGCTTCAGTCGTGCCTCCATTGGAGCGTGCACGGCATGGCAGTCCTTCATGCCTGCTCGCTCAAGCATCTTGGTAGCGTAGGCCGTCTACGTGATCGTGATGCGACCACCCTCCTGGTTCACCTCCAGCCCGAGGTAGTACCGGAGCAGCCCAAGGTCGCTCATGCTAAAGAGACGATGCATCTCTCCCTTGAAGCGTTGAACCTCTTTAGGCTCTGCCCCGGTGATGACCAGGTCGTCGACGTAGATGCCGACGATGAGCAACGTGTTCGCGGTGCCACGCGAGTACACACCATGCTCAGAAGCGCTGCATGAGAACCCAAGGGATGCGAGGCTTGCATCAAGCTTGGAGTTCCATGCCCTTGGGGCTTGCCGGAGACCATACAGGGCCTTGTGTAGTCGATACACGCCCTGCTCATGGCCCTTGGCAACGAACCCGGGTGGCTGGGAGACGTACACCTCCTCGTTAAGGTCGCTGTTGAGAAACGCCGACTTGACATCCATGTGGTGTACCTCCCACCCACGATGAGCGGCCACGGCAAGGATGAGCCGCACCGACTCCAGCCTTGCCACCGGAGCGAAGACTTCCTCGAAGTCCACTCCCTCACGCTGTACGTAGCCCTTTGCGACGAGGCGCGCCTTGTGCTTGACAATGGCGCCATGCTCGTCCTTCTTCACCTTGAACACCCACTTGAGCCCGATGGCTCGGTGCCCAGCAGGCAGTGTGGTGAGTGTCCAAGTGGCGTTGTCGTTGATCGATGCCAGCAATCCTCTTGCTCGGCCTCCACGAACGTGGTCGGCTCCTCGCCGGCCATCAGATGCAAGACTTCGTCGTCATCAACGTCCTCTTCCTCGGGCTGTTGCGGTGTTGCCGCAACCTCGCCGAGTAGATCCCCCATGCGCCAAAACCTGTGGGGGGCGCCAACACTGTCGTCAGCATCGAACAACTCCGACCTTGCTGTTGGCGGGGTCGCGAACAGCATCCCGGGAACCACCTTGCTTGATGTCGGGTGTGCAGGGACACTATACCGGGGCGGTGTTCTCGGGGTTGCGGTTCGGATCCACACCTCCCGGGCTTCCCGGCGTGGCAATTCCCGATGTCTTGCTTCCCGGGGTTGTAGAGTACATTGGGTACTCTACGGTGAAGGAGCTGCTTGCCGGGGACTCCCTCGACGTCTCCCAAGTCCATCGTGCATCTTCGTCGAAGATGACGTCACGCGAGACATGCACACGCTTTGAGACGGGGTCGTACATCTTGTACGCCTTAGAGCCCGTCTCATAGCCCATGAACACCATCGGGGTGCTCCTGTCGTCGAGCTTCTTCAGCTCTGGGCGCGCCGTCTTGACATGTCCGACGCAGCCAAAGGTGCGGAGGAAGCGTACATCGGGCTTCCTTTCGTACCACGCCTCATAAGGCGTCTTGCCACCAACGCTCCTTGTGAAGGAGCGGTTGAGGATGAAGACAGCCGTGAGCACGACCTCCCCCCAATACGTGCTTGGCACCTACTTTGCCTTGAGCATGCAGCGTGCCATCCCAAGCACCGTCTGGTTCCTCCGCTCAACGACGCCGTTCTGCTGTGGCGAGTAAGGGGCTGTGAGGTGACATTGCACCCCTTTCTCGTCGCAGTGCTTGTAGAACGTGGCCGACGTGAACTCGCCGCCACGGTCCGTGCGCAGCACACGCAACTTGTGGCCGCACTCCACCTCTGCTACCGCTTGCTGCTTGACAATGGCTTGCTCTGCCCCGTCCTTGGAGGCGAGGAGCAACACCCACATGAACCTGCTATAGTCGTTGACTAGCAGCAGGATGTAGCGACGCCCTCCTGGCGTTGCCGGGGTGATTGGGCCGCAGATGTCCCCATGAACCAGCTCCAGGGGTTTCTGCGCCCGATAGCGTGCCTTCTCGGGAAAGGGCAGATGCCGCTGCTTCCCGGCAAGACACGCATCGCACAACTCGTCGGCATGCTCGATGTGAGGTAGCCCATGAACGAGTTTGTCTCGCGCCGTCTTTCGCAATCCGTCGAAGTGCTGGTGTCCTAGCCGGGCATGCCAACGCCACGCGTCGGAGACATGGCCCACGGCAAGGCACACAGGATGCACGGGTTGAAAGAAGAGCTTGTAGAGGCGGTTTGCCGAGCGGGTTACCTCGATGAGCAGCCTTTTCGCTGGTCGCGCCGCGGTGAGAACACCGCGCCGGATGCCGATGTCGAACCAGCCCTCGTCGAGCTGTCCGACACTCACGACGCTGCTCTTGAGCGCCGGGATGAAGTAGACGTCTGTGAACGCCCTATGATCACCCCCTTTGTCGGCGAAGACGACGGTCCCGCGCCCGTGGATCTCCACCATGGATCCGTCGGCGAACCGCACCTTCCCGGTGATTGAGAGGTCTAGCACCGTGAACGCGTCGACCGAACCAGTCATGTGGTTCGTGGTGCCGGTGTCGAGGAACCAACCCTCACTTTGCTTGCCGCCTGCAAGCGTGGGTGTGGTCACAGGTCTCTCTTTGTTGAGGAAGACGTAGCCGCACGCACACACTGTTGTCGGGGAGCCATCTCCCATCATCACGGTGGACCCCGAACATTTCGGCGTTGGGGTGTGGATGACCTGAGTCTCCTGCGCTCCTACACGGAGTCGATGGTCGCCAGCATCATGGTCGGAGCATGGTCCGCCATATGCGTCATTGCCGCGCCAACTTGCGCGACCTTGTCGGGTCCCGAGATTGTCGGGGACGCCGTCGCCGGGGTGTGGCTCCCCCACACCCGGGCCTTCATCGCCTCCCAGTCAACAGGCCCCGAGAACGTCGTTGTCGAGGTGTGGCCTGTCACTGGAGTGATGATTCCCGTGGACGGGTTCCGTGCCTCCTGCACGGAATGGGTGGTTGTCAGAGCCGTGGTCGCGAGAGATGATGTGCTCTCCTGCACGGGCTCGACTCTTGCCAGCATCATTGCCGGCCCGCCGTACACGTCAGCGTGGACGAGGTTTGTCGTTGCCATGGCTGCCTCGTCGGCTTTCCTCCTGCGGCAATCCCGGATCCAGTGACCCGGCATGTTGCAGTAGCGGCACTTGCCACCGTTGCCAGTGCCTCGCCTGCACAACCGCTTCGCGACGCGGTTGCCGCCCCGCTCTGGCGCGGCCTCCGACTTCTGCCGCGACCTCTGTTTCCCGTGGGGCGCCTCCCCCAGCTGTCGGAAGAGCTGTCGCGGCAGCGGCTGCTGGCTGCGCGTCCCGCTGCTCCACGGTGAGCGATGAGTTCGCCCGCCAACCACGGTTGTCGGCTTGCCGCCACGCTCCTCGGCGACCTTCACCGCCCTACCAGCTCCTCGATCGTCATGGTGGAGAGATCCACCAAGCTCTCGATGGACCAGGCGATTGCTTGTACCGCACAGGGGCGACGCAGCGGAACTTGAGAATCAGCATCTTGTTGTCGATGTGATCTCCGAGCGTTGCGAGCTCGTTGAGACCTTGCAGCCGCAAGGCGAAGTCGTCGACTTGTTCACCGGCCTTGAACCGGATCTCCTCGTACTGGAGGCGCAAGGTGCAGGCCTTCGACTCCGTCTGCGCTTCCACGCCAATGAGCAGAGTCTTGATGGTCTCCCATGCTTCCTTGGCCGTCTCCTTGGCGCCAAGGGTGAGCACCATCTCCTCTGGGACGGAGCGCAAGATCGCCTCCATCGCCAGCCGGTCCTCCTCGTACTCGACACCGCCGGTTTCCACGGCTTTCCACATATGCCGCGCCTCCATGATGACTTTCATCATGACCGACCAACTGGGGTAGTTGGTCCGCGTGAGGAGAGGGAAGGAGGTGCTGGACATGCCCACGTCTCGCACGGAGCATGGCGCACCCAGCTCACCTCCCAGCCTGCCTCGCAGCGCGAGCGCGTCCGCCACATGGGTGTCCTCAGCCGAGCTCTGCTCGGCGGTCTTGAAACCGTCGTCGGCGACGCCTCCTTTCGGCATATGCTTCGGCATAACCTGAGGCTCTGATGCCAATTGTTGGCCCGAACTACTAGTGGTGTACTGAACTGCTAGTGGTGTACTGATCTATATGGAAGATAGACCAAAGCACTGCAGCTAGTGCAGTCTATAACGCACACACACACAAGCACCGGAGCGGAGTACTGGAGGCTGATTGCCTTGTATTGAAGCTGAATGGAGTGGAATGAGTTACAACCGAGTGGAGTGGTGCTCTTTATATAGCACTTACAAACCGACTATAGGGCTAAGATATTTCTACTAGCTGGCCACCTCATCTCATATATGTCCCACACTAGAAACTGCTAGCAAGTTACGTAGAGCTTTCTACAGCTAGCTATCTTGCCTTAACTAGTAAGCAACGCAAGTGTTACCGACTTGCCGACCTGCCGATTTACTACCTTGCTAAGAAATAACTACTGTTGCCGACATGCAACCATGCATGCATCTGTGTAAATGCTGCTGACCAAGGTTGACCCAACAGGGAGGAGGTGAGCCAGGGAGTGCGTCTAGCAGCGAAAGCAGCAGCTACGGGCACAGATGGAGCTGGTGCTACTGCTCTGTAGAATGCGGTCGTGTTTCGTCTGACACTATGATCTCTTAATTGTAGTAATTCAACGAGGTGTTATCTGTAGAGAAGGCACGGCTTGGGGATCTGCAGATGTCGCTTAGGACGAGACGGTGTTATACAGTGGGCCAAGTTGCTGCCTTGTAACATCCGGGGGTCTTCCATCAGCGGGCGGATGCCGAAAGTGATAATTCAGTACTCATGTGCCTCTCCTAACTTCTAAAGAGCATGATTTTATTGTCTATATGCCCCCATATAAGCAAAGGCACTCATGTAATCATGTTCACATGGCTTTTTCTGGTTTTTTTATACAGATTACAAAAACTAACCGAGCAACATCGTTCATTGTATCTGCTTCCAGTAATAATGGCACCACATATTCTGAAGCATGCAACACTTCCGGAAGAGAGTTGAGCACTCCCACACGAGAATGAAATGAACACATTTTCTCAGTATATATGACACTTTCAATCAGATATTAGTGAAGATATTAGTGCCGAAACAAAGTAGGATCAGATGTACAAAAACTTAATCTAAAAAATATATAGTGGTCCACTAATCTGCCTCTTCCATGATCCTCTTGAACACCAGCGCGACAGACTTCACTCATTATGCTAATAGCTATATTTTTTTCTAATGAGATGAAGTACAAGAATTAAAGCGGATATGGAATTAAACTGCTCTTAAAAAAATGCACATCATATATTTCTTGCAGGATGTTCTCAGACTTGAAAGGTATGAGCTTGTGATATGTATGCATATTATAGTTCTGTATAAAGATTAAGCCGTCGTTCGCTTTGGCATGGTCAGGTGGGTGCTCAAAGTAGTTTTTTACTTCATGATGCATCCAGACAATCAGAAAAATGAAAAAAAGTCACAAGTTTAACATTTCTTATACTTGTTTAACTTTTTTAAAAATGCTTCATTCACATTTTTAAATACATGATCAACTTTTTTCACACACATTGTATATTTTTTGTATACATTTATCGTATACATGAGAAACATTCTCTCTATACACATTTTTTTTTAATATTTGGAAGTGGATGATTTGTTTATAAATCCGTGAACTCTTTTATCAAGCTCAATGAACTTTTTCAAAATTGATGAAATTTTCTTAAATTCATGAACTTTACTATCAAAGTCCATGAAAGTTTTTCAAATCTATGAAGTTTTTTTTATCAAAATCGATGAACTTTTTTCAAAATCCAATGAACTTTTTCTGAATTTTTTATTTTTTTAATTCAAATCAATGAACTTTTTGAAATCCTTGATTTTTTTGAATTCATGAAATCTTTTTTTTGAATCAAAGAAATATTTTCAAACTTGTGACTTTTTTTTCATTTTTCTGTTTCTTTTAAATTTATGAACTATTTTTTTGAATTCATGAACTTTTTGAAGTCCTTTTCAATTCCGTGAACTTATTTTAATTAAAAAAAAAATCCTGTTTTGCATTTCTTTTTGGCTTTCCTTATATATATACATTCAGCGGTTGACCGGTCAATTGGTCAACTATCGACCAGTTAACTATTGACCAAAATGGGTCAGCTGATATATGCAGACGCGTGGGTGCCACGAAGTTGTTGGGGCGCTTAAGGCGCTGAACAGGAGCTCCCAAGCGATATATAGGAGCGCCCGTCATCATCCATGATGCATCCAAGGATGTATAGAGGTGGCCTACATGCAGCCCGGCCCAACCAAATTCGTGAACCTCAAAGTATCTCTTGGCCTGACTAGGGAGGAGCGGCCGAATCGGCCGTTTTTTTCTAGAGCCAGGCTCCGGCAAGCCACGCGTAGCTGTCGCTTGTACAGCTAGAGAAGCATGAGAGACGAGACAATACAGGATGTATCGTCACTACTTCCCACACTCCTCTCCTCTCAACGCCCAAACCTCTATTTACACAGCTCTCTCTCACAATTCATACGGTCTCATCGATGGCCGCCGATGGAACACCTACACTCCGCCTGATTCTTTCCACCATCGGCAGTGCCAATCACGACCATTGGGTCACCTCTGTTACAAGGTGGGGGGAGCTACAGCCCTAGTGAGTTGCAGAGGATGTTGTCTGCCTCGACCCCCATCTGCATGAAGCCGCGCTCCGCGTGCATCGGCCACTCATAAGCGGCTGATACCTCGGTTGTGGAGTTGGGTAATTTGTCTAATGCGACGGATACTTCGACATCGACAGTGGCAAATGGTTCGATTGACTCAATGAAGTCTTGAAAATGGCATTTTCCTCATGATTTTCTTTAGCACACCATGGGCATGTTCGATCTGACCATCTATATTCTTGCAAGCTCTCTATTCGAATATATATTCACTAATCACAACAGTAAATTTGTATAAATTACAACTCCATGTTTTTATCGATCTTATAGTGTCTTCTAGGACGTTTGGATAGTAAATTGGATGGCTATACTTTTGTTGGCAGCATGGTGAGTTTGGCTTTGTGCATTACCCCATTCTAAGACTTCTATTGTCATACCTCAAGTTTATTTGGTCCGTGAAACGAAATATAGATACATTATATATTAGTTCACTCTGAAATTACATTTGCATGACATTTTTTTAGAAAAGGAGGATCCCGGCCTCTGCATCTGGGCGATGCATGTAGCCATTTTATTAATATTCACAAAGACCTTACAAAGTAGTACATCGGGTAGTCTGAAGCCACCATCCTAGCAACATCTGTCGCTACTCCTATCCACTTGATAAAGGTGTGCCGATAGTCCGAGCCTAATACCAAACAGACATCGCACAAATGCCTATCATCTGAAGCCGCAGGCCCCAACCAAGCCACATACTGGGTTTGGGGTACAAACCGGTCCGACACACTCTCATGTGCCGTCGCCACCATCTTCCACCAATCCATCTTCAGAGCAAAAACTAACGCACCGACCTTGCCAGGCCTCTCTGCAATCGACGCCACCATGACGCCACACAACGTCCTCCTCCTGCACGAGTCCATCTCCTCGCATCGGACACCGAATCCCCACTGCGCCACGCCGTCGAGATCCGCCGTCTTTGATGTGGTAAATGAAAAACCGCTCCACCACTTGTCTCCTCCATCCAGCCGCTGCTCCAAAAACAATGCCCCCATGAGGGAGAACGACGCCTAAAGCATCGCCATCGTTCGATCCAGGAACCCCGGGTCTAGGTTTTCACCCGGAGCAGCGCAAGCGAGTCGATGGTAGCTGCAGTGGCGATGTCTTCATCAAGATAACAACGCGAAAACCCCGCCATCGCCCGCCCTGACCAAAGTCATACACGGTTTTCACCGGCAGCATAGTCTCCCACTCGGTGCCAGGACTGGATGTGTGATGCCACAACTAGCTGGCCGACCACCTCCGGCGAAGGAAGCAGCCACCACCGCCATGCCCAGGGCTGGAGGCCCTGATGTCCTCATGTTGCGGGTCGAGCCCAGGAGTAGTTTGCCATTGACGGAGCATGGAAGAAACAAGACAGCAGCATGCATGACCCGCCGAAGCCCATCTGAGCCCAGATAGGGCGCTAGCCACCGCCGCCGCCTGCTTGCTGGACCTGGCCGCCGCCGCCCCGCACCATGCCACTACACAGCCGCCGCCGAGCCGACGTCCAATCCCGCCACCAGCGCGACCGTACGCAGCCCCGCCACCACGCCTGCGCGAGCAGGCGTCCCGCCAAGGTGCCGCACCCGTGCCGCAGCAGATCAGGCAAGTAGGAAGGAGATCCCGCCGCCGCCGACGCCGGTCGGGCTTCGTCCGGCGGCGGCGAGGGTAAGGTGGAGAAGCGAGGGGGCTGGGCTGGCGGCGTTAAGTTCGCCACTGTCTCGTGGGAGAGGCGGCAACGATGAAGCGAAAGAATGGGAAGCACTTTCATTATCGATGTGGATTTGTGTTTATATTTCCATTTCATTATCAATGTGGATTTGTCATTCAGATGTTGGGTGCTATATTTTTTTATATATTATAATATTTGAAAACTTGATTTTTGATTTCTGGATCAGACACATAGACTTAACTTGCCCAGGCTTCATAAAAGTTTCGGCTCAGCCACTGCCTACCGCACTAACGTGCTAATGCACTCTGAGAAAGCTCAAGGCGACCCGTACTAGCATTTCTGCACGCCAATAAATGTGAAAACAACCCACCTTTCGTCGTCTAAAGGTTTATATCTGGTGCAGCGAGTTGGATGAAGGGAGCAGAATGGCTAGCCAGTCCACATCACATGATCAAGGGCACTTGCATCATCACATCCTTGAAACCTTCCTTCTTGCGTGTTCATCTTCATCGCCGCGATTGTCGCCGGCGCTTTCGTCTCCGCCTACTGGATGTCTGCCAGCGCCAGAGTAAAGTTTTCTAGCTTCGCTCTCTCTCTCTCTCTCTCTCTCTCTCTCTCTCTCTCTCTCTCTCTCTCTCTCTCTCTCTCTCTCTCTCTCTCTCTCTCTCTCTCTCTCTCTCTCTCTCTCTCGTTTGCTGAAATGCTGTGATATAATTACAGATGCATCATGGCTTATCGCAGAATAGTAGTTTGAGTTTGTTGATCATCCGGGTAGGGTCATGGTAGGGTAGGGCAGGACTTCAGAGAGTTGCGACAGTACTTGGCACCGGCCGACCGATGCATCAGAAGTTCAGAACATAGAACAGTACTACGTACCACGGTTGCCGACAAGTCTGCCGGGCAATCGAACCACCAGCCACTGAACATTCGGAAATAATTTCGTTAAGATGGGACTGGATTGCATCATTTGTTACTATTAAGAGACGCATGACAACATCTTGGTATGAAATTCGTATACAATTTACAGGTTGCTTCGATCATTCCTGCCGGTTGGGGGCCCCTTCCTCCGCAGCAGCCACCTGCTCCGGCGCCGGATGCCGCAGAACCAGCGACGACGGCGTGCCCGGCCTACTTCCGGTGGATCCACGAAGACCTGCGGCCATGGCGAGCCACGGGGATCACGCGCGAGACGTTGGAAGGCGCCCGCCGGTACGGCGCCAAGTTCCGGGTGACGGTGCTCGCGGGGCGCCTCTACGTGGCGCGCTACGGCCGGTGCTTCCAGACGCGGGACGTGTTCACGCAATGGGGCATCCTGCAGCTGCTCCGGCGCTACGCTGGCCGCCTCCCCGACCTCGATCTCATGTTCGACTGCCAGGACCTGCCGGTCGTCAACGCCGGCGACCACACGCCCCCGCCGCTGTTCCGGTACTGCGGCAGCGAGCCCACGCTGGACATCGCCTTCCCTGACTGGTCGTTCTGGGGCTGGTAAATACTCCTACTCTGCATGGCATCGCGCCAATCATGCCGCGTCTATTGAGGAGTGCTAATTGTTGATCGGTTCTGTTTGAACTTATACGAAGGCCGAAGCTGAACATAAAGCCATGGGAAGCATTGAGAAGGGAGATCAGTGAGGCGAATGCGGCGTTGGACTGGACGCGCAGGACGCCGTACGCGTGCTGGAAGGGGAACCCGACGGTGGGCGCGGCGCGCCGGGAGCTCCTCAAGTGCAACGTCTCCCGCGAGCGTGACTGGAACGACCGGATCTACGCGCAGGCACGCCACAACCCACACCTATGCCGTGCGTAGTTCAGTGTCAGTAATGCTCATCAGCGCACGCTCTGCATTTTTTTCAGGACTGGAGGACGGAGGTACGAGACGGGTTCAGGGCATCGGACTTGGCCAAGCAGTGCACGCACAGGTAACATTGCTCTCGCCCACGCTCGTGGTCGTGCCACGGGCACATTGGCACGCTCGCTGGCGCCTGACGGTGCGGTGACATTGTTGGCACTGCTGGTGCAACGACGGGCAGGTACAAGATGTACGTGGAAGGGCGCGGGTGGTCGGTGAGCGAGAAGTACATCCTGGCGTGCGACTCCGTGGCGCTGGTCGTGCGCCCGAGGTTCCACGACTTCTTCTCCAGGGGGCTCGTGCCGCTGCGGCACTACTGGCCCGTGCGCGGTGACCGCGGCCAGTGCCGGTTCATCAAGTTCGCCGTGGACTGGGGCAACTCGCACCCAGGCAAGGTACGTAGTGCTACCTCATTTTGGCAGCCTCCGTCCAGCCCGTCGCACCGCCAGAGATTCTGAACCACTGCTCCCGTCTCGTCGCTCGTCGGTGCTCGCACTTGCAGGCGCGGGAAATAGGAGGAAATGCGAGCCGGTTCGTGCAGGAGGAGCTGACGATGGATAATGTGTACGACTACATGTTCCACCTTCTGAGCGAGTATGCTAGGCTGCTGCGGTACAGGCCCACGGTGCCGGACGGGGCCGTGGAGGTCACCGTGCGGTCCATGGCGCGCGGAAGGCGAGGGCTGGAGCGGGAGTTCATGGCGGGCACGGCGGTGAACATCTCGGGCAGCGCGGAACCGTGCGAGCTGCCGTTGCCTTTCGGGTCCGAGGAGCTGGAGACGCTGCGGAGGAGGAAAGTCGATGCGGCGAGGCGGGTGGAGACGTGGGAGGAGCGGTGACCGACGACTAACCAACGAAGGAGACAAGAGTCAAAGGATGGCGTACGTACGTGTTCTGAGTTTCTGACATGCGCATTGGATCGACCATAGTGCAGTTGGAGTGGTAATGGCAGGGAAACATGATGAGAACGGTAAAAGGAAAATGCAGAGCGCAGCGCTAGGCCTTGTTCGATGCAAGACGCTTAGGAGAGGTGTTTAAATGAATGAATCAATGCTTCTTTAAACACCGATGTTTATATGTAAAGAGTGAACGCTTAATCAAGCATCTTTCATGTAGAAATAGGCACTACGCCAATGTTTATATGTAGAAAGTGGACGCTTAATCAAGCATCTTTTCTATAGAAATAGGTACCATGCTTCAAAAAAATTTGGTTTATTATTTTAAACATCACCTTAAGCATCTAGCATTGTACAAGGCATACTGTTGTGCGGCCGCACCAAAATGCGGTTGTTAGTATGCTTCGTCGTTCAGTTATGGAAGTGATGGAGCGGTTGACCCATGGTATCCGTACTCCTGATTCAGATTGCCGCAATCAGGACCTCTTTACAGTACTATGTCTCTCTGCCTTTGTGGCGACAGCATTCCATTCCACGTTGCATGGACATCGGAAAACAGAGAAAAATGACGAGAGGAGATAATTATTGATCGACATAAACGACAGCAGAGAATATGGGTGTTTCGTAGAATTATACTAGCATAGCCCGTGCGGCGGCACACCGCGCCCATCGATACAGCATATGTGACGCCCGGATATTTAAGCTACAATAACCCTCTACTAATGATGCCACGTCACCACGATTACTGTTGATAAACTCGCGTTGATTCAAACCCCGTTCAAATTCAAATTTAAATTCAAGTCAAACAAATAAAGTTTTCGAATGTCAAACCTAAAATGTTCAAAGTGTTGAAAATATTCCATAACCAATTATGGAGGTGAACCAACATTTTTATAAAGTGGTTTAATGCCCTTGAATAATTAAAACAGTAGCTAAGACATTAATTAAATGCCTTTTATAAATATTAAATTGTTAAACTATTTTATCTTGGACCTAAGATAATTGTGGAAGTGGCATAATTTCTAATGCTAATTTAGGGGCTAATTAATTATTTTATAAAACTAAGATATAAAATGAAACTGATAGAAAACAGAAAAGTTTTTAAAAGTAAGACAAAACAAATGAAGTTAAGTAAAAAGAACAAAGCCCCCTGCCCCCATGGGCCTGAGACCATCCAAGCCGGCCCAGCAAGCCCACCTAACCCCTCCCACCGGTCGCTCCCTCCCTTCCTATTCCTCTGCTCCGTGTCGCTACAGGGGCGAGGTCGACCCCGACCACCTCGCCGGCCTCGCCATGGGGATAAGACCAACCCGGCGCCCCCCCTCTCTCCCCCGTGGAACCCTAGTCCCCTCTCCCTCCCTCCCTCACGCGCCCCTCGCTCTCTCCGCAAGATCTGGCGCCCCGCTCGCACCCGAAGACGCCGTGGTCGTCGCCCGTCACCACCGTCGTCGTCGTCGCTCGGGATTACGTCCACGAGGTCCACCATGGTCACCTTCCTTCGTTCAGGGCATGGGAGCAAGGAGGGGAGCTGCGTAGCCGACGCCATCTTCATCTCTTTTCTCCGGCCACCACGCATTAAATGCGTCGTCTGCACCGCCCCGACCTCCTTCATCCTCCTCGGACCGCCATCCGCCGTCGTCGACTCCGACTGTCTCAAGTCGTCCTCGGGCCTTCTCTGCAACGGCAGTGAGCCGCCATCCGTCCTCCTCTCTCCCCCCTCTACCTCGATGTGGCCACCACACCTCGAGCCTCACCCCGCGGTGGCCCCACGCGGGCCACGCCCGTCTTGCTCCAGCTTCGCCCGGGCGCCGGCACCATGACCCTTCCCGGTGCGCTCACAGGCGCCTGCATCCGCCCGCTCGCCCCGCACCGCAAGCTGCTTCTGGCCGGGCGTCCGGCAGCGCCACAGCCGTCTTTGCCCCCCTCGCCACGCCAGCGTCGCCAGAACGCCCGCAACCAGGGCAGCGCCTGCTCCCCCGGCGAAGCTACGGTGGCGTCGCCCGGCGCTCTCTGGAAGCGGCCTGTCGCTAGCCAGGCCCTCCCCTGTCTTGGTTAGTGGGACTAACCCCCCTAAGCTAATCTTCCTTTATTACTACCCCCACTGACGATTGGACCCCCCTTTTAATTAGTTAGGTTAATTAATCTAATTGCCTAAATATTTTAGCCAATAGACACTGATTGGTGGACACCATCTAGTTAAATAAGCTAATAAAACTCCCTAAATCCTAAAAAGTGGTCGGGTGCTAATCTGTCTTACAGAGCACTCGGGATCGTGCGCCGTCCGATCCAGATCTACATGATCACGCTGCGTTTCGATGGAGGCAATTGAAACCGTCGATGTGCGCGCCAGGTGTCCCCTGGTCGTGGCTTCGTGGTGGAGACCCATTGGCTCTCAGTGCGGTTGCGTCTCGGCTCCCCTCTCCAGTTCTTCTCCACTTCGAAACTGCCCCCGAGCGCAGCGGAGCGGATCTCGTTCCAATCCCCCCAACCCATCCCCCAAATCCAGCGCGAGAGCAGCCGGCGGCGTGTCGGCGATTCGGCGGTTGTCTTCCACCGGAGCGAGGGCGGGACTGCGGGCGCGTCGTGAAGGAAGGCGGTGCAGCGGTGGAGACGCGGCCGAGGAGAGACGACGGGGCTGCAGGCCGCGTCGGAAGGAGCAGCACCGGAGACGCGGTAGAGGAGGAACGACATGCACAACCGTTGTTCTATTGGCGCAGAGGGGCAAAATCGCCGCGAATACCTGGTATGCCCATCGATCTCTTCCGGTCCTCCGCGTTTAGGTTGTCCAAATCGACGTGCCCTGCCGCTCCGCCGCGGACAGAGGAGGAACGGTGCGCGTGCGGCCATCGTGCGGTTGTTGCAGAGGTGCCGAATCGCGGCGGGTCGACGTGCTCTGCCGCTCCGCCATGACGGAGGAGGCAACGCAGCGTCACGGCCATCGTCGCGGTTGTTGCGGAAGGTGCCGAATCGCGGTGGGTCGACGTGCTCCTCCACGTTTGACTAAGTTGATGAAATCGAGTAGCAGACGGTAGAAATTGTTTGGAGCACTTGTTAATTTGGAGATTGGACGACGACACATGGCATTTCGTGTTCCTAGGCTACTGGTGAACTAGGATTAGTAGGTTTGAAGGCAAGCCTTGTGGCTGTAGATTTCGGTGTTGTAGATGTTGAGGTTGATCCTGATGGGCGGCGTGACTTGCCTGAATATGGTTCATGTGTTGCTGCTTGCAGTGGTTTGATGATGTTTTTGATTTAGTGTATGAGAATAATGCTTCTCTCTTGTCAATGTTGCCCTTGTTTTGTGAGCGACTTGCACGATATGGTTTGATATGTTGCTGCGCAGTGTTTTTGACAGTGTGTTTTGATTTAGTGTAGGACAGTAATGCTTCTCTCATGTCAATGTTGCCCCTGTATTGTGAGTGACTTGCCTGACATGGTTCACGTGTCGCCTACGAAGTTGTTTTGAAAGTGTGTTTTTGGTTTAGTGTAGGACAGTAATGCCTCTCCCATGCTAATGTTGCCCTTGTTTTTTTAAAGTGACTTGCACGATATGGTTCGTGTGTCGCCTACGAAGGTGGATTTGACGGTGTGTTTTGATTTTTAGTGCAGGAAAGTAATGATTTAGCAATGGAAAATGCACATGTGATTTTTGTGTGTGTGTGTGAGGTAGGAAGTAATCCATTAGAGGGAGGTTAATAGGGCTATTTATAGGACAGTTTTAAGCATTTCACGAGAATTCATTCTGTGATTTTCTGTTCTAGGTGCCTTGATTTGTTTCAGATTTTGTAGGACATGTAGAGGGAGGGTAATAGGGCCAATTATAGGATAGTTGTAATATAGTGAAAATCAGATAGTTTACAACCCTTTTCATTGCCCACTTTTTGTAAGTTGTTGTTTGTTAAGTTCAAGAAGAATTTAGTCAAGCGAAATTAGCTGGATGATATAGAGTTCTTTCGTAATCATTTCTAATGTTTTTATGATGAATCTCACTGTTTGTCCTTTAAATATGCGAGATAAAATAGATGGTGGGACAAGTCATAAGTCAAAACAGGATGGACCTGCTGGATCAACTCATGACGACCTTGCATCTCATGGGAATGAAGAGCATCAAGCACAGGTGTGCACATGCTCAGGAAGTTTTATGTTCTTCCTGTACATAACAGAGTTTGTTTGTTTTTTCGTTTTTTTATCGATTTATGTGGTTTACATCTCCCAGCCATGGAGCAGTGCACCAATAACTGGGTACAAGCGTATGAGAACTAAGGCAGTTGTTGCACGGGGAAGCATACGATGATATCATTAGTAATGAGAATAGTAATGAGAGCCAAGCTGCGAGATCTTTGGGAATAAAAATGTTGAAGGTGCGACGTCGACCAGCCTCCAAAAGCAAAACGCCTAGACGGAGGAACCGAGGTATTTTGCATAGTTGCCTCGATTTCACTAAGCGGTTGCCAACAATCTTGCCTAAGTTGCCCATGTTGTGATGAACCTTTTTCCTTTTTGCTAATCCCCTGTTTTCTGTTTTTTCCTTATGCGCAATAGGTCGTGAGGAACAGGGCATCCCTCGCAAGGCTCTTCAAGTTGAACAAGGACTTGGTTCCTGACCAAAAGGGTGTCATCATCGGAAAAGAATTTGGTGGCATTCTGGACCTTGCAGCGAGTAGCATGCCGAAGATTTTAGCGGTGGATAATGAAGCATTACGACCCGGAGATTTCGCAGATAGTCATTCCGTAAAGGGAAGATTCCCTGTAGATGCCGCAAGTGTCCGTAGGATATGGGGTTTACTTGAGGCGAGGAAGGTGTGCTTCGAGAATCGGCCTGAAATCACAAAGGCAGTGTACAATATTTACAACATCACATCCAAGAACTTCCCAACCCTCACAGAATGGTGCAAGATAATCGTAGACATGGGAGGATCTCATGATGATGACTTTGTCCACGCTTGGCTAGCTCTTGTTTTTTCGTGCTTCCTTGCCCCTTCAACTAGTTTGAGTATTTCCCCAACGAGCTTCCCGGCGGTCATGGATGTCAACGGAATAACGGAAACCAATATATGCCAGTTTGTTGTTGATCAACTAAAGCTTGCGTTCACTTCGGGGCATGCCAACAAGAAGGCTGTTTGTTGTTGTGTTTTCCACCTTGTTGTAAGTGCTTCAAGCTGTTTTGTTTTTTCAAGCATCCATTTGTTTACTTATCTTTTCTTTTCTTTTTGCAATCATTAGCTAACTTAAACTTTTGTTCTTTTTCCGTGTCTCTCACGCAGTTGTTGTACCTAGACTCTCTGGATGTTGATGAGCCAATCCCGAACTTGGTACCAAGGGTTTCAGTTTGGAATTCAGATTTAATCTCCAGAGTTATCAAGAAGGACAGGAAGGCTCCAGGAGAATATGGCCAATTGCAGGTATCTGAATTTTTCTGTTTTAGTATACATATCATTGTCATATTGTTTTTAGGAAACACTACCATTTTTTTAGAGCAGGCAATTCACTTTCAAAGAGCAAGCAAGGTAATGTATCTTTTTGGGCAAGTGACATGCATATATTTTCAAGTATGTCCAAGTAGTTATCAGAATTATTTGAACCTTCTCTCGTTTGCCATGCACACAGTTGGATAATGTTCACAGGAAGGATTTGTTTTGTTGTTGTATTTAATAGTAGCTTCTGTAGTACATTTTTCAGCTCTTTTTTTGTCTGAGCAATTTACATGTTGAAAAGTAGCAAATTTACACAACAACTCAAGCAACTTATGTTCTGGAAACTAGCAACTTGCATACTAGTTCTTCATTTTTTGTTGATTACAGTATCAACTAATAGTAGGCAACAGGGGAAGTGGCATAATGGTTGCAGGAATTTTCAGACTATTAGTAGTACTATTTTTCTTCATTTTTCTCAGGTCTTTTTTGGTATGGGAGTGCTAGAATTGTTGTCACTCATAGTTTTTTTTAATCTTCTTTGGCTATAAAACCACCAGCTCAAGACGGAGTTTTCCCGGTGTGCGGATGATAGCTTGTTTGGCGAGATGGACCACATCACCAAATTTGTTGCCATAAGATTGCCGAGTCATATGACAAATCGATGAGTTATCGAGCACTGGTTTTTTCTCTCACTGTTGGTCCCCTTTTTATCGCCATTTGTACATTCAACCATTTTTTCAGAATCTTCAATAGAAGATATGTACTTATCATGTTCTCTACCATCCACTTTTATGTTTTACAGAAGCAAAAGAAGCTCACATGGTTGGTGCACGATATGTGTTCTGTAATTTCACATGCAGTTGGGAAGCTCGTGACTGGGGTTGGGAAGATAGATGATGATGAATGGGGGACAAAGGAGGCAGATCCTACTACTGCGGAGACAAGCAGGCGGCAGTCTAACAGAAGGGGCAAGCGAGTACCAGCCGGAAGAGACAGCTTACCAAGTGAGGAGGAGTCGTTTAATTCTGACAGCGATGACAGCGAGGCAACTGACAGTGAAAGTGAGGGAGATGGCAGGGATAAAGGTAGTGATGAAAGCGACATTGATGGAAGTTCAGACAGCGATGATGGTCATGATGGATCAAGTGGAGTTCAGGGGAAATCAAGTAGCCAGGGAGCATGATAAACGGTTGATCACCACGAGGGGGCAAGTGCTGAGAAGGGAGGTAAAGACGGAACTGAGGGGAACGAGGACAATGATGATGATGAAGAAGAAGAGGATGACGAAAAAGAAGATGACGAAGGAAAGGAGGACGATGACGATGAAGAAGGCGATGGGGATGACAAAGACAAGGAAGATGATGGGCAGGGGAAGCAGGATGAAGATGATGAGGATGACAGCGGGGGTGGCAACGGTGGTTCAGGCAACAATGGTGGCTCAGATCGGGACGGGGATCCCGCAGCTGAAAATGCAAGCAGCGATGATGATGAACAATGCACGCTGCAATTTCTGATTGAAAAGAATAGGGGCAGAAAGGCAAAAGGATCGGATGCGGCAGATAGGATATCTATCAGAGACCTTGTGATGACAGAATTCAAAACTGTTGTTTCCCCAAAACCACGCTTCCCTGTTTTTGAAGTGAAAGAAATGTTGGATATTGATGACATATCCATGGCAACCGAAGCGAGGAGGATGTTCAAAGAGTTGTTGAGGGGGGAAGATTTGGATATGGTATTCACATTCAACCCCAAGCAAATATGCCCAAAGGCGACTCGGCAGAAAATAATGAGAGAACTTGGCGCTCTAAATGAAGCTACAGAACAGAAGACTGCTTGTCGAAACCAACTACCACCACTCCCGCCATCAAAGAAGATGAAGAAAACTGTTAGTTTCAGATTGGAGCCATCTGTGATGAATGAAACAACAATTCATCCATGAGCATATCGTCGAAAATCCCGATTCTGACCAAGGGGAAAGTCAAGGCAGTCAGCCATGAAAAATCTGGTCCTCCCCAAAGAAGCAACAATGTGCATTTTCTCGAAACAAAAGAGGCAATCCATGGGAATGCCAAAACACAGTGGTAAAGAGTACACCATCAAGCTCGAAGCACCCCTGCAGCAAAGAAAGTTGGAGATGAGGCAGTACCTCACGAGTAGATTCAAAGCGATCGGGTAATTTTCATTCCCAATGTCAAGCAAGTGGATCACATATTCTGGCAACTCAGTCTAAGGAGGAAGCAAGACCAGCTGTTTTTCAGGCAAGTTCTGCAGAGAAAACACTGGACCCCACAAAAGTAAGGCCAGTTCATCTCAAGAAGGGACCCACAGTGCTAGTAAGCACAGGAAAGCACAGCGGAACACAACCACTAGGTGACTTAAATGGTCAAGTGCCTCCCCCGTCTCGGGGAAATGTGATCTGATCGACCAATGGTATCTGGAGGGCCAAGGTGCAAGACTTCAACGCATCACCCGAGGCTGCAACATTAAATCATGCAGGACACAAAAAGGAGAAAGAGAACATCCCTCTGGTGTCATGTACGGAGATCAATAGGACACAAGACCTGCCCGAAGCTGTAACCATGGGAAAAAGTCCGGAACAAAAGTTGCTAAGAGCCCTAGGGAAATTGCACATACTGCTCAACTGCATTTGCCCAACTCGAGGCCACAAGTGTTCCGTAAGCGGTAGAAGCAAGCGGCACAGGAACACTTCCCATTTCTCTGATGTGGAGGAGAGGTACCATGAATTCATGCGTGTTAGTGGGAAGACAACCAATGCACTAGAAATCAATGTTCTAGATGTGAGTGAGCTGTTTGCAAGGTGTGTTGACCCAAACAGCAAGAATGCCCAATCCAACTCCACGAATCATAGCTCAGCGAATAAAGACAAACAACATTTTGAGCAAAGGGACACCGAAAGATCAAATGATTTTTTCAGAGAGTACTGCCCAGCACCAAGTTTCGATTTAGGCGTAGATGATTTGCACACAAGATCTGCAGACAACACAACACATCAACATGTTGGGTCAAGCACATTTACAGAGCATGAGTTCAAGGAACTCCCAGTACATAACCAGCCAATCATCGATATAACCGACGATGATTATCTGTTGGACGTTGAAGGCATAGATGAACCGTGTGTTCAAGCAGAAGGAAATGCGTACCAAACACCTGAAAAAAGTTCCAACCAAGGATAAGTGGGGTCAGGCAGCAAGGTTTACAACAGTAGTAGTTCAGGAGAGATGCATCCACATCAATTCGAGAGAAGGATTATCAAGCCACCTCCTTGCAAGAGGTCACCTTTCATTGACTATAATGAGAAGAAAGTCTACATGTCCAAACCGAAGCAAATAGATTGTATGCATCGGTTATTTTGCATGGAAGAATTAATGAAGAAGAATCACCGGATGTGGATACCGGTGTATGACAAGATATCAACTGCATTTCTTTTTGGCAGCCATTGCACAATGCACTTTCCCCTGTGCAAGGTCTGTCATGTTATCCGAGCAATTCAAACTGTGTTTATAAGCAATCCATTTATAGAATCAGGCAACTTGGCTTAGTGTGAAATTCTTATTTTTGAAGTAGTTTCTCCTTTGATATGCCCATGCCCACATGTGTTTTCCCTGAGTTGATATGGTGGTAGGCAATTCATGGAAGGATTTTGTGAGTTGAATGCCTCTTTTTTTTCATGCAGCGTAAGGGTAATTGAATATGGCAAATACTTTGTCACGGTCAGGGAGATCGCAAACTCAATGAAGAAGGAAGGTTTTGTCTTGAGCCATGTAATGGAAGTTGGTATCTGAGACTATAATGATGAACTTGCCACCAGACTCAAAGAAGCTCGGGATGCCCGTCAGGTTCTCGGTAAGAAAACGCGAAGCAACTAATAGTGTAGTTTTGCGTTTCTTTCTTTTTATTTTTTTCATAAAAGGTCATGTTCATGTCTGTATTTTTTTTACATCAGGTTCAGATGCAAAACATGGAATTGAACGACAAGGAGCTCATTTCCCGGTTCAAGAAGTCGAATCGCTTGGACCGTAAAGACATGGTAAGTTAATGGTTTCTTTACTTTTTACCAATGCATTTTTTATATATGACTTTTTATGCTAAAACTTTTGCCCACACAAATGTAAATATTTGTAAATATTTCTTAGGGGGGGGGGTGTGGTGGGCAAGTTGACTACACTCATGAAATTGCTTCTATGTGGCAAGTTGCTTACATTTTTTGCACAACTTGCCTGTGCATTTTTGGCTGGTTGCTTACATAAGTAGATAAGTTGCCTATGCATTTTTGGCTGGTTGCTTACATAAGTAGATAACCTGCCTATGCATCTTCTGTTTTGGCAAATTACTCACACTAGTACAAAAGCGGCATGTGCATTTTTGCTTCTTGATCCATTTCTTAATTGCTTCTATGTGGCAAGTTGCTTACATTTTTGCACAACTTGCACTGTGCATTTTGGCTGGTTGCTTACACAAGTAGATAATGCATCTTCTGTTTTTGGCAAATTACTCACACTAGCACAAAACTGGCATGTGCATTTTTCTTCTTCAGTCCATTTCTTAATTTGTGAGAGCACACAGAAAAAATTGCTTACATCCAGTTTCTAGTATTGTATTTTTTTTACTAACCCCGTTTTTGTTTTTTCTAACAGATTATGTTCCCAGTGTTAGAGAACAACGACAAGACAAAACCTAAAACAGGCAATCATTACTGGATTTTTAACGTGAACATAAGGGATCGACGTTTTGAAACTCTTGATTCTTGGAGGACGCTCAAAAACAAGTCTTTAGATGTTTGCGCAAGGAAAATGGTTGCAAGCTTTCGGTCTCTATGGGAAGAGCATTACGCCAGTTCAGCGTCTCATTTGGATGAGTTTGGGCTTACCAACATCGATGTTCCAAAACAAAATAATGAGTAAGCATCCACTTCTTTTCACATATTAACTATGGTTTTGTTCAGTTTTTTACAAGCGACACAATACTACATAGAGTAAGCATCCAGTTCTTTTTTCAATTTTTTGTTTAGGTTCGACTGTGGTGTTTTTGCTCGACGATAGCAAACGGTTGGGAGGCAAGGGCTGTTCCAAAATTCACAGCTGAGGATATTCCAAGCATCAGGAAACAATTGACTAACACGTGGGTTGACAATGCCAACAACAAGGCTCCATGGAAAACCATACTCAAGTTAGCCACAAGAAACCGTAAACCATAAATAATAGTTTAGGATGTTCAAACATACAGACCCACAAATAGTTTAACTCGTCAATGCCATTCGACACATCTTTTTCAGCCATCTGGTCACTGTGTGACCATTACACCAATCTGGTCGGGCAGCTTGCACCATTGTGGTTAAAAGAACCACAATAGCTGCACTTGTTCTTTCTCTTCGGATGCAGCTCAAGTGCTGATTGAATTCTTTTTGACTTTTCCCTCCCTTTTGTTGTTGATTTTGGAGGGTCTCTAGGAATTGCAGGGCCAAGTGTGGTAGCAGGTCTTCCAAACTGTGGTTCAACCATCGTAGTACCTTGTGCGGCTACAACAGCTGCATGTAGAGATGCCATACTGAGCGGCTGGTGCGCATATCCACCGAGAGCTTAGCAATAGGAGATGAAATTGCATTGGCATTCTCTTCTTGTGTTGTTGAAGACCCTGGATGCTGCCCAATCCAGCCATCCAGTGTTGCTGTTGACGCAGACAATGGTGCCAGTGCAGGACCAGCCACATAGGTTGTGTTTGCTGCGTTAGGCTCCCGTGGTGGTTGTATAGCCCCCATAGTTTGTGGTGCAGGCCAAATTGCTGGTCTAGGACCCATAGGAGGCCTTGTGAGCCCTCTTGCTAGTGTCGTATCCATCATAAGTTGTGGCGCAGCTCCTCTTAAGCGCTTGCACATGCCTTGTCATTGTTGAGCCCCTTGAAAGGTGCTTGGCTGCTCCACTGCTCGATGGCACATATCCTGACGATTCTTTGTCAAAGCTAGCAGCCTTGTGTGGGAGGGCTCATGGGTAGTGGTACAGCCCCTTTTTGCATCGTTGCAGCCCCAAATGCTGTTTGTTGGTGTCCATCCTCACTCATAGAGTTGCCAGTTAGGTTTGGTGCGTTTTTTCTCCGCGTTGCAGAAGTAGGTCGCTGCTGCCTAGGTACAGAAGAGGTTTGTGTAGGTTCATCAGGACGCACCGCAGGGCCACTAGTTGCCTGAGTGTTTCTTGGTGGTGGCGCAGAAGTAGGTCGCTGTTGCCTAGGTCCAGAAGGGGCTTGTGAAGGCCCTTCAGGACGCACCACAGTGCCACCAGTTGCCTGATAGTTACTCGGTTGTGGTGCAGAACCATCAGTTGATGGTGGAGGACCACCAGAGGGCCCACTTGTTGGTCTTTGCGGTTTCTTCTTCTTTGACATATTGAGATTTTTGATTTCATGACGCGCACCACGCATATGTTTCTTTACAATATCCGTCGCAGCATCTGACGCACTAGCAACCCGAGCAAGACTACCAAAATCCATCATCAAATTTGCATGCACGAAGTTCCTTTTTTGGTGTGGTGGCATCTCATCAGGTTGCTCTTTGACAGCAAGGGGTGCGTTGGGAATTGCCATAGGTGTCCATCTTCTAAGTATGTACTGCGCTGGGATTTCATCAACACCAAGTTGGTTGAAAACTTTCAACATATGGCAGCAAAGCATGCCGTCCCTCTCAATCTTGCAGCAGTCACATCTGTAGTCCCCAGCACTAGCTTCCACCATGACAAAATAGCCCCTAGAACCATATTTGGCAACCCACTCTTGATTGGGGTAAACCTCATACAAGTTTTCACCATGCGGTCGCACATTGTACCTTGTAGTCAACTGAAACTCATCACGAAACTTCTCGTACAAGTCCCTAGTATACGAACCGTATGCCTGCTTCTCTATTGGGTAAGATGACCACATTTCGATCAGAAATGTCACATCACTGTAGTCTTTTGAACCCTCCCGGACTAGTATGTGTGTTTGGATTTTCTGATATTGCTTCACAAAGTTCAAAATGGACTTGTGTGGGTTCACATATAAACAGGACAGCGTTGAACCCCTCGCTGCGTTGAGTTGACTGCAAGAAAGGGAAGAATTGGTGCTTGAAGTAACAGGCACCCATGTCTCTCTGTGCTTGTATAGATTCTCGAAGTGGGAGTCGGTCATAGCCTCATACTTCATCATCAGCTCACACCACCACCTGCCTCAAATTCTTAGGCGTCAAGCTGAAGTCAACACAGTTGTTGAAATCTTTGGACAAGCTGTGGTTTCGCCCAGAATGCTCCAAGCTTTTCTTGTGCTTTTTCATAATATGCCAGCGGTAACAATGATTACACTTGTAGGAAAGATCTTTTTAATTGGTACATGCCATTGCGATGTCTTGGTCGGTTATGATGTTGGTGGGTGCTACATTATGCATTGCCTCAAGGAAGGTGCTGAATAGCCAATCAAAGCTCGATGCCAACTCTTGCCTAACAAAGCCACAACCCAACATGAACGACTGCCCATGCCAGTTAATCCCAATGAATGGTGCAAAGGGTATGTTGTACATGTTAGTCATATACGTTGTGTCAAAGGAGATACAATCATGATAAGATTCCACGTACGCCTTCCTTGCTGCACCATCGACCCAGAAAATATTCTCAACCCTGTCTTCCTCATCATATTTTATCTTGTAAAAAATCTGGATCCTCTCTCTGCTGATCTTTAAAGTAAGCAATTGTCTCTATCATATCCCCTTCTTTTGTATCATCCTTGTTCAAGAGCGTCTTGAGGTTTGTAATGTGTTTAGTGCCATAAGGTACAATGAGTTCTATCCCATAGAAATCTGACATGATGTGCATCATACGACCTGTTGACATGAAGTCACAATGGTGGTCAATCCTTTTTCTACACAAAAACAGTGGCAAAAATAGTTTCTTTTCTGTTTTCAGCAAGGCAACTCAAATGCAAAGCTTGGGCAATTCATGAAGCTATACAAGCAACTACAACCATATGACCCATGCAACACATGAGCAAAATACACAAAACAAACCAGGGGGGTAACTATGCATTTAGTGAGCAATACAAATTTCAATCATAGGCAAGTTGACCCCATCCAGAAACAAGTACTATTGTACATTTTAGCTACAAAGAGACTAATCATAGGCAAGTTCAGATTCAACACAAAATTTGTTTTATAAAAAAACTAGGCAAGCAGGAACTTTGCATTGAGCAACAAACAGGTAAACATTAGGCAAGTCCAGCATCCAGAAACAAATCAGGCATTTTATGTCTATTTTCTACTGTTGTAAGCAATTTAGTGGCACTATCAAGCAACTAAGGCATTTGTTTGAAGCAAATCAGTGACATGTTTCAAGCAAAAATAGGTACTTGTTTATGGGCTAAGAAACAATCAACCAGTAGGCATGTCCAGGTTCTTAAAGTTAGAAGATAGGGGGGATGTGGGTGTGGTTCAATACCTGTAGTTAAATTGCAGTTATGAAGATGAGTAAGGAAGGCCCTTTCTTCCGCGGGATCCCTTGGTGTGATCGCAAATACTTAGTCAAACATGGCTTGTCAACCAACGGATGGTTGTGCTCACTAAGAAAGTAGATCACTTCCCATCTGCCATCTATTACCTTCACAATCATCTTAGCTTTGCAACCAGTTTGCAAAATTTTATCTCTTTTTCGTTTCTTGCTCCTCTTTTTGCCTTTACTATCATCATCAAGAAAGACAATAGCCTCATCTTCATTATCATCTTTTGCTTGCTCAACAATGTCATCTAGCATGGGAATCTTTTCTGCCCCTCCGTCATCAACATCGAAGCTTCCAAACTTGTTGCAAACAAACCGTTGTTTTATCAACTCCCCGGTTTTGAGATCCTTCCTTGAACTATTCATTTTGATTGAAAACCCCATTTGCAAGGAATATGCATTGTAATGCACCTTGGCATCTTCCAAAGTGTCGAACCTCATGCCCACGTAAGGCTCCTTGGGCTGTGACCAAGCTTCATCATCATTTTCAGCACCCAAACCATTACCAACAGTGCCACCGGTATCACTTGCAGCACCTGTGCCATCAAGGGTATGAGCATCACTCCCAGCTGCTATAGCGGCAGGTACTTGTGTACTGCCCGGAACACGGCCCCCATGACTTGACTGCCCATCTGTCTCCATTGCTTCTGTAGCAGCACCATCGACTCTTTGGATGATAGGGGGATTAGGTGATTCCGCCACAAATTCTGCATTTCCAGTAGCATGTTGTGTACAGTACAAAGGATCATCATTATTTTCAGCTGGTTCCTCATTTAGGTCAATCATTGTCAACCTGTTTATTTATTGAGAATATGGGAAAAAGTAAAGCAAGTCAGCAGAGGGATGGAAGCAAGTAGCACAGTAAATACAGGCAAGCCAATAGCACACCTACCCAAGCACACAAAAATAGCTCAATCATGTTCAACTTGTGCATTTTTCAACCAGAAAAATTAAAGCAATTTTTACGTTGTTGAGGCAAGATAATACCACACTAAACTCAGGCAAGCAAACAACACAGCAACGCAAGCACACCAGATTCACAAGATAGCAATTAAACATAACCAGGCAATTCAAAGTGCACTATCAGGCAACCCAAACCATATAATCAGGCAAGTCAAACCATATATGTCAGGCAATATATTATTTTCAGGATATGCATGTTTTTTTGTATTAATGAATCATGTTTGTACATATAAACATAACATAGGCTTTTTGTTTTTTGTGTTTCATAATATATTTTCTTATTTTGTTTTTCTTAAACGCAGCAACATTTGATTTTGGGGAAGCAAGCATACTGCCATAGAAGTGCTACTTTGAAGTGTCTTCGTAATGGAATTCACTCCCAAATCGTAGAGTTAGAGCATGTTTAGTGTTAGGAAAAACTTAAGTTAGAATTATGGGCATGATTGCTCTTTTATATTCAGACTACTTCGCTTTCAAGACCTATGTTTGTGTGTTAGAAAGAACTTAAGTTGACATTTTTAGGTTTCATCTTTTACAGCACAAGTTTGTGTGTTTTGGATATGCTCAGTATGTTTTGAAGTAACGTTTACATGGTGAGATAGCTGTTGGTATATGGATTTTCTTGTTGGCTTTTTTTCCTTCTTTTGCATGATGAAATACTAATAATTTTGCCACTGTATCCTGGCAACTTTCCAACTTTTCTTGGATCATGGTGAAGGATATGATACAACAAAGGTAAATTGTACTACGCAACTGTCTCTTGTTTTTTAGTTGCAATTTTAGTTTTCTTCAAGAGTACAAATGTCCAAGAGGAATGTCAGAAACCAATGAATAATGGAAACAAATGTCCAAGAGGAATCTTTTTCTAGTTTTCTTCAAGAGTTGCCTTGACATCATTATGCTTTTTTGCTTAATCCTATAATGCAAGTTGCTCCAATAAGCCATTTGTTTTTGGTCCGCATGCTCCCGAAAGATCTGATAGGGGGGGGGGGGGGGAAGCCTTATTTTCCCCTTCTTTTCCATAGTGATGTCAGTATTCATTGTCTTATAAGTTTCAAAAGTGTTCGTGTTTTCCATGGCATAAGTTTTCAAAGTTTTGTGCATACATATACTTAGTTGCCTCATTATAGCACTGTTTTTGCTCAAACAGAATGTCTCTTTTACCTTTATTATAAGCAATTAATAGAATCGTAACACATCGTAAATAGATCATGATCAGTTGTTTCTCATCCTCTTATAAGTATTGTTTTTGCTTTCAGTTGTTTTTCTTGCTTAAGGCATTATATTTTCCTAATATTTTGTCCCGAGCATTTACTATCAGCACTTGCCTACAGATTTATAAATGTGTTCATATGCAACAGATTTGCAAATAGATTTTGAAAACCGAAGAAATATCATGCTTAACATCGGACTAAATTTGCCCAAATCGAGGCTGAAACTTGCCTAAACAATGAGACTAAACATGCTTAACATCACATCTTTTTTACACAATGTTTTGCACAACTGAAGCCTTGTACAAATCATGGGGAAAGAGGAGGGGGATCTGGAAGATGAGCTAAATCTGACCTTTTTGCCTTGCTTTTTTGCCTTTTTGCAAGGCAATCAGGAATGAGGCGCCTAGAGAAGAAACATCAATGGAGCCGCCATTGGAGGGCTATGAAGGTTTTCTTGGATCTGGAAGTGGTGAGGGGAAGGGGCGTGCTGTCCTTTTTTGCTTGGGAGAGAAGAAGATGGGGCTGGGGGTTAGGTGAGGAGAAAGGAGAAAAGAAGGCAGCGAGGGTGGGGAGGGATCGGGCGAAGGGAAGGACCGGGTGATTTGCCGCTCGATGGGTGGGCTGCGGAATCGGGAGCAGGGCAGTACTTTCCTATCCTGGACAGGGGGGGGGGGGACAGAAAATTACTATATCTGGGTGGCTGCCAGGAAACACTAGGGAGCACCCGGCTGCTCCCTAGACGCGTCCATAAAACTCTGTTTACAACATGTTCCTATGACACATGGGTCCCGCTGGTCCCTTTTGACCAGTCAAAGCTATTTGATAACCCAATCAATGACACCTTGGTCCCAGTGTTCCTTTGACTAGTCAACGGTCTCAATTATTTCTTGACTTGGCGATCAACTGCAGACCCCACCTGCAGCCCCTGGTGCAAATAGCTGGGTACACTTCTGTGTACACATAGCAATTTAGTCTTTATTTTCGATTTAAAAGTAATTTCAGAATATTGTTTAAACTTTATAAATTCATAGAAAATAAACCGTAGCTCAGATGAAAATGTTTTCTATATGAAAGTTGCTTAGAAAAATCCAATGAATCCGAATACGCGGTCCGTTCATCTGTCACATTCCCCTAGCATGCTAAACATGGAACATTCCCCCTCCGGTCATCTGTTTGATATAGGTCCGGAACCGGGAATTCATTCCCGGTTGAATTCCCCTTCACCTTTATCGTGTAGCCTTACGTTAGGTCACACCCAGCACAACATATTGCCACGTTATGCTTTGTGATGCTATGTTGCTTTATATTACTGTTTCTTCCCCCTCTTTTCTCCGGTATACCCCGAGACCGATGTTGCCCCTGTGATCGACTACGTCGACGACGACCCCTCCTCGCCAGAGCAACCAGGCAAGCCCCCCCCCCTTGATCACCAAATATCGCCTATTCTTCTCTATACTGCTTGCATTAGAGTAGTGTAGCTTGTTACTGCTTTCCGTTTATCCTATCCTGATGCATAGCCTGTCCTTGCTACTACTGTTGTTACCTTTACCTGCAATCCTAAATGCTTAGTATAGGATGCTAGTATTCCATCAGTGGCCCTACATTCTTGTCCGTGTACCATGCTATACTATCGGGCCGTGATCACTCGGGAGGTGATCACGGGTATATACTATATACTTTATACATGATACCTGTGGTGACTAAAGTCGGGTCGGCTCGTGGAGCACCCGCGAGTGATTCACGGATTGGGGGCTGAAAGGACCTTTGTCCCAACGGCCCTCTGTGTGGATCTTTGTGGCGGAGCGAGCTGACAGGCAGGTTGAGACCGCATAGGTGAGAGGTGGGCACTGCCTCAGTCGGTGTCCGCGGTTACATCATTAACACGCTTAACGAGATCTTGGTATTTGATTTGAGTCCGGCCTTTTGGTCTATACGCACTAACCAACCACGTGGGAAAGATATGGGCACTCGGCGTCGTTGTATCGGCCAAGCCTTCATGATGTCGGCCATCGAGCGGGCCTTCGCCCGGATTGGACCGAACGCTGCTAGGTTAGGTCTGCCTTCCCGGCCAGCGTCACATAGCGTCTTGGTGTGCTAAGGGCGATGGGCCCAGAACCCTGTGCGTTTAGGTTTAGACCGGCGTGCTGACCTCTTTGTTGGCCTAGGTGGGGCTGCGACGTGTTGATCTTCCGCGGCCGGGCATGATCCAGAAAAGTGTGTCCGGCCAAATGGGATCGAGCGTGTTGGGTTATGTGGTGCACCCCAGCAGGGAAGTTTATCTATTCGAATAGCCGTGATCTTCGTAACAGGATGACTTGGAGTTGTACCTTGACCTTATGACAAATAGAACCGGATACTTAATAAAACACACCCTTCCAAGTGCCAGATATAACCCGGTGATCGCTCTCTAACAGGGCGACGAGGAGGGGATCACCGGGTAGGAGTATGTTATATGATGCTACTTGGAGGACTTCAGTCTACTCTCTTCTACATGCTGCAAGACGGAGGCTGCCAGAAGCGTAGTCTTCGACAGGACTAGCTATCCCCCCCCTTATTCTGGCATTCTGCAGTTCAGTCCACCGATATTGCCTCTTTACACATATACCCATGCATATGTAGTGTAGCTCCTTGCTTGCGAGTACTTTGGATGAGTACTCATGGTTGCTTTTCTCCCCCTTTCCCCCCTTCCCTTCTACCTGGTTGTTGCAACCAGATGTCGGAGCCAGAGCGACGCCACCGTCGATTTATTTACTCCTACTACACCGGAGGTGCCTACTACTCCGTGCAGGCGGCGATGACGACCGGGAGTAGTTTAGGAGGATCGTGCAGGAGGCTGCGCCTCTTTGATCTCAGATCCCAGTTTGTGCTAGCCTTCTTAAGGCAAACTTGTTTAACTTATGTCTCATACTCAGATATTTTTGCTTCCGCTGACTCGTCTATGATCGAGCACTTGTGTTCGAGCCCTCGAGGCCCCAGCTTCTATTATGATGCTTGTATGACTTATTTATGTTTTAGAGTTGTGTTGTGATATCTTCCGTGAGTCCCTGATCTTGATCGTACACGTTTGCGTGCATGATTAGTGTACGATTGAATCGGGGGCGTCACAAGTTGGTATCAGAGCCGAGTGCCTGTAGGAATCCCCTTTCCAACTCCTTGGTTGAAGTCGAGTCTAGACATTGCAAACTTTTACTAACATGGCTGTGTGTCTTACGGGCACACATTGCCATTGGGTGGTAGTAGGATCTTTTATTCCTCGACCTATA
Organism: Aegilops bicornis; assembly: GCA_021605145.1. Taxonomy (NCBI): domain Eukaryota; kingdom Viridiplantae; phylum Streptophyta; class Magnoliopsida; order Poales; family Poaceae; genus Aegilops; species Aegilops bicornis. Next base: position 633,951,379 of record CM038670.1, read on the forward strand.
CTCTGGGACTCTGACTTCTCTTCTATTCGGGTTAAACGATTTTACTAACTCTGACTCTAGGTTCTCGATAATACTTTCTCCCGGAAAGCCCCTTATTACAGATGATCGTCTGCTGCACCAGAAGAATCCGAAGATACTCTACGATGTTCTCTTAAGACTTTATGGCATCGCTTTTACAATTCCCTCCCAACGATAAACCCCTATGGATAACCACGTATACTCGCCATTCATACAATGCTTCCCAGTTGATTTTGTTATTACAAGATATCCCAAAATTCTCTCTGTTGTTCCGAGAATCCTTGATCTTACTGCCTTGCTGTTCTTTGTCACCTGAATACCCCTACGGATAATTCTCGCACTTACCGAGTATCCACTCATCCCAGTTGATTCATGTATGTCACCAATCTTCGAAATACCATTTGATCTTCCGAAAATCCTCAGGAGCCTATTGCTCTTGAAATTTTTGCTTGCTTACATTATGGTTAATCCCATAAGTCTAGTAATCTTATTGGCATCCCTTGTCACTATCATTTTGAGTCCGTTTATTCAATATGCTGCAAATGTTCACCATCATCAGTCGAATCCTAGGATTATCCTTCCGGCTCAGGCGTCATTTGGATATGAGCTGGTTATTTACCAATCAATGCCTTGATCGGTTGTGCTTCTAAGTCTATTGAACTTATTCATTTTCGATCAGAACGATTGCTTCTGATCCCTTGATTTGGAAATCTTAATTCCTTTGCCTTTGAGCTTTGATTTAATCAGTTGTTTCTATAATAAAATGCCTTTGCATTGACTCTTCCATTGGTGGTGTGCAAATGCTCACATCAACTCCGTTATGGACCGTCAGTTCCTTTGTTGAATTTCCATCCGACAGTGTCCCTTGTATACAAAAACCTCGAGAAGTTCTTTCCCTGATACATAATGCCATTGGTAAATCCTATTCTGTGATTGGCCAACCATGCTCTACTTTTGAGCTGGTGATATTTACTATTGAAGCTTGTGGTATATGTTTCCACGATGCCCCGATGGGTTGGACCTATGCCTTCCCAGATCCAGGTAAACCCGAGAACTATCACGAGTCATACTCTTCAGGTGTTTTGCTAGATAAAATTTAAACATTACAACTTCTTCGAAAAATGAGGAGTGAATGAAAGGTTATGCATTGGAGAAGTGGGAGTCGACCTTGAACTTTGTGTTCATGCCCATGGACACGATGTAGATCCTATCATGAAAGCTTCTTGTAATAATAACTATTTCCTTGATATAATATGCTTTGGTATCGGTGAATTGATCCTTCGCAATCGTGCTTCCGACCATATGTTCTTCTTTGATCCCATTTCTCGCACAAGTTGAGCACTTGTCTTTGTGGAGTAATACCCCAGTCCAACCTCTACTTTGATTTGTCGTCGAGTATTACCCCCTGGTATCTCGAGGATATCAACCCATTGCACTTCATCTTATGAATTTCTGATGAATTAGTACCTTTCCCCGTCATAGTCACTCCACGGGTTCCGGGTTGTCGTCAACCGAGAACACCGATTTGTGAATCGAATCAACACTGAGATTCAGTACTCCCAATACTTTGTTGTTGAGAAGTTTAATACTCCATCATATCACTCCTAGCCTGATCGGCTACATCATTATCGTGCTAATTTTAACTATACCTGGTCCTTAATCCCGGAGCACAACTTTCGATGATGAGCTAAGCTTACGTCGATTTCCTTGTCTTATTGTTCCCCCTAGAACAACAAGCTTGATTCCGAGTTGGTGTCGTATCCGTGGTTTCAATAACTTTTCGCTCCATCCTTCCTTTTGCTTGATGTCGTCGATGAGTGATTATATCTTCATGAAACCTCTCGACAAATGTGTCATGATCACCATCAACATTCTGAGCTCTTCCAGGATATCAATTGAGTTCATGATGAGAAATACCATCCTTGCCCTCAATGATCTGTGTTATCATTGACAACTTTATTGACTTCCTTCCAACACAAACTTGTTCACGTTTTGTGTTGTATCTTGTTTTCCTTGCTATCTAGTTTGTATTATGTTCTACCTTGAAGTATTACCATCTTTTATGTCAAGAATGTGGCAAGAATTTCACCACCTCTTAAAAATTCTTGGTATAGTGATATTTCTCACCATCATCATTCTTTCTTGGTTCCCATGTTGATTCTAGCCGGGATACCAATAGATGAACGCTGTTGCTTGGATTCTGTACTTCTAGCAACCCTATTGCTTTGAAGTTAGTGGTCGACATTTCATTTTTAGACCATTGCTTATCGAGTCACCATTCTAACATTGATCATGCTACCTAAACCCATAATTTGGGTGTACCTTTCAACCAATGTTTAAATTGTGTATGTTTTGCTTGAGCATACAACATTATACCATTTGATCTGACAAATGTTATCTCCATGTTCATATAATTGTGGAAATCCGTCAGTTTGGAAATCTGGATGAATTGTCGCTGAGTCAATCAGCCACCTTGTCACCTCTCCTTGAGTTAAGGATGAGCTCTTGTTTCGGAACTCGCCTCCATAGTACATTTCCCGAGAATCTTACAATGTCGTCTCGTCAATTTGTTTTGCACCTTTTTCTTCTCAGGCATCCTGAGTCTGAGTTATCCTAACATGAATCAGATCTGAATTCCGGTCAGATATGATGGTTGGAACATATTTCCGGCGGTTATAACATCTTTATGTGACCCGGTAAGATGTTGTCGTGCCTAACACACCTGGCCGTATGACCTATTATTATAGTTCCCTTCTTAACAAGGTTATTGATTCTTCCATGAGGAAGTCGTAAGACTTATTCTATAAGTTGTTCCTGATGGATCCTTTGTGTATCCAAAGTCCGACCTTTGGTTGAAGACCATGTTAAAGCTATCTCGAAGCATGTTTGTGGTACTCCGATCATCAATAAGAACATTTAAAGCATAATGCTAAATTTTCCTTATCAATTATCCAAACACCTTTGTATGGGTAATGTCAGGAAAGTTCTCTCCCCTTACCTAAATGTTTTCTACCTTCTAATATCATCTGCTTGTCCTTGGGAAGGATATACCCCTGAAATATGTGTTTAAACACATTTTCCTTTCCATTGTTCTGTTTAATCTGATGATCACATTTTCCTTTCCATTGTTTTGTTTAACCTTTCATATAATTTATGAGATCTAAGCAGTAATAGTTCCCTGCTTATGTAAACACCTCGGTGTACAATTTGTTAGTAAGACCTTGTTATTATTGCTATTGACATTCCGGTAACCACCGATGAACGAGAACTTTGACTATTGGTCTGCCTCATTTTAACGAGCAGGAAAATGGTTCTCTTTGTCCCTCGCCCTTGGTACCGATGTTGTTGGCAACATAACTGACAGTCTATCATCTGACATGCCTTGCTATCGGCCCTCTTTCTACTTTCAACCCACATGGTTTGCCATAACCCACAGGTCCCATGATCGAAACCTGACTCTCCTATACACCCTTGTTGCCAAAGTTATTCCTCACACTGGCTTCGTATGTAACTCACTCCCCACCTTCCTGGTAATCTGTTCTGGTATCAGACACAATGCTTATTCCCATTGCTCTGAACCCCCCCTGTTTCAGATGTCAAACGATTGCCTACCCGGTTGAAGCTTCTTATTGCACGTCCTTACCTTGCTATCCATGACTTTCTTGAATTTCAACTCGAGAGATCCCTCTATGCCATGTTCACTAAGATAGCCCCCTTTAACCTATCTTGTGTTGAGCTCCGTCCTTCCCGAGTATTTTCCCCGTACCCCACCCCTTAAATCTCGGGACGAGATTTCTTGTAGTGGATGAGAATTGTGACGCCCGGATATTTAAGCTAGAGTAACCCTCTACTAATGATGCCACGTCACCACGATTACTGTTGATAAACTCACGTTGATTCAAACCCCGTTCAAATTCAAATTTAAATTCAAGTCAAACAAATAAAGTTTTCAAATGTCAAACCTAAAATGTTCAAAGTGTTGAAAATATTCCATAACTAATTATGGAGGTGAACCAACATTTTTTATAAAGTGGTTTAATGCCCTTGAATAATTAAAACAGTAGCTAAGACATTAATTAAATGCCTTTTATAAATATTAAATTGTTAAACTATTTTATCTTGGACCTAAGATAATTGTGGAAGTGGCATAATTGCTAATGCTAATTTAGGGGCTAATTAACTATTTTATAAAACTAAAATATAAAATGAAACTGATAGAAAACAGAAAAGTTTTTAAAAGTAAGACAAAACAAATGGAGTTAAGTAAAAAGAACAAAGCCCCCTGCCCCCATGGGCCTGAGACCATCCAAGCCAGCCCAGCAAGCCCACCTAACCCCTCCCACCGGTCGCTCCCTCCCTTCCTATTCCTCTGCTCCATGTCGCTACAGGGGCGAGGTCGACCCTGACCACCTCGCCAGCCTCGCCATGGGGATAAGACCAACCCGGCGCCCCCCTCTCTCCCCCATTGAACCCTAGTCCCCTCTCCCTCCCTCATGCGCCCCTCACTCTCTCCGCCAGATCTGGCGCGCCGCTCGCACCTGAAGATGTTGCGGTCGTCGCCCATCACCACCGTCGTCGCCGTCGCTCGGGATTACATCCACGAGGTTGCTACGTCTTGAGCTTGCGTTGGTTTTCCCCGAAGAGGAGAGGATGATGCAGCACTGTAGTGTAAGTATTTCCCTCAGTTTTTGAGAACCAAGGGATCAATCCAGTAGGAGACCACGCACAAGTCCCTCGTACCTGCACAAAACGATAGCTACTCGCAACCAACGTGATTAGGGGTTGTCAATCCCTTCATGGTCACTTACGAGAGTGAGATCTGATAGAGATAATATTTTTGGTATTTTTGATAGATAGATACAAAGTGAAAAGTAAAAGGCAAAGTAAAAAACAAAGCAAGTAAATAAAGTGATAGAGATTGATATGATGAGAATAGACCCGGGGCCATAGGTTTCACTAGTGGCTTCTCTCAAGAGTATAGATTTTCTACGGTGGGTGAACAAATTACTGTTGAGCAATTGACAGTATTGAGCATAGTTATGAGTATATCTAGGCAATGATCATGTATATAGGCATCACGTCCGAAACAAGTAGATCGAAACGATTCTTCATCTACTACTATTACTCCACTTATCGACCGCTATCCAGCATGCATCTAGAGTATTAAGTTAAAAACAGAGTAACGCCTTAAGCAAGATGACATGATGTAGAGGGATAAATTCATGCAATATGATAAAAACCCCATCTTGTTATCCTCGATGGCAACAATACAATACGTGCCTTGCAACCATTTCTGTCACTGGGTAAGGACACCGCAAGATTGAACCCACAGCTAAGCACTTCTCCCATTGCAAGAACTACCAATCTAGTTGGCCAAACCAAACGGATAATTCGAAGAGACTTGCAAAGATAACTCAATCATACATAAAAGAATTCAGAGAAGAATCAAATATTTTCCATAGATAATACTGGATCATAAACTCACAATTCATCGGTCTCAACAAACACACCGCAAAAAGAAGATTACATCGAATAGATCTCCACGAGAGAGGGGGAGAACATTGTATTGAGATCCAAAAAGAGAGAAGAAGCCATCTAGCTACTAGCTATGGACCCGAAGGTTTGAAGTAAACTACTCACACTTCATCGGAGAGGCTATGGTGTTGATGTAGAAGCCCTCCGTGGTGGATGCCCCCCTCGTGAGCTCAAACAGGCCCCAAGATGGGATCTCGTGGATACTGGAAGTTGCGGCGGTGGAATTAGGTTTTGGCTCCCGTTACGATCGTTTGGGGATATGTAGGTACATATAGGAGGAAGAATGCGTCGGTGGAGCGTCGGGGGCCCACGAGGTAGGGGCGTGCCAGGCGCCCTCCACCTCGTGACCGCCTCTGGCACTTCTTGGAGTAGGGTCCAAGTCTCACGGATCACGTTAGGTTGGAAAATCACGTTCCCGAAGGTTTCATTCTGTTTGGACTCCGTTTGATATTCCGTTTCTTGAAACACTGAAATAGGCAAAAACAGCAATTACAGGCTGGGCCTCCGGTTAATAGGTTAGTCCCAAAATAATATAAAAGTGGAAAATAAAGCCCAATATAGTCCAAAACAATAGATAAAGTAGCATGGAGCAATCAAAAATTATAGATACGTTGGAGACGATCGTGCATCCCCAAGCTTAATTCCTGCGTCCTCGAGTAGGTAAATGATAAAAAGAGAATTTTTGATGCGGAGTGATACTTTGGTATAATTTCAATGTAAATCTTCTTAATCATGGTATGAATATTCAGATCCGAAATATTCAAGACAAAAGTTCATATTGACATAAAAAATAATAATACTTCAAGCATACTAACTAAGCAATTATGTCTTCTCAAAATAACATGGCCAAAGAAAGTTATCCCTACAAAATCATATGGTCCTGCTATGCTCCATCTTCCCCACACAAAGTATTTAAATCATGCACAACCCCGATGACAAGCCAAGCAATTGTTTCATACTTTAACATTTTCAAAACTTTTTCAATCTTCACGCAATACATGAGCGTGAGCCATGGATATAGCGCTATATGTGGAATAGAATGGTGGTTGTGGAGAAGACAAAAAGAGGGAAGATAGTCTCACATCAACTAGGCGTATCAATGGGCTATGGAGATGCCCATCAATAGATATCAATGTGAGTGAGTAGGGATTGCCATGCAACGGATGCACTAGAGCTATAAGTATATGAAAGCTCAACAATAGAAACTAAGTGGGTGTGCATCCAACTCGCTTGCTCACGAAGACCTAGGGCATTTGAGGAAGCCCATCATTGGAATAGACAAGCCAAGTTCTATAATGAAAAATTCCCACTAGTATATGAAAGTGACAAAATGAGAGACTCTCTATCATGAAGATCAAGGTGCTACTTTGAAGCACAAGTGTGGTAAAAGGATAGTAACATTGTCCCTTCTCTCTTTTTCTCTCATTTTTTTATTTGGGCCTTTTCTCTTTTTCTTTATAGCCTCTTTTTTTTATTTGTCGTCCGGAGTCTCATCCTGACTTGTGAGGGAATCATAGTCTCCATCATCCTTTCCTCACTTGGGACAATGTTCTAATAATGATGATCATCACACTTTTATTTTTCTTACAACTCAACAATTACAACTCGATACTTAGAACAAAATATGACTCTATATGAATGCCTCCAGCGGTGTACCGGGATATTCAATGAAACATGAGTGACATGTATGAAAGAATTATGAACGGTGGCTTTGCCACAAATACAATGTCAACTACATGATCATGCTAACAATATGACAATGATGGAGCGTGTCATAATAAACGGAACGGTGGAAAGTTGCATGGCAATATATCTCGGAATGGCTATGGAAATGCCATGATAGGTAGGTATGGTGGCTGTTTTGAGGAAGGTATATGGTGGGTGTATGATACCGGCGAAAAGTGCGCGGTATTAGAGAGGCTAGCAATGGTGGAAGGATGAGAAAAGTGCGTATAATCCATGGACTCAACATTAGTCATAAAGAACTCATATACTTGTTGCAAAAATCTAGAAGTTATCAAAGCAAAGTATTACGCGTATGCTCCTAGGGGGATAGATTGGTAGGAAAAGACCATCGCTCGTCCCCGACCGCCACTCATAAGGAAGACAATCAATAAATAAATCATGCTCCGAGTTCATCACATAACGGCTCACCATACGTGCATGCTACGGAATCACAAACTTCAACACAAGTATTCTTTAAATTCACAACTACTCAACTAGCATGACTCTAATATCACCATCTTCATATCTCAAAACAATTATCAAGCATCAAACTTATCTTAGTATTCAACGCACTCAAAAATTTCACATATCTTGAATACCAAGTATATTAACATTAAGCAAATTACCATGCTATTAACGACTCTCAAAATAATCTAAGTGAAGCATGAGAGATCAAGTTTCTTTAAAAAAAATCCACCGCCGTGCTCTAAAAAATCTAAGTGAAGCACTAGAGCAAAAATTATCACGCTCAAAAGATATACGTGAAGCACTATGAGCAAAACTATCAAGCTCAAAAGATATAAGTGAAGCACTAGAGTGTTCTATCAAATTCCAATTCATGTATGGCTCTCTCAAAAGGTGTGTACAGCAAGGATGATTGTGGTAAACTAACAAGCAAAGACGCAAATAATACAAGACGCTCCAAGCAAAACACTTATCATGTGGTGAATAAAAATATAGCTCCAAGTAAATTACCGATGGAAGTAGATTTAAAGAGGGGATGCCTTCCTGAGCATCCCCAAGCTTTGACTTTTGGTGTCCTTGGATTATCTTGGGGTGCCATGGGCATCCCCAAGCTTAGGCTCTTGCCACTCCTTGTTCCATAATCCATCGAAAGAATTCACCCAAAACTTGAAAACTTCACAACACAAAACTCAATAGAAATCTTGTGAGCTCCGTTAGAGAAAGAAAACAAAAGACTACTTTAAGGTACTGTAATGAACTCATTCTTTATTTATATTGGTGCTAAACCTACTGTATTCCAACTTCTCTATGGATTATAAAATATTTTACTAGCCATAGATTCATCAAAATAAGCAAACAACACACGCAAAACAGAATCTGTCAAAAACAGAACAGTCTGTAGTAATCTGTTACTAACACAAACTTCTGGAACCCAAAAAATTCTACCAAAATTAGACGACCTGGACAATTTGTTTATTGATCAGCAGCAATTGGAATCTAAAAATTATAGCAAGATCAAATAACTATCATCCAAGAAGATCCAATAGGTTTAACTTGGCACAAACACTAATTAAAACATAAAACCACATCTAAACAGTGGCTAGATGGATTATTTATTCCTAAGCAGCAAGTAAAAATATTGGGTTGCCTCCCAACAAGCGCTTTTCTTTAAAGCCTTTTTAGCTAGGCATTAAAATTTCAATGATGCTCACGTGGAAGACAAGAATTGAAGCATAAAGAGATCATCATAAAACATGTGACAAACACACTTAAGTCTAACATACTTCCTATGCATAGGCATCTTATAGGCAAACAAATTATCAAGGCAAGCAAAAACTAGCATATGCAAGGAAGCGGAAAAGAACAATAGCAATCTCAACATAACGAGAGGTAATTTAGTAACATGAAAATTTCTATAACCATATTTTCCTCTCTCATAATAATTACATGTAGGATCATAGGAAAATTCAACAAAATAGCTATCACATAACATATTCTCAACACGATCCACATGCATTTGAAGTTGACACTCTTCCAAAATAGTGGGATTAACATTAACTAAAGTCATGACCTCTCCAAACCCACTTTTATCAAAAATTTCATAAGATTGAGCATTCTCCAAATATGTGGGATCTAAAGTTGACACTCTTCCGAACCCACTTTCAATATTATTTTAAACAATATTATCAATCTCATATTCATCATGGGGGATAAATAAATTTTCAAGATCATAAGAAGAATTACCCCAATCATGATCATTGCAACAAGTAGTAGACATAGCAAAACTAGCATCCCCAAGCTTAGGGTTTTGCATATTATTAGCACAATTTACATCAATAGAATTTATAGTAAAATCATTGGAATCATGCTTTTTATTCAAAGATCTATCATGAATTGTTTCATAAAGTACTTTATCACAATTTTTAGATTCACGAAATTCAGGCAAAACCTCATAAAGATAATCTAGTGCACTCATTTCACTAGCAATAGGTTCATCATAATTGGATCTCTTAAAGAGATTAGCAAGTGGATGAGGATCCATAAACTTTTAGCAAGCGAAGATGCAAGCAAAAAGAAGGCACATGGTAACACAAGATTGAACGGAGGAAGGGCAAATAAAATGGCAAGGGTGAAGTGGGGGAGAGGAAAACGAGAGGCAAATGGCAAATAATGTAATGCGAGAGATAGGGATTTGTGATGGGTACTTGGTATGGTTGACTTGCTTGCGTGATCCTCCCCCGCAACGGCGCCAGAAATCCTTCTTGCTACGTCTTGAGCTTGCGTTGGTTTCCCCCGAAGAGGAGAGGATGATGCAGCACAGTAGCGTAAGTATTTCCCTCGGTTTTTGAGAACCAAGGTATCAATCCAGTAGGAGACCACGCACAAGTCCCTCGTACCTGCACAAAACGATAGCTACTCGCAACCAACGCGATTAGGGGTTGTCAATCCCTTCACGGTCACTTACGAGAGTGAGATCTGATAGAGATAATATTTTTGGTATTTTTGATAGATAGATGCAAAGTGAAAAGTAAAAGGCAAAGTAAAAAACAAAGCAAGTAAATAAAATGATAGAGATTGATATGATGAGAATAGACCCGGGGGCCATAGGTTTCACTAGTGGCTTCTCTCAAGAGTATAGATTTTCTACGGTGGGTGAACAAATTACTGTTGAGCAATTGACAGAATTGAGCATAGTTATGAGTATATGTAGGCAATGATCATGTATATAGGCATCACGTCTGAAACAAGTAGATCAAAACGATTCTGCATCTTCTACTATTACTCCACTCATCGACCGCTATCCAGCATGCATCTAGAGTATTAAGTTAAAAACAGAGTAATGCCTTAAGCAAGATGACATGATGTAGAGGGATAAATTCATGCAATATGATAAAAACCCCATCTTGTTATCCTCGATGTCAACAATACAATACGTGCCTTGCAACCCTTTGTCACTGGGTAATGACACCGCAAGATTGAACCCAAAGCTATGCACTTCTCCAATTGCAAGAACTACCAATCTAGTTGGCCAAACCAAACGGATAATTCGAAGAGACTTGCAAAGATAACTCAATCATACATAAAAGAATTCAGAGAAGAATCAAATATTTTCCATAGATAATACTGGATCATAAACCCACAATTCATCGGTCTCAACAAACACACCGCAAAAAGAAGATCACATCGAATAGATCTCCACGAGAGAGGGGGAGAACATTGTATTGAGATCCAAAAAGAGAGAAGAAGCCATCTAGCTACTAGCTATGGACCCGAAGGTTTGAAGTAAACTACTCACACTTCATCGGAGAGGCTATGGTGTTGATGTAGAAGCCCTCCATGGTGGATGCCCCCTCGTGAGCTCCGGAACAGGCCCCAAGATGGGATCTCGTGGATACAGGAAGTTGTGGTGGTGGAATTAGGTTTTTGGCTCCCGTTCTGATCGTTTGGGGATACGTAGGTATATATAGGAGGAAGGAGTACGTGTTGGAGCGTCAGGGGGCCCACGAGGTAGGGGGGCGCGCCCTCCACCCTCGTGACCGCCTCTGGCACTTCATGGAGTAGGGTCCAAGTCTCCTGGATCACGTTCGGTTGGAAAATCACGTTCCCGAAGGTTTCATTCCGTTTGGACTCCGTTTGATATTCCGTTTCTTCGAAACACTGAAATAGGCAAAAAACCGCAATTCTGGGCTGGGCCTCCGGTTAATAGGTTAGTCCCAAAAATAATATAAAAGTGGAAAATAAAGCCCAATATAGTCCAAAACAATAGATAAAGTAGCATGGAGCAATCAAAAATTATAGATACGTTGGAGACGTATCAGAGGTCCACCACGGTCACCTTCCTCCGTTCAGGGCATTGGAGCAAGGAGGGGAGCTGCGTAGCCGACGCCATCTTCATCTCTTTTCTCCGGCCACCACGCGTCGTCGTCGTCGATCTGCACCGCCCCGACCTCCTTCATCCTCCTCGGACCGCCATCCGCTGCCGTCGACTCCGACCGTCTCAAGTCGTCCTCGGGCCTTCTCTGCAACGGCAGTGAGCCGCCATCCGTCCTCCTCTCTCCCCCCTCTACCTCGATGTGGCCACCACACCTCGAGCCTCACCCCGCTGTGGCCCCGTGCGGGCCGCACCCGTGCCGCTCCAGCTACGCCCGACGCAGCGCCGGTCTGTCACCGCCCTTCCCGTGCGCTCACACCGCCACCGCTCCGCCCGCTCGCCGCTTCGCACCACGCCGCAAGCTGCTGCTACGGCCGGGCGTCGGCAGCGCCACGCGCCGTCTTGCTGCCCTCGCCACGACGCTGCCAGGCCGCCCGCAACTGTGGTCGCCCTGCTCCCCCGGCGAAGCTACGGGCTGGCCGTCGCCCGGCGCTCCTCGAGAGATCATGCGCGCTAGCCCAGTCGGCCCTCCCCTGTCTTGGTTAGTGGGACTAACCCCCCTCAGCTAATCTCCCTTTATTACTACCCCCCACTGACCATTGGACCCCCCTGTTGGAAATATGCCCTAGAGGCAATAATAAATTAGTTATTATTATATTTCCTTGTTCATGATAATCGTTTATTATCCATGCTATAATTGTATTGACAGGAAACTCAGATACATGTGTGGATACATAGACAAACACCAAGTCCCTAGTAAGCCTCTAGTTGACTAGCTCGTTGATCAATAGATGGTTACGGTTTCCTGACCATGGACATTGGATGTCATTGATAACGGGATCACATCATTAGTAGAATGATGTGATGGACAAGACCCAATCCTAAGCCTAGCACAAAGATCGTAGTTCATATGCTAAAGCTTTTCTAATGTCAAGTATCATTTCCTTAGACCATGAGATTGTGTAACTCCGGATACCGTAGGAATGCTTTGGGTGTACCAAAGCGTCACTGGCAATCGGGTGACTATAAAGGTGCACTACAGGTATCTCCGAAAGTGTCTGCTGGGTTGGCACGAATCGAGGCTGGATTTGTCACTCCGTGTGACGGAGAGGTATCTCTGGGCCCACTCGGTAGGACATCATCATAATGTGCACAATGTGATCAAGGAGTTGATCACGGATGATGTGTTACGGGCGAGTAAAGAGACTTGCTGGTAACGAGATTGAACAAGGTATCGGGATACCGACGATCGAATCTCGGGCAAGTACAATACCGCTAGACAAAGGGAATTGAATACGGGATTGATTGAGTCCTTGACATCGTGGTTCATCCGATGAGATCATCGTGGAACATGTGGGAGCCAACATGGGTATCCAGATCCCGCTGTTGGTTATTGACCGGAGAACGTCTCGGTCATGTCTACATGTCTCCCGAACCCGTAGGGTCTACACATAAGGTTCGATGACACTAGGGTTATAAAGGAAGTTTGTATGTGGTTACCGAATGTTGTTCGAAGTCCCGGATGAGATCCCGGACGTCACGAGGAGTTCCGGAATGGTCCGGAGGTAAAGATTTATATATGGAAAGTTGTTGTTCGGGTTAGGAAAAAGTTCGGGTTTTTCGGTATTGTACCGAAGCTTCCGGAAGGTTCCGGAGGATTCGGAGGGGTCCGGAGGTCCGGAAATTGTTCCACCACGTCCAATACAGTAGCATGGGCTGTAGGGGCGCCCTAGCCTTAATGGGCCAGGGGCACCAGCCCCCAAGGCCCATGCGCATGGGAGGGGGGAAACCCTAAAGGGGAGGGCCTCCACTTGACTTGGGAGGCACTCCTCCCCCTCTTGGCCGCCCCCCAAGTCCCATCTAGGGCTGGCCGCACCCCTTAGGGTGGGAAACCCTAAAGGGGGTGCAGCCCCCCTTTCCCCCTATATATACTTGAGGTTTTGGGCTGCCCAACACACATGAGAACTTCTCCTCTTGGTGCAGCCCGCCCCCTCCTCCTCCTCTCCCTTGGTGCTTGGCGAAGCCCTACGGGATTGCCACGCTCCTCCATCACCACCATGCCGTTGTGTTGCTGCTGGATGGAGTCTTCCTCAACCTCTCCCTCTCTCCTTGCTGGATCAAGGCGTGGGAGACGTCACCGGGTTGTACGTGTGTTGAACGCGGAGGTGCCGTCCGTTCGACACTAGGATCTCCGGTGATTTGGATCACGACGAGTACGACTCCTTCAACCCCGTTCACATGAACGCTTCCGCTTAGCGATCTACAAGGGTATGTAGATGCACTCTCCTTCCCCTCATTGCTGGTTTCTCCATAGATAGATCTAGGCGACACGTAGGAAAATTTTGAATTTATGCTACGTTCCCCAACAGTGGCATCATGAGCTAGGTCTATTGCGTAGATTCTTTGCACGAGTAGAACACAAAGTAGTTGTGGGCGTTGATTTTGTTCAATATGCTTACCGTTACTAGTCCAATCTTGTTTCGACGGTATTGTGGGATGAAGCGGCCGGACCGACCTTACACGTACTATTACGTGAGATGTGTTCCACTGAATCGACATGCACTTGGTGCATAAGGTGGCTAGCGGGTGCCGCCTCCCACTTTAGTCGGAGCGGATTCGATGAAAAGGGTCCTTATGAAGGGTAAATAGCAATTGGCATATCACGTTGTGGTTTTGCGTAGGTAAGAAACGTTCTTGCTAGAAACCCATAGCAGCCACGTAAAACATGCAAACAACAATTAGAGGACGTCTAACTTGTTTTTGCAGGGTATGCTATGTGATGTGATATGGCCAAGAAGAATGTGATGAATGATATGTGATGTATGAGATTGATCATGTTCTTGTAATAGGATTCACGACTTGCATGTCAATGAGTATGACAACCGGCAGGAGCCATAGGAGTTGTCTTTATTTATTGTATGACCTGCGTGTCATTAAACAACGCCATGTAATTACTTTACTTTATTGCTAACCGGTAGCCATAGTAGTAGAAGTAATAGTTGGCGAGACAACTTCATGAAGACACGATGATGGAGATCATGATGATGGAGATCATGGTGTCATGCCGGTGACGATGATGATCATGGAGCCCGGAAGATGGAGATCAAAAGGAGCAAAATGATATTGGCCATATCATGTCACTATTTGATTGCATGTGATGTTTATCATGTTTATGCATCTTGTTTACTTAGAACGACGGTAGTAAATAAGATGATCCCTTACAACAATTTCAAGGAGTGTTCTCCCCTAACTGTGCACCGTTCCTAAAGTTCGTCGCTTCTAAGCACCACGTGATGATCGGGTGTGATGGATTCTTACGTTCACATACAACGGGTGTTGACGAGCCTAGCATGTACGCATATGGCCTCGGAACACACGCAATACACTTAGGGTTAACTTGACGAGCCTAGCATGTACGGACATGGCCTCGGAACACGAGAGACCGAAAGGTCGAGCATGAGTCGTATAGTAGATACGATCAACATGAAGATGTTCACCGATGATGACTAGTCCGTCTCACGTGATGATCGGACACGGCCTAGTTGACTCGGATCGTGTAATCACTTAGATGACTAGAGGGATGTCTATTCGAGTGGGAGTTCATAAGATGAACTTAATTATCCTGAACATAGTCAAAAGACCTTTTGCAAATTATGTCGTAAGCTCGCGCTTTAGTTCCACTGTTTAGATATGTTCCTAGAGAAAATATAGTTGAAAGTTGAAAGTAGCGATTATGCGGACAGTAGAAAGCTTATGTCCTTAATGCACCGCCAAAGGTGATGAACCCCAAACGTCGCTTGTGGATGTTGCGTAACATCGGACATACACGCTTTGATAACTACGTGATAGTTCAGTTAAACGGTTTAGAGTTGAGGCACGAAAGACGTTTTCGAAATGTTGCGGAACATATGAGATGTTTCGAGGGCTGAAATTAGGATTTCAGGCTCGTGCCCACGTCAAGAGGTATAAGACCTCCGACGATTATCTTAGCTCGCAAACTAAGGGAGAAAAGCTCAATCGTTGAGCTTGTGCTCAGATTGTCCAAGTACAACAATCACTTGAACCGAGTGGGAGTTGATCTTCCGGATGAGATAGTGATGTTTCTCCAAAGTCATTGCCACCAAGCTGCTAGAGCTTCGTGATGAACTATAACATATCGTGGATAGATATGATGATCCTTGAAGTATTCGCGATGTTTGACACCGCGAAAGTAGAAATCAAGAAGGAGCATCAATTTTTGATGGTTGGTGAAACCACTAGTTTCAAGAAGGGCAAGGGCAAGAAGGGATACTTCATGAAACGGCAAATCAGCTGCTGCTCTAGTGAAGAAACCCAAGGTTGAACCCAAACCCGAGACTAAGTGCTTCTGGAATAAGGGGAACTGCCATCGAGCAGCATTACCCTAGATACTTGGTAGATGAGAAGGCTGGCAAGGTCGATAGAAGTATATTGGATATACATTATGTTAAAGTGTACTTTACTAGTACTCCTAGTAGCACCAGGGTATTAAGATACCGGTTCGGTTGCTAAGTATTAGTAACTCGAAACAAAAGCTACGGAATAAACGGAGACTAGCTAAAGGTGAGCTGACGATATGTGTTGGAAGTGTTTCCAATTTTGATGTGATCAAACATCGCACGCTCCCTCTACCATCAAGATTAGTATTAAACATGAATAATTGTCATTTGGTGTTTGCGTTGAGCATAGACATGATTGGATTATGTCAATCGCATGTCTGATTTATTCATTTAAGGAGAATAATGGTTACTCTGTTTATTTGAATAATACCTTCAATGGTATTGCACCTAATAGGAATGGTTTATTGAATCTCGATCGTAGTGATACACATTTTCATGCCAAAAGATATAAGACAAGAATGATAGTACCACTTACTTGTGGCACTCGCCATGTAAGTCATATTGGTGTAAAAGCATGAAGAAGCTCCATGTTTATGGATCTTTGGACTCACTCCGTTTTGAAAAGTTTGAGACATGCGAACCATGTCTATTGGTGTATACGCATGAAGAAACTCCATGCAGATGGATCGTTTGGACTCACTTGATTTTGAATCACTTGAGATATGCAAAACATACCACATGGGCAAGATGACCTAAAAGCCTCGGTTTCAAAGAAGATGGAACAAGATAGCAACTTGTTGAAGTGACACATTTTGATGTGTGCAGTCCAATGAGTGCCGAGGCATGCAAAGTGAATATCGTTATGTTCTTACTTCACGAATGATTTAAGTAGATACTGAGTGTATTTACTTGATGAAACACAAGTCTGAAATATTGAATGGTTCAAGTAATTTCAGAGTGAAGTTTAAGATCTTCGTGACAAGAGGATAGAATGTCTATGATATGATCATGGAGATGAATATCTGAGTTACGAGTTTTGGCACACAATTAAGACATTGTGCAAATTGTTTCACAATTAATACCGCCTGGAACACCATAGTGTGATGGTGTGTCCGAACATCATAGTTGCACCCTATAAGATATGTTGCGTACCATGATGTCTCTCATCGAATTACCACTATCGTTTATGGGTTAGGCATTAGAGACAACCGCACTCACTTTAATAGGGCACCACGTAATTCCGTTGAGATGACACCGTATGAGTTATGGTTTACAGAAACCTAAGCTGTCATTTCTTAAAGGTTTGGGGCTGCTTATGTGAAAAAGTTTCAGGTTGATAAGCTCGAACCCAAAGCGGATAAAATGCATCTTCATAGGACACCCAAAAAAACAGTTGGGTATACCTCCTAATTCAGATCCGGAAGCAATAGGGATTGTTTCTTGAATCGGGTCCTTTCTCGAGGAAATGTTTGTCTCGAAAAGTTGAGTGGGAGGATGGTGGAGACTTGAACCGTCACTTCAACTAGTGTGTAGCAGGGCACAGGAAGTTGTTCCCGTGGCACCTACACCAATTGAAGTAGAAGCTTATGATAGTAATCATGAAGTTTCGGATCAAGTCACTACCGAACCTCGTAGGACGACAAGGACGCGTACTACTTCAGAGTGGTACGGTAATCCTGTCTTGAAGGTCATGTTGCTAGACAACAATGAACCTACGAGCTATGGAGAAGCGATGGTGGGCCCATATTCCGAAAAATGGTTAGAAGCCATGAAATCCGAGATAGGATCCATGTATTGGAACAAAGCATGGACTTTGGTGGACTTGCCCGTTGATCGGCAAGCCATAGAGATAAATGGATCTTTAAGAAGAAGACGGACGTGGACGGTAATGTCACCGTCTATGAAGCTCGACTTGTGGCGAAGAGTTTTTCACAAGTTCAAGGAGTTGACTACGATGAGATTTTCTCATCCGTAGCGATGCTTAAGTCCGTCGGAATCATGTTAGCATTAGATGCATTTATGAAATATGGCGGATGGATGTCAAGACGAAGTTTCCTTACCGGGCCAGAAGGAAAGGTTGTATGTAATACAATCGGAAAGGTTTTGTCGATCCTAAGGATGCTAAAAGGTATGCTAGCACCAAATGATCCTTCTAAGGACTGGAGTAAGCATCTCGGAGTTGGAATGTGCACTTTGATGAGATGATCAAAGATTTTAGGTTTATACAAAGTTTATGAGAAACTTGTATTTCCAAAGAAGTGAGTGGGAGCACTATAGAATTTCTGATGAGTATATGTTGTTGACATATTGATGATCAGAAATGATGTAGAATTTCTGGAAAGCATATAGGGTTATTTGAAAGATGATTTTCAATAGAAAACCTGGATTAGGCTACTTGAACAATAAGCATCAAGATCTATAAGATAGATCAAAATGTTTAATAATACTTTCAAATGAGCATGTACCTTGACATGATCTTGAAGGTGTTCAAGATGGATCGATCAAAGAAGGAGTTCTTAGCTGAATTGTAAGGTATGAAGTTAAGACTTAAAGCTCTACCACGGCAGCAGAGAGAGAAAGGATTTAAGGTCGCCCCTATGCCTTAGACATAGGCTCTACAAGATGCTATGCAGTGTACCGCCTTTGAAGTGTGCCTTGCCATGAGTCACTAGGGTACAAGAATGATCCAGAATGGATCATTGGACAATGATCAAAATTGTCCTTGGAGTAAATAAGGACATGTTTCTCGATTATGGAGATGATAAAGAGTTCGCGTAAGCGTTACGTCGATGCAAGCTTTAACACCTATCCGAAAGTGACTCGAGTAGCAAACCGGATACGTATAGTGGAGCAACCATTTGGAATAGCTTCAAGTGGAGCGTGGAAGCAACATTTACAATATGACATAGAGAATTATGAAGTACATACGGATCTGAATGTTACGCACCCGCTGACTAAAACCTCTCTCACAAGCAAAACATGATCAAACCCCGTAACTCATTGAGTCTTAATCACATGATGATGTGAACTAGTTTAATGACACTAGTAAACTCTTTGGATGTTGGTCACATGGCGATGTGACCTGTGAGTGTTAATCACATGGCGATGTGAACTAGATTATTGACTCTAGTGCAAGTGGGAGATCAGAGGAAATATGCCCTAGAGGCAATAATAAATTAGTTATTATTATATTTCCTTGTTCATGATAATCGTTTATTATCCATGCTATAATTGTATTGACAGGAAACTCAGATACATGTGTGGATACATAGACAAACACCAAGTCCCTAGTAAGCCTCTAGTTGACTAGCTCGTTGATCAATAGATGGTTACGGTTTCCCGACCATGGACATTGGATGTCATTGATAACGGGATCACATCATTAGTAGAATGATGTGATGGACAAGACCCAATCCTAAGCCTAGCACAAAGATCGTAGTTCGTATGCTAAAGCTTTTCTAATGTCAAGTATCATTTCCTTAGACCATGAGATTGTGTAACTCCGGATACCGTAGGGAATGCTTTGGGTGTACCAAACGTCACAACGTAATCGGGTGACTATAAAGGTGCACTACGGTATCTCCGAAAAGTGTCCATTGGGTTGGCACGAATCGAGATCGATTTGTCACTCCGTGTGACGGAGAGGTATCTATGGGCCCACTCGGTAGGACATCATCATAATGTGCACAATGTGATCAAGGAGTTGATCACGGGATGATGTGTTACGGAACGAGTAAAGAGACTTGCTGGTAACGAGATTGAACAAGGTATTGGGATACCGACGATCGAATCTCGGGCAAGTACAATACCGCTAGACAAAGGGAATTGAATACGGGATTGATTGAGTCCTTGACATCGTGGTTCATCCGATGAGATCATCGTGGAACATGTGGGAGCCAACATGGGTATCCAGATCCGCTGTTGGTTATTGACCGGAGAACGTCTCGGTCATGTCTACATGTCTCCCGAACCCGTAGGGTCTACACACTTAAGGTTCGATGACACTAGAGTTATAAAGGAAGTTTGTATGTGGTTACCGAATGTTGTTCGGAGTCCCGAATGAGATCCCGGACGTCACGAGGAGTTCCGGAATGGTCCGGAGGTAAAGATTTATATACGGAAAGTTGTTGTTCGGGTTCCGGAAAAAGTTCGGGTTTTTCGGTATTGTACCGAAGCTTCGGAAGGTTCCGGAGGATTCGGAGGGGTCCGGAGGTCCGGAAATTGTTCCACCACGTCCAATACAGTAGCATGGGCTGTAGGGGCTCCCTAGCCTTAATGGGCCAGGGGCACCAGCCCCCCCAAGGCCCATGCGCATGGGAGGGGGTGAAACCCTAAGGGGGAGGGCCTCCACTTGACTTGGGAGGCACACCTCCCCCTCTTGGCAGCCCACCAAGTCCCATCTAGGGATGGCCGCACCCCTTGGGGTGGGAAACCCTAAAGGCGCAGCCCCTTTCCCTATATATACTTGAGGTTTTGGGCTGCCCAACACACATGAGAACTTCTCCTCTTGGTGCAGCCCCGCCTCCTCCTCCTCCTCTCCCTTGGTGCTTGGCGAAGCCTGCGGGATTGCCACGCTCCTCCATCACCACCATGCCGTTGTGTTGCTGCTGGATGGAGTCTTCCTCAACCTCTCCCTCTCTCCTTGCTGGATCAAGGCGTGGGAGACGCCACCGGCTGTCCCGTGTGTTGAACGCGGAGGTGCCGTCTGCTCGCACTAGGATCTCCGGTGATTTGGATCACGACAGTATGACTCCTTCAACCCCGTTCACATGAACGCTTCCGCTTAGCGATCTACAAGGGTATGTTGTTGCACTCTCCTGCCCCACGTTGCTGGTTTCTCCATTTATTGTACTGGGTTACACGTAGTAAATTTTTGAATTTATGCTACGTTCCCCAACACCCCCCCCCCCTTTTTAATTAGTTAGGTTAATTAATCTAATTGCTTAGATATTTTAGCCAATAGACACTGATTGGTTGACCCCATCTAGTTAAATAAGCTAATAAAACTATGTTTACAACATGTTCCTATGACACATGGGTCCCGCTGGTCCCTTTTGACCAAATAAATCATTGATCGATAACCCGATGAATGACACGCGGGTCCCCAGGTTCCTTTGACTAGTCAACGGTCTCAATTGACTCCTGACTTGGCAGTCAACCAGACCCCATCTGCAGCCCCTGGTGCAAATAGCTGGGCACACTTCTGTGTACACATAGCAATTTAGTCTTTATTTTCGATTTAAAAGTAATTTCAGAATATTGTCTAAACTTTAGAAATTCATAGAAAATAAACCGTAGCTCAGATGAAAATGTTTTCTATATGAAAGTTGCTCAGAAAAATCCAACGAATCCGAATACGCGGTCCGTTCATCTGTCACATGCCCCTAGCATGCTGAACATGGAACATTCCCCCTCCGGTCATCTGTTTAATACAGGTCTGGAACCGGGAATTCATTCCCGGTTGAATTCCCCTTCACCTTTATCGTGTAGCCTTACGTTAGGTCACACCCGACACAACATATTGCCACATTATGCTTTGTGATGCTATGTTGCTTTATATTTACATTTTCTTCCCCCTCTTTTCTCCGTTAGATCCCGAGACCGATGTTGCCCCTGTGATCGACTACGTCAACGATGACCCCTCCTTGCCAGAGCAACCAGGCAAGCCCTCCCCCCCTTGATCATCAGATATCGCCTATTCTTCTCTATACTGCTTGCATTAGAGTAGTGTAGCCTGTTACTGCTTTCAATTTATCCTATCCTGATGCATAGCCTGTCCTTGCTACTACTGTTGTTATCTTTACATGCAATCCTAAATGCTTAGTATAGGATGCTAGTATTCCATCAGTGGCCCTACATTCTTGTCCGTCTGCCATGTTATACTATCAGGCCGTGATCACTCGGGAGGTGATCACGGGTATATACTATATACTTTATACATGATACCTGTGGTGACTGATGACCCACAAGTATAGGGGATCTATCGTAGTCCTTTTGATAAGTAAGAGTGTCGAACTCAACGAGGAGCAGAAGGAAATGATAAGAGGTTTTTAGTAAGGTTTTCTCTGCAAGCACTGAAATAGTAGGTGATAGATAGTTTTGTGATAAGATAAATAGTAACGAGCAAAAAGTAATTAAAGTAAATAAGGTGCAGCAAGGTGGCCCAATCCTTTATGTAGCAAAGGATAAGCCTAGACAAGATCTAATAATGAAGAAGGAGCTCCCGAGGACACATTGGGAATTATCGTCAAGCTAGTTTTCATCACGTTCATAAGATTCGCGTTCGGTACTTTGATAATTTGATATGTGTAGCGACCCGACCTCAGACGGTCAAGCCTCTGTGTATCTGTGCCATCCCTGGATCAGTATGCTGGCACACACAGTACATCAATGTATATATCAAAGTGCAATCACATGTATAAATAACGTAAAATGATATATACCTCATAATACTCAGCGGAAACAATCAAACGGGTGTGGAGTCCCATCAACGCCATCGGCAGGTTGAGTGTAGACCGTAACCTGTATCGTAACTCTTACTCGTCGAGGAAAATATCTGCAACATGATACGTTGCAGTGTGCAGTAGGTCAAGACATTGAATGTACCGACAAGATCACAATATGAGAAAACAGATGATAAAACTATACTATATGCAATATGGCTTTATGGCTCAGATTCGAGTTTTGTTTGCGTAAAAGCTGGTTTTATTTTCCCTACATCAAAGGAATAAATGAAGTCTGTACTATGGAGTTTTCTATCATGACATGGTTCCGCCAACCGATGTCTCATAGCCCAAAATCATCATAAGTTGCCCACAATTAAGTTATCAGTCCGGTGTTGAGAGTTCCGAGATAGATCCAAGTCCAGATGCTCAAATTGTCCGTAACCGGGGACACGGCTAATCGATTAGGTTTATAACCCTCTGCAGAGGTTTGTACACTTCACCCGCAAGATTCGATCCCTCTTTTTACGTTCTCGCACTTCAGGGTGCTTGAGAACAAGATGACCGAAACATGGTCTTCCAAAGAGTTCCTCTGACCACTGTCCGGTACTCATCCCATCCTACCGTAGTTCTACATCTGCTAGTACCGTCCCAGCCAGAGTCACTACTAAGGTCAACCAAGCCAGAGCCCATAATGACTTGCGGTTGCACAGGTAAGCTTCCGGCATGAAGTATTCTTCCGTCTCTTTGAGTCTGGGTGAAGCTTTCCGCAAGATGTCATGGCGCTTCTCCATGCATCCCGGCCAACCACTGGTTTCTCCAGGTGCCCGTCAACCGCCCTTCACCCAAAGAGTGTGTATTGAATTCTTGTCTCGAGTCTTGAAGTCTTGAGGCCTTGAAGATGCAGTCCTTGCAGATTCCATCATGGAGTTGTCGTCATTGACGAGATCCTCCATTCTCACACCACTCCGAGCACTCATACCAACCCCGTCTACTATAGTGTAGCATTAAAATAAATAACGTCCGGGCTTGGTAACAGGTGATGGGTTCCTACCTCATGCATACTACTCAACTACAAGGATTCAATATCACTACTGGAGGGATTGTTGCGAAGATGACACTAGATGCAATAAAACACATAGGTATGAAAACATGGTCAAAGTGAACTTGCACAGTAATACTTGATGAAGATAACAACGCTGTCGTAAAATGACTTGGTAGAACTAATCGTCACTCCGTTGAAAATCTATATAGTCAAACATAGCATTCACATAAGCAAACATCCTAGCAAACAATTTTAGCACTCAAATAACAATCAAAACAGCAAGGAAAATCGATAATAAAACTCAAACAAAATCAAAAGAAACTTCAAATAAAACTACAAAGAAAAACTACTAACGAAGATCTATGACTTTGCTACAAACATCTAATATAGTTTTGCCGTAAGTAAAAACTTAACAACAATTAAAATACTAGACTAATAAATTAACAGAAAATAAAATGTAAAATAACTAATTTAACAGAAAGTATTTTTTCCATAAAATTTTATTTGCAAAAAGAAACAAATAAAAAGCTTTTATAAAACTCTAACTATGACCTATAGAAGGTTTCATACAAAACTAAGGAAAATAAAATTTTTAAAATAAAAATAAATTTTCTCCTGTTGTCTAACAGAAACACAACTAATTTTGTCAAAAGTGACAAAAAGAAATACTTTAAAACTAATAAAAACAATAAAGAAAAAGCTAAAACAGAACTAATACTAAAACAGTACTGTTTTGCTAAAAACCTAATTTAAATTAACCTGAAAATAAAATACTAAATACTACTGGATAAACAAAGGTCCTAGAGACCAGGAGAAAAAAGAATTAATTAAAAACCTATTTTTAAACTCCCGGAATAAGCATAACAAGCTTTAATTCAAATCTGATCTAACTCAATTTTTATAAATCCAAACATAGACAAATTATATATTTTTGGAAACTACAAGAAAATTATGATCTAACGCAAAAGAATCAGCATCATTGGACTTCTAGATCAAAAGTTATAAGCTAAACAAGAACGGAACTAAATCTGTTACGGGAATAAATCTGAAAACGAAAACGGAGTTACCTGTCGTGAGGCAGAGATGGCAGGAAGGAGACGGCGATGTGGAGGGCTGCTCGGCGAGGGGCGAGGTCGCCGGCGAGGTGGGGGTGGCGGAGGAGGGGTCGGCGCTTGGGGAGGTGGCGCTGGGCGATGGGGAGGTTCAGGAGAGCTCTGGTGAGCGTTCTAGGCGGGAAAAGGAGGACGGTGGCGAGGAGGCTACGGGCAAGGAGGGCGTGGTGATGGGAAAAATGGAACGAGGAGAGGGAGGGGGTTTTATAGGCGGTCTCGGGAGGCGCTGGGATGGAAAGATGAGGGAGATCGGGAAGGTGGAGATTCCTGTCTCCATGGATATGGAAAGCTTGTGTAACGTGAGAGGAAAAAGAGGAAGGAGATGATCTCTTGTTGGGCTAGAATAGGAAAGTGCTTAATGGGCCAGCAGGTTTTTCCTAATAAAAACGATTCCATTCCTATTTTTAAAATTAGGAAACTAAAACAATAAAAAGGAAATCAAATCAATTCGAATAAAGAGTTTTTTATATACTAAAATTATCGTAAAAATAAAATGTAGATGATGAGCATTATTCCACGGCCAAAATAAAAACTTAAAAAATGTTTTTCAGAAAATCCCTAAAGGCTTTATTTCTTTTGCAAATAATTTTTTAAATAAAAACTTTGGTTTTTCTTGGCTCAAATATTTTCAAAAATGCCCCTGATTTTGGAGGGTCATTTTCCTCCATCTTTCTTGCTTGCAAGAATTTATTTTTCGGGTATTTCTCGGGAAGAAAAATAGAAGCAAGTGCAAATATTTGAAAGAATTAAATTGCAAAACTCCGTTCAAATTCTTTATAGTTGAAGAAGTCATGTCATCTTCTCTCATTGATTTTAATAGGGTGAATTTGAATTTACCGGAGAAGGGGAAAGTCATTTTATTCCCTCTCATTCAAAAGTTTTTGAAAAGGTTCAAATTTCACTCAAGTTTAATTCACTCAAGCAAACAAACAAACAATTCAATTAATTATATGAACATTCCAAAATTTGGGATGTTACAAACCTACCACACTTAAAATGAATCTCGCCCCTCGAGATTCAAGAGGCTAACAAGAAAAGGTTAGGGGTTGGGGTCTTCTAGCAAATGTCTTGGTCGAAGGTCGTGGGTGCTACCACACTTAAAAACAAGGTCATGGTTCCAATAAACTCAGATATTTCCTCCGAGGGCTGACAATGTATGTCTCTTCACATATCTTACAATAGCTCCTTCATTAAAGCTCTTCCGTCAAGCATAGAGTTTTCCTCAAAAGCTTGGGTCGGTATGTCAAAGTTGAAGTTCGTCCGAGACTGGATCTTCTTAGCTGATGGGTCTGTGTCCATTCTAAACAACTATCGAAACACTCATGGTGGTCTATCATTAATGGTTTCCCCTGCAGAAAACGGGTCTGGGTTGAACTTCACCATATATCCTACGATTGGCAACGGTTGCCTGTAAAGGGTTCCATCGTACTACCATTTTATGGTTTTATGGCTTATCGCGTCGACACTCTTCTAAGGTTTTCAAGGCTCTCTGATTTTCCATCAACATATGATAGTTCATGATAGAAGTCTCCGGTATGGGGGCCAATCCATCCCGTACTTGAATCATTACCACATATGTAAATATCGAATCACGTATTTTAACACTTGGGCATACTCACAAGCATTGCAGAATTTCTCTTGTTCTCGAACCGAGTTCGTATAAATCCATGGTTTCTGCATGCCAAACAAAACATCTATCGTTACTTCACCACTCTCGTGTTTTTATGTAACCTCCTACGAAACGTAGGCTGATTGGATCACAGATTCTTCCAAATTTATTCCTTTATCAAGGTTACAACGGTTCCTTCTCAAAATCCTGGGCCTGTGGTTTATGGCCCACTTCAACACTAGTGTAGCTTTAACTCATCCTTGGAGTAACTCTCTTGTTACACCTCCTTAAATCGATGAGTACTCTGTTTCTTCATACCATCATATCAAAACAAAACTCCAACTTATTTTGTCCAACTTCCTTCTATGGCAGTCATGAATAACACGTTTCTTTCTTCATTGATCCTGTGGCTTTATAGAGTACTATGACCAAAAGAAGTGCACAAGTTTATCCATAAAATCTCATTAATCTCATATCAATCTTTCATTACATCCTTAACCATTTTCAGAATCCAAATTCCAAAAGTACTTGTTACAAATGCTGCCACCCACATGATTTGGTATGGTCAGACATTACTTCCACTTTATTTATTTATCCTCCTCGAGGATTCTTCAGTCCCACTGGAATTGTGCGACATGAGCCTTGAAATCTTCAATCTTCTGTTTCATCATGGTGGTCTTGAGCTTCACCTTCATCATCTCTGCATGCACTTCGCTTAGGTATTCCTGAGTATAATGGAGTCTTGCTTCAAGTATTTCTCCGATCCGACGATGTCTTCCATGGCTGCTTCACGAACGGCATCGAAGAAAGTTGCTTGTGGCACACGTGAGATGAAAAGTAATGCCCCATCCTCTTTGGGCAAACTCCTTTCAAACGGTGGAGGTGTACCTCCACATACCAAAGTTCCACTCCCTTTTGCATGAAGGGGTAGCCTTTGTAGACTGCATCTCCTTCAAGGTGAATATGCTTCATCATGTCCTTCAAGATCTTGGGTAATCATGATCACTTGTCGTGGTCATGATCGTTTGAGGCCCTTAAGGAAAGACTCATAAAGGGTTGTCATCTGTATGTGTAGGATAAGAGGAGTGCTCGTAACAAGGGATGTATCTCCATGGGATGTTGCAATTGTCTCCGAAAGGTTTGGTGTTCGATTGTCCATGGGTTCAAGATTTGAAGTGCAGTTGAGATAGAAAGAGAAAGCAAATACCCACTCATCAACAGAAATATCGCTTTGTAATGGGCCGTTCTACTATGGTTTTGTTTCTAAGTCCTCATTTCTTCAGGTCTTCAATGCTCGGAGTTTCCAACGTCGATGCTTTTCCCATATGAAGGCCTTCTACCATTCTTCCGTAACTTACGTCTCTCAGGGTTGAAATAAATACAAGCCTACGAATATCGCATCTATCCAACCATTCAATAAACATACAAAAATAATAGCAACCAAGCATTCATTTATTCAATCAATTCTACAGTATCGCCACCCACATAAACTGGTATGGTCAGATACTTAAATCGAGAAAACGTTCATCTTTATTTCTCTCATGGTGGGATACTACTAAGCTAATTTATTAGGAACTTGGTCATTGTCCCTACTGGGCTTCTTCTGTGTGGACTTGATCTCCTCCAGCTCTTCTGCTAGATTTTCCCTGTCGACACGGAGTTTCTTATGACGACCCTGTATGTCCTGAAGTTGTTCCTTGAGCTTCTGGATTTCAACGTCCTTTGCATGAGACATGGTCCTGCTGTTCTTCAGTTCCTGACGCATTCTCGAGATCTCGAGGTTCTCCTCCTCCAGCTTGTTTACCTTCAGTCTCTGAGTCTTGTCCTCTTCTCGTAGTGCTTCATTGTCAAACAGGCTTCCAGGAGGTCCATCCAAGATTCTTGACGTATTGTTCCAGATCCTGATTGTACACTAAAAGTGGGGAGAACTTCATCTTTTGCGCTTCCGTCAAGGCAATAGTTGCTCCATCAGACTTCTGCCATCCAATCCTTCCAAAGAAGTGTGAGTTTAGTGCAGCACGATGACGATAGCATAAACGTGCAATAGCATCATGGACGGCAGTGTTGATGCCCATATCACGATCACCATTTATAGTTCAAGTTGATGTCTGCAGTCTTGGGGGCTTCTTTACGACCAAAAACTTGGGTCTTGATTCCCCATGATCTGGACGTCCTCTTAGTTGCCTTGATCTCGTGTATCGGTAACTTCAGCACTGACTAGCTCCACAAGGAAGGGGCCTCCAAGAACCTTCTCGTAGTGTTCTCTTTTGTTCGTAATATAGATCTCCATCTATAGTTTGGAATAAGGAAGGTTCAATAATAGGAATCAGGTGTTACGAGAGTAGTACAAAACAAAGGTCATTCCTATTGGGGTCTTCATATTACTAAGTCATTTTCTAGGGTCACGTTCTACAGTCAACATGTGCTCTGATACCATCTCTGTAGCGACCCGACCTCAGACGGTCAAGCCTCTGTGTTACTGTGCCATCCCTGGATCAAGATATCTTTGGCACACACAAGACATCAATGTATATATCAAAGTGCAATCACATGTATAAATAACGTAAAATGATATATACCTCATAATACTCAGCCGAAACAATCAAGCGGGTGTGGAGTCCCATCAACGCCATCGGCAGGTTGAGTGTAGACCGTAACCTCAGATCGTAACTCTTACTCGTCGAGGAAAATATCTGCAACATGATACGTTGCAGCCGTGTAGGTCAGTACATTGAATGTACCGACAAGATCACAATATGAGAAAACAGATGATAAAACTATACTATATGCAATATGGCTTTATGGCTCTGTATCTGAGTTTTGTTTGCGTAAAAGCTGGTTTTATTTTCCCTACATCAAAGGAATAAATGAAGTCTGTACTATGGAGTTTTCTATCATGACATGGTTCCGCCAACCGATGTCTCATAGCCCAAAATCATCATAAGTTGCCCACAATTAAGTTATCATCCGGTGTTGAGAGTTCCGAGATAGATCCAAGTCCAGATGCTCAAATTGTCCGTAATCGGGACACGGCTAATCGATTAGGTTTATAACCCTCTGCAGAGGTTTGTACACTTTACCCGCAAGATTCGATCCTCTCTTTTACGTTCTCGCACTTCGTGGTGTTTGAGAACAAGATGACCAAACATGGTCTTCCAAAGAGTTCCTCGACCACCGTCCGGTACTCATCCCATCCTACCGTAGTTCTACATCTGCTAGTACCGTCCCAGCGAGTCACTACTAAGGTCAACCAAGCCAGAGCCCATAATGACTTGCGGTTGCAGGTAAGCTTCCGGCATGAAGTATTCTTCCGTCTCTTTGAGTCTGGGTGAAGCTTTCCGCAAGATGTCATGGCGCTTCTCTATGCATCCCGCCAACCACTGGTTTCTCCAGGTGCCCGTCGGCCGCCCTTCACCCAAAGAGTGTGTATTGAATTCTTGTCTCGAGTCTTGAAGTCTTGAGGCCTTGAAGATGCAGTCCTTGCAGATTCCATCATGGAGTTGTCGTCATTGACGTAGATCCTCCATTCTCACACCACTCCCGAGCACTCATACCAACCCCGTCTACTATAGCGTAGCATTAAAATAAAATAGCGTAGCATTAAAATAAATAACGTCCCGGGCTTGGTAACAGGGTGATGGGTTCCTACCTCATAAATACTACTCAACTACAAGGATTCAATATCACTACTGGAGGGATTGTTGCGAAGATGACACTAGATGCAATAAAACACATAGGTATGAAAACATGGTCAAAGTGAACTTGCCTGGTAATACTTGATGAAGATAACAACGCTGTCGTAAAATGACTTGGTAGAACTAATCGTCACTCCGTTGAAAATCTATATAGTCAAACATAGCATTCACATAAGCAAACATCCTAGCAAACAATTTTAGCACTCGAAATAACAATCAAAACAGCAAGGAAAATCGATAATAAAACTCAAACAAAATCAAAAGAAACTTCAAATAAAACTACAAAGAAAAACTACTAACGAAGATCTATGACTTTGCTACAAACATCTAATATAGTTTTGCCGTAAGTAAAAACTTAACAACAATTAAAATACTAGACTAATAAATTAACAGAAAATAAAATGTAAAATAACTAATTTAACAGAAAGTATTTTTTTCCATAAAATTTTATTTGCAAAAAGAAACAAATAAAAAGCTTTTATAAAACTCTAACTATGACCTATAGAAGGTTTCATACAAAACTAAGGAAAATAAAATTTTTAAAATAAAAATAAATTTTCTCCTGTTGTCTAACAGAAACACAACTAATTTTGTCAAAAGTGACAAAAAGAAATACTTTAAAACTAATAAAACAATAAAGAAAAAGCTAAAACAGAACTAATACTAAAACAGTACTGTTTTGCTAAAAACCTAATTTAAATTAACCTGAAAATAAAATACTAAATACTACTGGATAAACAAAGGTCCTAGAGACCAGGAGCAAAAAGAATTAATTAAAACCTATTTTTAAACTCCCGGAATAAGCATAACAAGCTTTAATTCAAATCTGATCTAACTCAATTTTTATAAATCCAAACATAGACAAATTATATATTTTTGGAAACTACAAGAAAATTGTGATCTAACGCATAAAAGAATCAGCATCATTGGACTTCTAGATCAAAAGTTATAAGCTAAAAAGAACGGAACTAAATCTGTTACGGGAATAAATCTGAAAACGAAAACGGAGTTACCTGTCGTGAGGCAGAGATGGCAGGAAGGAGACGGCGATGTGGAGGGCTGCTCGGCGAGGGGCGAGGTCGCCGGCGAGGTGGGGGTGGCGGAGGAGGGGTCGGCGCTTGGGAGGTGGCGCTGGGCGATGGGAGGTTCCAGGAGAGCTCCTGGTGAGCGTTCTAGGCAGGAAAAGGAGGACGGTGGCGAGGAGGCTACGGGCAGGGAGGGGCGTGGTGATGGGAAAAATGGAACGAGGAGAGGGAGGGGGTTTTATAGGCGGTCTCGGGAGGCACTGGGATGGAAAGATGAGGGAGATCGGGAAGGTGGAGATTCCTGTCTCCATGGATATGGAAAGCTTGTGTAACGTGAGAGGAAA
The DNA here is from genome assembly GCA_021605145.1 of Aegilops bicornis. Taxonomy (NCBI): domain Eukaryota; kingdom Viridiplantae; phylum Streptophyta; class Magnoliopsida; order Poales; family Poaceae; genus Aegilops; species Aegilops bicornis. The sequence continues at coordinate 633,982,624 of CM038670.1, forward strand.
CAGAGGAAGGAGATGATCTCTTGTTGGGCTAGAATAGGAAAGTGCTTAATGGGCTAGCAGGTTTTTCCTAATAAAAACGATTCCATTCCTATTTTTAAAATTAGGAAACTAAAACAATAAAAAGGAAATCAAATCAATTCGGAATAAAGAGTTTTTTTTTATATACTAAAATTATCAAAAAAATAAAATGTAGATGATGAGCATTATTCCACGGCCAAAATAAAAACTTAAAAATATGTTTTTCAGAAAATCCCTAAAGGCTTTATTTCTTTTGCAAATAATTTTTTTTAAATAAAAACTTTAGTTTTTCTTGGCTCAAATATTTTCAAAAATGCCCCTGATTTTGGAGGGTCATTTTCCTTCGCTCTTTCTTGCTTGCAAGAATTTATTTTTCGAGGTATTTCTCGGGAAGAAAAATAGAGAAGCAAGTGCAAATATTTGAAAGAATTAAATTGCAAAACTCCGTTCAAATTCTTTATAGTTGAAGAAGTCATGTCATCTTCTCTCATTGATTTTAATAGGGTGAATTTGAATTTACGGAGAAGGGGAAAGTCATTTTATTCCCTCTCATTCAAAAGTTTTTGAAAAGGTTCAAATTTCACTCAAGTTTAATTCACTCAAGCAAACAAACAAACAATTCAATTAATTATATTAACATTCCAAAATTTGGGATGTTACAATATGTGGGTGGACCGACACTTGGGTACTGTCCTAACTTGGACAAGCATCCCACTTATGATTAACCCCTATTGCAAGCATCCGCAACTACAAAAAGGAGTATTAAGGTAAACCTAACCACAACATTAAACATATGGGTCCATATCAGCCCCTAACGAAGCAACGCATAAACTAGGGTTTAAGCTTCTGTCACTCTAGCAACCCATCATCTACTTATTACTTCCCTATGCCTTTCTCTAGGCCCAAATAATGGTGAAGTGTCATGTAGTTGACGTCCACATAACACCACTAGAGGAAAGACAACATACATCTCACAAAAATATCGAACGAATACCAAATTCACATGACTACTAATAGCAAGACTTCACCCATGTCCTCAGGACCAAACGTAACTACTCACAAAGCATATTCATGTTCATAATCATAGGAGTAATAATATGCATAAAGGATCTGAACATATGATCTTCCACCAAGTAAAACCAACTAGCATCAACTACAAGGAGTAATCAACACTACTAGCAACCCACAGTACCAATTTGTGGTTTTGATACAAGATTGGATACAAGAGATGAACTAGGGTTTGGAGAGGAGATGGTGCTGGTAAAGATGTTGATGGAGATTGACCCCCTCCCGATGAGAGGATCGTTGGTGATGACGTTGGTGATGATTTCCCCCTCCCGGAGGAAAGTGTCCCCGGAGAACAGCTCCGCCAGAGCCCTAGATTGGTTCCGCCAAGGTTCCGCCTCGTGGCGGCGGAGTTTCGTCTGTAAGCTTGCCCACGATATTTTCCAGGTAAAAGTGATGATATAGCAGAAGATGGACGCGGATGCCCACCGGGGGCCCGGAGATAGGCGCCCTATAGGGGCGTGCCCCTGTCTCCTAGGCAGGTGTGGGCCCCCGGCCTATTTCTTTCGCTCAAAAATTCTTATAAATTCCAAAAGTTGTTTCGTGGAGTTTCGGGACTTTTGGAGTTGTGCGTAATAGGTTTCAACGTTTGCTCCTTTTCGGCCAGAATTCCATTTAAGCATTCCCCTCTTCATGGTAAACCTTGTAAAATAAGAGAGAATAGCCATAAGTATTGAGATATAATGTGTAATAACAGCCCATAATGCAATAAATATTGATATAAAAGCATGATGCAAAATGGACGTATCAACTCCCCAAGCTTAGACCTCGCTTGTCCTCAAGCTTAAAGCCGAAATCGAAAAATATGTCCACATGTTTAGAGATAGAGGTGTCGGTAAAAATAAAATATGGACATGAGGGCATCATGATCATTCTAATAACAGCAACATATATGGATTTTTTCATATGATTTCCTATGCTCAAGTAATAAGCAATTCACAATGTCAAGTATGGTTCAAAAACTTCACTGGGAACTAACAAACTATAATCTCAGTCATTGAAGCAATTGCAATTTATCGTAACATTGGAAAGAGTCAATAATAGAGCTTTTCAGCAAGCTCACATACTCAACTATCTCGTAATCCCCTATAATTGTTAACACTCATGCAATACTTGTGGTTATAGAGTTTCAGCTGGACACTGAGAAAGATAGGGGCTTATTGTGTTGCCTCCCAACGTATTCACCTTTAGGTGATGTCAACAATAATAGCCTATGCCAACTTACATCCAATTGGATATATGTATCACGATCTTTCAAACACGAGGAGCTTGCGAAAGGATAAAAATAAAAAAGGGAAAGGTGAGCATCACCTTGACTCAAGCATAAAGTAAAACATAAAGTAAAAGATAGGCCCTTCGCAGAGGGAAGCAGAGGTTGTCATGCGCGTTTAGGGTTGATGCAGAAAGTCTTAGTGCAAAAGAACATCACTTTATATTGCCCCTTGTATGTGGACCTTTATTATGCAGTCCGTCGCTTTTATTACTTCCACAACAAGTTCGTACAAAGTTTATTTTCTCTGCACTAATAAGTCATACATATTTAGAGAGCAATTTTTGCATCGATGACAACTTACTTGAAGGATCTTATTCAATCCATAGGTAGATATGGTGGACTCTCATGGCAAAATTGGGTTTAAGGATATTTGGAAGCACAAGTAGTATCTCTACTTGGTGCAAGGAATTTTTCTAGCATGAGGGGAAAGGCAAGCTCAACATGTTTGGATGGTCAATGACAATATACTTTAACTGAGATGTCGGAAAACATAAACCATTACATTGTCTTCCTTGTCCAACGTCAACTCTTTTAGCATGTCATACATAATGAGTGCTTCACAATCATAAAAGATGTCCAAGATAATATATTTATATGGGAACCCCTCTTTCCTTATCACTTCCTATTAATTGCAACGATGACCAAGGCTACGTTCATCAACTCTCAACAATTTTTATGCCTCATACTTTCTATATGTGAAGTTATCACTATCCATAAGATCAATATGAACTCTTTTGTTCTTTCTACTTTCTCAAGATCATAGCAACATAGCAAAGCCCTTGATTCAACACTAATCTTTATTATAGATAGCACACGGACTCGCTTACATAAAGAGCTCACAATGCAAAACTCAAAACTACTTGATATCAAAACTTCAATCTACTAGATCAAGATACTACTAAAAGGATCGAACTAAGTAAAGCGGTAAAAATAGGAGTGTGATGGTGAAACGATACCGGGGCACCTCCCCCAAGCTTGGCAGTTGCCAAGGGGAGTGCCCATACCCATGTGATTATTTCTTAGGAGGTGGTGGAGTAGGAGTTGTTGATGATGTAGGCTTGTCGTCTGTCTTCCAGGGCATCGGCTCTCCATCATAAAAGGATGATCGAGTCTCCGGGATCCTTAAATCTGCAGCCAAACTCATTCGCTTGAATCTATATTCATACTCACGATTCTGGTTTTGCGGGTCATAGATCTAGGCTTGGAGGTGCTCGATTTTCTCTTGAAGTTTGAAGATGGTTTCCCCAATGACTTTGGCATCCAGCTTGTGGTTGTTGGTGAACTCCGTGATCATCATCTGGTTGGCGTTGAGTCCACGCTCCACCATCCCTTGACACTTGAAAACTTCTTGCTCCAAGGCTTCGAGCTTTGTCTCCACGCTCCCGGTACGCTGGTCCCTCCACATCGCGGATGCGCAACACCCCCTCACGCACCTCAATGGTTTGAGGATGATGCAGCACCTCCGCGAGATAGGGGTTGATAACTCTCTCGAAAAACTTGTCCTTGGGAGTGCTTGGAGACGATATGATGCTCTAGATCTGAAACAGAAACAGCTCGAAATGAAAACAAAGGATATTTGCGTGATACTGTGGTCAAAACCTTTGGGACTATATATAATGAATTTTTATCGACCAAAATACGTAACATACAAGAAAACGGAGTCCGGGAGGCACACGAGGTGCCCACGAGACAGGGGGCGCGCCCTACAGGGGTGGGCGTGCCCTCCTCTCTCGTGGGAGCCTTGTGTCCCTTTCGGACTACTTCTTTCTTCCTAAAATTCTTAAATAATCCAAAACTGATAAAAATTGCCATTAGAGTTGTTTTGGAGTCGGTTTACTTACCGTACCGCATTACCTATACCTTTTCGGAGTCCGGAACGCGTTACGAAAGTGTCTCTTATGTATTCCTCAGGGGTTATGGTTTCAATAATATTAATTTTAACATTGATAGGATTACCTGAAATATAATGTTTAATTCTTTGACCGTTTACCACCCTCGGATTTGTGCCTTCGAAGTTGTTGATTTTTATAGCACCAGAACGATAGACCTCCTCGATAACGTAGGGACCTTCCCATTTTGAGAGAAGTTTTCCTGCAAAAAATCTTAAATGAGAGTTGAACAATAACACATAATCTCCTACATTAAACTCACGCTTTTGTATCCTCTTATCATGCCAGCGTTTGACTTTTTCTTTGAAAAGCTTGGCATTCTCATATGCTTGGGTTCTCCATTCATCTAGTGAGCTAATATCAAACAACCTCTTCTCACCAGCAAGTTTGAAGTCATAATTGAACTCTTTAATAGCCCAATATGCCTTATGTTCAAGTTCAAGAGGTAAATGACATGCGTTTCCATAAACCATCTTATATGGAGACATACCCATAGGATTTTTGTATGCAGTTCTATAGGCCCATAATGCATCATCAAGTTTTTTGGACCAATTCTTTTTAGATCTATTCACAGTCTTTTGCAAAATTAATTTGAGCTCTCTATTGCTCAACTCTACTTGACCACTAGATCATGCGGGTGATAAGGAGATGTGATTCTATGATTGACATCATACTTAGCAAGCATCTTCTGAAAGCACCATGAATAAAGTGTGAACCACCATCACCATAAGATATCTAGGGACTCCAAACCTCGGAAAAATAACTTCTTTAAGCATTTTAATAGAAGTGTTATGATCATCACTACTAGTTGGAATAGCTTATACCCACTTAGTAACGTAATCAACAACAACTAAAATATGTGTATAACCATTGGAGGCAGGAAAAGGTCCCATATAATCAAAGCCCCAAACATCAAACGGTTCAATAACAAGAGAATAATTCATAGGCATTTCTGGCGTCTACTAATGTTACCTATTCTTTGACATTCATCACAAGATAAGACAAACTTACGAGCATCTTTGAAAAGAGTAGGCCAATAAAAACTAGATTGTAGTACCTTGTGTGCAGTTCTATCTCCAAATGGTGTCCTCCATAGGATTCAGAGTGACACTTGCGTAGGATTTGTTCCTGTTCATGCTCAGGCACACAACATCTAATAATACCATCTACTACTTCCTTATAAAGGTGTGGATCATCCCAGAAGTAATGTCTTAAATCATAAAAGAACTTTTTCTTTTGTTGGTATGTGAAACTAGGCGGTATATATTTAGCAACAATGTAATTAGCATAATCAGCATACCAAGGAGCAGTTCGAGAAGCATTGACAACCGCTAATTCTTCATCAGGAAAACTATCATTAATAGGCAGTGGGTCATCAAGAACATTCTCTAACCTAGACAAGTTATGCATAGAACGGGTTCTCAGCTCCTTTCTATCAATAATATGCAAGTCAAATTCTTGGAGCAAGAGAACCCATCTAATGAGTCTAGGCTTAGCATCTTTCTTTTCCATAATATATTTAATAGCGGCATGATCAAGTGAATAGTAACTTTGGAATCAACAATATAAGGTCTAAACTTATCACATGCAAACACAACTGCTAAGAACTCTTTTTCAAGAGTAGCATAATTTCTCCGGAAGTATCAAGAGTCTTACTAGCATACTTTGGATAACATTCAATTTCTTATCGACTCTTTGCCCTAAAACAACACCTACAAAGATAATCACTAGCATCGCACATAATTTCAAAAGGTAAATTCCAATAAGGTGGCTGAACAATAGGTGCGATGATCAAAGCTTTCTTAAGTGTTTCAAATGCTTCTACACAATCATCATCAAAGACAAAAGGAATATCTTTTGCAATAAATTAGTCGAGGCCTAGAGATTTTAGAAAAGTCCTTAATGAACCTCCTATAAAAGCCGGCATGACCAAGGAAACTTCTTATACCTTTTATGTCCTTGGGACATGGCATCTTTTCAATAGCATCAACTTTGGCTTTATCAACTTCAATACCTCTCTCGGAGATCTTGTGCCCCAAGACAATGCCTTCATTAACCATAAAGTGACACTTTTCCCAATTCAGACGAGACTAGTGTCTTGGCATCTCCGCAAAACTTCGATCAAGGTTGCTCAAACAATCATCAAAAGAGGATCCATAGATGGAGAAGTCATCCATGAATACCTCACAAATCTTTTCACAAAAATAAGAGAATATAGCCATCATGCATCTTTGAAAGGTAGCAGGTGCATTACATAAACCAAAAGGCATACGTCTATAAGAAAAAGTACCAAAAGGGCAAGTAAAAGTAGTTTTAGATTGATCCTTTGCTGACACAGGTATTTGAGAGAAACCAGAATAACCATCTAGAAAGCAAAAATGAGTGTGTTTGGATAGCCTTTCTAGCATTTGATCAATAAAAGGTAAAGGGTAATGATCTTTCTTAGTAGCTTTATTTAACTTACGAAAATCAATTACCATCCTATAACCTGTAATAATTCTTTGCGGGATCAATTCATCTTTATCATTAGGAACACGATAATACCTCCCTTTTTAGGGACACAATGGACATGGCTTACCCATTCACTATCAGCAACGGGATAAATAATACCTGCCTCAAGGAGCTTTAGAATCTCCTTTCTTACCACTTCCTTCATTTTGGGATTTAATCGTCTTTGAGGGTCTCTAACTGGTTTGGCATCTTTCTCCACTGAAATTTTGTGTTCACATAATGTGGGACTAATGCCCTTAAGATCGTCCAGAGTATATCCAATAGCAGCTCGGTGCTTCTTCAGAGTTTTCAATAATCTTTCTTCTTCTTTCTCTGAAAGGTTAGCACTAATAATAACAGGATATATTTCTTTTTCATCAAGATAAGCATACTTAAGATTATCAGGTAAAGGTTTGAGTTCAAACACGGGATCACCCTTGGGTGGAGGGGATCCCCAAGAATTTCAACGGGAAGGTTATGTTTCAGCATAGGTTCTTGTTTAAGGAACACTTCATCTATTTCTTCCCTTTCCTTCATAAACATATCGTTTTCATGGTCTAGCAAATATTGTTCTTGAAGGAAATATGCCCTAGAGGCAATAATAAAGTTATTATTTATTTCCTTATATCATGATAAATGTTTATTATTCATGCTAGAATTGTATTAACCGGAAACATAATACATGTGTGAATACATAGACAAACAGAGTGTCACTAGTATGCCTCTATTTGACTAGCTCGTTAATCAAAGATGGTTATGTTTCCTAACCATAGACATGAGTTGTTATTTGATTAACGGGATCACATCATTAGGAGAATGATCTGATTGACATGACCCATTTCGTTAGCCTAGCACTTGATCGTTTAGTATGTTGCTATTGCTTTCTTCATGACTTATACAAAGTTCCTGAAACTATGAGATTATGCAACTCCCGTTTACGGAGGAACACTTTGTGTGCTACCAAACGTCACAACGTAATCGGGTGATTATAAAGGTACTCTCAGGTGTCTCCAAAAGTATATGTTGAGTTGGCATGAATCGAGATTAGGTTTTGTCACTCCAATTATCGGAGAGGTATCTCTGGGCCTTCTCGGTAATACACATCACATAAGCCTTGCAAGCATTGCAACTAATGAGTTAGTTGTGAGATGATGTATTACGGAACGAGTAAAGAGACTTACGGTAACGAGATTGAACTAGGTATTGGATACCGACGATCGAATCTCGGGTAAGTAACATACCGATGACAAAGGGAACAAAGTATGTTGTTATGCGGTTTGACCGATAAAGATCTTCGTAGAATATGTAGGAGCCAATATGGGCATCCAGGTTCCGCTATTGGTTATTGACCGAGAATAGTTCTAGGTCATGTCTACATAGTTCTCGAACCCGTAGGGTCCGCACGCTTAAGGTTTCGATGATGCTTATATTATGAGTTTATGAGTTTTGATGTACCGAAGGAGTTCGGAGTCCCGGATGAGATCGGGGACATGACGAGGAGTCTCGAAATGGTCGAGACGTAAAGATCGATATATTGGACGACTATATTCGGAGTTCGGAAAGGTTCGAATGATTCGGTATTTTTCGAGTACGGAGAGTTACGGGAATTCGCCGGGAGAAGTATTGGGCCTTATTGGCCCCTGCGGGAAAGAGAGAGGGCTGCCTAGGGCAGGCCGCGCACCCAAGGCCTAGTCCGAATTGGACTAGGGGAGGCCGCACCTTCTTCCCTTCCCCTTCCTTCTCTCCTACTCCTACTAGGAAAGGAGGAGTCCTACTCCGGTGGGAGTAGGACTCCCCCTGGTGCGCCTCCTCCCTTGGCCGGCCACCTCCTCCTTGCTCCTTTATATCTGAGGGGGGGGCACCCCAGACACACAAGTTGATCTACGGATCGTTCCTTAGCCGTGTGCGGTGCCCCCTCCACCATATTCCACTTCGGTCATATCGTCATGGAGCTTAGGCGAAGCCTGCGCCGGAGAAGTCATATCGTCATGAGCTTAGGCGAAGCCCTGCGTCGGTGGAGCATCATCATCGTTACCACGCCGTCGTGCTGACGGAACTCATCCCCGACACTTTGCTGGATCGGAGTCCGGGGATCGTCATCGAGCTGAACGTGTGCAGAACTCGGAGGTGCCGTACGTTCGATGCTTGGATCGATCGGATCGTGAAGACATACGACTACATCAACCGCATTTTTATAACGCTTCCGCTTTCGGTCTACGAGGGTACGTGGACAGACACTCTCCCCTCTCGTTGCTATGCCATCACCATGGTCCTGTGTGTGCGTAGGAATTTTTTTTAAATTACTACGTTCCCCGACAGTGGCATCCGAGCCTGGTTTTATGCGTTGATGTCATATGCACGAGTAGAACACAAGTGAGTTGTGGGCGATATAAGTCATACTGCTTACCAGCATGTCATACTTTGGTTCAGCGGTATTGTGAGATGAAGCGGCCGGACCGACATTACGCGTGACGCTTACGCGAGACTGGTTTCACCGCTCCGAGCACTAGTTGCTTAAAGGTGACCGCGGGTGTCTGTCTCTCTCACTTTAGTTGAACCGAGTGTGGCTCGCCCGGTCCTTGCGAAGGTTAAAACAGCACCAACTTGACAAACTATCGTTGTGGTTTTGATGCGTAGGTAAGAACGGTTCTTGCTCAGCCCGTAGCAGCCACGTAAAACTTGCAACAACAAAGTAGAGGACGTCTAACTTGTTTTTGCAGGGCATGTTGTGATGTGATGTGGTCAAGACGTGATGCTATATTTTATTGTATGAGATGATCATGTTTTGTAACCGAAGTTATCGGCAATCGGCAGGAGCCATATGGTTGTCGCTTTATTGTATGAAATGCAAACGCCCTGTAATTGCTTTACTTTATCACTAAGCGTTAGCGATAGTCGTAGAAGCAATAGTTGGCGAGACGACAACGATGCTACGATGGAGATCAAGGTGTCGCGCCGGTGACAATGGTGATCATGACGGTGCTTCGGAGATGGAGATCACAAGCACAAGATGATGATGACCATATCATATCACTTATATTGATTGCATGTGATGTTTATCCTTTATGCATCTTATCTTGCTTTGATTGACGGTAGCATTATAAGATGATCTCTCACTAAAATTATCAAGAAGTGTTCTCCCGAGTATGCACCGTTGCTAAAAGTTCGTAGTACCCGGACACCACGTGATGATCGGGTGTGATAAGTTCTCGTCCATCTACAACGGGTGCAAGCCAGTTTTGCACACGCAGAATACTCGAGTTAAACTTGACGAGCCTAGCATATGCAGATATGGCCTCGGAACACGGAGACCGAAAGGTCGAGCGTGAATCATATAGTAGATATGATCAACATAGTGATGTTCACCATTGAAACTTACTCCATCTCACGTGATGATCGGACATGGTGTAGTTAATATGGATCACGTAATCACTTAGAAGATTAGAGGGATGTCTATCTAAGTGGGAGTTCTAAAGTAATATGATTAATTGAACTTAAATTTATCATGAACTTAGTCCTGGTAGTATTTTGCAAATTATGTTGTAGATCAATAACTCGCGTTGTTGCTTCCCTATGTTTGTTGCTTTCATATGTTTATTTTGATATGATCCTAGAGAAAAATTATGTTGAAAAATGTTAGTAGCAATGATGCGGATTGGATCCGTGATCTGAGGTTTATCCTCATTGCTGCACGTAAAAATTATGTCCTTAATGCACCGCTAGGTGACAAACCTATTGCGAGGAGCGGAATGCACGGGCGTTATGAGCGTTTGGCTAGCTCAATATGATGACTACTTGATAGTTTAGTGCACCATGCTTAAAGGCTTAGAATCGGGACTTCAAAGACGTTTTGAACGTCATGGACCATATGAGATGTTCCAGGAATTGAAGTTAATATTTCAAGCAAATACCCGAGTTGAGAGATATAAAGTCTCCAACAAGTTCTATAGCTAAAAGATGGAGGAGAATCGCTCAACTAGTGAGCATGTGCTCAGAGTGTCTGGGTACTTCAATCGCTTGAATCAAGTGGGAGTTAATCTACCAGATAAGATAGTGATTGACAGAATTCTCTAGTCACCATCACCAAGTTAGTAGAACTTCATGATGAACTATAATATGCAAGGGATGACAAAAGTAATTCCCAAGCTCTTCGTGATGCTGAAATCGACGAAGGTAGAAATCAAGAAAAGAGCATCAAGTGTTGATGATTGACAAGACCACTAGTCTCAAGAAAAAGGGCAAAGGGAAGAAGGGGAACTTCAAAAAGAACGACAAGCAAGTTGCTACTTGAGTGAAGAAGCCCAAGTCTGGACCTAAGCCTGAGACTAAGTGCTTTTGCTACAATGGAATTGGTCACTGGAAGCTGAACTACCCCAAGTGTTTGGCGGATAAGAAGGATGGCAAAGTGAACAAAGGTATATTTGATATACAGATTATTGATGTATATTTTACTAGTGTTCATAGCAACCCCTCGGTATTTGATAATCGGTTCGGTTGCTAAGAGTAGTAACTCGAAACGGGAGTTGCGTAATGAACAGAAACTAGTTGAAGGGGAAGTGACGATGAGTGTTGGAAGTAGTTCCAAGATTGATATGATCATCATCGCACACTCCCTATACTTTCGGGATTAGTGTTAAACCTAAATAAATGTTATTTGGTGTTTGCGTTGAGCATGAATATGATTTGATCATGTTTATTGCAAAACGGTTATTCATTTAAAGTCAAAGAATAATTGTTGTTCTGTTTAAATGAATAAAACCTTCGATAGTCATACACCCAATGAAAATAGTTTTCAAAACGGTTATTCATTTAAAGTCAAAGAATAATTGTTGTTACATTTAAATGAATAAAACCTTCAATGGTCATACACCCAATAAAAATAGTTTGTTGGATCTCGATCGTAGTAATACACATATTCATAATATTGATGCCAAAAGATGCAAAGTTAATAATGATAGTGCAACTTATTTGTGGCAATCGCCGTTTAGGTCATATTGGTGTAAAGCGCATGAAGAAACTCCATGCGATGGGATTTTGGAATCACTTGATTATGAATCACTTGATGCTTGCGAACCATGCCTTATGGGCAAGATGACTAAAGACTCATTCTTCTGGAACAATGGAGCGAGCAAATGACTTATTGGAAATAATACATACCGATGTATGCGGTCCGATGAGTGTTAAAGCTCACGGCAAGTATCGTTATTTTCGACCTTCACAAGATGATTTGAGCAGATATGAGTATATCTACTTAATGAGGCACAAGTCCTAAACATTTGAAAAGTTCAAATAATTTCAGAGTGAAGTGGAGAATCATCGTAATAAGAAAATAAAGTTTCTACGATCTGATCGTGGAGGAGAATATTTGAGTTACGAAGTTTGGCCTTCATATAAAACAATGTGGAATAGTTTCACAGCTCACGCCACATGGAACACCATAACGTAATGGTGTGTCCGAACGTCATAACCGTACTTTATTTTGATATGGTGCGATCAATGATGTCTCTTACCAACTTACCAATATCGTTTTGGGGTTATGCATTAGAGACAACTGCATTCACGTTTAATAGGGCACCATCTAAATCCGTTGAGATGACACCGTATGAACTATGGTTTAACAAAGAAACCTAAGCTGTCATTTCTTAAAAGTTTGGAGTTGTGATGCTTATGTGAAAAAGTTTTCAACCGATAAGCTCGAACCCAAATCGGAGAAGTGCGTCTTCATAGAATACCCAAAGGTAACTATTGGGTACACCTTCTATCATAGATCCGAAGGCAAGTTATTCGTTGCTAAGATGGATCCTTTCTAGAGAAGAAGTTTCTCTCGAAAGAAGTGAGTGGGAGAAAAGTAGAACTTGATGAGGTAATTGTACCTTCTCCCTTATTGGAAAGTAGTTCATCACAGAAATCAGTTCCAGTGATTCCTACACCAATTAGTGAGGAAGTTAATGATGATGATCATGAAACTTCAGATCAAGTTGCTACCAAACCTCGTAGGTCTTCCAGAGTAAAATCCGCACTGTGAGTGGTACGGTAATCGTGTTCTAGAAGTCATGTTACTAGACCATGATGAACCTACGGACTATGAGGAAGCGATGATGAGCCCAGATTCATGAAATGGCTTGAGGCCATGAAATCTGAGATAGGATCCATGTATGAGAACAAAGTATGGACTTTGATTGACTTGCTCGATGATCATCAAGCCATGTTTAAATAAATGGATCTTCAAGAGGAAGACGGACACAGATAGTAGTGTTACTATCTACAAAGCTCGACTTGTCACAAAAAGGTTTTCGACAAGTTCAAGGTGTTGACTACAATGAGATTTTCTCAATCAGAAGCGATGCTTAAGTCTATCGGAATCATGTTAGCAATTGCCACATTTTATGAAATCGGCAAATGGATGTCAAAACTACATTCTTTAATGGATTTATTAAAGAAGAGTTGTATATGATGCAACCAGAAGGTTTTGTCAATCCTAAAGGAGCTAACAAAATGTGCAAGCTCCAGCGATCCATCTATGGACCGTGCAAGCATCTCGGAGTTGGAATAAACGCTTTGATAGTGTGATCAAAGCATATGGTTTTATCTGCACTTTTGGAGAAGACTGTATTTACAAGAAAGTGAGTGGGAGCACTACAAAACATTTCGATAAGTATATGTGAATGACATATTGTTGATCGGAAATAATGTAGAATTATTCTGCAAAGCATAAAGGAGTATTTGAAAGGAGTTTTTCAAAGAAGGACCTCGGTGAAGCTGCTTACATACTGAGCATCAAGATCTATAGAGATAGATCAAAGACGCTTGATAAGTTTTTCAATGAATACATACCTTGACAAGATTTTTGAAGTAGTTCAAAATGGAACAGTCGAAGAAAGAGTTCTTGCACGTGTTACAAGGTGTGAGATTGAGTAAGACTCAAAACCCGACCACGGCAGAAGATAGAAAGAGAATGAAAGTCATTCCCTATGCATCGACCATAGGTTCTATAAAGTATGTCATCTTTGTGTACCAGATCTATTGCATACCCTACCACTAAGATTGGCAAGGGAGTGCAATAGTGATCTAGGAGTAGATCAATGGACAATGTCAAAATTATCCTTAGTAGAATAAGGATATGTTTCTCGATTATGGAAGTGAAAAAGGTTCGCCGTAAAGGGTTACGTCGATGCAAGTTTTAACACTAATCTAGATGACTCGAGTCTCAATCTGGATACATATTGAAAGTGGGAGCAATTAGCTAGAGTAGCTCCGTGCGAGCATTGTGGACATAGAAATTTGCAAAATACTTACGGCTCTGAATGTGTGAGACCGTTGACTAAAATTATCTCACAAGCAAAACATGATCACACCTTAGTACTCTTTGGGTGTTAATCACATAGCGATGTGAACTAGATTATCGACTCTAGTAAACCCTTTGGGTGTTGGTCACATGTCGATGTGAACTATGGGTGTTAACCACATATAGATGTGAACTATTGATGTTAAATCACATGGCGATGTGAACTAGATTATTGACTCTAGTGCAAGTGGGAGATCAAGGAAATATGCCCTAGAGGCAATAATAAAGTTATTATTTATTTCCTTATATCATGATAAATGTTTATTATTCATGCTAGAATTGTATTAACCGGAAACATAATACATGTGTGAATACATAGACAAACAGAGTGTCACTAGTATGCCTCTATTTGACTAGCTCGTTAATCAAAGATGGTTATGTTTCCTAACCATAGACATGAGTTGTTATTTGATTAACGGGATCACATCATTAGGAGAATGATCTGATTGACATGACCCATTTCGTTAGCCTAGCACTTGATCGCTTAGTATGTTGCTATTGCTTTCTTCATGACTTATACAAAGTTCACGAAACTATGAGATTATGCAACTCCGTTTACTGTGAGGAACACTTTGTGTGCTACCAAACGTCACAACGTAACTGGGTGATTATAAAGGTACTCTACAGGTGTCTCCAAAAGTATATGTTGAGTTAGCATGAATCGAGATTAGATTTTGTCACTCCGATTGTCGGAGAGGTATCTCTGGGCCTTCTCGGTAATACACATCACATAAGCCTTGCAAGCATTGCAACTAATGAGTTAGTTGTGAGATGATGTATTACGGAACGAGTAAAGAGACTTACCGTAGCGAGATTGAACTAGGTATTGGATACCGACGATCGAATCTCGGGTAAGTAACATACCGATGACAAAGGGAACAAAGTATGTTGTTATGTGGTTTGACCGATAAAGATCTTCGTAGAATATGTAGGAGCCAATATGGGCATCCAGGTTCCGCTATTGGTTATTGACCGAGAATAGTTCTAGGTCATTTCTACATAGTTCTCGAACCCGTAGGGTCCGCACGCTTAAGGTTTCGATGGATGCTTATATTATGAGTTTATGAGTTTTGATGTACCGAAGGAGTTCGGAGTCCCGGATGAGATCGGGGACATGACGAGGAGTCTCGAAATGGTCGAGACGTAAAGATCGATATATTGGACGACTATATTCGGAGTTCGGAAAGGTTCGAATGATTCGGGTATTTTTCGAGTACCGAGAGTTACGGGAATTCGCCGGGGAGAAGTATTGGGCCTTATTGGGCCCTGCGGAAAGAGAGAGGGGCTGCCTAGGGCAGGCCGCACCCCAAGGCCTAGTCCGAATTGGACTAGGGGAGGCCGCACCCTTCTTCCCTTCCCTTCCTTCTCTCCTACTCCTACTAGGAAAGGAGGAGTCCTACTCAGGTGGGAGTAGGACTCCCCCCTTGGTGCGCCTCCTCCCTTGGCCGGCCACCTCCTCCTTGCTCCTTTATATCTGAGGCAGGGGCACCCCAGACACACAAGTTGATCTACGGATCGTTCCTTAGCCGTGTGCGGTGCCCCCTCCACCATATTCCACTTCGGTCATATCGTCATGAGCTTAGGCGAAGCCTGCTACCGGAGAAGTCATATCGCTGTGGAGCTTAGGCGAAGCCTGCGTCGGTGGAGCATCATCATCGTCACCACGCCGTCGTCTTGTGGAACTCATCCCGACACTTTGCCGGATCGGAGTTCGGGATCGCCATCGAGCTGAACGATGTGCGTAACTCGGAGGTGCCGTACGTTCGGTGCTTGGATCGGTCGGATCGTGAAGACGTACGACTACATCAACCGCGTTTTTATAACGCTTCCGCTTTCGGTCTACGAGGGTACGTGGACAGACACTCTCCCCTCTCGTTGCTATGCCATCACCATGGTCCTGTGTGTGCGTAGGAATTTTTTTTAAATTACTACGTTCCCCGACAGTTCTAACGGGTCGGTCGGAGGAACAGCAATGGAAGCAAGACCAATAATTTCATCCTTACTAGGTAATTCCTCTTCACTGTGTTGTCTATGAAATTTAGAAAAGTTGAACTCATGAGACATATCACCTAGACCAATAGTAGCAACATCCTTTTCGCAATCTATCTTAGCATTAACGGTGTTCAAGAAGGGTCTACCAAATATAATGGGACAAAAGCTATCTTGTGGGGAGCCAAGAATAAGAAAATCAGCAGGATATTTAGTTTTCCCACACAAGACTTCAACATCTCTAACAATCCCCATTGGTAAAATAGTATCTCTATTGGCAAGTTTAATTGTGACATCAATATCTTCTAACTCAGTAGGTGCAATATCGTGCTTAATTTCGTTCTATAAGTCAATAGGTATTGCACTAGCACTAGCACCCATATCACATAAGCCATGATAACAATGATCTCCTATTTTAACAGAAATAACAGGCATGCCTACCACATGTCTATGTTTATCTTTAGCGCAAGGTTTGGCAATTCTAGCAGTTTCATCACAGAAATAAATAACACGCCCATCAATATTATCAGACAAGAGATCTTTAAGAATAACAACATTAGGTTCAACTTTGATTTGCTCAGGAGGTGTATAAGTTCTAGTATTACTCTTACGAACAACAGTTGAAGCTTTAACATGATCTTTTATCCTAACAGGAAAAGGAGATTTTTCGACATAAGCAGTAGGAATAATAGGATCATTATATGTAATGGTCTTTTCTTCGACTGTAATAGGTGCAACTACTTTTACTTCAACAGGAGGATTATATTTAAACCACTTCTCTTTAGGGAGATCAACGTGAGTAGCAAAAGATTCACAAAAAGTAGCTACTATCTCAGAGTCAAGTCCATACTTAGCGCTAAATCCACGGAAAGCATCGGTATCCATAAAAGATTTAACACAATTGAACTTAGGTGTCATACCTGACTCCTTACCATCATCGGAACCCCAATCTTCAGAGTTGTGTTTAATTCTTTCCAATAAGTCCCATTTGAAATCAATAGTCTTCAGCATATAAGAACCATCACAGGAAGTATCGAGCAGGTTGCGATTATCAAGAGAAAGCCGAGCATAAAAATTCTGAATAATCATTTCCGAGAGAGCTCATGATTGGGGCATGAATATAACATTGACTTAAGCCTCCCCCAAGCTTGAGCGATGCTTTATCCTTCATGAGGCCAGAAATTATATATGTAATTACGATCACGATGAACAAGATGCATAGGATAGAACTTCCGTGAAATTCGAACTTCAATCGCTTATAATTCCAAGATCCCGTATCATCACATAGCCTATACCATGTCAATGCATCTCCCTTCAAAGATAAAGGGAAGACCTTCCTTTTAACAACATCATCGGGAATACCTGCAAGCTTAAATAATCCACAAACTTCATCCACAAAGATAAGGTGTAAGTCGGGATGCAATGTTCTGTCTCCTGCAAAAGGATTAGCTAGCATTTTTTCTATCATACCCGAAGGAATCTCAAAGTGAATATTTTCATAAGGTTCAGTATGTTGAGGAGCATCTCTTTGCTCTTCTGTTTGGGGCGAAGATACCCCAAACAGGCCCCTCAAAGGATTAGTTTCCATAGTGACAAGTAATGTAAAATTTCAGCACACTATATAAATGTTTCCTTACCAAGTTCCACTCACCAAAAGCACTACACTCCCCGGCAACGTCGCCAGAAAAGAGTATTGATGACCCACAAGTATAGGGGATCTATCGTAGTCCTTTCGATAAGTAAGAGTGTAGAACCCAGCGAGGAGCAGAAGGAAATGATAAGCGGTTTTCGATGAAGATTTTCTCTGCAAGCACTGAAATAGTAGGTGATAGATACTTTTGTGATAAGACAAATAGTAATGAGCAAAAAGTAAATAAAGTAAATAAAGTGCAGCAAGGTGGCCCAATCCTTTATGTAGCAAAGGATAAGCCTGGACAAGATCTAATAATGAAGAAGGAGCTCCCGAGGACACATTGGGAATTATCGTCAAGCTAGTTTTCATCACGTTCATAAGATTCACGTTCGGTACTTTGATAATTTGATATGTGGGTGGACCGACACTTGGGTACTGTCCTAACTTGGACAAGCATTCCACATATGATTAACCCCTATTGCAAGCATCCGCAATGACAAAAATGAGTATTAAGGTAAACCTAACCACATCATTAAACATATGGGTCCATATCAGCCCTAGCGAAGCAACGCATAAACTAGGGTTTAAGCTTCTGTCACTCTAGCAACCCATCATCTACTTATTACTTCCCTATGCCTTCCTCTAGGCCCAATTAATGGTGAAGTGTCATGTAGTCGACGTTCACATAACACCACTAGAGGAAAGACAACATACATCACATCAAAATATCGAATGAATACCAAATTCACATGACTACTAATAGCAAGACTTCACCCATGTCCTCGTGAACAAACGTAACTACTCACAAAGCATATTCATGTTCATAATCGGAGGAGTAATAATGTGCATAAAGGATCTGAACATATGATCTTCCACCAAGTAAACCAACTAGCATCAACTACAAGGAGTAATCAACACTACTAGCAACCCACGGTACCAATTTGTAGTTTTGATACAAGATTGGATACAAGAGATGAACTAGGGTTTTGAGAGGAGATGGTGCTGGTGAAGATGTTGATGGAGATTGACCCCCTCTCGATGAGAGGATGCGTTGGTGATGACGTTGGTGATGATTTCCTTCCGAGGGAAGTGTCCCCAGAACAGCTCCGCCAGAGCCCTAGATTGATTCCGCCAAGGTTCCGCCTCGTGGCGGCGGAGTTTCATCCCATAAGCTTGCCCACGATTTTTCCAGGTAAAATTGATGATATAGTAGAAGATGGGCGCGGAGGCTCACCAGGCCCGGGAGATAGGGGCGCGCCTGTCTCTGGACAGTGTGGGCCCCCGGCCTATTTCTTCCGCTCAGAAATTCTTATAAATTCCAAAAAGTTGTTTCGTGGAGTTTCGTGACTTTTGGAGTTGTGCGAATAGGTTTCAAGGTTTGCTCCTTTTCGGCCTGCATTCCATTGCCAAGCATTCCCCTCTTCATGGTAAACCTTGTAAAATAAGAGAGAATAGCCATAAGTATTGAGATATAATGTGTAATAACAGCCCATAATGCAATAAATATTGATATAAAAGCATGATGCAAAATGGACGATCGATTGACTAAAGTCGGTCGGCTCGTGGAGCACCATGAGTGATTCACTTGATTGGGGGCTGAAAGGACCTTTGTCCCAACGACCCTCGTGTGGATCTTTGTGGTGGAGCGACATGGCAGGTTGAGACCGCCTAGGTGAGAGGTGGGCACTGCCCCGGTCGGTGTCCATGATTTACATCATTAACACACTTAACGAGATCTTGGTATTTGATTTGAGTCTGGCCTTTTGGTCTATACACACTAACCAACTACGTGGGAAAGATATGGGCACTTGGCGTCGTTGTATCAGCCGAAGCCTTCGTGACGTCGGCCGACGAAGCGGCTACCGGATTGGACCTGAACGCCTGCTAGGCTAGGCCTGCTTCCGGCCGCGTATGCAACATGCAGGTGTGCTAAGGGCGATGGGCCCAGACCCCTGTGCGCTTAGGTTTAGACCAGCGTGCTGACCTCTTTGTTGGCCTAGGTGGGGCTGCAATGTGTTGATCTTCCGCAGCCGGGCATGACCCAGAAAAGTGTGTCCGGCCAAATGGGATCGAGCGTGTTGGGTTATGTGGTGCACCCCTGCAGGGAAGTTTATCTATTCGAATAGCCGTGATCTTCGGTAACAGGACGACTTGGAGTTGTACCTTGACCTTATGACAACTAGAACCGGATACTTAATAGAGCACACCCTTCCAAGTGCCAGATATAACCCGATGATCGCTCTCTAATAGGGCGACGAGGAGGGGATCGCCGGGTAGGAGTATGTTATACGATGCTACTTGGAGGACTTCAGTCTACTCTCTTCTACATGCTGCAAGACGGAGGCTGCCAGAAGCGTAGTCTTCGACATGACTAGCTATCCCCCCCTTATTCTGGCATCCTGCAGTTCAGTCCACCGATATTGCCTCTTTACACATATACCCATGCATATGTAGTGCAGCTCCTTGCTTGCGAGTACTTTGGATGAGTAGTCACGGTTGCTTTTCTCCCCCTTTTCCCCTTCCCTTCTACCGGTTGTCGCAACCAGATGCCGAACCAGAGCGACGCCACCGTCGACGACGACTCCTACTACACCGGAGGTGCCTACTACTCCGTGCATGCGGCGGCGATTTACCAGGAGTAGTTTAGGAGGATCCTGAGCAGGAGGCCCGCGCCTCTTCGATCTGTATCCCAGTTTGTGCTAGCCTTCTTAAGGCAAACTTGTTTAACTTATGTCTGTACTCAGATATTGTTGCTTCCTCTAACTCGTCTATGATCGAGCACTTGTATTCGAGCCCACGCCTGGCTTGTATTATGATGCTTGTATGACTTATTTATGTTTTAGAGTTGTGTTGTGATATCTTCTCGTGAGTCCCTGATCTTGATCGTACACGTTTGCGTGCATGATTAGTGTACGATTGAATCGGGGGCGTCACAGGATATCTATATGGGATGTGATGCTAATTTATGGTAAGTACTCTTAGGGTCATGCTGATAGGATCAAACAAAATAAGATGAGATGGAAATAGATGTTGATACATGCATAAATTACCAATGTAGGATGATATGATGAAAGCAAGTAGTACTTTTATTGCCATCATGCACGATACACGCTATACTAAACATTAGGACACACACCGATACATATCTGATAAAATCTAGTTATTGGAACTGCGCACAGTCTGGATTACAGAACAAACATTACGGGATGACACTACTGTAGCGAGATAGAAGAAGCGATGACACTACTGTAGCGAGATAGAAGAAGCGTAGACGATTACTTGCTAGATCAGATCATCTAGTGTAGCCTCCAGCAAGATTAGTGCCTGTGATAAAGTGGTAGAGTGCTTACCTAACCAAATGTGTCTCCCATGAGCAGGGAAATGCCTAACCTAGCCAACTTATGAGCCTTATAGTTAACCCAAAAATATTTGGAGTGCATGTTCAAGGGGCAATGAAGTTGCTCGCACATAATCAATGATATGTAATTTTAGAGAAAAAAAAAACTTCCCACACTTAATATCTATCCAGGCCAATACCATCCATGTATAACTGGATTGAATTCGATGGGGAGTTATATCCGTGGAATGCTGATTTGTATAATAAACATACATTACTTCATCATTGACAACTGATAAAAATGCCCCCAATATGGTATATCTATCGTTAATATACACTTAATCTCTCTAACTGATAACTTTTGGTTTTTAAAATTTTGGCTTCATCTCTATATGGTATATTTTTGGTTTTTAAAATGTTGGTTTTTTAAATGCCCCAGTATGGTATACCTTCACCTCTCTAACTGATATTTTTTGGTTTTTAAAATTTTGGCTTCCGAAAATAAGTACAATGCAATAATATAATGCTACATAATGATGCTTAGGTGGATATATGAGTTTATATATCATTACTAAAAGAACAAACATGAATAGAAACATGATACCACACCTGATTTCGTAGAAGTCAAATTGGCAAAGCAAAGTTAGTATTACTTCAGCAATTTTATTTGGCAAATTTAGTAAATGTTTGGTCAAGCACTATTTATCCCATCCACAAGAATCTGCCCCAACCTATGTGATCCCGACAGAAGATAACCATGCGGAAAATTCCCAAGATAATAACCTTAAAATTAGCAGCAATACATACAAACATGCACTTAAGGAGAAGCTCTATTAATACTTCCTTCATGGAAGACCCACCTCCCGAAAGATCCAGGAACAAAATCCCCACAGTAACACATTAAATCCACACGCATTATCTACCCCGCCACGTCCCAAAGTAATGCATGTGTCGCCCATACATAGGTTATCAAGTCATTTTCACCCAAGTGGTGAAACATGGTGAGTAAATCTTCCCCGGATATAGTGGCTTGGTTATGACTGGTGGCGTTGTCTATTCATAAGTTGTATGGGATTTTTCTTTTAGCTCTTGCATTACTTAGCTCTTGAATCATCATCCGACCATTCTATGTTTCACCATCTTCCATAAATTATTCTTGCAAATAAAAACTTCAGTAACTATGATCTCTGCACCAATTGTAGATGTATATAACCATGAAATATTTACATGACCAAAAAACTTGGAGAAAAATAATAGAAAAAAAGCCACACATGATTGCGAATTGTGGAACACAATGCATGTCAAAATTGGTTATGAATTTCAATGATTTCAGTGGACACTGAAATATTTACCTTTTGGTCAAAACAGTTTACTCATTTCAGTTGTACACAAGAATCCAAATTTCAAATATATTTTTGAAATTTTCAAATATTTTTTATAATTTCAAATAAATGTTTCTGTGCTTTGGCCAAAATGCAAACCAAAATCATTTTTGTAGGTGCAGAAATATATCTGAAACTAAAACTTAAAACCATGCTACGTTGTAACCCTCTAAAAGTGCTACCAAGAGATCATACACACGCAACAGTAACTATATGCCGATGAGGTGTAGAGAATGTTAGCCATCACCCCGCAAAAAAGAAATGTTAGCCATCACCCTGCAAAAAGAAATGTTAGCCATCAAAGTGAGCTCTACAACCTTTATAGAAGCATCCGACCAAGCGCTCACCACACCACCATCGCTGAAACCAGTCTAAGGACCAACATGGTTCAAAATTTTAACGAATTTTTTGTACTTTTAAGTATCGAAATGTTTGCAGCCTCAAAACTTAGGATCAAATTCAAACAATTTAAAATCAGATTTAAATTAGCTCAAAAATTATTTAAATTAAGTGGATGTTATTACAGTCTATAGTTTACCCCTCAACTGTGGAAATGGGTAGTCATAATTACTGAAACTAGATGATGTCTCGCGCATTTGTTGCGGGAACCTTGTAATAAATAGTTGCTAAAAACAACTAAATCTGATGGAAAGCAAATATAAGCTTAAAAAAGTAAAACATATGAAATGTCTAAAAAGAAGGAAAAACTTTTGAATTACGGTTAAAAGAACGTTATTTCTAATAAAATTGAGAAGAATGAACTACATGGGTATATTGCAAACGCCCAACACATATAACGTCCATAAACATACAAAATCTAATGAAAAGTAACTTGTAGCTACTATGTATGAATTGACAATGTTGCGCTACATGCATATAGTAATGCAAAAAATTGCTTAGAGCATCTGCAACCATGATCGGCTAATATCGATCCCCAAACATCCATGAACGTGCCCGGTCACGACCCTTAATTTATGCTTGCATGCAATGCAACCATGTCCCCTACATCCTCCTCAATTTTTCCGCTCAAATGCATGTGATTAGTCGAGATGGAGAGAGAAAGAGAAAAGAAATAATAAAGAACCATGGTGGGCCGCATCCTACATGGAGGGCTGCCCGGACACGCTCGGACATCCTCATATCCTCCTTGTTTTTGGTATGGATATGAGGATTCACGGACAACCCAGTCATATGAGCGCAAAATGGGGAGTCTGGTTGGGTGTCTTTTTTCTTCTCTCAATTGTCCGGACAATGCCCGTGCAATCATATGGGACGTTTGGGGGGGGGGGGGTCTGGCTATAGATGCTCTTATGACTTAATTGCATGGTTTGCTTATGTGGCATGTTTGCATGGTTAAGAAAATAGATAATGGGTTGTAGCTATTTAGGAATAGAGGATTGTTTGGTTCACTCCACAAACAAAAACATATGAAAATGTCAAAATTCATGAAAGTAAAATTTTGACATATGACCTATGAATTTCTATCGAACGCATTTTAGAAGAATACGAGGGATAAATTACCCATATCACCACAATATTTAACTTTATTTTGTTTTTTATAAGTCTAACTCGTTTTGTACTTATTTAACTCTAAATCAGTGCTTTCAGCTGTTTAATTTCTACGCATCGGAATCCTTCTAGGGTTTAGAAAATCAAAATAAGGCCATACCTCTAGCACATCAAGGTAAAAAATAGGAGTTGAGTTATGTGTAAACTCATTTTATATAACAAAGTGTGAACTAATGCCTTTTTTTCCTCTAAAGATCAGATCACGGGTTAGACATCCCACGACACTTCATTAAGACGAGTAGTGTGTACTACACCGGGAATGCGATTAGGGATATTCGAACTCAGGCGGGTGGGCAGGTATCAACACCTGCTGACCACCGGGTTGAGCCACAGTTCACTTACTTTTCTTTTCTATAGGATAAAAAAATCATAAATTTTGGGAAGTCTTGCAGATTCTTGTGTGATTGCATGGTTTACATTTACCACTATAATTACCTTCATGATTTTCAAGAGCTTTGTGTGTGTGTGTGTGTGTCAGTGTGTGTGTGTGTGTGTTTTTTTTCATTTTCATCTGTGTGTGTGTGTGTTTTCATTTTCATCTGCTCGTTGTGGAAAGTCCTTGGCGTGTTCAACGTAGTTGCTGCGCTAGCCTGTGGAGACGTCATAAATTGTGGGTCGTTGTCTGCCCCTGTGTGCCGCTGTGTCTGCCCCTGTGCCGCTGGGAGCGTCATAACTTAACAGAAGAGCTCGTGCTTATACCGTCAAAGGAAACAGAGCACCCGCTCACTCTGCTGCTCTTCAAGCAGCACCGAAACATCTTGCAGCATAGTATACCTGAGCCAATAGAGGTCACCGGCGATTGGCGAAGAAGCCCGGCTGCCATGGCGATGGCTGTGGCAGCAGCTGGGGCCGTGGAGGGACAGCGATCCAGCAAGCTCGTCGCGCTTGCCGAGAACGAAGCGCGACCTTCCTCTTCTTCTCCGTCGTCGTCGGGCCGGAGCGCCGTATCCACGCTACCGGATCACCACCACCACCTCATGTGAGTTGCTACTTGAAGCTTTTCGATTCTTGGTTGATTTTGTGTCTCCGGTTGCCATGCCGGAAGGCTCTGCTCTGCTGCATGCATGATCGGTAGCAACAGCCCAGCTTCTTGATGCAAATGACTAGAATTTCCCTTGGACCCTTCCCTTCTCAAAGAATCGAGTTCTTAGCCGTGCAAAAGTACTCGTGTTACACGAGTACTTTGGTTGACTTGAGAGACGACGCTGACCGTCGTCTACTCCTAGTCTCCTACAAAGGACTACGGCGGCGATAGCCGCTCTGCCATGAATGCAACTTTGAGGTCTTGGGATTCACTTAACATTGTGAGTGTCGACACAGTGCTTCCGTCCATCCCAGCCCGCTGGCCGCCGACATGGACCACGGCGTTGAAAGCCGGTAGGTATGCCGTATTAGTTTTTTCCTTTCTCGTGTCTGTTTTGTGTTGTGCCCTTCACGTCACGGTGCCCTTGGACGCACTACGCGCAGTACCACACTAGAGGCGCTAGCATCAGCCCCCCTCGGTCAGTGTAACCCGGAGGGTCAGCTGCGAGGTCATCTTCCTCCCTGCCATGCCGGCGTGCCGCTGCCGCCTCCTTTTTTCGGGAGGAAAAACTGAATGAAAACGAAGGGGCCAAAGGAAAAGCGGCATTTTGATAAGATGGCGAGCGTTCACGTGGAAAGGATAGAAAAACGAAGGGAAAGACAAGAAGAAAGGAGGAGGGCTCACGAGAGAGTGCACGGATGGTTGGAACTTTGGAGGTCGGCTGCATATGCCTAGTGAAGGTTTTCATTTGATACTGGAATAAAGAGGAAGACGGCGATTGCTCTCTGGCTTGTGAGATTCGCTTTTGTCCAGAAAAAAAAATGGGAATCTCCACGGAATTGGCCATGCCTCTGCCGAGCCTGCCTCCTATCGCGAGGCCAAGCTCGGCCGTTGCAAATAAAAGTGGAAACAACACTATAGAAATAGAGTGGAGGTATTGTAGTCTGTTGAAGGGAAATGATTTCTTGCTCCCGAGCTCCATAGGCGATATTTAAATAATTCAAAAAATATGAATTTAAAGTTTTTCTAAACATACATGTACCTAGATATGTATATTGCATTAGTGAAAATAGTCAAACATTTCAGTGTACCCTACACAAAAAATGGACTTTTACAAATAACACTTGTGCTGGAAATACATGAAAATTTACAAAAATCTGGTATATATATACATACATATATATATATATATATATATATATATATATATATCTATGTACTTGTGTATTTTTTCAATTTTTTTAACCCTCAAACCGCATAATCCGAAAACGAAAAACAAAACAAAAATGCATGCGAAAAAACATGCTCCTGCAGGGTGCACCCAACAAGCGACACGTGTCGTTGACTGGGCACATCAAGTGACCCGCTCTCAGGGTGCGTCCAAAAATGCATGTTGGGTTATCACAGATGGGTACCCCTTAATTAGTTGCTCCCGTGTTTAAAAAATAATTTAGTTGCTCTAAAAAAAACGGTGGGGCATGTTTCCATTTGCATTCTATTTGTCTTCATGTGTTGGTGAAGGTGAGCGCGGATTATCAAAGTTTTCAAGCTGGTTCATTTTTTGATAAGATTTTTTCCATCTTCCATGCAACCAAGAAAGTCGCCTCCCAAAAAAAGAAGTCGTCGCCAAGAACCATCCAATCACGCAAGTATGAAATGATGCAAAACTCTTGATTGATTGGATATTGATGTCTAATTAGAAATAATTATTTCTCATTTTAAAGTCATTTTCATTTTATTTCAAAATATTGAAAAAGGTAGACTCAAATTTATCAAAAACCTACATCGAGAGCCTGGGCTTCTAATTTTTCTTTTTGAGAAAAAACCCAGAAGCCTAGTCTGTCGGAGAGCAGCGATTCGATGCCCAGGCTCATCTACACCCGCGCTGAAGATTTTTTTAAACAAATATTAGAAAAATTCAATAAATTCCAAAAAGAAATTCATGGTAGAT
The DNA here is from genome assembly GCA_021605145.1 of Aegilops bicornis. NCBI lineage: Eukaryota > Viridiplantae > Streptophyta > Magnoliopsida > Poales > Poaceae > Aegilops > Aegilops bicornis. Next base: position 634,009,589 of record CM038670.1, read on the forward strand.
AATTTTGTGTGTTAGGTCCGCACTGAATTTCAGATCATTTGAACATTAGCTCTCGACAAAAAAGACGAATTTGAGATCTGTAAAAAAGCTTACTTGTCATGTACTGTTTTGATCTAATTTGTATTTTTAGCTGAGAGCTACTCATATGCCAAATGATCTGAAATTTGGAGTACACTTCACACACTAAATTATCTACCTGCAAAAAAAAATTAAAATTTTAATTTGTTGTGATTTTTTTTCGACCGGATGTAGATGAGACTGAACTCAGAAATGAATATTCGCGTCTCGTTCGTCTTTTGCAGTTGCAGGCAAGCTTCCCCACCACCGCGGCCATTCCTCCCGCCGCCGCCGCCGCCGTTCTCCACCCCAAAACACAGCACCCCAGCCCATCACCGCAGTCGACCTCCAGACCACCACCTGCCGCCTACTCCATCTCTTGCCCCATCCCTTCCCTCCGTCGCAACATCTCCCACACCACCAGACCGAGCAAATCTTCCCAAACCCTGGCCCTCGCGCTCTCCTCCTCGTCCTCCTGCCACTCCTCCCGCGACACCCCACGGCCCACCGCCACCGCCGCCGTCTCATCCTCCAACTCCTCGTGCCCATCCTACTTCCGCTTCATCCACGAGGACCTCCGCCCATGGCGCGCGGCGGGGGCGTCACCTGCGCCATGCTCGCGCGCGCCCGCGCCACCGCCAGCTTCCGCCTCGTCGTGCTGCGGGGCCGCGCCTTCGTGCAGCGGTTCCGCCCGGCGTTTCAGACGCGCGACCTCTTCACCATCTGGGGGATTCTCCAGCTGCTCCGCCGCTACCCCGGCCGCGTCCCCGACCTCGACCTCATGTTCGACTGCGTCGACTGGCCCGTCGTCCGCGCGCACCTCTACCGCGGGAGCACGCCCCTTCATGCCGCCGCTGTTCCGGTACTGCGGGGATGACAGAACGCTGGACATCGTCTTCCCAGATTGGTCATTCTGGGGCTGGTAATTATGCTTGCTCGCCTTCTTCATTCTCACTTTATAATAACTGTATAAAATGCTCCTTTGATTAATGACTGAATTCCATATGCTTCATCACTGGTAATTAAGAAGATAACATAGAAATTGTCTGTCTATCTATGTGACTACATTGAGTCTGAAATGGAAGACAGTAATGAAGAGCCGAGTATCAGTACTTTGATGACAGTGAAGTTGATTCTGTGTTTGCCTATGATATTTTGGACAACGAATCATAATTTTGTTAATGAATCATTACTGCTGTGATAAGCATTATCCACTCATTTATCCACATTCTGGTAAACTTAGTATTAGCAAACACTTTCGAGTATTGCTAATACTTCAAATGTCTAGGAATTTCCAAAACTTAAAAGTTGAGCCCTGCATACTCACTTGTGCACATAAACTCTCACTATAGTACCTCTTCATGGATGTCAGGCCGGAGATCAACATAAAACCATGGGATGCCCTGCATAAAGATTTGAAGGATGGTAATAGTAAGGTAAGATGGTTCAGTAGAGAACCTTATGCTTACTGGAAAGGGAATGCAGCAGTTGCGACATCACGGCAGGAATTGGTTAAGTGTAATGTCTCCAGCACGCAAGATTGGAATGCAAGGATTTACACTCAGGTAACTCGCATGTTAATGGTGTCACTCATGTAGTTATCGAACCTTGAAGGAAGTACATCAGCTCCTTTCCCCACTTTTCATGTGGACCTACATAGTTTAATTTGGCATACTTAAAACACATGGTTTAACTTGGCATATTCAAAACCATCAAATTCTGCTGGTTGTTTTTCTTTTTTGGAAAAAAACATTATTTATCTCATTTTCAATGCATCTATAGGATGCACACAGCCATGTGGGTGATTACTTGTGCAAATATCTTTGCTTTTGGTGGCGAATATTAACATCTCTTATGGTTTTACTTTATTGTTTGTGTTGCAGGACTGGTTCAAAGAGAGCAAGGAAGGGTATAAGACATCGAATTTGGACAGTCAGTGCACTCACAGGTTTACTTTGTGTTAGTGTTAGTTTTTCGGTGATAAAAAACAAGATTTACAGGTTATTTTTGTGTGGCTAAGTTCCTAACACTGAACATTCAACAGGTACAAGATCTATATAGAAGGATCAGCATGGTCTATCAGTCAGAAATATATTCTAGCATGTGATTCAATGACACTGTTGGTGACACCAAAATACTATGATTTCTTTTCAAGGTCTCTTATGCCGCTTCAGCATTATTGGCCAGTTCGGAATGACAATAAATGCGCCTCAATACAATATGCTGTTGACTGGGGCAACTCCCACAAGCAATTGGTACATTCCTTCTTTCAGCATTTAAATATGCATGTGATTACGTTTTTTTAGTGCTAAGTACATAGCATCAAGATTAGATGTGATGTAAACTGTGACCATAACCAAAACATGAAATGAAAGCAAACATTGACTTGCTGATGTTTGAGCACTTCAGCTAAGCCCTGGTAACTTGAAATTTTCATCTAAACTTCTGTATTGAATTTGACCAGGCTGAATGTATGTCTGGTGTTTAAGGATACATTCACTTTTCTTTACTAATAACCATTTAGAGTTTGCCGTATAGTATTTGAATTCCTTAAGAGCTGACTGTTATTGAACCTGCATATTGAGAATTTTAACCATGTTGTTTATTAGTCTATTACATTCTTCTTGACAAATCTGCTCCATAGGCACAGCGCATAGGAAAGGAAGCAAGCCATTTCGTTCAACAAGAGGTTAATATGGACCATGTGTATGATTACATGCTTCACCTTTTAACCGAATATGCCAAGCTTCTAAAGTTCAAGCCAACTAAGCCACCTGAGGCTGTTGAGGTCTGTCCTGAATCTTTGGTCTGCCAAGCTGAAGGCACCGAGAAGAAGTTTCTTATGGAATCCATGGTGAAGTCTGCCCACGATTCAGGTCCATGTGATCTTCCCCCACCTTTCAGCCCTCAGGAGCTCACAATGTTAAAACAGAGGAAAGAAAATTCAATCAGGCAGGTTGAAATGTGGGAGCGGAGAGCTTCAACAACTTAGATAACATACTTTGGGAACTGGATTTGCTGATGTGGCGCAGGCCAAGACCGATATCGCTGACTCAGAACGCTATTGAGGGCACACAAAGAAGAGACTGTGGAAGCACGGTGAGCGTGTCCGCATGGTGCGGCCATGCGCGTATTTCGGGGGCCAAATATGATTTTAGTGAAGAAGGACCTGGATTAATCAGGATAAAAAAGTTCAGGGTTTGAAATTCCAGAATTGAAAGTTCAAGAGTTCGTTTCAGACCGTCTTCAAGTTCAAGGTTGAAACTAGACTTTACACTTTAGAGTGCGATATGAACTGCTGATTTTTTTTTAATGAAAGGTCCAATTTGCAGTTGTTAAGTTGTGCTGTGCTGAATTTATGTATAAGCTGTTGCGGAAATGTTGGTGCCCTGCTTTACAGGATTTTTAATTGACACTCCCAGTACACCAGAAAGTAAACTCCTTTTTTGCTGACTTATGCCAAAAATCATGTAGCCAGAAGGTACAGTATGACAAAATCATATAACTGAATAGATATTGCATACACATACATATATGGAAGATCAATGCCAAAGAGTTCTGCATGTATTCCTTGTGGTTTGCCCTGCTTCTCCGGTATGCAAGAAGGCAACACTTCATTCTTTGTGCTACTTGCAGTTTTCATTTTGTGTGACGATGGCACATTCAGCCCATAACTAAATTCTCTCTCGGTTTGATTCTGCTTATAGGTCACAATTTCACTCCAATTGCCATTCATTCTTTAGCACCTTGATGCCTACCTTACTGACATGCTAAACTTTTTTTAAACGCCATGTTCTTCTAGATGACTTTTTAAACATTTGTCATCTTTCTCCATAGGATGTTGCCAGTTTGCCCTTTTGATAGAATATTAAAGTCCATCGTGATTCAGTTTTGGTTCGTTGAAGGCCAGATCATTAATTTTCAAAAGAAGCATCGACAGAGATTAGCAATTTTGATGCACTGATTACAGTCTGATGGCCAAGCTATTCCTCATGCAATTTCAAGACAAAATCCAGAGTCTGTTTTCTATATCTTTTTATCCCTGTTATTTCACATGTTTGTTAGCATGGTGGAAAGTGATATGGTTTGAACAAATATGCAACCGTCCTGTTTTACAACTGTTGTTGCCTTAGATGCTTTATGAACTTATAAATTTTTAAAAACTGCCATCCTGCTAGCATGTCGTATTAGATAACTATAGGAGGCAGTTGATACCTGCACAAAGAAAGAGCAAACAACCTGTCCGATACAGCACAGATCAATCACACTGTTAGTCGCCTATTTGTCTACTTCTATCTGTGTTCGGTTGAAGAAGTTGCAAGCTGAAGAAGATTCCACTTGTGATGACTTAATCACAAGGGCCCACTCTTACCTCAATGGTCCCAGCTGGTCAGTGGGCTGCTGCCATATGCGTGGGCACAGGAACAGAGCCCATCAGGCCAGCGCAAATTATTAGACGTTGACTTAAGACAAGATGGACTTGCAATGAGCTTGGGCATGATCTTAGCTAGTTTTCTCCAGATCTGCCATTTAACCTTAATAATTAAAATTAATATGTTATGTGCACTTGCCAACTTGCCATGTGGGAAGAAGATGGATTTGTGTATGAAGACTAGGAGCATGGTTAGGGATATATACATAAGTTGCTAATTTATATTTATCTTTAATAGCACGCGCCAGCAGAGGGAAAAAATCAGGAAAAGAGAAACATACTACGGAACTAAGTCGGGGTTTAGCAAGTTTTATTCAGATCATGCTATCTTCACCTTATTAATTCAACTTTATTTATTATGTACACAACAAAGATGGATTTGTGTATGACAATGAGCTTTGTTAGCGTCTTAGCTAATTTTATCCAGATCATGTCAATTTTCACCATAATGATTTAAAGTTATATATTATGTGCATTTGCCAACTTGACATGTAGTGAGAAGATGGAATTGTGTATGACCTATTGACATGAGATTGGCCAGGTATCAATATGTAAGGGCATCTCTAGCAGATCCCCAAAATTTAATCCCCATCCTCTAAACAGTTATTTTTGAGGGGACTATTCTTCCTCTAGTAGATCCCACAAAATTTAATCCCCCATCCTCTAAACAGTTATTTTTGAGGGGACTATTCTTCATCTAGTAGACCCCCCAAAACTTAATCCCCCATTTTTACTGAGAAGTGCCTCTCCCAAGCAAATATAGGGTCGAGGTGAATGTTTCTGGAATAAAAAGCTATATTTCTAGGGGATTTGCTACCTACTGCTTAAGGCAACTCCAACACAGCGATCCAGTTCATCTGTCAGTGTCTGTTTGGGTCCGCTAGGCCGAAAACCACGACCCAACACGCGGCTGCATACGCAAAATCTGTCCGCCCCGTGTCCATCTGGACGCATTTCTGGCGCAAATTTGGACCGGATTTGTATCCACACACACACACGAGACAGACGCGCCGCATATCCTCTCGGTGTCAGCCGCCCAACCACCTCCCCAATCGGCCTCATTTATTCCATCGCGTGTGGGAGGCCCAGACGTTAGCCACCCACCCCTTCCAGTCCTTTTTAGTGCCGCACGCGTGCGGTGGAGGGGCCGCCACCAACTTCCCGCCTTTTTTTCCTCTCCTACCCGACCGGCCGACAAACCCTAGCCACCGCCGCCGGCCGGCCAAAATGCAGTGGAAGTGGATCCAGGGGAAACCCAGGAAGCACGACCACGAGGCCGGCTCATCCTCCGGTCCTCGGGCCGTCAGCGTGGTGAGCTTCTCCTTGACCACAGCGCGGCCAAGATCTACGTCGGCGTGGAGCAAGCTCTTCATCGCTCTCCGGACCTCACCTCGCCTTTACCACGGCATCACGACTGGCATACCAACAATGGCCGAGCTCGCCGAGGGCCGAGACACGAGGACGAGAGTGCTTGCATCTAACCGCCTTGCAGAACACACGATCACCAAGAATCAAGACCAGCGCAACTCCGCCTTGAGGTAGGGCCTCGTGAGTCCTGCTACCGCTCACGAGTGCCCAGATACACCTCGCAGCCCCTGTGCAAGCCACGTGTCGTATGGGTCAGACACGCCCCAAGGGCTCCTCCCGGAGGGGCCCCCCATCCCATGCCCAAGTGGAAGCACCATGCTCCGCGTTGGCTGACGACACTACCGAGGAGCGGCTATGCCCAAGCCCAAGCGGAAGCACTATGCTCCGCGCTGGTGATAAACAACTGAGGGCGACCACACGGTCGTGCCAACCTCAGGGAGCCTAGAGCTCAACACCCAGCCTTACCGCAACGCCTCCCCTCGGGAAAGCCGCGCAAGGGGGCTGGGCACGGGGGCTGTGCTCGGGTCACGCCCAAGCGCACCACCGCTAACCAGTCCCCGGACACTGGTGTTACGCCTCCCGAGGCCTCGGCGAGGGTAGGTATGGAAATTGTTTGCACGTCAAGGGGGACTCCTGAGCATCGCGAGTTAGGAGCCTAACTGGTAACGTAGCCCCTCACTCCTTGGTCCATCCTGGTCTCCGGTCGGTCCAATGGCAGTTGGGGTATGCGCGGGGCCGGGCTCTGCCGACGTAGAACATTAATCTATCCCCACGAACTCTCCCTATATGCTATTTGCGCGTCAAGGGGGACTCCTGAGCATCGCGACTCGGGAGCCTAACTGGTCATGTAGCCCCTCACTCCTTGGTCCGTCCTGGTCTCCGGTCGGTTCAATGGCGGTTGAGGTATGCGCGGGGCCGAGCTCTGCCGACGCAAAACGCAAAGCAAATAGGAAGAAAATCGCAAAATCTCGAAGCAAATATTACAAGCATATTGTCCTCACGATACCAAATGAAAAGTCTAAACGCCTCCACGAGGCCTGATACATGTCGCAGGAACGGAACAAGAAGAATGGCCACAGGTCACCTCTAGACGTCACCATCGCCTGCGGAAGGTGCTCCCTCGTGAGCAATCTTGTCCTCACCTTCACCACCAGCTGCAAGGTCGACGGCGCCGGACAGAGGGGCGGAGACGAAGCCACGGAACCTCCTCAGCAAGGCCCCCACCGATCTTGCCTGCAGCGGCCGCCTCAGACCGATCTTTCACTCTGTGCTCCAGCCTCGTCAAGGCAAGTGTTGGGGTCGCGAAAGGTGCAGTGGCTAAAGACGCGAGTCAGCCTTGGTGAAGACAGATGCGAGCTTCTGCCTCCGCCATGGGACCGAGACCATCAACGACCTCCTCAAGTGCCTTCACCACGAGAGGAAGCGGTGGCGGGCCGTCCTCGTCGGTGTCCGTGAGGCTTCTCGTGCCGTGATCGTGAGCGTCTTTCAAGGCCGTCTGAGACCTCTTCTCGAGATCGGTAAAGGCCACGCGGTCTTCTGCCAGGACTCGCGCCTTGGCATCAAGATCGGCCTCCCTCGTCCTCATATTCCGCTCCAACTCTTCCAACCGGTTGCGCTCGGTGGCCTACTTCTTCCCCAGCTCCGCCAAGTCTGCATCATGGTTCTTGACGGCTTCCTCCCGGGCCTTCATCTCCTCCTCCTTCGCTTGGCTGCAGTGCACTTCTTCGGCGTGCTTGTCGCGCAGGCTCTGCAGCTCGCCCTCCAGCACTTGGCAATGGTCACGGGCGGCCTTGGCGTCCTTTAGCGCCGCCTCACGATCGGCTGAAGCGTTGGCGGCTCCTTGCTTCCCCTTCTCGGAAGCCGCATCACCGCCTGGCCAGCTGCGTGAACTGCCAGTCGGAGTGAAGCCCAGAGGTCGGCCTCAGACGCCCGGCCACCAGCGCAGATCAAGGCCAGACATCCGCCTGCAGCTGGGTTATCGCCGCAAGGGCACACTCCAAAACGGCAGCAGGAGCAGAATGACCAGGGAGTGGAGATGCAGCAGTGGGAGGAAGCGACATCATCACCGGGGCTTGGGAGACCACGGGTTTCGGAGCAGCAGGGACCTCGTCAACCGCGCCAAGTACCGGCACCTTCGGAGCCGGCGGGGCCATGGGGGCTGACTCCACGCGGCGATGCTCCTCTTGGCCCCGCGAGGACGATCGGGCCGGGGAGATGCGGGCGATGTTGCCTCCTTTCTTCGCGGGAGGCACGACCACTGCATCTTCCTTCCTCCTCTTCGCCGAAGATGTCGGCCTGATCAACCAGGGGCGAGCATCAGGAAACAACGAGTACAAACAAGGACAAGGCGAAGCTTAAGACACTTACCGATCCACTGCGACGTATTCCACAGACCGCTTGAGAAGCTTGAAGCCTGACAGCTTTGGGACTTGAGGAGCAGGCGTTCGGGCTCCGGCGGCACCAGGCGGAGCAGAGGCAGAGCCGAAGCCAGCCCCAGGAGGTGCCAAGGCGGAGGCGGCACCACGGGCTACCAGCGACGACCTACCCTTCGTCGGGATGAGGGGTTGCTCCCTATCCCCTTGGAAGGCGTCGGCCTCGGCATCATCAGGAAGGGCACGAAGAATCTCGGCCTTGCTCAGGGGGAAAGTCTCCCCCACCTCTTCCAGGTTCTTCTCCGAGTCTTCCTCCTCTTCTCCCTCTCCGCGGGACTCACCAGAAGACACCTCCACCGGTTTCCACTACAAAAAAATACACTTCCGTGATGATACGTGTTTGCCACAGTAGGTCGCATTTTTTGTCATGCATGTACATCCATGACAAATTTATGATAGAATCAAGATAGTCATACGGTGTCTTTGTCATAGAAGTGTTCCATGACATTACCAAAATTATCATCACGGAAGTGTCCACTTCCATGACGATAAATCGCTGTAATGTAAGTGCTTTCGTCAAGGTGATCGACACGTGGCATCCATCGTAACGGAACGCCGTTAAGCTATCGGGTCGGGTTTTGGATCCGATAACCCGTTAACGACCGACCAATGGGGATTTTCCACGTGTAAAATCATCATTGGCTGGAGGAAACACGGTGTCGGCTCACCGTTGGGGATGTATGTCATCCGCTCATTGGACCGAAGGCGCCTGTATGATACGGGCGACACGTGGCACGGCCCAATAGAGGCCCATTCTGTGAAAAGGCCAGCCCGTTTGACTTGGTCGAAAGGTGGCGGGTCGCCCACTGAAAGCCTTTGTTAATGGCCTGCTCGCATATAGCCCATTTACAACCCGCTAACCCAGGCCCGTTCGCCCTATCTCAATTAGGCCCAAGATGGCGTCATCTGGGCCGTCCAATATGATTCCAGCCCGTTTTAACTTTCGGCCCATGTGTGGCCCATGACTTCTTTCGGCCCATAAGAGGCCCTTTGTAACTCTTGGCCCATTAACGGCCCGTGGTGAAACTGGCCCGTGGTGAAACTGGCCCGTAATGAATAGTGTATCACTTTATACCCATTAACGGCCCGTTATTCGATTGGGCCGTTTCATTAAGTTATCTTTCGCCTTCTCGGGGCCCATTAATTCTTGGGCTCATTTGCGGCGATACATACACTGACTATTCGCTATTTTACGCTTGTGGGCCAAATTCAGCCAGTCGGCCCGTTTGCGGACCGTTAATACGTTAGGCCTTTTTCATGTCAAAAAAAACCCGTCGGGCTGTTTTCATAGAGTTATCAAATACGGCCTATTAACGGCCCGTTATGGTCCACGAATTGTATGGCCCATGATTGGTGAAATGATGATACGCCCCGTAGAAGGCCCTTTGGATCTATGGCCCGTATGAAGCCCATGGATCTACGGCCCGTAGAAGGCCCATGGGTCGTACGGCCCGTAGAAGGCGCATGGACCCTACGCCCCGTAGAAGGCTCATGGACCCTGTCGGGGATATAACTGCTGAATGTAAACCGCCCTGAAGGGGCCGGGTTATCCTCGTCCATAATCAGGGCCCACGAAGGCACGCTTGAGGCCCAGAGCCCAGAGGCGGATTAGGGTCCATTTATGTAAACCGCCTTAGTCTTGTAACTTGTGCTATAAGATAAGAGAGAAGAGACCGAGCCGGACACTTGTATGAACCGGATCGGGACTCTGTAGACCGGCCGGGCGTCAACCCGTGTATATAAGGGGACGACCCGGCGGCGGTTTAGGGACGCATAATTCGAGGTCGAGGCGAAGCTATTGCTCCCTAGTCGCCGAAATCACATCAATCCCATCACAACTAGACGTAGGCTTTACCTTCATCGAAGGGGCCGAACTAGTATAACTCCCGTGTCTTTGTGTCCGCTTTAACCCCTCTAAGTTAACCCGTATGATGGCCCTGCGACTAAGTCCTTTCACGAGGACATCTGCCGTGACAATTCCACGACAGTTGGCGCCCACCGTGGGGCTATCGCACGATGGTTTGATGATCTTAGAGGGCAAGTTCGGCGACTCGAAGAGGCTATCTTGTGGGCGGATGACTAAGAGTCGTCATGGCAAGCTCTACATCGACGATGCAGATCGGGCCCCGAGGCCGCTCGATTGAGTACGGGTACCGGGTCCCCTTTGGTGGCATACACGTGTTCATCGGCAAGATCGGGCGAGCCGTGGCCTGGGCCGGACATCTGCACCGACCTCGCCGAGACGGCTCACGGGCGAAGAAGAGTCCCGCCTCGCTAAACCGGGTCAGCGTGCTTTCGTGGAGTCATCCACGGAGACCGTGAGGGCGGATCAAGATCTGGCGGCGAAACCGTTGTCTACTCGACGACGAAGTCGTCAACCGGAGAAACCGAGTCTCTGTACCCGGTTGCAAGATGGCCAGATCGGGGCTGTTCCGACGGTGAGAGTATTCCGACCCCTTTGATCTCGCCCAACCGGGTTGGAATCTTCATGGCGGTACACAAGCGGCGCTTCACTCTTCGACCGCTGGCGCCGATCGGCGCCAGTTCGGCAGTGGTGGCAGCCGGGAAGGAGGCCTGTCGCCCGCCGCTCAAGTTTTATCGAGCTATTTGACGCATTGGTCGTGCTCATGGCGTAGGCTAATCCGGCGGATCAAGACCTCGCACAACGCGGAGATTGCCAAGGTGAAGGAACAAATCACTAAGGCTAAAGCGGATCCGGCAGCCGCGGACGTGAGGATGGCGCGAACGGGCCGCTTTGGATGCGCAGCTTATAGACTCATCTTTGGATCGTAACGCCGCATGAAGTCATGAAAAGAAAGTACATATCCCGCTCGCCGGTTTTCGAGGGCGTAGACCTCTTCAATACCCCAGAGCAGGGACCAAGAATCCGCCACGGTGGTGAACCGCCGAAGCACTGGGATGGCCGCGCCGTTCAGCCCGTGTGATAGATCTGCCTCGCCATCATGCCGGCGCGCTTCAGTCGCGTGACACCTCCGGGTCACTACTCCAACCCGATGGATAACCTTGTTGCGGCTGCGGCACGGTTGGAGGCAATTCCAATCGAAGGCGATTCACAGCAGGCGGTAGAGACACGCCGGGCAAAAGAGCTCCTCAGGACGGCCCTGGCTCAATAGGAAGCGTATTCATACAGTCGGGATCAGATCCACTCCACCCCCTGCCCAAGCCGGAGTTATAGCCGGCGCGCCGACGAACCGGCCGTATCAAGCAATGCGCAGCGCGGTCCGCCTCGCGACAACAACCCGGCGGGTGGCTTCGAAGACGCTCAAGTGGTGGTGGACCGGGCCAGGGCACGTAGGGAGGCCGAGTTGGCAGCACAACATGAGGATCATCAGCTCGCGCCGGTTCGTCCGACCATCTTCGAACCTGGGGTCACGTCTGGCTCTTTGAGGGTGCCTTGCCTCGTCCCCGCTTTACGCAATGTGCGTTTGCCCAAGGACTTCAAAGGGCCACACAAGGTGCCCAATTATACCGCTGATTTGGCTCCGGAAGCGTGGATAGAAAGCTATGAGATGGCCATGGAGATGCTGGATGTGGATGAAGCTGCGTGTGCGAAGTATTTCACCATGATGTTGGAGGGTACGGCCCGTACTTGGTTGAAGAACTTGCCGCCCAACTCGGGCCTTCATGGACCCAGCTATGGACCCGTTTCATTCAAAATTTCAAAGACACTGTAAACAGCCCATGTCTCAGAGTGGATTTGGCGGCTTGTGTCTGTGAAGAGGGAGAATCCACAACCCATTGGGTGCGCCCGCGTTTTGGAGGTTTTACATTCGTCCGACGGATCAACCTCGATTCCGCGATCTTAACCCTAGAAGCCAACCGCCGGTTCAAACCGTTGAAGTTGAAACTGGTCGCATGAAGCGTTTTTGCAACGACATGGGCACTCTCATGGGCGTTTTGGTAAAGTATGCTGATTACGATAGTACCAAGGATCCCAGTCCGAGGAGGATGACGAAGTAGGGAAGGGAAAACGAAAAGAACTCCAGAGGCCAAAGAACATCGACCGGCGGTAATGGAGGAAACAAGCGTAAGGCAAACGGTAACATGGGCTTCATAGCCAACACCAACGCGCAGGACAAGGGTCAACGGCGCAAGGGTAAGCAATCAAACCGGGGCGGTGCGCCAGGTCACAATCCGGATCGTTTGAATTACCTATTGAATCAACCTTGTCCGAAGCATGGGACGAAGGAGGCACCGCAAACCACCTCTGGAAGGATTGTTATATTATGCAGGAGTTCAAAATTCTAATGCTTTCCGGTATGATCAAGGGCCCGCGGCGGTTCGTGGTCCGCACCGGTTACGGTGGAGGAAATTACGCCCGTGGTTCGTGGTAATCCGGGCGGTGACAATCGAGCAATCGTAACAATCGTAACTAAGGGGTTACAATCAACAACAGCAGCGATCGTGTTACCAAAGTAATCCAAAGCAGTTGAACGGTGGGCGATACCATGTCTTTACCACCAGCTTGGACAAAGTAGACCGAAAACTTCGTAAGCGGGCGGTCGGTGTTGTTGAACCGCCGCACCGCATTACACTGTGGCCGGGTCGAGCAGCCTATCGTATGGAGCGAGAGGATCATCCTCCCGGGTTTACAATCCGGTCAGCTAGCCCTAGTGGTGGCACCTCGTGGGAGGATACAAGTTTACCAAGGTGCTTATGGATGGTGGGAGCAGCATCAACATCCTGTACTACGAGACCTTCCGACGTATGGGGTTAACGGATAGGCATCTCGTGCCGTCCAAAGACAAGATGTTTCACGGTGTGGTGCACAGCAAGTCAAGATACCCGTCGGTAAGATAGCTCGAGGTGGCCTTTGGGGATGAACATGACTCCAGATCGGAAACATTGACGTTTGAAGTGGTGAAAATTCAAAGCCCTTACCACGCCCTATTTGGGCGGCCGGCTTATGCTAAGTTTATGGCACGGCCTTGTTACGTTTATTTGCAGCTGAAAATGCCGGGTCACAAAGGGACGATAACGGTTCACGGGAGCCGCCGGATCGCTTTGGAGTGCGAGGAAGGTGATGCGGCTTATGCAGAGTCGGTTTGTGCCACTGAAGAGCTAAAGTATTATAAAGACAATGTTGATCCGACGGATATGACCCCGTTGAAGAAGCCAACTACAGAGCACGATCCGGATTTGAAGTTTAAATCGGTGGTGAGACTAAACTTGTTGATTTTGTGCCCGCGATTCGTCCAAGCAGTTCACCATCGGTGCTAACTTGGATCCTAAATAGGAAAGCGCTCATCGAGTTCATCCGTGAGAATCGGGACATTTTTGCATGGAAACCTTCCGACATGCCAGTGTACCGAGGGAACTCACGAGCACACTCTTAATGTTGATCCCAAGTACGCACCGGTAAAGCAATTTCTTCACGGTTTAACGAGGAAAGGCGCAAGGCCATTGGAGAGGAAGTTGCCAGGCTCTTAGCAGCAGGGTTTATCGTTGAAGTTTTTCATCCAGAGTGGCTTGCTAATCCGGTGTTGGTCCTTAAGAAGAATGGTACTTGGCGCATGTGTGTGGATTACACAGATCTTAACAAGGCTTGTCCAGCAGATCCTTTCGCCCTCCCCCGCATTGATCAGATTATTGATGCTACGGCGGGTTGTGAGCGTTTGAGCTTTTTGGATGCATATTCTGGGTATCATTAGATTAAGATGGCGGTTAAGGACCAGGAGAAGACATCGTTTATCACTCCCTTTGGAGCCTTCTGCTATGTGTCTATGCCTTTTGGACTCAAGAGCGCTCAAGCAACTTATCAGCGTTGCGTACAGAATTGCTTGCACGAACAGATCGGCCGTAACGTGCATGCTTATGTGGATGATATCGTGGTTAAGTCACGGAAGAAGGAAACGTTGATTGAGGATCTAAAGGAAACTTTTGACAACTTGCGGGTGTATAAGATGATGTTCAACCCGGCCAAGTGTGTCTTCGGTGTTCCGGCAGGCAAGTTATTGGGTTTTCTTGTGTCCAACAGGGGGAATGAAGCTAATCCGGATAAAATTACGGCTATCACCTCATTGGCTAAGCCAAAGTGCATCAATGATGTCCAGCGATTGGCGGGTCGGATTGCCGCGCTAAGCCGGTTTATCAGCCGCCTTGGAGAGAAGGCCATTCCTTTGTACCAGATGCTGAAGAAGACGGATCGGTTAAATGCAGGTTCAGTTGCCGATGAAGCATTGGAGGATTTAAAGCGGCGGTTAGCCAACCCGCCGTTCTCGCCGCTCCCATTGACAAATAGCCGCTTCATTATATGTTGCTGCTAATGCTGTGGCGGTTAAGCGTAGCCATTGTGGTAGAGCGGAAGGAGGCAGGGAAGGAATATCCGGTTCAACGGCGGTTTATTACATCAACGAGGTGCTCATCGAGTCTAAGCAAAGATATCCGCATTGGCGTAAGCTGGTATATGGAGTTTTTATGGCAAGCGGAAGTCAAGCAATATTTTCAAGGGCATCCCATCACGGTGGTCGATTCAGCTCCTTAGGCGATATCATACGTAACCGGAAGCGGCGGCGGATTGCTAAGTGGGCTATAGAGCTTGGGCCGCACGGTTTAAGGTATGTGCCCGGACGGCGATAAAATCTCGTGCACTTGTGGATTTCATTAATGATTGGACGGAGTTGCAAGCACCGAAGAAACGCCGGATCATACCTATTGGACCATCCACTTTGATGGGTCCAGCAATTGAGGGCTCGGGGCTGAGTCGTATTAACTTCCCCGCGAGGTGACAAGTTCTCACACGTTCTCCGCTTAATGTTCCCTTGTACTAACAATGCAACTGAGTATGAAGCTTTGCTCCATGGTCTCCGGATGGCTAAAGAGATGAATCTCAGCGGGTTAAATGCTTTGGTGACTCGGACTTGGTGGCCCAAATAAGTATCGTGTACTTGGGATTCCAAAGATCCACTCATGGCTGCATACCGTCGGGAGGTGGATGTTGTTGCAGGACACTTTAAAGGATATCGTGGACCATGTGGATCGTCGGAAGAATGAAGCGGCGGATGCTTTAAGCCGGCCGGGCTCTCAACGTAAACCGTCCCGCCTAATGTCTTCCTTGATGTCTTGCACAATCCGTCGATCAAAGCTTCTGATGAAGTAGGTTTAGCTATTCCTGATCCGGAGGCTCGGTTGGTAGCAGCCTTACACGTCATTCCGGATTGGACGCCTCCCTTATTTGGCATACATGACCCGGGCGAGTTACCGTAAGATGAGACGTTGGCCCGCCTGTAGTTCGACGGTCTAAGTCTATGACCATTGTTAATGGCGAAGTTGCATCATTGCGATGTGCCGTATGCGTTTCAGCGTTGTGTGTCCCCGAGGAAGGCTGTGAGATATTGCGTGAGATCCATGAAGGGGACTGTGGTCACCACGCCGGTTCAAAATCCTTGGTGGCCAAAGCGTTCCGCCATGGTTTTTATTGGTTGACTGCCCATGCTGATGCGGAGGACCTGGTGAGGCGATGTGATGGTTGCCAGAAGTTTTCTAGACGTGCCCACATACCGGCCCAGGAATTGAGGATGATTCCAATTACTTGGCCGTTTGCAACTTGGGGGCTGGACATGGTCGGGCCTTTTAAAAGGTCCAAGGACAAGAAAACACACTTGCTGGTCGCAGTTGACAAGTTTACAAAGTGGGTCGAGGCGAGCTCATAGCAAGTGTGATGCGGCCACGCCGTTCGGTTCATAAAAAGGGTGATCTTCCGGTTTGGATTTCCGCATAGTATCATCACGGATAATGGTACCAATTTGTCCAAGGGTGCCATGAAGGAGTTTTGTGAACGTGAGCACATCCGGCTTGACGTCGCTTCAGTGGCCCACCCGCAGTCCAATGGTCAAGCAGAACGAGCTAACCAGGAGATCGAGGTATCAAACCCCGGCTTATGGTCCCTTTGCAGAGGACGCCGGGTTGTTGGGTAGAAGAGCTACCGTCTGTGATATGGAGTATCAATACTACCCCTAATGCACTCCAATCGGATACACACCGTTTTTTATGGTCTATGTAGCGGAGGCGGTCCTTCCCAGCGATATCCGTCATGATTCACCTCGCGTGGCAGCCTATGTTGAGGCAGATAGCGAGGCTGCACGACAGGACGCTTTGGATCGGCTGGATGAGGAGCGAGATATGGCGGCTGCTCGTTCGGCGATTTACCAAAAAGATCTTCGTCGGTATCACAGTCGGCGGGTTAGAACCAGAACCTTTCAGGAAGGAGATTTGGTGCTTCGGCTCATACAAGACCAGACAGATATGCACAAGTTATCCCCACCTTGGGAAGGACCTTTTGTGGTCAGCAAGAATCTGCATAACGGGTCATACTATCTGATTGATGTTCGAGAGCGAAAAGACTCACGCACGTCAGAAGAGGAGACCAACAGGCCATGGAACATAGCTCATCTTCGGCCTTATTATACTTGAGCCATCGGCTCTACTTATGTACATATTATGACCATTTATATATTTTGAATAAAAGCAATAAACCGGAGCCTCGGCTAAAGCGGGGTATCCGTTCTGTAAAAATCCGGTTTGGGTACATGGAGTTGTTGTCGCAAAGCAGCCTCCGGTTTAGCCCTTGATCTTGCTTTTCAGAAGTTTTTTGTCATCCGGGGCTTGGTCGTGTCCGAACCAATGCAACACCTTTTGATGGGCTTAAAGCCACCAGATCACTTGGGGACATGGTCACATCTGAACCGATCCACGCCTCTTGGTCGGCCTAAGGTCATAGAGTCACTTGGGGGCTTGGTCGAACCCGAACCATTGCCATGCCACTTGATCGGCGTAATGCCACGGTTTCAGTTGGGGACCTGGCTGACTTGAACCGTAGCTACACCTTATGGGGAGCTTGGTCCTGTCCGACCATGGTAACACCATCTGATCGGCTCAGTAAAGCCTCTTCTTGCAAACGGTTTTATCATTGCCTTTGCTTCTATATTGATTTCATAACTGTTATTTGATTTTTATTGGCCTTTTTAAACCGACAACCTTTTTAAACCGGTTCAAGCTGTCAATTAATGGAATTTGGTCCATTTTTAATCTGGAGATGTTTGTTTCGGTTTGGCTTTTCTGTTAACATCCCATTACGGAGTAACAGGGGGCTTGTTATGACCCGGCACGGTTTACACGGTAAACCGGCATTATAAACACAGGAGTTGTTTTCTCCTTTGACGGTAATGGTTTATACGACCTCCGCCTCAAGATTGGCTAAGCCAACTGCATGCCCGACACTGGCAGGTATTTTTGTACCACAAAGTTTTGATCATATACATCAATATTTTCTTATATAAATATATAGGCGTCACAAGCCGGCTGGCGGCACAAGCCGCCGTGGCGGTTTAAGAATTTGTGATTGCAGGCAAAATACATTGAAGGTTTCAATTCTTCAAACCAAAGTATCAGCATCACCGCGCAAAGGTTACAGACTGAGGGCATAAAGGCATGTTCAAAAACAAAGTGCTAGCTATTCTATTACAAAGCCTTCCAAGGCCCGGTGTTTCGCATGGCGTTATGACTAGCAGTTTCTGATGCATCACCCGACTTGACGGATTAAGCTTCCTCGCCGGGTTGACGTGAGGAAGAGGGGGCGTCTGGCGTCGGTTCAACTTCTTCCTCTTCATCACCCACAGGCCGGAAGTCATTGGTAGACCAGTCAATCCGGGTTAAGGCCTAAAAGACAGCCTCTTCACTTATAAGCTCAGCCGGATCAACGTCAGGGGCATAAGTGTGCTTACGGATTGGGGGAACAAGGCTCTGCACTTCTGGAATGACAAACTCCACCCGCTTGTTGTTCGTGATCGTAGAAAGAGCGGTGAACCGCCAGTTGGCTTCGCTGCCGATTGACTCGCCAATGGACGCATCTCCTTTGTTATTCGCTTGTATGCCATTATCAAAGGCTTCACCATTCTCTTGAGCTACTGGGAAACCCTTGGCTATGTCACCGGATCAAGGTCCGCTTATCCACGCCTTAGAGCGGGTTAGAGCGATAAAGTGCCAGCCGGCCGCGGATCGTTTGAACTCTTCAAGCCGCGGAATCATGGATAGCCGGTCCAGCGTATCTTTGATCAAGGACGAAGCTGTGTTGTCGTACGATGTGGCACATATGACTCGCTGGGCGCCGGTATACAGCTGCTCAATCAGCGTATAAGCGGCCTTGAGCTTCTTCCGCACGTCAGAGCCCAGATGAGCGATCCGTTTCCCTGTACCGGTTTCAGACAGGTCAGGTTAAACCGGAGGAAATATCACAACATGGGTAATCAGTGCAAATTTTCTTACCAAAGATGGCATAGGTCATGGCGTGAATCTGGCGCTTTATTCTGGTCAGCTCTTCTGTCGCCGGTTTAAGAGCCGCTTCAGCATCTTCCGCTCGCTTTTTCAAACCGGTCCTCTCGATGTCCCAGTTGGCCTGCTCGGATTTATACCACTCCTTCAGCTGTTCCATAGTGGCCAAGGCAGTTTTTAATTCATCCTTGGCCTTGGTGGTTTCTGCTTGTTGAGTTTCCAGATTGGCACGAAGGTCCTTGAGTTGTACGGTTTCTTTGGTATATCTCATTCGATAACAAAGGGAGCACGTTAGTTGTTTCATTATAAAGTCCCAAGCTCAATACAAATATTCAACTTGGCACTTGGGGGCTAATGGCTAGTTGATCTCGGTTTACGGGATACAGAAGTTAAGTGCCGGTTTAACTATGCTAAGTTGAACCGACCCTTGGGGGCTACAGCACTGAAGTTTAAGGCGTATGGGTTCTATACAAAGTTAAGTGCCGGTTTAACTATGCTCAGTTGAACCGACCCTTGGGGGTTACTACACATCAAAAAGTACAAGAGAGGCATAACTCCTTACCTCATAGCGGTCCTTCATGCGATTTACCAGACCGGCTTCGAAATCACGACTTGTGTAGAGTCGGTTCAGAAAGCCGGAGTGAAGTTCTTGGGCAGAGAGGTTGTCATAAGCTGACAGATCGGTTTTCCCCTTCTCTTTACTCATGGAGGTGGACTCATCCTTGGCGCTATGTTTTGCTAAAGCGACCGGTTGGCTAGGGGTGGTGTAGCCAGTTCCCGTCACTATAACGTCATCATTTTTGGTCGGAAATTTGGCGGATGGGCGGTCTTCTTTGGGCTCGGCGGTTCAGCGATTCTGACCGCTCGGTGGGCATTTGGACTTCGGTGGAGCAGGATGTGAGGTTTCCACTTGGGCGTCCGGTTCAAGTTCTGGCGGATCAGCGTTGTCGTCTTGGTTTAACCCGACAGAGCTATTTTTAACTTCAGGATTTTCGTGGGTCTGCTCTGGGGTCTTCTCCGGGTCAACATCCGTAGTAGGATCAAGGGTTTTCGCTTTCTTGCTCAAGCGAGCCTTGGTGCTGCAATGTTCAGAATTAGAGTAAGATAAACCGACCAACACAATTGTAAACCGAATTGGCGGGACATCAGTATGGTGCTTACCCTGCAGCAACTTTAAGCGGAGGCAGTTGCGTGGTTGATGAACCGCCAAAGGAGTTGGAAGAGGCCTGATAATTCGGGTTAGACGGATTGAGAGGACATCGGAAGAAACCTTTCAAAGGATAACGCTTTTCGGGAGAACAAATCACCTCTGGACGACGCTTCCGGGTTGGTGTATCTAGTAAACCGGATGATGTAATCTGTTGGCCACTGTGCCGGGTCGTACGGCGCTCTTCAACTCTTGTGTCTTCAAGGAAAGGTTTGGATTCAAATGAGCATAGGAATGAGATTTTTTCACTTTCCGCATCAGGCGGCGAATTCTCTTAACCGCACGAGGTCGGATTCGAAGAAAGAAAGATTACCTCAACATGGTCGACATGACCTGGCTTCAAAGATCATCATCACAGGAGTTAAAATTGTCAGTAAAGGAAGAATAAAAAGGAACAAGCTACAAGCAAGAAGAAACACAAAGTGGAAAGCCGGTTTACGGCGACTCCCTCGTGAGGATATCAAGCTTTACCTCAGCTTCTGAATCTTCGTCTTCCGGCAGATCAGAAGACTCGGCGGTTTTCCTCTTGCCAGCCTTTTTGGTGGTCTTGGACTTTACACGCGGAGCCCGGGCCGGTTTTGTCCGCTTCCAGAAGGAGCTGTTAGCCTGAGAGGCAACAAGGATTAATATATATCAACAAAGCATTAAACGTCAGAAAAGCGATGAGCAGAGCCTTACCGCAGGCGGTTTGTTGGCAACACAGAATGGAGCCAACCCGGTTTGGCTGCAGACAGAGATCGGTTCATCAAGCAGCCTCTTTACTGCCTCTGTGACTTCAAGCTCAGTTATTGGTAGCTCGTGGCGTCTTTGAGGGTCTTGGAGGCTGCCAGTGTATTCGTGCATCAATCCGGCCGGCGGCTTAATGGCGAGATGCCCCAAGAAACCCAAAGATCGCACAAGGTCCACGCCAGTTAGTCCATTGGCCATTAGAGCCCGGAGTTTGATGATTTGAGGCGCAAAATTCTTCCGTTCCGCGACGGTCAAGCGTAAAGGCAGCGGATGATGGTTGCTAAGCCGATGAGGACGGTAACCCGGCAAAGGATTCTCGTTGTCGAGGAAGCGATATTCGGCGGTAGAACCAGGTTTGGTTCCAATCTTTCGGATGGCTATGGTGTTTGGCGTGAGGAAAATCTACTTCCTTCCTTTTCTGGATTGAAACGCCGCCCAGCTCCGTGTTAGGACCATCCGAAAATTTCAGACGGCGGTTCAAGTGAAAGAAATCCGGAACAGCTCTACAGATGGTTCTTCTTGAAGATAGACTTCGCAGAAAACTTGGAAATTGCATATATTTGACACAGAGTTCGGACCAATATCCTGTGGATGGAGTTGAAAACTTGCAAGGACATCCCGGAAGAATTTTGATCCGGGCGGGCGTAATCCGGTCTAAGTGCTGCACAAACACAATTACTTCTCCTTCTTGCGGATCGGGAGGGCATTCGGCATCCGGAACCCGCCAAATGGAGGACATTTTAGAAGCTAAAGCGCCCGGTGGTGACGCATCCGTTGAGTTGCGTCTCAGTGACCTTAGACCGGACCCAATTGCAAGCTGAGAATTGTTTGGCCATTCCGGAAGACTAAACTGCGAAAGGAAAGGAGAAAACGATTCACCATTAACGGTTCAGACACATTATACAAATGTTAAACCGGCGATTCGGCAGCCAGTGTCCAATTCCGGTTTAACTGAGGACTAATGGAGTGACGGATTAGCTATCAAAAGTCAAACCGCCAAAAGAGACAGAACTGGAAAATCTACTAAGTGTGGATAGAAACAGATTTCACATGCGAATGGAGGTAATTTAGATCTACCGAAGATTCAGTAAGAAAAATTTCTGCGACCTATGCAAGCCTCATAAAGGGCAGGGAGGTTCGTGCATTCTAAACAAGAGGATCTGAGCAAAATGAAAGATGCACAAAGAGTAAAACTGACGGCGGAGCAGTCGCCGCACAGGATGTATACTACGGTTGAATCATACGGCCATGGCAGAGCAGGTATGAGGAAACTAAGATGAACTACAAGATGAACAGGGACCTTCCGATGCGGATCTAGGGTTTGAAGAGGGGCCTTACCCGGCTGCGCAGCAATGGAGGAGTGCCAAGAGCTTCGTCCAATCAGGTTGATGTAGCGGCCTGGCCGACGCCAGCGTTCGAAGGTCGGAGGCGACGGCGGAGCTTCAGAAAGGTGAGCGTCGCGAGGAGGAAGAAGCGCGGAAGAAGAAGAGAAAGGGCCCGCCGGTCTATTTATAAGGAAACGGGGTAATTAACAAGCGCGAGAATCAAGGAGTCAAAAGCGGCGGACGGCGCAGCGGTCGCCTCGATTTCCGGGATAGTATTAAATGAAGGGAATATTGCTGTTTGGATTTCTTTATTAAGGATGACGTCAAGGCACCCCGTTGCTGCGATCGGAGGATGACGTCACGGCGGTTCAGGCAGATGGCGGTTTACGAAATATGAAGGGAGATTCAGAGTTTCCTAAAGATGTTGAAGATTAACATGAACCGGTTCAAGTCAATCTGGGGCCTAATGTCGGGGATATAACTGCTGAATGTAAACCGCCCTGAAGGGGCCGGGTTATCCTCGTCCATAATCAGGGCCCACGAAGACACACTTGAGGCCTAGAGCCCAGAGGCGGATTAGGGTCCATTTATGTAAACAGCATTAGTCTTGTAACTTGTGCTATAAGATAAGAGAGAAGAGACCGAGCCGGACACTTGTATGAACCGGATCGGGACTCTGTAGACCGGCCGGGCGTCAACCCGTGTATATAAGGGGACGACCCGGCGGTTTAGGGACAGAGACAATTCGAGGCCGAGGCGAAGCTATTGCTCCCTAGTCGCCGAAATCACATCAATCCCATCACAACTAGACGTAGGCTTTACCTTCATCGAAGGGGCCGAACTAGTATAACTCCCGTGTCTTTGTGTCCGCTTTAACCCCTCTAAGTTAACCCGTACGATGGCCCTGCGACTAAGTCCTTTCACGAGGACATCTGCCGTGACAATTCCACGACAGACCCTAAGGCCCGTATAGAAGGCCGATGGATCCTACGGCCCATATAGAAGGCCAATGGATCCTATGGCCGGACGAAGGCCCATGGATCATACGGCCTGCAAGAGGCCCATGGTTACAACAGTCCGTGTGTTGGCATGATTATTTTGGCCTAGTTACCAAAAATAGGCTATTGTGGCCACTAGAAAAACATGTAAAAGAACTGCAGTGACTACAAGCAAACAACTAAACAAGACAATAAGGAAATAAATAAGCAAGCATTTAAGGCTAGCCTATTACCGCTATTACACATATTACATCCATCGGGCATCAAAGTTCGCCACCAAAGGCAAATATAGGGAACAAAGCAGATATTACATACATCGGCCGTCAAAATTGGCCACCAAAGGTAAATAAACGCGGCAGAAAACAAGAGCATAATGAAACAACTTCGGAAGAGCTCAAGAAACATTATCCTCGGTATCCACCATGCCGGGCAATAAGCTTAGCAAGCTGATTAGCTTTATCCTGTTTACGCTAAAATCCTCCAACGCTTGTCGCTGTTGCACGGAAAGTATGCATCTGAATGCTCTAGGGACTTCCGCAGTCCTTCCGCTTCTTGTTGCAAAGACACCGATCGATGTCTTTCAAATTTTGTAGTTGAGACTCAAGAAACCGAACTGATTCAGACAGTGAGTTTGAATAGCTTGTGCAAGCGGTAGTGGCCAGTAACTTGAACACTAAACCAAGACATGACTTGGGGGTTGTCTCGCTATCTTCAAGATAGTCTTCCTTAGCTGTTTTATCAGCTTTGTTGGAGACCAACAAGGATGTGTCAATATCCTGAACCTTATCTGCATTACTTCCTTTACCATTGCTTAATAAGGCTCTAGGCGTTGGCAAAACGCATTGCGCATAACTACACTTAATCTGTGCATAACTGCGCATAAGCATGCGCTTTGGTCAGTAGAGCGCAAGGCGGTGGCAAAACACACAATTAACGCCTAGCGCTTTTTTGAACTATGATAGCAATGGAATCTTAAATTAGAACAGTTGTTCTTCAGGTTTAGGCAAATGTTCTACTTGAACAGAGTACAATAAGATGCAAGAATATAATACTTAAAAATAGAAAATGAGCTCATAGACCTTACCACATTCTTGGTTCGGGACCAAGATGAACAAAGGCGTTCCCGATCATCATCCAAAGAATGTGTCTCAGGAGAATGTAAGGGAATTTGATGAGTTTCTTTTGTCAGAAGTACGCTTTCTTCGTGTAATTCGATCTTGTCACCAAGCATTCTTAAGGATAGCAGAGGTATTAGCACAAAGTTACCTATTCCCGAAGTTTCCAAATCGGTCCTTCTCTATAGAGAAAAATGGGAAAATTTGTATTATAACCATCATGGAGGTAGGATGTATGGGACGAAGCAAAGTAATTGCCATGAATAACATTACTTACACATAACTCCCGGATTTAACACCTTCAATCGGCATTTTCCTTCATCTTCAAAGATAATATTTCCAAGATGGGAAGATACACACATACGATTTAACAACATCAAATGCGATAGATGCTAAACTACGACTAGCTGGTTGTGCTTCCTCCACGTGAATAGGTGTACTAATCGGTGGAGTTGGCGTTCGCCGTGATAGTATCTTGGCGCTTTGGGCACTGGAGCTGCCTTACTAACTGCTCTTGTTTGGGAGCTCTGTGGTGGAGATGCTGCTGTGTCATCAGGAACTGAGTTACTATCTGCTGGGGTTGGGGTTAGATTGGGTGAAGCTGGTTCTCTGTCCATTGCAGTAGGGGTAGAATCTGCGAGAGTTTGGGTTATGTGTGGTAGGGCTGGTTCTTGTGCATGTACAACCGGGGTGCTATCTCCACCAAGAGGTAGCATTGTTTTATTTGAAGACCGTGTTTTATTCCGCTAGATAATCGCATCACCCGCTCCAATTCAAATGGCTGATAAACAGGAAACGTAGTTGAATGTACAAACATTGTATGAGAGATGTATGCAATAGATAGTGTGGAAAAAGAGGGCATGAAATAGTTGACATGTATATTGTTTAACTAAAACGGATAGCATGACATAATTTCACATATATGATGTCTATCTAAACTGGATAGCATAGCATAACATAATTCAAAGATATGATGAATAACTAAACAAGATCGCATGACATAATTCACCTACATGTTATCTAAGTAATCAGGATCGCATCATTTAATTCACATATGTGATTTATATGCTAAACAGAGGGCATTCGATATGACGTCTGAACTAAGAACATGGTGTTGAATATTGTGTATATGATGTCTAAACTATGCAATGCAAGACACCGTATGCATGATATGAGCAAGATAACCGTGCCAAGTTAGAGCATACACCTCAGTGGGGGAATAGGACTGGTCATCTGTCTCTGAATCCATCTCTGAGGAGCTATCGGGACCCAACAAGAGATCTGCTTCGACAAGTAGCACAGTCTGCTCTGAAGGCCTTGTTTTTACTCCAGATTTTTCCATCTCCCACCCAAATGGCTGACTCACAGGAAGAGTAGTTTAATGTACAAACATTGTCGACAAATGGAAATGTAATGAAGAAAAGGATGGGCAAGATATCATTCAAATATATGATGCCTGGTTAAACAGGATGGCATTGCACATTTCACATATATTATGGCTGGTAAAAGACATGAGACTGCATAATTCCCATATATGATATAGAAACTAAACATCTGGCATTACAGAACAAGTCTAAACTAAGCAAATGACATATATGATGTCAAAAGTAGGCACTGCAAGGCAACATATGCATGATATGAGTAACATCATCATGCCAAGGTAGAGCAAACACCTTGGGGGGTAAATAGGAGTGGTCAGCGGCGTCTGAATCCGCCTCAGAACAGATATCTTCCTCTGGATTACAATCTGGAGAGGGGTGGGGAGGGTTTGCCATTGAACCCACCATGGAGTGATGTCTGCATGACATTGTATTGCCGCGCAAAACTCTTCTCTTTTTCTCTACATGTTCAGCTTGACAGAGTACAATATCTGACATGCATACGAAAAAATATGGTGAGATTATGTAAGGAGAGCATGCAGAAATTTAGAGTGATGGTAACAACCAGTGGATGGATCCAAAAATAATTATAGCAGGCTGATGATTGCTTTAAATTAATAAAAAGACAGATGATGATTGCTTTACTATTTGTTTCCCACCCAAGATGAACAACATAGGCATACCCGAGGTGAACCGGATATTAGATGTACATACTATTCATTGCTGCCTCGATATGTGTCCCACAACTAATTTAGAACTCAAGTTTTAACATTAATTTGGACCTGACTTGGGAGTCCAAGAGCTGAACAGGACGATAAAGTAGCAGGTAAGTTTAATCAATGCATAACATAAGCAGAAACAAAAGAGTGCGACCTCTCTTGTGGACCCGTGTACTCCTCAGGTTCATCTGCTGAGTCGATGATGGTCATGCCGTTGCGGTGGGTGCCGGCGGCAGGGAAGGAGATCTGAGGCGGCGAAAGACGGTCATGAGTTGTGATGTCTGGTTTGGTGGATGCTTCTGTCGATGGAGCAGCTCAGGTGAGGTGGACGACGTCGCGGGAGGAGCAGGACAAACCACACAAAGTTCCCTTCGACACGCACAGAATCAAGTAATTACGTAAGGGCTCATTCGCTTGCATGATTCTTAAAACGCAGGGATAGGAAAAACACCGAATAGGATAGGAAAATGCACATGGTAAATAGAGCATTTGTAAACACATGATTCTGTCAACTTGGGTGTTTGGTTTACGTGAATTGGAAGAGCAGAGGAATGCAAAGAAACATGGCCAAAATAAAGTGAAACCATATGAAAGCGTATGCAGTTAGAATGTTATTCTGGCACTAATGCACTTGGTCTTGTTTTCATGCATAGGATTTTGAAAAGTAGGTCCAGGTGGATGTTTTGCTTCATTCCTTTCAACAAAATGCATGAATAATTGAATAGTAGAGTGCCATTGGAAAAATCCCTATTGCTATGTTTTTCCGTTGAACCAAAATAGCCCTAATGGATCGACGTGAATGTATAGTAATAAGTGATGCAACAAGTGTACAACCTCTTTTCCGTAGCCGTGTTAATTTCGGCATCATTGGGTTGGTCATTTGAAGCGCTTAAAGGCGAGGTGGTTGTCGGAGGTGTGGAGGAAGATCTGAGGAATCAGAGACGGCGTCGAGCATTGCTCTGTTGTGATGGATCGTTTTGTCGTTGGAGCAGCTCCCGTGAGCCAGAAGACGTCAAGGTGAAGCAGCACAAGACAGACATCGTCAATCTCAAGTGGGATTCTAATAGCATCTCCAATAGATGATGTAAATGGATGTAAAATTAACATCACCAAAAACCACCTGACTACAATAGATGAGGTAAAAACTGTTGACTTCGAAATTAACTGTCGAAACTAAAATTTACTATGGAATCTGAATGCTACTCTTTTAAACTGAACGCAATGGTAGCAGAGAGGCACTTGACATGTAGTTTAGGAGGGCTGCAGTTCATCTTCAACCTGAACCCCCTTGAGCCGCCACCACCACCGGCCTGCTGCTGCCCAGCCTTCGCCTCGCCCAAAACAACTTCGCCACCGCCGCCCGGCCAGCCCTCTAGGCCCCCACCCCACCTGAACCCTAAGATATATAGTGGGGTACCTCTCCGTGAGCCCCGTCCCCTCAGCTGGGTGGTTCTTCCTTAACTCCCATGAGCCCCACCCAACCCCAATCGACTGACCCAAAAGTCGATTCAGTCGACTAAAGTGTGGCTTAATCGGACCAGAGCAGCAGCACGAGCAAGGGGGAGAGCAGCAGCAGCACTGGCGAAGCGAAAGTGGTCAAGCGACAAAGAAGAAGCAAGGAAGCGAAGCCGGAGCAGCAGCAGCAGCAGATCCGGCCGGTATGGACGCCGCCACCGAAGGGGCCTCTCGCCGGGAGAGCCGTGGAGATGTCGCCAGCGCCGGCTTCAAGGTAGCCGCTCCATGGGGTGCGGATGGAGCACCGCCGGCCGGAGATCGAGTTAAGGAGAAGGTGCTATGCGATGAGTGTACAACCTCTTTGGTGGCGCTGAGTAGGCCTCGGCTTCGTCCGAGGAGTCGGTGAGGATGCTGCGGTTCCGGTGGAGCAGGTTAAGGCGGCGCTGTGGGGATGGAGCAACTGCGATAGACGAGGCGATTGTCGGAGAAGCTCCTTGGAGGTGGAGGATGGGGCGGCTGAACCGGCAGGACGGTGAGATGGACGACGGATCCTCATCCGGGGAGGTGGACGAGGGACGTTGAGCTGTTGCGGTGGACGACATCGTCGGGAAGAGGCTCCGGCTGGGCAGCGGTGACGTGGCGGACGGAGGAGGGTGGGGTTTCGCGGCTGGAGCGGAGAGGATATGGCGGCCTGGGATTTCGAATGGCGAAAAGGGGGCTATGGGAGGGGGTGAAGCATGACTTAGGGACGCGCTTGTCCAAAATGTAGGGTGTGTTACAAAAGTACCCCCCATCGATTTGAACTAGCGGCCCTTTTGACTCAGGGTTAGAAGGGGGATTTCACGTGTCGGGATTTGGCAGCTGGAGGGAGTTTTCGCGCGCGTTGTAATTTCAGGATAGCAAGGTGCGGGTTGTGAAGGCGCCAGTTTTGGGAGCACGATATCTGAATTTTCGGGATATAACAAGACGCGGGTTGAATTTTAGGGACAAGCCTAACGTGTAGTAATATTGTACTTGTAATGCGTACCAAATCAATTCGCACTTCCCTCAACCAAAAAGAAAACGAAAAGAATAAAACTATTCACACCACACAAAGAGAGAGTCTTGCCCGTTTTACTATACAAATGCTATTCAAAGCTACTCCCTCCTTCCATCTATATAGGGCCTAATGCGTTTTCGATGCTAACTTTGACCAAATATTAGAGCAATGATATATGACATGCAACTTACACAAAGCACACCGTTAACTTCGTTTGTGAAAGGTTCTTTCAATGATATAATTTTCACATTGTGCATGTCATGTACTATTAATCTTGTCAATAGTCAAAGGCGGTCTTAAAAATCTCATTACACCCTATATAGATGGAAGGAGGGAGTATGAATCCATGTTATGTCCGATTAAAAATTTTCGCTTGCTGTATAATGCATGTAACCTACTCATACCAACATTTTAGTGCATTCCAAATGTCTATACTACTGCTGCAATTTGAACTAAATTTGAATTCTTTTCTCTATTTCAATAAGAATCTACAATCATGATTGTTGCCAAGTTCAACCATCATTCGTGTATTACCTTAATAACACACCACATGATTACTATAGAGATAGATATGAACTATGTGTACTACGTGAACTCGAATTCTATTTTTTGAATACACTTGATGTTGATTCCAAATAATAGTACATTTGATGTACTAACTATATATTCATAATCTAAACCATGTTCCATACGTACACCGTGTTTATGACACAAAGTATAGTGCCCCGCCCCCTACATTATGACAAGTATTTAGACCTGAGTTGCAAAAGCCACACATTAGCCCAAATTATAATCAATGTTCTACATTATGATATCTTCTTTCAAGTATCCGTATCCACTTTTTTATAATTAATTATGATCTTTGTTCGTCTTTTACACCTTCACGATCCTCTTCTATTTGTAGCTAGCTAGCTAGCGCTAACTTTCTATCGTGCATGCACACGCCCGCCCCCCTCACACCCTAAGTGTCCCCTCCATCGCGCATGTTCATTATTTCTCTTTAGGTCGTCCACCAGCGGTGTGTGTAGGCCCCCGGCTCCTTCTTTCTGGCACACACCGGTCGATATACCTCTCTTGCCAAGTGTACCTACAACAAACACATATATACTTTCCCTCTTCTCTTCTCACCGTCCATGCCCCCATATGTCCAATACGATTCCACGCAGGTGCACACTCCCGCCCCTCTTTTCATTAATCCCATGCTCGCCCACCTCCCCCTCGACATGGTAGGCCTCTCGCACCACCTCCTAGCCACACCCTCTCCCCTGTCTACCTCTCCGGACCTTATTTGCTTCTAACACATGCAAAGGCAGTATATGAACTGATCTCCCTACATATAGCCAGTCGACTATAATTCGTTTTCACCAAGCACCGATACACTTACCTCGCTAGTTATGTCTCTACTTTTCTCGGACACACGACGGTTGATCTTCCTATGTAGTTACACATGCTTACCACAACCATATCTTCTCCCCTCATCATCCTTGAATACCTCCCGACCCGTCGCTCACACGCACGTGCATAGACAGACAGACATCCCCCGCCCTCTCTTATTGATATTGCACTCATACCCTCCATTTCTCTAGCAGGCCTCCCCCACCATTTGTGAGACGACACTCCACCACCAACCCTCCGACGCTCTACCTTTGTCTTTTCCCCAACCTTATTCCTCTGCTACACATATCCATGGATGTCTTCCCCACACATATACTAGTCGACCGGTCTCTACCCCCCCCCCACACACACCGATAGTCGAATGTTGTAGGTAGGTATCCATGCCACGGAGAAGAACTACACCTCCGCCTCTCAAATTCCAAAGAGGCCAGCCGCCTCAGCATCTTTGAAGTGGGCAAACACAAATTCGATGACACTCTATCGATTGCGCAGCCACACACTTCATCCCTGTTTTCAATTCTATCGATATCTCACGTCCATGACTCCGTTTCACACACATTGCATATGTTACGTTTTCTGATTGAGATATCATCAACACATTGCCTCTGCTTTCGCACAAACCATCTCTCTCACACCCACCCACGCACGCACTGCACCTAAAGAAGAAGTGCACGCAGGACGCACGTACTCACGTCTCGTTCCCGGCCACACCCTGCGGGTACATGGTGGAGTTCGTTTCTGTACGAAAAGGCAGCCCACGTGATAATTTGACGCATGTAGCAGTTGTTTACTCGAAGGAGGGTCGGCTACCACACCTAGAATATAAAACGATTGCCGTGGGGAAAATGGAAAAATGGTTTTGTCTCTCGTCACACCATCTCACACAAGGCCGCCGTGGCCTCTCTCTCTCAGCGTTAGTCAGTGATCCGGCCGCATCCTGTCCGCGGCAGAAAGGGAGGATGTGCATCGTCTCTCCGTTCGACGGCGTTGAGGCGGCTCGTCCCGATCTGCGGTACCCGACGTTCTCTCTGACCAAGCTCTAGCGCGGTAGGGCCCTCGCCACTTGCTCGCTGCCGCAGTATGGGAAGATCCCGGCCGCCGGCGCCCTCCTAGTAACATCCTGGCGACCCTCAGGTACAGCTTCCTCCGGCCTTGCTCCACTGCCCATCTTCCCACGTTGCTGCATTTGGATCTTCTTTAGTTGTTTGCTTAAATCGTATCTCGGCTGGCGTACTTTCCATCTTGCAATCTTGTCCTCAAACCATTTTTGATAAACCACCATGTGCTATCTTTCCCTTTTTACATGGAACATGCTTCTTTTTTGTCGGCGTATGTGTCTTCAACTCGTGTTATTGGGCAGAAATTGTTTCCTTTCGACCTCCTTTTGCAAACAAGGCTATCCATTTTCACCTTGTTGCTATTGCGACCTTTTGGTGAACTGCACAAATCACTTTTCTGAAGAGTATTTTGTGCAGTTCCGCCAAAATGTCACACGGGCAACGTTTTTACATTTCTGTGGGACTGCGGAAAGGGAGATTGGTTTTGCTATCCTCCTCATCCAACTCCGTGCCTAATCTTCTCCAACAAGAAGTTAGTCCTAAAGAGAGATCGTAGAGGTGATCGGCTTCTATTTATGTGTGTTATGTTTCATCATCTAGTTCCACTATTATTGTAATCACACTGACTAGATATCTTTGCAAACAGGGATGGTCCGCCCGATTTTAGTGGAGCTGCACAAAATGATCGGATTGTGGTGTCCTTCATACACCTATTTTTTTGCTACAGAGCTGGGTGAAACTAGCTGCCAAGCAATGAACACTGTGCCAAGGAAATGGAGCCATGCCTACAAACAGCATCGATCAATTATATTTTTTTCTTTATTTGTACACCTTCTCACAACTTTGTCTTCAGTTGTGATGTGAATATTGGCGTTGATCTACGAACCATTGAGATGCATTAGCCATGGTAGTTTCATTTGTATTTGATGGAATGTTGTAACGAGATAATCTCGAGGCAAGACACATGAATCCTAAGTTGAAACCTTTTTTGAACCAGAGTTGAAACCTTCATAGCATCACAGTACAATTTCATCAAAATTATGCGTACATATAAACAAATCCTGAAGGATTGATAGCAATGCCAGAAACAATTCAACTTCATTTCGTCGACATGTTGGACATCCTTCATCCGGCTGCACCTGCCATGCAGCAATATTGAGTGCACAACACAACTTCACGGAAAGATTCACCCCGGTTGTTGCGCTGCAGTAGTAATGACTAGTGAGCAGTCAAATCACAGAGCCCCACCTTCGCCATAGTAAGTTGCTCGGACGAAGCAACCATCATTTCTCTGTTCCTTGAATCCGGTGGTACTCCCATATTCCCGCAGTAATAAGTTGCTCGGGCGAATCAACCATCACTATATCCGCTCACGTGTGATGACCACATGAGCTATCCATTCAGATTGCATGTTAAAAAAAATAAAGGTCGATAACTAATGCGGCAAACTTTCAAAAAAAAAAAAAAACTAATGCGGCACGTGTTATGACCACAATATGTCCCTAGTGAGCCTCTAGTTGACTAGCTCGTTGATCAACTGATAGTCATGGTTTCCTGACTATGGAAATTGGATGTCGTTGATAACGGGATCACATCATTAGGAGAATGATGTGATGGACAAGACCCAATCCTAAGCATAGCACAAGATCGTGTAGTTCGTTTGCTAGAGCTTTTCCAATGTCAAGTATCTTTTCCTTAGACCATGAGATCGTGTAACTCCCGGATACCGTAGGAGTGCTTTGGGTGTACCAAACGTCAAAAGCGTGAATCGGGTGACTATAAAGGTGCACTACAGGTATCTCCGAAAGTATCTGTTGGGTTGACACGGATCGAGACTTGGATTTGTCACTCCGTATGACGGAGAGGTATCACTGGGCCCACTCGGTAGTGCATCATCATAATGAGCTCAAAGTGACCAAGTGTCCGGTCTCGGGATCATGCATTACGGTGCGAGTAAAGTGACTTGCCGGTAACAAGATTGAACGAGGTATTGGGATACCGACGATCGAATCTCGGGCAAGTAAAATACCGATGGACAAAGGGAAAAGTATACGGGGTTGATTGAATCCTCGACATCGTGGTTAATCCGATGATATCATCGAGGAGCAGGTGGGAGCCAACATGGGTTTCCAGATCCCGCTGTGGGTTATTGCCCGAGAGCCGCCTCGGTCATGTCTCAGATGTCTCCAGACCCGTAGGGTCTACACACTTAAGGTTCGGTGACGCTAGGGTTGTATGAATATTAGTATGCAACAAACCGAATGTTGTTCGGAGTCCCAGATGAGATCCCGGACGTCATGAGGAGTTCCAGAATGGTCCGGAGGTAAATATTTATATTTAGGAAGTCTTATTTTGGTCGCCGGAAAATTTTCGCACTTTATCGGTATTGTACCGGGAGTGCCGAAAGGGGTCTGGGGGTCCACCTGCCCTGGGGGGCCACATGGGCTGTAGGGGGTGCGCCTTGGCCTATATGGGCCAAGGGCACCAGCCCCAAGAGGCCCATGCGCCAAGGAGACTTGGGGAGGGGAGAGTCCTAAAGGGGGAAGGCACCTCCGAGGTGCCTTGGGAAGGATGGACTCCTTCCCCCTTCTTGGCCGCACCCCTTCCTTGAAGTAAGGGGCAAGGCTGCGCCCTCCCCCCCTCTCTTGCACCTATATAAAGGGAGGGGAGAGAGGGGTGGCCGAACGATAAGCCCTGGCGCCTCCCTCCTCCCTGCAACACCTCCTCCTCCTCCTCCCGTAGTTGCTTAGCGAAGCCCTGCCGGAGTTCTGCTGCATCCACCACCACGCCGTCGTGCATCGATCATCATCAACCTCTCCTTCCCCTTGCTGGATCAAGAAGGAGGAGACGTCATCCGCCTCCGCACGTGTGTTGAACGCGGAGGTGCTGTCCGTTCAGCACTAGGTCATCGGTGATCTGAATCACGGCAGTATGACTCCATCATCCCCGTTCCATTGAACGCTTCCGCACGCGATCTACAAGTGGTATGTAGATGCAATCACTCTCCCATGACTCGTTGCTAGATGAACTCATAGATGGATCTTGGTGAAACCGTAGGAAAATTTTTAATTTTCTGCAATGTTCCCCAACAACACCTTGGGCCAACGCGGCGAGATTGCATTTTGCATGAGAAATTACACACCATGTTTCGTTGACATGTGGTCCCGTTCCAACATATCAGTGAGATGACCGCGAGTAGTAGGAGTATTTCCGAACCGACGTGTAGGCCGGGGCGCCCCTTCGTGAACCGTGGAAAATTGGCAACCGTCCACTGACTCATCGCCTTTCCCTCTCGATTTGGAACTGCTGTCGCACGCTCTTCCTCTCCCTCCTCCATTTTCCTTCAGCCCTTCACCCTTTCTTCTGCCATTGTTCGATCGTCTTATCCATGGAGGGAACAGGCCGGAAATGACCCCGTTATTCTTGCCCTGATCTGAAAGATGACGTGGTGGAGGAACTCATTGATCGGTGCGACATCATCACCTCGGCTAGCATGGCAGGTTCGTTCAAGCCCATTCTTGACTCAACTAATAACATCATTACAAGGAACCCAAGAGTCAAGGAGCGGTTTGATCTCCCCTATCTTCTGCGCCGTGACCCTGATGACTGGCGCCGTCACGACGAAGGCCTCGTCCTGTGCAAGTTGATGCCGCTTGATAATGTTACATATGATGTTAAGATGCCATCGCTTGAGGGCAAGGCCTGGGCAGGCGCAAATGGAGATTGGGTTGTTTACATTGGGTCCAACTGTGAGTGGGAACTTATGAATGGCTTTCGAGTTGCTTCTGTGAGTGAGTGGTGCGACGAGGCAAAAAAATATTTTCCGAATACATAATTGTACGTGCATTGCAACAGGTTATCGGATGAGGCCAATCAACAATAGTAGTACACTATTTGTACTAGGTTCACATGCTTCGCGCGTCGTGCGGGTGTTTTTACTGTAGCCATATTGTACGTAACCAGCACCTCGAATCCTCGATACTAGTACTATATAGTAAGTAGTAGGAGTAGTAGGGTGGCATGGGCGTCCAGGAGTATGGCACACGCCACCAGCACGACTTCCATCTGACACCATATTTCTTGGGAGTCCATGCTAGAGCAATCTCTTCAACTTCATCGTTTCTCCAACTCAGCCATCGCGCGGCGGGCGAGGTGGGGGTTTGCCGATAGTCGGTCTCCTCAACTGCGGTCCCACTTGTAAGGCCAACTCCAACGCTCTATCAATATATGGATGTACTCTTCTTCCCAATACAAAAACTTGCATCCATTCTACTCCCTCCGTTGCACAATACATGCCTTCTACTACCTCCGTCCTGGTTTATAGGCCCCCTTTGTAGTTTGTGTCAAATTTTGACTAAAGATTTAACTAACAAAATGTTAATGCATGTCAAGAAAAATTATCTCATTGGATTCGTAATTGAACATAGTTTTCAAAAATATAATGTTTGGTGACATGCGTAAACATTTTGTTAGTTTAATCTATGGTCAAAATTTGGTACGCATATAATGGGGACCAATAAACCCGACGGAGGTAGTATTTGTCAAAATATATATGTATCTAGACATGTTTTAGTATATAGGCACATACATTTTTGGACAAATGGAAGTCAAGTATTTTGGAACGGAGGGAGTACACAATAAATTTTTTAAGTTAGCACAACTAGTCAAATCCGAGAGCACAACCGAATATTTGGTTGGGTTCTTCCTCCTTTTGCTGACACATGGGACATCCAGCATCCAGGTCGTGTCATGAAAGAAAATAGAGTGGTACTAGTAGTTGATAAGTTGAAGCCACGAGATGTGCATCTTGGGTTAAACTGTAAATAGAATCTTACTACTCTTGAGTAACTCCAAAAGCGGCCACCGAAGATCTTTATTGGATTTGTTTTTCATCGCCAAAGACGTCGAGGTGAAAGATGTGCAGGTTCGATTGGGTCCTCTTGCGTTTTCACTGACATGTGGGGCCGCATGTGAGCAAACAGACGATGGGCTCCGCGTGTCCGCTGGCTGGCTGAGAAGAGAGATAGAGGAGGGCTGAGCACGGACTGCAGGAAATTTGTTCTCTAGAATAAAAAAAGGAGGTACCCCTACTTATGTTACTCCCACTACGCCTAGCCTAAGGTTAGTAGGTAACCTTGCGCTTGGCTCTTCGCCTCTTCCGGAAGTCGATGGTTCTCTGATGAGTGCTTCTGGCAATCTGACACCAAATGAACTGCTGCACGTCCACCGCTTGTAAGCAAAAGTTTGTCCTCGTGCTGCGAGCCACCGTGCACGCGTTAGCGAGGGAGAAGGTGTAATCAAGCTTCTCGTCATTCTGCGAGTTGACGGGACACATCAAAGTTATTTACTAGTAGTACGTACTCTCTCCAAAAAAAGGCTGACCATGTCATTGCTACCATCCCGTGCTCCGTCGTTGAGTACGTGCACTATTCACATGCCATCGAGGAGAAAAAATATTGCGTAGGTGCCATCGAAGTGCACGACTCACTTACGAAAAAAGGTTTCCCCCCGCTCCCCATCGACTCACTTACGCACTGCTTATCCGATTATCTCCATTTTCTTGCATGACACGTGCACCTTGATGCTAGATGTCTCGCGTGTTGGGAAAAGGATGAACAAAGCTCACGTAAAAGAAAAGAATTGAAGAGCATAGATTCCGGCGACCGAGGAGGAGCAAAAAGGAACCTTGGCGTTTTCCCCTGTTTTTGCCGCTTTGCCCACCTATAAACAACTAAAAGAACATGAACTTTTCGCTAACCACTAGAAACACATCAGGATGCTAAGTTGAAGATGTTTTATACTCCCTCCGTTCCCAAATATAATTCTTTTTTAGATATTTCAATAAGGGACTACATACGAAACAAAATGAGTGAATCTACACTCTAAAATATGTCTGCATACATCCGTATGTTGTAGTCTATTTGAAATGGCTAGAAAGACTTATATTTAGGAACGGAGGGAGTAGTTTATATTGAATTATTGATAACCACGCAACAAGCCACGCATGTACACAAGCCAACCCACTAACTCCATCCGATCCAACTCATGCACATACGCGCACAACATGGAGCACACAGCATACGTACACAAGGCGTGCATGCACACACTTCGCCGCAGAATGCACGTGAATAACACATGCATGCGCACACACTCGGCTGCATGGAGGTGTGCGCCATCCGCTGGCGACGTCCGGTTCGGTCAGGTTACGGGCGAAGCTCGCGCACGCGAACGGGCGCATATGCATCTCTTGCAGCACCTCTTTGCCGTCGTTGCTCAACTACTAGTCGGAGACGAAGATGACCACAACCTCGGCCTTAGAGCTAGCACCGATGGAAAAACACGCACGCTGCACGCACACGAGCACATACGGAGTGCCCACGACGTGGTGGTGGTGCGTCCCCAGTCGCATCTACTCCTTCTGCGCATGTTGTCTATCAAGGCGGCTGCATGCTAATGATGATGTGGGTGAGATCTTCTAGGACTCGAGATGATGACGAGGAAAATTATGAGACACAAGGTGGCGTGCACCGTCAAGGTCCACGGTCAAGGGGTGCTAGTAAGTGCTTAGATGTGCTTAGAGCAAGTACAATAGAGCTGAGTCAGGGCTATAAGGAATAAACTATAGTATATTTACGCTTAGTTGGAGGAAAGAGAAGAGGAGAGAGAAGGTAAGCGGGCTCTTCGTGAAGAGCCAGCTCTAGCACGTGCTCCTAGGCACTTTGTGAGAATGAAAGGTGGGCCTGAGAACAAAAAATTAGTAGTACACTCTTTTGATCTACTATTGTACATGTTGACTATAAGATGGGTCATAGATGACATGGCATCGGCTTATAGCCAGCAGCTGGCTATACTATTAATGCTCTTTAGATGAGGTGCTAAGTGCATTAAATGGCTTAGTAACTCAAGTCTTCAATGCATAGGTGCTTAGTTTATTGGTGCCACATCATATTTTATGCCTACGTGGCAGGCTTAGCAGCTATACATGGTGGAGCACCTTGGGAGAGGCGAAGGCTGGTCATAGTGGGGAGTAACTTGTACTATAACATATTACTATGTTACTCTAAACATCTCTATAAACCGGAAAGGAGGGAGTAGTAACATAGACTAGTGTCATATGCAGAGTATGGGAGCACATGATATTTCCCCGTCCGGACCGATCCCAAGTTGGCTTCTCACCTTCTTGGCCCAACAAAAACCCCTCCCCCCCTCCCGCGCACGCTTCCCGCCTGGCGCCAGCAGATCCCGCCGCTCCACATTGATGGCAAGTCAGGGCGACGCGACCTCTCACTGCTTCCACCATTGAAGCAACGCGCCGACCGAGGGCACCGCCCGCTGCACGCCCGGCATTTCAGACTAAACAGTGGATAGTACAACTTTTAGAGCAAGTACTACAATTAGATGACATAAGCAAGCTATAAGGATTTAAATATAGTATTTGTGCTTAGTTGAAGGAGAGAGAAGAGGAGAGAGAAGAGAAGCGGGTTGTAAACGTGTAGCCGGTTGTAGTCCAACATACTTTATGAGACAAAAGGTGGGGCCATTATTAATGATATTGTATTTATACCAAAGGGACTAACGAACGCCTTAATTACTCCGTTTTTTGAGACAAACCTTGGTGGGGCTATTATTGACTTGGACGTGGGGTTTGGGGGCCAAAGGCCTACTATTATACTCGCACGACCGACCTGACATGCTCTACCCTAGCCATCGCTGTATCATATGGTTTGGCACCGTTCCAGATCTTAGCGCTGCCACGCAATTCTTCTCCAGCCCTCCTTCCGGTGTGCACTGCGAGAAGGGACAACAGTCCTCCGAACCCAGCCTTTCGTGATCCTGTACGGGAGAGGGGCGATCAGGTTTTTGGGGAGCACACTCATGTGATCACTGCCGGCCGACGACTTCCTCAATGACAGCCTTCTTCCCGACCTCGGTAACCTCTTCATCAACGACATGAGTGACAACATCAACCACATCGGTTCTGCTCCGCTGTAAAAGATCTCGATTCTGTCCTCCTGGTTTAGTCAAGATCATTACTTTGATGTTTGCAATTGTCGTCATGATCTATTTATCGCTGTTTCGGATTAAATCTCATACTAAATTGCTCATATATTCAACAATCCAATCCAAAAACCTGATCACGGGCAATTTACTCCGAGTGGTTTTGCTGCGCTTTTGAAGCCGCCTACTTTTAAGGGTGCAATATAAAGGTGGCGCACAAGAGTAGTATATTGGTTTCAGATCATATCTTTGCTATGACGCCACTAAGGGTAAGCCCGAGGGCGATCTTAATCCTACACAGCGAGAAGCTTTTCGCAACATGGATACCCTCTTCAAAGCCGCCTGAAAGTGTTCTTGACGATTCCATTGTGGATTCATATATGTCGTTTGACAGCGGCAAAGACATGTGGGCTGCGGTTGAGGCCATGTTTGGGCCCTCGGGCGCTGGCAATGAGTTGTACGTCATGGAGCAATTCTATGACTACAAGATGACTGATGAGCGCTCTGTTGTTCAGCAGACTCATGAGATACATTCACTCTCTAAGGAACTTGAGTACTTTAAGTGTGTGTTGCCGGACAAATTTGTTCTTTGGGACCATCATTGCCAAGCTTCCACCTTCATTGGAACGATTTTGCTACTTCTCTGATAAACAAGAGACATGAGTTTTCTGTTTTGGATCTCACTAGCACTCTTGATTTTGAGGAGAAGGCGAGAGCAAAAGACACACGTGCTCGGGTCGCTGAGGGAGCTTCTAGTGCCCACATGGTACAGAGAAGAACTTCCAGCCCAACCAGCCCCAAAACAACAAGAATAAATCTCAGGGGAAAGGCAAGTTTGATGCAAAGAACAAGCCGTCACATTCTACCAAATTCAAGAAGAATTCTCATAACAGAAGGATACAAACCTCAATTTTGGTAGCACCACACAAAATTTATATGGCTGCATCTACCTGCTGTCATTAACCTCATGGTGCTCGGTATTCCTACATTCGTAACTAGGTACAATGACCACCGCAAGATGAAACTAGCTTATTCAGATGTTGACTTGCTGAATGCAGTCTTGAACGATCCTGTCATGTGTGGAGGAGCAAACAAGCGGTGCAGCCAAGGTGGAAATCAACCAAGGACTTATGAAACTATATGTAATCTTCCTCGGGCGATTCAATTATCCCTTCTGCAATGATGATCGTGTTTTGTCATGCTGAGCTATTGATATATGCTACTGTTTTGCAACACCGTTTAAGTATAGCTACTGTTTTCCTATCTTTTCAGATTCGTGACAATGAATATGATATGAGGAACTACACAATATGGACCCATGTTGAGTCATCTCTATTGCCTCATGTGTTTGCCGCAAATGTGTCAAAGATCAATTGCAAGATGAGGCAGCTAGCTAGCTAATGGAGTTGCCAACATGCTCAAAGTGCTTGCAACATTGAGTAGAAACAAGCATGCCCAGAAATTAATGCGTCTTGAGGAGGCCCTTTGCTCGAGAGAAGCATCGACCGATTTTCTTTATTTCCACACCTTCTCGAGCTTTGTATATTGGTTATAGTATGGTGAATCATTGAGATGCATAGACATGCTGAACTTTTGTTCTTCTGAATGTTAGTTTAATGTGAGTGTTCAGATCCAAGATGCCAGCATCCTCTAATTTGGTGGATGCACACAGAGAAAATAAATCTCCTTAATTTACTCCATAACCACCCTATTAAATAGGCCTAGTAACAAACCAGGCGCATGCAAGGGCGGCAGCACATGCATCCTGCATGCATGGCAGTCAGCCAAGCCCATGCGCCAGCTCCAATGCAGCAATGCAAAAGAAGAGAGCGGTTCTTGGGAAAAGCGAGTAGTTAGTGCAGCGGGCCTTATAAACATGAACAACTCGCTCTCCCGCTTCCGTTTCCCCACCCAATTCCCCCCGCTCCCCAACCTTCCTCACTCATCCAGAAAACCCCGCTCACCTTCTTCCTCACTCGTACAGAAAACGCCTGCTCCTCTTCTTCCACTCCTCTGTAAATCCCCAGCCCTCCTTCTTCCCCACTCGCACTGCCACTAGGCTCGTCTCTGGCTACTCTACTCAAACCCGTGAGCTCGGCGCGACGTCCACAAAGAAAATGGAGTCGGCTGGCCCCAGCGCCAAGAAGATGAGGCTCCCGCCAGTGGCGACGCCGGTTGTAGATCCCGCACCCGGTAGCGCGGGGAGAAGCGGCGAACCCCACCACCCGGTCTGAGGAACCGGTAAAATCTCCGGTGGACCGCATCAGCGATCTCCCGGGCGTCATCCTTGAGGAGATCATCTCACTTCTCCCCACCAAGGATTGCTGCCGCACACAAGTCCTCTCAACTCGGTGGCGCCCTTTATGGCGCACCGCGCCCCTCAATCTCGACTATCGTCGAGATATCATCCTTCTGAATTTGATCTCATCGTAGCCATCGTCTCTTCTCACCGGCGGGGCCCTGTTCAATGCCTCTGCATCCCGACAAGCTACCTACTCATCCATACCCGGCAAGGTGGACGCTATCGACATCCCCTGAATTCTGAAAACTCCAGCAGTTTAAGTTCTACCATTACCACGAAAGTTTCATACCACGAACATACCAAAAATTCGTGCCCACACCACCATTGTCCATCTCGTGGTTTTCCTCCTCTCTCCACACCGCCACCTTCGCCCGGTGCCATCTACCAAACGATCTGGTACAAATGCTTCGACTCCCACTGCTAAAAAAACTTTCGCTTGTGGTGGTTTATCTGTCGGAGGCCTCACTGCACAGCATCATCCACTCCAGTTGCCTGCTATTTGGGCGCTTTGATTGTTTTGGGAATAGAAATCGGTATCAGTTGTCTCCAAATAAAGTCGCCTCACCTTAGAAGCATTGGAATTTGTTTTAAAGGACAACAACTCATCATCGAAGATGCCCCTTCACTTGAAAGGTTGCTCCTTCATAGTTGTTATACACCTTCAGAAATAACTGTCGTCTCTGCGCCCAAACTGGAGACCTTGGGTGTAATTCGTGACCCGTTTAATAATCACAAGGAGTTGGTGTTTGGTTCCTCACTTTTTCAGGTATCGTATATTATCATCTACACATTTGTCATCATATGCTGCATTTTTCATTTGTGCGCATAAGTTTTATATCATCTTGGAGTACACTTTGGGTACTAATATTATGTTATATGCTCAATGAAGAGTTCGTCCATTGATAGCCTATCAATGTTGCAGGATTCTG
Organism: Aegilops bicornis; assembly: GCA_021605145.1. Classification (NCBI taxonomy): domain Eukaryota; kingdom Viridiplantae; phylum Streptophyta; class Magnoliopsida; order Poales; family Poaceae; genus Aegilops; species Aegilops bicornis. The sequence goes on from CM038670.1 coordinate 634,051,816, forward strand.
TCAAGATCATATATATCGTAATGTATAGTTTTGATCTGGACATAATTATTGGCTTGCTGTGATGCTTTTATCTCTAGAGAATTTATACATAGAGGTGATGATTTCATGCACATTGAAAGCCCGTATATATTGTACTAGAATTAACTGTTCAAATTTGCGTTCTTTCGACATACTCTTTTTCAGACCTTAACTGTTTTCAATCTTCATGTCTACTTAGGGAGAACCACATGGAGAAAAACATATAACCAATCGTTGGCGTAATAAGCACAAGGATTTTCTCAGTTCTCATGACATTCGTTTGAGGACAATAACGATGGGACAATATGCATCCAACCAGGCAAACAGAAGCTTTGTCACATTCTTCCTGTTGAACGCGAGGTTACTATTGTCCATGAGGCTTAATTTTTACAGCAAGAGATTTCTCACGGACGAACATGTTGAACAGCAAAAAAAGAAGTTTCAGGTGGACAAATGGGCTTCTAAATATGCTCGGCTTATATTTACAATAAGTTGTAGACATCTTGAAATAAAGTTTTTTGCACAGGATGTTGATTTTATGGATCAGACCGATCCATTTGTTTGTGACTGCAAAAAAGAGTGGTTGGGTTAGATGTTACTATCATGTTCAATCTGGGTTTTGTCTAAAAATTTGATGAACAATTAATCCTTGGGCTTTTTGTACCATTTGTATGCTTGACTTGCATGTTGTTGCCCTCATACTCCCCTCCACCTGCCACTACACTGCCGCATCTTCCATGGCTGTTGTTCGTTCTCGTCCGAAGCCTTGCCGTTGTTCTCCGCCTTGGTTAGCTCGCTATGCCCGCCGCCGTCTGGCGTTGTCAACATGGTCAACAACCAAGAGGAATCAGGAGATAACTGTACGTGGAGAGGCTGACAGTAGGGACCCACCAGGGTCATTGCATTTCGCCAAAGAAGTGCCTCGTTATTACAAGCCAAAAAAATACTTCCTCCTAATTGTTTGACAACTAGGTTCCACTCCATTGTCAATGTAGTCAATAAACGAGAAAATTACACAATGAGCGGATAACACGGGGACCCAAAGAACTCGCCTAGTTGTTTTTCGGTTTGAGACGGAGCTCAAGCTACAGTGTGGGGTGTGGTCTGCCTAGCCCACGCCACGCTTTTACTAAGCACATGACGAGCCCAGTTGATATATTTTTTCTTTCCGAAATTGGCTAGCCCAGTTCTTCTTTTTTGGAGAATACCAAAACCGAGGCCTACTTGCTTTTCTCAGCCTATTTGGCTGCAAATCTTTCAAGACGAGGAGGGATGTAAGTAGTAAGAAATGGGCTTCCCGAAAACGGGCTATAAGTTGTAAGACATGGGCTGTAAATTTTTAAACCAAAGCCAACCGCAATTGCATTAAAATATCATTTTTTCAGGATTTCTCTACTCTCTACTCTTATAAAAACCAAAGCCAACTGGCAATTACATTAAAATATCATCTTTTCTCCCACAAGATAAAGTACTCATACAAATGCATCTTCATGTTCCGTGCAACGAACGGGCATCTTGCTAGTTAAGATACTAAATTTCATTCATTTTTTGCGGAGAATTGTTTTTTGAATTTATTTTGATATAATTTTTTGAAAACTATTTTTAACGTGACTCGAAATTTTTGTGATTAAAAGAGTTCGGACCCCACCGAAATATGCAAAATTTCGTTGAATTTTTAGCGATTACTTGAGAATATATGGTCTGTAATGCTAATAAAAAGAATATGGGCTTCAAATATCCGTAAGAATTAGAAAATGGGTTGTAAATTATTGAAAATAATGGCTAATGGGCTGTATGCTTTTTTCCACAGATTTGGAGGCTGACTTCTGGGCCTACTAGGTTGACGATCACGCTGTCCTAAATTTCTTTTTGACACGTACGCAAGGCTTTGTCAACTTAGTCAACACACAGCAGTGACTGTTGGATGTCCATCCAACGGCCGTCGTGCTTCTTCAATCTCTGATCTTCCTGCTCCAGCCGCCCAAACCCGCACGGCAGGACTGCTGCTCCCTCCTCCCGTGGCTGGTTGTCTTTGCCAGCCATCCCTCTAACCACCCACACATCCTGTTATTTTCGGCGGCGTCGGCCTCACCCCGCCGACCGATCGGCCTTTCGTTCTCCTGTCGGCGTGGGCATCCGTTGTGGTGGCTTCACGGCTCGGGTGGTTCTCTTCCTGGCCTCGCCCTCGTCCACCCGTTTGTGCTCTCAAGCGGCGAGGTCAACACGGTCAATGCATAACAACATCATCGGAAGAGGTGTGACAAAGGGGCCCTACAGAAAATGCCTCCTTATTACGCGCAAAATAATGATTCCTCCACCTGATAGCTGGGACCCACCGGAAGGGTCTCTGTATTTCACGAAAAAAATGTTCCCCCCGCTATCAGCTCGGACCCACCGGAAATGCCTCCTTATTACGCACAAAAAAATGGATACTCCCCCTGCTAGCTGGGACTCACCTTGGTGGGAGGCTGACTTGTGGGCCTACAAAGTTTACGGGGATGGAGGGCTTTGTCAACTTAGTCAATATGAATGACTCTAGCTCCAGTGACCGTACGATGTCCATCCAACGGCCGCAGTGCTTCTTCAACCTCTGGTCTTCGTGCTCTAGCCGCCCAAAGCAGTGTCGGTCGTGCCGCGTGCTCCTGCCTCCCGCGGCCGGCTGTGATGCCGCGGAGGCCTCACCGCCCCCTACTACTCCCACCGCTGGCCAGGCCATCCCTCTACTCACCCACACCCCATGTTATTCTGCGGTGACGGCAGCCTCACCCTCGTACTCCTCTTCGCGTGGGCATCCACTGCTGCATCTTCCCTGGCTCCGCGTCATCCCCTTCCTAGGCCTCGCCGTCATCCACCGCCGTGGTGCTCTCGGCGCGGCATGGTCAATGTGGTCAACGACCGGCTTCCATCGGAAGAGTACTGTGAGTGGAGAGGCTGACAGCTGGGTCCACGGCGGCCGCAAGGAAGTGCCTCCTTAGTACGCGCAAAATAATTATTCCTCCACCTGACAGCAGGGACCCACCGGACAGGCCACCAGTATTTCGTGAAAAATACGTTTCCCCCCTGACTGCTGGGACCCACCAGCTACATCTTCGCACGCAAGGAAGTGCGTCCAAAAAAAAAACAAATGATTCGCCCCCCTGACTGCTGGGACCCACCAGCTACATCTTCGCAGGCAAGGAAGTGCACGGCGGTCGGGACCCACAGTCGAAGCGTACGTAGCGTTGTCATTCTGGTCGCGAACGTGTATGTACATATATACTGGTTGATGTAGAGGCGCGCACGTGTTGTAGTAGAGGCGCGCACGTAGCATGTACACGTACATACAGCGGCCAGGGTGCAAGAAAGAAAATATGGCCACGTATGTGTACATACGGGCGGGGTCTCGAACGCCTACTCGCGCATACGTACATGGATGGGTCGGAACGGAGAAACAACGTCGTCATCGTGTTCATGGGGAGCCAACCGGCTGGGTCGGAATGGAATGCATGGTCATGTTCATCGGGAGGGCTTGGACGGAAGAGGCGATGGAAACGAGGCCTGGCGTACCGCACAATGGAGGAAACGGACCTCCTACGTTCGGAACGGGGTCCTGTTGATCGGGAGGGGTGTGGCGTACCGCAAAAGGGAGGAAACGGACCTCCTACGGTCGAAACGGGGGTCCTGTTGATCGAAGGGGTGTGGCTTACCGCAAAACGGACGAAACGGACCTCCTACGGTCGAAATGGGGGTCCAGTTGATCGGGAGGGGTGTGGCGTACCGCAAAACGGGACACCACGGGATAATGTTCATCTCCACCGTCGACCTCCTCCAGCCTCCACGGGCTACCGTCGACCTCCTCCAGCCTCCACGGGCTCCTGTTCATCCAGCCTTCACCGCGCGCTACTCCACCGCCATCGCTCAACCACCCCTCCACGGGCACCCCTCCACCGTCTCGTTCATCAAGCCCTCCACACCACGGGGTCCTATTCAACCACCCCTCCACGGCCACCCCTCCATCGTCTACTGTTCATCCAGCCCTCCACACCATGGGGTCCTGTTCATCCAGAGGCAACGCCACCGCTCACTGTTCAACCAACCCCCCGCAATGCTCACTGTTCATCCAATCGATCGGCTTGATTAGCAACAGATGGCGAAGGAATCGCTCGATCGGGTTCGATTAACAACCATCAATCGATCGCCGGGTTCGATGAACGCGTAACTGCAGTGCAATCGCCGGGTTCGATTAGAGCCCAACGCCTCGCCAGTTCGATTAGAGCCAAAGCCTCGCACACACGCCAGCGTCGTGTCACGAGAAAGCAGCGCATCGCTCGGCCCCGACCTCCCACCGTAACCGGCAACTCCCCGAAATTTTCCTCCCCCTCGCTTCTACCACGGTTTTTTTCGTCATGGACAGCCCAAAGAATGTCATGCAGCTGCGTCTCCGGCTCGTCCAGGATGAAAAGCCCATTTTCTGTCATGATTTTTGTCATAGAAGTAGGAGCCCACCACATCTATGATGATACCGGGTTTTGTCACAATTATCGTCATAGAAGTGTCATATGTATGACAGAATTTTTTTTCGTTCGGCCCAAAATGTCACGGATGTGTCTTTTTTTGGTAGTCTTCTGCGCCGTAGGAACTCCTGGAGGTGTTGGCGGCACCAGCCCGCGTGCATCAAAGGTCGGCATGGAGGCGACAAATTCCTCCCGGTCCCTGCGCTGCAACAGGGGAACAAAAGCGCTAGGTGGATACTCCTGGTTGTCCCTGACTATGAGGCGTAGGACGGCGTCCAATTCATCACCTGGCAGGTCCCCTAGCCTCAGGCGGGTCTTGTTCTCCTCTTCTTCAAGCTCCCAGAGGGGGCGCGCATGCGCCTGGAGTGGCGCAACCCGCAGCGTTAAGAACTCCCTCAGGAGCATCGCCCCCGTTACCTTGGCCGCCCTCGCGTTGCCCGGCCTCTGGTCAGTCATCATCTGCCCCAACACCAGCGATGCCCGCTCGTCGACAAGCTCCGCCTTGGGCCACCCCCCGTTGGGAGGGGGCGCCGCAGTTGGCAATGCCAGACGCGGGTCGGCGCGCTGAGCATCCATCATGACCCATTTGGATCGGATGTTGTCGGCCCTCTTCCCGGTGCTCAAGATCGAGTTGGCCTTGCCGCACGCAACGAAATTAGCACACCTAGAGGTGTGCTCGCCGCTGACGCGGAGGAAGAAGAAATGGCGAAGGAGCGCCACGGACGGCATAACGCCCAGGTACGCCTCGCAGTAGTAGGCGAAGATGGACAGGAGGAGGACAGAGTTGGGATGGAGATGCAATGCCTACAGCCCGTAGTGGTCGAGGACTTCATAAAAGAAATCAGAGAAAGGAGGAACCAACCCGATGGCAACACTGCTTGAGAAGAAGGGGAAGAAGGTGCTCCCCTCAGGCTCTGGCTCGTCGGACGCGAGCTGGAGCTCCGTCTTCCCCCACTCGTTCCTCTCGCCCGCTGTCAGCAGGCGCACAGAGGCGAGGCTCTTCTCCGTAATGGTGGGCGCCTCGAGGGCCAGCTCATACCAAGCCGGTGCTGAGGAAGTCTTGACCTTGTGCGGCGCCATGGGCGGCAGATGCAGAGCAAGGATGGAGCAGATCTGGAGATAGCGGCGGCAAAGAGCGAGAAAGGAGATCTGGAGAGAGGCAAGGAAGAGGCAATGAAGGAAAGAACTGCCCGCGCCAGCCTTTGTTAGGGCAAGCAGTTGCCGAGGCAGTGTGGGGAAGCGGAGACGCCCACGTCCGAGGCCGCAGGCTTTTGGGGCCCGCGGTGCTCCGAACTTGACCCTTGGCTTCGCCGCAAAGCCAAGCCCAAGCGCACCTTGGGCCCGGGGGCTACTGTCGGCATTCTGGGAACGGGGGTCCCCAGACTTGCCTACCTGCGGCCCACAGCATGGCTAAGCAACAAGACGTACGACCCATCTTCGTCAACATGGCACCCAAGACCCTTGCGAGGCGGACGACGCAAGACCTCCTCTGGAGCGGCCAAGCCAAGCAGGCTCACGAGGAGCGGAGATATCAAGGCGAGGCAAACCTCACGAGGCTCTCGTGATGTGAGCCATGACGAACGGTACCAGGCGGGTGCCAGGCGTGCGCTAGTGCGCGCAGCGTCCCTATTTCCTCTTTGCTGCTAAGGAGGCCAGCGCAGGGGAAGAGTACCGAGGCATCAAGCAAAGGTTGCCATATTGGTCCAACGAGACCAAGACCAGGAGGAAGGCAAGGCGGAGGTCGTCGTGGAGCCCAAGACGGCGTCACCCCAGAGCATTTCGTAGGCGAAGACTGCTTTTGTCAAGATAGCTTGTACTAGCCGCCCCCCTTCAAATTTGCTCGCCGTTGTTGGCTCCCTTCCGGCTCGATATTTGGGAAGAGGACTAGGGCCTATATAAGTAGAGCTAGCCACCACAGTATAGTCATCGGATCCTCACGCTACAAGTTCACAAGCACAAGAACACCTCAACCTCAGGAGTCTGTTCTTCCCTTGTACTGTTCATCATCAGCCCAAGAGGCAATCCACCACCACCACACTGGAGTAGGGTATTACACCACAACAGTGGCCCGAACCAGTATAAACCTCGTGTCCTTCTGTGTTGCGAGTTCGTCGAGTTGGGGGCGCCCCCACCTTGGCCGCCTCCTCCTCTCTTCCACCATGGCCCATTAAGGCCCATTAACTCCCCAAGGGGTTTCGGTAACCTCCCGATACACTGGAAAAATGCCCGAACGACTCGGAACCTTTCGGTGTCCAAACAAACCCTTCCAATATATCAATCTTTATGTCTCGACCATTTCGAGACTCCTCGTCATGTCCGTGATCATATCCGGGATTCCTAACAACCTTCGGTACATCAAAACACATAAACTCATAATACCGATCATCATCGAACGTTAAGCGTGTGGACCCTACGGGTTCGAGAACTATGTAGACATGACTGAGAATCATCTCCGGTCAATAACCAATAGCGGAACCTGGATGCTCATATTGGTTCCTACATATTCTACGAAGATCTTTATCGGTCAAATCGCATAACAACATACATTGTTCCCTTTGTCATCGGTATGTTACTTGCCTGAGATTCGATCGTCGGTATCATCATACATAGTTCAATCTCGTTACCGACAAGTATCTTTACTCGTTATGCAATGCATCATCCCACAACTAACTTATTAGTCACATTGCTTGCAAGGCTTATAGTGATGTGCATTACCGAGAGGGCCCGGAGATACCTCTCCGAAACACGGAGTGACAAATCCTAATCTCGATCTATGCCAACCCAACAAACACTGTCGGAGACACCTATATAGCATCTTTATAATCACCCAGTTACATTTTGACGTTTGATAGCACACTAAGTGTTCCTCCGGTATTCGGGAGTTGCATAATCTCATAGTCATAGGAACATGTATAAGTTATGAAGAAAGCAATAGCAATAAACTAAACGATCATAGTGCTAAGCTAACGGATGGGTCAAGTCAATCACATCATTCTCTAATGATGTGATCCCGTTAATCAAATGACAACACATTTCTATGGCTAGGAAACTTAACCATCTTTGCTTAACGAGCTAGTCAAAGTAGAGGCATACTAGTGACACTCTGTTTGTCTATGTATTCACACATGTACTAAGTTTCCGGTTAATACAATTGTAGCATGAATAATAAACATTTATCATGATATAATGAAATATAAATAACAACTTTATTATTGCCTCTAGGGAAAATTTCCTTCAGTCTCACACTTGCACTAGAGTCAATTATCTAGATTACATTGTAATGATTCTAACACCCATGGAGTCTTGGTGTTGACCATGTTTTGCTCATGAGAGAGGCTTAGTCAACGGGTATGCAACATTCAGATCCGTATGTATCTTGCAAATCTCTATGTCCCCTTCCGACACTTGATGACGGATGGAATTGAAGCGTCTCTTGATGTGCTTGGTTCTCTTGTGAAATCTGGATTCCTTCGCCAAGGCAATTGCTCCAGTATTGTCACAAAAGATTTTCATTGGACCCGATGCACTAGGTATGACACCTAGATCGGATATGAACTCCTTCATCCAGACTCCTTCATCTTCTGCTTCCGAAGCAGCTATGTATTCCGCTTCACACGTAGATCCCGCCAGGACGCTCTGCTTAGAACTGCACCAACTGACAGCTCCACGATTCAATATAAACACGTATTCGATTTGTGACTTAGAGTCATCCAGATCAGTGTCAAATCTCATCAACGTAACCATTTACAACGAGCTCTTTGTCACCTCCATAAATGAGAAACATTTCCTTAGTCCTTTTCAGGTATTTCAGGATGTTCTTGACCATTGTCCAGTGATCCACTCCTGGATTACTTTGGTACCTCCATACTATACTTGTAGCAAGGCAAGCATCAGGTCTGGTACACAGCATTGCATACATGATAGAAACTATGGTGAAACATAGGGAATGACTTTCATTTTCTCTCTATCTTCTGCAGTGGTCGGGCATTGACTCTCACTCAACTTCACACCTTGTAACACAGACAAGAACCCTTTCTTTGACTGGTCCATTTTGAACTTCTTCAAAAACTTATCAAGATATGTGCTTTGTGAAAGTCCAATTAAGCGTCTTGATCTATCTCTATAGAGCTTGATGCCCAATATATAAGTAGCTTCACCGAGGTCTTTCATTGAAAAACTTTTATTCAAGTATCCTTTTATGCTATCCAAAATTATATATCATTTCCAATCAACAATATGTCATCCACATATAATAATATTAGAAATGCTACAGAGCTCCCACTCACTTTCTTGTAAATACATGCTTCTCCAAAAGTCTGTATAAAACCATATGCTTTGATCACACTATCAAAACGTTTATTCCAACTCCGAGAGGCTTGCACCAGTCCATAAATGTATCGCTGGAGCTTGCATACTTTGTTAGCATCCTTTGGATCGACAAAACCTTCTGGTTGCATCATATACAACTCTCTTCCAGAAATCCATTCAGGAATGCAGTTTTGACATCCATTTGCCAAATTTCATAATCATTAAATGCGACAATTGCTAGCATGATTCGGACAGACTTAAGCATCGCTATGGGTGAGAAAGTCTCATCGTAGTCAACTCCTTGAACTTGTCGAAAACCTTTTACAACAAGTCGAGCTTTGTAGACAGTAACATTACCGTCAGCGTGAGTCTACTTCTTGAAGATCCATTTATTCTCGATGGCTTGCCGATCATTGGGCAAGTCAACCAAAGTCCACACTTTGTTCTCATACATGGATCCCGTCTAAGATATCATGGCCTCAAGCCATTTTGCGGAATCTGGGCTCATCGTCGCTTCCTCATAGTCTGTAGGTTCATTATGGTCTAGTAACATGACGTCCAGAACAGGATTACCGTACCACTCTGGTGCGGATCTTACTCTAGTTGACCTACGAGGTTCAGTAGTAACTTGATCTAAAATTTCATGATCACTATCATTTGCTTCCTCACTAATTGGTGTAGGAATCACTGGAACTGATTTCTGTGATGAACTACTTTCCAATTCGGGAGAAGGTACAATTACCTCATCAAGTTCTACTTTCCTCCCACTCACTTCTTTCGTGAGAAACTCCTTCTCTAGAAAGGATCCATTCTTAGCAACGAATATCTTGCCTTCGGATCTGTGATAGAAGGTGTACCCAATATTATCCTTTGGGTATCCTATGAAGACACATTTCTCTGATTTGGGTTCGAGCTTATCAGGTTAAAGCTTTTTCACATAAGCATCGCAGCCCTAAACTTTCAGAAACGACAACTTGGGTTTCTTGCCAAACCACAGTTCATAAGGTGTCGTCTCAATGGATTTAGATGGTGCCCTCTTTAACGTTAATGCAGCCGTCTCTAAAGCATAACCCCAAAATGATAGCGTTAAATCAGTAAGAGACATCATAGATCGCACCATATCTAATAAAGTGCGGTTACAACATTCGGACACACCATTACGCTGTGGTGTTCAAGTTGGCATGAGTTGCAAAACTATTCCACATTGTTTCAAATGAAGACCAAACTCGTAAATCAAATATTCTCCTCCACGATCAGATCGTAGAAATTTTATTTTCTTGTTACGATGATTTTCCACTTCACTCTGAAATTCTTTGAACTTTTCAAGTGTTACAGACTTATGTTTCATCAAGTAGATATACCCATATCTGCTTAAATCATTAGTGAAGGTTAGAAAATAACGATACCCGCCGCGAGCATCAACACTCATTGGACCGCATACATCAGTATGCATTATTTCCAACAAGTGGGTTGCTCGCTCCGTTGTTCTGGAGAACGGAGTCTTAGTCATCTTGACCATGAGATATGGTTCGCAAGTATCGAGTGATTCATAATCAAGCGATTCCAAAAGCCCATCAGCATGGAGTTTCTTCATGCGCTTTACACCAATATGACCTAAACGGCAATGCCACAAATAAGTTGCACTATCATTATTGAACTTATATCTTTTGGCTTCAATACTATGAATATGTGTATGACTACTATCGAGATTCAACAAAAATAGACCACTCATCAAGGGTGCATGACCATAAAAGATATTACTCATATAAATAGAACAACCATTATTCTCTGATTTAAATGAATAACGATCTCACATCAAACAAGATCCAGATATAATGTTCATCCTCAACGCTGGCACCAAATAACAATTATTCAGGTCTAAAACTAATCCTGAAGGTAGATGTAGAGGTAGCGTGCTGACCGCGATCACATCGACTTTGGAACCATTTCCCACTTGCATTGTGACCTCGTCCTTAGCCAATCTTCGCTTAATCCGTAGCCCCTGTTTCAAGTTCCAAATATGAGCAACAGAATCAGTATCAAATACCCAGGCGCTAATACGAGCATTAGTTAAGTACATATCAATAACATGTATATCAAATATACCTTTCACTTTGCCATCCTTCTTATCCGCCAAATACTTTGGGAAGTTCCGCTTCCAGTGACCAGTCCCTTTGCAGTAGAAGCACTCAATCTCAGGCTTAGGTTCAGACTTGGGCTTCTTCGCTTAAGCAGTAACTTGCTTGTCGTTCTTCTTGAAGTCCCCCTTCTTCCCTTTGCCCTTTTTCTTGAAACTGGTGGTCTTGTTGACCATCAAAACTTGACGCTCCTTCTTGATTTCTACCTCCGCAGCTTTTAGCATCGCGAAGAACTCGGGAATTGTCTTATCCATCCCTTGCATATTATAGTTCATCGCGAAGCTTTTGTAGCTTGGTGGCAGTGATTGAAGAACTCTGTCAATGACACTACATTCAGGAAGATTCACTCCCAGTTGAGTCAAGTGGTTGTGGTACCCAGACATTCTGAGTATATGTTCACTGACAGAACTATTCTCCTCCATCTTGCAGCTATAGAACTTATTGGAGACTTCATATCTCTCAATCCGGGCATTTGGTTGAAATATCAATTTCAACTGCTGGACCATCTCATATGCTCCATGACGTTCAAAATGTTGTTGAAGTCACGGTTCTAAGCCCTAAAGCATGGCACACTAAACTATCGAGTAGTCATCATCTTTGCTCTGCCAGACGTTCTTAACGTCATCAGTAGCATCTGCAGCAGGCCTAGCAACCAGCGGTGCTTCCAGGACGTAATTCTTCTGTGCAGCAATGAGGATAATCCTCAAGTTACGGACCCAGTCCATGTAGTTGCTACCGTCATCTTTCAACTTATATTTCTCTAGGAATGCATTAAAATTCAACGGAACAGTAGTATGGGCCATTTATCTACAACAACATAGACATGCAAAATACTATCAGGTACTAAGTTCATGATAAATTAAAGTTCAATTAATCATATTACTTAAGAACTCCCACTTAGATAGACATCCCTCTAATCATCTAAGTGATCACGTGATCCATATCAACTAAACCATGTCCAATCATCACGTGAGATGGAGTAGTTTTCAATGGTGAACATCACTATGTTGATCATATCTACTATATGATTAACGCTCGACCTTTCGGTCTCAGTGTTCCGAGGCCATACCTGCATATGCTAGGCTCGTCAAGTTTAACCCGAGTATTCTGCATGCAAAAAACTGGCTTGCACCTGTTGTATGTGAACGTCGAGCTTATCACATCCGATCATCACGTGGTGTCTCGGCACGACGAACTGTCGCAATGGTGCATACTCAGGGAGAACACTTATACCTTGAAATTTAGTGAGAGATCTGTCGGTGTGGAACGACACCTATGGGATCACAATAATCCCTACTATGGTTGCCGGGGTGCAGGGTTGCAAGAAGAGCAGGATTAGTAACCAGCACAAGGATCGTTTACCCAGGTTCGGGCCGCGAGGATGCGTAAAACCCTAGTCCTGCTTTGGTGGGTGTATTTCAGAGAGTTCTTGAGCTCTCGAACTATCTGTGGTGAGTGTGTGTCGAAAGAGCCGAATCCTTCTTCAGTATGCCATGGGCCTCCTTTTATAGGTGAAAGGGGCTGCCATAGTGGCATACAGGAGGTGGAAAGGCGTACAGTACTATGAGCTTATCGCTCGTATTACAGGACAAGTCACATTTAATGCACCGCTGAGGTGTCTCCTTGCTTTATCGGGGACGGGGGCGAGGCCCGTGCTGTCCGTCGGCACTCCTCCTCGCTTCGACACGCGCCCTGGCCAGAGATGCGTGCGGCGCCATGTAGGCAGGCAGGAAGCTGAGGTGGCGCGGTGGTAGGGTCTTCACGAAGATCTGCATGCCGCCACACAGGATCTTGATGAGTTAGCCTGGGAGCTGCTTGTTGCCACGCAGGTGCCCGCCCAGCTGGTTGGGCTGGCAGCTGCATGTGAACGGTGGTGTAAACTTGGTTGGCGCAGGCTTGGCGGTGGCCCCGCTGGCGTCCTTGGTGAGGGCCTTGCCGGGTGGCCCGGCAAGGGTCTTGCTGCATGTACTGTCGTCCCCCCATGGACCTTCTTTGAAGTGCAGTGGCCTTCCTCGGCAAGGATCTTACCGAGGATCGTCGTCTTCTAATCCTCATCTGATCTTGAGTGTTCCTTGTCTTCACAAAGATCTGCATGCCACCATGGAGGTGCCTCCCGAGCCCTGGCCCAACATGATGTTGGAGACCTTGGGCTCAAGGGTGGCTCACTCTACTGGTGTGGGGCGAGTTGTCCCGGCAAGGGCTTTGCCGGGACTGCTGAGGCTGCCCCGGCAAGGGTCTTGCCGGGGGAACCTACTTCGTCCCTCTTCTCTTTGTGGTCTTGGCCTTGGCGTTGCTCTGATTATCTTGGGCTTCGGTCTTACCTTGGCTCACCTCCCTTGTTCTACTTGGTGTGACCGTAGGCGCGGCTCTGACTGCCCGTGCACAGGTAAAGGGGTACAAAAGTGCGCCCCTCTTTTTGTACACCGACAAGATCATCTTATAATGCTACCACCGAACTAAGAAAATTAAGATGCATAAAGGATAAACATCACATGCAATTAATATAAGTGATATGATATGGCCATCATCATCTTGTGCCTTTGATCTCCATCTCCAAAGCACCGTCATGATCACCATCGTCACCGACGCGACACCTTGATCTCCATCGTAGCATCATTGTCGTCTCGCCAACTATTGTTTCTACGACTATCGCTACCGCTTAGTGATAAATTAAAAACAATTACATGGCGATTGCATTGCATACAATAAAGCGACAACCATATGGCTCCTGCCAGTTGCCGATAACTATGTAACAAAACATGATCATCTCATACAATAAAATATAGCATCATGTCTTGACCATATTACATCACAACATGCCCTGCAACAACAAGTTAGATGTCCTCTACTTTGTTGTTGCAAGTTTTACGTAGCTGCTACGGGCTTAGCAAGAACCATTCTTACCTACGCATCAAAAACCACAACGATTTTTCGTCAAGTGTGCTGTTTTAACCTTCAACAAGGACGGGCGTAGCCACTCGATTCAACTAAAGTTGGAGAAAGCAGACACCCACTAGCCACACAATGCGAAGCACGTCGGTAGAACCAGTCTCGCGTAAGCGTACGTGTAATGTCGGTCTGGGCTGCTTCATCCAACAATACCGCCGAATCGAAGTATGACATGCTGGTAAGCAGTATGACTATTATCACCCACAACTCTTTGTGTTCTACTCATGCATATAACATCTACGCATAGACCTGGCTCGGATGCCACTGTTGGGGAACGCAGTAATTTCAAAAAATTTCCTACGATCACGCAAGATCTATGTAGGTGATGCATGGCAACGAGAGGGGAGAGTGTTGTCTATGTACCCTTGTAGACCGAAAGCGGAAGCGTTATGACAACGCGGTTGATGTAGTCGTACGTCTTCATGATCCGACCGATCCTAGCACTGAAGGTACGGCGCCTCCGCGATCTGCACATGTTCAGCTTGGTGACGTCCCATGAACTCTAGATCCAGCTGAGGTCGAGGGAGAGTTTCATCAGCATGACGGTGTGATGACGGTGATGATGAAGTGACCGACGCAGGGCTTCGCCTAAGCACTACAACAATATGACCGAGGTGGAAATCTGTGGAGGGGGACACCGCACACGGCTAAACAATCAAATTGTGTGTCTATGGGGTGTCCCCTCCCCCGTATATAAAGGAGTGGAGGAGGGGAGGGCCGGCCCTCTCTATGGCACACCCAAGGGGGGAGTCCTACTCCAAGTAGGAGTAGGTTTCCCCCCTTCCCTAGTTGGACTAGGAGAAAAAGGAAGAGGGAGAGGGAGAGAAGGAAAGGGGGGCCGGCCCCCCTCCCAATTCTGATTGGGCTTGGGGGGGGGGGGAGAGCCCCCACCTTGGCCGCCTCCTCCTCTCTTCTACCATGGCGCATTAAGGCCCATTAACTCCCCGGGGGGTTCCGGTAACCTCCCGGTATTCCAGAAAAATGCCTGAACCACTCGGAACCTTTCTGGTGTCCAAACATAGCCTTCCAATATATCAATATTTATATCTCGACCATTTAGAGACTCCTCGTCATGTCCGTGATCATATTATGGACTCCGAACAACCTTCGGTACATCAAAACACATAAACTCATAATACCGATCATCATCGAACGTTAAGCGTGCAGACCCTACGGGTTCGAGAACTATGTAGACATGACCGAGACTCATATCTCCGGTCAATAACCAATAGCGGAACCTGGATGCCCATATTGGTTCCTACATATTCTACGAAGATCTTTATCGGTCAAACCGCATAACAACGTACGTTGTTCCCTTTGTCATCGGTATGTTACTTGCCCGAGATTCGATCGTCGCTATCATCATACCTAGTTCGATCTCGTTACCGGCAAGTCTCTTTACTCGTTCCGTAATGCATCATCCCGCAACTAACTTATTAGTCAAATTGCTCGCAAGGTTTATAGTGATGTGCATTATAGAGAGGGCCCAGAGATACCTCTCCGAAAAACGGAGTGACAAATCCTAATCTCGATCTATGCCAACCCAACAAACACCATCCGAGATACCTGTGGAGCATCTTTATAATCACCCAGTTACGTTGTGACGTTTATAGCACATTAAGTGTTCCTACGGTATTCGGGAGTTGCATAATCTCATTGTCATAGGAACATGTACAAGTTATGAAGAAAGCAATAGCAATAAACTAAACGATCATAGTGCTAAGCTAACGGATGGGTCAAGTCAGTCACATCATTCTCTAATGATGTGATTCCGTTCATCAAATGACAACACATGTCTATGGCTAGGAAACTTAACCATCTTTGATTAACGAGCTAGTCAAAGTAGAGCATACTAGTGACACTCTGTTTGTCTATGTATTCACACATGTACTAAGTTTCCAGTTAATACAATTCTAGCATGAATAATAATCGTTTATCATGATATAAGGACATATAAAAAACAACTTTATTATTGCCTCTAGGACATATTTCCTTCAATTTTTAGTCCATAATGCGGAATATCATGACTTTGTTGCTGCAGGTCTGTTAACTGGTCGGCCAGATGAGGAAGTATCCGGATTTCAAGGCAACGTGCTAAAGGAGTTGTCCATCGTGCATGCTAGGGCCCGGAAAGCCATGAGGATTAATATACAAATTACCCAGGTCGCCCTAGTTTTTCAGAATTTTTGGAGTTACAGAAGTATTTGAAATAGTCAGATTGCTATAGACTGTTCTGTTTTGACAGTTTCTATTTTCTTTGTGTTGTGTGCTTATTTTGATGGCTCTATGGTTTTCTTTGATGAGTTTTTGCCATAGAAAAGTTGGAATACAGTAGATATAACGCAAAAATAAAATATGAATTGGTTTGGTACAGTACTTATAGTAGTGATTTGCTTTCTTATGCTAACGGATCTCACGAAGGTTTTGTTGATTTTTGTGTGATTGAAGTTTTCATGTTTTGGGTTATCTTACGATGGATGAAGGAATAAAGGATAGAAGAGGCTAAGCTTGGGGATGACTGTAACATCCCAATTTTTCAATTTGGAATGTTATACATAGATCATCACTTGCATATCATATTTTCTTGCATTTCGGCTCGATCCTAGAAATTGCACGCAACTCAAGGACCCACGGAGAGAGTTGGAGATTTCGTTATTTTCATATTTGAGTTTTCTCAAATTCTGAAAATAGGATCATTTGATTTTATTTATTTTATCTTCAATTATTTCAGTTGTCAAGATATGAGAGAGGGAATAAAATGAATTTCCCAAAATAAAGAAATATTGAAGATTTAATAAAAAAATCAAATAAGATTTTTATTTGGAGTTTATCGCTATTTTATTTGAATTTAGGAAAAATGCGCGTTTTTCAAAATTGCATTTAGGCCCCAAATAATTGTTCATCTTGTCCGGCTTGATTTTAGAAGCCGGGGAAATTTATTACGGGATTTTTGGAGTTCGTTTAGTATTTCTTTCGTTAGTTTTTCTGTGCGTAATTATTTTAAAAAAATCCGAACCGACCTTGGGCCGTGCAGGCGGGACACCGCCTGGGAGGGGGGTGGGCTTTATAAGCCGGGTGCCCCTTGCCCACCGCCGCCCGAGCCGCCACGCCGCCAGCTTCTAACCCTAGCCGCCACGCTGCGTCGCGCCGCCGCCACGCCGAAGCCGCCGCCACCACCGCTGTCATGTCCGCCGAGGTTGACCCTGCCGCCGGTTTTTTTGAAAACTGTTCGATTTCCCGTCGGTTTTTGCCGGTTTTTTTAGATCCGTTTTTTTATTAGATCGGTTTTTTCGGTTTAGGTTAATTAGCGAGCGTTCGTTCGTTCGTTCTTTTTAGCAACCGCGTTCTTCGTTTAAATCCAGATAACGAACGTTCGTTCGTTAATCTGTTTGTCGTTTTTTCTTTTTCTCGGATTTATTTCGCGATTTTTCTGATCGCGATTTCTGATCCGATTTTCGATCTAGTATAACTTTTCTCTCGTTTATCGGAATCAGGCGATTCAAGCGCCTAGAGTTTCGTCTCGAAACCCTATTTCCGTATAATCAACTCAAACAAGTTTTTGCCTCTATAAAATTGGACTTAGGTCCAGATTAGTAAAATGAAGCTTGTTTCTTTCGCCGTTTGACTTTCGTTGCTTCGTTCGATTTGGTTCTTTTTGCAAACCGGAGTTCTTAAGTTGAACTTTCTGGTTAGATCTTTTATTTGAGTTTACCTGTGCATTAGATGAGTACTCATTGTGTGTTTGTTTGTTTGCGATAGAGTACCCGGAGTGTGCCGCTTGCTACTTTGAATCTCTAGGGTTCGCGGATCATCAGCAAGGCAAGTGACACTTTGATCATACCTCTTTTCATACCCAGTTTTTATGCATTAGATCAATCCTCAAACATTGCATGATTAGGATCTAATTAAACTATGGGTTTTGGGAAAGTAGTTGAGGTAGTACCTATTACCTGTTTTATTATCAAACCCTTGGGAGTTACTTCTACGTTGCTTCTATTGCCATGCTATGCTAGTAGACGTGGATTGGGTGAGTGTATCCATGACAGATATGAGATTGTTAAATAATGGTTTATTTAAGGTGGCAACTTAAACACACATCTGGGTGGATTGAGGTACCTGGGTATTCTAGGATTACTGTTTCTTTTTGGACCGCCACCCGGGCTCAAAGGGATCATGAGATTATTCATGCTAGAAACTTCCGTGTGCAGCCACAAGCTACTATGGGCTCTAGCATAGTTGACTAAGTCGTCAGAACTCTTACAGTAGTAGACTAGCAGATGTAGGGGATGTAGGTTGGTACGGTCTACCCGTTCGTAAGGTGCTAGCGCTTCTGAAAGACTATGTCTCGGTCATCCGTTTCTCAAACACCATGTAGTGCGAGAATCCCAACGGAGGAGATCGAGTCTTGTGGGGAAAAGTGCACAAACCTCTGCAGAGTTTATCAAACTAATCATGGTTAGCCGTGTCCCCGGTTATGGACGTTTTGAGTATCTAGTACTTGGATTATCATGTGAATCTCATCATGTTACTTTAATTAATATTATTGGGTTTTAATGATGATGCATAATTGGGATTAAGAATGCTGTCAACCATTCTCAATGCTTAACAATCACCATGATAGTTAAATAAAATTTATTCCTTTGCAGTAGGGAAAAATTTGCTTTACGCAAAACGTTAACCATAGAGCTTTCCACCAGCCATATATGCATGTAGTATAGCATTACTCTTTCATGTTACTCTCTATGTGTTACATTGCCAGCATATTCCATGTGTTGACCCGTTTTCGGGCTGCAACGTTCATGTTGCAGACTTTTCAGACGACGAGTAAGGTGCCTTAGGTCGTGGTTCTTTACTTAGTGATGCTGTTGGAGTTAATGGACTCGCTTATCTTCCAAGCCTTCCGCTGTTATCGTTATTAGATGGCCTTAAGCTATATTTATTTTGAAACATTCGATTTAATAAGTGTGTGATTGCTACTCTGTTATAAATCCTTCAAGCATCGCGCGTGTCAAGACATTCTTGATCCAGGATGACACCGATGCACGTAGATCGATCGTTTGAGGTCTGGTCGCTACAAGATGGTATCAGAGCCAGGTTGACTGTAGGACACGACCACTAAGCTAAAGCCCTAGATCACTACTCTTCTTCTCACTTCTGACTCCTCATCTTTTCTACTCTTTTAGGATCGCGGATGCAAGAAACAAGTTCACACAACCGGATGAAGATACACCCTTTGGATGCCACTTGAAGGAAGTCACTAGATACCTGAACATCGGAGTACCAAGCTTCACCGGGACCTATAACGCCACTTTACCCGAAGAGGAGCGCTGGATGATGCAAGTTCAAGTTCCAGGAAGGACGTTCGCGCCAGTCACGGAGCCCATAGAGTTTTCCTTTGATGCACCAACTTGGAGTCTAGGAAAGAGCATGGCAGCCCACATCACCATGGGACGTATTGGAGAAGTTTACCGCAATGATCTCAAGGATACTACCTACCAGATTTGTGGGCGCAGAGATGAGCAATGGGAGATGATCAGCACCAGGAGGGATAGATCAATCGCGGCATATATCCAGGAATTAAACCAACACATCCAACATCAGGAGTACCAGATGTGCGCAGGTATGGAGGATCTGCAGAAGGCCTTGACAAAGATCAAGGAGCTAGAGGAAGAACTCAAGGCTACACGTGAAGATTACATGGAAGAAATTGAAGTGCTAGTGGAGAAGAATGACGACTTAACCAGGAAGCTCGGAGTTTTCATGGGAGACCCCGCACCAGGAAGAGATGACGACGATTCCACTTGCCCGACTAACTATATCATCATTGACG
This sequence comes from Aegilops bicornis, assembly GCA_021605145.1. NCBI lineage: Eukaryota > Viridiplantae > Streptophyta > Magnoliopsida > Poales > Poaceae > Aegilops > Aegilops bicornis. The sequence goes on from CM038670.1 coordinate 634,071,552, forward strand.
ACACCGACTCGGATCCCGACGACGGCGATGATGACTATGTTGATGAAGCTGGAGCAGATATCATGGAGTCTTCATCGGAGTAGTTTTTCTAGTTGACCACCATAACAGTAGTAGAATTTCCCCCATTGTATCTAGGTTAGTCCAAGCACTTTTGTAATGATAGTTAGACCGTTGTATGCCCTTGATTGAATTGATTGGAGTGATATTGTTTGCATTTGTCTCATGTGCATATGGGTAGTGTTTTCTCACCAGACCTCATTCTATTCTATTTCTCATCTTCTCTAAAACCCTTAGATGCCTCCGAGACGCGACACCAGATTTGTTTTCCCACCGGAGATCACTCAGTTGATTCAGCAGCAGAATGCTTTGATTCAAACACTAGTACAGAACCAAGGCAACAACAACAACAACAACCCACCACCAACACCACCTGTTGACCATTTGACTCGTTTCTTGAGGCTAAATCCGCCGGTGTTTTCCAGTAGCACCGAGCCGATTGTTGCAAATGATTGGCTCCGCAAGGTGGGAAGGGAGCTGACCACTGCAGGATGCACAGATGCGGAAATAGTGTGTTTTGCCGCACATCAGCTTGATGGACCCGCAACATCATGGTGAGAGAATTACACAGCCACACACCCTATTGACACTGTCACATGGGACCAGTTTCAGCAAGCCTTCCGTACTGCCCACGTTTCAACAGGAGCTATGGCCATGAAGAAGCGTGAGTTTTGCTACCTACGCCAAGGAGGACGCACTGTAAGCGAGTATGTGGAGGACTTTAGTAAGTTAGCACCTTATGCCCCAGATGACGTTGCTACAGATGCAGCTAAGCAGGAGAAGTTTCTGGAAGGACTGAATGATGAGCTAAGCATGCAGTTGATGGTAGCCACTTTCAATAACTACCAGGAGTTGGTAGATCGTGCTCTTATGATTGAATGGAAGCAGCAACAGATTGACAACCGCAAGAGGAAGTATGGACAGGGGAAGTACAATTCTGGAGCTCAGCAGAAGCTACGCTTTACCCCAAAACCGGGAGGACAATTTCAGCAAACCCATGGAGAAGGTAGCTCGCACAATCATAATGGTTCCAAGAATGGAAACGGGAACGGAGGAAGCAACAGACAAAACCGCACCAACCCGTCAACCGCAGCCAAGAGATACCTGAGCCAAGTCACTTGCTTTAAGTGTCAGAAGACTGGACATTACGCCAATGAATGTCCCGAAGCCCAGAATGGAAACGGCAATGGAAGCTCAGGGAAGAAGCCGAACCCTTTCAACTGGGGATAGGTGAACCACGTTACCGTGGGGGAGGTTGAAGCTCAGCCAGATGCAGTAATAGGTAAGTTTTTGGTTAAGACATTTACTGCAGTTGTTCTTTTTGATATTGGTGCATCACATTCATACATATCAAGGGGATTTGTGGATAAGTATAAATTGCCAACCCAAGCCCTTAGGTCACCCATGCTAGTAACTTCGCCTGGAGCAGAATATATGGCCAGTTTATGGTGTGATCAATTACCATTAAGGATTGGTAACTATGTGTTTCCCTCGGACCTAATAGTATTGGAATCGCAAGGTTTGGACGTGATATTAGGCATGGATTGGTTATCGAAGTATGGAGGGAACATTGACTGCGCCAGTAAGTCAATTTTGCTTACCACCCCAGAAGGAAGTAGAATCAAGTATGTGTCACGGCATGAGCTGAAGAGGACACAAGTAAATTCCTTATCAGGAGTTGTACAGGAGTAAGTACCAGTGGTGAAGGATTTCCCTGACGTATTTCCAGAAGAGTTGCCAGGAATGCCACTAGATAGAGACATTGAGTTTTTGATTGAGCTTTTGCCAGGCACAGGGCCGATATCTAAGAGACCATATCGGATGCCCGCACAGGATTTGGAAGAAATTAAGAAGCAGATTGAGGAGTTACTGGATAAAGGTTTTATTCGCCCAAGGTCTTCGCCTTGGGGATCGCGAGTACTTCTAGTGGAGAAGAAGGATGGATCATTGAGAATGGTTGTTGATTATCGTGGATTGAATGAAGTTACCATAAAGAACAAGTACCTGTTGCCGATGATCAACGACTTGTTTGACCAATTGCAAGGAGCTAAGGTATTTTCCAAGATCGATTTGCGATCAGGATACCATCAGTTAAAGATACGAGAGCAGGATATAGCTAAGACGGCTTTCACCACCAGGTACGGGTTGTATGAGTATACCATTATGTCATTTGGTCTAACTAACGCACCTGCCTATTTCATGAACATGATGAAAAAGGTGTTTATGGAGTTTTTGGATAAGTTCGTCGTGGTGTTCATTGATGATATTTTGGTCTACTCAAAGAATGAAGAAGAGCATAAGGAGCATTTGCGTTTAGTACTTGAGAAGCTCGAGAGAACATCGCTTATATGCCAAGTTCAAAGCAAATGTGAGTTTTGATTGAAGGAAGTTGGATTCCTCGGACACGTTATATCCGGAGAAGGTATAGCAGTGGATCCCACCAAAGTTGCCACTGTGACAAACTGGGAAGCACCAACAACAGTTGCAGAGATCCAGAGTTTTCTTAGACTGGCAGGATACTATCGGAGATTCATAGAGAATTTCTCGAAGATTGTGAAGCCTATGACGGAGTTACTAAAGAAGGATACCAAGTTTAATTGGACTGAGGAATGTGAGGCTAGTTTCCAAGAGTTGAAGAAACGTTTGGTTACATCACCAGTGTTGATTCTGCCGGATCAGCGCAAGGATTATGAGGTATATTGCGACGCTTCACGTCGAGGACTTGGAGCAGTGCTTATGCAGGAGGGAAGAGTTGTTTCGTGTGCTTCACGACAGCTTAAGCCTCATGAGTTAAATTATGCTAGTCATGATTTGGAGTTAGCAGCCGTAGTACACGCATTGAAGACGTGGAGACATTTCTCATCGGAAACCATTGTGAGGTGTACACGGATCACAAGAGTTTGAAGTACATCTTCACGCAGAAGGAGTTGAATCTTAGGCAAAGGAGATGGTTGGAGCTCATTAAAGATTATGACATGAGATTGCAATATCACCCCGGAAAGGCTAACATAGTAGCAGATGTGTTGAGCCGCAAGAGCCATGTCAACACACCAATGACCGGAGGATTACCAAAGGAGTTAGCCAAGGAATTTCGAGAGCTATGTTTGGAGATAGTCACGAGAGGCTATGTAGAAGCATTGGAGATACAGTCTACTTTGATGGATAAGATCAGAGAAGCTCAGAAGACGGATAAGGAGATTGCCTTTATTAAGGAGAAAATGAGCAAGGGAAAAGCTAAGGGATTTCATGAGGATGAGCACGATACCCTATGGTTCGAGGACCGCGTTTACGTGCCTACTGATCCGAGATCGGGAAGTTGATTTTGCAAGAGGCGCATGATTCGCCGTACCCGATTCACCCAGGAAATTCCAAGATGTATTTGGATTTAATGGATACTTTCTGGTGGACCGGAATGAAGAAGGATATTGCGGAGTATGTAGCAGTTTGTGATGTATGTCAGAGAGTGAAGCCAGAGCATTAGAAGCCAGCTGGATTGTTACAGCCATTAGCGATACCCGAATGGAAGTCGGAAAAGTTAGGCATGGATTTTATCACTGGATTGACCAAGACTCATTCAGGCTATGACTCGATTTGGGTTGTAGTCGATCGTTTGACGAAGGTAGCTCATTTCATCCCAGTGAATACTACCTACAGCAGTGCCAAGTTGGCTAAGATATACATGACCAGGATCGTATGTCTACATGGAGTTCCGAGGAGTATCGTATCGGATAGAGGAACCCAGTTAACCTCAAAGTTTTGGAATCAGTTGCACGAAACTTTGAGAACCAGGCTAGAGTTCAGTACAGCCTTTCATCCGCAGACAGATGGACAGATCGAGAGAGTCAACCAGATTTTGGAGGATGTGCTGAGAGCATATGCATTGGATTATGGATCAAGTTGGGATGACAACTTGCCATATGCCGAGTTTTCTTATAACAACAGTTATCAAACCAGTTTGAAGATGGCCCCTTTCGAAGCCATGTAAGGAAGGAGGTGCAGAACCCCGCTGTTGTGGGATGAAGTTGGAGAACGCCAGTTGTTTGGACCAGATTTGATTAAGGAGTCTGAATAGAAGGTGAAGTTGATTCGCGATAGGCTCAAGGTAGCCCAGTCTAGGCAAAAGAGCTATGCGGATTCAAAACGCAAGGAGACAGTTTACGAAGTCGGAGATAGAGTCTATCTTGAGTATCTCCACTTCGAGGAGTTAAGCGCTTTGGAGTTAAAGGAAAGTTAGCGCCACGCTTTGTGGGACCATATAAAGTTTTGGAGCGCATGGGAGAAGTTGCTTACAAGTTGGAATTACCCAAAGGATTGTCAGGAGTTCATGATGTGTTCCACGTCTCCCAGTTGAAGAAGTGCCACGCAGAGATGGCTGATATACCGCTGAGGGATACTGTCCCAGTGGAAGCAATTCAGTTGGGTAATGATTTGACCTACGAGGAGAAACCAAATAATTCTCGAATCACGCCGAGTCACCCGCAAAGAAGGTTATCAAGTTTTGCAAAGTCCAAAGGAGCCACCACACCGAGGACGAAGCCACCCGGGAGCGAGAGGAAGATCTCACAAGGACCACCCTCACCTATTTTCTAGCCAACCCGAATTTCGAGGGCGAGATTCATCTTAAGGGGGGTAGGTTTGTAACATCCCAAATTTTCAATTTGGAATGTTATACATAGATCATCACTTGCATATCATATTTTATTGCATTTTGGCTCGATCCTAGAAATTTCATGCAACTCAAGGACCCACGGAGAGAGTTGGAGATTTCGTTATTTTCATATTTGAGTTTTTTGAAATTTTGAAAATAGGATCATTTGATTTTATTTATTTTATCTTCAATTATTTCTATTGTCAAGATATGAGAGAGGGAATAAAATGGCTTTCCCAAAATAAAGAAATATTGAAGATTTAATAAAAAAATCAAATAAGATTTTTATTTGGACTTTATCGCTATTTTATTTGAATTTAGGAAAAATGCGCGTTTTCAAAATTGCATTTAGGCCCCAAATAAATGTTCATCTTGTCCGGCTTGATTTTAGAAGCTGGGGAAAATTTATTTCGGGATTTTTGGAGTCCGTTTAGTATTTCTTTCGTTAGTTTTTCTGCGTGTAATTATTTAAAAAAAATCCGAACCGACCTTGGGCCATACCCGAGTGGGACACCGCCCGGGGGGGCTTTATAAGCCAGGCGCCCTTCAAGCCCACCACCGCTCGCCGCCGCTCAAGGCTTCTAACCCTAGCCATGCTTCGCCGCCGCCGATCCGTCACATCCGCCGAGGTTGACCCCGCCAACGGTTTTTTTTAAGAAAACCATTCGATTTTCCGTCAGTTTTTGCCGGTTTTTGGAATCCGTTTTTTATTAGATCGGTTTTTTCGGTTTAGGTTAATTAGCGAGCGTTCGCTCGTTCGTTTGTTTTAACGAACGCGTTCTTCATTTAGATCCAGATAACGAACGTTCGTTCGTTAATCTGTTTGTCGTTTTTCTTTTTCTCGGATTTATTTCATGATTTTTCTGATCGCGATTTCTGATCCGATTTTCGATCTAGTATAACTTTTTGCTCGTTTATCGGAATCAGGCGATTCAAGCGCATAGAGTTTCGTCTCGAAACCCTATTTCCGTATAATCAACTCAAACAAGTTTTTGCCTCTGTAAAATTTGACTTAGGTCCAGATTAGTAAAACAAAGCTTGTTTCTTTCTCGTTTGACTTTCGTTGCTTCGTTCGATTTGGTTCTTTTTGCAAGCCATAGTTCTTAAGTTGAACTTTCTGGTTAGATCTTTTATTTGAGTTTTACCTGTGCATTAGATGAGTACTCATTGTGTTTTTTTTGTTTGCGATAGAGTACCCGGAGTGTGCCGCTTGCTACTTTAAATCTCTAGGGTTCGCGGATCATCAGCAAGGCAAGTAACACTTTGATCATACCTCTTTTCATACCCAGTTTTTATGCATTAGATCAATCCTCAAACATTGCATGATTAGGATCTAATTAAACTGTGGGTTTTGGGAAAGTAGTTGAGGTAGTACCTATTACATGTTTTATTATCAAACCCTTGGGAGTTACTTCTACGTTGCTTCTATTGCCATGCTATGCTAGTAGACGTGGATTGGGTGAGTGTATCCATGACAGATGTGAGATTGTTAAATAATGGTTTATTTAAGGTGGCAACTTAAACACACATCTGGGTGGATTGAGGTACCTGGGTATTCCAGGATTGCCTGTTTCTTTTTGGACCGCCACCCAGGCTCAAAGGGATCTGAGATTATTCATGCTAGAAACTTCCGTGTGCATCCACAAGCTACTATGGGCTCTAGCATAGTTGACTAAGTCGTGCGAACTCTTACAGTAGAAGACTAGCAGATGTAGGGGATGTAGGTTGGTACGGTCTACCCGTTCGTAAGGTGCTAGCGCTTCTGAAAGACTATGTCTCGGTCATTCGTTTCTCAAACACCATGTAGTGCGAGAATCCCAACGGAGGAGACCGAGTCTTGTGGGGAAAAGTGCACAAACCTCTGCAGAGTGTATCAAACTAATCATGGTTAGCCGTGTCCCCGGTTATGGACGTTTTGAGTATCTAGTACTTGGATTATCATGTGAATCTCATCATGTTACTTTAATTAATATTGTTGGGTTTTAATGATGATGCTTAATTGGGATTGAGAATGCTGTCAACCATTCTCAATGCTTAACAACCACCATGATAGTTAAATAAAATTTATTCCTTTGCAGTAGGAAAAAATTTGCTTTACACAAAACTGTAACCATAGAGCTTTCCACCAGCCATATATGCATGTAGTATAGCATTACTCTTTCATATTACTCTCTATGAGTTACATTGCCAGCATATTCCATGTGCTGACCCGTTTTCGGGCAGCAACGTTCATGTTGCAGACTTTTCAGACGATGAGTAAGGTGCCTTAGGTCGTGGTTCTATACTCAGTGATGCCGTTGGAGTTAATGGACTCGCTTATCTTCCAAGCCTTCCGCTGTTATCGTTATTAGATGGCCTTAAGCCATATTTATTGTAATAATTTCTCTTTTGAGACATTTGATGTAATAAGTGTGTGATTGCTACTCTGTTATAAATCCTTCAAGTACTGTGTGTGTCAGCATTACTGATCCAGGGATGACACTGATGCACAGAGATAAGACTGTTTGAGGTCTGGTCGCTACAATGACCCGGCATCCCAAGCTATTATCCAAAAATGAGCAACCAACTAAGCTTGGGGATGCCCCCGAGTGGCATCCCCTCTTTCTTCTAACGACCATCGGTATTTTACTCGAAGCTATCTTTTTAGTCGTCACATAATATGTGTTTTGCTTGGAGCGTCTTGTATGATATGAATGTTTGCTTGTTTTATTTTGTGTTTTAAGTCTTGATCCTTGCTGGACACACCTATTTGGGAGAGCTAAAATTATGTCATGACTTGTTAGAATTGCTCTCTATACTTCACTTAAATTTTTATGAGCTATGGACTTGCTCTAGTGCTTCACTTATACCTTTTTTAGCACGGTGTGCTTAGTATTTTTGAAGAAATTCTCTCTTGCTTCACTTAGATTTATTTGAGAGTTAGTAAAATTTTCAAGAAATTCTCTCTTGCTTCACTTAAATTATTTTGAGAGAAAGAAAGAAAAATTATGCTCATGATCTTCACTTATATTTGTTTGAGCTTGTCAAAAGCAACACATGAAAATTAGTCCCAAAGTGATAGATATCCAAGAAGGATATAATAAAAACTTTCATGAAGATCATTGGACAAAATAAACTTTATTCTTAGTAATAGTTTTGAGATATGATGATGTGATCTGTGAGTTATGTTGATGAGTAATTATGCTTTAGTAAGGATATTGGTGTTAAGGTTTGTGATTCCCTATGCAAGCACGAAAGTCAATAGTCATGCAATGAAATTATATCCTACTTGTGGTGCATTATTCGGTGTTATCTGTGCTTAATGCTTGCTTATGAGATTATTCGTTTCTTGGTTGGTCGCTTCTCAATCTTTTGCTAGCCTTCATTTTGCACTAAGTATGATCTCTACTTGTGCATCCAAAAACCTTTTAACCAGTTTTGCCACATGAGTCCACTATATCTACCTATATGCGCTATTCTTTTGCCGTTCTAAGCAAATTTGCATGTGCCATCTCTAATTTTCAAAATAAACTTCTCATTTGTGTGTTCGTTTCGCTTGCGGAGCGTTGAGGGGTGGCTAATATTTTCCATGCTAGATGTGTTATTCTCACGATGAGTGTTTATTCACTTGTCATTGCACGAGAGTAAGGCAAAGGTTTTAGGGATGCCCAGTCCCGAAATGAAAAAATGAATTTACTTTATGTTGTCAAATATTAAATTCCTTGGAAACTGTTGGTATGGAGGGAAACCGTGGATACGGCTAGCCATGGAAAGTGAAAGTATGGTGGAAAAAGGAATAAACTTTATTTTCTGTTTGGGAACCGCCTATGATATATCTAGCATGGAAAGTGTTGGGAACTCTAAGTCGTTCTCGTTGGTGGGATGGATACACGTCCCAAAATGTTTTTATCTCTAATTTTTTCGCTTTGAGCTCTGGTGCAATATCGTAGATGTCGCCTAGAGGAGGGTGAATAGGCGCTTTAAAAAAATTATGGTTTAGGCTTGAACAAATGCGGAATAAACCTAACAGTTAATTTGACAAGCACAAAACCTAAAACAACTAGGCTCACCTATGTGCACCAACAACTTATGTTGAGCAAGATAAACAACTATGTGATAGCAAGATACATAACATGAAACACTATGGCTATCACAAAGTAAAGTGCATAAGTAAAAGGGCTCAGGTAAGAGATAACCGAGGCACGCGGAGACGACGATGTATCCCGAAGTTCACACCCTTGCGGATGCTAATCTCCGTTTGGAGCGGTGTGGAGGCACAATGCTCCCCAAGAAGCCACTAGGGCCACCGTAATCTCCTCATGCCCTTGCACAATGCAAGATGCCGTGATTCCACTAAGGTACCCTTGAGGGCGGTCACCGAACCCATACAAATGACAACCCTTGGGGGCGGTCACCGAACCCGTACACTTTGGCAACCCTTGGGGGCGGTCACCGGTACCCGTCAAATTGCTCGGGGCGATCTCCACAACCTAATTCGAGACCGCGACGCTTGCCCGGAACTTTACACCACAATGATTGAGCTCCGAACACCCCCAACCGTCTAAGGGCGCCCAAGCACCAAAGAGGAACAAGCTCAAGGGTACCAACCACCCAAGAGTGCTTCTCAACTTGTAACTTCCATGTATCACTATGGAGAACTCAAACCGATGCACCAATGCAATGGCAAGGGCACACGGAGTGCCCAACTCCTTCTCTCTCAAATACCACCGAGGCAACGAATGCTAGGGAGGAAAATGAGAGGAAGAATGTCGGTGTCAAAACCGGCGGATCTCGGGTAGGGGGTCCCGAACTGTGCGTCTAAGGCGGATGGTAACAGGAGACAAGGGACACGATGTTTACCCAGGTTCGGGCCCTCTCTATGGAGGTAATACCCTACTTCCTGCGTGATTGATCTTGATGATATGAGTATTACAAGAGTTGATCTACCACGAGATCGTAGAGGCTAAACCCTAGAAGCTAGCCTATGGTATGATTGTTGTATATCTCTATCGACTAGCTCGGCCTCGGTTTATATAATGCACCAGAGGCCTATGATAACAAGAGTCCTAGCCGAATCGCCGGTGGGGAGGAGTCCTTGTCTTGATCGCCAAGTCTTGTGGAATCTTCCTTGTATGCGGCAACCGTCGGATCGCCCAGAGTATACGGCCATGGGGGTCCTCGGCCCGATCCAGCTGGTCGGGAGACGACGTGGTGAGTACCCCCTAGTCTAGGACACCGTCAGTAGCCCCCTGAACCGTTCTTCAAGTTGGGGACGCTCCTCGATTCTTCCGAACCGTTCTTCATCTTCAGTCGTCGGTCTTGAAAACTGGTTCAACAAATCTTGTCATCTTCGATCTTGAGGATCGCCGAAGTGCATTCAACGAGTTTACACGTCGGGTATCCGAGGAGCCCCTTTAAGTTTCCGGCCTTTATCAATGCCTTGCTATTTTTATGCCACATCTCGGGTTTGAAGTTATTCCCGGGAGGCAGTGTCCTCTTGCGTCCGAGCTCTAACGCCGGACTGCATTCGAGGTATGTTTTGCAGCCGAGCACCAATGCCGGACTGCTTCCCAGCTCTATCGCCGGATTATGTATCCGTGCTCCAACGCTGGACGGTATCCGAGCTCCAACGCCGGACTATGTATCCGAGCTCCAATGCCGGACTGTACCTGAGGTGTCGTAAATCACCTTGGTTTAAAGAAGTTTGAAGGAGTTTAGCCGAGCTTAATGCCAGAAATGCCCTCTATGGAGCCAGCCACTAGCGTCCGAGCTTTATGCCGGACTGCTTCTGAGGTGGTGCACCACCCCGAACGTGGGCCAATTTTTGTCAACATTTTTCATTGGTGCAATTTATTCTCTGCCGAGATACATAGCCAGTAGCCCACAAGGTGTGTATCGGTCTAAAACCCGAGATGCACATGAAGGATGACATAAGACCGCTAATCCTCGTGAGTCCGAGACTCAAAGTTGATTTGCAAAATCGGTCCGAGGATCATGTCCTAGCTCGGCGTAATACTTTGGGACACAAAAGCGGCGTGCTCAATCCTCAAGACTCAAAGTTGGTGCGGCCGACCAACCCGAGGATCAAAATCTCCTCGGAGATCTGTATTACACTTAAAATTTTCTGCATTGGACACGCAATGCAAGAGCCCCGAGACATCGGGTCGGGTGGCAACACCGCATCGAGGATCGATGCCCTTTAATATTTGTAAATAATAAGCCCGAAGCCCAGTAGCCCCCGAGCCTTAATGCGGGCACGAGTGGACGAATTAAGGATCGATATCCATAGTAAAATCACAAATTATGTGTAATGACTCAATGTATCCAAGTACTTTATGTCATTAATGCTCGGATCCGCATTGTACAAAACTTTGTTGACCGACCATCGGCTTCAACCTCCTCGGCCAAGATGGCGAGGAGTGTTTGTCCTACTTTATAAAGCCTTTATGAGGGCAAAGATTTACAACAAACAAGGCAATCTGGCCATACGGTTTTATAAACAAAGGTACGCAGAGAGACATGTTATATTACTTTTTAATCAGAAGAAATGTCTTCCAAAGAAAATAGTCCCGCTATTGGTTCCTTTCTTTGGGTTGTCATGCTAAGCATGATCATGAAACCTCAGCTCCAATGTAAGAGCAAAATATTGAGGATTTAGTTTGGGAGGCCAGTTACTAGCCCCCGATAGTGTTCGGCGACAGTCGAGGTCAAGCCGGAAACACTTCGGCCAATTTTATGAATGGCCCGTCGTTTAATATAGTCAACGGATCGCTGACCAGTTTACACCTATTGTGATAGTCAGTTTTCGGCTTTCTCCACTGAGGTGCTTAACCATATGAGCTGGAAGCACAATCACAGTGGTTCTCCCTTTGCACACCTAGCCGAACAAAGCGGAATGTAGGAGGCAAGCGCAGGAGCCGGGCAACCCAACTATTAACCGAAGACACAATTCGAAACCGATGCATATAGAGCAATATCCGAGAATGTTTTTGCCGAATCTTAAAGGTGTCCGGCGTTGCACTGCGAGACTTGTGCTGAAAACACACAAATAGTTTAAAAGTGCCATGGGCTCGAAAAGCCAAAAAACTTATTCAAAAGGTTAATGTCCGAACTAGATCAAGTGTTCGATGCCAATCCGAAAATTGGACTTTAGAAAGAAAAAAAAGTGCTTCTGCCGTGCTTTAACATGACACATCCTATCTCAAGACTTCAAGCGGGTCAGCCTACGGCTTCAGTCTCCCATCCCGAAGGCGGAGTACTTCTCATTAGGCTAGTTTAGAAAACTAAACTCTAGCGGTTTTGAGAGAGAAATTAGGATCCCCGGCTAGTGACCGCACACTCGTGTCGAAAAAAGGAGTGATAAATAATATACACTTTGCAACGACTAAGAAGAAAAACACTTAGTATAAAACGGCTCAAATAAACATAAGAGCCCCCAAGTGACTTGGGTAAAAGTTGACTATATGATGTAAGGTGACATGTAAAATGCCTTCTAGCCGGATTGTAGATCGTTTGTCATAGTGGACCTTTTCGCTTCAACCTCTGGACCCAATAGTCCGGAGTGTGTCCGAATACCCTCGCGGTTATAAAAATCGGGGCATGCGTGGAGACCAGGCGTAGGGGTCATTAGTGCTTTATCAGACAAGTGCCCAACTAGTTGTGTTATATTACATGGTTAGTAAGAAACATCTTCAAGGGAGAATAGTTCCGTTAGGGGTTCCTTTCCACAGGAGGCATGCCCTAAAGTGCATGTCCTGGAATTGCGAAAAGAGTAGAAAAACATCTGGGGCAGGTAAATGAATAGGTAAGAAATCATTTTTAGTTCACCGACCGAGTATTCCCTTAAGAACGCTAGCTTTCGGCTTCACCCGCCGAGGTACACATCCGGCAATTCGACAAGAATAATCGCAGAGGTGCTCCCTTTACCACCTAGCCGAACTATCGGGAATGTAGGGGTAAGCACAGAAGCCAGGCAACCCAGCTTGGCCAAAACTTAAGTCATATCGATGCATATAATGGTGAATAAAAGGTACATGCGGAAGTGTGACACATGTGTTGGGCATAAAGCCCAGACAATAAGCTTCATTAAAGAAGCCCTGTGTATAATGGTAGCGGGTAGCGCGTCAAGTGTGTCTTGAACAAAGTTTGGACAAGGAAAAATTTTACAAGCAACTTTTTCCAAAAAGTATGATGCTTGGTCGAGCCGAACACAAGTTAAAAATTTAAAACTTTGAGCATGAAGGCAACTTAGCTGGTTAATGTGTTCGGTATTGACGACGCGGTCCGAGCTTGATGCGGGACAAGGTTCCATCCCCCAAGCCGATCCCGAGGTGGCGGAGCAAAGAGCTCGGCACTCCGAAGTGGTGACATAGCACGGTCAATGCAGGACGGCAGAGTGATGCCAAAGTCCCCTGCATGGGGTAATGAAGATTTGACGAAGCCCCCCGTCCAGCCGAGGTGACGCCAAAGGATATTGTCCGGCTGGATCATTTTCCTGTGCACAAAAAATAGTGCAGACCGGAGATAATAGTAATAATAGGAATTTAAAAAAATATTGCATAATAAATAATTTATGCAAAGTGAGTAATAAAAGAAATATGGCCTGGCGCCGAAGTCGATGTCGATGCAGGTCGTCGGCGTAATGCAATAAAGGCGTGGCAAAGCGTGGATTCACAGGTCGGTCCGAGTTCTGGTTGCGGCGTTCGCCGGACTATGTACGGAAACTGATCGAACCATCATGCGACCGTCGATAATGCGGCCACCATTTGATAGACCTGTGTACATATGATGGACAAACCAGAGTAATAATTCCTTGGGAAAAATTAACCCAAACAAGCAAAAAGAAATACTAGGATTAATAGCACCTGGTTTATTTGTTGTAGCAATCCGAAGGAAGGTGATTCCCAAAATTGGGACTCGATCCGCGCACCCATTGCCTGGTCGGTTAGTGACGCCGAAGTGTCTCGAGTAGGTTGATGAAGAGATGGCGAAGCCCCCGGTCCAGCCGAGATGTCAAAGTAGGTCGGCATGATGGACACCAGCTTGAAGAAGCAATAGTGCGGCCCTGCCGATGCAGGTCGTGACGTGGTCGATGCCGGCTTGATGAAGCGACCGTGCGGCGATGCCGGTATGCCCGCTCCGTGTAATCCGTGGGGCGGCGATGTTGGTGATGATTTATCCTTCGCAATGCCGGACTCTTGTTCGGCTTGCCGAGATGATGATCCGAAGAAGTTGAGCTCGGCTCAACAAAGTGATGACGTGTCTAGCGCAGGTCGGCAGCCGTGGAGCAATATTGCCGGACTGGTTTGACACCAGCATGATGTTGAAGATCATGTTCAAAAGATCTTAAAGTTAGTGGGATGTGTTTGAAAACAAAACACAATACCCCATACAAAACTTCCTTCAAAAAGGATGTCCGAAATCCCGTTCGTAAAAAGGACGAACTCGGGTCGGATTTGTTTTCGCGCAGAAAACAGATCCGAAAAGTGATGCACTAATCGGAAGGTTCCCGGAGTTTGGACGGTCGGATCGAGCTGAAATTTTGAGGGTGGTAGATATAGGAATTCCGCAGCCGATCAACGGTTGGATCTTCCAAAGGAAGTCCGAGCTAGAAGCTGGACACCACGCCCTAAACTCGTCCAGATTCTCGTCCAGATTCAATGCGGCTCCGGTATATCGGAGATTGCCAGAGATTCCTCCATCGGAACTCGACGAAATTTTCCAGGGTTGTTGTAGACTCAATTCCGCACAATTCCACCGAAGCAATCGTTAAAACGACGCTTGAGGAGGCGGTGGCGGCGGACACAAGTCCGCTGTCCAAAAAACAGTACGGTCGCCCGAGGGCAATGTTGACGTTGAGCCCCCGGGCTCCCTGGATGATTCCTCCATGATCTTGATAGAGATCGGAGATGATGTTGATGAAGGCCCTCATCCGAATATGACGATCGGAGGTAGGGTGCAGTCCTTGGTCGAACCAAGGTGACCAGTCGAGCTGGTGGCGAAGGTGCCGAAGTCACAGTTGATCTGCAGGTGAGCCATCGACCTTTTGCCGAACACACAGCGGAACTCTCAATGAAAGCACCAATATCGGTGTCAAAACCGGCGGATCTCGGATAGGGGGTCCCGAACTGTGCGTCTAAGGCGGATGGTAACAGGAGACAGGGGACACGATGTTTACCTGTGTTCGGGCCCTCTCTATGGAGGTAATACCGTACTTCCTGCTTGATTGATCTTGATGATATGAGTATTACAAGAGTTGATCTACCACGAGATCGTAGAGGCTAAACCCTAGAAGCTAGCCTATGGTATGATTGTTGTATATCTCTATCGACTAGCCTGGCCTCAGTTTATATAATGCACCAGAGGCCTAGGATAACAAGAGTCCTAGCCGAATACGCCGGTGGGGGAGGAGTCCTTGTCTTGATCGCCAAGTCTTGTGGAATCTTCCTTGTATGCGGCAACTATCCGGACTGGCCCAGGAGTTTACGGCCATGGGGATCCTCGGCCCAATCCAACTGATCGGGAGACGACGTGGTGAGTACCCCGTAGTCCAGGACACCGTCAAAGAACAAGAAGGAGAACACCAAGAACTCCAAGATCTAGATCCAAGGGGTTCCCCTCACATAGAGGAGAAAGTGATTGGTGGAAATGTGGATCTAGATCTCCTCTCTCTTTTCCCTCAAAAACTAGCAAGAATCCATGGAGGGATTGAGAGTTAGCAAGCTCGAAGAAGATCAATAATAACCCACAAGTATAGGGGATCAATTGTAGCCTCTTTTGATAAGTAAGAGTGTCGAACCCAACGAGGAGATAAAGGTAGAACAAATATTCTCTCAAGTTCTATTGACCACCAATACAACTCTACACACGCTTGACGTTCGCTTTACCTAGAACAAGTATAAAACTGGAAGTACTTTGTAGGTGTTTTCGGATAGGTTTGCAAGATAGTAAAGAGCATGTAAATAAAAAGTAAGGGTTGTTTAGATAAAGACACAACTAAATTAGTTTTAGTACAGAGATTTTTTTCACGAGAAAGTTATTTGTCCCTAGGCAATCGATAACTAGACCGGTAATCGTTATTGCAATTTTATATGAGGGAGAGGCATAAGCTAACATACTTTCTCTACTTGGAGCATATGCACTTATGATTGGAACTCTAGCAAGCGTCCGCAACTACTAAAGATCATTAAGGTAAAACCCAACCATAGCATTAAAGTATCAAGTCCTCTTTATTCCCATATGCAAACAACCTACTTACTCGTGTATGTGCTTCTGTCACTCACACCACCCACCATAAGCAAATCATGATCATATTGCAAACCCTACAGCGGGGATCTCTCATGCTTGCGCGACACGTAGAGCACCACAGGACAGCACCAATAATAAAACATGCAACTCAAACCAATCACGATCATCAATTAACCCATAGGACCGAACGGATCTTGTCAAACATCATAGGATAGCCATACATCATTGGGAAATAATATATAGCATTGAGCACCATGTTTAAGTAGATATTACAGCGGTAAAAGAGGGGATACACCCCCTGCATAGAGGGGGGAAGAGTTGGTGATGATGGCGGTGAAGTTGTTGGTGAAGTTTGCGGTGATGATGATGGCCCCCGGTGGCACTCCGGCGCCACCGGAAGCGATGTTGAGTTATCCCCCCTCCTTCTTCTTCTTCCTTGACCTTCTCCCTAGATGGGAGAAGGGTTTCCCCTCTGGTCCTTGGTCTCCATGGCTTGGGAGGGGCGAGAGCCCCTCCGAGATTGGATCTGTCTCTCTCTATTTCTGCGTTCTGGGATTCTGACCTTTCACCCTTTCTTATATATCCGGAGATCCGTAACTCCGATTGGATTGAAACCTTCGCCAAGATTTTTCTCCAAAAATTAGCTTTCTTGCGGCCAAAGAAGAGCAGCAACCGCCTTACGAGGGGCCCACGAGGGTCAGGGGCGCGCCAGGGGGCAAAGGCGCCTCGTGGCCCCCTTGGGCACCGTCTCGTGTTGATTCTTATTCCCGTATTTCACAAATATTCCAAAAATATTCTCCATCCGTTTTTATCCTGTTTGGACTCCGTTTGATACGGGGTTTATGCGAAACATAAAACATGCAACAAACAGGAACTGGCACTGGGCACTGGATCAATATGTTAGTCCAAAAAATAATATAAAAAGTTGCCAAAAGTATATGAAAGTTGTAGAATATCGGCATGGAACAATAAAAAATTATAGATATGACGGAGACGTATCAGTCAACAATGGGGGAAGAACACGAGCTCAAAGGATAAGGTTCATCGGGGAAGAAGACCCCCTTCTATAGGTGGGGAAAAACTCCAACCGTTATGCTCACAGCCCGCACAGAGCGGTACTACTGCTCATTGGAGCGGTACTAATGCTAGGGCGGTGGAAGCCCTTTGAAAAACAACAGCGAGGAGGCAAAAGGCCAGTAGAACCGCCGGAGCGGTACTACCGCTCGTCCTCACGGTACTACCTCTAGGGGTAGCGGTACTACCGCTAAGGGTAGCAGTACTACTGCTTGCGAGCGGTACTAAAAAATACATCCGTGGTTACTTCCGCTGAGTATTGGTCAGTGCAAAAAATCCCGCACGGTACTACTGCTCACAGGGAGTGGTACTAAAAATTTACACCGCTTCATGAGCGGTAGTACCGCTGCAGCTTTTTTAAGGACACCAAAACTGACACAACTTCTGCAAACAGACTCCAAATTCAACGAAACCAAGTTGTTTGGAAAGCTAGAGACAAGGGCTAACACAATCTTGATAGAAATAACAATAAGAAGGAAATAATAGAAGGCCCATAAGAAAATGGTGAGAACCCTTCCTCGAATAAGACCAGTAAAACCTCCAACACCGAAAATGCAATAGAAGAAGCATGTGAACTCCGTTTTCTATGAACTCAAGCTTGTAAAGAAGATGACCATAAGCTCCAAATATCACAAGGAGAAAACCAAACAAGAACCAAGAAAGATGATACAAGGTTGCAATGGATTGAGCTCTCTACGAATGATACGATCAAGCTACGCATCGAGAGCACCCCTTGATAGTATGACAATCGATCCTATAACCCGGTCTCCAAACTACCACCATGAGACCAGTAAAATAGAAAACCTATCAAGGGCAAACCTTTTCCTTGCACATGGTCCACTTGAGCTAGATGATGACGATCTTGACTCCCTCAAGTTGGACTACCTTTCTTGATTGCGTTGGCTCGATGAAGACTAGTTGATTGCTCCCCCATACTCCACTATGGGTGAGCCACTCTTTCGCACATCTTCACAAGTCCATTGTCACCATATGGACGGCAAGCTTCGAGCACTTGATCTCTTCGTGATGCTCCACTTGAACTTGCACCCGGCAATCTTGATGACGATCACCACTTGATGCCATCCTCTCCATGGGTTGTATGATGTCTTCCTCTTGATGCAAGCCCATGGACACATACCTAACCGTAAATAGAACTCCCACATAGACCATGGGTTAGTACACAAAGCATAATGGACAATGATTACCATACCATGGGATCACTTGATCCCTCTTGGTACATCTTCTACGCTTTGTGAGTTGATCAACTTGATTCACTCTTGACTTAGTCTTGATCAACCTTTAATCTTTCCAACTCTCCTTCATTTGGATGATGTGTTGAAGATAAATATGAATGATCACACAATCTTCTTCTACAAGACATGCTTGCAATAAGCTCAACACTCACATGACTAATCTTCGGATAATTCCTTAATAGCACCTTGGTCAACTCATAAACTCCTTGAAACCAACACATGGGCTTCAAGAAATTCATATGGACAAATCCTTCAAATATAACTCAATGCAACCATTAGTCCATAGAGAATGTCATCAATTACCAAAACCACACATGAGGGCACCGCATGTCCTTTCAATCTCCCCCATTTTGGTAATTGATGACAATCACTTTCAAGAGAGTTTATATAAGGAATTATGCATCACCATGCAATGCGACAACCAATGATGCATTAGTATGAGATGTAAATGCTTAGGAACAAAACAAAAGCAAGGAGAAACTCTAAAGACTTCTCCACAAAACTCTTTGAAACTTCTCCCCCATTGGCATCGATTGCCAAAATGGGCGAAAAGCTTAGAAGACCAATATAAAAAGTGTTCCTCCAAAAAATTGTGTATTTCTCAACAAGAGAGTGAAATGCCATACACAAATCCAACGATAATACTTGGAGGAAGACCAACTATATTGAGGCACAAGGATTGCTAAAGGAAGAATGGCACAAAGACATACAGAGAGAGACACAAGCAATCAAGCAATCAAAATATACCAATTGAAGCAAGCAATCAACGGATATAAATTAAACCAACTAGACCAAAGATCCTATGAGCCACATGAATAAAGGATATTATGATATGCGAAGAGGAGTGTTCTAAAGAAACTAGAGAAGCTCCCCATGATTTGTGCAAAATTAAGAAGTTTTGTATTTGGATACAAAGTGCACAAAATAGGATCATAGCTCACCCAAAATCAATAGAAACTTACAACAAGTGCAAGTGAGCATATAGGAAACAAAGCCTAGCACTTGCAACAAACAAATGGTTGAGCAACATATAAAAGAGGCAACTTAAGAATAGCCTCAACCAAAACCGATGTGTGTGACTCAAGGCAATGCACTTGAGAAGACTAATGTAGGGATGAGCATTAAGCATCAATATAGTCTTGAATGAATGAGATACACGATGCAAGGCATGTCATTCCCACACACAACTAGCAAACGGGTTCACTAGCTCACTAAAAAACATATAAAGAACATATGCTTGTGACAACCCATGGCGAAAATATAAAAGGAAGCTCTGTTCAGAGGAGGGATACCAATTAAATTAGCAAAAGCCTCATCATAACAAGCAAGAGAAAAATAATCTTCACCACAAAAGAGTGCAACAAGAGCAAAGACATAAGATCCGCACTCAAGACAAATCCTTTCACAGAGCCACCTAGGAAATACAAAGGAAAGAAATGTGGACATGAAAGAATAAGGATATCCACTAAAGATGTAACTTCTCTCAAGTGTATAAGATTCTAGATAGATGAAAATAATGATGATATCAATCCACAAAGAAGGATGCACACAAGAAATGGTTACTCAAGGAAAGAATAGGATACCCAAACGGAAGTCATAAAATATACTGATAAGATCTTTGCTTGAAAAGCATATAGCGCATGGCTTAATATTATCTTACAATATATAAATGAGCTTCAATCAAACGAACATCAAAGACATCACAACTAGCAACAAGAGATCATTGTTGGGATGCTTTGAGAAATAAAACAAGTATCACAAGAAAGAATGAATAACATGCCATGATACTACCTACACAAGGTTGATGCAAGAAATGTCTGCATGAAGTATATGAAGATACTTGTTACGGAGTTAACATTGGAAGGATGTAGTAGATACCAATTGAAGGTAGATAGTAGTTCATTGATCATCCTAGCCTGACTCCAGTAAGTACATGGTGACAACACCTTACTTGTGAGTGAGCCGAGCATTCCAATTGTTCCTAGAACAACAACACAAACAAAATGGTACCCAAACTCATTGGGACCAAAGAGTTAGAGAACCAACAATATACAGGACAAACTCCACATAAATATGTGCATATAGATATGAAAAAGAAATTCATGCACATCTCATCCAATTTGAGACTTGGTGGAGTTTCCCCTATATAATGGGTCAAAGAAAGAAAGAAAGCATTTCAAAGAAACTACATGAAGTTAAAATGCATGCTCAAGACTTTCAAGAACCGATACCAATTGACAAAGAAATACCAAGTGAAGAAAAGATACCAAATGAATAAATCAACACTTGGAGGATATCAACTAAAAGATACATCAAGGAATGAGATATCCATTGATACACGCAAAAAGAAAGATGTCAAACTCCCAAAAGAGAGAATGGTTCCAAACAAACCAAGTGCTCTACAAAGTTTCATGATGGCACAAAGTAACAAAAAGAAACCGTTTGCATTCCACCAACACACACTTGATAAGCATCACAACGTGAGCATTCTAAGAAAAATAGGATAGCTCCCCCAAGCATTGTGCATTATAGAGAATTTGCATTTGAATACAAAAAGCACAAGATGGGATCACCACTTTCACTATATATATACAGACACTGGACAAGCTCAAGGAAATAACAAGATCCACAAGTGGTATTGAACACAATGGGAGTTAACACAATCCTAGGCAAGAGATAAGGCAAATAAAAGCAAAGGCCAATGTAAAGATGATCAATAAATTCTACCACACAAGTGAGTACCAACTGTAAAAAGACAAGAAGTAAATGGAAATAATTCCTGATGGTAGATAGCAAGGATATCTGACATCATCTTCACACCAAACCTATAAGAAACTTGAAAATTGTAGAGCTAACATGCCACCTAGGAAAAAGATAATTTAAAATATCAATTCTAGGTGACAATATCTCAAATGTACACATTTTCTAGGCTTGTAATATGCACATAGCATATTACTCCCCCATAATGTGATACCAATAAAAACTTAACAAAAGACAATAAGAGGATCCAACAAGAGATAATTAATGGAATATTTAGAATTTGAATTTCTCATGAGAAAACATACCACATAGCGACTAGATAATCTTGTAATATCAATACTAGATGGTATTCCTCATGTACACACATTTATAGGATTGTGAGGTGCACAAAGCACATCACTCCCCCACAATGGGATATTCCATTAATCTCTCGCCAACTAAGATACAAACAAGATGCACAAAGGCTCAACGTATGACACACATGTACATGATGTGCAAACCAACATATAAGAAATTTGGAGACACAAGATATACAAACACATGCAAGGAACAAAACCGAAACGTGCAAAGGGGCAAGTAACTTTCAATGTAAACAATTTAAGTACAAGCTACCGGAAGGAGGCACATTGGATATAGTATAGAAACTTGATAACCCAATTGACTTGGCTTGAGACAATAAGAATGATGAAGTCCCCTTAATTCTTCATAATTTAGCCAAGTCTCCAATGCCCTCCAACAACACCTATTGATCAAGTTTGAGCTTGTTGGTCCCCAACCAAGTTGGGTCCTAAGAGGTTAGTCACAATAGGCTTGGCAACCCAAATGGTTCTTTGCTTGAAACCACTTTGAGTACCAAGAAACTTGGCAAACACATTGCCAACCTTATCATTCCCAAGAGAATAGATATCATCAATAATAATTGGGTTGGATAAGTTACCACTAGTGCATGAGGAAGCAAGGTGACCTTTCTCACGACATAGGTAGCAACGTCTACTCTTCACTTTCTTCTCACTTGATTTCTCAACTTGAGAAGCATTAGCTTGAGCTTTCTTGGGAAGAGGCCTTTCTTCAACTTTAGGTTGAACATGAGAATGAATGTGTGTCCGCTTCCCTTGTTGCTTGTCACTAATGGCATTCTTCTTCAATGGTCAAGATC
This sequence comes from Aegilops bicornis, assembly GCA_021605145.1. Lineage (NCBI taxonomy): Eukaryota > Viridiplantae > Streptophyta > Magnoliopsida > Poales > Poaceae > Aegilops > Aegilops bicornis. The sequence goes on from CM038670.1 coordinate 634,093,726, forward strand.
TAACATGATGCCCTTCAATCTTGCAGTTGAAGCAAATAATCTTGGACGAATTCTTGACTTGTTTTTGGCCCTTCTTTTTGTTCATCTTGGACTTCTTCTTCTTGTTGGAGTTGAATCCAAGTACAGCTTTGTCATTGGGGGATTTTTGCACACTCAAGATATTGTTGAGTGTGAATTTCCCTTCATGACTCTTTTCCAAGTCTTTCTTCAAAGAAGTGACTTGGGCCTTGAGCTCTTTGATTTCCTCAACATGGTTAGTCTCAACACAAGTACTAGAGGAAGTGTAATCTTCCTCGTTAGAGCAACAAGGCAAGGAATGCAATTCATCACAAGATGTACCAACATTGTGAGTAGATGAATTACAAGGACTAGCACATGGCAAGATAGCATTTTGACTAGAAGTTGTGCTAGTATCCACATGAGGCTCACTGGATGTTACCTTAGCAATCATGGCCTCATGAGCTAACTTTAGCACATTATGGGATACTAGAAGATCATCATGAGAGCTTTTAATGACTTTCTTCCAATTTCCCATAATTGCTAGATAGCAACTCAAGTTGAGCCCGTAGCTCAACATTCTCCTTCAAAATGGATGCTTCACAAGTAATAGAGTTAGTAGCACAAGCATCATCATTAACAACAAAGTAGAGAGGACAACTTGGAAAGCTCTTTTAAATAAGAAGCTTCAAGTTGAGCATGAGACTCGGTGAGTTTGATGAGCTCACCCTTAATGACCCTTGAGCCATTTTCGAGGTGCTCAAAATCCTCAAGGAGTCTAGCATGAGAAACTTCAAGCTTAGAATTTTTAGTTTTAAATACATTGGCCATGTCAAGAGCTACATCATGAGATTCCTTCACTCTAGATAATTCTAGAGCAAAAGTCCCCTCAAGAGATTCCTTGGTGGTTAGTTCAAGTCCAAGAGCTTGGGAGAGGTCCGTAATCTCATTAGCGTAATCACGCTCATCACCTTCCATTTTGTCATTGTTGACCTCATGCTCCTCGATATGATATTCCAACTCCTCAATATATTTCTTGCCCTCAATGGCAATGGACATGATTTCCATGAATTTGGAACAAGCAATTTTATTTTTATGAGGAGCTTTAAAAATCATTTCGCCCTTAATTTTTAAGTAGGCAACATTATCATTCTCTTCATCATTATCATTATCAACATCATCATCAAGAGACATATTGGGGTTCAAATTAAGAGATACCTTTGAAGCCTTAGCCATAAGGCAAAAAGCAATCGATGATGATGTAGGATCCCTTGAAGCACCGTTCAAGACCACATCTTGTTCCATGGAGTGTTGGGTTTCCTCTACATTGTTAGCACAACAACTCGAGGAGATACATGCATTTTTATCATGGCAACAAGATATAGCAGGCATATCATCATGAGATTTAGCCAAGCAATTTCTACATGATATGCACGGAGTTTCAACACAAGCATGAGAAACATGTAAGGTGCACGAAGTGTTAAAGTCCAAAGATGGAGCATTGCAACAAGATAGTGATGAAAAGTCATCAATGATAAGCACACTATCATCATTGCAATGACCAACACTACTCACCATAACATTACCTTGTGGCAATCCACATGTAGGTGAAGTAGAAGAAGTTGAGAAGGCAACACGGCCGGAGGTGGAGGGAGAACAATCAACCCCAAAAATCTTGGACACACCATATTTATCTTGAAGCTTTGTCCACAACTCATGAGCATCCCGGAACGACATGAGTTGAAATATAACTACATTGCTCAAAGCATCAAAAAGCACATTAGAAGATTGACCACTGAGATAAGAGTTTTTCTCATCCTCTAAAGATAATCTTTGGGGATCCTTTGGAGGAGAAAAAACCCATATCTACAATTCGCTCTAAATTTGGGTCCATGACCCTAAAGAGATTAAGCATGCGAATTACCCAAACATCAAAATTTGTGCCATCGAAACTAAGAGTGTCAGAGAATCCTATCCCCTAGTCAACATCTTTACTCTCTAGGTGGTTAAGCCTTATAAAGAGAGACGAGGCTCTGATACCAATTGAAAGATCGTAGATGTCCCCTTGAGGTGGGGTGAATAGGTGCTTTAAAAAATTTACGGTTTAGGCTTGAACAAATGCGGAATAAACCTAACAGTTAATTTGACAAGCACAAAACCTAAAACAACTAGGCTCACCTATGTGCACCAACAACTTATGCTAAGCAAGATAAACAACTATGTGATAGCAAGATATATAACATGAAACACTATGACTATCACAAAGTAAAGTGCATAAGTGAAAGGGCTCGGGTAAGAGATAACCGAGGCACGCGGAGATGGGGATGTATCCCGAAGTTCACACCCTTGCGGATGCTAATCTCCGTTTGGAGCAGTGTGGAGGCACAATGCTCCCCAAGAAGCCACTAGGGCCACGGTAATCTCCTCACGCCCTCGCACAACGCAAGATGATGTGATTCCATTAAGGGACCCTTGAGGGCGGTCACCGAACCCGTACAAATTGCAACCCTTGGGGGCGGTCACAAAACCCGTACACTTTGGCAACCCGGGGCGGTCACTGTACTCATCAAATTGCTCAGGCGATCTCCACAACCTAATTCGAGACCCCGATGCTTGCCCGGAGCTTTACACCACAATGATTGAGCTCTGAACACCACCAACCGTCTAGGGCGCCCAAGCACCCAAGAGGAACAAGCTCAAGGGTACCAAGGACCCAAGAGTAATAAGCTTCTCAACTTGTAACTTCCACGTATCACCATGGAGAACTCAAACCGATGAACAAATGCAATGGCAAGGGCACACGGAGTGCCTAAGTCCTTCTCTCAAATCTCACCGAGGCAAGGAATGCTAGGGAGGAAAATGAGAGGAAGAACAAGAAGGAGAACACCAAGAATTCCAAGATCTAGATCCAAGGGGTTCCCCTCACATAGAGGAAAAAGTGATTGGTGGAAATGTGGATCTAGATCTCCTCTCTATTTTCCCTCAAAAACTAGCAAGACTCCATGGAGGGATGGGGAGTTAGCAAGCTCAAAGAAGGTCAACAATGGGGGAAGAACACGAGCTCAAAGGATAAGGTTCGTTGGGGAAGAAGACCCCCTTTTATAGGTGGGAAAAAATCCAACCATTATGCTCACAGCCCACACATAGCAGTACTACCGCTCATTGGAGCGGTACTACTGCTAGGGCGGTGGAAGCCCTTTGAAAAACAACAGCGAGGAGGCAAAAGGCGAGTAGAACCACCGGAGCAGTATTGCCGCTCGTCCTCACGGTACTACCGCTAGGGGTAGCGATACTACCGCTAAGGGTAGCAGTACTACTACTTGCGAGCGGTACTAAAAAAATACATCCGTTGATACTTCCGCTGAGTTTCGGTTAGTGCAAAAAATCCGGCACGGTACTACAGCTCACAGGGAGCGGTACTAAAAAATTACTTCCGTTGCAGCTTTTTTAAGGACACCAAAACTGACACAACTTCTGCAAACGGACTCTGAATTCAACGAAACCAAGTTTGTTGGAAAGATAGAGATAAGGGCTTACACAATCTTGATAGAAATAGCAACAAGAAGGAAATAATAAAAGGCCCATTAGAAAATGGTGAGAACCCTTCCTCGAATAAGACCAGTAAAACCTCCAACACCGAAAACGCAATAGAAGAAGCATGTGAACTCCGTTTTCGATGAACTCAAGCTTGTCAAGAAGATGACCATAAGCTCCAAATCTCATAAGGAGAAAACCAAACAAGAACCAAGAAAGATGATGCAAGGATGCAATGGATTGAGCTCTCTACGAATGATACGATCAAGCTACGCATCGAGAGCCCCCCTTGATAGTACGGCAATCGATCCTATAACCCGGTCTCCCAACTACCAGCATGAGACCGGTAAAATAGAAAACCTATCAAGGGAAAACCTTTGCCTTGCACATGGTCCACTTGAGCTAGATGATGACGATCTTGACTGCCTCAAGTTGGACCACCTTTCTTGATTGCGTTGGCTTGATGAAGACTAGTTGATTGCTCCCCCATACTCCACTATGGGTGAGCCACTCTTTCGCACATCTTCACAAGTCCATTGTCACCACTATGGACGGCAAGCTTCAAGAACTTGATCTCTTCGTGATGCTCCACTTGAACTTGCACACGACAATCTTGATGACGATCACCACTTGATGCCATCCTCTCCATGGGTTGTATAATGTCTTCCTCTTGACGTAAGCCCATGGACACATACCTAACCATACATAGAACTCTCACATAGACCATGGGTTAGTACACAAAGCGTAATGGACAATGCTTACCATACCATGGAATCACTTGATCCCTCTCGGTACATCTTCTATGCTTTGTGAATTGATCAACTTGATTCACTCTTGAATTAGTCTTGATCAACCTTTAATCTTTCAAACTCTCCTTCATTTGGATGATGTCTTGAAGATAAACATGAATGATCACACAATCTTCTTCTTCAAGACATGCTTGCAATAAGCTGAACACTCACATGACCAATCTTTGGATAATTCCTTAATAGCACCTTGGTCAACTCATAAACTCATTGAA